>CM059575.1:12858292-17658292 GCA_030386875.1 Morinoia aosen | reverse complement strand
ACTGAATGTGTCATTATGTGGGAAGTATAGTTTACCTTCCGAGGGCTGTTGAAGATGGTGTGAAAATGTAAGAATAGTTGTCAAAAACGTAATGTGAATGAACAGAATTCAAGGCAAGACATTTATATTACAATAAATTAAATTTGGTCTCCGAATCGGACGAAGAGATATGTTGAAGGATTTTCTATTTCCAATGAAAAAAGTAGAAATGATTAGCTCAATGTTTTCCTGGAATACGACGGTTCATTGTAAGATTCAGCGCAATGATGTTACGAAAAAGTAATATCTTAAGAATGTTTAGCAAAGTAGTTAGCATAGGCTGATACACATGACGTTCTCTACGATAATTTTAATAAAGATTGAATTTAGTGGATGCAGTCTACTGAAATGTTATTTGTCATGCGAACGCAGACCGAATATGACTGCGTGCAGAAAAGTGAGGTTTTATAACTGTCCGTTGGAGGAACTTTCCTAAAATTGACTTTTTTTTTGTTTCTGAAACAATAATCAAATTTAAAGACTCGCACTCGATAAAATAAAGAAATCGAACAATTGCAAATCTTGCGATGCACAGCAAATTTACGAACAAGGAAATGACGTCAAGGTGACTAATGTTAATTACTTTTATTCATGACATAACTTTATCGCAAAAACTACAGAATGACGTGAGTTGCCTCATTAACGAAATATTTCCGTACTTATTGCCTTTGCCTATATAATTATGAAATAAAACTGAACCCAAGTCCCTTTGCGTATTTCTAACGAAAATCAGCGGACTCCGTAGTACAGAGGCTTTCGCAAGACGTCTCTCTGTGTGAAAGAATGCAAAAACTGCAGCTAAAGTTAATTTCCTCGAAATCGTCGGAACCAGCACACTTTAAGTCTTCCATCTCATTTAACCTGGACTCGGTAATTATATGCCGCCTTAATGTGATCCGGCGTCAATAAAAGTAAAAACTTTTATGGCACATTTCCTGGATATGAACTCTATATAAGATTCCGGCAATACAGCGACACGTTGAGTATTAGAATTGTTTCGCAGTTAATTGTGAGGTCTTTTATTGTTCAAGCCAGTGAAAGGTGTTTAACTTACAGCTTTCCGTACTCAGGACAGACTGCAGCTGTAGTTCAAAAGTAATCTATTTGAGTAGAGGGAAAACTCATTTAAGATTGGAGCTGTCGAGTCAAACTGATAAACTTTTGAAAAAATGATCAGAGAAAAGTTTTGCTCCTCATATATCCATAAACGAGTAGAAATAGTGCATCAATAAATCACCAATCTAGAATATTGAATCTAATACTATTTTTGAAGAATAATTTTACGAACATGGAGGTCAGACGCACAGAAATTTTACCTAAAATTTTCGTTAATAGTTATTGATTACAATTAACGATATGAATTACACGAGAATGTTAGCCTTACATTAAACTTCCAGTAACCTTATTATTCTGCGGCGTCTTATCGATTTATGATATGCGGTGAATGTTAGGTTGTCGGTTTCGTAATTCATTTCATCAATTTGGCATCAGCATACTAGAATTGTAGACGCCATGGCTTTGGGCCAGTTTTCATGCCCCAGTATGGCTAAGTTATAGGAAAAATGTAATGCTGCTGACGCACGCACATTGCTTGTTCGTGCTGTGTTGTGGTAGAGAAGAGACCATGGTTGGGTGCTGGGAGCGTACGCTCTCAACCAGCACACTTTAGGCCCTCCTCACTTAATCTAGACTGGATTATTGTATACTGCTTAACCTTGCCGTGCGGTACTCTGCTGCTCTGCGTGGCAGGCAAAGTAAAGATGCCACTGCAAATTTTGAGGAACAGGTTATTCGTAGACAAGCGCTGGTCTGGACTGCTTGCCGGATCTGTGCACAAATTTTTACCGTGTTTGAGTAACTCTTAGAAATGACTAATTTATTACCCCTGATATGTAGCAGAACTTGCTCACTTCTAGTGTATTAGTGCATAGTAAGGAAATTTACCATGAATCATCAATAGTAGTTTTGAGATAAACATTCAATCCTTAGAAGCAAAATGAAATGCTAGCATAACAGCTCAATTTTACAATCAAACCTACACGTATAAGCTGTGCATTACACACATTGATTTGAAAAAACCTACAGCTAAGCAAGCCAATTATTTCACAATAAGTAATGTTCGTCTCACTTCATGAATAAATATTTTTCATCATTTCACAATTCATAATGCATACTTTATTGGAAATGATAGTCCAAGTTTCAAACCTTAAATACCATCTCTCACTATTGGCTACTCACGGATTACTGTGTCTAACTATTTATAGCTGGACAGAGCTGAGCTAATTTGTACGTTGAATTAGTGACCATTAATATCTAAGCGGTCGCTAGCAATGTACCACTAGGCCTCTGCCTTACGGCATTTTTTAAAGTAAATTTCTGTATGTGGATCATTACTTAAAAACACGGTAAAAAAATATCGCAAATCAAACAAACTTGAAACTACATTTTTAATTCCATTCATCTTTCAGTACGGTAATTTTAATGGTTACTCACCTTTCCAATGATAAGATTAGGTGATCAAATTACCCGCCTCATCGTGTTTCATTTGACCACCAATCAATCAGGCTTCGCTTAGTGTCCTGATATGTGTGTGTAGGATCGGGAATGTTGAGCTCGCTTTGTTTACGCCCAGTCTCTGATCTTCCAGGCTTTATTAATAGTTTCAGTCTTGTTTTCAGATTCGAAGGAATAAGTAAAAAATCTATCACGAATAGACTGCACATATGAATATTGTGCAGAGAATGAATACGCGAGAACATCAGAGCGGATGAAATAGAGTGTTGCATTGCGACAGCTGGGTACAAAACCTGGCGGCGTTGCCTTTCGCAGCGCAAACAGGCTCCTCCTATATTTAAATGCGTTATCAAAAATTCTATGGAAAGCTTACAAACTGATACAATGATTTCATAATTCATGGATTAGCTGTGAAATATTCATTGTGTGGATTTCCAATACTGAAAAACGCTTAAAGAACTAGTTTAGCAGCATCAAGCTTAATCCTAACTCTGCTGCTCGTAGTCCATTCCTGGTGGTGTACTTTTATGGAGATTTTGGCGATACTGCGGTTAAGGTTTAATCAAAGCCACGATAGTAAGTAATTTGACTAAAAAACGCTTAGAGCTAATTTTCCCCGCTCCCAACGTGACCCATGAGAGCGACTCCCGGAGTACGCGCAAAGCGATGCTCGTGTTCTATGGACGTTGATGTTGAATTTAGAGCCGATACCACACGCTAGAATCATCGTAATCCCTGTTGAGTGTCCTGAGCTGTTGGCGTTCATTGATCTCTTCTAGCAGGGTTCAAGTTTTCATTTCAAAAGTTAGTTAAATCTTTGGCGTGGAAGCCGCGGACTTTCTGTCGTAGTTCATTTTATCGTTCAAAACACTTTTAGACTGCTTGAATTTGTGGAAAAAAGTGCGATCGCTTTGATGTTTTACAAGTTAATTATTTAACTTTTGAAAAACTTAGGCGTCAGATAACAGATGAACAAATGAATTAATGTGAGACATCAGTAAATCTAACACTCATAATTTCATGGTTCCATTGCTATCATGATGCACATGAACGAATTATTTCCGTTTTTTTAAATGCTCTGTATAATTTGTATTTTTGTTGTAGGCGTTAAATTCAATTATGTTCATTTAGGTGTGAGGCGAGAATTTTTCAGTGATTATCATTACGAGTGTCTTTTAAGATATTTAGGTAAAAAATACACTAGAAGAAATTTTTTACTCCTTCATTTTTAGAACAGCCGCTTACGGTGTTAAAGCCGCGTCTTGTGCCACGTCCATGAAGTCTTCGCTAAACTCCTGTGTCATATTCATTCAATTATTCAATTTGTTTACTATGAATTATTGTTCAATAAACAATAGCAACATCTTCTATTGGAGAAGTTTTACGCTGTAGTCCTGCATTTTCCATAGTCTTTCTTTTTAGCCACCTACTAAAATCAAATGCACCTGTGACAACAGTTCGTGATTTTTAAATGTAACTTTCTCTTTGAACTCCACTAGACAGTATCGGGTTGAAAATTCTAATCGAGTCTTCTGGCAGATCATGTCTCTAATGGAAGTCTGCAACGCCTCCACAAGCGCCTGATGTTGCTCACACGAGTGCGATAATGAGCCTAATTTTGGCGCAGGGATGCTGCCTCCTACGCTCTTCACTGGGGACGAGTACCGGTCATGGCTGGGCCGGGCCCCCTCCACCACTGCCATCTACGACCGCATCCGCCACTCCGCTACCGGGGGCCCCGGCGCGCCAGGCTACCGGCACAAGCCCGGTATCCGCTTCACCTACAGCGCCGACAACCTCACCGACACTTCTAGAGATGTAAGATAGCACTCGAATAGTCAAAATTATTGTGCTAGAGCTAGTGGTAGTTTTCATTTTAATTTCTGTGATGCATGTGCTGATATTGTGATGTGTATCTTTATACTAAACAAATTTAAGGGCTGTACCGGCGTTGTAAAGATATTTTAGCGGATTGAACTGCTACCCTTACTCAGAAAACTAATGTGAAAATTGAGGTATTATTCGCGTATACGTGAACAGTTGGTATTAATGCGCACCGTAAGGTAGAGTCAAAGAAATGATTGAAGAAAGTTGCAAAACAGTGTTATTTTAAGTAGGGTCAGGGTCGTAGCGCGACATCCGACAGCATGTACATATACTCGCCTCAATCTAAAGAAGCGAATGAAGCTGCTTTACAGAGTTAAGTCTTATGTATCATCTCATCTATTAGCAGCCCTAGTGGAAACATTGTCAGGGTGTTCGTTCTACGATAAATTACACTAAAACATTAAATATTTTCAGCTCTCTAACGACAGGTGTAATATATCTGAATACAAGATATTTATGCAGACTGTACGTATGATATATAATTATTTTTCAACGTTAGTGTAATTGTAGATGCCCGCCACTTCCTGTAAACATTTTTCTAGTCCGGTTACATTGCTTCCCTGGCCAAGAACCTCATTTAAAAACAGATTTCAAGTCAGACACTTTGAAGTGTCATTGAATAGTGAGACGAAGAATTATTGATTTAAGTTCTAATAATCTTTTAGTCACGTCAAACCGTTATTAGTAGTGGCATCTGATAGAGGCTCTGAATAAATCAGACTAGAAGTAAAAGCTGGCATTGTACTTAGCACACCCTGAGTAGATTCGAGGGGTTGTTCTTTTAAAGCAAATGCGTACATTGAAGAATCTGTGGGGGCGGAAGGTAAGATACTCTTATTCGTTCTCGTTCTGTCCTCATAGTTAATTCAATTGATTAGCGTGAGAGGCGTGCCAAGCAGAGCTGCGTTTCTTTTTACCATCGGTGCACTGCATTTAATTATTATTATTGCTGATATCTCCGTGCATAGAAAAAATCACTTATAATAAAAAATACTTCTCTACAAAATCCCAAACTTATCAACAATTGAGTTTCATCCAAAAAATACCAGTATTTTGCGTCATTTGAGGAAGTAAGAAATAGAGGGACCCAGTTTCTCCTACGAAACACAATATAAATTCATCAGGCAAAGTACGGAGGGCTCCAGGTTTTCGAGCTGTGAGCTGAAGTCTTTTTGAGGTTCTTACTTTCATACTCGAAAAAAATATATTACTCACTGGATCTATAGCCTTCTAAAGCTGCCTGGGCGTCAGCTGACGTTAGATGTGCTCGGCTGCTGTGCGTCTCATCAGAGCTAGTCCCTGCTCCTCACTACGGTCATAATGCTCTCAATCCCAACCAATTTGTTGAAATTTTGCTACTTATTTTTTATTTTTTTTGGCCACGAAATACGTGAGGAAAATTTGAACATTGCAGAAATTGGCTCGGTTTTAATTTCAATGGTTACAATCTCATTGCTAATTTTATGATTATTTTTTTTTTGTTTTAGGGAGAATATTCAGCACACAACTCGGAAGATTTTTTCTATACTTTATTTTAGCCCTAAATGATATTAGTCATGCGTGTAAGTTTGATATTGAAGTTTATGCACATAACCATTAATTTTTTTATAAAATCGGATTTGTAAGATTCTAAAAGGTTTACATACAAGACACAAAACGTTCCAATTACCCGGTCGTTCTAATCTGTACTGTTAATCATGTCTTTTGCCCTTAATTTCAAGAATACCTGACAAACTGTTGAACTTGTAATCGGCCAAAACTTCTCTCCCACTAGTGAATTTTTTGTAGCTTGTTAGGAATTTTTTTTCAGGTTTTCTAGTGTGTGCATTAGCATTTGAGCTTGTTCTCCATCGAAGAGACTTAAACAATACATTCGTTTTTTAATATTGTTCAGTTGAAGCCGGTCTATATAGTTATTAGTTTTGTCAGCTAAATTTAAAGTTTTCTAAGAATTCAGAAGAGACTGACCAGGTACAGCAGCTCTTACGGTAATGCTTTTGAAAAGGCTGAAGGTCCAAAGTAATTACATTTATTTACAGCTAGTCACCATTGTCCAGTGTTGCAACAATTAACTTCTCTTGGACATGTAAAAATTAAATGAGCCATGTATGGCCACTCACTCTACCGATAATACCGCATATTTGTTGCTAGGAGAATTTTTCAGCTCGAAATACATACTTAAATTTTCTGCTCAAGAGAATCATAAATTTTCAATCGATTGTTTCTGCATATTTTGAGATAAAATATTTGTGCTACTTTTCTCCTCTTGAGTGCTGAAAAATCCGTCGACTTTGGTGGACCTTCCAATCATGAGCTGTTAGAATACTTAATTGAAAAGTTGTTAAAGAAGTTTGAACACATGACAGCAGATCATTTGACGTTACCAGCACTCAATGATTTTCCAAGGTGCTAAAATCCGTGAATTAAGCTCTCCGTATCAATTAAAACTTAGAGATCAGTGTCAGAATTTCCGCTGTATCAGGCTTTTTTTATTACCGTATTAAATAAAAAGTAAATAATAACTCGGAAAAGTTTATAATGCTAAACAGACATGTATTGCTCGGCCATACTGACGTATTTCTGTACGTGTGAATGGGAGTGGTTGTCAGAATATGTTCTTGTATACAAGAAATACAGGTTCTCGCTTGTAGACACAAATGTATTGTACGTCTGAGTGTTGATTTTCAATCTAATCGAAGCTTAACTTACTTCTATCTTATTTGAACATTGATGATATGGCACTAGTTACGATACATACATCACCGAAGATGTTTCACTTTTACGTCGGACCCGCCCTTAGAGTTAATATTACGTGCGCAGGACCTGCCGTACTATGCGCGCCGTCTGCACCTCGGAGCGGGAGGTCGGGCTTCCGCGGTGTCAGCTCGCCAGGACCCAGCTCTTCTTCAGAAGACTCTGAACACGGGCAGCCTAGAGAGGGGCACCGCATTAGGAGGTGCAGGTGTCAGAAGACTTCGCAGCAGCCTCTTGGAGGAGGCGAGAAGCGGAGGCGCTGCTGGGGCTCCTCACCCCTCTCCCACGAAAGGCATGCCGGCGCTGTCGCTGCTCGACATTAATCCTGCCGGTGAGTGATAGCATTTCGAGGTAAAATACGTTAATTTCATCTGGCTTCAAAGCAAAGAGAATAAAAAACTTGATGGTAAATACCCTTGAGGAACAGCATGTATTACAGATGGACGATCTGCCAGAATGGCTATTGTTTAAGGAAGAAAGGGGCAAGTTTTTGCAATTGATGTACATCAGTTGGGCAAATTATATCAGTGCCAGTGGGAGTAATTTTGTCGTATTGTTCAACTAAGTACTAAGCTGGCTTTAATTTTACATTTTTTGCGCAGCTTAGCACGAATAAGTATTTACGCATACCTTATACTCAAAAGTTATTCCGCTAGAAAGTTTTCTTGGATTTAGTGATTTGTAGTATTTCCATGATGTGAGGTAATATTTTTCTGACAAAAATGCAGTCTATGATTGAAAAATCCATTCTGAAACTTCCATGTAGTATATGCGTACATTTTCTTTAGATTTTATGGATTTTAGACAAACCTACGTTTCTCTGAAAATCATTATCTTGATGAATATTTTAAGCTCGTAAGTAATTTTATTTCTCAAAAAAATACGATGAATTAGAGCATAGGTGTTCTGGTTCCAATTGTATAGAAGAAATTAAAATTGTTCTACATGACCCAGCAAGTTCTGCAATAGCAGTGAAGTTACAAGAAGTTGTGGTGGTTGTCTCGCAGAGTTCCTGAAGTACAAGGTCGGCGTGGGGAGCATAGGGGGCGTGACGGAGGGCGTGTCGGGCATCCTATGGGTGCACCTGCTGGCGGGCCGCGGCCTGAAGGCGGCAGGCCGGGCCGAGTTCCGCGACCTGTACTGCGTGCTGGAGTGCGACCGCGTGCACAAGGCGCGCACGGTCGTGCGCACTGGGGACCACAACTTCGACTGGGACGAAACCTTTGATTTGGACCTCATCAACAACAAAGAGCTGGACTTCCTCATATATTCGTGGGACCCTCAGTTCCGGCACAAGCTCTGCTACAAGGGCTCCGTGCACCTTGTCTCTCTCCTGAAGGAGGCGCCTCTCCATCAGCTCGCCCTCAAGGTCGAGCCCCGTGGCACCCTCTACCTCAAGCTGAGCTACACGCCCCCTGTCACCGCCTTCATCAGGACACCCAAACTCAGAAAAGTACGTCCGTACCATTCGCATTTTGAATTCGTTTCTATTTAGCATGTTTTTGCTCTTGAACTTCGTTGCAATCAGTTTTATTACGTTGAGAATAATTTTGGGGGAAGTAAGCTTGACAAAATGTAGTGAAGTTGAAAACTGTAAACATCTTCAACAACAGCTTTAGCTTTTTTCGTTAAAGACTCACTAATAAAAATGTGAAAATGCAAACAGGATTCAATTTAGTGTTGCAGATTTTAAAACATTTCAACAATCTATATTCCCACTGTCGTCTTGTCTCTCTTGAGCACTTATTATGTGCAGCCCGCGCTCTGGAGCTACCATTTCCTGATTCGCACCGTTCATTCACTGATTTACATTTGTTTTGTTGTATGTGAGTTATATCACAAAGTCCGTAATGAAAGGCAAATTTAATTTAACTTTGTATGATTAGAAATGGAATTCACGACCGAATTTTCTGATTTGCTTATTAACTATCATTCATTTTTTTCTGATGTTGTCAGAGGCAAGCTAGGAATGCTTTATGAAATGTTTGCTAAACTAAGTTGTGTTGATAAAGTTTGACCATGTAATTATCGCTGCAAATGCAGTGCTTTTCATACTCACTATTTTCCATGTAGAATTTTTTTATTTTGAATGCTGTTCTTCACGTTTAATGATACAAGAATTTTCTTTGTCCGTCCACTTGCCGATTTTTTCCTCCTGGATTTGAAACCTGAATGATCAAGGTTGCTCACCTCGTCAGCATGATGGCCTCGCGCTAAATTGAGAGAAGCAGTATCTTGAAAAGAAGATACTTATAAGCAGCCTTGGAGCTCGGCTCATATGCTGATCTTATGTTGAGACTTAATTGAAAAATAACTCAATTCGATCATTGATTTATATTCTCAAATGACACGTTTCAATCGAATATTTTCTTTTCAATTTAAGAACTTTTTTTTGTTATTTACTATCGATTTTGTTTAATACTTCTTTTTTCACTTTCCATTCATGTTTGGATAATTTTTAATATGGAATTTATAAAAACTGTTCCTCATTGACGCTTTATTAAAGCGTATCTTACCCCAAACTTTCCTCAATCGTATCTGTCTCTTTCCTAAAAGAGTAATAATAATCGGTTATTCATTCCGTTCATGGGCTTTTGGTAAAATGTACGTAGCATACTTGTCACTCGTCTTATTGAACACAATTCAGCATTGAGAAACAGGTGCGCTGTTACGTTTTTCCCATATTTCTGCTACTTTTCTATTTGTCACGTTCCCACAGTGCCTTCCTAGACCAAACAGTGAAGAAAGAATGTCTTTTTATTCTACCTGATCACTGTTTCCAAGTGCACGTCACGTCCACTGAATTTTTTAACGTCGAACGTTAATAGAGTATTTCAAATGTATGTCTCACGCTTCTCGACCTGTCTCCAGAGTGCAGTGTTCGGAGTAGACCTGGAGACGGTCTCTCAACGGGAGTCCGGTGGGTCGGCGGTACCGCTGGTGATCGCACGCTGTGTGGCAGAGGTGGAGCGGCGCGGCCTCGATATCATCGGTCTATATCGGCTCTGTGGCTCAGCTACCAAGAAACGGCTTCTTAGAGACGCTTTCGAGAGGAACCCAAGACTCGTCGATCT
Organism: Morinoia aosen; assembly: GCA_030386875.1. Taxonomy (NCBI): domain Eukaryota; kingdom Metazoa; phylum Arthropoda; class Malacostraca; order Amphipoda; family Talitridae; genus Morinoia; species Morinoia aosen. The sequence goes on along the minus strand of CM059575.1, from coordinate 17,648,024 downwards.
CAGTGCTGATAATGTCCCTGATATCAACGTTATCACGGGTGAGTGGAGTTCATACTGTCCCTGATACCCACGTTGTCACGAGTGAGTAGAGTTCGTGATGTCCTTGACATCAGCGTCATCACGAGTGAGTGGAGTTCATAATGCCCCTGATACAAACGTTTTCACGGGTAAACGTCGTTGACGACATAGCTGATATCAACGTTGTCACTGGTGAGTGGTGTTGATAGCGTCGTTGATTTGAATTGATTTAACACCATTTAACACTTTTTATTTAATTGATTTAATTGCCATTAAACTGCCATTCAATGCCATTTTTGATTTAACATCATTTGAATTTAAATTGATTTAATTGATTTAAATTGATAATTAAATCGATTTAATTGACTTGATTTAACTGGTTGCCTTAGGGTGCCCATTTCTTTTTCCTCTAACGTGAACAATTTTCAATAAAATTAGTTCAAATTCTGGTAGAATTCTCCAATTACGTCGCTTTCAAAAAATTAATCATTCGACCACTTCTATTTTCATTTCATAAATAAGGTTTAATGTAACTGAAAAAGTACTGTATGGAATATAATACACCCAAAATTAGTAGATTGTGAATGTGCAACGTGCATTTGTGTCAAGATTTTGCGTAAGCAATCGTCCAGTAAGGAACAGATTGGAAAAATATCTTCTTGAAAATTTGCACAAAAAAGTTTGTTCATTTCACAGCTATGCCTACTAAGTTCAATTTCTTTTCACTCACAAATGTTTCAAAATTTTTAGGCACTGTCTCTATGAACTTCATCACGAATCATACTGATGCAAGAGCTGGCTCTGGAGCATCCATCCTATAACTTTTTCCCTTGCGTTCCATTTATTCATTTATTTTGGACATTGTTTCGTCCAATCAATGAAATGAATCAAGAGTAAATTTTGGAGGCCGTGATTGACAGAAGTAAATGCGTCCCACCCTCCTTGCAAGAAATTGGTTCTCGTTTTCACGAGGTCATGTTGAAATATCTCATTTAAAAATCTAAATAAAACTGGATTGTAGTAGTACCGTTGACTAAGACCAGGTTCGTTTAGTAGGCTTTATTGTTTTCTAAGTACTGGTATGAATTAGGCCTGGAAAAATAATTTTTATTAGTTCTATGCAAATTTCTAGCATTCATTTGTACATGGCTTCTGTACGCATTGTTGCAAATTTTTGGCAGTGAATGACGTGATCGCACTGCCAACTTTGTTATTAAGACAATGTTTGGACGAAATTCGATTGCGTCCCTCTGGAGGCAAGCTTCGTTAGGTTTATGTGGAAAATACAATTTTTGCACAAAGTCTTGCCTTTCGTTCCCGCATGCTGTAAGACAGACCCGGGACTTTTTGATTCGCGGAGAGCTGATGGACTTAAAACTACCTGATGATACGATGACATGCTCAAAATTTTGTTGAATTATCATTTTGATATATCAATGGATCTATCTATTCCTTGATAATTATCAACCCCAAATTTACATATAGCTGCAAGCAACTACCAACTCTTGGCTGACATGCCGAGTCACCTTTATGTAGGAAATTTCACCCTCGTCTTTTCAGTTTCGTGTTTTCAATTTTGACCCTTGGTGTTTGATCCATATCATTACCATTTAGCAATCATTTATCAATTGCAGTTTTATCAAATAATTTAATTCCAATTGATGCTCATCAGTCGATTTGAAACTAATCACAATTTGTTGAGCAGGGATCCTAAAGGACTACCTGCGTGAACTGCCCGAGCCGCTGTTCACCAAGTGCCTGTACCAGATGCTCGTGGATGCCCTCACTGTCATGCTGCCCGACGACCCTGAGGGCAACGCCAAGCTCATGTTCTCCATTTTAGACTGCCTTCCAAAGATCAACAAGGTGCCACCTTACTGTGTCCCTTTTCTCTAAAACACGTTATGATAGTTACTAAGACTATGGTGCGCATCAAATCCATCCAGTTTTGGGAATCATACTACGCTCATCAAGCACGTATTTTTCAATTCCAGCGATCTATCTCTATATTTTTCCTATTGTGACTGGACAGCTTTGAGTAGGTTACGCAGTTTCTTCCATCAGACGTGAGTATATGAACGCCTGCCACTCTGGTTCTCTTGATATGTTGGACAAATAGTTTTACGCTTACCGTGCAAATTTCGCTGTTATAACTAAATTGCGAAGTGCCGGTGCTCAATAAACACTGTCAAACAATGAGCTCTATTCTTTTCAACAAGTGGAATAACTTATTCAACCGCCGATTGATCCCTATGGAATACTTTTTAATGAATAATCTTATTCTATATTGCGTGCGATTTTAAATTTACATTCCAACAACATTCTCTTCATGAGAATATTTTTTATTGTAGCGCAAGTGGAAAATTGAATGAACTGATTCTCTTTATGACTCTAATGTTTTCAAGCAGAAGTTACGACGAATTTTATTTTTTATTTTTTTGGGGGATAAAAAGAAGACACTCATTTCAAAATGGAGAAACAGTGAGCAACGTCAAAAAGCCTTTTTTGCGTGAGTTCCCACAGATTACCTTAAAAAAATTTTTTCTCATAAAACTTATACAGAATCTTTAAATTTATTTAAAGTTATAAATGAGGTTCTTACAGTTCATTTTTTTTCTCAGATCACCCTCTTCCTGCTGATGGATCACCTACGGCTGGTCTCGAGCCAGTCAGAACGAAACAAAATGACCACTCAGAATCTGGCCATCTGCTTTGGCCCTGTGCTGATGCTGCAGAGCGAGCCGGAGGCAGTCATGGACTTCCATCAGCCCATCAGTATACTGAAGTTCCTGCTAGATCTTTGGCCTTCCAAGTCCGGTGAGAGCAACTAGGTATATTTCCCAGAGTAAGCGTTGAAATATTCTTTCCATTTGAATTTTCATCTATGCCTTGCAGGCAGGGTTGCGGAGTCGGTGGAATAAATTTGCGACTCCGACTCCGACTCCGACTCCACCTTTCCAGAATTTGGCGACTCCGACTCCGACTCCGACTCCACCTTTTCAGAATTTGGCGACTCCGACTCCGACTCCGACTCCACCTTTTCAGAATTTGGCGACTCCGACTCTGACTCCGACTCCACCTTTTCAGAATTTGGCGACTCCGACTCCGACTCCGACTCCATTTCTCCAGAATTTGGCGACTCCAACACCGACTCCGCCTATTCACAATTTTGTGACTCCAACTTCACCTATTCATAATTTATAAGATGAATATTTTATTTCTTAACTAGTGTACTCAGACCGTAAAAATGACAAGATTCAATACCTTTCTTCAACAAATTTTCGTTTGAGTGGAGTTTCCATGCTTTCAGCTTATTCCAAAGGTACCTTAATTTTCTTATAAGAGTAATAAACACTCAGAACACAGCATTTTTGAGCCGCAAGAGAAGTAGTTATAGCCATCGTGTCGTATCCAAAATACAGAAATTCAGCATTACTGAAAGCAACTGCGAACTTGTGTATGTATATTGTAATATGCAATACAGTACATTGCAATACAGTATATTGTAATATACAATACAGCATATTTCAATATGCAATACCCCGCCGAACTCGGTATTCACGATACAAACTTGAGTATATAAGGCTCTGGATTGCTCTAATTGTGATGAAAATGACTTATTACAGAGCTATTGCACAACGAAAATGAGTGTATTAATTGACCGTGAACTGGAACCAAGACCGCCAGTGCTATTTTTTTCCCATCAATTATTCTTAACAGCGTGACACAATACGTATAAATAAACACACGACACTCATTCTTAGTAGTAAACGGTTGCAGGTGTTGAAACCTGTGCATATGTTCATTATATTCTTTATTAGCAAGCGACTTTTAAATTGACTACAGATTGTTAATAATCAAGTTACTAGTGTACATGATTGGTCAAAAATGACGGGATCCAATGGTATCGTTTTAAAAAAATCTCAAGATAAAAATGGCAAACAAATATATCCATTGAAATAGTACCCGCGATTAAAATACAGTATTCTCGTACTTGTGCACTGGTAAAACTCGTATCACAGATACGGTCATTAAGCATATTTAAAAACGTCACAAACGCACACAACAACAAAGCAAATTGTATAACATAATACCTACCTGAATTGTAATTTAAATTATTGTTCGCAAGAGGTTTTTAAAAAATTTGCCATACCTTTTAAGCATTTAAATGTTTTTGAAATTTAAATGCGATGAGTCGCATTTTCTTGACAGTTGATTCGATTTTCACGCAATGTTTTTTACTTATAAACATAAGTGAGCAGATGTCAGGTTTTTCATATTTCGATGGTATTTATGATACTGTCCAAGCAAGCAGATTCCCATTGTAATGAGATAGGGGAAATTACGCACGAGACCATATACTTATCATTGACGGACACCTGGCTTCTTTTTATACCGGGTGTCCTATAAAAATGTCCCCGATTTTTAATTAATTATATCTCAGCTTTAAATTAACATATTTTGATCGCCTTTTTTCACAATGTAGTAAATTTTGTTTCCTTTTCGAATAATTTAATTTTTTGAAAATCGGTTGAATAACCACTGTACAATGTCCAATTTACTGAAACGAGCAGAAAAATTAATTGTTCAGAGGAAAAGTTTTTAAAACAATATTGATATTCTTCCTTTTTTTGTAGTTTCCATACAACTGAACACACAAAAATTTTAAGGAGTAACAAATCATTACCTTATATAACGTTTAAATAAATGAGGTAATTTCAGTATCCAACGACATACCCTCCATTTCTCTCAAGGCAAGTATTACTTCTTGCCACCATTGAACGAAGAGTTTTACCCATTATTCCACCGTTTTTTATCAGTGCTTGATACACTATTATTGAGAACACTTGAAACTTGAAACCTCTCAGAGGGTTTAAATACTTAGTTGTATGTACGATACATCGTTATGAAATTATTCTTAACAGTAGGTATTGAGGAATGAAGAAGAACACCAGTGTTGTTTTTAAAACTTTCCCTTTGAACAATTTTTCTACCCCTTTCAGTAAATCGATCATCTTAAAGTTTATTCAACTGATTTTCAAAAACTTAAATTATTTCGAAAGGAAACAAAATTGACTAAATTGTAAATAAAAGACAATTAAAATATGTTAATTTAAAGCGGAGATATTATCAATTAAAAAGTCCGGGACATTTTTTGTGGGACACCCGGTATAGTATTGATTGTTCATATACAATAAATGGTCAAGTGTCTCCTTTGAAGAAATTAATAAATAGGTTTAGCTATTTCGTGAGCGTAATCTCTCCTATGTTAATACAATGGAGTTTTAGGATTTGAAACTTAAGAGCAACTGCTCGAACATTTATTTCAAATACAGAAGAACTTCAAGGGAACATCAGCAAGTCGTTTCCCTTTTCTCCTGCGCAAAAAGAGAAACCGTATCCATAATATGCAGATCTTGAGGATTCCAACAGTACGCTCAGCAGCGTCCTCTGTAATACTTTTACTATTAAATTCCTTTAAAATAGAGACCGAAGATCTTCTTTAACGTAAGGTTAGTTTTTAAAACGATACGCGCTAAAAATAGAAGACACCCAATGGACGCGGCCGGTCATCAGTACGGTACTCCGGTAGGAAGATTTAGTGGCGTTCTGAGTAGATAGAAACAGAGTTTTAAGATGTCTGGTCGCCGACTAGCTGAATATCGTATCTTATTGTAAGGTTGCATATAGCACTAAGATTTTACCAATTAATTGACAATTAATTACCTTGAATAGTAAGTGCCTATTCAAGACGCTGCAAAAGCCGTGTCGAGGAGTTCAAGTCGCAGAAAGAGACTACTTTTTACGCAAGAGAAATAAGTTAGAGGTACCAGACCCACTTTTATTAAAAGGACGACATGCTGCCCAAGCAGAACAAGCTCAAAGATAATTTAATGAGTGAACGCCAAAGCGTAACAAGTAATTTTAATTAAAGCTATTTAAGGTTAATGCAGGTCTGCTAGAAGCGCAAACATGCTTAATTATAGAAAGTTAAATTTAAACACAAAAATCGAAAAGAAAAGGTGCAGCTGCAAAACAAAAAACAACGAACAAAAAGATCTCATTTCATCAGTTTCAAATTTTTGTCAGTGAACTAAGAGAGGCCAACTGAAGAAAACTTTTTCTTCCACAAAGCCGCCATCAGAAATACGGAAAATATTCAACAGGAAATTTCATTGAACAAACAAAATTGGCTGTCCGTCTTTGTTGGTTGATCTGTCTCCCTTTCACGCTCTTAAAATACTTAACTACTGTACCTGTGATGCGAGTTTCACCGGTGCACAAGTATCAGAATATTTTAATCGCAGGTGCTATTAGGATGGAAATATTTCTTTATGGTCCACATCTGGAAGATTTCTATACAGACAATATCGAATCCTGTCATTTGACGAGTCGTGTACACAATTATGTATACTGAGTGTTTCAGAACACGAGGTACAAAATTGCACATCAAGTAGAAAATGGCCAAATAAACACTTTTTGTCCTATGAAATTCTCCCCCAAAAAATCGGGGTTGGGAGGTATTGGGTGTTTATTGTTTTTAAGGCTGAAATTTAAAGGCACAATTACTCGCGATATTGATTCTGAATTTACTTTACAAAATTTTTCAAAATGTGTTCCCCCTACATCTATGCACTTTTCGAATGTTGGCCTTAACGGCTGCCGAATATTAGGAAACACGTCTGGCATTTAAGGTATCTCACCTGCAGCCACTGCAATTCTGGCCACAAGATCTTCCTCAGACTCAATGGGTGTAGCATAGACAAGGCTCTTCACGTGTCCCAAAAAATTGAAATCGAGTGGAGTCATGTCAGAAGATCTAGGAGGTCTTGCAACTAGCACATTTCTCCCGATCAACGTAAATTCAAAATAAATATTGCGAGTAGTTTATTCATTAAATTTCACCCTTTAAAACAATAAACTGCCAACTCAATGTCTCTTTCTTCGGAAAATTTTATAGAAGAAAAAGTTTTCATTTGGATATCTTCTAGTTGGTGTGCAATTTTTTGCCTCTTATTCTGAATCTGAAACACCCTGTATATTACTGACAAGTGTTTTCTGAGTAGGTAATGTAGGCATTGTCTACACTGAGAAGCATAGATATGTATCAACAGTTTTTTATTACTAAGTATGCACTAATTCAGTGAAATTATAATAGTTAATTCAATGACTATGCTTCAAATCCCCAAAATTATGTATACGTGTAGATAAGGTAGGCCAGACTTGCACACTGCCTTTTCTTCTCTGTACCTACACTATGCAGGGTAACAATGCAGAAAAGGTGTCATATTATTGCTCAACTCTGTTACATTTCGGCTATATATAATAAGCAAAAGTTGTTCTGCTTTCATCGCAGGGTTCTGACGTTTTCGGAACGTTTTTTTACGAATAAAAGTCACTTCTAGCTTCTTTGCGTGTAATATGATACTATCTCTTATTTTCGTCTAACTTTTTACTTTGTATTGGACACTTTGTTATTTTAATAAACGCCCTGGTTCTTCTCATTTCGTGTTTTTTGGAGCAATTTGAAACGTTTCCAGCAAGAGAATTTGTACTATCGCATAAATGCAAAAACCATTGCAGCTGAGATAGTGCATTGTTTTCAGTTACAATGTGTGTGTGTGACTGTAAGTGAAGTTTTTGCTGGTGTGTGTAATTATTTTCATTGCAGCTCGTTTACATTGTATTTTAATTTTTTTCAAGTGTCTCAATGCCGATATAGATAACCTTACAACATTTCCAAATCTTCCTTAACAAGAAGTAATTAATTATATAATGCTACAAAACGAATACTATTTCAGTTTTTAAAAATGTATCAAGATAATTATAATATTCTCCATTTCAGCGTATGCTTGCTTAGAAACTGAGGAGTGATACGAAGATAAAAATTAAACATGATGATGATATAGTGAAATACAATATAACTCTGAAAGAACCAAATTACATTCAAGGAATAACTTGAGAAATGAGCATAAATTTTTATTATTAATACATGCTAACTTGACTTAAAAACACGGAATCCATATCAATTTTGATAACAAGACTTGAAAACTAGAAGTCTTTGTGCACTAGACCATAGCTTCAGGTTTCGGCAAAGACTACTCATTGGCAATGAATCATAACCTAAAGACTAGAAATGTTTATGATCATTATCAATCAATGCATCATTTTGAGCATACAGAGTTACCACTTTTTATGTGAGTACAATGTATTGCATCAGCTGAAATGTTCTACAAGTAACTTGCAACACATTTAATACTATTTTCCAGTTCCTATGTATTAATTGAAGGGAAAATGAATAAAACAGAAATATACAGAATGAATATGCGACGCTTTCAATTACTAATTCCTGCTTTTAACTACAAAATATGCATCAATGCTGGGTACAAAAATTATATTTCGCACTCGTAGGTTTCTCATATATATCTGTGCAAACCCTCAATGACTAGATAACATGACGATATTAGGTGATAGGAATAAATACGCTGTTTCAAACTTAGAACAAAACAATCAACAAAAACATTGAGTATTTTTAAGATTTTTCAGCAAAGCATTCTAACTCTGTTTTGGTTTATTTTTAGTTTTAAAGAATTATAAATAATTTTTAGCAAAAATTAGAATCCAAGACACCAAAAAAGAGCGACTCCAACCACGACTCTACCACATCCGAATGAACGACTCCGACTCCGACTCCGACTCCACCACATTCGGAAAAGCGACTCCGACTCCGACTCCATCACACTTCAGAATAGCGACTCCGACTCCGACTCCGACTCCACCACACTTCAGAGAAGCGACTCCGACTCCGACTCCACCCTAAAACATCCGACTCCGGCGACTCCGACTCCCGACTCCGACTCCGACTCCGCAACCCTGCTTGCAGGTCAAGGACATCGTCATTCAATAACTTGGCCTATCCTGTTTAGGTCTTTAATATTCGGGTGAACAGAACACGGCAAAACGAAATACCGTATGTAGCTCAGATTAATATGAACACTGAATAAATTGACGAGAATCAACTGAAAGAATCCAGAATCATACTGTGACCTCGCTTAAATTCCACTAGTTGCAATGATCTCAATTGCGAGTGTTTGAGTTAATTATCGAGCAGAATTTTTTTTTAACTCATAGCTGACATAAAGTTTATGTATTGTAACTGATTCTCTTTGGGTTGCAAGAACTGCGCTATTCACATGCGATAGAATAACACATCATTTAGCCTTTTATTTGGTATTACAATTGTAATCCAGGTATATTTTGCCTTCATCGAAAAAATTCACGTACATTCAACGATTTGTACAGTGCAGAACTTTAGACAGGGAGACTTTAGTCAGAATTCAGCGGGAAGGGAGCCTGGAGGGAGAGGAAGCTTGGTTCACTCTGAGACTACCCTGAGTAAATACGAGAGGATATTCTTTTCAGACAATTCAGTATTATTTCAGTAATTTACATTCTTTCAATTACAAACGAAAAAGCCATCATCTCAAGTGTAACATCGTTAAAGATACCACAGTAAGAAAAAGGAAATTCTGAAAGTAAATATATCTCATGCAAACATAGATGTCAGGATATAATTCAACTCAATTTAAATGATCTATTTTACTCAAAAAAATTTAATATATACTGTAATGTTAATGTTGAATGTATTTAAAGAGTCTTGTGTGTAATTTTGAACTGTTAACTATATTTCTCTCACTTACAATGACTCTATGAAATTCCAAGCCCCTGGAAAATGTTTGATCCCATAAAAGTGCCTTACTTATGTAGACGTTTTTCGTTTTAGTTGATAGGATGTACATGCTGTATTACCTTCTGAAGAGACTGCCACTCCATCATTACTCGTATAATATATCCTGTACAACGCTTGGTCTCTTCTCTGCAGCTCTGTCTCGGAGCCTTCATTTCTCTAGCTATTTTTGTTATCTGTTGCCTCTGTATGCATTGCTGCATTTATTGATTTGTTTGATATGACTTTGTCGTGTGTGTCCGCCCTCCTCACGGCTGTTCTCTCAGACAGCTCGGGAAGCGGAAGCAGCGAGTGCTCGGAATGTTGGCTTGCCCCCCAAGCCGCCGCCGCCGCTGCTCCCCAGGCACCCCAGCAACCCCACTCCCACGACAGGCGGCTCCCCAACATCGCCCCCCTCCGTGGGGGGCCCTTCAAGCCAGGGTGCGACCCGCCGCAAGCCCCCCGCCCCCCGCTCCCAGCTCAGCAAGGTATCCGCACAAGTCTAAGTTGACGTGAATTGGTTCCAGTTTTGCCTTTCGTGGTGGAAGTGTAAAATTCAGCGTGTTGTGCCACGTGTTGTGAGTTGTGCATGTCGTGCTTTCCGGTCACTACGGTGCTAGGAGGTAGAGACCGCGGGGCACGACAGCTTCTTTTAAGAAAGAGTCATCTATACTTTCTAACTTTCCTTCTATCAAAACCGTGGTCAAATAAATTTAATTTTTGAATCCTGATTTCCCCAATACTGTATTAGAATTTCGTCCCTTGGGCTTCCTAGCAAAACATTGTAAATTCGACTCCCTCAGACCTAGTTGTAAGACGTGAATTCATTTTCAAGTCTTTATTTTCACCTATGAACTGTTTGTCGAAGGTAAGCGCCACTACACCGATGTAACTGATTGCTTAGGATTGAGCTTCATGAGTTTCGGAGAAAAGCAATCCTTGGCGCGTCACGCACCGATATATTGAAGTTTCAGGTTCAAAGAGTTAAGCGGTTACTGTTGGTGGGTTAAACAAAATATTGAACATTTTTTAAGAATCGATGACTTCACTGTAAAATCCAAAATCAATCCAGGCTACCTGGCGAGACCAGAGCTACCAGGCTCCCTACTCTTCGCCAGCCCGTGGATGCGACAGCCCGTCTCCAGATCACACAGTTGCGGGTTCTTTTTATACGGAATGCATATTTTAACTAAACCCATGACTACCTAAGTTTAAATAATATCTGTATTCGATCAACAGGACCAAGAACAGCGTTTCTCAGTTGTAAATGGACACTAATTAAAAAAACTATTATAGTTATGGAGCATCATTTTTCATTTGTCTGGCGTTTTTTTTGCGACAGCCGACGAGCATGAATATGAGGAACTAGGGGATGCATGAAGAACTTGATGGGTGAGGCGAGACCTGAATGGTCGTGCATGGCTAACGAATTAATTTGATCATTTTCATGAGAGTGCTTATCTAAAGAGAATTTCTTCATGATTTAACAATATTGTTCCTTGATATGTTTCTCTATGTACTATGTTAATACACATTTCATGAGTTTAAACTGCGCAAATGGTGACAGCTCTGGTAGGAAACCATTTAAAGTTAAGCGTTATCAATTCTCAAAAGGTTAGGTTTCATGTGAGATTAAATTTGCGTTTTATGTACTGTTGAATAACATCCAGCTGCAGTTAGACTTGCAACTGCAGCAGTCTAAAATATTCCTGATCACTAAAATTTTTATTTCTATTATGAGTCTTGAAATGGATTTGAAGATAACAGAAAATTTTTCGAGGACATAATTACTCGTGCATCTTTTCGCATGATGAACTTCAGCGTTCACTATCACGCTTGCGATGTGTACGTTTTTATCAGTGCAATTTCTATTTCTGGGACACAACATTTATGCGTGTCGCAGGTCTCATGAGCGTAGTTTTTTACGCAGGAGAACTAATATTTTGCTAGTCGCTCGATTCAAGTTTGAATTATTGCCGCTATTAAGAGTGCAAAAAAGAGTTTCTTACATTAAGCCAGTGCTGAGTTAAGGCTTTTAAGTTTGAGAAACTGAGTACAATTATTTTTTATGAGAAATCACTTAACATGGTTAAAAATTATTGTATGCCTTTTAATTTTCAGCTATTTATACTTCGTCGTAGAAACCTTGTAACACTTTCAACCGCTAATGATTTACTTGTCCATCAACGTTGGTAACACAAAAATCGTGTCTAAGAAATGCCAAAATGACAGCTGAAAATTACTCGTAAGCAACCTTATAAATCCTGCTGCTCAATGCGTTGTATTCTCAGCAACTTCACTGATAATTTAAATGAATTTGTAATGGAATTCCATCATGTGGTATTCCTTAATATTTCACATTAACTTTTAAAAATTTGCGCTTAGAACCACAAGTATTAACAATTTATTTTGAAGCTTAGCCTATCCATGCTCGCTTGAGCAACTCCTAACTTACAACGATGCCGCGCAGGTGGCACCGACTTCAGGGGGAGGGTCGGGGAGTTCGACTCCGCTCAGCCCCCCCGGCTCCGAGAGCGATTCCTCCCCGAATCCGCCTGTTAGCATCCGCGCAAAATTACCTTCTCAGCAACAGCAGCAGCAACAACAGCAACAACAACAACAACAACAACAACAACAACAACAACAACAACAACTACCCCGCAGTTCTCCTAGCATGAACCAATACTATGCCGGCAATAACAACAACAAAAATGTCGTCTCTACTCGCCAGAATGGCAGTGGCGCGGAAGGTGGCGGTGGAAGGGTGGGTTACGGTAGAGGAGCATATAGCGGTAGTGGTAGTGGCGGTACTGGTAGTGGCGGTAGCGGTATTGTAGGCGGCGTGCCCCTCCCAGGCATGGTCCCTCATGTGTCATCAGGACAGCTCGGAGGTTCTTCCCTAACCCCAAGCGGACCCGACTCATCTGGAGGTAATACATCAGGGTCCATTACGTCCACTCCCACATCTTCAATTACGTCTCCACCAGCAACCATGTCTGCCAACGTGCCCGGAGGGCCTCAGTCAGGAAGTAACTTTGAATCTGTGACAGCTGGCGGTAACGTGAGCCGCGAGAACATCTCTAATTACGGCAGAGAAATGTCCAGTGGCAGCTATTTCACCGAGAGCTCCGGTGCTAGTGGAGGAGGTTTCCAGCGGGACAGCTTCCTTGGAAGTGGTGTGAGTGGTTTTGACAGAGACGGCCAATCAGGCTTAGGAAGGGACAATCATTCAGGATTTGGCCGGGATTTTCAACCAGAGCTCGCAGATTTGGCTTCATCGGGAGGAAACCATCCGTCTTCAATGTCAGACAATCTTAGCATGACAACAGCAGCATCCACTGCTTCGATAGCAGGTGGTTGGCCCTTCGTGGGCACTGCTGGCAACAGCGGCGGGCCTTTTGGTTCCCTGGGACGCCATCATGTTACCAATGTCAGCACCAATCCTTTCCTCAATGGTCAGCATCTTCTTACAGGAGATGATGATGAAGACTCTTTGCGTTAAACCAAGAGAATTATCAGTATAGTTATTTGTGTAATGTTTTGACAATTTTCTTCCATTAGTTGCTAGATAGTATACACTATCAGCTGCAATAATGAAGAACTTCTTTGCTAGAGGTTGAAATTTGTGGTATTACTTTTAACTTTTTATGTGAGGAGGATTCCTTGCATAATAGCAAAAATGACTCATCAAGGACTCTTATACGTAATAATTTACATTTCAATAGGCGGCTGCCTCTAAATGACCCTGTTCAATCTACAGGGATTGTCAGTGTCAAATGAATTAATTTTTACTCCTAAAAAATCCCGTACGTTACTGTGTGCCCTAAAACAATGCTTCAAATGTTAGTGCAGCAAATATGTTGAGCTTATTTACCAAAGTCGCATGAGATTTCAATCGCCAGGCCACAATGTTAGGTGCTATCGTTAGCGTGCCAGTTTCTACGATTTCCAAAAACTGAATCGCTGCAGTCGGGACATGATGGATGTTAACATGACGTTCAATATAGTACTGCCCAATGAAAAGCTGTTGCCCTCAGCAAGCTCTTTCCTTGCTGAGAGTCAAATATGAGAAAAAAAAATTTTTGCTCGCTCACTCTGCGTCGATGAAATTCGAACCTGCAATATGAAAGATAGTCACGTCCGCTATTTTCAATCGAGATGAGAAGAGCTTTTGAATTTTGTAGCCAGCGTTGGCGTCAAACGCACACTGTGTAAGATATTGAACTATTTCTCGTGTTGTAGTGCGACCCTGTCTATGTTCCTAGTCACTTTTGATTGATCAAACTTTGTAGCGAGAAAATACCTCAAATGCTTGAAGGTCGTGGACCTGGAGCATCTTCTTAGACTTGTCAATACCTACTTAGTACTTAGTGGATGGTTAGTAAATATAAGTCTGCTGGTTATAATGAAGAAACCAGAAGCTGAAGCTACTGATGTGCGCTATAAGAATAAGAGAAGAAATGTGTGCTTCTGAAACTTGTAGTGCTTGCCGAGGCCCTCTTGCTGTCGGTGTTTTCCTTGACGTCGCTCTCAGCAGAATCAATAAGACAAACTTTGTTTCAGTAGAATGCTACGCCGTCATGTATCCTGTCTGTTTCTTGAGGAACGTCAATAAACTTGTAAAGTGATGTAAACTCGCATTCTACGCATGCAGGAGCAAGATCTAATTTGCAGTTTCGAGAATCTGCCGTGCACTTAGCCATCGTCTGAAATAATTAGTCAATAAATATTACTAATCCGTGTAGAGAAAGTATGTACCTACTTTAGGTAAAGGCGTGCATGTCAACGTTCGTTGCTTGCATGAAACTTCCATACGAAATATGAGAAAAGATTAGCCCACATGCCGGTCTGTGTTATTGCATGCTTTACCGCAGGGTGGAACCTCGTACTTGTTGCCGCCCTCCTGTACGGGCTTAGACTTTGAACGTTCAGGAGTTTCTTTGGCGCTCCAGAATGTCCCAAGCCAATAATTTACGATATGAGATAAAGTATACCTTGATGTCCCCATTCATGTATAAACAAACTAAACAACCTTCATGAGAGGACATCTGCTGTCGATTCCTTTAATCAGATTCGTGAATTTCATATAAAATTAGTTAATTGTACTATGTTTAAAAAATTTGAAGTCAGAAATACCAGACTGTGTTTTTGAGAGGGAATATAATACGAGTGCAATATTCATTATTAAGTGTCGCATCCGCAGTTGAATTTCTGTCCCATATTTACTTCAACCTACTCTCTGTTCAGCAATGAGAATTGCACAATTGAAAGCAAGGAATGGTAGGGAAGATTGGTAATTTTCTTGCCATTTCATCGACGACCTCGAAAAGAAGAATGATCTTATCAAGGGAGAACTTCGGTCATCTGCAACTAGAAGGTGCCCTGTAAAATCTCCATCTAAATGCGTCGCTGGAACCTGTTAACCTGGAACTCACTGAACAACCGCCAACCTGATGTGGTTTGGGCTAGTTGACGCACAATTGCCGCCACTACCACTACTGATGCTACCGCTCCTGTTGCCGTGTGTCGCTCGTACCGTACTTGTATTTCATCCCCACCGCCTCCACTACTCTAACCTTTCTTTCATTAGCACCACCATCATTGAGAATAATCGTTCTAATGTTGCTACAATCTGTTATGTGACAGACTCAGTGAATTGTCGTGTTGCGTCTTTCTTAGTGCTCATAAAGGGTTATTCCGAAGGCTAATTTAAGACAAGAAAAAGTCTCATCTGGTGGTTGATTTTATTTGCTGGCTCATGTTACTCGCCACGACTCGTAATTTGAGGCATTTACGAAGGTTTGAATTTTTCTAATGTTTCCATTTTAGAAAAATGTAAAGTTTTATTTTCATTTTCATTGTAAGCTTTTTTTGAAGCGTTTCCTTTCAAAATCCAATTTAAATGTTGTTTAAACACTTTCAACGCATGGTTTCGTCAACAATGATCTGAGTAAAGCTATGAGTCACTCTAACTGGATTGACTGTGAAAGTATGTAATTTGAAAACTTCACCAGAAACAACACAGTTTTTATGATTGAACCTGTCGTCAGCAGTTATTCATGAACAAAATCATGGAAAAATACGTTTTTTTCAGTTTGCGCTTCTCGTTGTGTGTTTGTGTAACGAGTAAAATATATGACTCATAAATCATATATGATGAAAATTCCAAGTGAATTTTCAAGTGAATATCCGTACAATTTAGCATTCGTGCGTGTCGTTTTTTTATATGATCAGTGAGAACGAGAATTATATTTAGACTTTCTTATTTAGATTGTCGAAAAGTTATTCAACATGATGTGTAGAACTTACGACTGTTACACTACGCCTAAATTACATAATGAGCAAACATTTACGCAGAAATTAATTTTCCAAAACCATAGGCGTCTAAGCCTAATCGACTGCCCCTAAAAGCTGGAAATCAAGAGCAAACGGGCTCAATTCTCAATTTGCTGTTGTTGCTACTGCAGTTATCTCGATGAGGGTAATAAATATATTTTAATTAAAATTAATAGGTTGTTCAATGCACACCAAATGTATCCTCACCCTGCCCTTCCCCTTCTTCGCCCCACCTCCCTACAAAGATGTTCATTAGCTGCCACGCGCTGTACCTGGTTTGCCGTAACGCATAGCTCATTGTTAAACTCAAACAAGGCTCCAAGCTTGAATTTTTAATGTTGTCCTTTCCTGTTTAATTCTTACTTTTGTCCTATTTTACGTCTGTTGAAGAATTTAAATGGATTTACCTAGTCCCGCTGCCATATGTTATCAGGGTCATTCCCTTTACGTAGAGATTCTAACGACTGATAAGTAACATTTCCATCAGTGACTCAAATATATTTCTATTCCTAAATTTCTGATGCGGGAAACTAAAAGTGACGATTGGTAATTGAAAACTTGAAAGCCATCCGAGGTTCAATTTAGAGGGAAAAGAACTGTTTTTTTACCGGAAAGACACATTATTTTTAGCTTCTGTTGAGCTGCAGAAAGATATTCGTTACTGATAAATGTTCAATAGCACTGCGTTATTAAATTCCACATAATATATATTTTTTTTAATTTTACAAAAGTGATTCAGTAACAAGTTTTGAAAAACGATGTTGCTGTTTAAAGCATATAAAAGAGCCATTATTTTTTTTTTAATATTCGGGTTACGTTACACAGAACGCTCCATGGAACATTCCGCGCTCCGGCAGTTCCTACCGTCACCATTATTTTTTGCTCTGCAATCTGGAACCTCACATGAAGTTCTATTCTTCATTCTGCGTATACATTTGTTAAATTTTTACGTTCCTTTTACTGACGTATCTTAAAGAAATTGCTGCAGGGCTGCAGTTGTATTGGTGATATAGTCAATTACAAAAGAAAAAATGAACGAATGAACTTCTTGAAAAAATGAATCTCGCTCCTATGAAGAAGACACTGCAAAATGAATTCAATGTAGCCCTTGCCCTTCCTTTGGACACGCCAGTGATGCGGTAAAGCGCTCCTACTTCTGTCCCCCACCCCCTCACCCTGGGGCTTAGGTCCAGTCACTGCCAATATGATGTGTTGCGTGGCAGCTCATGCCATGCGCTGCGTGTGTGTGCGTGTCTGTGTCTTGTTAGAGTGTGTAGCGTGTCAGTACGATATCTATACGTAGTTAACTACTCTTCACCTAGATTTATTATTGACTATCATCAATCTAGGACGATCGTTAGCTCCGAGTGTGTAGGCAGCGAGAGCCTCGGGTTATAGACCAGGATTTAAACGTGGAAATAAAATGCATTGATTCATGTATCTATTAAATGGGCAGGAGGTAATATTTTGCTGTTTTCAAACGAGAGTCAAGTTACCTAATGCGGTGAACTTATTGGTGTAAAATTTCCCATTAATATATTCATTTCTGTCGAAAATTTGGCTCTGAGGAAATGATTATTACGAAAAGAAGTCTGGTCCGTAATACTGAAAAAGAAAAATCGGATTTTTCACCCTGAAAATTTTGGATGATACTTACATTTAGTGTTTCCGCGCGTATTTGTGCCCGGAAATCATGATGTCATCAATAAATTCGAAATGTAACTTCAATAGCGCTGGTAAAATGAATTTCATATTGCACTCGTAAATCAAACTTTGCATGGCATTCGTGAAATGAAGGTGATACATTCGTGAAATGGAGTTAATGTTGCATTCTTTAAATGAAGGTAATATTGCTTTCATGAAAAGAGGGTAACATTGCATTTGAGAATTAAAGTGGTATTGCATTCGAGAAATGAGGGTAATACTATATTCGTGCAGTAAAAGCAATATTGCATTCGTGAAATTAAAGTAAAGTTGAATTCGTGAAATGAAGGTAATGTCGCGTTCTTGACATCAAGGCAATATTGCGTTCGTGAAACGAAAGTTATTTTACCCGCATGAATTGAAGGTAACATTGCGTTTTGTACATGAAGGTTGAAATGTGTTCATAAATTAACGGCAATTTTTGCGCTCGTATAATAGCTTTCTTATGGGTTTCTGTTCAACGTTCATTATCATACACTCCAAGATATTTTCTCCTCAGTCGTACGTCCAAACTCATTTTTCATTAATCTTCAAGATTTATTGCCATACTCGTGACGTACGCATTTATTCATCACACATTTGTGGTTGTTCAAGTATGAGAATCATCCCGTAGTCCCTCGTGTTCCGTGAGGTTAAATTGAATGACTTGAAGCTTAAATGGAACTACACCTGGAGTCATGGAAAACGTTTGTGCCATGAATGATCATGAGAGACTTTGCTGCAGTGGTCACAGTGCAGTGTCCTTACTCCACTGCCTTCTTGACTCGTTGCATTCTCATCGTTGCTGTCTGTTTCTCAGCGCAGCACGTAAATCAAGAGCTTATTCTATCGTATAAAAACAGTGTAATACGAGCATTCTTTCGAAAAGAAGAATTTAACGAATGTTAGACAGCGAAGCAAAACTGACCGTCGAGTTTAACTTTGCTTTGTCTTGTACGGCACGCAGAAAGTCTCATTGAGCAAGTACCGTGGTGAAATGTCCACTCAAAACTTGAAATCCTGTTTTCATATTTGCTACTTCGGACCTATTGAGAGTAAAATTTGCGTAAAGTTTCGTATTTTAGGTAATTGAAAAGGTTTACTTTTGATATTTTATTCAACATGTTGCTGGATATCAGCTACATCTTTATTGCTCATTATAGTGTTAACAAGGAGTCATAATCAGAAGCAAGACTCGATAAAACGTGATAAAACCAATTTTGTGACAGTCATTGTTAAAATAAAATGTTTGCATCGAAATTACGTACCCCGAATGCCCTGAGTGTACCACGAATTTTAATTTCTTCGGAAAAGAATTATGAAATGAAAACGATCCCTTTTGAGGCTCACCGTCAGAAATACTCTTGAAGTACTCGTTTCGAACAGCTAGTCGGGGTTCCCCATTTGTGTGATAAAAGTTACCGATGCTCCACGTGTGTTCTAAATTATATGAAATACTTGGCTAAGCAAAATCTTTAGGAGCATCTCTCGTCTTTTAGTGAAGGTGTATCTCGTGTAATTAGTCTACTGTTAAATAAAATAGAGTAAGTAGGTGTAAGATTAAGAAGACACCAACCGTACTGCTGCACCATTCCTCTGTCGCAATGAACTGCGCACACGTTCATCAGGGGCGCTGGGGGAGCGGCGTGCCCTTGATTAGCTTTCTATCTAGTTATAGTGAAACGGTCTCATGTGTTTTGTTTGGAAAACATTTTCTGGTAGTAACTTGGTCAACTGGAAGTGATTAATACAATTTCCAACAACTGGGATCAATAGAAGTAATGTTCAGGGAATGGCATTGAATATTATTAAGCGTACTTTAATTCGGGGTGCAAGCCATTTTAAGGAGAATATTCAAGCCGTGATTGTTAAAAAGATTCCGTTTTGACCTGATGAAACTTAAAAGTCATTCAAATATAACTTGGTTTACCGTAACAAGATATACGGCCGTTTTCACGGCCGGTAATCGAGGCACTGCTGCACTTTCTCGTAGATGCCCCGGCGGTGTCTGCCTCTGCCTCTTACAGATGTGTAGGTACTGTGCTTGCTCGGCACACTTAAGCTGCTAGCCTTACTTGTTCATCATTGTGTTGTGTCATGGATTTAGTTTTAGTTGACTTTCAGGCCAATATCAAATAATTTTTATATCTTTGGCCAGAAAGTGGTCGCTAAATTATGACTTGATTCAGGGCTGCGAACTGGATTCTAATTTTGTGTTTGATATTAATGGACTTAGACGTCATTGAATCATTGCTACTGAGACAGGAACAGTTTTTTGTTGGGTTATCAATTGCGGTAAACTGCTGTTGGTGCTGTAACACGGAGTGTAACCGTTGTGTTAAGAAGCACCAATTCACCGCATCACCTTGGTGAAAATCCTTCTCGTAAACGAAGGAATATCTTTGCTGACTTTTTAACAATACTGAAAACAGATTTGTACTGAGCCGTAAAGCACACCACAGGGCCCTGGGCTGGAATCACCATCTGTTGTAGTCTCGTTCACGCCTTCGGCTGCAGCAGCGGCCTCTTGCAGAGTTGAGTTTTGCTGTATTTGACCCACAAGTCCTTCTGTGTAGGCACCTTTGTTAGAAATAAGTTGCTCTTCGGAGCAGTTTACGGGTTTTGTATATAAAGCTTGAAGTGTTCTTTATTTTTTATGAGGTATTATGTAGAGATGTCTTTATGTTCATAATTTTATTGGTGTATGAAATCTTCTTTGCATGCCGTGCACTTTCCTCAAAACAGTCTGTGCTTAAAATTACAAGAAAAAATTATTTAAACTTAAATATTTTTAGGATGGTCATTATGAATTTTCAAGTATTCTTTACTTCCATTGTTTACACTTTTAAAGTTTCCACAATTTCTCTTAAGGCCAAAAACAAATGAAAACAAACGACGCTCGCTCATAGCATTTTAGCAACGTTTTCTTTGTCATACTTTCTTCAGAGACTTATTTCAAACGAATTTTTGTTACAAAGAAAGCTGTTACGGCGCCAGCTATTCTAATAGAAGCTCGAAAAAAAAACAGTTTAAGGAATCAGTTGATGCAGGTAGGGGTAACATATCATTGGATTGTTTAGACGTTTATAAATATTGCTATCAGGAGTAGCTCCCAAACATACAGCCAATCTAGTCGCGTACTTATCATGTTTCTACTGAAATTTGCATCTTTCAGTGCTCTGATTGGCTTTATATTTGTGGTAAAATTGTCATTTTATGTGTTGTAATTCGAACATAGCAGCATGATAATTTCAGCTTTACAACTATTCAAGGTCAAATGACGTTCATCAGCCCATTGGGTAGCTTCTGGTTTGGATGTTCCAAGCTGAAAGGATATTTTTACAGTGATTCTTGCACTAGCTGGAAGAAGGGGTTAATTGGTCATTTTTTAATGTCAAAGAGAATATTTCAATTTTTCGGTCGCACGAAACCTCAACAAGTTTTACCAACCATTATAGTATTTTGGGCGTTGTTTACGAATAACTAATTTTTAACAAATTTTTTTAACTGGCTACGAATTTGAAAGTGCAGAGAAAACGGAATCAGTGTGATTGTGCAGATGTACGGGAGCCTGACGCAAGTCTTAGATCTACTGAACCAAGACCATCAATTGAAAGCAGAGTGGACTGCAATGTGCTCTCCATGCGTTGTATCACCGTGATTTCGGAACAGTAGTCATATTTAAGTTGTCTTTTAGGGAATTTTATTTCACCATTGCATGTATTGATAAAAGGAGCTTTCATCACAGAATGTTCTCCAGAGAAAAACATTGATAAACTTCAATGTGTTTTGTTTGATTGTTCATATTACAAGAGCCATTTTTTTAACTCTGTTACTTCTTGAAAGTTATCGCCTGCTTGCATTTTTAGCATAAAGTTTATAACCTTGTATTTTTATACGAGTACCGATTTCTTTAAGGCAATAAGTTCTAGTTTGTTGGTATTAAGTCCAGATGTGCGAGCCGAAGATTCAAGTGAAGGTCGGCCGCTCTACACAAGGTAATGGCTGCGGTCATCTTATTTATTGTTTTAGATGTGACTTCTTACCACAGGGTATATTGTATTAGTCCATTATATTTTTTCTATTTTGTAATGCTTAAATTTACGTTTCAGCCGTTTGAATTGTACATAAATTTTTATAAAGAGCTGAGCAAATGGAAGTCTTGACAGGACAGAGTGGCGATGGTGTGTGTACTAACGAACTATTGGACATTTTCATGCACTTATAATTAGGACATAGCTTTTCACGATATGATCCAATTTATGTGTTTCGATGAAGTAAATTAGTACACTAGCTCTAACTGAAGTTTCCAATTATGGTCAGAACGTTAACCCCTAAAGTTTGTTAACTTGAGTTCCTTCATTCTGCAAGCAACTTTCATTGAATTTGGTTACTCAGTAACACTATTGATTCTGAAGCTGCCGATAGACTGGTATATACAATTCTCGTTACTCAGTGTTCATACCAAACTGTCATCTAAGTTCATCTTTCTTTAGAAGTCGTTAGTGTGGTGCGTTTTCACGCCTAGTCGCTCCACACTCTACGTATGATGCATCAAAGAAGTTGTGAAAAACAGACGAGTGATGCCTCTTTTGTTCAAGGCAGTGCCGACATTGTTGCATTCCTGGCCACAGAAGAACTTTAAGAAGTAGCTTATCCTCATCGCTGAAGTGTTTATCGGCCATCTCTGAAATGCCCCCCTCTAACGTAAGGATCAATCAAGGATCTTATGAAACTCACTGCTCCTCAATCTCTGTTCCTCACGGTCTCATGCGTACGAGTATCGCGGTATTTTCTCACAAGCCTCCGTCTGTTAGCTCTTTTCTCTACCCAACAACTTTTAGGTCCATTTTCGCACGCCTGTGCTATCATTCAGGATAAGTAGTGGCCCTAATTTCGAAAATTTATTTGGGCAATCAATTTAATCAAAGCAAGACAATTCAATCCATTTTGAGCTAATACCGTGCTTCTCGTTAAAGTGCATAAGCACGAAACAAAATTGATTCAACTTTATTTACAATTGTACACAGAAGCAGGAGCAGTTTACGCCGCAAAGCATGTCGTACTCTGAAAAGGGAATGTTGTAGTTTTGTTATCTGGGTCTATCACTTTCTTCTTTGTTTTTTGTTTCCTTGCCATGAGTAGTGGTTGGTACTCCAAGTTGTTGTGATCAAAAAATAATTCAGTGTTTATCCGTTCAGTAAGTTACAGACATACCAACAAACGATTTCATTAGACTGTGAAATATTTTCCCTACACTGACGAATATCCATCTCATTTTGAGGAGAGACGGTAAAATTCCTAACATGCTCAGAAACATTGCCGTCTAGCGACTTCGAGACTGTAAAATACCGATTCATTACTCAATATTGCCGCAGTAATACAAAATATTATATGAATTTTGGATGGAATATCGCTTGTTGACTGGGAAATAACTGTTTGTAGAAAAATCAGTGCGTTATTTCTGCGTTAAAAATAACACTTACTTTAATTTGGGAGGTCAGGTCTAGAGGACCTTTCAAAGAGACGTCTACCTGTTGATTTAGAGAAGCCTATGGTGATCGGTTGTTATAACCGATTTGGAAAACAACTTATAGCGTGCGTTTATACATCTGTGAGTTACAGAAGTATGGAGCTTAGAACAAAAGTAATGGTTTGTAGTCATCCATACACCGTGTAAGTTATTCCATTTTCAGTATTTATTGTTAGCTTTATTTTAGTCGAATGTTTTCTTCCTAATATTATCCAAATTCATGATCCAATGTTTGTTTTTTCTATGACCAGCCCTCGCTCTTAATAAGTGCGATCAATATTCATCCAAACAAAACAGACTGAATAATATTTAAAAAATAATCAATATCGACCACCTGCACCAAAAAACTCATAAATTAAGAGTTTACTCTTACAGATTGAACTACTAAAAGAACAAAGCTTTTTGGTTGCATCAAGAACTAAGTGGCTGTATCAAGTTCTTTTGTTGCAGAGCGAAGCCTCGCGTTTTTTTCAAGACTTGTCATCACTGAGTTAAACTTATGTATTCATCGATTATCGATTGCAACCAAGGTACTGAGTATAACAGCTGCATTTGCACAATGAAGAGTACTTATTTTGCTCGACAACTATTCTTTTGCACTGAAGGTTATTCTCATTGATACAAGTCCCGACAGCTGTGCGGCGGTACATTGTCAGGCCGGATATTTATTTCTGTCTAAACTGCATGATCTCATCGGGCCTAAGCTCGTCAGCCGGAAAATGTACTCAACGTGAGTTATTCGAAACAATGAATATATCATTAGCTCCTTGTAGGGAATATTGCTCGAGTGGTCTTGGAGATTTTTGTGTTGGTAAGAATAAATTAATTAGGAAGCTCGTGTAACATATCCTTGAAGCATTTAATTCTCCGAGAATACGGGCTTGCCAAAAGTATTCGTCTGAGCGTGTCCGAGTGTATAGCATCGTCGCTGTAATGGTTTGTGATCCCAATGATTTTTATTGTGTTCCATTCGTTGGAGGCAATGGATTGTTTTTATAAATACATGTTCTTATGTTCCGTGCTATAAAGTATGTTAAGAAGTAATTAAATGTGGCATTTATTATCCCTTGAACATTTCGAATTTATCTGGACGTTCCGGATTTCTTCTCGAACACGTCATCGTATATTCCTGCAATCATCGAATTGTCTCTAGCTCCCACAAGTGTTGAATTATGGTTGACAAGCGTGTGCCCGAAGATGAACGAGTATTGAGCTATTTTGTCTCCCTGCTTCTAAGGTAAATATTTATCACAAATTGGCTCCTTTAACTGGTAAACATCTTTCTTTGATTCGAGCCTCACAACTCCAGTGATTGCGCCAGTCATGTCTCATGCCTCTTTCTGTGGTTTAACACAAATTTATTTTGTTGAATTTCATGGTTTTTGCTACATTTCAGTAAAATGAGAATGAAATTCAGTTTAATGGAAATGTAATGATCGACGAAAACAAGCAAAGTTGTCCCTATAATTAGGAAAGGCTTTTTGGCTTAACAAAACTTGGGAGATTAATGTGCACAAGAATTTTGTGGGTGAAATTTGTTAAGCTTCGTAGTTATAGTACTTTTATTCTACTGTAACGAGATCATTTGCTTAAGGCTTCCATCTCTTACGTCTCCATTTATCGTCGTTCATCTGATACAAGTCGGAGGTCATATTAGGGGTCGTTTGCCTTTTAAGCTCTTTTTATATTTATCAAATAATTCGCAAATCTACTACTACCACTTGGATTGCGGGAACAAGCATTTTCAGTAAGTGTGTGAAAGTATTTCAATTTATATATCTTAAGCATTTTATTGGATCATGCCTTCAGATAACGATTGTTAACTAGTTTAAACTTTCAACTTTGTTTTTCTTATAACAAACAGGTAATTAGGGCCATCGGAATAAGTAAGGGATTTATTACTAAAAGATAATTACTAGCATTCGCTATTGCGGGATAATTCAAGATTAGATTAGATTATTAGTTAGTTTATGCAGAAA
Source organism: Morinoia aosen (assembly GCA_030386875.1). NCBI lineage: Eukaryota > Metazoa > Arthropoda > Malacostraca > Amphipoda > Talitridae > Morinoia > Morinoia aosen. The sequence continues at coordinate 17,622,748 of CM059575.1, read as the reverse complement.
GGGCACAGAAACAGTAAGATGAGAAAGAAGTTCATGAAACATGATCAAAGTTGAAGAAGAAAGTAGGAGGTGCTGAAAAACAGGACAGCAGTGAACCGAAAAAAGATGGTCCGTAACAAAATAAAAACCTATTCTATTTCAACAAAAATAAAGCCTACCTAACCTTTAGCTCAGGCCCTTACATAGTCCCCCTGGGAGCGCTAATTCCCATAGATACAATAGTTGTATCCCCCTGAGGGGGGATAATTCAAGAAGAAACACGTTGTTTTCCCTGGATACAGCCGGAAAACTCATCTTTAATGGGTTGGATGCTAAATTCGCTGCTCAGATACGGAGGGTCGACAGTGACCTAGGATCTCCAGGTGATTTATTCCATACTAATGTGCACGGCCCGCCAAAATTTACGGGATTCAATATCTTACTTGAATAAATTTTCCAGATATGGATGACTAACAAATGTATCCATCCTAGCAGTACCCGTGATAAAAAATATTAATGTACTTGTGCACTGATGGAACCCGTATCAAAACAGATACGGTCATTATAACTATCCTTATGAGCGTGACAGCGAAATGGAAGAAGGGGACTCCAAACAACTAAACCAAGGGTGTTTCAAGTAGTAGCAGGATCCGTGGAAATTTCTCGGACAATGTCATCGTTAAACTAAGTGGAATCATGACAAAATTACCTAACCCATGTTAACCTAATCTATCCTAACCTAACATATCCTACCCAGTTCTATCCTGCTAAATTCGCTGCTCAGATACGGAGGGTCGACAGTGACCTAGGATCTCCAGGTGATTTATTCCATACTAATGTGCACGGCCCGCCAAAAATTACGGGATTCAATATCTTACTTGAATAAATTTTCCAGATATGGATGACTAACAAATGTATCCATCCTAGCAGTACCCGTGATAAAAAATATTAATGTACTTGTGCACTGATGGAACCCGTATCAAAACAGATACGGTCATTATAACTATCCTTATGAGCGTGACAGCGAAATGGAAGAAGGGGACTCCAAACAACTAAACCAAGGGTGTTTCAAGTAGTAGCAGGATCCGTGGAAATTTCTCGGACAATGTCATCGTTAAACTAAGTGGAATCATGAAAAAATTACCTAACCCATGTTAACCTAATCTATCCTAACCTAACATATCCTACGCAGTTCTATCCTATCTTAATCGAACCTATCCTGATAAAATGTCAATCATATCAATGTATGAAAAGGTCATCTTTTAATGTTACGCTGAGGAAGGAATTCGGTATCCATGATACCGCAAACTTAGATGAAAGCGTAACTGATACCAAACAAATTAACATACATCCTATGTTTCTTAAGAAGCAGACCCCTAACAAAGATATAAATATATAAATAAACACTCAACGGCTATTATTAGGTTAGACTAGTGCACATGTGCTGGTCAGCATTACTCTGAAGAATTTCATGCCTTCTTTCTTGAGTTAAATTCGATTGCGCAAGTCGATGCTGTTCGGCATTAGTCTGAAGAATTTCACCCCTTCTTTCTTGAGTTGAATTCTCTCGTGCCACTCAATGTTGTCCAGCGCTATGACGAAGAATTTCCTCGCTTCTTTCACGTGTTAAGCTCTTTCTAGCTACTCGGTGTTGCTCTGCATTATTCCGTAAAATTTCCTAATGCCGTTCAAGGGTCAAACTTAGCTCTAGCTTCTCGTTGGCGAGCAGCATTGCTTCATCTTGCCATTTCGCGTTGTTCATCCGATCGTCTTCGGCGTTTTTCTTGCTGTCGAAGTCTTGCTACTTCTCTCATGGGGTTGGACACATTTCTATTCATGGTGGCCTCTTTTGCCGGAATTTTATTCGCAAATGTCGTCTACTATCTCTTCGAAGCTTTTCAAGAAAATCACAATTTCGAAAACAATAACTCAAGTTCCAAAATCTTGGGCTTTATACTAAGTGGTAGCCAGGTTACTGGTCAAACGATTTTAAAAAATTTTATTCGCATTATCAATTAAAAATATCAAAGCGACATGATGAATTTCAGCAGAGAAAGCTTCATAGAAAATTTCTATTTGTAAAAATAGGCCGATAGCGTATTATGGATACCATAATCAAGAGGGGGTCACACGGACGGAGGGACGGACGGACGCGGCTACTTTTACAATAGTGATGAAAGTTGGTATCGAAATATCCTTGCTCTTTCAAATTCACTCAGTACGAACTTACAAGCAACCACGATTTTACTCCAAATCACTGTTCGGTGAAGAGAGTGAGTGCTCAATGTCTTGAATACACTTTAATCATTGTTCATTCTATAAATGATGACCAGCGAGAATTATTATTGGCAAGGCCGGGTATTCAGTATCGATTGGCACACTGCCAGGACAAAAGTTCGCCTTCACAGGCATAACATATCCATAAGGGGTAGATGCTCCGAGCGCTTTTCAATAGTTTCTCATGTGAGAGCCTGAGCTTCAAAGAGTTTAGTGTAACTTACTCTAAGCCTCAGGTTTTATCGTTACGAACAAACGTGTACATAACGATCTCACAAGAAATAGGAGCGCTCTCTACTTTAAGACCGCCAAAAATCTATACTATAATAAGAGCCGCGTCTGTCTGTCTGTCCGAAGCCAGCCAAAAGGGAGTGTGTGATGAGCGTATCTGTGATACAAGCTCGGCCTCATCAACTCTCGAGAGGTTGAACTTCTTATTTCTTACGGCCTTTCTTTCGTTTCGCCTTCTTTCTTATTTCAAATAAAGGGGGTAGACTAGTAATAATTATGTACCTGTGCTACCTATAAATTGCTTCGTTTGAAAGATTCTCTACACAGATAATTAGGCACTCTAATAATATAGTATGAGGAAGGGATCGAGAAAGATTTGTGTATAATACTTATAGATAACGTTTGGAATCTGTCGCTGGAGAGAGTGAGGAGCCAGAAGCAGCAACGCTGGCAACTGAAATTGAGCGATTGAACTAGGAAAATAAAAGTTCAATCGACCTTGACGATGAATTCGATGAACGAAAGCTGGCAAGCAGCGTTTTTCGTATCTGATATTCATGATACTAAAATCATTTTTAGGATTGTACAATTGCTTTATCGTTTGACGAGAACATACCTCTCCCAAGCCAATACTTCATTTAGATCTTGTCGAGAATAAATATGGGTAAGTGCGGGAGACAAACTCTTTCCTCTCTCGTAAAATTGCAATTGTTGGTAAATACGGAGTAGGTGATTATGTGAACCACAACAATTTATGATGAAATACTATGCAGAGCTATTTCAAATAAGGCTGGGTGAAATTTTGGATATTAAAATAACAATGAAAAATTGAAATTAATTTCCAATAGAAAATTTGGGAGAAGATATTCAAGGTCACTATTTTTCCCTTGTTAGAGGTAGTGCGTTTCAATCATTTGGTTATTGAACGATTTTAATTTTGAAACTTTAGTACATTCCGTTTCATGCTGAAAAATATTAAAATCCCAACTGAATCAAAAGGATAGGTAGGAAAGTTGAAAACAAAGTCATCGTCTGTAGAGATGGCATTGTATGCTTATTGTAATATTGCATGTTGATAATTTTGCTCTTTGACCTCGCTGAAAGATGTAATTTCCATTCTACAAAGAGTCAAACCAATGCCTCCTATATCTCCATCCGCGCTCATAGAAATCGATGCATCACATAAGTGATCGAAGACTTCACGTCTTTTGCAACGAATCTAAGGGGGCGAAATTGAGATGTCTATAACATGTCGTTAATTACCTATGGAACGAAACTGGCTAGCTTTGGAAAAATCATAGGAGATTTTTACTCATACTTTTCTGTCTCATCAGGGTACAAAAAACTCAGTTTCCTAAAACAATTTCTGAAGCAGTTGAAAATTAAACTGTGGACGAGCTTGTTTGGGACCGGTGATAGCACGTGCCATTAGAATACCCAAGTTATAATTGGAAATATACCCACGCATTTTCTTAAAATATCAATTGGGTTGAGATCTTCATCTTATCTATAGAAATTGAAAGTTACACGAAGAAAGGCTGTTCTCACAATTTTTCTTATCACGTTGATCCCATACAACGAGATTATCTAAAATCTTCAGACGCTGATGTCAAACGTTTACCGTAGAACATTAAGACTTTGAAAACTGCCTGAGCGACAAATGCTGCACAAATCCTTTTGACGACTGCGATGCCTTCATTTAATTATAAACAAACCAAAATTACGCAATGTATGAGCCTAAAAAGTATACGTTAAGGATATACATATATTTACACAACATTTACGTACACTTTGATCCCTCACACGCAATTTCCCAAATTCGCTGATGGAAATTATACTGAGAAACGTATTCACTGCCATTAGGTTCTCCTCAAGTCTGCTCCACGTTCAGACTACAAGTGCGATGTCAATGCCATGTAGCCCCGTTTAGGAACCCGCACGGAGATATAGAGGCATATTGGTTAAAACCAACGCACATGAGGCAGAAATTATGGTCATAGCGTCTAGTTTTGAGCAATTGTCACGAAAAATACATTTGAAGCGTTGCATGCAGTAGAAGTAGGAGGATAATTTATCGAATCGTGATGAGAAATAGGCTTTCATGTAGAGAAATTAACACCTAAAATTATTTATTTCAATGACAAACTAAAGGAACGAATTGCTCCGCACAAGGGGAGAAACAGTGGGATATACTGTTGTACTACAGTAGAATATCCTACATCACTCCATCTTACTTTGCACGCATCCTACTTTTCTCTATTTGTTTTTGTCTGTAAACATACCACTTTCCTTTAAGACCTCCTACTCAGCGCCGTGACGCAAAGTAGTAGCTCCAATTACCGATCCTAATCTTTTATTTTTTTTAACAATTATTTTATTGAACTTAAGGAAAATTCAGGGTGTGTTAAAAAAAGTGTGTCACACTTTGAATGACGTGATAAACATCATTTATGAACATCGAGTGAAATGGAATGGCTTCGAATGCAGAAGAAAAATGTAATTAAAGAATCATTTTTACAAATATTCAAACTGATGTCCAAATTTGTTCAGACAACGCTGATAAGACGGGCCAAGTGCACGAAACAGGTCATTAAGAATATTGTGACATTGTCTTTAAATTTCTAATTTTACTGCACTAGTTGTTCTTGGATTGGTGCGATAATCTTTGTCAAGACATCCCCACTGTCAGGCTATTGTCGTAGATGCCGACTTGTGCCTATATAATTTAACAGGAGGGAAAATAATTCTCCTCGCATAACTAAACTCTCTTATCACAGATACTTGAGAAGCATATATCCGTCTCAGATTTGAAAATTTCAACAGCTTGATTTTTATATCGGCTCAAATTTCAACAGCTCGAATTTCATTTCGGCTCTAACTTTCGACGCCTGCATTACTAGCGTGAAAAGCTCCATAGCTAGAATTCGTTCGGCTCTAAAAACTCGAAGCTTGAAAGGCTCGTAGCTTATTCATCTCGACTCAAATTTCGAAAGCTTGAAAAACCAGCTCAAACCTTCAAACCTTGTAACCAGATCGGACTCCAAAAATTACCGAATAATATTCGCAACTTGGAAACTGCTGAAAAGCCCTCGCCTTAATAAAATAAAAACTCAGCAACTGACTTCTCTCATATCCCTGAAAAATCAGGAAGATTCTCCGGAATAAAAGCATTGGAACTTACGGCCCTCAGGAACTTATGGAACTTACGGAACTTACGGCCTATTATCACTGGCTCCCAAGAAGGACCAGCCAAAAGAAAAAAAGATTAAATAATCTATAACTGGCACCCAACGCGGATTCGCCAAAACAACTATCTAACTTTTGGCGCCCAAGAGGATACAGCCAAACTAAAATATCCAACAAGTGGCGCCCGAACTCAGCGACCCGAACTCTGGAAAGCTGCATCTAAAGAAGGACTTTGAATCCTGAAAACCCAAGAAAAATAACAAAAATAAAGGAATTTCGACTTCCTGAAGCAAAAGAAAAATTTCAAAATGGATTGCGTCCAACGTGCCCGAGGGTACATGACTGCCCTAGGCCTCACTCCGGAGCAACCAGACTACCGTGAAACCTTCCTTCAAAAAATAAGAATTCTGGAGGAAGCTGAAGAACGAGGACGAGCACTAGAAAGAGAAGAACGAGAAAGAGAAAGAGAAGAACGAGAACGAGAAAGAGAACGAGAGAGAGAAAGAGAAAGAGAACGAGAGAGAGAAAGAGAACGAGAGGGAGAAAGAGAACGAGAGCATGAAATCCAGCTCCAACAACTCAACCAGCAAAGGGCACCATAAGCCAGACGGGTCAAAATACCCGATATCGCTGCTTTTAACCCTGAACAAGAGGGGATCCAAGAATTCATGCAGCGTTTCGAGAGTCACAGCAACGCACTCGAATATACGGAATTTGAGGCTGTTCTCGCATTAGAAAACCTAGTAACGGCTAAGGAAAGAAGACTCATCCAGACATTGGCCGCTGTCGACCGCTACCAATTTAGGGAAATCAAAAATTTACTGCTGGAGTCCCACAAGATAACCCCCGCTAAACTGCGCAGTAACTACTATGAACTGAAGCCTGAGGAAGGAGACAACATGAGTCGATACATCCGGAGATTGGAACAAGCGCTTAACTCATGGCTCACCGGAAGCCAAGTAGAAGAAAACTACGACCAATTGAAAAATTTCATGCTTATGGATAGGGTCTACTCCAGTCTACCGTCTCACCTTGCTACTCAACTCAAGGACAGAAGCGGTAACACCTTAGCGACTCTAGCTGAACAAGGGGACAAATTTCTACAAGCCCGACCCAATACAACTCTCCAGAAACTGTGTGAGAACCGTCTGTCGAATAACAAAAACGAAGGTCAAGAATCTTCAATGGGAAAACCTTCCAGAAGTTCTCAAGTGAATCGATTTTCTAACATCACAACCGGAAATTATCGACCTTCACCTCCTCAGAACCTAAATTTCAACTATCGACCTCCTCAGAACCGAAATCCCCAGTATCGACCTGCACCGCCTCAGTATCTGAATTTCCAGTATAGGCCAAGGACAACTGGACTAGCTCACGTAGAAGGCAGACCCAACTACTTTAACCGTCCGCCAATCAACTGGAGAACATTCTTCTGTAATCACCATGGAGAAAATCCAACTCATTCTAGCGCAGAGTGCCAAGTACTTAACCCGCAATCTCAGCAAAATACCTCTTCCCGAAATGAAGGAGGTGCTGCACAACCTACTGCCCACATAAATTATATCGAAGAGGAGTCCCCAGGATATACCCTGCCAACCGTCGAATGCAATCATGCTGCGGTAACTTCGGATACAACAGAACTATTGCTAGGAAAATTGAAAAAGTGTCCGGGTAAACTCAATAACAAACCGGTAGAAATCTTGCTGGACGGAGGAGCCACAGCCGTATTTGTGAATAAAACGCTAGTGCCACAACAAAATATAACCAAAAACAAGATCACCGTCAAGTTAGCCGACAGCCAAACTTTCGACGCGCCATTAGCTAACGTCAAACTTGACTGCCCATACTATCGAGGTAACATCGCAGTCGTAGTGATGGATAACCCCGCAACCGAAGTAATCCAAGGACGCGTGCCAGGAACTACATCATTCGAAGAAGAACATACGCCTCCTATTATAATTGAAACCTCTCATGTCACTACAAAAGTGAGTGCAAAGAGAGAAGAAATTGAAAAATCTGAAGAACCAAAACAGCCGCAAACCAACAAAGAAAAGTTCATTGAACTACAGCGTAACTTTGCTCCTTCAAAGCAGCTCGTCAAGAGAGCCGATGATATAACAGAAGAAATTAAGAAAAATTGCGGATTCAATACGTACGAGCCTCAAAAAGAGGTTCCTTATCGAAAGACTCTCCATAATAACCGCATCAACACGGACAAGGAATGTCCTCTGTATGGGAAGGTGCTTAAGCCAACCAAGGAAGAAATAGAGAAATTAGAAAGTGATGATCTTAATACACTAAGGTCTGGCATGCGCGATAAAGGCCTACACCTAAAAGGACCATGGCGTCCATGGCCACCGGCATCTACGGTAGACCGCAGGACTCTCTGGCCTCCAAATAGCAGCTGCTGCCGGAGAAGAACAGCTGCGTTCCGAGTTCATAATCTCAGAAAGATCAACAAACAAAACTGGCGACCAGATCAGCGATCAAACTGGCGACCAGATCAGCGATCTAATTGGCGACCGAGATCAACGATGCACCTTGGCGACCATCGACCTCTTATATATCTGCAAAAAGCTGATAAACTAAACCGACGAGGGCTTCATACTTCAGCCTCTTCCAATTTAAATAGGAACATATTCCTGGAGTGGAGAACCATTTCGCCGACTTCTTATCCCGTTCTCCCAACCAACCAGAACTCGAGTCGGCCTCTTCAGAAGAGAAAGGACAAGACTGTTCCTGGGCTGTATTAGAATAAGTTTTTCTAATTGTTAAGAAATAGTCTTAAGTATTCTTTATAAGCTATCTGATGTACATATGCACCATTATATTAATTTATAGGCAAAAAAAAAAACACAGTCGACATCGGGCTTAATAGCATGTTCGCGACATTACTTGCAGTAATGTCTTCTCGGTAAGGGCGTGTCAGGCTATTGTCGTAGATGCCGACTTGTGCCTATATAATTTAACAGGAAGGAAAATAATTCTCCTCGCATAACTAAACTCTCGTATCACAGATACTTGAGAAGCATTTATCCGTCTCAGATTTGAAAATTTCAACAGCTTGATTTTTATATCGGCTCAAATTTCAAAAGCTCGAATTTCATTTCGGCTCTAACTTTCGACGCCTGCATTACTAGCGTGAAAAGCTCCATAGCTAGAATTCGTTCGGCTCTAAAAACTCGAAGCTTGAAAAGCTCGTAGCTTATTCATCTCGACTCAAATTTCGAAAGCTTGAAAAACCAGCTCAAATCTTCAAACCTTGTAACCAGATCGGACTCCTAAAATTACCGAATAATATTCGCAACTTGGAAACTGTTGAAAAGCCCTCGCCTTAATAAAATAAATACTCAGCAACTGACTTCTCTCATATCCCTGAAAAATCAGGAAGATTCTCCGGAATAAAAGCATTGGAACTTAGGGCCCTCAGAACCCTAAAATAGGGAAACTATTATCGCTGGCTCCCAAGATGGACCAGCCAAAAGAAAAAAGATTAAATAATCTATAACTGGCACCCAACGCGGATTAGCCAAAACAACTATCTAACTTTTGGAGCCCAAGAGGATACAGCCAAACTAAAATATCCAACACCCACAAAAAGCAGTCCACGGGCGTAAGGTTCCATCTGCTTCAAATTTGTCTCTGATGCGAGCAATGATCCGGCGCGTTGGTGGTTTTGCAAATTCTGTTTTAAACCGACTTTGCTCTTCAACCCAGTCTAACTTTTTCGCCGCCTTTATGCATGTTTTTCGCCGCTCAAGTAATTAAATCGCTTGGGTGGCGAAAAACATGCATGCTCCGGCGCCAAAGTTAGACTAGGAATTGCGTTGTTGGTGTTCCATTAACATTTCAGGACAAATTTCCTCTCTTCCTAGCTGAGTTGATTTCTTGCCAGGCTGTGATGAATTAAATACACCTGCAATCCAAGGAAGGTCCAGAGCTTTTGAAATATCTTCTTCCTTCAAATTATTCTATTTAGAATTGAATTAATTGCAAAATTATTTCTGTTGACATAAGTTACCCAAAGAATATTTTTACTAAGGAGTTACGAAAATTTTTTGGGGAGAAAGTTTACTATGAAGCAAAAACTTCTCACCGTGCCGATTCGGCCCGGTGAGAACTTTATGAGTTTAACTGGATAAGCTTATACAGTAACCTTTTATAAAAACCCATACAGAGAAAATTAAAATTAATATTTCGTCAATAATTGATAGTTTTTTCCGCAAATAAATCCGTGTGTGTACTTCAAAAATTATAGGAACATCGGGTCATACTTTAAACGAAGGGATTCTTCAGGTATGATGTGCACTTCAGTGGTATATCAATATACATGTGATCGCTGCAAGCGGTCTTACAATGGTAGCACTGGGCTTCAAATATTTGTGAGGCGTGCACTACACAGGGGAGTCTCCTTTCGTACGGGCAATATAATCTGGCTAAGGCATCTAATTTGTCCATAAGAGAACGTGGTTTGAAGAATGACCATTTCTTTAAAAACACAAATTTTAAAATTTTGGAATTAGCCTCAAATTCTTCTGATTTCCGCATTTTAGAATCAACGTACACCTAAAAAAACATCTGTCAATAAAAGAATGTGACACAACAGAAAAATTTTCCATGATTTATTTGTTGAAATTCTCTATTGTTTTTGTTTTATTACTGTATTTTTAATGCCAATGTTTCATTTTCAGTTTATCCGGAAAAAATTGAGTATCGAATTATTTTTTAACAATTTGATTTATTGTTTTTCAGAGCACTCAGGATGGATTTTTTATGATTCAAAACGTTTGTTTTTACCATGATATTCTTAGCCACGCTGGTTTTCTTTTTTATCCGAAAAGTGAGATTCCCCAGTAATCGGCCTATATCATCTATTTTATTGAACAATTTAGTTGTCGATGAAAAATGTGGTTCAGTAACATTTAATATAGATGAAAGAAAAATACTTTGTTGAAAAAATAGGAGAAATTCTAACTTTGTTTAGTCCTATGGCAGAGTTAGTGCTTTTACCACTCAATCGGAAGAACGGCCTCCTGCATGGATGTAATTATTGCGAGTTTACTCCCTTATACTCGCTACAGTAGAAGCAATTGTGTAACTTAAAGGGAACGCAGAGATGAGAATACGAGCACTAACTGTCCTAATTATGTTGGGCCTTCGTGGTGTTGAAATTTACCAAGAATCTAAGAGACGACAACGTGATTCTTGTGGTCGCTTTTTTAAAGATTTATCGCTGCTACTAGTCTTGGACGGGATTTTTGTTCACATGATAATTTTTTTTTGCAAAGACATGAATATTCTTAATTTTAGGTGTAGTATTTCAACTGCTTAAACCGGTACAGCTGAAATTCGAAGTTTCTGTATATATATTTTACAACCTAAGAGCCTATTTTACAAATTAAGGCAAAAAATAACTCTTTATTAATGTTAGAGATTAAATAAGCGATCAAAACCCAGATGAAAATCTGGAAACTGCATTATAAGCCATGTAAACAATACTATTGTACAACACCTTAGTATAAAATTTGTTTAAGTTATTGCAGTAACAGCTGCAGAGAGAATGAGACAGTGAGCACTAACTCAAACGATTTTGCTTGCGGTCCGAAGCAGTAGAAATAAATATTTATTCTAAGTTTCTATTAGAAAATCAACGATAATTGTTAAAGAACTAGATTCTCTGTGGTGCAGGCTTAAATTGGCATACAAGAATGATTTATCCAATTTTAAATATATGTCTAAACTTTCGACTCAGAGACATGAAAGCGAAGTCAATAAATTGACTTCTGCTGCAAACACTTTCGTTTATAGCTAAAGATTTCGAAAACATTTTTCTGGAAAATTTGGCAGATACAAGTTTCTTAGTAATAATATTTAGGTTTTTACTCAACACCATAAAAAAACACAAAATTGCTCGTTTTCGATCAAGAAAAATGATCAATAAGAAAAAATGTCATCAGTAATACCCACTCATGGATTTGGGTGATGACTATAATCTAGTGGTGAACATTTTTCGTTTTCCATCCAGAGGCACTCAAGGTATAGAACTGTTTTCAATTAAAACCTTTCTTCGTGGGTGTTATTTTTTGGAATAAAATCATGTGTTTTTTTTCGAGTGAAGTCAGGCTTTAATTTTTGTTAGCTCACAAATTATCTCTAAATGGTAGGTCAATGTTGAGTTCCTCGCACCTCCATCGTAGAGGCGAACGTCAGTATAAGTCGGGAGAAAATCTCGCACACACACCTCATTGAACAAGATAGCTGACACGGACTTACATAATTTCTCAACTTTACGAAAATATTCACTCAACATTTTTTATTGGAAAACTGTCAATTGGTTAAATGTACTGAGGTCTATAAAACGCAACATTTCGATGTACAAGCATCATCAACAAGCTAAAAATATACAGAAAATTGATCAGTCACATTGGCAAAATGCAAATCTAATTCTTAAGCTATGTGATAATATACTTTGTGCGTAGCCAGTTTCTTTGTAGTGACACACTTTACATGTTGAGGTAGCCAGCTTTTCGTGCCGAAACTTTCCAGCGAACGCGTCGGCGAAGTCAAAGGTGTCACGAAACGGACAAGGCTGGTGCCTCATCCATGTTCGTAGTGAGGAATCGAAACCTCATAGTAGAAGTGGAAAAATGAAAACACAGGGCGGAAGGAACACAGAAAGGAGAAATGATAGAACAGTAGGGAAAATAAAGGAAAGTAACTACTGATTCGCTCGCCAACACCAGCTCCTCAGGACAACACGGGAAAATTAAACACTCAGTTAATGGAACATTATTGATTACTTTATTTCAAGTGAATTAATGAACACGTGATTGACATGAGGCATCCTCGGCAAACAAAGAAATTTACGAAACACAATCCTAGTGAAGGTTACTGGCGCGCACACTTTGTAACGCCGACACAACACACTAGCAAGAAACACATCCTACACAATCCTAGGCGATCGCAGCGCGCGCGAATAAGCAAAAATCACCTATTGCCTAGTACCCATGGTTCCTCTTAACCATGCAATACGAGTGTTTTTGGAAAGTGAAATCTGCCAATAATCTTATAGATTATTGATAAATTTTTGGAAAAAATTCAACAAACTACCTTCTGTGGAATCAATCTGTGAGGAGATTCGCTTTGTTTCGTTTTCGTGTTTTGGACCTCAGTCGCAGCAAATGAAGAAAGAAATTTTTTTATTTGTTTGTCAAATACTTCCCGGGAATAAACTTTAAGGTAGTTTTAGTTAATAGTTTCAAAATAGGTTCATTTTTTTGGTTTCAAAGACATTCTTCCTACCGCGATGCTGGCCTCCCTAATTTACAAATTTTGTTGTGCACGATGTGCATCTGAGTACGTCGGTTTGACGTCGCGTACTCTAGGCTGTAGGGTGGCCGAGCATCGAGGTAGGAGTTACTGCACAGGAGATATTTTATCTAGACCTTCGCATTCAGCTATTAGGGATCATTCAGAGCATTGTAATAGCCCGTTTAACATCTATAATTTTAAAATTCTTCCTAGATCTAAATTTACCTTCGATTTAAGGATTTTAGCGTCTCTATTCATTTTAAGAAATATGCCGATTTTAAACAACCAACTTAGTTCCTTTCAGTTGTCAATAGTTAACAGGTAGTTTTTGAGGTTAGTTTTTTTTCAATTTATCGTTTTTCTAATTTATTTCATGTTTTTTCAGGTACATTTATTTTGCCGAAGATGAGCGATCGCTCGAAACGTTCAATTTTATTGTTTTACTTGCAATTTTCAATTCGAGTAAATGTTCTATACGGTATTTTTGGTTCTCTTCTTTTTACTTAAGAATTTAGTTGTGCGTATAGCTCATCGTAGTATATGTGTGATCAATCCACTGAGCACTATTAATGTGAGTCGCTGAGCATGCTAGTAAAAGTCATTATAGGAGTACCTAGCCGTTTCAACATGGGCAAACGTGAACAAATTAAAGTAAACATTCATTTTGATATTTTGAGCTATTCTTTGAAGTCTTACGAGCTGAGCATATTCAAATCACTGGAAATAAATGAATCGAAACCATTTAATAACATGCAGAGTTCTTAGGTTTAAAAATCTCAAATACATATGTAGTACAACAATTTTTGCAGGTACATGTTGGATCGAATCTATTCCATTTTGCCATAATCTTTAACGACTTGAGCAGCAGATAATTTTTTCTGTATTTGGGCAAGATTACTTTTAATATCAACGTGCACCTTTGACAGTTTCGTATTTTAGGTATACTTCTGTGTTTTTTCTTCTTGAGCTCACGTTTATTTGAGATGTGCAGTACCTAAAAGAGTAGTGAGATAAATCATTAATCCGGTACCATTATTTCATTTAGACTCCAATTTGAGTACTCGAAAAACAATTTTGTGAATTGATCTCGTTTTTGTAGTATATTTTTTGATGATTATGACTGATGAGCTGAGGTTGAAGCGTTTAACTTAATTGAAACGTTTTAAAGTTCTTTGCTCTGACCTTAGTAGTACAACGGAAATAAAGCGGGAATTATGCTGAGAGTTATCTTTCGGAATACCAATTTCCGGTATGGGAAAATTTTAGTTTTATGGCTTAGTAAGAGTGAGCTTGTCTAGGCAAATTCGGTTCTGGAAGGCTCCCGGAAAAATTTACTGGCTGCATGTACACTAATGTCGCAGGGTAGTCCTGGGAGACAGCTTTTCTCACTGACGTATAGATAGCTGAGATGACAGCTCGGTGAGCTAGTCTTGAATTAACACCAAAGCTCGAGTTTTAATGGTTTTAAACTCTCGTAGAAAAATTCAATTCCGCCATCTCAGTCTGGAAAGCTGTGTATCGCTCACTTCCCGCCCTCTACAGTGACGGGTGATATGCCTTAGGAAAATAATAAGTACTGAATAAGTTGCCTGACTTATCAGTGTAGTCTAACATATTTCTTAACATTCTAGTAAAATAAAAATTTTGTGCTTTGAAAAGAGACTAAACTCCTTGCCTCAAAAATACTTTTCAAAGAATAATGATCTTTCAGAAGGTAGAGTAGAACTGCGTGTACTGCTTGCTTAAATAGAATAACTCTTGTTAAGAGCACGCATTTAAAGCATCAATCAATGATGCTAATTCGTGGAAATTTTTGAGTGTACAATTACGAGTGTAAAGTTGAGCTATTTTATTTCTACTGCGTTACAAATATTACAATTAATAGCTCTACACTTCACGCGAAACATCTTTACATCATTGTGATTTAGCATTAACATTTGCAACGCTCGTGAACTTCCTGGAATACTGGAATAGGCAAACGAAAACTCATTTTGAATATAATCATTTTATTAATGGACCAAAAAGAGATGTTAAAACGAAGCCCCATCATTGTCTGTCGAAGTACGAATTTAATACAATAAGGAAATATATTTTCTTTCGGTTTGTTATCAGGTTGAACTAAATTATTTGAATTAGAATAAATTTTAATTGATTTCGAGGGAGTAAATATCTCGAGAGCGCTCGTCAGTCCTCTGCTGATATCTACTGGCTCCGCGCAGAACTCCAGTCTACTCGTAGAGGCCGAAGTCATCAGGACCAACGAAGTTGTTGGCGAAGAGCAGAGCGGTCACGCGGTCCTGGTCGGAGGGCAGGAAGTCGAGTCTGTTGTCGGTGCCTCGGAGATCGAAGTCATCAACCAACCATCTAGGTGGGAAGGAATTGCAGGTGAGTATTTTTAAAATGGAATTTATGCGCAAAGAAAATTGATACAGTTAACGCGTTACTCGGAGTCTTGCTCCCGTTCTGTTCTGCGAAAACTACTTTTGTGACGTGATCGTACAATGAAAGTTTGTTGCGAAGAGATTTTTTGGTCATAGTTCTCTGATTAAGTTTGAAATTTGGATTTATACATTATCGTATCAAATTGTGTTCATCCGAGTGGGCGTCTATGTTGCAAGAAAAATTAAAGTTTCAACCTAACAATGGAGTAAAACTGCGCACTCTCATAGTCCATCTAGAAATTTCAATTACAAAACAAACGGAATAAAACCAATATGAGAAAAAAACACTTTATCATGGCACATTGTGTGGTGGTCGCCAAAATAAATGCTCTAAAAATGTTGGCATTTAAATTCAAATTAAGTGCAACCTTGCTTCTCAATTCTCTTTCAACTATAGTGGAAATGAAGTCCTCTACTACCATTTTCTCAACTAAAAACAACAAAAGCTTCCACGCGTCTGGCTGTTTAGCTATTTTAATCGTGTCTGGATAAAACACAAGAGCGACGAAAAATTTCGGATCTGGGAACCATCCATGAACCACGTGAATGTGTTTTTATCGGGAATCATCACTTTCTATCACGGCTCTGATTTCTAACCCTTGTATTCCCTGGAACTTAAGCCATTTATACCTAAGACCTTGGCCTCCTGAACTGCAATTGGCTATAGCGCAATTTTGGATCTATTTGCAACCGATAATAGATCGTTCTCTCAACGATACATTTAGGAGTGCAGAATATTTATTCTTGAAGCTGACCATTCTTATATGGAAAATAATTAATATCATTGCTCGTTTCAGGACATTGTCAGAAAAAGTAGAATTATTTTTCGACGACTCAAACTCTGATTTTAAACTGAAAAAAGACTTTCTGAGAGGCCGCATGAAGTCAATAGCTTCTTACAGAGCTCAGACAGCTCATAAGGCTATGAAATGTGATAGATAACAGTGGAGTGAGATGGGCTGTGGTTCGGTGCGTAATCATTGGTTTCCGAAACATTTCTGACTGCTGGAGGGCAAGTGAAACCTAAGTGTAAAATTATTTGAATTTGTGTTCTATCGTGGATATTTGAAATTTTTTCAGTTACCATTTAATAACGATCATTCTCTTTACGCTCTTATTCCGTTGAAAGTATCAAGTCTGTGGAAGAATTACATGTCTCCAAATTTAAATCTTTAAATGAGACAAATTTGGTAAAAAGCTCATAATGAACGATTAATTACAACACCGAAAAACAGATTATTATATTTTTATTTTCGTACTACGAGGGCATGAAAGCATAGAAATATGCAACGTTCGCCTCACCT
Source organism: Morinoia aosen (assembly GCA_030386875.1). Lineage (NCBI taxonomy): Eukaryota > Metazoa > Arthropoda > Malacostraca > Amphipoda > Talitridae > Morinoia > Morinoia aosen. The sequence goes on along the minus strand of CM059575.1, from coordinate 17,606,019 downwards.
GGCGTCATGCTTGAGGCAAGCCAGAGACCGAAGCTCGTTCTCGCAGAAGAGGTAATGTTTGGTGGCGACCACATCATTGGGCACGGGGTACGAGTCCTTGCCGGGGGGCACGCACATCTGCAGGGGAGAAGGACTCATTGAGATGTGAGCCTATGTACCTCATCAGATATTACTGCGATAATGCATGTATTATAAGTAAGAGTCTTTAACATATTAGTACACAACTTGAAGAAAATTTGCATTTAAAAAATGTTTCATTGAACATCAATATTTTCTGAAACAGTCAACGTTTAATTCAAAATGTAGTTTCAAAATCATGTTGAAAAGAAATCAATTCAGAGGTGCAATTTCAGAAGCGACCGATAAAATAGTTTAATAAAAAAACTGATTTGTAACTGACGGCATATTTCTGGCACTCGGTGACTGCGTGGACCATGTCGTCCTCCAAGGATTTGACCAGGCCTGCTGACTTGATCCTGGCCACGACTGCCTCAGCGTTCAATTTGTTGTTAGCATCGGTCTGCAAGAGAAATATATACGCTCTTAATTATTTGATTGATCGAGATAATCACAGATAATGGAGGTATTTTTCCAACTTGGAACGGGAAATACATTTTACATTATGCAATTTTAAGACAATGTTGAATCAATTAATATACCCGTACTGCCTTGGCATATGTACATACGAATTTCAAAACTGCAAATGGGAAGAATTGAAAAAGAAAATAAGTAAATGCAAATATGAGCGACCATACTCACAATTCCCATCTCCGTCATCACACATCTGAAGTAGTCGACCTCCGTCTGAATTTCCTCGGAAAGATGTTTGACGGTGGACGCGGGGTAGCGGGGCGAGCGTTTCTGTTTGGAACAGGTGACGTTTGATTACCTTCTGTAAATGGCACTGAAATTTTCTTACTTTCATTACGAAGAAAATTAATTCAGTATAGCCTTGTGAAAGAATGTGAAACTCTCCAGAGTTTTTTAAGAAAAACGTTGTTATGAAGCAGAAGGAAAAACATTTCATGAAATAATATTCCTAAGCTCGATAATTCAAAGACTGGGAAGCCAACATTGTTAGCAGAGTGGAATAATATCGTAGAATTAACCAGATTAGATTATATGCTCACCTTACGGAAGAGGGAGGAGAGAATCTGCAACACGAAAAGGTGGATTAATTTGTGATCAATTAGTTAAATTTCGAACCCTCTGTTTGAACATTCGGGTTAATAAATCATTTATATGAAGTTATACAGAAAAATCCCCTTCAGCGACAAGAAAACTCTTCTGTTATCACTTCATCAAGCGAATAATTTACTTAACGAATTTTATGTTTTTATTCAGCGACAGCAAGTTCAGTATCTCGCGATAACATGTAATTATTTTAATAAATCCGTCATTAACTTGTTCTCATGCTGACTTGTAATATCTCAAAGCACAAATACGAATTCACTCCTAAATTGCGCAGTTATGTTTTCATGCAATTCTTGTATAATTTTGCCCCAATAATTTAAGATAGCACATCGTTACTATTGCATCCTCGATAAATAATTTATAATAATTTAGTATCGATGATAATTTTCGAATTTCATGTATGAATTTGACTACACTCTGAACTCAAATCACAACATCTAATTTTTTTTCAATTGCATCGATAGCGAAGTAAAAATTTTTCATTACTTTGGCAGACAGGCCATATCAGAACTTCATCATCGATGGCTTTACCAATTCTGACAATAGCTCTATCAATCATAAGCAGAGAACTTGCTGTCTCATACTGCTTTTGAGATTGATTGATTGTTTGGGGTCGCTTTTCCACCAGGGTCGCCAGCTAATAGCAAATGTGGACCTTTCCGCTTTCGCGAAGCATTTACAAAGAAACAACATGGATTTAGAATGGGAGTACAGCCTAGTTCCCAGTGGGTTACTACTGCTTTTGAGAATATATTTGCGCGCCTCTTATAGAGTAATAGGCGCTGATGCTTTACTTGTAGAACTGTAGCCGTGGTGGCCTTGGCTTTGCGAGTCTCATTTACGTTATGCAGACGACTACGAGTTCTAGGGTTTGTCAAGGTAGGAGCCAAATCTTTTTGTAAAAATTCATCTCTCGTACGAATACCACACTAGCTTAACGAACTGCAATACGGTGGACCATTCCGAGTGTTCACTGAATCGCTAAGAACTATTCAGTTTTACTGATTCATTGATATTCTCGTTACCTCGGGACCGCTAGAAGTGGAAATCTCTGGGGCTCGGAACTTGGCGAAGCAGGTGGAGACTGCGCGGTCCACCTCTGCGTGGTAGGCCATGGTGGGCTCCACTCCGAAGCACGCCTGGCGCACCTGAGCCGCGGAAATTGATACATCAAAAGTTGAAATAGCATTACAAGTTGAATGCTTAACTTTATTGTGGGCATTAGCGTAAAAATAATGTAACTCATTGACATTCTAATATATTGCTGAATATATAGATTAGACTGCTGAGAGTTATTTGTGACACATTCTGCTTTGGAATTGAACCGTTCTCTGCAGCAATGGGATCCCTCGCTCTGACACAATTTTTTTTCGACAGCTTTGTTCGACACTACGAGTGAGATATGGCATAATCTCAACGTTGCCATATTTATGAGGCACTCAAACTGCATGAAATGGCACAACCTGAAGCTCAACTCGCCTCCACGTTGCCAAATTTATTGAGGTACTCGAACTACATGATATGGCACAACCTGAAGCTCAACTCACCTTCACGTTGCCAAATTTATTGAGGTACTCGAACTGCATGATATGGCACAACCTGAAGCTCAACTCACCTTCACGTTGCCAAATTTATTGAGGTACTCGAACTGCATGATACGGCACAACCTGAAGCTCAACTCACCTTCACGTTGCCAAATTTATTGAGGTACTCGAACTGCACGAAATGGCACAACCTGAAGCTCAACTCACCTTCACGTTGCCAAATTTATTGAGGTACTCGAACTCGAGGTTGAGCTGCACCTGAGCAGCCGTGAAGCCCAGGAGGGCAAGAAGCACAAAGCACTGTCCCTGCATCCTGGTGGTAAGGGGAATTTTTTTAAATAGTTATTTAAAGCAAGTACCTGCCTTCATCTTTGATAATTAGCAGTTGATATAAACGTTTGCTGCTCATCCAAACTGATTGTTATAAAATCAAATAAATAATAAAATCATTTTTTCAATTTTTCGAAATTTAGTCGAACAAACCAAGAGAGGATGAGCATTCAATAGAAACCAAGCTGGTAGAATACTCAGTCTACAGTAAAATCAGAAAGCTCATAGAAATGAGTTCTTTTTAATTAGTTTTCAAAATAGAGAAATAATACTTATGTAGTCTAGGAGTGTGACGAGTGTCACCCTACCGACTTACCTTACGACTGGAGTCGAAGCTGTGGTAGCCAACACGTCGCAGCTCGTGTTATATACCCAGCAGTCCCCGCCCACTGCGTGACCTTCGCCGCTACTGGTCACTTCTCAGACAACGCTCATTGGATAACATTTTCCCTCAACTGTGAGCAAAAAGTGAATGAAAAGGTAAAATGTATAAAAACGCGCAATGTACTATTCGACAAGTTTTTTCCCCAGGCTGAAACCACAAGTCCCGATTCATATTTTCGCAGTGGTGAATACTATTATTTGATGCGAGAAATCTTTAAGTTTCAAAGCATTGATAATACTGTCTACGTGTTCAATAGAAAATTCGACGATTTTTAATATTGCACATCATGAGCTACTTTGGTTTGTCTGTTTTGCTTTACTGGCATCCACGTCTAATTATAAATTTGAACCAAAACAATTTTTGAGTTCGCGCTAACCTTCCAAAAGTTAGTTTGGCTAGGATATTGGCGTCATAAAGTAGTGTTAGGGTGTGCTTCACACAAAAAGTACAATAGTTCGGTGGAATCTGGTGAAGTTAGTATTATGGGAAAGGTTATGGATTGCGAAAGGTTAGAGAACACTGGGGAACAAAATTCAATTTCTTGTCAGTTGCACACATTTTGATTTGAAATCTGTTCCTGGGTAAATTCAGGTCACTGATTTCAAACATGGCATGAGTTGTTTTCAACTCATTGTTTTCATGAGTTTTCATGCAATTAGAAGGACTCATTGTTACCTCCCATGACCACCAGGTACTACTCCCATTTACTATTGACAATATATAGGTTGACTACCAGATACTACTGACGAAATTCTAAGCCAGTGCTAATGAATGTTTTCAAAACTCATTACAAACATGTAGAATTAATTTATAATTACTTTTACTTACCTTGACAAACACATTGTGGATTCAAAAGTTCCTTTTGCGAAGAATAAAAGACTCATTCAGGAAGAAACTTGGGTTTAATGGACCGTCTTCAACGTCGCTTCCCTGTGCAGTCTCGCTGAATGCTTTAGCAATTGTCAGCCATCATGTGAACGTCCCAGCGACCTTAATTTCGATCTTCCATGATTTTGATATCCTGGCTAAAGCGACCACCCTGTTCATCACTCACGTCCCCCAAGTTTGCCGGAAATGATTCAATATGACTGTTATGAAATGCATCTCAATGCTCATATTGCAACCCAGCCCCTAGAAACTTTCCAATCAAGATTCAACTAGCTCTTTATAGTCCTTTGATTTCCATTAAAACGGAGTAGAACTTTTGAATTTCTTTGGACTTCTCTAGGAGACAAAGAAAAACTTAGATGTTCAAGCCGTAAATTTTTTCTTTAGTTCAAAGATTGATTCTAATGAGACAGAAAATAAAAAGTTCCACAAGTTTTGTTCTGTGGTGCGACCTGGGTACATACTGCCAAATCATACAGCCAGTCGGCATTGTCTGTAATATTCAAACACTTGAGGCCAAATGCTGATCTCTAATATGATGGAATTAAAACCTACCACTGCCAGGAGAGACTTCCACATGATGATATAAATTGTGTTGTACAACCCATAGGAAGTAATTAAGGTCCAAATTAGATTCAATCCATCAAATTTAAAAATGAACTCAATAAAAGAAAAACAATAAAACTTGCATTGTGCCTTTCTTACAGGTTCATGCATTCATATGTGACTTAATATAAAAAACACTAGACTGGTGTTTTTTTTAGGTATTTTTTGTTTTTTAAAGCGTTTTTTTAATGCCCACCCTGCAAATGATCCATTTGTGTTCTTCATATTTCGGTAGCTCCAATACTGTTTTGATGAGTTAAAATTTTTCTTTCAGGTGAACTGAGTGTCCTTGGGTATTGCGCCAAAGATGTTGCCTATTTGTAATAAAATAAATTTCAGACTTCATTTACAACTATCTATAAGAAAACGCCACTCCTTCGAATCATAACCTATAGCTCTCATCGCTGTTACTAATCCAGGAATATCACAATAGTAGACGAAGTTGAATTTAGAATTAGAGAACTCTAAGACGTTATCTTCTCTGTTGCGATAGAATGTTACCTTAGCATCCATTCCCAGCAAGTTTTTATCTTTTAATCGTGAAGCCAACAATTCTGACAGCTTTTTTTAGACAAATACAGATCTCGAACTTAATCATCAAGTTCTGCATGGCTAAATGTTTGCGCTTCTGTTGATACGCCATCAAAACCTGAGTCCCTGTTTCTGTTAGTTGACTTCCCTATCAACCCAGTGTCATATTCGCTGTTAGAATTAAGAGAAGCAAGTTGTGTGAAGATAGGCCTGGGAACATCGCCTGAATAGGGCTCAAGTGACTGCTGAATCTAGACTGAGTATGTGATCCGCTGGCGAGATTTACCAGTAAAACCAACATCGTATGGCAGAAGTAACAGTCTGTGCATGACGTAGTTTCTTGGCTCACACCATATCATCAGAATGCCGAATTTTATTTGATTTTTTCCTTCAGACCATTGACGCAAGTTTCCTTCACAGGAATAACATACCATATGTGGTGCCCAAGGTTTATCCTGATTTCCAAGTTTCACTTGAAAGTAAGCAAAGTAAGCTCGCTTCACTCAAGTTCACTGATGTTCCATCTTTGCTTTGGAGCTGTGAATGTACCACATATGTTGCAGAACGCATCCGCATGTGTCACATATTTCCATTTACTTGATTGAGACGCCATTTTTTCATTAACAGCTTTCTGAAACATGTAAAAAATATGAACACTTTTTATAGGCGTAGGATTACAGTTACCAGCGCAGTACTATCAAATTTAATCAAAATTTTTTATTAAAATAAAAGCACAGTGGCGTGGGATGAAAACTAGACATAATCTTCACAAACGAATGCCATTTTTGGAGTCAGTGACCTCAAATCCACTAGTGTCAAGTGTCAGGACTCATGCAACAAAAAGTGTGTTCCCCAGTGGAATGGCTTAATGTTTAGTTTGGTCCATAAGGTTTCAAGACGGCTGTAGCAAAAGAAGTAAAACTGAGCTTCAGTTGGCACCCTAAAAATTTTGATAAATATATTTGTCATGACTAATAAAACCAATTATAATTATTCTTTTCAGTTTTCTGGCCTAATTTCTTTTGCATGCAACTCTTCGACAGCCCCTATAATGAATGTGAATACTATAACCTTTCAAATTTGCACCTTGTGAACTAACATTTTATACTTTGCAAAACAGGACAAGTTGACCCACAACGCACTAATAGCTTACGAGATAAATTTTTCCTTTTATCATTAGTTAGAAGACTTCTTCAGCGCGAGGGTAGATTTAATGTCGCCTAAAATAAGTTGCGCATAGCGCAATGCCAGAAAAAATAAGGCAATTACAATTTCAAATGTAATAGTAGCATACTCGACCCTCTTCAATATTTTATCATAGTTTGAATATAGGAACATGTCCACATAAGGCATCTACATCTAAACTTGTCGTTGAAGAAATAACTTTAAACGTAACGAAATATCCAGTTCAAAAAGAGCGCTTGTTTGTGAACTCGATCGTTTGTCAAGAAGTACACTCGTTACGGTCTATTCAAATTTCTAACCATTCCGGAAACTACACTGCCGTTTCAAACGTCATGTTATTTATTATTTTGCAAATTTTTGCTTATTCCATTTCGTTTATGGTTAAAAATATTTCAATGATTTCAATCCAAATTTGTCTCATAACCTTCTTCGCTCGTATCTTCCTTCTAACCTCATGACATCTTACTTTGGCAAACCTTCACAAATTTTGTGCACGTTTTTCAGAAATTCAAATTCTTTTCAATTCCGCCATTTGCAAGGAAAAATCCAGAAGAATTTATTTCACAGGCTCTGCAACGCGTTTCGAAAACTACATTTGTTCTTCAAGCCTCACTATTCTTTGAGTACCTCATTTCTTTCTTGCCAATAAGATTTAGTTAAATTACGTACATTCTTTATTTAAAAAGATAAACTGTTTATTTTTCCCCTGAAATAATTTATTGACTACAAATATCCCCACGAAAATCGCAACATTATGAAACAGTTGTCACATGGAAAGGTTCTGGGTAAAGCATAATCACTTGAGAAAAGTATGAATTCAGAAAATTAAATGTTTTTAAATATATCATTGATGGATACCAAAAACAGAAGAGGTATCAAAACTGATTCTTGGGGAACGCCATGATTAGTATCAAGTGATTCCCATTAAGAATTAACAATGATCACTTAATATTTGCAAGTCGTCGGTCATGATATATTTCACTCATGGGCAACTATATTCCTGTTTTTTATTAATTATATTCAGTTGCATTTTTAAGCTTAAAATAACCCGACAAAGAAAACACAGGTCAAGTTTTTCTCTTAATCCTTTGTTTGACCATCGACATTGGTATTACGATACACATTTATGTTAATCAACTATGGCTCTTTATCTCAAGGAATTTAAAAAACCAATAATAATTTTCGAATCATCCTAATTAGAAATAACGTGTTTTTCTTTGCTTTCTTTTCTTTTCCGCTATGTCGTTACGTTGAGCATAACATCCTTCTATTAGCGCACTCAAATTTTTTCTTGAAGACAAGAAACATGGCCAACAAAAAATGTGAAATTCGAGCACTTTATTGAAATTCGTTGAGCAGATTTACGCTTGTTTTATCAACATTTTTGCGGAAAGTTTTGGGTGGTGCGGGAAAATACGTGAGGGAAAAAAGAGGTTCGGGAAATCTAAGTTAAACTATTTCAATTTATGTGACTTATTTTTAAATTTGTTTTGCAAAACTTCAAAGCACTTACAAAATGTTGAACATACAAAAACATCGGAGGGTTTGGTTAGTGGAAAAAGAAAGGATTATGTTTTTTCCTCAATAGAGTGCATGGAGTCCAAGAACGAGTTCAATTAGTACATAATGAAATTCCCCCTTATATGTGAAATTATCCTGACAATGACAAAAAAAACACAAATTTCTTCCGACATCATTTTTTAATTGAAAACTTAGGCGTAAAATGATTTTTTCAGTTCCTTTTTATTTGTTTTGTCTTGTAATTTCTATGTCAATTTTATGCTAATTTCATTTCCCTTCGTTATTAGTATAATTTAAGGTATACTTGAGGAGGTGTGAAATGATGATGTCTTGAGTAATAAATAAATTTTGTTTATTTCTCAAGGTAATTTTGCGTGTAATACCCGAGCAGCTTTGGTGACGTGCAGCATATATAGAATTGCTAAAGTTAAAATTACGTTGATTAAGTTTATATTTATAGCATCGCTTAAGTTAAAAATGATGTTACACCAATGTCTTGCTGAATAACACTAGGTATATAAAGAGATGAAATCTGATACTCGACATGCATTTTGCTTTTTTCCAATAGTTCATTTACGAATCCATATTTGTAACTTTCAATCAGCTGTTTGTTATTGGGATTAAAACTATATTTGTAAATTAGGAGCCCTGGAGAATGATGAACTGATTAATAAGTTAGTATTCTTGTGAGGAAGTTAGTTCGGTAGGTTAAAAATGAATGATCAAGTATCGTGGAAAAGCCAAATAAGATCGACGCAGGTTCTATGGTAATACGGAACGAGGATTAAAAGTTCAATGCGTGTAAAAAAGTTTCGCTGTTTACTTTCAGTTTCCGTGTTTGAGAATATCATAACTAATATTACGATAAATTAATACGTCCTGCTTTTGAGGCATATAGAATAGCTGTTTAATATTATAATTATTTAAAAAGAACAGCCGATAGCCTGTATGGGGATCTACAAACATTTCTTGAAATAAGGCATAGGCTGTTTCCTTATGAATTCAAAGAATAGTTTTCATTTGGTAATGGCTCACTGTCGCATTTGCAAAGAGTAGAGTTTTGACGATTAGATAGACTGTATTTACGGGCTTGCATCTCCACAACGTTTATTTTTCTCAGTAAAAAGTTGCTCGAATAGTTTTGCATTGGCATTGTATTTTTTGACGTGTCAAGTAGCCAATTTCCAGTACAACTTATGACGCTAAAATTCCACTTTAATCCAGCAAGAGTGTTACTTATTTCATAAGTCTTTGGATACAATGATCTATGGTTCACGATGATGTAGGCCAACTACTACCGTTTATCAACATTGTTCTTTTAAATTCTGCAATATTGGCATACTTGAAGTTTGATTTGAAGTTTGATATAAATTCAGAAATAAGGTATTGAAATGTTTGATATCTGAGTCGATACAACAAAGATTCTTTTAATCAACCATAAAGCGAAACAAAAATATGAAAAACGGTATAACAATAAGTAAACTCGTAAAAACGAGGCAGTTAAGATAGAGGAAATTAATTTTATGCAGACCAGAGAGAATGAAGCACATTTCTGTTCCTTGCACGTAATGCGAGCTTAAAGAGCAGCAGCTCAAGAGCACAGATTCCATGAGCGCAGACATTGGAATATTTATTTCATGATACTTCCATTTCATGCTTGCATCCACGTAAAAAAATACATGAGAAGTTATATGGATGCAAAATTAAAAGACATTACAATGAAAAATATTGTATGCAAAATATATGAGATGCAAATTTCTTGGAAGCCCAGACACTTCATTTTGAGTATCTAAAGTTAAATGAGGACGATAACATTACGCATAGTAGTCCGATTAAGTGCACCAGTGTAGACCCCACGCTCAAAGCTTCAATTTTTTATCACTGCTAATTAGGGTGTCCCAAAAAATCGAAGTGAATCGGACACACTCCAGCACTTGTTGCCCTTGTTTCTTGTCGTGAGAAATTTAAACAGGTAAATTTTTAGCTTCCTGTCTCGTCTTTTACTGGTCGCGCATTTCATTCAGTTTTCTGCTGGGCGTCAGGTTGTGCAGCGGTCACTGGTATAGCGTGCAGCGGTCACTGGCATAGCGTGCAGCGGTCACTGGTATAGCGTGCAGCGGTCACTGGTATAGCGTGCAGCGGTCAATGTTGTAAGGGCACTAGGTGAGCTCTATTTCACAATAGCAAATATTTTTCTTGTTTAATGAACTTATTTCTTAGCTTACTGTTTTTATCCACCTTGTGAATTGTGCATAGATTCCGCGTTCCCGCAACTCCAAAGAGGGGAAGGCTGAAGGCACCATTTAGTATGAACATCTTTGTCGTGGTAAAGGGAGGCTGATACTTTATTATATATTGATAATGCTTCCCTAGGATAAACTAAGCTTGCGTATCGGAGATACTTGCGAATCAGACTTCTGTCACGATTTTCAAATTTTCGTTAGCTTATTTGCTCTTTGCTTCTTCACCGGACTTATTGCGGAAATTTAGCTTTCACTCATCTTATGATGCCTTGTGGGGTGAGCAGAGGTGTGAGTGGTGCCTTATGGTGCCACTCACCCCTGTACAACAAGGCACCACTCACCCCTCCACAGCGAGGCACCACTCACCTCTCTACAGCAAAGCACCACTCACCCTTCTACAGCAAGGCACCACTCACCCCTCTACAGCAAGGCACCAATCACCCCTCTACAGCAAGGCACCACTCACCCCTCTACAGCAAGGCACCACTCACCCCTCTACAGCAAGGCACCACTCCCCCCTCTACAGCAAGGCCCCACTCACCCCTCTACAGCAAGGCACCACTCACCCCTCTACAGCAAGGCACCACTCCCCCCTCTACAGCAAGGCACCACTCACCCCTCTACAGCAAGGCACCACTCACCCCTCTACAGCAAGGCACCACTCCCCCCTCTACAGCAAGGCACCACTCACCCCTCTACAGCAAGGCACCACTCACCCCTCTACAGCAAGGCACCACTCACCCCTCTACAGCAAGGCACCACTCCCCCCTCTACAGCAAGGCACCACTTACCCCTCTACAACAAGGCACCACTCACACCTCTACAGAAAGGCACCACTCACACCTCTACAGCAAGGCACCACTCACCCCTCTACAGCAAGGCACCACTCACCCCTCTACAGCAAGGCACCACTCCCCCCTCTACAGCAAGGCACCACTTACCCCTCTACAACAAGGCACCACTCACACCTCTACAGAAAGGCACCACTCACACCTCTACAGCAAGGCACCACTCACTCCTCTATAGCAAGGCACCACTCACCCCAAATACCTCTCACCCCTCTAAAGCAAATACTACAGTACAGCAAATACACTTTGTTTTCCACAGGAAATTAGAAGACGATGCATCAGTTATATTACAGAAAAAAATTTAGTTTGTCCTGAGACGTAATTGTTGGTAAGGTAAAATTTCTTGCCATATAATGATTACATTATCAATATATTGATTTGGGAAATTTGATGTAGTTCATTTTTATTTCCTTTCAATGGTATTTTATACTAGTTTCAATAAACATAAAATTTCTGCAGTCATTAGTTGTCGGTATATATGCAATAGAAGAAAAAGCTAGAATTTTATTATTCGACGTACATTCAGGTCGAATCTCACATGAGCTATCAAAAACGTTTGTTTTGTGCGACTATTAAATATTGCCAAATATTAATGAAAATTTGGTGGAATCATTTTCATTTGACATGGAACCAGAGCAGCATGTGCTGGATTTCGTATCATTACTTTGAATTTCTACATATATACGCTTGGGACACCCTACTGCTAATCTTGCTAAAGCTGGATGAGAACCTAACTGCACTGGTTGAGAGTGTAAGTCTTCTGCTTCTTCTTCGTGCTCAAAGTGCTCATTCTATCATTTTCAGGCACCCAAAAAATATAATTCAGTGTTTTTTAGTTCGATTCTAATTCCTCAGTAAAGGCTACAACAATCTTTAATTTCTTTCATGGAGTGATGCTGCGTACTCCAGCACATCAGACTTTCCGTCCTGAACAGAAAAAAATAAACGGACATTTTCCTTGTAGATTGATGGTCAGTCGAAAATAACTTTCACGCATTTACAACGCTGTTTGCGGCACAGAAATAAGAGCTAATAAAAATGAAAGCTATGTGTGCATAAGTCATTTTAATTTTAATTTTAATTCTATTATTATTTTACAGTTGAACTTTAAAAAATTCTTTTTGATTATATTCGAAACGTTTTAGACGAACCCTCAGCACAGACACGTACCTGGCTCATGTGTTCATCCTCGCTACACGTAAATTTCTTGACGGCGTCGAGCCATCAGCGAGCCGAGCATCAGCGCACGTCAGGTACACACATTAAGCCGTCAGGTCTGGTCCCGAGCTTCATGGTTACAGAAAACGAGTTTCGTGCTGGTAAAAAGTTGTGTCCATGAAAACACGGGCGTAAAGATTGGAAGTCATGCTCGCGTGGCGAAGCCTATGTAACGGATTATGAGAGATAATTCTCTTATGTAACGAACATAAACTGAAATCTTTTAGATTCCGTAATCGATTTTATAAACAAGCAGAGATTCGAGCAGCTGACTTGGAAGAAGTTTAAATGAGTTAAATATTACTTTTCGTTATCGGATATAATGAAGCCGATCAACTCTGCGAGTACAGACATAGTTGCAATAGATTTGCTTCAAGCTTCGAATAATTATTACTCTTTTCATGAGTTGTTGACCGTTTTCTTTTACGGTGCTCCTTCATAACTGTGTACGTCCATGTAATCTGACTGGTGTTCAGATGTGTGTCTGTAGGTGGTAATGAAAGTTCGAGTATTACTAGAATTTTTTTTTTCAGAAATAGGGCTAATTCGCATTTCTACTGTACTTTTTCATCCATTTAGGGAGGAAGAAAAATCATCAATCTTTCTCTTCCTTACATGTTGCTAAAAAGATGCAAGATACCACGAAGTGCGCATTTCACGCTAATAATGGCCATGGGGAGGAAATTTTCATAGTACGCTTAACATAAGGTATATTAAAGTTGATAATTTTAATTTTTAAATCAATTAATTTTAGAGCAGAGCGACTTGAGCTTGGGCTCGATATTTTCGCGTTTTATGTTTATGGTGCCATGAAACACTCCTCAAATTTGAAAGCTATTATTTACAAGCGTTTGAATATAGAGGAATAGCGTAGCTGAAGAGATCTGTATCAATCATTCGGGATCTAATATACGAGGCTGTAATATAATAACAGGTCTGGCTAGCCTGCCGTTGCATGCAGGAATGGTTTTTGCAGTCCCTGGCTGCTCTTTAAAATCGCATTACTGAATACAGGTCTAGGGTAGAAGTCATAAAATGCATTATAAAAACTGAGTTTGTACTTTTTCTGGTCACAGTGTAAGGATCGCTTCAAGAATTGAATATTATGATACAAAACAGTAAGAGGCAATATCAAAGGCGGTTTCAATGTAAACATGTCAAGTATGAAAATCTGGGAGGACAGGCGTAAAATTCCTATCTTTAAGACTTACGACAACGAAAAGTATGGCAAAATGTGGCAGATCAATAAGTAGTGAAGATTATTAGACTGTGTTTCAATGTGCGCATAACAATATTTATCATATTGTGATAAAAAATGAGAAATCAGAATACAAATTCTGTAACTCAAACAAAAAGGATAATGAAATGAAGATAGTGCTTGTAAAGGACATGCTGGTAGCAAACTGGTCTTTTACAAGACCAGTTCAACAAGAACGCGTATCTCACGAATAATAAAAATTTTCCAATATCTAAAATAGAAGCTGATATTAGAGTTGTAAATACAATGTATCGTTAGAAGGATATCACTCTATACAGCTCCTAGTAATACATTCTTTGGAGTCCCGCCGTTTTGGCCAAATTTGCCTTACTTTTTCGCTGTCGAGGGTCTTACTGTAATAAAAAATTCTCCAGATATTACTTCAGCTCTCAAACCGTATAATGCAATTAAGAAATCAATGAAGAGAAGAGAGTGTAATTTCAATTGAAGAGGTGAGAGGTGAAATGCATTGCTTCATGCAGTAATTTGACTAGTTATTCTCACAGTTATTACTTACAAATCTGCTTTTGGGCTTCTTTGCTGACACAGGATACATTGCCGAAGTAATTCGTGTCTCAAAAAGCGAAGATAAAACTTACATCGAAACTGTATTTCAGCATCAGTATTATCTGTATTAGTAAAATTCCCGATAAAATGGTTCGCTATGAAATATACTCTTATTTAATTTTACGTCTCAAATAATTTTTCTTAGATCCTGAAAATTAATTCCCTAGTTATTTAAATTAACTGAAGTCCTTTTTTTTTGTTCTGAATGGAGGGAATCTATTGCTCTCGATATTCCTCGGCTCTTAAGGAAGCAAGGTGACGATGCAGATCATAACACGTATTTGTATAAACTCCACCATTATGATGTGAAAGGTCTTTCTCATTATTGGTTTGAGTATAAAATTTATGGTAAGGACATTATACGTTACGATAAGTTAGGTTAGCTTACGATAAAATGAACTAGGTTAGGAGACGTTTAGATACGTTAGGATAGGTTGAGATAAGATAAGTTACGATAGAATTGATTGGGTTGTGAGGTCGGGGTAGAATAGCCTACCTTAAAGTGGGTAAGGATTTGTTCATATTATTCAAGATGAGATAATACATGATTTATTTTACTGAGAAAGCTAGTTTTACTGTTTTATATACCGTGGGATTTCTGCAGGTCCTGCTTCATAATTTTTGTTACTTTTAACTTGAATGCCTAACCGATCGTAACATGACCTTTTTCATAATTACCAAACGTATCATATTATAATATATTCTAAACTAAAAATACTTGTGCTAGCTTAATTATGAATTTCATTTTTACCAAACTATAGTTAAGGAGGGCGTCCCCCTTATGGACCTTCTCCTATGTTATTGCCCCTAGAACAATGAAATTTAGAACCCATTAACCACAGATATTTTAAACCTGCAGTCGTCTCAGAAGACCTTACTGTGTCACCTGAATCGCTACGACGAACTCATCTGTACAAAATCAAGCTCCAGATAGCTACGTTGAAATTGAACTGCTTAGATTGCGGGACAATTTATAAAAACAAAGAGGGTAAAATACTCTCGTCAACGCTTTATGTCTAATTACTGTATCTATAACACGGACTTTCTTAACACCGATAGTGTCAGAATGCAGAGCGTGGATATTGATAGCCAAGCAAGCAAGCAACCCAACAAGTTTATATCAGCTTTTTGCAAGTACGTATATAAATATAGAGAGGGATATAACTTTTTCAAATTCACAGATTTTTTGCGAATGACAATGAAATATCATCGAGTTTTCCGCCCTTGAACAGCATAAAAATTAGTAAGCGAATAACGGAAAAGTTGAAAAATGTTTCGCTCCGGCTAGAAGCCAATAAATTTGCTTCTTGTATGTACATGTATGAATTTTCCCCCTTCGACACACGAATGTACTCACTTTGAAATATTATATTGAGTCAGTCGCGTAGATACGCTACGGAAGTACTTTGCATCGATAAAAAAATGAAGCTGTAGTAAAATTCACGGTAGAGAATATTGAACGGAGCATTCATTCAACTGGCCGTACGAGTGTATTTCTTCCCCAATCGTTAATGAGGAAACACTTGCGTTCTTTCAAGTACTTTTTCTCATACTTTTGCTAATAGCCAGAGAAAAACGAGTTCAACTTAAGTCACTCTCGGATTACGATAGGGTGAGTTAAGCTAAGCTACTTCAGAATGGACAAAGTTATTCGAGTTAAATAAATAACCGATAATTCCCTCTCGAGTCTAAAAAGAATCATTTGAGAGCACTTGGGTGCTAGTTCTTATAAACTTCTGATGATCCAGTTTGGTTGATGGGACGGCTGTCACCATTCACACTCTGTTTTGAGTAATAACAAACGGTAAAATTGTGGATACAACCTGTATCGTGGATCATTCTTATATATTTATGGGATCTAAAGTATATATTTTATCATTCATTTCAAACATGGAAATGAATATTTATTTTTCATTTCCTTAGCGTGAAATCTACATTACTAATATATAATAAATTGATTACTGTTGAAATATGTTTATAACTAAAAACGTAAGGAAACTACCTATGAAGAACATTCTGAGTGAAACTGTTGTGACAGTCAATCAAACATGCGTTTTCAGATAGCTGGGGGATAATTGAGCCTAATATTTTTTATCGTACAGAAGAGTACTCATTTCGGGCTATATATAAGCCAAAGGAAATCCTTGAAGTTATAAAGTAATGTGAGAAGAAAAACTGCTACATGAAGAGTGAGGAGACGTAATTCGCGCAGTGGTCTCAGTAGAACAAGGACATAGACGTGAGAATTGCAAGTAATTGGTTTAGTGAGAAGGTGGACTAGACTGGGTTGAAAAGGTCAGTTGTCACAATATAAGCTCAAAAGTAAAACACTCGAGTTGATCATTTACATTTGCTAATCTACGTTTAGGGGCACTGGATATTCGGCGTGAGTGATTAGGGCATGTGTAAATGTCTGATTACTGACCTATTTCAAAATTTGTTGACAAACATTGAACTTTACGAGTGGGGAGACTCGTGAGCTATCTCCTCCGAGATCAAATTAGCAGCTCAATCATTGCTCCCGTGCATCACGCGAGAATTGAGCTTATCTAATCGTCGCCCGTGGGCATGCTGATCGAGCGCGCTTGGTGCTGTGACGTCAACGGTTGGACCTGAGTAGCTTGGATACCTGACGCTCTGTGGATCCTTGAGATGCTTGAGATTTATTTTATGATATAATTGGTACACGAAGCAACTTATCTTGGCCCTTATGTTACTGAAGTTAGGGAGGAAAGGGGGAGGACTGAGAGGTGGGAAGAGAGAGGGAGGGAGGGGCTGCTTGGGAGAAAATGGTTTTCCAATTTCATGGTTTTCATAATTTTTCTATACATGTTCTGAATTAGTTCGTGTTGACAATAATCATTCAGCATCATAACTTATGAGATATCCCTTTGATTAGGTCCCGCTATTTGAATTGAAGGTGAGTTTTCTGAGTAAAAATATGAAATTCTATGAAATGGAGAAAACATGATAAAGTCATTTTGTCACACAAAGTTGAGGATAATATATGCAATGAGCCCAAACTAGTGATACATCAATCTCCTGTTTTTTTTATCTGAAAAGAATAACTACAACTTAGCGTTAATTCTTGGATGCAGTACTTATGAACAATACTTTGGATGAAAAAAAATATTCATATGTGTTGATTCTATCCGTAGATGGTCCTTACAGGGAAAGTTTGAGGATATCGGATGCCTAACATTGTAGATGAGGAGGCTTATTATCATTGCAGTTTCGATGAAAGTTCGCTGATATTTTAAGTTTCACGTATCTACAAAGAACGTCACCACTGACTTCGTGAATAGGAAATACACACGATATAAATTTATATTTATTCACTTCGAATTTCCTGCTAAAGGCTTTAGCCATCTCCTGCCTGTAAATTTAAAGAAATTTTCGAAATTTTTCTTTACAGATTTTGAGATCAGAATTACAGCATGTGCGATGACGGTCCATATTTTCCTTATGGCATCGCGAGCAGGACGAGAACTGAGAGAACTCAACGGGAGTACAAGTCAGCTCACTCTTCTTTTGGCGTATCAGTCTCATATCTTCCAGTGCCGCACTCTCATCTTCCACTACCCTGTTGTGCATTTTCGTTTAAGTTTTTCTCTTTCTATATGGTGGTATTGCAGGTCTGTATTATCATAAGAAAAACCTGTTTCGTGAACCTTCTTCCTTTATGTCTGTTTTTAAGATCTATATATAAATGAAATTTTCTGGCAGTGACTGCATTGAGTCAATGGCCGAAAGCTCAAAGAGAATATATATATTTATTGCTTGTGTGTTTTCAATGTGAAAATAGTTGAGAAAACGTTCGGTGATGTTCTCCCTAAGTATCGAAAATTCGAAAATATAATATTTTGTATTTCGACTGCAAAGGTGCAGTCATTGCATGTTTTGTCAGTCAATCAGTTGAGAAAGGAAACGCTCAGCGTTCATTTAGAGTAGGAGCAGGAAAAATTGAGAGTGAAAGTTACGTGCAAGCTATGTGCTCTGTCGCTAAACTTGCTCTACCTCTTTGTAGTAGTGGATCACTGAGTCCGCGTAAGGTGTAAGAAGTTGGAAAATGACTATTAATACATGGAAATGAGGCTTAATGTATGAGTATTCAATTTTATAGGAAATTATTTCTATCATTGTTTGTTGTAATTTACCTCGCTCGCTAAGGCGAGCAGACAGAGTTAAAATGTTTTACCTCCATGACTAACATAAGAAAATCATCAAATTTGAACGCCAGTAAGACAGTATGAAATATGCATTATCAGAAAACGGTCTAAGACTAAAAAAACTAGAAGAAATAAAAAAGGTCTAAGACTAGAAAACGGGCTCGAACAAAAAGCACTGCAAACTAAGAACAACACCTGGAGGGCGAAGAGCCCACTGCCAGGTCAGCCAACGCACAGTTCACGGCTGCACATTTTTAGACGCTTTGGCTCGGGCGCAGGAAGAGTAACTGTGTTATTATTTGATCCATATTGCAATTTTAGTAATTACTGAGGGATATAATGTTCAAATATGGAGTGGGGCGGTGAGATGAAAATTGCCCCAAAAGTAGGATATAATATGAGGTAGTGATATGACTTCTCTTTCGATGATCTGTTCAACCAACGTTCTGAGAACCCCGTGGTAAATGAGAGGGATCGTGTGCCACAGACTTTTAACACAGGAAATAATTACAGATAAAATTTAATGTCTGTAACTGTTAAGACTTTGCAATCTTATCACTATAAAATGTCCAGCATTAACCAATTGCCAAGGCACTATCCTTCATCAAGACAATGCGCGTCCCCATGCAGCGCAAGCGACTTGATGCGAGGTCCAGAGATCCAGGTTCCCTGCTACGAAATGTGATCTCATCCTCCTTATGATATCCTCATGAAGGATATCATTCGATCTGATTACCATCTTCCTCGAAGTCTGATTTTTGTTGTGGATAACATGCATACTCTCTCAAGACTAAATCGAAAAAAGATCGAGCTAATAAATTTGTTCAATTCGTAAAAAACGATCTAAGAAGATGTAGAAAGCCAATGGTGAAATGGGCAGAGATGGTAGTCAAGGATAGAAAGCTCTTATTGTGGAAAATCTAATGTTTCGTGTTACAAACCTAAATTGGCCGTAATTATGAATGAAAAAAATAGCTGAAAATTGTTTGATGTTTGTTTTCAAGTTGTAGTTAATCACTTAGTTCCAATTGTATGAATGAGAGTGTCAAATTTGCACGAGTACATGCACAAATGAAGAAGGAATAATTCTCTCATTTTATTAATAAGCTGTAGACGGCGGCAGCATGCAATTTTTCTTATTAAGCAATTTACAAAAAGAACAAACATAATTTTTGATTATAACACATTTCCATTATATGTCAACAATGTGTTGAAAGTTTTCGCTGCGTCCAATTTAGAAACAATTTCTAAATGTGCAGTATTTTGTGACTCCGTTTTCGTGACCTCAGCCTCGAAGATAGCCTTCGATAAGGTATACCAGTTGAGTTTGACGTTGCTTTATTGGAGGAAACACTTGCAGCTACTTCTGCAATATCCATACGTCAATTGAGCTATGAACTGAATATGAGTGCAACGACAATTCAACGTCACTTAGGAACTAGGAAAGAAGACCAAACCGGGGAAAAAAGGGTTCCTCATGACCTCTCCGCTGCCAGTCGTCAGCAGCGCGTGAACGCCTGTGTATCTTTGCGTTCCCGCAAATTGCAAGCACTTTTTTGAATGGGGTTGTTACCTGAGATGAAAAGTGGATTATGTACAATATTGTTAAACGTCAAAATCAATGGCTTGGTCGACGAGTAAGACCACAATCACAACCAAAATCAGGACTCTATTTGAAAAAGATTTTGTGTGTTTGGTGGAAAATGACAAAAATCGTTCATTACGAGTTTCTTCAAAACCACCAAAAAATCACAGCAGAACTATGCTGTTAGCAGCTGCAAAGACTAAATACCGCTTTAAAAAAGAGGTGCCTAGCTATGGTCAATCGTAAAGGCGACATCCATCAGCAAGACAATACGCGTTTGCATACGGTATGAATGACTTTGGATATAATTCAAACTCTGAAATGGGAATCCTTATAGCATATCCTCTATTTTTCAGACATTCTCCTTTAAAATTTCATCTCTGCTGGAGTTTGAACAAGAATTTTTTGGACAAACTATGAAAGACAGAAACAAAATTGAAAATGAGGTGAAGCTCTTCTTTGAAAAAATCAAATGAAATAATCTGGAGGCATTAAAAAATTGTAAGTAGGTGGGCAGAAGTAAGTGCTACTATAATGACGGAGAATATGTTGCTGAATAAATAAATGTTCCTTGATATATTTTTACTTTCCTAATTATACTAGTAAAAACCGGACAGGACTTCTGGTAAAACTCGTGCTCTTACTTCTACACGTCACTCGTACGCACGAGCACCCTACTTACATATTTTCGCTCTGTGAAATACAGGTACGGCGTTAAGATCAGTAGAATATTATTGTTGTATCTGTAGTATATTATTAACTCTTTGCTTCTGTAGACTTTATGACTGGAGTTCTTGGGCTAAAAAATAGAACTCGCGATTGAATGCAGGTTGGTTTCAACTAGTTTATCAAGAGAGGTAAAACTGATCTTTGAAATCCCTTGAATGATAAATATTCTCTTCTATGACTCTGCTGTATGTATTTTATACCTTAAATGCAGTATGTGTTGTCTTTAAGACCACGGCATAAGAATTCTACGATTTTTTTGGCGAGTCTGGGTATTAATACGCATTTATTGCCGTAACATCTCTTTGAACAGTTTTTTAGGCTGTTTCTTCCCCCTTCAAATCATGTTGATGAGGAGCAAATCCCTCCTGAGAGTTAGCCGAAATGTTCTTTAGGGCGATGAAAAACAGCACAGTTAACTCGGCGCAGAGGTCTGTAGTCGTGCAACTATGAAAATAAATGTGGAAAACTGCTGCAAGTCAAATGAGGTGCGCTCCGAAGGACTGTGTTATACGGACTGTCGGGGACCATTCCTTCTCAATTAGATCTTTGACTGTAGAAGCTTTGTAGTGTTAATTTTTCGCAATTTAACTTGATCGTGACGCTTCATTTACAAGCCGTCAGCTCGTTCCTATATAACTATTAATTAAGGTTTTCTTCTGCCTGTAGACAGACAAGGCATTTTTTCTTGTAGCATTGCACTGAGAGCATGGTTGCTTAAAATCGTGCTTTCAATGAAAAAATAGCACAAAATGAAGTCTTTGCGACTACCCAGTCAACCAATGTCATGACCGATATTTACTCGTACGGGAAATTTCCAACACATCGTTAATTTCCCTTGAGGTTAATCAATACTCTTGCCTAGTGAAAAAAAGTTAAGTTTGAGGCCATATGTATGTCACACACGAAATCAAAAAAGTCCTGCTTGGTATTCACTGTATGGTTGTGCTCGTTACCCTATATAGCTCTCTCCTTGTTTTAGTTTCCATTACTGAATCCAACGAAATTGCATTTTTATTTATAGTTATGTTGAAAGTGGAAAAATTGGTACAACTGAAAAATCTAAACAGCTTCTGTACTCGTGTGATTTCAAATGAGGGCGGCAAATCTTTCATTTATTCTGCAGGTGAGTTTGAAGACAAACGACAAAAACAGAGCCAGCTTTTCTCAGAAGATTGCAAACCGTTGACAGGACCAGTAAGTAGTAAAACAAGGTTATAATGTGTTCTTCTATCATGTGATTATAAATATTTGTTTAATAAGCTCCCAGAACTTGTCTCACAAGTGAGTTAAAGAGCTTTCCATAAGTTTGATATACGCCCGTTATTCTTTCTAAGTCAGTTTGTGCCTTGATGTAGCATCGCTGGTTTGCAAAGTGATAAGAAGTTTGAACTTTGCTGCTTATTACAGGAACACGTTTTAAAAACATAAATCTTGCTTCTTCTTTAGGGCCTACTGACCGCACCTGTGTAATTTATTGGTTTAAACAACACAACATCAATTATAGAATGGGAGCACTAGGGGCTGTAATTTCTCTATAGGAACTGAGCCATGCTTGCTTGAGAAAGGAACAAAAGAGTTGCATTGGTCATAACCTCTCGTAATCTTATTTTGTGTTTCACTGTGCAGCATATGGTATTTCTCACAAAAAAGGTTGAAAAATTCAAGTTCTTTATCGATGTTTCGTGTCCAAAATTCTGCTTTATCGTTTCACTGTTGCTCCCTCAGCAGAAAATGATGAATTTCTTCTTTTGCTATACAACTTTTCTTCATCTGCTTAATTCATCGGGATTTACTTGTCAGTCAACGGTGAAACGAACTCCTCAATAATTACTTATGATTTTGTATGAACTTTTTGTTTCATGATTGTCGATTGGCTGATCCAGATACCAGGATTCCGAGGCACGTAGTTAAACTCCTGACGTCAACGCAAAAAATGAGGTCGCCGTTAGGTACCACTTAATTTCGTCAATAGTAATTACAGAACTACTCTTATTCTGATATCAGAAATTTAATTAATCTATTACACCCGTCCCTATAGCGTTTTTATTATGAGCGTTGAGAGTGTAAATGCATTTTTTATACGCGCATGATGTGCTCCGTAGAAGCAGACGGAATTTAAAATTACTTCTGTCCAGGTATTCATTCTTATTGTTATAAAAGTAATAACCAAGCTAACGCAAATATCTTGTAGATTGGCTTCCACGTCACTCTAAAAAGGATAGAAATATATTTTTTGTACATGTGTGTCATTCGTAATGATATTATTTTTAAGGTCATCACTCTAAAATCATTGAATAAAAATTGTGCAATCATTTCATTATTCCATTGATTACGCGTGCTTGAAACTGTTTCCTATATATCAGTGACCACTTTGGAGACTATTTTTTTCCTTTGAAGTTGTGTCATGGTGCAATTGTTTGCTTTTCGTTAACACACTCACGCAGTAATGAAGTTAATATAAGAATTCGCTCCTACGAGTTAGGTTGCTATGCGTGTTGTCTGTGCTGAAATTTTTGACTGGCTACTTTTTTGCGGGTTGACATTAACAGGAACTTTTTATTACTCCTTAAAGGTCAGGCAAATTGAGCATGGCATATTGGGAGGAGCTTGAGGTTCCCCTCCCCAGATCTAAAGAGCCAATCACACCCAAGGCTGGAGACGGGCAGTGAATATAAAGCCTGGCACTCAGTCGGTGAGGCATCCGTCGTCACGTCTCTCATCAGGTGAGTGCCGTCACCAGTAGGTAGGTCCAGCGGAATTCTTTACGACGGTTCTTGCTACTGAGTTAGTATCGAAAGATCTCAAAATTTTTGAAACTCAATTCCATGATCGGAAAACATGTAATGCACTCATTAGATGTATCCTGTTTTCATAAAGGTGTGGTTTTTTTCTAAGCTGCAATGGCTCAATTTTTTAAATTTCTTCTCCCTTTTCTTTACTAACAGTAGGAAGCTTTTCGAATGCGCATTGTCATGAATAAGTTTTCAAATTTGCTTATAATGCAATACTAGTTTGAACCGAAGTATAGACGTTCCTTTTCAACTCAAACCATAGTCCATTCCTTTTGAATTTCTTGCCCACAATGTTTTTTCAATAACTAAGCGACCATAAAACATACACAAAAAAAATAAAATAAGTTTTTTGGCAACACGGAGATTTTGCTTGTAATGCTATAATTTATATTTACCTGTAATTCGGTTTTGTATTTTTGCTATTTAAAGAAGAAGAAAAGAAAAGGAGTATATTTCCAATGAAGATGTTACAAAAATCTCACCATTGGTGAGACAAAGTAGGGTTAGCTTAGCCCCTGCATGAGACTTAAAAGCATAAAATTCCCCCTCGACGCACTACCGCTACCTAACATTGCCGGTGCTGGTGTTCCTGGCAGCCATGACAGCAAGGCTCATCCTCGCATTCGCGCTCGTGCTGCTGGCAGCCGCCTCCACCAGCGCTCGTCGTGCACATGCCAACGACTACGTCAACGCTTACTACTCCAGGCAGAAGGTGCGTCAGGGGCGGTCAGTTGGCCCTAAGATGAAACAAGATTTGTCATTCGATTTCCCTAGAATTTTCGGGAAGCAGTTCGCTCCTTCTGTCGAGTCAGATGCAATTCTTATTTCCTTAAATCTGTCACACTTTTGTGACTCTGTTCACACCGAGCCATTACTAACGAGTATATTAGGTCCCAAGAATTTTTGAAGTTTTGTATGATGGCTTTCATAAACATGAAATCTTGAATGAATAGAAAGAAAAAAAAATGCTATTTATCAATGACTAAGGAGTGGTGTATGACGAGCTGTACTCGTGTGCCTTGTGCCCTCAGGTGATGGAGTCATGCCTCGGACGTCAGTACGTGCGTGATGAGAACATCAAACTTAGCGCTGCCAGAGAGGCCTGCAAAGCCCAGCCGGCGCGAGAGGCCCTCGACGAGCCCAAGTCCCGCACGCAGTTAGAAATTGAACACACCGACGAGGTAACTGCCTATGTTCCTATTTACGTTTTATTGTCCACTAACTTTAATGCTAACGTTGAATTCTCATTCTCATTGTACTATTATCAATTAAATACTAAAATGGTGATTATCATCTTCAATACAAAAACAACTTCTCTTCTTGAAACCTGGGAATAAAAGTTGAGCTACCTTCTATGCTTCGGACACTGTCAACATTTCTTGTGAAATGGCTCAAGGTTAGTTTTTAACCTCGTCACACTTCCATGTTATATAACAGAATTGATCATAACGGATCTTATTCCTGGCGCGTACGTTATAATTAAAAGTATATCCTACATACAATGCTGTGATTTCTATATTACTACCCCTTTAATTCTCCAACCGGCAGTACGCCAAGTATCATGACAATTTGACTCTTTTTGAACTATAGAAAATATTTATCTCGTTCGTTAATTTTGGTCGTAAATTTCACTTGAAAAAGTCGTGAATCAAAATTAAAATTATCTGTACATATATATGCAACGCGGCACAAAGTACATATACTTGTATTAACACACACACAGCTCAGTCACAAACTACCCTGAGAAAAAAAAAACAGAAAGAAAAGAAAGAAAGACAGTGAAGTTCCCGAAAGTTGGTACATTATTATAAATTGGATTTCAAAATTTCTTAACATAAAGGTTCTTAAATCTAATTGCTGGCAATACCTCAAAATGTATTCTTATATCTAAGCGTAACCTCATCCACTACGATTTTCGCTATGCGAAATGCAGAATCGGCAATGCAAATAAAGAAAAGCCTTCAATAGGTAGAATATTGACTAGTTCAAACATTGTACGTTCAGCTTTATAAAATTCAGATAAAACACGCGTTGAAATAGCAATGAACATTTTCAAGGTAGGCGAAGAGTCGTTTAATTCGAGAGTAAATCAACGTACAACAACGAGATATTACAGTATATAATTCACAAAGGCAGAGATACGAAATGACGTGACACTTTCACCTCAAAATTTTTTAACGGATGAAAATTGATTTGTATAAAAGGATTTAAATATTCCGTAGCTGAGTACTTGGAACTTAAAGCCATTTTATCTGAGGTTTGATAAACAGTAGCTAACTAAGACAACATTCTTTCAATTTGTTATTTCTTGGAATAGCTCGTTGAAGAAATTTCAAAATATGAGTATTAGACTGAGGATGGTAGAACGAGTGGATAACACGTATCGCGCTCTGTGGTGAGGAATCTTTCAGGTATCAGGTCCAGTCAAGTTTTTTTGGGTGAAGAGCTGCATGAATTTGCTTTTGCCTTGATTGCAAAGTTCACATATTTTCGCAATTTTTTTTTAAGATATTGAGGTAGGTCTTTCCAGACTAGATTACTGTGCTCAAAATGCTATGGTACAAATATCTGAATGGCCAATAACTTCGTATTTGAGGTAAGTGCTTTCGTAATCTGATGAAAAACATTAATATTCCTTCAATAATTTGGTGCATAGCGTTTACAAGGGATGTTTAAAGGACAGGTTCTTGTCAAACCAACAACGTAAGTTTTTACCGTGTCTCCTTACTTAATTTCATCATTTCTGAGCGTCAGAGTTAGTTCTAACAATTTTCTGATTTAACATCAGTTAAAATTTTCAGGAAGATATATTTTACCTCATTTTAGCTGGTAACACACGCTTACTCTATAGGAGGTTCTCAAGTTCATGTAGTATGGAATACATTTTCTCACTGCATTCAGATACCGCAGTTTGCCTATGCACTATTTGCTAAGCAGGAGCAGTAGCGACATCGCTCAAACCAAATCCCATCCCGTAAAAAGGTGTATGCTTCGTACATCATGAAGGAAAATCAAAATCATTCCACTCACAAGCATTGGACTGTCCAATGAACGGCTTTGAAATTTTTAAAATGCATTTTAGGCGTTTGATTTCTATCAACATACTTCAAGTGTCATTAAACAGAAAAAGAGGCATTATTGACACTAGCTCTCTGATATTAAACTTATATTCTTCGAATATTTTTTATTTTCTCTTTTGGCACCTATACACAGAGCCTCCAGGAGAAGCCATACTTCACTCAGGACATGGTGCGCTACCTCAGCAAGAGAGCTTTGGCCAAGACCTCCAACATGACGTGCGTCCTTCGTCAACTTAAACGCGTGAGTGTATTCCTCCGTTTATATGTAAATTGTATATCCTCCTTTGTACATAACAGAAAATTTCTCTGTTTATATCCCTCACCAGTTGATTATTCTTGTAACTTAATGATTACTCTGAATGTAGAGCATGATTATACCATCCATTTATCACGCAATAGCTAATGCTTAGAAAAGTATTTTGGCCTTTTTATGCATTTTATAATTTTGTAAGAATTTGTATTTTGTTTTTTCCAGTTTCTGGCATTTTTACACTTCCATCATTTAATAAGCCGATCACTGTACTCCGAAATGATTTGGTCTTTTTTAACATTGCGTGTAATGTATTTGAATATCTTCATTACGTCTTCCTAGGTCTCACAGTATTGCTTCTTCTAAAATTGATCGTCACATGAAAATGCAGCGACTTGAAGTTAATTAAATAGTGATATAATCCTAAATGTATTTGCTCAAGTGTATTTAACCAACAGCAGGGCGTGGATTGAATATGTTCCTATTAGCAGTCACCTATCTGTATTCCCACTGGTAAATTTGCATACGTATAGTTTCTTTTAACTTGATTTTTCTTGTCTAAATTGTAGTTGGTGAGTTGAGAAGCACTGGAATTTTAATTAAAATGAAG
Source organism: Morinoia aosen (assembly GCA_030386875.1). Lineage (NCBI taxonomy): Eukaryota > Metazoa > Arthropoda > Malacostraca > Amphipoda > Talitridae > Morinoia > Morinoia aosen. Next base: position 17,578,486 of record CM059575.1, on the reverse strand, counting down.
CGACTTAACATTAATTAAATAGTGATGCTTAAAATTAGCATGTTCTCTTGAACATGCTACATCGCAAGATGAGCTTTAGGCATTAGCCTCCTTATGTCTATTAATACATGAAATGCATTCTTATATTGAACGTACTCTAAGTCTAAGTTGAATCTGCTATATATTTTAAGCTAATATGATTATACGAAATTTTTCTCCCTCGGTAGAGTACATTTACAGAATTAGCGCCATGCGTTCTTGTTTGGTAGCTGAAACTAAAGAATATTGTCAATTTCTTCACTGTGTGGCCTAAAAAGTTGGATGCTTCGGCTTGATTTCCTTTTTTAAGATCGTACTTTCACAAAGAGGTCACGTAGGCAGGAGTAGTCAGTATAGGGATCTTTAATCATCTGAATGGGTAGTGTATTTCTGTTTGTCCATGTATCTGCGTTAGATTGAGCAGTCAATGAAGAAACAGACACTCTCACTTTATCGGAACTCTAGTACGTGGTTGACTCCGACTCCGTGGTGAAGACACTTCTTGAGTCTCATTAAATTACGACTCGGATAACCGCTGAATTTGGATTTTTTTAAACATGACTTAAAAAAAAAGATCTAGGCATCTATTTGATAACGCCGACTGTCCACCTTTATTCACGAAAGAACATTTTTTTCTGTAAAAAAAATGATGGTGATATTTTTAAAATTCCGCTCTTCAGTCCGGAAATAATATAAATTTCAGTAAACGAATGTCTGCACCACGAACGTTATGACCTGTTAATGAGCATGTTTTTCCCCACAGCTGGACGATAAAGACGAGCTGATCTACGATAATCTGCACTCGGAGATCCAAGCGCTTTCTGATGTCGATGCTGAATTCAAGGATGATATCGCCAACATTGTCAACGATTGCAAAGCCATGGCGGTAAGGATTCAGGGGCAAATTCCCGAGTTAGAGCATGCGGATTGGTTATGTATAAATTCGATATTCTTGAATGGCATTCAACATGAGGAAATGTTTTAACAAAATCTGTCGTGTGATAGAAAGTTTGATAACGAGTTCACAGAGCAATTCTACAGTGAGAAAATTTTCGTGATATAATCGACGCACTTTTGTGCGTACACTTGTCACTAGACCATTACACAAGTGTATACCATCAATATACTACTTTAATCAAGGCATTGTGACATAATTTTGTATGTCATGGGCCGATACGGCGTACATAATTGTACCAACCATGACACACTTAGCTAAGTCAGTACTAATCGCATAAATGTTTCACTTTCTCAGCCTAGCCTGTGGCTACATTGAATTACTGACAATATCTAAGAACTTGAAAATTAATGGCAAAAATCCTAGTGTGTCAAATTTCTCCAGGTGTGGAGTAACCAACAAACAATTATATCATTATGCTTTCGAAATGTATATCATGAATCCTCTTAGACCAAAAATTTCCAGTCGTTCTATTTCTGAGAGTGATCTTCAACATTCCAAAACTTTCCACAGACCTGCTTGCCTCTGAACGAAATCGCCTTCCCTCTGACCCCCGCGCTGATGCGCTGGTCCACCTTCTCTAAGTGCGTTACTGCTGGCCTGTACCAGTCTTGCATCAAGCAGGACCTCCGCCAGAACGCTGGCGAGTTTGAGCTCAGCGGCTTGGGCAATTACCTTTCTGACTACTCGGACTCCGCCAAGATGTACAGCGTCATTTGGGCTCGCACCGTGCTCGACCAGGGATCTGATTTCCTCTGGTAGAAGAAATGCGTACGCCCGAAGTTTTATACGGTTATGAATACCTTACTAACAACTGAGTTTGCTAAATTTAGTATCATAAACCAAATTTAAATCGGTAAAAAAATTATATTCTTCTGAAGAATATGCATCACAATTTGTTGAGTTCCACAGTCATTAGGTCATCGTTTGCTTCATGAATTTTTTGTAATTGTGTGCATTTGATTAATAAAGTGTAATTTCTCCGTTGCATCTTATATCCTACTGACGTTGAAACTTATTTTCGTCGGTCATTTTCTTTATAAGAAATTTAAGACGTAAATTAGTGTCGCGAGACGAAAGCGGTCGCGAAACGAAAGCGGTATACGCGTGCTTTTGAGAGGGATTTAAACCTTATATTTTAGCAGAGAGGAAACGAAAAATACAGTGCTGAAAATTACACAGGAGAAGATGAGAAAAGACAGGGGAAAATAGAAAGAGTAAGTGCTCTACATTTTTCTACCGTCGTGCATCTGATTAACACGGAACAATGACAATTACAAATGAGGTAATTTTCTATGAATTTATTTAAATTTACGACTGAACACATAAGTTAAATTACAGCAGAATTCAATATGACACTGTACACAGATTCGCGTTAACGGGTCACCTAACATGTAAATAGAGAATAATCAAAATGCGCTGTACTCATATCTCACCACAAAAAATCCCGATGGAGACAGAGCGTCTCAAACAATCAATACCTGAAGATTGCACTCGCGAATAAAATTACTCATAGAAAAGAGACAATGCAATTATTGGGGCGAACACGATGCAATTTGTTAAACAACATAAACACGCATGTTGAATAATAGCAATGCTGGATGACATAACGTTGTACTTTTCCACCCACAATCGTTTAAATACATAATTAACGTAACCTCAATTGAACTTGCAAACACCATATTATGAGTTCACTTGATTATTTTTTTCAATGCGATTCTATTAGGAAGTGAAGTGCCGCCAATGTAGCCCTTTTCTTATACGCCGCATCGCCTGTGCTGGCCCAGTGCCGGGTTCATGTCGAGGTTTGCCGGAACGACTTATGATGCTGCTCTCGCTATAGTGCTTTTGAAATGCGTTGCCTGCACATACTGATGCGTGGGTAAGCGCTGCTCCGGAAGAATTAGAGCGTTGTGCAGGCTCAATTGGTGCGTTGGATGTCGTTGCTCAAAAGACTGATACCGTAAATGGGGTGTCGGAGTTGGTGGCTCGAAGGCTGAAACGCTGAAAATGCTCTTCTGCGCACAATTGCGGGAGTCATGAATCCGTGGTGCAAATTGTTGTGCTGGAGGTAGATGGTGGTGAGATAAGTATTTGGACGGTCGCAAAAATATTGCTTGATATTCAGTTGAACTTCCTTTAGTTGCACTTACTGCTCATGAATAATCTTTGCAGTTTGTTAGTTTATCCTGACAAGATTTTAAAGAAATCTTGTCCCACACTTTTTCGGGGAAAGCGTTTAATTCTTCAAGGTTTGGAGGCAGCCAAATTATTGGCTTAACCAAATCTATGTTCAAAACTTTGTTGCAACTCTCTGATCTAAATTCATTTTTTATTTATGACAATATTTTTTATCAGCAGTTAGACGGGTTAGGAATGGGCCTCCCGTTAGGACCCTCCTTTGAACGCTGAAAGGCCATAACTTCGGAACGTCTCAATGATCTTTATGATGAGATTGAACGCGCACCTCCTTTCAGGAACTACATAATTAGTTTCAAAGGCTTGAGCCTCTCGTCCCATAATCTCAACAAGTTAAAAAATTTGATCATGACAAAGAATCTTTTTTCTTGTATTTATGTGGTGAGCGCCTGCAGTGGGCAGCAATTGTACATGGCATCGAGCCTGTGCAGAAAAATTGGTCTTAAACTGATTCCGCTGTGAGCAAATGTAAAAACCGGTCCTGTTAATGAAGCTTACAACAATGTCCGCACTTGGCCCGTTACGCGAGAAGACACGCATCATTTTCTTCTACAAATTGCTCTAAAATCACCTTTGAGACTAACTTCACATTTTATCTCCTGTGTCAGAAACTCCCATGATCTGAATGAAGAAATTGAATACTCTAATGATTATGCAAAACAGCAAAATGAGTTGAATGATTGTTCTAAGTTGACCGCCTATCCACGTGAAACCTCCAGCAGCATAAACCGATGTTTGCCTTCATATAACAAACCCTCTCCTCCCCTCTCCTCCCGATGTTTGCCCTCATATAACAAGCACTCTCCGGCATCCGCCACAAACAATTGCGGAGTGCCTACAAAAAATAGGTTTTCATTGCTGTCCAATGCTGATGAAGAGGATGAAAAGCCCCTCTCAGACACGAGTATAAATCAATATCCAATCACATACTCGGAAGCAGTGAAATCAACAGGAAGAGAGAAATCGCTGCAAAATTGCAGTCGACAATCGATGGAAAATCCACTACCCAACTGTGTGCACAATCATCACCAGAAAAATATAATTGACACGAGCATTTCTCAGTTCTCTGCAAATCCCCATACAAGAAATCACCACAGAACGGGAATTCAGAGCCAGAAAAACGTAAATTCCCCGCACCTCTCAGAACCTCTTAATGATTTAAAAAGTGCGAAAAAAAACGTCTCCAGCCGCATTTGTGAACGCATGAATTCCACAATGGATGAATTGAAACGATCATGGAACATAAAACTGATTCCCACCAAAGCCGATGGACACTGCCTCCTTCACGCAGTAGCTCATCTACTTACAAAACAACCAGCATCAAAATGGAATTACAATTCCCTAAAGGCTGCAATCAAAACAGAGAGTAAAGCAAACAACAGCACATATGCTAAGTTTTTTGACAAGAACAGTGGCGACATGCAAAACCTCATAGATAATTACATTGACGAAAAACATTTTGACCAAGCTGCTGTAGACCTTATACCACTAATCATTTCAAATGTGACACGCCAAAAACTTCTCGTCCTGGATGAACAGGATCATTGTGTTTGGAAAATATCAGTCGTTCCCAATTCAGAATTATCAAATAATAACCCTCCACTACTGCTCCATCGTAAAAACGATCACTACAGTGCTCTTGTCACACAAGGCAAAAAACAGTCCGGGTTACCTCATCTTGACAGAGTGCCGCTGCCCAGCCAAATAGTAGACTTTCTTACATAGCAGATGCTGGGCCAAACACCCTGGGCAACTTAGACAAAATCGATAAATCCCCTGAACGATCCCATCGAGATAGTAACTTCACTACCTTTAAAAAGAGTGCTAATATAGGTAAAATCAACATCAAGCATGTAAATGCTCGAAGCCTGAATGGTAAATTGGATGAAATCAGAGTAATGTTGGTCACTGAAAAAATTGACATTTTGTGTGTCTCAGAAACATGGTTTGATTCACGAACCCAAAGTTCATTTTTTAACATTCCTGATTACGTGTTGTACCGCTACGATGGCGCTAAAACCAGCAGAGGCAGTGGATCTTGTATTTTTGTGAAAGAAATGTACTCAACATCTTCACTACTAGCTAATAAAGTTTGCGAAGGCATTGAAATGGTTTGGTTAGAAGTGCAAATAAATAAACACAAATCAATAATCATTGGCAGCCTTTACCGGCACCCATCGTCTCCCCTAAATCTAACACTAGATTTCATTGAGGAAACCTTCAAAGAAATCCTTCAGGCAAAAAAATCATTCTTTGCTTTCGGAGATTTCAATGTTGACCTAACGGACAAAAATAATCAGCTAAGCAAACTATTGTATAAACTAAGCTTATCACAAATGGTCAAAGAACCGACTCGCATCACTAAAGTCTCTGCAACTCTCCTCGATCTAGCAATCACAAATAATCCCACCGCAATACTTAGTACAGTAATATCTCCTTCTATTTCCGATTACCACTCTATAGAATGTGAAATTAATATTGCGAAGGAAAGACAAAAATACCGCTTAATGACCTGTCGCTCGAAAAGGCACTATTCAGCAGAACTATTTCAAGAAAAACTACTCGATAGGTCTACCGAATTCCAGAAAATGATGCAATTTGACGATGTTGACATACAAGTGTCAATCTTCAACGAGAACTTCACAGCAGCTCTCGACGAATGTGCACCTTACGTCACCAAAAAAACCAAGCCAAAACGGACTGTTTGGATTACTGACGAAGTTAAAGAGATGAGCAGAATAAAGAAATCTAACTTGCGAGAGTACAAAAACAATAGATCAAACAGTACCTTATACAAGAGATATAAAGAACATGAAAAAATTCTTCGAAAGAAAATCACTGAAGCGAAACAAACTCACTTCCACCAGGCACTGATAACGGCTAAAAATAACCCGAAGCGAACTTGGGAAATCATTAGTGAGGTAGCCCCATATAAAAATTTAGATCGCATAAGTAATTTTGAAAATCCCTTGGCAACAGCCACGGATTTCAACACATTCTTTTCAAAAGTAGGGGCTCAAGTTTTCAGTGAGGTGTGTACCAATCCAGATGAAACGACAATTGAAAATTCATGCCCCACTGCACCCTCGAGGACTGATGTCAAGTGGAGACCACGCCCTGTCGATTTACCGGAGTTACGAAACATCTTATACTCACTAAAAAACACAAAGGCAGTTGGACATGATGGTATCAGTCTTCAATATATCAAAGACAGTTTCCCTGTTACAGCACCATGGATTCGTCTGATAATTAATACATCAATAGTAACCAACACATTTCCAAACCAATGGAAACACTCCATTATTAGACCGTTGCACAAAAGTGGTGACTTAAACACAGCATCAAACTACAGGCCCATCAGTCTTTTGCCTGTCATGTCCAAACTATTGGAGAAAGTGGTGACAAATCAACTGTCATTTCACCTGGACGAGTCAAATTTACTCCACCAAAATCAATATGCCTATAGAAGAAATACTAGCACTCAAGACGCTCTGCTCAATATATCTGAAAAAATATACAGTGACATTGATCAAAAGAATGTAACACTCTTGCTGCTACTCGATCTCTCTAAGGCGTTCGATAGCGTCCAACATGAAAGACTTCTACGTAAAATACTGAACTTGTGAATAGACACGCAATGGTTTGAAAGTTACTTGTCAAATCGATCTCATGCAGTCCGCATAGAAAACAAATTGTCCCCATTCATTCAAAACAATTTTGGTGTTCCCCAAGGATCCATTCTTGGTCCACTACTGTTTTCTATTTTCATTAATGATTTCCCTCCAATGCCTTCTAACACACGGATCTCAATGTATGCAGATGATGTTCAAATTGCAAAAACAAGTTCTGTATCGGAAATACCACAGACGCAAATTAAAGCCGAAACTTTACTGACTAGCCTGAAATCATGGTACGACAGAAATGGTCTGAAATTAAACGCTAATAAAACACAATGCATTATTTTTGGATCCAAAGATGCAATTAAAAAAACTTCAGATCTTACTCTTGCAGTTGGAAATGATAAAATTAATGCATCAGAAAACGTTAAAAATCTGGGTATCTGGTTCGATAGAAATATGTCCTTCAAATCTCACGTTGAGACTACTTGCAACAAAATCTACGGAACTTTAATGTTTTTTCATCGTATAAAAAGTATGCTAGACGAAAAATCCAGATTATTAGCCATTCAATCCCTTGTGTTATCGCGCATTGACTACTGCAGCCTAGTATGGGGAGACTTACCTCAATACCTTAAAAGGGACTTGCAAAAATGCATGAATTTTGCAGCCAAGGTGGTATGCAACGGTAATTTCAAAAGAAGTGATCACGTAACCCCTCTCCTCAATAAACTCGGCTGGATTCCTATCCAAGAAAGGCTCCTCATGCAGAAGGCCCAATACGTATTCTCCTCGTTATATCTTCCTCAGAGCAATGCTGAGATAGTGCGTTTCCATCCACCCACTGTAACCAATCAAAAACCGAACAGAAACAATAATGTCTTAGTCAACTATCGTTCATCTCACTTAGGGCAGAAGGCTCTGTCCATATCAGGCGCCTTACTGTGGAACAAACTTCCCCTGAGTATTAAAGTCCCTCAAAGACCGAGAGAATTTAAAGCCAAAATAACTCGTCATCTTGTGTCTCAATAATAATCCTTAATTACAGAACATACTGAATGAGTACTGACGAATCTTTTTTTACCTGGTATCTCCATTGCTGAACAATCTCCCTCGCTCATTGTTTTATAATTCAAGACATCACACAACAGTTTTGAAGTATGCGTAGGTATTATGATTTGACCGCCTATACGTTGTCATTTGCAAACATGCTTACTTGTATATGTGTGTACGTATATAGGTGTACGTGCGCATATGGGTGTGTATATGTGCACGTACAACTGTGTGCACTAGAGTAGATCAACCAGTCGAAGGTGCATTTTATGTCATTCCTCTCCGTTTCTGTGCAAGCATCAAACTAGACCGACATGGTACCTATGTGTGTGTGTGTTGATCAATTGCAGACATTCTGCTCAATATTAAAAAAAATAATGTGTTTTTTCTAATATGAAATTGTAAAGCATCCATGTAAAAAAAATAAATTCGTTGTGTGATCATCCATTTATACTGCAGTAATATACTTATTCGGCTTATAGTTATATGCTTATAATAATGTGATACCTATGTTTGTTTATCAACTGCCGACAATTTGCGCCATATTTCAAAGATTATGTGATTTTTTTTTCTAATATGAAACCTTTATAGGACATTAATGTTTTCTTTCTTATTCACGTCCCACAATCGTTTTCATGTTTCCGACTTAAGTGGACTGTTTTGTGCCACTATTTTTAGTACGAAATTTTATAAAATTCATGCTATAATAAAAGATATTTTCTCCGTTTCCCTCGATTGGAATTCTGGTTTATACGAACTAGTTTACGCTGATATTTGCGCACATGCTTACTTGTGTATATGTGTAGGTGTCCACGCTATGCGTAAGACACTCTGTAGAATGCGTATGTATTGCCTCGATGCATAGAAATGCATCTGTGTTTGCTTACGAGTTTGGTGTAAGTATGTGCGTGGGTATATGTGTGCATGTGTGTGTGTATATATTTACATCTATACGTGCACATATGTGTAAACTAGACTGACAACTAGCATTTTACCAGAGATAATGGTCTTTTTTCTGTGCACTCTCAACTTGTAACATTACCTAACTCGTCATTTCTTTAGTATTGTGAAGCATTCATGTAAAAACTATACTTTTGTTGTGCGATCATCCATTTATATTTAAATAAAATGCTTGTTAACTAATGACCGTTATGTTAAAATTGTTGAATCAGTAATACAAAACTTATAATCTTCTTGGTCCTCATGCTTTTATGTATATATGTATTTGTGTGTGTGTGTATGTGTGTGTGTGTGAGTGTGTGTATGGATATGCACACACATGCATACGTATATGTACATATGTGTGCATATGGATATATATTTATATATATTTTTTTTCATGCTTCCTTAAAATGACACTTGTGAACATTGACCGAAACAAGCGATTTCATATATTATTTCCTGGCGTCAAGAATTGCGAAGTTTTATGTCATGTACATGTAAATTGTCAAAAGTGTTTTCACCCCACAATGAAAATGCATCGTCCATGAAATTGTGTTATCTCTTATAATTATCATTACATGTATTATCAAATGTAGATTGAGCTAGATTAGGAGTTCATTGCCCTCAATCATTTCTTTTCGACTAGTGACACGAGTTTTTCAATACTCGTGTGTGTGTATCATCTAAGTATATTAATTTTAAGATATTTAAAAACCAATGATTGTAATATTGTACAATCTCTATTGGAAATAAACTGTTTTTCTTTTTTTTCTTTTCTTTCTTTTTCTTTGCTAATATGTTCATGGCTTTTCACGAAAAAAGGTAATTGGAAATGTGCCCGGTTGAATATATGCCTGTATTTTATAAACGTTACATTGATGACACATTCCGTTTTATTTAGAGATAGTTCTCACTGTTGCCTTTTTTTTGTCGTACTTGAATTCTCAACATCCGAATTTTAAGTTTACCATGGAACTTGAAAAAGAAAACTGTCTCCCATTTTTGGATTCTATGATTACTCGTCAAAATAACACATTTCATAGCTCTGTCTATCGTAAGCAAACATTTGGGTTTAAGTTTCCATAGTTTTTGTAATTTTCATTTCAAATTGAATAGTATCAAAACTCTGTTATGTAGAGCGTATAATGTATGTTCAAGTTTTCAGTCGTTTCAGAGTGAAGTTGAATTTTTGATAAACTTTTTCCGTAATAATGGTTTCCCCGCTTGGCTCATACATTCCTCAATCAAGAAGTTTTTAAATTCAAAATTTTGTGACCGCCCACCTATGACAACTGTAAAGAAAAAAGATTTCTATTTTGTTACACCCTATTTCGGTTACCAATATGAAAAATTGAAAAAGATTTGCTGACGCTTTTATCAAAACATTTCATGCTTATTAATTTTCAGAAAATTTCAGTGAACGCATCCAAAATTAATTTTTTTTTAAATTACAAAGATAAGCTTCCGAAGGCTTTGCTCTCTTCAGTCATCTACAAGTATCGTTGCGCACTGTGTGCGTCTGAGTACGTTGGGTCCACAAAAAGGGCCTTGCGTATTCGTGAAGCAGAGCATGCCGGACGAAGCTTTCGAACAAATAGGCCTCTTGCTTCTCCATCTCAATCCTCTGTGCATGCCCATGCAGAAAAGTGCGACTTGCCTGTTCGTTTGGACGATTTCCAGATATTTGCAACCTCTTCTAGTCAAACTGATCTTCGAATTTTAGGGTCTTTTTTTATCATGAAAGACAAACCGGTTTTAAATGATGCTCAATCTTCCTTCCCCTTGCAAATTTCTTGTTAGCATTCACAAATGTTTAACCAAACATATGTATATTATTTATTTTTCTCTCAATTAAAATAACTGTATTTCCTCAGATGCTGAAATGACCCTAGTGGTCGAAACGTTCATCTTTCTTGTATTTTTAGTTCTGACATAATAAACTCGTTGAGTAATAATGTCAATTTAAGAGTGACTATCCTTGCTACTTCATTTATAGTTTTCAGTAATTAAATATAAGGAAATTAAAGGAACAAATAACATACAATCATTTATATATATTGATACGGTTGTAACTATGTGTGCCACACCCTTCATCAATGGATACAAAAACTATTGTGGAATCTCTGCTACAGCTTGATCATAAACTTTTACTCTTAATGATTACATCTTTTAGCTTCATCGTTCCGTACTCATGCGCTTAGCTTCACTTAGCTTCATCCTTTAGCTTCACTTTGAGCTTCAAGCGGTATCATAGTTTCGATTGACTGTCGTTACCGATCAGCCTAGAATATGTCAGGCTGCTATAGGTTATGTAAGGTTAGCATACGATAGGATAGTTTAGGTTAGGATAGGTTATGTTATGATAAGTTATGTCATTTTAGGATAGGTATGTTGGGTTAAGATAGGTTATCTTGGGTTAGGAAAGGTTATGCTTGGTTAGGATAGGTTATTTTGGAATTATTTCACGGGTCCACTTAGGTTTCCAATGATATTGACCGTAGAATTTCCTCATGTCCTGCTAGTAGGGAATTATTTCACTAGAAGTACAAAATTTGTTGAATTTTAGACGACGAAAGAAAGTATCCAAAAACTTTTTTCACCACTTAATTACTAAAATGCTTTAGAAATTACATGCACTACATATGTATCAAGTTTAACTCAATAGAATATGTTTGCATGTGTTGCACCTATCATATTATTAATTTCATATAGGTTGCTATTATACCTAAATGCTAAAAAATTGAAAAAAAATAGTTTACAAATTCTTATTTCACCTTACTGTATAGGAGGCTTGTTTTCCTCCGCTGAGAGTATTGGATAACCCATGCATTTGTAATGATTGAGAAATTTGTTAAGGAATGTGTGGTCTGTCGTAGACTTATTAGCGGTCTATTAAAGTGACCCAAAATGCTTACCGCAATTTTCTTGTGAAACCAGACGCATTCCCTTTCAGACACATTGCCATTGAGTGTTGTGGACTGTTCTTTACTTCAGAAGAGGTAACAAGGAAATAATAAATATATTGGTAATCTCTGGCTTGGGGTCAAATGCAGTTAATTTGTCTATTCGCAAACGTCTAGATAAAACGTGATTTTTTTTCTCGCTCTATTTTTCTAACATACTACTATCTCTTATGAGTGATGATTGTTCTCCTATAGCGTTTTAAATCAAACAGACGATGCAATACTTGAAGGATGAAATGTTTGTTAACTTCACGAAGCAGCTAGGTATAACTTATCTTGCATTTCACCCTTAATCTGCCGGCACTTCAAAGCTAGAAGGTGTGGTGGAAATTGTGGTAAAATTATTAAGTGTTCTCTTTACCCCGTGTACTGGTACCGAAATTAATTATCATTATTTGTTTATCTTGAAGGAAACGGTCAACACACATGGATTTGAATATGACTACTTACACATAGCAGGTAATCCAGCTGACCCCCCTCTTCCCGAGGTGGTACTGTTGATATACCCGTTAGAGTTGTTACTCGTTACATACGGCTCATGTAGAATGATGAGTATTAAAATATTTCATTAGTGGGTAGAACCAACGTGGTGGGGCGCAACTAACATCTGAGTTTTGAATTTGTAGTTTTGCATATTTATATTGTATAATCTATGTGTGTGTGTGTAATAGGAAAAGATAAGTCGGCCTCCTGGATTTATCATGAGGATCCACACCAAAAACGAATTTTAAGATGTGTGAGGAGTGTCGGACTGGTGCTGATCTGACGTAGATGAGGGACTTGCAGCGTCGGCTTAGAGACGAAGGATACGACGGCGATTCTCACTTTGGGATGGAACAGGAGAATAGGACTGATAGTAATGAGCGGAGGATTGAAGTAGCAGTTGCTATAATGATTGATGGAGAAATGGAAAATCACAAAGCCAAGACTGCTGTAAAGAGTGGTGATGAAATGAGCAAGATCGAGGAACAACTGAGGAGAATCGAGCAGGCTGTATTGTAGGCGCAATCCGAAATGCCTGTAAGATTAATAGCCCCAGCAGCAAAGAAGAATGAAACCAAAAGAAAAAATAAAAAGTGGTACGTTCCTTTAGTTTTGACCGACGGAAAAATTCTTCTGAATACTTTCCAGCGCTAAGAAGATTTTTATCGTGGATGCGAGTTGATGTTGGTGGAGGCACGGAGCGCAGTGCAGGTATAGCGAATTGTTGACTCGCGTGGAGGGTGTGCCGTGCCAGACGGCAGAACACGGCCGATTCTACCACTCAGTAGGCTTGAGATGTATCAGTGACTTTTACGAGTACATCCTCGGTATCGAAGAATTTAAGTCTTTCCTTCAAGAACATTACAAGATAAAGGATGTAGAATAAAATAAACTTGTAGAAGTACAAGTTTAATTTTAATAACTCCATCACTAAGGTAATTTCATTTGACTGGAGGAAATAAAATACACCGAGGAAAGAGTTTACACCTGTGCTGGGGTTGTGTGCCAATAAGCCGTATAACCCTGACGTATTTATAGCTCTTAATTCCGTTCTTCTTGAGTCACCTGGAAATTAAGAATGCGAACGAGATATGCCCAAAGAATGCCCGACTCTGCATGCAGTCGTCAGCACTAGATCCACAGGCAAGGAGGCTTCATTCTGACTTCGCTTCACGCGAAGACGCCAGCGGGTCAGCACTCCTCGGGCGACGCGCGCTTCTTGCGCTCTATTGCACGGAGGAACGGCCGCTAAGCCCGTTCTTTATGGTGAGTTGGGATGCAATCTCAGTGCGGTGTTCTCTTTCCATCTCAGTGCATTTTATAATAACCAGTGAAAACGGATATTATGACTTTAGTTTAGTTCGAGCCGTATATCATTATGAACTTTAGTCTCAAACTGCCTTCAAGGTCTTTGGAGCCTCGTTGTCAGTTTAGCTGATTGGCTAAATGCCATTGTTTGAACTATTTTTTTTTGTACGGCTGCTGCAGGATACAAATTCAAATACTGAAATCTTTTTTATTCCTGGTTATGGTTCTTAAATTGCAGCTCAATTATGAGTAGCTTCAGCGTTACGTTTAGTTTCCTCGCAAAGCCCTCAGTTGTCATATTTCTGAACAATTTCCCTTTCGAAGGTACAAGTAATTGGCTCGGAATCGTGGAACGAACTCGAGGACTGCGGATCGCTACCGCGCTGGCTCGCTTCAAACTCCGGGCTCTCGCCGAGAGCCGCTCTGTTTAATGTTTTGTACTTTTTACTGATCGCTTTTTGTGTTCACCACATTATATGGCTGTCGTGTGTAGTTTTTCTCCTTTAGTGAACTTTGTCTAGTGTCATGGTCATGACTGTGATATATAACAGCAAAAGCCACTCCGCCGAGTGAGGGAGAGCTGAGGAATGTAGTACAAGCCTATGCCAAGCATGGCAGTATCGATCCGCTGGCCTAAACTAAACAGGAGAGATGCTCATCAGAACCAAATCCACGCGCCTGGCACTACAGCGATGCCTCGACGACAAGCTGGCTACCCTCATACGAAGCAGCAGCCTCACGACAACGTACCCTGTTTAAGCCTGTGTTAACGACTGGATTCATTCATTCTTATACGAGCGTCCGTCTCGCATAGGTCTTCGGGAGATACCACTTCTTTGACTTGTTAGATTTGAACTCAGTCGGCATTCTGAGTTGTTCTCTGTAACACTCTGGTGTTAACAATTAAACTACGTCCGACGTATTAAATTTAGCGTAAGCCCAAAACTCTTTATTATCATCGCCATCGCTGCATCCTTGAAGGTCGAGTGTTGTAGTTATTTTCTTGTTATTAAAAAGATTGCTGGTCTTCCTCCATCCTCGTCATGTGTCGTCATCATTTATGTACCATTAAATATACTGGTCATGCAAAAACGTGTTTGATCTCAACCCAAAACTCGCTAAAGAACTGAGAATTTGAAGGTCGACCTTGAAAACGACCAATAAAATAGGACAAACGCCCCAATAGTGTGGCATCAATGAGATAAAAAATATAGCATCACGACAGTAGATTCATTTTCCAAGATAGGAAGTTATCACAACTACCATCATCAAATTTAGATCACTGAAAACTCGAGCTTTTCTAACAACATTCACACAACCGACAGCCCCATACAGCATCTACATCCCAGGAGAAAAACAAGACATCTTAAGCCGTAAGCCGGTCATGTGTTTCAGCTGTCAGGCATACGGCACGACAGAAAACAGAAACAGTAAATAGTTTATTTCCAATAAACATGATAGAAAAACTATCATTGGTTTCTAAAATGTCTTAACGCGAGATCCTCAGTTGATATACACACATTGATATGGTAGTACCCATGTCAATAATCGGATCAAATGATTGAGAGGAAAGCATAGAAAATACATTTACTTAGTTGCATGATATAATTAAAAAAGGCAAGTGAATACAATTTGACCAAAAAAAACAATACCAGTGCTGATGCTTCGTAGAACACACCGTTATTAGAGCGTACTTACATTGAAATACCAGCATATAGACTTGTAATAGGAGAATTTGATACTGAAGGTAAAATGGGCGGATTTAAATAATTCTGCATCTAAGGATATTCGGAACTATCTTTTCACTCCTACGTATCAACTAGTATCTCAATTAACAAGCTCGGGGAATATAAAGTATTTTACCACATTTCAAATTCATATTTCCTACGGTAATAATGCTGGCACAAAAAGAAAGAAAAAAGAAAAACACTTTGTTTCCAAAAGAGATTTTACGAAAGTACAATCATTGATTTTTAAATATCTTAAAGTTAATACACTTAGATGATACACACACATGAGTATTGTAATACCAATGTCACTGGTCGAAGAGAAATGGTTGAGTGCAATATACTCCTAATGTTGCTTAATCTACATCTGATGATACATGTAATAATAATTATAAGAGACAACACAATATCATGGACAATGCATTTTCATTGTGGGGTGGAAACACTTTTGACAGTTTACATGTACATGACATAAAACTTTGAAATTCGTGATGCCAGGAAGTAATATTAGAAATTGCTTGTTTCAGCAGATGTTTAAAAATGTCATTTCAAGGAAGCATGAAAAAAATATAAATATAAGCATGAGGACCACGGAAATTACAAGTTTTTAACTTGAAATTTATAACACAGCGGTCATTAGTTGATAAGCATTATTTTTAAGTATAAATAGATGATCACACAACGAATTTATAGTTTTTTACGTAAATACTTTACAATAATAAAGAGATGACGAGTTAGGTAATGATACAAGTTGAGAGTGAATAGAAAAAATACCATTATCTCTAGATAAAATGCTAGTTGTCAGTTTAGTACACACAAATGTGCATATATACATGTAAATATATACACATAAACATGCACACACATACCTACGCACATACAAACACCTAACACGTAAACATACACAAATACATTTCTATGCATCGATGCAATCACAATATATACGCGTTCTATAAAAATGCTCTGCGATGTTCTGAAATATAGGATAATGCGCAATGAAAATTCGTGACAACTTTTTCAGTATGTGTTGCTGCATAAAATTTCTAATGAAATATTGGAACGATGTTTTATTAAATATTGTATCGAAATGATCATTGGTCGATAAGCGTCTTATCTATCATATGTGGGTGATCGCGCAACAAATGTATATATATTTTATATATGCTTTATTATAATCAAGTGAAATGAAGTATTACGTAGTGACACATTCACCTATCTACGTACCCATAGCGTGCACACGCACACGTATACACAAGTAAGCATGTGCGCAAATATCAGCGTAAACTAATCAGTATAAACTAGCATTCCAATTGAGGGAAACGGAGAAAATATCTTTTATTATGGCATGAATTTTATAAAATATCCGAACTAAAAATAGTGGCACGAAACAGTCTACTTAAGTCAGAAACATGAAAACGATGGTTCTACAACGGTTCCCAAGTACAGAATATTTCCAGGAATACGTGAGGCTTAGGTGCGTTAGTTATAATATACTCTAGAGCGTAAGAGATGATATGATAATTTGCGCTACACTAGCCTATCAAGAGCATTTTTGGACGTGAATAAGAAAGAAAACATTGATGTCCTATAAGGGTTTCATATTGGAATAAAATCACATTATCTTTGAAATATGGGGCAAATTGTCGGCAATTGATAAAGATACATAGGTATCATATTATTATAAGCATATAATTATAAGCGTTATACGCATATTACTGCAGTATAAATGGATGATCACACTATGAATTTATGTTTTTTTTACACGGATGCTTTACAATTTTGTCAAGAATCTGTTAAGAATAATCAATTTTGCGAATTAAAAATGAGGATTTAGGGAAAAAATTTTAATCATGTGTAATAAATCTTTCAATTGTGTGTAATAAATTTTGTGCTTTCTTAAAAATCTGTTCGTTGAAACATCTTAGTAAGTTCCAGCAGTACGGTTGGGTCACTACAACATATTGTAACATGTGAGCTCGACAGATTTATAGACCGACTTGTCCCTTTGAAACCCGAGAACGACGCTGTAACTTTGCTTAGAAAAGAGGAGAATCGCCCTGACGCAAAAACAACAAATGTAGGCGTAGTGAGTAAGGCTTTGTAGACATTTGGACCATAAGCTGTGTTGTTTCTAGAGAGGTCTATTTTGTGGTGATAGCAATTTTTTGAGAGGCATTCGGGCGAGCCCTTGGAAACTTTAGACGTTCGGAAAAATGCCTACCCATTCGCAAACAAAGCCGCCTTGTTGTCAAACAGAAAGCGCGATACTTAAGCCTAGAGAAGTGGCCGAGCGACGGTTTGAAGGAGCTTGGGCGCGGGAAGCAAGTGTACCAAGACATAGCACAGCTAGGAAAGGAGTAGGCGGTCGCTTTCGAAGTTGGAAGGATCTGATTGGGCGAAATGAGAACAGAGGACAACCCTCAGGAAATAGGCTAGGCATCGTGACGAACAAAAGGCAGTTCTACAGTCGACGCCGTGGCGCGAAGTATAAGAAATAAAACGCGGGTGTGTTCGCAGTAACAAACGTGCTTAAAGAAATAATGGAAAAGTGGTTACATTGAAAATTTATACTAAGTTTCACGCTAAAATGTAATCATGAAATTCATACAGTTTCTCGTTTTTACTTGCAGAGAAGTGAATTAAAACCCCAACCAGCGTGGGAATCATTTAATGGAACATTTAGGTGCAACGTCTCTAGGAGGGTAAGAGAGAAGCCGTTTCTTGGGGAAAAGATAATTTTTTAAAATAAATTTTACTGAAATTTATTGGCATACAGTGATGTAAAAATTGAAATGTTTTAAGGGAACGTAATTGGTGCTGTCAGGATTAACGAGTTACAAATTAATCTTACAGGTGGGAGGCCCCTGTGGATTGAAGTCCGTAAGGAAGGAAATGCTCGGAACCTCCATCTTTAGCGACTAACCACAGACATTCCTTGCACTGTGCATAAGACCGTGATTTGAACTGAAGCTGTATTAGCCCAGGAATGAGTGGGTTGAAGTAATGACCACATCCGGTGCTGCTGGAACAACTGAGATAGAATAGACCAGAATTAACCATGTCTCATGTGTAGCTCTTGCAACGTAGGTAAGGCTGGCCAGCCGAGTCGAATCGAATCCGTCAGTAAAGTACTGTAATGTAAGCTATTGGGCGTAGGCAGTTTCTATGTATATGTCATTATTTGATTTGATTCAGTCCTAATCACGCATGTTGCGTAGTCCTGTTGGTGTTTGTATGATGAATGGCCGTAAATCATAAATATCAATCGTATTTGACCCTGTCTATCATGCCCCACAATATTAGAAGCGATCGCTCATAACATCACGCAGAGCGCTCAGAAAATGCGCTGCGTAAGTCGTGTCTCTGTTCATCGGTGAGTACTGCTCTAAATTTAGTATGCAATAATTGTTTGTCTTTTCTTAATGACTGTGTTCTTTATACATTCTCGCATTTCTTGTGTGTTTAGGTATGTACCTGGAGGTGTGCCATTCCTCTATTCCGAGAACCTGATCTTCTTACTAATGTAAATTAGTAAGGAAACGCGGGACCTTTTCTCGTGACATCTTCATATTAGAAAAAAAATCACATTATCTTTGTATTCTGGTGCAGAATGTCTGTAATTGATAAATACACACCCACATAGGTACCATGACGGTCTAGTTTGTTGCTTGCACAAAAACGGAGAGGAATGACATAAAATGCAACCTTCGGCTGGTTTATCTATTCTAGTGCACACATATACAAGTAAGCATGTTTGCAAATTACGACCAAATCATAATACCTACGCATACTTCAAAACTGTTGAGTAATGTCTCGAATAATAAAACAATGTGCATAGGGAGATTGTTCAGCAATTGAGATACCAGGCAAATGAGATTCGTCAATCCTTATTCAGTATGTTCTGCAACTAAGAATTATTTTTGAGACACAAGATGACGAGTTATTTTGGCTTTAAATTCTCCCGGTCTTTGAGGGATTTTAATACTCAGGGGAAGTTTTTTCCACAGTAAGGCGCCTGCTATGGACAGAGCCTTCTGCCCTAAGTGAGATGAACGATAGTTGACTAAGACATTATTGTTTCTGTTCGGTTTTTGGTTGGTTACAGTGGGTGGATGGAAACGCACTATTTCAGCATTGCTCTGAGGAAGATATAACGAGGAGAATACGAATAGGGCCTTCTGCATGAGAAACCTTTCTTGGATAGGAATCTAGCCGAGTTTATTGAGGAGAGGGGTTACGTGATCACTTCTTTTGAAATTACCGTTGCATACCACCTTGGCCGCAAAGTTCATTCACTTTTGTAAATCCCTTTGAAGGTATTGAGGTGAGTCACCCCATACTAGGTTGCAGTAGTCAATGCGCAATAACACCAGGGATTGGATGGCTAATAATCTGGATTTTTCACAAAGAGTTCACTGGAGTCAGAAACATCAAAAGGAGTGTTCTGTAACGCTAACCAAAACATTTACTACTTAATTGCTGTTAAATGGAGTTATATAATTGTTGGTCAATATAATTAACTATCTAATTAATGATATCATGGTATACTCGCGAGCTTCAGAAACGACAAATTGCTACATAAGGCTAACAAGAACATCTTAGGACATGAATAAGAAAAGAAAACACTAATGTCCTATAAAGTTAAATGTAGAATGAAATTACATTTCTTTTTAAAATTTCTTAATAGAAAGACCTTAGTTGAAAAACATATATGCGTGCCATGACAGCCCATCTCAAAGCTTGTGCAAAAGACCGAACAAGCATAAAAATATATCCCACAGCAAGTTATTTAAGTTGAATAATGTTTATTAATGAATGTAATGAAAGAAATATAAAGGTGAACTCAGCGGAGTGAAACCCTATTGTACATCTTCACGTATATCGAAAAATAAGCTTTGGCTTTCGCTACATCAGGGATATTGCCTGATGTTGAGGGTTTTTTCTATAAATCCGAATTCCTTTATTTCCGTATTTCGACTGAATGTATCTGAACGGGTCAGTTGATTGCTTTAACCGCAACTTGATGAAGAATTTAAAAACGAGGAAAATTTCAAGGAACTTAATCATATATACAACGAATACGTTTCAGAGTCCAGCTGCATCATCAGATCGCAAAAGTACAAATCATTACGTCTGCAATAAAAGAAAAAAAACAAAATCTTGGACACAGTCATTGAAGGAAATCACGAAAACAATAATAAAATTGAAACATGTCCCGAAAAAAATAAAATCGACAAAATTACTATCGAGTTACAATTTGCAATGGGTGGGAACTGTCAGTATTGTTGAGAACCGGTTTTCGTTGTAAAATATGTAGCGACTCTGAAATTCTAAGGTCACATGCAGTTGTAGCCCAATCTAAGATTTTGAAGTCTGCTGAGGATATCGGTACGTTGCATTTTTCTCTGCGTGATTACGTACTGCGGAGTGTGAGGGGTGTACTAATTGGTTCCCCGTACGGAAGCTTTGACCCTGATGTTCGGCCATTCTGATAAAAAATTTCGTGACGTCATGCCGACGTACGATGATGTGCACGGCAGCCAACTGTAAGAATAAATCAGAGAGGCTCGCATCTCCATTGGAAGCGTATCCTTGTACCGAAAGAAAGTAGCAACCTTACTATTATTAACAAGAGCTACGCGTAACTGAAGGTTTCGAAAATATTTTTCACACAATAATTTCAACTCGTGTGACAATTTTTCAGAAGGCGTCCCAAAATACGGGAAAGAGCAATACAGATGATCTTCATTGTTTTCTTCGATAGTCTGAAATGCCTATTGTTTCAAGAGAATTTTTTTAATTTACGAATTGACGACACCGAAGTGAAAACCGTTAGTTTTAAAATATGTAAGCAAAAATTCAAATTCACAATGAACATTTTTAAAAGTTGAACATATTTTGTAACCTCTATTGATTAGAGTTTGAACACAATTAATTTTGAAGCTTGTTGAACAAAAACTTAAGAAACTTGAGCCTAATCCTGTGAAAGTCGGTCTACGGTGCACTGAGGTCTGAAAGTGATCTCCGTCTCTCGTCACGAGACAGTCAAGAATGGCTAGGGAGTTATTCTTTTCAACTTCTACGGTAAACTTAATATTACGTGGCTTAAAAAAAGTTGACTAATTCACCAATAGAAAATCTATCGAATTTGTATGTGTCAGTTTCTCCTCCAGCGGTAATGTTTGGTCTACCGAAAATTCACAAATCTGATTTCCGTTCAAAATTTCAATTTAGGCCGATTGTAGCAGCTTATAACAATCCGAGTTATAAATTGAGTATAATCGTCGTACCAGTCCTCAATAACATAACTTCAAACAAATATACAGTCGACAATGCTTTCAAATTTAGTGAAAACGTTAGAAGTATTTCAAATATAAAAAATGTACCTGTCAGGCCGCGCAAGTGTTGTCGAGGCTTTTATGTTAGTTACCCACAATCTTAAGAATTTTCTTTATGTGTTCAGTTCCCGGTACGGGCCCTAGGTCTGTTTCTTTGCGCTGATGATGCGTCTGTGCATTTACTTTAGTTAGCCCTCA
This sequence comes from Morinoia aosen, assembly GCA_030386875.1. Lineage (NCBI taxonomy): Eukaryota > Metazoa > Arthropoda > Malacostraca > Amphipoda > Talitridae > Morinoia > Morinoia aosen. Next base: position 17,556,685 of record CM059575.1, on the reverse strand, counting down.
AGTATCATTTGTATTGCATTTCAATATTTCAATATTATTTTGATTACCTAGCTGAATGAGACTAACATTTTAAATGCAATTTTGCGTTTTATATTGTGTTATGCAGTAACTCATGTCTATGTACGCTATTTTCACAGAAGTTAAATAAAATCATGTTCTTTACTGAAATGTATCTGTATATTTAAGAACATTGTAACGAGATTCTCCAATAAAGAACTCGCATCTTAAGATGAAAAGAGCTTTCCTTTCTCCTTTTGTCAGAGGCTATAGTGTAATACGACACTCTCGCCTATATAAGGGCTTAAGGAAACCACCTTCGGAGGACTAACTATTCTGCATAGTATGTCGCAGAGGAAGACGCTGTCGTAGTTCGGCACTAACAGAGTTTACTTCTGTTGTCCTTACGGACTGATTACGGAGCAGACAGTTGCTCGTCTTCCTAACGGTACCGCCGTAGTTCGGCACGAACAGAATTTACTTCTGTTGCCCTAGCGGACTAAATACGGCGTAGGCGTTACCCCCACGAACCGCAGGAAGGGCAGCTGCACAGAAAAGCTAGCGCCCCGGAAAAGGTAGCTGCACAGAAGACAGCCCCTTTTCCACGAACCCTCACGTCGACCGCACGACGGTATCGACAGTACCCATGGCTTCATTTGATGTTGAATCTCTTTACACTAATACTCCTCTTCGAGAAACTCTAAATATTTGTCTAAGCCGTTTATTTTCAGAAGGCAAATCAAAAGTTATGGGTTTACCACGCAAAATATTCAGTACACTGCTGGAATTATCTGTAACGCACTCCTTCATTACATTTGAAGAAAACTTTATAAACAAATAGACGGTCTAGCAATGGGGCTTCCGTTGGGTCCGTCCCTGGCCAACATTTTTATGTGTTTCCACGAAACAAAAGTGGTTAAATGAACGTCCCTCTGATTTCAAACCGGTGTTCTGCAATCGATACGCAGACGATACTTTTGTTCTATTCAACCATCCATCTCATGTTAAGAAGTTCTTGAACTATATTAATCATAAGCACCAATCAATTAAGTTATTCGTAGAACTTGAAAAGAATAACTCCCTATAGCCTTTCTTGACTGTTCGTGGCGAGAGACGGAGATCACTTTCAGACCTCAGTGCACCGTAAACCGACTTTCACAGGGTTCGGCTCAAGTGTCTTCAGTTTTTGTTCAACAAGCTTCAAAATTAATTGTGTTCAAACTCTAATCAATAAAGGTTACAAAATATGTTCAACTTTTAAAAATGTTCATTGTGAATTTGAATTTTTGCTTACATATTTTAAAACTAACGGTTTCCACTTCGGTGTCGTCAATTCGTAAATTAAAAAAATTCTCTTGAAACAATACGCATTTCATACCATCGAAGAAAACAATGAAGATCATCCGTATTGCTCTTTCCCGTATTTTGGGACGCCTTCTGAAAAATTGTCATACGAGTTGAAATTATTGTGTGAAAAATATTTTCGAAACCTTCAGTTACGCGTAGCTCTTGTTAATAATAGTAAGGTTGCTACTTTCTTTCGGTACAAGGATACGCTTCCGATGGGGACGAGCCTCTCTGATTTATTCTTACAGTTGGGTGCCGTGCACATCATCGAACGTCGGCATGACGTCACAAAATTTTTATATCAGAATGGCCGAACATCAGGGTCGAAGCTTCCGTACGAGGAACCAATTAGCACACCCCTCACACTCCGCAGTACATAATCACGCAGAAAATGCAACGTACCGGTATCCTCAGCAGACTTCAAAATCTTAGATTCGGCTTCAACTGCATGAGACCTTAGAATTTTAGGGTAGCTACATATTGTTAAACGAAAACCGGCCCGCAACAATGCAGACAGTTCCTACCCATTGCAAATTGTAACTAGATAGTAATATTGTCGATTTTATTTTTCAAAGACGTGTTTTAATTTTATATTTGTTTTCGTGATTGTCTTTAATATCTGTATCCAACATTTTTGTTTTTTTATTTTATTGCAGACGTAATGATTTGTACTTTTACGAACTGGTGATGGAGCTGGACTCCGAAACCTATTCCTTGTAAGTATGATTAAGTTCCTTGGAATTTTCTTCGTTTTTAAATTCCACATCTGAAAGTATTTGTTGGTAATTTATATTCAGGACTAAAGGGTAGAAGGGGTTGATATTCAAAAATATCTATTGTAGCTAATATAACAAAATAGAACTAATTTACCTACCTCAAAGAATATGCTTTATATCATACAACGAAATAATGATATTTCAAATATAATTTTTTTGACAATTATACAAAAAAATGACGTGTTGGATAAGGTGATAAGTTGATTGTTAATAAATAAAAAAATGGCATTTATAGTATAAATGCAAGTCGCCAGATTAGCCTAATCCTGGGAGGAGTCCGCTCTATTAAATTTATACAAAAAATTCAGTTCTATTCATCTTATTTTTTCTCCTTCTTGAAACTGCTTCAATTTATATTTGTTATTTCAGTAGGTTTTTCTTTGAATTTGTTGATCACTCGTACTCATTTAGTTTTCGAGACGAAACCATATTGCTGTATTTTTGGGACAAAAATGTCCTAGAATTCGATCGATAACGAACGTAAGTACTTGCACATATCTACAATTCTGATTTTCGAAATACCATGATGAATGGCAACCGATTTTTAACGAACTTCAGAGTCCTAAGCCATAGTCTTCCATGGACGAGGCCAAAAAAGCTGTGTCAAATGACAGTGGAATTTTACGATTACTGAATTTATTCAAGGAAAAAATTTGAGTCCGGCCGGGATCGACCACGCGGTCTAGCTGATGAATAGTGGTAGAAAGTCACCAGCTTTAGTGCCAAGCTGCCTAAACCAGTTGTGCTCTCCGTGGTACAGTGGTTAAGGGATCGGGCTCGTATATTGGAGTCGCGGGTTCGATTCCCGGCGCTGGCGCGGAGATTTTCCCCGTTGGGTATAAAGGAAAGCTCAAGCACAATACCCCACTCAACCCAGGTGTCGGAAATGGGTACCGGCTTTACGGGGGAACCGTCATGGTGTCCTATATATAGGGTTAGTTATAAGACATTTGAAAAACCAATGCTGTGCAGAATACCTGCATTATAGCTATAAGGACTAAAATTAGGGTAACTTTAAATATGACCCAGGCAACATCTTCATTAATCAGATGAAGTTTAGTTCCTTGAATTAATAAAATTAATGGTAATTAAAAGGAATTGAAATAAAACGATTGGGAGAAAATGTTAAAAGTAGTATTTAAAGTCACTCATCTCACACCGCTCCTCTGATTAGCACAATTGTAACGTACTAGAACCGACTTTCCTTTTTCCGCCACTAACTTGCGTGGAAGCTCCTCCTATTCCCGCAGTTCTTCATCAGATCCCGCAGAGTAACCATCTTATCTGCTTATCCCGGAATCCACTCTACTTCCGGTTAAATGGTCGGCACTTCGCTGGGACGTTGGATCTCAGTTGTCGCCGAATGTGCCAGGCACATTCTAATTGGCAAGATTGCTCCTTCATCTGGAAGTTCCGCTGGACTTCACTTGTGTCTACGCGTGCCTCTACGAATCCACTCGACCAAGAGGATAATTCCGTAACCTCAATCGTTATGGAAATGTACGAGTAAACCCCTGCGCTGGAAGGACGGACGGACCGGCAGCCGGCATCTCTGAGCGGACGGCAACACTCGGACGTCACTCGGAGGTTGGTCTAGTGCTTAGTTGCAAGTGGGCTGTTCGGGGACGGTGTGAACTTTATGGTGACTGCTTCCCATGTTAAATTCTAAATCCGCATTATAAACTTAACCTTGTCGTTCGACGTCTATAAACTTAACCTTGTCGTTCGACGTCTATAAACTTAACCTTGTCGTTCGACGTCTATAAAATTAACCTTGTCGTTCGACGTCTATAAACTTAACCTCGTCGTTCGACGCCTATAAACTTAACCTTGTCGTTCGACGCCTATAAACTTAACCTTGTCGTTCGACGCCTATAAACTTAACCTTGTCGTTCGACGCCTATAAACTTAACCTTGTCGTTCGACGCCTATAAACTTACCTTGTCGTTCGACGCCTATAAACTTACCTTGTCGTTCGACGCCTATAAACTTACCTTGTCGTTCGACGCCTATAAACTTATCTTGTCGTTCGACGCCTATAAACTTATCTTGTCGTTCGACGCCTATAAACTTATCTTGTCGTTCGACGCCTATAAACTTACCTTGTCGTTCGACGCCTATAAACTTACCTTGTCGTTCGACGCCTATAAACTTACCTTGTCGTTCGACGCCTATAAACTTACCTTGTCGTTCGACGCCTATAAACTTACCTTGTCGTTCGACGCCTATAAACTTACCTTGTCGTTCGACGCCTATAAACTTACCTTGTCGTTCGACGCCTATAAACTTACCTTGTCGTTCGACGCCTATAAACTTACCTTGTCGTTCGACGCCTATAAACTTACCTTGTCGTTCGACGCCTATAAACTTACCTTGTCGTTCGACGCCTATAAACTTACCTTGTCGTTCGACGCCTATAAACTTACCTTGTCGTTCGACGCCTATAAACTTACCTTGTCGTTCGACGCCTATAAACTTACCTTGTCGTTCGACGCCTATAAACTTACCTTGTCGTTCGACGCCTATAAACTTACCTTGTCGTTCGACGCCTATAAACTTACCTTGTCGTTCGACGCCTATAAACTTACCTTGTCGTTCGACGCCTATAAACTTACCTTGTCGTTCGACGCCTATAAACTTACCTTGTCGTTCGACGCCTATAAACTTACCTTGTCGTTCGACGCCTATAAACTTACCTTGTCGTTCGACGCCTATAAACTTACCTTGTCGTTCGACGCCTATAAACTTACCTTGTCGTTCGACGCCTATAAACTTACCTTGTCGTTCGACGCCTATAAACTTTAAAACTTTGGTGGTAAACATTTTGAAACCTTATAAACTCTAAACTTTAAAACTTTGGTGGTGACGCTATTTCAGTTGTACTATGGATGTTCTCTGGAAGCTCCAATGACGGTTCGGTCGCGTTTTCATGCCTTTGCAGGATGGACGATGCCCGGACAGGATCTCGGACGTTGTATTGAACTGCTCACGGTTCCAGAAGCTCGTCCTGTTCCTGTACCCTGTGTCCGTTACAGCTGTTTACGTGTCCGTTCCAAATCTCTTTCCTGAGTAAACCTTGAATGTCGATTGAACTGGATTTTTACCCCTTTCTATAGCTAATTTCACTGAAAATTGTACAATTTTCAATTGTACCATGTACAATTTTCAGTGAAATTAGCTATAGAAAGGGGTAAAAATCAAGTTCAATCGACATTCAAGGTTTACTCAGGAAAGAGATTTGGAACGGACACGTAAACAGCTGTAACGGACACAGGGTAAGTTTATAGGCGTCGAACGACAAGGTAAGGTTATAGGCGTCGAACGACAAGGTAAGGTTATAGGCGTCGAACGACAAGGTAAGTTTATAGGCGTCGAACGACAAGGTAAGTTTATAGGCGTCGAACGACAAGGTTTAAGTTTATAATGCGGATTTAGAATTTAACATGGGAAGCAGTCACCATAAAGTTCACACCGTCCCCGAACAGCCCACTTGCAACTAAGCACTAGACCAACCTCCGAGTGACGTCCGAGTGTTGCCGTCCGCTCAGAGATGCCGGCTGCCGGTCCGTTCGTCCTTCCAGCGCAGGGGTTTACTCGTACATTTCCATAACGATTGAGGTTACGGAATTATCCTCTTGGTCGAGTGGATTCGTAGAGGCACACGTAGACACAAGTGAAGTCCAGCGGAACTTCCAGATGCAGGAGCAATCTTGCCAATTAGAATGTGCCTGGCACATTCGGCGACAACTGAGATCCAACGTCCCAGCGAAGTGCCGACCATTTAACCGGAAGTAGAGTGGATTCCGGGATAAGCAGATAAGATGGTTACTCTGCGGGATGCTTAGATCATATGTATCAGGCTTGATTGGAAATAAAGCATCCCAAAGATGTCGATGTTAACCTAACCTTTAACCTTTTAAGTGCTGAAATGGCTGAAAAACTTATCGTAAAAACGTTCCGGCAGTGCTCCGCTTCGTTTATGTAACGGCATCGGTTTGAGCACTAAATGATATTAAACGTGTAGGATCATAAGCTGCGTAGAAATGATTAGCTCAAGGAAAAACTTTGAGTCCGGCCGGGATCGACCACGCGGTCTAGCTGATGAATAGTGGTAGAAAGTTACCAGCTTTAGTGCCAAGCTGCCTAAACCAGTTGTAAGTTGTTTCGAACATTGTCATTGAAGTCATTTTTTTGTACGAATGTTCATCGTGACAAGAATTTAAGTTAATGAAATTGTTTGTGCATGGTCCCAGAGTCCCTTATCAAGGAGGTTACATATTTTCAGGACAAACTTTCACAGTTTTCGCATTTATTTCCACGTTAACATGTATTTCATTAGTCATTTAAACAAATTTGACACCTATCGAAGAACACTTTAGTTTTCAGTGAAATATGTGCTTCTGTACTGTGATATTGATAAAATCATTTAATAATTTATTGCAAAATAATACCGGAGAAAATGTGCCTTTGTTTGGTCCCATGACAGTGTTAGTGCTTTTTACCACTCATCGGAAGATCGACCTCCTACATGGATGCAATTATTTTGGTTTCGCTCCCTTATACAAGCTATAGTAGAAAGAATTGTTTAACTTCCAGAGAACGCAGAGAAGAGAATACGAATACTTACTGTCCTAATTATGTAGGATTTCATTGTGGTGCTATTATTTATCAAGCTTCTGAGGAACGACAGCGTGTTTCATAGGATCACCTTTATTGAATCTTTATCTATGCTTCTAGTCTTGTTTTGAATGTTTGTAAACATAATAATTTTCTTTGCGAGAACATGAATTTTCTCATGTTGAGGTGTGTAGTATTTGAACCGCTGAAACTGTACCAGCTAAATAACTGAAATTCCACATTGTTAAGATAGAAATTCAACCATCTATGAGCCTATACAGGATGTTTCAAAAATACACGGCATAATTTCAGGTATGTATTTCCCACATGTAGACAATCAAAATAGTTCATTACAACATATGTCCGGAAATGCTTCATTTCCGAGTTATGGCCTTCACAACATTGAAATTCACCGGAACGTTTTTCTTTCCGCAGGTCGTTGCCGTCAATGGACACATTAAGAGGGCACTCTGACAGATCATTCCTAGGCGAAGGTTAAATTCAGTGTTGTGTTTGGCGTTCGACTGTGTGTCATGTACACAAATCAGGAGCTGGCAGAGATGCACTTGATCTACGGTAAGGCAGACGGCAATGCTGCGCTGGCTCGTCGTTTGTACCAGGAGAGGTACCCACAGCGACAATGTCCAGATCGGAAGACATTTGTAAGTCTCCATCAGCGTCTGTGCGAGTATGGAAAATTTGACTCTCCTGGATTGGGAAGGGGACGACCAAGATCTACAACTCCAGAAGAACAGGAGGAGATTCTGGAGATTGTGAACAGAACTCCTTCTATCAGCACACGAAGGTTAGCGTTGCAAGTGAATGTTCCCCATACGACTGTCTGGAGACTGCTGAAAGAGTATCAATTGTATCCTTACCATTTGCAACGTGTACAGGCGCTGTCACCAGCAGATTACCCTGCACGAGTTAGGTACTGTCAGTGGTTCTTGCAGCAATGTGCTGTAAATCCGAACTTTCCTGCCTTAGTATTATTTACAGATGAAGCACAGTTCACACGAGATGGCATAACAAATCTCCACAATCAGCATGTATGGGCGTATGAAAACCCAAATGCAACTGTTGTATCTCATCACCAGGTGCGGTTCTCCCTCAACATGTGGGCCGGTATCATTGGTGATCGGTTAGTTGGACCCCATGTACTTGTAAACAGACTTACGGGGCAGGCGTACACAAACTTCCTGGAAAACATCATACCTGATGTTTATGACGACACTCCACTGATCGATCGTCAGCACGCTCACTTCTTGCATTACGGCGCTCCTGCACACTTCAGTCGTACGGCTCGCCGGTACTTGGATCGAAGATTTCCTGATCGATGGATAGGTAGAGGTGGCCCAATTGCTTGGCCTCCACGCTCACCTGATCTGAACCCTCTCGATTTCTACTTGTGGGGCCATTTAAAATCATTGGTTTATTCGTCTCCGGTGCCTGATTTGGAATCCCTTCGGAATCGAATTGTGGCACGCTCTGAGGACATACGCAACATTCCTGGAGTGTGGGATCGTGTTCGCAGGTCAATGAGACATCGATGTGAGGTCTGTATTCAAGCAGGAGGTGGTCATTTTGAACATCTTCTGTAATGGCAACGACCTGCGGAAAGAAAAACGTTCCGGTGAATTTCAATGTTGTGAAGGCCATAACTCGGAAATGAAGCATTTCCGGACATATGTTGTAATGAACTATTTTGATTGTCTACATGTGGGAAATACATACCTGAAATTATGCCGTGTATTTTTGAAACACCCTGTATAAGGAATCTTGGCGAAAAACAAAATGTAAATAACTCGTTCATATTGTTAGTGATTGAATTAACAGATTAATGACCATATTAGGATCTGGGAAAGGGCATAATATGCCACGTTAACAGCAGTAGTGTAAATTAAAACCTTAGCATAAAATTTGTTAAAGTTAGTGCAGAAACAGAAACAGAGAGAATGAGATAGCGAACACTAACTCAAACGATTTTGCGTACCATCCGATGCAATAGAAATAAATTTTAAACAATTTTAAACAATTTTAAACGATTTATTTATCACAGGTGATACAGAGGTAGAATGCTTCTTAAGTCTAGTACAACAGTCAAATTTGAGTATAGCTACCTGTGGGCCCGAATAAGTTCAGTGACTTCTCTACCCAGGTGTCTGAAATAGGTACCGGTCTTGACCGGGGGAAAGCGTCATGGCGTATTAGCGTTAGTTATAAGGCATTTGAAAATCCAATGTACAAGGTGATATGTATTAGGCTTGAAATTGGAAATAAAGCATCCGTAGATGCCTTCATTATTATTATTATCATTCTGGGGCATCCTACCATCAACGTTATTCTAAGGTGTACAATAATTTTTAACCTAATTCACTTAACCAAGTTTCACATTAGACTGATTAATGAGATAATTAACTCGATATTAGATGCTTCATTATGCAATATAGGTCATATGAACTAAATTTAACAGTATATTCGATAAACGATTTAAGAGCAGACTGAAGATCGACGATATTACCCATGGCAAATTACATTATTAGGACCAGTCATATAGGAGACAAGATTTGACTTAGTGATCTTATACGACTAGTATTCTGATGGGAGTGAGACTCAAGATTTCTTTTGAATACCTTGTAAGAATTACTTCCACGGATCTCCGCAGGTATTGAGTTCCAAGTTTTAGTTCCAACGAAGATGACACTGTGTTGCGACCGGGCCTTGGAATAATAGGGAAGAATGAATTTACTTCTATTCCGGGTTAAATGGTCGTGATGACCATGCAGCTTGCGCAGTTAATAATTATTTCAGGTAATTGTCGCCATCATTTGCTAATGTTTTGTAAATAAAATTACAAATGGAAATTTTTTAGAGATCCGAGAGTTTAAGTGTATGTACATTTTTAAATGAATAATTTGTGTGAACATTATGTTATAGATTCTTTACCGCTCTTATGGCTCTTTTTTGCAGAGTAAAAGTTATATTGGTTTTATTTTTATCAGTTCCGTGCCATGCTTCTATTCCGCATTGCAAGTATGGTGAAATGAGTGTCCGGTAGAGCATTTGTAAAGCTGTTTCAGGCAGGTAATTTTTAACTTTATTTAGGATTCCGATGGATTTTGATAATTTACAACTAATATGAGCGATGTGCTCTTTGAAGATCAGATGTTTATCTTTCATGATGCCCAGAAACTTACATGAGTTAATTTCTTCGATTTCACCTTCGCCAATTTTAATGCGTGGAAGAGATATATTTTTTGAATGAGAATGTAATATATTTTGTTTTATCAATATTAAGGCCTATTTTGTTAGCTTTAAGCCACAATGCAACTTTATGGAGTTCATAACTATACTCTCCGCAATCTTAGTAGAATTTTGGTTCGGAACCGCAGAAAGCGTACTGTTATCGGCAAAAAGTATGAATTTGAAAAATGATGTAGATTTAATAATATCATTGATAAAAATAAAAAAGGGAGAGCCCCAAGGACAGATCCTTGTGGAACTCCAGGGCTAATTGTCTGTGATTTTGCGTCGTCAATGACAACGTATTGCTTCCAATTTTTTAGGTATGATCTGAACCAATCATGGGCAACCCCTCGAATGCCATAACAGTGTAGTTTCGAGAGTAATATGTTATAGTCCACACAATCGAATGCATTTCGAAAGTCAAGAAATACGGAGAAAACAAGCTCTCCTTCATCTATATTAGAATAAAGGTATTGTAAATGATTTAAAACAGCTTGTGATGTCGATATTTTAGAACGAAACCGTTTTGTTTGACGTAGAGAAAAAATTTTTGTTCAAAATAAAAATACTCTTTTTCATACACAATTTTTTCGAATATTTTGCCAATAATTGGTAGTAAAGAGATAGGTCTATAATTATTAATGCAATTTTTATCACCATTTTTTTAAAAAAAAGGTCACTCTGGCAATTTTGGGAGAGTTGGGGAAGAAACTTTGAAAAAGTGATTGGTTGATAATATTAAATGTGAGTATTAGATATGATATTAGATAAATATTTACTCCTGAGTTCCTGAGAAAAAAAAATCAACTATCATTGATAGCTTGATTCTCTGCAGTGCAGGCATAAATTGGCATACAAGGATAATTTGCCCATTCATAAATGTCTGTCAAAACTTTCAACTCAGAGGCATATGAGCGAAGTCAATAAATCGACTTAAGCAACAAACTCTTTCATTTACAGCAAATAGATTTCGAAAATAATTTTCTCGAAAAATCAGCAGATGCAAGTTTTTTAATCATAATAGTTATGTTTTCAAACGACACATTAAACAACCGCAAAATAATTCGTTTTGGATCAATAAAAATGATTAATAAAAAAATTTCATCAGTTCAACTTGACTCGGACTTGATCAGTTTTTGGAATGAAGTCATGCTTCGATTTTTGTTAGCTCACACGATTTATCTCAAAATAGATCAAAATATAAAAAGTATGGAAAGCTTTTTGACGTTTTGTCTATGTTTTTCATAAGGATATGAAGATGGCTCGAATTTAATCGCTTGTCAAGTTGTAGTTGAGATAGTGGGCTTTCTTTCCTTTTTCACAGAGCCATAACCTAGTGCTCTATGTATGTATACCACTTCCTGCCTTTGAGTGTTATGTTCGCTGCATTAAGGGAAATTTTCCAGCTCTTTTTCTCTTCCATCTAGAGGTGCGAAACCATCTTTTTCAAAATTAGGATGTAAAAGTGCCATTAAGTCTGAGCCTCACGTTACTGTAAAAGGAATGTTTGTCCAAAATGACGCATCGGGTCTGCGGTGTTCAAACGAGCTTGTAAAATTCAAGTATCACTCACTTTTCTCACGGAATTTCTTCTTACTCGCTATCAATTATTTAAAAAATCAAAGCTTTTTATATAAATAGGTACGTACATTACGCGTCTGTAAGCTAATTTTATTTTAGTATATCATTTCCAAAAATATTAAGAGGTCTACTTAAAAACATAGCTTCAATTTCGTTTTCCCGGGCTTGGAGTATTGAGTTATCATCTTTGGTACACGATTTCCTTCGCACTGATATCGGGGAGTGTGAATTGATTTTCTTTCGTTCATCTATTTCTGTAAATTTATGTTTTAGGAAAGATTTCTTAAAAAAGGAGAAAAAACATTACAATGTTCGAGTCTTCCTCTATTGCAAGGTATTATTAAAATTAGTCCGAAGATTCGACGCTTAATACTATGTCCTTGGTATTCTGAGCAATACGCAGAGATCTTCATGTACGCAGCACAAACATTTGGTTTATTAAAATTTGAGAACATTACCATTAGGGAGATTTGATAGTATCGCAAAATTAGCTCATGAACGGCCGAACTTCCACATTTAACTTGTAGATAGAATAAAGCATGGCGTCAGTCGAGCACGTACGACCGTGGAGTAAACTAATGGCAGAATAGGTGGGAAGCAAGCTTCAAAAGTAGTGCTGAAAAACGACAGAAATCCTCTCTGGAAGCCTGGTCGTCACATGGTGAGTTATAATGGAAAACTATTTTATCAGAACCGCAGTCAAGTGTAATATTGGTTGTATCAGAGAATCAATTAAGGAAATGTATCAGGTTGTAACAGAAGTTCTGTCCAATTTTTGAGCTATATGTTTAGGGCACGATTACTTCTATTTAGCTTGTTAACGTTGTGTGCTTACCTATGGCAATTAATAAAATATTATTTCTTCTGTCAGATTGTGTGATAATTATCGTATATAATAACTATTTTTAGCCCTAATGTACACTCCAAGTAAAGAGCGTATCAGGCAAATTTGACTGTTTGAATTTCATAAAGGCAATACGGCAAGCTCAGCAGCTAAAACACTCAAAGACACATGGAAATGATGTAAATGAAAAGACATGAAGAAGATGGTTTTCACGTTTCAAAGAGGATGACTTCAGTCTGGAAGACGAACCGAGAGCAGGATGCGCAAAAAACTCAATTCTGCGCAATTGCAAGCTGCCATTGATGAAAATCCAACCTGCACTACTAGAAAACTGAGCAAAACGTTTAATGTAAGCCATATGAACATATATCAGGGAATGAAAAGCCTTGGAAAAATCTTGAAGGATTGTGCCGGCGCGCATACTCTCGTCCCCCTACCCTAAGCACCTCAGAGGTCTTATAAGCGGTGAGCTCTTTAGGGCCCGCGCATTTGCTCCGCATCCCCGTCCTGTTAACATCTCTACCAGTAAACATCGCACGTAACCAGCGTATCTCTAACCTCTGTCTGCCTGTATATTGGTGGCACAGTTGGTGGTGAATTTACGACTCCGTGTGTAGCAGAAAATAAGGAGGTTTTAAGGAAGTGAAGAAGATATAGTATTCGACGAGAAACCTACAGAAGTTTGAGCAGAAGATCCAGTGTTTTCAGCAAATCAACACGGCGGAGAAGATAACTGATAACTACAGAGAAATTAAGAGAACTACCGTGAAGATCGTCTGGTGACAAGAATCATAACTACTAAGAAGAGGCTCTGAAGAGACAGTCAGAGCTACACGAAACCGAGAAGAAGGACAGCGTCTACAGAGAGAGTTTCAGAGATCTGCGGAAAGGGCGACTACAGAGCTAAAAACTACAACTACGAGGTGATTCATCCGACTGCGTTATCTTCGTGCTACGGGTGAAGCTGTAACGGTGCATCGCTTCCAACGACTGCAGAGACCGCGACATCGTTCGACAACAACGACAACTAAAACTACAATTTAAGATAAGTAACGCAGTAACAATTAATTGTCATAATTGTTACAGTCCCGTTGCAGCCTAGATATTCATTGCGCGTGAGGCAGACAGCGTGCAGCAGCAGTGGTAGTGTTTTTTTTCTCCAGTCAGTTATTTTTTGCATTAGACTGCGTGCCGGCGTCAAGGTCAAACATAGCTAGGCTGTACTTGCAGAGTGCAAGCAGTGTGTTCAATAACCCCTAGACATGAGCTGTTTTTAAGATGTTATGAGAGCTGTTTTTTTAGTGTGAGTGGCACTATTTTCTCGAAGTGTTGCTATAAGAGTTTCCAGTAATTTTGTATTGTTTCAGTGAAGGTTGTATAAATTTGCGCTTGAACAATCTTTAAGCTCAGTTGAGCAGTGATGTTATTTGTTTAATACCAAGATACGAAACTAGTAACGTAACTATGCCTGAAATTTCAGTGACCAGCGCTCCTGTAACGAGTACAATGACTACCACGGTTATTTTTCTTGCGTGAGTATATTGACGAAAGAGACATAAGTATCCTTAAATGCCTTTTGTAGCCTGTGCAACATGTAGGTCATTACCTGAGTTTTTTTGCTGGTTGCGTCGGATAGGATGTTGCAGGGGAAGGTGCGTTCCGATTTGCCCAGAGGTAATGCTGAAGACCTTTGTAAAACTCAACGTTCAAGCAGTTAGAGAATAAGAGGACAATTGTTTGCAAGAGAATCATTGCATCATGATTTCGAGGAAGTACTACTGATCAAAGGATCAATTATTGAAAGAACAATTCGCTGTATTAAAAGGACAGGAATTGATTAAAAGATGATGTACGAGTAGTACAATGCAGTAAAATGATGTAATAATGGTGAAATATGTACTGAGAAATGCAATGTGACTTCGAGAGTTAAGGATAAATTAAAGTAGGAAGAAGTAAAGGTACTCTTCCCGAGTGAAGTAAGTAATAATGGATGTTCAGATGATACATTCCTGATGTTATTGCTCTGAGTACGAAAGAAGAAATATGTGAGAAAAATAGAGCAAAAAGAGAAGATACCGCGGCAGAATGAATGTCCGTGAGAGAATAAATAAAGCGTTGTAGCGCTTGGTAAAAGATACCGACAAGTCTGTGGATATATCTGGTAAATGGTTAAGGTTACCAGGTACATTTACCAGCGAGGTCGAGTGATACTGTTGAGAATTAGTGTTGAATTAATTCGCGCAGACAATTAAGTGAATAAGCTTTAAGAGAAGCTGTTACCGTTGATTTTCGATGGGACTCTGATTTTAGTTCATAATTTCATGTGGTGGAAATAATACCATTGATACCATGACGGTCAGAGTTTAGCATTGTAGGTTACGGTTGTCATTGTGCTGGCGAACAGAAGTACTATACGAGAGTAATAATGAGAGGCGAGAGACGCCCATTAATGATAATGAGAGGCGATAGATGCCCATTAATTAACCACACGCGGTGGTCTGGTAATAAGTAAAGAGTAAAAAGTAATAGGATGCTAGAGTGTGCAAAAGTAGCACGCAGCTCAGGCTGCTCCAGCCATTGAACTCTGTCAAGGCCGCAAGTACCGTGCAGGCATTGAACTCTGGCACGGCCGTGAGCGCCTGGTTTCCGGTTGCTTTGTCTGGCAACAGTTGACAGCTGATATGAATATGACTGGTGAATAGTCATGAATAAGATGTGTTTTGGACAATTGACGAATAATTGAATAGTGGAGACTAATTAAAAGTAATAACAAAAGTTTGATTTATTTCTTAGCTATTTGTTAAACGAGAGTGGCTGTTTTTAATGTTTTTTGAGTACGTTTACGACCTAGAGCGTCATACAGTCATTTTGCAAGCCTACTCGAATTTCATAATCAGTAAAGTTTAATGCAATATAATTTGTAATTAAAATAAATAAATTCATGCATTTGAAATTAACCAGACCTTAAAAGAATGTAAAATTTATCCTCAAGTCTCCCAAAGTTTCTACGGGATATTTAACAACTGATTGAACGATTAAAATTCAGAGTGTTTAACTTCAATATAGATTTTTACCTTGACAACAAATCGTGTTTTTACCTTATGTATTCAATTGTGTGTTTTTGTTGTATTTGCTTATGCTTCATGTTAACCTCGCATACGCTTTAGTATTTACCTTTTTGATTAAGGCATTAACGTCACGCGATATGTGAAATGTAAAGTAATCGCTTACAGTATAAAGGTTTAACAATCACAGAATAATAATTTTCTTATGTTCTTGTGTTAAAGCCGCACGTGATTGTTGAGAATTTTTGAATTTTTGAATTTTTTTTTGTTTGCACGTTTTGCAAGAGTTGACGACTTTGCACATATTTAAATTTTTTGCCGTGCATTGTCTGGGAGCGCACTCTCATGTCTCGAGGAGAATTAATATGACAATTAATATGAAATGTTATAATTCGTTGTTTTTTGGTTTGTGTTGTGCTGCGCACATTCAACTCTAGGCATGCATGCGCTTGGACGTTTTTGCTAAATTGACAAATTAAAGGGTGAGCGGATTCCCTGATTGCAAAATGCAGTCGCTGACTTTGCAGCTTACCCGGTGAGGCGATCGTTCTAGGCGCTACGGCGCAATTCACATTGCTATTTTTAATTTCGATTGGAATATGTTATCGTCAGCACGAATTAATTAAATTTTTACAAGTGAATGGAAATTTTCCGATCAGGAATCTGGATGCAGTTCTTCCTTCAAGATATTCTAGTAGACGAGCAACATTTGTTGATATTTTATAAGATTGACTTGAAAATAATTTTTTTTACAGTTCGTTATCAAGCTGCAGTTCACTTTACGTAAATTTTTATGCTTGTGTTTTAATTTAGTATATCTTTTAGGATTGGTAAAAATGTGTTTATTTTTATTTCTAATTGGTCATGCTAATCGTTATTGTATTCATTTCAATTTCAGTTTCGCATGGGTGCACGAGCATTGCGTGGGTTCACGCACTGTACGATAGGTCTGCAAGGCCTGGCGGCGGAGCGCCTATCAACAAATGAGGCGACCTTGAAAACAACTTAAGTTCCGCGCGCAGTCAACAACTTAAGCTCCGCGCGCAGTTAAGCAATAACTACTAGGGATAATTCACTTTCGTGAAAGGGAAGGAGAACAACGGTGAACCATTGATACGGTGAACCATTGACTTTAAACGGTGAACCATTGATACGGTGAACCATTGACTTTAAATACAAAAATAACTCAACTTGAAAAGAGATGTTCTGCTTGAAAAGAGATGTTATTTTCTACGATGTTACTTTACCATGTTCGTGGTGTTGCCAACGTGGTTTAAGTATATTTAGAAACTTGAAAGTAGGTAATTATAAATTCAGTCGTTCAAAATTATGGACTTTGTTTACATTTTATTACTATTGGATTATGATAATTTGAAAAGTGATTATTCTTTTATTTTTGCAGGATGCGAAACCCGATTTTCATATTCATACTTGATGTTCTAAACTATCGTGCATTCGTTTTTGTTACGTATTATCTTATATCTTACTCCATGTTCTATTTCATTATGTTAACGATAGAATTAAGTTTTATGAGTCCACGGCACTCTGTTTATTCTGATTGGTTGTTTTGAATAATAGTGGAAAAGTTCTGTTCTAATTGGAGCGATGTTTGGCTTTAACATTATAAAAATCATTAACAATAACATACGCGTATAATAACAATAACTTTAACTAACACCTATTTTGAAGTCTACGGAAACGCAGACGATGTTTTGTAGTCCTTCTCTAAGTTTTTTTTGGTGAAAACTTTAATGCTTCTTTAATTTGATTACCATTTAGATTCATTACCATTACTGCACTCATTTTTCATTACCTACGAGGTAATAGTTTTCGAATAAAATTTTCCGTAATTGCCTTGTCGAAGAACTCGTGTTTTGCTTTGCAGTTCATCTATAATCCCTATATAATCCCTGTAATCTCTAGTATATTTTGTTTTTAATAATATTTGTGTTTATGTGCGACTTTATTAACGTCAAGTGGCGATGGTCAGTTAATTTGGTGATGATTTCAGTGGAGGAATTTTTTTGTGGTCACGGTTCTGCAATTATCCATGTGATTACTTGATGTTTAAATTGTTTTTATTTACAAATTGTTGCGACGAGTAATAACTTTTTATTGCGAAGGAAATGAAATAATTTGGGTTGATGCGAATCGAAATTGTGTTTTTTTAATGAGATTATCTGGCGTTTCGTTTACTATCCTTTGCCATGTCTTGTTGACGTAAGTAAGTATATTGTAAGTTCTTTAGTTGTGCTGTTGTTTTTGTAGCAGCTAGTTTTTATTTCTTTTCAATGTTGAGGATAAAGGCATTTGTTGTTGCTTCAGCGCCCTTGTACTTCTTGCTTGTGTCGCAGTGTTATAAATAATTCTTTTGCGAGGTATCTTTTACTGAGTTTGATCAAATTTAATTGTTTGGATTAATGGTATTATCTTTGAGTTTTGACGCGCATGAAATCTTGTTTGGAGTTGAATTATTTTTTTTGCTCACACCTGAAAATTAATTTTTTTTGTATTTGAGATTTGAGTACCTAAATTGGAGGGGGGAGATAATGTGCCGGCGCGCATACTCTCGTCCCCCTACCCTAAGCACCTCAGAGGTCTTATAAGCGGTGAGCTCTTTAGGGCCCGCGCATTTGGTCCGCATCCCCGTCCTGTTTACATCTCTACCAGTAAACATCGCACGTAACCAGCGTATCTCTAACCTCTGTCTGCCTGTATAGGATGGGAAATGGGTCACATAAGTTTTGTCAGAAATCAACAGGCAACAGCTTGTGACCTGTTGTGTTTCACTGTGTTCTCGTGAGCTTCAGACCTTTTTTTAGACCGAATTGTAACTGGCGACGAGAATTGGATCTTTTACAACAATTTTAAGTGCAAAAGACAGCGGCTAAGTTGTGATTTAAAGCCAATTCCACAGCCGAGAAGTGGACTGCACCCTAAAAAATTATTTTGTGGGAAGATGGGATTTGAAGGGAATTGTTTATTATGAACTAATGGGTGACAATCAAACATAACATTTGAAGTTTACTGTCACAGCTTACTCGTTTAAAAGCAGTTTTAAAGGAAAAACGGCCTTCTTTGGTCAATCGAAAAGGAGTGATTCTGCACCGTGACAATGCCAGACTCCACACTTCAAGAGCAACCAAAAATCTCGTTGAAGAATTCGGCTGGGTAGTCATACATCACTCACCATATTCTCCCGATCTTGCTCCAGCCGATTTTTATCTTTTCAGGAGCTCACAGAATCACTTAATGGGACAAAGGCTTACTTCAAAAGAAGAGGTCGAAATGAAACTAGTTTTTTTTTCTTAGTCCAAACTGGCAAAATCTTATGAGGAAGGAATTACAAAGCTTATGGCAAGATGGGAAGATGTAATAAATGAAAATAGTGAATATGTTAAAGGCTAAATAAATATGTTTTTGACAGAATTTTCGCTTTATTTCAAATTTAAAAAATGAACAGAACTTCTGTTACAATCTGATAAATTACTGCCACACCTACTCGTATATTGTCAATATTCTCAGATATTTGGATATGTAAATTAGATACACGAATCAGAAAATTTCACCAATGATTTATTGCGATAGTTCGTTATTAGTGATGATGCAATGACGATAGGTGCAACAGAATGAGATATTTGTAACAGGTGCAACAGAGTAAGTTTGCGAGCGTCCAGCCTGTTTTGAGTTTGTAGTTGAGAGTATTCTTGTTCTTATCCGGACAACATAACAACAACAAACAAACATCGGCATCTTTGGGATGCTTTATTTCCAATCAAGCCTGATACAAATGATCTTAAGCATTGGTTTTTCAAATGTCTTATAACTAACATTATATATAGGACACCATGACAGTTCCCCCGTAAAGCCGGTACCCATTTCCGACACCTGGGTCGAGTGGGGTATTGTGCTTGAGCTTTCCCTTATACCCAAAGGGGAAAATCGCAGCGCCAGCGCCGGGATACGAACCCGCGACTCCAACATACAAGAACGATCCCTTAACCGCTGTGCCACCGCGAGAACTAACCTTTTCTTCATGACAGGATTTCCTTCATTTTTAAGGTAATTTATCGAACACCGTTTTGCTTAATTCTCATCCGAAAAATATACCTCCTTTAGATCTTGGCTTGACGTTCTGCCCAAATTTGCGGAAAATACCCTTTGAAATATTTCCGGACGCATTTTATTCAGACGATTATCCGAACAGGACTCGTAGATTATTAACGCATAATTCATGCAAAAATTCAACAGAAAAAATTAAAATTTTGAATGCTCATCCCAAATTAATAACAATCAGAAAAAGAATAAATTGAATAAAATGCACTATGCCAATACAAGGAAAATTTGACATCGATTGAGCTGCTGCCTCAACTGCAGAACCCAAAAGGAATCTGCCTCGAAAGACACACCATCGACCCCCGAGGAAAGCAGTGCATTATTTATTCAACAGGGAACGGTACTGTCTATTGGTAAAGTACATGGAACTAAGTTGATATTGTTTCAGAAATAATTATTTCCATTCACCGACTGATGACTCGTTGGTTGATTTTCTATCCGCTTCATGGCTAGTAGGATTCAACAAGTCTTATAAAACTGCTTCTTTTGATTGGGCTTTTATCTTAAAGAACAATTTTCTTGCAATGTGACATAGTGTTGAAATTATGTCTTGTAGTATTTGCATCATCTGGTACGTAAAATAACGCATGCAAAAGCCTAATCAAAATGAGAGAATGGTCAATTTTTTCTTATCTATTCGTTCGATGTAAATCAAGATTGTATAGCGAACACACACTTGCATTCCGCGCACAGAGTGAGCACACGTTGGATCATTGACGTAGCCATGGGTAACGAAATATCATGTTGAACATCGTTTTTAGCAAACAGTTGGTCAAAAAAGTCCACCAAACAAGTATATTTTTGTTATTAAACGCATTTTTACACATGTAAGGTATGAAAATTTTACTGAAAATTTACAAAAATCAAACATTTATAGCAAAACGAGCATTTACCGTAAAATTTTGAAAATATTGTGAGCAAAAAATAACTTTTGATACAAAACAAAAATATTGTTATTCCTAATCGAATATCCCTTATTAGCTGCAAAGGTCGTCAAAACTCGTAAAAAATGTTGAGAGTGCATTTTGTTGTGTGTTAATTTTTTTGAATTTGGTGATTGAACACAAGTTAGTAGTCGCTCCCCACTATATATCAAGACTAACACTGCCGAATATTGAGTGATGTTGTCCATTTGAGTAAAAGTACAAATGAAATAAAATGTTTTGAAATAAAAATGAAACATTGTAGGTTCTAAGACTAAATTCGATGTAGAAAATCAAAGGGCTCAAAAATCCCTCACGCATAGATATTTTGTTTTGCTTTTCATTAGAAAAGTCTCCGTTTTGACTGGAGGGAAACATATTCTCAACGAAGAGACTCCATTGAAGCTTCATTAACCTTCGACAAAAGAAAAAGAAGCACTGCCTAAATTCTGTCCCAAAGCTAATTCTAGTTATAGCATAATTTTAAGGCCTAATGATCTAAAGAGCTACCTAACTCTTTAATTATGAATTAATTTCCTACACCGAAGTTTTACTATCAATTTAGACTTAGCAACGTTCTATAATGTCTAGAACAGACGTACGAAGTTAGCAATAAAAAACTTCAAGAGAGATGGCAATTAAATATTATCTACTGACCGTTTCCAAATACTGAAACAGTTCAGAATACTGGACATTGAAACCATCCTATAGAATTTTTATTTAAACTTCGAAAAGACTATTTCAGGAAACAAACTTATTCAATTAGCTTTCAAGAGAACTTATGCTGGACTTGAGAATCTTTTCAAATTTTTCCCATTGATAAAAAAAACAGTTCGGTGTAATTTAATACCAGCTACAGAAGCGACAAAAGGTGATAAAACCGAGGTAGCTAAGTAATTAAATCGGTTTGACTCAATGAGCAAAACACAGCAGTCACTAACAAGAAATCATAATAGCCATAGGCTTTTAAAACGAAACTCACATTATAGCCCGAAACAGATATTTTCTATTTAGTGTTTCTAAAAAAAATTGTCAGCCCTCGCTCTCGTTCATTTTTCAATACTTTGGGGTTCTAAACTGCTTTACAGGTGTGCTAAAGTTGATATTCATTCTTCGAAATCATGTGTAAAAAAACGCAGTTGGAAGAATAGATATAATAAGGCCTTAACAATATCCAAGTACGGTGATGAATAAGTCAATAATAAGTCATAAGTCAATTAGCTTGGCCTAAAAATTGCTTTGAAAAGTGCTCTCTAAAGTTCTTCTTTCCAGAATAACTCATTTTCTATGCAAGAATTCGAAGAGTGTGTTAGATCAAAAAAGTTCCAAAAGCATAATCTACGTATTTGGTGCAATTATCATATAAATCTGACAAATAGGGAAAGAGTTCGTCCGTAAGTGAAACCACCTGACTATATTTCATTTTCATAGGTTTATCAATAAGCAATTAATTTCAAGTTTAAATTGTGTATACCTTCGACATTTATTGTCGTAGCGACTTTTTTCAAAGCGCAATCTATTGATAATTGACTGTTCCATCAAATGCTGCATCAACATTTCATACTTATGTCTGTGAAAAACGTAAGTATATGCTATAGGTCAATATTTTCATTCAATTCGCTCTCATGTATTTTATAATTCAAAAGTTTCACATTCTAGGAAACTTTTATCTCATGTTTATTGATGTAGCGACTTGATTTAGAGCTCATTTCATTCGTAATTATATTTATTTAAATTATTATCAAAACCATTTTCAATTTAGGATTATGCTTTTTCGTAAATTTTCAGATCATAAAAAAATGATTTTCTTGTTTATTTATATATGGAAAATTCCTGAAATTTAAAGAATAAATTTGAAATTGGACTTAATAATAATCGTAAAATATGGTTTTCTCAGTACGATGACACCAAATGCAATTTTCAAAATTAGTTAGTTTGGCTTAAAGTTGCCTTGAAAAGTGCTCTCTAAAATCTTGCTTTTCAGAATATCTCGTTTCCTATGCGAAAATTCGAAAAATATAAACGAGTAAAAATGTTCAAAAATCTAATTTAACATGTGGTACAATTTTCAGCTAAATCTGCCCAATATGGGAAAATTTTGTCTAAAAGTGAAACAACCCCCCTAACTTGTTGTCTCATGAATACTTTTGAAAGAATGATGATCTTTCAGAAGTCAGAATAAGACCTACATCTACTGTACGTTTAAATACTTAGAATGACTCTTGTTAAGAGCACGCATTTAAAGCATGAAACAGTGTTGCTAATTTGTAGAATTTTCTACGCGTGTTGTGGGAAAGTTGTGCTATTTTTTTCTACTACATTACAAATATTACAAATAGCTCTGTATCTCGCGCAAAAACATCTTAGCATCAACGTGATATAGTATTAACCTTTGCAACGGTCGGGAACTTCCTAGAATACAGTAAAAGGTAAACGGAAACTCATTTTGAAGAATCATTTTATTATTTGACCAAACAGTGGTGTTATTAATGAGGCCCCATCATTGCCTGTCGAAGTACGCACTTTACAATTAAAAAATGTCTTTTCTTTCGATTCGTTATCAAGTTCAACTAAATGGTTTGAATTAGATAGAATTTTGAGTGATTTTGAGCAAGTAAACATTCATCGCATGGTAGTCCTCTGCTGATATCCTCTGTGCTACTGGCTAAGCGTATAACTCCAGTCTACTCGTAGAGGCCGAAGTCATCAGGACCAACGAAGTTGTTGGCGAAGAGCAGAGCGGTCACGCGGTCCTGGTCGGAGGGCAGGAAGTCGAGTCTGTTGTCGGTGCCTCGGAGATCGAAGTCATCAACCAACCATCTAAATGAGGGGAGAATTGCAAGTAAGTCTTTTTTAAATGAAATTTTTGTACAAGGAAAATCGACACAGTTAACACGATACTCGGAGTCTAGCTCCTGTTCAGCGGCTATTACTTTTGTGACGTGATTTTACAATGAAACTTTGTCGGAAAGAGATTTTTCGGTCACAGTTTCTGATTGCGCTTGAAATTTGAATTTAACATTCTCGTATCAAATTGAGTTCATCCGAGTGGGCGTATATGTCACAAGAAAAATGAACCTAAAAGAGTTTCAACCTAACAATTCAACTCTGAACTTGCATAATCCTTCTACAAATTGCAATTGTAAAACAATCGGAATAAAATTAACATGAGAAAAAGAAACACTTTTCCACGGCACATTGTGTCTGAACGAATAAATGACGATTTTTATTACTGACTACGAACAGTAGTCGCCCAAATGAATACTCTAAAATGTTCAAACGTTTAAACTCAAATATAGAGTCCAACCTTGCCGCTCAATTTCTTGGCTACTGAGCAAATTTGGACCCATCTGCAACCAGTACGTGTTAGATCATTCTCTGAACGATATATTAAGAAGGCTAGAATGTTTTTTTCTTGACGCAGACGATTCTCATGGAAAGTATTTCATACCATTATTCGATTCAGAACATTGTCAGAAAAAGTAGAATTATTCTTTGGCGACTCACACTATGATTTTACACTGCATGAAAACTCTCTGAGAAGCCACATGAAGTAAATACCTTCTTAAGCAGCTCAGGCAGCTCATAGGACTATGAAATGTAATAGATAACAGTAGAGTGAGATGGCCTTTGGTACTCTACGTAATCACCAGGTCCCGTAACATTTCAGTTGCCGGAGCGAAAATAAAATCTGTGTTCAAAATTTGAATTGTTTTTGAACGTGACAAATTCGACTATTTTCTACCACCGTTCATGACCGATCATTCTCTCTACGCAGTTGTTGTATTAAAAGTATCAGGTATAGAATGAACATGTAACTAAATCTAAATTTTTTTGAGGCAGATTTGATGAAAAGTACATAATTAGCTATTAATTGCAATAAAAACGAATTATTCTATATTATTCATACTACTAGGTCACGTAACCATTCAACTATGCAAGGTTTGCCTCACCTGGCGTCATGCTTGAGGCAAGCCAGAGACCGAAGCTCGTTCTCGCAGAAGAGGTAATGTTTGGTGGCGACCACATCATTGGGCACGGGGTACGAGTCCTTGCCGGGGGGCACGCACATCTGCACAGTAGAAGGACTCAATGAGATGTGAGCCGATATACTTCATGAGATATTTCCGTTATAATGCATGTATTATAAGTAAGAGTCTTTAACCTACATGAGCTTGAAGAAAATGAGCAGTTGAAAATGTTTCATAGTAAATATACGCTCTCTGATGTAGTCAATATTTTATTTGAAATGTTGTTTCTAAATCGAGTTGAAAAGAATTAAATTTGTAAGATACGTTTTCTGAAGCGATTAGTGGAATAGGTAAAGAAAAAAAGAACTGATTAGACACTGACGGCATATTTCTGGCACTCGGTGACTGCGTGGACCATGTCGTCCTCCAAGGATTTGACCAGGCCTGCTGACTTGATCCTGGCCACGACTGCCTCGGCGTTCAGTTTGTTGTTCGCGTCGGTCTGGGACAGAAATATACACTCTATTAATTATTTGATTAATCGTGATAATCACTGTTAATGGTGATGCTTCTCAAGCTTGGGACGGGAAATCCCCTATACATTGTGAGATTTTAATTATGATAATGTTGAGTCGATTAATATACCTATACTGCCTTGCTATTCATACGGATGACAAAGCTGCAAATGAAAAGAATTGAGAAAGAAAACTAAATAAATGCAAATATGAGCGACCATACTCACAATTCCCATCTCCGTCATCACACATCTGAAGTAGTCGACCTCCGTCTGAATTTCCTCGGAAAGATGTTTGACGGTGGACGCGGGGTAGCGGGGCGAGCGTTTCTGTTTGGAACAGGTGACGTTTGATTACCTGCTGTTCATGGCACTGAAATATTCTTACTTCGATAATGAAGAAGATTATTTCAGTATAGCCTTGTGAAAGAATGTCAAACTCTCCCGATTTTTTTCCTAGGCAGTAAATTGCATAATAGAGATACTATGTTTGAAGTTTTATGAAACTATGAACACGAAATGGACGTTGTTATAAAGTAGAATGAAAAGTATTTCATGAAATAAATTTCGTGCACTCAATAATTTCGATACTTGTAAGCCTACGTTGCTGACAGAGTGGAATAATATCGCAGTATTCAGCAGAAGCAGGTGATTGCTTCTCGAAAAAGATGATTAGATTAGACACTCACCTTACGGAAGAGGGAGGAGAGAATCTGCAACACAAAAAGTTGGATTAATTTGTGATTAATTAACTAAATCTTAAACGAGCTGTTTGAGCATTCGGTTTAAGAAATTATTTATTTGAAGTTATTCAGAAAAAACACCTTTGGTTACAAAAAAAATATTCAGTTATCACTTCGTCAAGCGAATGATTTACTTGATAATTTTTTTTTATTCAGCAACAGCAAGTTGAGTACATCGGGATAACATGTAATTATTTTAATAAGTCAGTCATGAACTTGTTCAAACGCTGACTTGTAGTGACTCAAGGTACAAGTACGACTTCACTCATAAATTGTGCAGTTGAGCTTTCATGCAATTCGTGAAGATGATTTTGCTCCAATAATTTTTTGATTACCTACTGGGTTTTTTGCTTTCTCAATAAATTATTCTTTTTGTTTAGTTTTTCAAATTTCTCGTATTGATTAGCATAAACTCTGCATGCAAATCCGAACGACTAGTTTTTCACTTTTAGTTGCATCGCTAGCGAGGTAAAACTTTCTGCTTACTTGTGCAGACAGGTTGTAGAAGAACTTCATTGTCGATAGCTCTAACAATCACAAGCTGATCACATAGCCTTCTGTCTTATCCTGCTAATGAGAATATATTTGTGTGCCTCTGATGGGGCAGTAGCTGCTGATGCTTGACTTGTAGACCTGTCCCCCTTAGTGGTCATGACTTTACGGGCCTAATTTACATCGTACATGCAGACGACCACGAATTCAAGGGTTTGGCTATGTGGGAGCAAATTACTTCTTTAAGAATTCATCTCTGTTACGAATAGATCACTAGAAATTATTGAAGAACTGCGATACGGTGAACCATTCCGAGTGTTCGCTGGATCGACAAGAACTAATCAGTTGTAACTAATACATAGATGTTCTTGTTACCTCGGGACCGCTAGAAGTGGAAATCTCCGGGGCCCGGAACTTGGCGAAGCAGGTGGAGACTGCGCGGTCCACCTCTGCGTGGTAGGCCATGGTGGGCTCCACTCCGAAGCACGCCTGGCGCACCTGGGCCGCGGAAATTGATACATCAAAAGTTGAAATGAGATGACAGGATGAATACACATTTTTAGTAGTATTAGCTTAAACACAGCGGAACTTATTGACATTCGAATCTTTTGCGTATAGTACGATGAGATACAAATCTTTTAGATTACAGAGAGTTATTCTAGTGATATATTCTGCTTTGGAATTATACTGTTCTCTGTAGCAGTAAGATCCCTCGTTCTGATATAATTTTAACAGATATGTCCGACAGCTACGAGCATGATACGGCACAACCTGAAGCTCAACTCACCTTCACGTTGCCAAATTTATTGAGGTACTCGAACTCGAGGTTGAGCTGCACCTGAGCAGCCGTGAAGCCCAGGAGGGCAAGAAGGATAAAACACTGTCCCTGCATCCTGGTGGTAAGGGGAATATTTTTAAATAAAGTCATTTAAGGCAAGCACATATCTTCAACTCTATCGATTTGCAGTTGATATAAACGTTTTTTTTCATCCATAATAATTTTTAGAAATTCATATGAAAATGGAGTTCGTAATTTTTTCAATTTATTCGAAATATAGTCGAGCGAATTATCAAAGGATAAGCATTCAGTACGAACCTATTTTATTGGAGAGTCAGTCTACAAAAAATCAGAAAGCTCCAATCATAAAATAAGGAAAAATCATAAAATAAGTACTCTAATTTGAGTAGATTTTCAAATTAACGAAATAATATTTGTGTAGTCTAGGAGTAAGACGAGTGTAACCCAGACATTCACCTTACGACTTGAGTCGAAGCTGTGGTAGCCAACACATCGCAGCTCGTCTTATATACCCAGCAGTCCCCGCCCACTGCGTGACCTTCGCCGCTACTGGTCACTTCTGAGACAACGCTCATTGGATAACATTTTCCCTCAACTGAGAGCAAAACGTGGAAGAAAAAGAAAAATGTTTAAAAACGCGCAATGTATTATTAGGCAAGTATTTTTCCCTAGGTTGAAAAAACAAGTCACGATTTAAATTTTCGCAGCGGTGAGTGCTATTATTTTCGGTAAGAAATCTAGAAGTCTCATCGCATAAATAATATTGTCTAGGTGTTTAACAGAAATTTCGGCGATTTTCAATCTTGCATATTATGACCTATTTTTGATCTACAAAGCACAGAAAACTTACAAGACAATTTTTTCATTTTATGATTAATCAGGAGACTTCTTTAGCGCGAAGGTAGATTTAATGTCGCTTAAAATGTGTGCAGAGCGTAATGCCAGAAAAAATGAAGCAATGACACTTTTAAACACATTCGTAAAGCATACTCGACCCTCTTGAATGTTTTATCAGAGTTTGAATTGACGGACATGTCCGTATAAGCCTTCGTTAATCTAGGCTTGTTGTTAAGGAAATAACTTTAAACGCAGCGAAATATTCTGCTCAAAGCGAGCGCTTGGTTGTGAACTAGGTCGTCTTTCAACAGGTGCGCTCTTTATTGTCTACTCAAATTTTTAAATATTCCGCACACTTCATTGTGGTTTCAAACGTCACCTTACTTATTATTTTGCAAACATTACTTTCAATGATTTCAATGAATTAAATTCAAGCTTTTTAAAAACTTTTTTCAACGTATCATCCTTCTAACCTCATCACATCTTACTCTAGCTTTCTAGCAAAACTTTAATGCAGCAAGCCTCTTCAATATTCCGTCATTTGCAAGAAAAAACTCAGAAGTTATCTCACAGGCTCAGCAACGCCTGTTTTGGAAACCACATTTTTTCTTTATCGACATATTATATAAGTACCTCATTTCTTCCTTATGAATAAAATTTATTTAACGTACTTACTTTCTTTATTTGAAAAGATAAACTATGTCTTTTCGCTCAAATGATTTATTGACTACAAATATCCCTAACAATTCAAGAAATTAAATGTTTTTAAAAATGTCTCAGATAGATAGCAAAAACAGAAGAGGCCCCAAAACTGATTCTCGAAGAGCGCCATTGCTGGGATCAACTGATTCTCATCAAAATTTCACAACGACCACTTAATGCTTACGATTCGTCGGTTATGATATATTTGACTTACGAGTAGCTTTTCTATTTTTATCTATTGCATTTACTTGCATTATTGAACTAAAATAATTCAGAGAAGAAAATACAATTCATGTTTTTTTCTCAATCATTTGTTCGACAATCGACATGGGTATCACGATACACATTTAAGTTAGACAACAATGGCTCTGTATCTTAAGGAATTTTAAAAACCAATAATGGTTTTTGAATTATCTTCATTGGAAATAAAGTTTTTCTTTTTTTCCTGTAATGCTGTATCGTCGAGAGTTATATCCCCTTATTAATGCTCTCAAATGGCTTCTTGAAGTGGAAAAACATGGCGAACAAATGTTCTTCATCAATATTGTAGTAAAGATATTTCAGACAATTTAGAAAAGCTTGCGTGGTGTACTTTTTTTCTATCAGAACCTTAGTTTTTATTAGTCGAAAATGATTTTTTGCTTAAAGTAGAAAAAATGAGAACACTTTCTTTTTCACAAATTTTTCGAACATTTTACTGAAATTAGTCGCGCAGATTTGTGCTTGATTAGCAATATTTTTGTGGAAAGTTAAGGGTAGTGTGGGAAAATGCATAAGGGAAATAGAGTTTAGGAAAATCTGAGTCAATAGATTTCAATTTGTTTGATTTATTTTAAAAATTGTTTTGCGCAACTTCGTAGGACATACAAGATGGAGAACATAAAAAACCTCGTAGGCTTTGGGTAGTAAAAACAGAAATAATTAAATTTTTCCCTTTGTAAGCTCTATATGGAGTCAGAGAAAGCGTCCAATAAAGTACTCACTGAAATTCCCTATTTTATGTGAAATTCTTCCATAAACGAAATGGAGAAGGCAATTTTTTTCCAACTTCATTTTTGCAATCGAAAAATTAGTCGCGGAGTGGTTCTTTGGTTCTTTTTTTATCTGATTTATTAGTAGTATAATTTTCATGTCAACTATATTCTTTATAAGGTTTACCTGACGTTTGCAATTATCATTTGTTGAGCAATCCATGAATTTCATTTAATTCTAAATATAATTTTATGAGCGATACATGGACAGCTTTGATAACATGCAGCATTTATAGTATTGCTAAAGTTAAAATAACGGAATTAAAGTTCATATTTATAACATTACTGAAGTTAAAATTCCTTCATTCCAATACTTTGCTGATTAACAATATGTATATGAAGAGCTGAAAACTGATAGACCTGCATTTTTTTAAGTTAGTTCATTTTCGAAACGACATTTCTAACTTCCAACTAGCTCTTTAGTGTATTGGTATTGAGGTTATTTTTATTAATAAAGAGCTCCGGAAAAAGATAAGTGGATTAAGAAGATAATATTATTGTGAGGAAGTTAATTAGATAGGTGAAAAATATATTATCAAGTATCTTGGAAAAAATCTAAGATAATCGTATATTTAGTGATAATACGAAACAAGGATTAAGAGCTCAGTGCATGTAAAAAAATTGATTTTAAACTTTAGTTTTCATGTTTGAGAGCATCATAATTAATATCACGACAAATTAATAAGTCTTGGTTGGATGAATATTGAATAGCTATTTAACATTATACAGATTATTTAAAAAATAATAGAGGACTGGCTGCCTAAGGGGCCTACAAGAAGTTTTTAGGCTGTTTCCGACTAATTCCAGGAATAGAGTTTCGATTTGGTCACCGCTCACCTTCTCATTTTCAAAGAGTATTGAGCTTTGACGATAAAATAGATATACTGCATTAGCGTTCTTGCATCTCCAAAACGCCTTTTTTTCGCAGAGAAAAGTAGCTGTAATGGTTTTGCATTAGGATCATATTTTTTGACGGGCCAAACAGTCAATTTATTGTGAAAATAAATTACACTCGGGCTACTTTTTGAAGTGCAAACTATGTGAAGTGTAATTGAAATGAATTTTGACGTCATAAATGACGGTAAAATTCCACTTCAATCTAGCCAGAGCAGTAGCGCAACCAGGGGGGGAGCCACGGGGGCCATGCCCCCTCCCCCCTCTAAAATTTTGAGCAGGGGGTCAGTTTCAGTCGCCGTTTTAAGTAAAAGAATAAGAAGATTGCTGATAATTATTGTCTGTAAAAATTAAATGAATATTTTCCTCATAGCTTGATAGGCAAATGAAAATACATTTCAAGCATTTACAGCACTGTTTCATTTTGCTTCTTTATTTTTTCAGTTCTATTTTCACTTTAAAGGTGAAGTTGAAAATTTACCTTTGATCATTTCCAAAACGTCTCTGAAGAACCCTCAACCTAGACACGTACCTGGCCCCTGTGTTCATCCACGGTACACGTAAATTTCTTGACGGCGTCTGAGAGCCGAGCATCAGCGCGAGTCAGGTGCATTCATTCAGCCGTCAGGTCTGGTCCCGAGCTTCCTGATTACTGGAAAAAGTTGTGCGCTTATAAAAAGTTTGCGTCCATGAACACACGGGCGTAACAGTTGGCATTTATGCTCACGGACCGAAGCTGTGTAACGGATTATGAGAGATAATTCTTTTATGTAACGAACATAAACTGAATTCTTTTAGATTACCTAATCAATTTCATGAACTAGCAGAGATTTATTTTTTGCTCAATATAGTTTTTTGCATTAAGAGCACTCGGTGCTTCTAATGCGGGAATTTACAATTTTATAACATTTTCATGCTTTGCTTTGAATAGACATACTCACAGTAGGCTGTAAAGCGCGATTAACGCTGACTTGGAAGAAATTTAAATGAGTCATATATTATTATTCGTTATCGGATTTACTGAAACCGATTAACGCTGCGAGTAGAGACACAGTTTCAATAGATTTGCTTCAGGCTTCAATAATTGTTTGCTCTCTTCATGAGTTATTGACCGTTGAATTTTACGGAGCTGCTTCATAACTGTGCAGGTCCATGTAATCTGACTGGTGTTTAGGTGTGTCAGTAAATATATATGGTAAGGATAGCTCTAATATTTCATCAAAATATTTACAAAAATTGAACTAATTCGTATTCCTACTGTACTTGTTCATCAATTAAGTGAGGGGAAAAATCAATAATCTTTCTTTTCCTCATATTTTGCAAGAAGAGATACAAGATATCACGAAGAACACATTTTACGCTCAATAATAGCCAATGGGACGAAGTTTTCAAATAGTGCACGAAACATTAGGCTCGTTAATGTTGATAATTTTATTTTTAAAGTTAGCTATAGCAGAACGACTTGAGTTTGAGCTCGATGTTGTACGATACTGGTGAGTGTAGAGTATTATTTTTGTGTTTGATGTTGGTGATGCTTGAAGCACTCGTTGTGTTTGAAGGATATTCCACGCTATAATTTGCAAGCATGTGAATGAGGTTGAATTACTAAGATGAAGAAATCAGTATCAAAGTTCAGGATCTAATATACGAGGCTGTATTATAATAACAGGCCTGGTCAGCATGCCATTACAGGAATAGTTTTTACAGTCCTTGGCTGCTCTTTAGAATCGCATTGCTGGTCGTTGCACTACTTATAATGCACCCATTATTGCTTTCATGAGAGGTAAGACTTAGGTACGCAAAAACTGAGCCGACTAGACCTATTTGGCGTCACTCCGCTCGGCTTACGTAAGAGCAGCTGAATAGACGCGCAAGGCTCCAGTTGCCGACACGTTTCTTGTACGAGAGTTCAATTGTCCTCGAGAACTGTGACTGAAAATACGAGTTTTTGCCGAACTTATCTTATTTACCAGACTCTAGAGAATCTGATAAGCCAGTCCCACTTAAATCATTTTAGCCACGTCTTGCATACCTGCGTGCAGATTATCGTTCGAATTGGATTTGCAGCATTGTTAATAGGTATGAAGTACATCATATTTTCGTGGAGTAAGTTTTTAGATTTTTTAGTCCTCTAACGGTTCCAAAGTTATCTGATTATTTTGGCGTTATTAGCGATTTTGATTATTATTCGCTTAGTTGTGAAGGAGACAGTATTCGGTTGCAAGGTTTTATTTGTCAAAGATTTCGCAAAATTTGAAACAAAAATAGTTATTTAACATGGAAAAACCATCCAGGAGGCTAATTATAGTTCAAAAATTCAATTCAAGTTCATCAAGCCCCCTCTTTTGATTTTTCATCAAATCGGAGAGATGAACAAGGCAAAAATGAACAAAATTTCGTTTACCTGACATGAAAAAATTGACTTAAAAACACGTTTGAGTCACGATAAACGTTTAAATCTAAATGAATTACTGGAAAACTTTGAAGCGTATCGGTGTTACAGAACAAAGTCTCAAACGACCGAAGAGAGATTGTGATCGCAAAGATTTACTTGAATGTGGTCGTGCCACTCGCTCCAGAGAACGGCTTCCCAATTTTATTCTTCACCTATAGAAGCGATTCCGACGCGTAAGTCGCAGTAATTTCTAATTCGTTCACAGTTTAGTAGGCCAGGAACTCTCATTTTGAAATGAGGACCTGAAAAGAGAACTCATTTCTTATAACACACTCGACCACCGAATGTATTTTCCATGTAGAAAGACAGTAAAAGAAGGCAAAATACTCTATTACGGCCGTTTTAGTGCAATAACCACTACTGGAACACAATTTACCCTAGCAAGGGGCATATTGTAATTATGTAGTCGACCAAACGGCATCTTTTGGCTGGGTTGAAAACTTTTTCTCCCAATTCTTGGGTAGAAGTCGCATAATGCATCATACAGAACTAAGTCTGTACTCACTCCTGCACGGTCAAAGTATAATTAAGGATTGAATTTTACAATTAATTATAATGATGCATTGATATAATACATTATGAGGCACTATCAAAGGTGATTTCAATGCAAACATGTTAAGTATGAAAATCTCAGGAAACAGGCGTAAAATGCCTAACTTTAGGATTTTCGACAACGAAAAAGTATGGCAAAATGTCGTACATCCATTAGTAGCGGAAATTATTGAAAGTGCTCACAAACATGCACTGTACAGTATTTATCGTATTCTGATTCCCAAAAAAATCACAATGCAATTGCATTACTCCAAAAAAATTTTAATGAAAAGAATATGGTGCTTAACTGTAATGAACATGTTGGTCACCAACTGGCATTCTACAAGCAGTTTTCAACAAGAACGTGTATGTCATGAACTTCATAACTTTCGTAAAATTTGAAATTGAAATTGATATTAATGTTTTAAATACAATGTGTCGTTAGAAGGATTTCACTCTACAGCTCATATAGCACAACTTTCTTATGAGTCCTGCCGCTTTTGGCAAAATTTGTCGCACTTTTTTTGCTGCTGATGAAAGTTTTAATGTAATAAAAATTCTTCCAGAGATTACTTCATCTCTCAAATCCTATTATACAACTAAGAAATCAATGAAAAGAACAGAATGTAATTTCAATTGAAAAGGTGAGAGGGGAAATGTACTGCTTCATTTAGTTAACCTATTCTCACAGGTATTACTAACTAATCAGCTTTTGTGCATCTCTTAAAAAGCTATGAGGTAACTTATATTACGACCTGTTTATTAATTTCAGTATTACATAACTGTATTTAGTAAAACTTCCGATAAAATGGTTGCCTATGAAATATATTACTATTTAATTCTCTGTGACAAATGATTGGTTCTCCTATCTCAAAAATTAAATGTTTAATCATTAAAATCAATTACAGTCCATTTCTCTCTTGGATTGTATGGAGGAATCTATACTCTCGATATTCCTCGGCTTTTAAGAAAAGAATTTGATGAGACAGATCATAACATAAACTTGTCTAAACTCCACCACTATATGGTGTAGGAGGTTATCTTTGTTATTGGTTTGTGTAAAAGTTCATAGTTAAGACATTATGCGTTCTGATATGTTAGGCTAGCTTACGATAGGTTAAAAGGAACTAGGTTAGGAGACGTTAAGTAACATTAGGATAGATTGTGGTAAGTTAGGTTACGATAGTCCTGCATCATTATTATTGTTACTTTTAACTTAAAAACCTAACCTAAACGATCGTAACTTGATCTATTTAATATTAAGCTACCCTACCAAATAACATATTCATAACTAACAAAACTTATGCTAATCTAATCAAGAATTTCCATTTTACCAAATTATAGTTAACCCATTAACCACATAAGGTTAACCCTGCAGTTGTCTCAGAAGAACTGACTGTTACATGAACCGTTCAGGTGAAGTCATCTGTTCAAAAATCCAGCCCCAGATGGCCAAGTGGAAATTGAACTGTTTAGACTGCGTGACAATTCCCCAAAAAAATAGAATGTAAAAATCTCATCGTCAACGTTTCATGTCTAATTACTAATTACTTATTAATTACTAACTATATCTAATTAATATATTTATGTGTGTCTATGAAAGCGAAAACAAATTTGGGCCTTCAAAATTATTGAATATGTGATTTTTGCCAATCTAATTATTGAAAGGATGACACAGCGACAGGTATTATAGGTAAGTATAAGTGTATTATGATCGACCTATGCTAGATCACATTGTGACCCGTAGTTATATGTTTTTAGAATTAATTTTATACCCCAGAGATTGGTACATCAAAAGAGTAAAGAAATTAGTTTACGACCAGGAACATTACTCCAAAGGCACGAACTTTTAATGGGAAATGTTATCCGTAAAATAAACAATTCTAAGACACAGCATTAACGGAACAGCGTGTAAGATCAGTGTAAAAATTTGGGTCGAGACGAACGAGAACTACTAACTAGGGAATAAAGAATTTTCCGTCGTATGATAAATGAGGGAAGTTGAAGTTTCCCTACGTTATCAGTAAAATAAGGATATATCTTACTATGTACTATAAGCAGGGCACTCCGGTCTGTCCGAGTGTAGAACGTGGATGGTGATAATCAAGACAGCAAGCATGGAAAGCAGCCTGAAAAGTTTATCAGAGTTTTACAAGTACGTAGATAAATATGGCAAAGTAAATGAATTTCTTCAAATTTACAAATATTTGCGCATGACGATGAAATATCATCCAGTTTTCTCCCCGCGAGAACAGCATAAAATTCAGTAAGCAAATTAACCGGGAAAATTGGAAAATGTTTCGCTCCTGCTGAAAGCCAGTAAATTTACTTCTTGTGTGCACGTAAATAATTTTTCCATCTCCGGCGAACGAATGTACTCACTTCGAAATATTACTACTTTGCAACAAGGAAAAAAATAATCTGTCGTAAAATTCATGCTAGAGAAAATTGAACAGTGCATTCATGCAACTAGTAATACAAATGTATTTTCTTCGCTTAGAGTGTTTTATTTCATTGAGGTAATAATCGTTAATGAGGAAGCACCTGCCTTTTTTCAAGTACTTTATCTCATAGTTTTACTAATCGCCAGCGAAGAACGAGTTCAACTTTCAAGTATCTCTGGGATTATGATAAGGTAAAATAGACTAAGTTACTCCAAAATGGGCAATGCTATTTGAGTTCAATAAATAACCAAGAATTTACTTTTGGGTCTAAAAAATTATTATGTGGGAGTACTTGGGTACTACTTCTTATAAAATTCTGATAATCCAGTTTGGTTTATTGGATTGTTGTCACCGTTCACACTCTGTTTTTAGTGATAACATATGGTAAAATTGTGGGGACAATCTGTAACGTGGATGGAATTTAATATTAGTGCATATTTTAGCATTCATTCCAAGCATAAAAATGAATGTCCATTTTTTATTTATTTAGCGATCTTTGGTATCGCTTTTCATAGGTGTATGTAATTTTTCCACGGACAAAATATAAACGATTGTCCAATTTACAATCTAACGACGTTACCATCTAAGCATTACTCGCATTCACTTAATGTCAAATCTACATAATGCTATTATATAACAAATCGATGACAGCTTTAATAAGTCTATAACATTATAAACTTTAGGGAAGCACCTTCGATTATATCATGATCTAGTGAAACTACCGCGGCAGTCAATCGAACATGCGTTTTCAAATAGCTGGGGTATAATAGAGTCTGACATTTTGGCGTCGTGCAGGTGAGTCGTCATTTTGGACGACAAATAAACCAAAGAAGATCCTTGAAGTCGTAAAATTATGCGCTAAGAAAAACTGCTACGTGAAGAATATGGAGACATAATTCGCTCAGAGGTCCCAGTAGAACAAGGACATAGACGCGAGAATTGCAAGTGATTGGCATAATGAGAAGGTGGGCTGGTAATGAAGGCCAGTTGTCACAACGTAAGCTAGAAAGGAAAAGAACCGAGTCGATCGTTTACATTTGATAATCTATGTTTAGGTGCGTGGGAAAATGAGCGTGAGTTATTAGGGCATAAGCAAATATTTGATTACTGACTGATTTCATAATTTGTTGACAAACATTGTACTTTACGAGTGTGGAGACTTGTGGACTATCTCTCTCGAGTTCAGGTAGCAGCTCAGTTGCGCCCATCACGCAAGAATTGAGCTTATCAATTCGCCGCCCGTGGGTATACGAGTTGAATTAGGAGCTGTGACGTTCGCAGCCTGATGTTGCATGAATACCTGACATTCTGCGGAACCTTGAGATGCGTTGAGATTTATTTTACGATATAACAGATGCACCAAGTACTCAATATCTTGGCCCTAATGTTACTTAACTCTTAGGCAGGAGAGGGAGAGAATGGAGGAGGGTAAGGGAGAAGAGAGAGGGAGTGAGGGGTTGATTGGAAGAAAATTGTTCTCCAATTGTATGGTATTCACATATATTCGATTCGTATTCTGAGTTCGTGTTGGCGAATATCATTCAGCATCATAACGTGTGAAGTTTCCCTATGATTAGGCCCCATTTGCAGAACTGAAGGTGTGTTTTCTGAGCACACACAAGAAATTCAATGAAATTAAGGTAACAAAATAAAGTCGTTTTATTATAAAATGTAGCGGATAATATCTGCCATGAGTTGAAAGGTGTGCAACATCATTCACCTGTTTATTCTTTTTATCTGAAAAAAAAATCGCAGTAACTTAGCGTAAATTCTTGCTTTCAACATCTTTGGTTTTGTTTTAGTGATGCAAAAACGTATTTATATATGTCGATTCCCTCCGTAGGTGGTCTTTACATAGAAAGTTTGAGCATATCAGAAGTTTTACATTGTAGCTAAGAAGAATTTCATTGCAGGTACAATAAAATTTCACTAATATTTCAAATTTCATATATCTAGAGAGAACTTCACCACACATCGTGAACGTGAAATACACACGATTTAAATTTATATTTATTTACTTCATACTTTCGACTTAAGACTTCAGTCACCGCCTGTAAATTTAGTGCGGAATTCCTTATTTACAGATCTTATGAACAGAAATACAGCATCTATGTAGAATGACTGACCAAGTTTTCCTTATGGCATTGCGAAAAATACGAGAAGTGAGACAACTCAACGAAAATTTGAGTCAGCTCACTCCTCTTTTAGCGCATCAGTCTCATCTTCCAGTGAAGCAGTTTAGGAAATTTTAAGAAACTTCATCATGTTAATGTTTCGAAATTTAACGTAAGCGACACTTCAATTTTAAGCCGTCAGCTCGTTCCTGTATAACTATTGACTTAGGTTTTGTCTTCTGCCTGTGACCTGCAGCAACTAACCTGTTGTGTATTTTCGTTAAGCTCTTTCTCTTTCTATGATAGCATTACTGTTCGCATTATTATATGGAAAACATGTTTCGTGAACCTTCAACCCTTATGTCTATTTTTAAGATCTATAAATTCAATTTTTTCTGGTATTAGCTGGAGTCAATAGCCGAAAACTTGAAAAGAATATACAGTATATACAATAGCCATGAAAATATGGCTAGGTCGACATGCAAGACTACAATCACAACAAAAAACAGGACTCCATTCGAACAAGATTTTGTTCGTTTGGAGGGATATGAGACAAATCGTTCTTAACAAGCTTCTTCAAAACAATCAAACAATCATAGCAGAACTGTGCAGTTAGCAGCTGCAAAGACTAAATTCTGCTTTAGAAAAGAGGCGCCTAGTTTTGGTCAATCGAAAAGGCGTCATCCAACAGCAAGACAATACGCGTTAGCAAACGGTACCAATGACTTTGGAAATAATTCAAACTCTGAAATGGGAATCATTATTGCATTCGTCCTATTTTTCAGATATTTCTCCTATAGACATTCATCTCTCCGGGAGTCTCGGCAGTAATTTATGGGGAAAACTATGTAAGACAGAAACGAAATTGGAAATGAGGTAAAGCTCTTTCTACTTCGACTAAAAAAATTCTCTGAACGAGGCGAGAAAAATTGGTAAGCAGGTAGGTAGAAGTCGCTACTAACGACGAGTAATAGGTTGCTGAATAAATAAATGTTACCCGATGTATTTTCACTTTCCTTATTATACTAGTAAAAAAACTGACAGTTTCATGGTGCAACTTGTATTCTGACTTCTTCACGGCACTCGTACGTGGGAACACTCAACTCACATATTTGCGCTGTATGAAATTAAGAACAATATAATATTATTGCTGTACCTGTAGTAAATCATTAACTCTTCGCTTCTGTACACTTCTTGGCTGAAGTTTTTGGGCTAAAAAATTGAACTCTCGATGTAATGCAGTTGTCACAACGTAAGCTAGAAAGGAAAACAACCGAGTCGATCATTTACATTTGATAATCTATGTTTAGGTGCGCGGAAAAATGAGCGTGAGTAATTAGGGCATGAGCAAATATCTGATTACTGACTGATTTCATAATTTGTCGACAAACTTGTACTTCAAATAGTTTATTAGGAGAGGTAAAACTGGTTTTTGAAATCCCTTACATGATGAATTCTATTTTCTATGATTCTGCAATATATTTGTAACATCTTTGGTTTTTGAAACCATGGAATAAGAATTCTATGATGTTTTTACAGAGCTTGAGTTTACACGCATTTACTGCCGTAACATCTAATTGAACAATCATTTATGCTGTTTCTTCCGCATTCAAATCATGTTGATAAGGAGCAATTCGCTCTCGAGTGTTAGCCGAGATAATCTTGAGGGCGATGAAAAACAGCACCATTAACTCGGCGTAGAGGGCCGTAGTCGCGCAACCATGATAATAAATAACGTGAAAAACAGACCAAGTTAAATAAGGTGCGTGCCGAAGGGCTAGCGCTATACGAACCATCAGGGAACTACCTCTACATTGAGCCTGTGGATCTTTAAATGTACAAAGAAAAAATTGAAGAACTTTATTAGGTTAGTTATTTGAAATTTAACGTAAGCGACACTTCCATTAAACTCTTTGTTCCCGCGTAGAAATTGATGAAAGTGCGTTGCTTCTTTGTTAGTTGCATAAGGGTTTAATCACATTAAAATTTGCATTTAAAAGTAAATTTTCAGGCGATTTGGCCCTTATTTATAGTCAGACCTATAGCTTTGTGATCAGAATACATAGCTCGGTGTAATGCAAGAAACAAAACTGAAATATTTTAATCCAAAGTTATCAACATTTAAAGTTGGGTTTACTTTTTATGGTCCATAAGGTATACTGCTCTCTCCTCGCTCTAGTTTCCTTTGTGAACCTAACGAAATTAAATTTCTATCTGTCGTTTTGTTAGAAGTGCGAAAAAGTTGGTCAGAATGAAAAATTCAGAAAACTGCTTCTGTACTTATGTGATATCAATGAAGGCGAGAAATCTTTGATTGATTCTGCAGGTGAGTGTGAAGACAGACGGCAAAAACAGAACCAGCTTTTCTCAGAACATTACATTCTATTGACCGGATCACTGAGTAGTAAAACGATGTTTTATTATGTAATTCTATCATACGGTTATGAATTTTTTGTTCAATGAGCTCGCAGAACTTGTCTCTCAAGTGGGCTAAAGAACTTTCCATGTGATTGATTTAAGAACGTTATATCTAGTGAGTCACTTTGTGTCGTTAGTATGCAGAGTGATAAGAAATTTAAACTTTACTGCTTGTAGATCAATCAAGTGCTGCTTGTTGTTTTAAACAATACATCAAAAAAAAATGAAAACACTAGGGATGTAAGTTGTCAATCGGAACGGAGCCATGCTTGCTTGTGAAAGTGTGTCAAGAATACAGCATTATGGGGCTTCTCACAAAAAAGGATTCAGCATTAACACTTTCATTGACAGAATTACCGCTTCTGATCTTGTTCTCGGTAGGTGAGCTCGACAACCATTATTCTTTCAAGAGAGAAATGCCGTCCAAATTATTTCATCAAATCACTGATTGACATTGCTTAGTTTAGCTGGATGGAGTTGACATCAAATTCGCGCCATAACATAAACTGATGAAACTGCAAGCTTAGCCAAATGATAATGTTTTGATGATCAAATTTAATTTCTAATTTTGACAATCATTTAGAAATAACACGCAATACATTTCATTCTGATTATTCGATTGTTTTTTACTTACAACTCTAATTATTGTTAATTCCGCCTCTATAATTTCGTCAGCACACGTCTTATGCGCTATCCTTGCGTTAACACCATTCAGAGCGATGCCGCTCTGCGATTTGATGAAAAATTCAAAAGCATTTTCTCGCTCTTAGAATGCAGTTTTGATAAACAAGATATCTTTTACACCCACAAAATTACGTTTCAGTTATACAGTAGCAAGAGTTTAACGGCGGGCTTCCTTTTTTGAGGGAGTTGGACACGTAAAAACTATAGTTTAAGAACTGTTTGGTTCATAATTATAGACCTGAAAAGAAAAACACTAAAATTAGCATCGTTGAAACGAAGTGAATGAATTTTTCGTTAACTGAATTGCTGATGTCTGTAATTAATTGTGATCACTGCTGTTTAAATGAGTTACCTACGTTTTTTATAGTACATTTACACTTACACGTACATTGTTTTTATTGGCATCCTGCAGTAAGTTTTGCTTCAAATATTATTTGGGAAACGTCCAAGCCAGGTTTTTATCTACTTCCTTTCAAATTTCAAGTTGATAAATTATAGCTGCATTTTCAAGGGAATATAGATACATTATCAAGCACGGAAATCTGTCTCATTCCAACAACAATGTCATGCGTTTGTAATACGTTGATTTTCAAGAACTTGATGTAAGCGTAGCGTTCAGTTCACCTCTTCTGTCAAGTTGAAAAACCCAGCAAGTGCCATGTCGACATTTTGTGACTAAAATTCGGCTTTATCGTTTTATTGTAGCCACCTCAGTATGAAACGATGAATTTCTTCTTCGCCTGTCGAACTTTTTCTCAACTGCTCAATTCATCGGGAGTTGCTTACCAATCATCGGTGAAATGATCTTCTCAAAAAAATACTTATGATTCTGTACGAACTTTTAGTTTCATGATTGTCGATCGGCGGGCGGATTTAGATACCAGGATTACGTTAAACTGCTAACGTCAAGGCGAAAAAATCATGTCGCAATTTAATTATTTTGTGTCACTTTGGCCAACTATAATTTCGAAACTGCTCTCGGTTTGTTATCTGGAATTTCATTATTCTATTTCACTCGTCCGTATAACAATATTTACTGCAAGCAGTGAGAGGTCAAATACATTTTTATTGGATATGCATGACGTGCTCTCTAAAAGCACGCAAAGCATGCAAAATTACTTCCGTCCAGGTTTTTATTTTTATAATTTTATAAATAACACTCACCTTAAGACAAGTATTTTGAAGCCTTTTTGTACATATGTGATATTTGTTTCGATATTTTTTTAAGGTTGTCTCTCCAAAACCATTAAATGAAAGTCATTTAAATGATTTCTACTTAAACATTAGTTATACATTTAAATGATTACGCTTGCATCAAAATGTTTTCTAAACATCAGTGACCACTTTGAAAACTATTTTCTATTTCTTTGGAGTTGTGCTATGATGCACTTGCTTACTTCTCTTAACAATACAAATGCAGTAGTAAAGTACTTATAAGATATCACCCATACAAGTTAGTATGCAATGATGAGTTGAAATTTTTGCGTGACTACTTTTTTTTTGAGGCTTGACATTAAAATGACCTTTTTTTTGCTCATCGAAGGCCAGGTAAATTGAACGCGGCACATTGGGAGGAGCTTTAGCTCTCCTCTACGGACTCAAGCAGCCAATGACACCCAAGGCCGCGACGGGCAGTGAGTATAAAGCCTGGCTTTCGGCAGGTGAGGCATCCGTCGTCACGTCACTCATCACAGGTGAGCGCCGTCACCAGCAGGCGGCTCCAGCCCAGTTCCTTAAGACAATTCTTCCAACAAATTTAGTATAAGAAACTAGAGCCTCTTTTTATTTTTGAAATTGGATTCCATGATCAGACAACATATAATACACCCTTTTGATGAATTGTGTTTTCAAATATGTGCGAGTTTTTTTTAATTACTTGCTATAGTGCAATTTTTTTCTTCTCTTGACGATTTGAATGAGTTATCTTCATTACTCTTACAGTGGGAAGTTTATTCAATTTGGGTTGCCGTAAATAAGTTTTCAAATTTGCTTTTAATTCAATACTAGCTTGAACCGAAGTACAGATATTCCTCCTCGACTCAGTCTATATTCCATTCCTCTTGACTTTCTGACCCACATTGTTTTTTCAATAACTACGCGACTATGTGAACATGCACTAAGGATGAAGAAACCTCAATTTTTAATGATACAGGAAGTTGCACGTGATATTAAAATCAGATTTGCATGTGATTCAGTTTTGTATTTTTACTACTCAAAGACAAGATAGGTTAACGTAGCCCCTGTAGGAGACTCAAGAATATAAAATTGTCCCTTGACGTCCTACCGCTACCTAACATTGCCGGTGCTTGTGTTCCTTGCAGCCATGACAGCAAGGCTCATCCTCGCATTCGCGCTCGTGCTGCTGGCAGCCGCCTCCACCAGCGCTCGTCGTGCACATGCCAACGACTACGTCAACTCTTATTATTCCAGGCAGAAGGTGCGTGAGGGGCTGTCAGTTTAGCCTTAAGATGAAACATGATATGTGTCTTTTGAAACCTGGACCTAGAATTTTTTGGGAAGCAGTTCATTCACACGGTACGGCCAGATGCAATTCTTATTTCCATAAATCTGTCACTCTTGTGTGACTTTTTCACCGCGCAGCCATTACGAGCGAGTATATTCGGTTCCAAAAATGTCCTGAAGTTTAGTATGGTGGCTTTCATAAACTTAAAATCTGAAATGATAAGAAAGAAAGAAAAAACAATCCTGTTCATCGACGGCCAAGAAGTGGTGCATGACGAGCTATTCTCACGAGCGATCTGTAGGTTCTTATAGTTTCATCTCTAAATAGTTTTTATGTTTTAATTTCTAGTTGAATTTTATTATCTCATTTCTTTATGGTGTTCAGGTGATGGAGTCATGCCTCGGACGTCAGTACGTGCGTGATGAGAACACGAGACTCAGCGCTGCCAGAGAGGCCTGCAAAGCCCAGCCGGCACGAGAGGCCCTCGACGAGCCCAAGTCCCGCACGCAGTTTGAAATCGAACACACCGACGAGGTAACTGCCTGTGTTTCTATTTACAATTTATTGGTCACTAAATTTATTGCGAACGTTTAATTTTCAACCTTATCATGCTATAATCAGTTGAGTACTAAAATTGTCATTATTATTTTCAACACAAGACGAGGTAACAGCTTGTGTTCCCATTTACGTTTCAGAGCGTTGAATTTTCAACACACTATAATCACTTAATTCTAAAATGGTGATTATTAGTTTCACCACAAGACGAGGTAACAGCTTGTGTTCCTATTTACGTTTCATGGTCCTCTAACTTTAATGCGAACGTTGAATTTTCATTATCATCGTCCGATAATCAGTTGAATTCTAAAATGGTGACTATTATTTTCGAAACAAGAACAACTTCTCTCATCGAAACCAGGAAGTAAATGGTACATTCGTTTCTGTGCTTGAGACCATGTCCACACGCTTGTAAAATAGCTTAAAAATTCTATTTTATTTCATAACGCTTCAGTGGTGTTCTGTAGAATTGATCATAACAGATCTTACTTCTGGAAAACAGCTGAGGGTATCCTAGTTAAAGATATTGAGGTATTTCTTACCAAACTAAATTGCTAGGCTCAAAAGTTATAGTGCTAGAATATAAGAATCTAAATGTCAAATAGCTTGTCATTTTATTTGAGTGTTTTTTTAATCTGATGAAATACATTAATGTTCCTTCAATTTGGTGCATAATTTTTTTTTCATGCGGTTTGAAGGACAGCAGTAAATACCTAAGTTTTTACC
Source organism: Morinoia aosen (assembly GCA_030386875.1). Classification (NCBI taxonomy): domain Eukaryota; kingdom Metazoa; phylum Arthropoda; class Malacostraca; order Amphipoda; family Talitridae; genus Morinoia; species Morinoia aosen. The sequence goes on along the minus strand of CM059575.1, from coordinate 17,511,799 downwards.
GTGTCCACTAACCTAATTTTTTCGTTTCTGCGCGTCAAAGTAAGCTCCGACAATTTTCTGACTCAGCATTCGTTAAAATTGGAAGGAAGGTATATTTTACAGCATTTTAACTGTTTACGCCAGCTTATCCCATAAGAAGTTTTTAAGTTCATTAAATGCAGATTAGATTTTCTCACTTTATTCAGATCCTTCAGCCTGCCTATGAACTATTTGCTATGTAGCCGCAGCAGTGACATCTCTCAAACCAAATCCCATCCTGTGAAAAATTGTATGCTTAGTGCATTATAAAAGAAAACTAAAATCATTCTACACACTAGCACTGAACTGTTCAATGATCGGCACTGGAAGTTTTGAAATATATTTTACTATTTGATTTCTACAAGTATACTTCAAGTGTCAATAAAGAGATCAGAGGTATTATTGAAACTCGCTCTCTGACATTATTATAAAATTTTTTCTACTATTTTTAATTTTTCTCTTTTGTCATTTCTACATAGAGCCTTCTGCAGAAGCCATACTTCACAGAAGATATGGTGCGCTACCTGAGCAAGAGAGCTTTGGCCAAGACCTCCAACATGACGTGCGTCCTTCGTCAACTTGGACGTGTGAGTGCACTCCTAAGTTTATAAATTGTATTTTCGTCCTCCTGCGTAACAGAAAATTCCACTGTTTGTATCCCTCAACCGGCGATTATTCTGAGTAACTTAACTATTATAAAGTGAATATAAAGTACAATTATTTGATAAATTCTTTCCGCAATAGTTAATGTTTATAACAGTGGTTCTTGACTTTTTTCCAATCCCCCACTTTTTAATGAGCCAACTCTCCATTCCCACCACAGCATCTTCCTTTTACTTATCTGTGACATCCCTAACCCAGCAGTGTTGTCCTTTTACCCAAACATGACATACAATACCTCATCGTGGTTGTTTTTGTTATTATACAGTTTGAAAATGCTTGTGATTTATAGAGTAATTTATTTAACATTTGGAAGTAATCTATTAGATTTTGAAATGATATCGATTTTTTTGAGAGGGGGGGGGACAAATGTTCGAGATTCCCCACCTGGTAATTTCGCCATTCCCCACTTATGGGGAATTCCCCGCAGGTTAAGAACCGCCGGTTTTGGATATTATTATGGCCTTTTTTGAATTTTATGTTTATCAACAATTCTTTATTTATTTATTTATTTATTTATTTCGAGTTTGTTTTGCATTTTTTACTTCTATCTTTACATAAGATTATTTTTGAGCTTTGAAATGAAATGGTATTGCTTAATATTGCGTGAAACATCTGTGAATATCTTCATTACGTTTTTCTGGATCCCATGGCATTGTCTCTTCTCAAATTGATCCCCCTCCTTGTAATTTTTATTGTATTTGCTGAAGAGTAATTTACCAACTGCACTGCGTGGATTAAATGTATTCCTTTCAGTTGTCGACTATCTTTTTTCCTAAACTGGTGGATTCGCATTGACTATAGTTTATTTTTCTTCGATTTTTCGTGTCTCAATCATGATTGGTAAGTAAGAAAAGTACTAGAATTTCAGTTAAAATACAGCGCCTTTATGTTAGTTAATTAGTGATGCAGAAAAATAGAATGTTCCTTTTAACATGCTACATGATAAGATAAGCTTTAGGCGTCAGCCTCCTTGGGTGTATTAATTAATACGTAAGCATATTTAGCCCGTTATACATTCAGTCCATATATGTAATAATATTCAGTAAACGACGGTCTTCAGCACGAACGTTATGACCTGCTAATGAGTCATGTTTTTTTTTTCCATAGATGGACGAAAAAGACGAGCTGATCTACGATAATCTCTTCTCGGAGATCCAAGCGCTTCCTGATGTTGATGCTGAATTCAAGGATGATCTTGTCAACACTGTCAACAACTGCAAAGCCATGGCGGTAAGGATTCAGGACAAATTTCCCGGTTAGAGCAACTGGATAGTTACGTCTAAATTTGATAGGCTTGGTGATTATTGACAGATGATCTGAATTTGGAAATGGGTACAAATTGGGATACATTTAAGATAAGAGAGAAAGTTTTACCAAAATCTGTCCTATGATAGAAAAATTCATAACGAGCTTACAGAGCGATTCTGGTCTATGAAATATTTATACAGATAATCGACTCAATTTTGTGCGCTAACTTGTCACAAAACCATCGCACAAATTTATGCCATCAATGTGCTATATTAATCAGGGCATTGTGACACACTTCTGTGTGTCATGGACCGATACGACGCACGTAATTGTGCCAACCATGAAATACTTAGCAAAGTCTGTACTATTTCACATTCCATGTTTCACTTGGTCAGACTAGCCTGTGGATACATGGGAAAACTGACATTGTTCAAGGATTTGAAGACAAAATAGCTAATATTTCAAGATATCATAAGATAATAATATTCCTTACCCAAACCCCAAAAGCCGCTCATTTTTTGACAAAAATAATCATTACCAAAGAAAATATGAATGTATGCTTAACTTTCTCAATCGCTTGAGCAAGTGATCAAAGATGATGCGTCTAGATGTTGCAAGATTTCACAAAATAACCGTTTGGCACACACCATTGCGTCAAATTTCTTTCAGTGAGGAGTAACCAGCAACAATTTTACTCTTATACCTTAAAAGTATAACATTCATCCTCTCAATGCGAAAAATTCTGGTCGTTCTTTTTCTGAGTATGATTTTCAACATTCCAAACTTTCCACAGACCTGCTTGCCTCTGAACGAAATCGCCTTCCCTCTGACCCCCGCGCTGATGCGCTGGTCCACCTTCTCTAAGTGCACTACTGGAGGCCTGTACCAGTCTTGCATCAAGAAGGACCTCCGCCAGAACGCCGGCGAGTTCGAGCTCAGCGGCTTGGGCAATTACCTTTCTGACTACTCGGACTCCGCCAAGATGTACAGCGTCATTTGGGCTCGCACCGTGCTCGACCAGGGATCTGATTTCCTCTGGTAGAAGAAACACATACTTCTGAGGTTTTATAAAGTTATGGCGCTACTAATGACTGAGGGTTCTTAAATTAACATCAAAATACGAAATTTAAATCGGAAAGAATTTTTTAATATTCTGATAAAGAATACATTTCACAATTTATTGAGTTCCATGGTCATAAAATTATCGTTAACCTCGTGACTTTTTTGCAATTATGTGCATTTTGATTAATAAAGTATACCTTCTCCGTTGCCTCTGATATCCTATGTTACGCGACAGAAAGCTTTATTCCCCTAATAAATAAGCATTAACAAGGGAGATTAAAATCTTGGGTTTGAGGAATTGGCATTGCCTCCATGTTAAAAAAAAACATATGTGAATACAAGCGATGAAAATGCAAGAAAATATGGAAATCAATGATTACAAATTACAAGAACACAAATCATGGAGGTACTCACTGAGTCGCAGACACTCAACTTACGCTTCACGATTTTCAGTTCGCTTCCTTCTGCATGATGTGAGATTCCATTCATCGGCGTTCAGGCTCAACACGCAAATTTTCATTACCAAACTATATTATTATCAATACCTCCGAATACACGTTGTATAAAACCGACGTACAATACGACATATATGATCAGAGCCTGTTACTACATTGATTGACAATTGACAAGCCTAAATTCCATCCTCATAAAAAAGATATATCCTACTGATAGGTACAACAGAAAATAATTTGGCCGGCCAAATAACCCTTCTACAAATTTAAACGTTTACAATTGATATTAAGACCACCTAACACATCCTACTATAATTATTTTCGCAACAGTACGTGCCACAATCACCACATTTATTCAGTTCATTTTTTCTCAGACATCAGTTCATAATTTTGCGCGATTTTGGCAAGCATCAATCCATTATACGAGCGCAAACGATTGTGCGACCAATTTCTCCGATTCTTCGCCATTCGCCACTTCAATCCTGCGCTCCTCCCTTCCTGCAATAATTGACAGAATCGACCTATTACTCTACCGCAAAAATTGTACTTGAGCTGATCTTCAACTTTATTTTAAAAAATGGCATTAATTTATCGCATAAAAAAATTATAATATCTTTAAACATGTGCTTACCCTTCCCGCTTATTTTCAAATCACGTTAGCTTTTTTTCTTCGATAGCCACAGTTTTGTTTTAACATATTTTTCCACCTCCGACGGTTTTCGACGCAAATCTCTCTTCTCCCCAAGTGCTACACATTATGTGTTTCCTGAGGGTATGCCCTCTTTTCCTCCAACCAATCATGTTGAGAACTCTAGAGGTGTTCCCGAAACCCCGCCTCATTTTTAAACGTAGCTGTTTTTATTGGTTATGTGGTATGCTGTATTCTCCGCCTTTGGAATATAGATTTAAGAACTTTTTTCGGAAACCTGTAAATTTCAACCTTTTCTTGTGTATTTTCAACCACCCGCGATTTATGTTTCCCGCTGTGAGAGTTTCCTGTCGCCTGGGCCTGCTCCTTCAAGTATCTATCATAAAACACCCTCTCGGCCATCTGTTTCTCAGTCTTGCTGACCTCAATCATTTCTCACTTACACACGCTAACGCAAACACATAAGGTACACAAGACGCAGATACAACAAGTACGCACGGTTGAAAGTTTCATTGCGCGACCACTTTTGCATCAAAGAATCTTAATAAAATGGTAGAAAACATTAGGGCAGCTTAGTAATAATTTCCAAACGATATTTCAAAACGACATGAAATAATTTTAAAAAAACACAATTTAGCCATTAGTTTATGAAATCATTTCAGCTGTAGGCTTCTGAATAGATCGTAACATATTTTTGTGGGGTAAGGAAGGTTGGAGGGAGGATTAGAAAAGAGAGTGAATGATGGAACGGAGAAGTAGGAGCGGCTGTGAAAAGAAAGCGGGGGGCGTTCGAAAGGTGGCTGCAACGAGGCAACCAGCAAAATTTTGAAGAGTATAAGGAGAGGAAGAAAGAGGTACAAAGAATGGTAAGGAGAGCGAAGAGGGCGGCGGATGAGGAATGGGGGAGGAAGTTGGGAGGGGATTTCATGGAGAGAAGGAAGGTTTTCTGGAAGGAAGTGAAAAGAATTAGGAAAGGGCAGGTGGAGAATGAGGCAAGAGTGAAGGATGCAAATGGTAGGCTGCTAGTGGAGAGTTGTGATGTGAGAAAGAGATGGGCGGAGTATTTTGAGGAACTGCTGAACGTGAGGGATGATAGGATTGCGAGAGTAGTAGCTGTTGGAAGTGATGTTAGAATGCCTGTGTTTGGTGAAGTGAATAGAAGTCGAATAAGAAGTGCAGAGGTGAAAGGTGCGTTGGATGAAATGAAAAATGGGAAAGCTCCAGGTTTGGATGGCTGCACGGTTGAATGTCTAAAGAAAGGAGGAGATGTGGTTGTAGAATGGTTGGTACGTTTATTAAATGTTTGTTTCGAGGCTAGTAAAGTGCCGGTTGATTGGAGAAGCGCGTGTGTACTTCCGTTGTACAAGGGGAAAGGTGACAGGTATGAGTGTAGTAATTCTAGGGGTATAAGTCTACTGAGCGCCGTTGGGAAGCTGTATGGAAGAGTGTTAATTGGAAGAGTGAGAGTGTTTACGGATCGTGTGCTTGCTGAAGAACAGTGTAGTTTTAGGTGTGGTAGAGGTTGTGTGGATCAAATGTTTGCTGTGAGGCAGGTGAATGAAAAATACTTATTAAAGGGAAAGGATGTATATTGGGCATTTATGGATCTAGAGAAGGCGTAAGACAGAGTGGATCGTTAGGCTCTATGGCAAGTGGTAAGCTTGTATGGAGTGGGTGGAAGACTGTTGAATGTGATAAAGAGTTTCTACATTGATAGCAGAGCATGTGTGAGAGTGGGGAATGAGGTGAGTGAATGGTTCCCAGTTGTGACAGGTGTGAGACAGGGATGTGTGATGTCGCCGTGGTTAATTTGTTTATGGATTGTGTGTTGAGAGAAGTGAATGCCAGTGTGTTGGGAAAAGGTGCGCAGTTGGTGGGACGAAATGGTATGTATTGGGAAGTGTGTCAGCTGTTGTTTGCAGATGATTCATCGCTTGTGGCTGATTCAGAAGAAAAACTGAGGAGACTGGTTGCAGAGTTTGGTAGAGTGTGCGAAAGGCGGAAATTGAGGGTAAATGTGAATAAAAGTAAGGTGATGAGATGTTCAAGAGGTGGAGTGCTTGGAACTTTGGATGTGAGGTTGAATGGTGAAGTTTTAGAGGAGGTAGAGCATTTTAGGTACCTCGGGTCGGATGTGACTGTTAAGGATAGTATGGAAGTAGAAGTGAGGCATCGAGTGAGTGAAGGCTGTAAGACATTGGGTGCAATGAGGAAAGTTTTTGAATGCAGGAGTTTGAGTATGAATGCTAAGAGGGGACTGTATGAAAGCTTGATTGTGCCAGTTTCGTTGTATGGAGCAGCGTCCTGGGGGTTGAGACCAGCTGAGAGGAGGAAGTTGGATGTGCTTGAGATGAAATTTTGAGGAGCATGTATGGAGTAACTAGAAGAGAAAGGATCAGGAATGAGTTGGTTAGGGGGCAGACGGGTGTTATCAAAAAGTTGAGCAGGCGAGTGGATGAAAGAGTGCTTGGATGGTTTGGGCATGTTGAAAGAAAGAATGTAGAGCGGGCGGTGAAAAAGATATATATGTCGGAAGTGAGTGGTCTTCGAGCGCGAGGTAGACCACGGATGAGTTGGAAGGAGGGGTGAGACGTGCTTTTTATGAGAGGGGTCTGACTGTGGACGTGGCGAGAGGGATGGCTGCGGACAGAAGTGAGTGGGGGCAGTGCATAAGAAGGTAATTTTATTTTTGACGCGTTACTGGAAGTTGCCCGCGTGTGATGGGGTTGACCTGTCCTGTGCGGGGGGAGGGGCTGCACTCAATGAAGCGGTCGGGGTAAACCAGCTATGGCTGTCGGGCATGACTGTGGAAGGTGGTTGTGCTGGGCTGCTGCTGATCCTGGCAGTTCAGGTGCGGCCAGTGCTGCCTCTCTCGCCTCCTAGGGACTAAGTGTGGTGATTGTGGCCTGCTGTCGGCTACCCTCCCATAGGGTGGATAAGCCCGGTATATGTATGTATGTACTTTCGGCGAAAGATAACAGTTTCGCTCTTTCTTCTCTTTCAAAAATGTATTAACATCAAAAATCAATCAAGAAGTTGAGTTGTTGGGGGGTATGCATTCTGTTCAGCGAAAATATGATAATAACTTATTATGCATAATTTTAAATAGTACCCCCTCCTAATGTCGTTTAGTGAAAATGGATGCATTTCATACGAATTGAGATTCCAAACCTGAAAACTAAAGGAAGTAGAAGAAACAAATACTTGAACGTGGGAACTTGTAATAATAATTTTTCACAGCAAATTGTTATGGAAACGTTCTTTTATGAAATAGAATTAGTAGTGTATTAACATGATATTTGTTTTACCCGAGCCGTGCATTCAGCAACACTGTACGTATTCTTAACTACGGAAACGTACGAACCAATTTTCAGGAGATCACTGCCAAATTCCCGAAAGCAATGTTTTATTATTCCAATGAGCATCCCAATGGATGGTCTTCTCAGTTTCGCATTGGTTGCTGCAGACGTGGCATGCCTAACTCAAATCCTGACCACCACCGAACTAATGCATCACATCTGATTTAAATGGTGGTATTTCCATAGAAGGGCGCAAAATCTACTTTTTAGTTAGTAGCATTTTGTCGCTTGCCTTCGAAATTACATCGCAGCAACAGTTCCGTTAGATCCTGCATAAGGCTTGCAGGTTTTTTCATAAACAGCGTACTTTACATCAGTACCCATAACGTTAATTTCGTCAAGAATTGTGAATTTCCTTGTGCATCTTCGTAAGTCACATGAATGTCAGTCATTTCTTCATTTGTGAATCGTTGGATAATTGGGCAGTTGACAGTGTAGCTCTTAATGCTATGAAGTCCAGAAACGAAATGATAAGCAACCAATCGTCTAGTGGAAAAAATTATCTTCCATGCTAATAATTTAATGAGGTCTGTAAATTTTACAAGTTTAAATTTTGTCGTGTGAAATTGCTCACCCAATTTCTTTCTCGAGACTTTTTGTCATATCTTCATTTACTTACAAAAGTTAATTTCTTTGAATATTAGCGACACTGCTGCAAATGCAATGAACCTTATTATAGTTTTAAAGCCGTGATTACTCAATGAAGTGATGAAATAAGAGAATACGTACCTAGACAAGATTTAAACTGTAGTTTTCTAATCATTCGATTCTAATTACAAACATAATGTGTGTAAATTTTGCCATGCTAAATGGCTTTAATTAGTACAACTTGTGTTTTATCCAAACTTTCTCCTCAAACGTGGTAAAACCCGTTTACCGCAGCACTCACGTTCGTCTAGCCACGTCTATCTGGTGCAGAGACAGGGCAACATGTGGGTGCGCGTCAAAACTGGTGAACTTGTATGAGTTTTCCTTTTGGCAAATACACTTCATCTAATTATTTTTCGTCAGGCATTACATCATCTGAAAGGTCTTGAAAAAAGCTTTCATCGTAGGTTTCTCGTTTTTTACAATTTTGACTATTAATTTGTATAGCCTATATTAAATTTGAACGCCATTTTCCTAGTTATTTCATCTTTTTTCAAATTTAAACAACATGTTCGCATAGTTGAAATACTATCAGCTATATTTTTCCTACGTTTGCGAAGAAATTGCAAAAAAGATTAGCAATATTTTTCTTCGTGGTAGTTTACATTATCTTGAACAATGGATTCAATCTTCTTATCGGCATTATTCGGTTAATAGCGAGGCTAAAGCAGTCACCAAGTTTTTTTAATATCACTTATGAATTGAGAAAATTTCCGCGTACAGTAGTTTTTTCGACGTCCTTATCTGGTTCGTCACATAGTTCCTGAGTCTGTTATACATTTCTTTATATATTCGCCCTTCTCGAAGGAGGGCTAGGTGCGCTTCCCGTTTCTTTACATTTTCACGATGTCTTCAGTTATCCAGTGCTTTTGTCTAATTTTCGGCTTAATTGTGCGATTTACGATTGGACAACACTGATTGTATGCGGTCGTTATAATTTCAGTCAGGTTTAATATTGCTTCATCACACGTTCGTCGCATTATTTTTCTAAACTGCATTTCAGGAATCTCAGATTGAGTGTTGTGCAACGTTGGTATTAGTTCTTCTAGAATTGTGCGCATTGCTCCCAAATTTGATTCGTTTACGTTACGATATGAGTAAGTTTCAGCCTGTGGCTTGGTGCAAGTGGTATAGACATTCTTCTTAATAAGAAAAACTGGGAAATGATCTGATAAGTCGGAAGTAAAAATTCCAATACGAAAATCAGTTGGATCTGTCATAAAGTTATTGTCGATCAGCGTAGCAGATTCTGAGGATATCCGTATGGGCTTCGTAATGATCGGAAGGAAAGATTTTGATTGAAAACATTTAGGAAATTTGAGATTGGTTCACTGCTTTCATGTTTCAGCAGATCATAATTGAAGTCACCGCAGATTATTATGTCATTGTATAACGACCTGTTAAACTGCGAGAGACAAGGCGTTGGAGGCCTATACACCGTTCTAAGCATAATCCGTTTACCATTTTTACTCAGTCCTATGAATAGTGACTCTATATGATCCCGATTCATAGTTGCACTTGCTACGAGTCTCGAGTCTATGTGTTTAGACATGTACGTGCTGATGCCTCCGCCGCGCTAATTTTTATTGCGTAGTGAGTGATGGTTATGATAATTTTATATTTGGATCATATCTTTAATTGAGTCATCCAACCAGCTTTCGGTGAAGCTAATCACGTCTAAGTTACACTTAAGTTTAATAATAGTACATTGTATCCACCCTTTTATCCTGTTCTGGAGTCCACTGGAAAGGTACATCTTTCTTTAGTAGCAAATACAGAGGATGCATGACATGAGAAAAGTTAGGTACAAAACGACTATAGAAATTACACTATTCAATAAATGCTTGCAACTGTTTGAGGTTTTTAGGAACAGGAGCATTGAGAAATGTCTCTACTTTCTCAAAATTAGGGTGAACACCTTTGTTATCGAAAACGTACCCTAGATGTGGCACACGGTCAGTTAGAAAGGCACATTTAGAAAGATGTAAGCGAATTCCAGCATTTTTGAGGACAGACAATACTTTGTCGAGAACTTCCAAATGAGAATCATAAGAAAAGGTCAAAATGAGTAGATCATCCTGGTAAATAATGATATTATCGATGCCAGAAAGAGTTTCAGTCATGAACGCTTGAAAAATGCCGGGACTTGCACGCAAACCATAAGGTGAGTAATTGTACATAAATAGACCTTCCGAGGTGTTAATCGTCGTAAACTTTTTTGATTCTTCATCCAAAGGAATTTGCAGAAACGCATTTGACAAATAAATTTTGGAGAAAAATTTTGCGTCACCAACTTGAGAAATTACATCATCAATAACAGGTAGGATGGATTGAACGGGATTCAACTAATTGTGAATGGAGGCTGAAAAATCTTCACAGATTCTTACACTGCCGTCAGACTTTAGAACATTAACGGTAGGAGATGCCCATTGGCTATCATACACTTTAGAAATTTTACCCATACTCTGCATGCGCTTCAATTCAGTTTTGACAGAGTCTTTTAGTCTTACAGGAAAAATACAGGAACGGAATTAGGCAACAGATCATAATGAATGGTATCTTTAATGTTAGACTGTGAATCAGATGACAAGTGCAAATCACATTTCGAAGACAAGGTTCTCGGCAGACTGTGAGAATCTGTTTCGTTTATAGTGTCGCATTGATCAGGGATGATAACATTTACGTTAAGTTTAGAACAAATATCTCGGCCAAGTAAGTTGATTCTATCATCTTCCACAATGAGAAACTTATGATTAAAACTAACTTTATTATAACTAATGATAACTGAAGATTGACCAAGCAAATTTACAGAGCCACCACTGTATCCGAGCATTTTACTACACGTAGGATTTATAACAGCACCAACAGCAAGTGTATCACTTTTAGGTATAGTAGAGACTGCACTGCCATTGCCAAGAAGAAATTCAACAGGTTTACCATTCAAATAGCATTTCAATATCGTAGGCTCATTAGTAACGGGAATTACAGTGGTGTTTATTCTAAAAAATGAGAATCATTCGAGTAATTTTTATGTACATCAGAGAAATTTTAAACAGAGTTACTGCCACAAGTATCGTTCCAAGAATTCTGTAGAGTGAACTCGGTTCTTCCTTGCAGAGACTCGTGTGAACGCTGCAAACAGTGCTTCCACTTTAGGGTAAAATACCCCATTTTAGGGCAATCAGGTGTTGTCTAGGGTAGAGTTTAGGGTAAAGCAAAATTCCATGATTTTTAGGGTAATTCGACTTCTGTCGAGGTAGCGCAGCAAAATTGTAGGGTAATGGCCAGTTTTCATTACCAATATCAAGTTTGCTCTCAAGTACTACAATATACCTCATGTAAGGTGCATTGCGAAAGAAACGCTACCGAAGCATTTATGAAAATGTTCAATCAGAGTCATATTTGGAACAGACTTGCCCGAACTCGCTATGAATTTAGTTTTTATTGCACACTACGATAAAGCGCAAATTGCTGTGCACATCGCTGCAGATCTCCCAGAACTCAGATCTCTCTTCAGTATAATGTTGTCAGATTTGCTGCATAAATAACACCTTGGTTAATTAAAAGTAATTACAATAATTAAAGTGATATGCAACTTGATATAATGTTGGGAATTTTATATTTTTTAGCTTTACATAACTAACACGTAACTGTATCAAGATTTACACCAATACATCGACCATCGTCGTTTACTGGAATTGAACAGCTATACCTAACGTGTACAGAACGACACTGCCAGAGCCGAGGGTAGGTAGTTTTGTTTCATTCAGGTGCAATTAACTGTGCCAGGTGCAATATTGCATCGTGACAAAATATTTGGTTACTTGCGTTTCAGTAAAATTGGTACTATTGAATAGATTCGGTGTACGATGGAGCTGCTACACCACCCATGAAGGAAAGCCAAATTTTACCGTCTGTTAAGTCCTTTTCAATTTAAGAAAAGGGAAGGAAGGATAGAGACAACTGTTTCGAGGCTAGTTAGAAAAGTCTAAGTCTTATACTTCAACTAAGGATATGGCATACTGTACTATATGCTTAACTATCATTACGTTTGGTAAATCTGAGATTATTCTTCAACGCCATAAAATCTAACGCCATAAAATCTCTCAGTGCAGAGAAGGAAACCACAAGCTATAACTTTGCTCATTTTATCACACGATCCAATTGACAAGTCAGGTATGAAAATTGAACTGCCGACAAGTGCAAATCTTTCTGAGCATGATTTACCTATTTCGTTACAACTGAAACAAATTTTTCTTTAAGAAAGTAAGCTTAGGGAAACAAAGATCTTCAAACATTATTAGACAATGATTGGGTAAACATCTACTAAGTGATCTTGTCGTTGTCCTTAATGAAGTTGATATTATGTTATAATTGATGAAACAACTGATTGCAGTAAAGCTAAACAGCTCGGAGTCATCGTCCAATAATGAAGTGGGAGTGCAATTAAGAGCTCCTCTGTTCATCTTGTTGAAAAAAAGGATAGCACAGCTAATGGATTATTTACTACAAAAAAAATTTCAGTGATAAAAGTAGATTAGATTAGTTGCAACAAATGCGATCCAAAGAGATGAAGGAGGAAGGCACCATTTAGCATGAAGTTAAGGAAACATGGAATCTACGCAGAAAGGGCATAGAACCAGTAAGTTGTGAAAGAAGATTATGAAACAAGACCAAAGTTGAAGGAGAAAGTAGGTGCTGAAAAACAGGGCAGTAGTGAACCTAAAAAAGGGTGGTCTTTAACATAACAAAAACATTTTATTTCAACAAAGATGAAAGCCTACCTAACTATCAGCTCGGGCCCTCACAATGTCCCCCTTTGAGCGTTAATTCCCATAGATACCATAAATGTACCCCCCTTGAGGCGAGTGATAAAAATATTAAATTGAGCGACATTGTAGGGTTCTGTTATGACACGACTAACGTTATGATGGGATCCAAACATTCTGTGGCTTCTTTGTTAAAAAAAATGAATTTTCGACTTCATAGGAGAAATGTTGGCTTGGTGGAAATACAGATATTGGGAGTGAATAAAAAAGGTTGTGAGATATAAATCGAGGTTCTTCTTCTATTATTCTTGGCACAAGGGCTGACTAACGTAGGACTCCGATTCTTGGAGGAGCTACATGTATTCGACTGTAGGATTTTGACTTTTTCGGCATGGTGGCTTTTGTCGAAAAATAATCTGGACATAGGCCGACATTCTTAATTGTAAGGAGGTTCGTATTTGTAATTCAATTGGGCTAACTTTAAGCCTTGAGCAACATCTGCTTCGTCTAACTCAACGTAAATTATCTCTATGCGTAGTTTAATTCGAGCCAATTAAGTATACTGATCGCGAAAATTTTGGTGAAGTCGAAATTCTTCATTCAGAGCATTAGATTCTTTGCCCCGTTCTTTGCAATTGCACCGAGAATTAGTGTTTTTATGAACTTATTTCACAACTAAATTCCTCCTAATCTTTCTGCGCAAAAATTTTGAAACTATGTTTGTGTTGTGTTCCATAAATAAATGTTTCGAGTATTACTTTGTCGTTCATTTCCTCTCACTATGTCTTTGCTTCTCTCTGATAGTCAGGAATGGATCGCCTGGCCTCAAACTTTACGCTCATTGAACAAAGTTTGCAACTAGGTAACTATACAAAGAAGATAATCTATAGTGAAAGCAATATAAAATGTTGCACGTATCGTGACACATATGGCTCCGTAAAGTCAGAGAATTTCATTTTCTTATATCCGCATGACCCTGATGTCGTATCATTTCTACACATATAAACATGGAAACATTGAATATTTTGATGTAATACCAGCAATGGGCTTATTTGACATTTTAGGGTAATTTATGCATTTTTAGGGTAATCTCGAACAAAGTTTTAGGGTAGGAACTTCCGCACTCGTTTAAGCCCTGGCTGCAAACCGCTCGCTGACTCAATTATTCTATGCAAAGACTTGCGCGAACGCTGCGAGCCGCTCGTTACTAACTCTCTTCTGACGATGCCATGGCAACCGCACCGTTCAGGCTGCACCATGTAAGCGCAGGCTGTGCGAAATCCTCCACGTGTGGGCTCAGCCGGACGAGGCCGCGCTGTAGGCGTTGTTGATTTGCAAACTTTTAAAATGTGGCCTATCTTCCCACATGTATTACACTTCAATTTCAAAGCATAGCAGTTCTTTACAAGATGCTTCTGCTTAGCGCTGCAACGTATGCATATGTAGTTTGGCTGTATTTTTTTCTTTCGTGAAAAACAATGAAGATGAATCCCCACAAATTACATCGTGGGCATCGGAACTTAACTGTTCGATGAGTTTTGCATGTTCAACACGCTCGGTGAAAAAAAATTTGCGACGAAAGCATCTCTCAAGAGACGGTCACGACAGCAATTATCGTACTTGCGAGAGTACAAAAACAATAGATCAAACAGTACCTTATACAAGAGATATAAAGAACATGAAAAAATTCTTCGAAAGAAAATCACTGAAGCGAAACAAACTCACTTCCACCAGGCACTGATAACGGCTAAAAATAACCCGAAGCGAACTTGGGAAATCATTAGTGAGGTAGCCCCATATAAAAATTTAGATCGCATAAGTAATTTTGAAAATCCCTTGGCAACAGCCACGGATTTCAACACATTCTTTTCAAAAGTAGGGGCTCAAGTTTTCAGTGAGGTGTGTACCAATCCAGATGAAACGACAATTGAAAATTCATGCCCCACTGCACCCTCGAGGACTGATGTCAAGTGGAGACCACGCCCTGTCGATTTACCGGAGTTACGAAACATCTTATACTCACTAAAAAACACAAAGGCAGTTGGACATGATGATATCAGTCTTCAATATATCAAAGACAGTTTCCCTGTTACAACACCATGGATTCGTCTGATAATTAATACATCAATAGTAACCAACACATTTCCAAACCAATGGAAACACTCCATTATTAGACCGTTGCACAAAAGTGGTGACTTAAATACAGCATCAAACTACAGGCCCATCAGTCTTTTGCCTGTCATGTCCAAACTATTGGAGAAAGTGGTGACAAATCAACTGTAATTTCACCTGGACGAGTCAAATTTACTCCACAAAAATCAATATGCCTATAGAAGAAATACTAGCACTCAAGACGCTCTGCTCAATATATCTGAAAAAATATACAGTGACATTGATCAAAAGAATGTAACACTCTTGCTGCTACTCGATCTCTCTAAGGCGTTCGATAGCGTCCAACATGAAAGACTTCTACGTAAAATACTGAACTTGGGAATAGACACGCAATGGTTTGAAAGTTACTTGTCAAATCGATCTCATGCAGTCCGCATAGAAAACAAATTGTCCCCATTCATTCAAAACAATTTTGGTGTTCCCCAAGGATCCATTCTTAGTCCACTACTGTTTTCTATTTTCATTAATGATTTCCCTCCAATGCCTTCTAACACACGGATCTCAATGTATGCAGATGATGTTCAAATTGCAATAACAAGTTCTGTATCGGAAATACCACAGACGCAAATTAAAGCCGAAACTTTACTGACTAGCCTGAAATCATGGTACGACCAAAATGGTCTGAAATTAAATGCTAATAAAACACAATGCATTATTTTTGGATCCAAAGATGCAATTAAAAAACTTCAGATCTTACTCTTGCAGTTGGAAATGATAAAATTAATGCATCAGAAAAAGGTAAAAATCTGGGTATCTGGTTCGATAGAAATATGTCCTTCAAATCTCACGTTGAGACTACTTGCAACAAAATCTACGGAACTTTAATGTTTTTTCATCGTATATAATGTATGCTAGACGAAAAATCCAGATTATTAGCCATTCAATCCCTTGTGTTATCGCGCATTGACTACTGCAGCCTAGTATGGGGAGACATACCTCAATACCTTAAAAGGGACTTAAAAAAATGCATGAATTTTGCAGCCAAGGTGGTATGCAACGGTAATTTCAAAATAAGTGATCACATAATCCCTCTCCTCAATAAACTCGGCTGGATCCCTATCCAAGAAAGGCTCCTCATGCAGAAGGCCCAATACGTATTCTCCTCGTTATATCTTCCTCAGAGCAATGCTGAGATAGTGCGTTTCCATCCACCCACTGTAACCAATTAAAAACCGAACAGAAACAATAATGTCTTAGTCAACTATCGTTTATCTCACTTAGGGCAGAAGGCTCTGTCCATATCAGGCGCCTTACTGTGGAACAAACTTCCCCTGAGTATTAAAGTCCCTCAAAGACCGAGAGAATTTAAAGCCAAAATAACTCGTCATCTTGTGTCTCAATAATAATCCTTAATTACAGAACATACTGAATGAGTACTGACGAATCTCATTTACCTGGTATCTCCATTGCTGAACAATCTCCCTCGCTCATTGTTTTATAATTCAAGACATCACACAACAGTTTTGAAGTATGCGTAGGTATTATGATTTGACCGCCTATACGTTGTCATTTGCAAACATGCTTACTTGTATATGTGTGTACGTATATAGGTGTATGTGCGCATATGGGTGTGTATTTGTGCACGTACAACTGTGTGCACTAGAGTATATAGATCAACCAGTCGAAGGTGCATTTTATGTCATTCCTCTCCGTTTCTGTGCAAGCATCAAACTAGACCGACATGGTACCTATGTGTGTGTGTGTTGATCAATTGCAGACATTCTGCACAATATTAAAAAAAATAATGTGTTTTTTTCTAAAATGAAATTGTAAAGCATCCATGTAAAAAAAATAAATTCGTTGTGTGATCATCCATTTATACTGCAGTAATATACTTATTCGGCTTATAGTTATATGCTTATAATAATGTGATACCTATGTTTGTTTATCAACTGCCGACAATTTGCGCCATATTTCAAAGATAATGTGATTTTTTTTTCTAATATGAAACCTTTATAGGACACTAATGTTTTCTTTCTTATTTACGTCCCACAATCGTTTTCATGTTTCCGACTTAAGTGGACTGTTTTGTGCCACTATTTTTAGTACGAAATTTTATAAAATTCATGCTATAATAAAAGATATTTTCTCCGTTTCCCTCGATTGGAATTCTGGTTTATACGAACTAGTTTACGCTGATATTTGCGCACATGCTTACTTGTGTATATGTGTACGTGTCCACGCTATGCGTATGACACTCTGTAGAATGCGTATGTATTGCCTCGATGCATAGAAATGCATTTGTGTTTGCTTACGAGTTTGGTGTAAGTATGTGCGTGGGTATATGTGTGCATGTGTATGTGTATATATTTACATGTATACGTGCACATATGTGTATACTAGACTGACGACTAGCATTTTTCCAGAGATAATGGTCTTTTTTCTGTGCACTCTCAACTTGTAACATTACCTAACTCGTCATCTCTTTAGTATTGTGAAGCATTCATGTAAAAACTATACTTTTGTTGTGCGATCATCCATTTATATTTAAATAAAATGCTTGTTAACTAATGACCGTTATGTTAAAATTGTTGAATCAGTAATACAAAACTTATAATCTTCTTGGTCCTCATGCTTATATGTATATATGTATTTGTGTGTGTGTATGTGTGTGTGTGTGAGTGTGTGTATGGATATGCACACACATGCATACGTATATGTACATATGTGTGCATATGGATATATATTTATATATACTTTTTTTTCATGCTTCCTTAAAACGACACTTGTGAACATTGACCGAAACAAGCGATTTCATATATTATTTCCTGGCGTCAAGAATTGCGAAGTTTTATGTCATGTACATGTAAACTGTCAAAAGTGTTTTCACCCCACAATGAAAATGCATCGTCCATGAAATTGTGTTATCTCTTATAATTATCATTACATGTATTATCAAATGTAGATTAAGCTAGATTAGGAGTTCATTGCCCTCAATCATTTCTTTTCGACTAGTGACACGAGTTACGAGTTTTTCAATACTCGTGTGTGTGTATCATCTAAGTATATTAATTTTAAGATATTTAAAAACCAATGATTGTAATATTGTACAATCGCTATTGGAAATAAACTGTTTTTCTTTTTTTTTTCTTTTTTTCGTAGTTGCACGCAGCTGCTGTCATTAAACGTTTTAGCATAACTTTCTATGGATTCATCAACTTCTTTTTTTTTGTTTAGAAATGTAACAGACGCGCCGACAATGGATTTCTTTATTTCAAATTGCCATACTATTTTTCTTCTAGTTCTTCATACGTGGCATCAGTGAGTACCGTAGGTTTAATTCTTCGTTTTAGATCAGTAATGATGTTTACAGACAAAGCTTTAAATAAAATACTAGCTTTCTTACCGCCATTGTTTCCCACCTTCTGAAGAGAGTCTTTAAAGTTCTAGGTTTGCTGGTTAAAAGGTTGGAAATTTAGTTGATTTTATATCGAACAAAGTTTGGCGTTCCGTGATAAGGCAGGGTCACCAGACGCCTGGGAAGGCATCAATGTTGGATGGGATGAATTGATATGGCCGCTTGCTCAGAAGGAGTGGGTCCGGACGCAGTATTTCAAGCGTCTAATAATCAAACAGTCAAATATAAAAACCACAATACAACCATCACTTGGGGAGAATGAGAGAATAGACTATCTCGCCTTTTTATTTAGTGGAGGTTGAAGGCTGACGTGTGGGGGCTTGATTCTTGGTTCGTGAGACGTTCTTGGGAAGAGTCCGAGGCGGTTGAAGAACTTCATACGATGCGTTTCAGTTTAGGCTTGTGGAAGCACGTGTACTGGAGTGTGAAGTTCAGGATGGTGAAAAGTGTGGGAGGTTCCGACGCTAAGTGGGAGAGCTTAACGGTTGGGTAAACTCGGTGAGAATGGAGGCTCTCGGCCCAATACAAACAAAACAAACAAACAAAAAACAAAACCGTTTATTTCCAAGTTGTCACATGAGATACATATGCCAACATATTGGCTTTTAAAAGTTCCTTAATATAAGACGTCCTAAAACAAAAGATCCATACGAGGAGTATTAATTGACAAACCATCCGAGGTGTAAAAATAGATAAGCCATACGAGGCATAATAATCGACGAACTATATGAGGTGAGCTAATAGATAAACTATCAGAGGTGTACAAATAGATAGACCATACGAGGCATATTAATAGACATAATATACGAGGCGTACTATAATAGACAAACCACACGTGGTGTGCTAATAGTCTAACAAAGTTCCATACGAGGAATACTAATTGACAAACCATACGAGGTGTACAAATAGATAAGCCGTACGAGGCATAATAATAGACAAACTATACGAGATGTAATATTAGACAATACTGTCATAGGTGTGCAGATAGATAGACCATACGAGGCATATTAATAGAAAAAATATACGAGGCGTACTAATAGACAAACCATACGGGTCGTGCTAATAGTTTAACTCTGTCAAAGGTAGTTGAATGAGAAATGAGAAATATTATCTCTTGGATATTTTATATTCCAAGAGATTCCGGTACAGCGCTTCTTGCCTTTTTCCTACTTCGATAATTTCAACTAAGAACTTGGCAGTTTCGAAGAATTCTTTAGTATTTTTCGAATTATTTATAAGATCATCGAAGTAGGAAAAATACAAAAAAAAAACGCTACACCGTACTAGATTGAAACAACACCGTAAATGACAATCAAGTATTGAGAAAAAGATAGTCTCGAAATAATTTGTAAAGAACATCGCGCAACACAGCACGCACATCTAGGAATGCGTAAACAAACTTACACTCAAAATTGAAATGCATGGCTTGTTCGGCATACAAATATAGAGATAATTTTTGCACGAGTGCTTTATTTCCTTTGTCTGTTTATACTTTTTAATTTCTTCTGTTCACAGAAATGCCCTTCGGGGTCGTGATAGATCGATTTATAAATCATAAAGCAAGCGCAATCAATTTGTTTATTTCTGAAATTTGGTGCAGTGTTAACTGATCGCAGAGCTTTAGGTAAAATGTAATGTGTCTTGAGGTTTTGCTTTTTATGCAAAAAGTAGAAATAGAAACCGATATATGTACATGTGCGCATATATGTGTGCGAAACGTGTGCATGTTTACACTGATACATAAACATTTATGTTTGCGTGCGCACACGTACATACTCACGCACACACCAACACACATATTCATATATATACGTATTGAAAACTAATATAAGAAAAATGCTAATAGACATGAAAAATAATCTTACTCTTTCAATATTTAGAATGACAGCCCAAGCTCTGATGAATCGTAAGAAATAACCTGAGGAAAGATAAGGAATAGAAAAGGACTTCGTAAAACGTATAAATGGAATGGTTTTTTAATTTCCTGAAGGAAATTTTAAGAAAACTCAAGTTACCGCTGAGGAACAACAACAAAAAAAAACATATATCTTCAATATATCATATCATATATCATATCTTCTCGATATTCTCTGCAACATCATGCGGACATGGGTACATGGGATAAAATGGAGATACAGTGTAGGCCAGTTACCACTCATGATTGACAAATATCTACAAAATTTTGGCAGAACTGCGCAAACAAACATATACTCAACATCAAAATTTGCTTGTACAACATACGGACAGAAAGATAATTTTACCACGATTCATACGCTCAAATTACGATTAATTTCATTAATTGTATTTGTCATTAATCCGATTCACAGAGACGTCCTCTGGTGTAAGTGGGAGATCTATTTTTGAATCATTTCGCTAGTGCAATAAAATTTATTAACCGGATGGTTTTTGTGTAAAGAAATGAATTAGAAACATGTATATCTATTTATGTAGATATATATATATACCTATATACGTACACACACATATTAATATATGTACTTATTGAGAATGAAATATAAGAAAAAAATACAAATATAAAATAAGAGGATAGAAACAACCTACCATCTATTACACCGATAATGACAGTTGAGCTCATTGTAATCCTAAGAAATTATTCGAAAAAAAAATAACTAAAAGGAAAAGAAGACTTCGGAAAACGTAAAATGAACTGGTTTTTAGTTACTTCATAGAAATTTTTAAGAAAACTCAGGTTACAGTCAAGAAACAACACAACTCTTCAGCATTATACAGACATGTGTACATGGGATAAAATGGAGTAACATTGTGGCCGGATATCACATTTGAGTGGAGAATATTTACAAAATTTGGCACATATAGGTAGATTAAGCAATGGTCCAAAGTGATAATTTTGATAACAGAAATTAACAGTTTTTTTCGATTTTAAAGTTTAGTGCTGGTGTGCACTGAACGCACGGAAAAATATTAAAAGACTAAATGAAAATGCTTAAATTAACCCCTCCCCCCAGCTCAGCCGAAATCGATTGAAAACATCTTCGAGAATGATTTCGAAATAACGAGACAACGTTAGCCAAAATTTAATTCATTATAAACTTTGCACAATCCTCACATTTATAAACCTGTATATTGGTGTACACACAAAATGTATTTCAGAGTATGTTTTCCATACTGATGTTAAATATTAACACAGAGAAGAAAAAATAACAAAATAAAGATGAGGAAATACTCCTAATTATGGAAAAAACGTTCATTCTGCTGTATTGAACTCACGGCTGGGGTGCTCATTATTGTCGACAGAAATAGTTAAGATGAATGCACGAATGGCTTAGCAAACGTAAAATGAAATAGTTTCTAATTTTCTAACAGAAATTTCAGGAAAATTAAAATTTCTGGTAAATGGGAAATTCACACTGAAATGCTGCAGGTCTATAGAGATGCAAAATGACGTGACACATTTACTCTAAATTCTTTTACAGTTTTAGAGTTTTTGATATGCTGGGGAAGCTTGTTCTACAAAAAAGCTCCAGAAACTGAGAGAGCTTTTTGTCCCACGTTAGATGAACGGTAACTGACTAAAACATCATTCCTCCGATTTGGGTTTTTGTTTGGGATATTAGATGGAAAAAATTTTACCCCCTCTGCATTACTTTGGGGGAGGTACAGAGAGGAGAACACTCGTCGAGCTTTTTGGATCATGAATCTGTTCGGTATTGGGATCCAGTCGAGTTTTCTTAAAAGAGGGGTGACATGATCGTATTTATTGAAATTTCCTTTGCACACCACTTTGGCGGCGAAGTTTAGACATTTTTGCAACTCTTCCTGACGATATTGAGGTAAATTTCCCCATACAAGACTGCAGTAGTCCAGGCGCGATAAAACTAGAGACTGAATCACTAACAATCTAGTCTCCAATAGTCTCAACTGGAGATTTTAGTGGCTTAGCTGCAGGGATGCAGGCCTTCCAGTCTAGTAAGTTTGGAGAGGAGGCGGAGGAGGTAATCTCCTTCTAATCTTAATGCAGGGGGGCTGCAATTAAGAGGTTAGGGTTTGGCTCCATAACGTTTTTGTGAGTGCATGGAATGTGTGGTCCAGTAGATCCTGTGAGGGAACATCGAGCTGGATTAATTTGCACGATAACGAGCCTATTCATACACATGTGCAAGACTGCTGCAGTCTGCTGCTTACAAGAAGAACAATGGCAGAAAAAAAAGAAAAGAAAAGAAAAAATGTTTATTTCCAAATTGTCACATGAGATACATGCCAACATATTGGCTTTTAAAAGTTTCTTAAATATAGGGCATCCTAAAACAAATGTTCCATACGAGGAGTACTAATTGACAAACCATCCGAGGTGTACAAGTAGATGAGCCATACGAGGCATAATAATAGACAAACTATACGAGGTGTACTAATAGACAAACTGTCAGAGGTGTACAAGTAGATAGACCATACGAGGCATATTAATTGACAAAATATACGAGGCGTACTAATAGACAGACCATTCGTGGTGGGCTAGTAGTCTAACAAAAGTTCTATACAAGGAGTACTAATTGACAAACCATCCGAGGTGTACAAATAGATAAGCATACGAGGCATAATAATAATAGGCAAACTATACGAGGTGTACTAATAGACAAGCTATCAGAGGTGTACAAAATAGATAGACCATACGAGGCATCCTAATAGACAAAATATACGAGGCGTACTAATAGACAAACCACACGTGGCTTGCCAATAGTCTATCTCTGTCAAGGGTAGTTGAATGAGAAATGAAAAATATGCCCTAAAAAATATGCAAAGCCCTATCACCACCAAAAACCTATTTCGTATCTTCTCAATATTCACCCCATCATGCGGACATGGGTACATGGGATAAAATAGAGATACAGTGTAAGCCGGTTACCACTCATGATTGACAAATATCTACAAAATATTGGTAGAAATGGGTAAACAAACATATATTCAATATCAAAATTCATAGCTTGTACAACACACGGACAGAAAGATAATTTTACTACGATTCATATGCTCAAATTGCACTTCATTTCATTAATTATATATGACATTAATCCGATTCACAGAAACGCCCTCTGGGGAAGTGCTAGATCTATTTTTGAATCATTTCGCAATTGCAATAAAATTTATTAACCGAATGGTTTTTGCGTAAAGAAATGAAATAGAAACATGTATATCTATTTATGTAGATACATATATATACCTACACACGTACACACACATATTAATTTATATACTTTTTGAAAATAAAATATTAGAAAAAAAAAAAAAAAAAAATAAAAAAAAAAATAAAAAATAAAAATAAACAAAAAAAATAAAGAAATGAAATAGACACATGTATATCTATTTATGTAGATACATATATATACCTACACACGTACACACACATATTAATTTATATACTTATTGAAAATAAAATATTAGAAAAAAAAAAAAAAAATACATATATAACATAAAAGATAGAAGCAACCTACCATCTACTACACAGAAAATGACAGCTGAGCTCACTGTAATCCTAAGAAATTTTTCGCAAAAAAAATAACTAAAAGGAAGAGAAGACTTCGAAAAACATAAAAATGAGCTGTTTTTTAATTTCTTCACAGAAATTTTTAAGAAAAATCAGATTATAGTCAAGAAGCAACACAACTCTTCAGCATTATAGGGACATGTGTACGTGGGATAAAATGGAGTAACATTGTGGCCGGATATCACATCTGAGTGGAGAATATTCACAAAATTGGCACATATAGGAAGATTAGGCCTTGATCCAAAATGATAATTTTGATTACAGAAATTTAGAGTTTTTTCCGATTTGAAAGTTCAGTGCTAGTGTGCGCTGAACGCACGAAAAAAAAAAAAATAAAAAGACTAAATGCAATGCTTAAATTACCCCTTTCCCTCCAGCTCAGCCGAAAATCGATTGAAAACATCTTCGAGAATGATTTTGAAATAGCGAGACAACGTTAGCCAAAAATTTAATTCATTATAAACTTTGCACAACCCTCACGTCTATAAACCTGTTTATTGGTGTACACACAAAATGTATTTCATGGTATATTTGTCATACGGACGTTAAATATTAATACAGAAAAGAGAAAGAAATAACAAAATAAAGATGAGGAAATACTCCTAATTATGGAAAGAACGTTCGTTCTGCTGCACTGAACTGACGGCTGTGGTGCTCATTGTTGTCGACAGAAATAAGTAAGATGAATATACGAATCGCTTAGCAAACGTAAAATGAAATAGGTTCTAAATTTCTAACAGAAATTTCAGGAAAAATTAAAATTTCTGATAGATGGGAAGTTCACACCGAGATGCTGCAGGCCCTATGACAGAGATGTAAAATGACGTGACACATTTACTCTAAATTCTTTTCCAGTTTTAGAGTTTTTGATATGCTGGGGAAGCTTGTTCCACAAAAAAGCTCCAGAAACTGAGAGAGCTTTTTGTCCCACGTTAGATGAACGGTAACTGACTAAAACATCGTTCCTCCGGTTTGGTCTTTCGTTTGGGATATTAGATGGAAAAAATTTTACCACCTCTGCATTACTTTGGGGGAGGTACAGAGAGGAGAATACTCGTCGAGCTTTCTGGATCATGAATCTGTTCGGTATTGGGATCCAGTCGAGTTTTCTTAAAAGAGGGGTGACATGATCGTATTTATTAAAATTTCCTTTGCATACCACCTTGGCGGCGAAGTTTACACATTTTTGCAACTCTTCCTGACGACATTTAGGTAAGTCTCCCCACACAAGACTGCAGTAGTCCAGACGCGATAAAACTAAAGACTGAATCACTAATAATCTAGATTTTTCGTCAAGTGTGTTCTTTATACGATGAAAGAACATTAAGGTTCCGTTAATTTTGTTGCACATTGTTTCGACGTGTGAATTGAAAGTCATATTTTTGTCAAACCAAACACCCAGATTTTTAACCTTATCGACTGGTTTAATTGTATCGTCTCCAAATATTAGCTGGAATGGTGGTAAATTTTCAGTCGCATTCTGTGATCCAAAAATAATGCATTGCGTTTTACTTGCGTTAAGTTTGAGGCCATTATGGTCATACCACAATTTCAGATTTCTCAGAAGGTTTTCAGCGTTGGCTTGTGTTTCTGTTAAATCCGCTGTTGAGCTTGTCATGGCAATTTGAACGTCATCAGCATACATTGAGATTTTTGTGTTTGCCGGCATGGGGGGGAAATCGTTGATGAAAATTGAAAATAGGAGTGGGCCGATGATTGAACCTTGAGGAACGCCAAAGTTATTTGGTATGAATGATGACATTTTGTTATTCAAGCACACTGCATGAGAGCGGTTTCGTAGGTAGCTTTCAAACCACTGAGTGTCTATTCTGAGGTTTGAAATTTGTTTTAGAAGTTTCTTATGCTCAACACTGTCGAAAGCTTTGGAGAGATCAAGCAATAGTAAGAGAGTTAATTTTTTTTGGTCAATATCTTTGTAAATTTTTTCTGTTATGTTTAACAGGGCGTCCTGAGTACTGGTATTCCTCCTGTAAGCATATTGATTGCGATGCAGTAGATGTGACTCGTCTATGTGAGACGAGAGCTGGTTTGTTATTACTTTTTCTAATATGCTAAGGTCAGTCTAGTGAAGTCTAGTGCTAAGGTCAGTCCGCAGCTCTAGCGCCCGCGTTGCAGCCTGAATCATCTTAACACCCAGAACCGGTGTTCAAGACCAACTGGTCATAAGCTCTATCTTGATATCACAAGCAGCAACACAACTGAGTATGTAATCTAAATGAACTAATAGCTAGAAGTAAAATAGCTAAAGCACTGAGGTAATTCAATAATGTTAGACCAGAGAGGCCTCTTTCCATCTTGGAATAATGGAGTACGGCAACGATTATAAGTATGAGTGTGGGGTAGAGAAACACAGTAAGTAATCTAGGAACTACATGTACTGTACGTCCGTCGAGCACGGCGGCGAGAACAAGAAGAAGGAGCTCGAGCGCTCTCTACAGGCAGTTAACACATGAACATAGAAAACGGGACGGAAGCAATTTAATGGGCGACTGCGACAACTCATATATAATAATAAATATATATGCTGAAGTTGGATCTCAACACACCCCCTCCAACTGAAGTATTCCATCCCACTATGCATCAATTCACATAGTAATCAATTAGAGCTAACATTTCAACATTCAGATCTTTCATTGAACATTGAACAGCAGGAAGACAACATAAAAAAAATCATCAGTGTAGATCAACAGATTACACTGAGCACGATACAAAAAAATATAACGCACAATAATGCATAGTCCGCATTGGCGTTAAGAGTATTGTACTCAAGAAGGTTCTACCTTTTCTTGCAATTGATCTACACAAAGCTAAACTGGAAACATGTCAGACACAGTACCTTAGAATTAAACACACACTTTGAACTTGAGCAACGACTGTCTAGTAACAGGCTTTGTGAACATGTCAGCCATGTTTCCCTCTGAAGGAACAAAGCGCAAAACGGCTTTATTGTCTTGAATAATTGCTCGAATGAAATGAAATCTTATGTCTATATGTTTCGAGCGTTGATGATGAACAGGGTTTTTGGCTAGATCAATAGCACCTCTATTATCAACAAAAATCTCAACAGGTTCATCATATTCATCCATATCACATAGTAGCTGTTTGAGAAAAATTCCCTCCTGCACAGCATAAGTCAGGGCAATGTACTCTGCTTCGCAGTTTGAAAGAGCAACAATATTTTGTTTCTTGGACTTCCAAGATATCAGTGAACTGTTGCTAGATGACTTAAACACATATCCTGATATGCTCTTCCGGTCAGAGGATCCACCCCAGTCAGAGTCAGAGAAACCAGTAATTTGCACGGGGTTCCCGGATTTCACAAATTTCAAACCGTATGAAATAGTACCTTTAAGATACTTCAACACAAATTTACACAAATTCAGATGAGCATTTGTTGGACAAGTTAAATGTTGCGACAGTAATGTAACAACATAGCAAATATCAGGCCTAGTACAAGTCATCAAGTAGATCAGGCTGCCAACTATCTCACGGAACAGTTTTGGATCGCACAAATTCCTAGAATCAGAGCTTACATCAAGCTTGTTGGCACTGGGATCACAGGGAATAGACTTAGGCTTACAATCAGACATCCTAAATTTTGACAAAATTTTCTCAACATACTTTGACTGCTTCATCTCAATTGAGTCATGCTTCACATCAAATTCAATGCCTAGAAAACATGAAATTTGTCCAAGATCTTTCATTTTGAATTTATTTGACAACGAACATTTTACTTCACTCAATACAACAGCGTTAGAAGAGGCCAAAATTAAATCATCAACCCATACAATGATAATCACTTCTCCATAGTCGCTTTCCCTCACATAGACACAAGTATCACTGAGAGATTGAACAAAATTTTGTTCAACAAGAAAATGATGCAAAAGGTTGTTCCAGTTACGGCCACTTTGCTTTAAGCCATACAAAGATTTTTTGAGTTTGCAGACTAACTTCTCTCCATTTTTGTCAAGTTCAACAAATCCCTCAGGCTGTTCTACAAAAACATCACAGTCAATTTTTGCATGAAGATAAGCAGTGCACACGTCCATCTGGTGCACAATGTACGACTTTTGCACAGCAATATCCATCAGCATTCTAACAGAAGTTAGACGTGCTGTAGGAGAAAAAGTTTCTTTGAAATCGACATCAGCTACTTGGGAATATCCCTTGGCTACATAACGAGCTTTGAAAGTTTCCTGGTCATTGGGTCCTGATTTAACACTATAGACCCATCGTCCCCCAATAACAGATCTATCTTTTGGCTTTTCAACAGGTTCGTACGTCTCATTATCGGCTAGTGCAGCTATCTCAGTGGTCATTGCCTGTTTCCACTCAACAGAATCTGGGGATGAAATTGCCTCAGAGTAAGACTTAGGGATACTGCTCACTCTGTAGCAATAATCAACAAAATTATTAGTGATATCCAATTCATCTGGATCAACATAGTCTTTTAAATAAGCTGGGGGCTTCTTTTCTCTCAAAGGAAATCTTCTAGTGGGCTCTGCATCTGAATGAGTTTCATTTTGAATCACTTCTGGAACAGTCCCAGGTTTCAACTCAGCCTCAGCCTTGTCAGCCTTCTCACTTTGTTTCAGCTCAGCAGGGTTATCTACAGCAATGAACTCATCCTCACCCACCACATTTCTAGAAATTTTATCACAGAATGTGACACATCTGACTCTTTTTATTTGACAAGTTTCAGGGAAATAAATCATGTAAGCAGGGCTGCACGGGTCATATCCCAGAAAAGTACCCTGCTCTGACCTAGGGTCAAGCTTTCCTGGGTTTTGAACCATGGCAAAACATTTTGATCCAAAAATGTGCATGTTGGAAAGGTCAGGTTTCTTTCCCGTGAACATCTCAAAAGGAGTTTTGCCTGTCCTTTTGTTGAAACACCTATTTCTAATGTAAGCAGCTGTTCTTACAGCATGATTCCACAATTCTTTTGGCAAATTTGCATGCAGCAACAAACACCTAGCCATCTCAAACAATGATCTCCAAGATCTCTCAGCAGTCCCATTCTGATGGGGAGAGTACGGAGCTGAAAATTCATGCTTTATTTTGTTCTCTGTGACAACAGCTTTGAACAAGTTTGAGGAATATTCAGTGCCGTTATCTGTTCTTAAACGTTTAACAGAGCCAAATGGAGCAGAATCAGCCAAGAATTTCTTAAATGCCCCAACAGCGTCACTTTTACTTTTTAGGAAATAAACAAAAATAAGACCTGAAAAATCATCCACAAAAGACATGACATACATGGAATTCTCAAAAGAAGTAGGGCTTATAGGTCCAGCTAGGTCACTATGGACTAGCTCTAAAGGTTTTCTTGACTTTTCATCAGGGTCTCTGCTCCTATATTGACACATTTTACCCTGGACACAGATCTCACAATCGAAATTATGCTTGTTGGTAATTTTCATTCCTTTAGTAATACCTTCTAGGCTCAACACATCTTTTACATTACAATGCCCAAGAATATTGTGCCACTCCTCCAGAGTGTGTTCACCAACAGCATTAATAGAATCAACACAGCTTACAGAATTTAAATAATACAGCTTGCCACATTTTTTAATATTAAACGCATTCCCATCTGAAGCAAACAACTTTGAGGCGTTTTGACTGAAATTAAATGATGCACCCTGATCAATAGCAGCCTGGACAGAGAAAATATTCTGCTTAAAACTAGGAATACAAAGAACATTTTTTAAAAGAACATTGTGTTTCCTATTTTTGGCGTCAGTCAGGGTAATTCTCGCATCACCTTTACACTCTACAATATTGTTCATCCTAGAACCATCTGCTAATTCAATGAAATGATTCCTAGGGTCAAAACTTTCATCTAAAGATACAAACTTAGATTTATCACAAATAATGTGAGCAGTAGCTCCACAATCCACCAGTAACTTTGTACTGTCTACAACAGAAGCACTTTCTGAGTCTGTTGATACTCTAAAACAAAAAGAGCTTTTCACATCTTTGCTATCAGTAGCCATCGCTTTTGCGGTATCTCTCTTTCTGCAAAAATTAGTATCATGAGATGCACTTTTACAAATTGAACACCACCGATTTTTCTTTGCACTGTGACTTTTACACTCATATTTCTTGTGACCTGACTTACCACATAAGTAACAAGTAATTTTAGAATCTTTCACTTTCATAATTCTTTCTTCACTTTCACTGTAGCCTTGTCGGGTCTTCTTTGTTTCCTCTTCACTCTTGAGAGCCGATTTGAATTTCATGAAGTCCATTTCTTTACTGTCAATTTGCGTGATGACGGTAGAAAACGCGTTGTAAACAGCTGGCAATCCCCTGATAATCATGGCGATTATCAGTCCATCGCTGATACTCTCGCCGGCTTTCTTCAGGTAGGATGCAGTTGTCTCTGCCCGCAGCAAGTAGTCGGTTACCGTCTCGCCATTTTTCATCTTCAGCGCAGCCAACTCGCAATACAGAGAAATAATTCTCGGTTTACTGCTGCCGAGGTAATGATCACGCAGAATCTTCATGGATTTTCTTCCATCTCCATAGGCGTCTCTGATAATCAACGAGAGACTTTTATCATCGAGCCTTTGCACAAGCTCGGAGAAAACTTTCTTATTCTTCTCAACATCCAGACTTGATTCTTCGCCCTCGAGGACGGCACCCAACGATTTCAAGTCTAGGTAGGCCCGAAATTTCACTTCCCACAACTCATACCTTTCGTCATTGCCATCAAAAGTTAGGTTACTGGGCCCATAACCTGTTAGACCAGAGAGGCCTCTTTCCATCTTGGAATAATGGAGTACGGCAACGATTATAAGTATGAGTGTGGGGTAGAGAAACACAGTAAGTAATCTAGGAACTACATGTACTGTACGTCCGTCGAGCACGGCGGCGAGAACAAGAAGAAGGAGCTCGAGCGCTCTCTACAGGCAGTTAACACATGAACATAGAAAACGGGACGGAAGCAATTTAATGGGCGACTGCGACAACTCATATATAATAATAAATATATATGCTGAAGTTGGATCTCAACAAATAATGTACCAAAAGTTAATATGAGAAAAGATGAAGCCTCTATTCTCTATAATTCAGATGAGCAAGAATTGCTTCTAGGCGCAGCAAAATTACATATAAAAAGGAGTAGCATATAAAAAGACACAACAGTAGAAGCAAACAAAAGATGGAAACAAAGTTACAGTGACTTAGCAAAGGCTAGCAACGCTCAATTAAATTCAGGGAAAAAATATTGAACTTACTCATAAATGATCTTTGTGGACAGCAAAGTGTCTTAAAACACTATGCTCAGCACTGAAAAAATATCTAAGGAGCTAATGCCAACATCGTAATAATATTGAGAGCACAATAAAGATTCATCGGAGACTAGCAAATACAAAAGGGAAAACAATGACAAAGATTGGGCTGTGAGCTTGAAGCTTGTGCCTAACTGACACCGGCACAGAGAAAACATAGTGAATGTTCCTAAGTTAATCACAAAAATGAGCTCTCACTACACAGACAAGTAAATTTAATGTAGTCTAGACACAATAAAACACTTAACATTAAACACTTGTTACTCACATATGCCCCCTCTGGGGCCCAAGCACTACACTCAGGAGAATCTCTTACGTGAATGACGACTCTGCCTGGAAAGCTGGTTTTATATACGCTGTGTATCGGAAGAACTTGCGAAATGGTTCTACATCACAACACACGAGTGCTAATTTTTGGAAATGTCGAAGTATTTCCGATTCAAATTTTAATAGATTTCGGGTTTATGTTAAATTAAATATGTTATCTAAAATTATAAAAATGCTTGTTGTAATCTTATTTAATTTTTAGAGGATAGTTTTAATAATTATGAAATTTAGAATGAAGTGTGGCTGGGTGGGCGTACACTACAAGTCTGCATACTGCTCCTAGAATCTTTGTAAAGGCCCTTTTACATTGACGGTGTCTTCGCGCTCCACACCGTCGCTCCATCCCGCCAGCCAAATAAGCTCCGCCCGCAGCAGAGCAAAATAACCCTTATTGCCACGCTCACGGTAAAAGAGCGCCAACATTCCGCATGCTAAATATTGGCGGTGTGCACTACCAGTCAACAACATTCAGTTGCTCTTGAGACCATAGGGAGCATGTGTAGTCATGGCTTACATATTATGGAGTAGAGAAGAAATTAAAACTCCTATCGAAAAATGTAAAGAATTTCCATGTTTATGGAACGTTAAGCTCGCAGAGCATAAAAACAGCGTGTCCAGAGAGAAGATGCTTTTAAAAGTATAGCATCTCACTTCCCCAATTATATTTCAATGGTTAAAATAAAAATTCAAACACTGAGAGGCCAAAATAGGAAACAGCTCCCACTATTCAAAAAATCAAAGAAACATACACAGCGTATGTGAACGTAAAATTAATTAAAGTGCAATTAAAATTGTACGGTGTGCATTGCTCTCAGGAAAAGTACTTCAAGTAGACGAAAAACATTCGGCAGGTGTCATTAGAAGATTATTGAAATTAAAGATGTAAAAAATACACCTACAAATTAGTAATTGGTATTTATTAATTCTTTCTATTCTTAGTGTTCTTTTTATGGTAATTGGGTAGCATTAAAGTTTTTTAGAATATTAGCTTTTTACTTCTGCAAAATATTCTGTAAATATTCTGCAAATAGTTCTGCCAAGTATTCTGTTAGTATTACAAGAGCAATACTGACGAACAATGCTCTCACTGAAAATGTTCAGATAAACCTAGATTGAACATGAAAAAACACAAATTTGTTAAAAATAAACGTAGAAATGTAGTTTTAATAAAAAAAAGGAAAAGTTAACATACGTCAGTAGAAACAATGATGGTAATGCTGATTTTATTCCTGTATTTCCTCCTCATTCTCTCCTTCAGCGCAAACTTCAATATTAAATCGACTTTTCTGTTGTGCAAGGGGATTTTCATTACGCTGGTGAAATACTCTGTTGATGACATCCCGTACCAATTTCGGCTTAGGCTTCCAACCGTGACAGGTTTTTCATTCTTCCTACTAACCATTCTTCTTTGAAAGACTGCATTTACCACTTTTTAGACATCGTTTTTGGAGGGCTAGCCATTTTGAATACTAGTGCGGAAAAAATATGAAAATTTGAGTGTTTAAAATAATTATTTAATTTTTAGGCATTCATTTAAAAGAATGCACAACCAGTTCTACGATCAAAATGAGCGTCACTACACTGCAACGTGCCAAGCAAATCGAAGTGGAGCACCGGCTATCCTGGCTTGGCCGGGCTTGCAAATTCGTAAGATACTCGTTTGTTACGCGTTTTTAAGGTCGAGAAACAGATTGAACACGTTCTACCCCATCCGATAGGCGTGGTTTTGAATCAGATATTCATTTGCATACGGTGTTGAAACAATAATTCTTAACTGCATTATTAAATTTAATTCAGTTAATGATGAATTTACTGTCTGACTTGAAAAAAAACATATTTAGCAATGGATCAAAAATTAATTAAACCTAGCAAGCCAGGAGGGATCGAAAAAAAAACAAGATCTCGGTGGAAATCCCAGGAGGGGGAGCCCTGCGTGGTGATTTCTGTCTCTCGGGGTGAGCGTTGTGTTGAGCGGCAATGTAAAAGCGAGTCGGTGTGCACTGACGCTCAATCCTCTAGTGGGAGGAGCTATAGCAAGTCTGTAGTGATCGCCCTCATCCGCACTTCAGTCTAAATTTCATAAATTATTAAAACCATCTTCTAAAAATTAAATAAAGTTAACGTAATCATTCTTAAAATTTTAGATCACTATTTTCATTCAACATTACCCTTAAATCTATTAAAATTTGACCAAAGAAATACTTCGACAAGAAAGAACGGCGTTTTTACCTAGAACCATATCGCAAGTTCATCCGTTTCCGGAAAATTCCGGAAACGCTCGTCCGCTCAAAGCGCATATAAGGCCGGCTCCCCAGGCAGAGTCGTCATTCTCGTATAGATCCTCCTAGCGCTTGGGCCCCAGAGCGGGCAATTGTAAGTATCAAGTGTAACGATAAGTGTGTATTATGTCTCAACTTTCCTGTGTTGTGTCTTAACTTGTTCCGTGTTAGGGAGCTCTCGTTATTGTGTCGTAGAAATATTCACTATGTTGTCTCTGTGCCAGTGTTAGTTAGTCACCAGCCTCAAGCTCACTGCCACATCTTTGTCATTGTTATCGTGTTTGCTATTCTCCGATGATGCCGTATTGTGCTGTCAGTGTTAACCGATGTTGGCATTGGCTCCTTAGAAATTTTTTTGTGCTGAGCATAGTGTTAAGACACTTTGCTGTCCACAGAGATCATC
The DNA here is from genome assembly GCA_030386875.1 of Morinoia aosen. NCBI lineage: Eukaryota > Metazoa > Arthropoda > Malacostraca > Amphipoda > Talitridae > Morinoia > Morinoia aosen. Next base: position 17,477,558 of record CM059575.1, on the reverse strand, counting down.
CTTGGTTTGCTCATCTTTTGTGTGTTCCAGCTTCTAATTAATTGTGTTCTCAACTTTTGTATTTTGACTAAGTCAGGTTTAAATAATTTTGGAATTCCTCTGCAATTTTTAGTCAATGTTTAAATTCATATCTTGAGAAATGAAGCTATGATAGGTTATTTAAACCAATAGAGATTGTATCTTCTGTAGTCACTCACTCAAGTCAAGTCACATAAATAATCATTCCTTCTTGCTCATCTGAATAATAGAGTATAGAGACTTCACCTTTTCTCATACTTATATCTTAGTACATTAATTATCTAATTACCTCAGTGCTTTAGCTATTATTTTGGCTGTAGTTCATTTAAACTCAGTTGTGCTGCTGCTTGTAATGTCAGGATAGAGCTTGTGACCAGTTGGTCTGGAACACTGATTCTGGTGTTAAGATGATTCAGGCTGCGACTCGGGCGCTAGAGTTGCGGACTGACTCTTGTCATCGGACTCCTGCCATTGTTTATCCTGTTAATGTTGCAGTTTGCGCAGTCTTGCACATGTGTTATGAATAGACTCGTTTTTTTGTTTGTTCAAATAATCCAGCACGACGTCCCCTGACAGGATCGACTGGACCACACATCCATGCACTCACAAACACGTATGAAACCAAACCCTAACTTCTTAATTTAAGGAGCTTACCTCCTCCAAGTTTTCGCCTTCAAGTCTCCTCCGGGTTCATCCTCCGGGTTTTGCCTCTGAGTTGATTCTCCGAGTTTCCCCTCTCATTTAACTTGTGAAACTGGAAGGCCTGCATCCCTGCAGCTAAGCCGCTTGAACCTTTAGTTGTGACTACCTTTGGGCCGAGAGTCCCTTCCTACCGAGTTTTCCCAACCGGTAGCTATCCCCATACTCATCACTAAATTCACCACTCACTAGTGTCGGAACCTCTCACACTTACACCATCATCAACTTCACACTCCAGCACACGCTTCCACAAGCCTGAGCTGAACGAATCGTCTGAAGTTATTCAACCTCCTCGGACTCTCACCAAGATCGTCTCTCGAACAAGAATCAAGCCTCGCACTTCAGCGTGCAACCTTCTCCTCAATAAATCCCCATACCGGCGAGTGAAACTATTCTCTCATTTTCCTCCGGTGTTGGCTTGTGGTAATTTTTGTTGTTGATTGTAGACGCTTGAAATATTGCGTCCGAATACCGCCTAACTCCTTCTGAGTCAGTGGCCTAATTTTTATCAATTCGTAATTCAATGTGCTTACCCGAGCACTGGTGACCCAAAAGTAGTAAAAGAACATCTTCCTTGTCACTTGATAAATTCCTCAAATTCAACCTTTAAAAATATCATTCAGTTGTTTCCCCCACTTTGGGAGAACTTCATAAGTCCACCGTCGCTCCACACCGTAGGTGTAAAATGAGCTTAAGAATTCACACTCTGTTTCCTCTTCAACGTCAAATGGAGGACAGCTAGCTGTAGAATACGCCATCTTGGTTTCAGAGCACTTATAAATTTTGAATTTACTTTGGAGATTCGAAATCCTCGTCGCCCCTACACGGCTATGGTACGTTTCGTATGGTTTTCTATCAAATATTTTTTTTCTATTATTTTTTTTTTCAAATCCAATGTGTTATAAATCTCATGTATTTCCTTTTAATATTGAACGTTTTTTTCTTTTTCTATTTTTACTAAGCAGGGCTGGGCAATATTTAATTTTAGGCGATGCAACCTCCGGGATTCCTCTCATTCGGAAGCGGGGCTGCGGGATATGTTTGCTGAAGTCCCGACCATGGAGCTAGGCCCGACTTCCACAGTTGAAAATCTAAGAAAGAAAGGTCCGGATGGAATAAAAGATTGGTATAAGTTTATACAAGGTAATGATAGAAGTAGTGAAGTTCAAGTTGATGAATTAGTAGTTAATGGTTGCAGTGTGCAAGATAGGATGCAACTGGTGAAAGCAGTTGAAGAATACTGGGAGGACATTGGTGGAATGAATGAGCAGGTTACAGATAATGCACCCATAAATTTTCTGATTGATGAACGTGAACTGCAAATGGAAGACGAAATCACTTGTGAAGAGATTGTAAGTTTTTTGAAGAAAGTGAAAAATGGAAAGGCATGTGGCCCTGATAAGATCCCATATGAGTTCTATAAATTTGGAGGAGAGAGTGTGGTCAGTATGTTGAAATGTTTATTTGATGAGATATGGAAGAGTGAAAGAGTACCGGATGACTGGAACAAGTGTAATGTAGTTCTGTTGCATAAGGGTGGACATAAGAGTATGAAAGAACTTAAAAATTACAGACCAATTGCACTGGGTGACACTGTATGTAAGATATTTTGTGGTATTTTGAATGAGAGAATGAAAAATTTAGTTGAGGAATTAGGAGTCCTAGGTGAAGAACAGAATGGTTTTAGGCAGGATAGACGTGGGGAAGATAATCTGTTTGTAGTGAGTGAAATAATTGAGCGAATGAGGAAGGATGATAAGAAGGTGTATTTAGCATTCCTGGATATTGAAAAAGCGTATGACAGAGTGGATCGGGTTAGGCTCCTTGAAGTTCTGAGAAAAGTTGGGTTTAGCAGAAAAATAGTAAAAATTGTACAAAGTCTGTATGAGAACACAAGCGCTATATACAGGTTAGGAAATTTGGAAACGGGGCAAGTGAGGAGTGTTAGAGGAGTGAGACAGGGCTGTACTCTGTCTCCCCTGTTGTTTGGATTGTACACAGAAGAATTAGCAGTTCGACTGAGAAGGAGTGGCTTAGGACTGAAAGTTGGTAATGAGAGACTGAGCTGTTTGTTGTATGCTGATGATGTGGTTGTGGTTAGTGGATGTGGACATGAACTGCAAAGGATGCTTGACACTGTGAACGGATATAGTACAGATTTCAAGATGAACTTCGGTGCCGACAAAAGCAAGGTTATGGTTATAAATAGTGATGAGACTGATAGAGACAGACTGTGGAATATTGGAGAAATCAGAATAGGTAGAACAAAAGAATACAAATATCTAGGTTGTATGATAAGTGAAGATGGATGCACTAGAACTAAGGGTGAGAAAGTGGCAAAAGCTATGCAGTGGAGTGGACGATTAAGTAGCGTGGCCAGATACAGAGCAAACAAGTATGAATGTGTGAGAGGAATGTGGAAGTATGTTGCTGTACCTAGTGTCATGTATGGTATGAGTGCTCTTGCCTGGAATGGAAGTGATCTTGAAAAGCTGGATGTAATACAAAATAAGGTAGGACGGTTAGCATTGGGTGCTCCAAAATGGACAGCTACAGAAGCCATTAGAGGTGACCTTGGGTGGAGCCTATTTTCAGAAAGAATGATGAAGGCGGTGCTGAATTATAAGGTGAGAATTGAAAGAATGCAGAATAGCAGATGGGTAAAGCGAATTTTTGAATGGAATCTGAGTGTAAGCTATTGGGAGAAAGTGTGTTGGGGGCATGCAAGGAAGCTTAGTATGCAAAAGATTATTCATGTTAGAATTGGGAGACCTGTGGATGACTGGAGTTTAATAAATCCTGGAGGTGTAGGGCCTGAGTGGGACTGCAAGAGGTGGAAGAAAGAGATTGAGAGGAAAACAAAAGAGTATGGATTGAATAAGTGGAGGCTTAGCATGGTGCGGAAGCCTACACTTGACTGGTATATGAAAAAAGAAGCACCTAAGTTTGAGATGTTCTATGATGGTAGTTTTGGAAGTCAACTCTTGTTTGCTGTGAGATGTAAGTCATTGAGTGTGAACAGACGTACATGGAGGTGGAATGAGAATAATAACAGATTATGTCGGCAGGGTATTAGTGGAGTGGAGGAAACAATTGAGCATTTTGTGCTGGAATGTAGTAAGTATGAGCAAGAGAGAGAAAGTTTTATGAATGTGGTGCTTGAGCAGTATGGAGAGAATGAGTGGTATGCCAGATGTGCTGAAGATGATTGCGGTATAAGCTGTCTTGCTGGATTGGATCAGGAGTGCAATTTGAGTATCATTGAAGCTATGAAATTGTTTCTTGTGCGTGCCTGGAGTAAGAGACAGTGACTGGAATGAGCCAGTCAGGTAGAATGGTCAGTAATGACCCAATATGCCTGGGGATGGTGTTTTGACGCACTGGCTATCCCAGTGACGCCATCCAATGGCAGCTTGTGACAAGGATTGGTAAATCCTGAGTAGTTTAGTGGACAAGTCTGGTACCAGGCGCTGAACTCTTTGTGTGATAACTGTGGAGGGAATTGTAGGCCGTTACAAAGGCCCCGACGCTGTCGGCCTTCAATTTCAAGTTCAAGTTCAAGTTCAAGTACATTTGACTCGAAGAGCCGGAGGCAGCCGAGGCGCCAACCGGAGTTTGTGCAACATTTCAAATACCTTAGGGTGGTCCTGGATGCCCTACCTTCGTTGGTGGCCCTATTTAGATTACTTACGAGTCTCCTGCTTGCCTATTGTAAATCTCCAATCTATATCTCATACATATTGCGGCGCAGATCGAGAACTGCTGCTCAAATTATACATTGTTATAATCCGCAGCAGATTAGATTATGCGGCCTCTTTATACAGGTTCGCAGCCACCACTAATCTGACAAACTTAACAATTCAAAACCCTCCTTTTGCATCGCAACAGGTTACAGAAAAACCACTCCTATATCCTTATTAGAAATAGAGGCTAATATACCATCACTTAAGCTCCATCAAGAGCAAATTGCCTGCTTATACTACTGCAGAATGATGCAGCTGCCAATTGATAGTAGAACACTATAGAAGATGCAGACCCTCTGTTGTTTGACTAACCAAGCATTTTCAATTCAAACCTCCACTCCTTCATAACCCATGTTCAACCAATCTTTTCCAAATATCATCTCCCTAGCCCCCCCCTCCATGTCCCTTTGCCACTGGTCTAACCTCTCTCACTGTGATAATGGTATAATAGAGAAAACTATACATTCCAGGAATTTCTACCTACTCCTGTATCATGTGTCCTCTACCTGTGCCCAACAAATCTTCCAAGATTTACTTTACACCAAATTTGAGCAATATTTAGCCATATATAGAGAAGGTTCTTGCATCCAAAAGCCTATTATCTCTGCTTCAGTGGCAGTAGTTATCCCTTCCAAAGGAGTTACCTTAAATTGAAAACTTAGTCCATAGACCCAGATCTTGGTGGCAGAACTGTATGCCATTCAAGAAGCACTTATTTGAGATCATAGCAACTTACAATCCCAAGAAAACTCCGTTATTTTTTCAGACTCTAGAAGTTTTCTCTACCTGATACTAAACCAAACACCAAAGCAACACATATGTATTAAGTTTACCATCCAAAAAAACCTTACCTTGTTCTTTGCATCTCATGTCATTAAATTCCGGTTGATTCCAGGTCACAAAGATATAGCCAGTATTGAGGCAGCAGACCTTGCTGCAAAGGTGGCTCACTCTCTTATATCCCACCATCACTTCTCCCAGGGTGCGTACAGGCATGGAGAAGCATGGAAAGTAGTTGAATTTCGAAAATAAAATTCAAGGCCTCGAAAGTAGTGGAATTTTAAAAATGGTCATTGAAAGTCATGAAATTTTAGGATTTTCGTGAAAAGAAAATTTTACTGTTGAAAATTTTCGTTCCGTTTGGTCCGCGTTGAGCGAGGCGTTGTCAGTAACCTTCGAGTGTTACTTGGGCTCTGATTGGTTGATACAGCTACGTCTTTAGTGTCCGCGATTTTGATTGGTTCTCAGGCGTCACGTGAAACCAAACGCGCTCAGTGTGACTGAAGACACGCGCTCGCTCGGACCATTGTTGACCTGTCGCCACTGTTGAACATTTTCGAGCTGAGTTTTTATCATCGGTCTTGACCATCCCGTGTGTGTGTGACTAGAGTTACGGTGCCGAGACTGAGTTGAGGAATTATCGTCATGCCAGGCAGTTGTTCTTTCAACAATCAGATGGCTGCAAAGAAAGTGAATGAGAGGCTTGCTTTCTCCTTCAGGGATGATGTGAAGAATTTCCTTGTTGCTGTCATCAAGAAGATTGTTGAGAAGTCACCTTTGAAGTTCGGGTTGGCCCGAAACATGGGCTGGCTGGTGCCAAGTGTCTTTGTGGATCGCACAAAGAGAGAGAAGACCAAGTCCATACTGAAAAACTGTCTGCAGCTGCTCAGTGATGCTAAGAGGCTACCACAGGGTGACATCGATGAGGTGATGAGCCAGTTTTCAGAGTTCTTTGATGAGGCACAGAGGAAGATCAGCACTTTCAACAGTTTTCAGCAAGACACTGATTGGCTAGATGTCTTCTGGAGCAGCCAGCTGGCCACATCCTCCCTCAAGAAACTGTGGCTGGTTGTGAAGATGCTACTGGTCCTGTCACATGGCCAGGCTTCAGTGGAAAGGGGCTTTTCTGTGAGCAAGCAGCTCATGGAAGTCAACATGGGTGAGAACACCATCGTGGCGCAGAGAGTGGTCATGGACCACATCAAACATGTAGGAGGTATCTCCAAGGTTGACATTTCCAAGAAACTCCTCTTTTCAGCTTCACAGGGCAGACAGCGCTATCAACACTACCTGGATCAAAAGAAGGAAGAGGCAGAGAAGCAGAAGAAGGGAGAGAAGAGGAAGAGAGAACTGGATGAAGTGGAGAACCTGAAGACAAAACGGAAGAGGATGGAGGAGAGTCTGCAAGCGCTGGTGGAGGATGCTGACAGCTTTGCACGGAAGGCAGAGGACAAGAATGATTTGCGCCTACTGGCAAAGTCAAATGCATTGAGGAAATCAGCCAAAGACAAGCAAGAACAACTCAAGGGGCTGAATGCGGAAATTAATGACAAACTTAATGCACTGGCAAATGCATAGCAGATGCTATTGAACTGTCCAGCATGACTGTTTGGTGTTGTGATGATCATTTACACATTTATGAAAACAAGACCTGCAAGTAATGATGAATGTTCTGTGAAGTTTATGACTGAAATACATTTATTGTGCTGCAATTTAACTTTGTGTGACATTATTTTGGGCAGAGAGAGGTAGTGAAAATGTGATTTGGTTGGCATAAAAAGTCATGAAAAAGTAGTGGAATTTTGAACCTCAGAGCCTGTACGCACCCTGTTCTCCGTCGAAGGACAAAATTGAAATTCGGACATGTAAGGTAGTTAATAGGCACTGTGGACACTCCTGGCAGACTACAGTGAGAACTTCAGGTTCACAGTAAGATGTCTATTAAAAGCTGGCCTTGGGCCCAAAGTAAGTTACACGTTGATGAGGTTACTCTGGCAAGATTTGAGTGGGCCACGCTGGGAGAAAATCTAGTTAATGTTGAGGACTAGACCATAATCAATTTTCCACTTTTGGATGCCTAAATATTGTTTATGAAATCGAAATAAACAAGTTTTCTTCTATGCAATTTCCATCTGAAATGAGTATTTTACAAGTTATAGCGGTAAAGCGGTAAATGAGTTACCGGAACTCCAGTGTTTTATGCGGGGAAAAATGAATAGGGGAAGCAAACACTTTATTACAAACGTAAAGAGGTTGGGTTGTGAGGGGTAGCCACAGTTCGGTAAATCTGAAGGAGATGACAGTTGTCGATTTTCCACTTTTTGGTGCCTGAACCTAATTAATTGAATCAAAATAAACAAGTTTTCTTCTATGCACTTTTCATCTCAAATGAGTATTTTACGATTTATAGCGGTAAGTTTAGTTTCGTCATTGATGACGAATGTGCTCGAATAAACAGCTACTCATCGATTTTCGAATTTTTGTTGCTTGAATCATGGTAATAACATCGAAATAAACAACTTTTCTTCCATACACTTTTTTCGTCAAATGAGTATTTAACGAGGTATAGCGGTAGGTTTGGTTTCGTCTTTCAAGACAGCGCTGGAAGCGAGACGCCATTGCAGTATTGCCATACAACTCGATCAAAGAATTTCTTTCCGCTTCAAAGACTGGAGTTACGATAAGTCATTTACCGCAATAACTAATAAAATACTCATTTGAGACAAAAAGTGCATAGAAGAAAACTTGTTTATTTCGATCTAATTAACTATGCTAAGGCATCAAAATTTACAAAATCGACAACTGTCATCTCCTTCAGATTTACCCACAGTTCTTTTAGTGAAAATTATAAATCAATTGAAATTCTACTATGCATAAACATAGTTAATGAGATGAAAAGTTATATTGTTGATGTGAAAGACTTAATTCAAATGTTCCCAGATACGTCAAACCCACAATATACCAGGGTTGAAGTTACGGACCAGCGGTCATCTCAAGGCTGCCAGTTACGTCAAAGCAGCGGTGATGGCTACATGTGTTTCGGCGCGCTTGCACACACTCGATCATTTGACGTAATGGGTCTGTTACAACCTTTATTTTTAATTTTCACTAAAAGAACTGGGGCTATCCCTCACGACCCAACCTCTTCACGTTTGTAATATGTTAGCTTCCGTTATTATTGCTGCAAAAAGCAACTTCAAAGTTTAATACTTAATTACTTCCCGCTCCAAACACTACAGTTGCCGTAAGTAATTCATTCCTATAACTCGTTGAATAATTATTTCAGACAGAAAGTGCATAGAAGAAAAGTTGTTCATTTACACATAATTAACTAGGTTTAGGCATCCAAAAGTGGAAAATAGCTTATGGTCAAGTCCTCAACATTTACCAAAAATCTCACTTGGCTCATTTTGGCTTAGCAGATAGCTCCAATTTGGCTCTATTGAGATAATTGAACACTTACTCTTGTATTTTCCAAACCATGCAAATTACGGCAACATCCTTAATACACATTTGACTTTCCTGTTACTTTCCTGTTACAATACAATTCCTGTTACAATAAAAACCTCCTTGGAGGTGGTCCTTTCCTGGCCCTATGCAAACAATGATAGTGCAAGCTGTTCTCAGATATTTAACAGATAGTGGTAACTGGTAAAATTAACCCAATTTAAACCTAACTTTAGTCATATTTCCCATGGGTAGTATTTCAAAATCTGATTTAACATGAGGTGATGAAAGTTATGCATTGCTAATCAAACCCTAGCCATATTATTTGTATCCAGTACATAACAAATCTAATAATTGTGGGAATGCTAACACCTCAAATGCACAAATTGAAAAAATATTTATAACAATTAACACATGCGGTAGATATCTCAGAAAAATCTACCAAGAACTTACAGCCTATTTTACCCCAAACTGTCTCCTTGAGAGGACCGTCTAATTGGGAGTCCAAAATATGTCAAATTTTCTTTTATTGCTTAATTTGGTAGAGCAATGCACAGTTAATATGCAGTAAAAAATTTGCAAGCATCTGAAGCACCTAAGGCGAGTAAACGGGGGAGAAGGAGCGGCGGGAAGGGTCGCATAGCGTGTCAGCGCTCATGTACCATATCATTTTACCGAGAGATTCCTCCACCGACTTTTTATTTTTAAAGACATGTATATTTATCATTCAGCTGTTTAAGAACTTTTATGATTTGGCAACGTTGAGTGCTCGGTACCTCCCATGGACTTTCCCTCCTCCTGTTCTGTAAACATAAATAAGACTGCTGGCCTTTGAGGATTTCAGTGTCACATGAATGCTGAAGCAATTACAATGTCGAACAATTAGCTGAATCTGCCTGTCAAGCTGAGAGAAGCTGTTACTGCATCTGCTAAGTTTAGTTAGGATTGAAGCAGACCTCAGGTGCACCTGAGCGATACGTTACCTCTGAGCCTCACGCGCGGTTTGCTCGGTACGTGGCCCCTGATACCACTTATGGCACTAGTTTCTTCAAGGAAGGAACCACAAAAACTTTGATGAAAGATAACCAAAGTCGAGTAAATATTTCAGAACGGCTTTCATAACGTCAACTGCGCTGATTTCTTGGAGCAATATAGCTTGCAAATGAAGAGAACTGTTTTTCAGTACTAAAATGCATTTTTTGAACAATGCAAATGTCAATTTTTAAGCCACATCTTCTCAGAAATTTGAACTAAATAAATAATGAAGGTATCTAAGGATGCTTTATTTCCAATTTCAAGCCTGATACATATCACTTTGTACATTGGATTTTCAAATGCCATATAACTAACGCCATTACGCTCCCCCCCCCCCCCTTTCAAGACCGGTACCCGTTTCAGACACCTGGGTAGAGTGGGGTATTGTGCTTGGAATTTTTCCCCTATACCCAACAGAGAAAATCGCCACCAGTGCCGGGGCTCGAACCCGGGTCTGCCTGCAGGGAGGCAAGTTCGATAGTCGCACGGCTACGACGAGCGCTCCCAGGGAGACAATGTCAGGGCCCAAGCTTAGAGTTTGGTAGGCCTTCTTTTTTTGTTGAAATAAAATGTTTATGTTATGTAAAGGACCACCTTTTTTTGATTCACTACTGTCCTGTTCTTCAGCACCTAGTACTTTCCTCTTCAACTTTGGTCTTGTTTCATGATCTTCTTCCACAACTTAATGTTTCTATGCCCTTTCTGCATAGATTCTGCATTCCCTTAACTCCTTACTAAATGGTGCCTTCCTCCTTCCTCTCTTTGGATTGCATTTGTTGCTTGGTAGGGAGGCTAAAACTAATGACTAATCCAATCTCAGAAATTTGCATTTGTAAAGCAATGATTTTGTTATCATTGGATGCGCAAAGAGTTGCTGTATAAAGAGTCAGCAAATATCGTCGTTAGAATTCATAGTAGTATCTTAGTTACATTTAAAAAATCTACGGAAAAATGAAAGGATCTGAAATTTTTTCTTTACCCATCTCCACACAGCTAACATACCGGTAGGTTTGAAGAAAATGAGTAAACTTCACAACTTAACTGTACATTCATTATTCGGTCAATATTGAATATAATGTTGTCAACGAATTTCATAATTTCGTATGTATAGATAGGTAATATAGTTGATTTTAAGACGTTTTAAAAGAATGACAATGTGCCCGGAAATGCTTATTTTTGGAGATATTTAACTTTGAAGTTATAGGAACGTCGTTTATAAAATTGAAAAAACGGTGAGGTAAATAAGCAGAAATCCGGTTCTGACGTAACGATAGGTAAGGTTAGGTTTGGTAAAGTTAATTTAGTTAAGTATCCTAACCTAAGTAAGCCTAAAATATCTTAATTTATCTCAACCATACCGAGGCCGATGACTCCCGCCAAAAAACTTGGCGTGGTCCGCGTCCGCAAAACGCCGGAAGAGCCATATCGAAACTGCCGTTAATGCTATTCTTACCTGGCGTTATTTATCCTATATCTCCTAAACTAAGCATTTCCGGGCACATTGTCATTCGTGCAAAACGTCTTAAAATCGACTATATTACCTTTCTATACCTACGAAATTATGAAATTCGTTGACAACATTATATTCAATATTGACCCATTATTCAAGTTAAAAGTTTTGTTAAAGGTTCATTGTAAAGGGAAAGGGTTCCTCTTTCTGTCAGTGAAAAAAAAATGCTGCTAGCCTTACAAAAATCTACAGAATTTGAGTTTTTATTTTGGTAAAATATTCAAAAAACAGAAATCCAAAAAATCACTAGCCATTATTTATCTATTGCTTTTTCATGCTTTTTCATCATGCATTTTCATAGATTTTTACTTTTTGAATCTTGTGGTATGTGAAATTTTTTAGTAGGTCTAATAGTTCTGGAGTTATAAGCATTTTATGTAAAATAATAAGTTTTCACAGTTTTTGTTTGTTCATTTTGTGTATGGCTGTTATCAAGCAGTTTCATTGCTTATAAAGAGTTTTATATGCATAGAGCTTTTTTTCTTATATACAATGGTGGTATTATTTTTTGCCTTGGAGTAAATCTGCCGATTTTGGAACCCCATTTTTGGAAGAAAATGAAAAAATAAATAAAAAAAGGCAGAGTGGGAACCAGCATGCCTCAGCTACATTGCTGGCCTTCTAAGAGGTCGGGCAGCACCGGTAGCCACACTCTAGACTGAGCGGAAGAATTCATACAGATTTGAACGTGTTACCTCTCCTGCCCTGTTCCCCTACCTTATTTTAATTTCCACCAATGTATAGCGCTCAACAAGACGTTTGAAACCATATATGGTAACCCTAGGTTTGCTGATGTCATATGTACTAGCTTTGCTGACTTTCTAAGAGTCCAGGATATGGCAACAGGTTAACCTTTATAAAAACTAAACTATGAATTTTAAAATAATCCTCTGATTCCTTATACAGCAACCTTTTGCGCATCCAATGATACCTAAATCATTATTCCTACAATAATTACTTTTTGAGAAGCAGTGGCTTGAAAATTGTCCAGTTTCCCGTCCCTTTTCTTTGCATTATCTCCGTAATTATGGTGAAAATGGAAAAAATTGTCCAATACAACCCCTATTTATTTTCTAAAATACACACATATGCCAAATTTCATAGATCTAGATCTCACAGAAAAAACGTGATTGCCATTTTCTTGATTCTGACTAGTCCGTCCCCTTAAAAATTAATTATTTATATGAGCAATATGTTAACTACCAGGTAGTGCAATTATTGGGGGAAATGATAATAAATTATGCTACATTGTCCCTTTAGTTAACTTGCAATGTTGCATTAGGCTAGGATATTTATGTTCTGTTTTGTTAGGTCTTTTGTGTTATACCTTATCAATCAATGTTTTTTTTCACTTGTGAAATAGCAGCTTAGCTCCCAAGCTAAAGCCTTGCTAACATTTTTTTTCCTAATCTACTGCATTGCAGTTAGTAAAATAACAAAAAAACTTTCATGTATGTTGTAAATTAATAGGTTCTATATTTCTTATGTACTATTTAGTGGCCATTGAATTAGTCAGTATCTTCCAAATTAACGGTTCCATTAGTTGTATGGTTCCATTCCCTGCACTGCTACAATTAAGAAGACAATGCTGTTATAGAGGCAAAATTCTCCCCTTTGGTAGCTATGTAAATGATACTTGATATGCTTATGTAAAACCAAATTCAGAACACATTTTGTTGACACAAAATTTTTGAGTTTTGCCTTAGAAACCCCTGAGCGGGAAACAACTGTTGTATCAATGGGAATTAGCGCTCCCAGTAGGACTTTGTGAGGGCCCAAGCTTAAGGTTAGGTAGGCTTTCTTTTTGTTTAAATAACATAAGTTTTTTATTTATTATGGACCATCTTTTTTCGGTTCACTGCTGTCCTGTTTTTCAGCACCTACTATTCTTCTTCAACTTTTTCTTGTTTCATGATCTTCTTTCTCAGTTTTCTGTTTCTGTTCCCATTCTGCATAGATTCCATGTTTCCTTAACTCCATACTAAATGGTGCCTTCTTCCTTCCTCTCATTGGATAGCCTTTGTTGCGGATAGGGAGGCTTGAACTACTAATAATCTAATCTAATCTTGCCTTAGAAAGAAAAATATTGAATAAAATATACAATTTTGAAAGCCTTTTTGGTAGTCTAATAACTCGGGAAATATTCAAAGCACAAGCTTGATTTTAGTCTTATTTGATGCTGAAATAATTGGTAAAAATCAAGCAGCTCTTTAGTTTTGTAATTTTGCAGTAGGAAAGTTATTGTAAAATATTTCATGTTCCAAATTTTTTTATCAAGAATCCTGTAGAATAATTACTCTTCAATGTAACTCAACTGTAAAGTCAGAATTGTAAAAACTGACTGCCAGATTTGTAGACTATTTATTCATGTGTTGATGAAACTTAAATCTAGTTTGTACATTGAATAGTGTTATCTAAAGTTAGTTAAGTTTTTATGTCAATAACTTACGAGCATAGAAAAAGCCCATTGAAAAAAGTGAAACTAATGCGCTAGCCCCCACTTGTACCCCTGTACGACCTGATGTAGCTGCTTGGCTGATGAGTTTGATTTGCAGTCTTACCTATAGAAGCTGCAGTCTTACCTATACTCCTCCTGAAACGGGTATTGGTGATATGCAGAGAGGAAGTCAGAACTTTTTGTTGAATAAATTTATGTTTATACATTTTAAGATTACTGAACACAAAAAGACTAGAATCAAGATTTGGGCTGGTAACTAAGGTAGGACACTACACCTCCATATCTTCAGAATGGCTCAGCCAAATGTTTTCAAACTTGAACAGGATATAGTTGAGACCATTGGGAATCAAATAACATAATTTACATAAAAAAATATGAATCGTGAATGTTATCATTTTTTACAGCATTATCCCCTTAATGGTTTCATCATTTGAAAGTTGCGGCTGTGTAATTAATTTACTTAATATGGTATAGCCAAATTTCTCAATATATCTCTTGATTTGCTCTTATATTCTTTAGGCAGTTGCTCATTGGATCTGGTGGTAAAGTCTTATTGTGACAGAATTTACTGTTGTCCTAATGCTAAAAGTTATGGACATAAAATTGTTACAATAGCAGAAAACACTCATCAATAGCTAGCTGCTGTTGATGATGCGCCAAAGTCCAATTGTGTTGTAACTATTCATGATACCTTCACATGCCCATTGTTGTAATATATCAGAAACTATGCAGTCCCAATTATATATTTATTGAAACTTTGCAGTCTATTGGTCATTAAAGTCTCTTTGGAGGTTTTAGACAAAGAACACAGACAATGAGTTGATCAAAGTATCTCAACTTGTTTTTTATTTTAAGAGAGCTTGAGGCAGATGTCTTCAAATGCTAAAAATAGCTTATGTTGAGGAATAGACTATGCTCTAAGTAGTTATTTTTTTCTGTAGGATTGGTGCAACCAAAGTGCAATGTCAGAGTTGGCAAATTAAGACTTGAAGGTGATATTTTCAGTCTGAAGATGATATTTGCATCTCAAAATGTTTCTTGTTATAGACTACAAAGGTCTTGAAATTTTTAATGATTGACAGTGTTTGAATGAAGATGTTGAGTGAACTCTTTCTTAATTTCAATATGTAAAGTTGGAGAAGAAATATATGGATGATAGATTTTCATACTATCCTTTTCCGTTAACGAATATTACAGTTGTACCTCGGTACTCGACCATAATCTGTTCTGAAGTGGTGGTCGAGCACCGATTTGTACAAACACCGAAACCAATTTTCCCATAAGAAATGATGGAAAGTATTTTTATCCGTTCATACCATTAAAAAAATACCTAAAATGTTATAAGAACGTGTATCTAAACAACAGTGAAGACTTGAATGTGCATAAGTAGTACATGATAAAGATAAATGCAACTCGACTGCGACGCGAGGTCGGACACTCGTACACCACTTTGATTTTTTGCTATAATTTCCTTCTTCAGTTCAATAGTGGTCCTCACTGTTTTCCTCTTTGCCTTCCCCTTATCACTGTCTTACTTTGGACCAATTATTAAGGGCTAGAGCAACACAAAAAAGTTTAAATCTGGGAAGAAATACTCGAAAAAACTGTGTACGTCTTATCCGCTGGCAGTTTGAGTCTAACTGACACTAACCTGCTGGCCGAGGAGCGCATTCAGGTTGACTCGGCTAGTCGAGTACCAAAAATCTGTTCGAGGTCCGATGCATTTTCTACCCTAATTTTTTGGTCAAGCACCGATTTGGTCGAGTATAGAAGCGGTCGAGTACCGAAGTACGACTTTATTATGCTTTAACAATTGAAATAGGAAATAAATACTTAAATGACAAACTTTTCATTTTTTAGTTGCCTTTTACATTATTTTTTCAATTCCATTTCTGTGAACATGTGACAAAAATAATCAGTAACTGAAGATTAAAATGAACAAGTCTTGCATGTATTTTATCTCTCTCATTGATTGGTTTCCAGGTTGAATAAATTAAACCGTGATGCTTCGTCGTGTTGGAGCTGTACTGGCTCCAGGTGTGCTGACAGCTGTTGGAATGGGTGCTGTGGTGGCTCCTCACACAGTTGCACTTGAATATACCAAGGATGCAACTCAGTCTTACAAGTAAGTTATAGTTAAAGCTTTGTAGTTTTTATAACTTGGCATGCTCTCTTGGTTTTAAAATCAAATAGTAAATGTGTTCAAATGGTATGGTTCAAGGATCCCAAGTTGAAAAACATTGAATTTACATTTGATTATAATGTTGATGACCTTCAAGCTAATTGTTTGATAGTGTCTGCATAACCATTTAAAGTAAGTTTGGAGAATTGAGTTCTGGTGCATAAATTTTAGTAACTTCATCATGTAGGGTTCAGTGCACCTTTTTGTAGGTACCAAGAACTTTTTTCATTCCTCCATATATTGGGCCAGTACTATCAGTATTCGGGGGCATACTTATTTTTCTATTGTTACCCTTCAAACTCTGTCATTTCAATTTGATGTTTGATTGTTCTAATTTTTTCTTTGCTCTTTGCAAGTGAGGTATGTCAAATTTTTGGTTTTATGCTTATATTACACCTTTTAAATCAATATACAGTAAGTTCTCATATGGTAGTTATGTGTTCCTGAAAACTTAACCACAAATTAAAATTATCAAATGCCAAACCCATTATCACGAGTAATAATAGGGGATGTGTTCTAGCACGTAAAAAGTCACCCCTACAGACATGAGAATATATGAAAATAGTCTTATAAAAGAATGTAAAGTACTGTGTAAAAAATGTAAGAAAATAATTTTATTTGCCTTTCCCTTGCCACTTACAGTGGGAGCCAAATAATACAACACGTTGATTATACTGCCAAATTTCATATTTCTTAACTACTTAATATTACGAAAATTGGACTCAATAAAAACAATAGTATAAAAAGGATAATACATCTAAAACCCACAAATATTTAATAGAAAAATATATAGGAACATGTATAATGAATATGTGAACAAAGTTTACAATACCCAACTTTTTCTTCACTATTATACATAAAAATCATTGTAGGATTATTTCAGAATGTTCATCTACATTCTACTATCTGGCAACCAAAATTTCATCAGCATTCATCTCCAAGAATGTGTCATTGGAGCAATAGCTCTCATTCTGAAAGGTCTTAAACATGGGTAAGAAAATGGACATCAGCCAAGACCTTCGCGAAGGAGTTGTGGAGCTCCATAATGAAAGTTTGGGGCATCAGAATATATGTGCACAACTGGTGTTCCTACAGCCTTGGTTGGAATCTAAGTACGTAAGTGGAAATTCTGGAATACGACTCTCAGCAAGCCGTGAACTGGGCCGTCCACGGAAGATTAACGACCGTGCTGCTTGAAAATTGGTGTGAACAGTAGTACAGAAGCCTCAAACTACTCGAGAAGAATTGAAGGATGATCTCAAAAGGGCATCTGGAATCAAAGCCAGAAAACACACGATCATCTTCGCACTACGCCGTGAAAGTCTTCGCTCTGGCACTCCTCGTAGGACACTTCTTCTCCTGAAACGTCATGTCAAAGCCAGGTTGAAGAATGCCAATGACGATTTGAACAAGCCAGCAGCATTTTGTAACTCAGTACTGTGGTCAGATGAAACCTAAATCAAACCTTTTCAAAGAAATAGTGTTGCGCCCTTGGTCTCCCGCAGGTCAGATAAACTCATTATCTACTTGTTAATAAATGGCAACTAGTGAAGAATAATGAAACTTGTCAACTTGATAAGTTGCTATTAGAAAAATAGTGATACAAGTGAAAATGTAATGGATGATGACTCAATTAATGATATATGGACAATGAAGCATGGAATGGAACATTAACTGGAACTAGATTAATGGAACACTAACCAGATGGAACTCAATGAATGAAACTAAATTAATAGGAGTAAATCAACGGAGCATGGACAGGTGAGAAGGAGACACTGTGAAAGCAAACCAAAACCTTAAATTAATTACCCATCAATAGAAGTGACTTGACTAAGAGACCAGTGTAGGGAATGCGAGGAGATTGGGATGCAACATGCGAACATCTTGACTAACTGTACAATGTACATGCTAAAGATATTTATGGAAATAATAAGAAAATGAAGTATTTACAAAAAGGAATGAATTACTTAAAGAAACATGTTACACTATTCAAATTCAATGAATGAGAACATGAAATAAAATAAATTCTATAACTCAACAAAATAAGAACTTGAATTGATAAATAAGCTAATAGAAATTAACAGGTTAAGGGCGACGGGTTAAACTGAAGTTCAATAACCAGCTCAAATTTAGAGTCAATTGTGGTCAGAAATATTGAAAATAGCAAACATTGACTGGATCATGCCTTCATTTAACTTTCATTTAGTATTTATAAAAATTGAGTCTGTGACTGCTGGTCAGCCAGCAGCATTATGAAAATCACCTAAATGACCACCCGTGGGTCACGCCGCACTTAACGTGTTAAACCACAGAAGTAATAACTGAATTTCAACAAAATAAATAATAATAAAACAAGTAAGTTACAAAATATAGCAAAATAACTTGCAAGGCCTCAAGAGAAATAACTCAAAAACCTATAAGGGAGGCTAAAACTTTCTTATATAATAATAATAATAATACTAATAATAATAACTTCATCTACCCGTACAAGTGGGACTTCTCTTCAACTTAAAATTATCTCAGGATCTTTGCTAATATTTTATAGTAGTAGAATTTATCACCAACTGAAAAGAATGATAATATACAATTAGGCTATAATCAACAAGAAAATAACAATAAAGATTATCTGTATAAAAAGAAGCATGAAGGCGCTGTGCCATAAAAAGTAGTGACACAACCCCTGGTTACAATAGGACAAACCATGTTTAGAGGCAACAAAACGAAGTGTATAAACCAAAGTACAACATACCCACTTTCAAGTTTGGAGATTGCTCAATCATGGTGTGGGGAAGTTTCAGCTCATTAGAGGTGTAGTGTTGCTATTTTCAGTACGACAAGAGGTTTATTTAGCAGAAGCTTTAACTTCAATTTGCCTAGCCAAATACCAGGCTGAAGGATAGGTAAACGCACTGTAGGACTTCTAGTATTGTACTGACTTATCCAATCACCGACTCGCCTTAAGAGTAGCGTGTCCCCTGGAAGTTAAACAAAGGCCTTCTGGTAAATGCGTAACAAGGCACATCTGTCAGCTGCGGTTTCCGCCGGACGCGCCATCAAGACATGCGACCCGACCGCGATAAGAGGATCTTCCAAGACTCGAAAGCCTCGGCCTCCGGATCTCTTACAAACCAGCTTCACACCACAAAGATGCCCACTTCAGTATATAACAAGAGATAGGTTAACTTCACATCATTGAAGGAACCATGAATGGCAGAAAATATCGGGAAACACTGGAAGAGCAGCTTCTTCCTTCAGCTGGTTTGTTAAAATTTAAATGTGGATGGACCTACCAACAAGACAACGATCCAAAGCATACTGCAAATGAAACCAAGGAATGGTTGAGGATGATGAAGAAAAACATTTTAGAATAGCCAAGTCAACTCCTGGACATAACTGCAATCCAAAACTTGTGGAGGGAATTGAAATTAAAGATTCAGACGAGAGGTTCCTATAACATCACTGAACTCAAGGAAATTTGTATTAAAGAATGGAGAAGGATTACACCTGAAACTTGTTAAAGGGTGTTAGTGAACTGCTTTAAATGTCTCGAAGCCATAATTAATAATGGCTATCCAACGAAATGTTAATGTGTGTGCATGGGAAAATCTGTTAGTAAACTTTTGTTCAAGTGTATTCATGATACATGATTCTGAATATTTTTTTATAATTATTTGTGGGTTTTAGATGTATTATTAGCCTTTTACAATCATACCTTGGTTTTAAGGACAAAAGCGGGAAATCCCTGTCCAATAGTCGCGATTGTCCAAAGCATCCGACAGATACGTTTATGGTATGCTACGAGTGGCTAACCTTTACTGCCTGAATTATTTTACCCGTGACAATTATTTATTTATTTTTTTTTAAACACGTTTTATTACTGTACATGGAGTGTAATAATTAGCGCTCCCAAGGGAACAATGTGAGGGCCCGAGCTGAGAGTTAGGTAGGCCTTCTTTTTGTTGAAATAAAATGCTTTTGTTATGTTAAGGGCCACCTTTTTTTGGTTCACTGCTGTCCTGTTCTTCAGCTCCTACCACTTTCTTCTTCAACTTTGATCTTATTTCATAATCTTCTTTCACAACTTACTGTTTCTATGCCTTTCTGCCTAGATTTTGCGTTTCCTTAACTCCGTACTAAATGGTGCCTTCTTCCTTCCTCTCTTTGGATCGCATTTGTTGCTGGGTAGGGAGGCTAAAACTAACGACTAATCTAATCTGGAGTGTAATAAAATTCACATAAGTGATATTTTGTATTTCTTCAAAAATGATGGAAAAAATTTTATACTGAATTTGGTACAATCGTCACTCGCAACACCACTTCACATGTTATAGAGTGGGTCGGTTTTTCATTTTTATTAGAGCAACTGTAACAACAACACAAGCATTTCCATTCTAGTGCTCTTCATACATTTAGCAGTAAATATATGTGTATTTTGGCAGAAAATGAAATGAGTTTCAATTGTGAGAAACTGAGAAATTAAAGCAATAAATCCTTTCCATGTAATTTGCCTAGCTGCTAATGAAAAAGTGAAGGCAACCTAAAATTGATGCTTATCATTAGAGATCTTAGTGTGAAGACCTTTCCGCAAAGGCTTCTGTTTACGATGGTTTTGTATCTATGAAATCAAGCAAAACAATTTTTGTGCTTACCAAAGCAAAGGTTTATGTTGCAGTATTTGCATTACGCTTGGGTCTTTACTGATCATGAGCCATTTTTACATAACTTTTGCTTCTCTGCAATTTATGGAACATAGGCGATGGTATCTAGCCGAATTTCGTCAGAGGGAAAGCGAGCACAATGTCTTTTGCCTGTTTTTTCTAATGGTTTTGATGATGGTCTACCTTGCTTGACTGGCTGACATACCTTCCCTGATTTTGTGAGTGAGAATGCAAGATGCAGTTTGAAGAAAGCGAGGGGCACAATTTCTTTTTATGCTAACGAAAGAGCAGCTGCGCGTTTGCGGTGCAAGAGCAAAGAATTTACTATGACCATATATAGAAAATAAAAGAATCGTTTGTTTGATCAACGATAACATTCAAACTTTATTTTGTAAATAAATTCTGAGATATTTCATCAGGGATAAAACACTTTCACAGTCCAAAGTTGATTTAGCATATTCTGAAATTTTAATTGTTCCTCCAGTTGAAGTCAACCACTGTTTTTAGAAATTCCTGATTTTAGTGTGTTGATTTCAGCATTGGCTTACCATTGGGTGGATTTCACCAGTGATATTCATAGATTCATTAGTTTCTAAAACAATGGTGCCCAATTGAGCTTCATTGTTTTCTGATTCAGGAGTATTTCTCTTGTCATCTGAAAAGAAAAATATATACATTATATATAGGTTAGTCAATATTCACACTGAAGTAAATGCAGAAACTGGAGAATTTATTAGTTATTATTCATATTTACCTATAAGCATAGAGATCATATTATAATCTCAGTAATTATAAGACGTTCTTTGACATTACTAATACTACCTTACTAATTCTAGTGGTTGCCATGAAATCATGATCAGTGGCAAGCTGCCGTCATCATCATAAGTGGCTAAATTGTTGTCAACTTCAGTAATAAGATTGAACAATAATTTTTACTGAAATAATTTTTGACCTGAAACCTGGAACGAAGTGCCACGATAAAGAATCACCGTACTTTCTAGCTGAAATATTCCAGTAAACTTCATAGATATACGTATATTTCAATGTAACTCTCTATGTCTATGCCTACTGGGCCAGTACGGCACATGGTATAATACTCCCATCCATGCCGTATGTCTCGTGTTTGGGACATTCAAAAACAGTTGTATGATTTTATTGAAAAATTGATTTTGAAAGAATTATAAGCATCAATGTTTAGATTAGAATCTCAAAAATGTCAAAAAATTTCGCTGCTACAACTTACCTGATACTTCATCTATAGGGCCAAATATTACCCTCTTGATGACAACACTGTCAGAACGGAGTCACTGAGGGAGTTAAGTCATCACTTGCGACTAAGCACTCGAGACTTGATGAAACACGTTTTGAACGATAGTTGGACAAGTACCGCTCTTGGCAAAACCGGGGCTAGAACGATTGCATCTAATTTATATCCTAAACGAGCCTTTGAATCTTATGTCTTGAGTTTGTTATATAGGTCTGTTAAGGGTTATATCAACCATAACATTACTAAAGAAAAAGAACTGTACTTTTAATCACAGACACACCATTTTTCCACTTCCTTATCAGCTGTAGTTTTTGTGCTACAGTTAAATTCACCCTCTTCTTTTTTCCATCAAAGCTCCAGATGACATGGTGAAGGAATATAAATAACTGGTTCTAGAAATCAAGCACAACACAGCAAAGAAGAGGGCAGAAATTGGGAGCAATGTGATGCAGGTGCTGAAAGTGTTGTCAACAATGCAACTGCCTGCCACCTAGCGGTCAGTTTTGGTACTAGCGTCCGGAGTGCGCGCGACTTTCAAATAAAATAGATAGTTCAAAAATTTGTCTGTAGAATCCAAAATCCATTGAATTAGGGTTCGTAAAACCGAGGTATGAGTGTATACTATTGTTTATATATAATCTAATTTTCGTAACTGTATGTGGTCTAGAATTGTGGATTATGGCGATTTAATCAACGTGTTGTATTATTTGGCCTCCCACTGTATTTTATCAGTTTTCAAGATTTACTTGTGTTTTGGGGAAAATGTGAGAAGAGACACAGTTGTGGTGGTCACGTGACGTGGTGATGCTACGGGATGGTGTAAACAAAGCACAAGCGCATCCTTTATCTGAATTTTTCTTACTGTAAATAGAAGCAAGGGAAGTAAGTGCCAACCACCGTTACTGTGGATTTACCGAGTAAGGAGGACCAACTGTAGTTACCAATATCCTGCTTAATTATCCGGATGCATTTGATAGTGAAAAATGATTTGAAGGGAGATTTCATTGATAACCTTCAGACTTCTGTGTTGCTTGTCCTACTTCAAATTAAAATCAATCTAATTTCAAGAGGCAGCTATAAGTATAGAATTGCTAAGAGTATTTTAATTGTACCCTACCGTGCAGATTACATTTTCTATGAACTGGAATTCAAAATCTTCTTTTACTCACACTTATCATTGTGTTATTGAGTTCTTTCATGCCTAAATGATTAAATCATTTGTTTTTGAAAACTTTTGAGTATGAATGTCTTTTAGAACCCATGAAAAAACTTGTATTGCAGTATATAGTGGAGATATTGGTTAAGGACACGGTTGGGAGGAAACCAAAAGTCCGTCGGTTCTCGATGGATTTTTCTGAGATTTTCACAATAGGTGTCAAATGATGTGGCCTTTTTTTTTATTTAATGTGTTTTTTTGGCAAATTTATGAAAAATAAGATTGAAAAAAACTGGAAAAATAGGTGAGGCGGAAAAGTGTCCATCGCCTACAATTTTGAAGTTACTGAACTGGAAAAATGTTTTCTAGGTAGATAATTGTCTTGTCTTGAGATCCAGCGGGAACGGTTTTTGGTAATTTGATTTTTTAAATTAGAAGAGTTTTTTCCTAAAAAACCAACCACTTTTTCCGTTCTTCAAATTATTTTGCTTCTAATTTTCAACACGATTGAAATTATAAAAAACTGTACCACTGCCTCTCTAGAATATTTCAATTGCTATCGATTGATATATTTGCCACTCTTATACCTTCAAAACTGTGGGAGAAGGGCCTCTTTAAAGATCAAAAAGTTAAGTTTTTAGTAGAGCCATTTTTCTAAAAGATTTTCATTTTCTTTGTATTATTTCTGAACTAGGCATTTTTTTAAATATATTTTACTGCTATTGTAGATCTTTTTAAGCTCTATCGATTAGTATATTAGCCATTCCTGTACCTTTAAAACTGTGGGAAAGGATCCATATCTAAAAACAAAGAATGCAAATTTCAGAACACCAGTCTTTTTTTAAAAATTTTTTTTCTTAATTACAAACTAATTTTTTTCATCAACTCTATTGCTTTTTTGGGAGCTCTTTTTGAGGCCTTTCAAATGATATATTTGCCATTGTTGTACCTTCAAAGCTAAAGGAGGTGAATATATGTTTACACAACAACTAATTAGCTGATGACTCAGAGCAGCTGGACTCAAAACAGTTACATGTCAAGCGAGGCCATGACTGAACTCTATTGCTATTCACGTCGAGGAACCCCCAAAACTGATTCGTAATTAGGGGGGGAAGGGGGAAATCACTCATCCATTGGCACGCCAAGGTCACATTACTGCGCGTCTTCTACTCCATCTAGGAGACGAACCAATGTACGTACTTGATAGCCTATTATGTCTTTGGATGCATAAGAAAATTCTCTATAAGAGGAGTTTATAAACCGAAAACCTACCAGTATTCAAATTCGACCCAGACCGTGCCCTTAAGAATAGCACAGTGAGTTATGCCTTTTATGAAGCGTATGATGGGCAGGCAATGGATTTAGGTTGGTTAAGCTAACCAATCTTGTGCTGTGAGGACTAGTCGGCCTAGGGAGATACTGTTGGATTACCTTGACTATAGATAGGCCTTTGGTACTTCTGTCTTCTGTTCCCACTTCTTTATTTTCATGTTTTTGCTATTTATTCTTTCTCTTCATCCTTCCTAACTTGCAGTTTCTATGTGCAAAGCATCATGTGTGAGAGCATTTCCTGTCAGTTGATTCACAATATTTTACGTTGCTATGCTGAGCAGCCCCGTCTTTTTACTTGCATGCGATCACATTTTATGTGACTAAATAGTCATGAATTAACCCCTTCCCCAACAATTTTTTTGTTAAAAACGTTTCTTTTTCAGACTAATTTTTTCATTTTGGTTCTATGTAGTATTTTTGATGCTGGTAATGAAAACAGTTTGTAATTCTTTTTTCTTCCCATTTTTGGGGTTAACATTTTATTTTGAAAATAGTCAAAAATACCTTTGTCACCAAAAACGAGTCAAATAGTCATTGTCTGATGTCGAGAAATAGTCATTGTCTGAATGAACTGGCAGAGTTATCAGAAGTATTCAGGCTTCTGAGGGAAGGTTCATATTCACTATCTTCCGTTGAACTAGACATTTGGGGTGTAACACTTGAAAATGCTCCAAAAAAATGAATTGTTATGTGGATGCAAACAACACCCATCCGACATCAATAGCTGTCAGAGCAAGTCTAATAACAATGTATTTGAAATCCCACAGCTCTACCCTATCGCCTCTGCTAGGCGTACAGTTTGACGAGAATACTTGTTACACACGTAGAATGGCTTACAAAGGCTTAAAATTGATGAGTATATACGTCAGTAGCTGGTTTTTGAGGGTAAAGTTTCAGGCGAGTATACTCGTCGATGACTGAAAAACTAACATTTTGTGAAAACGGGTATACACGTTTCTGCCGGGGAAGGGGTTAACTAATATAATATCAAGGAATTGCATTTTCTTGGTGATGTGCTTTGAGTTTCATGCTACTTTGTTACTTAATATTTATAGTGTAATGGTGGGAATATAGCAGAATAATTGAGAAATTTTGTTGGGGAAGTAAACTATTTTTGATATTTCAGTGTTAATTTACTTCAGATGTTAAACCTAACTGATTTGTCACCTGTGCATGTACAGTGGATAAATGGAAAAAAGTTAAAATTATGTAGCACTTTTTGTATTGAAGATAAATTCCTTAAATTTGTTTTTTCATTTTCTAATTGGCTTTTACTGAATGAAAAATGTTTCGAAACTTATTTCTTTTTGCTTAGCAGTTGATTTAGGTTTGAGTGTGTTTCTAACTACTTCTACATAACTCTGTGTTTGCTCTGAAAAGGCATTTCATTAGCCCTCATTAGACTTGACTGATGCATGACCTTGAAGAAAGTTCTTTTATTTTAAAATCTCAATCCCTACTGTCCTAGTTCGTATCAATGGGAATCAGCACTTCTAGGGGGTGATGTGAGATCCAAAGCTAAAAATTATGTAGGCCTTTCTATTGTCAGAATTGAATAGAATTTTTGGTTTGTTATAGATTATCTTTCTTAGTTTACTGTTTTTTTAGCAGCTTCCATTCACTTTTTCAAATTCTAATTTGTATCATACAGTTTCTTCAATTTTGAAGTTTACGTATCTAGGGTGGGGGGGTGTGGGACACTTGGTGATAATTCCCCCGTTACCTTAATATGATACTGAATGGTTCCTTTCACTTACTTTACTAGGGAATACATCTGAGATTGGTTAGGAAATCTCAAATTACCTTATAAATCTAACCTGCAAAATTTTAGTTGGGTATTTGCCTTCATGTTCAGGGATAAATTTTTCCATGTTGAATGAAATATATGAAATCCATGTTTTTTTTTCAGAGATGGTTTTCCTGTTCCCATTTCAGCAAACATCCACAGTATTTTTATGGAAGTAAAAAAAGACGTTCTGGCATGTGCCTCAAGCTTGCCATCGCACAACATTACAGTGGAGCGTCTCAATAGCATCCGCCCGTACACAGTGTTTGGCTTTGATATGTTCAGCTTGGGCTGGCTCAAATCAGAGTATGGTGGTTGGCTTGGTGTCCCAGAGTATTTTAAATACACTGATGGCTGTCCATCTTCCAGCAGAATTAGAGTGAGTTTTTGCTATAATTTTATACTATGAGGTTTTCACTCAGGAATGGAAGTTGATTTTTTTCAGATAATGCCCATATTCTTTTATTCAGTTGAACAATTTATCTATGGTGTTATTTTGTTTTTAGTCAGAAAAATAGTTTATCACCACATTTTTTATTGTTTGTTCTTTGGGAATTGCTAATAGAATCAGGAAAAAAAACAAGTATGATACTTTCTTCTTCATTTGTATATTAGAGTAGCTATTGAATGATAGTCCTATGTATAACTTCTTATGCTTTTTGCTGTGTTATGGTAACAGCAGCAAGACCAGTTTTGTTCAATAAAAATGATGACAGGGTTATTGATTTGAAATTTTGGATACTGACTCTCTTTTTAGCTTGTAAAACTTAGGTCTCAAATGTGTGAATTTTTGTCATCAGAGTTTTAGGTGGAAATAGCTGTGTTGTTGTATTTCATTGGAATAAGAACCTGCCAATTTTTTAGGTATAACTTTGGATTATTTTGGGTTTTGATTCTTTGTCTCATCATTTCATTAAAAATTCAGGTATTTTGTGTAAGTAGTCAGTATTGGTTTTGAACACTTTTGTATATTAAAATGGTGTAATTAAATTATTATCATTCGCTTTTCCTTGCTTACTTGCAAGGCGATTGCCTATTTTTATAGTAACTTTGATATGGAAATTCGTTGGCTGACACAAGTTCAACTCCATTTTTGATACCAACTTCTTTATGGTGTGAAAACAAACTTATTTTTCATAGATTGAAATGAACGTGGTTTAGGTCTCTAATGTAAGTATCCAAAATTATGGAACATGAAATGGTTTAATTACTAAATGACAGAATGCTGGTATTTCTGGAACAATTTGTTTGCTGAATGTGGTTGCATAATTGTTATGCTTTTTCCAAATCACAGATTGACAAATTTTTCTGAACATTGCCTTATTGCCTGCCAGACAAAACCATGCCTTTCAACATTGATTGGTTGTTTCTTTTTTCACCAGATCAGTAATAGACAAGTGCCATGGGAGGACCCAGCGGGCAAGAAGCTGAAAGATTCTCTCTCTATATCCGAAGATGCAAAGCACTTTGCAATAGCCAGAGAAACTCTTCTCCTGTGCCAAGATGAAACCGATAATCGTTTTGTTAATATGCTGGGTTAGTGTGGCTGTATCTCATGTTCTCATCTCCAAAAATTTTAAAAAGTTTTGTATGTTGTATTTCATTCTCAATCATTAAATTTGATCCCCTCGGGTGATGCAACTATTGGATTTATGGGAATTAGCGCACCCAGGGGGACTATGTGAGGGCCCAAGCTGAGTGCTAGGTAGACTTTCTTTTGTTGAATAGGTTTTTCTTTTGTTATGGACCATCTTTTTTCAGTTCATGCTGTCCTGTTTTTCAATTTTGATCTTGCTTCATGAACTTCTTTCTCATCTTACTGTTTCTATGCCCTCTCTGCATAGATTCTGCGTTCCCTTAACTCCATACTAAATGGTGCCTTCCTTCTTCCTTTCTTTAGGTCACCTTTATTGCAGATAGGGAGGCTCAAATTGACTAATAACCTAATTTAATCCATTGTCCTTGTAACTCAACTCAATTTGTTCAGTGACCTTTTTGATGCTCTTTTGCTCTTTAATAGTTAACAGTAGTGTTCAACGTCTCTCTCTAGCTCTTTAGCCATATCAAGAGATAAGGAAATGAATGAAAAATAACATCTGCTCTGTGACAAGGTAAATGGTTAACAAGTTTGGGACACAGCTAAAAATAGTGTTGAGGTAGCAAGTAAGAATGTAATGTTGATTTTCAGGTCAGACGTGAATCCTATTGACTAATTTTCTCATGTAAAATTTGTAAAATTTTTGAGCAAACACCTTACTGCAATACTTGGGAGGGAAGGAAAAACACTCATGAATACATTAGGATGCTGCTGGAAATTTAGGGGTAAAATTTCGATTTATGAGGCAATCTCCTCGTGTTCCATTTTAGTTTTTTCCTTTCAGGATAGGCAATTGGTTAAGGTTAGCTAGGTTTGTCTCTCATATGCTGTGGGGTCTGACGCTCCTAGGGGGGATAGTGCTAGGTTTCTCCAGCGGTAGAGAGGCTACTGGGACCTCTGTCTTATGTGCCAGCTTTTCTTATTTTTGTTTTCCCACCTCCTTACCTATTTATTATTTTTCTGTTTTTCCTTATCTATATTTATTTACTGTTTCTATGCACAAGGTATCCGGTGTGGGAATACAACTTCTGCATAGATTCCACGGTTCCATGATCCATACAAAATGGTCCCTTCTCTTTGTTCTCTTGAGATTGCTTTAGTTGTGGCTAGGAAGTCTCAAACTAGCTAGTTTGATAATAATAATTGTAATAATTTGAAGTATCATGCTAAAATTTTATCAATTACGATGCTGGCATGTGGTACTCAAGAAGAATTAATTTTTATGGATAACTGTTGAAAAAACTAACAACAAAGAATGAAAGTGTTCTTGCTTTGGTGGGTAAGGCTTGAATAAGGTAGAGTATGCGGTCATGCATTCATAGTCAGACAAGGACTTTGAGAATTTTTTAAATCGACTGATATGATGCGGTGAATGGTTCAGTTTTGACTGGGTTCTCTGATGTTGTCCTGGTTTTTCGCCTTTTTTTCTCACAGGGGAAGGTTGTGGTATTATCATTACCTAATATTGTTTGTATCGGACATTTGAGTTTCAGTCTGAACATATTGCCAACTTTCCATTCTAAAAAAGTGAACTAGAATTGTTTCTTGGTTCTGGTCTTTAATTAAAAATTCTTGGGTTTTAATTGTTCAGAAGTCAATTCTTCAATCTTTATTTATATATTATGAAATAAAATAGTAATGTGATTGCTTTGATTGTCTTAAGTGTATTCCTTGAAGCTTCTTTTTTGGGAAGTGCTCTATTTCTATAAAAATTATTTTTTACTTGTTTAGTCATTTTAAATAGGAAATATCAAGATAAAAATGCAAATTTTGAGCAGTAAAACGCGACGTCTGTTCACTTCTTGATTACTTCACAATTAATTGTGGGCAACAATCGTTGAATGCAGCATTTTGGTACCCATGATATGAAATTTCTGACTCTTGTTCTTTGGGTATATATGTTTTGGATAAGTATTACCTGAATACTACCGTAGCGTGAGAACTGCTGCTGCAAGATGCTTGTGCGTGTTAAACCTCTCTGGGCGATACAACTATTGTATATGTGGAATTAGCACTCCTCGAAGCAATGTGTTTCAAGCTAAAGGTTAGATAGGGCTTCTTTTTGTTGAAATAGAACAGGTTTTTTGTTTTGTTATCCCTCAAGGGGATACAGCTATCGTATCCTATGGGAATTAGCACTCCCAGGAGGAAAATGTGTGAAGGCCGGAGCTGGAAGTTAGGTAGGCCTTTTTTTGTTGTTGAAATAAAATATTTTTTGTTATTTTAATTAAGAACCACCATTTTTCGGTTCTCTGCTGTGCTGTTTTTCAGCACCTACTTCTTTCTTCAACTTTTATCTTGTTTCATTCTAAACTTCTTTCTCAACGTACTGTTTCTTTGCCCCTTCTGCATAAATTCCGCATTCCTTCTCTCCATACTAATTGGGGCCTTCCTCCTTCCTCTCTTCACAATGCTCTTCTTCTTTTTAGCGGTAGGGAGGCTTAAACTAACATATAATCTATAATCAATCTTTTTGTTCTGTTAAGAATCATTTTTTTTATTCCCTGCTGTTGTCTTTTTTAGTGCATACTAGTAACTTTCGTCTTCAACTTCTACATCTTATTTAATAAACTTCTTTCTCAACTTGCTATTTATATGTACCTTTTGATTAGATTCTGCGCTCTCGTAAGTCCATTCTAAATAGTGCCTTCCTCCTTGCTTTCTTTGCAACGCTTTATTTTACGGTCAGGAAGGCTTGAAATAACCTCTAATCTAATCTTGTTCCTGACAGAGACAAGATTAGATTAGATAAGCCTTTTGTTGATAGGCCAGTTACCTTAACCGACAGTGATTCATCTGATCAGCACTACATAACTGTGCAGCAAACATGATGCTGTCAGTGGCACTGGCACGCGGCCTGCACGACCGGTTAAACCTTCGCTCTCGGCCTATGCTTCTTAGTGGTATCATCTACTCCATGGTGGCCACCGTCGGCATCACCTTCTGGCTCATGATTAACGTGAGTTGCGAGCACCGGCGTGTGGTCGGTCCATAGGTCCACCACAAATGTAGGGAGCGTCACAATGACTCCTTGGCCTCATTAAGAAGGTGCGGTGTGCTTTAACACGTTAATTACGGCGGGTTAAACTGAAGTTCAATATTCAACTCAAACTAGAGTTAATTTTGGAGATTAATTTGGAAAACGAACATTAAATAGATCAAGCCCTCATTTAGTTTTCATTGAACATTTATGAATATTGAGAATGTGACTGTTGGTCAGCATAATGAAAATCCCCTCAGTGACCACCGGTGGGTCACGACGCACCTGCATTGTTAAGATTCTCAAAAGTGCTCGAGGCTGCATGATTGTGGGGAACAAATTTTTTTCTTATGGCACTGAACAGTGGTGCAAGCTTTATGAGGAAATTTCTATCTTTTGCAGAGTTTTCATTGAAAATCTTGTAAATAAATGCCCAAAAAGTACAATCCTGAAGCAACGTAGAATAACACTCGTAATTCTTTGATTTTGTCTTTTGGTTGTCTCAAGTCTTTTTACCACTATTTGTTGCTTTACTTTTAAATTCAACCACGCTTCTCTGTGAGGTTCTACCTATCTTACATTTTAATGGTTATGCGGCACTTGCACAGCCATCAATTGCAAGATGAATATTTTTTTTCAATTATAATTTACATATGGGATTCACACCCCTAAAATGAGCAATTTTTGTCTTGAAGAGTTGACTAAACATTTATTTTGTTCCAGTTTGTAATTTCAAGTTGGTGCTTATTAACTGATTAAAAAACAGGTGCTCGGAGTTGTTCCCATCACAGAACTGAGTTTCAATAAATATGAATGTTGGATCTTCTGGCATCGTGATACGTCATCGAATGTACACATCTTAATTCCTAGAACCATGTACGTCTAGTACATCTGCTAACTATTTTTATTTCTTTCTCCTCTGTACCAAAGAGTTTTTTTATCATTGTTATTATTTGGTCTTCCATTTATCGCTATTTCACCTTTGATATTTAAAATTCATGTGTAAGAATGTGCGTAATGCTATCAAAGAGTTAATCTCTAAGCATCAACTCTTACTCAGGTAATAAAGCCTCAGTTTGTGTACTTCAGACCCTGGCAGCATAAACACCTGTTCGATAAATTACAAAAAGAATTTTCCCGTCTTTTGGTTTGTATTTACCCTTAAAATAGCAATGATGCGGTGCCCTAGAAGTTGCTGAACTTAGTTAGGCCCACAAGTAGCTATACTCAAATGTGTCCACTGTACTAGCCTTGAGATACAATCTATTGCTGTATCACTTGTGGCAAATAAATTGTATTTGGCAGGACACCCTGACAGTTAGGGCGGAGCGAAATGCCGACGCAGCTGCTGCATCACTGGGAGAGCAGTACGTGCGAGCTGGCGTTGAGTACTGCGAGAGCATCGTCAACCGCAACCTGGCGCTTCGTGACCTCATGGGGGAGGAAGGCGACAGTGTCTATACTGCTTGTGGAAATGAACAGGTTTGTAGCCTTCAGGAGTCGCTGTAGGCTCTTAGTGGACTAGGGGAACTGTTTGCTTGCCTCTTACAGAACGGAATTGCAAACAGGTGGGTAGCCGTTAGGAGTTACTGTAGACCTCTAATGGGCTAGGGAAACTATGTACCTGCAGGCTTTACCTCTTATGGAACAGAATTACCAGTATCCTACATTGTTAAATATCCCCTCTGGGCAATTCAACTGATGTTTCTAATGGAGTAAGTGCTCGTAAGGGGAAAATGTGAGGTCCCGAGCTAAAGATTAGGTAGGCCTTTTTTGAGATAAAACTAGTTATGTGTTTCGTCACGGACGATCTTTTTCCGTTTCATTGCTGACCTATTTTTCAGTACCTACTACTTCTTCAATTTTTATCATATTTCATCGATTTCTGACCCAAATTACCATTTCTATGTTCTAAGAACTTACGCGGGAACACTCATTGTGCGTAAATTCCCCGTTTCCATAATTCTGTACTAAATTATGCCTTTACTTTTTGTATTTCCTTTGTTGTGGTTAGGAAGGCATTAACTGACCTATTTAGTGGAAGTTTTAAAATATTTTCCTCGTAGTTAATTGTTCTCATAGATTCTATTCTGGTGACTTGAACAGCGTTAGCTTTGTTTCGTTAGTAATTGTGATCAGTTAACTTTTTTTTGCTAATATCCACTGTCTAACAGCGACGCTAGTTATTTCTTTTAATTGAAATAATTTTTCCGTTTGAAATATGCAAACGGAAAAATAAACTTCAATAGTAATTTTAACTTCCTGATTCTGTTTGATATTTATTGTTCTTTGAAATCGTAAATGAGCTGGGAAAGACATGAGCGAAAAGCTGTGCTGCTCTGGTGAGATTAATCTTTGTCCATTTCCTGTTTCAGACCCTGATAAGGCTGCGCCACCTGCCCATCGTTGAGCGACTAAACTTCTTCAAGGGGAAACGCGACGCTCTGAACAGCCCACAAAGTGATGCGAAAGTTTAGCTGCTTTGAAATTGGTTTCTCGTGCTGTCCGCATTTGTACAAATTTTCAAGGTTTAGAGCTGTCATTTGCTCACCGGACTGTGCCGTTTCATGTCAATCAACTCCATTTGGAGAACTAAATTAACGTGCGTCTTTCAAGCTCGTGTTTCTTTTTGTTTGATGTTGCAGTAATAGTAACTTGTTCCCTCTCAAAGCAGTCTGGGAAACTTTTTAACAAGTTGAAGCAAAGTTTCTCAAGCCGTTATGTTGGCTGCAGACATAATTTATTTCTCTCAAAGGGATTGGTGCTCAGTACGTATGTATATAGAAATATTTTGTGTAATAGGTTCATCAGTACTCTCGAATGCATTCTAATTGAATAAGAAATGCTTGCTTTTAATCTCCTGCATGTTCGCATAATTTCCATGTTAATGGTAAGGGCATTTGCTCTCAGTATTTTGATGGTTTCTGAAATGACTGGCACAGGTGGGATGTTTGCCTATGTCATCTAAGGTTTCATCATAAATCTAATTGACTGACAATTAAATCGCAGACCGACCGCATAAATTTGTGTACTGACTACTGACAAATCATTTTCAGCAAAGGAATGTTCTTCAGACCGAGAGCCTGTTCATCATTGTATGTCTCATACACATTCTTAGGGTGTGAGAAGAATCATCAGCTCCTGAGTGGAAGTCATATTTATTGTTTTTTTTTTCAGAAAGATGCTTTAACTTCAATGAGAAATGAACGAATGTTATGTCTGTTATTTTGTTATGGTTATGATCTGCGAAATAAATGAATGCTTTTGAAAACAGAATTATTTTACTCTCCTAAGGATACAAGTATTAAATTCATAAAAACTAGCGTTCTAAAGGCGAGATGCGAGGCTCCGAGGTGGAGCTTATGTATGCTCTTTTATTTTGTTACGGACCAACTTTTTTCGGTCCACTGATGTCATGTTTCGCAGCACCCAGTACTCACTTTTTCTACTCCTATCTTGTATCGTAAAAATTACCCCCAATTTACTGTTTCTCAGCGCAGTGGACCTTGTGGCACCACACATTGGGCTTAGATTCGCTGCTATCTCAAGTCTGAACTAAATGGAAACTTCTTTTCTTCGAAACACCTTGACCATGGTAAGGGAGGCTTGAACTAACTTATTTAATCTGATTTTATACTATTTCATTTCAATAGTGATAGGCATTAACATTCAACATCTTTTTCTGGCTTCGATTTTCAAAGAAAATAAGCGTGCTTTATACGCAGTATGTTTTCCACGCACTCAAGATAATTGATACATCATGATAAATTGTGCACTTTATTTAGTCAAAATATTATTCTTGCTAAGCCATGCTACACAAGCCTTGAGTGACTTCCTCCTACTTACGACCCAACGTTATCTAACCTAGTTTTAAATGCGCGGTGAAGTTGCAGGTCAAAAGTGAAGTCCAAATAGTTTAGTACCCTCTTACATCTCATTTTAGCCCTAAAATGTGATTGAACTGCAACTTACTGCGGGCACAAGCACTACCACTCTAACTTCACTTCTATTCTATGACACCGGCCGCATTGTGCTGTTATATTTCCACGTTTTGAGACACCTTAAACGAACACCTAACTATCGTCTCAACAGCTCGGCCAGCATCTATCGATGATAATTCAATATGCTCATTCATACCAGGCCACTGAAATGATGTGACTTATTAACTTTTATCGAACTACATCACATGGATATCACTCAAACACTAACAAAATTGCAATGCAAATCACTTGATTAATTATTAATGATGATGTAACACCTAAAAAAATCCTCACCATGGAGAGAAAGCATTCACAGAGAAGATAGCCTCAAGGTAACATCGTTATTAATGCCATCATTTGATTTGGAATTAGTTCGATAACTGTCGCGATGAACTAGCAACAGTGTAAAAAAATATAAGAGATCAATCGCCTACGATCTTCTAAAAGAATAAGCAAAGATCCTACTTAATAAATCCGATGAACTTATTCCAGTAAATGCATGAAAGGTGAGATGAGCAAGTAATCACACCTATAAGATAAATACGCAACATTGGGGCATCTAGACGGTTAGGTTAACATAAAAACACTGATAACTTTTAAAAAAACATTTTTCTTGTGATCAATTTTCATGGAAGATGAGGACTCCTGAGGACGGAGTCTGTGATGACACGCGGCACCATGGAGGGGAAGGCAGCTTTGTCAGACAGGGATGAACACGCGGCAGTCGGAATGAAGCTGACGATACACGAGCTGCAACACAACAATCTGATGAGCAAAACCTTCTTCTCAAATGAATACGCTCCCAATCTACGAATGATGAGATACTTCTTAAAATGGGTTCCAGTGCTTATACTTTTGTTAATTATATTGAACATTACTTTCTGTTTGTGTCCTATACATTTGTTACTGTTTTATTACTATAGAAATAGGACTGAACTCAGTAACTGGCAATGACATGACCAGAGTGAGCTATCAAAAATAATGCAACTATTACTACATGCATAATGGAACTTGACCAAAAATGCAACCAAAGGTGATCTTGCTGGGGTTAGACACGAGAGCATTTTCAACAATTTTTCAGATACAAGAAAAAGCAATACACTGCACCAGATGGGATTTCTGACATAGGATGTTCTACTAAAATAATCTTGAAACACATAAGTGGATTTATTGCATATATAAAAATCATATATATATAATATAAACATTATTATGCTCTTGACTCCAACCTTGTCCATTGGCAGGCTCTCCAGTTCATAGATCAGTTCACCTGTCACCCTTTGCAGCTGCTGCTTCAGCTGCACGTAAATAATAAAAAATTGGTGGTAGATATAAATTCAACATTTAATTTGCAGAGAAGATGGGAAGAAGTAATCAATTCTGCATCTGAAATGGTATCTCATGTGATTAATGTTGTACTTCAACAGTCAGATCTTCTCAGAACAACTACAAAGTTAGAAACAAATTACACCAGCTCATCAAAGAGTTCAAAGTCTCAATTCACAGAAAGTTTGATCGGGTCAAGTAAGTTTTATTTTATTTGAAAACACTGATCGAGAAAAAGCACTCATTTATATAATTGCTTAGTGAGCAATTACAAAGTCACTTTAAAAATTGTCATTAACTTAAAATTAAAAGCACAAACTAGACTGCAAACTTAATGCTCTGTTCAAAGCGTAACTGTTCATATTTTGCCAAGGCTACCATTGACTTCCAATGTTTTTAGATTTGTAATATATGCCTCACAAAAATAATGAGCTCATATTCTTTACTGACTGATTAATAGAGGGCATCAATACACTCATGTATATATAAGTCATGTTAAAGCACGTCTCACAAATTGTTGACTGCCTGTTTAACTTTCTATCATAAATGCCTACAATCAAAATTGATTTTAACATTTTTCTACAAAGCAAAAAAATTTTGCTGAGAAAATAACAGCAAGAAATAAGGCGTTGATACATAACATTTTATATCAAAAGCTTTCCAGTTAAAAATGAACGTTTCAACTCAGTAAGTCATTCTCAACAATTGCTGAAAAATAATACAAAAAATTGTGCTTAACACTTTGACCGCAGCGTGACCCACCGGTGGTACACGGAGGTAATTTTCACAGCGCTGCAGACCGACCAGTAGTCACGAACACAATTTCCATAAATACTTAATCAAAGCTAAATGAAGGCACGATCCAGTTCATGTTTGCTATTTTCAACATCGCGCGCTGCAGTTGACTTTTAATTTGAGTTTGGTGTTGAACTTAATATTTAGTAGTTGCGGTTAAAGTGTTAATAAATATCAATTTGGTTTCTTTGTCAACAACAGACATAAACTTCCAAAAGGTATGCTCTCTTGTAATTTATCAACACAGTTTTGCAAGTGTGCATCAAAGTATGTGGGTTCTACCACTAGAGCCTTGCATATTCGCGTTGCAGAGGATGCCGGCGAAAGTAATCGCACGAACCATCCTCTTGCTGCTCTTTCTCACTCAGTCACACGAATCCATGCTGAAAAATGTAATCTTCCCATTGCATTAGACAATTTAAATATTTTAGCCGCTACTTCAAATCCCGATGATCTGTGCATTATGAAATCTCTTTATATATTACAACGAAAATCTTTTTTTAAATGACTCACAATCCGCTTTTCCTTTGCAAACAAACAGTTTAGCAATTTCATTTAGTTTTACTTAATTTTACCTTTGATGTTTTTAATTAATTTTTTCCAGAAAAATTGTTGAGAGTAAACTCATTGAGTCAAAATGTTCATTTTTAATTGTAAAGCTTTTGATTTGATATAAAATGTAACAAATCAAAGCTTTATTCCTTGCCATTATTTTCTTAGTTAAAATTTGTAAAAATACACATCAACATGTGCTTTCATAAATATGGCTGAACTATTTAGTCTTGTTTTATCAGACTGAATTAAACTAACTGAGGAATTTTTCCTCAAATAAAACATTTTTCCGATTGTTTCCTGAATATTGATCAACACTAAAAACTCTCAAATCACATCAAAATATATATCTGGTGACAAATTTCCAGAACAGAGGATGAAATAATTAAAACAATATGTACAGTGATACCTCGGTACTCGACCGCCTCTATACACGACCAAATCTGTTCTCGACCAAAAAATTAGAGTAGAAAATGCTTCGGATCTCGAACAGATTTTCGGTACTCGACTAGCCGAGTCGACCCAAACGTGCTCCTTGGCCAGCGGGTATGCGCCAGTTTGACTCTGACCGTGAGCGGAGTAAGACGTACGCAGTTTGTTCGAGTACTGTATTTCTTTCCAGATTTAAACTTTTTCGTGTTGCTCTAGCCCTTAATTATGGGTCC
This sequence comes from Morinoia aosen, assembly GCA_030386875.1. Taxonomy (NCBI): domain Eukaryota; kingdom Metazoa; phylum Arthropoda; class Malacostraca; order Amphipoda; family Talitridae; genus Morinoia; species Morinoia aosen. The sequence continues at coordinate 17,439,592 of CM059575.1, read as the reverse complement.
AAAGAAAGACAGTGATAAGAAGAAGGCAAAGAGGAAAATAGTGAAGACCACTATTGAACTGAAGAAGGAAATTAATGCAAAATATGAAAGTGGTGTACGAGTGTCCTACCTCACGTCGCAGTACGAAATGGCAAAATCAACCATTTCCACTATCTTGAAATATAAGGAAGTGTCAAAGAAAGCTGATGTTGCAATGGGAGTGACAGGAATTAGTAAGCAAAGGCCTCAGATGATGGAAGAAATGGAGAAGTTGCTTCTTATCTTCATCAAGGAAGAGATGTTGGCAGGGGACAGCATTAGTGAAGCTCTCATCTGCAAAAGAGCTCTTCAAATTTACAAAGAGCTTTTGTTATCATGTACTGCTTGTGCACATTTGCGTATTCATTGTTGTTTAGATACACAGTCTTATAATATTTTAGGTATTTTTCTTAATGGTAAGAACGGATTAAATTACTTTCCATTATTTCTTATGGGAAAATTGGTTTCGGTGTTCGAACAAATCGGTTCTCGACTACCACCTCAGAACGGATTATGGTCGAGTACCGAGGTACCACTGTGATCAAAAAATTGACCCAAGGTCTGTTGCCAGTGTCATGTAGGAAAAAAATTTGCAAGGAATAAATATTAATGACACTCTTATCTCTACACAAACCATTGATCAAATTTACTTTGCACCATGTTCCTTGGTGAGTGACTAACATGCTTCTCTATCAAATTTAGTAAAGTGAACACAACTTTATTTTATTCATAATTGCCCAGCACATTTGACCACATAAATATTACATAATTATAATATTCAAATTTTCAGAATATATTCACTTTTGATACCATAAATTTGAGCCTAACGCAAGTAGGGTACTTGAAGACAAGCAATGCATCTGTATAATACAAAAAACAAAATCTTTTTACACAAAATATGAAGCTTTTTCAAAATTATTTATCTCTACTTCAACAGGTTCTTGCCACAATCACCTTCTCTGATCATTCCCCCAGAAACTTATTGAACACAAGAATCTCATGCATTCTTTTTCCTGTCATTATTACCTCCCAATATTCTAAATTGTTAACCAGATATGTTTTCCATCTTTTGGAAGTAGCAGGTACTTAAACTTTTGCATCTTCAATTTTTTATTTAAAAAAATCCCATCTTTCAAATTTGCCAAAATTGGCCATATGTTTTACTTTTAAAATTTTAAGAGGTTTTTATACATTTTTTCTAGTTCAATTGTTCAAAATTCTTTGATTGCAGTTACCAATTAAGTGCTCCATGTTGCACTTTGACCATCATATCTGCTCTCAATAATGAGTTTTTCCTCTTACTCTATTGCTAGTGGTTTATTCCACTAGCTCCTATTCTATCAATTTAATTTTTATCCCAGAGTTAATCCCATTTTATCTTAAATATTACAGCTTTATCTCAAATATTTCAATAGGCACTATATGTATGCAAATACCTCTAGGTACCTTTTAAAAGTTCATTTGGTGTCCTCTGTAGAATATTTACGCAGCATTTTTTGAATGATTTCTTTTCTTTGATTCACCATTTTGAAGATCCATCCATCTATTACTTGTTACCTATGCTAACATAGCATGCTAGAATGAGTATTTAAACAGCTTCAATCTTATAGAATCTTTTACAGAGCTCACTACTGAACATAAAAATGCATTAGAAATGAGGGAACAGCAGCTAGATGATTTAGAAGATGTACAGATCTCATTCTCTTACTTTAGAGGATGTACAGATCTCATTCTCTTACAAGTAATAGCTTGTAAATTGCTCAAGTTTTTTTAAATTGAACCCACTGATAAGTGCATTTTTGAATTGAAACAATTTAAAAAATTAAAAAAAGTAGTTACCCACACATTCCAATACCAGGAAATTCAATAAACTTACCACAGGATTTTGCTTTTTGCTACTGCTTTCCTCAGCAAAATCTTTCACTTCTTTTATCTGAAAAAAAAAATTAATTACATTAAAATTAGATCAACCCAGTAAAATCTAGAAACTTAACCTGTCATTTGACACACAGCTAGAAATTAAGGCTATTAGACTGTAAAATGATGGCAACGCACAGAACAGCCCTGTAAAACATTTCAATTTTTGGTATGCAAGAGTAGCAGCAAGACAGCTCTACATACAAGTAAGCTAAAAAATTCACTCTGCACGACCAAATTATGCAGAGCTATCATTTTTTTCATATTTACCTGTCTTAAAACAAAAATCTAACAATCAACAGCACTAACACAGCAATTCCTACTTTAATCCAGTTAGATATATTTTCAATCACCTGGAGCAACTGTATAATAGGTAGGACTGACATTTCAAGAAGTAATTTTGATTTTGTTTCACATTATTAATTTAATTACTCCTGACAACCCCTTAGATATGTCAGGATATCATCACAGTTTATATCAAAAATTAACTTGCATATTCAATAAAAGTGGTATTTTGAAAAAATCCTAACTTTTCAGCCACTGCAATACCAGATTTTTCAAGTTTGTCTACAACAGAATACAATGAAAAATGACAAAACAATTTGGCAAGATTACCCACACAAAGACTAAGCTAGTGTTTTCCCATGATCTCTAATTCTAAACTTTTACTCTATCATTATTCTTAGCAAGTAGAGCATAATTTTTTTGCTAAATTTGATAAACAGCCCTGAAGGTGGTTGCCATCAGTCTTTCTTTTCATATACTGCTTAGAAAAAACAATTCATTTTATTTATCCATACATCAATGTCGAGAGATTTGATTGAAAAACATGTTCTAAGTGCAAATAGTGATGATGAAGTAATATTTTTATGGATCTGAAAACACAAGCATGCATATTATTGCATAAGATGTACTGAGAGTAACATTGGAAATAAACAGAATACTGTATTCTAATTATTTATAGTATGCTTAGGATGAAAGAACAGCAGAACCATGAGGCTGGAACAAGTGAGAACACTCTGGTGAATATAGAGGAGACCACTTCTTTAAAATTACATATTGGTTGATTTACAGTACAGTGCATCAATATATAAAATAATGACTCCAATTGATTTATAGTATGTATTCGAACAGGGAATTTCTAGGCTTTCCATCTTATTATTAAAAAAAATTTACTTTGGGGAAAGAAAATAGACATTCATGACTCAAAAATTACTCAAAGGTGTGGAATATGTAGCAAAACTATTGTATGAGCATTGGGAAGAAAACATTCCTAAGGAGTTGAGGGTATTACTCCACTGCCTGCAGGGGGAAAAGAGATTTGAGTTGTACTGTAGAGTAGGGAGGAGGCGGCGGATGTTGGGGTGGCTGAAAGAGTGAAGCACGGGAATGTTTCCTCAAGACATACTTCATGAGCATAATTGGACTTTCAAATTTAAGAGGTATAAATTTAGTTCTAAATTACTGAGAATCTAACACTAAGAGATGAGGGTGACAGAAATGCAGATATAAACTAGACGTTCACATGAAGGAATGTTGGTTGTTTCTTGAGGGCTTGTTAAGAGTGTAGGAATTGCTCAAGCAGGCCTGGACCAGAGGGTGCAGGTTACTTAAATGGAGCCAAGAACAAGAGGGTTCTTTTGTAGTGAAAGCCTCAGATCAGAAAGTGTTGCACACTACTATGTTATATTAATTGACATCACATAGAAAAGGAACTTGGTCACACAAGAGGGTGGGCAAGAAACACCAGGTGCATGAACAAGAAGATACCATTATAAACTTGGTAAAAATTTCAAAGAGGCAATTCACCTCAGCAATGTAAATAATGGAAAAAAGAATCATCTGTTTTTCATGCATCAGAGGTGATTGAAGTAAGTTTGTCAAGTCCAGTAATTTATATTTGACAACAATTTATAATTTTTTAATGTAGAACAGCTTGTGAACTTATTATTTACATTTTATGAATGAAAATCCAGCAAAAAATTTTCAATTCTTAGTCATACTTCTCACTGAAACATTTTATACCATTTCAACTTTACTGGATGCTGTTGCCAGTAGGATACATAGCATAGTTGGCATAATTAAAAGAAAATTATTCTATTCTCATTTAGCTTTTACAGACTCCAGTTGCAATTTCAGTTGAATAAGTCATGAATTAAACTTATTACATTTCAATTCCTAATGGATTTAATTAAAGTCATTAATTTGGCTGGCAATATCTTGATTATCATTAACTTGATATAACCATCAAATTTTTATCCAAAGATAAATATTCTCACACTATGCACTTCAATGTAAACCAAAACATCAAATGACTTTAAATGCAATTTAATGGAAAAATTGGATTTACATTTTAACTATTTTTCAGCATGCTCCTTGAATTACAATTTTTATTATATTTTCACATTGTAATACATTACATCCTCAATTTAGCATTATTACATTACAATACATGCATACCGCCAAGTTGCTATGGTAGAATAGAAACATCGCAATGATTTCAAAGGAACTTCTCTGCACTTGGCAGTTCATTTATATCAAGCAAGTAGTTTTTCGGGCCAAAGCTTGCCTGAAACACCATTTCCTTCAGTAGGAAAGACTGGAGTTTATTGTGTCTGTTTCGGTGTGCAGGAAAGATTAATAATTTATTTACAACTATAAATGTTTAATTTCCGGAACAAATAATCTTTTCGCCACGCTGCAAGTTTTCTGTTTTTAATGAAGTCAATCTAAGTTAACCACGTTAAGGACAGCGTCCCCCATAGGAGTACAGGATTGGGCGACCACTGGAGAAGTAGGGATTATTGCTGCAATAAGCAGCGTAGGAGGTCAGGTATATCCTGTGAAAAAATGAGACTCCTACATTCACTCGTTCGCCTGCTACGAGGGTTTGAAGAATGGAGGGGTGGGAAACTGGTATTTTATCATGTTACACATTCCCCCTTGGCGTTTTCTTCATAGCAAGACGTTGCTATGTCATCTCCTATATCTCTGTATTACTCTATAATGATTTCAGGGGTCTAACCTGAACAAATAATTTTTAAAAAATTTTAATTACAATTGTTTACATCTCTTTGTTTTGCCTATACTGAACACCTCAAACTTTGGGTTTCAAAATGCATCTCCTCTGACAGTTTTTGAGCTACAGTGATGATTTTGATATCATTGAATGCGAAAAGCCAAGGGCTTTCCAAAAATTTTAAATTTATAACATAATTAATTTTTTTCCAAAAGTTATGACATCATAAACCCGCATTTTTTTGAAAAAAAAGTTGCTCTTGATTTTCATTATTTTTTATCAAAACAAAGTTTAGGAAATACCATTAAAGTTTTTGGAATGTCCATATCTTTCCGCATCCAATGATACTAAAATCATCACTGTAGCTCAAAAACTGTCGGAGGAGATGCATTATGAAAAACCCTTCAAAAATTTTGTTTTCTATGAATATCGCGTTTTCTATAGGGAAAATCGCATTTTTTTACGAATGACAAATTATTCCAAATGGCATTTCCTATCAGTATACCAAATTTCATTGCTCTAGGTTCAATAATAAAAAAAAAGGTCTGGAAGGGGGACGCTGTCCTTAACTGCGATGAGTTGAACTGAAGTTCAATGTTCAATTCAAATTTTAAGTCAATTGTAATGAGTAGTTTTGAAAATAGTAAACTTCAACAGGATACTGCCTTCATTTACCTTTCATTGAGTATATATGAAAATTGAGTTAGTGACTGTAAGTCCGTCAGCAGCATTGTAGAAATCCCCTCAGTGTCCACCGGTGGGCTCCTTTGCAGGAAACGTGTTAAATAATGAAAGAGTTCTGGTATAAAATTATTTTTAAATACAAAATGTTAGCAATTAAACAAGAATTCAGTTCCTTTGTGTTTTCATAACTACGATAAGTGAGTCAAGGCAATTCAGTCCCCTTTAGGGCACGGTCTGGGTAGAAAAAAGTCCGTCGGTTCACGAAGGATTTTTCTAAGATTTTCACATAAGGTGTCAAATGATGCGGCATTTCTTTTTGAACTCATGGATTTTTTTGTAAATTCATAAAATATATAATTTTTTAAAAAAACCTGAAAAAAGGGATGTTGAAGAAAAATACATCTCACCCACAATTTCAAAGTTACAGAACTGGATATAGGAGGTAGATAATTGTCGTGTCTTGAGATCCGGTGGAAAGGTTTTTTCGATATGATTTTTTGAATTATGAGAATTTTTTCCCAAAAATTGACCACTTTTTTCGTTTTTTCAAATTCTTCTGCTTTTAATTTTCAAAATGGTTTGAAATTCAAAAAACTGTACCGCTGCCTCTCTAAGATATTTTAATCGCTATCAATTGATATATTTTACATTCCGGTACCTTCAAAACTGTGGGGGAAGTGTCTCTTCAAAGATCAAAAAAGTTAACTTTTCAAGAGAGCCATTTATCTCAAATTTTTTTATTTTGGTTTTATTTCTGAATTAATCATTTGTTTTCAATAAATTTTACAGCTTTTGTAGATCTTTCCAATCTTTATTGGTTGCTATATTAGCTATTCCGGTAACTTCAAAACTGTGGGAAAGGATTCATATCAAAAAACAATGAATCAAAAATTCAGAACACCAATCATTTAAAAAAAAAACGTTTTTTAACTACATAGATATTTTAATTTCTTCAACTCATTCTCTTGGTAGCTCTTCTTGAGCCCTTTCAAAAATTTTCGCCATTCTCGTATCTTCAAAACTGCGGGAGGCGATTGTATGTTTACACAACAGCTAATTAGCTGATGACTCAGAGCAGTCGGACTCAAAACAAACACTCAGTTACATCACCATAAATTAACACCGAGAGTTAAAATGTTATGTTTGAGTACTAAAGCATTTAAAGCAAGGCCATTAATGAACTCTCTTGCTATTCTCAAAGAGGAACACCCAAAACTGATTCGTAATTAGTGGGGGGAAGGGGGGGAAGGGGGAAATCTTTCATACACTGGCGCGCCAAACTCACATTACTGCGGATCTTCTACTCCGTCTAGGAGACGAACCAATGTATGTACTTGAAAAAAATTATACCGTTGGATGCGCAAAAAAATTCTCTAAAAGATGAGTTTATAAGCCGTAAACCTACCGTTATTCAAAATTCGACCCAGACCATGCCCTTAAGCATGTTGTCCGTGAAGGATAGTGATGCTCTGTACTATCACAGTTCATTCTCCTACTATAGATAGGAAAGCTGCATGAAATGAGCATTTATGTGATTTGTTTTGTGATAAAACAAATTAGCAACCTATTTATCATCATTATTGATCAAAATGAGGATGCCAATTAGAATTTTGAAGAACTATAGAACTAGTTCACAAAAATTTGCCAGACTGCTACACATAGTTCTAAAGTGCCATAGCATCCAGCCATGATGAAGTTCCCTGATACTTTACCCTTTTATAAACCTCTCACTGATTTGGAATAAGAAACTGCAATTTCTCCTTATTGCTAACTGCAAGGCCAATTGGCAATATTAGTCAGAGAAAACCACTTCAGAATAACAAAACTAACAAAGTTAAAAACAAGTCATCTTCACCTTTCTCTAAAAATGCAAAAAAGTTTTCAAAGTCATCTGAAATTTGTTGAGATGCTGAGAAGTGTGCTTTAAATTCAATGGAGTAATCTTATCAAAATGAAATATATTTTGGTATTTGTGAAGGAGAGGATAATAATCAATTTTCTAATTTTTGGTGCATGATTATAGATAATTAGATTGAAATAAACAATTTTTCTTCTATGCGCTTTCTGTCGCAAATGGGTATTTAACGAGTTATAGCTATATGTTACCTACTGCACTTCTATTCTTTGAAGCACGGAAAAAATCAGTTTTAGGGGAGGACCCTTAAGGGAATCAAACGATTTCATTGTATTAAACTTCAAAAATTAATAAAAAATACTTCCAGAGCGTCAGGAGCAAAATAAGCTTGGAGGTATTCATAACATGCTTAGAACATTCGAATGGATGTTCAGAGCCTTGAAATTTTTGAAATTTACCTATTTCCATTCTCCTCCTCCTCCTTCCGTATAAGGGAAATTGCTAAAAAACCTTATTTCTCAGCCAATATTGTACATAGAGACAATTAGTTGTTTGTTCGATTCACAATGAACTGGTCTACAAAATCAAGATCCAGTTTTTTGATATCACTTAAAAAAAAATTTAAGAAGTATTTTAATTTTTTGTAATAAAATATATTACTTTTTAGTTATTTCTTTAAAAAAATTTTTGATGAATCTGAAGGATGTGTCAGTTATCGATTTTGTAAATTTCGATGCCTAAGCATAGTTCATTAGATCGAAATAAATAAGTTTCCTTCTATGCACTTTCCGTCTCAAATGAGTTTTTTATAAGTTATAGCGGTAAATGACTTACCACAACTCCAGTGTTTGAAGCGGCAAGTAATTCAAGGAGCACGTCGGACAGCAACACTGCAATGCGCCCTCGCTTCCAGCGCGATCGTTATCAAAGACGAAACCAAACCTACCGCTATACCTCGTTAAATACTCATTTGACGAATAAAGTGTATAGAAGAAAAGTTGTTTATTTCGATTATTATTACCATGATTCATGCAACAAAAATTCGAAAATCAATGAGTAGCTGTTTATTCGAGCGCATTCGTCATCAAAGACAAAACCAAACCTACGGCTATAACTCATAAAATACTCATTTGAGACGGAAAGTGCATAGAAGAAAACTTGTTCATTTTGATTCAATTAATTAGGTTCAGGCACCAAAAAGTGGAAAATCGATAACTGACATATCCTTCAGACTTACCAAAATTTTCTAATTAACTTATCAAAAAAAAACTACCAGGTTTATAGTACTCACCTTGATCTTTATGATGCAAAAAAAACCTTCTCCACAAGTAAAAAAAACTGTTGGGAGAAATAATTAAAAAAATGGAACGCTTTCTCTCATAAAGTTTATATCCCGGCTGTGTGGCTCAATTTCTCCTACAGTTTTTCCCTTATAAAGGAGATTTTTTTTTGCATTGTGGAGATCAACGTAAGTACTAAAATGCTAAGATTTATTTCTTTGAAAATTTTAATTCTAAATTTTTTATTGTCCATAGAAATGTCTTAAATGTTCAAATAGGTATAAATTTTCTTTTTCAAAGCAAATCCAAATAACTGCACTTAGTTTTGGGACATATTTGCTCTGTGAATCTAACAAAAAAAAGTTAGTCTCTGTGTATAATATTGGCTGAGAAACTAAAATTTGAAAGAAAATTGGGTAAATGTGAAGCGTTTGCCAGTAATCGATTTTCCACTTTTTGGTGCCTAAACATAGTTATTAGATCAAAATAAACAAGCTTTCTTTGATGCACTTTTTTTTTAAATGAGTATTTTACCAGCTAAAGCGGTAAATGACTTACCGCAACTCTAGTGTTCAGAGCGGGAAGTAATTCATCGAGCGCGTCGGATGGCAACACTCCAATGGAGTCGCTAGTCATCAACGCTAGTCATCAAAGACAAAACTAAACCTACCGCTCTAACTTGTAAAATACTTATTTGCCCCAAAAAGTGTATAGAAGAAAAGTAGGTCATTTCGATGTTATTACCTTGATTCATGCAACAAAGATTTGAAAATTGATTAGTGTTATAAGCCTCTCCTTCTCGTCGGCGATTCATCGTGAGGCATTTCTTTTCTGTCGTAATTCATCGTTGTTCCACTCAGTTGATGTCATTTCTTTTGATAATCATGACAAAAGGCCACTCTCTTTTATTTTATTTAATAAAGATCAAATAGACTGAGACCTTTCAATGTCCTCAGTTGTAATTAATTAGTTTATCGGTAGCTAATTTATTATTATTATTATTAATTTGGTAGCGTATGTTATTATGACTTAACAGAACATGATTATAAACCTCTTTCTCTCTAAATAAACAGGAAATAATACTATGAGGATACACGGTTATTTAATATTCTTATCTTGTTACAAATTTAATGACATGGTAATAATCATTGCGCATCTAATTTACATTACAAGAAATATTACATTTATAAACGAAGAATCATAGCTCGCCTAATTTATGTTACAAGAGACATTATTGATGTATGCTGAAGACATAAACCTAACTTAAGCCTACGCACGAAGAACTCGATATGGGGATGCTTATGGAATTAAGTATTGAAGAGACTCATCTTAATTTTGGATTCCGAGGTGGTGTTGCTATATGCTCCCCGGACAGCCATTTATGTTACGTTACTTTAGAAATTATGAGTAGTTCACTTTTACATATGGTAAAATACAACAAAGTCAGGAACCCCTAAGGGTTGCCCGCAGGCAAGGAACAAATCAGAGCTCCCTTCTCTATGGCTGCCGCGTACTAACTCTCCTGCTCACGCTCGGTAGCTGTCCGTGCTGTGCACTTCTAAGCAGTTGACTTGGTACGATAGCATTGCTACAATTTTTAAGACATTGATTTACAATTGAGTGTTACGAACAACTCTAGAGTATTCAACTATTTTGCAATATGAAATATCAGTTTATGATAATTGTATTAATGGCATAATAAAAGTTAGCTACTGAACAATACAAACAATATTTATAGTAAATCTTCCTAGTATCGATGTCTTGCAATCTTCTGTCAGTCGGTTGATATTCTTCTCCTTTCATGTCCTCTTCAAAGATGGAGTGAAGCTGGTATAGAGAGAGATGATAACCGTCAGCAACTCACGACATTTTTCTGGCTTAATCAAACGATTCGAGTAATGGAGCGTCATCCTTTGAATGATCGTTTTATATATGTGTCGTGGGTAGAATCACAACATTAGCTTGTTATTTGATCGCATTCATCATCAAAGACAAAAGTTAACACACCGCTATACCTCATAAAATACTCATTTCTGACATAAAGTGCATAGAAGAAAACTTGTTCATTTTAATCTAATTAACTATGTTTAGGCTTCGAAAACTTAAAAATCGATTATTGGCCAACACTTCACATTTACCAAAATTGTTTGAGGGGGATATGGGTAAATTTAAAAATAATTATGGGCTATGACTGTCTATTCAAATGTTATAAACATGCTGTGAATACGCGATAGCTTATTTCCCTAAGGAAGTATTTTTTTTCATGTTTCAAAGAATTCATAGGAAAAAGCGTTCGATTCCCTTAAGGACAACGTCTTCCATAGGAACCTTTGAGATTACTTTAGAAACTGGGAATTTTGCTGCCATAGGAAGTGTACAAGGTCAGGTACAACCTGTCAAAAAATGAGACTTGTACGTTCACTCGTTCACCTGCCACGGGGGTTTGAAGATTGGGAGAAAGGATGGGGAAGTGGTATTTTATGATGTTACACCTCCCCCATGGCACTTTCTTTATGGCGCAACGCTGCTATGTCATCTCCTATGTCTCTGTATTACTCTACAATGATTCCAGGGGTCTAGCCTGAACCAAAATTTATTCCAAAAATTTCATTTAAAATTGTTTACATGTATTTGTTTTGCCTATACTGAACACCTAGGACATTGCGTTTCAAAATGCATCTCCTCCAACAGTTTTTAAGCTACAGTAATGGTTTTGATATCATTGGATGAGGAAAGCCAAGGGCTTTCCAAAATTTCTAAATTTATTACCTGATTAATTTTTTTTTCAAAAGTTATGACATCATAAATCCACATTAAAAGAAGAAAATGTTGCTCATGATTTTTATATTATTTTTTATCAAAACAAAATTTGAGAAATATTTTTGGGGTTTTTGGAATGTCTACTTCTTTTTGCATCCAATGATACCAAAATCATCACTGTAGCTCAAAAACTGTTGGAGGAGATGCATTTTGAAAAACACTCAAAAATTTAGTTTTCTATGAATCTCTCATTTTCTATGAAAAAATCTCATTTTTTGACAAATGATCAACGATTTCATATGGCTTTTTCTATCAGTATACCAAATTTTATTGCTCTAGGTTCAATAATAAAAAAAAAAAAGATTCAGAAGGGGGACGTTGTTCTTAATGGACTCTCCCTTCCGATGGTTGTAATATGCTCAAATATCGTTACTACAGGTTACTTAGGTAAATGTATAGTGTTTGACCATAATCGATTTTCCACTTTTGGACCAAGAAACATTGTAGATGAGACGAAAATAAACAAGTTTTCTTCTATGCAATTTCCTTCGGAAATGAGTATTTTAGGAGTGAGAACGGGAAATGAGTTACCGTAACTCCAGTATTTGAGGCGGGGAAAAATACACCGCGCGGTCCGACGTGAAAGTAAACAGGCGTTCCCGCGCGCCAACCAAGCCGACGAAGAGCAAACCCCCTATTACAAACGTAAAGAGGTCGAGTCGTGAGGGGTTGCAACAGTTCTTTTAGTGAAAATTATAAAACTAAAAGAACTGTGGCTACCCCTCACGACCCAACCTCTTTACGTTTGTAATAGGGTCATGCACTATCGAGTTCCGGTAACTCATTTAACGCCATAACTTTTAAAATACTCATTTCCGAAGGAAAGTGCATTGAAGAAAACTTGTTCATTTTGGTCTCATTAACCATCTTTCTTGATCAAAAAGTGGAAAATCGATTATGGTCAAACACTATACATTTACCGTTACTTATGTTATTTAGAGATTAGTTCAGTTACATTACATTACGTCAATGCTATAACTTGTTAAATACTCAGTTAAGATGGAAATGACCTAGAATAAATATTGTTTATTTTATCTAATTACCTATATTCAAGGACCAAAAATTGAACAATTGATTATTGTCCTCTCCTTCACATTTACCTAACTTTTTTCCCATAGATTGATTCCTGCAAAAATTTAATTTGAAGTCAATTAGCAATACATTGCATTAACCTAACAATTTCAAGGCAAAATGCTAGGATCATGGGGACATGGCAGTACTGCATCATGCGTAATCCCCTAAAGGAAAAGTGTAATTGATGACAAAGTATAGATTAACATTGGAATCTTAGATGATATTCGTCAATAAAAACTTTGCTAAGTATTTAAGCAAAATCTGTAATAATTTTGTACTTTCAATATGAAAGCCACACATTTAATATCTCTAAATAATAATCCTACTTGAATAGAGCTATAAAGTCCAAGTCTACACATTCTTGATGATCCATCTACCATACTTTTAAACTGACAGTAAATTGATATACAGACCAATCATCCAGTTAATTTTTTATTCTACACAACTTACCAAATTTTTTCGAGCATAGTTACTCATTTTTATGAAATTGGTGTCTTTTTTTACTTTATCTCGTGAACGCTTTTTGTTGTGTCGTTCACCCTAGTACCTGAAGGCCACAGCGTCGGGGCCTTCGTAATGGCCTACAATTCCCTCTGCAATACCCACAATATTTACACAGAAGAGTTCAGCGCTAGTCAGACTCCTCCAATATACTACCCAGGGGGCCAGGATCCTTCACCTTCAGGGAAGTCGTAGCTGCGCTCTTATTTCTAAATTCTGTGCTTGAATCCTCCGCGTCCGTCTTCCTCTCATAAAATACAGGCCTATCCACTACTTCGAATGGAAAAAATTGTAATGAATGTGATGAAGATAATTTATAATACAATATTCGATTGAAACTACCATGTAAAATCCTATTAAGATTTATTAGTTTAAGCACACTCATAATTTGGTTATAAACATCGGAGTGGTCATAAATATCGGGTTGTGTGATGTACTCGCAAGTGATAATGCTTCTAACTTTTCATCTCATGACTTTAAGGATTTTCTAATTTCTAATAGCATTGAGCACCTCACAACTCCACCTTATTCTCCAGCCAGCAATGGTGAAGCTGAGAGGGGGAGGGGGGGGGGGGGTAAGGGTCATCAAAGACCTTTTGAAAAAACTCGCTTCTCCCGAATCGTTCAAATCCAGTTTAGCAAAGGAGTTATTTCAATCACATTTTATTCCTGATAGTGTCACAAAAACTGCTTCATCTGTTGCGCTCAACAATCGTAAATTTGTAACTTTCAGAGATAGAATTAATCTAAAATATTCTGTGTCGAGTTTTAAGCCTATGTGTGTGGAAATTCCAGCCATTGCTCAAAGCCGGGATCCTCTGCAGGCTTAGTAAGGCATTATTAATGGCTTCCGCAGTAAGGGGTCTTAGGTTGTTGTTAAATTGATTAACTTTAAAGGCAATAAAACAAGTAATTAACGAATATCAGAGCAGTGGGGGGGGGGGGGGTGTTTCTCACATCTTCGGTTGCGAACGTATTTCCAAACTTCTAAAGTACGCCTGCGCTTTTTCTTCCAAGTCCTAAGCCAATATAGCGGATTCGGATGAAAGCCGATGTGCGCGGTCTTTTCGGACTGCCACGTCAGACAGCTTCAAACCGCGGCCTCGGGTGCACCTAAATCTTGTTCCTCGCTGGTCACCGGTTATCTTTCCTCTCTACCTTGGACCCTTGGGTTCATGGACAGCCGGCTACATTGAGAATTGTTCACCTGAACAAATATTTTCGAAGGTGAGAACCCCCTTTTATTGCCATGCTCTGATTGTTTAAATGATTACTTAGAGCGTTACCGACCCCTTTCGGGTGTCAGGCATTTATGTGAATTCTGTGCCCCTTTACCATTGGGGACTTTGCTGCCGCCTTGTAGCCGGGAGGCATCACATTGTGTAACTCAATTTGATGTCGGTGATCATGTTCTTGCACTGAATTTAAGAAATGGTCCCAAGTGGCTGAGAGGAATTATTGTTAGTTAGTATCTTTCAGGTTTAAATCTTAGCATTAAATATAATCTGGACGAGACACTCTGATCAGCTGCTTTATTTTTCAGGTAATTTGGGATCTATCAGTAGTAAGGTGGCTGGGCCTTCTGTTTTGCAGCCTGTTAGCAGGTTACCTGTAGATAATGAACCTCGTAAATCAGGTAGAATAGCTAAACCTGTAATGCGAATGGAATGTTGAGTTCTTTCTTCTTTTTGTCATAAATTCATCTAGAGAGAGGGAAATTATTGTACACTGAAATTTGCGTTAAAATTGTTGGAGTCGGTAACGTACAACAAATCTGCTGCGTTTGTCTGCGAGTTGGAGTTGACGCCTTAAACAGGGAGCCTGTTGAGCCAGCGGTGGATCACGAGTCGACTGATGAACCCCCAGAAGAGGAGGGCCTCTGTCATACCAGACGGAGTTGTAGTCGACGCATTAAATAGGAGCTACGCAACTACGCAAATCTATCACTGCCACACTGGATGACTAAGACACAATTCAAATTCCAGGAACGTAAACTCCGCGCTCACTCTACCGCTGTTCTATGCACATTGCCCCACTCTCGCCGCCGTCCGGCGAGCGGCGGTAAGATGGCTGTCTCGCTTAGCTGGTGCCCACACCTTTACAACGCCCTCAATGGCTCAGGCTCCTCCCGATTCTCCTCAGCATCACTGTCAACAGCGTCTCGCTCATCGCCCTCCTCTTCCGGGGGATCATCAGTTGACTCGTGATCCGCCGCCGGCTCAACAGTTTCCCTGTTTAAGGCGTCAACTACAACTCCGTCTGGTAACAAAAAGGAAGTTGCACTGAAGTTGCCCCATCCGCCGAAGACCTTTGCCTCGGGCTCTGTGGCGTCAGCAACACCAACATGATTTTCAGGAACCCTGCCCCACACTCATCATCAAACCGACGTTTCCTAACGTGTCGCACATGCCAAGCATGCCGTCTACGCCACCACATGCTTAGACACGACGCAAGTGACCTCACTTGACGTCTATTGCTTCGTGCATGAGGGCAGTGGGGGTTTCACCCACACCTCATCACCAACAGCAAAGCTGTTGTTCTCGCAGCCATCACTTACCCGGAGAGTGACATCAAATGGCACTCGCCAGCGGTACCTGAAAATACCGCTCGAAGGGACCGAGCCAGCCTCAGTTTCCTTCCGAGGCGTCACACTGTACCAAAATGTGGCCTCCTCAGGGGAGATACCTCCCGTAGCGGCGATCCTCCTGATCGTCCGGAGATTTCTCTCAACGATCCCGTTGCCGCTAGGGGCGTAGGCGGCACGGAATCGCAGAGAAATCCCCCACTCATCAGCAAACTGCTGAATTGTCGCTTATCAAAACGCCGTCGAATTGTCCAACAACAATTTGTCAAACGGCCCTCGCTCAATTACGACCTCACGTAAATGAGCGACAACCCTCGCTGCTAACTTCAGCAACCGTCGCCAGATAGCGAACCGCGAGGGTTCACAGTCAACCATGGACAAGGAGAGCTTGGCACCGTAATGGGGTACGTTAACCGCAACCCGGTGCCAGCTCTCCTCCACAGAAAGATCCCCTCGCCCCACGAGATTCTCCTCCCGCAGCGCGGGATCGATCTGCTGACAGGCCTCGTATCCAGTCAGCTCACGCTTCACCAGCTCTCGCGATAGATCACTACGGTTCTGACGAGGCAAGTGAAGCGTCCAATCAATGCCTAAAGGGTGCGGCAGATGAGCCGCCCAAATGGCATCCTCAAGACTCTCTCCAGTGGCGGCAAGCACAGCAAACACCTCTGCCACGGCTTCACTAGCGTCGCAGTAACTAAGCCACCTCTTAGGTTACCTGATCATCTGATCGGCTTTGTTCTCGATCGTCGAAACGAAGCAAACAGATACGACCAGATCATCGATAGTGCTGTCCATCCATGTGATGACTGTCTGGGAATCACTAGCAACCGTGAAAGTTTTAAAACCCCAAGCTATCGCCAAATTGATACTCCGCGCAACAGCCTTCAATTTAGTCACATTGATATGAAGATGGTTTGACTCTTTTCGGAGCCAAGACGCATCCTCAATAATGCGGCCATTTACCTCAAGTGCCACATCGATTCCGAGGGAGCTGGCATCAGTCCACACGGTAAGGAATTCGATCGACATACGGATTGACACACCCAAACGCCCCCAACAAGGTCCTCCCGATGAGCTTGCACCAATAGCTCCTCAGCCAACAAGCTGACCGAACTGTCAACCGAGTCGTCACAAGAGCCGCTGCACCCCAGCCGTTTAAAAACTGTAACAAGGACGGTGCCACCCCGCCACGGGATAATGACTGATTTTCCAACCGCACAAGGAAAATAGCCATCTCTTCGTCAAATCGGCATTCACCGAACCGAAATCGGAGAGAGCTGTACCCCTCGACATCGTAAGATGTTCATTGGAATATTTCCGTAAAGAAATTCCCAACAACCGGCCTCCATCCAATCTCTCAGGTTCCTTCGTCACAAGTCCGTACCTCGCCAGATGCACCCGGAGCTCCTGCGCACTGAGAACGGACTCACAGACCACTACATCATCGATATAGTGGTCCGTCTCTTGACGAACCCGGTCGTTCAACGACAGAACCTTGCTGAAAATCACGGTCATGTGCGGTGGTTTCAACAAGCTGTTCACAAACACCACCACACAAGCGTAAGGGTGCCTGCACACCAAAAGATTTGAAGCGAGAAAGCAAGCAAGCTTGAATCGATTAACATGTATTCCTATAGGAGTGCACACACTGAAAGCGAGCAACCGAGCGAGTGAGAAAGACTGAAGATTGGCTGAAGCGAGAAAACAACTTGAAGATAGTTTCAAGCTTGAGAGCTACAGCGGGAAGCATCTGGCAGTGCGTGGTGAAAGAAAGAAAGAAAAGAAAAAAGAAAAAATGTGTATTTTCAAGTTGTCACATGAGACACATGCCAACATATTGGCTTTTAAAAGTTTCTTAATATAGGATATCCTAAAACAAATGTTCCGTACGAGGAGTACTAATTGACAAACCATCCGAGGTGTACAAGTAGATAAGCCATACGAGGCATAATAATAGACAAACTATACGAGGTGTACTAATAGACAAACTCTCAGAGGTGTACAAGTAGATAGACCATACGAGGCATATTAATTGACAAAATATACGAGGCGTACTAATAGACAAACCATTCGTGGTGTGCTAGTAGTCTAACAAAAGTTTTATGCTAGGAGTACTAATTGACAAACCATCCGAGGTGTACAAATAGATAAGCCATACGAGGTATAATAATAGGCAAACTATACGAGGTGTACTAATAGACAAGCTATCAGAGGTGTACAAATAGATAGACCATACAGGGCAGATTCTAGTGAGATGTCGACAAGAGAGATGTGCCGCTCAATTCTTCCGGTATAGACTGAACTCCTTGTATCCAAAGTTTGTGTCATACTATGCCTTTGGAACTCAAAAGATATAAAGCACAGTGACAGATTACATGTTTCAAAGCAATGGGATGAAGTAGGAATGAAACTCAACGTTACAAACACATTCTTGTTCCGCTTGTTTCTGTTATAGACCTCTCGCCATGACATTCAGGAGCAAACTGGCTGTCTTTTGGTGTGTGATAGATCTTGCATGATGTCTTTCTCTCTCGCATGCTTTCTTGCTCTCAGTATTTTGGTGTGTAAGCATCCTAAAAGCGTCACCTTGAACAGGCCTCGATGCGTCTCTACTGGCCGGCCAATTAGAATTCAATCTTGGCCTAGAGGGAGCGCACCAAGCTCTATAAGCTGCCTGCCTCGAACAACCAGGCGACATCTAAAGAAGCCCCCATAAGTTTAGCACAAGCCTAGACGGCGACAACCCACCACTGCTCCTCGACCAATCAGAGAGCTAGCTTGGCGCAGTGAGGCCACATCAAGGGCTATATAAACAGCTACACGGCAGCTCAGTACACTCTCAGCGGCCTGAATATTCACTACAAAGTCTCGACGCTCCGCAAGCAACGCCCTCGCTGCCTTCATCGCCGCCTCGACTGCCAGCTGTCACGCCTCGTCACGTCCTCGACCCGAGCCAGTTTCCTGCCAGCGTTTCTGAAACTCCTTAGTCGGAGACATTCGGCCTGCAACAGCCTCACCGAACGACTGGCCAACGACTCCTAGTCGTAACACCAGTCGCTCCAAGCGATTCCAGATCGCCCCGCATCAGCGACACACTTGCGCCGCTCAAGGTCCCTTTCTCCGAAGGGGCACCGTCACCTCTCTCGGTGAGAGGAGACCCCCGGTAGGCCTGGCTTACGCAGTTTCCATTGAGGAGGTCGCGTCGCCTCAACTGGCGCCCTCCACAAAGAAACCCGTCCCACCAACCGTGGGCCCAGCTACCATCCCAGACGGAGCTGCCGTGGGACAGTTACGGGCAAAATATCCCGTCTCTCCGCACGCAAAGCATGCTGACTTCCTTCTGGCTGGAGCCTTCTCGGACCCCCTACCAGTAGGCGCCGCAGCACCTTGCTTCTGCAGGCAATCTCATACAATGCGCACCACCACAGCGGTAGCAAGCACCCCTGCCATCACTACCCTGCTTCCCAGAAGCAGCAAGGTCTGCACCAAGCTTGGCTCCTGGCCTCGCCCGCCACAGTCCTTTGTGCGGCCGTTCTCTCCCGCACTTTCGACACCACAGCGTCGAATGGTGCAGTATACGCATCCTCACGCGCAACTACCCAAGTGTACAGAGCAGTGGTGAGACTCTCGTAAAATTTGAGCCTAAAAATCAAATCTCCCGTGGTCAACCCCACTCACCCACCTAGATGCACAAAGTCATCCAGGTCATCCAATCCAGCTCCAAGTCGACGTTCGGTGTACCGCCTATAACCATTCTGCATAGGCAAGGCAACGCGAATTCCGCAGTTAGAGTAGACCTACCTGCCACTGAACAGCATCACCGACAGTGATGCAGCGAATCACTCGAGCGGCATTGCCGTCAAACATAAACCCAATGACGTCGGTCGGCAAACGCGTTCCAGCTGGCAGAGCTTCTCCAGATTATCCAGCCACTCAATTGCATCGATCGATCCATCGCCAGCCAACTTCGGTAGCTGCCTAGCCAACCAATCCAGAATCGGCCCACGAGCCTGAGTCAGGATGTTGGCCAACATGCCAACATCCACGAGCAAGCCCGGCGTACTCCCCGCCGGTGGCACTGACGATCCCGGATCGCCAGCCCCAACCGCCGCAGCCTTCTCAGCCACCGAAGCCGTCTCAGCCGCCGCAGCCTTTCCAGGCTCCGCCATTTTGCCAGTAACAAAGATGGCTACCACAGGCCAACGCTAAAGGCCTGGATAGCTTGTGGTTTTTAACTGGAAAATAAAGCCGCGAGTGAGAGGGTAGTATGCCTACCAAGCACTCGAACTTACCTTCCTCACTGTCGACCTCTAGTGGAGAACAGTGCCAAAGGTTCGGTGCTCTCCCAACTGTACGATCGTTCAGCGGTGCAGCCTTCTCGCTTCCTCTCTGGAGCAAATAAATCACTCTCCGAGTTGCCGAGCATTTTCTCACTCGGACAACTCCAGTTGCTACGCAACTACGCAGATCTATCACTGCCACACTGTATGACTCTAGTTGCTACGCAACTACGCAGATTTATCACTGCCACACTGGATAACTAAGGCACAATTCGAATGCCAAGAATGTAAACTCCGTCCTCACTCTTCCGCTGTTCTAAGTACATTTCCTCACGCTCGCAGCTGTCTGGCGAGCGGCGGCAAGATGGCGGTCTCGCTCAGCCGGCGCGCAAACCTCTGTAGCGCCCTCTCGCGACCATAGACAGACACCACAGTGTTGTTGCTATGTTTATTGATGCTATGCCTATTGATGTCGATTGAATTGCTGTGCCTATTGGATTGGTTATGTGTTCAGACATTACTAATATTTCTACTATGCTAGGCAAGAATATTACATTGAAGACGAGGATTTTGGTAGAACCACTCGGGAGAGAGTAGGCAGTGACTACACTGACTAGTGAGAGAACTCTGAATTTATCTGTTTTTTTTTCTCTGTGTTGCACTGACTAAAATTCAATATGCCGACGGTAGGCTCGGTGGGAATGTTCAATCCCTTGGATGAAGAATTAGTAGACTATAAAACTAGGTTGCAATGTTTCTTTAGGATTAATATGATAGGTGACAGTGAGAGAGCCCCTACACTAATTGCACTAGTGGGTGCAAAAATTTGTTGACTATATAATTAAGGGTTTAGTTACCCCTAAAAGAACCTTGGATACCACTTATGATGAAATTATGAAAGCGCTGAGAAGGAGTTTTAAACCAACTTACAACCAAACATTTGAGCGTTTCAGGTTCCGCTTATAGAACCTGAAACGCTCAATTAGCGATGCTACACGGAAAAAACATCGCTGATTTTGTGACTGGCTTGAAAACCCTTTTTCGCACCTGTAATTTTACTGCTGGATTGGTTTATACTGGGCATAGCCAGTAATGAAATACAAAACATTTCGCTGAATGAAGTAGGCCTAACATGGCAAAAAGCAGTGGATCTGGCCACAGTCAAAGAAATGACATTGAGTGTTGAGGCAACTGTGATGTTGAGGCAACCAAATGCCATCTTGAATGTTGGCCAGACTAAAATGCAGCAAATTGCTTTCAAGCATCAGGGCAAGACTCAGGCCCAAGCTAGCCCCAAATCAGCGTGCAGCGGCTGCGGTAATCTGCACTGGCGTAGAAATTGCCGCAATAAGGACAGTGTTTGTCATGGTTGTGGCCAAAAGGGTCATCTTAAAAATGTTGCTACAAATTAAATACCCCAAAATCCTTCTAAAGGAATCAAAGATAAATTTGTGCATGCTATGCATGAAAAAAGGGAGAGGGACAATGCAACCAATGCAGACTATCCAGGTTCCAATCAGGGTTGTTATGAAGAGGTATATCAGTGGCACAAAAGTATAAACCACCAATTCAAGCCAAATTTTGCCAAACAATATTCCCCCAGAGATGAAAGTAGACTTAGGCGTTGTTAGGTTTATTATTTCAAAAGCTGCTTACTTTAGCTTGCCCACCAAGACAAGACCTGAGTTGAGACCTTTTGATATTAAGCTCAGGACTTATGGTGGGGCTGAACTAGTGGTTTGTAGGGAAATTAGGACTAACATCCAGCGTGAAGCTAGTGGTAGGGCTCCTCAGCTAGCAACTATTGTTGTTGTAGAAAGGGACGGATCAGCATTGTTAGGTAGAGAGACCTGATTGATTCCCTCCGGTTAACTATAGGGGCAGACAGCACGCATAAGTTTGTTGCTCAACCTGAAGAGCATAAGTTGCTCAACCTCAAAAATTTCTCAACCTGTTTCAACCGTGCCTTGACTGCTTTATTAGAAGAACTATCAAAATTTAGGTTGACTCTAATATTACTCTCAAGTTTTGAAAGGCCATGAATGTGCTTTACTCACTAAGGCCTAAGGTGGAGGCAGAACTAAATAGATTGATACAGGAAGGTGTCCTCACCCCTATGCAGTATTCTAGATGGGCAAAAGCCATTGCACCCACGCTGAAATCTGATCAAAGCATCCGGATCTCTGGGGACTATAAGTTAACTGTAAACCGTGCTGCTAGGTTATTCCCTTACCCTATACCCAGGGTTTAGGATTTATTCAACAGGTTAGCAAGGAGGAGTTATAAACTCTAAGGCAGACATGTCTCAGGTCTATGGATAGTTGCCCCTAAATAAAGAATCAAAGGAGTATACCGTCATTAACATCCACAGAGGTCCATTTGCGTATAACCGACTAAGTTTCGGCGTTGCTTCTGCCCCCTGAATTTTTCAGCGAGCAATGGAGGGACTATTACAAGCTGTTCTGAGAGTGTTTTGCTATTAAGATGACGTTCTAGTGAGTGCCACTAATGAGTGAGAGCACTCCAAGCGTCTCCACCAAGTCTTATCAAAGCTACAAGAGGCAAGACTTGAATTAAAAGTAGATAAATGCCGAATAGAAGTATCACATTGTCGATACCGTCGTGCGGTGGAAACGTCCGAGAAAAGGGGCTGTCTTCTGAGCAGCTACCTTTTAGGGGCGCTTGCTTTTCCCCGCAGCTGCCCATCCTGAAGTTCGTGGAAAGCGCCGCCGACGCCGTAAGCCGTCCGTTAGAGCAGCAGAAAATAATTTCTGTTTGCGCTGAACTACGGCGGTACCGTTAAGAAGGCGTACAACTCTCTACGCCGTATGATTCCGTTAGAGCTTTTCAGAGTAATCCCTGATTCGCTGGACTTTGAAAGTTGTCTTCCTTTGCGACAAAACAATGCAGAATTGTTTCTCCACCCACAGTGGTCCCTTAAACCTCTTTTAGAGAAAGAAAACCCCATACGGAGTCTTTTTTGTTATTGGACCTAGAGAAATGAAACTTGGTATACAGATAGAAAATGCAAAGAAAAAACTTTTTCATTCGTGTAATAAATGCAATTTTTTCATAGAAAATGAGATATTCATAACAAACAAAATTTGGGGGTTTCAAAATGCATCTCCTCCTACAGTTTTTAAGCTACAGTGATGATTTTGGTGTCATTAGATGTGGAAAGACTTGGGCATTACCAGATGCTATATGACATTCTCCAAATTTGTAACTTGAAACTAAAAACAAACAAAATTTCAAATCGTACTTTTTTCTCGTAAAATTTTATACCTGTGACGTCAACTTTTGATCGAAAACGAATTTCGAATCGCCACATAAGATTTGGTAATGCTCAAGTTTTTTCGCATCCAATGATATCTATATCATTACTGTAGCTCAAAAACTGACGGAGGAGATGTATTTTGGAACCCCATAATCCGAACCTGCGAAAGAAGACAGAATAAACAAACATAAACAATCTAATTTTGCTTTATTATAATTTGTGGGGTCAGCTACGAATATTACAATCATTGTACAGCAATAAAGAGACATAGGAGATGACACAGTAACGTCGCACCGTGAGAAACAGCAGAGGTGGGCTGTAACACGATAAAATACCATCTCCCCCCTCCCCCCCCATACTTCAAACCCCCTTAGTGGGCGAACGAGGGGACGAAGGAACCTCATTTTTTCACAGGATGTACCTGTTATATATAATATTGATCTAAATTTGGTCGACTGGTTTTTGAGTAGTCCTGGCTCGCTAGTAGACGGCTCCTAGTTTAAGTTTGGCCAAATACAGTATACAGTATCCAGTTTACTGTAGCTTCCATAGACACAGCAGAAAAAGCTCTGCTCTGGCCATCTGACCCAATCATCGAGGCTAAGCCCTTCGTTACCGCGCTGCTTCGCTCCGCCTTCGCTCTTCTGGTTGTCTTGGGCTGGAGCTGGGAATCCCATGCATCGACGGACGTCGGGATGGTGCGATGCCGAAGCTGTGAGCCGTACATCAGCACGACTCCTGCGAGCTCGCCCTAACCATCCGTCGTCGTCGGAGCTCCCAACTCCATGGACATTCGAGGTTCGTCACTCTTGGGCTGAGCGCATGTCTGCTAGTTAGTTGGTGACCATGGAGCCTCTAGACCAGTCGACCCCTACTTTTTCCTGGCGAATAGGCTAAATTTCTATTAGCTACCAATTATTACAGTTCGGGCTTTCGCCCTAGTATTACTGTTCGGGCTTTCGCCCTAGTGTTACTGTTCGGGCTTTCGCCCTAGTGTTACTGTTCGGGCTGTCGCCCTAGTGTTACTGTTCGGGCTTTCGCCCTAGTGTTACTGTTCGGGCTTTCGCCCTAGTGTTACTGTTCGGGCTTTCGCCCTAGTGTTACTGTTCGGGCTTTCGCCCAAGTGTTACAGTTCGGGCTTTCGCCCTATTATTACAGTTCGGGCTTTCGTCCTATTATTACAGTTCGGGCTTTCGCCCTATTATTACATTTCGGGCTTTCGCCCTATTATTACATTTCGGACTTTCGCCCTATTATTACATTTCGGGCTTTCGCCCTATTATTACAGTTCGGGCTTTCGCCCTATTATTTTCAGTTCGGGCTTTCGCCCTATTATTACAGTTCGGGCTTTCGCCCTATTATTACAGTTCGGGGTTTCGCCCTATTATTACAGTTCGGGATTTCGCCCTATTATTACAGTTCGGGCTTTCTCCCTATTATTACAGTTCGGGCTTTCGCCCTATTATTACATTTCGGGCTTTCGCTCTATTATTACTTTTCGGACTTTCGCCCTATTATTACATTTCGGGCTTTCGCCCTATTATTACAGTTCGGGCTTTCGCCCTGTTATTACCTTTCGGGCTTTCGCCCTATGACTAGGTTTCGTACCTTTCAATGTACTTAATCTAAAATATTCTTCACTTCGCTAGGTGACGTTAAACGGCAGTTGGTGGGAGAAGACTGCGCCGCTTTGGTCATCTCCGAAATTCGTGGCCGCCTGGAGCATTTTTACCCACATCAGCACCTAATTTCATTTCTGTCGAAAGAAGTGTCGAGCTTGTACCTAATTTGCATTAAATGCTCTCGGCCGCTCGATTTTCTATTCCTCCCCAATTGTTTATAGTTTTTCGTACCTGTTAACTTTCCCTTCCTGTGGCAGCTATAAACAATAACTCGGGAAATTTCGCCATTCTGGGGAAACTTCACCCTTAAGGAGATCATCCCAGGCCTCTGCCAGGCCCCTGTCGGTCCGGGGGTCATTTCTCATGTTTTTGTTGGAAAAGGACCCTTAGTTGGTAGACTATTCGGTCCTAAAATTTTATGGCGCTACGGACAATAATTCCCCCCACCCAGGGGGGTTGAAGGGACCAAAGTTTTTCATTTTTGACCAATTTTGACCCCATATAAAAAGAGAACAAATGGGAAATGGAAAAAAAGCCCTACAGAGTTTGTTAGAAATGTTCCAAGGATTCTAAAACTGTCTTTGTTTTTGTTCTAGCATCAAAACTGAAGGAGGAGTCCCATTTTGAACTATCAATATCAGTGAAAAGTACCGAAAATTTCCAATTTTCGACCGATTTTGACCTCATATAAAAAGAGAACAAATGGGAAATTGAAAAAAAGCCCTACTGAGTTTGTTAGAAATGTTCCAAGTGTCACGAGAAATGGGCCCGTCTCCTCTTGTCAACATTTCATTAACAAGAAGATAAGGTTCCCGGAGTTGAGGGAATGGCAAACCTCCATGACATTACACAATACACAAAATATGAGGATGTATCAAGAACACAGTCACTAAGAACAAACACACAATTATTATATACTAAATTTAGAGCGGTACTCACCGATGAGTTGATACACGACTTACATCCGCGCGATTCTGTGCGCACCTGTATCGATGAGCTGCCTTTGCGTTGACGGATATTTATTTACGCCATGTGAATTTAGCATGGATTTATAATTACGGCAGAACTGATACAATACGACAACATTGACTCACAATCTATGAACATGTTATTAGAACACAGTTCAATTTACAACCTGCCTCAAAGCCCTACCCTACTGACTCACACACAATTGATATCCCAGTAAATCTGGCCGGCCAGCCCTTCCCTCACTTTCCCACACATGAATATGACAGAAAACCCCTCAATTATTGTGGCGTTCAGCAGTACAAAATGTGGTCATAACGTTCGTTCACACGTTCCTTCTCAAAGGCACAACTCCAGTTCAGTCTCCACGAGTGATTCTCAGTTCAAAATTTATGACGACCTCCTTCCAAATCTCCACTTCTGACTTCTAGCGCGTAACCTCCAATCACGTTAGACATCTGCGACGACCGCCCTGCCTGCAAATGATTTATCAGCTCGTTACTTCTTTTAATTGCCAAAAATTGTGCTCAAAATTATTCTACTTTTTACGTTAATGTGACATTATTTTTCGTGACTTTTATTCCAAAACTTCTTTTCAAATGGGAACTGCATATCTTATGATCCAAAACACTCCTTACCCGCCCAACTGACGTTCAACTTAGTACTTCATATACTGCACAGTTTGGTTACGATGTTTTCATTTCTGGAAAAATAGACGTGACATTTTTTAATTTCATTTTAATTTACGGGCTCAAAACAACTTATTCAACTTCTTCTATACGTTCAATATATTTAATATTTTCGCTTATATTTTTCAGAATGCTTTTTCAGTATGACACTTGGTTACACGTACTTCTTTCTATGATGATGCACCGCGTTAGACTGCTCGCCTCTCATCAGCTCTGTCCCTCCGTTCAAAGCTGTACTCCCCCCTTTTCGTGAGACCAATCGTGTTCTCATGGGGCTTCTTGAGCGTCCTTCTACACTTTCCTCTAACGTTCCCATTGGTTTTCCCTGAGGCTCTCCTTTTCTCATTTGCTGTTGAAATGTTTTGCCAAGCGCGCAGTAATCTCCGCCTTCTTCCGAGGTTGTTTGCTTTTCGATAATATCGCTCCCTTTCTAACGGACCTCCTAAGCCTACCATGGTGTGTCATAAATCTGTCACCCTCTTCTGTCCAGCGTCCTCAGCCCCAACGCTTACAAGTGCTTGCAATAAATTTCTCTCCATGTAGTTCAGCTGAACCCTCTCAAGTTTCGCTGGCCTCTTCTCCCCCATGTTATTTTAAGATCGCCCTGTTTACAAACACTTTTGTGGAAAGGTTTCTCTGCCATGTAAGAGATCTTTGTAACCAAGTTCCCTCACACATTCCTTAGTGGTCATACAAATACAAACTGCCCGATGCTCTTCAGAATAGCCTTACCGCAACATTCTTTCAACGAACGTGTGGACTCGATCACTCTCTGTACTGCTGAATGCCAACCCTACAATATTTTAACAACACGTAAAGCAAAACCCAATGAAGTATTTTTTTTAAGATACTTGAATTTTTTTTTTCTAATTTTGTTTTTGTAAAATTCACACTATCAAATTTTCCTTAACATCCCCGCACCTATACAAAAAAAAATTTGGCTTGACAAATTTTTTCCTATTAGCTTTCAGCTATTTGTTTGAACAATGATTACTGCAGTTCTTTAAGCTAACTTAAGACACACATGGTAAATTCTACTTAAGCACATTATATTCTAAAATTACTCCGCAGAAAACAGGGTACATTACACTTAAGAATCTTATTCATTACAATTAGCACGGCCTGATATATTGTGTTGTGTTCCACCGAAGTGAAGTACGTCATAAATCTTTTGAGTGTTCACCCCTAATAACATTCACAAAGTATTACGGTTACATCTCCTACATTCTCAAACATCCTACAGTATTGATGACTTTATGTTGTGAGGAACTACCTCGACACATTTGACTCAACAGCCGTTTCGAAGCTGTAAAGATTAATAAAGACAAGGACACAAAGTTTCCAAATTTAATTTTCAATCAGTCGCCTGAACGCCAAGGAAGATTCATAATAGTTGCAAGGCAACAAGTACTTAACCAAACACAATACGGCAAGTAGCCGATTTACAAAGTATTAAATTTTTAAAACCTGAAGGACAATTCGCCCTCAAGTATCGCGTTTGTTTGTTCCTTTATTTATTGATATATTTATTTATATATTATTCAGGTTAAAATACGCATGTAATTTTTAAGGTTCAAAGTTAGGATGTCAGGTAATGCCAGTCTTCAGGCGCAGGAACGAGGAGTCTGGAGAGGCTCTCCGCTTCAGGGCTAACGGCGCCAGCTTACACGGACGTCACGGGATATTGACCGAGCTTCAACGTGCGCGCTTGCTACGAGCACTTCAGGAAGACGAAAGTTAGCGCCAAACTGACGCTAACCGAAGGAAACAGGCACGGCGACCGCGGCACAACCAGGGCCAGAGCAGCTAAACCGTGACCAACGCCTCCAGTCCCCTCACAGCTGTGCATAAAGATAAAGAAATGTACCCAAGAAAATAATTACATAAGAAAATATTATGAAACAGCGCTTATACAAAGAATTTAGATCGAATATAGTAGTTAACGGTCAACGTAATTACCTAGTTGCGGCTACTGCTGTCCAACAAGATGGCTTAATTGGCTATCAACGTTGTGAAGCACGAAGTGCGCAGTGCGACGAAGTGCCCGCTAGATACTGAAAAAATAGGTACCAGGTAAGACCAAAGTCAATCTTCTTGATAAAGGTAAACAGAGATATTAAGTTTCAATAATCGGCAAATATTAGACACACGACTACCAACCTGAAGAATTTATCCTCCAGTGCGCATAGCGACTGTTAGACGATGGCAGTAATGGCGATATAGAAGTCGCAGTAGAGTGTCAATAGTAATGAAGGCAGAAGCCCAATAGTAGTTAAAGATAATAGGTAATAGTTAAGTTAATAGTAATAGTTAATAAAGACGGCGGTTCACTGCGACAGGGTAAGGCTGGCCCCCTTTTAGGGCAGCGAACACGCCTATTTAGAGGAAAGTTAATTGCGGTTCGTAACCCGCCTTAATCATGCAATTAATTAATGAAAAAGAACCTAAATTCAACGCTTTCACACACACAATCAAACCATAAACTTATGGAACATGCAGGAAGAAGGGATGGAAGAGATAGGCTGGCGACCGTCACAACTCCACGTCACGAGCCGAGCGTACTCCCGGCGTGCCGACGTAACAGAGGCCTTCGACCGAGACTCAGCCTGGCCTCTTGTTTACCTGACACACCTGATTTACCACCGACGACCTATCTTTACCACCGACGACCTATCTTTACCACCGACGACCTATCTTTACCACCGACGACCTATCTTTACCACCCACGACCTATCTTTACCACCCACGACCTATCTTTAACACCGACGACCTATCTTTAACACCGACGACCTATCTTTAACACCGACGACCTATCTTTAACACCGACGACCTATCTTTAACACCGACGACCTATCTTTAACACCGACGACCTATCTTTAACACCGACGACCTATCTTTAACACCGACGACCTATCTTTAACACCGACGACCTATCTTTAACACCGATGACCTATCTTTAACACCGACGACCTATCTTTAACACCGACGACATATACTTGATATGCGCTGCTGCTGCGCGACCTCACCTGCCACGCAGCACCAGCCGTTTACGTTAATAGTACAGAAATCGAAGTACACTCCGAGCGAATCTGTGGGGAATTTTCCCCACACACTCCCGGCCCGCAAAATGCTTTTAAGTTATTGGTGTCACGATACAATGCTGATCAAGCACGTAACGTAGGAGGACTTGCAACCTCCGCAAAATAAATAAAATGTACACCTTTCTGCTCGCCAGCTACCCACATAATTAGTCATGGAGAATAATGGGCCTCAAGATTAAACACATTTATTTTGAGTGAACACATGGAGCTGACACAGGGAAATTATGTTATCGCAACACTCATATTCGCACCAGAGCCCTCAGGCAAGATGCTAATGATTTGCGACATGGCACTTTAAAAATTTAGACACACGAAATGAATATTCTAGTTAATGCACACATGAATGAATGGTTACGTATAACATAGGTTAGAACCCACTCCACAAAATCGGACACATGAAATGAATCTTCTAGTTAGTGCACACATGAATGCATGGTTACGTCAAACATGGGTTAGACCCCTCGGCTATTAAACACCACGTGCTGCCTAATTCATATTACACACTGCGCGCCAAATGGATTTGCACTGTTCAGCGTGCTGCTGCGTATCTAAACTGGCACCACGGCCATCCTCTGGAGTTCACGCTGCAATACAGCACTCGCATTTTGTTAACGCTTCGTTGACATTACTTTACTGTTGGTTTCTTTTGCCTTACTGCAGCTGAATACTCCTCGATCGTTGACCGGTTGAGACATGTAAGCACTGTACCCCGGGCACTCCTGTCAGCAGCGAGCACCAGGCTGCTGACCACTTCACGACTCTGATACTGCCCGGCTGCAGCTACTGCCCTCGGTCTCAGCTGACGCGTAGGCCAGCTGCCCAACCCGCCTGTGCAAATAAATAAGCGGGGGTTGAGTAATCTATTCCCCGAGACATAAACGTTATATCCCCTCCGAGAATTGACATGAAGCTTCAACTGACAATGTGGCTATTCCCGACATGATTAATTGACTTTCTCCCCTTTTTACTAGAACTAATCACAAGCGCTTTGTTACATTAAACATCAAGCCTGCACTTTAATAATAAACACGAATATTCTAATTCCCCATTCTATGCCGTCTCAAAAAAAAGAACCCTATGAAAAATGATCATTTTACCGTCATACAAAAAGTCAAACTCAAGGCATCCTGTTTGAGATAATAAATCCCACACGCCCCGGATTGAAAAATTAAACATTTGCATAGATCCAAAGACTGATCCTAGCACAGAACAAAGAATATAATCTCACCTCCCATCTTGGCACACGCAGGCCTACATCTTCACTTAGTCAGGATCACGCAGAAATAGACCGGCTGCTTTCAAGCCTCAGCTTATATATCTCACCCCCACAAAGGACGCGCCCCGTGCGGCATTGCGCTATACCCGCGCCAAGCTGAACGTGACGTATCCCTTCGTGATTGGCTATCCCTCGAGCGTCACCTCACTAGACTGACGTGTCCCTTACTTCGCAATATTGCTACGCATATTTCTCAAAATAAACCCATAACTCCTTGATTTCTTAACCCGTGGGCATTTAAATTTTTAACCCCTTCCTTTCCGTGCTATGTATTCACGTTGCACTCGTCTTATTATGTATTCAATTTGGCGCACTAGCTTTTCAGTCCAGTCGCTACCCTCTACGTACTCCTCCCATCTGCTGATGTGGTGCACCCCTCATCCCCTCACGATCGCGTTGCCTTGCTGCGTAGCTTCGGTTTTCATATGCCTAATATAAATTGTATCCTAACATTGGCTTAATTTAATTTTACACAGCTCAGCTGCCTTTCGTAATGGACGAGTTTTGGTAACAATTTGATTCGACGCTTTCGGGTCATCACACGAAGGTGTAGCTGCGCTTACCGTATCCGCACTTAATTCTAATGGGTATAAAAGAGAGATTGCATACTCTCCCACGGACCGGTCGGTTCTCATAACCTGGACAGTACGAGTTTTCCCATCCTTACCAGGGTGCAATTGCACAATCCTTCCCGAGGACCAGAAGGGTCGCGCTTTCACAGGTGAAGTAATTAATACAATATCATTTATCTTAACTCTCTCCTCCCAAGCAGGCTGGTATCTATCAACCTGTCGTTTTCTCAATGACACTAAATATTCCGTAAAAAATGAATCTTTAAATTTCTCGAACACAGTTTGTCGAGACTCTAAAACCGTTAGTAAGGCGGTACGAGATGGATTTAGTAATTCACTCCCCTGTTCACTCTCAAACGACAAGTTCCCATACGGAGCAATTTTAAGGAAAGAATTAGGAGTAATAACTTCATGGTTCAGATCAGAGGTACTACGATACGTAAGAGGCCTATTATTAACGGCCTCCTGAACATCGGATAATAAAGTGAGAAAACTGAAATATTCCATTTTTCCCCTACCAATAGCCTTATGCAGGCAACGTTTAACAACCCCTATCAACCTTTCCCATGCAGCCCCGACCCATGCCGAGTACAAAGGAATGCATACGTGCTTAATATTATTCCTAGCTAAATGTTCACTAAGCAGACTATCTGACGATGAACGTCCCAGCAATTCGGCACCCTGAGAAAATGTCGGGGCGTTGTCACTGTAAAGTACACGAGGTATACCAAACCTATTCGTAAACCGCACAAACGCAGCCAAGAAGGAAGCAGTGGTCATGTCTGGTAGTAATTCCAAATGAACTAATCTCACGGTCATACATGTGAAAAGCAAAATGTACATTTTAGTCAAAGTCCCGCCTAAGCTTACGTGAAAATGACCGGTGAAATCTACACCTACCGCTTCAAAAGGCCTGTTGAAATTTATTCTATCACCTGGAAGATCAGTAGTCTTAGGGTACTTAAATGCGAGCGCGTTAACCTTTTTGCAGGTTATACACTCGCATAGTACTTTTTTAATGCATACCCTGGCTTTGGGTAACCAGTAACCTCTATTCCTCATAAGGTTCAAGGTAGATCCTATTCCTAAATGCAAACATTTCTCGTGACAATTTACAATTAACAGTCTTGTGAAGAAACCCTCCTTGGGAAGAAGCAAAGGATTAGAAACATCGTACGAAAGAGAAGCGCACTTCCCCAATCGGCCGCCCGACCGGATCAACCCTTCCCTGTCAAGGAACAAATTTAAATCCCGCACCAGAGGAGGTACAGAAGTACGCTCCCCAGCATGGGCAAGAAAACTATACTCAACACTGAAATGTTCCCGCTGCTCAAATTTAAGCCAGTACAACATAGCTTTGTTTATACAATCCAGGCGAGACGCGGATTTACGCTTAGCAATGAACATTACTTCGAAGAGACGGGCGGTTACACCTATTAATTTGTCAAAGTTAGAATACCTTTCAACGGGGAAGACAGGCTGCGCAGCGTTCCCTTCATCCACCTGCACAGCGCAAGAAATTAAAGTTTGATTAAGGGAAGATATGCATCCCAAGGCAGCCTCCGGCCACTGGACCGGTCGCTGCAAGAAGGAGGGTCCGTGCGCCCAAAAGCTGAAACGATCCGTCAGTTTCTGCACCGTCACACCCCGAGTTACCAAATCTGCGGGGTTTTGGTCAGTAGGAACGTATCTGAAAAAGCAAGTGGTATTAAATTCATTTTTTAACCGCGACTGGAACAAGGTGATGTCCTTAACCCTATTATTTGCAAAAATGTTACCGGATTTCACACCTTTGTTCAATACCCAAGATAACGCAATCTGGGAATCTGTTGCAATAGTAATATTAGTAACCGTTACTTTATCCAAAGCTTTCAATAAATTAAACAAACACTTAAATGCTAAATAAATGGCAAGCAATTCTAAAGTAGGCAAAGTTTTAGTTTTAGTGGGAGCCACCTTCGCCTTGCTGAATAGTAACGACGGCTTGTCACAGCCATCACCTGCAACATAGACACACAATCCGTAGTGCGTTTTAGACGCATCAGTAAATATGATCAAAGACCTTACGATGAAACTTTACTATATTCAATTTATTCAATTCTCCCTTTAAAAGTTTCCAGCTCCCCTCCAGCTCCTCCGTGAGCTGCTCGTCCCAACCCAATTGCTTACGCCAAACATCCCTCAGCAAAGCTTTCCCGGCAACTGTGACAGGCGTCACCAAACCTAACGGGTCAAAACACTTTGCTAGAGTAGATAGCACCGTACGCTTAGTAGCTTTCTGATCGTCTACTAGACAAAAATTCACACTCAACAAATCATTTCCTTTGTCATACTTGTACCCTAACACTTTCTCGAAAGGTTCTGAATGCTCAGAACTTACCTGATTCACGTCGAAGACCCTTTCTAATACATCACTGTTACTTGACCACGACCTCAAGTCGAAACCCGCTTCTAACGTCCTAGACCGAGCAGTACGATACAGGTTTTCCAAATCGTGCTCTCTGTTGCCTGTCATGAAAAGGTTGTCGACGTACATACGATTAAGTAAAAAATAGCTACACAAGTCATCGGGATAGTTCTTAACATGCTGTCTTATTACGTAGTTCAGAATAAACGGACTCGCGATAAACCCGAAAACAATTGTCGTATACCGATAAACTTCCAAACCTTCATCCGTTTCCCACAAAATGCAAAACCTATTGCGGTCATCCTCTGAAGCAAGTTTAATTTGTAAGAACGCCTTCCTTATATCAGCGAGTACCAAAAAATCGTCAGATCTTAGCCCAACCAACAAGTTGAATAAATTGCCCATCAAGTCAACTCCGGGATATGCAGCTTCAATAAGCGACGGATTACTACCGACCTTCACACTACAATTCAACACCGGTCTTACCTTCGTAGAACACATTGGGTCATTTCGGACGACTTCCCTATGAGGTAAATAAATTCGTTTTCGGTCACACTGCAACGGTACTCTCTCGAGAATTCCATCTTGTAGTTGCTGCTGAAACACGGAATCGTATGCATTATACACACCAGTTTTCTTCAACCGTTGAACAACCTTACTCAAAACTGCTCTAGCTACATTATAATTATTGTGAACATCGGGTAAATTATCCTTCCAAACTAGTTGGACATAGTACTTTCCGTCTTTCATTTTAATTCCAGAATCAAATTCCTGAAATTTTACTTGATCCATATCCGAAACGACCTCTTCAGAAATTCCGATAGACTCCAATTCGTATATCTTATCTAAATAACCCTCCACATGGCCCGTAGACAACACACTGCACACAGGATCGATGCTACAGACACGGGGTTCCAAAACGAAATTTACCGCCGATTCACAGTTAAACATTGGTGCACTAGACTCGCGATACATATCTTTAGCCTCCTCGCGAGTGAGGAAATGCTCGACATTCCCCACGGGAATAAGTTTGTCGCACCAAGAAAAAGCGGAACCTTTAAGACATGGGACAATACGAAAATCACTCAAACATTGCAACACATCAATGCCTAGAATACCTTCAACACTGACCGTATTTTCGTTACATTTGCGACCAAACGCGCTATCTGCCAAACCTCCACACTTTGATACATTACGCACAGCTTTTCCCAAAGAGTTAACCTCGAACTCCATTCTGAACTGCTCGTCTACCAAAATTGGAGCCTGAACAGGACTTTTTCCATCGAGTAGATCGACATACAGACTAAGCTCAGCGAATTTGCGAACACCAGACTCCAAGAACGAG
The DNA here is from genome assembly GCA_030386875.1 of Morinoia aosen. NCBI lineage: Eukaryota > Metazoa > Arthropoda > Malacostraca > Amphipoda > Talitridae > Morinoia > Morinoia aosen. The sequence continues at coordinate 17,404,302 of CM059575.1, read as the reverse complement.
TTCACCGAAAAGTCTGCAAACCTCAACACTCCATCGAAGTTAAACCTATCGAGCCGCGACGTACGAGCGTTGAGATCCCGTGTCTAGTAAAAACCTTACATGCGTAACATTCTTGCCTCGACCGACGGGCAGAGTAATGGTCGGCAAAATGTAACACGATCGTATGCCGGCAGCAGAATTCAAACAATAATTAGCCTGCAAAGAACCACGTGAAAATTCGTCCTTGGGACATAAAGCAGAAACGTGCGTCTTTTGCTTGCAAAATTTACATTCGAAATCTAAATTACTGTAACATTTAGCAGCATCATGCTTGGAACTCGTGCATTTGTGACAAAGATTCAACTCTTTATACCTTTCTCGCCTAGAAAGATAATCCGGATAGGAAGCACAATTCATCATAGAGTGACCCTTACTGAAACAAAATTTGCAACTCTTCCGCTCAGGCGGTACCATAGCAGCATTAGCAAACACGGGAGGATCGGTTCGGTTGCCATAACCAGCCTGCCTGGGAAAAGGTTTAACATCAGATTTCGCTTCATCAGTAGAGACTCTCAAATTCAAGACAGCAATAGCCTCCGCATAATTGTCAAAAATTTCTTCCAATGAGGGATAATTATCGTTCAACTTACGAGCCAGTTCTTGTTGAAGTAACTGCGGCAATTTGGAAAATATTAAGTGGCCTATGAAAGTATTACTAGATTTCTCGCCTGCAATATCACAACCGTAGTTGGCAAGGTCTGCCAAAATACTTTTTACTTCGGTCACAAACAGCCTAGTCTCTAAAAACTTTCTATCATAAATACATTTCAAGTTCACAAGTTTCAAACACAGTTTATTAACCCGCTCTTTCTTATTCAGAAATTCTTTCTCCAACATCTGTAAAGCAACCACATAGTTAGCGCCCTCCACAGAAAGATGATCTATCAGCTTGAGCGCGTAGCCCGACAAATAACCCCGAAGATAAGTTAATTTGGCTGAGGCCGTCAGCCCACCTCTGTAACCAATAGCATTATTGAAAGACGTCAGAAAACTATGGTACTTCAAACTGTCACTCGAGTCTCCTTTAAACGTTTCAATTTTCAACTGAGGTAGTTTCACGTCCTTGCACAATACAGTTCTTTCATTAACAGAGTCAACCGAATTGCGCGGAGCGCTCAACTCGGCAAGAGCCATCTCTATCTCCACACCATAAGCCATCTGAGCTTCGACTTCATTGTTGAGCGTCTCGTCAGAACTGCCCTTCTCAATTAAAGAATTGGTTATTTTTTCATCATACTGACTCACCTGGAGGAGATTGCGCCGAACAAGGTCACAATGCACGCTCAGCTCAGCAGTAGCTCCACCAGCCACGAGTTCCTGCGCTTTTTTCAGGGCAAGCGTTACCTTACGCTTAAACACACCCCTCTTTTTAGCCAGTGACGTCTCCATGTTGTGGCACCAACTCAAACGGCAGACAAAACCGGAACAGGACCACAACACCAGAAATGAGCAGAGGTAAACCTTGAATAAAGGAGAAATTAGCTTAAGAATTAATTAGTTCACATCCACATATACACCTAACAAATTTAGAATAACCCCACCATCGAAATAAATTCTTCAGTATTAAATGTGTGAGGAACTACCTCGACACATTTGACTCGACAGCCGTTTCGAAGCTGTAAAGATTAATAAAGACAAGGACACAAAGTTTCCAAATTTAATTTTCAATCAGTCGCCTGAACGCCAAGGAAGATTCGTAATAGTTACAAGGCAACATGTACTTAACCAAACACAATACGGCAAGTAGCCGATTTACAAAGTATTAAATTTTTAAAACCTAAAGGAAAATTCGCCCTCAAGTATCGCGTTTGTTTATTCCTTCATTTATTGATATATTTATTTATATGTTATTCAGGTTAAAATACGCATGTAATTTTTAAGGTTCAAAGTTAGGGTGTCAGGTAATGCCAGTCTTCAGGCGCAGGAACGAGGAGTCTGGAGAGGCTCTCCGCTTCAGGGCTAACAGCGCCAGCCTACACGGACGTCACGGGATATTGACCGAGCTTCAACGTGCGCGCTTGCTACAAGCACTTCAGGAAGACGAAAGTTAGCGCCAAACTGACGCTAACCGAAGGAAACAGGCACGGCGACCGCGGCACAACCAGGGCCAGAGCAGCTAAACCGTGACCAACGCCTCCAGTCCCCTCACAGCTGTGCATACAGATGAAGAAATGTACCCAAGAAAATAATTACATAAGAAAATATTATGAAACAGCGCTTATACAAAGAATTTAGAACGAATATAGTAGTTAACGGTCAACGTAAAAACCTAGTTGCGGCTAATGCTGTCCAACAAGATGGCTTAATTGGCTATCAACGTTGTGAAGCACGAAGTGCGCAGTGCGACGAAGTGCCCGCTAGATACTGAAAAAATAGGTACCAGGTAAGACCAAAGTCAATCTTCTTGATAAAGGTAAACAGAGATATTAAGTTTCAATGATCGGCAAATATTAGACGCACGACTACCAACCTAAAGAATTTATCCTCCAGTGCGCATAGCGACTGTTAGACGATGGCAGTAATGGCGATATAGAAGTCGCAGTAGAGTGTCAATAGTAATAAAGGCAGAAGCCCAATAGTAGTTAAAGATAATAGGTAATAGTTAAGTTAATAGTAATAGTTAATAAAGACGGCGGTTCACTGCGACAGGGTAAGGTTGGCCCCCTTTTAGGGCAGCGAACACGCCTATTTAGAGGAGAGTTAATTGCGGTTCGTAACCCGCCTTAATCATGCAATTAATTAATGAAAAAGAACCTAAATTCAACGCTTTCACACACACAATCAAACCATAAACTTATTGAACATGCAGGAAGAAGGGAAGGCAGAGATAGGCTGGCGACCGTCACAACTCCACGTCACGAGCCGAGCGTACTCCCGGCGTGCCGACATAACAGAGGCCTTCGACCGAGACTCAGCCTGGCCTCTTGTATACCTGACACACCTGACACACCCGACACACCTGATTTACCACCGACGACCTATCTTTACCACCGACGACCTATCTTTAACACCGACGACCTATACTTGATATGCGCTGCTGCTGCGCGACCTCACCTGCCACGCAGCACCAGCCGTTTACGTTAATAGTACAGAAATCGAAGTACACTCCGAGCGAATCTGTGGGGAATTTTCCCCACAATGTCTCGTAGATTTCAATTCACGCTTGCATGTTCTGTTGTCCAAGTCCTTGACGCTGTTGTTGACGATTCGATGTTGACTCCTTTGGTATAGCTGACGGAATTTGCTTTTCTTCCATGCCTCTCTTTTGGCATTTTATAGCTTCACACACGCCTTGATGGAAGGTAACTCAATTTCAGGATGAAGTATTGCGAGCCCAATATCCAGACTCGTATAAAATTTCTATACACCACATTAACTGCACGATTGCGTTCTGTAAGATGGATCATTATCACGATTCAAATTACCACCCAATCATGTTACGTGCAATGTTTCACATACATTTTATGACGTTTATTCAAACTCAAACTTTTAATCGGCAGATTACTCATGAACGTCGATTCGTTGATCAGGCAAATCGGCACGTCAGTAAGTTATATTGATCTGTCGATAAATACGAGTCGAAACGTCGATAAATTTCATTCATTACAGTTTCCATTCGCGATAGGGTTCCGAATCCTACGGAGTAATCCTGAAGAATCCGAGGTATATCCGGCGGTGGTATCCTGTATGAGCGGTGGTATCCTGTAGAATTCCTCTCAGTTTTCCTTCATATCGACGTAGAATCTCAGTATTCCTTGATATTGACGTAGAATCTCAGTATTCCTTGACATCGAAGTAGAAATTCTGGTAGACACCAGATATTTTATTTTCTCCGAGTAAACACTCTTATTTGTGCGAGAATTCCGTGGGTTAATATTCTTTAATGATCGTACGCCTCATTCAAAGCACATCCGACGTAATCTCTCTTTAAAATTTTATTTTATATCACGTATAAATAGAGATGCCTAAAATGCGGCTTCAATATTCCAATGTGATAATTTGCCTAGTAAAAAAAATTCACAGGAAACTTGCATTCGAATTTCAGGAATGCCTTACTAGGCATAAATGTTACGACGCAAATTTCAAAGTACTTAAGTAAGTTTCAACACTCAATCATATAAAAGCATTGTTATTGTTTCATTTGAGTGCCCACTGTATAAAAGCATTTTTGAACGCTATTACATTAAGGTACCCTAGACTATTATCTTAATTATTTTCGCTTCTCCTTCCTTCCTCATGCTGGTTCTGCGTTGCTCTGTGGTGCTTTCCACTTCGAAGCATTGAGTGCTAATTAGTCGAGAAATCCATCCCGGCTCGGCTGTTCACTAACGATGTCCTCTTCGCAAGCCTGACCACGGGCGAGTTGGGCAATTACTGGTCTCCTCCTCATTCTTCTGAACATGATGCAAAATCTCTGGCTACAGCTCAACCGCAAGCGGCTCCGCGCTAATTACTTGTGCTCTCCGCATTCTCTCTTAAGCATGATGCGAAATTCCAGCCTCACATACATCTTCGTCGTTTCCCAATGCAACGCTAGAATTTGTTCTACAGTCAAATACTTACAATACAAGTTCGATGAATCCCCTATGTCGTGTCATTGCTCTCTGTTCTTCGTTCTTGTGAATAACTACTCGTGCTCCAGGTGATTCTTCCGTAATTTTGCTGCTTATCCGAGACTCATTCGTGTTATGCAATGTTCTGGCCTGTTTTGTGCTGACGTACTTCCTACGCTAATCCTCCAAGAAATTAATTCCTTAAGTCTGAAAAAGAAATGTACTACACTCTACAGAGTAAGATAAGAATAATTCCTTCCGGAATACCGTGTTTTACGATATTCTTTCAGGGCGAGAGAAAGACACAAAGTCAGAAAATTCAACACTACTGCACGAAAGAATACGCACTTTTAATCTGACGCTAAACATATTTCCCCGTTACGAAAATGAACGGTCTAAAAATATTTATAAAATTAGCAAGCCTGAGATAACCTCAGCCTAAGCACTTTCAGATTAAACTAATTAATTCACTAGAGTTATTTCGTATTAAGCGCGTACGCTTTACGAGGAGCTGGCGAGAAAATGAAAGCATACTACGAAAAGTCACATAGCATTCCCTTTGAGAAGCACACGACAGCAAACTAACGAAAAGCTCAATTTCTCTTCTCTTAGCAACAATAGAAATTAAATTTCAAGTACAGCGTGAGATTAGAACACTCCGACAAGCCTCTCGTTTTCCAACAAGATCGCTCGTGAGCAGAAATTCAAATTCACCCACAGCTAGTAACACATACAGCTACTGAAGAACACATCTCGCTCTTGCGAGTGCAAACTACGATAATACGAAACTCGAACACGCCTTCCTATTGAAGAACACATCTAAAATTACACACGAAGGAAACATCCTGAAAAATCAAAGAAATTCATGAACTTAATTCATTGCAGCAGATCATTGTTTTGGCCGACGATTCCCCTACAACTAGAACGTAGATTGTAGCTCCGCCGCTCTTTGAACGCCGCTCTCTCGTTCACGTGGTTTTCTGTTCTCAGCTCTTCATCTTAACTATCAATTGTTTCATATTCGCTTCCATTCCCTGGCTCAGCTGCGACGTCCGACGTGCCGGGAAAAGCCTCGCCTCGTAAATGAGCAACTTTCAATCTGTCGAAGTGAACCCTTTCTTGACGGTTACCATACAGTGCTTTGATGGTGGCATTTGTGTCGCTCCTTTTAGTGATTCGGAACGGTCCAATCCAGTCCGTTGGCCACGCGTTTGCAGCTTCGGCCTTTCCTGTCGGATTATGTAATAAAACGAGGTCTCCGATCTGCACCTGGTTGTTTTTCACACCTCTTTCCTTCATTTGCACGGACTTGTCGTGTGACGCCTTGGACTTGGCCTTTACGATTTTGAACGCATTGTGGAGCCGGGCGCTAATCTCTGCACTGTAATTATCTCCTAAAGAATAATCCATGCGAGGTGTTTTCAGCCAGTCAACAACAGGAATTTCTGCGTCCCGACCAAAGAATAAATAATACGGAATTTCTTCAATGACGCTCTGGTAGCTGGTGTTCAGTGCCAGGCACGTCCAAGGAAGTGCATCAGGCCACGAGGATTGGTCGTTGGCGGCAAGGTGTGATAAAATAGTCTTGATATTCTGATTTTGCCGTTCGGTCATCCCGTTTGATTGGGGATGATATGCTGAGGTGTTGTAGTATTTTATTTTCAATTTTTCACACACATTTCTGAATAAAGCTGACGTGAACTCAGTGCCCCTGTCTGAGATGAGCGTCTTGGCTGGGCCGTACGTAGTCACGAATTTAGTCAACGCTTTCGTTACTTCCTCAGTTGTCTTGCTTCTGAGCGGAAACGCTGCAACATATCTACTGAAGTGATCGACCACGGTCAGGATGTATTTGTGGCCTTCATTCGACACTGGCATTTCAATTAAATCAACGCCTATTCTGTCCAGAGGCTTGTCAATTTCAGGGAATGAACCCATGCTAACACAAATTCTATTGTTGATCTTACGTTTCTGACATTGCATGCATGCAATCGACGTACTTGTTAACGTCACGCGCCATGTTAATCCAGTACCCGAATTCCATGAGCTTTTTCCACGTTTTAGCACGACCTTGGTGTGCACCGATTGTGCTGTCATGTGCCAGTGTTATCGCTGCTTCTCTCAGAGCGTTTGGCACAACGATCAAGTGCCTTGTTTTATTAGGCTTTCGTTGCGTCTTTCTGAAATACAATATGCCTCCGTCGGTGAAGACTTCGGATTTCAGAGCGAGACTTGGAGCGTCCCCTAATTTGTCCCCTTCAAGATACCTCAGCACAGGCCCCCAAACGGGATCTTTTACCTGTTCTGCTCTCACATTCTCTTTCTGCAAGCTGATTTTCGCCTCTTGCACATTGGGTGCTTCGTCTATCATCGTCGTGACGAACACTGTTTTGGGGACTCCGTCGTCTTGATTTTCTTCTTCGTTGTTGTTCGCAATGTTTCTCGACAACGCGTCGGGTACCACGTTCTGAGCTCCTGGGCGATAAATTACCTCAAAATCATACTGTGAGAGTGTTAGGGCACATCTCATAATTCTGTTGTTCTTGGTGTTTTTACCTTGGAACAAATATTTGAGCGCCGTGTGATCAGTAATTACAACAAATTTATTACCATACAGGTAAGGTGGAAAGTGATTTACAGCGGCGACCACTGCTAATCCTTCCCGCTCCGTAATTGAATAACGTTTTTCAGCATCATTGAATCTTTTGCTGAAGTATCCAATCGGTTGTTCCTTACCATTACATTTTTGGGCCAGGACCGCGCCAGAGCCCTCATTTGAGGCATCACAGCTCAAGTAATACGTCTCATTTAGAGAAGGCTTCTTCAGAACTGGAGCTTCTATCATGAGCTGCTTAAGTTTACAGAAGCCTTGCTCGTGTTCTTCCTTCCGCTGGAATTTTTGCCCCTTCTTAGTCAGAGCATTAAGGGGTGCAGCGGTTGTAGCGAAATGCGGAATGAACCGCCGGTAGAAGTTGAGTGCAGCGACGAAGGATCGGACTTTGCGTGCGGTCGTCGGACTAGGGTAATTCTGCATCGCACCCACGTTCTTGGGATCTGGAATAAGTCCCTCACGACTGATGTAACATCCTAGGTACTTCACTTGTTTTTGCGCAAATTTGCACTTGTTTAAGCCTATTTTTACTCCGGCACATTGAAACTCGTGCAACACTTCCCTTAAATTTTCTAGGTGACTCTCAAAAGTCATAGAGCTGACGCACACATCGTCCAAGTAAATGGCGGCGAATTTTCCAAGTTGCCTTTTCAGAACATGAAAAATTACTCTCTGGTACACTGATGTTGAGCACTTGAGTCCCATAGGTAGCCTAGAGAACTCGAAGTTTCCTTGTCGAGTCTGAAATGCCGTGTACTGCTTACTTTCTTCATCTAGCTCAATTTGATGGAAGGCTGATTTTGCATCGACAATGGAATAGTATTCTTTGCCAGCCACCTCCTCCAGTGTCCCTATGATGTTGGGAATCGGTTAATGTTCGTTTATTACCCGCATGTTTACAGCTCGCAAATCAAGGCAAACTCTGTGACCTCCTCCAGGCTTCTTCACGAGTACGAGGGGGTTCTTCCAAGCACTTGTACTCTCTTGCACAACTCCACTTTCGATCATCTCCGAGACCTTTTTATCAATAATTTCTTGGCTGGTGTACGGAATACGCCATCCTTTCGTTTGAATTGGCCTGTAATCACTCAGCAAAATTTTGTATTTCACTCCTTTCACGTGGCCAATGTCCATCTCGTCTGCACTAATTGTCTTGTGATATTCCTTCAGCAGATTTCTGACTTGTTCTTGCTTTTCAGCATCCAAGTGACTGAGGTCAAGCTCATCAATTTGCTGAAAGCGCTTCTCTGTGCGGCGATTTTCTGCTCCGCTATTTTCCGCATTGTTTTCTTCTGCAGTTGCACCTTCATTCGAGATTTCGTGGCATGTAGCAATTATTGCTCCTTCAGTCAGAGCGATTTCTTCGGCAAAAGGGTTAAGTACAGGCATCAAAACATACCCGTTTTGTACCTTTGCAGCGGTGGCTCCCACGTAAGGCGCCCACTTAATTCTAGGCTCTAAAATTACTTCCTTTCCATCAAACTTGGAATCTGCTCGGCACTTCACCATAGTTTGCGCGCGAGGCTTCCCTGTAATGTCCTCAGCGAGAGTAACCGATGCTTCTTCCCGTGTTACCCACAGAATTTTCGGAGAATCGGGTCCTGGTGCTGAAAACATGTTCACGTGAGTACCAAAGAATGATGCCCTACGTTTTCCGAAGTCTATCTTTGCGTTGACTTTGTTCATTACTTCCACTCCTATTAGCAGGTCTCCTGGTAATGCATTTTCCCGCACAACAAAACATCTCTGAACAATTTTCTGACCGTTAACTTTAATTGGCACATTAATCTTTCCCAGCACCGGTACGGGTTCCTCTCCAATTGTTTTAATGCAGTCGATGTTCCTTTTACACTAGCATTTTTAATCCCCGCAACCACACGCTCTTTTACCAAGCATATATTTGCTCCGGTATCAAGTAGTGCGGTTACAGGTGCACCATTCACTTGGAGTATTACGCTGGGATTTATTATCGGAGCTAACGGTCTCCTATTCCGTTTTTTGGCTGTCCTGCCAAATGTTGCACTCTGCAATCAGCTCTTAGGTGTCCAAATTTTCCACAGTTGACGCACGGCGGTGGCACTGCTCTATACTGTGCTAAGTCCACTGCAGGTGCAGGTGGTACTTCCGGATGCGGCTGTGGTTCTCTTGCGTGGTAAATTTGGTGCTGATGACTCCTAAGTCTGCCTCTTTCGCTCCAGTATGGCGCTTCATAATTTCCTCTTCGATGATAAGGAGAGTGTCGTGTCTGTCTGTTCCTTTCCTTCCAGTGTGGCGCTTCATTGCGGTGGCCTCTTTGCCGCTGTGGCGAATGCCGCATCGTGTGGCCGACACGTGCAGTCTCATGCTGTGGCCTCCTCTCGCTTTGCTGCACTCTCTCTCTCTCCGGTTCCCTCCTCTCTGTCGTTTCCCTTGGTACTGGTACTATTAGTCGATTTTCCACTTCGATTGCCATGTCCCTCAATTCTTGTACTGTCGTAGGTCGCGCATCACTTCGGAAGGGTCGCGTGATATCATCCCTTAATCCGAACCACATCAAATCTATAATAACTCGTTCCGGATGTTCTAGATAATTCTCGTTGTACAGCCTTTCCAGGCGCGTAAGGTACTCTGAAACTCCCTTTCGGCTTGTTTGCTTTTTGGTTACTATTTCAAACAGCTCTTGAGTCGGATGTTCAACTTGGTCGGCGTAAGAGCGCAGCCAGGTTTCTGCTTCTCGTAGGTTCGTTAGTGTACCAATTGTTTGATTGCATTCCTTTGCCTCTTGTGGACCTAGTCATAGGAAGAATGCATTCACCTGCTCGCTGTTATTCAGATTACCAGTCAAAAACTTCAACCTTGCCATATGTTCCCCCACATCATCGCCCCTCCTGAATTTGGCCTCTATGGCTCCCACGCAACTGGTTACCACGGGCATGTTAACTGCTTCCTCTTCGGGCTGTGGTGGCGTTGCTGGCTCATTTCTGCGAGCGTTGTTCCTTCTCCCGCGCGCAGGCATAGTGTCGATCTTCTCCAATTCAATTTTCCAAAACTCAAAATTTTGCGATCAATCAAATAATTTTTTAAACTTACTCACTGTGGAATTTCACTGAAACTTTGAATTAATCGTGTGAGCTCACTAGAATTTTCTCACTGAATCTTATCACTTTTATAAACGCTTTCACTTTCCTTAGCTATATGATAGTGCGCTTGCTGGCTTCTGGCACCGGAACACAGAAAATCATCACCATGCGAGTTATGTACCTCTACTGAATTTCTGTACGTTTTGCACATGAAATCACCAAACAAAAAAAATACAATGTAACTGTTACACTATACCCACAAAATTCACAAAATTACACAGCGATCGTATTGATCTTACCAAATTGGGATGTCACGAGAAATGGGCCCGTCTCCTCTTGTCAACATTTCATTAACAAGAAGATAAGGTTCTCGGAGTTGAGGGAATGGCAAACCTCCATGACATTACACAATACACGAAATATGAGGATGTATCAAGAACACAGTCACTAAGAACAAACACACAATTATTATGTACTAAATTTAGAGCGGTACTCACCGATGAGTTGATACACGACTTACATCCGCGCGATTCTGTGCGCACCTGTATCGATGAGCTGCCTTTGCGTTGACGGATATTTATATACGCCATGTGAATTTAGCATGGATTTATAATTACGGCAGAACTGATACAATACGATAACATTGACTCATAATCTATGAACATGTTATTAGAACACAGTTCAATTTACAACCTGCCTCAAAGCCCTACCCTACTGACTTACACACAATTGATATCCCAGTAAATATGGCCGGCCAGCCCTTCCCTCACTTTCCCACACATGAATATGACAGAATACCCCTCAATTATTGTGGCGTTCAGCAGTACAAAATCTGGTTATAACGTTCGTTCACACGTTCCTTCTCAAAGGCACAACTCAAGTTCAGTCTCCACGAGTGATTCTCAGTTCAAAATTTATGACGACCACCTTCCAAATCTCCACTTCTGACTTCTAGCGCGTAACCTCCAATCACGTTAGACATCTGCGACGACCGCCCTGCCTGCAAATGATTTATCAGCTCGTTACTTCTTTTAATTGCCAAAAATTGTGCTCAAAATTATTCTACTTTTCACGTTAATGTGACATTAGTTTTCGTGACTTTTATTCCAAAACTTCTTTTCAAAAGGGAACTGCATATCTTATGATCCAAAACACTCCTTACCCGCCCAACTGACGTTCAACTTAGTACTTCATATACTGCACAGTTTGGTTTCGATGTTTTCATTTCTGGAAAAATAGACGTGACATTTTTTAATTTCATTTTAATTTACGGGCTCCAAAAAACTTATTCAACTTCTTCTATACGTTCAATATATTTAATATTTTCGCTTATATTTTTCAGAATGCTTTTTCAGTATGACACTTGGTTACATGTACTTCTTTCTATGATGATGCACCGCGTTAGACTGCTCGCCTCTCATCAGCTCTGTCCCTCCGTTCAAAGCTGTACTCCCCCCTTTTCGTGAGACCAATCGTGTTCTCACCGGGCTTCTTGAGCGTCCTCCTACACTTCCCTCTAACGTTCCCATTGGTTTTCCCTGAGGCTGTCCTTTTCTTATTTGCTGTTGAAATGTTTTGCCAAGCGCGCAGTAATCTCCGCCTTCTTTTGAGGTTGTTTGCTTTTCGATAATATCGCTCGCTTTCTAACGGACCTCCTAAGCCTACCATGGTGTGTCATAAATCTGTCACCCTCTTCTGTCCAGCGTCCTCAGCCCCAACGCTTACAAGTGCTTGCAATAAATTTCTCTCCATGTAGTTTAGCCGAACCCTCTCAAGTTTCGCTGGCCTCTTCTCCCCATGTTATTTTAAGATCGCCCTGTCTACAAACACTTTTGTGGAAAGGTTTCTCTGCCATGTAAGAGATCCTTGTAACCAAGTTCCCTCACACATTCCTTCGTGGTCATACAAATACAAACTGCCCGATGCTCTTCAGAATAGCCTTACCGCAACATTCTTTCAACGAACGTGTGGACTCGATCACTCTCTGTACTGCTGAATGCGAACCCTACAATGTTTTAACAACACATAAAGCAAAACCCAATGAAGTATTTTTTTTAAAGATACTTGAATTTTTTTTTTTTAATTTTATTTTTGTAAAATTCACACTATCAAATTTTCCTTAACGCAAGGATTATGAAACATTCTTTGTTTTTGTTCTAGCATCAAACTGGAGGAGGAGATACGTCTTGAAATATCAATATCAGTGAAATATCAATACGTAAAAACCAATTTGTCAAATTTTTGCAAAAACTAAAGCCTAAATCAAAAAACCGAATGTAATAAATTGTGTTTCTTCTCGAAAGTTACATATCATAGTCAAATTTCATAAGAATCAGACTAAAAAAATTAAAATTCATCTATATAAATAAAATAATTTATTTTTATTTTTTATTTTGAAAATCACAATTTACAGTATGAATATGAGGTTATGTATGGAAATTATCGAAATAAAAATTAAAACTGCATCCAATTACATATATTGTTCATTATATAACACTTCAACAAAAAATTTTGTTATGGCTAATACCCCAAAAAAAAAAACTTCAACTTTCAAAATGTATCTCCTCATTGAGTTTTGATGCTAGAACAAAACCAAAGACAGTTTTAGAATCCTTAAAACATTTCTAACAAACTCAGTAGGGCTTTTTTTGAAATTCAAATTTTTCAAAAAAATATATAGCTCTAAACCCAAAAATTGGTGTTTATTTCAGAAATTTTAAAAAATTTCGAAAAAATTCGAATTTCCAAAATAGCCCTTCTGAGTTTGTTAGAAATGTTTCAAGGATTCTAAAACTCTTTGTTTTTGTTCTAGCATCAAAACTGAATGAGGAGATACAATTTGAAATATACATAAGATATACCAAAAAATCATTTTTCGTCCATAAAAAAATGGTTTTGCCTAAATTGAAAAAATTACTGGAGTCAAGGTTTACATTCAAAAAGACATAAAATCGCCAATTTTCAAACGAATCGGACGAAAAAAAGGTCTACAACCGGGATGATCCCCTTCAGGAGAGGTTTCCCTTTCGGTTGAAGTTTTTAGAAGAATCAGAAGTAAACCTTTTTTCATTTTAAGTTTTTCCGTTTTACGAATCGAATCTTATTACAATGCCTCTTACATACACGGATACATTTTACCAAAGACATTGATCTATTTCTTTTTGTAAAAATAACACGTACAAACATGCGCAACTACACAACACGGCAACAACATGTAAAATTACATGTAAAATATTTGTGCTCTTCAGCTAGGTAACCAAACTAATGTTGGAAAATTGAAATACAATACAAATGAAACTTACGTGCTAACTAAAGTAAATGCACGTGCAGACCTTCAGCGTAGGCATACCGAGCTAGAGGGTAACTCGTCTTTTTTTCGCCAGACCACAGGCCACACTTGAAAGAAAACATGGAACTATTATCGAACTATTGCATAATGGATTCTATAACCACATCTTTCGCCTGACACAGGTGTCCTACCTCGAATACCAAATCGACATGGATGGGTTGCACCCCACTGCAGAGAAGATAGCAGCAATCCAGAATGCATCGGCTTCCACAAACGTTACTCAGTTGAGAGCCTATTTAGGCTTGCTAAACTTGTTGAGAAAATATTTCACATCGTCCTTAATTATGTTAGAATCCCTAAATGCGTTACTGAGGGTTAAAACTCATTGGAAGTGGGATGCAAGTCAGGAGAGGGCATTCCAGGAATCTAAACAAGCCCTGCATAACTCTCAGGCCTTAATCCATTTTACCCTAGCATACCCATAGTGGTACTGGCTGACAGTAGTGCGAATGGTGATGGAGCGGTGTTGTGTCACCTTATTGACGGAGTTTAGCGCCCCGCCTATTTTGGCTCCCAAACTCTAACAGCAACAGAGCGTAACTACTCCCAGAGTGAGAAAGAAGCCCTTGCTATGGTATTTGCGCTAGGGAAATTCCATTGCTACTTGTGGAGGCAGGAATTTACGGTGATCACCGATCACAAGCCATTTTTAGGACTATTTGATGCTGGCAGAAGTATCCCGCCGATGGCACCCGGGCGCATTCAAAGGCGGGCTCTACTGCTGTAATCCTACAAGTTCACCTTGCATCACCGGTCGGGCGTACTGTTGGGCACGGTTGATGCTCTCAGTCGTCTACCCTTGACAACTCCCCAGGAAGCCATGCTCATCCCAGCGAAATGGACGTCCCTAGTATACTTCCTTGAGTCAGCTCCGGTCACCAGCACTCACATTCGCGACAGCACCCTAGGAGACCCAGTTCTTTTGAAATGATACAAATACTGTCAGGTAGGTTGAGCTTCGACGGTAGTCGTGGACCCAGATCTCGCTCCGTACACTAGGAGATAGGAGGAAGGACGAATTGTCCACACAAAATGGCTGTGTGCTCTGGGGAGCAAAAATTATTGTACCCCAAGGCCTCAGCAAGCTATTGTGGATGAACTTCACTCTGGCTATACAGGATCGTTCAGGATAAAAGAACTAGCTCGCAGTTATATTTGGTGGCCAAACTTGGACAGAGACTTAGAAGAAACGACTAAGTCATGCAGCGAGTGTCTGAACGCCATCCGTGGGAATGGCCGGTGAAGCCTTGGCATCGCACACACATCGACTATTCAGGCCGAATGGATGGAAAATACTATCTAGTGGTCGTGGTTGCAAACCAGAAGTGAGTTGAAATTTTTCCCACAACGACTAAAACCTAGAGTGAAACGATCTCGTGCCTGAAACGCACTTTTGCAAAGTTTGGATTTCCGCTAACCATTGTTTCGGACAACGCAACGTGTTTTACAGCAGCAGGGTTCCAAGAAGTAGCGAAGGCATGTGTTATGCGGCATATTTTGGGCGCACCATACCATCCTTCAACTAATGGCCTGGCAGAACGTATGGTACAAACGTTCAAGAAGAATGTACGGAAGTCAACTGAACCCCTGCGCCTAGCACTGGATACGTTCCTGTTCAACTATCGGTTAACACCCCACACGGCAACAGGTGTTACGCCCGCCGAGCTAATGTTAGGCAGGAAAGTTCGCTTTCGTCTTGACCTACTATGGCCGTCAGAAGCAATCACGTCCAAAGTTGCTGAACGCCAGGATGCTCAGAAAAGATACCACCCAGGATCTCGCTCGGGTGACACTCCGCTGGAGTCACCCGTGATGGTCCGTCAATACACGACGGGTTCCCAGAAATGGACCCCAGCTACCATTTTTGAGAAAACGGGTCCAATATCCTATAAGTGCCAATAACAGGGGGAGAGGTCGTTTGGAGACCAGGACCGAGTTTTTACTTGCTTGGAAACCATCTCCGAATCCACGGAGAAACTGTTTGTTCCACAACCTGCTCGAGACCCATACAAGACACCTCCAATTTAAGAACCTGACCCAGAGACCCTACAACTCGATTCCTATCCGGGAGGCAAGGATGCACGAGCCTCTAAGTGCTAGCATCTCACGCAAGTCTAACCGGGCTTGGAAACCTGTACAGTCTTCCCACTGACGTAAACTCTACTGAACTAACAGCACTATGTGCTAATTTTGAGTTAGCGCCAACGCTCGAGTAGCAACGGTCTTCAACTCTCGTAAAAAAATTCAATTCCATCGTCCCAATCTAGAAAGCAGTGCATCACTCACTATGTGTATCACTCACTACATAGTAACGGGTAATAGTCTTTTGGACAATAAATAGGCATTGCGTAGATTGACCTTATCTATTCTTCCATCCATCCTAGAATTGTCTTTCCCATTTCCACATAACGGAGGAATCAAAAATAAATTTTAATGTGCGTTAAGGTAAAAGTAAACATTCTCATGTAATAGAAAATACGTACATAAAAATATGAGATGTAACTGTTAGTCTCCAGAATAATTTGCAAAGAATAGTATTTTTCCGAGAGGGAGAGTAAAGTTGTACCTAATGCAGGTTCAAATAGAACGACCCTTTAAACGCACGCAATTAAAGCTTAATCAGCGTTAAAGGTATGAGAAATTGTTTCTCAAGCACTCTAATTGAGGAAAAATCTTACATTTTTTCTCTACTACGTTTTAAATATTCACAGTCCAAAGTATAATTAAAAACGTTTGATATACCTGTAATTTCATCTTCCATGCGAAACATCTTTTGATCAATGTGATGAAGCATCAGCGCCTGCAACGCTCGTGAACTTCCAGAGAGGATGGAAAAGGTGAACGAAAACTCATTGTCATGAATAATTTTATTAATCGGCTTAAATTTGATACTAATAAGTGTAATTTTTTGTTTGTTCCATCGTTGTTTATTGAAGTAAACATCTACTGGAATAAAACATATATTCTATTTCAGTGTATTGTCACTGGTAATTTGTTCCTGATAAATTATTTGAATTAGATGACATTTCAAGTGATTTTGAGAGTGCAAACATTCATTGCACGGTAATCCTCTGCTAAAATCCTCTGTGCTATTGGTTGCGCACGGAATTCCAGTCTACTCGTAGAGGCCGAAGTCGTCAGGACCAACGAAGTTGTTGGCGAAGAGCAGAGCGGTCACGCGGTCCTGGTCGGAGGGCAGGAAGTCGAGTCTGTTGTCGGTGCCTCGGAGGTCGAAGTCATCAACCAACCATCTACATGGGGAGGAATTGGTGGTGAGTATTCCTCAAAGGGATTTTTTTATAAAGAAATTACATATATCATTACTCAGAGTTTTTGTCCCGTTCAGCGAGTGTTACTTTTGTGACGTGATCGATCAATGAAACTTCGACTGCAACAGATTTTTTGTTCCAATTTCTCTTGTTCTTCAAATTTGGATCTACTCTCTCTCTTATCAAATTGTGCTGATCTGAGTTAGCTTCTGTATCTCAAGAAAAAAATCTCAACCTAACAGCGGAGTGAAGTCCTGCACTTGTGTAGCCCTTCAGAAAAAACCCTAATTCAAAAGTTTTGGAATGAAACGGGTGCGATAAATAGGACTCTTACAGGACGTATTGTGCCAGTCTGAATAACCGTATTTCATTATTGACTACGTATGATGGTTGCAAAAATGAATATCCTCAAAAATTTAGACAATGAAGCGAAATTAAGTCCCTCCCTGCTCATTAACTTTATTTCCGCCGAAAACGGGAATGAAATCCACTCCCTCCATTCTCACAATTAAAAAAACTCAAGCTACCTCACTCTCTTGGTGTTTATCGGTCTCAACTGTGTCTGGGTAAATCACCGTAGCAACGAAAAATTATGGAACCGTCCGTGACCAACATGAACGATTTATCGTCGCCTAACATCAATTTCGGTCACTGTTCTAATTTCTAGCCCTTGTATTTCCTAGAAATTGAGCCATTTTTCTCTAAGAACTTGGCTAGTAGAAGTGTTTAGCTGCCCTAAAAGCTGTCATTTTCAAACCATCTTGCAACCGATGTTAGATTATTCTCTAAACGCTGTATTAAAGGAGAATTGAATATTTTTTTATCCGATGAGTCTCATAGCTAGATTTGATTTTTTGTTTCAGGACATTATAAGTCACAGCGGAAGTCTCTTATAGAGAACTCAGAATCAGATTTTAAGTTTCATAACGAAGCACAGAAAAGGAGCATGGATAAAATTCTGCCTAACAGGAGCCAGACAGCTCATGTGACCGAAATATATTGGATAACAGGAGTGGGGAGGGCTCTAGTAATTTTTCTGTTAATGGAACGTGCTGTATATGTGTTTAATCGTTTGAATTGGCGTTTATACGTCAAAAATTCGAATTTTTCCAACCACCGTGCAGACCGATGATCTCTATACACCTTAGTTCATTTGGGGTATCACGTTTCCAAGCGTGAACTGGATGTTTCTCAATCTTAACTGTAGCATGAGACAAATTTAAATTCTGCTTATAAGCTCAAAATCACAATTAGCTTCATTATCTAATACAGATTATTCTATTTTTATTTTCGTACTACTAGGGCATGAAAGCATAGAAATAGGCAAGGTTGACTCACCTGGCGTCATGCTTGAGGCAAGCCAGAGACCGAAGCTCGTTCTCGCAGAAGAGGTAATGTTTGGTGGCGACCACATCATTGGGCACGGGGTACGAGTCCTTGCCGGGGGGCACGCACATCTGCACAGTGGAAGGGCTCAATGAGATGTGAGCCGATATACCTCACGAGATATTACTGTATTAATGCATACATTGCAATGTAGAAGGGCTCAATGAGATGTGAGCCGATATACCTCATAAGATATTGCCAGGTTAGTGCATGCATTACATGTGAGATTCTTCAACCGAGAAATGCATAACTTGAAGAAAATATACAGCTAAAAATGATTCAATGTATGTACGTACATCAACGCTTTCTGAAACTCTCAAGTTTGTATTTAAAATGTAGTTCCAAATTCGCATTTCAAAAAACTATTCAAAAAAATAATTTACAAAAACAATTACTAGACACCAATTCTGAAGTGAGGTATGGAATTGGTTAAAAAAACGATTGGAAACTGACGGCATATTTCTGGCACTCGGTGACTGCGTGGACCATGTCGTCCTCCAAGGATTTGACCAGGCCTGCTGACTTGATCCTGGCTACGACTGCCTCGGCGTTCAGTTTGTTGTTAGCGTCAGTCTGCAACAGAAATATATACGCTCTTATTTTATATCTACTCTTAATTATTTGATTGATCTTGGTAATCACTGTTGATGGTGGTGCTTTTCAATCTTAGGATTGGAAATGCTTTTAACATTATGCAATTTCATGATAATGATGTGCCAATTAATACACGTATACTACCTTGGCCTTCATACAAATAACAACGCTGTGAATGTCGAAAATTTTGTGAAAAAAACAGCAGCTAAACCAATGAGCGACCATACTCACAATTCCCATCTCCGTCATCACACATCTGAAGTAGTCGACCTCCGTCTGAATTTCCTCGGAAAGATATTTGACGGTGGACGCGGGGTAGCGGGGCGAGCGTTTCTGTGGGGGGTACAGGTCACGTTTGATTACCTTCGGTATACGGCGCTAAAATAAATTACTCATGTACAGAAAAAGATTATTTAATTCGCGAATAATAAAAGTTAGCAAACAATGCAGAATTCGTTTGCAAGTTTATAAATTGATTCATTGAGATATTGGATTCAAAGAGGTAGTGACAAAATATGAGCACAAACTTAACATTTTTTGAAAATTTAACTCCAAATATGGTGTGAAATAACTTTCGCACACTCGATTCTTTGGTTGTAAGGAAAAAACATTATCATCAGGGTATAGAATAAAAACTCTAACTTCAGCAGAAGAAGTTAACGACTGCTTCGAAAAAAGTATTTAAATTGAAAACTCACCTTACGGAAGAGGGAGTAAAGAACCTGCAACACAAAAAGAAGGATTAATGTGGGATTATTTGATATAAACAAACGCAATCTGTTAAAACTTTTGGTTGCAAGAATTCTGAATGTGAAGGTTTTCAGGAAAAATAGTATTCACTGGTTAGAAAACTATTCTGTTATCACATCGTAAAGAAAAGTATTCAATTTACAAATTATCCTGTTTTTATTTGCAGCGACTGTAAGATGAGTACCTAGTAATAATGTGGAATTATTTTAGTTATTCACTCATTAACTTGTTTACATGCTGAATTGAAATAACTTAAGGCACAAGTACGTGTTAACTCCTAAGTTGCGTAGTTATTTCTTTCTATGAAATTAGTGAAGATCAACCCACTGCATACTTGCTGCACTGGTTAATGATTTATTTTCTCCAGTTTTTGAGTTTTGGGTGCGGACTGGAAAGAAATCTGGAAGCAATTCAGAGCGTCTAATTATTTGCTCTGCTTCATCGATGCAAAAGTAAGAAGTATTTGTTTAATTATGCTCACAGCTTATGTAAGGACTATACTATCGACAGCTTTATCGATAACCATTATAGATGCGTGAAAAATCACGAGCAGATGATATAACCTGTTGTCTCACACTGCTTTTGAAGATGTGTTCTTGTGCCTCTAATGTGGGAGTGGGCGCTGTTACTACCTATAGAACAGTAAGCAGTGGTGTCACACGAGTGTGGGCCTAGTGTACGTCATGCAGACGTGCACGAGTTCTAGGATTTAGACCCGTGGGAGTTTGTCACTTTTGCAAAAATTCATCTCTCTTATAAATGACTCCCGAGTGGTTAGTAGGGAACTGTGCAATGGTAGAACATTCTGAGTTTTCGCTGTATGAACAAGAACTTGTAAGTTATAAATAATAGCTATTCTCCTTACCCGGGGGGCGTTAGATCTGGAAATCTCTGGGGCTCGGAACTTGGCGAAGCAGGTGGAGACTGCGCGGTCCACCTCTGCGTGGTAGGCCATGGTGGGCTCCACTCCGAAGCACGCCTGGCGCACCTGGGCCGCGGAGATACATCAAAAGTTGAAAGAAAATGACAAGAGTAAACTAAATTTTCGTGATCATTGGCGTAAAACAATAAAACTTATTGACATTATAATCCTTAACATGGTAAGATGAGATGAAGATTTTTTAGATCACTGAGCGTTATTCCAGTGATTTATTTTGCTCTGGAATTTAACCGTTCATCGCAGCAATGCAATCCCTCGCTCTGACATACTTTTGACAGTTATATCCGACAACTACGAGCATGATACGGCACAGAATGAAGCGAAACTCACCTTCACGTTGCCAAATTTATTGAGGTACTCGAACTCGAGGTTGAGCTGCACCTGAGCAGCCGTGAAGCCCAGGAGGGCGAGGAGAATAACACAGTTTCCCTGCATCCTGGGGGTAAGGGGGTAAAGTTATTTAAAGTTAGAAATTTTGTTAGACAACAATGACTCGCAGTTGATATGAGGCATGAGTTTTTCATTGATCATGAGTTTAATAATTATTTGAGAAATGAATCAATGATTATTAAATCTGTTCAAAATTCAGTCGAACAAAATTAATTATGAAGTGAGCATCCAATAAAAACAGAGTTGGTGAAATCGCCTAAAGATGTACAGATAGCTCATAAAATGAGTTCTTCAATCTAAATATTTCTCTGAAGCTTGAAGATAATACTTCTATAGCCTGCGAACACGACGGTACCTGGCGTATTGCTCGTTACTTACTTTACGACTGGAGTCGAAGCTGTGGTAGCCAACACGTCGCAGCTCGTGTTATATATCCAGCAGTCTCCACCCACTGCGTGACCTTCGCTGCTACTGGACACTTCTGAGACAACGCTCATTGGATAGAAATCTTCGGCAGCTACCAGAAGTTTATTAAAATGTAAAGTAAGTAAAAACACGCAATATACCAATAGACAAGTATTTTTCCTAGGCTGAGACCCCAAGATACGATTTAAATTTTAGATTGATGATTTATTTGAGAGTAAAAATCTCCGAGTTGTATTGTATTATAGTGCATTGTTATGCATTCATTTGAGAGTAAACAATATTCGGATCGTAATGCATTGAAAATATCGTCTACATGTTTAACGAAAAATTTAGGGTAACTTTTATCATATATTTTATGAGCTATTTTGATTTGCTTAGTTCCATTTTACTGATTTCACATCTTATAGCTTTCGCTCAGGCATGTATGATTTTTGCGTGCGTCTAATTTCCAAAGAGATGGTTTAGCTAGTTTGCAATTTATGTCTGGTTATGTAACGGTAGGCAAGTTTAACATAAAAGGGTAGAAAGTTGGGTGGAAGCTGACAATGTTATTATTACGATGAAGACTATGTGAATCGCGGATGGTTAGAGAATATACCAATGTTTAGTTTGTAAGGTTTCAAGATGGCTAATATTTTTAATGGCTAAACCTAAAATTGAGCTTCAGTTAATAGTCTGAAACTCTGATGAATGTATTTGTCATTTCTGGGACAGCCTAAATAATTTTTTTTACCACTTTCTGAATTAATTTTCTGTGTACAACTCCTCGACAGCCTCTTTCATCTATAAATTTGTTATATTTTGTTAAAGTTGTTAAATTTGAATTGAAGTCATTGAAATAATTTTGCCGGAGGGCAAATTTGAGCAGCACCTTTAAAAACAATAAGTAACGTGACGGTTGAAACAGATGTGAAATATCATGAATAATTAGAAATTTGAATACCCAGTTAAAAATTCATGCCGTTTTAGAGCGACAGGTAGCAGAACATAGTGAAACATGGCTGCAGAAGGCCAGAATATTTCTTTGTCGGCCGCTCTCGACTACAATTTCCCGTTCGACGGCCATCCGCTAATCTAATTTGGACGTTATAAGCGCGGAAGAACCGTGCTCTTCCACAAGGCCGGTTTCAAGCTACACTGTCGGCTTGCGGTCGACTTCGATGGGGCAGTTCCAAAGTTCCAAAGCTGCCGAGGGAAGCTTGGTAGTCAGAGCTGCCAACTAGGAAATTGGTAAATTAACCTTGAAATTTTAATTTATGGAACGTTTTTATGTTATTAGAAATTTAAATGTCAATATAATAATTTATGCCAGTTTATTATGAATAATACTATCCCGCAGTTCGTCCGAGTGATTTTTTTCTTTGCATTCGAGTTAGAGGGCAACACTACACTGACATGTTGGGTTGGTGAACCTGTCACGCTGTCTCACGCGCGTTTTCGCGCCAGTTTTGTCCTTGGTGTTCTGTGTGACAGGTGTCTTAGTCGTGTCTCTATTATTTAAAACGTTTCAAGAAAAGTGTTCAGTGTTTATATCAGAGCGAGTGTATAGTAAGTGAGGGTGTATTTTATTTGTAATAAATTTGTGCTATAAGGTATAAGATGTTCGCTCTCACGTGAGTTTCCAATTCCATTGAGGACGTTAGAAGCCGGATAGTACGTCTGGCCTGGTACCGGATAGTACGTCTCGCCGGATAATCTTCTTGACGAAGATTGGACTGCAAACATTTGTAGTATTAAGCTAGTGTTAACAATTTGAAACCAACAATAAAGGAAAGAGCCCAACTGTTAGTGAAACAGATCCACAGCCAAGTTGTTAAGGCTGGTGTAGGGTTGTCTTCAGGTTGTTCCAGTCAGAAGTGGTGTAACGAGTGTTTTACGCTCCTCTTCCTTTCTTCCTTCCTTCGCAGCCTTCAGTCCCTTTAGGCGTAGCGTTCCGGGGTGCGTCCCGCACCCTGAGGATCACCGCCTTCTTCTCTTCTCCATATTCGAATCCAGTTCGTCTGAGTGGGTTCGGCTTCAGCTCAGTGTCCGGTGTTATCCGAGCACCTTGCGAAGAATGTGGGCAGATCCCAGGAGAACTGACTTTTGCAGCAGTCCAGGGTGGATTTTATCACAGCCGATGCTACCCAGATGCCTTTCAAGATTGGTGGTTGAGGCCCCAAGTGTCCCAATCACGATGGGAACCACCTCGGCGCGGCAACCGTGGGTCGAGGCGAGCTCGACCCGGAGGTCTTGATACTTGAGGATTTTCTCAGCCTCCTTTTCGACGATTCTTGAGTCGTACGGAACTGCCACGTCGATGATCTTGATCTGTTTCTGGGTCTTGTTAATGGCGACGATGTCCGGTCGTCTGGCTGTGATGGCCCTGTCAGTTTGGTGGAGGACGTCGTAGAGAAGTTTGATGTCGTCGTTTTCCATCACAGTCTTGGGCTCGTGCTGGTACCAGCGGTCAGCGCAGGGGAAGTTGTGAGTCTTGCACAGGTTCCAATGTAGAGTTTTTGCTACCTTGTCGTGCCTCCTCTTGTATTCCCTCTGCGCCAGCGCCGAGCACTCGCTGATCAGGTGGTTGACGGTTTCGTCTTTGGTTTTGCACATCCGGCATTTTGGGTCGTTGCTTGTGTGCGTGATTCTAGCTGCTCTGTTTTTGGTGTTGAGGGCTTGTTCTTGCGCGGCAAGGATCATGCCCTCAGTTTCTTTCTTGAGTTCACCTCGATTCAGCCAGTTCCAAGTGAGTTCGGGTTTTGCTTCTCGAGTTTGTCGGGGGTATTGGCCGGCGAGTGCCATTCCCTCCCACTTTGGGAGTCGCTCTCCCCTTCTCCTCTCCTTGAAACTGTCTGAGGTCTCTTCCTCTTTCAGGGTCTTCGATGTCCACACCAGTTTCATCCAAGGATCCTGGTGCTCTCTCGTGTACTGGCCGAGTGCTCTGATCTCACTTTGGATGCACTCTTCCACTTCAAGCAGACCTCTTCCTCCTTCCTTTCTCTTGATGTATAGCCTGTCAGTGCATGATCGGGGGTGGAGTGCCCTGAAGATGGTCATCAGCTTTCTGGTCTTCGTATCTAGCTGCTTTTGTTCGAGCTTCGTCCATTTAACTATTCCGGCGGTGTACCTGATGACCGGTACGGCCCATGTGTTAATGGCTTTGATGATGTTGCCGCCGTTGAGATTAGATTTCAAAATTAACCTTACTCTGCTGAAGTATTCTTTCCTGATCTTTTCCTTCATCTCGGTGTGCAGAACGTTGTCGTGTTCAAGCACTCCTAGGTATTTGTACCCTTCTTCTTCGATCTGTTCGATTGTTTCGTTCTCTAAATGGATACCTTCAGTTGCTGAGACTTTGCCTTTCTCGATGTTGATGAGGCCGCACTTGCTGATTCCGAATTCCATTCCGATGTCGTGGGAGAATTCGTGCACAACTTTCACAAGTCTTTCGATCTCACTAGCGGATCTTGCGAACAGCTTGAGATCGTCCATGTAGAGTAGGTGGTTGAGGCTGTTATTGCGGTCGTACTTGAATCCCAGGCCCGTGTTGTTGAGGACCTGAGTCATTGGGACCAGTGCCAGTACGAACAAGAGTGGAAATAGGGAGTCGCCTTGAAAGATTCCTCGACGGATGTTCACCTCTCCCAGCTCAGCGTTTGCACACGTGAGCTGGACCTTCCAGTTAGGCATGGTAGTTGCGATCAGCCGCTGGACGTTTCCTGCGACTCCGTATGTCTCCAGACATTCGAGGATCCATGAGTGCGGGACCATGTCGAAGGCCTTTTTGTAATCAATCCACGTCATGCTAAGGTTCTTGTGTTTAGCTTTGGCGTGGGTCATGATCAGCTTATCGAGCAGAAGATGGTCTTTCGTCCCTCTCGTTCCCCGTCTACATCCCTTCTGCTCGTTAGGGAAGTAGTCGCGGCTCACTAGGTGCTCATACATGCTCTCGTAGATCATGCCGGTGAGGATCTTCCACATGACCGGGAGGCATGTGATGGGTCTGTAATTGCTCACCGCTGATCCTTTTTCCTTATCCTTCTGTATCAGCACCGTCCTTCCAGTTGTCATCCAATCTGGCACAGTGCCTGATGTTAAGCATCTGTCCAGGTTTTCTACCAGCCTGGGATGGAGGGATGTGAAGGTCTTGATCCAGTAGCCTTGGACTTTGTCTGGACCGGGGGCCTTCCAGCTCTGCGTTTTTCTTATTTGCTTTTGTAATCGCGCCGCCGTTATCCGGAGGTCTTCGTCCGGATTGACGTCTTTGGCGATGCTTTGGAGCCATTCAGCCTCGGCGTTATGCTGGACCTCTTGGCTCCAAATGCCGCTCCAGAAGCGCCGCGTACCTTCGGCTTCCGGAACGTCCATTTCGACATTTCTGTGGCGCAGTTGTTTGTAGAATCGTGACTGGTTGGTCGCGAACATTTTGTTCTGTTGAAAGTCAGCGATTCTGTTCTCATATCTAAGGATTTTGCTTCGTTTTGCCGATAGTCTTTGTTTGAGGGTTTCTTCTACCAGTTGTAGTCCTGCCTCCCTGCAGTGGTAGATACCCTCGAGTTCCGCCATTTTGTTTCTGCAGGTCAGTCTGCCACGTCTCCATTCCGAGATCCAGCTTAGATGTTTCCGGAGCTCATCTATGCTTTTTTGGATTCGGTATTTCCACGGGAGGTCTTTCTTTCCTCTCGGCCGGTTGGTTGCCGGCGGGGGAGCAAGCTCTTTGGAGACTAGGAACGCTCCGGCCAGAATTAGGGTGTTAGTTTCTGTGATGTTCCTAGTCTTTATTCTGCCGATGAGATGATTAATCTTGGCGGTAGCTGCTAGGATCTTCCCCGATGGGACGTGTCTGAGGTTCGGTAGTTGTTCTTTTGGAGTTTCGTGAAGGAGCGTTAAGTAGGTATTGTGGAGCTCGTTGAGCAGAGTCTCTTCATCTCCCGGAAGGTCTCGGCGGTCCACCACAGGTTCTTCCCCTACGGTGGGTTCCGCCTCGTCCGTTTCCGGTTCGGTGTCGCCGGCTTGGTGGTACCGGTTTGGCACTTCAGCTTGTTGCGGAGGTGCTGCTATTAAATCGACGTCTGAAGCATCGTCAGGTTCTGAGTCGCTGATCTGGTGGTACCTCAGCTGGTTTGGTACCTCAGCTCCAGCTCCCGACGTTTCTGCTTCATCGTCGGTGGTGTAATTGCTCGAGCAAGAGTCGTCTTCTGGTCTTTGGACGGTGTCATTTCCGGTGGTCACGATTGGTGTCTCAGTTTCAGGTGGTATCGGAGGCGCTCTTGCTTCGGCCTGGTGATTAGTTTCGTCAACCCCTTCTTCCGTGTTTAGTTCACTGGCTATGAGCTCTTTTTCCTCGTTGGTAAGGAGGTTTTTGAGGTTGATCTCTCTTATTTGGCTCGCCAGCATTTGCTCTGAGTGGTTGGGAAGACCTAGGTCTACCCAGATTTGCCTCATACATTTGCGAAAGCCTCGGGTTTGGGGGTCGCTTCGTAGGTGGCACATCCAAAGGGTTTTCCAGGCTTCCTTCGTCCACTTTTTCCGGGGTTGACGTCTGTTAGTGGGAGGCGGCGAGGTAGGAGGGGTCACTGTCTCCAGTGACCGGTCTGCCGCTCTCCCTGGGTTGTTTGGAGTAGTCGCCGTCGAGTGAGCCGTGTCCCGCACGGCTTCACAAGCAACTGGAGCCTGCTCCTGTACTGCAGTTGGGTTCGTAGTGAGTTGACGACCGGGTTCGCCCGAACCATCCGGTCCACTAGTAGCGTGTGGTTCACTACTAGTTCCCGGGGAGCTTACCCTGCCGGACGCGGCACCCGCAGTTGGAGACTGTCGGGTCCCGTTCACGTCGTTGGGGGGTTGTTTCTTTGTGCGCGCTTCCATGCGGTTAGTGATTACCCTCAGCCAGCGGGGACAGTTTGGTCGGCGTCTGCTTATTCAGTATTCGCAGATAACCTATTTGCATAGGCCGTCCCCCCCATCCGCCAGCGGGGGGACGCCCCCCTGAGCGGATGTCAGCCGCTCGGGGAAAGAGCCAAAAATAAAGGAAAGAGCCCAACTGTTAGTTATTATTATTCTTATTATTATTATTATTATTATTATTATTATTATTATATAAGAAAGTTTTAGCCTCCCTTAACCACGACAAAGATGTTCCAAGAGAGGAAAGAAGAAGGCATCATTTCGTATGGAGTTGAGGGAACGCGGAACGCGTACAAGGTGCACAGAAACAGTAAGCTAGGAAAGAAGTTCATGAAACAAGAAAAAAGTTGAAGAAGAAAGTAGTTGGTGCTGAAAAACAGGACAGCAGTGAACCGAAAAAAGATGGTCCGTAACGAAACAAAAACCAATTTTATTACAACAAAAAGGAAGCCTACCTAACCTTTAGCTCGGGCCCTCACATGGTTTCCCTAGGAGCGCTAATTCCCATAGATACAATAGTTGTATCCCCATGAGGGGCCCAACTGTTGGTTCCACCACCTCGGTGAATTGATATATATGACAATTCATCATTGTGGTGGGACTGGTAGAGAAGGCAATCCAATTTCAGCATCACCAACGGAAAAACAAAACATGGAAACCATACGTGACTTTCCCCCCGGACAGTCTTCAGCAACTCTTGAATTGAAGGCCCTTCTGGCAGGTGATGAACGTTGTGTACATCTACATATTTGTGTACGTGTGTGCGTACGTGTGTGTGTGTACGTGTGGGTGTGTACGTGTGCGTCTGTGTGTGTGTGTGTGTGTGTGTGCACGTATGTGTACGGAAGGCCGGTGTAATTGAGTTCGGGCAAGGTCGAAATAATGCGGCAGGAGGCTGATATAAGTTCGGGGGAAGAGCGGAACGATGCGGCGCGTGGCCGTTTAGGTGCGTGGAAAGTCGATACGTAGCCGATAGAAGTGGAAATTTAGGAAAAGCTGCTAAGGAAATTCAATGGTTTTGAAGGCGTTTTTTACTGCCATATAAAGTGGTCATGGAGACCAAAAAACTACTGCTTTTCCGAATAATATACGGCTAGAAGTCTTGCCTACCGCAGCATAGAAACTACTTGAAAACGTCTAAAATTTTTAACTGGGTAGACAGTGAGGAGCGTACCTGTTGACAAACGATCGAGTCCATAAACTAGCATTTACTTTAAGCAGGGTATTTTGTGACGTTTAAAGTGGTTTCCTCAACTACAAGCGACGATTTACGGAGGCTTATGTTAGCATGTCTATAAATTCAAACCCTGATAAAACTTTGATGAGGTTCAGAATGCTACGAATGAGCTTAAAATTATTATAGTCTCACTTCTTTCAGGCATTAAGATAGGCTCAATTTATTTCAGGCTTCATTTAATATACCCTAGCGCTGAAAAAATCTCAATTATGAAAAGATGTAAATTTTGTCTTGTAGGCTATCTGTGCTGGATAGGTCCACCAGTCCTGTTCTGCAAAGTTTGAAATGTTATAACATTTCAAACTTTGCAGTTGACCAGCGGTGACTGGTCGACCTATCCAGCATAGATAGTTAGATAGTTATTCAGTGTAAGACGAAAAAATTATTCTCAAATAAATCTTACTCATAATTTAAATAATTAATTGAATCAGTAGCGATTTTCTCAGCAGTGTTTTTCCATTAGTTAGGGGAGGATAAATTCAAGGAATTAACAACGTCTTTTCCCTGCGACAGTGGTTTACAATAACCAGATTTAGTTCTCTTGGCCACCTTTTCTCCGCTTAATAACAAAATGGAGAAGGCAGCGTGTATTGCTAACATGATCTATGAACAACGACAATTCGACCTAAAAGAAAGTTTTTTTTTGCTTGTTTATTTGTTTTGTCACATAATTTTCGAACATGTTACTTACTACTTATGATATCTTCCCTTTGTAGAATAATGTAATGTATGCTTCAGTTGGTCATGCTTATAATGTCTTCGTGAGTAATCCAAGGGACCTGCTTATTTCGGGTGTAACCTTACGTGTGACAATTGGTCAACATTTATTTTACGAAGCAATTAGAGCATTTTAAATTTAACTTCGCGTTGTCGATGTTTGTTTCATTTTTTGTTGATTTATGATACAAAAAGAGATAAATCGGCTAGTCGTTCACGTTGACCATTTTTAAATTTCACCAATTAATGCATCGATATATCGATGCATAAATCAATATATTACAATGAAAATTGATCCATAAATAATTCATGAATTGAATGTACATCGAGCGCCAGATTAGTTTATTTCGTATATTTTGAGTTAAACGAGTTCCAAAACATTACATATACTAGTCCCATTGCACTAGGTTTTCTCTGCGCATAAAGTGATCCTTTCACAATCGACTCGTTTAAAAAAGCCAAGCATAAAACCGATTTATTCGACTTTGATCCCTCTGTTAACGCTCATGCAATTTATCTTCCTAAATGAGCTAGGTGCGCCACTCCACATTTCCACTAATCTAACTTAGCGTTCATGATCTGACGAGATTCAATGAAAACATTCCGAGAAGCCTATCACGCGTTAAATGAAAAAGCTTTTTCCCCGTGTTTTTTTTTTGCAGACGTTCATGACTTCATAATGCTGCACCATTCATTTATAACATTCGGAGAATTTTCAATTCATCCCTCTTCTGTACCCGCAGTATTTTTCTGTGCCCACAACAGAAAGATTCGTTAAAAGGAATTTTGATTATCTCTAATATGCTTTGTTCTCAACTCCAGGTTTTTGATACGTGTGCTGTTTCTGTTTCTGCAGAAATGTTTACCATACGTGAGGAAATATTAATGACTTAACTAGTCATGTATGCATGTGCTATTTTGGTTATTTGCAGGTTTCAGTTCTGTTATCGTTCAATATAAAAATTGTTAAAATTTCCTTTTGATTACGTCCGAAACGTCTCCAACGAACCCTCAGCCTAGACACGTACCTGGCTCCTGTGTTCTTCACGTACACGTAAATTTCTTGACGGTGTCAGAGGGCCGAGCATCAGCGCATGTCATGTACATACATTCAGCCGTCAGATCTGGTCCCTGAGCTCATGGTTGCAGGAAACTAGTTTTGTGCTGGTAAAAAGTTGTGTCCATGAACACACGGGCGTGAAGATTGGCATTCATGCTCACGTGACAACGCCTGCGTAGCGGATTATGAGAGAAAATTCCCTTGCGTAACGAAGAAAAACTGATCTTCCAATTACTGAAGCGATTTATATAAAAGAGTAGCAAATAATTATTTCTGCTCAATATAATGCATGATATTAAGGGCATTCGCTGCTTTTAAGGAGGAAATTTTTAACCATACCAATTTTATGATTTATTTTTAATAAATCTATTCGCAATCACTTCAAACGCGCTAACGACACTGACCTGGGAGAAATTTAAATTAGTTAAATACTGTTTTTTTATCGGAACTAATGTGACCGATCAAATTTACGAGTAGAGACTATTTCAGTAGATTGCTTCTGGTTTTAATAATTATGTTTCGCTTCAAGTGTCGTTAAGCATTACATTTTAAGATGCCATTTCATAACTGTGTACGCTCATAACCTATAACTGTGTATATAGATGTTTCACAACTTCGTGGAGATTGGTCCAGTGTAGTAAACGGCTGCTTTAAAGTGTAATATTTCTACAAGTTGAGAGAAACAGCTGAAATTTTTCTTGAAAGTATGAATTCACCTCATATTTTTGACAATTAAAATGGTTTGATGCCTTTAGAACAAGTAAGGATTCCTAATGTGAAGAAGGCAGTACCAATGATCCGGTATTTTTATTACGAGGCTACATTACAATAAAGGACTGGCTAGCGTGCCATTAAGGCACGCATAAAAACAGAACCCTCTGAATCTGCATGACAACACTGCGCGGCTTACGTAAGAACAGCTGAGGAGACGCGTGGCGCTCCATTGCCAACAAGTTTGTACATAAGTTGAATTGTCCTCGAGAACTGTCATGGAAAAAAGAATTTTTTCACAGATTTTTTATTTACCTAATGTTAGATAATCTGATAAGCCGGTCCCATGTACATCTTTTTTACTACATTTGCAAAATTTGCGTGCGTGAAATCGTTCGCATTTGACAAATTTATCGTCCGTAGAATTAAAGTAAATAGGGTTTCAAGGAGTAATTTTTTAGAATATTTAATTTTCGAGATAGCTACCTCGTAAATATCATTCAGTTTTTAGTTCTTTATTTGTTACTAGATTAGCAGGTGAGTGTCAGTTTCTTAGTTATTGCGTAGGCAGCGTTCGAAGGCTCGCTAACATTAAAACCATTATTTGGTAGATCTAGAAAGTAATGAAATTATTCAACCAAGGAAATACAATTACCTACTAAAAACGTAATTTCAGCGAGCTTTACTTACTCCCTTGATTTTCCATCTTATTGCAATGTTGTGAAAAGTAAAAATCCATGAATAAATCGGTTAGTGGAAGTGAAACAATTATCGAAAAGACATGTTAGAGTCACGATGAAGAATGTAAATTGAGGTAAGTATCCGACAAACTTTTAGCCGTAGGGCCTCATGCTGTTTCACAATACAGTATAAAACCTGGTAACAACAAGCTTGTAATTGCAAAGATATATTTAAATGGAAACGTAGTACTCACAGAAGTGGACGGCTTTTTCTTTATTTTCCATGTTGAGGAAATTTTAGCGTGCAAATAGAACTAATTCTTTCCCGGTGGAATCGACTAAAAATGCGCACTTTGAAGTGTTGGCCCGAACAAAAAACTTACTTTTCACATTACACTTGGTCAGCAGCTGTTTTTGATGTAAAAGAACAAAGTAAATGACGGTACAATGCTTTGCAAAGGCCGTTTTAATAAAGTTATCTCCAGAAATTGGCAGGCAATTTATCCTAGTGAGGGCATATTATTTTGATGTACTCAACCAAACTACATCTTTTCCTGCGTTGAAAACGTTTTCTCTCAATACTCAAGTAGAAGTAGCATAATGTACCATCTACAATTGAGTCTATGCTTACTTTTTAACAAAGTATAAAGTTAAATTCAACACCTGAGTATAATATTGTAAAAATGCAGTAAAAGATACCATTTAAGACGGCAATCAATCTAAACACGTTTTACGTTAAAAATGGGGAGCAACCGCAAATGCCCTTATTTTAATGTGATAAAACATTCCTTCGATGAATCCTCCAGACGTTTCACACTGCATTTTAGATTAAAAAAACACTTAAAATGAGGGAATACAGTTTTGACTGAATCACTTAAAAATATTGCTTCATTAATTTCTTCTTTCTGGACAAGTATTGCAAACAAATCATTTTCCCGAGCGTTTTGCTTTATTACAACATAAATTGTCAAACAACTCTTTTGTAAAAAGGCGATGACAAGACTTAAATGAAGAACTAAATACCAATTTCAAAATTAGCTGTATTCTGAAAAATTTTCGAGAAAATGTCTCCGAATAAAATAGACTCTTACAGTATATGGGGTAAAATTGAATGCGCTGTGACAAATAATGCTTCCTCCGATCCCCAAAATCAACAGTGTATCCGTTTATATCAACTGCTGTTCATTTCGTGGTATTGATATCGGCAATTAATTACTCTCTATATTCCTCGGCTTCTACGAAAACAATTTGATGATGTAGATCATGAGATCATACAACTATATCATACACTTGTCTAAACCATACCACCGTATATTGTAAGAGGTCTTCCTTATTTATGGTTCAAATCCTTAAATCGTAAATAATACGTTGTGAGAAGCAATTCAAATTTAGGCCCATACAAAGTATGGGACTAAAGGAGCTTACAAGGTGCTTCAAAGTATTTAGGCCCATATGAAGCTCCTCTAGAATGTGATTTTCGGCAACTGTTGTTTCTTATTTTTAGAAACGGTTAAACAACGGGTAATCCATTGTTTTTGGTTGTTCATATAACCATTGTTTCAACGTAAAAGACGGTTCTTAACATTTCTTTTACTCTACCTCACATAAAAGTAGACATAATTGTAAATAAACTGACGTGAGATATTTGTTAAAAAATTACTGGAAAATAATTTAACAATATCCTTCATACTATTGTAGCAGACGAGCATGTACAATGTTGCATGTACAGGGTGGTGCAAACGTCACTTCACCATTTGGAACATTTATTACACGATAACTAATACAACTCTAAAAATTGTTAACATTTGAAACGATAGAGTAATTCAGGAAATTTTCCCATTTAAAATGATATCCTTTGAATGCTCTCCGTTATTATTTAAACACAATGGTATTCTACGTACAGTATTTTCCATGACTTATTTTACAATATCAAGAGTTATTATGTAGATTTCTTCGATGATGTCGCTGTTTAGGTTTTGGAAAGTATTAGGCAAATTTACGTGAACCTTTTCTTCAAGATATTCCCATTGGAAGAAATCTGAAGTGGTTAGATTAGAAAACCGTGGTGGCCATGCAACGACACCAAAACGTGACATTAAACGACCAGGAAAGGCAGCTCTTAGTTTAGCTATGGCTTCTCTTATTGCGTGAGGTGTCGCCCCATCTTATTGGAACCGCAAATTTTACATGTCCAAGCCTTCCAGCTGCCGCAATAAATATTCCTGTATAATTTGTCTGTAGTTGTCTTCTTTAAATGTCATGGTTGCATCATGAACGTCCTCGAAGAAGTATGATATTTTCACTCGTTATGCCACGCCCGGCTGTCACCTTCTCTGCATGAAGCAGTTGCTCTTGGATTATCTCTGGGCTTACATCACACCAGAAACATCACATTTGCTTATTAACATGCTCATTGATATGTGAATGGGCCTCATTAGACATGATTAGGTGGGAGTTAAAAGTTCCATAATTCGTAAGGCATAAAAATGAACTTGCGAAGGCTTTTCTTTGTTGATAATCTGTAAACTTCAACGATTGTGTTAATTAAATATTAGATGGAAACAGTTTTAAATCTTGTGTTAGGATGCGTTGCAACGATCTTTGAGAAATTCCCAGCTGACTGGAACACTTAATGAAGCACATTCAATTACACATGCATTTCGTACCCATTTCGGTCAGCCAGAGCGTTCTTAAGTTTGTCTGATTTTGAACCGAAATCTCTGAATTTTGAAATGATTGCAATAATGAATCGTTTGAGAGGCCTCTGTTGATTACATCTTTTCACGGAGTCCCTCTCTACTGCAACTAACAAACCATTGTGAGAGAAATGACTCTAGTATCTTTCCTCGTTGGTCCTTGCTGTACTTCTGCAGTTTTGGGATACGATAATTGTGTACATTTTGATTTAAAAATAGGCTTCAAATTCGTATCATTGAAACAGTATGAAACTTGAATATTTTCTTTTCTATTTTGTAAGTATCGTATTTTTTTAGCTGCATTAATTGTGGTGTAATAAATGTCCAAAATGGTAAAGTAACTTTTCCCATATCCTGAATACGGATACGTTGTCACACATATGATAC
The DNA here is from genome assembly GCA_030386875.1 of Morinoia aosen. NCBI lineage: Eukaryota > Metazoa > Arthropoda > Malacostraca > Amphipoda > Talitridae > Morinoia > Morinoia aosen. The sequence continues at coordinate 17,369,562 of CM059575.1, read as the reverse complement.
TGATGATATCATAGAATTTGCACACCTCAACTGGACGATGCATTTTTATTTTCTAAATTTTCTCTCAAGCCGTTCCTTGGGTTATCATCAGGACGAACATCTCGAAAATTTTGGAAATTAAGGGAACTCTACGGTATCTAGGCCACAATTAAAAAATAATAATGTGAAGGATTCAGAAGCCAATATACAGAATTACATGAAAAAGAGAAAAATTCCTATTTTTAGGATAACGTCCCCTTAGAGGACTAAATTTAGCGATTGCTTTGTTATTATGGACGGCGATATAAATTTTTCTCCATGTTGCCGAAGTAGTTTTTAAGATTTACGATGCTTCCACAAATAAACTGTATGTACTGTGGCGTCATCGATGTGAATAGTTTTTCAATTTTTCTTTTCTTCTTCTGAAAATGCACCGTTGCAAATCACGAGACAATAATCCTTACATAGGACATTTTGGCGTATCATATGTGTTAAATAGCAAATGGTGAAAGTAATTATTGAAGTTACTCTGATGTTTCATTCATTCGTCTAGCTTTGTGATGCTCTCAGGAATATCATTTTGAGGAGGCGCTTCATTTCTGGGGCCCAAATTTTGAAATTCTTTTGTATATTCAGTGGCCAGTTTCAGTCGCCAGTGAAAGAAGGCGAAATGAAAGAAAGGCCGTAAGAAATAAAAAAAAACTCAATGTATCGAGAGCTGATGAGGCCCTCATCAACTCTCATGTCAACTCGTTTTGACATATGGCCCGTCAAAAATCTAATCTAGTTCTAACCTTAAGAAACAGGATGTATATTTAGTTGTTTGGTATTCGTTACGCTTTCGTTTCAGTTTGCGGTATCATAGATGCCGAATTCCTCAATGTCACGTTTAAAGATTGCCTTTGCATGCATTGATATAATTGACATTTTATCAGGATAGGTTTGGTTAGGTTAGGGTAGGAAAGGTTAGGACAGGAAAGGTTAGGATATGTTAGGTTAGAATAGGTTAGGTTAGGATTGGTTAGGTTAGCGTAGGTTAGGTAATGTTGACAAAATTTTTTTACCGGTCCATCTAGTTTTAACGATGATATTGTCCTTTGAATTTCCACGGGTCGTGCTACTACCTAATAATACCCTTGATTTATTTGTTGGGAGTCCGCTTCTTCCATTTCTCTTTCACGCTCATAAGGATAGTTATAATGACCGTATCTGTGATACGAGTGTCACCAGTGCACAAGAACAAGAATATTTTTTATCACAGGTACTGTTCGGAGCTTAGGATGGATATATTTGTTTGTCATCCACATCTTGGAAGATTTGTTCAGGAAAGGTATTGAATCCCGTCATTTTTTACGGACCCTGCACACTAGTGTATAATAATGTTCAACAAATTACATGACATACGTTCCTATTTTCTAAGAATTTACGCGATATTAATTACTGCTTGAATCTGATGGATTAATACACTGGAAATTATGATGTTGATGGAGCATGTATCACATATACGCTCATCATACACTTTCGGCTGGCTTCGGACAGACATTCAGGGAGACAGACACCCCTGTCATTATATTAAAGAATAACGGGACTTGTGAAAGAATTCATGGTAATTTTCCCCTCAACTTACTAGGTAAAGTAACCTATTGAAACTCATCGTAAAGTAACCCATTTTCTAAAAGCCCATTCTAACCTCTTATACCCAGTCTTGGCACACGAAAAAAAATCTCTTTTATTAATTGTGCGAATTCACCACGCTGCCGTTTGTCATGTCATTCCTTACATTACGCTACCTAGCATGAAGTGAAATCATGGTTACAATTGACTGTCATTATGTGGCTGTAGTTACTGGGTCAACCCTTGTTATGTATATAACAAATTTATAGTCGGATGTATTAAATTATACGTTTCGATAAGTTGGTTAGCTTAGGCTAGGTTGAGAAATGATACGGTTATGAGAGGTTAGGCTAGGCTAAAATTATTTATAATAAGATAAGTTAAGATAAGATAAATTAGATCAGGTTGTGGTGAGATGAGTTAGACTTGGACCTGAAGTTAAGTTGGGATAGAATATTTTAGGATTTTAGGTTTAATGGGTTTAGGTAGGTTCAGTTATTCAAGAAAATATTAACGATTTTTTTTACTGGTCCAGCCAACTTTATGATATCAATCCCCGAGGAATGTGTACCGTTTGTGCTCTTTCATTATCATTCTTCAACCTAATTAGATAATTCAGTATAATCCATGTAAACTTGACCTATTCTATATTGACCTAACCAAACTTATCATGCTATCCTAAACCAACCTAACTTAACCTGACCAAACTGTGAACTTCCCTGTCACCCGACAGTTGATATGTTATCGATAGTTTTCTAACAAAAATTGACTTCATTTAATTTAAATCGTCAACTCTTTTGGAACGTTTTGAAAATCAGGTCGAGAAAGCTATATGGAAGTTAAATTTTGTCCTACGTGATTTATAAAAACAATGAGAGAAAAATGCAAGGAGTAGCGCATTATGTCCCATAATCGTGTTTATGATACAGACTTCCTTAACCAAGCAAACACATTCTTGTGTGTGAAAATGTTGAATGCGTGATTTTTGTTACAGGAATTGGGTTGCTTTTCAGAGAATACGAGAGACCAGTCACGATCAGAGTGATGTGGACCTTTAAGGAATAGATAAGAATACGAAGGATAAACGGAAAGCTTACTTGAAAGAAAGTTAGGAGACACAGTAATAAGTGCGAATGGCATGGGAAAATAGCGACAATCAATCAAGAATGGAAAAATCAATAATAAAAAAATATCCCCGTACCACTCCTGAAGCTACACTCACGCAAATTTAGCAGCCTCGATGGATAGTTATTAACTAGGGAAGTTCAGGAAATATTACCATTAAATGAGGCCCTAAAAATCAGAGAAGCTCAGCTACGCAGAACAGACATCTAGAAATTTCAGTAGAAAAATACGCAACGGAGCGAAGTAGTTCAATCAGATAACTCAACATAGTGAATTTCAAACTTACGGGAAGGTGCATGCTGCATATGGGTTCCTTAACTACAGTTGCACGCAATATAACTATCCTGGGTGTAAACGCAATTTTTCCTTTTATTATAAGTTCCAGAGTTTCATCAAAACATTTATGATAATTTTATTTTGAAGTTAAACTTACGTACTCCAATAAATTTCAGTTTCGAACTCCTCGAGTCTAACTTTACTAACAATACAGGTTTAGGGTGCATCTTGGGATGTTCTCTAGCTCATTGAAATATACCATAAAGACACCGCAAAATGATACGTGCGGTGTCCACCTCGTGCTCAGTGAGGGACCCACGCAAACTTCTGCTTGCGCTGTGCATCTGTCATGGACCACGTCACGTACGTGACCTCCCATCATGGTTGAAATCGAAGAGTTGTATGCAGACGCGCACACTGCATCCTCTGCATGCACTGCACCCACCTAGGCGTAACAGTGGATTATGATCATTGTATTATGAATTATTTTATCGTACTTTAACAATCTGGACAGTACCGCCTATTTTAAAAAATAGCATTGTTATTTGCCAACTAAAATGAAAACAACATAAAAGAGAGCGTACCACACCTAACTTGCACCTGTACTTAATACAGCTCAATAAACGAGAATTTCTAACGTATCATCGACCAACTAAAAACTAAAGCAACATCAAGGTGGATGTTCAAAGGAGACCTTTCTTTGTAGTATTGATTAATTAAATTTTTATACGCGCTCCAATTCACCAAATTGCATGAAGCTTTGAGTTAAATAAATGGACTCTCTTTTTGCTTGAGAACCGGATAGCAAGCAGCTCAGTTACTTCCATCGCGCAAAAACTGAGCTTATCTAACCGTCGCCCGAACTCCGTAGCATACTGGCCGAATTTGGCGCCGTGACATTGGGAGCAGACCACGACTTGTACACACATTTTCTCACTTCATTTTCTAAGCACTTTACATTGAAAATTGTCATTCAACATCATAACCTATGTGAAGTCGCTTTGATTAGGCCATGTTTTCGGAAATGGAGGCAAGTTTTGAAAATAAAAATGCAAATTCTGTGAAAATGAGTTTACAGCAATGAAGTCGTTTTGCAACAAATATTCAGCGCGTAGTACCTTCAATGAACCAAAAATACAGTAGCGTAATTGACCTGAATTGTTTTTCATTTTTTTCATGAAAAAATAGTGCAACTTTTGAGGCAGCATTCCTCACACATTAAAATTAATTTTGGTGGATCAGATGTCTCAGATAGCATATGATGAGAATAATTATTGAAGAGTAATAATAAGTAAAACATCATAGTAACTTACCCTCAGTATTACAAACTTACTCCCAGTATTACTGCTCTTAAAATCTATGAATTAAAACTCTTTTAATACTGGAAGTAAGTTTGAGAAGCATGTTTTCTCCATGACACAAGCGGCCATTACAAGAATTAACGAACAAGAGAGTTCTCAGCGAGATTGCGGGTAAGTTCACTTATCTTCCAGTGTCACAGTCTCATCTTCCAGTGTTACAGTCTCATTTCCTAGTGTTACGGGCTCATTTTTCAGTGCTACAGGCTCATTTTTGGGTCCAAAGACGCAATCAAAAAATGTTAAATCTTACTCTTCAGGTTGGGAATGATGAAATTAAGTCATCAGAAAAATAGAAAAATTCAGGTACTTTGTTCGATAGAAACATATCCTTCAAATCCCACGTTGAGAAAACTTGCAACAAAATTTACGGAACTTTAATGTATTTTCATCGTATACAAAATGTGCTCAACGAAAAATCTAGATTATTGGCCATTCCATATTCATTTTACATATTTATATTTTAAAAACCACTGTTGAACGTTTCATGTATCAACTTCGTTGGAAATGAACAGTTTTTCTATTACCATTTTCTTTATTAATTTAGACGGCAAAGGTTAACATCTGTTTCGCTCAAAAAAACTAGTTTGGGAAATTGCAAGCTTAGCTCACTGATAATGTTTCTGACGATAAATCCAAATTACAAACGTTCCCTCATTCAAAAAACTATTAGCAATTTCTCAACTTTGGAACTTTTTTAAAATACTTGATTTTTTATTGGTTTGCTTTCGCAACTATGAAATAGCCGCTAGCAGTTCCATGCACACACGTCTCCTGCTCTAAACTGGCGTTAAATCTGAAGCTTCATTCAAGGTGGTGCCGCACAACAATTTGATGCAATCGTCTAAAAAGTATTTTCTAATTAGTAGGCTGCTGTATGGATGAACAAAATATTTTTACATATGCAGAAAAGATTTGTGCGGTTACTCAGAAAGAACAGTGCGGTTATTAGTGTTAAAAGGCGTGCTTCCATTTCTGTAGGAAATAAATTCATCAAAAATATTCAAATGAACAATTGCTAATAGGTAAAGCCGAAATAAAAAACAGAAATTCGCATCGTCAAGATGAGTAAAGGAATTTTTCATTGACTGAATTGATGATGACTTCAATTAATAGGATCACTGCTGTCGAAATGAGTTACCTTCGTTTTTTCTGCAGTTTACGCACGCTTCCATGTGCGTCGTTTTTATTTGCATAACGCTGTAAGTTTTGAATCAAATTTCATTTTGGGAAATATACTAATAAGATTATCTGTTGAATGCTTCCAAATTTGAAATTGATTTAAATTGTAGCTGAATTTTCGAGATGGTTTTCGAACATTATCAAGCGTGGATCTCAGTTTTATTCGAACGACGAAATTTTAACCTTGTTTTTCAGAAACTTAGCGTTAGAGTTTGCATATGTTCACCTCTTCGGTCAGGCTGAAAAACCAAACAAGTTCAACGTCAAAAAATCATGTCCACGATACGGCTTTACTGTTTCACTGTTGCTACATCAGCATGAAACGATGCTTTTCTGTCCAATTTTGCTTCACCTGCTCAATTCATCAGGAGTTCCTCGGCAATCATCGGTGGAAGAAACTTTTTAGTAATCGGTTGTCATGACTTTCTATGAATTTTGTTTGCTTGTGGTTATCGATCTGCGTGCCCAAATACCACGATTACGTAGAAATTAGTTTGTAGTTAAACAACAGACTCTGGTCTCGATATTGTCGTTTGGTATCATTTTAATTGACGTTAATTTTAAAACTAATCTTTTTCTGATTTTTAAAAATCACATTATTCTATTTTACTCATGTAGCATTATTAATCTTTAGCATAGAGGCTTACAATATTTTTTTTCCGTAAACGCATGAAGTGCTTTCTCGAAGTCTATGCAAAGTGAATAGCGTTTATTCAGGTTATCAGGTTCTGTTATGATAACCACGCTAACATAAATATCTTGCAGCTTGGCTACCAAACCGCCTTGAAAAGCATACATATATTCTATGTGTACAGGATTGACATTCGTATCGATATTGTTTTGAAAGTTGTCACTCAAAAATCAGCCAGTAAGTATCATTCAAATGTTTTTTTCTAAAACATGAGTTTAACATTTCAAAGATAACACCTGATCAAAACTGTTTTCGTAAAGCAGTAACCAATTTGAGTTTTTTTATGCATATGAGCTACGCCGTGATGCACGTATATACAACTCTTTTAAACCTTGATGTTTGTAAATCAGTAATAAACAATGGTAGTATACGGATGATAATAAATAGTAAATATAGGATTTCGCTCCTGAGAGTTAGGTCGCAAGTTTTTGACTGGCTACTTTTTTGCTGGTTGACATTAACAGGTACTTTTTACTGCTCCTAGGAGGTCAGATAAATTGAGCATGGCATATTGGGAGGAGTTTGAGGTTCTCCTCCTCAGATCTAAGGAGCCAATCACACCCAAGGCTGGAGACGGGCAGTGAATATAAAGCCTGGCACTCAGTCGGTGAGGCATCCGTCGTCACGTCTCTCATCAGGTGAGCGCCGTCACCAGTAGGTAGGTCCAGCGGAGTTCTTTACGACGGTCTTGCCACTGAGCTAGTAATAGAAACTATGGCGTTTTTTATCTTTAAAGTTCGATTTCATGATAGAAAATAATGAATTTCAGGAAATTTTTCTTCCTGTTTACAATCTGTTCAATAACTCTTACATTATATGTACATTTTTAGGGTTGTGTTACTTAAATTTTTTATTCTCTTTTTTCCAATGAAGCTTTGAGTAAGTTATCTCCTTAAATCAGTGTTCGCGACTTTTTTCAATTTAAGTTACCCTTGATGAGTATTTAAATTGGGTGAAGTATCAGAGCTATTTTAACCCAAGCATCAGGGTTGGCACATAAAAAACCCACCCAAAAAAACCCACCCAAAAAAGCCCCAAAAAACCCACACTAAAAAATCCACTAAATAGTGTTTTTTTTGGGCTTTTTTGGGTTTTATTATTATGTAAATTTTACTTGTTTTCAAGCTTATAGAATCAAAACGAGCTAAATATTTATCTTGTCAAAATAAGTATATAAGTCATGTGCATGACTATGACAAGAAAACATTGAAAAACAAAACACCAACCCTATACAAATCAAATTAGAAAAACGTTAATCACAAATAAACTCGAGGGGCTAATATATTTTAATGAATTATATTTCCAAAGTAAAAAAACAAAAATTTAGAAACAAATGCAGTTTGACTACATAATATAGAAACTTCTGAATTTTTACTGTCTTCTAGACTAGACTGCTACTACAATACTACTGTGTTTCTCTTTCTACATCCGCTGCCATTTCATCGTTGTCATCCACATCATGATCATTCGTGAGGTGGCGATATACTGAGACGATTTATGTGCGCGTTCTGATCCTAATCTATTTCTCAATTTATTCCACACAATTCCAAATGTTGAGAAAATTCTCTCAATGGATCCTGAACTTGCGGGGCAAGAATGAAGATTGCTTATAAACTTGCAGCAACCCTCTGCCAGTGTTCTTTTCATGAATATGCATTTTCTGCTGTTTCATGTCTTGAATATCCCACCATCAACAAGGAGTCATTGTCTTAGTGATATTCTCATTGAACATGTGTTTTGGGAAGATGTTGGAGTCCTTCAATTTATAGGAGTAAAGCGCACCGATGAACTCCGGATAGTGCTAAGCCAACCACTCTTCAATATCAGTCTCCTGTGAGAGCTTTGCCTTAAATGTTGTAAAATGAAACATCAATATCAAGTTCATTATCTTGTTGATCAGTCTAATGTGAAACTAGGCTAAGTGAATTAGGGTAAACATTATTGTACACCCTAGAATAATGTAATGGTAGGATGCCCTAGAAGTCGCTGAACTTATTCGGGCCCACAGGTAGCTATACTCAAATTTGACCATTGTAAGAAACATTCTACCTCTGTATCACCTGTGGTAAATAAATTGTTAAAATTTTTTAAATTGAAATAAGTCTAACTATTATAGTCAGACGGGGCAAGACAACCGCAGCCATCATGAGGTGAGAAAGTAAAGAAACTATACTGGCCTATGGGGAGCATTCAAGCTGCACTGGAACAAATTTGACGATGGAATCAGTTAGAGCATTTACTTCCAATCATTTTAGTGTTTGTTGCTATCCTGTACTGCGAAAAGTGAATTTTTTGGAAAATTTAAAAAAAAAATTGGCATGTCACTACATGTTGTAACATGTAACAGTGTGGTTGACTGACGACTTGCGCTGCTAAGCACTCCAGCTCACACAATACACATGTTAAGTTGTTAACAGCATGACTGTTATGTGATGTGCAGCTGTCTTGCTTCAAGTTGCTTGTGGTGGTTACTTCTGATCTGCATGGTGCTTCCCTCTCACATGACTTGCGCCTGTCTGCTGCTAAAACAACTTACTATGAATTGACGAGCATAGCAATTCTCTTTGGATATCTTATATCTTTACAGACTGCAGAGCTATGTCTCTATGCATATGGTAATTGTGATGGAAAAATTTAATTCATATATTGTTCATATAATGTAATAATTCATATAATAATGTAATATAATGTTGGAAATAAAGTAATCAAATAACAATATTTACTCAATAAGTGTATGTATATAAATCTGAAATAGGGGCAACGGGAGTTGTGTGAATAGCTCCTTTACAAAAACAGGTATTGCAAAAAACCCAATAAAGCCCAAAAAAACTCAATAAAACCCATAAAACCCAATTTAACCAAAAAAAAAAACAGGTGGGTTGGGTTTTTTTAAAAAACCCTGGGTTTTTTCCATCCCTGCCAAGCATTCCTTCTTGATTCAATCCAGAGTCCATTCCTCTTGACTTTCTTATCCACGACATTTTTTCAATAAGTAAGGGACAAGAAGAACCAGCACAACTGGTAAAGAAACCTCAATTTTTAGTTATTTCTGGAGCTTGCACGTGATATAATTAATATTTTCCTCTAATTCAGCTCTGTATTTTTACTACTTGAAAACACGGAAGGGTTAGCACTCCACCTGTGTGAGACTCAACTGTATAAAATTCCCCTCATGCACTACCGCTACCTAACATTGCCGGTGCTTGTGTTCCTGGCAGCCATGACAGCAAGGCTCATCCTCGCATTCGCGCTCGTGCTGCTGGCAGCCGCCTCCACCAGCGCTCGTCGTGCACATGCCAACGACTACGTCAACGCTTACTACTCCAGGCAGAAGGTGCGTCAGGGGCGGTCAGTTGGCCCTAAGATGAAACAAGATTTATGACATTCAAAACGTTCACCTAGAATTTTTTCTGAAGGACTTCGTACTTATGAGGCCGTCATCTGCTATTCCTGTTCTCATCAATCTATTTCACTATTTGCCTGTTTTATCTCTGTTTGCTTTCCTACCGGGGGAATATATACCGAAGGGATGTATACGGTTTCTGAAACGTCTTGGAAGCCTAGTAAGGTAGTTTTCATCAATGTGAGAGCTTGAATAAATGGAAACAAAATTCTTGCTCATGTATGGTCATGGAATAGCCATGAATGAAGCACATAACATGGCGTCGTGTTATAATTGGACACAATACATTATACTATTATACAATATTATGACGAGCTAATCTCATGATGGATGTGTGTTCAGGTGATGGAGTCATGTTTCGGACGCGAGTTCGTGCGCAGTGAGAACATCAAACTCAGCGCTGCCAGAGAGGCCTGCAATGCCCAGAAGTCGCGGGAGGCGCTCGACCAGCCAACGTCCCGCACGGCCTTAGAAATGGAACGCCCTGACGAGGTAGCGACCTGTGTTCCTAAGGCCTTTTGGTGCACACAAGTCTTTGGAACAATGATGAATTTTTGATGCCTATATTTCTCTATTTCATTAAATGCTAAAATGATACATTTAATGTCAAATCAAAATTTATTTTCAATATACACACAACCTCTTTTCTATACCGTACAAGAAATAATAGAGTAAGCATTACGCTTGCACCTTCACTCGGGATAATATCAATGCACTTTACATAAAACGTAAATATAGTTTTATATTTCTACAAGTTTCAAAGTACACGATAAAATCTATCCCACCAGATCAAATTACCGATTCCGAGTTCATGGATGTAACCTTCATTGCTACATCTTTTATCCCCTCACCGGTTGGACACCATGCAGCATTGCAAATTTACGGTTTTCATATTCGTGAGTGTAATCCTGTCTCTGAGAATGGTCATCAATTTCGCTTGAAATGAACCACTTGTAAATATTCGATGTGTTGCAAAGCACGTACATTCGTGCGTGTGACACGACGCACACGCACACACTCACGCGCTTTAACTCGCACGTCTGCTTACCCATCAATAAAATTTTCAGTTAAAATAATGCAAGGCACGTTTTCGCACTTTACATCAGCAGCAGCAGCATCATCGCTCAAATCAAGGCGCTCAAGTGGAAAGACTTGTGTAGATAGGTGACTTCATAGGATCTATGAAGTCGAAGCAATACCAGACTAGTGCTGCGGGATTCAACAATATGCACTTTGGTAGCTTAAATATATCTAAATATTTGTCTCTCCGTCGGTATATTTTCAGTGTCGCAAAACAGATCAGGATGTTACTTCTCCATTCCTTGTACTCATTGGTCCCGTACACACAGAACCTCCAGGAGAAGCCGTACTTCACGGAAGAGATGGTACGCTACCTCAGCAAGAGAGCTATGGCCAAGACCTCCAACCTAACTTGCGTCCTTCGTCATCTCGGTCACGTGAGTCATGCATCGATTCATGGATTATGATTACCTCGCTCTATGTTGAAGTGAAACACTGCAAGGAACGATTGTAACCCACCAAACGATGATTATAACCATTAGTGGCATAGCATCGAACTGAGTGTGAGGCTTGATGATATCATTCATTCAGAGCGCATTAGTTAATGTTTGCGCTCTACATCGAGAGAAATTTATTTATTTGATCTGTTTTTGGAGAACGTAGGCTGCAACAAATGTACTTAATCATTTCGTTATTTCTTCAGAACTGTTTATTGGTATCTTCCTAATTTACATTCATGTACAATTTTGACTTTTTTGATAAATGATCTTGTATATGTGTTTAGTATGAATTTGGTCATATTTTAAGATTACCCACTATATTTCTGAACGTATTAGGATGTTGTTCTGGTTTACTTATTACTTCCTTTTCACTGTTGTTCCGAGTGTTTTACTCAAGAGCATTTTGCCAATAGTAGTGAGTTTATTTAATATGCTACTTTTACTTATTTATCTTGATCCCTGAAAGGCATATTCTGAATGAATAGTTTATTATTTTTCTTAGATTTTCCATTCAACTTGTGGTTTCTATGAGATACGTATACCGGAATTTCAGGTGTAATGAAGTACCTTTATGATATTTATTGATACGCAAAAATTGTTTGTTCTCTTTTACGTACTACATAACGGAAAGAACTTGAGGCAGCAGCTTCCTTCACATCAATAATACGTAAAACATATTCTGATGATGAAAAATTACTGAGACTGAAAGTGTTATAAAATACACGGCATTTATTTGGTTGACATGAGCATGAAATATCTTGAGAGAGCACTATTATTTAATTATCACAGTGCTATTGGCTACTTTAATATCCAGAAATAGAATAAAATATCAGTGTGTACATGGCTTTATCTAAAGTAAATGATAGTCGATTGCACGAATCTTATGACGTGGTAATGAGTCAATTTTTTTTATTCCAGCTGGACGACAGAGATGAGCTGATCTATAATAATTTAATTTCCTCCACCAACGCACTTACTGGTGTCGACTCTGAATTCAAGAATGATCTCGTCAACAACATCAACAATTGCAAGGCCATGGCGGTAAGTAGAAAAGAAAAAGAAGAACATTTTATTTCCAATGATGCATGATCAATCGTTGGTTTTCAAAATATCTTAAAGTAAATGCACTTAGATGATTCACACATATGAGTATTGTAATACCCATGTCCCTAGTCGAGAAGAAATGATTAAGGGCAATGTACTTCTAATGTTGTTTAATCTACATTTGATGATACATGTAATTGTAATCACAAGAGACAACACAATTTCATTGACGATGCATTTTCATTGTGGGGTGAAAACACTTTTGCAGTTTACATGTACATGACATAAAGCTTTGGATTTTTTGACGTCAGGAGATAACATTAGAATTGCTTGTTTCGACAGATGTTCAAAAATGTCATTTCAGGGAAGCATAAAAAAATACAACCATGAGGACCACGAAAATTACAAGTTTTGTTTTTCTAGTTAAAAATTTTTAAACATAACGGTTATTAGTTGATAAGCATTTTATTTAAATGTGAATGGATGATCACACAACAAATTTATAGTTTTTACCTCTTTGCTTTACAATAATAAAGAGATGATGAATTAGGTAATGTTACAAGTTGAGAGTGAACAGAAAAAGACCGGTCTCTCTAGTTCAAATGCTGGTTTTTAGTTGAGTACACACTTATGTGCATATAGCATACATGTACATATATACACATATACATGCACATCTATGAACCTAACACGCACACATACAAAAATACATATCTATGCATCAAGGCAATCACAATACATATGTGTTCTACAAAAATGCTGTGCGATGTACTGAAATATAGGATAATGAGCAAAGGAAGTTCGTTACAATTTTTGAGTATGTGTTGCTGCTTACAATTTCTAATAAAATACTGTAACGATGTTTAATTGAACATTGTAACGAAAGGAGATCCATGAGTAAATTTTACACTGGAAACAGTGTGATGGTGACGTTAAATTTTTGTTAGATCTAGATATCATCGGTAAAGGTAATAATTCTGGAAATAGGTATGAATTGAAATGACGGTGTACGCGAAAAAATATTTTGGCTAAGTCCGTCGTTTGACATAAATCTTGAGAATTAGTTACTTTACACTCATGAGATCGCTTTCCCTAAGTATTTCAATGATACAAGAGGTGTATCTCATATATTATCTTGACCAAAATTTCAACCCGTCTATTCCCAAGTATGATGCTGAACATTTCAATACTTTTCTCAGCGCTGCTTGCCTCTGAACGAAATCGCGTTCCCTCTGACCCCCGCGCTGATGCGCTGGTCCACCTTCTCCAAGTGCGTCACTGGAGGCGTGTATCAGGCTTGCATCAAGAAGGACCTCCGCCAGAACGCCGACGAGTTTGAGCTCAGTGGCTTCAGAAATGATCTTCCGTACTCGTCGGACTCCGCCAAGATGTACAGCGTCATTTGGGCCCGCACCGTGCTCGACCAGGGATCGGATTTCCTCTGGTAGAAGAAACTTTAACGTTTTACAAGCTTATGAACACCTTACTGTCGACTGAGGGTTTTGAATTTTACAAAAAATATTGGAATTTGAATTATAAAGAAAATTTTGCTTTCTATTGGAGAATTAGCTGCACAATTTCTTGAGTTTCAAGGTTAGTAAATAATCGATTACCGTATGTACTTTCTTGAAAATTTGAGTATTGTGATTAATAAAGTATACTTTCTTCGTTGCGTCTTATATCCTATTTTCAGTGGAAGTCAACAGACGTTTGTCGTTCCTCTCTTTTGAAAGTGTCTTAGTATCGCAAATCCACGACGAAATGGAAATTGTAAAGGGACATTCCACCCAGGACAAAGTTCGTTTTTCTTTAAGCGAATGATCATTAGGAACTTGTAAACGAAAACTGCTCTGAGTACTTTGATCATATTTATTAGAATTCCACAAAGTTTAAAAAACAAAAAATTACGAAGCATCGATTCTAAAAACAAGTTTTGGAGACCAGCTCCATCCTTAGTAAGTAGTCTAAAAGATTGAAGAAGAAAAAATTAATTTCTTAAAAATGCTGGAGTCTTAAGAAATTTTAAAAAAATTATTTTCCAATTTTTCAACCCTACGGAATTTTTCCAGTTCATCACGCGTTGAAAGACTAAGAAAATTATTTTATCATACTTACTAAGACACTCGCTCTATAAAATTCGATATCACGGTCTATTTATAAAAAGCAACGTTTCGATGCACGAACATCATCAGCATCAGGCTGAAGAATACAGAGTAAATTTTACTGTCACGATGATGAAAAAATGCAAATCAAATGCAAAAAACAGACTCACACGATATAAAAAACTAACAGATTACGTTGCAAGATGACTAGAGGCAAATAACTCGTACAATAGGAATATAAATCGCTTAACGATTAGTTAATATTAAACAACAGTTAAATGTTTAAGGCACCAAAAGCAAGGGCAAAATGAACAGTCAAGCGTAAGTTTAAAACTTCTAAGCTACAGAATAGTTTTTGAGTAAAAAAATCGGTAGTATTTTCATTGAGGGCCGGTTTAAATTTATGAACATGTAATGCTTCTATAGTTTCATAACGTTCTTTTTTTAACTTCATGACACAAAATTTTGGTTTTCGAATAAAGATCTTCATTCGAGGGCTCAGAACTATGAAGAACACGGAAGCGATTGAAAATAGAACCCTGGTATTTGTGCGCAGTTAATCTTTGTTTCAGGATCTTCCTAGTCATGCCAATGTACCTTTTAGTAGGAGACTTACATTCTCTTCTGTCACATTTTAACTCATAAATCACATTGACTTGCTCTAGATCACTGACCCTGGATCCGAAAATATTATTCTTTATCGAGAGATCATTGATTTTACGATTTTTGTAATATACACACACTTTAATGGCAGTTTCAAGATCTATAGGTTTTACAAAATTTTAAATAATATGTCTGAAAACTCGTTCGTCAATTTTGTAGTTCTTGTGCATTTAATTGCTTTACGTGAAAAATATTTACGAGACGCGTATCAAGTCCAGGACTATTATCACTGCTCAAAATTCGGTCAAGAAAGTTGTTGATGATCCTGTAAACTAGAATATTTGTAAAATTGTTATTTGGTAGCAATCTTTCAACTCGAAGAATTTCTGAATGAAAACTTGCCCAGCTATACTGCACACTTATGAGCTCTATTTAATAGAGTATGAATAACACCTTCTTTATTAATTTGTGGGGCATCACAATCGTTGTTAGTTGTTTAAATAATCATTTAATTAAATTAATTGAGTAAATTAATGAATTATGCAGATAAATGCAATAAGAACGTACTCTTCAAGCATGATGACTATAAACAGAAATTACATGATAAAACTAGCTGATAAACTCGCTTTGCAGGTGCATCGGGATTAAACAGAAAATTTGAAGAAAAAATTGAACGCACTCATATGTAGTGTTAATGCTGTTCCGAATCTATCTATCTTTTATCTATTCTATCTTATATTATAAAACGCGTCCGTGTGTCACACCTACCAGCCAAAAGTGTGAGATGAGCCTATCTGTGATACAAGCTTCATCAACTCCACAATTTTCGGTGCCTCAACCCAGCAGATTGGAAGTCGGAATGAATATCACGTGTATTGGTAAGTTGGGTTGGGTTAAATAGAATATCAGCGGTTGAGACTTGGGAAGGTATTGGAAAGCCATAGAATAGCATGGGAAATCATGGGAAAGCCATGATGAAGCTCAGTTGGTCCTAAATCTAATCCTGCCATTTTTTTGACAGGCCGTGTGCACTCGTGTACTATAATAATTGAGCAGAGTCCGTCCGTCCGTGCAAGCGTCTGTCTGTCACACTCTTCTAATCGATAGCTTTTATATCAACAAGAATAAAGCTTAAGAAATACAAGAAATCCTTATATTGCATTATTTTCTGTGGCGATTAAATTCCCTTTCACTTGCATTATGGTATCTAGAATACACAATCGGTTTATTTTTACAAATAGAAATTTTTCTTTTGACTTTTCTCTGATGAAATTCATCATGATGCATTGATATTTTCAATTTTTAATGCAAAACTAAGTGATTTAAATTAGTTTGACCAGTAACCTAGCAACCACTTAGAATAAGGCGAAAGAATTTGATAATTGAGTTATTGTTTTCGGAATTGTGATTTTCTTGGAAAGCTTCAAAGAGGTAATAGAGGATATTTCAGAATAAAATTCCGGCAAAATAAGACCCCCATGGTTAAAACGTGTCCAACCGTAAGAAAGAAGCAGCACGACTTAGCCAGCAAGAAAGATGCCGAAGACTATCGGACGAACAATGCGAAATGGTAAGACGAAGCAATGCTGCTCGCCAACGAGAAGCTAGAGCTAACTTGACCCTTGAACGGCGTTTGGCGATTATATGGAATGCTGCAGAGCAACACCGAGTAGTTAGAGAAAGCCTAACTCATGAAAGAAGGGATAAAATTTTTCAGATTGATGCCGAACAGCATCGACTTGCCCGAGCGAATTTATCTCAAGAGAGAAGGAATGGAATTCTTCAGATTAATGCAGAACAGCATCGAGTTGCACAAGATAATGTGACTCAAGAAAGAAGGGCTGAAATTAATATTTTGCATAGAGGGAACTAGCTCTTCCAACAATACTGCGTCGATTAATGTGCAAACATTCAATCTTGTCGTTTACAGATCATAAGAAATAACCAATCCAGTCTAAGGGCTGAACTTCACAACGGTCTGGCCGACGCAATTACTGCAGACGATGCCCAGAGAGCTGGAAGAAGATACATTCTGCCCAGCTCTTTCACCGGAAGTGCAAGGTATATGACAAAACATTACCGAGATGCAATGGCAATTCCTCTCCACGCCTGCCGCTCACCGATAGACCACTTCAGTGGTCTCGCGGAGAGGTGGCAGCGTCGCTCTTGACTTTGACCATTGACTGTCTCCCTCAATGCTTATTTTCTGTTATTTCTGTGTTTACACTTTCATATTCCTGTGTCTTTGGGTTATCCTGATTTCATTTCAAAAAATAAAATAATAAAGGCAGGGGCACTTGAGGTCGGGAGCTACGGCAAAGAGCAGGCACCATGGATGCACGACTGCCACCTAGGCGAAGATGCGCGACTTGCTACAGCAGCAACATCGCAACAGGGTCACACTCTGCATGAATTTTGCACCTTAAGGAGTGGTTAAGCGCGGTCGTGCATCCACCAAAACCCAATACTATGAGTGAAACCAAAAAATGAAGTGCTGAGAAGCCCAGCGTGACTGCTGCGGGATCTCAGCCTGGTCTTGGTGCTAAGGAGAGTGGTGCGGCTCGCGCACCCAAACCTAGCTTTGGGCGTGGCCATTATGATGCGTCTAACGACGCCGAAGCTGCCACTCGTCTTTCAACGTCTGATGGGCTACGGCCACCCGTCCACCCCCAGAGAGAGGCAAACCCTCAATCTGTCGATAGAAAAAATAATTATAACAAAATGAAGAGGAATTGGATCAAGGAAAGAAAAATAAAGCAACTGCTCTCACTGGAGGACGTTTTCAATAAGGAGCGATTCTTCCCTCCTTACTACGTCTTGACATTCTCAGGAGTAAACTTTGAATCAGAGATAAAGAATTAAAAAAGTTAATGAGAAACCCTAAGAAGATCTCAAAAATGAACCGGTCATCTCTATTAATTGAAAGAAAGAAAGAAAAGAAAGAAAAACGGTTTATTTCCAATAGAGATGGTACAAAAGTACCATCATTGGTTTTTATAATATCTTAAAATTAATACACTTAGATGATACACACACACGAGTATTGAAAAACTCGTGTCACTAGTCAAAAGAAATGATTGAGGGCAATGAACTCCTAATCTAGCTTAATCTACATTTGATAATACATGTAATGATAATTGTAAGAGATAACACAATTTCATGGACGATGCATTTTCATTGTGGGGTGAAAACACTTTTGACAGTTTACATGTACAGGACATAAAACTTCGCAATTCTTGACGCCAGGAAATAATATATGAAATCGCTTGTTTCGGTCAATGTTCACAAGTGTCATTTTAAGGTAGCATGAAAAAAAAAAAGAAAAATATATATATATAAATATATATCCATATACACACATATGTACACATACGTATGCATGTGTGTATATATCCATAAACACACTCACACACACACACATACACACACACACACATTTTGAGGTGCAAAGTGAAGAGAAAGGTCGTGCTCTGAGCACGTTGACCAAATTAAACAATGTACCTGTGGTGGTGGAGCTCCATAGGACACTAAGCTCGGTGAAGGGGACTGTCCTCAGCGATGCCATGGGGCAGAGTTCTGAAGAAGAACTGCTCGTGAAACTAAAGGACCAAGGAGTAGAAAAGATAAAGCGAATGAGAAGGCGAGCAGACGGAGAGTTGGTTAACACCAGCTGATATATTATAACTTTCGCTCATGCAAGACTACCTGCCCGCATCACACTGGCCGATTAGCATAGGGAGATTGTGGAACTGTGTGCGCTTAAACCGCTGCGATGTATCAAATGCCAAAAACTCGGACACAAGCTAAATTGGCGTAGTGCCACGGAAGTGTGCGCACGGTGGGGAACCAGTGGACACCGTATGACAACATGGGCAGAGGACCCATCCTGTGTGAATTGCAGTGGGGACCACCCATCGAGTTGCAGCGACTGTGACGCATATAAGTTCCAAGCGGAGGTTGCAGCTACACAAGCCAGAGAACACATCACCCTTTCGGAAGCTATGAAAAAGTGAGGGACTGATCCCACGAGAAAATAAAACCTACAGATTTGTCACAAACAGATCAGACTCGAATAACCCTAATACAACTCCTCTAGGCACCAGATATACCCCATCTAAAAAAGACGACCTCTCATGTTCGTCTTCATCGCGGCATACGGAACTTAACACCATAATTTCAGGCCGGCTTGCAGCACTGGCGGACGAAGATGACGGAGGGAACCGCAAATTCGAAAACCTTTCAAACTCTTAACAGAGCCAACACGAAAACAGCCAGATAACGTAGGAGTCAAGAAAGCGCCGAGCCTCACTTCCATGCAGACACCGTGCCTAAACTGAGAGAAACCTGATTTAGGACAGAAACCGAAACAGGGAGAAACAGCGAAAACAATAGACGAACTGGCGAATCTAACCAAAAAGTGCCCACAAGCTACCCGAACATTCGGTTAACTACGACAGTACAGAGGAAACGTGTGAAATGGAAACCAATCAAACCAGAAGGACGTACCAGACCATCATCGCAACATTCTGCCAGACAGAAGCGCCCCGAACCTACGCGGACGCTATATGTATGAAAACTAGGGGCGGTCAGATCCTATCAAGAAGTCGAACCAATCATTACGGCCTAAAACAAAGAAATCTTGAGCCTATCCCTGTATTACAGGGAACAATCCGCCCATCAGCTAGCACTGGACTGGGAAAACAACCCATTCAGCGCGGCGCTGAATAGCCCACCTTTTTTTCGCAAAAAATGTTAAACAGCATAATGCAATAGAATATACGATCATATAAGTCAAGATTATCAGAACTAAAACTATGGCTCAAACCAATATAACCGATATGCATCTGCCAACAAGAAACCCTTATCAAACATCCAACTACTCGCCCACCAGCTGATTACTCGCTCGTTCTGTCGCCTCCAGTTCGCGATGACGGACACGAGCGAGGTGCGGCAATTCTTTTACACCGTAAGGTTAGTTTTGATAATTTACAATTAAAAACCGACCTTCAAGCTGTCGCAGTAAAACTTTACCTTGGCAAACAATACACTATATGTTCTATTTTTCTTCCTCGTCATCAAATACGAAAATAACAAATGGTTAATCTCATTCAACAATTGCACCCGCCGTTCTTGCTGCTGGGATACATGAATGCCAGAAACCAGCTATGGGGAGAAAACCTAACAAACCTCCGAGGCCGAATGCCTGAAGGTCTCCTAATCAACAACCCCACGCACTATTACGTCCAAACCAATACATACTCCCGCAGAAATCTGTCTCTCTGCTCACCCGGCTGCATTGCAGACTTGTCGTACAAAGTCCGTGACTCTCTATATGATAGCGATCACTATCCCATTGAAATAACCATCCTGGAACAACATGTCTGCACGGGACAACCATCGCGCTTCGTCACAAGAGTGTCAGACTGGAGGCTTTTGAGACGCTTACCGCGGTGGACAATGAGGAGCTTCCCTCGAGCGAACATCAATCGAGGTATTAGTTACCCTCATTGAAAGTAAAATACGCGAGGCTGCGGAAGCGTCCATACCCCGTAGTGGAGAAGCTTTGCAAAGACCGCCCGTGCCGTGGTGGTGCGAGGAGTTCCGGCTGGCTAAAGCCGAAAGAAAACTAGCGGAACGAATATTAAAAAATCGCTACACCTTAATTAATGAAATAGCTTAAAATAAAGCCAAAGCCCGTTCCCACTGGGTTTTTAGTCAATGCCGGCAGAACTCAGGAAAAGCATTTGTGTCTACCCTGAACCGGCACACCAGCCTCCGCCAAATCTGGAAGAAAATCAACAAAATATCTGGAAAATATGCTGTCGACCTTCACCATCTCTGTACTCGAATGGGATAGGCTCGCCGCTACTAGCATCGCAGTGGGACGTCACCAACCTACTCGCCGAGACCTTCTCCCAGGCCTCCAGCCCGACTAATATCTCCCCTCAATTTGCAAGACATAAGAGAGAGACCGAGAACCGACTCCTCGGCTCTACAACACTCGACCGTATAACGCACCCTTCAACATAACTGCATACAAATCTATATTACGGCTTTTAGGCGAGATCCAGCATCGACAAGGCATTATGGGCCCAGCATCGACGAGATCACGTACTCCATGATCAAGCACAGTCATTCAAGCCTACAAAACCTTATCCTCCGTCTGTATAATAAAATTTACGACACCTCTTCTATCCCTAACCAATGGCGCACCGCAATTATTCTCACTTTCCCTAAACCTAATAAAGATCCAAAGATCCGCAATCTTACCGACCTATCTCATTAACCTCATGTCTCTGCAAATTGCTAGAGAAGATGGTCAACGAGCGCTTCATGTGGGCCCTGGAATCGAGCGGATATATAACGATATATTGAGCGGATATAAGCGGACAGGAGTACCACGGACTCCCTAGTTCAACTGGAAAGTCAGCTCCAAAACTCCATCGCCTTCCGTTTGCACTCCATGGTGATCATGTTCGACATTGAAAAAGCTTACGATACAGCTTGGAAATATGGAATCCTTAAGAAGCTACACGGGTATGAACTGTGAATTCTCCTCCCCTTATTCATCAGGGAATTTTTGGCTGACCGGAAAATACAGGTGCGATTTGGGCGCGACCTCTCAGAGTCGCGAACACTGGTAAACGGAGTGGCGCAGGGTAGCGTACTCAGCTGCCTTTGTTTTATGGTCGTCATTAATGGCATCGGCACCAACCTCCCACAATCAGTCCGTTCCTCGCTGTACGTTGACGACTTCATGATTTATGCATCCGAACCATCGACAAGGGGAGTAGAGCGACAACTCCAGTTGGGCCTCAAAACACTTGAGAAATGGACGCATGAAACTGGATTCCGTTTTTCAACACCCAAAACCAAATGTGTGCATATGTGCAGAAAGCAGAACTGACCGAAACTCGCCCCGAATCTGGCCCTCCTCAATGAACCAATAACCTGCGTAGCACATCACAATTACTTTGGTCTTTGCATAGAAAGTAGCCTAATATGGCGTAAACACATAATGCAACTAAAAAAGTCATGTATCCAAAGTTTGAATAACCTAAAACACATCTCCCAAAAGAGGTGAGGTGCAGACCGCATCACTCTGCTCAGACCATACATCATGCTGATCAAACCAAAAATAGATTACGGGCTTGAAGCATACTCCTCTGCTTGTCCTACACTTCTACAGTCCATATCAACTATCCAAAACGCAGCTATACGCATCGCAACCGGAGGGTTCCGCTCTTCCCCAGTTAAAAGCCTTGCAGCTCTGGTACTACGTTCAGCCTTTATAGACCATTGTGCGAGGCATGTACAAAATACAATCATCTTCACAGACGGATCGAAAACCGAACAAGGTGTCGCGTACGGCTACAAACATGGTGACCGAGCAGTCGCAACGCGAATCCAGAGCATTGCATCCCACTACACGGCTGACCTGCTCGCCATCCGTGATGCTATTTCATACTCATCAACGCTACCCGGAAACTCGGTCACTATCGCAACCGATTCAAGAAGCTTCATATAAGCAATTACCAACATCCGCCACCCAAACCCTATAGTTGCTACGATTAAGGAATTACTTTTCCATGGCCACCGCAGATTCTTCTTATTTTGGGTACCAAGCGATGTTGGAGTTGTCGAAAACGAAGCCGTCGACGCAGCTGCTCGAGCTGCGACAGAAGACAGACCAATAAATCATGTTGGTATACCACAAACGGACTTGAAAACTTACATTCGAAAAACCCTGACCACCGCATGGACCGTAGAATGGCACACAATTGTCAATAACAAGCTCAGAAGCATTCACAACGGCACCAAGCCGTTCCCCAACACGCAGTGTCCCAACCGTCACTGGGAATGACCCTGTGTCGCCTACGAATCGGTCACACCCAAATGACTCATGGACACCTAATGGACAACAGCGCACCGCCTTATTGCGACGACTGCATAGTGTCCCTGACCGGGAAATACCTGCTTATTGAATGCCCTTCACACATGAAGGAGCGTATACATTTCTTTGGTCCTAACCCAGGCAACCTCTCTCTGTCCGATTGCTTAGTTGGGAAACTGTCTGTTGTATAGTGAAGTACTGGTGGTGTTAATGGGACTTCCGGTGGTTGAGATTTATGAGTCTAGATTTCTAGATTTCACTCGGCACGGATGCCTTATAGCTTCGGGTCACATGTCTAGATAGGGCATCCGCCGGAAGAGCCGATGGGCGCCTGGCGTTTGCGAGCACCGGTTGGGTCGGAAGCGCCCCTACCGCCGGCGCCGGAAGACGCCGGGTGGAACTTCATTGTTACGAACTAGACTTAAGAGCAAGCTGTGTGAACTACGGAGACCAGTACAATACTAGAAGTCCTGATGTGCGTTTCCTTTGCTCCTGCCTGGTATTCGGCTAAGCGAATTGAAGTCAAAGCTTCCTCTTACACAAACCTAATGTCGTACTGAAAATAGCGATATTACACCGTCGGACTACAGAGAACCCTAATACTTCTATTTACATTCTATCGGCGCTCTTAATAATATATATATAGCTGGGTGGTGCAGGCACAGAGACTAAAGTTATGGGGAGGCCGAGGTCGGTGTGCCAGCACTATTTTAACGTGGATAAGTGAGATGGCAGAGCAAAATATGCTGCAGCACTCGGCGCCCTGCCTGGGGACAGGGGGTTCCAGCATGGGTGAGCCGCTCGGCCAAGTGTGGGTGGATAGCTGGAACCTCCGCAAGGGGGTACCAGCTACCACTAATAAAACTATACCTTTACCGGACCTCATCAGTAATTGCTAACTTAATCAAAAATGCCCCAACCTCTATAGTTTGTGTACGAAGTTGATTTGCGGACCGGCACGTGGTGGCAGAGGCGCTCAACACGAAGCGTAGGTTGGCAGGGGGGAGGCTTAGTTGTCTTTCGCCTGATTCGAGTGAACTGAACGGCACACCATGCCATCACTAAACGAAACGTTATTTGCCTCAAAATTGCAACTATGCCGCCACACGGCGACAACAGAAATAATATTTGCCCTAGATTAACTGTAAAAATGACGAACTAGGGAATATCGAATATACCGATGAAACGTTTATGTAACGTCTTCGATGGTGATACGTCCTATATAATAATAATAACAATAATAATAACAATAATAACAATGCAATGGCAATTGTACGGAAATTTGGCAAACCAACTCTCTTTAAGACTTTCACGAGTAATCCTAAGTGGCCAGAGATAGTCAATGAGCTGATGCTAGGGCATACTTCAGTGGACAGACCTGTTATGACAGCAAGAGTTCTCAAGCTTGAACAACAAGAGTTGCTGAAGGATATAAAATCTGGTGTTTTGGGCAATATGCTTTCTTATTTTAACACCATTGAATTCCAGAAACGTGGTCTTCCTTACTACCATTTTCTATTTATATTGGAGAATGACCATGGAACCTGGGAAGATATTGAGAAAATTGTTGTTGCAAGGCTTCCACTCCGGATAATCATCGAACAAAGGAACTTTATGACTTAGTGAAAAAACACATGATTCATGGTCCCTGCGGAGTTCACAATAAAAATTCTCTATGCATGTCTGTAGGAAAAAGATATCCGAAACAGTTTTCGAACCCACAATAAATGGAGATGACTGCTACCCATTATATCGAAGGCGAAGCACTGCTGTTACACTGCTACTGTGCGAGTCGGAACAATGAACGTCACTGTTGATAACCGCAGTATTGTGATATATAACCCATAGCTTATGGAAAAGTATGAATCTCATGTCAACGCTGAGTGGTGTGCATCGATAAAAGCAGTCAAATATCTCTACAAATACATTTTCGAAGGAATTGACCAATCTAGCATTACATTGAAGAGAACAGGAGAGCACGTTCGTTTTAATGTAGATGAGTTAAATGCACAAGATGAAATTTCATCGTTTGAAAATTGCAGGTATATGGGAGCGTCTGTAGCCTGTTGGAGATTGTTTGCATTTCGAATTCAACAAAGCATCCAGCTGTCGAATGCTTGCCAATTCATTTGCCACAACAGCAATTAGTAATTTTCGACGCGAATAATCCTGCTGTTGCCCCGCAGCAAAATCAATCTACAAAATTAACAGCCTATTTAGAAAAAAATGAAGAGGACCTACAAGCTTGCGCCATACTGTACTGTGACTCCCCTGAATTCTATACTTGGCAGTGCAATGAAAAATTTTGGCACACGAGAGCTCAAATCAATGATGGAGAGCCCCTGTTACGATCGGACGAGTGTACAGTGTCCATCCATCTCAGGGCGAGCTTTTCTATTTAACTTTGACGATTTACTCACTGTAAATCGCAACGTTTGTGAAACTTTTAAGAAAGCCTGCCAAATCCTAAACTTATTTCAAGACGACCTGGAATGGCATAATTGTCTTACTGACGCCTCGAACAACCATACTGGAAGTCAGCTAAGATCCTTATTTGTGTACATCCTTCAATTTTGTGCTCCTTCAGAACCACTAACTTTATTCAGGAATTTTCAGAATGCACTTATGGAGGATTTCTTTAACGCTTTAACGCAAGACAAGAATTACTAAATGGAAATGATGCATTAGGAGCCACCATCAATGATTTTCTTTGTGTCTTTGGACAATGAATTTGCTCAATATGAGAGAACAACTCAATATTTTGGACTGCCACCAGCCGATCACGTTGGTGACAACGAGGTTGTTCATGAAGAAAATAATCCTACTGCCAAAAATTACTTCCAAGATCATGTCAACACGCTCAATGAAGATCAGAGAGCTATTTTCAATAGAATACGACAGAAAGTTGATGGTGAAGCTGGTTTCATACTCTTTGATGCTCCTGGTGGAACTGGTAAAATATTTCTCCTGAATGTTTTATTGTCATATGTCTGGCAAAACAAGCGCTTGGCAATTGCTACAGCTTCTTCAGGAATAGCTGCAACTCTGCTTAAATTGAGACGAAATTCATGTTCCCGTTAAAAATTTATTAACCCAATGAATGCCTCTTTTTCTTGCAAAAATTTCTTCCCATGATCCAACTGGACGATCATTGTTTGATGCCCATTTGATAGTGTGAGATGAAGCTTTAATGAGTCATCGTCACCTGTTAGAACGCTTGATCGTACCCTCAATGATATCATGAATAATGATCTCCTTTTTCGGAGGAAAGCTCCTGGTACTTAGTGGGTATTTCCGCCAAATTTTGCCAGTTGCCAAAAGAGCTCAGCGCCCTACCAGGTCAAGGCCTGAATAAACAGAAAATCTGTTCTTTGGCAAAGTTGTCAAATTTTCCACCTGAGAAGGAATATGAGGACGTTGAACTGTGTGAACAATAATAATCTCACATCAGACGCCAGGCTCAATCACTATGTTGAATGGCTTCTTCAACTAGGAGAAGGAAAAGTTGTAACTGTTGAGAATGAACCATTTGCAGATACCATTGAACTGCCTCAACATTTTACTGTGAATTCAAAGCGGGAATTGGTTGACTTTGTATGGAAATATTGACATCAATTTTCAAAATAACCAATGGATTTCTTCAAGAGCAATTCTGACAACTGAAAATGAGGACGCTGACCATCCTAACAGCACTCTTAAGCGGCCCATAGACGATCAATTTTATTGACAATATAATTGACAATGATGAACATTGACAATTATATTGATCGTCTGTGGGCTTGATTGACGACCGTCAATTAATTGACTCAATGTATTGACTCAATAAAATCAGTTTGAGCCCACAGACGATAGATTTAATTGTCAATATAATTGTCAATGATGAATATTGACAATGATATTGACCGTGTATGGGCTTGATTGACGACCGTCAGTTAATTGACTCAATATATTGATGAAATGAAATCATTTTGATTTTTTATCGATGGTTCGTCAATATATTGAAACGTCCATTTGGACACGTCAATATATTGCGTCAATATTTCATTCTGAGCTCTTGAAGTCGTAGTGTATACACCTAGAAATACTTCGAATTTTATTTTTATGTACACGCAGATTTGTTGCTTCTTGCATGCTGGAGTGCGCTGCTACTAATATGTGGTACTTTTTACGTCGTATTATTATTAAAAATCATTAGAATGTAGTGAACTTTATTTATAATTATTAGCCTATTTACAAGCATTATGTTGGTACTTTTTCCTTGAAATCTGCTACTTTCGTTCGGGTTAATCTGGTGCTTTCAACAAAATACGTAGGGCAAGTTATGGCAAACAGGGCTGAGAGTGCTTGCACACCAAAATAAATAAATAAATAATGAAGGCATCTACGGAGGCTTTATTTCCAATTTCATGTAGGATACATATCACCTTGTATATTGGATTTTCAAATGCCTTATAACTAACACCAGGACACCATGACGCTTTCCCCCAGTCAAGACCGGTACCCATTTCAGACACCTGGGTAGAGAGGGGTATTGTGCTTGGAATTTTTCCCCTATACCCAATAGAGAAAATCGCCACCAGCGCCGGGACTCGAACCCGGGTTTGCCTGCACGGAGGCAAGTTCGATAGCCACATGGCTACGACGAGCACTACGAGGAGTCTTCAGTCTTTTGCTACGACGAGCAAAAGACTGGAAGCGAGAAAGCAAGCGAGAGAGAAAGATGTCAGCAGGATCTATCACACACAACATAACAGCCAGTTTGCTCTTAAATGTCATGAAGAGATGTCTAAAAAAGAAACGAGAAGTACAAGCACGTGTTGGTAACGTTGAATTTTATTCCTACTTCATCCCATTGCTTTCAAACATGTAATCAGTCCCTGTGCTTTGGATTTTTTGAGTTCAAAATTCAAAGTACAGCATTAACTTCGGATATCAGAAGTCCAGTGTATGCTGGAGGCATTGAGAAGTACGCCACCCTTATCGACATCTCACCGCGCACTGCCAGGCAGCCAGAGGCTTCTCGCTGCAGCTCTCAAGCGCGAAACCATCTTTGAGTCGGTTTCTCGCTTCAGTCAATCTTCAGTCTTTCTCGCTCGCTCTCTTGCTTGCTTGCAGTGCATGCACTCCCATAGGAATCCATGGTAATCAATTCAAGCTCCCTTGCTTTCTCTCATCAAATCTTTTGTTGTGCAATCATCCTGGCACTCTAAATATTTAATAGCTAGCTAGATCTAGAGGTTTCTCGCTTAAACCTTGCTGTAAAGTTTGGAATGTAGATATTAGCTAAAAAAAATCTAGATAGTTGTTTTAGCTTGCTTGATATTATCTTGCGGGAATTACACTTAAGCGATGCATATGATATATTACTCAAAATTATTATTATGAATTCGCTGTAATGTTTACTACTTCATTCTCATAATATTTGTTGATTTGCTTAACCAAATTACTTGAAAAGCGAACTTACCACGTTCAGAACCCGTTATGTACAGATTATGAACCAGACCAAGACGGCTACTGCCATGATTTTGTGCCACCATAGTGCAATTTTTAATTGAGATCAAATAGTTGATATGCTAAAGCACATCTCCTACAGCAAAACTATTGATGATGTTTAAATGCATCTAACAAAATGCACGAACATTATCAAAAATGTATTGTGTCCTCATTTCGAAATACTGACCGATGATAATGGCAACAATAAGTTCAGTTTATTATTGGATGAAAGCAATGATATTTAAATCATGAAACTACTTGGGGTATCAGTTATATGTATACTGCAGTGATATATCTAATAAAGTCAAATCAACTTAGGAATTCAAGAATTAGTAAAATGTGATGCAGATAGAATTGTGAAAGCATTAAAGCAATTTTTTATAAGTATTTGAGCATTAATAATTGCGTTGTTAAAGGGACTGACAATCGCCAGTCGCCAGATATCTCAGCGTAAGCGACAGCCGTTGGTTAGGTGATATCGGTTCTCGCATGTTTGTTGATTCTTTCTTTATATATGGAGTGACCCGATGCAAAAGTTCATCAAACGATGTAGTGTCCATTTGAGGATAGTTCTTGAAATCTTCTGGCTCATTTGCACGTCATTCTTTGCACTAATGCATCGGTGCCGAATATTCTGCTACGTTCCCTGAGCCAGTTTTTGGCCCGTGTCTTGTGTTTACGCGGGGATTTTCTACGAGTTGAAAGTGCCAAGGCTAGCTCTTTAATGGCAATTTCTTCGTCGTCCATCACGCTCGGGGTTCGCAGAGCTAATGACTGGTTTTCATCAATTACATTGATGAAAAGATTGACGCCGTATGTGAGCAACGAAAAATCTCATCAATATACTGAGTCAATGATATCGACGATTAAATTGATCGTCTATAGGCTCAAAATGATTTTAACGCGTCAATACATTGAGTCAATTCATTGTCGGTCGTCAATCATGCCCACAGACGATCAATATAATTGTCAATATTCATCATTGTCAATTATATTGACAATAAAATTGATCGTCTATGGGCCGCTTCAGTGGGCAAAAGAAAATTTCATCAATATATTGAGTCAATGATATTAAAAATAAAATTGATCGTCTATGGGCCGCTTTATGGATAAACTCCCCGGAGATTTGGCTTTCCCGAAGAGCATTGATTCAGTTTCTGATGATGACCAAGCAGCATTGCACTCTCCAGAGTTTCTAAATTCGCTAAACTCGAGGGGTTTGCCCCCACATGAACTGAACGTGAAAATTGGAGCTACATTAATGCTACTTAGAAAACTGAATCACAGAAATGGGCATTGTAATGGCACCAGGTAAAAGGTTGTACAAATAAATAACTACCTGACAGTTGCCCAAAAACTAACTGGACAATGCTGGCTTGTGCTGGCCAACCCATATTAATTCATCGAACGTGTTGTGAGAAATAATGGCCTCAAGCCCGCACACAATCGAGTTAAGGAAAGAACGAGAAGTTTCGCAAAGATTTAATTTAGAACGTTTAATAAACTGCAACGGCAGAGCAGAGTAACATAATTAAATTGCGGTCAGCGCCTTAACAGCGAGACCTATTAAGGTCGCAGGCAGAGCATGCCGATTAATCTTTATTAGAGAGTTACATTTAAAATTTATAAGGATACACGTTTATTGCTTAAAAATGGGCAAAATAACCCTATTAAAATCGACAGCAATGGTAGTTAATTTCCGTTCTACCACTCCGGCAAGGTCGAAGGGTAAGCCAGCTCGGAAAGGTAGGTTCGTAGCTTGAGGTCCGAAAGGCAGGTTCAGAGCGTAAGTTGAAGGATTAGGTGAGACAGTAGTAGCGTCAAAGTGGCAAGACACCGTCACGCAGGGAGGTCGGCCGCAGAAGGTAGACTGCCGCGCCTTCAAAGTGATTCTCAGGAATCACTCTCGACACCAGGGAGTGGAACGGATGGGCCACCAACACTCAGCACCAGCTGGAAGACAATTCAAAATTAAATGAACGAAAAACTGAAAACAACCGAGAACTCGAAAACCAAACGATACGTACTAACGAACGAGATTGAGTGCAAATTTCAACAGTAGCCTAAAAACAAATATTTCAGTTTTAATTACCTAAGTTCAATCCCTCAATGGAGCAGACTGTTGACAATCAAGGGGAAGAACCGGAGCTGCGACGATAAGAAGTACTGCAGAAAAGAATTTACTTAGTATTAGAACAAGGACTAACGACCGATACCAAAAGCTGACGAAACAAATCGACAAGTTCAAAGAATTTCACGTTATACGACCAATAAGACTGATTATGCAATAAAAAACCAACAATACACACCTGAGCTTATAAATGGCACTCAGTGTAGGAACTTTTAGGCGAAGAATCAATTATTGAGAAATTAAGCAGAAATCAGTAGTAGGAAAGTGTCCATGACGTGAAAGATAGTAAGTATAGTAAGAGGTTCAAATGCGTTAGAAATAAGGTAAATGAGTGCAGGTCGATACCAGGTCGCTTGCGCAACCTAGAAACTAGCAGAACCGCTCTCTTATAAGTTAATATTTAAGGTTACCGAAGTAACTGTAGTTAAAGGCCAACTGGCCGAGTTAATTGCCAAGGACACTCAGAGAATTTAAGCAAAAATTAAGCAACTTAAATTAAAGAAAGAAATCATTCACACAAACAAATATTCAGTAAAGAGATAACAGACACAGGAAGAATTTAGAATAATGAATTGCCCCAGTTCCAGCCAAGTACAGCCTCCTCCATCACCGTCTCGTCTCAAGAGGTGGGGAGCGCAGCGTATGCCACGATGCAGCCCGATGCTCCAACGTACTCCATCCAACGAAGGCCCCGAACAAACCTCCTCCAAGCAAACATACGATCCTTACACTGGCGTCATTAAAAACTGAGGTAACCTTCCACGGTAAGTACGTGAAGGGAATTGACAGTATTCTAAGGAGTTTCAAAAGAATTGTAAGGAGTTCAAAAGCATTCACCTTGACCTCCTGCCACAACGACCAACCTCAACTTCGAACCGACCGATATAGCCAACCTCAGACTCGCAGAACAACGCTCCCGACAGACGCACACAAGACGCACAATTTTGAGGAATTATTTCCGATAGTGTCTAATGCCTTCAGACTCCGATTTGCTATTCACACCACAAAGACGGCAATATCCTATAAGACCGGCATTTGCAATGTCAATCAACAAGAGCCTAGGACAGAGTCTGTCAAAGTGTGTCATATTTTTACCCAGTCCTATCTTCACCCATAGCCAACAGTATTTGCTCTGAGCAGGGCTGGTGATCCAAACAATCTAAAAATATTTGCCAGTCAAAATCAATTTTTCGCAAATGTTTTTGAGAGAAAGACGGTTAAACAACAATCAAGCCCTGACGAGAAATGTTTTGTATACAGAGATTCAGTAAATATTGCAGGTATTATTACAAATTTGTTTATGCACGCTATAATACAAGTGTTCATTGGGAGGAAGAGACAAATGAGTTGCAAATAGGAGATTTTTCAGAAACATTAGGAAAAATTTCCTTTTCTGGCAGCAAAAAACTCTTTATAATTTTGTATATAGCCGACAAAACCAATGAAAAATAAATTCTATGGAAAAGCTGTGAGTTTTCTTAAAATAAATATACTTAACACTTTGATAAATATTTCATTTGGCGAGTCCCTGTTCGGGCACCAATTGATAGATATTTTGGCGAGTCCTTTTATTCGGACGCCAGATGATGGTTATTTTGGCGAGTCCTGTTCGGGAGTCACCCTTTTTATAATGTCCCTGTCATCTCTAAGACAGGGACATTATAAAAAGGGTGAAGCCCGAACAGGACTCACCAAAATAACTATCATCTGGCGTCCGAATAAGGACTCGCCAAAATATCTATCAATTTTCCTGAGGGCCGTCAGTTGATTTCAGGGAGGCCGTATTTCTTAGGCTTGTTATTCCTTAGGAATCTTCCGGATGCATCAGGGATAAGAGAGAAGTCAGTTGCTGACTGAATATTTATTAAGGCGAGGGTTTTTCAACAGTCCTTCTGTTCGGGCGATAACTTCCAATTTTCTTCCAATTTCAAGTGGCTGCGGCCAAGTAGCGAAATTTCGAGCTGAGATAAAAGCTTTGAGCTAAATTTCAAGCTTCGGAGTTTTTCGAGCTGAAAAGCTTTGAGCTAATTACAAGCTTTGAACTAAACAAGCTTTGAGCTAAAGAAGCTTTGAATTTTCAAGTTACGTTTTTCTCTTGAGTTTCCAAGTTAAGTTTTCTTTTTTAAGTTTTTCTCTCTTTTCAGTTCTTCCCTTTTATTCAGTTTTTCCTTTTCAGTTATTCCTTCTTGAAAATTTGAAGATCGCGACAGAAGTACGTTTCACAAGTATCTGTGATACGCGAGCGCAGTTATTTGAGGGAAGAATTATTTTCCCTCCGTAGTACATAGGCACTAGTCGACTTATCTTGGCGATGGCCTAAAGTGGCCCATAGAAGATAAATGTTATTGTCAATATAATTGACAGGGATGAAGATTGACAATTTAATTGATCGTCTGTGGGCTTGATTGACGACCGTCAATTATTTGACTTTGTGGGCAACATAAAATCTCATCAATTTATTGAGTCAATGATATTAACTATTAAATTGATAGTCTATGGGCCGCTTTACACGCATCAATTAGTTAGAAAATACTATTGATCCAAATATTTATCGACACTAATATATCTAGGAAAAAATAAAGAATTGATATCCAATTGCTGCAAGATCAGATACATGCGATCTTGAGACTACACCTTTTTCACTTCAAATTAATCTAAGTCAAGTTCAATTTAATCCAAGTCAAGTTCAAATTAATCCAAGTCAAGTTCAATTTAATCCAAGTCAAGTTCAAATTAATCCGAGTCAAGTTCAAATTAATCCAAGTCAAGTTCAATTTAATCCAAGTCAAGTTCAAATTAATCCGAGTCAAGTTGAAATTAATCCAAGTCAAGTTCAAATTAATCCAACCCTCAGTTGAGTTACAAAATGACATAGTTATTTGTTAATTTGAGTTTTTTGTGTTAAATACGTATCTATTGGATGTTATAAGCAAGACTGGTTTCGAGGATTTATTTACACTCATAGATATTTATATACGGGAAATTCCACTTTATCACATCTATGAAATCATATACATGTAAATACAAAAGGTCATCATTGAACGATATGTAGATTTAATCTTTAAAAGAAATAGTACACTGAGAACTAATGTACGATTCCGCTTAATTACAATTTATATATGTACATTACTACCCAGATACATTCCTGCATTAGCAATAAAAATGTTGTCATCCATTCTAATTCCGTGTTAGTCAATGCGAAGAAATGTTGGATCCACTTACAACGCACAAAAATAATACAAGAAACAATGTTTCTAATTCACTAATGATTTTATTTGTGTGTGTTTACAATTTAATATATAATGCTTTTAAGGCTTCAATAACTTTTATAATAATCATTTTTTGAATATTTAAGTCTTGAAAGTGTAATATATTATAACTCAACTGAGGGTTGGATTAATTTGAACTTGACTCGGGTTAATTTGAACTTGACTTGGATTAATTTAAACTTGACTTCGATTAATTTGAACTTGACTTGGATTAAATTGAACTTGACTTGGATTAATTTGAACTTGACTCGGATTAATTTGAACTTGACTCGGATTAATTTGAACTTGACTCGGATTAATTTGAACTTGACTTGGATTAAATTGAACTTGACTTAGGTTAATTTGAAATGAAAAAGGTGTAGTAATGAATAAAATATGTTTTATTCATTCTTTGTCGCAAGCAGGCAGGAGGCTTAAATTGGGTACATCTAATGGTGGGGTCTAATGGAGATAAAGACATTGGTCTTGGCCAGGCATATGTCTATGAGCGAGCGTCAGATGATGAACGGGATTTTATGAAGAGGTAATAAAGAAAAACCGCACTCTCGCTCCTCAGCGTGGAACTGCATGACTGTGGATACCTCCACAGAATGAGAGATATATATATAAAATAAATGATAATAAAGTCATTGAAGATCGGACCAATGCTGGCTCTTTTTTCGACTCTTGCGTTTAGACACGGCCCCTGGCAAAGACTGATAAGTGACCGCTCAAGATTGCATCATCCCTTACACGCCCTCTCTCCTCTTGGTCCTGTCCCCTTTTCCTGTCTCTCGTGATGAGAACATTAGCAGTCACTGAAGTTCTGGTCGTGAAAAAGAGCGGACGCTTAGAGTAGTGCAGTGGTTCTTAACCTTTTTACTCTAATTCCCCACTTTTCAATGAGCCAATTTTCCATTCCCCACCACAGCATCGGTGGGGAATGGAGCATTCCCCCCCCCCCCCGGCATCTTCCTATTACTTATTTGTGACATTCCTAACCCAGCAATGTTGTCACTTTTACGCAAACAAGACATACAATACCTCACTATGGTTGTTTTTTATTATTAATCAGCCTATAAATGGTTTTGATTCGTAAATAAGTCAATATTTGGATGTAATGTTTTAGATTTTGAATTACCATCAATTTTTTGTGGGTGGAAACAAATGCATGAGATTCCCCACCTGGCAACTCCGCCACTCCCCACCAGTGGGGAATTCCCCACAAGTTCAGAACCGCTGATTTAGTGGAAGCTTACAGATTGGGGAGTCACTCAGTATCAGGTCGCGAAGCTGAGAGGAAAGATTCGAGAGGATTGACAGCCAGACTAGCGTAATAGACACGGCCAGTTCTCAAGCAATGAGATCTATCGAGATCTATCGTCTCCCTATTAGACGATAGATCTCGAACGGACCGAGCTCGGATTAGAGCTTGATTTCCTGGGTTGTCGAGGGCTAAGATTCGAGGGGTTGGATTTCAACGTTGCTATCGGTATAGTGTAAGTCAAGTAGTGGACAGTAAATAACGGGTTACCAAAGTCGCTGTCCTTTCGTTGATAAATTTCTGGGTTGTACGTCAGGTGCCACGCGCGCGTTCGCTCCCCTCCTCCGTACTTGCCTCTTACACCAGTAAACCATTGAGTATTTTTTATGTGTCTTGTTAACCTTTGCTTGTACGAACTCCAACCGAAGCACGCACTCGGTCAGCGCTACTAAAGTTGTTGTTTGCTTGATTAAGTAGGAGGAGTCTATCGTTCCTCAGCTGGCAATATCTCTTAAACACGTTTCTGGTGGCAGCGAGCATTTTTTTATTAGCTTTATAAAGATTTATATTAACCAAGAGAGAATCCATTCAATAAGTACCAACGCTATATATTTATAATCAAAAGTCAAATAAGTATATTAATCGCATACAGTCAAGAGGTTTTGATCGGAAAAATCTACCTAAATTTTTTGTACATGAATTCTGGTAGAGTTTAGAAACAAAAATTATGAACAAAGCACCTGAAGTTGAGCGAGCTACAGAAGCGTTCAAACTTGAAAAAAAATCAGTGGTGTAGGTAAAAAAGGCATTTCATCCTATGATTGGAGTTTCACACCTTCTGTTTTTGAAAAGATTTATGACATTGACTTACGAGCTTATTGACTACGAAATATCAGAATAACGTTTAAAAGGGGTTGTTCAATAATTATTGATGAGAAGAGACATAGTAAAAATGAAAGTGGAAGGCTCCGGCT
Organism: Morinoia aosen; assembly: GCA_030386875.1. Taxonomy (NCBI): domain Eukaryota; kingdom Metazoa; phylum Arthropoda; class Malacostraca; order Amphipoda; family Talitridae; genus Morinoia; species Morinoia aosen. The sequence goes on along the minus strand of CM059575.1, from coordinate 17,333,661 downwards.
TGGCAATTATGCACCAACTATTTTTTATATCCACATGATACGCATTGGCGAAACAACACTCCCAGGTTATCACGTTCTTGTCCAAAGTGACAGTTGATCAACGATGCTATAATATAAAAGAATGACCAGAAAAAGTTCGGAACTAACTTTCCGAACATACATATCAAGTACCTAGAATCAAGCGTGCCACTATCTCAGAGAGAACTAACTTAACCACGTAATGGATTTATAAATTTTCTTCACAAGCAACACCGACAGAAAACCAGTCGAGAATGAGATTCTAGGAAAGATTATCTCGCTAGTCAAGACAAAACTGTAGAACAATGTGGAATCAAAAGAATGAGCTGAATGTTTGCGCCAATGAGTCAATTTCCCATGTTATTGCTTTTCTGTTTCCATTTAAGAAAAATACACGACAAGTCATCAAAGAAATTTGCCCTTTTACGGTGATTAACAGCGATTAAGTAGACCATCCTTCACAGATGATGACCACATTAAGTCATTAATTGACGATAACCCCCATTACACGATCCAAGAATTATTGACAAAAAGTCTCAACTTGTCAAAATTCGCCGTTCATGAGCACCTGGTAAAACTTGAGTTCACAAATCGCTACGATGTTTGGGTGCCACATGACATGAGAAAAAAAGATCCTTTTGGATCGTATTTCTTCTGGGATTAGCTTGATAAACTGTTTGAAAATGAGCCTTTTTTAAAACGAACTGTGACAGGAGGGACAAAATGGATTATTACCGAAATGAAAAGAGAAAACGATCCCGGAGTGAGCTACACGAGCTTTCCTTAGCCACCTCAAAAGCGGGGATCACCCGCTTTGTTTGAGAAAGCTTTGTTTTGTGTCTCGCGGGATTGGAAAAAAATTTTACATCAAGAGGGGCTCCCATGTAAATATACGATAATTTTTGAGAAATGCTGCTCACGACTGGTGGAGTTAAAAGCAGCAATTCAAGAAAATCGTCCAAAATGATTGTTCAACAGGCTAGGTGTTGTCTTCCTTGAGGATAAGGCAAGACTGCACGTTTCTCTGGAAACTAGATAAAACATGCTGTAGCTTAGCTGGGATAGGTTACCCCCACCCTCCATATTAACCTGATATTCCTCCTTTGGATTTATACTTATTCTGTTTTTCGCAGAACAATCCTATAGTAGTCAAAATTCAAACCCTTGAATGAATTAAAGAGATACCTTGATGAATTCTTTGCCATGAAACCAATGTAATGCTTGAAAAAAGAATATTTTCATGTTAAAAAAAGTATGCAGACGTATAGTGCAACAAAATGATTTATTTTTATTGATTAAGAATGTAATGGCTTAAATTTATTGATCTCATTATTTCTTTTAAAAGTTGGCACGAATTTTCTGGACAACCTGACATGTGCTGTTAAGAGAGTGTCCCATGCAATTTCGTCAAGTATAATGATGCCTTCACTTTATTTCAGTATCGGTAAGAATTTTGTTTATGCGCTCCCCGTCTCCGGCAACCAATGCAAACCTGAGCAGACTATCCAACGGGATGCTTAATGGAATATTGGAGTCCTGGAATATAGGATGAATTTGGCAGTGATCGTCTCAATTTATTTATGCGCTTCCATTGTAACGAATGTGTACAGTATCACCTAAAACCTGAAGCGAGAAGCATAAGTATTTTCTAATACGCAATCGATAGCATTGAAGGATATGGGAACGGTTCATCAACTTTCATTGTGGATAATTATTACTGATTCCAGATACAATGTTCACGTATTTGTTTCTGATAATTTATTTCAGTCTCAGGTTTTAGAATCTTAATACAATAGCAATATATCCACATTCACAAGAGGTCATTAGGAGTAGGTACTCTTGATAATAATGCGTAATGAGATTTGAATAAACTTGCACAGAGCTGACTGCATACCCACACAAGCTCCATTTTTTAGTGGATTTTTGATGTTAAGACAGTTTCAAAAAAGGAGAAAGAGGGACTGTATACCTGCACTGAAAGTAGGATATAAGATGAAATAAAGAAAGTATGCTTTATTAATCACAATGCTTCCAGATAGTGAATGCCATAATCGATGAGGTACTAACCGTAGAACTCAAGAAATTGTGCAGCTAGTTCTCCAATAGAATGCAAATTTTCTTTTTAGTTAAAATTTAATTTTTTTATGAGGTTTTAAAACCCTCAGTCAACAGTAAGGTGTTGATAAACTTGTAAAACCTTAAAGTTTCCTCTACCAGAGGAAATCGGACCCCTGGTCGAGCACGGTGCGGGCCCAGATGACACCGTACATCTTGGCGGAGTCCGACGAGGACGGAAGATCATTTCTGAAGCCGCTGAGCTCAAACTCGTCGGCGTTCTGGCGGAGGTCCTTCTTGATGCAAGCCTGATACACGCCTCCAGTGACGCACTTGGAGAATGTGGACCAGCGCATCAGCGCGGGGGTCAGAGGGAACGCGATTTCGTTCAGAGGCAAGCAGCGCTGAGAAAAGTATTGAAATGTTCATCATTGCCAAGATAATATATGAGATATATATTTTGACAGCATAAATGTTATACTGTAAGATAGTGATCTCACGATATCAAAGTGAACTAGTTCTAACGATTTATGTCAAACGATTGCCTAATCCAAAATTATCTCTCGTGTGCACCGTTATTCCAATTCATGCACATTACCAAAACCAGAACATTTACCGATATTGTGTAGATCTAGCGAATATTAAACGACACCATCATATTGTTTCCAGTGTAAAATTTACCCAAGGACCTCAACTTACCGCCATGCCCCAACAGTTATTAATGTTGTTGAAAAGATCATTCTTGAATTCAGCGTCGACACCAGTAAGTGCGTAGGTCGAGGAAACGAAATTAGTGTAGATCAGCTCATCTCTGTCGTCCAGCTGGAATAAAAATATGACTCTTTAGGACGTCAAAACATTCGTATCATTGACTATCTTTTACATTAGGTAAAAACCAAATACACGCTGAACAGAAGACTTCCGGATATATCACGAGCAATGTCTGTTTCTCCAATAAAGAAGGATTCGAATGAGAACTAAGTTGAACAGCCGCAGGGTTGACCGTTTTTTAGCTGATGGAGTAAGGTTTAAAGAATCAAACTGGGTCGATATCCAAACTATCGTCTGATGAGGCTGGAAAAGTCTCTCCACAGTGTAGTCGGAGTCAACCATCCGAGTTTCGAGACAGTCTAATTCGGCGTCTTGATGGCACAAACTAGCGCTGGTGCATGGATAAACAGACACACACTACGAACAGATGCTTGACAATTCCTGAACCAAGTCTCACTTCCGCTCACTGAATTTTTAGTTGGTGAGGATATTGAAAACAGAAAGAAAAGTCATCCAGTATTTTGAACTGTTATTTTCTACGCAGTGAACAAATATTTATAAAACATATTTATGTACATTGCATATTTTATTCTAATTCATGGTTTTGGAATAATCGAGAATCGAATGCATAGTGGTTATTTAATAAAAGAGCGCTCCCGTGATATTTCAAATTCATGTCAGTCAAGTAAAGGATGTGAGTTTGATAAAACGTTAAGTCTTAGCTATTATTCATCGTTAGAATATGTTAAAAGGCACTTCATTACGCCTGAAATTCCAGTATACGTATCCCTTAGGGACCGTGAGTTGAAATTTTTTTTCGAATCTTCCCTTCAGGAATAAAGAAAAACAAGTAAAAGTAACATATTAAATCAACTTACTATCGTTGATAAAATGCTCCTGAGTGAAGCATTATGAATAACAGGGATGAGGATCAACCTTAAAAAAAGATATAACATTTGAACGATGCAAATATTCTAAAAGTGTCCGCATATGTTACACGTAATCTTAAAAAAATAGCCAAATCAATTTTAAACACAGTAATAAGATTATTAACCAATAATAGTTAAAACTGCATAACAATGAAAAATAGGAAGATACCAATCAAGAGTTATGAAGAAATCATAAAAAGCTTAAGGAGATTTGTAGGAGCCAATCATGCCCTCAAAAAGGTCCAATCTAATTATTTACACTCGATACATAAAGTACTTTAACAAACATTAACTAATGCGCTCTGAAAAAATGATATCATCACGCCTTACACTCAATTCGATGTTATGTCACTAATGGTTGTAATCGTCGCGTGGTGGGTTATAATCGTTCCATGCAGTGTTTCACTTCAACATAAAGCGAGGTAATCATAATCCATGAATCTATGCATGACTCACGTGACCGAGATGACGAAGGATACACGTCAGGTTGGAGGTCTTGGCCATAGCTCTCTTGCTGAGGTAGCGTACCATCTCTTGCGTGAAGTACGGCTTCTCCTGGAGGTTCTGTGTGTACGGGACCAATGAGTACAGGGAATGGAGAAGCAACATCCTGATCTGTTTTGCGACACTGAAAATGTACCGACGGAGAGACAAATATATAGATATATTTAAGCTATCAAGTGCAAATTGTTGAATCGCGCAGCACTCGTCTGGTATTGTTTCGACTTAGATTTATACATGCACCTAGCTAAGTCTTCCACTTAAGTGCATTGGTTTGAGGGATGTCGCCGCTGTTGCTTAGCAAATTGGTGGACGCAGGTTTCGGCTTGAAAAAGTGAGTAAATGTGCCTTGTATTATTTACTCTAAACATTTCACACTACCCTCAGTAGTGTGAAAACCATAAATTTGCATTGCTATATGGTTGTCTACCGACGCATGGTGGAATGATAGGTGTAGCAATGAATGCATTAAACATCATCTGCGAGTCTGTAATTTAATCCGATGGGGTGAATTTAGTCGTGTACTATTGAAACTTGCTGAAGTATAAAACATTTTTCACGTTCAAGGGTGAAGTGTTTTAACATTATTTCAAGGAGAGGTGCATGCATAGTGCTTACTTTTATTATTTCTTTTACGGTTTAGAAGAGAATTTCTGTTTATATTGAGAATAAAGTTCAATGTAAACTAAATGTATTAGGTTTGCATTTAATTAGCTAAAGAAATATATGAATAAAAAATTCCACATTGTTCCAAAGACTTGTGTGCACCGAAACGTCATTAGGAACACAGGTCGTTACCTCGTCAGGGCGTTCGATTTCAAAGGCCGTGCGGGACGTTGGCTCGTCGAGCGCCTCTCGCGACTTCTGGGCATTGCAGGCCTCTCTGGCAGCGCTGAGTTTGATGTTCTCACTGCGCACGAACTCGCGTCCGAAACATGACTCCATCACCTGAACACACATCCATCATGAGATTAGCTCGTCATAATATTGTATAATAGTATAATGTATTGTGTCCAATTATAACATGACGCCATGTTATGTGCTTCATTCATGGCTATTCCATGACCATACATGAGCAAGAATTTTGTTTCCATTTATTCAAGCTCTCACATTGATGAAAACTACCTTACTAGGCTTCCAAGACGTTTCAGAAACCGTATACATCCCCTCGGTATATATTCCCCCGGTAGGAAATCAAACAGAGATAAACAGGCAAATAGTGAAATAGTTTGATGAGAACAGGAATAGCAGATGACGGCCTCATAGGAACGAAGTCCTTCAGAAAAAATTCAGGCGCATGTTTTGAATGACATAAATATTGTTTCATCTTAGGGCCAACTGACCGCCCCTGACGCACCTTCTGCCTGGAGTAGTAAGCGTTGACGTAGTCGTTGGCATGTGCACGACGAGCGCTGGTGGAGGCGGCTGCCAGTAGCACGAGCGCGAATGCGAAGATGAGCCTTGCTGTCATGGCTGCCAGGAACACAAGCACCGGCAATGTTAGGTAGCGGTAGTGCGTCGAGGGGGAATTTTATACTCTTGAGTCTCATGCAGGTGGTGCGCTAACCCTACCGTGTCTTCAAGTGGTAAACGTATAGAACTGAATGAGAGGAAAATATAAATTAAATTCTCACAAGCGAGCTCCTTGTATTATTAATAATTGAGGTTTCTTTATTCATTTTGCGTGTGCTTATGGTAGCATAGTTATGGGAAAAACAGTGTGGGTCAGAAAATCTAGTGGAATGGAATATGGATTATAATGAAGGAATATCTATACTTTGATTCAAGCTAGTATTGAATTTTTAGCTAATTAGAAACTTATTAACGGCAACTCATTTTCGAAAAACGTCACGCTGGACGAGTAAAGAAGATAACTTGTTCAACTCTTCAAAATGAATAAAAAAATTAGGCTAACACGTACTCATATGAAATCAGGAAACATTAAATGAGTGTATTCTATGTTTTCCGATCGTGAAATAAAGTTATAACAAAATGTTAAGTTTCGATATCTTCCCATACTATTTCTGTATCAAGAACCGTCGTAAAAAGCAAAAATTAAAAGAGACTACAGTTCGGGATACTAAATACGTATGTCGGAATAATTGTCGTTAGGACTTCGGCTGGAGCTTGCCACCGGTGACGGCACTCACCTGATGAGAGACGTGATGACGGATGCCTCACTTGTCGAGTGCCAGGCTTTATACTCACTGCCCGTCCTGGCCTTGGGTGTCATTGGCTCCTCAGATCTGGGGAGGAGAACAAAAGGCTCCTCCCAGTGTGCTATGCTGAATTTATACGACCTTCAAGGAGCAGTAAAAAGTTCTTGTTAATGTCAAGCCATAAAAAATAGCCAAGCAAAAATTTCAGCATATGCAGCATGGCAACCGAACTCTTAGTAGTGAATTCTTATATTTACTTTATTACTGCATTTGTGTGTCAGCGAAAAGTAAATACGTGCATCCATCATGGCATGGCTTCTAAGGAAAAGAAAGTCATTTCGTAAGTGGTAGCTGACGTACAAAAAAACTTTTAAAGAGGGTATAATCATTAAAATGTCAAGCTAATGTATCAGTTAAAACTATTTTAACTCCATTGATTCGATGATTTTTGAATAATAACCTTCCAAAAATAATAAAACTTATATCACGTATGCGCATAAAACAATATTTTATTCTTTTAAGGTGGTGCAGCAGCCAACGTTCAACATATTTATGCGAGCGGGTGTGGTTATCATGCATTACTTATATAGAATGATAAGAATTAATATCAGGATAAACGCCATTTCTCTTTGAATCCACTTTTAATAAGCACTCCATGCGTTCACGAAAAATAATAATGTAACTCCCTAAGCTCAAGATTAATAATGCTTCTTGAGAGAAATAGAGTAATGAAATATCCAGTCACAAATGAAAAGTACTTTCAAAATTACAGCCGCTGAAAATGATCCTAAGCCACAAGTTCGATATCAAATTTTTACGCTGACGTCAGCAATTTAACCATGCGAAAATTCCTAGGTAATTTTGGTTTTTTGAACCGCCGATCGACAATCACGAAATAAAAAATTAATGTAAAATCATAACTGATTTTTTTAGGAGGTAATTTCACTGACGATTGCCGAGCAACTCCTGAAGAATTGAGCGGGCGAGATTTCCGAAAATGAGATTTAACTCAAAACTTACAACGTGATGCCAACAAAAATGACATTCATGCAATCGTGCAGAAACTTAAAGAGCGTAGCTAACTCACTTTAACAGCAGAGATCACTGTTAGTTTTAGTCATCATCAATTTAGTCAACGAGAAATTCCTTCACTTACTTTCAGCAACACTAATTTTCATTTTTCTTTCGGCTCTTTCTATTGAGCAATCATTCCTTTAAAGCACTTTTTATGTATTTATTTCCTCCAAAAATAAAAACTCGCCTTTTAACACTTATAACCTCCAGTTACCTTCGCGCGAGAAAGAACTTTTTAGATAGTTTCGTCAAGTTGCTGAGCGGCCTCGCTATAAGTGAAGGTAACTGTGCCGTCAGCTCAGCGCAGGAGGCGAGTGCGGATGAAATCACTAGCGATTATAACATGGGTACGAGTGAGAAACAAGCAAATTACAAGTATAATATAGAAAGTTTCAAGATTGGGGAATTAACAATAATTTTTTGGAAAGGGAATATTTTTAACTTGTATTCATTATTTATTGCTGACCTAAGCTTGCTATCACACCAATTCACGTTTTTTTGTGAACTCTCGTACCCAAATTAAGTAATGCCATACGGTTATTTCATGAAGAAATTCGAACTGTATTTTCCCGCTGATAATAATGATGATTGGGGAACACAAGCTCACTTACCGAGAAACAAATGAAAGGTTGTAATTCTGTTAATGAGAGTGTATAAAGTTGGGTCCCCTTTTATGTGAAACATCCCATAATGGCGCTTTATTTTCAACACTAAATCTTAACTTGTTTGCGTTTCCACAAGTAAGCATTCTACTCAATTCTTATTGACAAATTAGACACTTTAGTATTTCCGTTTTACTTTTGAAGTTGCAGTGCGTAAGTTAATAAACTGCACTTGATTGATACACTTAGAAGCAAAGTTCAAATTTGCGTCAGACTGCATTCTAACGAGACAACATCTTGGACAAACTAACTTTGAAGGGAAAATCTTCTTTATCAAACCTTAAAAGCTCTTTTATCTATACTTGACAGATACGTTCTGCAAGTTCATCAAACAAATACGAGATAAAAATGTTCATTTGTATCTTGTATTACTACTCAGCTGCCTATAGTAAGTGAATTTTATTCATGTGAGCGAAGTTCGCCTTGTTTTCGTCGTTAGAATTGCACAAGCAAAATCAGTGAAAGATTTCAAATCCTCTTCTAAAACCACAAGGTACTGAGTTTTTTTAACTGACCGACTCGTTCATATTTTTAACAAAACAATAGAGACAAGTGCAATTTCTCAGGTTTTCAAGATGGAAACTAGAACAAGAAGAGCGTTTTGAAGTCCAAAACCACTACCGTGTAATACCCGGAAAAAATTTTGTAACTATGTGTGTAATAAATTGTGCTAGAACTTAGCTTTGTTCTGCGCTAGACTGGAATGCTAGATCTGAAGCTGATGTAGCGTTGTATGGTAAATCACTTACGGGGAATGGCTGGCCATGAAAGTCATTGGGACAGGGGTAATCATTTAATTTCTCTAGTGTGTATTCCTCGAGCAGTACGAGAGTATTACTCGAGGTGACTGTATGAAGTCAGATTCATCCCCTATCTCAATTTGCCGAGCGAACAGGATAGCATGCACGGGAAGACAGCATATCTGAATTTACACGGGTTGTAAATGTAAGCCGGCTCTCGAGCATTGGTTTTTGGGAACTTGACGGCCGGGACGTTCTCATACGAAACACTTCCCATATTAAATTCGATAAATTTGATGCGCTTGGGCTGCGGCGGTTACACAGTCATAAAGACGACGCAGGATTCGTAGAGCCGACCACGTAAATTTGTCAAGGGCCCTATAAGTTATTAGAGATATATAAAAACGACTGCCGGCTTCGGTCGCTGGGACGAAGGACGGAGCGGGCGAGCAATTGCTGAATACGTCATGGTCGGAGAAAGCTGGGCCCCCACGAGAGCTTACCCCTGCGTCCCTTCTCCCCACAAAACCTACCCCCCTTTTTGCCCAACCGCACCCCCTTTTTGGGAGGGAGGCGCGAGGCGAGAAGAGAGCGGGCTCAGAGTAGGAAGGCATTTCAGTCGCCGGTGAGTCTAGAGAAAGGTCAGGGGCGTGGACGTAGGACTCAGGGGAGTGTTTCAGCAGAGTAATCCAGAAGGAGATCGGTGTTTGATCGTTGAGGCCCGTGTATTAAATTTCATACTTAAAACTTGTGTTCGGTTTAAACGTTGGCAAATTCGACAGCAAATTATTGACTGTATCGTGGAGGGCGCATGATTTCAAAGCGTCTGCTACACGCTTCGTTGGCTCGACGTTTTCGGTGGCTCGACGTTTTCGGTGGCTCGACAATTTCCTTGACTTGAAATTTTGGGTACGCAATTTGTCGTGTTGGTATCGTGAGCGATCCATCGAAAGATAGTCGTGAGTTAAGTTGTCCTGTTGTTCCGAAATCGTAAGGGGTTTCTACCACGCGTACTCGTGCCATCCGTACTTACCTTCCAATAAATGTGAAAAGCTTGGGCCTCGTATATTTTCCTCTCTCGTCTCTCGTGAACTTGCACTAGAAACACGTGCCCTTGGCCCTCAGCCGCTACGACCAGAGAAAATAACGCACGATTGTTCAATAATTAACTACATATTAGTCCCGGGGTCTCCCGGGTGGTGGCAGCCGCTATCGTCATTATTTCTCATTAAATAATTCATGATTTATTCAAAATAATCGGAGAACTCAAATGTCATAAATCTATTCCGTAGTATAACTAATAAATCAAGAGAGCGGAAGAAAAAACCGACTCTTTACTTTACGTGCCTCAAATGACATAAATCTAGAAGGAGCGGAAGAAAAACCCGACTCTTTACATGACATAAAAAAGATGCTTTCTCCGAACGGGGAGAAATTACCGCGCAGCGCCGGAATTCGAACTATCCGACACCTTCACGGTAGGGCGCGTTCTTAGCCACTCGACCACGGTGACCTGGTCGATACGGTAAATAGGCCTTGCAAATTTACTCCCAGTAATACTGTTCTAAAGATATATGAATTAAGGCTCTTGCAATGCATTTCGTGAAGATGGCTGACGTATGTGGACAAAAGCTCGAGGATAATAAATATATATTTAGAGTGTGTGTGCTGTCGATTGGCCAGTAGTCAGTAGTGATATTCTAGAGAGCTTCATAAAACTGAAAGAATTAGTGACTTCGATCTTTATTTTCATTAATTGCTATTCAAAACATCTAATACGGCAAAAAAAATTTTGTAAGGGATACTGCCTCTTGAGTTGTATTGGTTATTTTTCAAGAAAAAATAATTGAAAAACAAATCAGATCGATGATGCTACAGTTTTTTTGTCTCATTGAAAATCCACACACTGCGCCATGTATACGTGGCAAAACGACTTATACATTTTTATTTTTTATTACTAAAACTTGCATCCAATTCAGGAAGCGTGGCCTCATAAAAGGGACGTCATAAAAGTTATGATGTTGACTGACAATTTTCAACGCAGAGTGGCTCAACAAATGAATTGAGCAACTGTGTGTTCAAAGTCATCGGTAACAAATAGCAGCGAAGGGAAGAATAGCTGCTGAAACTGAGGCAGAATGAAGTCAAAGGAGAGAAAATATGAGGCGGAGAGGTTGATTGAGGTTGAATATAATTGTTTGTCATTCTCACCTGGAAAATTTATTTAGAGAAAATATTGAATCCCGTCATTTTTTGACGGGCCATGTACACTAGTCATGGAATAAACCATGAGCACCTCAAGGTTTTACACAATATAAGGTTATTCATGCTACATCAGGCCCCGTTCTTAATATCACAGTGACAAATTTGGGCAGGATGCCTACGGGCGGCGGTTAGATAAGCCCACTTCTTGCGCGTTGGAAGCAACTGAGCAATTTCCTTTTCTGAAGCAAAAATAGTTTCATATTTATTCAACCCAAAGCTTCAAAAAATTGTTGAATTACAGCGCGTGTTCAAAATTTAATTAATTTATACTGCAGTGCAAGGTTTCATTTGAGCGTTTATCTTAATATTGCTTCAATTTAGTTTGTCGATAATGCGTTCGAAATTCTTATTTATTGAACTGCGTTATATTCTCTCTTGTATGCTGTTTTCATATAATTCCTCTCAATTTTTGAAATTGTTTGAATGAGTAAAATCAAAATAATATGCCCCTCGCTAGGGTAAATTACCAGCCAAAAGAGTACATTATTGCATTAAAAGGGCTTTCGCAAAGTGTTGTGCCGTCATTTACTTCGTTCTTCTACGGAAAAGTGCAGCTGTTGATCGAGTGTATTACGAAAAGTTAGATCTTTGTTCGGGTCCAAAAGTGTGCATTCCTGGTCTATTCAACCGGAAAAGAATTAGTGCGACTTGCTCGCTGTAGTTCATCCTACGTGAAAATGAAGAGAAAGCCGCCCACTTCTGCAAGTACTACGTTCTCATTCAAGGGAGAAAGTAAAGGAAAGTTTGCTGAATGTTTTACGCTTCAAGTAAATAACTTACACTTGAAGGTGTATCTTATGTTTTTAAATAATTACTTTTCAATCGAGCTCTACAAAATGTTTGCTCAAATGTTGGCGAGTGAACTAATGCTGTTTTCACAATAGCTAATTAAAATACGAATGATCAGTAACTATTCAAATAACAACTTAATAACTGATATTACCTAAGTGATGTTTACGAAGTAACTATCTCGAGAAGTATAAATTCTAAAGAATTACTCCTGGTAAACCTGATTTATTTCAAATCCTTGAACAATACTAGTTGTTAAATGCTAACGATTTAATGCAAGCAAGTTTTGCAAATGGAGTAAAAAAGCCATGTATGAGACTGGCGCATCAGATTATCAAACGTTACGTAAATAAAAATAGCCATGAGGAGAATTGAAGTGCTATGCAAGAAACTCGTTGGCATTGGAATCGTGCGCGTCTCTTCAGTTGTTCTTACGTAAACGGCGCTGCGTTGTCAAACACATTTAAAGGGCTCGTTTTTTGCGTACTGAGTCTATCCGCCCATGCGAGCACTGAGCGGCGAGTGTAGCGTGCAGGCAGGGACTGCATAGACCATTCCTCTGATGACAGGCTAGCCAGTCTTTTTTTGTAATGAAGCCTTTTGTAGATGTTAGTATATAAGCCGATTTTCGATCTCGTAGTGCGTTGGGTAATGATAGAAATTTTATACATAAATAAGAAACCCCTATCTATCTCATACTTGTGCAACATCGAGCTCAAACTCTATTCGTCTTGCAGTCGCAAATTTGCACAGTTTTTAAATCATGATTTTATAAAACAGGATATTCAATGTCAACAATCTACTTGTTGAGTTGGTCAGTATCATTAAATCTGTTAAAAAGCAGAGATTGATTCAATGGAATTTTTCCAGCATCACCATCGGTCACACTTTTGAATTAACTTTGATCAGATAGATCTGTTTAATTAAGAAAATCATGAAAATCTCATATAATTGGAGATTGCCTCTTTAGAGGCAGCGAATGCTCGTAACATTGTTCATTACATTGAGGAGAAATAATCATTTGCTGCGAAATAATGAAATCGCTGGAACAATTGAAAGAATTCAGTTTTTCTATTACGCAAGGAAATTTTCTCTTACAATCTGCTACGCAGGCTTCGTCACGTGAGCATGGATGCCAACCATTCGCCAGTGTGTTCATGGACGTGAACTTTTTACTAACGCAAAACTTGTCTCCTGTAATCTGGAAGCTCGGGACCAGACCTGACAGCAGTGCTTGACGTGCTCTAATGCTCGGCCTTCACACGCCTGCTACACATACGGAGGATGACCACAGGGGCCAGGTACGGTCTGTGCTCTGGGCTCGGCTGAAACGTTTCGCAAATAATGAAAAGTAAATTTTCAAAGTTCATCTGTAAAATTGAAATAGAATTGAAAAAAGTGAAAAAATCACAACGTGCCGAGCATACGTGACTTTCTCATTTCTTGACATTTAATTTTGTACCGCAAACATTACTGTAACAATAGAAACATTAAACTAATCAAAAACAACCGAGATAAAAACAAATTATGTAAGTAAACAGCAGGCAGTTTCAAATACATCTTTCTTCAATGGTAATAGAGAAATTCAGTGTATATTGAGTAATGGTAAAATTGACGGTTATTCGCACTTCATTAACAGCGCAGCACAATGAGCGTTAACGTTTGCAAACAAAATTTTCGGGAGTGAAGTTTTTTGTTTGACTTTTCGTAGGTTTCGAGTGGTAGGCTGAGAGGAAAATGTTCATTGAATTTCATCAGACTTTAAGACGTGTAAAGCGGCACATCTAATGCAGGATGATAAAATTGCATTAGTGTTAACAGTGTGATAAGAGTCGAATGAATCAATTTTCAAATTGAGGTTTTGTTAAGCAGTGACAAATACTTTATTTCTTTGGGAATGTTTACATTAATTCAGTAGGAGTGTACGTATTGTGTTAGAACTCGTTCATCACAAATTTACGAAATGAATTTATCTGGCGTTCAAAAATTTGGAATTCATGAAATATATATAAATAATTTTTCAATTTAATAAGTCATAATTTTGTATTTGAATAATTTCTTGAGCATTCTTTTCCATGGTATGTGCCAGCTCCAATAAGGTAACGACGTATTGAGCATTACAACATTGGCAATCATGGAAGTGTGCGTATGAGTTACTGTTCTTTGAAGGCGATTTAGACTTGATCAACAGAAATACGCTTCGTTATCTAGCTCTTTACTTGAAATTAATATCTGATTGTCCTAATAACTCTATTCATAAAAAATTATACCAATTTATTGACTTACTCCTTTAATTTCTTACTCTGTTTTTTAGTTTAACGACTGATCCAAACAAAGAATTTGCTGATAAAAAACTCAATCACGAATCGTTTCGTTATGTTGTTTTCGAATTTAAATTTTTAATGAGGTTATACATCAATCAACACTACAAAATTAAATGAAAGAGTCGATAAACTTCAGTGATTTGTTGGTATATTCTTGAACTGTAGATCACTGTAGCCTAAAACAGATCATTCAAATTGCAATGCAGCTGATTTGACCTGCAACTTCGACATCATACGTTCCATTGGAAGTTGGCCAGGTAATACAACAAAAATTTGATGGAAATGAAAATCCATGCCAGATGCCTGTCAAAATAAAAATCGCTTTGGGTGTTTTACTCCGTATGTACTCGTATGTAAAAACGAACTGATTTTCGAGCGTATAAATTCTATACTTATTGCAGATGCGACGATGATCGTATTAAAAACATATATATTCAATGTATAAGAAAAAAATTGGAGACTGTATCATTCGAGGAACTGTTTATAAGCTCCGAGTAGTATCTTAGCTATCTTTTGCTAAGGAAATCAATAATATCCACCTACTCAAGTAAAACGCGATAAAGGAGAAGTCCTTCACGTTATCAAGAATTATTTCATAAAGTTACGATTTTTTCTGAATATTTGTGTTCAATAAATTTCTGAAATGAGAAAAAATATTGTATCGCTTCAAACCGAATTGGGATGGACTCAGACTACTTCTTTTGTAGTAACGAGATTAGTTGCTCAGAGACAGGGAGAGTTTGAGGAACGAATGAGATATTAAAAAAGTTATCTTAGAGCCCCGGAAATGAATTTTCATCAATTTTGTCCTCGCACGCGACAGAAGTAAAAAGGATTTGGGCTTTGAATGATATATCTGAAACGTTATGAAAGGTAGTGTTATGTTTTGCAAAAGTGCGAAGTGATGGGGTCCGGAGGAAGATACTGGAGCTAGAGTTATTAAACAGCTTGAATTGAAGTCAGGGATGTACTTTTGCCGGAAGACACATTTGAGCAGCACATTTAAAAATAATAAGTAACGTTGCGCTTAAAGCAGATGTGAAGTATCATGAATAGTTAGAAATTTATATTGACAGTGAGGAGTGTACCTGTTGACAGACGATTGATTTCTCATACAAGCGATTACTTTAAGCAAAATATTTTGCTGTGTTTAAAGCCTCAACAACAAGCGATGATTTACGAAGGCTCATACGAATATGTCCACAAATAAAAACTTTACACAAACATTGAAGAAGCTCAGCATGCTGCGAATGTGCTTGAAATTATGATAGTCTCATTTCTTGCTGGCGTTAAGATAGGTACAATTCATTTCAGGCGCAATTAAATCTACCCTCGCGCTGAAGTCTCTTGACTAATAAAAAGATGAAAACTTTGTATTGTAGGCTATCTGTCCTCGTAGATCAACCAGTCTTGTTCTGCAAAGTTTAAAACGGTTATTCACGTATCGCAGTCTTTAAAATTTGAATATTTATGAAAATTAAAGATGCTGTCGAAAAGCTGAGCACAAAAATTATGTCAGAAAATTGTAAAGGACAATTATTTTGGCTACACTATTTATGACAAATATATTTACCAAAGTATCAGACTCTAAAGGAAAGCTCAAATATTTCTTCTGCCACTAAGAATGTTTGGCCGACTTAAAACCTTTTAAATCAAACCAACATTAAGCTATTCTCTAACCTTTCGCTATTTATAGCATTCACCATAATATTAATGTCATCAGCTTCCCCCTAAATTTCCATCTATTTATGTTAAACTTCTCGGCCTCTACGTTGCCAGACATAGCTTGCATACCTGCTAAGCCAACTTTTTGGAAGCGCGCACAAAAAAACCATACAGGCCTGAGCGAAAGCTTTATAATGTGCAATCATTAAATAAAACTAGACAGATCGAAATAGCGTATAAAATACATTGTAGAAAATATTTCCGAATTTTGAGATTTTAGTCTCAAATAAAACAGGGAGGAAAAATTTATATCGAGTCCCGTGGTCTCAGCCTAGGGGAGAATACTTGCCAATTAGCAAATTGTGCGTTTTAAAACATTTTACTTTTTATTAATACACTTTTGGAAGCTGCCGAAGAATTCTATCCAATGAGCGTTGTCTCAGAAGTGACCAGTAGCGACGAAGGTCACGCAGTAGGCGGGGACTGCTGGGTATATAACACGAGCTGCGACGTGTTGGCTACCACAGCTTCCACTCCAGTCGTAAGGTGAGTAAGGGGCACACAATGAACAGTTTCGTTGCCAGAATACAGAACTATTATCTTCATACGTCAGAGAAATACTTAGACTAAAAAAAATCATATCTATGAGCTAATCAATTTTTCTTCAGACTAGTTCACACATTCTGTTTCTCTTCGATGCTCTTCTCCTCAAACTGTGTTCGAGAAAATGTTGAATAAATTCATTATTCAAATTAATTTTTAATAAATGTATTCAACTCAATGAAAAATTTATGTCTCATGTCACCCATGAGTTATTAATGTAAAATAAAATTGAAAAATTTAGATCACATTGTCCTCCGCCCCCAGGATGCAGGGACAGTACTTTATCCTTCTCGCCCTCCTGGGCTTCACGGCTGCTCAGGTGCAGCTCAACCTCGAGTTCGAGTACCTCAATAAATTTGGCAACGTGAAGGTGAGTTGAGCTTCAGGTTGTGCCATTTCATGCATTTCGAGTACCTCAATAAATTTTGCAACGTTAAGGTGATTTAGCAACGTTTAGGTTGTGCCATATCATACTCGTAGTGTAGAACAAAGCTGTAAAAAACAAAAAAAATTATGTTAGAGCGAGGGACCCCATTGCTGCAGAGAACGGTTCAATTCCAAAGCAGAATGTATCACAAATAACTCTGAGCAGTCTAATCTACCTATTCAGCAATGTATTAGAATGTCAATGAGTTACATTATTTTTACGCTAATGCCCACAATAAAGTTTAGCATTCAACTTTTCATGTTATTTCAACTGCTGATGTACAATTCCCGCGGCCCAGGTGCGCCAGGCGTGCTTCGGAGTGGAGCCCACCATGGCCTACCACGCAGAGGTGGACCGCGCAGTCTCCACCTGCTTCGCCAAGTTCCGAGCCCCAGAGATTTCCAGATCTAACGCCCCCCGGGTAAGGAGAATATCAAATACTTATTATAACTTATAAGTTCTTTTTGAATCAGCGAAAACTCTGAATGGTCTATTGCACAGTCTCCTACTAATCACTTGGAAATCTTTTGTAAGAGAGATGAAATCATACAGAAGAGGACCCTACCACGTTTCAAAGCATTAGAACTCGTGCTTGTGTGCAGGAGGAAAACAAGGCTCACACTCGTGAGCCTTGTGCTCCTACTACAGGACAGGCATCATGTACCTACCACCATATATATTAGAGACACGCAAATGTATCCTCAAATGCAGTGTTAGACAGCAGTTTATATCATCTGCTGGTGATTTTTCAAGCATCTACAATGTCGATTTACAACACTGTATTGCATATTTGAACAAGTACTGTTACTTCGGTATCGATGAATCAGAGAGATAATAACTTGACACTCTGATTTGTTTTCCAGACATTTTTGCAATAATTCAAACGAAAAATTTGAAAAACTTGAGTAAATTTTTAGCCAAAAAACAAAAATCCACGTCGTTAGTCGAAAAATTATTGGATCGAAATACTCATTCTCTACTAGTTTCATAGAAAGCAATAACTACGCAAATTAGAGGCGAACATGCAGTTGTGCCTCGAGTCATTTCTATTTAGCGTGTAAGCAATTCAATGACTGAATAACTGAAATAATTCAATAAAGAGGTATTGACCTAACCGTCACTGAAAAAAATCGTAAAAATATCCTTCGCATGACGAAGTAATATCAGGATAGTTTTTCAGTTAGTAAATGTAAATTATTTCCTGATAACTTTCACATCAACAATTTTTGGCCACCAAATATTCAAGTAAATTGTTTTTATTTTTATCAAATGATCTTATATTAATCCTCCTTTTTGTTTTGCAGGTTCTCTACTCTCTCTTCCGTAAGGTGAGTATCTAGTTTAAACACCTTTTTCGAAGAAGTAGTTAACTGCTTTTGTTGAAGTTAATGTTGTTCTACCACTCCGATGATAGTGTTTTTTGCCTACAGCCAAAGTACCGAGAGTGCAAAAGTTATTTTACTGAACCTTTTTAATTCAATTTCATAAAAATTTTAAGTCTTTGTTCATATTTTCTCACTACCTTTTTAAGTCGAATATCCAAAGGAATTAAATTATAATCATAGGACGTCCACCACGTTTCCAAGGTTGTTAACGGTTGTTTTGGATAGGTTGTAAGCAGCAAAATAAAGAAATCTACTTTACTGCAACAATAATTTTTAATTTTCCTAATAAATATGAATCATACAATTTCACGCTAACGTTTCACCTCGTATGGCAACAGTTATTTTATAAAAGGTTACGAAACTGATGAAATGTCGTTCATTTACACTGGTATGTAAATGGGTAATTTACTTAGTGGTACACATGTGGCCCACTTCCCGGAGAACATGTTAAAAAACAAATTCAGCAGCGTTTGCTAACTTCCACCTTTCTTGAATGAAATAACCTATGGTTTTCTACATAAGGGTATTTTACTACTTAATATCACAGGTAATGAAACGTCACATGTACCAAACAGAAACGCTCGCCCCGCTACCCCGCGTCCACCGTCAAACATCTGACCGAGGAAATTCAGACGGAGGTCGACTACTTCAGATGTGTGATGACGGAGATGGGAATTGTGAGTATGGTCGCTCATTGGTTTAGCTGTTGTTTTTTCACAAAATTCTCGACATTCACAGCGTTGTTATTTGTATGAAGGCCAAGGTTGTACATGTGTATTAATTGACACAAAATTACCTTGAAATTCCATAATGTTAAAAGTATTTCCCTTCCTAAGTTAGGAAAGCACTGCCATCAACAGTGATAACCTAGATCAATCAAATAATTAAGAGTAGATATAAATTAAGAGCGTATATATTTCTGTCCCAGACCGACGCTAACAACAAACTGAACGCCGAGGCAGTCGTGGCCAGGATCAAGTCAGCAGGCCTGGTCAAATCCTTGGAGGACGACATGGTCCACGCAGTCACCGAGTGCCAGAAATATGCCGTCAGTTTCCAATCTTTTTTTTTGTTGAGCTACTTTATCGGTTAGGCGAAAAATTGTCTCTAGTAAATTGTCTTCATTTCAGCACAATTTCAAAACCACATTTTAAACATTGCGTTGACTGGTTCAGAAACTGTCATTGCTCTGTGAAACACTTCTAACAGTGAATTTTTTCAAGTTCGTGCACTTTTAAGTTGAAGAACCTCACTTGTGATATATGTACTAACACGGTAAATCTCATGAGGTATATCGGCTCACATCTCATTGAGCCCTTCTACATTGCAATGTATGCATTAATGTAGTAATATCTCATGAGGTATATCGGCTCACATCTCATTGAGTCCTTCTACTGTGCAGATGTGCGTGCCCCCTGGCAAGGACTCGTACCCCGTGCCCAATGATGTGGTCGCCACCAAACATTACCTCTTCTGCGAGAACGAGCTTCGGTCTCTCGCTTGCCTCAAGCATGACGCCAGGTGAGGCGAAGCTTCCATATTTCAATGCTTATTTTTCTTGTGACATAGACGCCCACTCGGATGAACACAATTTCATACGAGAAAAAATGAATCCAAAATCCAAGCGCAATTAGATAACGTTGGCCAAAAACCCTCTTTCGGACGAAGTTTCATTGTATGATCACGTCACAAATGCAATCGTCTCTAAACTGGAGCAGGGCTCCGAGGAAGGTGTTCACTGTGTAAATTTTCTTTGTGCATATATGAGATATTAAATATTGTGCATATTTGAGATTACTCACGTGCAATTCCTTCCCACCTAGATGGTTGGTTGATGACTTCGATCTCCGAGGCACCGACAACAGACTCGACTTCCTGCCCTCCGACCAGGACCGCGTGACCGCTCTGCTCTTCGCCAACAACTTCGTTGGTCCTGATGACTTCGGCCTCTACGAGTGAACTGAAGGTGCGCACGCAGCCAGCAGCACACAGCAGATCAGCACAAGACTCATGTCCAATAAATTCTATGAAATCACTTGAGATGTTATCTAATTCAATTTATTTAGCAGGACCTGAAAATAATTTGAAACAGAATAAATTCCGATTTCGTACTAAATACGTTTTTTGACAAACAGCGATGGAACTAACATATATGAAATTTTTTATTGAAATCAAACATTATTCAATCAATAAAGCGATTTTCAGAAGAGTTTTCGTTTATCTTTTCCAGCATCTCGGTTATGCTCACAAGCGTTGTGGACGCTGATGCTTTATATCATTGCTGAAATTAGGTTTCGCACGTAATATGGAACTATTGGTTTATAAAACATTTGTAATTATACTTTGAACAGTAAAGATTTGTAACGTAGTAGAGAAAAAAAGCAAGAAATCGCTTTCCTGAGAGTACGCATAAAATATTTTCCCATACTTTCAATACTGATTGAGCTTTGAATGCGTGCTCTTAAAAGCACCGTTTGGGCAAAAAACTGTCATTTACCTCGTGATTTTTTTGAAATCTTCACTATAGCTTTGAAATCATGCAGCGATTCTTTTTCGTTTCGAGTGCTTTTTGTTAAAAATTGAGTTTTTTCGGGAAAAGTGAAAAAACTAGAGATTACGGAAAATGCTACTCTTCCAATTTCGAAGTTACAGAAATTACAAATACTAAATTCAATAGGGCTTGAAAATAGCTACAAATCAGTAGGAAAAGTTTTATTTTATTTTCCATTTTCAATGAATTATTTCCGTTTGATTTTTCGCCTGCTTCCGTGTATTTATTGTATAATTTTTCAACTATATCGAAATTCAAAAAATTGTCCAACGGGGTTGTAATTTTTTCTACGCTCTATCGGTTGTGTATTTGCCATTTCTGTACCTCCAAAACTGAAAGAGGAGTAGCATTTCAAACGACAGCAAGATCAAGTTTTGAGAAGAGCCTAACGTGCACCGAGTGGTCTGCAGCTCAACCTAGCTCAGAATTTGTTCACTGTGCGTTTTAGAATATTTTGTTTTCAGGCCAAGGGATTTCAAACGTGAGCTGTATGGCTAACTTTCGTCTGCTGAACGCTCGAACCTGTTTCGTCGTTAGGGGGGGGGGGGGGGGGGGGGGGAAGGGGGGGTCGGACAGGGGCTTGGTGACCTATGGGGATGGTCCGGGTAAAAACTAAAGTCCATTGTTTTCCAATGGATTTTCCCAAAAATTTCACCATATGTAAGAGAGTATGCAACATTTGTTCTTTGTTCAGTGTTTTTGTATCTATTCAAAAAATCAAATTTTTTTTTCGGATGAAGTGAAATAAATTGTAATTACGAAAAATGTTAAGTCTCGTACAATTTTGAAGTAGCAGAACTGGAAGTTTGTTTTTTGGTGACTTAATGTATTATCTAAAGAATCGTGGGAATAGAATTTCGATTTAATGATGCGTTGAATTTTCCGATTTTTTCAAAAAAGTGTATTATTTCATTTTGGTAAAAAAATTGTTTACCCCTTTTTTTGTTCTTTTTAAGCCCTATCCATTAATATATTTGCCATTTATGTACCTTCACAACTGTGGGAGGAGTAGCATTTCAAACGTCAGCAAATTCAAGTTTTCAGGAGAATTTTACAAACTCGTCACCTGTCACTGTAATGACTTAAGTGACTGGCCGCTGTAGAAGACGAATGAACACACTTATAAAGCAGTGAAGCATATTGTTAAATTCAGAATTTTTTTCTATATCATGAACTAAAAAACAAAAAATTGATAATTTTTAGATGATGGGTAAACCGGTCTCCCCCTAATTGGCTTTCGTAAGCTGCAGTAGACGAACGAACCCACTTACAAGGAAATGAACCATATCATAAGATTCGTAAAAAATTCTCTATAAAATGAGTTAAAAAATCGAAAATAAGTTATACAAGGTAACCAAAAAAGTAGTGTCTGTTTTTTAATTAGCCATTGAATGAAGTTAAAATACGTATGCAGTGCGTGTAGCAATTATTTTCAGATTCGAACAGCCAAAAGTAGGAACATCAGGCGTTATAAAAACACGTGCACTGTGGTTGGCCGGAGAGCAGTGGAGAAGAATGAAAGTGTCTACAGATCTCGTTCGGAGCTGTTTGTTTTACAACTTTAAAGTGGGCTTATCAGCAGCTGTATTAAGTCACCACACATGTCAAGCGTTCGAGGATAGTGCTGTGAATGAACGCACAGCAAGGCATATTTTAAAAAATTCAAGTCGAAATATTTATCCCTCCCTGATGAGCCTCGCAGAGGACGACTACAGGTCTTGATGACGAAGTTCTGACGAAATTCTTGAACAAGACAGTAGTTTTACGTGTGGTGAACTTGCAAGACAGTTCAATATTTTCGGCGAAACAGTTAAACTTCACCTGTACCGCTTATGGTAAGGCGTACAAACTGAGCAAGAGGGTCCCACACACGATTGTGGTGGTGCACGTGAGACGAGTGGCAGCCTGCGTATCGTTGCTTTCTCGCCACCGTACCGCATCCTTATAATCCAATGCCTACCAGTGATGAAAAGTGGGTTCTGTACGAAACTCCCAAGCGTTCCAGACATTGATTGTCACCTAAAAATGCTGTCCCTCACACCTCAAGGTCGCCTGTGCACCCATACAAGATTATGCTTCGTGTCTGTTGGACACGTCGTCAAGTGGTTCATTATGAGCCGCTACCAACCGGCCAAACGGTCACTGGAAACCCACACTCTCAGCAATTGGAAAGCGTGCAACAGGCATTACGCCAGAAGAAGCCAGCACTGGTGAATCGCGAAGGTGTGCTATTCTTTCATGAAAACGCCAGGCCGCATTTCGCGCGAGTAGTCAGCGATCCCGTACAGCAACTTGGGTGGGAGACGTTGTGCCATCCACCTTATTCACCTGACCTCGTGCTATGCGATTACCATCTCTTCTAATCCCTGATTAATCATCTTTGTATGAAATCCTTCACCAATGAAGCAGACTTGTGGAAAGCCCTCACGGACTTCTTTGCGTTCAAAACCCTTGAGTTTTGGAAACCCTTGAGTTTGGCGCCCCAGACGGCGCCCTTTTAAGGAAGGTCGTTCTATTTAAACATGAGAAGATCCAGTATTACTCACCATTTGAAAAATTATTAGTCCTCACAAAATATTCTATAAGCTAAGAGTTACATCACTTATTCTATTGCATGCAGCCTCTATTTCATTACAATATTGAACTTCATCGTTAATTCCATTAAAATTCATTTTTAATGTCTCTAAAGTTCAGAAAGGGAAAAGACAATTCGTACACAATGGAATAGATTGTATGGTCAATTTACGTTCCACGTATTAATTTTTTAGAAGGAAGTTACCCGTTACTGTGTAATGAGTTGTGCTTGTAGTGAGTGATGCACAGTTACTATACATATTGTTTAATTTGTTTCATTGCACCGGACTAGAAGTAGAATAATATGAGTTAGTGCTCACAGTCTCATCTCTCTACACCTGTGACTGCAGAAACTTTAGCAAACTATTCGCTGATGTCTTAATGTGCTGTGCTATTGTTTGCATGGCGTATTGGGTATTTTGGTTGATCGTGCTGTGGTTATTGATAATTTGATTCATTAAATAACAACATGAGAAGCTATTTCTATTCATTTTTTTGTTTATATTTGTTGAATAGGTTCCTTGATTGTTTAATTTTTATCCAGGAAAGATGGTCTTTCAGTTATTTCATCCATATTGTTATTTCATTTCAGATATTAAACCGTAATTCTACATAACATAATAAACATAATAATCTTTCCACAATCTGTAAAAAATTAAAATATATGAACATTCATGCCAAGATTATTGGCACAGAAAGATATTCGAAAAGCGATCGCATGACGCACGAAATCGTCCCTACGAACATTGATAAGTTTAAATTAAACAAAAAATCTAAAACAATATATGCAGTATGTAATCATATTCTTTTTTTCTGCGTTATTTCGTGGCTACACATCTTTACTTCCATTCTGTGAGTACAAGAGCCAAATCTAAATTGGAGTATCCATGTAATAACACGCTGTTCTTCTTATGGATGACAAAAAGTACTCACAACCATGGAACTGAATGAAGTTTAACTTTCTTCGACATGTTCGAATATCAATAGTTTATAAACCTTTTCATCAATACCAAAAAGCATTGAATTAATTTTTTTCAATGGTTTTAATTAACGGCCGCAGATATTTTTTCGAGAGCTAAATCAATCTATCAGAGGTCACTTATTCCTTCGCGTCTGATCTGTGCAGACATACAGTTGGAGGCCAGGAAAATACGCAATGAACGTTAAAATAGTTATTATTTTCAAGCTTGGAAACCATAATGCATCTCTTTCTCTCGTCGGGGACTGACCTTGTGCATGAATGTTATCATCTTTTATTCGCTATTCTCATTGCCCCTTTTCGCCTCATGAAGACGTTGACGCTTTTTTCTCCAGCGTATTGAACTGTGAGAACTGAGACGCTTAGATTTTGTGCCCTACTTGCTATTTCCGGTGTTTTGGACTCACACACGTGATAATACTGAATAAATAGTGCGACTCTGAAAATGTTATTGCATTCTCATGCCGAACACTCGAGAATATATTTTCCTTGTCTTGTTGGTCATATCATGGACACGAACTTGCTGGGATAAGCAAGTTGATAAACAGAACGTGATGCAACAAGTGACGGGAAAACTTGTTCCCAATTGAGATAGGAAATGATCCATTAAAGGCTTACATTATTTTTGTTGCAAATGAGTTTCAATGACAAGTTTATAAGTGGGTTTGAAATTTATTTCAAAACTGGAGGAAGGATGAATGAACTGCTATCGATGGTGCTAGTACTCAAACTCAACTGACAGTGAATTCTGCCAACCCGAGAGTGGAGTCCAGGCCTTTGAAATATGGTGATGTCGTGTTCGCATAATCGGTTAGTTTTGCGCGAAAAGAGAAGTGGTTTCAGGATCGATAATTACAACATGGGTTAAAGGTAGTAGTTTAATAAATTTTAAACTAAATTAAAAAAGAAACAGGACACGAGGTCCAAGTTTTACTCGTGAAAGGTTAACGTAGGAATTCGGCAGCCGGGCCATCAATTTGTGAGTGACTGTTAAATTACGAATAAAGCAAACCGTGCTATAGTTCAGCAGTAATGATATCAATTCACTGCTAAATTTAGAGTACAAAAATGTAATTAAGATTAAATACAAAGTCTTCTGTAAATTTAAGAAATATACAGCTAAAAATTCTTATGTGAAATACTTTTTAAAATTTGATTTTAAAATTCAAATTATTCAAATATGCACTCAATTTTTTAAATCCTTCAAAATTGAGCGCAAAGTCATGCATATCCCACCAGAGAAAGCACTGGCAACCTTTTACAGAATTTTGATTCATCCGTATTTGCAACATGGCTACGTAATACGTGTAAATAAAATTGGCTCAGTATTTCCATCATAAAAGCCATCTCCAACATAGAATATTAAGCTCATGTTAACTATTCATGAAAGAATCTAAAAATTCTAAAGTTGACCGACCCTTAACAACTTTCTCTTGGAAGTTTTATGCACAACATCGTAGCGTACAACCAACGAAAATTCTGACATTACGTGCAAAATGTTTGATTGGATTTAATTACTTGAAGTAAAATAGAAGTAAACTCATAATCCCTTAATACTCAAGAACTTAATGGCCAGAATACGTGTTTATTTGCCGAAATCAAACTCTGGAATATCATACCTGACGATGTTTGTGACCGCCTCCACCTGTTCATCATAGGGAATAAAGCTTCAAAATTGTGTGTATGTTCTCAATTGACCCGAAAAACAAAAGATTTTGAAGAATCAATAAATGATGTAGTTGAAACAAGGAGAATGAAATAAATTGTAGTCTTAAAACTATTTTTCACCTTGAAAAAGAAAAGATATGCTGCAAATAGAGCTACCTACGGGAAAGACAGACTTCTAATGAATATAATTTCTGATTTAACTGTCGAGCTCTGTTTTTTGTATGAAACTAGCGTACCTCTCTTGTATGATTAACTAATATTCAGTTAGAAACATTAGTGTGCTGAATTCTGCTGCTCGCTTAATTTCAAAATTCGCTTCTTTCTTCATAGTTTGCGTAAAAGCATAAGATATTATTCGACCTACAGTGGTTAAATTGTTGACTCTTCTGCTTTTAGTCTGTTCTAGTATCCTACTAGCAATAATGCACATGCTTGTTGAGAATAAATTTCCAAAATCTCTAGAATTGTTCAAATAAAGTAAAGCTTACTAAAAATACTCTCGACCGTATCATAAATTTAGCAAAGAGTGATTTTATTTTAGCGAACCGTTCCATCAATTACGTTCCAGCCTTTATGTCAATCAAGTAAACTGTTCTACCCATTGAAGTAAATTGTACTATCCAATAAGTAAACAAAAAGTATACTATACGTGAACAAATCCAAGTTCAGTTCAAGTCATGAACTGTCAAATAGTTAAATAGAGCTATGCATTGTAAAAACAATTATAAGTTAAGGACATAATAATAATCAATTAAAAATTAGAGCTACAGGTCACGGATTTGAATTTTGAAGTCAGGACTACGTACACTGAAGGTTTAAAGTATATGCCTTCATTTCCTTTGAATATTCCTAATTACTGCTAGAGCAGCACAAACGAGTCTTCAATGAACAGGGACCTGAATTTAATGACGACTCCTTGAAGTATGAAAGCCTCTGGCTTGCTACTCAAGTTGTGTAGCCGATCTAACCTACACTGAGCTAATGGGAGGTAAGTGGGCAACGTCCCCCCCGGCAGGATGAAATAAATTTACTCGCTTCAGGGCTAAGATCTTCTCGCGGTCCAGTGCAGAAAGTTCTCTCCAGTGCCGTGGTCACTGTAGTTGAGCGGTTAACAGCGCGCCCCCTACGCGGGAAAGGTCGGCAGTTCGAATCTCGGTAGTGCCACCAGGTGATTCTCCCCGTTGGGAAAAGGGAGAACTCGGCCCATGTGTCCCTCACTCTTCAATCCCCCTCACTCTGCCCATGTGTCGGTACTGGGTAGCGGATTGAAGGGAGGAGGAGAAGGGGGAGGCGTAACCATCATTGCGTTCTGGAGTTAGTTATAAGGCAATTAATTGGAAAATAAATGTTCAAGATAATATGTATCATGCTCGATTGGAATAAAAAATACCCTCCTGAGTTTCTACACCATTCAAAATCATCGGAAGTGCCAGAGGTCTTGTGTCTCAGATTGCATCCTTCCCTCGAATCTCCCTGCATGATTCCGTCACATTCAGAACTTGCCGAACTTGAGTGAATGCTCTTCAATTTTCATCGGACTACGAGGAAACCAGAAGGGGCTTTGAGAATTGCAGGACTATAACTATCGTACTTAGACTCTATAGTGAAAATATTACCGTTTTGTAAGTGGTTGTGACAATCTTTTGGAACACCTATTGAGGGGCCTAATTATTTTGCGAAGGATCAATTAATGCTTTTTCCCAAAAACATATGCATTAGAGGTAGACCAGGGTTACCAAATGTATAATGACCAATATATTGAGTTCGTAAAAAAAGACACGCGGTAGAAAGGTAAACATTATTTTGTTAAGTGCGGATTGCTCCAAGGTGACTCAAATGAAACAGAGAAATTAGACACCAGCAGCAAGAAAAGAGCTGCAGAGCCACCACGGCTGCAGCAGTGATAATTATTAAGGTGCCCTGGCTTTCATTCCTAGTATCTTGGCCAGGAAATCCTTCCCCGGTGATATAGGGGCGCTGACAGCTGGGGTGAGCCTGGTTGCCAGCTGCCGGCGCCCTGAGTAGGACTACGCCAACGACCGCAGCCGGTGTGCGAGTGGTTGCCAGCTGTTGGTGCTGCCCTGAGTAGGTTTACACCAGCGACCGCAGCTGGTGTGCGAGTGGTTGCCAGCAGCCAAAGCCCCGAGTAGGTTTACACCAGCGACCGCAGCTGGTGTGAGAGTGGTTGCCAGGTGCAAACTATCAAGTTGGATTGCTTGCTCTACGTTGACCGGGTCAAATGCTCCAGCTGTGAAGTGGCCAAATGACGAAATCTCAATTTACGCAGTGCGAGTTTCACCGCGAACTTCTACACCCGCGTTGAAAATTTTAGATTTTTTTTCTCTAGTGATAGAAACAAAAGCTGCCAGCACAATTTCGAGAACGGAGGTTTCCTCGCAGTGTCGGATGGTACCGCTTAGTGAAAATACGAATTATACTGTAAACTGTTCAATGCAATTTCACGCTGAGGAAATAACAAAAATAGTGCAGCGAACTGTGTAGCGATCCAGTAGCACTATATTAATCTTTAAGTGAAACCCCTACCGCATTTTACAGAGTATCCGTGTGTGGCAGTCACGAGTACAAGTGGAGAGTGATGTTAGGAAATCAATTCACAGGTCCTTGAAGATCTTAGTTAAGAAAAATACAACAAGAGTGCTTGAATTTTCTGAAAATAGAATAAAGTTTCTAGTCGCAGAGCTGTGGACAGGAAGTGCAAACGCAAGTCAGTGCCAGTTTCGTGGCACAAAAGTGAACGTGCCTCATAAGATTTGCATGAAGTCTTTATGCAGTAATAGCAATAAGAGACACGTAATTTGAACATAACATTTGGGCACAGCTGAAAGTTCATGTAATAATTTTAAATTTTAAATAGTTACCTGAACTGCAGATTTAAACTCGCCTTGCTATTCAACTAAAGCGGTGAACACACGAATGAAAGCCACCTTGTATACTGCGTCTGTCGTTAACCTGTCTGCACTTCAGAGATCAGGAGAGTCAGAGAACGATAAAAACGTCTGTGTTGCTGATTGTCTTACCATGTTAAAATCTGATCGAAATAAACAGTTGCTAAAAACTTGCCCTCACTCAAAAAACTTGATCCAAACCCAAAAGTGAACCAACATTTTTAGCCATTGCTCACACGTTAAAGTCATTAAATACTTTTTTTGTTGAGATTTTTAATTCTGTTGGAAATACCTACAGCTAGTCTCTCATGTGAAAGTAAATATCTTTTGGGTTTTTAAATTATCACCATTGACATTAATATAAATGTATTAAAAAAATAGGAATGGCCAATTCATATACAGTGTTTGCGCTATAAGTTGACTCCACTACATCCCTGAATGGATGGAGTTGACATTTTAATATTCAGCGGTTCACCAATTATGATGGACCGTTGGTTCCAGAGAACTGGATAAATGGTTGCCGGTATGGGACTATTAATTTTCGATAATGCTTTTACTAAATTCATGCCTTGAGAAACCAATAATCAGACTAAATTATTCTCAGTGATCAATTTATTTTAGTTACCGTCCTACTTTACGGGCTCATATGTTACGTGTTAGAGGGATCAGTTATGTGCAAAGGCAGGCTCTCTCAGATGTTGGGAATTTAATTCTGTGTGAATGTGAATTTGTGTAACCTCATTACATTCATTCTCATTACATCCACTCTTATTGCATTCATTCTCATTACATTCATTCTCATTACATCAATTCTTATTGCATTCATTCTCATTACATTCATTCTCATTACATTCATTCTTATTGCATTCATTCTCATTACATTCATTCTCATTACATCCCTTCTTATTGCATTCATTCTCATCACATTCATTCTCATTACATTCATTCTTATTGCATTCATTCTCATTACATTCATTCTCATTACATCCCTTCTTATTGCATTCATTCTCATCACATTCATTCTCATTACATTCATTCTTATTGCATTCATTCTCATTACATTCATTCTTATTACATTCATTCTCAATACATTCTTTCTTATTGCATTCATTCTCATTATGTTCATTCTCATTACATCCATTCTTATTGCATTCATTCTCTTTACATTCATTCTCATTACAACCATTCTTATTGCATTCATTCTCATCACATCCATTCTCATTACATCCATTCTCATTACATCCATTCTAATTACATCCATTCTCATTACATCCATTCTCATTACATCCATTCTCATTACATCCATGCTCATTACATCCATTCTAATTACATCCATTCTCATTACATCCATGCTCATTACATCCATTCTAATTACATCCATTCTCATTACATCAATTTTCTTTGCATCCAAGCCCCACAAAGTGAGAGTTTTTCAACGAGACGCTAACATCCAGTTCATCAAAAATGAATTCAGAATTTTAAATGTATGGTTTTAGTAGTTCATTCAACATATGCATCATGTTAATATGTGGAAAAAAATACGAGAGGCGAATTTCTTCCACCTTATTTTATCTAGGTCACTGCCTCATTGATTTTGTGTGTTGAGTTTTTTATGTACCAGGTTATTTTTTAGGAAACTTTTGCATTCTCACTTTTGAGGAAATCTCGATTGTAGTTTTAACATCTTATTTCATTTTTCAGTTTCTTTTTTTGCTCAAACGAATGGACAAAGAACATGTCAATGATATTATGTCTTCATGCTGAGTAGTACAAAACCCAAGAGCCCACAGCAAAATTATGCCAGGATTCCAGGCAAAATAAAATTATAGTATTTTGCCAAGCAAGCGCTGGAGTTGAATGATAATGTCAGATTTGTAAAGGCTATTGCTGAAGAAAGAGAAGAATGTTATAATCAAATATTTATCTCTTACTTAAATTAAATGATATTGAATGCACTTATGAACAAATAATGGATAAACGCCACACTGGCTTGAATGCTAATAATGTTTCAGTAATATTGTAATTAAAGAGTAAAAAAAAATTGGCGAGCGTTCTTTATGCTGCTTTGAGTGCATCCACCGCACAGGCCGGTCTAAATTCACTGTACTTTTTTTCATTGTGGTTTTTGCAAAGTTTTAGGCTCACGAACGTTAGGAAAAAATAAAAAAAATCTGATTGGAGTATTCACCACTTACTTACGCTACTACATGAATCCTTACAACTTATTGAATTATACATGTCTGTATAATTTAATTATTCACGTCCATTAGTTTTCGATACCCAACTGCAATGATACGGGAAGACACCCTCTGAACCCTTATCATCATGTCCACAACAAGCATCCCGACCTCCACCACCACCTCCCCCTTCACCCCCACTGTGATCATAGAGATATTCTCAGCCCCTGTGTTGATGGTGGCTGCTGCGATCACTGCGGCCATTGCAGTTCTTGGGACGCTAGGTGAGCATGTGGGACGCTAGGTGGGTGTGTGGGACGCTAGGTGGTGAGTGCATATGAGTTCGAGTAATAATTGGGCATAGCAGCATTGTGGTCATAACTGTACTTGAGACGGACGCTAGGTGAGTACGTGGGACGCTAGGTGAGCATGAGTACGGGCGTAGCAGCACATAGTTCATAACTCATAACTGTACTTGGGACGCTAGGTGAGTGTGAGCATGAGTATGGGCAGAGCAGCACTGCGGCAATAACTATGGGACACTAGGTGAGTGTGAGTTTGGGCATAGCTTTAAAGGCTTGCAAGCAATATCAACGCACAAACCGCATTTCCTGCCAAGTTCATCACGGCCGAGAAACTGCCTCTTTGAAATTAGTTCATACAAGAGTTCACGAGAAATAAGCTCTCTTTTCCAATCACAGCTGCAAAAGATGAAGGTGTCGAAGTGACATATCGTCCAATCACTATCGAGCGTCGTTCCTTTTTCATACTGAATCTCTTTGTTCTCTATATCGAACGTTCTTTATGTTTCACAGAAGCATGCTTAATTTTTCAGAAAGGCTGCAGCAGTTAAAGCTTTCTCATGCACTCTTTTTGAGTGGACTTGAATGCATGGTCGCACTCAATTTCGCAGTCACCAAACGCACCAAGTTTTTCACTTCTATTGGCAATACGTCTAACTAATGTCATAATATTACTGCTATAAATCATTAACAACTCATTTTGATTCATGCATGGGAAATGACTGTAAATTTACGACTCTAAACTTGTTAATGAAATTCATGGTTCTGACTGCCAAACTATACTGTAGGTCGATAAATACTTCCAGCTGTTCTTTTTTTTTCGAGGCGTTTTTTATTTTCGCTTGGACAGTTGAAAGTTCAGAACATCTAATTCGAAGGCGGTGTTGTTTTTTTGCAATTTTCATGCGTCTCGCTTTAGAATGAGCCTAGATCCGTTGTATTTAAGTTAAACACTACACAAATTTCACTTGTATTCCCACAATTAATTCGAACTACTAGAATGATGTTCCACAATAAATTGCTTACTTTCTCGTTCAAATCAAAATTGTTTCTTTAGTGAAACAGTTACTTATTTTCGATTTCAAAGCTTCACTTCTTTTACTATTCATTTTGTCTATATTATCGCGCCTAGATTTGCAGGTTATTAAACGAATCTGTCTTTCAATTTGGGTCTAGTTCAACACTATTTTATGTTCCTTCCAACAGACTTTTCATCAACTTTTGTGAAGGTGGATAACTTACGCTGGTCTAAATCGTAATGTCACCTTGCTGTGTGCTAGTTGCATGAAACACACCGTGACACGCGAGGCTCGAGTGCTCGTCATCCACCACGCGCTCCAGGCTCGTGCTAATTGCATAGCTCACGTGTCCAGTGAAGCATGCCGCCTGTCATGATTAGCTAATTATAGGCTTTTCAAATATTGACCACGTATTCTCTTCATTTTAGCTGTTTTGTTTGTTAATTTACAACGCAATCTTCGATGATTCGAACAACTTTTCAAATTCGTTCATGTGTCACAGACGTTCTGAGTTCACTTCTGTGACAATGAAAATGTGTATCCTATACGTTCTAAGTACAGGCATGAAAAACTCATGTTTACTAGGCATTCACAGAGCTGTGGTAATTTAGTTGCTCTCGTGAAAGAAATTTATTAAGCGCTCGATTTTACAATCAAACTCATTGAAATTATTACGGAGTTTCAGTCCCTTACCTGAAGGAAAAACACATGATCATTGAGTAGGAGTGCCTTTCTGAGCCCTCACTTACTGGCTCCCTCCCTTTTCTACATGAAGAAGGAGCTGCTTGCTCAGACGAAAGTACCGCTCAATTAGAGAGATTGAACCCGGGAACTTGTAGTCCGAAGTATACTGCACTGCCTCTGTGCCATGGTGTTTGCATATGAATATGAACTTTTCCTCAGGAAATTTACTCGCGGTGGTGGCTTTGCTCCGGTCGGTGAAGCTCCGGCGGCCGTCCACTTACTACATCGTCAATTTGGCCGTGAGCAACTTGCCGGTGTGCGTGTTGGCAATGCCCCTCCTCACGACTGTGTGCGTCCAGGCCCTCACGCTAGACAAGGTTATCTTTTTTTCTGTTCATTATGTGGATGTAAATCGTTTCGTGCTTCACACTCGTGATATTTTCAACATAATGGGAAAATTTTTGTACATTCTGCAGGCCTACATTCTCATGAAACTTATTTATCGTTAATCTAAACTTACGTCATATTCATTCTTAACTATTTGTTAATTCGACTGGATGATTGTTTTGCTGAATTAAATTAATTTTGTATCACTTTTCTCACAAATTGAATATTTTGCAATACTGCAGGACTGCGTGCAGTCCTTCATGACCATCTTGTACTCTTTGTTCGGTTACGAAAAACATTTTTACCGTTTTCCTGAGTTCCAGTACACTTACATACGTCTTCCATTTCGAATTTGGCCGAGTGAATCTTCTGAAGCTTCGTATTTAACTATGGACTTGGGGTCATTAAAAATTTCAGCAGACAGCGACGCCTTGAAAACCTGCTTGAATAATTTACAAGTTATTCATCACTAACGCATGTACTATCCACAAAAGTTTTCTGCGCTCATGGTATTGTAAGGAAGTGTTTAAGAATTGTATGTGGGCCCTAAACTTAATCAAGGAATTCAAGAGATGAATAGGTCAGAAGTTAATTCTTTGAGACTCAGTTGGTTGGCAAAAAAGTAAAAAAAGAATACTTATTTCTGATCGAAAGTTACTCAATCAGCATAGCATTTTTAGGATGGATGTTGGTTCTTTAGTAGTGTTCATATTATACAACACTGAGCGTTTTCAATCATTAAGGCTTTTTAAACTTACCTGTCATTCTACCTAACTTGATTTTGGATAACGTTGGAAGGACTTCAATGAAAACTGCTCTCTACGTCGGAAAAACTTGGATTCTTAGTGACTGAAAGTAGACAAGAGGATCCTAATACCTAATTATTCCTGAGATGAATTTACGAAGCTTTGCGTCAGCAATGAACGTTCGGTATATAAGTACATTTACAAATAGTTGCGAGGGAAGCACGGAAAGTAGCTAGACACAAACGTATAAACGTTAGGTTTTGGAGAATAATAGTCAGACAACGGCAAGTTCAAGATGTTGGGTTTAATTTATTGAATGTATAGGTATGGAAGAAAGATATCGAGAGGAAGCATTTTGTGAGATCTGATAACACTTGTGACAGAAGTTTTGTACTGACAATCTCATAAATGAGTTTCAGGTTCAGCAGAACTACGTTATCAGTGCAAGTAAATAAATTATCAAAGATAATGAAAGACTTCGCAGCTGGTTTGTTGTCCAACGATATAGTGGCAGTCAGTTAGGATGAAGAACGCTGCGCGATGATTGTGGTGAGCACGTGACTTGAAGAATGCTGTGTTACGGTGAGCAGGTGACTTGAAGAATGTTATGTTATGGTAGCGAAGGACAGGAGTGACACATAGATAGCTGTGCGATAGTTGTTGTATAGTAAGTGGTGTGAGAAACGCCGAGTGGAGGTAGTGGTGGGTACGTGGAATTGAGAAGGCTGTGTGATGGCTGTCATTGGCAGGCGGCAAAAACATGTTGCGTGATGATTGTGGCAGGTTACGTGGCATAATAAATGTTGTGTGTTGGTAGTGACGGGAAGGTGACATGAACGCTGTATGATGGTTGAGATGGGAAGTGGCATGAAGAATACTGTCTGATAATTGTGGAAGGCTGGTAGCAAGAAGAATGAAAAGCAGGTTGCAAGAAGTATGGAGTAATTATCGGCGCTGTTATCGTACGACTGATCCTACGACACAATTGTTAACGTACGCTGTTTATGTTGGTTGCAGGTATTGGTGCCCAAACCAGTTCTGCACGGCATAGCTGCGATGGGCTTCATCAGCAACCAGGCCGAGCTTCACACTATCTGCGTGCTCAGCTTCAACAGGTAGATAAATTTACTTCGCCAAAATGTTACCTTTGAGACATCTGTGGATAGTTTTCTCGAAAACTGAAATTTTCACGCTGGTTCAAAACACTGAAATATATTTTTCTTAAGCAATTCTTGAGACCCGTGTTTAGTTTTACGCAACTTAATGCATAAAATTGTTCTGCGTCGTGTTCTTTTGTCTGCTGGTCAGGACAACTAATAGAAAAGCCATGCTTAGCTGATTTCCTAATAAAAATAAATTTTTATACTGTAAGTAATTTTTTCACTTAAGCTATAGCTAATTAGTTCCTGTATGTTTATGTTAATTATCACAGAATTGACATGATTACAGTAATGCCTCTCATAGATAGTAGCACCCTTGTCCCGACTGGTTCTAAAATGTAAGTATTAAGCGCCGTCAATATCATTCCTCCAGCTATACTACATATTCTCAAGCGAACATCAACATATATGGATTAAAGTTGATCCCAGTTGTTAAACTAATACGATGGTCGATTCTCGTCATAAATAACGAGGTAGATTTTATAGTATAAGTTGAGAGTCACATGAGACGATTCCTTGCAATTCGAGGATCGACTGTAATACTGCTCCTGGTTATAATATTTTACAATGCTATAAAAAAAATACACTTTTGTGGATACTAATTTCTTCAACTAACAAGAAGCAATTAGTAGTGTTTATGACGATAAGAACGTTATGATGACAAATGTGATGGCTTCTTTTAGTGCGGCCAGGAAGTCAGCTGTGCTAGTCCTCATTCTAGTTCGAGGCTGCAGATATCCAAAAGGGCCATCTGATTACTGCAGTGTGAAGCCACTAACGAACATAGCAGGTCTATAGGAAAATCCTTCTCAGATTATCGACTTCCTCCATGCACTCATTCTTTTACTCCACTCGTTTATGAAATTAGACCCTCGCAATACCTACATCTGAAACTTTCCACCTTTATGGTTCAGAATCAATTATTTAGTTGAGCAATTTGGCTCATGTCTACTACATGCTCTACATATTTGTGACCATCCTTCCACGCGTTACACATGCATTCCTGACCTGTAAGATAGGTCAGAGCTGAAAAATGAACGACAATAAATGAAGTTTTGCAGTTGCATGTACTGTTATGAAAGAGCAGGCGCAATGTGAGAGGACTGTCAGTATTTAAAAAGAAAAGGCTCTTCATTCATCTGGTTCCTGAAATAATCTTGCCTTCGACATAAGAGGCCTTAGGGCTTGCATGCGTCAAGTCCATCACGTATGATGAAGTTTTGTCTCATTTTATTGCTATCAGCCTATCAGACCGTCAACGGGCAAACCAGAGAACTGATACAGGAAACTCGGACGCAGTTTGAATTTATGTGCAGATCCTGTTCTAGCTTCGGTAATTGTAACTTCTTCTGTGTACTCTCTTCGTTACCGCCGAAACTAGCTTTGTGAATCATTTTTTATGCTGAAAAATTTACATAAAAATTTCATTTAACCTTTTCACTAGAATTTGAAATAGAAAAGTGTTTATCATATCTAACATTTGTACTCTTCACCTGACGATTTGGATCCCACTCAACGCAGATTAGGGTTAATTTATCTTGAAATGGTATTTATTTAAAAGTGAAATAATATTTCGGGCATCTAAGTCAGAAGTTGATTTTTTGAATGTTGGCACAGAGTGTTGGCGATGTTCGCACCTCGTCTTTACCAGAGGCTGGTGCAGGTGCGCGCGTACCGCTGGGTGCTGGCGGGGCTGTGGCTGTACAGCGTGACCATGTGGTTGCCCCTCATCTGTGGGGTGAGTGTTGATGCTGTGGCTGTACAGCGTGACCATGTGGTTGCCCCTCATCTGTGGGGTGAGTGTTGATGCTGTGGCTGTACAGCGTGACCATGTGGTTGCCTCTCATCTGTGGGGTGAGTGTTGGTGCTGTGGCTGTACAGCGTGACCATGTGGTTGCCCCTCATCTGTGGGGTGAGTGTTGATGCTGTGGCTGTACAGCGTGACCATGTGGTTGCCCCTCATCTGTGGGGTGAGTGTTGATGCTGTGGCTGTACAGCGTGACCATGTGGTTGCCCCTCATCTGTGGGGTGAGTGTTGGTGCTGTGGCTGTACAGCGTGACCATGTGGTTGCCCCTCATCTGTGGGGTGAGTGTTGGTGCTGTGGCTGTACAGCGTGACCATGTGGTTGCCCCTCATCTGTGGGGTGAGTGTTGGTGCTGTGGCTGTACAGCGTGACCATGTGGTGTCCCCTCATCTGTGGGGTGAGTGTTGATGCTGTGGCTGTACAGCGTGACCATGTGGTTGCCCCTCATCTGTGGGGTGAGTGTTGGTGCTGTGGCTGTACAGCGTGACCATGTGGTTGCCCCTCATCTGTGGGGTGAGTGTTGGTGCTGTGGCTGTACAGGTTGATCATGTGGTTGCCCCTCATCTGTGGGGTGAGTGTTGATGCTGTGGCTGTACAGCGTGACCATGTGGTTGCCTCTCATCTGTGGGGTGAGTGTTGGTGCTGTGGCTGTACAGCGTGACCATGTGGTTGCCTCTCATCTGTGGGGTGAGTGTTGGTGCTGTGGCTGTACAGCGTGACCATGTGGTTGCCCCTCATCTGTGGGGGGAGTGTTGATGCTGTGGCTGTACAGCGTGACCATGTGGTTGCCCCTCATCTGTGGGGTGAGTGTTGATGCTGTGGCTGTACAGCGTGACCATGTGGTTGCTCCTCATCTGTGGGGTAGGTGTTGGTGCTGTGGCTGTACAGCGTGACCATGTGGTTGCCCCTCATCTGTGGGGTGAGTGTTGGTGCTGTGGCTGTACAGCGTGACCATGTGGTTGCCCCTCATCTGTGGGGTGAGTGTTGCTGCTGTGGCTGTACAGCGTGACCATGTGGTTGCCCCTCATCTGTGGGGTGAGTGTTGATGCTGTGGCTGTACAGCGTGACCATGTGGTTGCCCCTCATCTGTGGGGTGAGTGTTGGTGCTGTGGCTGTACAGCGTGACCATGTGGTTGCCCCTCATCTGTGGGGTGAGTGTTGGTGCTGTGGCTGTACAGTGTGACCATGTGGTTGCCCCTCATCTGTGGGGTGAGTGTTGGTGCTGTGGCTGTACAGCGTGACCATGTGGTTGCTCCTCATCTGTGGGGTGAGTGTTGGTGCTGTGGCTGTACAGCGTGACCATGTGGTTGCCCCTCATCTGTGGGGTGAGTGTTGGTGCTGTGGCTGTACAGCGTGACCATGTGGTTGCCCCTCATCTGTGGGGTGAGTGTTGGTGCTGTGGCTGTACAGCGTGACCATGTGGTTGCCCCTCATCTGTGAGGTGAGTGTTGGGTGCTGTGGCTGTACAGGTTGATCATGTGGTTGCCCCTCATCTGTGGGGTGAGTGTTGATGCTGTGGCTGTACAGGTTGATCATGTGGTTGCCCCTCATCTGTGGGGTGAGTGTTGATGCTGTGGCTGTACAGGTTGATCATGTGGTTGCCCCTCATCTGTGGGGTGAGTGTTGATGCTGTGGCTGTACAGGTTGATCATGTGGTTGCCCCTCATCTGTGGGGTGAGTGTTGGGTGCTGTGGCTGTACAGGTTGATCATGTGGTTGCCCCTCATCTGTGAGGTGAGTGTTGGGTGCTGGCTCCAAGGTCCGCAGGGACCGATGAATTCTACTTTTGTGTGATCAGTTTCATTTACCTTGCGATTAATTACTACGCGCGTAATGTGATTAAATTAGACTGAGATGTGGTATGCTCCTCTCGGTACACTCAGATGATACGTGGGCTGATTCATGCCACGGTCGTGAGGGTTCTGGGGAACTTAAGTCAATTAATTTTAAGTTATATGACGTTTCATTAAAAAGAGTGAAATTATCCAAGTATTGTACGGTGTGAAGATTTTGTATCATGATATCAGTCATTGATAGTCAAACTATTGAAATAACCATAAGAATCAAATTTTATTAATTAATATAAAATATAATAATTTGTTTGGATGCACAGGAGAAGCCAAAAAAAGTTAATTAGTAACAGCATTCAATTTAGAAACATAATTTTATTAAAAACTTGAAAGTGCCCTATTTTTTGTGATATGAATATTGCAATTGATGATATCATTTTCATCATCATTGAAGTTAATTAGTAAGAGTTTGATACTGTTGCAAGACACGCCACAAATCACGACTAAAGTGGCAGAGTAGGTCGTTGATGCAATAATTTGCAAGTTTCAATAAGACTCCTGTCAGACATAACTGTTGAATGGCCGTTCGGATGCTACGACAGGTAAGGAGGCACAATTTAAAAAAAATTGTAACGTCGATTACTTCCAACTAGAGGCAAGCAGTTTTCATTAAAGGTAAAAGCAGGCAATTATTTAATAGTTTTCGTGGATCGTTACAAAGAGATTGGTTGAAGGTCATTTTTTGTACAAAAGGGTGTGTATTGCATCATTGCCACGCGTAATCACTCGGTTGCTTTGTTCTCACATCCGGTTCTCTTGAAGAGTTATTTAGCTGAGAGGCTGCAGTTGTAAAGGCGAGTGATCTCAAGGAAAATTAAATATATCAAGTTTAGGGAGGCTCATATCAAAACAAATTTTGTGCATGTAGAGCGTCAAGATTTATGTCAAAAATCTATCAAGGAAAGGGATCGGCTCAGGGTATAGAAGAGAGTGGTTGTGTAGGTGTACCAGCGTGACTGTGCAGGTGTACCGGCGTGACTGTGCAGGAGTACTGGCGTGACTGTGCAGGTGTACTGCGTGACTGTGCATGTTGGCGCGAGTGCCTGTAGGCCAGACCAGCTGCTTTCAGCATCGACTTATCGTTGTAAGTTAGTTGATACCGCGTCTCTAACCAATTGATGCTTTAGAAACAACCAAGTACAAAAGCTCATTCTGAGGTTTTCTGCGCTTGTGCTTAAAATCATGTGTAGTGTCTTGGTAGTCTCAAGATTCTGCTAGAGCATGAAATCGAACTCTACGTAGAACTAACTCACTTTTGGAACGGATGACTTATGCAGGTTATTCCAACTTGACTGTTTGGGGACGTGTGCGTCACGTGGACATTTTCTTTAGTACAGGCAGTATTCAACGGGCTGCTTGAAGAAACTATGATCTTGGACTATTTGCATTTGGTCTTACCACTGCTGACTACTCGTATGATTGACTACATACCTAACATAAATAGAGACCTATAGGGTCATTTTTACCCGTGACTGCTACTGAATACATAGGCTACATGTATGGGTACGACAAAATTTGAGTTCATTTGTAACATTTACAATTACGAAGTATGGATGTATGAGTTAACAACAGATACGAAGTACATGCGCAACACTGGCAACAACTCCCACGCACATGTATATCATTTGAAATTACTAAGCACATTAAAATTATTTGCGAGAATCACTAAGCCCGTATGTATTATTTACAACAATTACTATGTACATATGCAGTACGTCTATAACTAATAATAAGTTTATATTTTCACATAATATTTTCGTCCTGACGACCATTACATTGAAAAGACGCTTCACATTTATTGAAGTCAGAATCATTCCATATCTCGGATTATTGTTATGTTTACAAGGCAGAAATTAACTCTTCGCAGTAGTTGCTATTTGTTCATTTCATGCAGCTATTGCTTGAGTGTGGAAAAAAATTGTTAAATTTTTTGCTTTATTTACAATTTCCTTTTGGCAACACATGGCATTTAATTTTTGAGTCTTAATTTTTTCCCTATCGAAATAAATATAATTGTGACTGTGTTTTTTGTAAAATACTGTGCTTTGTTGAGAGCCTGCCAATATTACAGCACTGTATTTTTTACAATTACATTGCAGGTACGCCTTGCTGGCACTCCCTGAAATTATAGATGTTATATTTTTTGTATTGTAACTACAGTAATTATATTTGTAATTTTGTATTTTGTAATTACAGTACGTGGAAGCCTTGTTGTACATCTCCTGACATAACAGACGCCATATTATGTAATTATTTTGCTAGTTAGCGCATTTTTGTACCTGCGAACTCAGGAAAACGACATAGAAGAACTAGAACAGCAGACGCTTAGTAAGTTCCGCTCCTTTTCTTTCCCCAAGTGGCTAGGGGAGCTTGAGGTCAGCGAGAAGGATCTGTTTGTGATCATAAGTAAGAAGAGCAAGACCATGAGAAGAATATTTCTCTTCTTCGCGTTCACTTTACCTCTGCTCTTCTCGCTCGTCTGCCATGTTCTTCTGTTTTGCAAGGTTTGTATTAGCTCAAAATCGTGGAGATCTTTATGCTTTCCAGCCCCTTTCATTTTACTGATTTCATAAATTTCTGTCATTTGCTTTGAGCTAATTGTAATTTTGATACCATCGTTCAAATGACTGAAGCTCTCATTACATCATATGTTGGATTAGATAAGGTGATCAGCTCAAGTTTAACCAGGAGTGTTGAAGTAAGATATGTGATGATTTCAATACGTTACGAAGGCGCTCAAAATTTCTTAATTGAGTAAACAGAATATGTGCAAAGACATACTTAAAGCCTCACTTGTTAGTCCGTTCTTTTGTCCGTTGTGTTTTTAAAACATAATTCGAGGTCCTTAGCACTGACATACGATTAAGCTTTTGTATCCTGGCACGCAAGCTCTAGGATACATGATCCAAAAAATCTTTTCTATGTTTATTTGACGAAAAATTTTAAAAAGTAATGAATGACTCCGTACATTATTTTTGTCTTTGTTCAATAACCCAATTTCACAGGAGTCATATCATCTTTCGATACGCATCGAAAAATTTTCGTAGATTATTATGGCTGTGATCCACAGCAGCTAGTTGCGATATTATGTGTATGCATGAGAAAGTTGAAACTGGAAAATTTTTTGGATTGCATCCTAAAACTAATACTTGAAATAAACTTATCAGAAGCTTTATATGATTCAAAAGTGACACTGATAACTTTATTGGTCTAAACGAGACAAATCACTCGCTTTAACACTGAGTACATCGGACAATGTCAGAAATTATATTATATGAATTACGCAATCTTATTTCGTATCATGTAAATGAGCTAAAAATCTCAAGTTTAATAAATCAATTTTCCCTATAATGAGTCCCATGGCCAAATTAGACTCAATATTCTCAACGTTGAGCCCCATAACCAAATGAGACTCAATATTCTCTATAGTGAGCCCCATAAACAAATGAGACTCAATATTCTCTATAGTGAGTCCCATAACCAAATGAGACTCAATATTCCTTAT
Source organism: Morinoia aosen (assembly GCA_030386875.1). NCBI lineage: Eukaryota > Metazoa > Arthropoda > Malacostraca > Amphipoda > Talitridae > Morinoia > Morinoia aosen. The sequence goes on along the minus strand of CM059575.1, from coordinate 17,290,982 downwards.
AGTGAGCCCCATAACCAAATGAGACCCAATATTCTCTATAGTGAGTCCCATAACCAAATGAGACCCAATATTCTCTATAGTGAGTCCCATAACCAAATGAGACCCAATATTCCCTATAGTGAGTCCCATAACCAAATGAGACCCAATATTTCCTATAGTGAGTCCCATAACCAAATGAGACCCAATATTCTCTATAGTGAGTCCCATAACCAAATGAGACCCAATATTCTCTATAGTGAGTCCCATAACCAAATGAGACCCAATATTCCCTATAGTGAGTCCCATAACCAAATGAGACCCAATATTCTCTATAGTGAGTCCCATGACCAAATGAGACCCAATATTCCCTATAGTGAGTCCCATAACCAAATGAGACCCAATATTCCCTATAGTGAGTCCCATAACCAAATGAGACCCAATATTCCCTATAGTGAGTCCCATAACCAAATGAGACCCAATATTCTCTATAGTGAGTCCCATAACCAAATGAGACCCAATATTCCCTATAGTGAGTCCCATAACCAAATGAGACCCAATACTCCCTATAGTGAGTCCCATAACCAAATGAGACCCAATATTCCCTATAGTGAGTCCCATAACCAAATGAGACCCAATATTCTCTATAGTGAGCCCCATGACCAAATGAGACCCAATATTCTCTATAGTGAGTCCCATAACCAAATGAGACCCAATATTCTCTATAGTGAGTCCCATAACCAAATGAGACTCAATATTCTCTATAATGAGTCCCATAACCAAATGAGACCCAATATTCTCTATAGTGAGTCCCATAACCAAATGAGACTCAATATTCTCTATAGTGAGTCCCATAACCAAATGAGACCCAATATTCTCTATAGTAAGTCCCATAACCAAATGAGACCCAATATTCTCTATAGTGAGTCCCATAACCAAATGAGACCCAATATTCTCTATAGTGAGTCCCATAACCAAATGAGACCCAATATTCTCTATAGTGAGTCCCATAACCAAATGAGACCCAATATTCTCTATAGTGAGTCCCATAACCAAATGAGACCCAATATTCTCTATAGTGAGTCCCATAACCAAATGAGACCCAATATTCCCTATAGTGAGTCCCATAACCAAATGAGACCCAATATTCTCTATAGTGAGTCCCATAACCAAATGAGACCCAATATTCTCTATAGTGAGTCCCATAACCAAATGAGACCCAATATTCCCTATAGTGAGTCCCATAACCAAATGAGACCCAATATTCTCTATAGTGAGTCCCATAACCAAATGAGACCCAATATTCCCTATAGTGAGTCCCATAACCAAATGAGACCCAATATTCCCTATAGTGAGTCCCATAACCAAATGAGACCCAATATTCTCTATAGTGAGTCCCATAACCAAATGAGACCCAATATTCTCTATAGTGAGTCCCATAACCAAATGAGACCCAATATTCTCTATAGTGAGTCCCATAACCAAATGAGACCAATATTCCCTATAGTGAGTCCCATAACCAAATGAGACCCAATATTCTCTATAGTGAGTCCCATAACCAAATGAGACCCAATATTCTCTATAGTGAGTCCCATAACCAAATGAGACCCAATATTCCCTATAGTGAGTCCCATAACCAAATGAGACCCAATATTCTCTATAGTGAGTCCCATAACCAAATGAGACCCAATATTCTCTATAGTGAGTCCCATAACCAAATGAGACCCAATATTCTCTATAGTGAGTCCCATAACCAAATGAGACCCAATATTCTCTATAGTGAGTCCCATAACCAAATGAGACCCAATATTCTCTATAGTGAGTCCCATAACCAAATGAGACTCAATATTCTCTATAGTGAGTCCCATAACCAAATGAGACCCAATATTCTCTATAGTGAGTCCCATAACCAAATGAGACCCAATATTCCCTATAGTGAGTTCCAAAACCAAATGAGACCCAATATTCTCTATAGCGAGTCCCATAACCAAATGAGACCCAATATTCTCTATAGTGAGTCCCATAACCAAATGAGACCCAATATTCTCTATAGTGAGTCCCATAACCAAATGAGACCCAATATTCTCTATAGTGAGTCCCATAACCAAATGAGACTCAATATTCTCTATAGTGAGTCCCATAACCAAATGAGACCCAATATTCTCTATAGTGAGTCCCATAACCAAATGAGACCCAATATTCCCTATAGTGAGTTCCAAAACCAAATGAGACCCAATATTCTCTATAGTGAGTCCCATAACCAAATGAGACCCAATATTCTCTATAGTGAGTGCCATAACCAAATGAGACCCAATATTCCCTATAGTGAGTCCCATAACCAAATGAGACCCAATATTCCCTATAGTGAGCCCCATGACCAAATGAGACCCAATATTCTCTATAGTGAGTCCCATAACCAAATGAGACCCAATATTCTCTATAGTGAGTCCCATAACCAAATGAGACCCAATATTCCCTATAGTGAGCCCCATGACCAAATGAGACCCAATATTCTCTATAGTGAGTCCCATAACTAAATGAGACCCAATATTCTCTATAGTGAGTCCCATAACCAAATGAGACCCAATATTCCCTATAGTGAGTCCCATAACCAAATGAGACCCAATATTCCCTATAGTGAGTCCCATAACCAAATGAGACCCAATATTCCCTATAGTGAGCCCCATGACCAAATGAGACCCAATATTCTCTATAGTGAGTCCCATAACCAAATGAGACCCAATATTCTCTATAGTGAGTCCCCTAACCAAATGAGACCCAATATTCTCTATAGTGAGTCCCATAACCAAATGAGACCCAATATTCCCTATAGTGAGTCCCATAACCAAATGAGACCCAATATTCCCTATAGTGAGTCCCATAACCAAATGAGACCCAATATTCTCTATAGTGAGTCCCATAACCAAATGAGACCCAATATTCTCTATAGTGAGTCCCATAACCAAATGAGACCCAATATTCCCTATAGTGAGTCCCATAACCAAATGAGACCCAATATTTCCTATAGTGAGTCCCATAACCAAATGAGACCCAATATTCTCTATAGTGAGTCCCATAACCAAATGAGACCCAATATTCTCTATAGTGAGTCCCATAACCAAATGAGACCCAATATTCCCTATAGTGAGTCCCATAACCAAATGAGACCCAATATTCTCTATAGTGAGTCCCATAACCAAATGAGACCCAATATTCCCTATAGTGAGTCCCATAACCAAATGAGACCCAATATTCCCTATAGTGAGTCCCATAACCAAATGAGACCCAATATTCTCTATAGTGAGTCCCATAACCAAATGAGACTCAATATTCTCTATAGTGAGTCCCATAACCAAATGAGACCCAATATTCTCTATAGTGAGTCCCATAACCAAATGAGACCCAATATTCTCTATAGTGAGCCCCATAACCAAATGAGACCCAATATTCTCTATAGTGAGTCCCATAACCAAATGAGACCCAATATTCTCTATAGTGAGTCCCATAACCAAATGAGACCCAATATTCTCTATAGTGAGCCCCATAACCAAATGAGACCCAATATTCTCTATAGTGAGTCCCATAACCAAATGAGACTCAATATTCTCTATAGTGAGTCCCATACCCAAATGAGACCCAATATTCTCTATAGTAAGTCCCATAACCAAATGAGACCCAATATTCTCTATAGTGAGTCCCATAACCAAATGAGACCCAATATTCTCTATAGTGAGTCCCATAACCAAATGAGACCCAATATTCTCTATAGTGAGTCCCATAACCAAATGAGACCCAATATTCTCTATAGTGAGTCCCATAACCAAATGAGACCCAATATTCTCTATAGTGAGTCCCATAACCAAATGAGACCCAATATTCTCTATAGTGAGTCCCATAACCAAATGAGACCCAATATTCTCTATAGTGAGTCCCATAACCAAATGAGACCCAATATTCTCTATAGTGAGTCCCATAACCAAATGAGACCCAATATTCTCTATAGTGAGTCCCATAACCAAATGAGACTCAATATTCTCTATAATGAGTCCCATAACCAAATGAGACCCAATATTCCCTATAGTGAGTCCCATAACCAAATGAGACCCAATATTCTCTATAGTGAGTCCCATAACCAAATGAGACCCAATATTCCCTATAGTGAGTCCCATAACCAAATGAGACCCAATATTCTCTATAGTGAGTCCCATAACCAAATGAGACCCAATATTCTCTATAGTGAGTCCCATAACCAAATGAGACCCAATATTCTCTATAGTGAGTCCCATAACCAAATGAGACCCAATATTCTCTATAGTGAGTCCCATGACCAAATGAGACCCAATATTCTCTATAGTGAGTCCCATAACCAAATGAGACCAAATATTCTCTATAGTGAGCCCCATAACCAAATGAGACCCAATATTCTCTATAGTGAGTCCCATAACCAAATGAGACCCAATATTCTCTATAGTGAGTCCCATAACCAAATGAGACCCAATATTCTCTATAGTGAGTCCCATAACCAAATGAGACCCAATATTCTCTATAGTGAGTCCCATAACCAAATGAGACCCAATATTCTCTATAGTGAGTCCCATGACCAAATGAGACCCAATATTCTCTATAGTGAGTCCCATAACCAAATGAGACCCAATATTCTCTATAGTGAGCCCCATAACCAAATGAGACCCAATATTCTCTATAGTGAGCCCCATAACCAAATGAAACCCAATATTCCTTATAGTGAGCCCCATAACCAAATGAGACCCAATATTCTCTATAGTGAGCCCCATAACCAAATGGGACCCAATATTCTCTATAGTGAGCCCCATAACCAAATGAAACCCAATATTCCTTATAGTCAGCCCCATAACCAAATGAGACCCAATATTCTCTATAGTGAGTCCCAGATATGTGTCACGCTGCGACCATTTCGGGGCGTGCACATCCTTTTATTCTCCTTAACCCTATTTTTGTTCTTCGTAACAAAAACTTCATTTTTCTTTGTTTATCACTTTCAGGGCACGCGATACAACCCATTGATGAACACAAATTTAATTTTCTTTGTTTAACACTTTCAGGGCTCGCGATACGACCCATCTATGGGTTGTACTTTGAGTTCTTCCTGCAGCTAAAAGACCCATCGTTTGAAAAATTTAACAGTCTTTTTGAACTAATGGTATTTAGTGTACCCCTTTAATGCTTGGTATATATTAAATCGCTAGACACTTGTGATTTTGAATTTGAGTTCAATATTGATATTCCGTTGAACACATCGCAGTCAATGTGCTAACATGTTCACTGTGTTTCCGCGGTTGTTAACGGTTGGTTTGATTAGGTAATGAGTTGTAGAATTAAATGATTGACATTACTACTCGAATTCATTTCTTCCATCTCCAAGAAAAATGAAAAATACAATTTTGCGATGACAGTTTCTTGTTAAAAAAGGTTGCGAAACTGCTGAAATATCATTCATTCAAACTGGTACGTGAATTAGCAATTTTGTTATTGCCACACATATGACCCATTATGCGGGTAATGCGTTAACACTTGCAGGGCATGCGCATGGGTCCAGAGAGTGCCTCTCAGCAGCAGTGGCGCCACCACGTCACCAAGACCATCACGTGGATCTTCCTGCTGCTGCTGCTGCTGAGTGTGCCTCACATCGTCATCCACGCGCTGCACGAGAGGGGCTACGCGATACCCAAAGTTTGGCTGCTGGTGCACGTGCTCTTCTTCAGCCGGTCAGTTTCGTGGACAAAAATTGGCGTACTATCCCAGTCAAACTTTTCACTATGGCATGCATGTTTTTCGCCGCTTAAGCGATTTAATTATCTGGGCGGCGAAAAACATGCATGCAGGCGGCGAAAAAGTTAGACTAGGATGTCATGAACAAATTGGTTCATTGAAGATGAAGTTTCAACTGTCAAAAACGTGTATCAGTTGTGAAAAAGTTGGAAAAGTTTCAAACAAAATGCAACGTACCATAAATGAAATTTGATTTGTTTAACGAAAATTGACTTGGCACAAACGAAGTTGAACTAATTATTTGCGAAATTTAACTTGCCAAAAAAATTCTGGTCTTCGTTAATAAAATTTGATTTTGCTGAAAATAAATTCGATTTATCTACTAATGACGTGATTCGTAATAATCTGAAATAAAATGAATTTCGTTTTGTGAAGGGCCTTAATGTATCTAAAAGTAGCTTTATGAGTTGTCTACATGGAAAATAATTACGCGCAATCCAATATTTCATGAATTCTCATTGAAAAGAAATACTTGAAATAAAATTTAAGAATGTTAGGATGTTAAAACATGTTTTATTGAAAACCTTTTTAAGATCCAATATGTCTTGGTATCCCATTATTTCAACAACTAGAAAGCTACTTTTTACTTCTGTGTCAGACCCTCAAATTTTCATCATGTTTTACACCAGCGAAAAAGAAAAAAGAATTAATCAAATCGGCAATGGATAATGTTGACAACGAAACGGACACCAGATTACAAAATCTATCTCACAACCAAAAACAGTCATTCTAAAAATACAATTACATGTCTTTAGAAATTTTGTGGACACTGGTAATGATGGTAAACGACAATCTGGAAGATTCAAACCAACCCGAATACAGACTGTCATCGACCTAGTCTCTACAAATGTTTCAGAAAATCCTAAAATCTGTACCAAGAAACGCTTAAAACTCAATTATCTTTTCTTCGATCGTAGATATAACGCATCTGAAAAAGGAATTGAAGTTACATACACACATTCATGATTCTATTACCTCATCAGTTATTACCTAATGTTCAATTTCAATATCAAAATTTATCCGAATCTTTTCGTCGTTTTGGTGGGACTTTTTCTTTCATCGAAAACATCATCTTCTTTGAAAAAGCTCATTTCCACGTGTCTGGTGACGTTAATGGACTGAATTTAAAAACATAAAACGATTAAAATCTTCAAGAAATTCGAGGAAGACCATTAAACTTTCTTTAATGTGACTGGTGAGAAATAACTGTCTCATCTATGTTTAGCCCCTTTTTTTATCATAATAATGATACAACTAAAACAGGATCTGGTATAAGATAAAAGAGTTTATTATGCCAGAACCTGAGAGTCAAACTTCCATAATACTGCCCTTCATTTCAGCAGGATAAAAACCAAAACATAATCTGCAGGAGAAACAATCCCACTGCTAAAAATGTCCATTACTAATCAATTGATTTTGCAATTTGGTAACACCTTTTGGCCACCCGTTCGCCAGATTTGTCCCTATGCAATTTTTAAGGTGAGGGTTACATCTGGTGACGTAGTGTGACAACAGAAAAGTAATTTATTTAAAACTTATGTAATCAAGCAAACTAAAACGTAGGCTTGCCTGAGCAGGTACGTTGTGGACCCGGCCATATTCGTGCTGAGCAGCTCCGAGTACCGCCAAGCGTTCGCAGAAGCCCTCGTGTGCTTGCTGCCGTGCTTGGCCAAGCCTCTGGGAGCCTCCATGTCCTCTGAAGGGGTGCTGGCACCTCCCTGTACCCCCGCGTCTGCCCCTAGGCACAGAGTTGTCGACCTTTCCGCCTTGGACCTCACCAAACTCAAAGTTTCCTCAAAAGAGGCCAAGAAAATGAGCAGGACTGAGAAGATGCTGAGGGCTTCCTAGCTTTCTTGGACGGACGACCGACTATGTTCATTTGCACTCACGAGAATTCATACTTGTGTGCTTTTAATTTTTTGAAAATATACATTTTGTTACTATTTGGGGATCTGTTTTTTATTTCTGCTTCCGTATCATTAAAGCGACGAGCTAGTTTGAGACCCCGATGCTAGCATAGCCATCGTGTTGAGTGCTAGAATAGACTTCGTTGAGCGCACGCCTAGAGACTTCGTTGAGCGCTAGCTTAGATACAGCTTTGAGTGCTAGCCTAGACTCGGCGTTGAGTGGTAGCCTGTTGCTACTTCTGCAACGTGTGTCTGCTGTGGGAAGTACGTGTATCTACGTCACGGAAGAGTGCGAGTGCATGTATAGACAATAATTAAGAGCCACACGTACACAAACATTTCAGGGAGTGTTGAATGCCTCCGCTGTGAAATTTGGTTTCCTCAGTGGTGTGGATCGGATCTAAGTGATAGAGGCTTGTCAAATAGTCGGTAGAGATACTTTTCGTTTTCCCACAAACTCACTTGGACAATCGGTAATATATTGCCAATGATGAATATAGCAATCAAATCTCCGAATTAGAACAAATGGTCCCGGCAACTCCATGCCCAGTACGTAGATCCTACATAAAAATTTAGTTTAGTATAAAAGTTATTTTTGGAAGTCAGAAATACCTATCCAAGATCTGAATTGTGAAAATATTAAAAAATGTTGTTATGATTATTTTGGTTTCGATGTAATACCATGAATTTTCAATTATTCGTTTTGAATACCATTGATGAAGGATTTGGAAGACTTCATAAAAAGGTATGCGCAGGCGTTCAAAATTTTGCTAGATTGTTATTTCACATCCAGTTTTACTCCCCAATTAATGTTGCCAAAAATCTTCTTAAGTGATTTTTCCCGCCTTCGATCATTTCTAATGTATGATTTAAAAAAGTGACCTGCCCTGTTTGTCATGAAAGAGAAGAATGATCACCTCCCATTGCCTATCATTCCGTGACACAGGATTGGCATGTTACACTTTGAGTGGGAAGGATCCGGGTTCGAATAAAGCGTCTGCACGTTTCATTTAGCAGAGCAAAGCAGCTGATCTGGAGATCTATGAAAAATTCGGAGATGATGAGTAAGAAGATATACGTTTCCTACTCAATAAGTTTATTTTTCGCTTCATCCACAATAAGCCAAACAAAAGTATTGCAATTACAAAACAAAATTGGATTTAAAGTTTCATAACGAAAATTAATATTTGTATCTGCCCTCTGTGAACGGACATTACGAAAGCTATTTTCAACACATGCTAGGCAGCGTCATGCATTTAATACTCAACGTCTTAATCACCTTACGCATTTATCACTCAGTGTATACCAGGAAAGTATTTATTAACGGTTCATCAATGAAAAGAGCCGCAGTAATAATCCAACAATGGAACTACTATGAATGTTGTAGAATACCTTGTAAATTGAACCATCAGGCAAAGACATCGGAACTAAAAATAATGCTTATTAAAACTATTTGTCTCTGAAAGTTTAGTAACAAATGCATATCTACGATTGTGGTAAATATATTCATATTCACCGCCAGTGGAATATTAAATGAAAGCGGCAATTACTTTATTCGAGGGGAACCCTAAATGATAGATATACAGTACGTAGAGAATTCCTGTAGGGTAACTACTGATCAATTGCAGTTAAGAGAGGAAATAATTCCACGGAAAATACTCCTGAGATTTAATTACCTTTCTTTGATAAGGAACATATACGGTTTCCTATGGAATGGCCGAGCGAACCATGACTCACTTCTCTATTGCTGCATCAACCAACTAGATTGCGTAGTTTTATCTAGGGCACATTCGGGGATGATTGATCTAAAATTTTATTCTTATAGCTTTGCTCTCAGTTGCGGATGTGAATTTTATGTCAACATTTCTCTCGTGTCTAAATCTGAGAGAAAAAATCTCAGAAGATCAAAAGGTTCCAGGATTAACAAGCACAGAAACTTTCAGACTCAGGGGTAGGACAAATGTATCGAAAAAACTCGGCGTAGTCATGTAAAAAATACTGCCAAATCATTAAAGCTTTCAATGACAGAAATAAAGCTTTCATCGACACAAACAAAATCCCGCACTAGCTGAATTTAAATGAGCAGAAAACCACATTCGGGTAAATTTTTCAAGAGTTTTGTTGACCGCAACCAAGCGAGCCATCATGATGGTTCTGATGATTGGAGCATAAGATCAGCCACTAATTGAACTTTCATTAATGGAAATGGAACTTTCATTAACGGAAACGTGAATGAAAATGGTGAAGTTTCACCTAATATCAATACAGAGGTAATAATTCCCGTTTTAGAACTAAAGAATATCTGGTATGAAGATATGGCGTCAGTTTATTTGCATTACGCATCTTTCACAATTCATTATATCATACGCATGCCAGGATTACTAACATTCCCTGAATATTTGATGTAAATTCATCGAGTAATTTGTGACTTGAAGGAGAAAGAGTTTTCTTGTTGGTAGTTTGACTCGTAGTGCAAATTCTTTTCATCAGATTAATACTTTAATTGATCTCACTTGTACCATCTGATAATAACAAAGTTTTTTAAGCAAATCTGCTCCGCTGACAATGAGCCTCTGTTATATGTCACAGTTATGGTGTCTCTCGGATTAAAATCTGAACTTTAGGTTCATTTAAATTGAAATGGAAGCTTTATCGTAATCGAGATACTTTGTGCTAAGAGTCGGGATATTTATTTAGTAGCAAAAGAATTTTGAAGGAAAGTGACACCAAGGTTCAACTGATCTTGTTCTATTAGTAAGTCAGCGTTCAACGATGGAATGCAGCTGGTCGATGCAGTGTTAAAGTCGTGTGATATTTCCAGCTGAAGTGTTACCACAATAGGATATTTCTAGCTGACCATAGTTCTATTTCAGTTATGTGATATTTCCAGCTGTTTATACACGGTCTGTTTGATTTTTGCGATAAATTTTACGATCACAGAAGCGAAATGAAAAACAGGATATTTTCAATAATTCTTACATACGGCATAGGTTTCTTCGACCGCATTTTTAAAAGTGCTTCAATATCATGAAACCGTGGTGAATAGTTCAAATAATCAGAAAAAATCATCCCAACGGTTACACTGCAGTAACTTATGTTGGATTGGTAAACAATAGTCCTTGTAAGGCCCAAAGTTAACTCTTCTGCAGTTGGTAATACATTTTTTGTTCTTGTATCTATACGAGTTTTCAAAGATTAATGTATTGCAATAAGAGATTACGTGTCAACTACGTAACCATCTCCAAAAAATATCTTCGCTTGTACCCGATGCCAGCCAAAAGAATATTTAAATAAAGAAATGGTGAGGATGAAAAAATCAATATAAAAGGCATCCCACAGTACAAAAAAATGTTAACAGCAAGACAGCAATTTTTTAGAAATCATATTTCAACACCCTATCGCAGTTTAGCGTCTAGGAACCCGAGATAAATATATTTTCTGAGATTTTTTTTTCTGATTTGCTGCTGACTCTAATGGCTTCCTGGCGAATTTTCATGGATTCATCGAAAATTAGATTTGAATAACAGAATATTTCGTATTATAAGTTCAAATGAATCATAAGCCCCGAGTTCCTGCCGGATGACAGCGTTAAGCAAACACTTTAAATGTCTTCTCGTTTGCACGTATACGATTAAATACGGCATGATTGTACGTTCTGCAGGGATGCGCGCTGGCAGAAGTTAACAAACCAGCCGTTAAATGCTGAAATTAAAATGGGTTATAAATACTTTGCCTTGACGTACGTTCTTTTACATACGTTTTTCGTACGTTCGAAAATGTATGTAGATGCAACTCTAATGTGAGTGCGTCATATGCCTGTTTTCTGAAGCAACGAGGTAACATGTTTATGCTGTATATTATACAGAGATATCATTGATTTTTATTCTAGTTCTTACCAAGAGTACTCCGTAAAATAATGGAAATTGTCCAAATTTACAATTCTTTACTATTTAACTATGAATTTCATTCTGATTTTCTGCATCTACGATTGCTAGTGATTTAAATTCAGAGTGTGAAGAGAAAATTTGACGTTGAAAATGTTATGAAACTCTCAAGATTAAAAAAAATTAGTTCAAACAGAAGTTGCTTATGACCTGCACAGAGCTTTTTCATTTACTTCTGTCGCTAAAACATTTAGAGGTATTATTATGCGTGCGATTAACGATAACAACATTAAAAATTGGTAAATGAAGATGCGTCGAAATGGTGTAAGTTGATGATTCATACAAATGCGAAGACTGCTGATGCATTGAAAAACAGAGATCGTGCCTAAGCGAGATGACCTAAATGCCACTTTTTTCATCTATATTTCAGAAAACTTCTCTTCCCGAGTTTACTAGAAGAGCGAAGAAAAGAAGAAAGGACGAAGGAAAGGATGTATGTGACTGGGTTTGTGAATGTCACATGCGTGTCTGTGCGTTGGTTCTTGCTACATTCCGTGACCAACAACATTCGTTAAATTACTTCTCTTTACAATCCATTGTATTTAGAAAACCTTTGTTTGCGCTTTCTGCTGCCTTTGTGATAGGCAGTTGTTCCGTTCAATACAATCGAGATCGGAGGGATGGCGATGTATGCCATTTATGAATCCCTCATGTTGCCGTCATATTTATCATAGCTGACTCACGGATGGGCAGTTCTTCATTAGTATCCTCTTACAGCTCTCTATCTGTTGCCAGTCGGAATTGGACTAGCAAGAAAAATTGCCTAAGTGTTTCACCTCATTTAAGCCGAGCGAGCTACGTAAATAATGTATTTGTTGCTCAATGCAATGAATTTTAACTCGATACAAGGTTCCTTGCTGCAAGTGTTAAGCGTCTGCTAGTAGCCTATCCAATCTTAATTTCATCTAGAAAATTCTTTCTGTTTTAGAAACTAATAAATTCTCATGAAATAGGTCTTAGCAGATTGAATGAGCTTTATTCATGATACGAGTATGTATGTTTTACTTCACCGTTTGCTTTTAGAAGTTATTATCATCCGCCTCTTTGAAGTGTAGAATTGAATTAGAAGTATGAAAAATAAATCTCAGAAAATATTATTAATTCATCACAAGTAATGTGAAATAAAATGATGAGCATATTGATTCTATAACAGAAACATTGACAGAGATTCTTGTAAGAACTGAAAACCTGCAAACTAGAGCGTGAGTTATTAGTTCCTGAAATTAAAGTTTTAAACAATTTTTAAACAATTTAAACAATTTATTTACCACAGGTGATACAGAGGTAGAATTTTTCTTAAGTCTAGTACAATGGTCAAATTTGAGTATAGCTACCTGTGGGCCCGAACAAGTTCAGCGACTTCTAGGGCATCCTACCATCACGTTATTCTAGGGTGTACAAAATGTTTAACCTAGTTCACTTAACCTAGTTTCGCATTAGACTGATCATTGAGATAATTAACTCGATATTTTGTGCTGTATTTTACAATATAGGTCAAATCGGCTATATTTAATAGTATGTTTGATAAAACGATTCAAGAGCAGACAGAATATTGGTTATGGTACCCAAGGCAAGTTACATTATGACATTATCAATAGTTACATGTAGGAGGCAAGATTTTGACACGGTGATCTTACACGACTGGTATTCTGATAGGAAGTGAGACTCAAGATGTCTTTTGAATACTTTGTACGAATTACATTCACGGATCTCTGCAGGTATAGAGTTCCAAGTTTTGGTTCCAACGAAGAGGATACTGTGTTGCGACCGGGCCTTTGAATAATAAGGAAGCATGAATTTACTTATATTTCGGGTTAAATGGTCATGATGACCAGTTTGCGCAGTCAATAATTGTCTTAGGCTATTGTCGCCATCATTTCTTAATGTTTTGTAAATGAAATTAGAGATGGAGGTTTTGTAGAGATCCGAAAGTTTAAGTATTTTTAAATTTTTGAAAGAATCATTTGTGTGAGCATTATATTCTAGGTTCTTTACCGCTCTGACAGCTCTTTTCTGCAGCGTAAAAATTTTGTTGGTTTTATTTTTATCAGTTCCGTGCCATGCTTCTATTCCGTACTGCATGTATGGAAAAATGAGCGTTCGGTAGAGCATTTGTAAAGCTGTTTCAGGCAGAAAATTTTTAACTTTATTTAGGATTCTGATGGATTTTGATAATTTAGAACTTATATGAGTGATGTGCTCTTTGAAGGTCAGATGTTTATCTATTATGATGCCCAGAAACTTACATGAGTTGGTTTCTTCGATTTCACCTTCGCCAATTTCAATGTATGGGAGAGATACATCTTTCTTGTATGAGAATGTAATATAATTTGTTTTATCAATATTAAGGCTTATTTTATTAGCTTCGAGCCACGATGAAACCTTGTGAAGTTCAGTATTTATACTCTCCACAATCATAGCAGGATTTTGGTTCGGAAGGACCGCAGAAAGCGTACTGTCATCGGCAAAAAGTATGAATTTGAAGAATGATGTAGATTTTACAATATCATTGATAAAAATCAGAAACATGAGAGGCCCAAGAACAGATCCTTGTGGAACTCCATGGCTAATTGTCTGTGGGTCTGATTTTGCGTCGTCAATGACAACGAATTGCTTGCGATTTGTTAGGTATGACCTGAACCAATCATGGGCAATCCCTCGAATGCCATAACGGTGTAGTTTCGAGAGTAGTATTTTATGGTCCACACAATCAAATGCTTTTCGAAAGTCAAGAAATACAGAGAAGACAGGCTTTCCTTCATCTATATTAGAATAGAGGAATTGTAAATGATTTAATATAGCCTGTGTTGTTGATTTTTTACAGCGAAAGCCGTATTGTTTATCGTAAAGAAATGATTTTTGTTCAAAATAGGAGTACACTTTTTTAAACACAATCTTCTCGAATACTTTGATAATAATTGGTAGTACGGAGATAGGTCGATAATTGTTTACACAGGTTTTTCACCACTCTTAAAGATAGGGGTTACTCTAGCAACTTTGAGGGAGTTCGAGAAAGTGCCTAGCAAGAGAGACTGGTTAATAATATTTGATATCAGCGGGGCTACAATGTCAGCAATAACTTTAAGTACTTTAGTCGGAAACGTTTGTAACCCACTCGATTTATTTTTCATGATGTTTATGCACGTAATTACATCGGAGGAGTTTGTAGGCGTAAAGAAAAAGGAGTTGGGTTCTCGAATATGATCCATAAATTCCAGGTGATCAGTAGGTTCACTTGGAATACCATCGGCTATAGTTTTCCCTACGCTTACGAAGAAGTTGTTAAAGAGATTAGCAATTTCTTTCTTCTTATGGTATTTTACATTATCTTGAATAACATATTCAATTTTCTTTTTATCAGCATTATTCGGTTTACAGCAAGAGTTAAGGAGATGCCAAGTGTTTCTAACGTCAGTTTTGAATTGAGTAAACTTGAGCGTAAAGAAGTTCTTTTTTGATGTTCTTATCTGGTTTGTTACATAGTTTCTGAATCGGTTATATGTTTCTCTAGATATTCGCCCTTCGTAAAGGAGGGCTAGGTACGCTTGACGTTTCTTTATATTTATCACGATGTCTCTAGTAATCCAGGGCTTTTGTTTATTTTTCGGGGTAACTGTACGAGTTACAATTGGGCAACACTGATTGTATGCGGTCATTATAGTTTCAGTCAACTTTACTACTGCTTTACAATGCTCCAAGCATCATTGTTTTGTTGAGAGATGTGTAATGTATTCATTGATTCTTCTAGAACGGTGCGCATTTCTTCAAGATTTGATTCGTTTATTTTACGATATGAGTAAGTTTCAGCCCGTGCCTTGGTGCAAGCAATGTAGACATTTTTCTTAATAAGAAAAACTGGGAAGTGATCTGATATGTCAGACGTAATTATTCCAGCAAGAAAATCACTTGGGTCTGTCATAAGATATTGTCAAGCAGCGTAGCACACTCTGAGGTTATTCGTGTAGGCTTTGTAATGATCGGAAGGAAGGATTGAGACTGAAAGGTTGTTAGGAAATTAGAGATTTGTTCATAGCTTTCATGTTCAGTAGATCGAGATCGATTTTTTACGAAATATTTCCTTGACGTCCCAATTCTCCATTGTAAATACAATTTTGAATTTTACAAAACATCCTTCAAAAAGAAATAATATGTACACTTTTAACCATGGTTAAAGTAAAGATGAGAGAAATATTTGTTATATCCATCGTAGATGGATGGTAGGCTGTGGACGGAAAGGGAGATGGCAGAGTGGAAGCAGACGCAGTGGGAGCAGACGCAGTGAGAGCAGACGCACTGAGAGCAGACGCAGTGGGAGCAGACGCAGTGGGAGCAGACGCAGTGGGAGCAGACGCAGTGGGAGCAGACGCAGTGGGAGCAGACGCATGCAAAGAGCATGCAGTGGAAGCCGACGGAATGGGCTCATGGCCTGAATGGATCGGAATGGGATCAGGTATAACTGAAACTTCATAAGAAGGCTCAAATTGTTGATCGACAAAGAAGCTAGGCACAGCCCCTTCTTTTCGGATGCCTTTCCTGAGACAAGCTGAGAAAGCCCAGTCTTGATCCTTGAAATGATTAGAGCAAACATAAGATGCGTCTGTAACCGGCCTCTTCAATTTATGCCTTCCGATCGCCTCCATCCACTGCTTCTTGGCCGATTCGTTCCTAGGAAACCTTAAAAAGAAATAAATGGATTAGAATAATAAGTGAAGATGAACCGAGAAGTTACAGTACACGGAATTGTTGTTGTTATTACATAATAAAGTTTCAGCTTCCATTTACCACGACAAAGATGTTCCAAGAGAGGAAGGATGAAGGCACCATTTAGTATGGAGTTGAGGGAAAGCGGAATCTATGCACCAGGTGCATAGAAACAGTAAGCTAAGAAAGAATATCAGTAAACCAGAAAAAAATCGAAGAAGAAAGTAGTATGTGCTTTAAAACAGGAGAGCAGTGAACTGAAAATAGATGGTCGGTAACAAAACAAAAACCTATCCTATTTTAAAAAGAAGAGAGCCTACCCAACCTTTAGCTCGGGCCTTCACAACTTGACTCTCTCAAACCCCGTTCCCTGATAACTGAAATGAACTACCTCAAAACTGAAACAGTTCCCTCATTGCACGGCCTTTAGTTTAGGGTACACCATGTTAGGCTCTTTGACTGATTTTGTAAGCAATTCCACGGTTAGTCTTGCTATTCGACATTCGATACTTTTACAATTTTATTAAAATAAAACCAATATAAGCCGTACACGGGTAGAATAATGAAATTGTTTGCTAATATATCTAACAATATATATTTAATACTTACATTAAAGTTTTCGATTAGGGATAATAACACTAATTTTGCTATGTTAATTTTATAATTGATAAAAAATAAACTGAAATCCATTCGATAGATAAGTGTTTTTAATCGTATTGCAACGCAATGTAGATTAGCTATAATAACAACAGGTTATGGAAGTGTTCCCAAACAATCTCTCAAATCAATTCAAAACAAAAATAGTTTCAAAATTATCTTTCTCATCAATAATGGTTCCAAAATTGCGGATAAATTACTGGGGAAAAATCAGGCTTAGTCCGGAGTCTCGAGCCTGGAATCCGATCACACACCTCTATTTTAAGAACGACTTTTCTCAGAGATCGTTTTAAGAAGTTCTAACTCTGAAGACATGCTTTTCTTCTTTCGTTTCCTCACAAAATTAGTTGATTGGAGGTTACCATTAAACAATCAAAACAACTAAAGCACTCCTGCACGCATGGATGAATGACCAACGAAATATAAGTTTTCCTATTATTCATGCATCAAAGAAAAAGAAAGAAAGACATTTTATTTCAAATACAGTACAAACATGAAATGTCAATACGTTGGTTTTTAAGACACCTTAACATTAACATCCTCAACTTATAATAACACATTTGTATCGTAACACCCGCGTAAAAAGTTGAATCAAAAAATGATTGACAGAAAAGGACAACAAAAATGAGTTCCCTTTCTTGCCTAATCTGATTTTGATAGTGCATTTAAATATAAAGTAACTAAGAGAACACAATCCTCGTAACGAGGAATGTGCTCGTACAGGTATAAATGTACATGTGCTTTAATTACTCTACTCCTTATATCTATTCCTCTGCTCAACACATTATTACCGACTGAGGAAAAATTTTATTTCATCTCTTAAAACTGTTCACCAAGGAAAAGCGTGGTCTATTCACTAATTACTGGAAACTGAGAGATGCGTTGAATAAGATTTTCAAGCAAGTTATGGACGGCTCCATTTGTGAACCAGGAGGTGAATTTTGAAATTTATGGGATAAAAGGATTAAATTAATATGTGATGTGAAGACCTGTTTTCTTGAATTTCTGAGAATATGTCAATGCACTTAGAATTCACGTACTAATCTATCAAGTGCTAATTTTCTTCCAAACAGACCTCGAAACACGTATTTGCCTCGTAAGACGTCGGTCCATTTTTGTTCGTGTTATAGGATCCGCCAGTAGTGATATGTAGCTACAACCTTAGTCTTCACATACCTGTTCAACAGAGCTTCATTACAGAGCTTTCATTATGAGATGCTTCTGCCATCATCAGAGCAAATGTATTTATTTATTGATGAAGGCAACCGAAGTACTTCCAACATACATCTTGTTTTAACCCTTTCGGTCCTGACGGCTACTCCAGTGCCAAGTTGGCTAGTGCTTCCAGTTTAGGGCATCTAACCTAGTTTTAAACTAATTTAACTAGTGAGGGAATATTTTGGAGTAATAACAAAATTAGGGAAATTACAAACATTCATTAAACTAGTTTTTAAACAATTCCAGAAATCTGCACGCGTAAATTACCATAGGTTACCATAGGCCCCTGTAATTACCATAGGACCCTGTAGCACGCGTAAGTTCATGCTACAGGACCCGAGCAACATATTCAATACCCTTTCCATTTAACTTGAGATTTTTCTGAACTTTGTTGATTTTTGGTAAATTCGGGCAAAAACGTATAAATAATTTCTTCGTAAATACGAAAACTTTATTATCAACATCAAAAATTTCTGTCGCCAAGCATCGAGCTTCAAAGATTCAAAAAATTTTTAAAATTAAAATAATGAAGAAGGCACTTACTTAAGCTAAAAGCACCACACTAGGACAATTTCACTGACAATTCAGGGTAATGACAACTTTTTCCCCAGGAAGTTTTTACCCAAACAATTTGAATTATCGTACCGAAAGGGTTAACTAGCTATCTTTCTAAGATTGCTTAATCTGTTATGGAAAAATCTTCAAAAACCCTTCATGAAAATTTTTAGAGCAATGAACAATCAAGAGTTTCTCGATTGGTCCGCCTACTTAAATGTCTAAAAATTTTCCCTCTAATATTTGAAATCTATTCACTGATCTCACTTCAGACTTGCTTGTTATAGTATATGCAATAATAATTATTTTCTCCCTTTACCTTAATTTTCCAAAAAGATCCAGAACTGAAATTCCAGTACATATTTTTTATAATCCCGTTTTACCGAAAGAGTTTAAGGTGAACAGATATTACGCCTAAGCAGATTTTTTATAATTTCCAGATTTATATTCAAACCACTCATTCATAACGTACGTCGACTAAACTTACTTGAAGAATGCGAGTCCAGGATTCTTTTCTGCTGCAAGCCCACAAATGCAGCAATACCGAGTGCGAACCATTACGGTAACGCTGTACTCGTACACTTTGGGGAGTCAAGTTTAGTAACGTGAGCAATGTCTTGCTGAACAGCTACAATTGACACAAATTTCTTCGGTAACCTGCTGTCTGTAAAACATTTTTGCAATATAAATGATACGAGTATGAGCATGCACGAGCTTTCATTATGTTATTCTATGTATAAAATATAACAGCTTAGATATTAAGTTTTAACTTACAATATTTTAATGTACTTCATTTATTTATTCAACGAAATTGGCTGTTTTAATTTTTTCTATACTACCGTATCTTATAGTAATAAACATCGTTTCTTTCTTATAACTAGTTAAGAGACGAGATGCATACGCTGGATCTTGATGAAGAGCGTGAAATTATTCCCAACTATATTCCTTAACTCATACGGAGCAGACACTGTCTGCCATGGTATAATGGTGGATGCTGATGTTGACGTTTTCTCATCCAACTGTAACCTATCATAGGCTACATTGCCTCACGCCACTATAAGCTGATGCATAAAAGTCAGTTTAGAACGTAATAACTCCGTTCACAACACGCAGTGTTAGAAGTAAAGGCGTTAGGTAGAGTCAATGTCAGCGAAAATTGCATGCAGATGCACTGGTAAATAAGACTTCCCACCAAACAAATATTATCATAAATAGGCACTGGAACTCATTCAACTGGGAAAGTTCACTTCTATCGGATAAATTACTAGGTGGTCATGTTTTCATTATGGTCATTGAGTTACCATGAGTGAAGAAATAGATACTAGAAAGCAATTGAAAATGACTAAATTTAATACAATGGTATAATCGCCTTATAATATGCTAGATTTTTCATTATAACGTTTTTTCCCTGTTTGATGATAGATTCATACGTCATTGCTAAGTTGGCATCACTGCAGTCCAGTGTCATTATTTCATTCGTTTTCCTCACAAAGTATTCCGATTGCGTCATCTTTCCGCTTTATCGTCGTATGATACCGCAATCAGCATACATGAACAAATAAGTATTCACTGTTTAGCAATCTTTATTTGAACTGAAGATATTATTGGATTAAATTTAATCTTAAATGATATTTTTCTTCATTTACAGGCGTAAACTAGTAATATAATGTAGCATTTAGTCTCAGAAATGTCAGCGTGAACGCAAATAGTATACGTATGTACGAACACACAGTGTGCAGGAGAAGCAAACACCGCTCTTTTTGGTTTGGGGGCTATCGAATTTTAATTTTTTTCCGCTAAAGTATGTGTTCTGGTGTTGGAAACACGAAAATACTAACCATTTTGTGGAACAAATTTCTATTAGGCTTGAAATTTACTTATTCCATTAATGATAATAGTGCGGTTTCTCGATACGTTTCATCCACGCAAACTCACGAGTCTATCATTTGTCGGTGAGTGTCTCCCTGACGTTTGCCCTCAATCATTTCTTTTGACTAGTGACACGAGTTTTTCAATACTCGTGTGTGTGTGTGTGTATCATCTAAATGTATTAATTTTAAGATATTTAAAAACCAATGATGGTACTTTTGTAGTATCTCTATTGGAAATAAACCGTTTTTCTTTCTTTTTTTCTTTCTTAAGACTATGCCATACACTCTCAGTAGTGTGTGCGTGCACCTGTTGCAGGATCCACGAAATTTTTACTGTGATTGACAGTGAGGTGTATGAAATTATACCCTTGATTAGGTTAGTAAGACTTAATGAATAATTACTGCACAAAATTGTTATCATTTTCGTGTTTTTCACACCAAAATAGATACTTTGGCGAAAAGAAAACATTAAAATTCGATAGGCCTCGAAACAGAAATGATCCGAAAACACGCAAACTGTGAAATTGTTCGTGAATTTTTCAAACATCTTAAAATAGAAGAAAAATGCAAGATTCGTAATGTACGGCGATTTACATGCTAAATTAAAATAGAATTTTCAGCTACTTCTATTGTAAATTTGCAAAAACTTTAAAATGCACCTTCAACTTTATTTAATTGGTTTGATTTTTGTTAGCCTGTCACATACTTTAAGAAATTGAAATTGGGTCGAACTATATAAGTTTTAGTAGTAAAATGATAAGAATTTTATGTCGCTACTGTGTTTAATAATTCATGCTACATAGCTTTCCCTTACTGACCGTATGTGACTCATCAGAAATTCTAAGTAGTATATTCAGTTCGCGGGCCTGATTAAACGCTGTAATTCAACAGTTAGCTAACGAATTTACCAGGCACCAATAGGCTCTTTATTTGATTATACTTTTACTTTCATTATTTATGATCATTTGTATGATAAAATACGTATCATTGAAAAGTATCGGCCAGATTTTGTCTGTACCGATACCAGTAAATAAGACCGATACTGCCGAGACCGATACATCACTACAAAATATTCAAGTATTAGTTCACATACATCATTTTATCTCATCAGAGAGTAGTAATGAATAAATGACAAATAATTTAGTATTAAAATGAAGTCAAATCACAATAGGGTTTGAGAAATTAAATAAAGATGATTAATAAGGTAATACCTAACAATAAAATTGGTAAGTGAACCGTAAAAATTAAAAACGAAACAAAAACCTAATTTAACAGACTAAGAAGAAGTCCGACCTCACCATACTAAGGTCAACAAAATCCTGTGAGAGCGGTCAGCGTTCATACTCCTAACACATGTTAAATGCATTTATTTATTATCTCATTTCGATTCAGCATGCCCATTCGTTATATTAAGACAATCAGCTCCACAGTCACCTTTTAACCTAATTTAATCGCCTTTGCCAAAGTTAGATGACTGCTTTAAAAGTTGAAATACCTTCTAGCCTGAACAAGTAATGAATGCAACGGTAAATGTAAAGGACTTGACCATAATCGATTTTACACTTTTTGATCAACAAATATTGTTGATGAGACCAAAATAAACAAGTTTTCTTCAATGCACTTTCCGTCGGAAATGAGTATTTTAAAAGTTATGGCATTAAATGAGTTACCGGAACTCCATTGTGCATCACCCTATTACAAACGTAAAGAGGTTGGGTCGTGAGGGGTAGCCACAGTTCTTTTCGTTTTATAATTTTCACTAAAAGAACTGTTGCTACCCCTCACGACCCAACCTCTTTACGTTTGTAATAGGGGGTTTGCTCTTCGTCGGCTTGGTTGGCGCGCGGGAACGCCTGTTTACTTTCACGTCGGACCGCGCGGTATATTTTTCCCCGACTCAAAGACTGGAGTTACGGTAACTCATTTAATGCCATAACTTTTAAAATACTCATTTCCGACGGAAAGTGCATTGAAGAAAACTTGTTTATTTTGGTTTAATTAACAATCATTGTTGATCAAAAAGTGGGAAATCGATTATGGTCAAGTCCTTTACATTTACCAATGCAACAAAAGAGGAACAAAGCGCAAGTAATTGAATAATTCTAAAGCGACATATGAAAGCTCAACTCATTATATTTACATCACTCTTGCTATCAAATGGGAAGAATAATAATGGGACTGTACCTATACGCACGAACTCGATCATCACTCAAGATTCCTCGTAGATACCATGTCAGGCAAAATTATCTGACCCGTATCTAGGTCTAATAATATGCAAATGAAGTAAAGCAACAAAAAAGTGTTTTCAGTTTCAAAAGTGTTTTCGGTTTTAATGCAATTTTGTTCCCATATATTTTAAAAATTAAATCAATCAAAATATTAAAAGGGATCCATTATTTTCCTCGCACAGTCAAAGGCGTTCACGATAGTTGTCTAGATTTACCTACAAATGTGTCGTATGATTTTGCCTAACCCTGTACAAAAACAAGGTTATGAAAATAAATGGAAAAGATGTTCCATGGAAAACAGTAATTGGATATGGACTATGGCATTCACTTTGCCGAAAATTTAGTTTCTAACTTATACAGAAAGAGAGTCGATATTATGCTAAACTTAGGCTGAACGTAACTTATCGATTTGAGATTCTTAGATTTCGAAAGATAATAAATTGTCTTTCCTCACTTGGGGAGACTTGATAATATCAGAATTCCTAACAATGACACACCAACAGTTTAAAACAATAAATATTACAGGCCCTGAAGAAAAAGATAAATATCACAGAGCGATTTTCACGCACACCTCACGCTAAGATTTCTCTTGCAACACTAATGTTGCTTTGGAAAATCGGAGGTGGAGTCGTACAGGAGGTTAGGTTCAAGCGTCTGTGATTGGCTGTGAGGTAGCCACGTATGGGGCCGTGGTTTCACCCCAGTCTCTCAACTTTTGCAGCCAAATTGAGCCCGATCAGAGTGCGCTATGCTCCCTCCATATATCCTAGCTCCATGCGAGCAGTACCGTTTTGAACGTTGACGGGAGAGGTGCTCAGCCATGACTTGCTTCGCAATTGAGTAGACAAAACTCGAACGCTGAATTCTATAGACGCATTTAAAAAATTCGACTGCTTGCAGAATGTGATGAGCAGCGCTTACAGAAGGCTAAAGCACAGCGCAACGAGCGCTTTGGTTTTATCCTGCGCACCATACGGCTGGTCGCATTCGCGCACCTACCCGTACGACACGCTGAGGCAGACTGACGCCTTGCATTGCATTCCGCGGTGCTTCATCTTGCGTGCTGAGTGTATCATGTCGCCAGTTCTCACTTAAACTGGCGGACGGATCCACTGCCGCAATTTCTCGAGTCATGAACGCCAGTGTATCGGGGCCTTAAGGAGAGTGGTGCGGCTAGCGCACCCAAACCTAGCTTTGGGCGTGGCCATTATGATGCGTCTAACGACGCCAAAGCTGCCACTCGTCTTTCACCGTCTGATGGGCTACGGCCACCCGTCCACCCCCAGAGAGAGGCAAAACCTCAATCTGTCGATAGAAATAATAATTATAACAAAATGAAGAGGAATTGGAATCAAAGAAAGAAAAATAAGGCAACTGCTCACACTGGAGGACGTTTTCAATAAGGAGCGATTCTTCCCTCCTTACTACGTCTTGACATTCCCAGGAGTAAACATTGAATCAGAGATAAAGAATTAAAAAAGTTAATGAGAAACCCTAAGAAGATCTCGAAAATGAACCGGTCATCTCTATTAATTGAGGTGCAAAGTGAAGAGCAAGGCCGTGCTCTGAGCACGTTGACGAAATTAAACAATGTACCTGTTGTGGTGGAGCTCCATAGGACACTAAACTCGGTGAAGGCGACTGTCCTCAGCGATGCCATGGGGCAGAGTTCTGAAGAAGAACTGCTCGTGAAACTAAAGGACCAAGGAGTGGAAAAGATAAAGCGAATGAAAAGGCGAGTAGACGGAGAGTTGGTTAACACCAGCCGATATATTATAACTTTCGCTCATGTAAGACTACTTGCCCTTATCACACTGGCCGATTGGCATAGGGAGATTGTGGTACTGTATGTGCTTAAGCCGCTGCGATGTATCAAATGCCAAAAAATCGGACACAAGCTAAATTAGTGTAGTGCCACGGAAGTGTGCGCACGGTAGGGAACCAGTGGACACCGTATGACAACATGGGCAGAGGACCCATCCTGTGTGAATTGCAGTGGGGACCACCCATCGAGTTGCAGCGACTGTGACGCATATAAGTTCCGAGCGGAGGTTGCAGCTACGCAAGCCAGAGAACACATCACCCTTTCGAAAGCTATGAAAAAGTGAGGGACCGATTCCACGAGAAAAAAAAACCTACAGATTTGTCACAAACAGATCAGACTCGAATAACCCTAATACAACTCCTCTAGGCACCAGATATACCCCATCTAAAAAAGACGACTCCTCATGTTCGTCGTCATCGCGGCATACGGAACTTAACACCATAATTTCAGGCCGGTTTGCAGCACTGGCAGACGAAGATGACGGAGGGAACCGCAAATTCGAAAACCTTTCAAACTCTAAACAGATCCAACCCGAAAACAGCCAGATAACGTAAGAGCCGAGAAAGCGCCGAGCCTCACTCCCATGCAGACACCTTGCCTAAACAGGGAGAAACCTGATTTAGGACAGAAACCGAAACAGGGAGAAACAGCGAAAAAAAGACGAACCGGCGAATCTAAGCAAAAAGCGCCTACAAGCTACCCGAACAGTCTGGTTAGCTACGACAGTATAGAGGAAACGTGTGAAATGGAAACCAATCAAACCAGTAAGAGCTTGGGACGTACCAGACCATCATCGCAACATTCTGCCAGACAGAAGCGCCCCGAACCTACGCGGACGCTATACTGTATGTATGAAAACTAGGGGCTGACAGATCCTATCAAGAAGTCGAACCAATCAATACGCCCTAAAACAAAGAAATCTTGAGCCTATCCCTGTATTACAGGGAACAATCCGCCCATCAGCTAGCACTGGACTGGGGAAACAACCCATTCAGCGTGGCGCTGAATAGCCCACCTTTTTTTTTCAAAAAATGTTAAACAGCATAATGCAATAGAATATACAATCATATAAGTCAAGATTATCAGAACTAAAACTATGGCTCAAACCAATATCACCGATATGCATCTGCCAACAAGAAACCCTAATCAAACATCCAACTATACTTGCCCACCAGCTGATTACTCGCTCGTTCTGTCGCCTCCAGTTCGCGATGACGGACACGAGCGAGGTGTGGCAATTCTTTTACACCGTAAGGATAATTTTGATAATTTACAATTAAATACCGACCTTCAAGCTGTCGCAGTAAAACTTTACCTTGGAAACAATACACTATATGTTGCATTTTTCTTCCTCATCATCAAATACGAAAATAACAAATGGTTAATCTCATTCAACAACTGCACCCGCCGTTCTTGCTGCTGGGAGACATGAATGCCAGAAACCAGCTATGGGGAGAAAACTTAATAAACCTCCGAGGCCGAATGCCTGAAGATCTCCTAATCAACAACAACAACGTATCTCTACTGACGGAGGGTGTACACCCCACGCACTATTACGTCCAAACCAATACATACTCCTGCATAAATCTGTCTTTCTGCTCATCCGGCTGCATTGCAGACTTGTCGTACAAAGTCCGTGACTCTCTATATGATAGCGATCACTATCCCATTGAAATAACCATCCTGGAACAACATGTCTGTACGGGACAACCATCGCGCTTCGTCACAAGAGTGTCAGACTGGAGGCTTTTGAGACGCTTACCGCGGTGGACAATGAGGAGCTTCTCTCGAGCGAACATCAATCGAGGTATTAGTTACCCTCATCGAAATTAAAATACGCGAGGCTGCGGAAGCGTCCATACCCCGCAGTGGAGAAGCTTTGCGAAGACCGCCCGTGCGGTGGTGGTGCGAAGAGTGCCGGCTGGCGAAAGCCGAAAGAAAACTAGCGGAACGAATATTAAAAAATCGCTACACCTTAATTAATGAAAAAGCTTACAATAAAGCCAAAGCCCGTTCCCACTAGGTTTTTATTCAATGCCGGAAGAACTCAGGAAAAGCATTTGTGTCTACCCTGAACCGGCACACCAGCCTCCGCCAAATCTGGAAGAAAATCAACAAAATATCTGGAAAATATGCTGTCGACCTTCACCATCACTGTACTCGAATGGGATAGGCTCGCCGCTACTAGCATCGCAGTGGAACGTCACCAACCTACTCGCCGAGACCTTCTCCCAGGCCTCCAGCCCGACTAATATCTCCCCTCAATTTGCAAGACATAAGAGAGAGACCGAGAACCGCCTCCTCGGCTCTACAACACTCGAAGATCGACCGTATAACGCACCCTTCAACATAACTGCATACAAATCTGTATTACGGCTTGTTGGCGAGATCCAGCATCGACAAGGCATTATGGGCCCAGCATCGACGAGATCACGTACTCCATGATCAAGCACAGTCATTCAAGCCTACAAAACCTTATCCTCCGTCTGTATAATAAAATTTACGCAACCTCTTCTATCCCTAACCAATGCCGCACCGCAATTATTCCCACTTTCCCTAAACCTAACAAAGATCCAAAGATCCGCAATCTTACCGATCTATCTCATTAACCTCATGTCTCTGCAAATTGCTAGAGAAGATGGTCAACGAGCGCTTCATGTGAGCCCTGGAATTGAGCGGATATATAACCCCAACGCAGTCAGGATTTCGATTCTACAGGAGCACCACGGACTCCCTAGTTCAACTGGAAAGTCAGCTCCAAAACGCCATCGCCTTCAGTTTGCACTCCATGGTGATCATGTTCGGCATTGAAAAAGCTTACGATGCAGCTTGGAAATATGGAATCCTTAAGAAGCTACACGGGTATGAACTGCGAATTCTCCTCCCCTTATTCATCAGGGAATTTTTGGCTGACCGGAAAATACAGGTGCGATTTGGGCGCGTCCTCTCAGAGTCGCGAACACTGGTAAACGGAGTGGCGCAGGGCAGCGTACTCAGCTGCCTTTGTTTTATGGTCGTCATTAATGGCATCGGCACCAACCTCCCACAATCAGTCCGTTCCTCGCTGTACGTTGACGACTTCATGATTTATGCCTCCGAACCATCGACAAGGGGAGTAGAGCGACAACTCCAGTTGGGCCTCAAAACACTTGAGAAATGGACGCATGAAACTGGATTCCGTTTTTCAACACCCAAAACCAAATGTGTGCATATGTGCAGAAAGCAGAACTGACCGAAACTCGCCCCGAATCTGGCCCTCCTCAATGAACCAATAACCTGCATAGCACATCACAATTACTTCGGTCTTTGCATAGAAAGTAGCCTAACATGGCGTAAACACATAATGCAACTAAAAAAGTCATGTATCCAAAGTCTGAATAACCTAAAACACATCTCCCAAAAGAGGTGAGGTGCAGACCGCATCACTCTGCTCAGACC
This sequence comes from Morinoia aosen, assembly GCA_030386875.1. Taxonomy (NCBI): domain Eukaryota; kingdom Metazoa; phylum Arthropoda; class Malacostraca; order Amphipoda; family Talitridae; genus Morinoia; species Morinoia aosen. Next base: position 17,262,854 of record CM059575.1, on the reverse strand, counting down.
ATGCACCATGCTGATCAAACAAAAAATAGATTACGGGCTTGAAGCATACTCCTCTGCTTGTCCTACACTTCTACAGTCCATATCAACTATCCAAAACGCAGCTATACGCATCGCAACCGGAGGGTTCCGCTCTTCCCCAGTTAAAAGCCTTGCAGCTCTGGTACTACGTTCAGCCTTTATAGACCATTGTGCGAGGCATGAACAAAATACAATCATCTTCACAGACGGATCGAAAACCGAACAAGGTGTTGCGTACGGCTACAAACATGGTGACCGAGTAGTCGCAACGCGAATCCAGAGCAGTGCATCCCACTACACGGCTGACCTGCTCGCCATCCGGGATGCTATTTCATACTCATCAACGCTACCCGGAAACTCGGTCACTATCGCAACCAATTCAAGAAGCTTCATATAAGCAATTACAAACATCCGCCACCCAAACCCTATAATTGCTACGATTAAGGAATTACTTTTCCATGACCACCGCAGATTCTTCTTATTTTGGGTACCAAGCGATTTTGGAGTTGTCGAAAACGAAGCCGTCGACGCAGCTGCTCGAGCTGCGACAGAAGACGGACCAATAAATCATGTTGGTATACCACAAACGGACTTGAAAACTTACAGTCGAAAAACCCTGACCACCGCATGGACCGTAGAATGGCACACAATTGTCAATAACAAGCTCAGAAGCATTCACAACGGCACCAAGCCGTTCCCCAACACGCAGTGTCCCAACCGTCACTGGGAATGACCCTGTGTCGCCTACGAATCGGTCACACCCAAATGACTCATGGACACCTAATGGACAACAGCGCATCGCCTTATTGCGACGACTGCATAGTGTCCCTGACCGGGTAACACCTGCTTATTGAATGCCCTTCACACATGGAGGAGCGTATACATTTCTTTGGTCCTAACCCAGGCAACCTCTTTCTGTCCGATTGCTTAGTTGGGAAACCGTCTGTTGTATAGTGAAGTACTGGTGGTGTTAATGGGACTTCCGGCGGTTGAGATTTATAAGTCTAGATTTCTAGATTTCGCTCGGCACGGATGCCTTATAGCTTCGGACCACATGTCTAGACAGGGCATCCGCCGGAAGAGCCGATGGGCGCCTGGCGTTTGCGGGCACCGGTTGGGTCGGAAGCGCTCCTACCGCCGGCGCCGGAAGACGCCGGGTGGAACTTCATTGTTACGAACTAGACTTAAGAGCAAGCTGTGTGAACTACGGAGACCAGTACAATACTAAAAGTCCTGATGTGCGTTTCCTTTGCTCCTGCCTGGTATTCGGCTAGGCGAATTGAAGTCAAAGCTTCCTTTTACACAAACCTAATGTCGTACTGAAAATACCGACATTACAATTGGCGACGAGAACTTCGAATCTCCTAAGGGAATTTGAACTTTACAAGTGCTCTAAAATTAGGATGGCGTGTTCTACAATTAGCTGTCCTCCATTCGATGTTGAAGAAGAAACAGTTAGTGAATTCCTTCAGAGGTTTCAAATGCAGTGTGCAGACGCTCTTCAGAAAGCGGGAAATAATGGCGGTAAAAAAGCTAGTATTTTAATTAAAGCATTGCCGATAAACATAATTACTGATCTACAACGAAGAATTAAACCTACGCTACTCACTGATGCTACATATGAAGAACTGGAAGAAAAATTCATGCAGCAATTTGAAATCAAAAAATTCATCGTCGGTGCATCGGTTATATTTCTGAATAGAAAACAAGGTGTTAAGGAATCCATAGAAAGTTCTGCTAAAACGTTAAATGACTTAGCACCCGCATGCAACTATGGTAATTGCTGTCGTAATCGTTTATTGAGAGATGCCTTCGTGGCTGGGCTACATTCAGCGCAAATTCTCAGCGCGGTTCTACAGAAGTGCGACAGCAAGTTCTTCAACGAATGCGTTAAACATGCAAAACTCATCGAACAGTTAAGCTCCGATGCTCAAGATATTATTCGTCAGGATTCATCTTCATCGTTTTTCACTACAGAAAAACTCCCCCCGAACTACATATGCATTCGCTGCGGAACCAGGCGGAAGCATCTTGCAAATAATTGCTATGCTTTGAAATTGAAATGCCAAAAGTGTGGAAAAATAGGCCACATTTCTAAAGTCTGCAAATCTAAGACGGCAGCACGGCCTTCTCCAGCAGGACCTACACGAGAAAAATCTGAAGCCATTCGCTCCTACGCGGTGCAGCCGGAGATGAGCGGTTGCCGTTGCAACGTCGGAAGAGAAGACGTGTTAGTGAAGAGTTCACGGGTGCCTCTACAGCAGAAGAACGAAGTTTTTCTACAAAAACCTAGGAACGAAAGTGGTGACGGTAATTCTGTACACGAATTTTCTGATTATCCCTTGAATGATTCCAATTTTTTAGAGTAAACACCACTGTAATTCCCGTTACTAAAGAGCCTACTATGATTACATGCAACTTAAATGGTAAACCTGTTGAATTTCTCCTTGATAACTGCAGTGCCGTGTCAACTATACGTAAAAGAGATGCACTTAAAGTTGGTGCTGTTGTAAATCCTAAGTGCAGCATGATTCTCGGTTACAGAGGTGGCTCTGTAAACCTGCTTGGTCCATCTTCAGTAACTGTCACTTACAAAGATGTTAGTTTTGATCATAAGTTTCTCATTGTGGAAGATGATAGAATCAACTTACTTGGCCGAGATATTTGTTCTAAACTCAACGTAAACGTTGTCATTCCTAATAAATACGACTCCATAAATAAAACGGATTGTCATGATTTGCCGAGAAGTTTGTCGTTGAAATATGATTCATATTTACCATCTGATTCCCAGTCTAACGTTAGAGAAACAAAATGTGTTGCCCAATGCAGTTCCTGTATTTTGTAAAGCACGCCCTGTTTCTGTAAGACTAAGAGACTCTGTCAAAACCGAACTGGAGCGCTTGCAGAGTATGGGCAAAATTTCTAAAGTGTATGATAGCCAATGGGTATCTCCTACCGTTGATGTTCTAAAGTCTGACGGCAGTGTGAGAATCTGTGGAGATTTTTCAGCCCCCATTAATAATTTTCTGAATCCAGTTCAATTTGTACTACCTGTTATTGACCATTATAGACCGACCGGGGTTGAAAATTTGGCCGGGGCCGGGGCCGGGGTTATCAAATTTACTTCGGCCGGGGCCGGGGCCGGGGCTGGGGTTCAGACCGTGTCAGGACGTGTCACGACGACGTAATGCATAACGCCGGTTAGTGGCTCAATGCATGTTGAATTACGTTTGCGGTTGGGTGTGTATTTATGTCAAGGCAATAAAGCTTGTAGACTTGCAGTTGCAGTGCTTGTTGAATTATTTAATACAGAAACAATAATAGTAATTAAATGTTCCGGGTGTTCCACAAAAATGTCCCCGACTTTTTAATTGATTCTATCTCCTCTTTAAAATAACATACTTGAACTGTCTTTTTCTCACAATGTGGTAAATATTGTTTCCTTTTCGAATAATTTAATGAAATCAAAAGGGCGAAATCTATTTTAGGAAATCTATTACGTAAAATGAAAAGAAGAACCAATATAAAAGGGAACGTTCTTTTAATGGCAAACGTTTCGGAATCTCTGATTCCATCATCAGTGCTGTAAAACAAGGAATAAAAAACGATAATGAACAAATTGCGAAAAAGCTATAAGAAATTAATATCACTATACCTACATCGAAAAACAGCTATGCCTAAGCATGAAAAATAAAAACAGAATTTCTCTAAAACATTCGAAGCCCAACGTACACATACACCTAAATTCTAGCAATTGAATCAACACACAATGACATCTACACAAAGTAACAGAACTGCATACACACACACACACACACACACACACACACACAAAACACACACACACTGATACACACACATTCCAACACACTCCTATTTACACAGTTGGGGCAATATTTAATTTCATCGCACTTTTATCATTATTTAGCTGAGGTTGATGGGTAAATTGAAAAATGATTCCAAAATTCTAAGGTCAAATTCCTCTGCAGTTCTGCAAAGTATGGAGAAATTGGAACTTTTGAAAGGGTGGTTTGAACTATGGCAATGATCTCTGATGGCTGACTGGGAGGGAGATGAGTATGGACGGCCGATGCTATGGGAGATACCAGAGTGTTGGCTGTGACGAATCAATTGCTGGAGTGTGGTACTTCCAACATAGGACTGCAGGCAGCAATCACATTTATACAAGTAGACACAACCATTTCTCAGGCAATTTTCCAAACGCTCTTTCCTATTGAAAAATGAACTTATTTTAAAACTATTTCTATAAAATGGTAACACGTCAATGAAAGTAAAATGAGAGTGTATCAGAGATAAAAGATCCTTTCTCATCTCCTTGAAAAGATAGCCCAAGAAAGAGAGCTCGACGAAAACTTTCTGCTTTGGTGCGGTCAGAATTGTATACACGAAGGGGAAAGTTTTTTGTCTAGAGACTTTTTAACCAGATTGTTCATTAAAGATACAGGGTATTTATTTTGTACAAATAACTTAGTGATATATTCCACTTCGTCATGAAATATTTTATATGAATTTGAAATACAGTTTGCTCTATGCAATAATGCAGTGACACTTGTTTTACTATAATCCTTGTAAATGCAACTGAGGAAATTGGTACATAATCCCGTAAATGTAGGTTTTATATAAACAGAGGTGGTGATCGTTGAATTAGTTTTCTTTACGAGAACGTCTAAAATGGCAATTTATCATTCTGCTCAGTTTCCATTGTGAAATTTATCTTTGCATGATATCCATTTATGTAGTCAAAGAATTTTAGGGCCTCTTCCTGTGAACGAAACAAAACGAATGTATCGTCTAGGTACCTACTGTTCCTATACGATACATTCACAGTAGGTATTTCACAGTAGGTATTTCACAGTAGGTATTTCACAGTAGGTATTTCACAAGGTATTTCATAGTAGGTATTTTATTCCTTGTTTTACAGCACTGATGATGGAATCAGAGATTCCGAAACGTTTGCCATCAAAAGAATGTTCCATTTTATATTGGTTTTTCTTTTAATTTTAGAAATAGTTCAAGTTTTTTAAAATCGTTTAATAACTATTTTACAGTGATCGATGTACTGAAAGAGGCAGAAAAACTATTTGTTCGAAGGAAAAGTTTTAAAAACAACACTGGTGATATTCTTCATTTCTCAATACCTGCTGAAAGAAATGGTGGGTATGTCGAAGGATTCTAAATTACTATTTTATTTAAACTTTATTTAATGTATTGCTTTGTAACTCTTTTAGGTTTTTGTTTGTTCGTTTTTTTGGAAAGTACAAAATAAGGAATAATATCAATAGTCTTTTAAAATATTTTCCTTCAAAAAATTAGTTTTTCTATCCGTTTCAGTTAATCGATCAATGTAAAGTTGTTATTAAACGATTTTCAATAACATAAATTGTTCGAAAGTGAAATAAAATGTACTATATTGTGAAAAAATGAAAATTAAAATGTTAATTTAAAGCGGAAATATCATCAATTAAAACTCTGACATTTTTGTGGGACACCCGGTATAATGACTAAAAGTAGTGCGTTAGCAGTATGGGATTCCTTTTATATATCAGTGAAGAGTATAGAAATTGAAGTGTGCTCCATTTGTGAAGCAAATATGCGACGAGGAGCGGCTGGTGCATCTTAAAAAACTTTCTCAACGAAATATATATGGCCAATCTAAAATCGACAAAAAATTATCAATTCCTGGCAGCTGAAGAAAAATCAAACAACGAAAAAATTGAAAAATAGAAACAAAACGAACAAGAAGAAGCACTATACGTCTATGTATTGAAAACAAATAAAGACAGTTTAGGGAGCAGCAGTGACAAAACTGCCGATTGCAGCAAGTCGTCTTCGTCTACTGGCAAACAGCTGACTTTAAAAGAAACATTTACTCAGTCTAAACACTGGGAACCAAATAATACTGACCAAATACATAGAGAAAAATTGTTAATTTACTGGATTTGTGACACGCTCAATCCTTACGACCCTATGGAAAAGGAAACTTTTTTATTTTGTAGGATTTTTGAATAAGGAGTTTAAAGTTTCATTAGAGAAGGTAATTACAACAAGACTAATTCCGGACTTCAGTATCCAAATTCAGTTTGCTATTTCAGAGGAAATACAAAAGTAAATCAACGAAAATAGCGTCTCATCAATAACTGCTGATATTAGGTGCCCCATAGACGATCAATTTAATTGTCAATATCATTGACTCAATATATTGATGAATTGTTTTTTGCCCGCTAAGTCAATTATTTGACGGTCGTCAATCAAGCCCACAGACAATCAATTTAATTGTCAATATTCACTATTGTCAATTATATTTACAATAAAATTGATCGTCTATGGACCGCTTTAGGACTTCTCCAAGTCGCGATTCTTTCATGTCAATAACTGCGCACTGGATTATAATTACACTGGATGGTAGCATAAATACTGCTTTTTCTTCTTAGTGACTGCATGTTCTTCAGGAGTGCAATGAAATCACAAATCTCTAGAGAAATCATTTTAAATTTATTTAAAAGACACGTGAATTTCTCACGTGCGGGTAGCCGGGCACGCTACGCTTTATTCACTTCAAATTATTAATCCAAGTCAAGTTCAAATTAATCCAAATCAACTTCAATTTAATCCAAGTCAAGTTCAAATTAATCCAAATAAAATTCATATCAATCCAAGTCAAGTTCAAATTAGTCCAAGTCGAGTTCAAATTAATCCAAGTCATGTTTAAATTAATCCAAGTCAAGTTCAAATTAATCCAGCCCCAAGTTGAATTAAGAATCGACATAGGTCCCTCGTTAACTTGAGCGTTTTTTGTATTAAAAATGTATCTGTTGGATGTGATGAGTAAGAAAAACGTTTTTCCTTCCAGCAAGGAATACATAAAAATTCTGCAGTATTAAAACAAGCTGTCGTAAAATGTGCTAAGTATCCGGCATCAGGAGGCGGAGTGTGATTCAGATCTGTGAGCGGAGTAACAGTTAGAAGTCAATTATAAAAAACTTCGTATTATACTACACATTAAAGTTGTTTTATAATTCTAAGTTAATGGCAGTATGCATCCATTCAAATAATTATGTTCAAAGGTACTTTTATGTTAAAGATACACATAGTATCGAGGATTTATTTACACTCATTTAACGATTTACATGCCTGAAATTCTACTTTATCACATTCATGAAATCATACGTGCATGCAATTACAAATGATTGCCACTGGACGATGTGAAGGTTCAACCTTTAAAATAAATGAGCAAATGCGATTCACTGAGTACTTATGTACGACACCATTTGATTACAATTTAAATGAGGACATTGGTACACAGATACAATCCTGCAATAGCAATAAAAATTGTGCCATCCCTTCAAATGAATAGGCCTAGGCAAATATATCATCTAGATCGATGAAAAAAATTGAAACTTATTTATACAAAAATCGTTTGAACAAGCAAAAACAGACTTTGTTGCTATATTTCTTTTAAAGTTTAAATCTACATATCATCCAATGGTAATCTTTCGTAGTTGGGTGCATACATGACTTTATATATGTGATAAAACGAAATGTTACGCATATAAATCTCTATATGAGTAAAGTTTAACGCATCGTTCCTCGATACTACTATGTGTATGTGCATGTGTAACATAAAATTGTTTTTGAACATAAATAATTGAATGGATGCAAACTGCCATTGATGTAGAATTGAAAACAACTTTAATGTATAGTTAACCCATTAAGGACGAAAATTATTGGGGCAAGGTATTAATAATTTTTCTGTAGGAATTTGTTAGTTAGGGCCCTTTTTATAATGTCAAACCATAAAAATGGGAAAAATTTAATGGGAACCATGATTTTTTGACTGGCAGGAAATCCTGCCACTCGTCTATAAATACATGGATTTCATTGGAGTCCACATTTCCATTTAAATAACTTCAAAATGTATGTGTGTACATTAAATTAAAACAAAAAGGATTGAGCATGATGTATTTACCCATGTATATATAATTCTAGGTAGAGATATTAGATAAAAAATTATATTAAAATTTATAAAATAACACAATAAATACGTTCGGTGAAAATGTGTTCCTTTATCACAAGGGTAGAATAACTATAGAAGCACACCCGTTTGTGAAAAATAAAATTCGAGACTAAAACTATGCAACAAAATTCTGGCATTTAGACAAATATAACCTTTCAATATAATAATATAATAATGAGTTTCTTTATAAGAATATATTTATAATAATTTCCATGTATTGATAAATTATACTAAAGCTCTGAGTATAAAAAGTGCCTAGGATATACAAAAAGTAGTTGATGTTTCCTATATAATAGATCACATATTTTCATTCTTTTCAACTCATTTTGTGTGGAAGGGCTCCATGCATTCGGAGTGAAGAGGGATGTCACACATTTTACACACGAATATTGCTCTAGAGGAACATTGCAAACGTCGAGCATTGGGTTTTCCCCCTTCATTAGCCAACTGAACTGCGTTGAACCGAACGCTTGATAGGCCGGACCTCTCGGCAGCTCCTTTGGACCAGGCCTTTTCTTTTAGGTGCCAGATTTTGTCATTATGGTGATTGACACATGACGGGTAAATTCAAGCAGTGAGATGTATTATTTCTCTATGTAAAGTCTCCATGAACAAACCGTTTGTGCATTGACGCTAAAAGCGAAAATAAGCCACCATCATTTTTTGGATCGAATCCTTATTCTGTATGATAATACCGCTTGATCGAAAAGATCTACACCCCCCAAGAATTTGTTATAAATGCTTATCGAATGAGGCATGTCCACAGGTATGTGGTACTTTTCAGCCTTGTCCCACTTGGAGGCCTCCTGAAGTGGATGATTTTTGAACATGTCTGAAGCGACCTTCACGGGCTTATTATCCTTCCACTTCACCACAGATACGTTTCCAGTGAAGGCTTCCTCCATGTTGCCACGAGGCTTCTTTATTGTTGGCCTTCGTCATTATTGGGGCCTTTTGCTACCCATCTTCTCTCAAAGTCCTCGTAGCCCCAACCTTCATTTTCGATGGTTTTTTCAGCCGAGGAATGTTAGCGAACTGGTTACCAAAAACCACATGCTGCCCTGGCCGTAATTTCAATTGATGAACCATCTCCAATACTACATTTGGGCCATGACCAAAGCCTGCACCAGGAATCCTGGTGTGAATGCCGCAATACGGCTCTACATGCAGTAGAGAGCCATCCGCTGAGAAGGCAGCCCACAGTTTGAAGCGAAACCGTATAGGTTTTCCTTTGGGACAGTGCTTATCACCATGTTTACCATAATAGGGGATCATCACTTCATCTATACTTGAATATTCTGGGATTTCCTCTAGTTTGCAAACTTTATTCAAGTGTTCAAACATGGACCGGACTTTATAAATTCGATTATCGTTGCCATTGTTTGTTCAAATGTATCCCTCCTCATTGGTCTGCAGGGAAGTTTGTTGTACTCTGAGAGTAATAGGATTGCCAAAAATATCCCCTGGTTTTCAGAAGTCATACATTCTGAAGGAAGAGACTTTTGCATGGCACAAACCTTACTTTGATGACAAATCTTTTCAACAAATCATTCTGTCTAAAATTTGTTCAGGCTTGAACATGATTTGTTCCTACTAGGTTTTAGAAGAACACTTTTCAAAATCAGGATTTTCATCAGCAGATTTATTTTGCGTAATTTTTTCCATGCAGGGAGAGATTTCTTTTGTGATGACTGTTATGATTTTGTTCTTTTTGATGTCTTTGGCGCATTAGCAACTTCATTTTCTGTGACGTTTTCTATTTCTGTCGCATTATCATTGTCCGTGGTGAGCTGGTTAGTGAGTAGAATTCGACAGGGAAGATGATGAAGGCTGCAAGTCACCTCGCCGTCGGTGTCGTCAGAATCACAATCCGTCATTGCGTTAGGATCCTGAAGCGGAGAAACAATACTAATAACGACACCTGTTTCACTGTCACTATCATTGTCCTCACTTTTCAATAAAAGATCAAGGATTTAATTATCGTTGAGCCTGTTGAGGGTAGAATATATTTTTATAAGCAATTCATCCATTTTATTTTATTATATATTCAGTATTATTGATATAAGAAACATTTTCATCATATATAGGCAGAATTCATGTATTTGATGACGAGTGGCAGGATATCCTGCCACTTCACTTTATTTGTTTGATAATTAAAATTTCGTGTCATAAATTTCAAAAATACAATAACAAGCATATTCTAACACTATTCAAGAGTAGTTTGAGCTATAACAAGCTAATATTTTGTTCACTGTTATCTATATACACACCATTGTTTCCGCGCCATTGCTGGCTGAGCCGAGCTGCACCTCACTCGGCTCTATTCAGACTGCTGCTGAAGACAGTTGTCAAGCGCTAGACTTGTGAAAATTGGAATGTAGCTAACTGAACCTAACCAAAACACAACTGAACCAAAACTTGACTAACTTTCTGAAAATTATAATTTTATATTAATTTTTTATTAGATGGCAGGATTTCCTGCCACTCGGCTTTAATGGGTTTTTTATAGTTGATTTCTATATGTTACTCCGCTCAAAGATCTGAATCACATTCTGCTTCCTGATGCTGGATACTTAGCACGCTTAATTTGAATTTAAATTGCATTAATTTGAACTTGTCTTGGATTAATTTAAACTTGACTCGGATTAATTTGAATCTGACTTGGATTAAATTGAACTTATCTTGGATTAAATTGACCTTGATTTGGATTAATTTGAAGTGAAAAAGGTGTAGTAAAAAACTAAAAACCCCGGCCAAAACCCCGGCTTAGGGCACTATTTTGCCGGGGCCGGGGTCGGGGCCGGGGTCTGCAAAAATTGTCGGGGCTTGCCGGGGCCGGGGCCGGGGTCAGCCAAAATGACCGGGGTTGGCCGGGGCCGGGGCCGGGGCCCCGGTCGGTCTGTATTGACCATGTCATTTCTCAAGTCGGAGACGCTAAGTTTTTCTCAAAAATTGATTTGTCAAACGCGTTTTTGCAAATTCCGTTGGACGAAGAATCAAAGAAGGTTACGACCATTAACACCTCTGAAGGTCTATTTATGTACAATTACTTACCCTATGGTTTACGTGCAAGCCCCGGTATTTTCAAGTATTCATGAATAGGACTCTTTCTGGCATCGATAACATCATTGTGTACCAGGATGACCTACTCATTTTGACCTCATCATATGATGCTCATTTGAAAGTTCTTGACAAAGTCCTGTCTGTCCTTAAAAATGCTGGATTTCGCTTAAATCTATCTAAATGTGCCTTTCTAACTGATAGTGTGTCTTATCTAGGGTACGTTTTCGATAACAAGGGTGTTCACCCTAACTCTGAGAAAGTAGACGCTATTCTCAATGCTCCTGTTCCTAAAAATCTCAAACAGTTGCAAGCCTTCATCGGATTGTGTATTTTCTATAGTCGTTTTGTACCCAACTTTTCTAATGCCATGTATCCTCTGTATTTGCTTCTTAAGAAAAGTGTACAGTTCCGGTGGACTCCAGAACAGGATACAAGTGTCCAGATAATCAAAGACATCTTTCGTTCGCATAAACCTCTAAAGATGTTTGATCCCAACCATGAAACTCTTCTTGAAACTAATAGTTCAGGTTTTGGAGTTGTTGCCATACTCATGTAACGCGTTAGTCCTTCTCATGATTGGTGTCCTGTTCAATTTGCTTCAACATCTCTAAGTAGTGCAGAACAAAACTACTCTAACATTGAAAGAGAGAGCCTTAGTGTTGTTTTTGGCGTTGAGAAATTCAAGAAATTTCTACTTGGTGCTAAGTTCATTATCCATGATGATCAAAAACGTCTTTGTAAACTTTTTGCACATAACAAGGGTGTACCTCTCAACTGTTCCGCTCGAATTCAAAGATGGGCTCTCAGACTTTCCCAGTTTGACTATGTTTTCAGCTATTCGAAAGGTAAATGTAACGTAAATAGCGGTTGTCTCAGTAGGCTTCCCCTACCCACAACGGTAAAAGAACTAGAACCGTACGAAATGATTTTTGCAGTGAACTCTCTCGATAAAGCTCCTGTCACGTGTGAAAATATAAAAACTCATATTGATATGGATAGCAAACTATGCCAACTTAAACACTACATAAAGTTTGGCATGCCTCCTAAACCTAACCCTAATTTGTCTAAATTTAAGAAACTGCTACCTCAGATGACCATCATGAAAGGTTGTATACATTATAAAGAAAGGGTTTTAATTCCCAAGTCATTGCGTAGTTTAGTTTTTGAAACATTTCATGATGGACATCCTGGCATTTGTGGCATGAAGTCGTTAGCCAGATCTGTTATTTGGTTTCCCGGAATGGACAGAACTATTGAAGACATCGTAAAATGTTGCCCTCAATGTCAATTAAATCGAGCAAAGCCGAAGTCTAGAAACGTAGAATGGCCTACTCCTTCTCGTCCTTTTGAACGTATTCATGTCGATCACTTTTTATACGAGAATAAAATTGTTTTCATTGCTGTAGATGCATTATCTAAATATAGTTGAATGCGAAGTGGTACCATCCACGAGTGTGTCAGATACTGTCGATGCGTTGAGAATGATTTTCAGCAGAAACGGGTTGTGTGATGTGCTCGTAAGTGACAGTGCTTCTAACTTTTCATCTCAAGACTTTAAAGATTTTCTAATTGCCAACGGCATTGAGCACCTTACACCTCCGCCCTACTCTCCAGCAAGCAATGGTCAAGCTGAGAGGGGGGTAAGAGTCATTAAAGACCTGTTGAAAAACTCTCTTCTTCCGAATCGTTCAAATCCCGTCTAGCAAAAGCATTATCTCAATCGCATTGTATTCCGCATAGTGTTACAAAAATTGCTCCCTCTGTTGCGCTGAACAATCGTAAATTTGTTACTTCCAGAGATAGAGTTCATCCTAAATATTCTGTGTCCAGGTCTAAGCCTATGAATGTAACTCAATTTGATGTTGGGGATCATGTTCTTGCTCTGAATTTAAGAAACGTTCCCAAATGGCTGAAGAGAATTATTGTTAGTAAAGTGGCTGTTAATATCTTTCATGTTCAAATATCATCATTAAATGTAATCTGGAAGAGACACTCAAATCAGTTGTTGCACAGTAGGTTGGAGTCTATCCGTAGTGGGGCAGCAGAGACTCCTGCTTTGCAACCGGTTAACAGTTCACCTGTACAAAATGAACCTCGTAGATCAAGTAGAATAACTAAACCTGTAATACGAATAGGTTGTTGAGTTATTCCTTCCCTTTGTCATATATTCATCTAAAGGGAGGGAAGTTGTTGTATAGTGAAGTACTGGTGGTGTTAATGGGACTTCCGGCGGTTGAAATTTATGAGTCTCGCTCGACACGGACGCCTTATAGCTTCGGGTCACATGTCTTGATAGGGCATCCGCCGGAAGAGCCGATGGGCGCCTGGCGTTTACGAGCACCAGTTGGGTCGGAAGCGCCCCTACCGCCGGCGCCATTGTTACGAACTAGACCTAATAGCAAGCTGTGTGAACTACGGAGACCAGTACAATACTAGAAGTCCTGATGTGCGTTTCCTTTGCTCCTGCCTGGTATTCGGCTAAGCGAATTGAAGTCAAAGCTTCCTCTTACACAAACCTAATGTCGTACTGAAAATAGCGATATTACACCGTCGGACTACAGAGAACCCTAATACTTCTATTTACATTCTATCGGCGCTCTTAATAATATATATATAGTTGGGTGGTGCAGGCACAGAGACTAAAGTTATGGGGAGACCGAGGTCGGTGTGCCAGCACTATTTTAACGTGGATAAGTGAGATGGCAGAGCAAAATATGCTGCAGCACTCGGCGCCCTGCCTGGGGACAGGGGGTTCCAGCATGGGTGAGCCGCTCGGCCAAGTGTGGGTGGATAGCTGGAACCCCCGCATGGGGGTACCAGCTACCACTAATAAAACTATACCTTTACCGGACCTCATCAGTAATTGCTAACTTAATCAAAAATGCACCAACTTCTATAGTTTGTGTACGAAGTTGATTTGCGGACCGGCACGTGGTGGCAGAGGCGCTCAACACGAAGCGTAGGTTGGCAGGGGGGAGGCTTAGTGGTCTTTCGCCTGATTCGAGTGAACTGAACGGCCCACCATGCCATCACTCAACGAAACGTTATTTGCCTCAAAATTGCAACTATGCCGCCACACGGCGACAACAGAAATAATATTTGCCCTAGATCAACTGTAAAAATGACGAACTAGGGAATATCGAATATACCGATAAAACATTTATGTAACGTCTTCGATGGTGATACGTCTTATATAATAATAATAACAATAATAATAACAATAATAATAATGCAATGGCAATTGTACGGAAATTTGGCAAACCAACTCTCTTCAAGACTTTCACGAGTAATCCTAAGTGGCCAGAGATAGTCAATGAGCTGATGCTAGGGCAGACTTCAGTGGACAGACCTGGTATGACAGCAAGAGTTCTCAAGCTTGAACAACAAGAGTTGCTGAAGGATATAAAATCTGGTGTTTTGGGCAATATGCTTTCTTATTTTAACACCATTGAATTCCAGAAACGTGGTCTTCCTTACTACCATTTTCTATTTATATTGGAGAATGACCATGGAACCTGGGAAGATATTGAGAAAATTGTTGTTGCAAGGCTTCCACTCCGGATGATCATCGAACAAAGGAACTTTATGACTTAGTGAAAAAACACATGATTCATGGTCCCTGCGGAGTTCACAATAAAAATTCTCTATGCATGTCTGTAGGAAAAAGATATCCGAAACAGTTTTCGAACCCACAATAAATGGAGATGACTGCTACCCATTATATCGAAGGCGAAGCACTGCTGTTACACTGCTACTGTGCGAGTCGGAACAATGAACGTCACTGTTGATAACCGCAGTATTGTGATATATAACCCATAGCTTTTGGAAAAGTATGAATCTCATGTCAACGCTGAGTGGTGTGCATCGATAAAAGCAGTCAAATATCACTACAAATACATTTTCGAAGGAATTGACCAATCTAGCATTACATTGAAGAGAACAGGAGAGCACGTTCGTTTTAATGTAGATGAGTTAAATGCACAAGATGAAATTTCATCGTTTGAAAATTGCAGGTATATGGGAGCGTCTGTAGCCTGTTGGAGATTGTTTGCATTTCGAATTCAACAAAGCATCCAGCTGTCGAATGCTTGCCAATTCATTTGCCACAACAGCAATTAGTAATTTTCGACCCGAATAATCCTGCTGTTGCCCCGCAGAAAAATCAATCTACAAAATTAACAGCCTATTTAGAAAAAAATGAAGAGGACCTACAAGCTTGCGCCATACTGTACTGTGACTCCCCTGAATTCTATACTTGGCAGTGCAATGAAAAATTTTGGCACACGAGAGCTCAAATCAATGATGGAGAGCCCCAGTTACGATCGGACGAGTGTACAGTGTCCATCCATCTCAGGGCGAGCTTTTCTATTTAACTTTGACGATTTACTCACTTTAAATCGCAACGTTTGTGAAACTTTTAAGAAAGCCTGCCAAATCCTAAACTTATTTCAAGACGACCTGGAATGGCATAATTGTCTTACTGACGCCTCGAACAACCATACTGGAAGTCAGCTAAGATCCTTATTTGTGTACATCCTTCAATTTTGTGCTCCTTCAGAACCACTAACTTTATTCAGGAATTTTCAGAATGCACTTATGGAGGATTTCTTTAACGCTTTAACGCAAGACAAGAATTACTGAATGGAAATGATGCATTAGGAGCCACCATCAATGATTTTCTTTGTGTCTTTGGACAATGAATTTGCTCAATATGAGAGAACAACTCAATATTTTGGACTGCCACCAGCCGATCACGTTGGTGACAACGAGGTTGTTCATGAAGAAAATAATCCTACTGCCAAAAATTACTTCCAAGATCATGTCAACACGCTCAATGAAGATCAGAGAGCTATTTTCAATAGAATACGACAGAAAGTTGATGGTGAAGCTGGTTTCATACTCTTTGATGCTCCTGGTGGAACTGGTAAAATATTTCTCCTGAATGTTTTATTGTCATATGTCTGGCAAAACAAGCGCTTGGCAATTGCTACAGCTTCTTCAGGAATAGCTGCAACTCTGCTTAAATTGAGACGAAATTCATGTTCCCGTTAAAAATTTATTAACCCAATGAATGCCTCTTTTTCTTGCAAAAATTTCTTCCCATGATCCAACTGGACGATCATTGTTTGATGCCCAT
Organism: Morinoia aosen; assembly: GCA_030386875.1. Classification (NCBI taxonomy): domain Eukaryota; kingdom Metazoa; phylum Arthropoda; class Malacostraca; order Amphipoda; family Talitridae; genus Morinoia; species Morinoia aosen. Next base: position 17,246,601 of record CM059575.1, on the reverse strand, counting down.
TTGATAGTGTGAGATGAAGCTTTAATGAGTCATCGTCACCTGTTAGAACGCTTGATCGTACCCTCAATGATATCATGAATAATGATCTCCTTTTTCGGAGGAAAGCTCCTGGTACTTAGTGGGTATTTCCGCCAAATTTTGCCAGTTGCCAAGAGAGCTCAGCGCCCTACCAGGTCAAGGCCTGAATAAACAGAAAATCTGTTCTTTGGCAAAGTTGTCAAATTTTCCACCTGAGAAGGAATATGAGGACGTTGAACTGTGTGAACAATAATAATCTCACATCAGACGCCAGGCTCAATCACTATGTTGAATGGCTTCTTCAACTAGGAGAAGGAAAAGTTGTAACTGTTGAGAATGAACCATTTGCAGATACCATTGAACTGCCTCAACATTTGACTGTGAATTCAAAGCGGGAATTGGTTGACTTTGTATGGAAATATTGACATCAATTTTCAAAATAACCAATGGATTTCTTCAAGAGCATTTCTGACTACTGAAAATGAGGACGCTGACCATCCTAACAGCACTCTTAAGCGGCCCATAGACGATCAATTTTATTCACAATATAATTGACAATGATGAACATTGACAATTATATTGATCGTCTGTGGGCTTGATTGACGACCGTCAATTAATTGACTCAATGTATTGACTCAATAAAATCAGTTTGAGCCCACAGACGATAGATTTAATTGTCAATATAATTATCAATGATGAATATTGACAATGATATTGACCGTGTATGGGCTTGATTGACGACCGTCAGTTAATTGACTCAATATATTGACGAAATGAAATCATTTTGATTTTTTATTGATGGTTCGTCAATATGTTGAAACGTCCATTTGGATACGTCAATATATTGCGTCAATATTTCATTCTGAGCTCTTGAAGTCGTAGTGTATACACCTAGAAATACTTCGAATTTTATTTTTATGTACACGCAGATTTGTTGCTTCTTGCATGCTGGAGTGCGCTGCTACTAATATGTGGTACTTTTTATGTCGTATTATTATCAAAAATCATTAGAATGTAGTGAACTTTATTTATAATTATTAGCCTATTTACAAGCATTATGTTGGTACTTTTTCCTTGAAATCTGCTACTTTCGTTCGGGTTAATCTGGTGCTTTCAACAAAATACGTAGGGCAAGTTATGGCAAACAGGGCTGAGAGTGCTTGCACACCAAAATAAAATAAATAAATAATGAAGGCATCTACGGAGGCTTTATTTCCAATTTCATGTAGGATACATATCACCTTGTATATTGGATTTTCAAATGCCTTATAACTAACACCAGCACACCATGACGCTTTCCCCCAGTCAAGACCGGTACCCATTTCAGACACCTGGGTAGAGTGGGGTATTGTGCTTGGAATTTTTCCCCTATACCCAATAGAGAAAATCGCCACCAGCGCCGGGACTCGAACCCGGGTTTGCCTGCACGGAGGCAAGTTCGATAGCCACATGGCTACGACGAGCACTACGAGGAGTCTTCAGTCTTTTGCTACGACGAGCAAAAGACTGGAAGCGAGAAAGCAAGCGAGAGAGAAAGATGTCAGCAGGATCTATCACACACAACATAACAGCCAGTTTGCTCTTAAATGTCATGAAGAGATGTCTAAAAAAGAAACGAGAAGTACAAACACGTGTTGGTAACGTTGAATTTTATTCCTACTTCATCCCATTGCTTTCAAACATGTAATCAGTCCCTGTGCTTTGGATTTTTTGAGTTCAAAATTCAAAGTACAGCATTAACTTCGGATATCAGAAGTCCAGTGTATGCTGGAGGCATTGAGAAGTACGCCACCCTTATCGACATCTCACCGCGCACTGCCTGGCAGCCAGAGGCTTCTCGCTGCAGCTCTCAAGCGCGAAACCATCTTTGAGTCGGTTTCTCGCTTCAGTCAATCTTCAGTCTTTCTCGCTCGCTCTCTTGCTTGCTTGCAGTGCATGCACTCCCATAGGAATCCATGGTAATCAATTCAAGCTCGCTTGCTTTCTCTCACCAAATCTTTTGTTGTGCAATCATCCTGGCACTCTAAATATTTAATAGCTAGCTAGATCTAGAGGTTTCTCGCTTAAACCTTGCTGTAAAGTTTGGAATGTAGATATTAGCTAAAAAAATCTAGATAGTTGTTTTAGCTTGCTTGATATTATCTTGCCGGAATTACACTTAAGCGATGCATATGATATATTACTCAAAATTATTATTATGAATTCGCTGTAATGTTTACTACTTCATTCTCATAATATTTGTTGATTTGCTTAACCAAATTACTTGAAAAGCGAACTTACCACGTTCAGAACCCGTTATGTACAGATTATGAACCAGACCAAGACGGCTACTGCCATGATTTTGTGCCACCATAGTGCAATTTATAATTGAGATCAAATAGTTGATATGCCAAAGCACATCTCCTACAGCAAAACTATTGATGATGTTTAAATGCATCTAACAAAATGCACGAACATTATCAAAAATGTATTGTGTCCTCATTTCGAAATACTGACCGATGATAATGGCAACAATAAGTTCAGTTTATTATTGGATGAAAGCAATGATATTTAAATCATGAAACTACTTGGGGTATCAGTTATATGTATACTACAGTGATATATCTAATAAAGTCAAATCAACTTAGGAATTTAAGAATTAGTAAAATGTGATGCAGATAGAATTGTGACAGCATTAAAGCAATTTTTTATAAGTATTTGAGCATTAATAATTGCGTTGTTAAAGGGACTGACAATCGCCAGTCGCCAGATATCTCAGCGTAAGCGACAGCCGTTGGTTAGGTGATATCGGTTCTCGCATGTTTGTTGATTCTTTCTTTATATATGGAGTGACCCGATGCAAAAGTTCATCAAACGATGTAGTGTCCATTTGAGGATAGTTCTTGAAATCTTCTGGCTCATTTGCACGTCATTCTTTGAACTAATGCATCGGTGCCGAATATTCTGCTACGTTCCCTGAGCCAGTTTTTGGCCCGTGTCGTGTGTTTACGCGGGGATTTTCTACGAGTTGAAAGTGCCAAGGCTAGCTCTTTAATGGCAATTTCTTCGTCGTCCATCACGCTCGGGGTTCGCAGAGCCAATGACTGGTTTTCATCAATTACATTGATGAAAAGATTGACGCCGTATGTGAGCAACGAAAAATCTCATCAATATACTGAGTCAATGATATCGACGATTAAATTGATCGTCTATAGGCTCAAAATGATTTTAACGCGTCAATACATTGAGTCAATTCATTGTCGGTCGTCAATCATGCCCACAGACGATCAATATAATTGTCAATATTCATCAATGTAAATTATATTGACAATAAAATTGATCGTCTATGGGCCGCTTCAGTGGGCAAAAGAAAATTTCATCAATATATTGGGTCAATGATATTGACAATAAAATTGATCGTCTATGGGCCGCTTTATGGATAAACTCCCCGGAGATTTGGTTTTCCCGAAGAGCATTGATTCAGTTTCTGATGATGACCAAGCAGCATTGCACTCTCCAGAGTTTCTAAATTCGCTAAACTCGAGGGGTTTGCCCCCACATGAACTGAACGTGAAAATTGGAGCTACATTAATGCTACTTAGAAAACTGAATCACAGAAATGGGCATTGTAATGGCACCAGGTAAAAGGTTGTACAAATAAATAACTACCTGACAGTTGCCCAAAAACTAACTGGACAATGCTGGCTTGTGCTGGCCAACCCATATTAATTCATCGAACGTGTTGTGAGAAATAATGGCCTCAAGCCCGCACACAATCGAGTTAAGGAAAGAACGAGAAGTTTCGCAAAGATTTAATTTAGAAGATTTAATAAACTGCAACGGCAGAGGAGAGTAACAGATAATTAAATTGAGGTCAGCGCTTTAACAGCGAGACCTATTAAGGTCGCAGGCAGAGCATGCCGATTAATCTTTATTAGAGAGTTACATTTAAAATTTATAAGGATACACGTTTATTGCTTAAAAATGGGCAAAATAACCCTATTAAAATCGACAGCAATGGTAGTTAATTTCCGTTCTACCACTCCGGCAAGGTCGAAGGGTAAGCCAGCTCGGAAAGGTAGGTTCGTTGCTTGAGGTCCGAAAGGCAGGTTCAGAGCGTAAGTTGAAGGATTAGGTGAGACAGTAGTAGCGTCAAAGTGGCAAGACACCGTCACGCAGGGAGGTCGGCCGCAGAAGGTAGACTGCCGCGCCTTCAAAGTGATTCTCAGGAATCACTCTCGACACCAGGGAGTGGAACGGATGGGCCACCAACACTCAGCACTAGCTGGAAGACAATTCAAAATTAAATGAACGAAAAACTGAAAACAACCGAGAACTCGAAAACCAAACGATACGTACTAACGAACGAGATTGAGTGCAAATTTCAACAGTAGCCTAAAAACAAATATTTCAGTTTTAATTACCTAAGTTCAATCCCTCAATGGAGCAGACTGTTGACAATCAAGGGGAAGAACCGGAGCTGCGACGATAAGAAGTACTGCAGAAAAGAATTTACTTAGTATTAGAACAAGGACTAACGACCGATACCAAAAGCTGACGAAACAAATCGACAAGTTCAAAGAATTTCACGTTATACGACCAATAAGACTGATTATGCAATAAAAAACCAACAATACACACCTGAGCTTATAAATGGCACTCAGTGTAGGAACTTTTAGGCGAAGAATCAATTATTGAGAAATTAAGCAGAAATCAGTAGTAGGAAAGTGTCCATGACGTGAAAGATAGTAAGTATAGCAAGAGGTTCAAATGCGTTAGAAATAAGGTAAATGAGTGCAGGTCGATACCAGGTCGCTTGCGCAACCTAGAAACTAGTAGAACCGCTCTCTTATAAGTTAATATTTAAGGTTACCGAAGTAACTGTAGTTAAAGGCCAACTGGCCGAGTTAATTGCCAAGGACACTCAGAGAATTTAAGCAAAAAGTAAGCAACTTGAATTAAAGAAAGAAATCATTCACACAAACAAAAATTCAGTAAAGAGATAACAGACACAGGAAGAATTTAGAATAATGAATTGCCCCAGTTCCAGCCAAGTACAGCCTCCTCCATCACCGTCCCGTCTCAAGAGGTGGGGAGCGCAGCGTATGCCACGATGCAGCCCGATGCTCCAACGTACTCCATCCAACGAAGGCCTCGAACAAACCTCCTCCAAGCAAACATACGATCCTTACACTGGCGTCATTAAAAACTGAGGTAACCTTCCACGGTAAGTACGTGAAGGGAATTGACAGTATTCTAAGGAGTTTCAAAAGAATTGTAAGGAGTTCAAAAGCATTCACCTTGACCTCCTGCCACAACGACCAACCTCAACTTCGAACCGACCGATATAGCCAACCTCAGACTCGCAGAACAACGCTCCCGACAGACGCACACAAGACGCACAATTTTGAGGAATTATTTCCGATAGTGTCTAATGCCTTCAGACTCCGATTTGCCATTCACACCACAAAGACAGCAATATCCTATAAGACCGGCATTTGCAATGTCAATCAACAAGAGCCTAGGACAGAGTCTGTCAAAGTGTGTCATATTTTTACCCAGTCCTATCTTCACCCATAGCCAACAGTATTTGCTCTGAGCAGGGCTGGTGATCCAAACAATCTAAAAATATTTGCCAGTCAAAATCAATTTTTCGCAAATGTTTTTGAGAGAAAGACGGTTAAACAACAATCAAGCCCTGACGAGAAATGTTGTGTATACAGAGATTCAGTAAATATTGCAGGTATTATTACAAATTTGTTTATGCACGCTATAATACAAGTGTTCATTGGGAGGAAGAGACAAATGAGTTGCAAATAGGAGATTTTTCAGAAACATTAGGAAAAATTTCCTTTTCTGGCAGCAAAAAACTCTTTATAATTTTGTATATAGCCGACAAAACCAATGGAAAATAAATTCTATGGAAAAGCTGTGAGTTTTCTTAAAATAAATATACTTAACACTTTGATAAATATTTCATTTGGCGAGTCCCTGTTCGGGCACCAATTGATAGATATTTTGGCGAGTCCTTTTATTCGGACGCCAGATGATGGTTATTTTGGCGAGTCCTGTTCGGGAGTCACCCTTTTTATAATGTCCCTGTCATCTCTAAGACAGGGACATTATAAAAAGGGTGAAGCCCGAACAGGACTCACCAAAATAACTATCATCTGGCGTCCGAATAAGGACTCGCCAAAATATCTATCAATTTTCCTGAGGGCCGTCAGTTGATTTCAGGGAGGCCGTATTTCTTAGGCTTGTTATTCCTTAGGAATCTTCCGGATGCATCAGGGATAAGAGAGAAGTCAGTTGTTGACTGATTATTTATTAAGGCGAGGGTTTTTCACCAGTCCTTCTGTTCGGGCGATAACTTCCAATTTTCTTCCAATTTCAAGTGGCTGCGGCTAAGTAGCGAAATTTCGAGCTGAGATAAAAGCTTTGAGCTAAATTTCAAGCTTCGGAGTTTTTCGAGCTGACAAGCTTTGAGCTAATTACAAGCTTTGAACTAAACAAGCTTGAGCTAAAGAAGCTTTGGATTTTCAAGTTACGTTTTTCTCTTGAGTTTCCAAGTTAAGTTTTCTTTTTTAAGTTTTTCTCTCTTTTCAGTTCTTCCCTTTCATTCAGTTTTTCCTTTTCAGTTATTCCTTCTTGAAAATTTGAAGATCGCGACAGAAGTACGTTTCACAAGTATCTGTGATACGCGAGCGCAGTTATTTGAGGGAAGAATTATTTTCCCTCCGTAGTACATAGGCACTAGTCGACTTATCTTGGCGATGGCCTAAAGTGGCCCATAGAAGATAAATGTTATTGTCAATATAATTGACAGTGATGAAGATTGACAATTTAATTGATCGTCTGTGGGCTTGATTGACGACCGTCAATTATTTGACTTTGTGGGCAACATAAAATCTCATCAATTTATTGAGTCAATGATATTAACTATTAAATTGATAGTCAATGGGCCGCTTTACACGCATCAATTAGTTAGAAAATACTATTGATCCAAATATTTATCGACACTAATATATCTAGGAAAAAATAAAGAATTGATATCCAATTGCTGCAAGATCAGATACATGCGATCTTGAGACTACACCTATTTCACTTCAAATTAATCTAAGTCAAGTTCAATTTAATCCAAGTCAAGTTCAATTTAATCCGAGTCAAGTTCAAATTAATCCGAGTCAAGTTCAAATTAATCCGAGTCAAGTTCAAATTAATCCAAGTCAAGTTCAATTTAATCCAAGTCAAGTTCAAATTAATCCGAGTCAAGTTCAAATTAATCCAAGTCAAGTTCAATTTAATCCAAGTCAAGTTCAAATTAATCCGATTCAAGTTGAAATTAATCCAAGTCAAGTTCAAATTAATCCAACCCTCAGTTGAGTTACAAAATGACATAGTTATTTGTTAATTTGAGTTTTTTGTGTTAAATACGTATCTATTGGATGTTATAAGCAAGACTGGTTTCGAGGATTTATTTACACTCGTAGATATTTATATACGGGAAATTCCACTTTATCACATCTATGAAATCATATACATGTAAATACAAAAGGTCATCATTGAACGATATGTAGATTTAATCTTTAAAAGAAATAGTACACTGAGTACTAATGTACGATTCCGCTTAATTACAATTTATATATGTACATTACTACCCAGATACATTCCTGCATTAGCAATAAAAATGTTGTCATCCATTCTAATTCCGTGTTAATCAATGCGAAGAAATGTTGGATCCACTTACAACGCACAAAAATAATACAAGAAACAATGTTTCTAATTCACTAATGATTTTATTTGTGTGTGTTTACAATTTAATATATAATGCTTTTAAGGCTTCAATAACTTTTATAATAATCATTTTTTGAATATTTAAGTCTTGAAAGTATTATATATTATAACTCAACTGAGGGTTGGATTAATTTGAACTTGACTCGGGTTAATTTGAACTTGACTTGGATTAATTTAAACTTGACTTCGATTAATTTGAACTTGACTTGGATTTAATTGAACTTGACTTGGATTAATTTGAGCTTGACTCGGATTAATTTGAACTTGACTCGGATTAATTTGAAGTTGACTCGGATTAATTTGAACTTGACTTGGATTAAATTGAATTTGACTTAGGTTAATTTGAAATGAAAAAGGTGTAGTAATGAATAAAATATGTTTTATTCATTCTTTGTCGCAAGCAGGCAGGAGGCTTAAATTGGGTACATCTAATGGTGGGGTCTAATGGAGATAAAGACATTGGTCTTGGCCAGGCATATGTCTATGAGCGAGCGTCAGATGATGAACGGGATTTTATGAAGAGGTAATAAAGAAAAACTGCACTCTCGCTCCTCAGCGTGGAACTGCAGGACTGTGGAGACCTCCACAGAACGAGATATATATATATATATATATATATAAAATAAATGATAATAAAGTCATTGAAGATCGGACCAATGCTGGCTCTTTTTTCGACTCTTGCGTTTAGACACGGCCCCTGGCAAAGACTGATAAGTGACCGCTCAAGATTGCATCATCCCTTACACGCCCTCTCTCCTCTTGGTCCTGTCCCCTTTTCCTGTCTCTCGTGATGAGAACATTAGCAGTCACTGAAGTTCTGGTCGTGAAAAAGAGCGGACGCTTAGAGTAGTGCAGTGGTTCTTAACCTTTTTACTCTAATTCCCCACTTTTCAATGAGCCAATTTTCCATTCCCCACCACAGCATCGGTGGGGAATGGAGCATTCCCCCCCCCCCCCCCCCCCCCCGGCATCTTCCTATTACTTATTTGTGACATTCCTAACCCAGCAATGTTGTCACTTTTACGCAAACAAGACATACAATACCTCACTATGGTTGTTTTTTATTATTAATCAGCCTATAAATGGTTTTGATTCGTAAATAAGTCAATATTTGGATGTAATGTTTTAGATTTTGAATTACCATCAATTTTTTGTGGGTGGAAACAAATGCATGAGATTCCCCACCTGGCAACTCCGCCACTCCCCACCAGTGGGGAATTCCCCACAAGTTCAGAACCGCTGATTTAGTGGAAGCTTACAGATTGGGGAGTCACTCAGTATCAGGTCGCGAAGCTGAGAGGAAAGATTCGAGAGGATTGACAGCCAGACTAGCGTAATAGACACGGCCAGTTCTCAAGCAATGAGATCTATCGAGATCTATCGTCTCCCTATTAGACGATAGATCTCGAACGGACCGAGCTCGGATTAGAGCTTGATTTCCTGGGTTGTCGAGGGCTAAGATTCGAGGGGTTGGATTTCAAAGTTGCTATCGGTATAGTGTAAGTCAAGTAGTGGACAGTAAATAACGGGTTACCAAAGTCGCTGTCCTTTCGTTGATAAATTTCTGGGTTGTACGTCAGGTGCCACGCGCGCGTTCGCTCCCCTCCTCCGTACTTGCCTCTTACACCAGTAAACCATTGAGTATTTTTTATGTGTCTTGTTAACCTTTGCTTGTACGAACTCCAACAGAAACACGCACTCGGTCAGCGCTACTAAAGTTGTTGTTTGCTTGATTAAGTAGGAGGAGTCTATCGTTCCTCAGCTGGCAATATCTCTTAAACACGTTTCTGGTGGCAGCGAGCATTTTTTTTTATTAGCTTTATAAAGATTTATATTAACCAAGAGAGAATCCATTCAATAAGTACCAACGCTATATATTTATAATCAAAAGTCTAATAATTACATTAATCGCATACAGTCAAGAGATTTTGATCGGAAAAATCTACCTAAATTTTTTGTACATGAATTCTGGTAGAGTTTAGAAACAAAAATTATGAACAAAGCACCTGAAGTTGAGCGAGCTACAGAAGCGTTCAAACTTGAAAAAAAATCAGTGGTGTAGGTAAAAAAGGCATTTCATCCTATGATTGGAGTTTCACACCTTCTGTTTTTGAAAAGATTTATGACATTGACTTACGAGCTTATTGACTACGAAATATCAGAATAACGTTTAAAAGGGGTTCTTCAAGAATTATTGATGAGAAGAGACATAGTAAAAATGAAAGTGGAAGGCTCCGGCTTGGCAATTATGCACCAACTATTTTTTATATCCTCATGATACGCATTGGCGAAACAACACTCCCAGGTTATCACGTTCTTGTCCAAAGTGACAGTTGATCAACGATGCTATAATATAAAAGAATGACCAGAAAAAGTTCGGAACTAACTTTCCGAACATACATATCAAGTACCTAGAATCAAGCGTGCCACTATCTCAGAGAGAACTAACTTAACCACGTAATGGATTTATATATTTTCTTCACAAGCAACACCGACAGAAAACCAGTCGAGAATGAGATTCTAGGAAAGATTATCTCGCTAGTCAAGACAAAACTGTAGAACAATGTGGAATCAAAAGAATGAGCTGAATGTTTGCGCCAATGAGTTAATTTCCCATGTTATTGCTTTTCTGTTTCCATTTAAGAAAAATACACGACAAGTCATCAAAGAAATTTGCCCTTTTACGGTGATTAACAGCGATTAAGTAGACCATCCTTCACAGATGATGACCAAATTAAGTCATTAATTGACGATAACCCCCATTACACGATCCAAGAATTATTGACAAAAAGTCTCAACTTGTCAAAATTCGCCGTTCATGAGCACCTGGTAAAACTTGAGTTCACAAATCGCTACGATGTTTGGGTGCCACATGACATGAGAAAAAAGATCCTTTTGGATCGTATTTCTTCTGGGAATAGCTTGATAAACTGTTTGAAAATGAGCCTTTTTTAAAACGAACTGTGACAGGAGGGACAAAATGGATTATTACCGAAATGAAAAGAGAAAACGATCCCGGAGTGAGCTACACGAGCTTTCCTTAGCCACCTCAAAAGCGGGGATCACCCGCTTTGTTTGAGAAAGCTTTGTTTTGTGTCTCGCGGGATTGGAAAAGAATTTTACATCAAGAGGGGCTCCCATGTAAATATACGATAATTTTTGAGAAATGCTGCTCACGACTGGTGGAGTTAAAAGCAGCAATTCAAGAAAATCGTCTAAAATGATTGTTCAACAGGCTAGGTGTTGTCTTCCTTGAGGATAAGGCAAGACTGCACGTTTCTCTGGAAACTAGATAAAACATGCTGTAGCTTAGCTGGGATAGGTTACCCCCACCCTCCATATTAACCTGATATTCCTCCTTTGGATTTATACTTATTCTGTTTTTCGCAGAACAATCCTATAGTAGTCAAAATTCAAACCCTTGAATGAATTAAAGAGATACCTTGATGAATTCTTTGGCATGAAACCCATGTAATGCTTGAAAAAAGAATATTTTCATGTTAAAAAAAGTATGCAGACGTATAGTGCAACAAAATGATTTATTTTTATTGATTAAGAATGTAATGGCTTATATTTATTGATCTCATTATTTCTTTTAAAAGTTGGCACGAATTTTCTGGACAACCTGACATGTGCTGTTAAGAGAGTGTCCCATGCAATTTCGTCAAGTATAATGATGCCTTCACTTTATTTCAGTATCGGTCAGAATTTTGTTTATGCGCTCCCCGTCTCCGGCAACCAATGCAAACCTGAGCAGACTATCCAACGGGATGCTTAATGGAATATTGGAGTCCTGGAATATAGGATGAATTTGGCAGTGATCGTCTCAATTTATTTATGCGCTTCCATTGTAACGAATGTGTACAGTATCACCTAAAACCTGAAGCGAGAAGCATAAGTATTTTCTAATACGCAATCGATAGCATTGAAGGATATGGGAACGGTTCATCAACTTTCATTGTGGATAATTATTACTGATTCCAGATACAATGTTCACGTATTTGTTTCTGATAATTTATTTCAGTCTCAGGTTTTAGAATCTTAATACAATAGCAATATATCCACATTCACAAGAGGTCATTAGGAGTAGGTACTCTTGATAATAATGCGTAATGAGATTTGAATAAACTTGCACAGAGCTGACTGCATACCCACACAAGCTCCATTTTTTAGTGGATTTTTGATGTTAAGACAGTTTCAAAAAAGGAGAAAGAGGGACTGTATACCTGCACTGAAAGTAGGATATAAGATGAAATAAAGAAAGTATGCTTTATTAATCACAATGCTTCCAGATAGTGAATGCCATAATCGATGAGGTACTAACCGTAGAACTCAAGAAATTGTGCAGCTAGTTCTCCAATAGAATGCAAATTTTCTTTTTAGTTAAAATTTAATTTTTTTATGAGGTTTTAAAACCCTCAGTCAACAGTAAGGTGTTGATAAACTTGTAAAACCTTAAAGTTTCCTCTACCAGAGGAAATCGGACCCCTGGTCGAGCACGGTGCGGGCCCAGATGACACCGTACATCTTGGTGGAGTCCGACGAGGACGGAAGATCATTTCTGAAGCCGCTGAGCTCAATCTCGTCGGCGTTCTGGCGGAGGTCCTTCTTGATGCAAGCCTGATACACGCCTCCAGTGACGCACTTGGAGAATGTGGACCAGCGCATCAGCGCGGGGGTCAGAGGGAACGCGATTTCGTTCAGAGGCAAGCAGCGCTGAGAAAAGTATTGAAATGTTCATCATTGCCAAGATAATATATGAGATATATATTTTGACAGCATAAATTTTATACTGTAAGATAGTGATCTCACGATATCAAAGTGAACTAGTTCTAACGATTCATGTCAAACGATTGCCTAATCCAAAATTATCTCTCGTGTGCACCGTTATTCCAATTCATGCACATTACCAAAACCAGAACATTTACCGATATTGTGTAGATCTAGCGAATATTAAACGACACCATCATATTGTTTCCAGTGTAAAATTTACCCAAGGACCTCAACTTACCGCCATGCCCCAACAGTTATTAATGTTGTTGAAAAGATCATTCTTGAATTCAGCGTCGACACCAGTAAGTGCGTAGGTCGAGGAAACGAAATTAGTGTAGATCAGCTCATCTCTGTCGTCCAGCTGGAATAAAAATATGACTCTTTAGTACGGCAAAACATTCGTATCATTGACTATCTTTTACATTAGGTAAAAACCAAATACACACTGAACAGAAGACTTCCGGATATATCACGAGCAATGTCTGTTTCTCCAATAAAGAAGGATTCGCATGAGAACTAAGTTGAACAGCCGCAGGGTTGACCGTTTTTTAGCTGATGGAGTAAGGTTTAAAGAATCAAACTGGGTCGATATCCAAACTATCGTCTGATGAGGCTGGAAAAGTCTCTCCACAGTGTAGTCGGAGTCAACCATCCGAGTTTCGAGACAGTCTAATTCGGCGTCTTGATGGCACAAACTAGCGCTGGTGCATGGATAAACAGACACACACTACGAACAGATGCTTGACAATTCCTGAACCAAGTCTCACTTCCGCTCACTGAATTTTTAGTTGGTGAGGATATTGAAAACAGAAAGAAAAGTCATCCAGTATTTTGAACTGTTATTTTCTACGCAGTGAACAAATATTTATAAAACATATTTATGTACATTGCATATTTTATTCTAATTCATGGTTTTGGAATAATCGAGAATCGAATGCATAGTGGTTATTTAATAAAAGAGCGCTCCCGTGATATTTCAAATTCATGTCAGTCAAGTAAAGGATGTGAGTTTGATAAAACGTTAAGTCTTAGCTATTATTCATCGTTAGAATATGTTAAAAGGCACTTCATTACGCCTGAAATTCCAGTATACGTATCCCTTAGGGACCGTGAGTTGAAATTTTTTTTTCGAATCTTCCCTTCAGGAATAAAGAAAAACAATTAAAAGTAACATATTAAATCAACTTACTATCGTTGATAAAATGCTCCTGAGTGAAGCATTATGAATAACAGGGATGAGGATCAACCTTAAAAAAAGATATAACATTTGAACGATGCAAATATTCTAAAAGTGTCCGCATATGTTACACGTAATCTTAAAAAAATAGCCAAATCAATTTTAAACACAGTAATAAGATTATTAACCAATAATAGTTAAAACTGCATAACAATGAAAAATAGGAAGATACCAATCAAGAGTTATGAAGAAATCATAAAAAGCTTAAGGAGATTTGTAGGAGCCAATCATGCCCTCAAAAAGGTCCAATCTAATTATTTACACTCGATACATAAAGTACTTTAACAAACATTAACTAATGCGCTCTGAAAAAATGATATCATCACGCCTTACACTCAATTCGATGTTATGTCACTAATGGTTGTAATCGTCGCGTGGTGGGTTATAATCGTTCCATGCAGTGTTTCACTTCAACATAAAGCGAGGTAATCATAATCCATGAATCTATGCATGACTCACGTGACCGAGATGACGAAGGATACACGTCAGGTTGGAGGTCTTGGCCATAGCTCTCTTGCTGAGGTAGCGTACCATCTCTTGCGTGAAGTACGGCTTCTCCTGGAGGTTCTGTGTGTACGGGACCAATGAGTACAAGGAATGGAGAAGCAACATCCTGATCTGTTTTGCGATACTGAAAATATACCGCCGGAGAGACAAATATATAGATATATTTAAGCTATCAAGTGCAAATTGTTGAATGGCGCAGCAATCGTCTGGTATTGTTACGACTTAGATTTATACATGCACCTAGCTAAGTCTTCCACTTAAGTGCATTGGTTTGAGGGATGTCGCCGCTGTTGCTTAGCAAATTGGTGGACGCAGGTTCCGGCTTGTAAAAGTGAGTAAATGTGCCTTGTATTATTTACTCTAAGCATTTCACACTACCCTCAGTAGTGTGAAAACCATAAATTTGCACTGCTATATGGTTGTCTACCGACGCATGGTGGAATGAAAGGTGTAGCAATGAATGCATTAAACATCATCTGCGAGTCTGTAATTTAATCCGATGGGGTGAATTTAGTCGTGTACTATTGAAACTTGCTGAAGTATAAAACATTTTTTACGGTCTAGGGTAAAGTGTTTTACTACTATTTCAAGGAGAGGTGCATGCGTAATGCTTACTTTATTATTTCTTTTACGGTTTAAAAGAGAAGTTCTGTTTATATTGAGAATAAAGTTCAATGTAAACTAAATGTATTAGTTTTGCATTTAATGAACTAAAGATATATATGAATAAAAAATTCCACATTGTTGCTTCCAAAGACTTGTGTGCACCAAAACGTCATGAGGAACACAGGTCGTTACCTCGTCGGGGTGTTCGATTTCAAAGGCCGTGCGGGACGTTGGCTGGTCGAGCGCCTCCCGCGACTTCTGGGCATTGCAGGCCTCTCTGGCAGCGCTGAGTTTGATGTTCTCACTGCGCACGAACTCGCGTCCGAAACATGACTCCATCACCTGAACACACATCCATCATGAGATTAGCTCGCCATAATATTGTATAATAGTATAATGTACTGTGTTAAATTATAACATGACACCATGTTATGTGGCCCATTCCTGGCTATTCCATGGCTAAACATGAGCATGAATTTTGTTTTCATTTATTCAACCTCTCACATTAATGAAAACTACCTTACTAGGCTTCCAAGACGTTCTTGATGCCGCGTACATCCATTTGGTAGGGAATCAAACAGAAATAAAACAGGCAAATAGTGAAATAGATTGATGAGAACAGGAATAGCAGATGACGGCCTCATAAGTACGATGTCCTTCAGAAAAAATTCTAGGCACACGTTTTGAATGACATAAATATTGTTTCATCTTAGGGCTGTACCGACCACCCCTCACGCACCTTCTGCCTGGAGTAATAAGCGTTGACGTAGTCGTTGGCATGTGCACGACGAGCGCTGGTGCAGGCGGCTGCCAGCAGCACGAGCGCGAATGCGAGGATGAGCCTTGCTGTCATGGCTGCCAGGAACACAAGCACCGGCAATGTTAGGTAGCGGTAGTGCATGAGGGGGAATTTTATACTCTTGAGTCTCATGCAGGTGGTGCGCTAACCCTACCGTGTCTTCAAGTGGTAAACATTTAGAACTGAATGAGAGGAAAATATAAATTAAATTCTCACTAGCGAGCTCCTTGTATTATTAATAATTGAGGTTTCTTTATTCATTGTGCGTGTGCTTATGGTAGCATAGTTATGGGAAAAACAGAGTGGGTCAGAAAATCTAGTGGAATGGAATATGGATTAAATAATGAAGGAATTTCTATACTTTGATTCAAGCTAGTATTGAATTTTTAGCTAATTAGAAACTTATTAACGGCAACTCATTTTCGAAAAACGTCACAGTGGACGAGTAAAGAAGATAACTTGTTCAACTCTTCAAAATAAATAAAAAAAATTATGCTAACACGTACTCATATGAAATCAGGAAACATTAAATGAGTGTATTCTATGTTTTCCAATTGTGAAATAAAGTTATAACGAAATGTTAAGTTTCGATATCTTCCCATACTATTTCTGTATCAAGAACCGTCGTAAAAAGCAAAAATTAAAAGAGACTACAGTTCGGGATACTAAATACGTATGTCGGAATAATTGTCGTTAGGACTTCGGCTGGAGCTTGCCACCGGTGACGGCACTCACCTAAAAATGGGAGACGTGATGACGGATGCCTCACTTGTCAAGTGCCAGGCTTTATACTCACTGCCCGTCCTGGCCTTGGGCGTCATTGGCTCCTCAGATCTGGGGAGGAGAACAAAAGGCTCCTCCCAGTGTGCTATGCTGAATTTATACGACCTTCAAGGAGCAGTAAAAAGTTCTTGTTAATGTCAATCCATAAAAAATACTCAAGCAAAAATTTCAGCATATGCAGCATGGCAACCGAACTCTTAGTAGTGAATTCTTATATTTACTTTATTACAGCATTTGTGTGTCAGCGAAAAGTAAATACGTGCATCCATCATGGCATAGCTTCTAAGGAAAAGAAAGTCATTTCGTAAGTGGTAGCTGACGTACAAAAAAACTTTTAAAGAGGGTATAATCATTAAAATGTCAAGCTAATGTATCAGTTAAAACTATTTTAACTCCATTGATTTGATGATTTTTGAATAATAACCTTCCAAAAATAATAAAACTTATATCACGTATGCGCATAAAACAATATTTTATTCTTTTAAGGTGGTGCAGCAGCCAACGTTCAACATATTTATGCGAGCGGGTGTGGTTATCATGCATTACATATATAGAATGATAAGAATTAATATCAGGATAAACGCCATTTCTCTTTGAATCCACTTTTAATAAGCACTCCATGCGTTCACGAAAAATAATAATGTAACTCCCTAAGCTCAAGATTAATAATAATTCTTGAGAAAAATAGAATAATGAAATATCTAGTCACAAATGAAAAGTACTTTCAAAATTACAGCCGATGAAAATGATCCTAAGCCACAAGTTCGATATCAAATTTTTACGCTGACGTCAGCAATTTAACCAAGCGAAAATTCCTATGTAATTTTGTTATTTTGAACCGCCGATCGACAATCACGAAATAAAAAATTCATGTAAAATCATAACTGATTTTTTTAGGAGGTAATTTCACTGACGATTGCCGAGCAACTCCTGAAGAATTGAGCGGGCGAGATTTCCGAAAATGAGATTTAACTCAAAACTTACAACGTGATGCCAACAAAAATGACATTCATGCAATCGTGCAGAAACTTAAAGAGCGTAGCTAACTCACTTTAACAGCAGAGATCACTGTTAATTTTAGTCATCATCAATTTAGTCAACGAGAAATTCCTTCACTTACTTTCAGCAACACCAATTTTCATTTTTCTTTCGGCTCTTTCTATTGAGCAATCATTCCTTTAAAGCACTTTTTATGTATTTATTTCCTCCAAAAATAAAAACTCGCCTTTTAACACTTATAACCTCCAGTTACCTTCGCGCGAGAAAGAACTTTTTAGATAGTTTCGTCAAGTTGCTGAGCGGCCTCGCTATAAGTGAAGGTAACTGTGCCGTCAGCTCAGCGCAGGAGGCGAGTGCGGATGAAATCACTAGCGATTATAACATGGGTACGAGTGAGAAACAAGCAAATTACAAGTATAATATAGAAAGTTTCAAGATTGGGGAATTAACAATAATTTTTTGGAAAGGGAATATTTTTAACTTGTATTCATTATTTATTGCTGACCTAAGCTTGCTATCACACCAATTCACGTTTTTTTGTGAACTCTCGTACCCAAATTAAGTAATGCCATACGGTTATTTCATGAAGAAATTCGAACTGTATTTTCCCGCTGATAATAATGATGATTGGGGAACACAAGCTCACTTACCGAGAAACAAATGAAAGGTTGTAATTCTGTTAATGAGAGTGTATAAAGTTGGGTCCCCTTTTATGTGAAACATCCCATAATGGCGCTTTATTTTCAACACTAAATCTTAACTTGTTTGCGTTTCCACAAGTAAGCATTCTACTCAATTCTTATTGACAAATTAGACACTTTAGTATTTCCGTTTTACTTTTGAAGTTGCAGTGCGTAAGTTAATAAACTGCACTTGATTGATACACTTAGAAGCAAAGTTCAAATTTGCGTCAGACTGCATTCTAACGAGACAACATCTTGGACAAACTAACTTTGAAGGGAAAATCTTCTTTATCAAACCTTAAAAGCTCTTTTATCTATACTTGACAGATACGTTCTGCAAGTTCATCAAACAAATACGAGATAAAAATGTTCATTTGTATCTTGTATTACTACTCAGCTGCCTATAGTAAGTGAATTTTATTCATGTGAGCGAAGTTCGCCTTGTTTTCGTCGTTAGAATTGCACAAGCAAAATCAGTGAAAGATTTCAAATCCTCTTCTAAAACCACAAGGTACTGAGTTTTTTTAACTGACCGACTCGTTCATATTTTTAACAAAACAATAGAGACAAGTGCAATTTCTCAGGTTTTCAAGATGGAAACTAGAACAAGAAGAGCGTTTTGAAGTCCAAAACCACTACCGTGTAATACCCGGAAAAAATTTTGTAACTATGTGTGTAATAAATTGTGCTAGAACTTAGCTTTGTTCTGCGCTAGACTGGAATGCTAGATCTGAAGCTGATGTAGCGTTGTATGGTAAATCACTTACGGGGAATGGCTGGCCATGAAAGTCATTGGGACAGGGGTAATCATTTAATTTCTCTAGTGTGTATTCCTCGAGCAGTACGAGAGTATTACTCGAGGTGACTGTATGAAGTCAGATTCATCCCCTATCTCAATTTGCCGAGCGAACAGGATAGCATGCACGGGAAGACAGCATATCTGAATTTACACGGGTTGTAAATGTAAGCCGGCTCTCGAGCATTGGTTTTTGGGAACTTGACGGCCGGGACGTTCTCATACGAAACACTTCCCATATTAAATTCGATAAATTTGATGCGCTTGGGCTGCGGCGGTTACACAGTCATAAAGACGACGCAGGATTCGTAGAGCCGACCACGTAAATTTGTCAAGGGCCCTATAAGTTATTAGAGATATATAAAAACGACTGCCGGCTTCGGTCGCTGGGACGAAGGACGGAGCGGGCGAGCAATTGCTGAATACGTCATGGTCGGAGAAAGCTGGGCCCCCACGAGAGCTTACCCCTGCGTCCCTTCTCCCCACAAAACCTACCCCCCTTTTTGCCCAACCGCACCCCCTTTTTGGGAGGGAGGCGCGAGGCGAGAAGAGAGCGGGCTCAGAGTAGGAAGGCATTTCAGTCGCCGGTGAGTCTAGAGAAAGGTCAGGGGCGTGGACGTAGGACTCAGGGGAGTGTTTCAGCAGAGTAATCCAGAAGGAGATCGGTGTTTGATCGTTGAGGCCCGTGTATTAAATTTCATACTTAAAACTTGTGTTCGGTTTAAACGTTGGCAAATTCGACAGCAAATTATTGACTGTATCGTGGAGGGCGCATGATTTCAAAGCGTCTGCTACACGCTTCGTTGGCTCGACGTTTTCGGTGGCTCGACGTTTTCGGTGGCTCGACAATTTCCTTGACTTGAAATTTTGGGTACGCAATTTGTCGTGTTGGTATCGTGAGCGATCCATCGAAAGATAGTCGTGAGTTAAGTTGTCCTGTTGTTCCGAAATCGTAAGGGGTTTCTACCACGCGTACTCGTGCCATCCGTACTTACCTTCCAATAAATGTGAAAAGCTTGGGCCTCGTATATTTTCCTCTCTCGTCTCTCGTGAACTTGCACTAGAAACACGTGCCCTTGGCCCTCAGCCGCTACGACCAGAGAAAATAACGCACGATTGTTCAATAATTAACTACATATTAGTCCCGGGGTCTCCCGGGTGGTGGCAGCCGCTATCGTCATTATTTCTCATTAAATAATTCATGATTTATTCAAAATAATCGGAGAACTCAAATGTCATAAATCTATTCCGTAGTATAACTAATAAATCAAGAGAGCGGAAGAAAAAACCGACTCTTTACTTTACGTGCCTCAAATGACATAAATCTAGAAGGAGCGGAAGAAAAACCCGACTCTTTACATGACATAAAAAAGATGCTTTCTCCGAACGGGGAGAAATTACCGCGCAGCGCCGGAATTCGAACTATCCGACACCTTCACGGTAGGGCGCGTTCTTAGCCACTCGACCACGGTGACCTGGTCGATACGGTAAATAGGCCTTGCAAATTTACTCCCAGTAATACTGTTCTAAAGATATATGAATTAAGGCTCTTGCAATGCATTTCGTGAAGATGGCTGACGTATGTGGACAAAAGCTCGAGGATAATAAATATATATTTAGAGTGTGTGTGCTGTCGATTGGCCAGTAGTCAGTAGTGATATTCTAGAGAGCTTCATAAAACTGAAAGAATTAGTGACTTCGATCTTTATTTTCATTAATTGCTATTCAAAACATCTAATACGGCAAAAAAAATTTTGTAAGGGATACTGCCTCTTGAGTTGTATTGGTTATTTTTCAAGAAAAAATAATTGAAAAACAAATCAGATCGATGATGCTACAGTTTTTTTGTCTCATTGAAAATCCACACACTGCGCCATGTATACGTGGCAAAACGACTTATACATTTTTATTTTTTATTACTAAAACTTGCATCCAATTCAGGAAGCGTGGCCTCATAAAAGGGACGTCATAAAAGTTATGATGTTGACTGACAATTTTCAACGCAGAGTGGCTCAACAAATGAATTGAGCAACTGTGTGTTCAAAGTCATCGGTAACAAATAGCAGCGAAGGGAAGAATAGCTGCTGAAACTGAGGCAGAATGAAGTCAAAGGAGAGAAAATATGAGGCGGAGAGGTTGATTGAGGTTGAATATAATTGTTTGTCATTCTCACCTGGAAAATTTATTTAGAGAAAATATTGAATCCCGTCATTTTTTGACGGGCCATGTACACTAGTCATGGAATAAACCATGAGCACCTCAAGGTTTTACACAATATAAGGTTATTCATGCTACATCAGGCCCCGTTCTTAATATCACAGTGACAAATTTGGGCAGGATGCCTACGGGCGGCGGTTAGATAAGCCCACTTCTTGCGCGTTGGAAGCAACTGAGCAATTTCCTTTTCTGAAGCAAAAATAGTTTCATATTTATTCAACCCAAAGCTTCAAAAAATTGTTGAATTACAGCGCGTGTTCAAAATTTAATTAATTTATACTGCAGTGCAAGGTTTCATTTGAGCGTTTATCTTAATATTGCTTCAATTTAGTTTGTCGATAATGCGTTCGAAATTCTTATTTATTGAACTGCGTTATATTCTCTCTTGTATGCTGTTTTCATATAATTCCTCTCAATTTTTGAAATTGTTTGAATGAGTAAAATCAAAATAATATGCCCCTCGCTAGGGTAAATTACCAGCCAAAAGAGTACATTATTGCATTAAAAGGGCTTTCGCAAAGTGTTGTGCCGTCATTTACTTCGTTCTTCTACGGAAAAGTGCAGCTGTTGATCGAGTGTATTACGAAAAGTTAGATCTTTGTTCGGGTCCAAAAGTGTGCATTCCTGGTCTATTCAACCGGGAAAGAATTAGTGCGACTTGCTCGCTGTAGTTCATCCTACGTGAAAATGAAGAGAAAGCCGCCCACTTCTGCAAGTACTACGTTCTCATTCAAGGGAGAAAGTAAAGGAAAGTTTGCTGAATGTTTTACGCTTCAAGTAAATAACTTACACTTGAAGGTGTATCTTATGTTTTTAAATAATTACTTTTCAATCGAGCTCTACAAAATGTTTGCTCAAATGTTGGCGAGTGAACTAATGCTGTTTTCACAATAGCTAATTAAAATACGAATGATCAGTAACTATTCAAATAACAACTTAATAACTGATATTACCTAAGTGATGTTTACGAAGTAACTATCTCGAGAAGTATAAATTCTAAAGAATTACTCCTGGTAAACCTGATTTATTTCAAATCCTTGAACAATACTAGTTGTTAAATGCTAACGATTTAATGCAAGCAAGTTTTGCAAATGGAGTAAAAAAGCCATGTATGAGACTGGCGCATCAGATTATCAAACGTTACGTAAATAAAAATAGCCATGAGGAGAATTGAAGTGCTATGCAAGAAACTCGTTGGCATTGGAATCGTGCGCGTCTCTTCAGTTGTTCTTACGTAAACGGCGCTGCGTTGTCAAACACATTTAAAGGGCTCGTTTTTTGCGTACTGAGTCTATCCGCCCATGCGAGCACTGAGCGGCGAGTGTAGCGTGCAGGCAGGGACTGCATAGACCATTCCTCTGATGACAGGCTAGCCAGTCTTTTTTTGTAATGAAGCCTTTTGTAGATGTTAGTATATAAGCCGATTTTCGATCTCGTAGTGCGTTGGGTAATGATAGAAATTTTATACATAAATAAGAAACCCCTATCTATCTCATACTTGTGCAACATCGAGCTCAAACTCTATTCGTCTTGCAGTCGCAAATTTGCACAGTTTTTAAATCATGATTTTATAAAACAGGATATTCAATGTCAACAATCTACTTGTTGAGTTGGTCAGTATCATTAAATCTGTTAAAAAGCAGAGATTGATTCAATGGAATTTTTCCAGCATCACCATCGGTCACACTTTTGAATTAACTTTGATCAGATAGATCTGTTTAATTAAGAAAATCATGAAAATCTCATATAATTGGAGATTGCCTCTTTAGAGGCAGCGAATGCTCGTAACATTGTTCATTACATTGAGGAGAAATAATCATTTGCTGCGAAATAATGAAATCGCTGGAACAATTGAAAGAATTCAGTTTTTCTATTACGCAAGGAAATTTTCTCTTACAATCTGCTACGCAGGCTTCGTCACGTGAGCATGGATGCCAACCATTCGCCAGTGTGTTCATGGACGTGAACTTTTTACTAACGCAAAACTTGTCTCCTGTAATCTGGAAGCTCGGGACCAGACCTGACAGCAGTGCTTGACGTGCTCTAATGCTCGGCCTTCACACGCCTGCTACACATACGGAGGATGACCACAGGGGCCAGGTACGGTCTGTGCTCTGGGCTCGGCTGAAACGTTTCGCAAATAATGAAAAGTAAATTTTCAAAGTTCATCTGTAAAATTGAAATAGAATTGAAAAAAGTGAAAAAATCACAACGTGCCGAGCATACGTGACTTTCTCATTTCTTGACATTTAATTTTGTACCGCAAACATTACTGTAACAATAGAAACATTAAACTAATCAAAAACAACCGAGATAAAAACAAATTATGTAAGTAAACAGCAGGCAGTTTCAAATACATCTTTCTTCAATGGTAATAGAGAAATTCAGTGTATATTGAGTAATGGTAAAATTGACGGTTATTCGCACTTCATTAACAGCGCAGCACAATGAGCGTTAACGTTTGCAAACAAAATTTTCGGGAGTGAAGTTTTTTGTTTGACTTTTCGTAGGTTTCGAGTGGTAGGCTGAGAGGAAAATGTTCATTGAATTTCATCAGACTTTAAGACGTGTAAAGCGGCACATCTAATGCAGGATGATAAAATTGCATTAGTGTTAACAGTGTGATAAGAGTCGAATGAATCAATTTTCAAATTGAGGTTTTGTTAAGCAGTGACAAATACTTTATTTCTTTGGGAATGTTTACATTAATTCAGTAGGAGTGTACGTATTGTGTTAGAACTCGTTCATCACAAATTTACGAAATGAATTTATCTGGCGTTCAAAAATTTGGAATTCATGAAATATATATAAATAATTTTTCAATTTAATAAGTCATAATTTTGTATTTGAATAATTTCTTGAGCATTCTTTTCCATGGTATGTGCCAGCTCCAATAAGGTAACGACGTATTGAGCATTACAACATTGGCAATCATGGAAGTGTGCGTATGAGTTACTGTTCTTTGAAGGCGATTTAGACTTGATCAACAGAAATACGCTTCGTTATCTAGCTCTTTACTTGAAATTAATATCTGATTGTCCTAATAACTCTATTCATAAAAAATTATACCAATTTATTGACTTACTCCTTTAATTTCTTACTCTGTTTTTTAGTTTAACGACTGATCCAAACAAAGAATTTGCTGATAAAAAACTCAATCACGAATCGTTTCGTTATGTTGTTTTCGAATTTAAATTTTTAATGAGGTTATACATCAATCAACACTACAAAATTAAATGAAAGAGTCGATAAACTTCAGTGATTTGTTGGTATATTCTTGAACTGTAGATCACTGTAGCCTAAAACAGATCATTCAAATTGCAATGCAGCTGATTTGACCTGCAACTTCGACATCATACGTTCCATTGGAAGTTGGCCAGGTAATACAACAAAAATTTGATGGAAATGAAAATCCATGCCAGATGCCTGTCAAAATAAAAATCGCTTTGGGTGTTTTACTCCGTATGTACTCGTATGTAAAAACGAACTGATTTTCGAGCGTATAAATTCTATACTTATTGCAGATGCGACGATGATCGTATTAAAAACATATATATTCAATGTATAAGAAAAAAATTGGAGACTGTATCATTCGAGGAACTGTTTATAAGCTCCGAGTAGTATCTTAGCTATCTTTTGCTAAGGAAATCAATAATATCCACCTACTCAAGTAAAACGCGATAAAGGAGAAGTCCTTCACGTTATCAAGAATTATTTCATAAAGTTACGATTTTTTCTGAATATTTGTGTTCAATAAATTTCTGAAATGAGAAAAAATATTGTATCGCTTCAAACCGAATTGGGATGGACTCAGACTACTTCTTTTGTAGTAACGAGATTAGTTGCTCAGAGACAGGGAGAGTTTGAGGAACGAATGAGATATTAAAAAAGTTATCTTAGAGCCCCGGAAATGAATTTTCATCAATTTTGTCCTCGCACGCGACAGAAGTAAAAAGGATTTGGGCTTTGAATGATATATCTGAAACGTTATGAAAGGTAGTGTTATGTTTTGCAAAAGTGCGAAGTGATGGGGTCCGGAGGAAGATACTGGAGCTAGAGTTATTAAACAGCTTGAATTGAAGTCAGGGATGTACTTTTGCCGGAAGACACATTTGAGCAGCACATTTAAAAATAATAAGTAACGTTGCGCTTAAAGCAGATGTGAAGTATCATGAATAGTTAGAAATTTATATTGACAGTGAGGAGTGTACCTGTTGACAGACGATTGATTTCTCATACAAGCGATTACTTTAAGCAAAATATTTTGCTGTGTTTAAAGCCTCAACAACAAGCGATGATTTACGAAGGCTCATACGAATATGTCCACAAATAAAAACTTTACACAAACATTGAAGAAGCTCAGCATGCTGCGAATGTGCTTGAAATTATGATAGTCTCATTTCTTGCTGGCGTTAAGATAGGTACAATTCATTTCAGGCGCAATTAAATCTACCCTCGCGCTGAAGTCTCTTGACTAATAAAAAGATGAAAACTTTGTATTGTAGGCTATCTGTCCTCGTAGATCAACCAGTCTTGTTCTGCAAAGTTTAAAACGGTTATTCACGTATCGCAGTCTTTAAAATTTGAATATTTATGAAAATTAAAGATGCTGTCGAAAAGCTGAGCACAAAAATTATGTCAGAAAATTGTAAAGGACAATTATTTTGGCTACACTATTTATGACAAATATATTTACCAAAGTATCAGACTCTAAAGGAAAGCTCAAATATTTCTTCTGCCACTAAGAATGTTTGGCCGACTTAAAACCTTTTAAATCAAACCAACATTAAGCTATTCTCTAACCTTTCGCTATTTATAGCATTCACCATAATATTAATGTCATCAGCTTCCCCCTAAATTTCCATCTATTTATGTTAAACTTCTCGGCCTCTACGTTGCCAGACATAGCTTGCATACCTGCTAAGCCAACTTTTTGGAAGCGCGCACAAAAAAACCATACAGGCCTGAGCGAAAGCTTTATAATGTGCAATCATTAAATAAAACTAGACAGATCGAAATAGCGTATAAAATACATTGTAGAAAATATTTCCGAATTTTGAGATTTTAGTCTCAAATAAAACAGGGAGGAAAAATTTATATCGAGTCCCGTGGTCTCAGCCTAGGGGAGAATACTTGCCAATTAGCAAATTGTGCGTTTTAAAACATTTTACTTTTTATTAATACACTTTTGGAAGCTGCCGAAGAATTCTATCCAATGAGCGTTGTCTCAGAAGTGACCAGTAGCGACGAAGGTCACGCAGTAGGCGGGGACTGCTGGGTATATAACACGAGCTGCGACGTGTTGGCTACCACAGCTTCCACTCCAGTCGTAAGGTGAGTAAGGGGCACACAATGAACAGTTTCGTTGCCAGAATACAGAACTATTATCTTCATACGTCAGAGAAATACTTAGACTAAAAAAAATCATATCTATGAGCTAATCAATTTTTCTTCAGACTAGTTCACACATTCTGTTTCTCTTCGATGCTCTTCTCCTCAAACTGTGTTCGAGAAAATGTTGAATAAATTCATTATTCAAATTAATTTTTAATAAATGTATTCAACTCAATGAAAAATTTATGTCTCATGTCACCCATGAGTTATTAATGTAAAATAAAATTGAAAAATTTAGATCACATTGTCCTCCGCCCCCAGGATGCAGGGACAGTACTTTATCCTTCTCGCCCTCCTGGGCTTCACGGCTGCTCAGGTGCAGCTCAACCTCGAGTTCGAGTACCTCAATAAATTTGGCAACGTGAAGGTGAGTTGAGCTTCAGGTTGTGCCATTTCATGCATTTCGAGTACCTCAATAAATTTTGCAACGTTAAGGTGATTTAGCAACGTTTAGGTTGTGCCATATCATACTCGTAGTGTAGAACAAAGCTGTAAAAAACAAAAAAAATTATGTTAGAGCGAGGGACCCCATTGCTGCAGAGAACGGTTCAATTCCAAAGCAGAATGTATCACAAATAACTCTGAGCAGTCTAATCTACCTATTCAGCAATGTATTAGAATGTCAATGAGTTACATTATTTTTACGCTAATGCCCACAATAAAGTTTAGCATTCAACTTTTCATGTTATTTCAACTGCTGATGTACAATTCCCGCGGCCCAGGTGCGCCAGGCGTGCTTCGGAGTGGAGCCCACCATGGCCTACCACGCAGAGGTGGACCGCGCAGTCTCCACCTGCTTCGCCAAGTTCCGAGCCCCAGAGATTTCCAGATCTAACGCCCCCCGGGTAAGGAGAATATCAAATACTTATTATAACTTATAAGTTCTTTTTGAATCAGCGAAAACTCTGAATGGTCTATTGCACAGTCTCCTACTAATCACTTGGAAATCTTTTGTAAGAGAGATGAAATCATACAGAAGAGGACCCTACCACGTTTCAAAGCATTAGAACTCGTGCTTGTGTGCAGGAGGAAAACAAGGCTCACACTCGTGAGCCTTGTGCTCCTACTACAGGACAGGCATCATGTACCTACCACCATATATATTAGAGACACGCAAATGTATCCTCAAATGCAGTGTTAGACAGCAGTTTATATCATCTGCTGGTGATTTTTCAAGCATCTACAATGTCGATTTACAACACTGTATTGCATATTTGAACAAGTACTGTTACTTCGGTATCGATGAATCAGAGAGATAATAACTTGACACTCTGATTTGTTTTCCAGACATTTTTGCAATAATTCAAACGAAAAATTTGAAAAACTTGAGTAAATTTTTAGCCAAAAAACAAAAATCCACGTCGTTAGTCGAAAAATTATTGGATCGAAATACTCATTCTCTACTAGTTTCATAGAAAGCAATAACTACGCAAATTAGAGGCGAACATGCAGTTGTGCCTCGAGTCATTTCTATTTAGCGTGTAAGCAATTCAATGACTGAATAACTGAAATAATTCAATAAAGAGGTATTGACCTAACCGTCACTGAAAAAAATCGTAAAAATATCCTTCGCATGACGAAGTAATATCAGGATAGTTTTTCAGTTAGTAAATGTAAATTATTTCCTGATAACTTTCACATCAACAATTTTTGGCCACCAAATATTCAAGTAAATTGTTTTTATTTTTATCAAATGATCTTATATTAATCCTCCTTTTTGTTTTGCAGGTTCTCTACTCTCTCTTCCGTAAGGTGAGTATCTAGTTTAAACACCTTTTTCGAAGAAGTAGTTAACTGCTTTTGTTGAAGTTAATGTTGTTCTACCACTCCGATGATAGTGTTTTTTGCCTACAGCCAAAGTACCGAGAGTGCAAAAGTTATTTTACTGAACCTTTTTAATTCAATTTCATAAAAATTTTAAGTCTTTGTTCATATTTTCTCACTACCTTTTTAAGTCGAATATCCAAAGGAATTAAATTATAATCATAGGACGTCCACCACGTTTCCAAGGTTGTTAACGGTTGTTTTGGATAGGTTGTAAGCAGCAAAATAAAGAAATCTACTTTACTGCAACAATAATTTTTAATTTTCCTAATAAATATGAATCATACAATTTCACGCTAACGTTTCACCTCGTATGGCAACAGTTATTTTATAAAAGGTTACGAAACTGATGAAATGTCGTTCATTTACACTGGTATGTAAATGGGTAATTTACTTAGTGGTACACATGTGGCCCACTTCCCGGAGAACATGTTAAAAAACAAATTCAGCAGCGTTTGCTAACTTCCACCTTTCTTGAATGAAATAACCTATGGTTTTCTACATAAGGGTATTTTACTACTTAATATCACAGGTAATGAAACGTCACATGTACCAAACAGAAACGCTCGCCCCGCTACCCCGCGTCCACCGTCAAACATCTGACCGAGGAAATTCAGACGGAGGTCGACTACTTCAGATGTGTGATGACGGAGATGGGAATTGTGAGTATGGTCGCTCATTGGTTTAGCTGTTGTTTTTTCACAAAATTCTCGACATTCACAGCGTTGTTATTTGTATGAAGGCCAAGGTTGTACATGTGTATTAATTGACACAAAATTACCTTGAAATTCCATAATGTTAAAAGTATTTCCCTTCCTAAGTTAGGAAAGCACTGCCATCAACAGTGATAACCTAGATCAATCAAATAATTAAGAGTAGATATAAATTAAGAGCGTATATATTTCTGTCCCAGACCGACGCTAACAACAAACTGAACGCCGAGGCAGTCGTGGCCAGGATCAAGTCAGCAGGCCTGGTCAAATCCTTGGAGGACGACATGGTCCACGCAGTCACCGAGTGCCAGAAATATGCCGTCAGTTTCCAATCTTTTTTTTTGTTGAGCTACTTTATCGGTTAGGCGAAAAATTGTCTCTAGTAAATTGTCTTCATTTCAGCACAATTTCAAAACCACATTTTAAACATTGCGTTGACTGGTTCAGAAACTGTCATTGCTCTGTGAAACACTTCTAACAGTGAATTTTTTCAAGTTCGTGCACTTTTAAGTTGAAGAACCTCACTTGTGATATATGTACTAACACGGTAAATCTCATGAGGTATATCGGCTCACATCTCATTGAGCCCTTCTACATTGCAATGTATGCATTAATGTAGTAATATCTCATGAGGTATATCGGCTCACATCTCATTGAGTCCTTCTACTGTGCAGATGTGCGTGCCCCCTGGCAAGGACTCGTACCCCGTGCCCAATGATGTGGTCGCCACCAAACATTACCTCTTCTGCGAGAACGAGCTTCGGTCTCTCGCTTGCCTCAAGCATGACGCCAGGTGAGGCGAAGCTTCCATATTTCAATGCTTATTTTTCTTGTGACATAGACGCCCACTCGGATGAACACAATTTCATACGAGAAAAAATGAATCCAAAATCCAAGCGCAATTAGATAACGTTGGCCAAAAACCCTCTTTCGGACGAAGTTTCATTGTATGATCACGTCACAAATGCAATCGTCTCTAAACTGGAGCAGGGCTCCGAGGAAGGTGTTCACTGTGTAAATTTTCTTTGTGCATATATGAGATATTAAATATTGTGCATATTTGAGATTACTCACGTGCAATTCCTTCCCACCTAGATGGTTGGTTGATGACTTCGATCTCCGAGGCACCGACAACAGACTCGACTTCCTGCCCTCCGACCAGGACCGCGTGACCGCTCTGCTCTTCGCCAACAACTTCGTTGGTCCTGATGACTTCGGCCTCTACGAGTGAACTGAAGGTGCGCACGCAGCCAGCAGCACACAGCAGATCAGCACAAGACTCATGTCCAATAAATTCTATGAAATCACTTGAGATGTTATCTAATTCAATTTATTTAGCAGGACCTGAAAATAATTTGAAACAGAATAAATTCCGATTTCGTACTAAATACGTTTTTTGACAAACAGCGATGGAACTAACATATATGAAATTTTTTATTGAAATCAAACATTATTCAATCAATAAAGCGATTTTCAGAAGAGTTTTCGTTTATCTTTTCCAGCATCTCGGTTATGCTCACAAGCGTTGTGGACGCTGATGCTTTATATCATTGCTGAAATTAGGTTTCGCACGTAATATGGAACTATTGGTTTATAAAACATTTGTAATTATACTTTGAACAGTAAAGATTTGTAACGTAGTAGAGAAAAAAAGCAAGAAATCGCTTTCCTGAGAGTACGCATAAAATATTTTCCCATACTTTCAATACTGATTGAGCTTTGAATGCGTGCTCTTAAAAGCACCGTTTGGGCAAAAAACTGTCATTTACCTCGTGATTTTTTTGAAATCTTCACTATAGCTTTGAAATCATGCAGCGATTCTTTTTCGTTTCGAGTGCTTTTTGTTAAAAATTGAGTTTTTTCGGGAAAAGTGAAAAAACTAGAGATTACGGAAAATGCTACTCTTCCAATTTCGAAGTTACAGAAATTACAAATACTAAATTCAATAGGGCTTGAAAATAGCTACAAATCAGTAGGAAAAGTTTTATTTTATTTTCCATTTTCAATGAATTATTTCCGTTTGATTTTTCGCCTGCTTCCGTGTATTTATTGTATAATTTTTCAACTATATCGAAATTCAAAAAATTGTCCAACGGGGTTGTAATTTTTTCTACGCTCTATCGGTTGTGTATTTGCCATTTCTGTACCTCCAAAACTGAAAGAGGAGTAGCATTTCAAACGACAGCAAGATCAAGTTTTGAGAAGAGCCTAACGTGCACCGAGTGGTCTGCAGCTCAACCTAGCTCAGAATTTGTTCACTGTGCGTTTTAGAATATTTTGTTTTCAGGCCAAGGGATTTCAAACGTGAGCTGTATGGCTAACTTTCGTCTGCTGAACGCTCGAACCTGTTTCGTCGTTAGGGGGGGGGGGGGGGGGGGGGGGAAGGGGGGGTCGGACAGGGGCTTGGTGACCTATGGGGATGGTCCGGGTAAAAACTAAAGTCCATTGTTTTCCAATGGATTTTCCCAAAAATTTCACCATATGTAAGAGAGTATGCAACATTTGTTCTTTGTTCAGTGTTTTTGTATCTATTCAAAAAATCAAATTTTTTTTTCGGATGAAGTGAAATAAATTGTAATTACGAAAAATGTTAAGTCTCGTACAATTTTGAAGTAGCAGAACTGGAAGTTTGTTTTTTGGTGACTTAATGTATTATCTAAAGAATCGTGGGAATAGAATTTCGATTTAATGATGCGTTGAATTTTCCGATTTTTTCAAAAAAGTGTATTATTTCATTTTGGTAAAAAAATTGTTTACCCCTTTTTTTGTTCTTTTTAAGCCCTATCCATTAATATATTTGCCATTTATGTACCTTCACAACTGTGGGAGGAGTAGCATTTCAAACGTCAGCAAATTCAAGTTTTCAGGAGAATTTTACAAACTCGTCACCTGTCACTGTAATGACTTAAGTGACTGGCCGCTGTAGAAGACGAATGAACACACTTATAAAGCAGTGAAGCATATTGTTAAATTCAGAATTTTTTTCTATATCATGAACTAAAAAACAAAAAATTGATAATTTTTAGATGATGGGTAAACCGGTCTCCCCCTAATTGGCTTTCGTAAGCTGCAGTAGACGAACGAACCCACTTACAAGGAAATGAACCATATCATAAGATTCGTAAAAAATTCTCTATAAAATGAGTTAAAAAATCGAAAATAAGTTATACAAGGTAACCAAAAAAGTAGTGTCTGTTTTTTAATTAGCCATTGAATGAAGTTAAAATACGTATGCAGTGCGTGTAGCAATTATTTTCAGATTCGAACAGCCAAAAGTAGGAACATCAGGCGTTATAAAAACACGTGCACTGTGGTTGGCCGGAGAGCAGTGGAGAAGAATGAAAGTGTCTACAGATCTCGTTCGGAGCTGTTTGTTTTACAACTTTAAAGTGGGCTTATCAGCAGCTGTATTAAGTCACCACACATGTCAAGCGTTCGAGGATAGTGCTGTGAATGAACGCACAGCAAGGCATATTTTAAAAAATTCAAGTCGAAATATTTATCCCTCCCTGATGAGCCTCGCAGAGGACGACTACAGGTCTTGATGACGAAGTTCTGACGAAATTCTTGAACAAGACAGTAGTTTTACGTGTGGTGAACTTGCAAGACAGTTCAATATTTTCGGCGAAACAGTTAAACTTCACCTGTACCGCTTATGGTAAGGCGTACAAACTGAGCAAGAGGGTCCCACACACGATTGTGGTGGTGCACGTGAGACGAGTGGCAGCCTGCGTATCGTTGCTTTCTCGCCACCGTACCGCATCCTTATAATCCAATGCCTACCAGTGATGAAAAGTGGGTTCTGTACGAAACTCCCAAGCGTTCCAGACATTGATTGTCACCTAAAAATGCTGTCCCTCACACCTCAAGGTCGCCTGTGCACCCATACAAGATTATGCTTCGTGTCTGTTGGACACGTCGTCAAGTGGTTCATTATGAGCCGCTACCAACCGGCCAAACGGTCACTGGAAACCCACACTCTCAGCAATTGGAAAGCGTGCAACAGGCATTACGCCAGAAGAAGCCAGCACTGGTGAATCGCGAAGGTGTGCTATTCTTTCATGAAAACGCCAGGCCGCATTTCGCGCGAGTAGTCAGCGATCCCGTACAGCAACTTGGGTGGGAGACGTTGTGCCATCCACCTTATTCACCTGACCTCGTGCTATGCGATTACCATCTCTTCTAATCCCTGATTAATCATCTTTGTATGAAATCCTTCACCAATGAAGCAGACTTGTGGAAAGCCCTCACGGACTTCTTTGCGTTCAAAACCCTTGAGTTTTGGAAACCCTTGAGTTTGGCGCCCCAGACGGCGCCCTTTTAAGGAAGGTCGTTCTATTTAAACATGAGAAGATCCAGTATTACTCACCATTTGAAAAATTATTAGTCCTCACAAAATATTCTATAAGCTAAGAGTTACATCACTTATTCTATTGCATGCAGCCTCTATTTCATTACAATATTGAACTTCATCGTTAATTCCATTAAAATTCATTTTTAATGTCTCTAAAGTTCAGAAAGGGAAAAGACAATTCGTACACAATGGAATAGATTGTATGGTCAATTTACGTTCCACGTATTAATTTTTTAGAAGGAAGTTACCCGTTACTGTGTAATGAGTTGTGCTTGTAGTGAGTGATGCACAGTTACTATACATATTGTTTAATTTGTTTCATTGCACCGGACTAGAAGTAGAATAATATGAGTTAGTGCTCACAGTCTCATCTCTCTACACCTGTGACTGCAGAAACTTTAGCAAACTATTCGCTGATGTCTTAATGTGCTGTGCTATTGTTTGCATGGCGTATTGGGTATTTTGGTTGATCGTGCTGTGGTTATTGATAATTTGATTCATTAAATAACAACATGAGAAGCTATTTCTATTCATTTTTTTGTTTATATTTGTTGAATAGGTTCCTTGATTGTTTAATTTTTATCCAGGAAAGATGGTCTTTCAGTTATTTCATCCATATTGTTATTTCATTTCAGATATTAAACCGTAATTCTACATAACATAATAAACATAATAATCTTTCCACAATCTGTAAAAAATTAAAATATATGAACATTCATGCCAAGATTATTGGCACAGAAAGATATTCGAAAAGCGATCGCATGACGCACGAAATCGTCCCTACGAACATTGATAAGTTTAAATTAAACAAAAAATCTAAAACAATATATGCAGTATGTAATCATATTCTTTTTTTCTGCGTTATTTCGTGGCTACACATCTTTACTTCCATTCTGTGAGTACAAGAGCCAAATCTAAATTGGAGTATCCATGTAATAACACGCTGTTCTTCTTATGGATGACAAAAAGTACTCACAACCATGGAACTGAATGAAGTTTAACTTTCTTCGACATGTTCGAATATCAATAGTTTATAAACCTTTTCATCAATACCAAAAAGCATTGAATTAATTTTTTTCAATGGTTTTAATTAACGGCCGCAGATATTTTTTCGAGAGCTAAATCAATCTATCAGAGGTCACTTATTCCTTCGCGTCTGATCTGTGCAGACATACAGTTGGAGGCCAGGAAAATACGCAATGAACGTTAAAATAGTTATTATTTTCAAGCTTGGAAACCATAATGCATCTCTTTCTCTCGTCGGGGACTGACCTTGTGCATGAATGTTATCATCTTTTATTCGCTATTCTCATTGCCCCTTTTCGCCTCATGAAGACGTTGACGCTTTTTTCTCCAGCGTATTGAACTGTGAGAACTGAGACGCTTAGATTTTGTGCCCTACTTGCTATTTCCGGTGTTTTGGACTCACACACGTGATAATACTGAATAAATAGTGCGACTCTGAAAATGTTATTGCATTCTCATGCCGAACACTCGAGAATATATTTTCCTTGTCTTGTTGGTCATATCATGGACACGAACTTGCTGGGATAAGCAAGTTGATAAACAGAACGTGATGCAACAAGTGACGGGAAAACTTGTTCCCAATTGAGATAGGAAATGATCCATTAAAGGCTTACATTATTTTTGTTGCAAATGAGTTTCAATGACAAGTTTATAAGTGGGTTTGAAATTTATTTCAAAACTGGAGGAAGGATGAATGAACTGCTATCGATGGTGCTAGTACTCAAACTCAACTGACAGTGAATTCTGCCAACCCGAGAGTGGAGTCCAGGCCTTTGAAATATGGTGATGTCGTGTTCGCATAATCGGTTAGTTTTGCGCGAAAAGAGAAGTGGTTTCAGGATCGATAATTACAACATGGGTTAAAGGTAGTAGTTTAATAAATTTTAAACTAAATTAAAAAAGAAACAGGACACGAGGTCCAAGTTTTACTCGTGAAAGGTTAACGTAGGAATTCGGCAGCCGGGCCATCAATTTGTGAGTGACTGTTAAATTACGAATAAAGCAAACCGTGCTATAGTTCAGCAGTAATGATATCAATTCACTGCTAAATTTAGAGTACAAAAATGTAATTAAGATTAAATACAAAGTCTTCTGTAAATTTAAGAAATATACAGCTAAAAATTCTTATGTGAAATACTTTTTAAAATTTGATTTTAAAATTCAAATTATTCAAATATGCACTCAATTTTTTAAATCCTTCAAAATTGAGCGCAAAGTCATGCATATCCCACCAGAGAAAGCACTGGCAACCTTTTACAGAATTTTGATTCATCCGTATTTGCAACATGGCTACGTAATACGTGTAAATAAAATTGGCTCAGTATTTCCATCATAAAAGCCATCTCCAACATAGAATATTAAGCTCATGTTAACTATTCATGAAAGAATCTAAAAATTCTAAAGTTGACCGACCCTTAACAACTTTCTCTTGGAAGTTTTATGCACAACATCGTAGCGTACAACCAACGAAAATTCTGACATTACGTGCAAAATGTTTGATTGGATTTAATTACTTGAAGTAAAATAGAAGTAAACTCATAATCCCTTAATACTCAAGAACTTAATGGCCAGAATACGTGTTTATTTGCCGAAATCAAACTCTGGAATATCATACCTGACGATGTTTGTGACCGCCTCCACCTGTTCATCATAGGGAATAAAGCTTCAAAATTGTGTGTATGTTCTCAATTGACCCGAAAAACAAAAGATTTTGAAGAATCAATAAATGATGTAGTTGAAACAAGGAGAATGAAATAAATTGTAGTCTTAAAACTATTTTTCACCTTGAAAAAGAAAAGATATGCTGCAAATAGAGCTACCTACGGGAAAGACAGACTTCTAATGAATATAATTTCTGATTTAACTGTCGAGCTCTGTTTTTTGTATGAAACTAGCGTACCTCTCTTGTATGATTAACTAATATTCAGTTAGAAACATTAGTGTGCTGAATTCTGCTGCTCGCTTAATTTCAAAATTCGCTTCTTTCTTCATAGTTTGCGTAAAAGCATAAGATATTATTCGACCTACAGTGGTTAAATTGTTGACTCTTCTGCTTTTAGTCTGTTCTAGTATCCTACTAGCAATAATGCACATGCTTGTTGAGAATAAATTTCCAAAATCTCTAGAATTGTTCAAATAAAGTAAAGCTTACTAAAAATACTCTCGACCGTATCATAAATTTAGCAAAGAGTGATTTTATTTTAGCGAACCGTTCCATCAATTACGTTCCAGCCTTTATGTCAATCAAGTAAACTGTTCTACCCATTGAAGTAAATTGTACTATCCAATAAGTAAACAAAAAGTATACTATACGTGAACAAATCCAAGTTCAGTTCAAGTCATGAACTGTCAAATAGTTAAATAGAGCTATGCATTGTAAAAACAATTATAAG
The DNA here is from genome assembly GCA_030386875.1 of Morinoia aosen. NCBI lineage: Eukaryota > Metazoa > Arthropoda > Malacostraca > Amphipoda > Talitridae > Morinoia > Morinoia aosen. Next base: position 17,209,706 of record CM059575.1, on the reverse strand, counting down.
TTAAGGACATAATAATAATCAATTAAAAATTAGAGCTACAGGTCACGGATTTGAATTTTGAAGTCAGGACTACGTACACTGAAGGTTTAAAGTATATGCCTTCATTTCCTTTGAATATTCCTAATTACTGCTAGAGCAGCACAAACGAGTCTTCAATGAACAGGGACCTGAATTTAATGACGACTCCTTGAAGTATGAAAGCCTCTGGCTTGCTACTCAAGTTGTGTAGCCGATCTAACCTACACTGAGCTAATGGGAGGTAAGTGGGCAACGTCCCCCCCGGCAGGATGAAATAAATTTACTCGCTTCAGGGCTAAGATCTTCTCGCGGTCCAGTGCAGAAAGTTCTCTCCAGTGCCGTGGTCACTGTAGTTGAGCGGTTAACAGCGCGCCCCCTACGCGGGAAAGGTCGGCAGTTCGAATCTCGGTAGTGCCACCAGGTGATTCTCCCCGTTGGGAAAAGGGAGAACTCGGCCCATGTGTCCCTCACTCTTCAATCCCCCTCACTCTGCCCATGTGTCGGTACTGGGTAGCGGATTGAAGGGAGGAGGAGAAGGGGGAGGCGTAACCATCATTGCGTTCTGGAGTTAGTTATAAGGCAATTAATTGGAAAATAAATGTTCAAGATAATATGTATCATGCTCGATTGGAATAAAAAATACCCTCCTGAGTTTCTACACCATTCAAAATCATCGGAAGTGCCAGAGGTCTTGTGTCTCAGATTGCATCCTTCCCTCGAATCTCCCTGCATGATTCCGTCACATTCAGAACTTGCCGAACTTGAGTGAATGCTCTTCAATTTTCATCGGACTACGAGGAAACCAGAAGGGGCTTTGAGAATTGCAGGACTATAACTATCGTACTTAGACTCTATAGTGAAAATATTACCGTTTTGTAAGTGGTTGTGACAATCTTTTGGAACACCTATTGAGGGGCCTAATTATTTTGCGAAGGATCAATTAATGCTTTTTCCCAAAAACATATGCATTAGAGGTAGACCAGGGTTACCAAATGTAAAATGACCAATATATTGAGTTCGTAAAAAAAGACACGCGGTAGAAAGGTAAACATTATTTTGTTAAGTGCGGATTGCTCCAAGGTGACTCAAATGAAACAGAGAAATTAGACACCAGCAGCAAGAAAAGAGCTGCAGAGCCACCACGGCTGCAGCAGTGATAATTATTAAGGTGCCCTGGCTTTCATTCCTAGTATCTTGGCCAGGAAATCCTTCCCCGGTGATATAGGGGCGCTGACAGCTGGGGTGAGCCTGGTTGCCAGCTGCCGGCGCCCTGAGTAGGACTACGCCAACGACCGCAGCCGGTGTGCGAGTGGTTGCCAGCTGTTGGTGCTGCCCTGAGTAGGTTTACACCAGCGACCGCAGCTGGTGTGCGAGTGGTTGCCAGCAGCCAAAGCCCCGAGTAGGTTTACACCAGCGACCGCAGCTGGTGTGAGAGTGGTTGCCAGGTGCAAACTATCAAGTTGGATTGCTTGCTCTACGTTGACCGGGTCAAATGCTCCAGCTGTGAAGTGGCCAAATGACGAAATCTCAATTTACGCAGTGCGAGTTTCACCGCGAACTTCTACACCCGCGTTGAAAATTTTAGATTTTTTTTCTCTAGTGATAGAAACAAAAGCTGCCAGCACAATTTCGAGAACGGAGGTTTCCTCGCAGTGTCGGATGGTACCGCTTAGTGAAAATACGAATTATACTGTAAACTGTTCAATGCAATTTCACGCTGAGGAAATAACAAAAATAGTGCAGCGAACTGTGTAGCGATCCAGTAGCACTATATTAATCTTTAAGTGAAACCCCTACCGCATTTTACAGAGTATCCGTGTGTGGCAGTCACGAGTACAAGTGGAGAGTGATGTTAGGAAATCAATTCACAGGTCCTTGAAGATCTTAGTTAAGAAAAATACAACAAGAGTGCTTGAATTTTCTGAAAATAGAATAAAGTTTCTAGTCGCAGAGCTGTGGACAGGAAGTGCAAACGCAAGTCAGTGCCAGTTTCGTGGCACAAAAGTGAACGTGCCTCATAAGATTTGCATGAAGTCTTTATGCAGTAATAGCAATAAGAGACACGTAATTTGAACATAACATTTGGGCACAGCTGAAAGTTCATGTAATAATTTTAAATTTTAAATAGTTACCTGAACTGCAGATTTAAACTCGCCTTGCTATTCAACTAAAGCGGTGAACACACGAATGAAAGCCACCTTGTATACTGCGTCTGTCGTTAACCTGTCTGCACTTCAGAGATCAGGAGAGTCAGAGAACGATAAAAACGTCTGTGTTGCTGATTGTCTTACCATGTTAAAATCTGATCGAAATAAACAGTTGCTAAAAACTTGCCCTCACTCAAAAAACTTGATCCAAACCCAAAAGTGAACCAACATTTTTAGCCATTGCTCACACGTTAAAGTCATTAAATACTTTTTTTGTTGAGATTTTTAATTCTGTTGGAAATACCTACAGCTAGTCTCTCATGTGAAAGTAAATATCTTTTGGGTTTTTAAATTATCACCATTGACATTAATATAAATGTATTAAAAAAATAGGAATGGCCAATTCATATACAGTGTTTGCGCTATAAGTTGACTCCACTACATCCCTGAATGGATGGAGTTGACATTTTAATATTCAGCGGTTCACCAATTATGATGGACCGTTGGTTCCAGAGAACTGGATAAATGGTTGCCGGTATGGGACTATTAATTTTCGATAATGCTTTTACTAAATTCATGCCTTGAGAAACCAATAATCAGACTAAATTATTCTCAGTGATCAATTTATTTTAGTTACCGTCCTACTTTACGGGCTCATATGTTACGTGTTAGAGGGATCAGTTATGTGCAAAGGCAGGCTCTCTCAGATGTTGGGAATTTAATTCTGTGTGAATGTGAATTTGTGTAACCTCATTACATTCATTCTCATTACATCCACTCTTATTGCATTCATTCTCATTACATTCATTCTCATTACATCAATTCTTATTGCATTCATCCTCATTACATTCATTCTCATTACATTCATTCTTATTGCATTCATTCTCATTACATTCATTCTCATTACATCCCTTCTTATTGCATTCATTCTCATCACATTCATTCTCATTACATTCATTCTTATTGCATTCATTCTCATTACATTCATTCTCATTACATCCCTTCTTATTGCATTCATTCTCATCACATTCATTCTCATTACATTCATTCTTATTGCATTCATTCTCATTACATTCATTCTTATTACATTCATTCTCAATACATTCTTTCTTATTGCATTCATTCTCATTATGTTCATTCTCATTACATCCATTCTTATTGCATTCATTCTCTTTACATTCATTCTCATTACAACCATTCTTATTGCATTCATTCTCATCACATCCATTCTCATTACATCCATTCTCATTACATCCATTCTAATTACATCCATTCTCATTACATCCATTCTCATTACATCCATTCTCATTACATCCATGCTCATTACATCCATTCTAATTACATCCATTCTCATTACATCCATGCTCATTACATCCATTCTAATTACATCCATTCTCATTACATCAATTTTCTTTGCATCCAAGCCCCACAAAGTGAGAGTTTTTCAACGAGACGCTAACATCCAGTTCATCAAAAATGAATTCAGAATTTTAAATGTATGGTTTTAGTAGTTCATTCAACATATGCATCATGTTAATATGTGGAAAAAAATACGAGAGGCGAATTTCTTCCACCTTATTTTATCTAGGTCACTGCCTCATTGATTTTGTGTGTTGAGTTTTTTATGTACCAGGTTATTTTTTAGGAAACTTTTGCATTCTCACTTTTGAGGAAATCTCGATTGTAGTTTTAACATCTTATTTCATTTTTCAGTTTCTTTTTTTGCTCAAACGAATGGACAAAGAACATGTCAATGATATTATGTCTTCATGCTGAGTAGTACAAAACCCAAGAGCCCACAGCAAAATTATGCCAGGATTCCAGGCAAAATAAAATTATAGTATTTTGCCAAGCAAGCGCTGGAGTTGAATGATAATGTCAGATTTGTAAAGGCTATTGCTGAAGAAAGAGAAGAATGTTATAATCAAATATTTATCTCTTACTTAAATTAAATGATATTGAATGCACTTATGAACAAATAATGGATAAACGCCACACTGGCTTGAATGCTAATAATGTTTCAGTAATATTGTAATTAAAGAGTAAAAAAAAATTGGCGAGCGTTCTTTATGCTGCTTTGAGTGCATCCACCGCACAGGCCGGTCTAAATTCACTGTACTTTTTTTCATTGTGGTTTTTGCAAAGTTTTAGGCTCACGAACGTTAGGAAAAAATAAAAAAAATCTGATTGGAGTATTCACCACTTACTTACGCTACTACATGAATCCTTACAACTTATTGAATTATACATGTCTGTATAATTTAATTATTCACGTCCATTAGTTTTCGATACCCAACTGCAATGATACGGGAAGACACCCTCTGAACCCTTATCATCATGTCCACAACAAGCATCCCGACCTCCACCACCACCTCCCCCTTCACCCCCACTGTGATCATAGAGATATTCTCAGCCCCTGTGTTGATGGTGGCTGCTGCGATCACTGCGGCCATTGCAGTTCTTGGGACGCTAGGTGAGCATGTGGGACGCTAGGTGGGTGTGTGGGACGCTAGGTGGTGAGTGCATATGAGTTCGAGTAATAATTGGGCATAGCAGCATTGTGGTCATAACTGTACTTGAGACGGACGCTAGGTGAGTACGTGGGACGCTAGGTGAGCATGAGTACGGGCGTAGCAGCACATAGTTCATAACTCATAACTGTACTTGGGACGCTAGGTGAGTGTGAGCATGAGTATGGGCAGAGCAGCACTGCGGCAATAACTATGGGACACTAGGTGAGTGTGAGTTTGGGCATAGCTTTAAAGGCTTGCAAGCAATATCAACGCACAAACCGCATTTCCTGCCAAGTTCATCACGGCCGAGAAACTGCCTCTTTGAAATTAGTTCATACAAGAGTTCACGAGAAATAAGCTCTCTTTTCCAATCACAGCTGCAAAAGATGAAGGTGTCGAAGTGACATATCGTCCAATCACTATCGAGCGTCGTTCCTTTTTCATACTGAATCTCTTTGTTCTCTATATCGAACGTTCTTTATGTTTCACAGAAGCATGCTTAATTTTTCAGAAAGGCTGCAGCAGTTAAAGCTTTCTCATGCACTCTTTTTGAGTGGACTTGAATGCATGGTCGCACTCAATTTCGCAGTCACCAAACGCACCAAGTTTTTCACTTCTATTGGCAATACGTCTAACTAATGTCATAATATTACTGCTATAAATCATTAACAACTCATTTTGATTCATGCATGGGAAATGACTGTAAATTTACGACTCTAAACTTGTTAATGAAATTCATGGTTCTGACTGCCAAACTATACTGTAGGTCGATAAATACTTCCAGCTGTTCTTTTTTTTTCGAGGCGTTTTTTATTTTCGCTTGGACAGTTGAAAGTTCAGAACATCTAATTCGAAGGCGGTGTTGTTTTTTTGCAATTTTCATGCGTCTCGCTTTAGAATGAGCCTAGATCCGTTGTATTTAAGTTAAACACTACACAAATTTCACTTGTATTCCCACAATTAATTCGAACTACTAGAATGATGTTCCACAATAAATTGCTTACTTTCTCGTTCAAATCAAAATTGTTTCTTTAGTGAAACAGTTACTTATTTTCGATTTCAAAGCTTCACTTCTTTTACTATTCATTTTGTCTATATTATCGCGCCTAGATTTGCAGGTTATTAAACGAATCTGTCTTTCAATTTGGGTCTAGTTCAACACTATTTTATGTTCCTTCCAACAGACTTTTCATCAACTTTTGTGAAGGTGGATAACTTACGCTGGTCTAAATCGTAATGTCACCTTGCTGTGTGCTAGTTGCATGAAACACACCGTGACACGCGAGGCTCGAGTGCTCGTCATCCACCACGCGCTCCAGGCTCGTGCTAATTGCATAGCTCACGTGTCCAGTGAAGCATGCCGCCTGTCATGATTAGCTAATTATAGGCTTTTCAAATATTGACCACGTATTCTCTTCATTTTAGCTGTTTTGTTTGTTAATTTACAACGCAATCTTCGATGATTCGAACAACTTTTCAAATTCGTTCATGTGTCACAGACGTTCTGAGTTCACTTCTGTGACAATGAAAATGTGTATCCTATACGTTCTAAGTACAGGCATGAAAAACTCATGTTTACTAGGCATTCACAGAGCTGTGGTAATTTAGTTGCTCTCGTGAAAGAAATTTATTAAGCGCTCGATTTTACAATCAAACTCATTGAAATTATTACGGAGTTTCAGTCCCTTACCTGAAGGAAAAACACATGATCATTGAGTAGGAGTGCCTTTCTGAGCCCTCACTTACTGGCTCCCTCCCTTTTCTACATGAAGAAGGAGCTGCTTGCTCAGACGAAAGTACCGCTCAATTAGAGAGATTGAACCCGGGAACTTGTAGTCCGAAGTATACTGCACTGCCTCTGTGCCATGGTGTTTGCATATGAATATGAACTTTTCCTCAGGAAATTTACTCGCGGTGGTGGCTTTGCTCCGGTCGGTGAAGCTCCGGCGGCCGTCCACTTACTACATCGTCAATTTGGCCGTGAGCAACTTGCCGGTGTGCGTGTTGGCAATGCCCCTCCTCACGACTGTGTGCGTCCAGGCCCTCACGCTAGACAAGGTTATCTTTTTTTCTGTTCATTATGTGGATGTAAATCGTTTCGTGCTTCACACTCGTGATATTTTCAACATAATGGGAAAATTTTTGTACATTCTGCAGGCCTACATTCTCATGAAACTTATTTATCGTTAATCTAAACTTACGTCATATTCATTCTTAACTATTTGTTAATTCGACTGGATGATTGTTTTGCTGAATTAAATTAATTTTGTATCACTTTTCTCACAAATTGAATATTTTGCAATACTGCAGGACTGCGTGCAGTCCTTCATGACCATCTTGTACTCTTTGTTCGGTTACGAAAAACATTTTTACCGTTTTCCTGAGTTCCAGTACACTTACATACGTCTTCCATTTCGAATTTGGCCGAGTGAATCTTCTGAAGCTTCGTATTTAACTATGGACTTGGGGTCATTAAAAATTTCAGCAGACAGCGACGCCTTGAAAACCTGCTTGAATAATTTACAAGTTATTCATCACTAACGCATGTACTATCCACAAAAGTTTTCTGCGCTCATGGTATTGTAAGGAAGTGTTTAAGAATTGTATGTGGGCCCTAAACTTAATCAAGGAATTCAAGAGATGAATAGGTCAGAAGTTAATTCTTTGAGACTCAGTTGGTTGGCAAAAAAGTAAAAAAAGAATACTTATTTCTGATCGAAAGTTACTCAATCAGCATAGCATTTTTAGGATGGATGTTGGTTCTTTAGTAGTGTTCATATTATACAACACTGAGCGTTTTCAATCATTAAGGCTTTTTAAACTTACCTGTCATTCTACCTAACTTGATTTTGGATAACGTTGGAAGGACTTCAATGAAAACTGCTCTCTACGTCGGAAAAACTTGGATTCTTAGTGACTGAAAGTAGACAAGAGGATCCTAATACCTAATTATTCCTGAGATGAATTTACGAAGCTTTGCGTCAGCAATGAACGTTCGGTATATAAGTACATTTACAAATAGTTGCGAGGGAAGCACGGAAAGTAGCTAGACACAAACGTATAAACGTTAGGTTTTGGAGAATAATAGTCAGACAACGGCAAGTTCAAGATGTTGGGTTTAATTTATTGAATGTATAGGTATGGAAGAAAGATATCGAGAGGAAGCATTTTGTGAGATCTGATAACACTTGTGACAGAAGTTTTGTACTGACAATCTCATAAATGAGTTTCAGGTTCAGCAGAACTACGTTATCAGTGCAAGTAAATAAATTATCAAAGATAATGAAAGACTTCGCAGCTGGTTTGTTGTCCAACGATATAGTGGCAGTCAGTTAGGATGAAGAACGCTGCGCGATGATTGTGGTGAGCACGTGACTTGAAGAATGCTGTGTTACGGTGAGCAGGTGACTTGAAGAATGTTATGTTATGGTAGCGAAGGACAGGAGTGACACATAGATAGCTGTGCGATAGTTGTTGTATAGTAAGTGGTGTGAGAAACGCCGAGTGGAGGTAGTGGTGGGTACGTGGAATTGAGAAGGCTGTGTGATGGCTGTCATTGGCAGGCGGCAAAAACATGTTGCGTGATGATTGTGGCAGGTTACGTGGCATAATAAATGTTGTGTGTTGGTAGTGACGGGAAGGTGACATGAACGCTGTATGATGGTTGAGATGGGAAGTGGCATGAAGAATACTGTCTGATAATTGTGGAAGGCTGGTAGCAAGAAGAATGAAAAGCAGGTTGCAAGAAGTATGGAGTAATTATCGGCGCTGTTATCGTACGACTGATCCTACGACACAATTGTTAACGTACGCTGTTTATGTTGGTTGCAGGTATTGGTGCCCAAACCAGTTCTGCACGGCATAGCTGCGATGGGCTTCATCAGCAACCAGGCCGAGCTTCACACTATCTGCGTGCTCAGCTTCAACAGGTAGATAAATTTACTTCGCCAAAATGTTACCTTTGAGACATCTGTGGATAGTTTTCTCGAAAACTGAAATTTTCACGCTGGTTCAAAACACTGAAATATATTTTTCTTAAGCAATTCTTGAGACCCGTGTTTAGTTTTACGCAACTTAATGCATAAAATTGTTCTGCGTCGTGTTCTTTTGTCTGCTGGTCAGGACAACTAATAGAAAAGCCATGCTTAGCTGATTTCCTAATAAAAATAAATTTTTTATACTGTAAGTAATTTTTTCACTTAAGCTATAGCTAATTAGTTCCTGTATGTTTATGTTAATTATCACAGAATTGACATGATTACAGTAATGCCTCTCATAGATAGTAGCACCCTTGTCCCGACTGGTTCTAAAATGTAAGTATTAAGCGCCGTCAATATCATTCCTCCAGCTATACTACATATTCTCAAGCGAACATCAACATATATGGATTAAAGTTGATCCCAGTTGTTAAACTAATACGATGGTCGATTCTCGTCATAAATAACGAGGTAGATTTTATAGTATAAGTTGAGAGTCACATGAGACGATTCCTTGCAATTCGAGGATCGACTGTAATACTGCTCCTGGTTATAATATTTTACAATGCTATAAAAAAAATACACTTTTGTGGATACTAATTTCTTCAACTAACAAGAAGCAATTAGTAGTGTTTATGACGATAAGAACGTTATGATGACAAATGTGATGGCTTCTTTTAGTGCGGCCAGGAAGTCAGCTGTGCTAGTCCTCATTCTAGTTCGAGGCTGCAGATATCCAAAAGGGCCATCTGATTACTGCAGTGTGAAGCCACTAACGAACATAGCAGGTCTATAGGAAAATCCTTCTCAGATTATCGACTTCCTCCATGCACTCATTCTTTTACTCCACTCGTTTATGAAATTAGACCCTCGCAATACCTACATCTGAAACTTTCCACCTTTATGGTTCAGAATCAATTATTTAGTTGAGCAATTTGGCTCATGTCTACTACATGCTCTACATATTTGTGACCATCCTTCCACGCGTTACACATGCATTCCTGACCTGTAAGATAGGTCAGAGCTGAAAAATGAACGACAATAAATGAAGTTTTGCAGTTGCATGTACTGTTATGAAAGAGCAGGCGCAATGTGAGAGGACTGTCAGTATTTAAAAAGAAAAGGCTCTTCATTCATCTGGTTCCTGAAATAATCTTGCCTTCGACATAAGAGGCCTTAGGGCTTGCATGCGTCAAGTCCATCACGTATGATGAAGTTTTGTCTCATTTTATTGCTATCAGCCTATCAGACCGTCAACGGGCAAACCAGAGAACTGATACAGGAAACTCGGACGCAGTTTGAATTTATGTGCAGATCCTGTTCTAGCTTCGGTAATTGTAACTTCTTCTGTGTACTCTCTTCGTTACCGCCGAAACTAGCTTTGTGAATCATTTTTTATGCTGAAAAATTTACATAAAAATTTCATTTAACCTTTTCACTAGAATTTGAAATAGAAAAGTGTTTATCATATCTAACATTTGTACTCTTCACCTGACGATTTGGATCCCACTCAACGCAGATTAGGGTTAATTTATCTTGAAATGGTATTTATTTAAAAGTGAAATAATATTTCGGGCATCTAAGTCAGAAGTTGATTTTTTGAATGTTGGCACAGAGTGTTGGCGATGTTCGCACCTCGTCTTTACCAGAGGCTGGTGCAGGTGCGCGCGTACCGCTGGGTGCTGGCGGGGCTGTGGCTGTACAGCGTGACCATGTGGTTGCCCCTCATCTGTGGGGTGAGTGTTGATGCTGTGGCTGTACAGCGTGACCATGTGGTTGCCCCTCATCTGTGGGGTGAGTGTTGATGCTGTGGCTGTACAGCGTGACCATGTGGTTGCCTCTCATCTGTGGGGTGAGTGTTGGTGCTGTGGCTGTACAGCGTGACCATGTGGTTGCCCCTCATCTGTGGGGTGAGTGTTGATGCTGTGGCTGTACAGCGTGACCATGTGGTTGCCCCTCATCTGTGGGGTGAGTGTTGATGCTGTGGCTGTACAGCGTGACCATGTGGTTGCCCCTCATCTGTGGGGTGAGTGTTGGTGCTGTGGCTGTACAGCGTGACCATGTGGTTGCCCCTCATCTGTGGGGTGAGTGTTGGTGCTGTGGCTGTACAGCGTGACCATGTGGTTGCCCCTCATCTGTGGGGTGAGTGTTGGTGCTGTGGCTGTACAGCGTGACCATGTGGTGTCCCCTCATCTGTGGGGTGAGTGTTGATGCTGTGGCTGTACAGCGTGACCATGTGGTTGCCCCTCATCTGTGGGGTGAGTGTTGGTGCTGTGGCTGTACAGCGTGACCATGTGGTTGCCCCTCATCTGTGGGGTGAGTGTTGGTGCTGTGGCTGTACAGGTTGATCATGTGGTTGCCCCTCATCTGTGGGGTGAGTGTTGATGCTGTGGCTGTACAGCGTGACCATGTGGTTGCCTCTCATCTGTGGGGTGAGTGTTGGTGCTGTGGCTGTACAGCGTGACCATGTGGTTGCCTCTCATCTGTGGGGTGAGTGTTGGTGCTGTGGCTGTACAGCGTGACCATGTGGTTGCCCCTCATCTGTGGGGGGAGTGTTGATGCTGTGGCTGTACAGCGTGACCATGTGGTTGCCCCTCATCTGTGGGGTGAGTGTTGATGCTGTGGCTGTACAGCGTGACCATGTGGTTGCTCCTCATCTGTGGGGTAGGTGTTGGTGCTGTGGCTGTACAGCGTGACCATGTGGTTGCCCCTCATCTGTGGGGTGAGTGTTGGTGCTGTGGCTGTACAGCGTGACCATGTGGTTGCCCCTCATCTGTGGGGTGAGTGTTGCTGCTGTGGCTGTACAGCGTGACCATGTGGTTGCCCCTCATCTGTGGGGTGAGTGTTGATGCTGTGGCTGTACAGCGTGACCATGTGGTTGCCCCTCATCTGTGGGGTGAGTGTTGGTGCTGTGGCTGTACAGCGTGACCATGTGGTTGCCCCTCATCTGTGGGGTGAGTGTTGGTGCTGTGGCTGTACAGTGTGACCATGTGGTTGCCCCTCATCTGTGGGGTGAGTGTTGGTGCTGTGGCTGTACAGCGTGACCATGTGGTTGCTCCTCATCTGTGGGGTGAGTGTTGGTGCTGTGGCTGTACAGCGTGACCATGTGGTTGCCCCTCATCTGTGGGGTGAGTGTTGGTGCTGTGGCTGTACAGCGTGACCATGTGGTTGCCCCTCATCTGTGGGGTGAGTGTTGGTGCTGTGGCTGTACAGCGTGACCATGTGGTTGCCCCTCATCTGTGAGGTGAGTGTTGGGTGCTGTGGCTGTACAGGTTGATCATGTGGTTGCCCCTCATCTGTGGGGTGAGTGTTGATGCTGTGGCTGTACAGGTTGATCATGTGGTTGCCCCTCATCTGTGGGGTGAGTGTTGATGCTGTGGCTGTACAGGTTGATCATGTGGTTGCCCCTCATCTGTGGGGTGAGTGTTGATGCTGTGGCTGTACAGGTTGATCATGTGGTTGCCCCTCATCTGTGAGGTGAGTGTTGGGTGCTGGCTCCAAGGTCCGCAGGGACCGATGAATTCTACTTTTGTGTGATCAGTTTCATTTACCTTGCGATTAATTACTACGCGCGTAATGTGATTAAATTAGACTGAGATGTGGTATGCTCCTCTCGGTACACTCAGATGATACGTGGGCTGATTCATGCCACGGTCGTGAGGGTTCTGGGGAACTTAAGTCAATTAATTTTAAGTTATATGACGTTTCATTAAAAAGAGTGAAATTATCCAAGTATTGTACGGTGTGAAGATTTTGTATCATGATATCAGTCATTGATAGTCAAACTATTGAAATAACCATAAGAATCAAATTTTATTAATTAATATAAAATATAATAATTTGTTTGGATGCACAGGAGAAGCCAAAAAAAGTTAATTAGTAACAGCATTCAATTTAGAAACATAATTTTATTAAAAACTTGAAAGTGCCCTATTTTTTGTGATATGAATATTGCAATTGATGATATCATTTTCATCATCATTGAAGTTAATTAGTAAGAGTTTGATACTGTTGCAAGACACGCCACAAATCACGACTAAAGTGGCAGAGTAGGTCGTTGATGCAATAATTTGCAAGTTTCAATAAGACTCCTGTCAGACATAACTGTTGAATGGCCGTTCGGATGCTACGACAGGTAAGGAGGCACAATTTAAAAAAAATTGTAACGTCGATTACTTCCAACTAGAGGCAAGCAGTTTTCATTAAAGGTAAAAGCAGGCAATTATTTAATAGTTTTCGTGGATCGTTACAAAGAGATTGGTTGAAGGTCATTTTTTGTACAAAAGGGTGTGTATTGCATCATTGCCACGCGTAATCACTCGGTTGCTTTGTTCTCACATCCGGTTCTCTTGAAGAGTTATTTAGCTGAGAGGCTGCAGTTGTAAAGGCGAGTGATCTCAAGGAAAATTAAATATATCAAGTTTAGGGAGGCTCATATCAAAACAAATTTTGTGCATGTAGAGCGTCAAGATTTATGTCAAAAATCTATCAAGGAAAGGGATCGGCTCAGGGTATAGAAGAGAGTGGTTGTGTAGGTGTACCAGCGTGACTGTGCAGGTGTACCGGCGTGACTGTGCAGGAGTACTGGCGTGACTGTGCAGGTGTACTGCGTGACTGTGCATGTTGGCGCGAGTGCCTGTAGGCCAGACCAGCTGCTTTCAGCATCGACTTATCGTTGTAAGTTAGTTGATACCGCGTCTCTAACCAATTGATGCTTTAGAAACAACCAAGTACAAAAGCTCATTCTGAGGTTTTCTGCGCTTGTGCTTAAAATCATGTGTAGTGTCTTGGTAGTCTCAAGATTCTGCTAGAGCATGAAATCGAACTCTACGTAGAACTAACTCACTTTTGGAACGGATGACTTATGCAGGTTATTCCAACTTGACTGTTTGGGGACGTGTGCGTCACGTGGACATTTTCTTTAGTACAGGCAGTATTCAACGGGCTGCTTGAAGAAACTATGATCTTGGACTATTTGCATTTGGTCTTACCACTGCTGACTACTCGTATGATTGACTACATACCTAACATAAATAGAGACCTATAGGGTCATTTTTACCCGTGACTGCTACTGAATACATAGGCTACATGTATGGGTACGACAAAATTTGAGTTCATTTGTAACATTTACAATTACGAAGTATGGATGTATGAGTTAACAACAGATACGAAGTACATGCGCAACACTGGCAACAACTCCCACGCACATGTATATCATTTGAAATTACTAAGCACATTAAAATTATTTGCGAGAATCACTAAGCCCGTATGTATTATTTACAACAATTACTATGTACATATGCAGTACGTCTATAACTAATAATAAGTTTATATTTTCACATAATATTTTCGTCCTGACGACCATTACATTGAAAAGACGCTTCACATTTATTGAAGTCAGAATCATTCCATATCTCGGATTATTGTTATGTTTACAAGGCAGAAATTAACTCTTCGCAGTAGTTGCTATTTGTTCATTTCATGCAGCTATTGCTTGAGTGTGGAAAAAAATTGTTAAATTTTTTGCTTTATTTACAATTTCCTTTTGGCAACACATGGCATTTAATTTTTGAGTCTTAATTTTTTCCCTATCGAAATAAATATAATTGTGACTGTGTTTTTTGTAAAATACTGTGCTTTGTTGAGAGCCTGCCAATATTACAGCACTGTATTTTTTACAATTACATTGCAGGTACGCCTTGCTGGCACTCCCTGAAATTATAGATGTTATATTTTTTGTATTGTAACTACAGTAATTATATTTGTAATTTTGTATTTTGTAATTACAGTACGTGGAAGCCTTGTTGTACATCTCCTGACATAACAGACGCCATATTATGTAATTATTTTGCTAGTTAGCGCATTTTTGTACCTGCGAACTCAGGAAAACGACATAGAAGAACTAGAACAGCAGACGCTTAGTAAGTTCCGCTCCTTTTCTTTCCCCAAGTGGCTAGGGGAGCTTGAGGTCAGCGAGAAGGATCTGTTTGTGATCATAAGTAAGAAGAGCAAGACCATGAGAAGAATATTTCTCTTCTTCGCGTTCACTTTACCTCTGCTCTTCTCGCTCGTCTGCCATGTTCTTCTGTTTTGCAAGGTTTGTATTAGCTCAAAATCGTGGAGATCTTTATGCTTTCCAGCCCCTTTCATTTTACTGATTTCATAAATTTCTGTCATTTGCTTTGAGCTAATTGTAATTTTGATACCATCGTTCAAATGACTGAAGCTCTCATTACATCATATGTTGGATTAGATAAGGTGATCAGCTCAAGTTTAACCAGGAGTGTTGAAGTAAGATATGTGATGATTTCAATACGTTACGAAGGCGCTCAAAATTTCTTAATTGAGTAAACAGAATATGTGCAAAGACATACTTAAAGCCTCACTTGTTAGTCCGTTCTTTTGTCCGTTGTGTTTTTAAAACATAATTCGAGGTCCTTAGCACTGACATACGATTAAGCTTTTGTATCCTGGCACGCAAGCTCTAGGATACATGATCCAAAAAATCTTTTCTATGTTTATTTGACGACAAATTTTAAAAAGTAATGAATGACTCCGTACATTATTTTTGTCTTTGTTCAATAACCCAATTTCACAGGAGTCATATCATCTTTCGATACGCATCGAAAAATTTTCGTAGATTATTATGGCTGTGATCCACAGCAGCTAGTTGCGATATTATGTGTATGCATGAGAAAGTTGAAACTGGAAAATTTTTTGGATTGCATCCTAAAACTAATACTTGAAATAAACTTATCAGAAGCTTTATATGATTCAAAAGTGACACTGATAACTTTATTGGTCTAAACGAGACAAATCACTCGCTTTAACACTGAGTACATCGGACAATGTCAGAAATTATATTATATGAATTACGCAATCTTATTTCGTATCATGTAAATGAGCTAAAAATCTCAAGTTTAATAAATCAATTTTCCCTATAATGAGTCCCATGGCCAAATTAGACTCAATATTCTCAACGTTGAGCCCCATAACCAAATGAGACTCAATATTCTCTATAGTGAGCCCCATAAACAAATGAGACTCAATATTCTCTATAGTGAGTCCCATAACCAAATGAGACTCAATATTCCTTATAGTGAGCCCCATAACCAAATGAGACCCAATATTCTCTATAGTGAGTCCCATAACCAAATGAGACCCAATATTCTCTATAGTGAGTCCCATAACCAAATGAGACCCAATATTCCCTATAGTGAGTCCCATAACCAAATGAGACCCAATATTTCCTATAGTGAGTCCCATAACCAAATGAGACCCAATATTCTCTATAGTGAGTCCCATAACCAAATGAGACCCAATATTCTCTATAGTGAGTCCCATAACCAAATGAGACCCAATATTCCCTATAGTGAGTCCCATAACCAAATGAGACCCAATATTCTCTATAGTGAGTCCCATGACCAAATGAGACCCAATATTCCCTATAGTGAGTCCCATAACCAAATGAGACCCAATATTCCCTATAGTGAGTCCCATAACCAAATGAGACCCAATATTCCCTATAGTGAGTCCCATAACCAAATGAGACCCAATATTCTCTATAGTGAGTCCCATAACCAAATGAGACCCAATATTCCCTATAGTGAGTCCCATAACCAAATGAGACCCAATACTCCCTATAGTGAGTCCCATAACCAAATGAGACCCAATATTCCCTATAGTGAGTCCCATAACCAAATGAGACCCAATATTCTCTATAGTGAGCCCCATGACCAAATGAGACCCAATATTCTCTATAGTGAGTCCCATAACCAAATGAGACCCAATATTCTCTATAGTGAGTCCCATAACCAAATGAGACTCAATATTCTCTATAATGAGTCCCATAACCAAATGAGACCCAATATTCTCTATAGTGAGTCCCATAACCAAATGAGACTCAATATTCTCTATAGTGAGTCCCATAACCAAATGAGACCCAATATTCTCTATAGTAAGTCCCATAACCAAATGAGACCCAATATTCTCTATAGTGAGTCCCATAACCAAATGAGACCCAATATTCTCTATAGTGAGTCCCATAACCAAATGAGACCCAATATTCTCTATAGTGAGTCCCATAACCAAATGAGACCCAATATTCTCTATAGTGAGTCCCATAACCAAATGAGACCCAATATTCTCTATAGTGAGTCCCATAACCAAATGAGACCCAATATTCTCTATAGTGAGTCCCATAACCAAATGAGACCCAATATTCTCTATAGTGAGTCCCATAACCAAATGAGACCCAATATTCTCTATAGTGAGTCCCATAACCAAATGAGACCCAATATTCTCTATAGTGAGTCCCATAACCAAATGAGACTCAATATTCTCTATAATGAGTCCCATAACCAAATGAGACCCAATATTCCCTATAGTGAGTCCCATAACCAAATGAGACCCAATATTCTCTATAGTGAGTCCCATAACCAAATGAGACCCAATATTCCCTATAGTGAGTCCCATAACCAAATGAGACCCAATATTCTCTATAGTGAGTCCCATAACCAAATGAGACCCAATATTCTCTATAGTGAGTCCCATAACCAAATGAGACCCAATATTCTCTATAGTGAGTCCCATAACCAAATGAGACCCAATATTCCCTTTAGTGAGTCCCATAACCAAATGAGACCCAATATTCCCTATAGTGAGTCCCATAACCAAATGAGACCCAATATTCTCTATAGTGAGTCCCATAACCAAATGAGACCCAATATTCCCTATAGTGAGTCCCATAACCAAATGAGACCCAATATTCCCTATAGTGAGTCCCATAACCAAATGAGACCCAATATTCTCTATAGTGAGTCCCATAACCAAATGAGACCCAATATTCTCTATAGTGAGTCCCATAACCAAATGAGACCCAATATTCTCTATAGTGAGTCCCATAACCAAATGAGACCAATATTCCCTATAGTGAGTCCCATAACCAAATGAGACCCAATATTCTCTATAGTGAGTCCCATAACCAAATGAGACCCAATATTCTCTATAGTGAGTCCCATAACCGAATGAGACCCAATATTCCCTATAGTGAGTCCCATAACCAAATGAGACCCAATATTCTCTATAGTGAGTCCCATAACCAAATGAGACCCAATATTCTCTATAGTGAGTCCCATAACCAAATGAGACCCAATATTCTCTATAGTGAGTCCCATAACCAAATGAGACCCAATATTCTCTATAGTGAGTCCCATAACCAAATGAGACCCAATATTCTCTATAGTGAGTCCCATAACCAAATGAGACTCAATATTCTCTATAGTGAGTCCCATAACCAAATGAGACCCAATATTCTCTATAGTGAGTCCCATAACCAAATGAGACCCAATATTCCCTATAGTGAGTTCCAAAACCAAATGAGACCCAATATTCTCTATAGCGAGTCCCATAACCAAATGAGACCCAATATTCTCTATAGTGAGTCCCATAACCAAATGAGACCCAATATTCTCTATAGTGAGTCCCATAACCAAATGAGACCCAATATTCTCTATAGTGAGTCCCATAACCAAATGAGACTCAATATTCTCTATAGTGAGTCCCATAACCAAATGAGACCCAATATTCTCTATAGTGAGTCCCATAACCAAATGAGACCCAATATTCCCTATAGTGAGTTCCAAAACCAAATGAGACCCAATATTCTCTATAGTGAGTCCCATAACCAAATGAGACCCAATATTCTCTATAGTGAGTGCCATAACCAAATGAGACCCAATATTCCCTATAGTGAGTCCCATAACCAAATGAGACCCAATATTCCCTATAGTGAGCCCCATGACCAAATGAGACCCAATATTCTCTATAGTGAGTCCCATAACCAAATGAGACCCAATATTCTCTATAGTGAGTCCCATAACCAAATGAGACCCAATATTCCCTATAGTGAGCCCCATGACCAAATGAGACCCAATATTCTCTATAGTGAGTCCCATAACTAAATGAGACCCAATATTCTCTATAGTGAGTCCCATAACCAAATGAGACCCAATATTCCCTATAGTGAGTCCCATAACCAAATGAGACCCAATATTCCCTATAGTGAGTCCCATAACCAAATGAGACCCAATATTCCCTATAGTGAGCCCCATGACCAAATGAGACCCAATATTCTCTATAGTGAGTCCCATAACCAAATGAGACCCAATATTCTCTATAGTGAGTCCCCTAACCAAATGAGACCCAATATTCTCTATAGTGAGTCCCATAACCAAATGAGACCCAATATTCCCTATAGTGAGTCCCATAACCAAATGAGACCCAATATTCCCTATAGTGAGTCCCATAACCAAATGAGACCCAATATTCTCTATAGTGAGTCCCATAACCAAATGAGACCCAATATTCTCTATAGTGAGTCCCATAACCAAATGAGACCCAATATTCCCTATAGTGAGTCCCATAACCAAATGAGACCCAATATTTCCTATAGTGAGTCCCATAACCAAATGAGACCCAATATTCTCTATAGTGAGTCCCATAACCAAATGAGACCCAATATTCTCTATAGTGAGTCCCATAACCAAATGAGACCCAATATTCCCTATAGTGAGTCCCATAACCAAATGAGACCCAATATTCTCTATAGTGAGTCCCATAACCAAATGAGACCCAATATTCCCTATAGTGAGTCCCATAACCAAATGAGACCCAATATTCCCTATAGTGAGTCCCATAACCAAATGAGACCCAATATTCTCTATAGTGAGTCCCATAACCAAATGAGACTCAATATTCTCTATAGTGAGTCCCATAACCAAATGAGACCCAATATTCTCTATAGTGAGTCCCATAACCAAATGAGACCCAATATTCTCTATAGTGAGCCCCATAACCAAATGAGACCCAATATTCTCTATAGTGAGTCCCATAACCAAATGAGACCCAATATTCTCTATAGTGAGTCCCATAACCAAATGAGACCCAATATTCTCTATAGTGAGCCCCATAACCAAATGAGACCCAATATTCTCTATAGTGAGTCCCATAACCAAATGAGACTCAATATTCTCTATAGTGAGTCCCATACCCAAATGAGACCCAATATTCTCTATAGTAAGTCCCATAACCAAATGAGACCCAATATTCTCTATAGTGAGTCCCATAACCAAATGAGACCCAATATTCTCTATAGTGAGTCCCATAACCAAATGAGACCCAATATTCTCTATAGTGAGTCCCATAACCAAATGAGACCCAATATTCTCTATAGTGAGTCCCATAACCAAATGAGACCCAATATTCTCTATAGTGAGTCCCATAACCAAATGAGACCCAATATTCTCTATAGTGAGTCCCATAACCAAATGAGACCCAATATTCTCTATAGTGAGTCCCATAACCAAATGAGACCCAATATTCTCTATAGTGAGTCCCATAACCAAATGAGACCCAATATTCTCTATAGTGAGTCCCATAACCAAATGAGACTCAATATTCTCTATAATGAGTCCCATAACCAAATGAGACCCAATATTCCCTATAGTGAGTCCCATAACCAAATGAGACCCAATATTCTCTATAGTGAGTCCCATAACCAAATGAGACCCAATATTCCCTATAGTGAGTCCCATAACCAAATGAGACCCAATATTCTCTATAGTGAGTCCCATAACCAAATGAGACCCAATATTCTCTATAGTGAGTCCCATAACCAAATGAGACCCAATATTCTCTATAGTGAGTCCCATAACCAAATGAGACCCAATATTCTCTATAGTGAGTCCCATGACCAAATGAGACCCAATATTCTCTATAGTGAGTCCCATAACCAAATGAGACCAAATATTCTCTATAGTGAGCCCCATAACCAAATGAGACCCAATATTCTCTATAGTGAGTCCCATAACCAAATGAGACCCAATATTCTCTATAGTGAGTCCCATAACCAAATGAGACCCAATATTCTCTATAGTGAGTCCCATAACCAAATGAGACCCAATATTCTCTATAGTGAGTCCCATAACCAAATGAGACCCAATATTCTCTATAGTGAGTCCCATGACCAAATGAGACCCAATATTCTCTATAGTGAGTCCCATAACCAAATGAGACCCAATATTCTCTATAGTGAGCCCCATAACCAAATGAGACCCAATATTCTCTATAGTGAGCCCCATAACCAAATGAAACCCAATATTCCTTATAGTGAGCCCCATAACCAAATGAGACCCAATATTCTCTATAGTGAGCCCCATAACCAAATGGGACCCAATATTCTCTATAGTGAGCCCCATAACCAAATGAAACCCAATATTCCTTATAGTCAGCCCCATAACCAAATGAGACCCAATATTCTCTATAGTGAGTCCCAGATATGTGTCACGCTGCGACCATTTCGGGGCGTGCACATCCTTTTATTCTCCTTAACCCTATTTTTGTTCTTCGTAACAAAAACTTCATTTTTCTTTGTTTATCACTTTCAGGGCACGCGATACAACCCATTGATGAACACAAATTTAATTTTCTTTGTTTAACACTTTCAGGGCTCGCGATACGACCCATCTATGGGTTGTACTTTGAGTTCTTCCTGCAGCTAAAAGACCCATCGTTTGAAAAATTTAACAGTCTTTTTGAACTAATGGTATTTAGTGTACCCCTTTAATGCTTGGTATATATTAAATCGCTAGACACTTGTGATTTTGAATTTGAGTTCAATATTGATATTCCGTTGAACACATCGCAGTCAATGTGCTAACATGTTCACTGTGTTTCCGCGGTTGTTAACGGTTGGTTTGATTAGGTAATGAGTTGTAGAATTAAATGATTGACATTACTACTCGAATTCATTTCTTCCATCTCCAAGAAAAATGAAAAATACAATTTTGCGATGACAGTTTCTTGTTAAAAAAGGTTGCGAAACTGCTGAAATATCATTCATTCAAACTGGTACGTGAATTAGCAATTTTGTTATTGCCACACATATGACCCATTATGCGGGTAATGCGTTAACACTTGCAGGGCATGCGCATGGGTCCAGAGAGTGCCTCTCAGCAGCAGTGGCGCCACCACGTCACCAAGACCATCACGTGGATCTTCCTGCTGCTGCTGCTGCTGAGTGTGCCTCACATCGTCATCCACGCGCTGCACGAGAGGGGCTACGCGATACCCAAAGTTTGGCTGCTGGTGCACGTGCTCTTCTTCAGCCGGTCAGTTTCGTGGACAAAAATTGGCGTACTATCCCAGTCAAACTTTTCACTATGGCATGCATGTTTTTCGCCGCTTAAGCGATTTAATTATCTGGGCGGCGAAAAACATGCATGCAGGCGGCGAAAAAGTTAGACTAGGATGTCATGAACAAATTGGTTCATTGAAGATGAAGTTTCAACTGTCAAAAACGTGTATCAGTTGTGAAAAAGTTGGAAAAGTTTCAAACAAAATGCAACGTACCATAAATGAAATTTGATTTGTTTAACGAAAATTGACTTGGCACAAACGAAGTTGAACTAATTATTTGCGAAATTTAACTTGCCAAAAAAATTCTGGTCTTCGTTAATAAAATTTGATTTTGCTGAAAATAAATTCGATTTATCTACTAATGACGTGATTCGTAATAATCTGAAATAAAATGAATTTCGTTTTGTGAAGGGCCTTAATGTATCTAAAAGTAGCTTTATGAGTTGTCTACATGGAAAATAATTACGCGCAATCCAATATTTCATGAATTCTCATTGAAAAGAAATACTTGAAATAAAATTTAAGAATGTTAGGATGTTAAAACATGTTTTATTGAAAACCTTTTTAAGATCCAATATGTCTTGGTATCCCATTATTTCAACAACTAGAAAGCTACTTTTTACTTCTGTGTCAGACCCTCAAATTTTCATCATGTTTTACACCAGCGAAAAAGAAAAAAGAATTAATCAAATCGGCAATGGATAATGTTGACAACGAAACGGACACCAGATTACAAAATCTATCTCACAACCAAAAACAGTCATTCTAAAAATACAATTACATGTCTTTAGAAATTTTGTGGACACTGGTAATGATGGTAAACGACAATCTGGAAGATTCAAACCAACCCGAATACAGACTGTCATCGACCTAGTCTCTACAAATGTTTCAGAAAATCCTAAAATCTGTACCAAGAAACGCTTAAAACTCAATTATCTTTTCTTCGATCGTAGATATAACGCATCTGAAAAAGGAATTGAAGTTACATACACACATTCATGATTCTATTACCTCATCAGTTATTACCTAATGTTCAATTTCAATATCAAAATTTATCCGAATCTTTTCGTCGTTTTGGTGGGACTTTTTCTTTCATCGAAAACATCATCTTCTTTGAAAAAGCTCATTTCCACGTGTCTGGTGACGTTAATGGACTGAATTTAAAAACATAAAACGATTAAAATCTTCAAGAAATTCGAGGAAGACCATTAAACTTTCTTTAATGTGACTGGTGAGAAATAACTGTCTCATCTATGTTTAGCCCCTTTTTTTATCATAATAATGATACAACTAAAACAGGATCTGGTATAAGATAAAAGAGTTTATTATGCCAGAACCTGAGAGTCAAACTTCCATAATACTGCCCTTCATTTCAGCAGGATAAAAACCAAAACATAATCTGCAGGAGAAACAATCCCACTGCTAAAAATGTCCATTACTAATCAATTGATTTTGCAATTTGGTAACACCTTTTGGCCACCCGTTCGCCAGATTTGTCCCTATGCAATTTTTAAGGTGAGGGTTACATCTGGTGACGTAGTGTGACAACAGAAAAGTAATTTATTTAAAACTTATGTAATCAAGCAAACTAAAACGTAGGCTTGCCTGAGCAGGTACGTTGTGGACCCGGCCATATTCGTGCTGAGCAGCTCCGAGTACCGCCAAGCGTTCGCAGAAGCCCTCGTGTGCTTGCTGCCGTGCTTGGCCAAGCCTCTGGGAGCCTCCATGTCCTCTGAAGGGGTGCTGGCACCTCCCTGTACCCCCGCGTCTGCCCCTAGGCACAGAGTTGTCGACCTTTCCGCCTTGGACCTCACCAAACTCAAAGTTTCCTCAAAAGAGGCCAAGAAAATGAGCAGGACTGAGAAGATGCTGAGGGCTTCCTAGCTTTCTTGGACGGACGACCGACTATGTTCATTTGCACTCACGAGAATTCATACTTGTGTGCTTTTAATTTTTTGAAAATATACATTTTGTTACTATTTGGGGATCTGTTTTTTATTTCTGCTTCCGTATCATTAAAGCGACGAGCTAGTTTGAGACCCCGATGCTAGCATAGCCATCGTGTTGAGTGCTAGAATAGACTTCGTTGAGCGCACGCCTAGAGACTTCGTTGAGCGCTAGCTTAGATACAGCTTTGAGTGCTAGCCTAGACTCGGCGTTGAGTGGTAGCCTGTTGCTACTTCTGCAACGTGTGTCTGCTGTGGGAAGTACGTGTATCTACGTCACGGAAGAGTGCGAGTGCATGTATAGACAATAATTAAGAGCCACACGTACACAAACATTTCAGGGAGTGTTGAATGCCTCCGCTGTGAAATTTGGTTTCCTCAGTGGTGTGGATCGGATCTAAGTGATAGAGGCTTGTCAAATAGTCGGTAGAGATACTTTTCGTTTTCCCACAAACTCACTTGGACAATCGGTAATATATTGCCAATGATGAATATAGCAATCAAATCTCCGAATTAGAACAAATGGTCCCGGCAACTCCATGCCCAGTACGTAGATCCTACATAAAAATTTAGTTTAGTATAAAAGTTATTTTTGGAAGTCAGAAATACCTATCCAAGATCTGAATTGTGAAAATATTAAAAAATGTTGTTATGATTATTTTGGTTTCGATGTAATACCATGAATTTTCAATTATTCGTTTTGAATACCATTGATGAAGGATTTGGAAGACTTCATAAAAAGGTATGCGCAGGCGTTCAAAATTTTGCTAGATTGTTATTTCACATCCAGTTTTACTCCCCAATTAATGTTGCCAAAAATCTTCTTAAGTGATTTTTCCCGCCTTCGATCATTTCTAATGTATGATTTAAAAAAGTGACCTGCCCTGTTTGTCATGAAAGAGAAGAATGATCACCTCCCATTGCCTATCATTCCGTGACACAGGATTGGCATGTTACACTTTGAGTGGGAAGGATCCGGGTTCGAATAAAGCGTCTGCACGTTTCATTTAGCAGAGCAAAGCAGCTGATCTGGAGATCTATGAAAAATTCGGAGATGATGAGTAAGAAGATATACGTTTCCTACTCAATAAGTTTATTTTTCGCTTCATCCACAATAAGCCAAACAAAAGTATTGCAATTACAAAACAAAATTGGATTTAAAGTTTCATAACGAAAATTAATATTTGTATCTGCCCTCTGTGAACGGACATTACGAAAGCTATTTTCAACACATGCTAGGCAGCGTCATGCATTTAATACTCAACGTCTTAATCACCTTACGCATTTATCACTCAGTGTATACCAGGAAAGTATTTATTAACGGTTCATCAATGAAAAGAGCCGCAGTAATAATCCAACAATGGAACTACTATGAATGTTGTAGAATACCTTGTAAATTGAGCCATCAGGCAAAGACATCGGAACTAAAAATAATGCTTATTAAAACTATTTGTCTCTGAAAGTTTAGTAACAAATGCATATCTACGATTGTGGTAAATATATTCATATTCACCGCCAGTGGAATATTAAATGAAAGCGGCAATTACTTTATTCGAGGGGAACCCTAAATGATAGATATACAGTACGTAGAGAATTCCTGTAGGGTAACTACTGATCAATTGCAGTTAAGAGAGGAAATAATTCCACGGAAAATACTCCTGAGATTTAATTACCTTTCTTTGATAAGGAACATATACGGTTTCCTATGGAATGGCCGAGCGAACCATGACTCACTTCTCTATTGCTGCATCAACCAACTAGATTGCGTAGTTTTATCTAGGGCACATTCGGGGATGATTGATCTAAAATTTTATTCTTATAGCTTTGCTCTCAGTTGCGGATGTGAATTTTATGTCAACATTTCTCTCGTGTCTAAATCTGAGAGAAAAAATCTCAGAAGATCAAAAGGTTCCAGGATTAACAAGCACAGAAACTTTCAGACTCAGGGGTAGGACAAATGTATCGAAAAAACTCGGCGTAGTCATGTAAAAAATACTGCCAAATCATTAAAGCTTTCAATGACAGAAATAAAGCTTTCATCGACACAAACAAAATCCCGCACTAGCTGAATTTAAATGAGCAGAAAACCACATTCGGGTAAATTTTTCAAGAGTTTTGTTGACCGCAACCAAGCGAGCCATCATGATGGTTCTGATGATTGGAGCATAAGATCAGCCACTAATTGAACTTTCATTAATGGAAATGGAACTTTCATTAACGGAAACGTGAATGAAAATGGTGAAGTTTCACCTAATATCAATACAGAGGTAATAATTCCCGTTTTAGAACTAAAGAATATCTGGTATGAAGATATGGCGTCAGTTTATTTGCATTACGCATCTTTCACAATTCATTATATCATACGCATGCCAGGATTACTAACATTCCCTGAATATTTGATGTAAATTCATCGAGTAATTTGTGACTTGAAGGAGAAAGAGTTTTCTTGTTGGTAGTTTGACTCGTAGTGCAAATTCTTTTCATCAGATTAATACTTTAATTGATCTCACTTGTACCATCTGATAATAACAAAGTTTTTTAAGCAAATCTGCTCCGCTGACAATGAGCCTCTGTTATATGTCACAGTTATGGTGTCTCTCGGATTAAAATCTGAACTTTAGGTTCATTTAAATTGAAATGGAAGCTTTATCGTAATCGAGATACTTTGTGCTAAGAGTCGGGATATTTATTTAGTAGCAAAAGAATTTTGAAGGAAAGTGACACCAAGGTTCAACTGATCTTGTTCTATTAGTAAGTCAGCGTTCAACGATGGAATGCAGCTGGTCGATGCAGTGTTAAAGTCGTGTGATATTTCCAGCTGAAGTGTTACCACAATAGGATATTTCTAGCTGACCATAGTTCTATTTCAGTTATGTGATATTTCCAGCTGTTTATACACGGTCTGTTTGATTTTTGCGATAAATTTTACGATCACAGAAGCGAAATGAAAAACAGGATATTTTCAATAATTCTTACATACGGCATAGGTTTCTTCGACCGCATTTTTAAAAGTGCTTCAATATCATGAAACCGTGGTGAATAGTTCAAATAATCAGAAAAAATCATCCCAACGGTTACACTGCAGTAACTTATGTTGGATTGGTAAACAATAGTCCTTGTAAGGCCCAAAGTTAACTCTTCTGCAGTTGGTAATACATTTTTTGTTCTTGTATCTATACGAGTTTTCAAAGATTAATGTATTGCAATAAGAGATTACGTGTCAACTACGTAACCATCTCCAAAAAATATCTTCGCTTGTACCCGATGCCAGCCAAAAGAATATTTAAATAAAGAAATGGTGAGGATGAAAAAATCAATATAAAAGGCATCCCACAGTACAAAAAAATGTTAACAGCAAGACAGCAATTTTTTAGAAATCATATTTCAACACCCTATCGCAGTTTAGCGTCTAGGAACCCGAGATAAATATATTTTCTGAGATTTTTTTTTCTGATTTGCTGCTGACTCTAATGGCTTCCTGGCGAATTTTCATGGATTCATCGAAAATTAGATTTGAATAACAGAATATTTCGTATTATAAGTTCAAATGAATCATAAGCCCCGAGTTCCTGCCGGATGACAGCGTTAAGCAAACACTTTAAATGTCTTCTCGTTTGCACGTATACGATTAAATACGGCATGATTGTACGTTCTGCAGGGATGCGCGCTGGCAGAAGTTAACAAACCAGCCGTTAAATGCTGAAATTAAAATGGGTTATAAATACTTTGCCTTGACGTACGTTCTTTTACATACGTTTTTCGTACGTTCGAAAATGTATGTAGATGCAACTCTAATGTGAGTGCGTCATATGCCTGTTTTCTGAAGCAACGAGGTAACATGTTTATGCTGTATATTATACAGAGATATCATTGATTTTTATTCTAGTTCTTACCAAGAGTACTCCGTAAAATAATGGAAATTGTCCAAATTTACAATTCTTTACTATTTAACTATGAATTTCATTCTGATTTTCTGCATCTACGATTGCTAGTGATTTAAATTCAGAGTGTGAAGAGAAAATTTGACGTTGAAAATGTTATGAAACTCTCAAGATTAAAAAAAATTAGTTCAAACAGAAGTTGCTTATGACCTGCACAGAGCTTTTTCATTTACTTCTGTCGCTAAAACATTTAGAGGTATTATTATGCGTGCGATTAACGATAACAACATTAAAAATTGGTAAATGAAGATGCGTCGAAATGGTGTAAGTTGATGATTCATACAAATGCGAAGACTGCTGATGCATTGAAAAACAGAGATCGTGCCTAAGCGAGATGACCTAAATGCCACTTTTTTCATCTATATTTCAGAAAACTTCTCTTCCCGAGTTTACTAGAAGAGCGAAGAAAAGAAGAAAGGACGAAGGAAAGGATGTATGTGACTGGGTTTGTGAATGTCACATGCGTGTCTGTGCGTTGGTTCTTGCTACATTCCGTGACCAACAACATTCGTTAAATTACTTCTCTTTACAATCCATTGTATTTAGAAAACCTTTGTTTGCGCTTTCTGCTGCCTTTGTGATAGGCAGTTGTTCCGTTCAATACAATCGAGATCGGAGGGATGGCGATGTATGCCATTTATGAATCCCTCATGTTGCCGTCATATTTATCATAGCTGACTCACGGATGGGCAGTTCTTCATTAGTATCCTCTTACAGCTCTCTATCTGTTGCCAGTCGGAATTGGACTAGCAAGAAAAATTGCCTAAGTGTTTCACCTCATTTAAGCCGAGCGAGCTACGTAAATAATGTATTTGTTGCTCAATGCAATGAATTTTAACTCGATACAAGGTTCCTTGCTGCAAGTGTTAAGCGTCTGCTAGTAGCCTATCCAATCTTAATTTCATCTAGAAAATTCTTTCTGTTTTAGAAACTAATAAATTCTCATGAAATAGGTCTTAGCAGATTGAATGAGCTTTATTCATGATACGAGTATGTATGTTTTACTTCACCGTTTGCTTTTAGAAGTTATTATCATCCGCCTCTTTGAAGTGTAGAATTGAATTAGAAGTATGAAAAATAAATCTCAGAAAATATTATTAATTCATCACAAGTAATGTGAAATAAAATGATGAGCATATTGATTCTATAACAGAAACATTGACAGAGATTCTTGTAAGAACTGAAAACCTGCAAACTAGAGCGTGAGTTATTAGTTCCTGAAATTAAAGTTTTAAACAATTTTTAAACAATTTAAACAATTTATTTACCACAGGTGATACAGAGGTAGAATTTTTCTTAAGTCTAGTACAATGGTCAAATTTGAGTATAGCTACCTGTGGGCCCGAACAAGTTCAGCGACTTCTAGGGCATCCTACCATCACGTTATTCTAGGGTGTACAAAATGTTTAACCTAGTTCACTTAACCTAGTTTCGCATTAGACTGATCATTGAGATAATTAACTCGATATTTTGTGCTGTATTTTACAATATAGGTCAAATCGGCTATATTTAATAGTATGTTTGATAAAACGATTCAAGAGCAGACAGAATATTGGTTATGGTACCCAAGGCAAGTTACATTATGACATTATCAATAGTTACATGTAGGAGGCAAGATTTTGACACGGTGATCTTACACGACTGGTATTCTGATAGGAAGTGAGACTCAAGATGTCTTTTGAATACTTTGTACGAATTACATTCACGGATCTCTGCAGGTATAGAGTTCCAAGTTTTGGTTCCAACGAAGAGGATACTGTGTTGCGACCGGGCCTTTGAATAATAAGGAAGCATGAATTTACTTATATTTCGGGTTAAATGGTCATGATGACCAGTTTGCGCAGTCAATAATTGTCTTAGGCTATTGTCGCCATCATTTCTTAATGTTTTGTAAATGAAATTAGAGATGGAGGTTTTGTAGAGATCCGAAAGTTTAAGTATTTTTAAATTTTTGAAAGAATCATTTGTGTGAGCATTATATTCTAGGTTCTTTACCGCTCTGACAGCTCTTTTCTGCAGCGTAAAAATTTTGTTGGTTTTATTTTTATCAGTTCCGTGCCATGCTTCTATTCCGTACTGCATGTATGGAAAAATGAGCGTTCGGTAGAGCATTTGTAAAGCTGTTTCAGGCAGAAAATTTTTAACTTTATTTAGGATTCTGATGGATTTTGATAATTTAGAACTTATATGAGTGATGTGCTCTTTGAAGGTCAGATGTTTATCTATTATGATGCCCAGAAACTTACATGAGTTGGTTTCTTCGATTTCACCTTCGCCAATTTCAATGTATGGGAGAGATACATCTTTCTTGTATGAGAATGTAATATAATTTGTTTTATCAATATTAAGGCTTATTTTATTAGCTTCGAGCCACGATGAAACCTTGTGAAGTTCAGTATTTATACTCTCCACAATCATAGCAGGATTTTGGTTCGGAAGGACCGCAGAAAGCGTACTGTCATCGGCAAAAAGTATGAATTTGAAGAATGATGTAGATTTTACAATATCATTGATAAAAATCAGAAACATGAGAGGCCCAAGAACAGATCCTTGTGGAACTCCATGGCTAATTGTCTGTGGGTCTGATTTTGCGTCGTCAATGACAACGAATTGCTTGCGATTTGTTAGGTATGACCTGAACCAATCATGGGCAATCCCTCGAATGCCATAACGGTGTAGTTTCGAGAGTAGTATTTTATGGTCCACACAATCAAATGCTTTTCGAAAGTCAAGAAATACAGAGAAGACAGGCTTTCCTTCATCTATATTAGAATAGAGGAATTGTAAATGATTTAATATAGCCTGTGTTGTTGATTTTTTACAGCGAAAGCCGTATTGTTTATCGTAAAGAAATGATTTTTGTTCAAAATAGGAGTACACTTTTTTAAACACAATCTTCTCGAATACTTTGATAATAATTGGTAGTACGGAGATAGGTCGATAATTGTTTACACAGGTTTTTCACCACTCTTAAAGATAGGGGTTACTCTAGCAACTTTGAGGGAGTTCGAGAAAGTGCCTAGCAAGAGAGACTGGTTAATAATATTTGATATCAGCGGGGCTACAATGTCAGCAATAACTTTAAGTACTTTAGTCGGAAACGTTTGTAACCCACTCGATTTATTTTTCATGATGTTTATGCACGTAATTACATCGGAGGAGTTTGTAGGCGTAAAGAAAAAGGAGTTGGGTTCTCGAATATGATCCATAAATTCCAGGTGATCAGTAGGTTCACTTGGAATACCATCGGCTATAGTTTTCCCTACGCTTACGAAGAAGTTGTTAAAGAGATTAGCAATTTCTTTCTTCTTATGGTATTTTACATTATCTTGAATAACATATTCAATTTTCTTTTTATCAGCATTATTCGGTTTACAGCAAGAGTTAAGGAGATGCCAAGTGTTTCTAACGTCAGTTTTGAATTGAGTAAACTTGAGCGTAAAGAAGTTCTTTTTTGATGTTCTTATCTGGTTTGTTACATAGTTTCTGAATCGGTTATATGTTTCTCTAGATATTCGCCCTTCGTAAAGGAGGGCTAGGTACGCTTGACGTTTCTTTATATTTATCACGATGTCTCTAGTAATCCAGGGCTTTTGTTTATTTTTCGGGGTAACTGTACGAGTTACAATTGGGCAACACTGATTGTATGCGGTCATTATAGTTTCAGTCAACTTTACTACTGCTTTACAATGCTCCAAGCATCATTGTTTTGTTGAGAGATGTGTAATGTATTCATTGATTCTTCTAGAACGGTGCGCATTTCTTCAAGATTTGATTCGTTTATTTTACGATATGAGTAAGTTTCAGCCCGTGCCTTGGTGCAAGCAATGTAGACATTTTTCTTAATAAGAAAAACTGGGAAGTGATCTGATATGTCAGACGTAATTATTCCAGCAAGAAAATCACTTGGGTCTGTCATAAGATATTGTCAAGCAGCGTAGCACACTCTGAGGTTATTCGTGTAGGCTTTGTAATGATCGGAAGGAAGGATTGAGACTGAAAGGTTGTTAGGAAATTAGAGATTTGTTCATAGCTTTCATGTTCAGTAGATCATAATTGAAATCACCGCATATTATTATGTCATTGTATAAGGGCCTGTTGAATTGAGAAATAATACGATTCAGCTCATTCAGGAAGGATATAGGACAGGCTGTAGGAGGCCTATACACCGTTCCAAGCACAATGCGTTTACCATCTCTAGTCAGTTCTACGAAGAGTGATTCTATATGATCCTGATTCATTGTTGCACTTGCTATGGTTTTCGAGTCTATGTGGTTAGATATATATGTGCTGATGCCTCCGCCCCGCTGGTTTTTTCTTAGCGAATGGTAACTATGATAATTTTCAAATCGAATCATGCCATTAGTCGAGTCATCTAGCCAGCTTTCGGTGAAGCTAATCACATCTAGGTTATATTTAAGTTCAGTAATAGTACATTGTATCTCTTCCAATTTTGGATAGAGTGACCTACAGTTCCAACACAGGAGTGAGAAATCTCGGTCAGTTATTCGTATAGTTTCGTTGAATTTTGATATATTAGTATACCTACACTCTTGAGAGTCGTTTAGGTTTGGATATATTCTGTTCAAATGATTGAGATCTGGTTCGATTTCCTCGAATATCTCAGGGTGATCAGTCATTTAAAATTAGTAAACAGTAAGAATTAGGTACTATAAAACTTAAAAGGAAATACAGAGTCAAGCTTTAAGGGATATTCCTGTCTAAAACACTAGCTTATGAAGTACGAGAGAATAGAGTCTATATAAAAAAAATCTAGTGCGATTACGTGAGTACATATAAACTCAGTCCATGAGCGAAAAATATTGGAGTTCAATATCACAACATTGGTGTAAACAGATTGCTGCATGAGGGCGCTTTCACAAGTTCACATACAGCAGGTAATAAGTTTTAAAGATTATAACGACAATGATATAATCAGCTAATATGGTTTACACGCAATAATAACTTTAGTGGTAAAAAAAAGAAAAAATTCACAGTAACATTGGAAGGTAAAAAATTGCTGATTGCGTTGTTTCAAAAGTTCACACACAGCTGTCATAAATGTTTACAAACACATCTGTTTTACATTTGTATAGATTCAGGTTAAACTAACATCAAGTTGAGGTTAAACTGACATGATACCTAATTGAGGTTAAACTAACACGGAATTGACATATCTAATTTAGGGGATCACCTAGTCTAGTCACCCATAATCTGCTTTGATGACATATTGAGTTGTTGCATCAGGTATTGCTCGAGGTCATCTGGCGTGTTGATCTCGCGGCGTCTTGAATCTGGGTTTCCGGGGTTAAATATGAAGATTTTTCCATCCTGTGTTCTTGGGATTCCAACTTTATCCGGGAATTTCCTTTTGGCCATCCTCAGAATGTACATGGCGTTAGCTCGTGAAAGTTGAAGTGAAACTAAATTTCTATGTTCAATTACAATCTTCATAAGCTTTAAGCGGTCTGTAATAAAAAAATCATTAGTGCTAATGCACGTATCACTAACAATTGTATCCCAATAAGCTCAGAAAGCCATTCACTCACTAGGTTCAAGAACTTCCTCCACGAATTTCGGTAGAATTATCGTTATTTTATTGAAAATGACAATTTAATTTTTTTACAACTTCAGTACGTGTTGTACGTCAAGTAAATGAAACATAGTCGCAATGTGTATTTTATATGCAAAGAAATACGCGCAATTAAATATTTCACACATTCTGGATACAACCAAAACAAAGGCGAATGAGCAATTGAACAAATTTTAAATTTCCAGAAAACTCAGAGTGAGAACACTTGAAATGAACACCAGCAGAAATTTTCATTAAGGACTGAATGAGAATATTTTACACATATGATGAACGGAGGAATTCAAAACAGGTGGCGATTACAGAGGAAGTGAACATCAGGAAAATGTATCATTGGTACTAGAAGCAACCAAATTTGCCGAAAATATTAGCCAGTAGAAATGAAAATTCCAGGAATTATTGATGTCTTGTGATGACTCTTGTTGGCAACAATCCATTTGCCACTTCGCAAGAAATCGTGCTTATGCTGTATATAGTAGGGTTTAACGTGAGAACAAGCGCCGATACGATGAATAACTGCTGAAATGACCGTATTTTTCTGCGGAGAATGCTGACCCTATAATCCAAAATTTGAACCTACCTGAATTGAATTGATCCAATAAGTGTTTCGAATGAATTTTGGAAGCTCGAGCTCAGAATCCAGCATAGTATGATTTCACAAAACCTATTTGAGCTTTCACACTAGCGAAAAAGATGAACGTTGGGTGATTGGTTAATGTGTATCATTGTTAAAACCCTCAAGCAATGGTTTCATTTTACACTGCATTGTAGTGATGACGACACTAAAATGTGCTGTTTACAGTAAAACAGGGGTCATTTAATGCACAATCTGGCCAAGAGTTGTTCTGATAATAAGTTTAAGTATATCGAACGCGAAAGATTGACAAAGAAACGTTAGTTGCTGTCATTGATATCGAACCTGCTGATATTAGACCGGAGGAAATACTATTTCCGGACGAAGAAGAACAAAGCTACTTTGCTTACTGATCTACTGTATTTTCTGAATACATTGAGGTAGTATTGAGCCCCTTTATGACTTTTATAATTCAACGCGTTGTACACGAACACATGGTGAGTAATTGTATGTACAGAAAGAGGGTCACAGGTCCATTTACTGGAAAAGAATGCGTGTATTTGATAAAATATCTGCAGAAGCAACGGTTAATGTCATTTCAGGTATGTGGGGATGTACACCAAATATGTCTACAGAGTTGAGCAGTTCTTTGCATTAATTATTTGGCAAAGTTATGCTCCCCAGCAAAAAGTTATGGTTTATATATAAAAAATTGGAACATTTTCATTTCATTAAAATATTTCCTGAACAAAAATAGCATTCCCGTTTATGCGCTAGACCAACTTTAATACTTAAATTTGATGAGGTTTGTCAATAACGAATTGATAATAGGTTAGACAAGCACCTTGAAAAGGAAATCTATTTATGATATATACTGAAATTTCACGTAAGGAATATTTTTCTTTAAAACAATTACACATTCTGGTACAGAGATTAATTCTATTGCCAATTATGATTTCATCGTTCAAGTATTTATTCAGCAAAATATATCCACGTTTATTTTAAGGTAATGTGAAATAGGGGCACACATTTGTTTCTATGAAAAAAACTGAGAAACCACCTCAAATCAATCTTCGTTTTATAAAAACGGGCAGTAGAGGCAGAGGTCTGACGAAATTTTAAATAAATTTTAGGACTGAATTTTAAAATTTAGAGGTTGCAACCGCCATCTAGAAATTTATTGACATCCAAGACACCCAGGAGGTCCTCGTACAGCATTTGTCTCGGTATCTGTTTAATATGAAGTTTTTCCGTTCTCCTATCATACCACGGGTTTTAATAATTACTTAATATGGACTCGATATGGACTCGATTTGATACATATTGAGATAGAATTTCGCTGATTAGTCAGAGATATGAGAGTTTCTTCGTTTTGTCTGGAAGTTACTTTCCATGGCTACACATGAACTGCAATAAATATTATTTCCGCTGTTCATTTTAGTAATTCGTTTTTGTTGTAATCATCTATCAATTTGACGTATCGTTCAGCAATGTCATTTATCACTTTCATGGGATTAGCCAAATTCTTCGCAAACCAAAAATTTCTTCTAAGAGCCAATCTTCCACTGGCTTACTAAAAAAGACAAAGACAAACACAGAATTCCGAATAAAGACGTTGTGGAACGAGTAACAAAATCTTCAAACTTCTTCTGCTCTGTGCTTCCAATATCTATTTGTGTCTTCTTTTGCGGAACTGGAAATCTGCTGTATTGTGAGAGCCTCCATCATTTTCTTTTCGGTATCCTGACTGATTTAATCATAAAAGAAATCCAAAAAAAATGAATTCTCTCAGGAGATACAATAAGGGATTTTTGAATGTTTGTAAAACAATTTCAGCTGGTTTTTCATTCTTAATTTTAAAACTATGAAGTTTCTGGAGCAAACAGAGATTATTTTGAGGATCATTGGCAGCACTGGGAGATGATAACCAATATTTGATGCTAAATGGAGAAGAAAACAACAAATTCCTGTCAAAATCTTTTCTTCCTTTGCTGTTATTTGAAAATGTTTTATAAACATGAAGAAATTCACTGAAAATGAAAGTTTCGCTATCCGAAGATGCTATGTATCAGGTTTCTTGAATTTTCTTTCAGAATGCCATCTAACAAGATTATTGTTAGTTCCTATAACTCTCTATAATCGTGAGGAGGCATTTGGTCGTTAGTTGCAAAGGAGGAAACGAAGGCTTGCATCTAAGGTAGTTTTAGCCTCCTTTTCTTATTTTGAGTAATTTTTAACTGATCAAAGGTAGCTATATCGAGCCTATTACAGTTTGCCTTGAATCTTTTGAGTAACAACGTCTGGACCTGTAGATGGTGGCTAATTAGCAGACACAACTGCTTGTAAAAGCAACTCAGAAGTATGGTGTCTACATGGAAACCAAAACAAATCGTTCTACATTTTTGCTTAATTAGGACACGCTCCATATTTGCAACCTGTGCTTGATGCCATTGTCTCTAAACACGTTCCTTTTACCTGATCTGCTAAATTTCAATTAATAATTGCCAATTACACGGCATCTGCTGTATCTTTGCCTGTTCCATACCATTTTTTAGCTTTGTAAGCAGTTGTTTTTCTCCATTTCCAGAATTTAGAACTGACAAACGGTCAATTATTTATTTTCCAACAATGTATTCCACAAGTTTATCATCCCAGTCAATAATTAAGAGTTGGCCAGTTATAAAGTTTTTGAAAGATTTTCACATACTTCCTATTTCGCTTTTCGAATCGCTGAGAAGTTTATGCTGTAATCTTCGGGATCTTTTCCTACGTTTGCTATCGTAGGTATAAGGATCAGGTCAGGAAAGAGATCGCGCTGATTTTTGCCACATCCAACGGAGTGACTAGATTGTCATTCAGAATTTTCTTCTTCTTTCTTGGTGGCCATTATTTCGATGTTGAGGCTTGCGTCAGATCCACTTCTTCTATATCAGCTGCAGCATCACTCGGTAAACTCGTACAGCTGCTGCTGCTGTCTGCTAGAAAAACAATTTCAAACAATAATTAACTTGATTGGCGAATTTGCAATGTTTCTATAGCTTGTTGCTACTTAGCAGCTTTTTCTTGGCACTTTGAATTTTCTTTATCTGCTCCGGATATTTTTGCCTTTCGACCTTCGGTCTATAGATGAAAAAACTCTTTATCTTCGTCAATAGTTATTATTTTGTTATTAGCATTAAAACAAGTCATTCATCAAACAGTTTATTCAACTTTTTGACAAAATTACACGTGTGAGTTGAAATTGCTGCGTTTTGCCGTACTTCTATAGTACATCAACAACACCGGAACTTAACACGTGAACCGCGGTGGGTTAGACCGAAGTTCAATGTTAAACTCAAATTTGAAGTCAACTGCAGTAAGTAATCCTGAAAAATGCAAGCATTAACTAAATCGTGCCTTCATTTACCATTGATTTAGTATTAATAAAAATTGAGTTTGTGATAAATGATTGGTTAGCAGTATTTTGAAAGTTCCATCTGTGGCAATGGCGGCTCACATCGCAACCCTCATGTTAATGCGTCTCTTGCAGTTCCCTTCTTGTTACGGCTGTAATTCATGAATATAGCAAGTACTTTATTGTTTGCTGACAACTTACTTTGATTTATTGGATATTTTTGTTGACCAATCAACAAATTTCAGAGGCATTTTCGTTGTCATGCATATCTTACAAGAGGCCAGAATAA
This sequence comes from Morinoia aosen, assembly GCA_030386875.1. Lineage (NCBI taxonomy): Eukaryota > Metazoa > Arthropoda > Malacostraca > Amphipoda > Talitridae > Morinoia > Morinoia aosen. The sequence goes on along the minus strand of CM059575.1, from coordinate 17,172,120 downwards.
TTAAAAGATATTTAGACGGAGTGAGACGCCCTGTACTCCACTCAGCTACTGCGACTCACGCGCTGAGTTCAGTTCTAATTCAATACCACAGACTGATGCGACGGATGTGGATGCTTCACAGCTCAGCTAACAGTTATTTTCTCCATATGTCGTATTATCTGCTAAAGTTCAAGTTTCGAAAGTTCAAACCATCCTGTGCTTGATGCTGTTGTATCTAAACACGTTCCTTTTACCTGATCTTTTACCTGATGTTTTTATATCGATAATTATGTAATTTTAACATTCATTCCTCTATACTGCGTTATCTTAGCTGGAACGAATATAAATAAAAATAAATTTTTATTTGCATCTTGGATTTTTCGTAATTTTTCCAATTTTCGAAGTCTGGGCGCGACCTTTAAATAGTATTTATTTTCAATCCTTCTTCAGGATTTTTTTGTTACGTACAGAATTATATTAAGAGGCATTTCAAGAACTCTGTTGTAGCCGAATTTTTTTTGCATCTCCCTAACGTATGTTTATTTAAATCTGCATGCCTATGTGAATATACATGTTTTTAAAGAACTTTTGAAACAGCAGCTACTTAGCTCTAAATTATACGTTAATGTAAATTATAAATGCTTGTGTCTCCTACCATTACCCGTTACTGCTTTTGCATTGGTTCATCTATAAAAGTTAAATTCAATGGCAACAAATTTACATTTGACGAATCCTGTTTCATTCACATACCAAATTTCATCAATGACAGGCTGAATTTCGTTTACGATTTTTGAAATTTTATTTGTTACGTACTAGATTTTGATTGTGATTCATCCAATTTTTTATTCGATAAAACAGATTTTGCTGAGAAACTGAATTAGATTTCGTTTGTGATGTTTGTTACGTCAGCTAGCTATTAGGTACTGCGTTTTTAGAGCCACTCGTAACTTTTCTTCACTTGGGTGAATTTTAAAAAATAGAAGTAGTGCACTGGTGTAAATTTTTCAAAATTCATACAGAAAATTGAGGCAAAGCGGTTCAACACTTTTTCTTACATTAAATAGTCAAGAAAATGAAGGCCTAACAAGTAGCTTCTAATTTCGAGAAGCCATTTAATGCTGCAACATGCGGACCGGAAAGCCCTAAAGTGTTCATTTGCGACAGATATTTTCGCATACATGTTCATTTCTTGGAGTTACCACATTTGGGGTTGGGGCTTATGAGAGTCCTTTAATAATTAAGGCTCTGAACAAAACAACAAATAATTTTTTCCTGCTTTTTTGACATGAGCTAAAAGATTTTGCCTGACCTAACTCTCCATTCCATTTGTTCGATGTAAATGAAAATTAAAAATCTGTTCTTCACTCAAAACAGGTCTTCACTATTGATTAACACGTTTAGAATGTTACCTTACACTGTTTTTTAAGCATATGACCTCTGCCATGAAATAACTCGAAAAAGACAGGGTGACCAGCATTTCGTTGCAAAATATGAACGGGACCGTTGGTATAAACACTTTTTGATGATTAATCATGCTGTCGAAAATGCTTCGCTGAAGGGTTTCTAGAGCTCCTTCATAATGTTAGGAGGTCATTATATTAGACGTTCATAATGTCTGCTATAACGTCCCGAGGATTCTACTTCTGGGGACTTATGAAAAGTTTGGAGTTTGAAGAACACATCCATTACTTATCGGTCGAATTTTTCAAGCTTCCGCAACGATTTGTGAAACTCCTGGTGTCTTTGACCGTCTTCTTTGACCGTGTTCTTTGACCGTGTTCTTTGACCGTGTTCGACAACCACTGCACTGGCGGTTAAACGCCTGTATCGCAGCGGATGGGCGTCATAATAAACATCTTTTGTTAATACCTAAACAAATTTTAAAGCTTATTTTTCGCCGCCATAATAAAAACTGTTTTCAGTTTCTTGTAGTCACACTAAAAGTTTTTCCTAGCATCATTTTATTTCCAAGTCACTCCCAAAGTAGAAATTTTTCTTCAAGATGCTTCAGATTTCAAGTCCTAGTAACTCTCTGAAAGTGAATGTGAGATCACATGGTTATGGAGTAATAAGTGTTTATTTCATTATTCCGTATGTTATGTCAAAGTTTATTTAGTGAATAGGTGGTCACCCTGTACAGAGCAAGTACGCGTAGAATGTAATGTGCAACTTCTTTTAGACATTCAGAAATAGATAGGGTGGCTCAAGAGTAACTCACCCTTATTATTTGATGATGAAGATAAACTCTATGAATGCTAAAATGTTGAAACGTGTTTTATCGTAAGAACATTTTTGGGATTCCGTATGCCTTGGTATCCTATTTACTCAACTATGTGGAAAGCCTCTTTCTGTTTCGGTTTCAGAAATTTAACTTTTCATAATGTTTTGCAAGAGCAAAAAAAAAAAGAAAAGAATTCCTCACATCTGCACATTGATAATGTAGATAACAAAAGGGCAACCAGATTAAAGAATCAATTTCAGAATAAAAATCAGTAATTTTAAAAGCACAATAACAAATCCACAAGAAATTATGCGGACGCTGAAATTTTATGCTGATCATAAATGACTATCTGGAAAATTAAGATCAATTCGAGCTGAGACTGCAATCGACGTAGTCTCTGCAGATGTTTCAGATAGAGCTAAAATCTCTGTCAGAAAACGTACGTCTCAATCACTATTTCTCAATAATCATTATAACGCATCTGAAGAAGGAATTGACCATTCCAAATTCAATTAACTTAACGGTAATTATCTATCAGTATCAACGTTTGAATTATTCTGAATGTTTTCTTCGCTTTGGCAAAAATTTCTATTTCACCGAGAACATCATATTCTTTGACAAGACCTATATTCACTTACCTGGTCACATAAATGGACCTAATTAAAAAATTGAAAAGGCGAAAATCTTCTATATATTCAAGGAATTTCACTAAACTTTCTTTGCGTGACTGATGCGAAATAACTACTTCTACTGTGTTTGATCTTTACTTTCGTTGAAATGATGACACAAATTAAACAGGTTCTGGTAAATGATGCCGAACTATGCTTAAAAAGGGTTTTATGAAAGACCTTGAGAAAAAAACTTTCGCAATACGTGGTTTTGGCAAGATGGAGCTACAACCCATACAGCAAGGGAACCAACGATATTGTTAAAACTGTGCATTTCTTATCATTTAATTTCACGATTTAGTGACACCTTTTGGTTCCCTCGTTTTACGGATTTATCCCTATGCAAGTTCTTCATGGAAGGGTTACCTCAAGTCAAGAGTTTAGGTAACAAAACCCAAAAATTCAGGACATCGTAAACAAAGCTTCAAGTAAGAAATAGCTCAACTCTCGGGTGATTCGCTGAACTGCATTATGGAGACGACGAAGAAAAGAGCCATGAGTTTTGAAAATCATTGTGTTCATTTATAAAGGTACTATCTACGAAGTGCCAACAAACCATGAAAATGTCTCCAGTTTAGTGAAATAAATTTTACCAGAACCATGTCCATGGGGGAGAAGCCAGTGTGAAGGAATTTGCATCGTGACTCTGCTTTTGCAATCTAAAGGCAAGATTTTTAACTATCGGTAAATACTTTGTCATGGTCCTTTGAATGAAGAAAAATATTAGACCTACAAGTAACTGTCTCTGGTTGTAAAGGCTCGAGAGAAGCAGTGTTTATTCGGCTGGTTTCTCTCAGGACGGTGGTTGCTGTGATGAAAAACTCTACAAATGAAGTGCCCATATTTCCAAAACAGCATTGTTCACTGGCTGTTAAAAGTAAAACAGTTGTGTTTTGAATTAGCTCATTACCTATTGATTTTCTTTCAAGGGAGAACTTTCAAACGCATGATATAAAAAGCGCGAAGCCTCTGTGAACTACACAGCTTCCAGTTGTACAAACCCTAATCTTCTATTGCAGTTGAAGTGGAGCACCATTCCTTTGAGCGTTACAGGGTTTGATTTCATATCACTTTTATTAGATGCACCTTGCCTTCATCGCCGATTTGTGTTTTTTAAACATGGAAGTATCAGTATTAGCAGAGGTAGTGTAACACAAAGTAATTTTTTGAGAACTTAACGGAGTGAACTAAAACGTAGGCTTGCCCGAGCAGGTACGTGGTGGACCCGGCCATATTCGTGCTGAGCAGCTCCGAGTATACCGCCCGGCGTTCGCAGAAGCTCTCGTGTGCTTGCTGCCGTGCTTGGCCAAACCTCTAGAAGCCTCCATGTCCTCTGAAGGGGTGCTGGCACCTCCCTGTACTCCTGCGTCTGCCCCTAGGCACAGAGTTGTCGAACTTTACGCCTTGGACCTCACCAGACTCAAAGTTTCCTCAAAAGAGGCCAAGAAAATGAGCAGGATTGAGATGAAGCTGAAGGCCTCCTAGCCATTCTGAACGTAGAAGTGATTATGTTCACTTACACTCACAACACCTAATACTTGCAAGTTTTTACATTTTGTGAAAAAATTACATTTTGTTACTGGTTGCGCAGAAATATGTGAGATAAAGGGAAGTCAAGGAAATTAATGAGTTCTATCACGGACTAAAGGCCACTCTACGACTCCTCCCTCCAGGTGTCTCCCATCCAGCGTACACTTATTTGCCTAAAGAGAACAATTTGCACCAAATTACAGCTGTGGCAATAGTTGAAAATCTAAATTTTAAAACAAAATGACTGCAAATTAAGTTCAGGATCGCTATCAATACAAAAATATGGCAATGAAGTGAAAAAATCAACAAATTATTTTCAGAGGACCAGAAAATTATAGTTGATAATTGATACAGCGCAAGCACTCCTGGCACACTCCACGCTTACCCAGCCTGGGCCATCAATGCGGCGTTCCGAGCAGCTCCCTCACGTCCACGGGTCCCTCCGGACAGGCAGCCAATCGAGGTGGTGATGACGTTCAAGACCGCAAATAGTACAAGCCATAACGTCATACTCGCACAGCGCCCATACTTGGGCCGCAGTGTAACCGAATACGTCACATGACGTTGCCTAATTGCGTTAGCAAAGCACTGCAGATCAGATGAAGTGAACAGAGGCGGGTTGGTGAGGAACATGACCCTCAAGCTTGTTGCGTACTGAGGCCAGCTGTGGTCACGTCTTAACCAAAGTTCAAATCGCTAAATATGCTGGTGAGTGTCCACCGCAGATTTCTGAATTTCATATTTAATTCTTTGATAAATTTCCTTCGACTTGTAGAATCATTTACACTAATTGACGATAGGTATTTTATTTCTGTTTCCGTATTAACAATGCGATATACTAGTTGAAAACTCGTTCCCATTTTTGTCTGTCTAGTCGGTATTCAGTAGTCACTTAAACACCGCTTCAAACGCTAGCATAGACATCGCTTTGGGTCCTATAGTGACTGCTAGGCGATGTCTATGCCTAGCCTAGTGACTGCTTTGAGTGCTAGCCTAGTGACCGCGTTGAGGCTAGTCTAGTGACTGCGTTGAGTGCTAGCCTAGTGACCGCGTTGAGGCTAGCCTAGTGACCGCGTTGAGTGCTAGTTTAGTGACCGCGTTGAGTGCTAGCCTAGTGACCGCGTTGAGTGCTAGTTTAGTAACCGCGTTGAGTGCTAGTTTAGTGACAGCGTTGAGTGCTAGCCTAGTAACCGCGTTGAGTGCTAGCCTAGTGACCGCGTTGAGGGCTAGTTTAGTGACAGCGTTGAGTGCTAGCCTAGTGACCGCGATGAGTGCTAGTTTAGTGACCGCGTTGAGTGCTAGCCTAGTGACCGCGTTGAGTGCTAGTTTAGTGACCGCGTTGAGTGCTAGCCTAGTGACCGTGTTGAGTGCTAGTTTAGTGACAGCGTTGAGTGCTAGCCTTGTAACCGCGTTGAGTGCTAGCCTAGTGACCGCGTTGAGTGCTAGTTTAGTGACCGCGTTGAGTGCTAGCCTAGTGACCGCGTTGAGTGCTAGTTTAGTGACAGCGCTGAGTCCTAGCCTAGTAACCGCGTTGAGTGCTAGTTTAGTGAAAGCGTTGAGTGCTAGCCTAGTAACCGCGTTGAGTGCTATAGTTTAGTGACCGCGTTGAGTGCTAGCCTAGTGACCGCGTTGAGTGCTAGTTTAGTGACCGTGTTGAGTGCTAGCCTAGTGAGCGCGTTGAGTGCTAGCCTATAAATTTCATTAAGCTCACGCCTAGAGACTTCGTTAAGCGCTCACTTAGACACAGCTTTGAGTATTAGCGTGGACTCGGCGTTAAGTGGTAGCATGTTGCTACCTTGGTAGTGTGTTTTTGCTTTAAAAGGTACGTGTTCCTACATCAATAAATAGTGCGAGTCATGTGTGCACGTGCTGACACCAACGATATTTAGGGGTCACATGTATTCCAACATTTCAAGGAGAGTTGAATGTTTTTGCTGAGAAGTTTGGCTTCCTCAGCGGTATGGCGAGGACCAAAGTGCTAAAGAGGCTAGTCGAGAGATCGTTAGAGATAGATACCGTGCGTCCTGTCACAAAAATAAATAGAAAGTCAGCAAAATCTTGACAATGATGAATACCGCTCAATCAAGTCTCCGAATTAGAACAAACGGTTACTGAAGCTACCTGCCCAGGTGATCCTGGGTAAAAACTTAGATTAGTATGAACGTTTCTTTCGGAAGTCAGAAGCATCTGTCGAAGTTCTGAATTGTGAAAATATAAACAATTTTTGATAGGAATATTTCCCTATCGACGTGCTAGCATAAATTTCCAATTATTCGTTTTGAATACTATTTATAAAATAAGTAGAAGACTACATGAAAAAATAGGCACAACCGTTTAAAATTTCGCTGGATTGTTTTTCTATAGCACGCTAAATTTGAAAAATTAATATTGCCAAAAATCTTTCAAATAATTTTTCCTGCTTTTCATCATTTCTAATGCATGATTTAAAAAACTTGCCTACAAGGTATAGCACAAAGGAAAAGGAACTTCACTCCCCATTTCCTATCTTCTGTGACACAGGTTTAGAATGTTACACTTTGAGTGTGATGGAACCGGGTTCGTATACAGCACCTGCAGATTTCATTTAGCAGAGCAATCGGTTGATCTTGGGATCTATATTGGAAAACGATTTAGACGATTAAGAGGATATAGTATTCTTCTTCATCATCATGCAAGTATTTCTTTCACCTCGTCCTCTATAAGTTAAGGCCAGCAAAATCATTGCAGGTACAAAAAAACATTCATTGGAAAATTACATGCTAGAAGGGAAATTGGAATTTTTCTCCTCACACGTTGACTGTATTTTATGAAAGCTGTACACAACGCCTGACTGGCAACGCCATGCATTCAGCACTCAACACAACCATGGTCACGTCATGCATTTAGCACTCAATGCATACTAGGCAAGAATTTATTCACGATTCGTCAATGAAAAGAGCTGCTGGAAAATTTTAACAACGGAACTGCAATTGATGTTGTAGAATACCCGGTAAATTGTTTCATGAGGCATAGATATCGGAACTAAAATAATGCTTATCAGAACTATTTGTCTGTGAAAATTTAGTATCAAATACATATCTATCATTATGGTAAATATATTCATTTTAACAACCAGGAGAATATTAAATGAGCGAGACAAATAGATTTATTTGAGAAAAACCCAAAATGATAGAAATGTAGAACGTACAGAAATCGTTTCTGAAATACAGAATTGATGTTTGATGATCGCATTCATCAATGGAGTTAGAAGCGGGAATAACTCCACGGAAAAGACACCAGAGATTTCATTAACTTATATTGATCAATAATATCAACACAGCTAATATTGAGTGGCCAGGCGAACAACGACTCACCTCGTCAGTGTCGCACCAACCAACTAGACTATGTAGTCTCCTCTATAGCACATTTCTGGATGAATGGTACAAATTTCGCTTTTACAGTTAACTCTCAGCGGAGGATTTGAATTTCGGGTCAACATTTCTCTCGCGCCTAAAGCTGCGCGAGAAAATATATGCTCAGCATCAGACCCGTGCTCGTGCTCGTATACACTCAGCATCAGACCCAGGCTCCTATCCAAAAATTCTAGCCGTCTGAAGAACTCCTTAGTGATCAACATCGATGGTGGAGATGCACGATAAAATTCTGACAATATGCATTACTCAAGAAAAGCACCACAACAACATCTCGAGCAATGGTACTCTAACAGTTGATCCGGGGTCGGGGCATTCGTTTTGCTTACTTTTCAAGATCTAAATTGGTTATTTTAGCAACATTTTGCAATTTTTTGCATCATAGGCAATTCAGAGAAAAGATAAAACCATTACGTATGAAATTATTAGGGAGACAAAATTTTCTCATTATATTCAAAAATAGGTGTAAACTTTCTATGGAATTATTAGGGAAGGTTGACAACACTGACATGACTATACCGTGAAATATGTGAATTCAAATTCACAGCTGGCAAATGAATGATAGCATTCATTCTGAATAGCTGGAGATCTAAGGGCCAATTAGTATCAATGACCGTCATTTAAACTCATTGAACAGAAAAACATTCACCTGAATTGTTGTTGAGAGTATTTCTGAAGAAACTTTATTTTCATGCGAGATATAATGCCTCCTCACATGCAGCTAATAAAGTTACCAAGTATCTCCAAAAACTGGGGGTCTATAGGTTTTGTGAGAGGAAGGGGCTAGCTGTGACAATGTTTTGAAGTGCTACCGTTTTATGGAAATAGTTTTCAAATAGGTTCCTTTTTTGATAGGAAAAAGCGTTTGGAAGAGTGCCAGAGAAATGGTTGTGTCTGCTTGTATAAATGTGATTGCTGTCTGCAGTCCTATGCTGGAAGTACCACACTCTAGCTGTTCGTTCGTCACAGCCAACACTCTGGTATCTCCCATAAAATCGGCCGTCCATACTCATCTCCCTCCCAGTCGGCTATCAGAGATCCTTGTCATAATTCAAACTACCTTTTCAAAAGCTCTAATTTATCCACGCTTTACAGAGGTATAGATAAATTTGACTTCAGAACTTTGGAATTCATTTTTACCGGTAGACCTTGTTTAAATCATGCTCAAATTGCAATGATACATTGCCCCAACTGTATAAATTGAAGGGTGTTCGGTTTTGTATGTGTATAGTTTTGTTTCTTTGTGAAGATGTTATTGTGTGATTGTTTAATTGCTTGAATTCAGGTGTATGTGTACATATAACTTCGAATGTTTAAGAAAATTCAGTTTGTTTATAGTTAGGTATAGCTATTTTTCGATTTATGTATATTGTCATTAGTTTCTAATAGTACTGGCAATTTGTTCATTATCGTTTTTGTTCTTTGTCTTTACAGCACTGAGGATGGATAGGAGATTCCAAAACGTTTGCAGTTGAAAGAATGCTTTATTTTACTTTGGTTCTTCTTTTTATTTTACGCCTTCAGGTTTCCCTAAAAACGCCCTTTTAATTCTAGTATTTAACAGTGAATATAAGCTTCGAAGTAATTAAAAAAATAAATGGGCATCAACTCTAATTTAAATGAACGTGGGAGTTTAAATTAATGTGAAATATGTGTTATTTTCTTAGACTTGGCTTTGATGAATCGTTGATCTCTGAAATTCATTAATTTCAGGACCTCATCTACAAAAGTTCCCGTGATATATCAAGAATGACATCCCATAACTCACCCTTGTTCAATTGCGTAAATTAGTCGTTTCAGAATGTTTCCCACGTTTTCTATTGTGTTTAAATCTGGGGAGTTTGCTTCCCCTTCATCTTTCGAAACCTACAGAACCCCAGTTTTTGGGGAAAATTGATAACTTTATGAGCTGCATGAAAAAAGGCATTATATCTCACATAAAAATAATGTTTCTTCTGAATGTTACTCACTGTTTTTCCAATCATGGCTCAGTGTGCTCGCACAGGAATGCTACGCGTACATTTGAAGTAATTTTAAGAAAATCGTCTTCTTTTTGTTTCAGCTTCTCTATAGGACTCATCGGTAGGACACATGTCACACAAATTATTTTATTCGGTGCATCTTTCTTGTTCGTATGAATTTTCAACTTTCGACGGAGAAAACGAGACATTCACAAAAAATGCTGAATTGGGAAGGTCTGTAAAATCAGTCTCTTCCGAGAACGGTTACTCTAGGAATGTAAATTTAGTTTCAAGAATAATTTTAGGGTGCTTGAAGAAACTAATTTTTTTAAGAAAAAGAAATGAAAAAAAATATCCCTTATTTTATTAAGGTTAGTTTCTGAATGAAAATTATAATAATACATTCCGATCTCTAACAATGAGTTTTCACAATTTCCTTTCCAGTGAGTTTAAAATTGAGTCCATAGCTCAAACAGCTTAGGAGAAGTAGGAAATTTAATACCCGTAAGCCCAAATGTTTAGAATCGGTTACTGACGAGTTCAGTGGAGAACCAAACACAACCTACTCTATCGTTTGCGCGTAGAGGGATGGACTGAGTTGAGCCCACCTTTCTACAGATGATAGTTGAAGCCAATCAGCAGCAGATCATGCGTGATGAAAAACCAACCAAAAACTGAAATAAGCTATCTTTTGATTGCCCAATGGAGCAAAAAATCTACGGATGTTCCACCCTTGACAACTTCTCCCCCCATATCTTGCTACCCATCGACTATATATATATATAGCGCAATAGAATTTTGGTAGCTTGTGCGAGTATCCATCAGCATTTTTTTGGGCCAAAAACATAACATAGACCATTATCCTTAAGAGGAAGAAAATTGTCCTCTTAACGTCATTAGTTACGTTCCAAAGGCCAAATAAGGTTCCCCCAATCATCCCATCCAAAATCTTAATGCTTCCATCGCCTTCTTGGAGTCTCAAACGATAATGGCGAGCCATTAACTTATGCTCCAACCATCAGAGCCAGCAGGAGTAGCATGCGCCTATTTGGTCAACAAAACTCATGAAAAGTCGACACTTTTGTTGTCGTCTGCTCATTTCAATCGAATTTGCGTGTAATTTTTTTGTCAATAATTGTAGCTTTGACATAGATTTTACTGATGACGCCCAAAAGAATATTTGAATAAGGAAAATTATGATAATAAAAAATCGCAAAAAAACATCGCTCGGTACAGAGGAATGTAAGGAACACAATCATTTTCGATAAATCATATGTCAACCACTCAGAGATATCATTGATTTGTATTCTAATACTTTCTGAGAGAACTCAGTAAGATGATTGAAGAGGTCGAATTGTACATTTTTTAAGTAATTAACCATGAATTTCATTGTAATTTTTAGCATCGACGATTGCTGGTGAGTGAGAGAGATTCAGAATGTGAAGAGAAACTTTGATGTTGAAAATGTTATGAAACTTTCAAGATGGGAAAGAAACAATTAGTTCAAACAGAAGTGACAATGAAACCAGTATTCAAGCTTTTTCATTTACTTATGTTGGTAAATATTTACAGGTTTTATGCGTGCGCTTATCGATAACAACATTACGAATTGTTACATGAAAATACATCGTAATGGTGCAAGTCAATGATTGGTGTAAATTCGATAACTGCTTATACACTTGAGAAACAGAGAACATGCATAAACAGGAATAGCTAAGCGCCATTACTTCCCATAGGTTTCAGAAAGCTTTATTTCCTTAGTTCACTAGAAGTGGGAAGAAAGTAAGAAAGAATGGATAAAAAAAGGATGCATGTGAGTGACTGTAAATTTGTGAATGTCATGTGCGTGTCTGTGCATTGGTGCTTACTACGTTCCGTGACCAATAACATTCGCTCAATTACTTTTATTTACAGCCCAATGTTTGCATTTTCGGCTGCCTTTGTGTAAGGAAGCTGGTCCGTTGAATGCAGTCGAGATTTGAGGAATGGCGATATATGCCACTATGAGTTTCATTATGTTGCCGCCATATTTATCATAGCCGACTCACGCTGGATGAGGGTGTTCTTTATTAGTATTCTATCACGGCTCTCTAGCAGTTGCTAGTTGGCATTGGCATAGCAAGAAATATTGTCTAAGTGTTTTACCTTACTTAAGGAGAGTGAGTTGAGTAAATTATGTTTAGATTTGACAAACATTTGCTGCTCGATACAACGATCTTTGACTCTGTATAAGGTTCTTTGTTGCAAGTGATAAGTGTCTACTAATAACCTATCCACTCTCAATTCCATTCAGAAAACTCTTTCTGCATTAGAAGCTAATCAATCCTCGTGGAATAGGTCTCAGCAGATAGAATGAGTTCTTTTCATAATAAGCCATGTGTTGAGAGAGGTAGGCTATATAAGAACACTGTTTTGAACTAAGTTTTGCTCAGGGGCTCAGGAGCAGCCCAGGATATATAGAGTCGATGCCCCTTGTTTGTAACCGAGCATTTAAAATCAAATCCGAACTGCAAAGTTTCTCTTCAATTTGGAAATAAGTTACTACACAGAAATTGTTCTTTATTGGTGCAGTGATTAGTACTCGAAATTATAATACGTGCACGTAATGGATTTTGAAATGAAAATTTTGTTTGTAAGCATGGCGGATGAGTATATCGAGAAGCTACCAGAATCGCCGGCATGTAACTCTGAACTAAATGACAGTTCATCATTAATCATTGATGATTGAATATGAACATGATATTTATCTACTTGTTTAATTCGCATAGGTTGCATTTTTAAACAGAAGCCGAATTAAATGGCAACAAAGTTATTTTTTTACACAGCTTGATGGTTGCCTGGCCAAAGCTATTCATTTTTAACCATTTTTTTCTTCAACTTGAGCCTGAATGCTGATTGCTTTCTCGTGTGTGTGTTTAACTTCACCTCGACGCTTTTGGGAGCTATTATCATCCTCCTTTTTCGGGAGTAGAATTGAATTTGAAGTACGGGAAGTTAATCTTAGAAAATATAGCTATTTCATCACGAGTAATGTGCCCTAAAAAGATGGGATCACCGCATATTGAATTTATGATAGAAACAATGACAAAGATCCTTGTAAGAAATGGAAACCTGCAGACTAGGACGTCAGTGATCATTACCTAAAATTTAAATGGCAGGGAAACTAAATTTTTATATTCAACTACTATCTACATAAGCTTGATGCGGTTTGTCCATATAAAAAATCATTTACGTGTCAATAACTATTAAACCCCATAAGGCACAGTAAGCCATTCACTCACTAGCTTCAAAAACTTCCTTCCCGAATTTCGGTAGAATTATCTTTATTATGTTGAAAATGAACTCTTCAATTTTTTCATAACTTTATTACTTGTTGCACGTTCAAGTCAATGGAAAATCGTCGCAATGTCTATTGTAGATCAGCACGGTAAGCGTAACTTGAGATCGGCTCAGCGGTGTAAATGAAAGCGATAGTTTTGCTTGAAGAGGATCAATGTTGCCGCCCTCAGTTTAGTGCATTAAACTTCGCTCGAAAGCTGCAGAAGTACATATATAGTGTAATGCCTGGCGCTACAATTGACGCAAAGTTGCTACTTGTCTCGCAGTCGTGTTCATGACGGAATTGGTAAAGTGAAACGCGTTACCCAGTAGTAAAAATAGTTACATAAGTTAATGGTTAATAGTCACATGTTATTGTTACAGCGACGATGCTGCAGTGCATGTACTGTAGTTTTGTATCGATTTTTAACAGGGAAAGTGGTGACGTTGAAGCAGGCAAATGTGCCTTGGCAGAGCTCAGTGGTCTTTCACTCAACGTTCTGAATTTAATGTAAATGTAGTGTCAGTATCAGAGGCAAAGGGCACACAATTTCTCATTAAAAAATTACCCTTAATTCTCCAGATAATTGAAGTGGTTCTTTGCTTTTCGCTTATAAAGCCAGATAAACAAGTGAGTTTTGGTGTTCAACTGATGTCATTTATCCTTAAGCGCCATTTCAAGAGACAGTTTCAAAACCTTAGTTGTGGGAGAAGAAGCCCATGCTTCAGACTTCGGTATTGAAAAATCCATTGGTTCCACACCATACAAGAACGAGGGCTTTATTTGTTTGCTACGAAACCTAGAGAAATAGTCCTGATGTCACGGTTGTGCCCTGTAAATTTGACGTATCAGGGAACACTCTTTCGTATTGGATAGAGAACGCCTTTTTCTTGACACTTTTTAGCTTTCTTTAGCATCGATCACAGTTCGATGAGAGAAGTTGTATTAAGTTTTTCAGTGCGAAGAAAAATAGGAAACTTCTAGCCTTTGGAAGCATCGGCCAACCAATTGACGGAGGCGGGCTTTTGACACAAAAGATTTTCTTATCTCTTTTTGATTCTTTCATTTAAACTTTCTTCAACCAATGAGAAGCTTTTTACCTGAAAACACGACTTCATTTGTGATTCTATTTTCTTGGAACTTATTTTCTTGAATTTTTGCCTTAGTTAATTGTATTTTCTTCCGGAGTCTTGTGAGTTACTATGGCTTTGTATTTTGAACGAACTACAAGTTATGGTCAACTACAAGTCTTTTTTTGACCATATTCTCATTGTTTTTCACCCTCAGTCATCTTTATAGCAAGCTCCTGCATTGATCTCCTACGGCTTCGTCTGACACTTGCTTGAATGTTTTGATAACATTAGTGGTGCGAAAGTTAGAGCACGATTATTTCGCAGGCAATGTCCAATAAACTCAAATTCATCGAACTGACGGTGAGTGTGATAAACTGAAAATTTTGACATTTTAGTAACTTGGCAGTTTTTTAATTTGTCGTTTCCTCGAGATAAAACTCATCGATAGCTGCTCGTTTATCACTTCTTTGACTCTATATGGGAGTAACACAGAATTATGTACTCCTAATGAATCAATATTAGATATTGTGTAACTTAAAGAATGTTTACTTTACTAGGATGGGGACACAAAAAATATTTTTATTTTGCCTGGAAATTAGGCCGAGGACAAAGTCTGAATCCTGTATTTTCTACGCTCCTATATTTAATAAACATTGGTGTATTGACAACAGCGACTGCGGGGAGAATTTTATAAGGCTTTCTTCAACTGAAGCGATGTTCGCTCTCGATTCCATAGTATGATCACACTGTACCTCATTCAATCTTTACAACAGTACGCCTGATCGTTCTTTTTTTGCCAGCACAAATGGAATCTAAAGCTATATTTTTAGCTGTCAAATGAAATTCGTATTCAGCTGGAAAATATTATTTTCTGTCGAGCTTTCGAAATTTTAAACAAATTTCGTTTTCAGGACAAGAGACTGAAGTTTTTGGAAGCAAAGTTATCGCCAAATCAGGTATCCTGGATACAAGGGTGTTATATCGTGGTTTTTCATCACGACACGAGGTTTAGCCTAAGGTAGCTTTAACTACCGTATCAAGCCTTAACTTCGTGGAGTAGGAAAAGGAAACTCTTAGCTAGGTTCCTATTCTTGTACTGGCTCATCCATACATTGACTCTGCTTATAAGCTATAGCGCTCGGAAGTTAAACAATGCTCTTCCGGTGCATACCAATGCGATGCGCCCCGAAGGCACAGCTTCCGGCGGAGGTCCCATAAAGACATCTGACCTGAACGCGATATGGCATCCGGCAAGCCGGCCGCGCAAACCTCCGCTCCGGAACTCGTACTCATAAAACCAGTATCACATTATACGATGCATATTTTAATATACAACAATTTCCCTCCCTTTTAGATGACTATATGACACACGGAAGGAAAACTTAGCAACCTATTCGCATTACAGGTTTAGTTATTTTACCTGATCTACAAGGTACATTTTGTACAGGTAAACTGCTGACCGGTGTCAAAGCAGGAGTCTTTTAGTCTTACTAGAACACGGCGTGCTCTAAAAATACAGGAACTGCATCAGGCAACACATCTAGATGAACGGTATCTTTAACGTTAGACTGAATCAGATGACAAGTAAGAATCATTAAACAGATCATCAGAGAATTGAGTTACATACATAGGCTTAACTCTGGACAAGGAATATTTAGGATTAACTCTATCTCTGGAAGTAACAATTTTACGATTGTTCAGCGTAACAAAGGGAGTAAGTTTTGTGACACTTTGAGGAATACAATGTGACTGAAATAACGCGTAATTAGTTTGTACAAAATTATGAACATAGTTACCGTCACAAGTATCGTTCCTAGGCTTTTGTAGAATAACTTCGTTCTTCCGCTGTAGAAGCTTACTTGAACTCTTCATTGACACATCTTCTCTTCCGACGTTGCACTGAGAACCGCTCCTTTCCAGCTGCACTATGTAAGTGCGAGCTGCGTCAAATTCTTCTCGTGTAGGTCCCCTTCGTGTAGGCTTAACAGGAGGAGGTCGTGCTGCAGTCGTAAATTGCAAACTTTAGAAATGTGGCCTATTTCCACATTTTTTGCATTTTATTAATTTAATTTTAGGGCATAGCAATTCTTTGTAAGGTGCTTCTGCCTAGTTCCGCAGCGAATGCATATGTAATTCGGCTGTAGTTTTTCTGTAGTGAAAAACGATGAAGAAGAATCCTCACGAATAATATCTGGAGCGGCGAAGCTTTACTGTTGAAGGACTTGCTGTCACACTTCTGTAGAACCGCGCTGAGAATTTGCGCTGAATGTAGACCAGCCTCAAGAGCATCTCTCAAGAGACGATCGCGACCTCAATTTTCGTAGTTGCACGAAGATGCTAAGTCATTTAACGTTTTAGCATAACTTTGTATGGATTCATTAACACTTTGCTCTCTGTTTAGAAATGTAACAGATGCGCTAACAGTGGATTTCTTGATTTTAATTGTATGAACTTTCCTTCAAGTTCCTCATATGTAGCGTAGGGTAAATTCTTCGTTGTAGATCAGTAATGATGTTTACAGGCGAAGCTTCAACTATAATACTAGCTTTGTTACCATCATTGTTTCACGCCTTCTGAAGAACGTCTGCGCACTGTACTTGAATCGTTGTAGATATTACTCACTGTTTCCACTTTAACGTCGAATGGAGGACAGCAAACTGCAGAATGCGCCATCCTAATTTTGGAGCACTTGTAACGTTCAAATTTACTTTGGAGATTCGAAGAGTCGTCGCCATTTGTTATATCGTGGTTTTTCATCACGACACGAGGTTTAGCCTAAGGTAGCTTTAACTACCGTATCAAGCCTTAACTTCGTGGAGTAGGAAAAGGAAACTCTTAGCTAGGTTCCTATTCTTGTACTGGCTCATCCATACATTGACTCTGCTTATAAGCTATAGCGCTCGGAAGTTAAACAATGCTCTTCCGGTGCATACCAATGCGATGCGCCCCGAAGGCACAGCTTCCGGCGGAGGTCCCATAAAGACATCTGACCTGAACGCGATATGGCATCCGGCAAGCCGGCCGCGCAAACCTCCGCTCCGGAACTCGTACTCATAAAACCAGTATCACATTATACGATGCATATTTTAATATACAACAACAGAAAGCAGGAAATAATGGCGGTAAAAAAGCTCTGTCAAAACCGAACTGGAACGCTTGCAGAGTATGGGCAAAATCACAAAAGTGTATGATAGCCAATGGGCATCTCCTACTGTTAATGTTCTCAAGTCTGACGGCAGTGTGAGAATCTGTGGAGATTTTTCAGCTTCCATTAACAATTTCCTGAATCCAGTTCAATCTGTACTACCTGTTATTGATGATGTCATTTCTCAAGTCGGAGACGCTAAGTTTTTCTCAAAAATTGATTTGTCTAACGCGTTTTTACAAATTCCGTTGGACGAAGAATCAAAGAAAGTTACGACCATTAACACCTCTGAAGGTCTATTTATGTACAATTACTTACCCTATGGTCTACGTGCAAGCCCTGGCATCTTTCAAGCATTCATGAATAGGACTCTTTCTGGCATCGATAATATCATTGTGTACCAGGATGACCTCCTCATTTTGACCTCGTCATATGATGCTCATTTGGAAGTTCTTGACAGGGTCCTGTCTGTCCTGGAAAACGCGGGAATTCGCCTAAATCTGTCTAAATGTGCCTTTCTAACTGATCGTGTGTCTTATTTAGGGTACGTTTTCGATAACAAGGGTGTTCACCCTAACTCTGAGAAAGTAGAAGCTATTCTCAATGCTCCTGTTCCTAAAAACCTCAAACAGTTGCAAGCTTTCATCGGATTGTGTAACTTCTATAGTCGTTTTGTACCCAACTTTTCTAATGTCATGCATCCTCTGTATTCGCTGCTTAAGAAAAATGTACAGTTCCGGTGGACTCCAGAACAGGACGAGAGTGTCCAGAAAATTAAGAACATCTTTCGTTCGCATAAACCTCTAAAGTTGTTTGATCCCAACCATGAAACTCTTCTTGAAACTGATAGTTCGGGTTATGGAGTTGCTGCCATACTCATGCAACGCGTTAGTCCTTCTCATGATTGGTGTCCGGTTCAATTTGCTTCGAGATCTCTGAATAGTGCGGAACAAAACTACTCTAACATTGAAAGGGAGAGCCTTAGTGTGGTTTTTGGCGTGGAGAAATTCAAGAAATTTCTACTTGGTGCTAAGTTCACTATCCATAATGATCAGAAACCTCTTTGTAAACTTTTTGCACATGACAAGGGTGTACCTCTCAACTGTTCCGCTCGAATTCAGAGATGGGCTCTTAGACTCTCCCAGTTTGACTATGTTTTCAGATATTCGAAAGGCAAATGTAACGTAAATAGCGATTGTCTCAGTAGGCTGCCACTACCTACGACTGTAAGGGAGCTAGAACCGTACGAAATGATTTTTGCTGTGAACACTCTTGATAAAACTCCTGTCACGTGTGAAAATATAAAAACTCATACTGATATGGATAGCGAACTATGCCAACTTAAACAATACATAAAGTTTGGCATGCCTCCTAAACCTGATCCCAATTTTTCAAAATTTAAGAACCTGCTACCTCAGATGACCATCATGAAGGGTTGCATACTTTATAAAGAACGGGTTTTTATTCCCAAGTCACTGCGTAGTTTAGTCCTTGAAACATTTCATGATGGACATCCTGGCATTTGTGGCATGAAATCGTTGGCCAGATCTGTTATTTGGTTTCCCGGAATGGACAAAACTATTGAAGACATCGTAAAATGTTGTCCCCAATGTCAATTAAATCGAGCAAAACCTAAGTCTAGAAATGTAGAATGGCCTACTCCTTCTCGTCCTTTTGAACGCATTCATGTCGATCATTTTTTCTACGAGAATAAAATTGTTTTCATTGCTGTAGATGCACTATCTAAATATATTGAATGTGAAGTGGTACCATCCACGAGTGTGTCAGATACTGTCGATGCGTTGAGAATGATTTTCAGCAGAAACGGGCTGTGTGATGTGCTCGTAAGTGACAATGCTTCTAACTTTTCATCTCAAGACTTCAAAGATTTTCTTATTTCCAACGGCATTGAGCACCTCACACCTCCGCCCTACTCTCCAGCAAGCAATGGTCAAGCTGAGAGGGGGGTAAGAGTCATTAAAGACTTGTTGAAAAAACTATCTTCTTCCGAATCGTTCAAATCCCGTCTAGCAAAAGCATTATTTCAATCGCATTGTATTCCGCATAGTGTAACAAAAATTGTTCCCTCTGTTGCGCTGAACAATCGTAAATTTGTTACTTCCAAAGATAGAGTTCATCCTAAATTTTCTGTGTCCAGGTCTAAGCCTATGTATGTAACTCAATTTGATGTCGGGGATCATGTTCTCGCTCTGAATTTAAGAAATGGTCCCAAGTGGTTGAAGGGAATTATTGTTAGTAAGGTTGCTGTTAATATCTTTCATGTTCAAATATTAGCATTAAATGTAATCTGGAAGAGACATTCAAATCAGCTGTTGCACAGTAGTTTGGAATCTACCGGGAGTGGAGCAGCAGAGACTCCTGCTTTTCAGCCTGTTAACAGCTCCCCTGAGCAAAATGAACCTCGTAGATCAGGCAGAATAACCAAACCTGTAATACGAATAGGTTGTTGAGTTCCTCCTTCCCTTTGTCACATATTCATCTAAAGGGAGGGAAGTTGTTGTATAGTGACGCTCTTGGGATATTTATGGAGGTTCCGGCTGCGGAGATTTATGAGTCTCGCTCGCTCGGAGTTTCCGGCGGAACCGCAGAGGCGCGTCTGGTATTTACAAGCGCCGGATAGGTCGGAAGGCGCCTACTGCCGGGCGGAAGTTCATTGTCCGAAACTAGACTTAAGAGCAAGCTGTGTGAACTTGAGATCAGTACATTACTAGTCGTCCTGCTGTTCGTTTTGCTATCCAATTGCCTGGTTTACGGCTAGGCTAACCGATCTACTAGTGTTGTCCAGTAAACCTTATATCTTGCTGAAATTCCAAGATACTACAAAGGGAAAGATATTACATATAATAGTCACTAAATAGATTTTCAAAATTATTAAATTATATCTCAAAATTCCAACAAGAAAGAAAGAAGATACTTAGAAGCATTCTATTCCACAACTAATTCAAACTCCTACAATAGATATCTCTAAATTCCGGATGTTTATAAACCACTACTGAAATAATTACTGTGACTACTGCATGTTCCACCGATGTCCGCTTTCGTTTATCTTATATGTAATATCTTTCCCTTGTATCCAGGATACCTGCTTTGGCGATAACTTTGCTTCCGAAAGCTTCAGTCTCTTGTCCTGAAAACGAAATTTGTTTAAAATTTCGAAAGCTCGACAGAAAATAATATTTTCCAGCTGAATACGAATTTCATTTGACAACAATGGAACCTGGATGTCCGCTATTTCAACTAATATATTTTTAGCTATAGCTTCATTCCCACAGTGCACTAAATGGTTCCATTCTGAACTCAGGTGAGAGTTATGCCATTCTGTAGTATTGCCGCACAAAATGAAGGATGATTTTGCTACTGAACAAGGATTTCTGAATTTAAAGGGCAACCGTCACCCGTAATGTAAATATTGCAAAGAATTCTGCATCAATATGCTTGACAACACACGCTAAATTTTCTTATCATTGACGGCAATATCATGAACACTGAAGCATGTAAATAGTAAAAGTTTTAATGCAACTTCGAATTAATTTGTGAAGAAACTCATTTTGGCACGAAACATATTACCTAGATAGAACTACGCACTCTCGGGCAGACGCGCTGAATACTAAATTATGTTGCCTTAGACTGTGAGTTTGCTGGATTATTGAAGAATGAATATTACATGAAAGTTGAACAAAATGACAACAGTAGAGGTAATTTTCAGTGTTAAATACGGGGAAAATAAACGATGTACAGTAGTAAGTTTTCATTGGGATTGGATATTGAATTTGAAATATTGAGTGGCTTAGTTACATTAACTCCTGAAAAATAACGGTCTGCATGCATCGTCTAACAATTTTTAATTCCATTCGACACAGAGCGCTGTAATGCTCCGTGCTGCAGCAGTTGTCGGCTTGTTTGCTGCAGCCTGTAGCACTAAAGTGCCGCTCAGGTACGAGAAAATAATGGTGCCCGCAGACGCACTGCAATCGCCAGCTTCGTCCTCCCAGTGGTTCGTTCCATCGACGACGTTGTGCGCCATCTTAGCGGCTGGGATCAAGGCAGCGTCCTACTCTTACAAGGACTTCGTGGTAGGAGCCGGAAAACCGTTTCCTGAAAGTTTTTATCGGAAAATACGATGTAATTTGTGATTCTATTTGCTTTGAACTTATTCACTTGAATTTTTGCCGTAGTTAAATGTATTTCCATTTGAAGTTTTGGAGGCTGCTGTCACTTTGATTTGAAGTCCCCATTTGAACGAACAAGTTCAAGTCCTTTTTTGACCAAGCTCCTCATGTATGTGCGCACACAATTACTTTATGATAGGTACTGATTAGTGACTACGACCTGCCAGTTACACCTTGTGGAAATTTGATTCAGTAAATGAGACTCAGTAGCTGCGGCAGCGAAGGACACCACGTCGGTTTCCTATATGTAGTAGTTGGGTTGAGTCATGGTGAAAATGCTTTGGTTGTCAGTTTCTCCCAAACTGACTGGTGATATTAATGAAAGGCCCAGAAAAAAAAGAACTGATGCTTCTACACTCTTCCAAATCACCACCCTTGCCTGTTTCACTTCGTTCTTTTAGTTTCAAAACATTCACCAGTTCACGACAGCGATTTGAGAACTAGTATTTTTTTGACATAATGTACTACCATTTTGACAGCCGGTATGATTTCCTGTATTATAAAAGCTTTACAGTTAAAATTAAAACACGTCGAATAAATTCCATCGGTTCCTGTATTATTTCTTCTGCTGTATATTTCTCCAATTCTTGGAAGCTAAGAAAGAAAGACATACACTTCAACTTCGAGCAAACGCTTGAATATCTGTTAATTGGTGGTATCTTGAAGATCCTCAGCGAAGTGTATATAATATAAATATATATATATGTTTGTATATAATATACATATATTTAAGTTAGTTTTGAGTTGTTAAGCTACTAATTTTGAGTAGGTGGTTTAATTTGGAAAATGATTGATGCTAGTCAAATGCGCAGAATTGAAGATCCTGGGGCGGAGCTATTGTTGTAGAAAAGGAGTGAAATATGAAGGTAATTGACGTTCATTGATCTATTCAATTTATTGCGCTGTTTCATAAGTGTTCTTCAAACACTAAGTGGATTACAACAGGAAGTAATTATTCTTATGGTATTTCTTGCTTGAGGAAAATAATCCATAACGTCTCACGACTGGATTAGAGTGCGCTTTAAACAAATTGAGATAAGGATGCGGTGCTTGCCATGCACCGGAGTAAAATTAAAAACAATGTTGATTTTTTTATGCAACCAAGAAGACTTAGCGTTGGAAGTATCACGTGCATCGTGTAGTATAAAATTTCTCTTTCGCCTGCAATAACTGCCTCTTTTGCGTCTGCTGTGAGCATGTAGTAATAATCAAACAATGGAAAATTTATTCTTGAATGAGTTTTTGTCCATGTAACATAAAAAATAATTGATTTGCCTTCATTGATGTGATGCTAGTGTTTTGCTGGGAGTTTGGCTGCCGTATTGCGATTGTTCCCAGCGCTGACCGCACTATCCACGCAATAATTGTTTTCATAATTTGTCAAGGCATTTTTTGGTGATTAGTAGAAAATTTAGGCTACACAATATTAATTGGCGTTTTAGTAAAATTTTTTTCGGTTTCGACGCAGCACTTGAATTTCCTTAGTTGCTGTTTTCTGGATCTTTTTCTCCATCTTTTCTTCGCCCACATTTTATCACCCAATTTTTGGAACAATTTATCGATCCAGAGTCCTGTTTTCCGTCGTCTAATAATGTTGATTTTTCCTGATCTCTTAAAAACTGAACTCATTTTAAGTCAAGACAATTTTTATTAAATTCCAATCATTTGAAATGGCAGGTTTGTTGTTTTCCGACAATATGTAAAGCTCCTTAATTTATGATTGATTCACTGCAACAGATAGTTTTCACATACTAACAGATAGTCGCACGTCTTTCTTAAAAGCGCAGGGCGTACACACAGAGCCTTTCAGATAAATCCGCACCAATCTAAAATTTCGTTAATTCTGATTTCTCATGAAATTGACAATGCCGAAGGGCATCAGTAATGCTTTGAAGCTGGTAATTATTGTTTAGAGCTCGTTGCATAAACATTACGCGATGAGGCAACTGGAACGTTCATCTGTCTGATCTTTTTCGCGCAGGCCGAAGACCAGCCGTTTATTTCAAGATCCCTGCAGTACTTTGAGCAAACAGTTCACGATGTTTTTAAGCATTTTGATGAATCTGACAAAGATTTTAGAACCATCCATACGCCAAGAAAAGATAAATTAGCAAACCTGGTTTTCCAGCCGGCCTCACAAGAAGCGTCGAACCAATCCAACCGTGTTTTTATGAATGAATAAAATTATTTGGATCTTTTTTGTGTCAGGCATTGGAAACAACCCCATTTTTTCCCTGGATATTGGAAAAGCCCATTTTTTTACTCGCGTCTTTAAAACTAGAATTACGCAAAGATTTAGAGTTGGCTATGAAGAGGCTGTTTTGGATCACGACAATTTACAGAGAGATCAAAGACTTTGATTCAACCTCTTATGCGCGATTAGAAGGCATCCTTTGACTAATAATAAAATGAAAAAAGTTCGTTTGGAGAGCAGCAAGAAAGTTTTGAACTGGTTGAACGCAAACAGATCAAGCTTTTTTCTAAAGAGATTTTTGGAGTTGATAGGGTTTGTCTCAACCGGTACAAACAGTGGATTAACTCTGGGCATTAATGCTTACGGAGAAAAAGCCAAGTTCACCACAAAGAAACCAGTTTGCAGCATGACAGTCTGCGTGGTTTTGAGTACGGCTGACGTCTTTATCTATTTCTTCGCTAGCGATGAAAGAGGGAATGCCGAATCGGCTTCCTCCCGTACGGCGAATGGAAATCGTTGATTCGCTCATGAACTCCTTTTTTCAATTCTGAAAGACAGAACACTAAGTTTTCAGTTTGCCTTACCTGTCCCCGTTGGATTATTATTGTAGGTCGTAAATCGAGACCATAGCTTGTGTGATGACCCACATCAGGGCCACAGCCCTTGCAAAGGCAGAAGTTATCTGCACCGCCTTCAGCTTTCGAAAACGTGTTGACGCCGTCATCATGGGTGAAGGCGGTCTTACCGAATAAAACGTTTGTTTCCCTATTCAGCTAAATAAATGTTAAAAATTTGGAAGACATTATATTTATTTTTCTTTGAGATATTAGGATTTGAGCATTGAAAGGAAAATTGTAGAGATTTAACTGAAATATTCCGTACCAGCTTTCACAG
This sequence comes from Morinoia aosen, assembly GCA_030386875.1. Lineage (NCBI taxonomy): Eukaryota > Metazoa > Arthropoda > Malacostraca > Amphipoda > Talitridae > Morinoia > Morinoia aosen. Next base: position 17,147,536 of record CM059575.1, on the reverse strand, counting down.
CTTGGCCCGTGCGATCGAACACATCCCGCACAACATAATCGAAATGTAACTTCACAATGTTCTCACCAAATCCTATGAAGTATCGGTCACAAGTGAAGATACTTTGAACCTCGACGAACATACCTGTGAGGGACATATTTTTACTACATATTCCTCTCAGTTTCTGTCAACGGGATTTTGTTCCCTATTTGGCAATAATTACGAGACGATATTCTTTCCAGTGCGAGGCCGTCACCTACGACCGGTCAAACTGGACGGCCGGCGCCGCTGAAGTCGAAGTGATGTCGTTCACGGGCGACCTGAATGGTGAGATATGCTTCGATTTGGTTGAACTTATGTGATGATTTTTGACTGAATATTATTTTCCATCCTCGAATAAAATATTCTGCACAAAGCTAGAAGTTATTTGAAAAAATTCGCTAGAGAATATAACATTCTAATATATAACAGAATGGTATTTTGTCTATGGGGTATTCAATCATAGATAATAACTGTGGTTCAAGTTGGTGGTTACTGGCTTACGTCGGCAATTAAATGCTAAGAAATGCAGCACACCCATGACAATTATTTGGAATTTTTTTTTGAGTGGAGGGTTTTTCGATGTAGTTCGAGTGTCTAATTTCATAGTTTACAAATTAAATTAAGGTATATTTTATTATTTGTAAGTTTTATGTTTGTAAACATTACATTTCCCTGAAAATTGGCATCTAAGAACCTACTATACTAAGCCCAATTACGGTTTAGGTGAAATCCAATTTTGGTATTTTAGTTATATGCTGCTTAACTATTTGAATATTTTTTCGCGTGTCACGCATTGAAAACAACCTCATTTTTTCGCTGGATATTGTAGAATCTAATTTTTTACTCGCGTCGTTAAAACTAGAATTACGAAAAGATTCAGAGCAAAGAAATAGGAAAATCTACAGTGATAAAACCTCACTCAGCTAGGACTGAGAATGAGATCTCTATATGTTTGGAGTGCGAAAGTGAATTTTGTAGTTCGAGTTTGACGTATGTACTTTATAAGACTTTTCACTTCTAAGCGCAAATTATTTTCCTGTATTTTCTGTAGACAGCGGGGCTCAGCGATCCTGAAACGCAGTTAAAGAAAGGACGTGCTGTTTCACACTCGAACAACACGATTAAAAGTTCCGAGCAGTAAACCGAGATATTTCATGGGGAATTATACTACTTGCTATTGGTTCAATGATATTTTAAATCCTCTGCAGCTCTATTTTTGGCCATAAATGAAGTAGCCTGTCCACCTAATGTTAAATTAGAGTTTTGAATCACTCAGGTTCCTCACAAGTTCATTCCATAAATTTTTAATGGTTGTGGTGAAACCCTACCACGTGTTTCCTCATTTGCAGTAAACCAATCTTGAACATTTTTAGGCCGGAGATGCGAACATCGTTGTCGTGAAAGGTCCTGTTGCCATCAAGAAAATAAAACTCCGTGAAAGGACGATTGTTGTCAGAAAGTACTTACAAGTAGTCATGGGAGTTCATATTGCTATTGGTAAGAGGGGCAGATCCATGTCTATCCCTGAAAAAAAAAACAGCCGCAAAGCATTACACTGCCTCCATATGGCTGAACTGCTGGGACGATGCATAATGGATCCATAGCTTTATGCGGCTGTTACCAAACCCTACCACTCTAACCGTTCTGAAAGAGGGTAAATCTGAACTCCTCGGACCATAGTGCATGATTTCAATCCTCGACAATCCAATACAATGCAATGTGTATTGGACTGTCAATGTGATTGCAATGTGTTTTTGAGCAAATAACAAGCGTTTTTTCGATTACTGCTGACACTAATGGTTTTCTGGTGGATATACACTTGCCTAAATTCATTGTCTTCTATACACGACGCGCATTATTATGAGATCTTGTTTTTGGACCTTGCCCAAACTCGTTGGTTATCCTTTAGGTTGAGGAACATAGATTTTTCTATACAATTGTTTTCGGAGACCGTCTGTCGCTATCAGCCAGACCTTCTTCAGACCTTCCACAATTTACACGAGATGAACCGGTTTCCCCATCTTATTTTCAGCTTATCATTGTTTCTTTGTCGTTCTGATGTTGGTGCCGGTAACTGTATAGATGTACTTTGATGAAAGTTTTTGATTTCCCACTATGGAGAAATCCAAGGATGTGTTTTCCGTAAAATACTGATAGGTCCTTTTCATGGGTCTTCATTTGTGAGATGTAATTTAAAATTAAAATTTTACACTAACTCAAAACTGATCTTTACTACTTGATAAAGACATTTAGATTGTTGCTCTGCGCAGTTTGAATAAAACAAGTGAACTCGGAAAATATAAATTGCATAACACATAGAATTGATAGGAATGCAGCGTGTGATATTATTTTGCCCACTTACTGTTTGAGCTCACACGCAATTTTAGAACTCGATAAAATTCCTGATACAGAGCAAACATTGATGCGCACATCTTTTTGAATAAAAATCAAGTTACGTTTTAATTAGTTTGATTCGTAGTAAAACCTTTGCCTACATAAATATTATGTTCATTTTTTGCAGGAAGGAATTATTTTTGATAAATCTTCTTACTTTTTCGAGGTACAAACACTAATCTGTGAAAAATATTCAGTAAAGTTATTTACATTTAAGATGGAGAAGTATGTGGAAGTCAAGCATGTGGTACAACGTAAGCTTAGCAATTTAATAAATTTTTCAAAAAATCAGTAGCTGAAGCAAGCTTGTGGTGTGTAAATGCTTTATTACTCGTCAATTTTGCATTGTTAGAGAATGTGCTGGAAAAAATTGTCGAATGTGTCCAGGCGACTTGCTCTCCCCAAACGAAGGAAACCTGCGCTCTCTCTTCAATACCTTCAGTTGGGTAGTACATACAAAAGTTTGTGTTATAATTATTTGACAAGAAAGCTAGATTATTTTCCATAATTTGCTCAGAATCACCCGATCAACCTACTCATCTGTCTTGCTAAGACAAAGTTGGACTGCTCTTATGTTTTCCTTCTCATACATGGGAGATTTTCTAAAGTGTTCTTTTCCAGAGCTCCTTACTCACAACAACGAATTCAGCGTCCGTATCTTTGACCTCTTTATATCTCTGATACAATATTATCCTATTTAAATGTGGAGCTGATTTTGACTATGTGCATTCTCCTGCTTCTGACAATGAACATTAGAAAGGCAATTTCCTCTTCATTAATGATCATGGGCGCGAAAAATTACCCCTAACATCTTCCTTGAAGAACTTTTTACGCGCAGCCGTTCGAATATAAGGGTTCACTTTTCGGTACTCCTTTGGTCCTTTTATCGTGTTGAACGCAAGGTGGAAAGCCTTGTACTATTCTTTTGAAGATGTTTTCAATTTTTCTGTTGACGATTTACACAGCTGGTCATTTGTTACAGCCATTTATGACGTTTTTGGAGCGTTTCATTGCAATGTGTTTTGATGTTCTTACATACGACAACGTGGTGATGAGCGCAGGCTGGTGGGCCCTGCGACGCTAATGAATCATGTTGTAGCTGCGTCTATCATATCTCTGTGCCTGCTTATTGAATTTTTGACGTGAAATTCGTCGTCGCAGACTACAAGCCAATTGGGATGAATCAAAGTGGCGAAATTGAGATAGCTATATTCTATTAATGATTCTTCATTTCAGGTTGACCAGGCTTTGAGATATCCGGTGATGTTTTCTGCCAAAAGACCCCATGAAAAAATTAGGCTTCCCTGAATTTTTCCTGACATGACATAAAACATACCCGTAGACGAGCTCGTGTGAACTTAGCGTTAGTCCGTACCGTTTGTTCAGAATATTAAACCAAGGAAATATTGTACGGACAATTTTTTTGCAGTATCAGTGAATGAAAAATGCTAATTCAAACACATTTTTCTTACAAAATTCAAACTTTGAATTAAATACATTTGCACAACTTCATATACATTAGTTGCTTAGATCTTAATTGGATTAGAACGAATTAATCTCGAGCAATAATTTTAATGAAATTCATCAGTTTCATTTAAAATTCTGCACCGTGTGCATTATTTCACATTAGTTTACCCACAATTTTTATCTTTGATTAAATTGTCGCATAAAATATCCGATTATCATATAGGGAAATTTTTAAAAAGCATGCGCAGTACTATTTCAATTACTTCAAATGAAATGTAAACTCATTATTTTTTATTTCTCTACAAATTTTACGTTACAACCTAAATGAAGCGTCAGAATCAAATCTCTAACACGTTATTAATCAAAGAAAATCACAGCAATTCATATCACTGATAATTAGTTTAAAGAAAGAACCAGAAAAACAATCTGAATGGACTAATTCGCCCATATTTTACTAAAACATTTCTCATTTTACCATATTTCTCATTCATGAGATGAAAATGAAAATAGTTTAACTAGGTAAACTTTGATTTTCCCACAAAATCACGATAGAAGTTCGGCATAAATCCTAATTTTTCTGAATTTGAAATTAAAAACTAAAAGATTAGCAAAAAGTCTCAATTCCAAGCTCTTCCTTTAGATATGAAAAATTTATGATATAAAAAATATTATGAATCTTCAATGTTTTTATACAGTAATCTAATGAAGATACTTAAAATATTATATGAGAAAATTTTACTATTATCTAAAGTCTTACAATCAATGAAACACTTTTGATATTGATGAGTAAATAAGCTCAGCTCGTCATAGCCGCGTGGTTAAAGGGCCTGCCTCCGTGCGGGCATCGAGGGTTCGAATCCCAGTGCTGAGTGGCGATTTTCTCCATTGGGTATAGGGGAAAAATTCCAATCACAATACCCCACTCTACCCAGGTGTCTGAAATACCGGTCTTGACGGGGGGAAAGCGGGCTTCCTGGTGTTAGTTATAAGGCATTTGAAAAACCAATGTACGAGGTGATATGTATCAGGCTTGAAGTGGAAATAAAACATCCGTAGATACCGATGTTTGTTTTGTTTGTTTAATGACGTTCAGTATAAAAGAAATGAATAACAAAGATTCCTATTTCAAGCATGAGCCTCATAATGTCAGTATCATTATTCAGCATTGAGGTCAGTTATCACAACCATGATAAAATTTCACTCACGCCGAAGGAGTTTTGAGTAAAAAATCGGGAAGTGTTTTAATTCCAAAGATGAAAAGTGTTATTACCAATGACAGTTTGATGTATTTGTTTGATCACACTTCATTTAAAATCACAAAATTAATAGAAGGCTTCAGTGTCGCTAGAATTGCAACTAAGTTACAATGATTTGTAATTTATTACCAAAATAATTAAGTTCTTCCTTATCGATGATGCAAAGAAAAATAGGAAATCTAGCGATATATTCAATGAATGCATTATTTTGGTTCATCGAATGAGAACTGCGAACCGCTCACAGCAGCAAATCCTAAACCTGTCTTTCTGAGAATTGTTCTTCATTCGTTTGTAGCATCTCAAATTTTTTTTGTTGTGTCCTTAATTTCTAAGTATGAACGACTGTAGCTTGAGAAACCTGATTAAGTCATTTTTTTCAAATAGTCTTCTGATGCGTTTTTTCTTAATTCGTACTTTTCACACTGTACTAAGACAATGGTCATGTCCGAAAAAGTGAAACAGTTAAGTTCCGAGTTGCCTGAATGAAATTTACGTCCTAATTGATGATGAACAGCAATCACACCTTCATTTGAAGAGCATCGTTCCCTGCTTCTCATCTTTGCAGATCTAAATGAGGGCATTGCAGGCTATAAAGCTACAACTCAGCCTCCTGATGCGACAACAAGCTCGACTGCAGACGACTCCTCCTCCGAAGGATGTCCCACCTCTTTCTCCCTCTCCCCTGTTGGATGCATCGCGATCACCACAGCCTCGGCGACAGCAAAGAGTACGTTGCTGTACTCAATACTTATGGTTCGTTTTGCGGTACTAATAGGTAGTTTCACAGCAGTGACAGCTAAAGAGCCACGAATCCATTTTAATATTTCGATCTGATACGTGGGACGATCCATCGAAAGAAACTATTATTTGCCTGGTAAATTGTTACGGATCTCAGTGAACTTTCCGAAACGCGAGGTAATAATTTTAAGGCTGCCTTCCAGTGCTTTTTCGGTTTAATACCAAGTATTAATTTTAGATTATTTATAATAACTAATGTTGACATCAATCATCTTATGCTATGGTTAGTCACTATATTTCTTCATGAAAGCTTGTATTGAACGATTTTAGGGAATACAAATTCTACATTTTCACTTATAGGGCTTAATATTTGGGTTATTATTAAATTTTTACATCCGCAGTGATTTTTACAACGTAAACGAACGTGAAAAATCGGCAATGATCATTGCTATGTAATACGCTATTAAAAAAAGGGGGAAAAATACGTATCCGAGCCTTGCATACAAAGTAGAAATAGGTATAGTTATGGTTCATATTTTTTCTCTCATAAATTTGTTGCGATGCTTTTTTATTAGTCTTCTCAGTACAATCGTAGCTGTGGGCCTGTGGTAGACATTGTCGTCTGGAGGTGACAGTGCAGTACCCTCTACACCGTGAAGTGTCTACCGTAAACCATACTTTGTTGCCCTGTGTTCCTTTAACTTACGATGTGATCGAAGCGCATCATTTGTTTCTGAATGATATCTTCATATCAACAAAACTGCGTGAAAAGTAAGGGTTGAGAATAAGAAAGAAAAAAGGTAAAATGACATTAGTGAGCTCTGTGATTGCTAGTAAATCTAAATTAAAAAACTCTGAGTTAACGTGAATTTCGCTTTGTTTATGCGAATAATATCTCAACATTAATCCAGTGGATCCTCTAAGAAATAAAAGAAACTGCCCCCAGATATAAAAACCCGATGAGCCAAGACGATCCGCTCATATCATGGAACACGAACAAAAGCCTCCAATCACAAAGCAGTGTAGCTCAGCATTAGCGGCTTTCATTAATTTTCTGAAAATGACGTCTTTTTTAAAACTTTTCAATTATTTGCAGAAACGTTTTTGAATGGTCTTCCTTTTTAGAACTGACCCATTCATGAGTTAAGATGTCTTTTAAATGAAAATCAACCCTATTTTTATAAAACTCTGCAAGAGTTGTTTGCTTGCATGCTTGTACGTCACCGCCACGCTCTTCTTCCGGTAATAAAAGAGGCAAAAATCTGCATCCATCTGTCGTTTATTAATTAGGGTTATATGCACTATCTTGCTTTGGCAATTATTAAAGATTTTCTTAACTTTTTCTCGATTTATACGTGGATACGATCTGTTTTTATAAACTTTAACTTCTTTTAGAAAATTTCCTAAAATGGATTGAACAAAAACCGAGAAAACGATGCTGTGGATTTAACGGTTAAAGAATGAGAATATAGTCCTGATATACAAAAAACTTACAACACCTGTAGAGAACATTCAATGCAATTTTGTTCAAAGAGGTCTTGAAAACCTAATAACTAGTTGTGGCCGCTCATGTCGACGCTGTCGTAAAGTCTTTTTTGCAACATTCGCGTAGTTATAAGTTATTTCAAGCGGAATAAAAATTTTGCGAATTGTTAAATAGCTTATCGGTTTTCTGTACTTGACTTGGAAACAAATCGAAAAATTATTTCAATACGTGTTTCTCAATATTCCAAGTACATGCAATGTGAGAAGCTAGTAATTTTGTACTCTGTTGTTGGCACCGAAGATAAGAAGATCATGATGGGTGAGCAATCGAAAACCCATGTGAGGGGAAAACCCACGTGCATTCCTCAGGAATGTTTTCTTCTTCGCAAAAATAGTGGCCCAACGCGCCAGAACTTCCCATAACAACTCCAAGCAGTGGCGTTTTTCTATGAATTTTACAACAGCTGTTTCGTGTTTCCAGCTTGTGATTTCACTATTTTTGGAAATAATCTTCAGGAAGTCGGCGTTTGGAATTGATCGCATTAAATACAGCTCGCGAGTAAGTTGAATATTGTCTTATATTAACTCTAAAAATCAGAATAGTGAATTCCGCCTTGCGTTGATTTACGCAGGATGTAGCATTTCACCCAATGTTCTCACTGGATGCGGGGCGTGGACGGTGACATACAGGTATTTAAACATGAAAAATATAATACAAGCAATGTGCTGATGAGTTTATTGTAAAATAAGTTTCATATTTGAAGCAAAATTGATATACATATATATATATATATATATATATACGTTATTAGTGTGTACTCCGTTATATGAAAAAAATTACTTTTAAGTAGGAAAAAATTCCTTCCGCTCGACTTATCTATTATTTTTTCGACAAACTTCAATTGTAGTGGGCACGCTCTGTTCAAGTATTGAATGTTTTATTTGAATACATTTCACGATGGTTCTTTAACTAGTTTTTCAAAAATTTGTCTTTGGTTGATACTGTGTGAAAAACCAATTCATATTATATGGCTATAAAAAATCAAAGTCAATTTTTTGGGGATATGTTCAATTTTCAGAACATCTGTAAAAATATTGTGTGCACTTTCCAATTTTCGAACGTAATTACTAGGAAACTATTCACTTCCACTCGTACACTTTAGCGAGGGAAAAGCTGAAACAACACAAACATTTAAAATATTTTCTCAATACTGAAGAGAATAGATAATTTCACAATATGTGCATCTCATAATCTGTAATCCGGCTGTTCATATCTAAAACACTTCTTAAAAGTCATAACCAATTGTTGCTTTGTTAATCCGTTAACTAAATATGTGCTTATAATGTATTTTGTGATGATTTTAAGATAGGATTCAACCCGGAACGCTTTATTAAGAACATAATTAAGATAAATAATACATTATGATGAAGAATGCCTCCTCTGTTTTTGTATTTTTGTGAGAATGAAGTCAGAATCAGCTGAATAATTTGTAACAGATACTGATTTACAATTCCGACTTAAAATATATGATTGACAAAGAAATTTAATTTTCAAAAATGAATTATCATACAGCCTGACCAAAAAGATCACAGGGGGTCTAGTATTGTTTTGAAAATGAGGATACCTGATGGATTACCAGCTCGTATGCTTAGTTGTCACTGATTCTTAGCTTTCAATCATACGCTCTAAGACGGGCCAATTTAGAACCTGGCTTTCAGTTATACAATAAGAAAAAGTTGGGGAACCTTCTCCTAGTTATAGCTAGAGGGGAAATTCAATTTCTATTTATATTGAACAGTAGGTATTTAATTTCACCTGTACAGCCGAATAAATTTGTGTATAAATTTATTTTTTAAATTCACCGTACGAAGTTTGCACACGGAATTGTCCGAACGCTCTGTTACAAATTTTCATCTAATGAAATATAATTCCCATTGACATCTCAACAGGTTTTTGCAGAAGTGTTCATATTGGTATTGTATAATACAATCTTTGTAAACAGAGTGAACATAAGCCCGTTCTTAAATTAGAAAATTAATGTGTAAATATGCTAACCCAACCGGCCCAGGTGGTCTAGATTTTTGACATATTATTATGGAAAATCAGTGTGGAAACGTTGTGGTAAGTTACCATCAACGTAGAGCACAAGTAGTAAAGGAACTACCAATCAGGGCACAATTCACCCCAATTAGCTTAAAATTGAAATTATTTAAGAAACAATTTCAAAAAGATTTATTCATTGATGAATTTTTTACTTTTTTACAACCAGAAATCAGTTACACAAACGACTAAGTCACTTTTAGATATAAATTTCAATTTTCTTAATCCAACCACAAGGTTTCATCAATAAAAACTACTTCCGTTTTATCATTTTCCTTATTTGTAAAAAATTGTTCGAAATTAATTTTAGTTTCCCGTTCAACTATTTTTTCTAAGACGTACATAGAAAATGAACTGAGATTTCGTGGTAGACTTGTCAAATTTCAAACATATATGATTACGTCTGAACTATTACATAAGAAACTATTGAAAACAAACAAAATTGGATTTAAAATTATAAATAGAATGTTGAACAGAGATGTTAAAACGATATAATATTTATGTAATGAAGACACATTTAAAATGTATACACAACAATTTCACGCAACTTTCTCCTATCTTGTGGCGTAGTGGTCTAAGGCGCTACCGCAGGAAGCTATTGTCGGGACTCCGCGGGTTCGAGTCTCGCCAATTGTGACACTTTTTTATGTTCAGAAAACGTTGGACTGATACGTAAATTAAACATTTTCTATTTTTTCTCTTTAACGAATGAAAGTAAAGAAAGTTTTAACATGACTATGAATTGTAAAAATCGAAACACTTTTCTTCAATATTGAGAAAAAGTTAGCGAAAATAAACCAAAATTTTCAATAGTACAGTAGATCTATTTGGTCGAGTGGTTAACGCGTTGGGCTCGTGTTATGAATGGGATGAGAGTTAATGGTTCGAATCCCGAGATGAAGGTAGGGCTTTTTCATGGTTACATAGACCTGCAATAAAATTCCAGGAGCAGCTGGAAAACGTCACGAAGCAAAAACGTCACGAAGGAAATTCAAATACTTCAAATGAAAATTCATTAGTGCAAATTACATATAAGATTTATTCGTTGGCGAATTTTACTTTTTATAAGCAGAACCGACTTAGACAAACCACTAAGTGTATTTTAGATATAAATTCCTATTTTCTTAATCTAACCACAAGGGTTTCATCAATAAAAACAATAAATAGTATGTTTAGGAATAATTCCATTCTCTGAAGTATTTTTTAGGAATATATAATTTATCAAAGTTTTGAAAGTACCTACCTTGAAGTGGATGTCTGTCTTTATTAATAAAGATAAAATTATATGGTTCTTTGTATGTGTTTGAACAAAACTCTTTAAATTCATCAAAGGACATGTCCTGAGATATGATATCTGTGTAAATGTTCTTCATATCAGTTGAGTCTAAGCCAAAAAGAATTAGAACGTTAGCATTTGTTCTAATTGTTTGTCTCGGTAATAAATAATAATTTTGTGATAAGTAGATTGAACAGCAGTTGTTGTGTCTACCTCTAGTGTAAAAGCTATCAGCTGGACTTTGATCTCTTTCAGTTGCTATATCGTCGAAAATAAAAAGATTTTTCTTTTTTTAATCTACGTCACTTGGGTCGGGAATAGTTGTCATATCTTGAAAATATTCAATTTTAGATTTTGAGTTTCTTTTAATAGGTAAATTTTCAAGGAAATCGTCAATATTACCATTGCCCTTTTCAAAGAATTCAATTATTTCAGATTGATTATAGCCTTTATCAAAAGCATTCTTTAAAAATTTATATTCTGCTTGATGTATTGATTTACTGTACAGAAAAAGATGATTAAAATCGACAAATTTTTATAACAGAAGCTTTATTAATAAAGAAGTTTTACCACAGTTTGATCTTCCTACGATGAGACATCTCAAGCCAGGAGAAGGAAAAATGAAGTGATTCTTTTGATTATTTCTTTTACTGTCTTTCCACATATACACCATTTTATTTAACTAATAAAATACAACTCATTTTCCAAAATTTATTTTCTGTTTTGTAGCTATTGTAAACATTGTTTTTTTAATTTGCTACTTCATTAAGTTCAATTCTTCAATGTATTTTTCTTTCTTATTGGTTGTCTCGTTGGGCAATTACGAGAGAAAAAGCTATCTTTGGTGTCATAAGAATCGTTACTGATTAATGTTTCAAGATGAATGATATCTGACTCTAATTGAGTTATAACTTCCCTATTTAATTCGACATCATTTTGAATTTGATCAACATCTAATTGCAATTGATTTATTTTTGCAGTATTGAGAACAACTTCTCTTTGAATATCTGTAATAATATCTTCCATTTTATTAAGTTTAATTCTTCAATGTGTTTTTCTTTTTATGGTTGTCTCATTAGTCAATAACGTGGGAAGGAGCTACCTTTGGTTGTAAATAAAGTAAATACATCGAGTTTGCAAATTTTTGAGCACCTATTACTTCATATGGAATATTGCTTTTCATTTTGATTATTATAAATTTTGAGAATACTTTAAAATTTACATTGGAAAAAAACATTGAAATTTTTAAAATATACTGAGAAAATAATTTATTAAAAGTGGAATCATTTAATGTATCACATCTATCTAATACTAAGAATACAAAAAGGCATAATAATTTAAAGAAAATTTCAGTAAATATGACTTCAAGTAACAATTTTTGTAATATATGTAATATTTACATCATCAACTTGAGAAGACATGAGAAAAGCATGAAACACAATAAAAACGTGAGTAAACTATTAATCTCGGATCTGTATTTTGATGAAAACAAAGATTTCTGTAATATATGTAATATAAATGTTTCTAATCTAAAAACACATCTAAAATCTACTAGGCATATTAAAAACATAAATCAAGAATTAATTTCCGATTCATATTTTGAGAAAAAGGTGTGTAAAATATGTAAAGTAGAAGTAAAAAATATAGAACAGCATAAGAAATCAAAAAAGCATTTTAGAAACGTTTATGGCTGTAAATTCAAAGGAAAAAAATGTGCTATAAATGAAAAATGCCTGGAATATATGTTCTCTGATATATCAGTTATAGATCCGACAGTTTTCATGAGGAATATGACCCCGGTTGTGAAATCAATTTTGAGAGAGCAGAAGTTTGATAATATGAAGATACAATTGGCAATTTTAGTTCAATTTTATAAATACAAAGAAAAAAATGAAAAAGTATATTCAACAGCATGGATGAATACAGGTAAGTTTGTAGACATATCGAAAAACTTTACGAACATTGATGATCTGTATAAAGAAGCTATTAGAAAGGTTGAAGAATATACAAAAAACTCCTCGGGCTGGATAACAGATAAATTATTAGACTTCAATGTAAAAATTATTGAATACAAGCCTATCAAAGGTTCTAGTTATATAGAATTACCTGAAAAGTTTCAAAAGTCGACTTATAAACTAATTAATATTAAAAATACCGATAATAAATGCTTTATGTGGAGTGTTGCGAGATATTATTGCCGAGATGAAAAAAACGGCAATAGAATATCTAAAAGATTAAAAACTGAAGCTGAAAAGTTAAATTTCAGAGACATAACATTCCCAGTAAAACTTAAAGATATTGATAAATTTGAGAGAAACAATAATGTGTCAGTAAATGTTTACAACTTTAATTACTTGAAAGAATTATGTCCTCTGAGAATAACAAAGGTAAAAAATGAAGAAGTTATATCACTTTTATTGTTAACAGATGAAAATAAAAGTCATTATGTATTAATGAAGTCATTAAGTCCATTTATGCAAACTAAAGATGGTCACAAAAAACATGTCTGTCCATATTGTTTATGGCCATTCACAAAAGAATGTTTATTAACAAACCACATTAATGATTGTTCAGTTCACACTCCAACAAAGTATGTTCTTGAGGGAGGTAAATTGAAATTTAAACATTACCAAAAAACAATTAGACATCCTTTCACAATTTATGCTGACTTTGAATCAACATTGACAAAAATAGATACGTGTCAACCAAATCAAAACTCAAGTTACACCATGAACATTCAGAAGCACAATCCTAATTCATTCTGTTGCTATACAAAATGTGAAGCAGATGAATATTCCCGCTTAGAAATATATAATGGTGAAGATGCTTCCCAAAAGTTTGTGGAATATTTAGAAAAAGAGACCAAGAGAATTTATAGTCTGTTGAAAATGAATAAGAAAATGTATTTACCATCAGATGAATTCGAAAAATATAAAGAAGCCACAAGATGCTATGTATGTGGCGGAGAATTTACGGAAGATAACTATAAAGTTAGAGACCACAATCATTTGACAGGTCATTATAGAGGTCCAGCTCATTTAAAATGTAATTTAAAAATTAGAAATCCTAATTTTATACCTGTGTTTCTACACAATCTGTCTAATTACGATGCTCATTTGTTTGTGAAAGACTTGGGAAATATATCCGGAAAGTTGAACGTTATTCCACAAACAGATGAAGAATATATTAGTTTTACACAAACCATAAAAGTAGATTATTATGTATGTAAACATACAGGAAAAATTAAAGATATCACCAGAGACTTACGGTTTTTAGACAGCTACAGGTTTTTACCTTCGTCTCTGGATAAACTATCAAAGAATTTATCTGAGCACAAAGAATTGTCGAAGTTCTTTCTCAATGAACAACAATTAGAGTTGATCAACAAAAAAGGTATTTATCCGTATGAATATGTAAATAGTTATGAAAAAATGAACGTTAATAGTTTACCAGCTAAAAGTGAATTCTACAGTAGATTAAATAATAAAAATATTTCAGAAGATGAATATCAGCATGCACTCAAAGTGTGGAGAGCTTTTAATTGTAGAACATTCAAAGATTACCATAATTTATATCTAAAAGTGGATACATTATTATTAGCAGAAGTATTTGAAGAATTTAGACTAACATGCATGAAAACTTATTCTCTAGATCCAGCACATTATTTTACGGCTCCAGGATTGTCTTTCGATGCTCTACTGAAACATACAAAAATAGAATTGGACTTGTTTGAAGATCCTGATATGCTCCTATTCATTGAAAAAGGAATAAGAGGTGGGATTTCTACAATATCAACACGATATGCAAAAGCAAACAATCCATATATTCCAGAAACATTCGATAAAGGAAAACCAAATAGTTTTATCACATACATAGATGCAAATAATCTTTACGGCTGGGCTATGTGTCGATCATTACCTACTGGTAACTTTAAATGGAAAGATCCAAAGTCGAAACTCAAAGCAGATAAAGGTTATATATTAGAAGTTGATTTAAGTTATCCAAAAGACTTACATGTTCTACATAATGATTTACCATTAGCTCCAGAAAATATCAAAGTAAACGATGTAAATAAATTAGTTCCCCATCTTGGAAAACGAGAAAAATATGTTGTACATCTTAAATCTCTAACACAATATCTAGATCTACGATTGAAGTTGGAGAAAATTCACAGAATATTAGAGTTTGATGAAAGTCCATGGATGAAATCATATATTGATATCAACACAAAAATGCGCCAGCAAGCTAAATCTGAATTTGAAAAAGACTTCTACAAGCTGATGAACAATTCAGTATTTGGTAAAACAATGGAAAATATTAGAAATAGAGTAGATGTGTGTTTGGTAAAGTCAGAGAAAGAATTAATTAAATTAGCAAATAAACCAAACTTTACCAGTTTTAAAATATTCTCAGAAAATTTGATAGCATGTCATATGCAAAAACAAAGACTGAAATTTGATAAACCAATCTACGTAGGGTTATCTGTATTAGATATAAGTAAAACATTAATGTATGATTTCCATTATAATCATATTAAAAAGGAATATGGTAATAAGGCAAAGTTGTTGTTTACAGATACAGATTCATTATGTTATGATATCGAAACAAAAGATTTGTACAAAGATATGGAAAGAAATAAAGACTTGTATGATACATCAAACTATTCTAAAGAACACTTCCTATATTCAACTAATAATATGAAAGTGATTGGGAAAATGAAAGACGAAACTTGTGGAATACCAATTGAAGAATTCGTCGGCCTTAGAGCAAAACTATATTGTTACAAGACGAAAAATTCCGTGAGTAAGAAAGCAAAAGGGGTAAGTAAGAACATAACTGAGCACAATATCACAATGGATGAATATAAAAGAGCATTGAATAATGAAACAATATACAAAACGATGTATAATATCCAAAGTGTTAACCACGAATTATATACTAAAGAAATAAATAAGGTTGCATTAAATGGTAATGATGACAAGCGACATATATTACCAGATGGTATCAACACACTAACACTAAATCACTATAAAATATATTAATTAAATAAAGTATAAAAAATGATTATCTACAACAATAATGACTTCTATAACCAAGATTTATTATCTAATGAAAATGAACAGTATTTGAGTGATTTGAAATCAATAGTTAATGAAGAATAAACTGGGAAGGGTATTGTAAATACATTGCTTAGAAAACTTCCATTACCTGAAATGCATTTGAAATTACCATCTAATATTCAATCTGAACAAGTCCCGAACGGTTCATTCAACAACAAACATACCTACTCATTTTGCGGTCCAGGAACTAAGGTGCAGAAGCGAATTCAAGAAGGTTATCGAGGAGTTAACTCACTCGATCAGGCTTGTAAGAATCATGACATATTTTATTCACAACATCCAAAAACGAAAGACAGAAATTATGCTGATGATATTCTAGCAAAAAGAGCCGCTGAAATTGCAACTGATCCAAATGAATCAGAATACGTTCGACAAGATGCTAAATTAGTTAACGCAATTATGGCAGGTAAGAGTTGGTCAGGAATGGGCCTCTCGTCGACAAAAAACTATCAAACACGCTCACTGATGTGAGCGATAAAATCTTGAATGACTTAAATTATAATCCAAAGACTGGTTACACTGGAATGAATCAACTTGTTAAAAAATCCGGCTTATCTTCAACTCTCGTACGAAATTGGTTAGAAACTCAAAAAACTCACACTCTACATAAACCAATAAAACATAATTTCAAAACGAGAAGAGTGAAGGTATCAAAAATTGATGATCAATGGCAAGCTGATTTGGTTGACATGCAAAACTATAAAGATCAAGGAAAAAACTACATTTTAACAGTAATTGACATTTTCAGTAAATATGCATGGGCGATTCCAATAAGTAAGAAGACAGGTGAAGAAATCAAAACTTCATTTCAAAAACTATTTAAAATACGAATTCCTTCTAAAGTTCAGACAGATAAAGGATTAGAGTTTACAAATAAATCCACTCAAGAACTATTCAAGAAACATAACATTCAGTGGTTTAGTTCAGAAAATGAAACCAAAGCTCAAGTTGTGGAACGCTTCAACAGGACGTTAAAAACTAAAATGTGGAAATATTTTACACACATGAAAACTAAAAAATGGGTGAATATTTTACAAGATTTAATGCAAAATTACAATAATAGCTATCATAGAACAATTAAAATGACACCTAACCAAGCATCACTGGAAAAGAACAGTAAAAAGGTTTATGATAACTTATTCCCTCCAACCGAACCAACTTTCACATCACCGAAACTCAAAATTGGGGATAGAGTAAGAATAAGCAAGAAACGGAAGGACTTTCGGAAGGGTTATTTGCCAAATTTCACTAATGAGTTATTCATTGTATCCGAAATACTGTCTACTGAACCAATTACTTATAGATTAAAAGATATGGATGGTGAAGAAATAAAAGGAAGTTTTTATGAACAAGAACTATCAAAATATACTAGTGATGTTTATGCAATTGAGAAAATTCTCAAGAAGAGTAAAGGAAAACTTCTGGTCAAGTGGAAAGGTTATGATGAACCTTCATGGATCTCAGCAACTGAACTTAATGTCAGTTCAGAGTGAACTTATATTAAGTTAAAGTCTTTTTGAATTTTTCTCTTTAAAAAATGGCGTTGATTGATATCAAAACTAAATCAGATTTACTAAACTTAGCAAAGAGTTTGAAAAAGCAATTCACAAATGATAGAATAATCGAACAAGATTTATACCATGATGTTAAAAAAGTTTACAAACCATTGATTGAACCTTTATCTAAAATTGTTGACGAAACTAAACAAACTAGGTTGGCACTAAAAGATATACCTCATGAAAAACTTGAATCTATCCAAGGAAAACCTGTTGAGAAACTAGCTTTGCCATCTTCTGAATCCAACACTGTAGTTGGGCCTATCGCATTGGATTTCTTGCGTTTTGCATGGAAACCTGGAAATGAGTATGACAAAGCTTATGGCATTCGTTGGGATGGAAGTAAAGTTATGCTAGGAAATAAAAAGGTAGATATTTTGGGTAATGATTTGAAAATTGGAGATAGAATATACGAAGGCACAACTGGATTATGGGAATTATTAACAAAGCAAAATCCTATTGATTTTAGGGATGAAGATAAAAATAATTATTATGAAATGTTGTATTCAACTGATGCTTATTTGAAGGAAGACGGTACCGTAAAAGCAAATAGGGGTGAGAAATATTCTAAATTTATCAAACCCCTCTATCGTTTAGTTCAACGAAAAAAAGCTCAAGCTGCAGTTGAAACAATTAGATCAGCAAGTCCATCAAGTCGTGAATCAAGTCGTGAATCAAGCCCTGAACCAAGTCTTTTAGGAAACCCAAGAATAGTAGAATCCTCAATTTCGAGTCGATACAAAATTCCTTCAACAAGTCAAAGACCAATTTTCGACCCGTCACGAAGGTCTACTTTTAGACCAACTCCTACTCCTATACCTTCTCCTACATCTTCTCCTATACCTCCTCGTCATCCTCACAGAGAGGATTCAGACGTTTCAGGATCAGGTATTATTGTATTGCCATCTAACATCAATGATCTTGTAAAAAGACACCAGTTATTGTTCGGTTCGTTTACCGCTGGAAATACAGGAGTTTTTAATGAACTGCAAATACTCACGCATGAACTTTTAAAACAAGGTCTATTAAATACTGCTGAAGTAAAGGTGTTTGATGATTTATTGTTTAAAAAATGGAATCTCAAAGCATTGTAATTAGTGAAAGAAAAAGTGACATAAGTATAAACTTTAGTCCAGCAATAGAATTGAACAAAAATAAATTTCACGAAATGGCACTGGTTGGGTTAGACATGTATCATTCTATTCCTAACATTGATGAAAATAATAATAAATTTTATTATGAATTAAATGGTGTTGAAAATGTAATTACACTTCCAACAGGTTGGTATGAAATAGAAAGTATAGACGAATTCATTCAAAAAACATTGGCAGGCTTTATTGAAATCAAAGCAAATACTAATACTTTGAAATGCGTCATAGTTCTCCATTCATCTACGTTAAAAGTATTTTTCAATAAAGAAAAATCTTTAAATACAATGTTGGGATTTGGAGAAATTATCTTAGAAGGTGTTGGAGAACATGAAAGTATAAATATAGTGAACATAATGTCTGTTAACGCAATACTCGTTCATTGTAGTGCAATTAACGGCTCATACCTTAATGGTTCTTTGCATAATATTTTATATTCCTTTTTCCCAAACCTCCCACCAGGATATAAAATTGTAGAAAATCCAAATAAACCAATTTATCTACCGATATATCAACCTTTACTCTATGATTTGAGAATTTGGCTTACTGATCAAAATGGACATACTCTGAATACTAGAGGTGAAGAAGTAACTGTTCGATTACACCTAAGATCTAGAAATTAAAATAATTTGATAAAATTATCTTTAAAAAATGGATTCTTTAAGATGGAATGAAAACATTAAAGTTGATGAATCAATTGAAAAAATTGAAACGCATAACTATGAACCACAAATAGGTACTGATCTGAATCGTGAACATAACGATATCAAGATCATTATCCAGAATCAAGATCAGTTCCTATTACCTAGTAAAAGTTTTATTTATATAGAAGGAGCTTTGAATAAAGAAGATGGAAGTGATTATAATTTTAAAGATGAAAAAATAACAATAATCAACAATGGATTAATGCATTTGTTTGATAGAGTTTCTTACAGAATTGGAGATGAAGAAATTGAAGGTTATAGTTACCCTGGAATTACAACAACTCTAAAAGGATTAGTTAGCTATCCCCGAAATGTTAAAGAAAACATGATATTTTTCTGGAGCGTCGATACTAAAAAGAATGAAAAATCAAACGAAGGATTTAGCGATCGAAATGACTACTTAAGTTCAGCTAATGGGAAATTCAGCGCTGCTATCCCACTTGAACATGTGTTTGGATTTTGTGGAAATTATAAGAAGGTAATTTATGGAGTGAAACATGCTCTGACTTTAAGAAGAGGTGATAATTCTAATGCTATATTCAAATCAGATGAGAAAAATGCAAACCAGCAAGATAAAGTAGTTGATGGTAAAATTACTATTACAAAATTAATTTGGAAAATGCCAGCTTACAAACTGTCTGATGAGTATAAAATAAAGCTATATCGTCAAATTAAGGATAAAATAACATTACCTATTCCATATCTGAATAGACAATTGGAACAAACAATTGTAAACTCTCAACAGAAATTCTTAGATTGGACTTTAACTCCAAATTCAGGATCTCAAAGACCTCGATACATAATTTTAGCATTCCAAACTAAGAAAGCTAATTCACAAGCTGTAAACAATGCAATTTTCGATCATTGTAACTTGACGAATGCATATGTTCAGCTGAATAATGAACGATACCCTGATCACAATTTACAGATTGATTTCGATTCTAACAATTATGCTACAGCTTATAAGATGTTAATAGATTATGTACCTAATGAAAATTGTGCTATCGAATATAGACACTTTAAATATTTGTATCCCATCTATGTGTTTGATATCAGCAGACAAAATGAACGCATCAAGGAAACTACAATTGATATTAAAATTAAAGCAGAATTTAAAACTAATATTCCTGATGATACACATGCATATGCACTGATTCTATCTGACAGAGTAATTCGATTGCAATCTGACGGTGATAAAATGAGTTTAAACTACTAAAAATTAAAATATATTCACATAATAATGTTTAAAAAATGTATTGTGTAAAGTGTAAGAAGAAAACTGATACTGATAATCCTCAATATTTAATTACAAAGAACAATAAGATACTTGTCAAAGGTATGTGTATTATTTGTAAAAAGACAAAGACTTCTTTCGTTTCTAAAGATACTGCGACGAAAGGTGGTTTTATATTTACAATTCCAGCTTTATTAGCTGGCCTTGGGGCTGCTGGCTCTTTGGCTGGAGGTGCTGCTGCAATAGCATCCGCAGTCAATAAGAAAAAAGCTGATGATAAACTCTTGTCAGAAACTAAAAGGCACAATGAAGCAATGGAAAGTAAAAAAGGTTCAGGTATACGGATAACTCCGAGAAAAAAAAAAACTTGTGGAAAGGGTCTCTACTTGAAACCACCAAAGAAGTAATACCTAACCAACCATTATCTAAACATGATTTGGAATACTACATAAATATATTGAAAATTCCGAATTTTCGAGGTATTTACATGAGAGATACTTTACCTAAACACTCTCTAGAAACGGAATGCGGAATCCTAAACTTAGACACTGAAAAAGGATTAGGAACGCATTGGACTTGTTGGTATAAGAAAGATAACATATGTTATTACTTTGACAGTTATGGTTTGATTTATCCAATTGAATTTAAAGACTACTTAACAGATTGTGTTGATATAATTTTCTCTACTTACAAAATCCAGAAAATAGGTGATGTAATTTGTGGACATTTATGTCTAGAAATGCTGAAGCGTTTAGAAAATGAAAGCTTTCATGCAATTCTTTTAGATCTATATAAAACCTAAACTAGTTTTTAGAAAATAAACTACAGTTAATTTTTTTTCTTTAAAAAATGTCTTGTGGAAATATTTATGCAGCAAAGTTGGTCTTTTTACCTTCCTGTAAAGAAAATCATGAACATGAAAAAAATGAAAATAATTCTGAAGGACTTTTGCAGAATGTAGAGCAAATAAAAAGTTTACTTGAAGATTCTAATATAGAGTCATTGAAAGACACAATTGAAGCTCTCAAAAATGAAAGATCTGAATTGGAATCAATTATAAACGAGTATGATGAGAAATATGTAACTCTGAAAACAGATATACAAGTGAAATTTTCTGATGTAGACTCAATCATTAAATTCTTAGAGACGTTAATTTATGATTTATCTGAAAAGTTCGTTGCTCTCGAACCAAAAATTGTTTCAAATGATGAACGACTATCAAGCATAGACTCAACATTGATGAAGAAAATTGATGAAATTGATGCTAAATTTGAAAACATTGATTCAAACATAATCAACCTAACAGACGTAAAAATTCCAGAGATTGAGGACAAATTGAAGAGTCTAGAGTCAGGTATTGAAACTAGAATCGATGAAAAGCTCTTAGTTAAAGAGTCGGCATTAACCGATCAGATTAAAGGAGTTGAAGCTAAATTTGAGCTTGTGGACTCTAAGATAACCAATTTGATTGATGTTAAAATTCCTGAGATTCAAGAGAATTTCAAGAATCAAGAGTCAGTTATAGAAAATCAAATGGATGAAAAACTGAAGACTTTAGAAACTAAAATTAATGATCAAATTGATTCAAAGAACAAATTAATAAGTAATAAAGTTGAAGAACAAGAAATTAGTATAATTAATGTTGTGAATGAAAAAGAAATGAGCTTGCAGACATCACTTAATGATCAAATTGAAGAAAAGCTGAAGAGTTTAGAATCAACACTGAACAATACTGTTGAAGAAAAAAGTATAAGCTTAGAGGCACATCTAACTGAATTAAGTGATAGAAACCTTTTTGTTATGGAAAGAACTGTAGCATTAGCACCTTCGTTTGTTGAAGTTGACAATAAGCTGAAAAATTTAGAGTCATCCATAACCTCATCCAGTGAAGAAAAATTCAATGATCTTAACAAAATTGTAATGGAATTACGAGCAGAGTCAGTTCCATTAAGAAAAATGGAAGAACTAGCTAAGAACTTGAGTGATGTAGAAAGTCTTTTCCAGGAGTTTTCAAGAGACATTATTTCAAATCAGAATGAAATCAGTCAGTTCAAATTAATGCTTCAGAATGAAACTGATAAAAATGTAAAATTAAACCAGGAAGTGGAAAGTCTGAGTGACCGAGTAAACAATTTGATATCTATGAGAGTTAGAGAAAATTTAGAGAATTGAAAATTCTATGTATAAAAAATGATAGGCGTAAATATTTTTGGACAACAAGGAAAAAAATCATTTTTATCTTCACAACCAGGACCTCCTGGAATAGGTTTTAAATATCTTGATGAAGATCAAAATTTCGATTTAAATAATAGAAGACTTGCAAATATTTCTTTTCCAATCGAAGAATTTGACGCTACGAATAAAAAATATGTTGACGAAGTTTTGGAAAATTTGAGGCTTCATCTCAGAAAATATATAGGGGTAAGAGAAAATCTTATCAATGAAAATTATCAGTTCAGAAGTGATTCCATCCAAGCATCTATAGATGAAAATACTACAGGTTTTCAAGAAAAACTCAGTGAAATTATGACAAACCTCGATGAACATAGTAGAATATCTGAGGAAAAAATAGAGGTCATTCGAACAAGTACTTTAGAACACACAGACTTTTTGAAAAATGAGATTAAGAGGTTGGAAGAAGAGGAAATAAAAAGTGTGAAATTAGACTTCGCAAATCTCGAGAGAGTATTCAACGACATGAGTTCATACATTGAAACTTTTAGAAATAATCTTCATGAACAGGATAGAGAAACAATCATAAATACAAATGAAATAGAAAAATTGAAACAGTCATCACAGAAATTGGAGGATGATAACGCTGATATCAAAAACAGATTAATATCGTTAGAGAATACTTTGAGACGAGAAACCGTTGAACCGTTGAACTAAAAAAAACATGGATTTCTGAAATGCTCCCGAACAGAGTACAATTAATTTCGTTTGTTAAAATACAGATAGATTAAGAAAATTGAAATTTATATCTAAAAGTGACTTAGTCGTTTGTGTAACTGATTTCTGGTTGTAAAAAAGTAAAAAATTCATCAATGAATAAATCTTTTTGAAATTGTTTCTTAAATAATTTCAATTTTAAGCTAATTGGGGTGAATTGTGCCCTGATTGGTAGTTCCTTTACTACTAGCACATCTTCAAATTTACGAAGTTGTTTAAAGTTTCAGTGATACAATTCAAAGCACGTCTATGTCTTAAGCGAAGCTTCACTTACTGACATTACAATGCACTTGAAATCGAAGTGTTTTCCAAAGGTTTGCAGAGAGGTTAACGCTCCCGTTCTGCTCTGCAATAGACCACTGTTTACTCATGTCTAACGGTCAAAAAATATGCTGTTAACTCCTTTTATGACATTGTGCATTTCGAAAAACGCTTCCCTATTCAGAAGGTCAAAAAGGCTGCAACTACTATATGTGCCAAAGATACACGGGAGCTGATTTTGGAAATGTTGAAAATAATCACTTTTCTTTCATAATTTGTAATTAGACAGTTCCATTCAAATGGTTTACATTTAAGTTATTTGTTTATAAGTGCTGTGAAGGCTCTAATTTAAATAATTCCTATATATGTATGAGTTCATTAAATACGTTTACACTTTATTTTAAGAGGCACTCTAATGTTATAGAAACATGCAAAGCACATTGCGACTAAGTTTTTCTGTGAGAAGTTTAAGAAATTGTGTGCCCAAACGGTTCCTTCAAGTAACTTCATGACTAACGTCAAATTTTACGTTTTTTCTTGTTTTTTATACCGTAGCAAGTTTTTATACTTTTCGGGTTTGCGAGTGAAAGAGCCATCTGTTTTCGACTATATCGAATGTAATGCGGCTTCCTGGAAGTTCCTTTCAGGCTACAAATAATTACCCAAATCCCTAGCATAGTTCATTTATTGAACATCTGTACTAAATAAAGTGTTGCTGCGTGTCCGGACAGACAGGGACAGCGCGTGCAGGAGCATGGGCGGCAAGGCGTCTGTCTACGTAACGACGTATAGCGAGTTCGAGCAGCTCGTGCAGTGGCTGGCCGATCAAGGTGCGCTCATTTCACTTAACCCAACACTGCTGGTGCTGCACGTGCACCGTCTCTCCAGGTGGACAAATAGCGCAATGCACGGTGTCTTCACATGCATTACTAACTCAATGTTTGGTGTACTAACTCATGTTCAAATGATACAGTTCACTGTGTTTTCACATCTGCAATTATCACGATGCACGATGGCTCCAGTCGTAGTAGTAGCAGGCTTTATAATTAAAAGCCTCAAATTCTTATTACACGTTTTCCGTTAATTTGTATTCGAGATCTCACTTTAAAAATTAGACATAGTGATTCTGCTATGAGGCGTATTTGTCAGGATGCGTAGAGCGTACGCACTTGAATTAAACGTGAGTTTTCTTTAACGTTATTCAAAACTCGTTTTTCATTTACATTAAACTCATTTTTCGAACATTACTTGTATTTTGTTCTTTCGTGTTTCGAACATTGATCATAAAGGAATCAACTTATACTGAATACACGCGTTTTCTTTAACGATTTCAACTACTGAAAGAAGCTATAGTATTTTAACCTATGAATTTAGGAAACGAAATTCACACCACTTACATTCATGCACCATAACTAAATGTAAAATTACGCCTTTCGAGGATTATCCAAGAACTAAGTTTCCCTCACGGCTAACAAATAGCAGGCTATGTATCTGAAAATGCCATTGCCAGCTCGTGCATAAGAGAAGAATGGCGTGGCAATGGTTTGAACCAGATAGCAATCCTAATTCCATCCTCAGAGGAGCGCTAGTGTGGCGGACGCAGATGGCGACTGTAATTCCCTTGAGCGCAGCTTGTGTGATTCGGTTTTGTGATGGAGTTTTACAACGAATAGAACATGAAGTTGATCGAATTCCATCATCAACAGTGACAAGTACTGTATATAAACTGGGGATCAAGAGCAAGCAGATGGCGCATAGATGTTATAGGGAATTCCTTTAAGAAGGTCGTCATCAAAATGTGCAAGATGTGTAGAGCAGTAGGAGGGCATCTCTCATCAAGAACGAGCTTGCCGAGCATACTGCGTAAGTGCAGCAACGCGTTGTGGAGAACCGTTGTTTCACGATTACGGAACTCAGTGGCCATTAGGGTTTGCAATCCCGGGATAAAATGAAAATCCCGGAATCCCAGGAATTCCCGGGATCCCGGTAATTCCCGGGATCCCGGGATTTCTTTGCATTTTACATTTATGCTATTCTAATTTGTTACCCGTGCTCATTGCAGTATTTGGCGATTCGAGCAGCAAAAAAATCTTCATCTCAGAAGAATTCTCTTATGAATTCACTTTTTTGTAACTGTATTTACTGACACGTCATCAACGGCTACAGGCTTGGTCACTTGTTCTTCCGGTGTACTTTGATGTACCTGTACGAAGCTTGTTATTTTTGTTTGCTGCATGGAGGCGCTTTGTTCTTGTATGAATTTTTTTCCCATCTACTAATTGACGCAATTGGGGCTACAGTTTCAGGCTTCACCATGTTGTATTCACTCTTTAGGTAATGTAACAAACCGCTGGTAGACCAGCCTCTGCAAACTAAATTCTTGCCGCACTTTACACACCTCGCATTTCTCCACCTGCATCTTTAACATAGTATCGCTACACAAAGGCTTTAGTTTCTACAACATCGGGCGTTGCCATCGTATCTATTACAGTCTATTCTTTATTACCAAACCTCAAAATACATTCTGATCCAATAGTTTAACTATTTTTTTAGGTAGTGTAGACTACACTTTGCAGTGATGAAAATTACAATAATATTAAAACACTAAAATTCAATCTTGTACACTATAATTGACAACAAACAGCATGATTTTAAGTTATTTCTTATTCATATCTTGAAATATGTATACTATTTAGAATTCCGGGAATCCGCGGGAAAAAAAGGAATTCCTGGACCGGGAAATTTCAGCCCTAAGTCAATCGGAATCCCGGGATGCAAACCCTAGTAGCCATTTCCTCAGTGGCCACCATCAGTTATTCAACAATGCACGGACCTGTAGTGTTCTCCCCAAGGCTGCTTCACACTCCGGGCAGACTGTGAAAATCATGAGATTTAGTATATCTATGCCCGAAGAGAGTGCCTGCGGTACAGACGAACCCGACAGGGTAAGGAAAACAGAAGTGAAATAAATGCCGTATTATTGTGAATATCGCCGACAGTAATGACACACAAAAGAATATTACAGTCGGGTAGTACAGCACCCAAGGACGCCTTGGAGGACCGACGGTTGTCGAAGAGTCGCAGCGTGAGTAACGTGGTGTTGCGGCGCAGCTGGCTGTCGAGGCGACGAGGCTTCTGCTTGCGGAGCGGCCGAGACTTGCAGTGAAGATCAGAGTTGCTGGGGAACAACCGCTACGAGATGAATCGCTGTGGGTAGGCGTGTGCTGAGAGGAGTCGCTGGGAGAAGACTTGTGTGAGCCGCTGCTGTGAGGAGGCTAACTGGGAGAAGACTTGTGTGGGAAGACCAAATCAGCTCGCACTGGACCTCTTTGTATAATGTCTGGTGAGGCGTCGCCGCTCTGAACAAGCGTTCCTATTGGCTGATGCGTGGGGACGCTTTGGGGCTGTTGAGGCTGCGCTAAACTTATGAGAGTGCCTGGAAATGTCGGCTGGTTGCTGAAGCGGGCAGCTTGTTGAGGCTTGGTCAGGCACCACCGAGTCAAACTTGCGCTCTGATTGGTCGGCAAGTAGGGGCGCTTTGAGGTTTTTCGGGCTGCGCGAAGTGACGCTTGTAAGCTTGTGTGGTGGTGTTTGTGCACAGCCTGTTGAGACCACCAAAGATCACTATGATACAGAGTTACTGGGGCTGTCAAACACTAGTACCTATCCCAGGCGGCAAGCTTCTACAAAACAGAGAAACAAATGCTCATCCCACGGTGTGACATGTGTTTCAATTCTGGTGGTGATTGAGTGGGAAATATTGAAGCATGCACTGTATCTGCCATAGTATAGTTTTTTCTTTAAATAATATCCATGCCGTTCAAAACTTACTATCCGAAAACACCACTCTGAAAAACACTCTGAGGCACTGGAAATATTTTTAATAGTTATGTACGGTAATTGAAACTCTGTAGCTGTATTCTAACGATGGAACTAAAATATGGTATAATGCATTTGTACCACTATGAATACTGAAATATGAATTTTTCTCTTAATTGAACTAACGGCCGGAATAGATTGAAATATAGCTCTACAAAACAGTGAGGTATTGTAAAAAAGAATATTTATTTATTATGCAGTGCGAGGCATTAAAATGGCAAGTGTCGGATATCTGTGACGTGTGCTTCTCACGGCATGTAAATTGTCACGAGTGATTGTTAGTGTCAGCCGTGCTTATAGGTAGTGAGCAGTAATAGAGGCAACTGAGTGGCAGTCTTCGTAAGCAAGTAAGTGATATTGTTTTAGCGAGCATCTCATTTGAGTGCGGTGGAGTAATTCTTATCTTTGGATAGAAAAGTCACTCACGGCTCTGTAATACTTTCTATGCACACTCCATCAGAAATTCAACATCTAATCTGATTTTTGGACTTCGTTGCAGGTGCGCCCAGCTCCCAATTACACGTCGGGGCCTCCTGCCTAGCTTTGACCATGTGTGGGTGGATGAATCTCAAACCAATTGGCGGCGACTACTTCCCCAGCGGTGAACCACAGAAAACGTCATCCGGCGGTGTCGTTGCTCTTGCACTGAACATGGACCCGAGCAGTGCCTACTACACGAAGCTCTCGAGCGTGGAATGGGAGGCAAGCCTTCAAGTGGTCTGCATTGCTGACGAAGGCTGATCAGAATGATGGGGGAACCTTTGCAATCGCTCGAGCTTGGTTCACTTTTGAGTGGATGTAGGGCTAGGTGTAACCACGGAACTCGCTGCCTTTAATGAAGAGTTATATGAGCTTCATGAGCGTATATTGATTATTACATGAAGAACATAGAACACAACAGTGTGTATTTAATTAATTGTAGTAGAGAAGGACAACATGTTTTCAATTTTTATACGTGGGAGAAGTGCGACACCACGGTTCTTTTAATTTCATAAGGCGGTGGAGCTGAACGGTGATTTCAAATATTTAGAAGCTTTTAGTAAATATTCAGCGTTTAGAAGATGAATGAAAAACGCGGCGGTCACGGTTATCTCATAAAGATAAATTTCGCCATTTCGACGTCCAGATTCAGAACAGGGGTACACTGCCAATGCTGGAATATTGCTGGATCCTCTAACCAAAATTGCATTGATGGACTCGTTTATTGGCATGAAATTGAACTAATTGAAAATAATGAAATACGTCAAATTCAAAGATGAAAAAATCTTTTTTGTAGCTTTTCCAGACGTTCATAGCCAAGGATTTTGGTACAGTTGCAAATGTATAACTGGCTCGTGTGTAGCTGTTAGTTGATCGAACGCAACACACGTACACACCTGAAAAACACCCAGTCAGCGACTCAGCCCAGGAAGCCTTCGCGAGACTAAATTGGTATTATTTGATCATTTCTTGTTCTATCAAGTGAACTTTACTCCTCTGCTGGAGGTCATTGTAAAGTGATTGGTATATTGACGGTCATTATTTAAAATGGTTATAATTTTTGCATTCATATTAATAGCAGAATTTTCAGCACGCGAAATCTATTCGGGTTTTGAAAGATTTCTTCGTTAAAGGTAAAATATTTGAACAATAAAATTAAAATTGTAGTTTCAATTGACAATGTGTTTATTTAGCATCTACAGCTCATATTGTCTTACTTTATAATTTTTTTCTGCCGCTTACATCGTGAGCAAAGATTACGATAAAAGCCTTTTGTCAAAAGAGAAATGACATCATAATTTTGTTCTTGATCATTGCCTAAATCAAGACAGAGTCCAGTGCTGTTTTTTTTTGAGGACATTGAATATTTTTCTCTAGATCACTCCTCAAGCCGAAGTCAATCCTTAAGAGTGTTGTAGTCTTGTGTTGTGCAAGTATAAACCAACTTACACGATCCGTGCGTTTTTATCTCCTTGAATCCTTATCCTTATCCTTAACAAGCATAGCTAAGGTATTTTCTATTGTACTTTGAGACTGCAAGTAACCTCTTTTTAGCGAAGACAATATGAACAAAATGTCTTGTCGCGCAACAGTTTCAATAGTCGCTTCGAAATTTGCAACTTCAGTAGCAATATGTCAAGATTTTCTCAACACTGTTAACGAAGTTTCGAATTTATCGAATAAACTAAGATGAAAACTCTGGGTTCGCTCGTTTGTGAAAGCATTTCCTTTTTAACATCCTCTGAACATTGCTACCAGGCACTTTAAGCCCT
Source organism: Morinoia aosen (assembly GCA_030386875.1). Classification (NCBI taxonomy): domain Eukaryota; kingdom Metazoa; phylum Arthropoda; class Malacostraca; order Amphipoda; family Talitridae; genus Morinoia; species Morinoia aosen. The sequence continues at coordinate 17,117,695 of CM059575.1, read as the reverse complement.
ACATGGGCTTTGTTAACGTAGGGTCTTGGAACATTCATGCACATTTCGATCAAAGACCCTGTTTTCTGCACATATTACAGCAATTAATTTTGGTGTTTCACTTCTTTCCCCGTTTTATGTAAAACGATGTCCGCTAAAAAAATTAATTAAAATCAAGAGGATAGTGCAAAATAAGCAGAATAACCTCGATCTTAATCCTGTTATCTAATTTCAGTAGCTGTGGAAATGTTAGGAAGGGTCTCCATATGAGGACTGAGAAAACGTCCAACTCTGTAAATATAGACTGAGGAAACGTATGCTTCTTCACATAGCAACGGAGGAAACGTCCACCTCTCTACATAAAGGGTGAAGAAACGTCCACGTCTCCACATGAAGACTGAGGAAAATGAAGACTGAGGAAACACTTTCCCCTCAACTGAGGAAAAACGTCAAGAGGAAGAAGACGTCCACTTCTACACTTAAAGAGTGAGAAAAGTCTACCTCTCTATATGATAGTATCTGATGTGTTCGAAACTTGCGCAGACGTCCAGATGCCAATGGGTTTAACTATCTTTAAACTTCAATTTGAGCTGCCCAACGACCACTAGGAAGTGCTAAGTCGACAACGTTTATTAGAAACAATGCAGAACTGAAAAGGATAACTCCTCCAAGAGTGCTAAATGAAATAAAAAAGGCACACGATAGCGAAAATAGGGTATGCATCTACGTGTGATGTAGGTGAATAAGAATTTAATGTTTCTAGGGCATAGTTTCTAATACAACCGATTTCGAATTTGCGGTTCACGTGAAGGGTAAATGAAATGACGGCAACTTTCATAGACAAATATTCATTTCGAATGTAAAGTTGAGCACGGATATGAAAGGAGGCGCACAAAACATGACAGTTGAGGGAAGCGTCCGAACCGAAACCGTAAATTTTTTTACTGCTTTATTCGCTAGAGATATGCTTACTTCACAAGCTGTCAAATTTGTAGAACGATCTGAGCATCGTAAGTGGGGGAAATGGGGTTGGGAGGGAGGGGAGGGGTCCAATCAGCAGCCAAGGCCGACCAGCAAGTGCATGTGCCACGCCCCTGGAAACTTTTTCTGTGATTTATATTGCTCCATTCAATACAGAAGTCCTTATTTTACAAGCCAGCAAAGGTTCAGAACGTTTTGGGCTTCGTGAGAGGAGGAAACGGGATGAAGGGGGGTGGATTCGAGTTGAGCTTCTAGCGCGGGACAGTAACTGCATTAGACACGAACCAGAAATATCTGGATTTTGTTTTGTTGGTCTATTCGACAGAGAATTTATTAGTTAACAATCTAACAACGCTACACAACGGTGTTTACTCCGTGAAAGTGGGAAACAAAGGCGGGAAGGGGGTGTAGCGCGTCGAGGAGGACGCCGCTCCGTGCGCTCCTGGAGCGGTGTTGCGTATCAGTTATACCAGTTCCATACGTATCTGTGATACCTGTGGTACCAGTTCCTTCAAGGAACAACAAAAAACGGGCAAGAAAAGATATTTATATGCTCAGATAGCTTTCAGAACGTCAACCGCGTCAATTTTTCCAAGTAATATAGCTTGCAAAGGAAAAAAATGGAAAATTGTAGGAAAATGCGCTTCCTGAACAGTTGCAAGTAAAATATTTTTAAAAGTTGAAGTTAGCGTACTCAGAGACGGAGCTGTCCTCCATTGAGTAGTCCTTGCAAAAGGCCTAAACTTTGCTTGGAAGCCTACTTACATACTAACATCTCTTTGAAGATAACTGGAACATTATATTTTCAATTTATTGTGTGATGGTGCTGACCTCGATTGATTTTTTTTGTCTTTGAAACATATTGATTTACTGCAGCATAGGTTGGATTCTTACATAAGTAGGAATCAATCATTCATTGAACCCCTGTCCCCTCTGTTGCAGCTACAGAGAGCTGAGTAAACGAACAGTAACACGTAATTGCTGTTTCTGCGTCTCGTGAACTGACTACTGCCACAAATTCGCGTGACTGCTGCTTCAGCTATATTTACCGCTGTTACAGCTAAGCGTGGCTGTTGCTACAGTTTCTCATAACTGCTGTTATAGCTAAGGTAAAAAAATGCCGTAATACCTCACTTCGCCTTTTGAGGTACTCTACCAACCATATTCCGACGTTTCCTACTCCAACAATCATATCCAACGCTGCAACTACTCATCACCTGCAGCCACCCGACTACCCTACTTTAATCTAATTGCATTATTCAAAGTGAGCCTAGAATTTCTAACAGGAACAGTCTCATAAGCCTACCACCTACACCAGCAACATCCTCATCAGCTTACCACATTCACGAGCAATATCCTTATCAGCCTACCACATCCACCAGCAACATCTTCGATAGCCGTCTGCCTTCACCAGTAATTTCTTCGTTTGTCCTCTGCCTACACCAGAAACGTCCTTGTCAGCCCACTGGCTCCACCAACAACATCCTTGTCAGCCCACTGCTTCAATCAGCCCCAGGCCATAATAAAATATTTCATATTTTCCATAAATTTCGTTAGAGTTATAAGCTTCCCGGTGTGAGAATTTCCCTCACAAACTCTCCAGGGTTGCGCGGGAGGCGCTTCAACTTTAGTACCTTAATAGTTCCAGCGACGCAGCCCGGCAGTAAGGTCGGAGGGCGCAGGGCTGAGACAGGCAGATGCTTTTTGAAACTCGGTTCCTTTTGAGCTAGATACATTTTGATAATTTAGAACTTAATACTTTTGAACTTAACTCTTCTGGGAGAGGTTTGAACCCTAATTTCATGGATCTGAAATTTTATTGCCGTTGCTTCTACGAAGGCCAGTGTTAACGTCTTCGCGGTGTGTCTTGCTAATTTACTATTGAAAGGAGTGACCTGAACTGCTCCGTCATTAGTGAACGTGTCTTGCGCCGTCAACTGCGCGTACTTGGGCCCCAGCTGTACGGGTCACCGGCGTCTCGTCTGTTAACTTGGCATCTTTCCTCTTGTTCTTTATCATTGTGTGTTTGCGTGAGTGCTTCATTATTTCGATTACCGGCTTTCATTTAAATTCTTACTTACTTAAAGGTTTCCTTGGTGACTAAATTAACTTACCTTAACCTACTTAACCACACTTAAACTTACTTATTTAACTCTCTGATGAGACCTCTACCTGTTACAGGGGAGTCTATAACTCCCCAATTTCAGCTCCGTCTTGTCCTCGTACTATCTTCTTGAAAGTCCGGTACTTTTTGCCCTTTGCCTTACCTTGACAACTCTTCCTGTCATAAAGTTTCTACACTGGACGAACCATAAAGTTCAGGTGTGGTTATTCTCGAGTTTTATATAAAATATAAATTGTCTTGTCTAAATTTGGTATAACTGACTATTTGTTGATAATTATTTTTCCTGTTGCCAACCTTCGTATGTGTAACCCGGTCATCTTCTCGCAGTATATTCAAGAGTGGCTGCGTGGAGAGTGGTCCGGTGCTCCTTTAGTCGGGACCTCATAATCCCTTGCAGCTGCCTTGATTAGGTAATTTGGCTTTCTCATTTCTAATAACAGCTCTGATTTTGTAATAAGGCCACTTTGGCTTTCTCATCTCAATAACAGATCTGTTGATTTTGTAATAAGGGACATTTCTTCAATTGCTTTGTCTTCATATTTTATTTTTGTTAGCAGACGAGTCGGTGCACCTGGGAGTTTCTTGACGGTTGCCGCGCTCCTGGAACGCTCCGCCACCAGCACGCGCTTTTCTCTGCTGCGAGGGTGGGCTGCTTCCTCGTCCGCATCGCAGACGTGGTGTGCCGCCGGGTCGCGCTAGTGTCAACAGCTGGGTGATGCGCCAGATTTGGACGCCGCCCACCCCTCTCCCTCCACCTCCATGTTGCTTCTAAAAGTTGCCATTCGCGCCAATTTTTTAACTATGTAGTATTACTGAGGTTTATTAACCTAGCTGTTCGTTATTCAGTTATTATTAATAACTGCATTATAAACACTACAAGTAATTAGTAAGTGGATAGTACACCGGAATACCAAAGTTAACCTGCATTAAATCATTATAATAAATTATGACAACGACCACTGGTGTTTTGCCATTCGACCCTCCATCTCGGCACTCAAAAATAGGCATTTTTAAACTTTTTCAACTTGACCTTAAACTAACTGAACTTGGCCTAACCTAACCCAACCTTACCTAACTTAACCAACCTACTTAACCTAACTTAAGTTAACTTAACCTACCCTAAATTACCCTAACCTAACATTTCTGTAGATCTGGCGCCATTGGCGTCTGTGCTGCATGGGTGGTGGGTGGGGGTGGTAGAGTGGGGGCATCTGCCAGCTGTTGACTCTTGCGCCGCCGGGTCGCTGGGGCTTTATCCTGGTCGTACCGCACCTCCGCCGGGCCGCATGACAGCCGGCTGTCAGTTGGCCTCCTGCGTCTCCGTTTTGCTGACTGCATTGCTGGCCCAAGACCGTTATTCTGCGGGTAGCCGTTGCAAGACCCGTATTACCGCTTAACAACTTCTACAGCCGCTTTGGGTGGACGTCCCGTTCGAACTCAATCAAGACACTACTGGCTTTCGCAGCTTTTACTTTGAACTTTTAAGAAAATATATAGCAATCTGCCAATTGCTTTCATAAATGAGATACTATTGGAAGAACTTCACTTCCTAATAGTTTTTAACACTAGCTTTGTTGCCTGTCTCTTAAGACGAGCAGGCTGTTCCTCTTTTAATTGTTCGCCTAGCCTTTGAAAGGTGCACGAGTCTTTAATAAACTGATTTTCCTTGTTGCTTCTTTAATTGTTCTTTGTTAAGTTGTGTGGACGCACATATACTCCACACCGGACAAAAAATTAGTCCCCGATTAATTTTGTGCGTCACTTTTTTACTCGCTAATCAACCGGTTTTAAAAAGCAGTGACCGAAGTTTGTGTTAAATGGAAGTTCTGAACAGGCATCAGATTTCATTCCGAGCTGAAAGTCATAGACTTGTTGCCTAGTTGCTCCCCGTTGATGACACGAAAGCAAAATATATCGAAATGAATAAGAGGTTCTGTTGCGTCAGGTGAGGCTAAGGGATATTCATTGAAGGAAGTAACGAATACGGTGGCGTTTCATTCACCGTTATCCGGACCACAAAAATATGAATAATTTGGTAAATACGGCAAATCAAGGTAAAATTGTGATCGGAAGAAAATTTTACCCAATAGGGACCGCCGCCGGACGTCCTGAATTGTTGACCGGAATCACTTTGCATCAATGAGGAAACTACTGTAAAACGTCAATGATGGCCTTTCTGTTTCTGAACGGACTCTTCGGAGGGAACTCAATGCAATGGATTTACAGATCAGCGTGGCTCGCAAACAGCCGATGCTAACTCCTGCCCATAATACCACTGGTTTTAACTGGGCTAAAGCACACGTATTTTGGACTGCAAAGAAGTGGAGAATTATCACGTCAGATGAATCGCGATTTTGTCTCTATAGCAATGATGCCCTCTGTTGTATTCACCGAAGACCTCATGAAGTCTTCAACGAAGCCAGTGTGCAAGGGAGGATAGAGTGGAAGGATGAGGAGAGTCGATCAATTCTGGGGCTTTGCCATTTACACAAAAGTGAGTCCTCTAGTCGATCGGCGTGTTCGTCAAACTCAACCACCATGGCTATAGTGAGCTACTAGCTAACCAAGTTTCCCCATTTCTACAACATCTGAATGTAGATTGGCATATTGTTTTGCCATTCCTTTCAGGATGATCACTGCTGGGTGCATCGAGTAAGAAGTGTCATTAATTGACATGACAGTCATTCAGGATATACGAGTATCAAACTGAGAAAATATTTTTCACAAACCGGCACACAAAAGTATGTCTTCAATATGCATGATTAGTCTATGTATTTTGACACACTTCTGTGTCATAGGCCTATACGACACCATTAAAGTGAGCCAACCATGACATACTGACCGTAAGTCAATTTTATTTAATAAATATTTCCCTTTCTTAGGCTGGCAACTGATTACACTAATATACAAACAATGTCTAAGAATTAGGAGAAAAATTAGCGAAGGTAATAAGGTTTTTGGGGAGACTTGTACTCCATTTACAAAATTTAAACACAGTTCGGTTTTATACAAAAAATATTGAGCCATTTGAAACGTGAATATGTGTTTCAGGTCTTTCAACCGCTTCAATTAATATGTGGTCAAAGGAAATTCTTCAATGCCCACCAAAATATTTCCGAATAACTTATGACACACACAGGTACGTGAAAATTTCTCACAGTGCAGGTATTTATGATAAATTAACCAGCTAAGTACGCAATAATGAACCCAATAGAAAATTTTGGGGACTGCTTGGAACAAGTGAGACGTCGAGTAGATCGCCCTCGTAGTTTTGTCGCACAACGATATCAGTTGATGCAAGAGTGTTCCTGAAATCTGCCAGGTGTTCATTAGGACACTTGTTGACTTCATGCTGCGCAGAATTGCCGCCACTGCTGTGCTCCTCAAGGTTCATCACCGCATTAGTAGCAAGGGATACTTTTTATTCGAGGAGTTTATTCTTTCATAGATTCTTACCAAGTTTTCCGCCTTTGAATCGTAGTTGCTAACTTCGCAATAATGTGCTTCTGTATAATGATCATGTCGTTATTCAGTCAAAGAGTTTTTTGTAATTAAACGGAGTGTTTTTTAACTGTCACTTTTTTCTAACAAACTTCCGGACTGTCTACCTAGAGGTTGATGAAATTGTAAGACGCCGCATCGCTGATTCGTCTACGTTGAGCGTGTGTGTTTGAAATGTGAACTTGCAAAACTCACAATCATTTGATCTTTTCCGGCTTGTTTATGAAATTCTGCACACAGCATTTAGGGCTCCCATTTTCCCTGAATGACTTTATTTTCTGTTCTTCTAATGCGTAAAACAGGGACCATTTTTTTGGATGAATCAACGGATACGACACTCTCACACTTAAGCATGAGGGAATTTTGTTTTAATTTCTTCCCTCTGTTTTAAGACCCATATTATAATGGTGAGATTTTGAAATTTTAATGATGTGGGATTTGACATGAAAGTCATGAAATAAAAAACTAAAAAGATTTTTATCCAGTCTATTAATTTGAGGGAATTTTTTATTTGATGCTAGCATTTATTGCTTTAGTGGCATATAAATTTCCAATGGAATACCGGTGCACTCTCTCCGAAGTTTAAAAAGCACACACATAACGAAACTAGTGTTCTACTCATAGCTTACGATGCTCGTTTGGAAATCAGTCGGAACATTGAAATATTCCGTTCAAATATACCCACCTGATAAAATACTTCACGGAACATTAACGACCAACCGATGAGCATATGTGGCTTTTCAGTATAATTAATTATTACACCAGGAGAATTTCCAGATCATTTAGACAATTCTGAGGCGGTGCTACAGCTGAAGACAGAAATTGTGGCAGGCTGTTTATATGACAGCAGACGGGTGGTTGTACAAGGCAGTCACAATGACTGATGACTGGCAGTCAAAGGCAGTCACAATGACTGAACTGAAGACGGGTAGTAAAAGGCAGTCACAATGACTGAAGGTTGGCAGTAAAAGACAGTCACAATGACTGAAGGCGGGTAGTAAAAGGCGGTCACAATGACTGAAGGCGGGTAGTAAAAGGCGGTCACAATGACTGAAGGCGGGTAGTAAAAGGCGGTCACAATGACTGAAGGCGGGTAGTAAAAGGCGGTCACAATGACTGAAGGCGGGTAGTAAAAGGCGGTCACAATGACTGAAGGCGGGTAGTAAAAGGCGGTCACAATGACTGAAGGCGGGTAGTAAAAGGCGGTCACAATGACTGAAGGCGGGTAGTAAAAGGCGGTCACAATGACTGAAGGCGGGTAGTAAAAGGCGGTCACAATGACTGAAGGCGGGTAGTAAAAGGCGGTCACAATGACTGAAGGCGGGTAGTAAAAGGCGGTCACAATGACTGAAGGCGGGTAGTAAAAGACAGTCACAATGACTGAAGGCGGGTAGTAAAAGGCGGTCACAATGACTGAAGGCGGGTAGTAAAAGACAGTCACAATGACTGAAGGCGGGTAGTAAGAGGCGGTCACAATGACTGAAGGCGGGTAGTAAAAGGCGGTCACAATGACTGAAGGCGGGTAGTAAAAGGCGGTCACAATGACTGAAGGCGGGTAGTAAAAGGCGGTCACAATGACTGAAGGCGGGTAGTAAAAGGCAGTTACAATGATCGTTTATTGAGGGCGAGGAGGAGAAGTGCCCCTCGCCGCACAAGGCCCAACGCATGGAAGAAACTGTTTCATAGAGGGGGGGGCTGCTGGTACAGCAGCGAGGAGGTGGAGGGGCACTCTTTCGGGCAGTTAAAGCCCTTGAATCAGCGATCGACTAAGTGCTTCTGCTCAATGAAAGCTGAACACCGCAAGCTTACCCTGGTCCGTAAATTCAATGAGGATACGAAATTCCGAAATTTAATTACGCGTCTCCGTGTCAGAAAAAAACAGTCAGGACACGTAAATTTTACGGGCTGCGTTGAGTGGCTGTATGAACAAAATCTCTTTTCTTTTCAGATTCTCACAAAATCAAATTAGCTATTTGGTGACTTCCAGATGAAAAAGGAATCGGTGTTCACTGAGTTAGTCATCTTGTATTTTGCAAAGGACTCGTTTTTAAGACAGCTTTGAGTAGATAGCGATGAATCGAAGGTACAACGGGCGAATTTAAAATGAATTACAATGAGTGTAAGTTTTCAAAAATGTAAGTGGAACACAACAGAACCAGGCAGCGTACAACTAGCGGGCGTCAGAAACCATTCTACAGATGCGCAAAGTCACACATCTTGGGTGCAATAATTAAGTTAATGAACAAAAGAAATTTGTCCTTTAACATCAATTTAGGTAGCATATATTTTTTGGCTAAAGTTAGAGCAAATGAGTGCTGCATCATATTGAACACAGGGAAGCCTGGCACCAAGTCCCCGCTGTCGTACCAGATGTGTGACTGGGAGCCGCTCACGTGCTTAACACTTTCGAGACCTTCACGGGCCGCTTACCTCTCGCGCATAGGTACTCGTGTGGCTCCACAACTTTTCCATTGTAATCGGAGCTTTCTCGAGAAATGTTAAAATGATGCTGACATAAAACGTTAGACACAATTAATTGTTGAACATCCATTCTTGCAGAAGTGTTGCCTCTTGAAAAAACGTTGTTTACCCTAGTTCCGATTTATCTGAGGATAGTTTATTCTTCAAAGTATGAATTAATTTGCAGTATCTATGTGAGTGAAATTAATTATGTGGTTCTTCAAATCAGACTGATCACTTACCCAGTTGATATTTTCTCTGAAGCAACGCAGCAACACAATCAGCATTAAATTTAACTCTTAGTGCGTAGTGTTGGTGTTGATGCGGTCCACCACGCCGCGCCGCTAAGCACGGCTACACAACACTCGGGTATCAATGCTTTGAAAAAAATTTTTACTCCGCACTATTTTTCTGACCACTTTGGAATGAACTCAGATATTAAAAATTAGCCAACCGTGGTTGTATCGGATTAAATCTTTTATTTTAGGAAAAAATTTATAGCTGCGCCAACACTTCCATCAAATTCGCTTGTCTTGCAGCAGCTTGAATGTTTGAAAGGATTATAATTGTCATTCGAATTAAATACAGTAATCATTTTATTTTCAACTGAAATTTTGTTGAATAAATGGATAATGAGTTATTTTTTAATCTGGATACCTGAAAGAATAGCAAGGTTGAAAATATAGTTGGTAAAAACATTTCATACACTATTGCAACGATTTATGCTATTATAGTCTATGTTTAGGTTGGCTGAGTTAACTGAGTTATTTTTTATTTGAGTTAACTTGATAGAAAATATTACTGCGATGTTGTATTCAGTTCTATGAGTCTTTTCATGATTTCATAACGGTCCTATACATGTCTAATGATTTGCAATGAAAAAACTATGAGTAAGATTGGAGGTCAATGCAATGCATGTAGCATTTCATTAGTTTCAGTTCACGTAGCTTTCGTCCACAGAAGTTAACATGAGAGAAAAAGATGTTTGCGATAATATATTGAGATGAGCTTCTATATTCAAATAACATCTTTGTTACAAGTTTTGCTCGCATATTAACTCGGCTCCCAGCAACACACATTATGGACATGTGCGCCATCCCCTCCGGCTGACGCACACACAACACAAGATTGAGGGGGTCCAGCCTGCGCCCTGCGCCTCCTCCCTACCAACACCCAGCGTTGTCGCGCCAACGCTCTTTTAAATTAATTATCATTCTTTACAAATACCATAGAAATTTTTGCTTATGCAGCTCAAAACTTGTCCAACTTCAGTGTTTTGTTAACATTCACTCTCTGATAGTGTGCTTGAAAAGTAGCGGATCACAAATGAGATTAATGCCTTAAAAATGAATCATTGAAAATTGTGCATGGCTATTTCTATAAACCTAAACCTGCATCTGTAATGCGTACTATTTTCCACGTTAATGAATGAACAACTTACCCGTGCAAACTCTCAGTAGAACTTTCACGTTTTCGGAAGGCTCTACAGAGCGAAATTGTTGTCGCTTGGTAACTCCTTCTTTAGTGCCTTTAGACTCACTATCAGAACACAAACGCGCTGTAGAATATTTTCAGTTCTAGGTACATTTTGCATCCCCTTAACTGGGTTGCTGACTTTGATTTTTACTCTCCTAAATAGAAGTGATAGAGAAAACTTCACTCAAGTATTTGAAGTATGGAAGCAGATGACGACGAGAGTGGCGAGTAGGTGAGAGTGTGTTTCTGCTTCACGAAGCGTTTGTCACAGCGCCAGAGTTCTCACTCGCTGAGTTAGCACAAGCGTGACAAAACTAGCGATCAAATTCTGGTCAACATTGCGGAAAAGTGGCAACTAAACTACACCCTACTGCCTTAATATTTTAATTGGCTTCATATATTTCAAAATGTGTATTAGTATAGTTCTAGGAGAACATCATTGACATGCAAAAAGTGAGCCCGAGAGACCGGATTACCAATACACATGAAAGCTCCAGCTCCTCTCTAATATCTATAAAAATTTCTATCCGTATTTGCATGCGAATTTCGGTTAACGACAGCGTCAATATTTTACTTTGAGAACTTCGTCATTATTGTAGCGTTCTTGACGATCTAGAGATCATCTTTATAATTTATTTACTTTTTAAACTATGAACAACTACGGCTTACTGCTCTAGATATACTGATATGTTTTTTGAGTATGATTTGTTTGTGATTGTTGGCAGTTGTCCATTAACAAAAGAGATATACTTAGGGTAAAAAAGGTTAGAAGCAATATAACTTGCTTACTTTAATTGGATGTTCGTTTTTAGGCTAACAACTCATTTTAGCATTCGTATATTGAACATTTTTGCTGTCTTCATGGTCTGAATTTCTCGATGGTCAGTTCATTGGAGTTATGTTTTAATGGCCAGTGGAATACTATCTGAAATGTCGAGGACATCAGGAAAGAAGTTCAAATGTAAGAAGTCTCATAAAGATTGATAATACATGAGATTTTCGATGATTTAATGAAATAAAATAAAATAAAGTATCTTGACCTGGAGCGTACTTGGTTTATTTTCAGTTTTAACAACGTAACTTATTATTAAAGCGAACAGGCATCTATTTGGAAAGCGTAGCTCTTCTATTTTTGTTCTTACAGCACAAAACTGCCTCAATCAACGAAGGTTAGTGTAATCATAATTATGAGCTTTTAAAGACGTCGTTTTCTAAAACTTCAGGCTGAACCCCCTCTACCTTCAAAAATTCCTAAGGATAAATACAAGTTAATTAAGTATATAGTTCACTCTTAAGTATCGGAGACAATCACGTACAAAACACTATGAACGTCACCCTCATGTTTAGTTGACTAACGTTTATAACATTCACGACAGTGTGGAACTATTCAGCCAAAATAATGGTTTTTGGAACAAAAAACCTGCTGCTGAAGGATAAATCTCTGGACCTTAGGAGACCGTCTGCCAAACTTGTCTTCAGATTTTTATTCCGGAGTCTGTTTGGTTGAGAAGATGCGATCTGTATTTCATAATCGCTATTAAAGCAGCTCGATGAGTTACCATGGTTTGATCTGCAGATTGAGTAAGGACTAAGTCCTTTATTATCACTTGCTTCTTGTACCCGGTGAAGCGAAGAATAGCCTAGCCCTCGCTCGAGAGCGAAGTGGAACATTTTACGGTTTACACTTTTACGGTAGAACCACTGATATTTCAAGTAGTGGAACAATTAAAATAGATGGAGGCTGAGTAACATCAAAGGAACGCCGGCAAAGGCAGACCTGATGGATGTGAGTACGTTATTCGAACCTCTTTAGCACAGCCGACTCAAAACAGATCAACAGTTTAGTCAGCATCCCTCTTCCCTTAACATTACGTATGATCTACTCTTAGTATAAACACAATTAAAAACATTCAGACTTCATAACGTCTCACAGTTCATAAATTCAAGAGTCAAAGCACACTCACACTAACGAACTGGAATAGGGAAGTGTGGAAGTGACTCAAGCAGTGCGGGGGTCACGCTGGTCGCGCAGGGAATCTCAAATGGTGGCCACAAGTGGGAACAAAAATTCAAATCTCCAGGGCCGAATTTGGGTCATTTCCATGAGCTTAAACGAAAATGGGCTTAATCTGAAGCCCTTTAACTAATTAAAGTAAATTATTTTGTTAATTCATGTATAACAGGTTATTGCTGAATAAAACAGTTGCCTAAAATATCAAAAGTAAGACGATACAAGACAGGTGATTAGAAAAATTGAAGGTCAAACAAAAAATATCAATGACCTGACCAATTCGGGCCAAAAAAAATGCAATGAATATATTTGCTTTTTCATTCAATTTTCATTCTCAAGTATAATGCTGCATACATCGCTGACAAAATCTTTATATGCTCAATAACGGCTGCATTTTTTTGCATCTATCACCAGTTTGTTTCAAATAAAAAACTAAACGTACTGATTTATACAGCATAAGCCTCTGCGATCTCATGTAGCGATCAAAAAATATTTTCAAAGCTTCTGTTTGCATAGAGGATGTGGATAAGTTTTGCATGCCTGCTGTCTTATCGATAAGCAGACTAAGCTTGAATGGCCCTTGGTCTGCACTGAATCACTTCCTCACAATTGGGTCCTTACGAAGGATAGTTCCTAAAATATTTCACAGACGCAATGCATTCTTTACAGGTGAAGAATTTAAAGTTGTTCAGAAGTATGGAGGTATTTTTCAAAGCGAGTAATTGAGAGAATAATTACGTAGTTAAAAATGTGCAAATTTGAATATTATTCTCTAAAGGTTAGAGTAACATCGATTTACAGTCTTTAATGAGTGAATAGAGGAAGAAGCGAATGATGAAAGGGAAAAATTTAGAGATAGAATACAGAACGGGTAATCAGCTGACACAGGTGAAGTAGCGTGGCCTTAAATTTTCCAAGCTTTATATGAAGCAAAAGTAATTGAGAATAGAAGATTTGTATTCCAGTAACGAATAATTGGTAACTGATGAAAACTGACGCCTAATCTTTCACACTTGATGACTGAATGAGTTAAAATGGATTCAAGAAATTGGGTAGTGCTTAAAAAGTCAAGCATAAACATTACGAATTGGTCGAGGCCCTCCACAGGTCTTTTTTTGCCAGCAGAGGATCAGGGGCTGGTGTGGAGAGCTGCCACCTATAGGGCCCTTACTAGCCATGCCTCAGTGATGCTCATTTGTTAAACTTTGTCGCATCGAAAGTACATTTTCCGTTATTAATGAGCGGATGTACCATTGCAGTAACATTTGGGTAGCATGATTGCAAACGAATCTATCATGTATTTGATATTGTTTTTTTCTTCACAAGTTTTGTTTCGATGCGCTCACATTGACAGGGCGTGCTTGAAGCCTTCAGCTGCCGCACTTGGGCGGGAGGCTCCGGCAGTATGTAGAGCGAGGTGTAATCCTTAAAATACATCTTGAGTGCCTGGTAAAGTAGAGAATAGTTTTAAGCGCAATTTTTTTCAAAGTTTCGCTAATTTTGTACCGATGTCTCAGTAGAGATGATTTATAGATTTCGCTTATCACACCAGGTTTAAACAGTTCAAGAAATGGTCTAAGTGCTGCATGAGGTACATGCCGCGGAGCACACTTCCTATGTACAATAAAAAAGAAGAGTTGCAGCAGCATCAGCCATCAACCAAGAAAGAGCGGCCGCCACTTCATATGCCCTGCGCCACGCTAGAGGCTCAGTCGCGTCGTAGCGGGCCGCCGAGAGACACCACTCAACTTTGCATATCTATTTCCTTCGGTTGAACTGAAACATGTAGCTGAGTCTAAAAATTACTAGCTATGATTCTGATAATTTGTTACTGAATTTTTAAAGCTTTCAATCTGACAATCTTGCATTAAAATACAAACTCAATAGATCGCCTCTTGGTCATGATGGCTGATGCTAGCAACGTTGATGACTTTATGTCAACTTCACACTTGGCACATCTAGATTTGTATTGTACAAATTATTTACTCAAATGCTAAGGTCCATATTTTGTTACAGCGCAGGAGCCTTTCAACAACCTTAATAATTCCTTAAGCAACCAAAACCAAGTTGGGCATTGGAAGGAAACACGGGAACCTTTCAAACAACAAAAGATCTAACCAAAATCAAGAAATAAAAACAGTTATTCACATTAAACTCTAAACGGAAATTCACACCAAATACTGTCGAAAGAAATATTATAAGAAACATTTTCTGTGTTATAGATGCTGTTGAAAGAAATATCAACGCAGAAAAATATTTAGCTCATATGTATCCAGATGAGTAATCAACAGGGCACGAAAAAGCGGAGAGAGTAAGTTTTCAGTAAAATAATTTCAGAAATTTTAATCCCATTTAAATGGAAGAACAGTTATTAAAATTATAATTTCAACATCTTCCGAAAATCTGAAGTTTTGTGACACAACTTATTTAAGCAAAAATGTGAGGATGTGGCAGAAAATGTCAACGTATAAGTTATTGAAAAATTGATTATAAATTTAAATAATTTCCGCAGCCTTTAGCTGGCGCGCAGGAACTTCACCTATAACAGTAGGGAAGAATTTTTAGTTTATTAGTTCTACGGAGCTCTGGTGAGCATCAAATAAATTTCCGTAAGGTGAAAAAAAAGAACTTCTGTATTAAAAAAACAAGTAATGACCTTCTGTTTCGTTCCGTTGATGCTCTGACATTTTCTTATACGATTTACTAACGCTTCACATATGGTCATGATGAAATACAAGATTCACACTCTGTACAAACATCGTTACATTAACTATGAGTAAAACCAAATCGTAAAAATAACAATAAGTGCAACATCAAATAACATAACCCTACAACATCAAAGACGATATTGCTCGAGCTTATATTCCGCTGCAAAAACAAACATGCTAGAAGATTAAATAACAGTTCTCAAAACGTACGTCGTCTTCAAATTTATGTCCATATAATTTCACACCAGGTCTAACTCCATAAATAGACAACTACATAATGCGTTTGGAAAAGAGTCTCAGAAATAATTACAAAATATTTCACTATTTATTGTCATTTAGGAAACTTTAGAGCTTTCTATAGCAATAAGCAGCATTTTGCTGAAGATGAACTGATCAGTAATTGAGTCCAAAACTAGAAAATTTGCCCCGCGAGGCAATTTCAAAATAAAGTGGAAATTACTCAATAGTCGTGAACGAAAATTTAAGCACAAGTTACCGAAAATTCATTTTCTATGAGAGGGAGGAACCGGCGCCCCTGCGCAAACATCCTTAACATTTAGCAACAGCTATCAACAAGTTTAGCTCATAACTAAATAGAAGGTAAACTAACAAGAATATCCGTACGATCACGATTAGCTTTATTCATTTTAAATCCATCTAGTTCAATCTAACCGTGCGTTTGAATTAAGCGAAACACTTCCTAGTCTTCACTACTGTACGGACACGGTAACGATCCAATGACATATTCAGTAGAAATTTAGAATGAATTTTACTGCAAGTCTCACAACGCTCCTCGCCGATGAACGTTCATTCATACAGGGAATATAACGGTCAGTATAACGTCAAAAGTTTATCATGGCTAGTTGCACGATGACCAAATCACCCGGAAGGTGGGGATTGTAGGCGTGAGACCAATAATATATCAACAGCCATGTTGATTAGTCCATAGCACAATGATGTCCGGGCACAAGTACTGATATGAGGCGAGAGTACAGGGTTTCTGAAGGTTGCTGAAATTCTGAAATTGTTGGACTGATGCTATTCTGCTGGGAGCGGGAGGAGCTGGCTGGCGAAGAGTCAGTGCCGAGGCCAGACACTGAATATGATGGCGAACAGAAGACACATCACGCTGGGGCCGAAGCTGCAGCCGGCACATATCTTGATCCTCTCTTCCTGCAAAACGAAGAAACTCACGTGACACTTGTAAAGGGAGAGGCTTGCTCAACTTCCCCAACAGAGAAACGTTAGTGCAACCGTGCAACCCGCGTAAGAATATAGCGGCTATCCCAGCCAGAACAGAGGTTCCTGAGACAAGTTGTAACTATCAAGACCAACATCCCTCTATGTAGAACCTTTTATTCAGAGCATCATATTCGGGGAAAAAATCAGTGAGTTATTCCGATTCAAATGTTCGAATGGTCTCGTAATGATTGCATTTCTTCGGTAAAAAAGCTTCTCTTATGCAGCGATGTAACTGGTCATGAACCTCGAACCCTGATGAATTCCTGCGTTCTGGTTGCACAAATATTTTTTAGTACAGCTTTTCGAGAGCGAACAAACTAGGAAGGCCTCAGTTGTTGAAGAGGCTGAATTGAACAGACCTATTTCGTGACACAAATTTAATGACCAGCTTGAATATCGTTCCGTTCAACGTTGATAAAATTTATCAGCTTGAACTCATGTTCAACGAATTAGCCTTACTGCTGTGGAACCAACACGCATTTTTCTGTGATCCAGCAGCTGTAGCATCTTGCATCTTTGTTAAATGTGACGCGCAAAGAATTCCATCTTAATATACTTATCACTTTCCAAGTATACAGCCAACTATCAATCTGTTTTAAAAACTATAAATTGACGAACTAGAGTTAAGAACGCTTACACTTGGGCCTCAAATTAGAAGATCAATTTTCTTAAAAAAATAATTTGCCCATTTGCCTACAGTAAATTGTGATGCTGTTGAACTGGAGTAAGTGAAGTGACTCTTCAAGTGCGTAACGTGTGAGAACAGAAATGAACCAGATAAGCATTTGTGCAAGAGGAACGAAGTTAGTCATTCTAACTGAAACTCAGGTAACTATCGTTCTGGGAAATATTTTGGAGTACCATTTTAACCACTGACAATGCCTCGCTGAATTGCTTGTCTTGGGCACAAACACGGTGCCTATACCGCTCTGCGCTGCTGCTCACGGAAAGTCTGCTCATGAAGAGGACCGAAGGACTGCTCCCACACAGCTGCCATACACATCAACTTCTCATAGCTCATGCTCAGCAACCAACCTTCAGTTTTGTATCGTAGAAACAAAAATTGCTAAATATACCCGCGTTTTCGAGCAACACGAGGTGTTTGGTGCAATCACAAAAACAAGGAGGTGCATCACCAGAGAAGCAATCCATCCCTATATTACAGAAAAAATGCTTCAGAAGTGATTAAGAGTAATCGACATAGAGTAATTTTTTCAAGAATCAATATGGCAGCATTTGCAAACGTTTTAATAACAATACAAAATAAGCTAGGGGTAAAGACGCCTCGGTTAATACATTACGCAAAATTAAACTGTATAAACACAATTATTATGGTCGAATGCACGCACACGAGCGATAAGCATACACATATGTAGTTATTAATGCTGAAAGATGCAGTAAATGAAAATTTGAGCTACATTTCGAACATTGTTTCAGAAGTATAAAACCAGTGTTAGAAAATTATTATAGCGAGTCAAGACAAATTACAACTCATGATATAAAAACAGCGTTCCGTGAATCCCATCTGTCATTGAAATGCAAATGAAGTTTAGACCACATTTAAATTAATTTAAACATTTACACCATGCTAGGAGTTAATATTGTCTTCACTGACAAGTGCGTTTTGGATTAAAAGTAAATTTTATGCTCTGTGAGGCGTTGCTCCAGTACCTCAAAAAGGAGTAGTAGTAGTAAAACCAGGTTTCTAGCGTTTCAGTAGCCTCAAAATGGATGGCATTCAGATCACAGCGTTCTCTGCACATTTAATTTGACCTGAGTTTAAACTCAATTCTGATATACATCTGAGTTTAACCTTAAGTTGTTAAAAAGCATTGACCATATTGAACAAACGTTGAATACCACGCTTGTTACCGAGTTAAGAAATTTGAATGAATCTTCGAAAAGTCTGGAGTGACAAAAATTGAATTCATTTACGAGGTTTGTGATTTGCTCCCGAATGAAACTTCAAATGAAAATGAAACTTGCGAGGTATCTCCTCGCAAAATTGATCTCCTCTAGCGCGGGTATGACCTCGTTGACTTCCCTTGGCATGAAAAACCGCGCAAAAATATTATACGTAGGCAAACTTAGCGCTCACACATCCATGTTTAGTTTTCTGCACCATTAATATCACAACATCAAAGACTTATCTCAACCTCACTTCTCAGTCTAAACTGGTTACTGAATCATTGACAATTTTGGTTAATTTAGGCATGTTGTGTAGAAATTGGAAATTTATGTCGAAACAACACTGAAAGTAATTTTGGCCTCGCTAAGTGTCTCATGGCTGTTCAGGTGTCTCATAGATAGCCAGAACGTCTCAAAAAGAGAGCAGATGTCTTATCGAAAGTGCGACCCCTTGATGAGCGCGAAGTGTCTCAAAATGCTGCCAATCTTTTATTGGCGATGATAATATATTAGCTTAGTCACCCCTCAAATCTGATTTTAGTTATTCAAGTTCTCAGAGAATGTGTTACGGAGGAAGTTGAATTTTGCTAGGTATACAATTTGTCCTGTAAACTTATAGAATGGTCTCTTCAGGGGAAATTAACGCTTTATCGCTCCCGCTCTCAGTTGAACGAAAAGTGCAGCTGGTGGTCAGGTGAGGTCATACTGCTGGAGACGATTGTAGCTCCTGGCGCAGCTCTTCAGCGGGATAAGCAAGTATTGATATCACGAGAAGCAACTATCGCTTAGCTCATGCAAGATTACGTGAGCGTATGAATGTTTCTTCATGTTGCTGGAAGCGTCAACCTTGCTTGGCAGTGCAATGTTACAGCTTAATATCCGTAGAGTTTTATGTGAGACATCAGTTGTAAATGCATCAAACTCAAGCCCAAGTGTCTCATCGATGAGACACTGGAGCACTTTTAGTGAGACACTAGAGCGTCTCTGAATCGGGTCTGAAGACACTGGTATGCATCCTAATCTTGGGTGTCTCATTGATGATGCATCTGCATGTCTTGGTTTTGGGACAAACGTCAGATGCCCCTGGGTGTTTCAAAATAGTGCTATTATTTCTTTCAGTGAATGGTCCATTTTAGAAGTCACTATTAGCTGCAGGCGAAAATCAATGGATTTGCACGGAAGGTAATCGCTGGGCGTACTTTAGTGATAAATTTTGAGATTATATATAGTAAGACAAAACAAGCCTTCAAAATTGGTCAGGATGTGGGAGATTCAGCTCCAGGTTCCGACGAGACAAGTGTGGTGCAGAGAGCAAAAACGAATTGTAATTTTTGACTTGCGATGATAGAGCCTCGCAAGCTGAAGTTGCGTTTTCAATTTTAATTAATTATTTGGCATAGAGGATTGCGCTACATCTTATTGCAGTAGGCTCTGCTTGAACGCGTCAAATGGGCGTCCACTGTAGAACCTAAAGAATAAAATTACAAACTGAGCAGTACATAACTATGGAAAAATAAATCATATCGCGAAAAATTAATTTTGAGAGGGCCGTTGACATACATACAGCTGGTTTGTGAAATCATTAAAGTTTTATGAAGCTGGTTAAAGGGAATTTTAACACAGTGAGGCTAGGGAATTGGGAAACAACCATTTCATTGACCCTTTGTAACGGAATACTCCTTCAGAAATCTCAGTTTGCAATTTTGTAAAAAAACGAAAGTTGACTCATCCAAAGCTCTTTGTTTTGATTGGGATGAAGAACTGCATTGCCAAAAGCAATATGTTGTCCAAGGCGCCCCAAAGAAATGCACTCATCCTTTGACTGACGATAACTCATTTATTTTTGTTATGGTTTCACGTACAACTGAGTTTTCATTTCTGACATTTAATATTTTCAAGTCTAACGTTCTTCGCTTTGATTTGACTCATAAGACTTGTATCTATGTCAAAAACCACTTACATCAAAACAAACTCCATGGGTACTGGGCAGTCAAAGAGTGAGTATACATGTTTTGGGGACACCCTGGGTATTCCTAGTTCAGTTTGATTCTTTGTTTACCCTTGAAGTCTTGATCATCGCAGCTTACCTCGTAAACTTTGTTTTCGTTGAACTTTTTCATTACAAATTAGCCTCAAATTCTGCATATCCTATTTGATGTTTTGCGGATGGTTAAGTTTTACACATGAGAATAGTTTAGTTTTCTTTTTTTCTCGATAGGACGCCTCATTTTTGTTTGAAAAACGATTGAGAGTTCATTAAAATTACTCTGGGGATCTCTTTACATATAACACAACAATTGATTTGGTATGTCTTTCCCGGCAACATGGAAAATTGGTTTTAAGATCGCATCCGAAATTTTAATATTAGAACAACTGGGGAGTTAGTGACGCCTGTATAACTGATGCGCCCATCACACACTTTCCGTCGTTCAAGTTTCAGTTCGTAATTGATGAAATCCTCCTAATACAAATGTTGAAGATTTGTAGAAAAATACGACCCTTCAAATTTCACGCACGACACGAGAGAGACTGAAACGCAGCAAATTCATGTTATCAGCCTATTTTGAAGCTCAGCTTGCGACCCGAATATACTCATCTTATTTTCAAAAAGAATTTTACAATTATTCTCCAAATAATCTAGCTTAGACTATCTCTATTCGCTCCCACTGAAGGCATTACTGATGAGGCCTTTTGCATTTCAATAACAAAACTGTTTTTTAAAGGTGTGAAAATTAAAGTTGGCTTATTGGATGAAAATTATGTTAAAAGATTTTGCTTGTAAGGAGAATTGTAAGTGCAACATCTTTCATTCTGGTGTACATCTGGGGTTGTTTATTTAAAAAATTTTTAAAACATTTGAAGACGTATTAACAACAAGTACAGTATTTAAATTTTATTATTTATGACGAAACCTGTTCTAGGTACCAAATATATCACTGAGGATACTGGCCAGAAGGCAATTTTAACACTCTAGAATAGATATTGGGTTGGCTATCGGACGTCTGAGTTCCATTATTATTCATTAGTTTGAAATTTTCAAAGTTTGTCCACATAAATTGAAAAGCCATTAAATTAAGCCATCAAGGAAAAAATTTCAACACAACTCTCTCCTCAGTTTTTACTTTGACAAAGCTCGACTTCAATGAACACAAAGCTTGGCCAATAAAAGTTGAAAAAATTCCAGACTAGCTTTTGAACTTACAAATGCTAAAATGGGGTAAGTCGTTGGAATGTTTAATTGCTAGCGAACCACCCTACCACACACACACACCCATGATGCATGCACCAATATACAGACAAGGCCCCTAACTACTCACACCCATGATGCATGCATAAATGGTGTAGCCAAGCCACCCTACCACACACACCCAAGATGCCATGCACCAATATACAGACAAGGCCCTTAACCACGCACACCCATGATGCATGCATAAATGGTGTAGCCAAGCCACCCTACCACACACACCCATGATGCCATGCACCAATATACAGACAAGGCCCTTAACCACGCACACCCATGATGCATGCATAAATGGTGTAGCCAACCCACCCACCCTATCACACACACCCATGATGCATGCACCAATATGCGGACAAGGCCCCTAACCACGCACACCCACGATGCATACATTAAAGGTATAGGCAAGTCACCCTATCACACACACCCATGGTGCATGCACCAATATGCGGACAAGGCCCCTAACCACGCACACCCACGATGCATACATAAATGATATAGGCAAGTCACCCTATCACACACACCCATGATGCGTACATCAATGATGCAGGGAAGTCACCCTACCAAACACACCCACGATACATCAATGACGGTAGTTGAGGTCACGAGCTCATGAGTGGCGCGCTCCCGTCAGGCTCGGGCGAACAACAGCTAAGTCGCTACGCTCCAATTATTGTCATCTCTTTGTTTTTAGCAACTTTTAAACAGTGATAATGCTTATCTATTTATATTCATTGGTTAACATTTATGTACTCATAAAACTTTTACAGTGTGTAATAACTAATTTAGTAAGCTCACCCTACTTTTCATTACACTGTACTTACACATTTTTTGCAGTCTATCCCCCATAAATGCCACACAGAAAATGTTTTTTCACGGAATATTATCAATAGAAATTTTCGTAAACGTTATATGGAGTACAGAGGCATTACTCATGACTTAATCACCCAAGGGTCGTTTGCTTTTTCGTGCTATGTGGTAATAAATTATAATTAAACAGTGTCTCTTAACGCATATTGTCGTCAGATATTGAGACTGAGAACTAAGCTGGGTAGTTCCATGTCAATAAATTTTATTATAATAACGGTTGAACAAAATTATAATGATAAATCAAGAGTATTAATTGATAGAAAATAACATTTATATTAGAGCTGGCTTTCACAACCACTTCTAATTTAGGTTAAGAGCCACTGAGTGAGAGGGTTAAAAGTTATTACATAGGTAGCGGGCAAACCATGAAAAAATTTTCCAATAAAACATGAACCAGGATTCAAAGACACACAAATTCATTACCGGAATTGGAATTGGTGGTCTTGGAACTTCTTCGAAATCCACCGGCCACTCCTGCATTGGGTTACAAGCAATGAAAATGAATTTAATCTCTGTCCGAGAAAGAAGGACACGGTGTAAGGAAAGAAGCCAGAGGGCTTCCGACGCTGGGCCACATGAACACGTATGCGGTGCTCAAAGCATGTGAGGGGGGCAAAAAATTACTCGTACATGAGGGGGTTACAAAGCTCATGAGGGAGTACAAAGCACGTGGGGGTACAAAGCACGTGGGGGTACAAAGCATGTGAGGGGGTACAAAGCACGTGTGGAGTGCATACAGCACGCGTGGAGGTGAAAGACATCAATCAGACAACGATCGGATGTGTGATGCAGCACGGCTGTGAAGCGACGCTTCCGAGTGAAAACTGCAAACGAGCTTATGTCGAGTCGTTCAACATCTAAATGAAAAATGCCTACGTTTACTGTGACATGAACTGCAATAAAAGACATTTGATCATTGCAATGAAAACAATGATTAGAATCGAAAACTTTAATGCAAGCATCTAGGGCTCTTTTATGAACATCGCTCCCAGCCAAGCGTGACAATATCAAGACGAGGAGTAGACGAAGCTTAGGAAGAAATGCATCAAATGACTAACTACTGAAAAAATCATGTCTAAGACACAATCTTGAAATCAAATTACTGCAAAAATCATAATTCCCCTAAATCCTTAAAAAAACATTCTGTTTTAATGTGAATTCATCAGTTTACTGCAAAAATCTATTTAAGAACAAGTATTTTCTGCGGTCTAACGACATGGCAAGCAATTTGAACACGAAAAATTGACATGCAGATTGCTAGGTTTCTGTAACACATTTGTGAGTACATAGTTCGTGAAAGACATTCGTGAACTTGCCTGTTTGTGTAACACATTTGTGAACAAATTACGCATTTCTGCAGCTCATTCGTAAGCGCTCATGCCTACGTTCCACATTTTGTTTGTGTATAGCACATTCTTAAAGACGCAGATTTGTGTGAGATATTTTTTGGTGCGTGATATTCAATGCCCCGCACATTTGCGTGAGCCTTTTTGCATACGACGTTCATTGACACGCACATTTGTGTAACATTGTATTTAGTACAGCACGTTTACTTGGGTCAATCATTCGTGAACTCGTACATTTGTGTAACACATTTTCCTGTAGCAACTCCTGCTACTGACTTGAGAATTCTCTCATAAGTAAATGACGTTATTCTTGAAGTCGCACTGTGGTTAGCCATACCTAATATTATACTGTGAACTACAGATCATTCATTTATCGATAGGTAAAAATTGTTCTACGCCTTGCAACTGAAGTTGCGAGTAATGAACGTCAACGGTGAACTAACTACTGGTCAAGTTAAATTCAGTGCTAACTTCTCTAAACGCTAATTGCATATTAGCGCTAAATTGTGTGCTGGTCAAGTTCTCATTACAAACACCAAATCAAAGCTCTCAGAGAACGAGAAACATGGTGCAGACCATGAGAAGCACTTGACAAGCAACAGTCTCTGATAAGCAAAAACCTACCAGGGTGTGTTTCAAAATTGCACATTCAGATTAATTTAGGAATTAACTTGCCTCAATTTTTCAAATTTAATTTCAGAGATAAAATGCAACGTCACTGGTCACCCGGAGGCAGACGATGTTTAGAGAGAACATCGGACCTAACGCTGCAGCTCGGGCAAGAAGACAGAGGACGCAAGAATTTACCACTGTCAGCTGAGACATCAGCTGGGATTGTACAGCAACGGGGTTTTCGACGGCTGACTGCTACCACATCACAGCGAGGCTTTCTTCTTGCCTCATTACGAATAATAATGGCTGTGAACAAGAAAGTAAATCACGACAATGAACTAATAATAGATTTGACAGATTGCAGATAAATGTAATGAAACCTGCCACAATCGAACTTTGACATTACAGCCAAATTTTCAGTTTAAAAATTGATTAAATAGCTACTGCTAGTCGGTGTCCACTGCTGTCAGTAGACAGAAATTAAATCCGAATGTCGGAGCCGCAATTCAGAAGGAAAGTACCAGAATCATGGCTGTTCTGATTGACCTAAAACAACCAAGGTGCAAACTACAAACGGCTAACAAAAATTATGCCCAGCTATAGGACCACAATCCGGTTGTTAAGGCTAATGAACTTGTTTATATGGCGAGAGAAGCGAACAGAGTTTACCAGCCTGACACGATTGCTAAATGCACGCTTCGTGGTAAGCAGATGTATAATCCTCTATTCCTACCATTGAAGCAATCTTACTGTCTGTTTTCGGAGTTTTTTACCCGCACGTCAATTTCTGACTTTGTTACAAAAATTCTATATGTTCTACAATAGCGTCATGGAAAACGGCCACGAAATGCTGAATAATAACTTTTTTCAGAGGAACCAGCGTGCGCGATTGTGCAATGTAGTTCATCAGTTGGAGTTGACCAAGTACCAGCTTCAGGTAAATTGCTTAGATGGTTTGTGTGTAGGAAAAAGTTTCGCAACACCAGCTAAGCTAAAATATTTAAACTTTCTACTGTGGAATGAGGGCCAAGACAAAATTAGGGAATGACTCACGTCGGGATGGTAGCTGATGCACTCCTTGGGGCGACGCCTGTACTTGTTGCTGAGCAGATGCTCGCAGTGCAGGTCGTCGGGGTACGGCACCTCCGACGGTTCTATGTCCACCTTCTGGCTCTCGCACGGACACTTGTTGTCTACCACGATCAGCACCAGGTTTGTCTTCATGATCTTCTGAACGCTAAATGGCCTGAAATTCACAGAAAATTAATGCCAAATTCCGAAGAAACACATATGAACAGCTTTGCTCGATTTAGGGCTCGCATGCTCGTACAAGAAGCACGTAAAGCTCACTTCCCAATTCACTCAAAACGTACGAAGTTTTTGCAACCGTTTCTTACACACATGCAATGCGTCTGTATTAAATACGATGTTTCGCAAGAAACATTAAATTAATTTTTTGAACAAACTAGAAAATCTGTTGCATCTCCAGTTGTGTGTATTCGTACAAAGTTTTGAAGAAGACTTGCCCATTCTCAGTTGCAAATTATTTCTTTATCAATAATTGTTGTACAAACAGAGAGAGAAAAATCAGGAATTGATGAAATACGAAGAAACTTAAAAGCGAAGAAGGCTGCACCATGTGTGGAGATAATTTTGATTAAAAAATTGATGTCGCGTTATAAAGTAGCTGCAATGAGAAGAACATCAAAGACCGGCTCAATTTTCGCTGCAGGTGCCAACATTGGATTGCTAAACAATGGGGCAACGTCATTTTCTCCGATAAATCTCCGTTTCACCATTTTGCGACCTTCGGGAAAAGCCTCGTGCGACGAAGAAAAGGCTAGAGATTTAGCAAGGAGTGTGTTGCTCCAACGGTCAAGTGTCCTGCCATTCTTTACGTCTGAGGCTACTTTTCAGGCATGGCAACTGGAGCACTGACGATTTTCCCTAAAAACACAGCAATGAATTCAGCCTGGTACCTGTAAGTCTTAAAAGATCATCTCCTTCCAGCGATAGCTGATCAGTTTCCCGACAATGAGGTGGCTTACCAACATGATGGTGCTCCTTTCCATAATGCAAGATTGGTTAAAAAGTTCCATGATTACCATGGAGTAGAGATTTTGGGTCCTTGGCCAGGAAATTCAGCTGATCTGAATCCGATCGAAAATTTATGGCCGATCATCAAAAGTCGGGAGAACAAGAAGAAACCAACTAATTTACCGCAACTTGGAGCCTTAATTGATGAAGAGTGGAGGTCCTTTGATCATAATATCATTGAAAAATTAGTAAATAGCATGCCAAAGCGCATCAAAACAGTTTTGAAAAAGCGTGGCCAACGTAGCAGATATTGAGAATAATTACTTCTAAGTTTTGCAGGTTATTGAAAATTGTTTGTGGACAATTTGTGTTTTTATTCATACTGTATAATGTTTTCCGGAAGTAACCAATTAAAAACCACACAAGACTACACCTTAGTTTAGAGAAAAAAATAGAAAAACTCACCTTTCCCAAAATCGTTGGCCACACCTGTACCAATATTCAAAATAGGATTTTCTGTCGATATCTACAAGGATTTCAAAATACGGAAATTTAAATCCAGAGAAGTAGAGAGTAGTCTCGAGAATTTTTCTAGATATCACGTGCACTGCTTACTGTAAACGGAGTAAAAACCTTACATTAAGTTCTTCATACCTTATTATTATTTACAAAGTAGCCATCATTTCAGAAATTTGTTGAAAAAGAGTTCGCATATGTCATGAAAGTCAATTCCAGGATACTTATCTAACTCGTCAGAGTTACCATTGAAACAGAGCTCGTAACACTTCTCCACGGACAGAAACCTGGAACACGAGCTTCAACATCGTCATTAATTTTGATCATAGATAAAAAAAGAGAAAAAAAATTAGTTTTAAAAGCCGTCACTTTCCGCATTTGATACTGCCATTACAACAACACACAGATTTTGGAATTACTTACATTAGCCTGATCAAATCTCGAATGTGCACTACCATGCATTCATGCCTCCAAGAATCTGAAGAGATTACAAATAATAGAGCGAATTCTTTGCAGTGGAGCGAAAATGAGCTTAAAACTCTGCAATCTTATAGTTATGAACGTTATCTTCAACACTTTATATGCTCACCCCTCTTGGAAAGCTATAAAAACTATGAGGTCCAACCATATCCAATAAATATTTCGAAGAATTTGAGGACGTTAGCCAAGAAACGCATTTTGAAGTTGGAGCAAAAAATTACGGGCACAAGTTAATGAAGAATATTTTTTAGCATTTTAAGAACATTCAAAATTTATCATGAGCAAAACTGGGCACGAAATCCCGAGTATTCTGAAATATTAAGTCGGTGTTTTGGCCTGAATTCCACGGATCTAAGGAGATTTAAAAATTACTTGCGCAATTTCTTAGACCATATCAGAATTTTTTCTATTTACATTTTTGACATCATTAGAAGTGCCTCATCCGAGAGTAGCGTAAAAAAAGCATGAATGATAAGGACATGTAATGAATCTTGTATTGCAAACAATGTGAAAATACTGGCAAATCATCAGGGCATACATCTGTGAAACAGCATCAACCTTACATGGAAAAATGAATTGGTGCTTGTGGGTAGGGACTGAGGGAAAGAAATGCAACTGTTTTTTCACCCACTCCAATTCTGGTGCGTGCGCGTAAATGGCATTTGACGGCGTAAGACTTGGGTAGTAACAGCGCGAACAGTCCACCGACTTGTTCCAGTTGACATTCTGTTCGTTCTGTTCCATTTCAGTTCAGTCCAGTCCATTTTATTCATTGAAATAGTTGTTTGTTACTTTCCATTTTATTTTATTACGTTTTATTCATTATCTAATTTCATTCATTGATCTAATCTCATCCATCCCATGCCATTCCATCCTCTTCCATTTCATCACATCACATTCCAATCCACTATGTTCCCATCCAATCACTTTTAGTCCTTTCCATTCCACTCTAATTTACCTGCCGCAGCCGTTCGTGTGGCAGTTGGACAGCTTCCCCTTCACAGTTTCGAAGACGCCGCTCGTGTCTTTGAGTTTGTCGTTGTTGAGGTTGTAGAGATAGACTTGCTTGTCACACGGCCGCGGTCGCGTCTTGTTGATGTACGCCAGCTGTCGCGAGGGAAGCAGAGAGAGATGACAGTAAACCATCACTTAATTAATATGTTTGAAGAATTATATCAAACTGCACATGTACCTATTGTCATATGATGCACTGAAATGGAAAAAAATTGCTATGCTACGTAGATGAGGCTTGAGAGAAAGTTTCAGAAGGAAAGTGTAAGGGTACGTGGGAAAGTGTAAGTGGGAAAGTGTAACAAGTCGAACGCAAGCTACTCTTATTCTCAATATAAGAAGAAAAGTTGAAGGGTGGAGTTCCTTACCGGGTAAGGAAAAACTTTCAAAAGCCACTATTTAATACAATTTTTGATTGAGAACATTTCCACACTGAAAATTTCAAAGATTATAAAGAGTTGCGTTTTTGTAGGGTTCTTATAGATGCAGAAATTTTTTAGCACTTGTGTTCTCTGTGCAGGCTACCTATGAATAAGAGAAATGGATTCCGAGCGCTGAACTCTGAGCTAATCAGACCAAATACGGTGCCCAACAGTTGAAACATCGAATCAATACTGAGTTCCGAACTCTGTGCCAGCCAGAATCTCTCGCCTATTGTGATATTGTGGCAGCTTTGGCGTTACTGATTTGGGAGTTCGTATCTTCTGTTGGGTTTTCCGGAGAATATTAGTAATGTCCTGGGAAGGGCGTCAGCGTCATTCGTATTTAGGGATTTGAGTAAGACGTTATAGTCTTCTGAACTTCTGTAGGATTCGCGGTAGGTAATTAATAACTTTTACAACCAAACAAGAATTTTATCAAATAATATTAACTAACTCCAAGTACAATCAAACTCATAAATTTGGTTTACTTCAAAAGGAGCAATTCAAAAAAGGCACAACACCAGTACTGGGTGCGGAAGAACCGACTGGACATTTTTGAGGACATACAGAGTAAGAATGTTCTAATGTTATACTCGCGGTTAGCAGCTCATATTATTTAGAAATAACAATAGTCGTTGGAGTCTATATCTTAAATTTCGTACACCATGTTCACAAATATTGCGAGGCATCGCGTTTAGATCTTCGGTAATTCACTCCCCTACCTCTGATATTGTGTGAAGACTACACTTTAACATATTACCTGTCTGACAACCGAGAAAAAAAGCTAATAATACTGAAATGAAATGATCATGCAGATTATCTAACACCTTCCTCGTAGAAACCAGACGTCAGTGAAACTCTTCATACAACATTGAGTAAATTTCGTGCTGTGTGAGCTGTTGCCCACAATGCTGTTGGAATCACAAGACACTAAATGTCGCCTGTTCAACACTCTCTTTATTCTTAGGATAAAAAGGAAAACCAACGTAGTTAAGAATCTCATGATAAAAAACTAACGTTTCGAATTATAAAATCCGAAATTATTTTTATATTTTATATTTTTTATAATCCGAAACGTTTGTTTTTTATCATGATATTCTTAGCCACGTTGGTTTTCATTTTTATCCTAAAAGTGAGATTTGCCAGAAATCTATCTATTTCACTTATTTCTCTTTATTCTGGGGTGCAGAATCCGGCCTATCACTCAAAATTGTGATGCAACACATCGCACCGTTAGTTTTGAGGAATGTAGCTGTCACTTCTGGATTATCCGGGGTTAGTTACAGACCAGTTGAAGAAATTTCGCTCATTGACAGTCCCACGTATGTAAATGTGCCTCGTTGCTTCTGAAGCTAGTTGCTCGGGAGTGATCAGAACAAGCATTTGCTCACAAAGATTTAGGCGATCGGTGAACAAAATTGTGTAACACACATCTTAAGCCATCATTATTTTGTAAGGATGGAAATTCATATCCATGAGCTGAATCCTCAAACTGCTGTCGGAGATTCCCAAAGCAGCTGCATGCCTTCGAACAGAATGTCTTTGCGACTGCACGCCCGATGATCTCACCAGCTACACATTTTTGAATTTCTGATGGACCTGAGTCGGTTATGCGTATCTCTTTTTATTGTGCTACTATGTAGTTGCCTTCAAACGTCAAACCAAATATTGTTCTGTCTGTTTCAATTAAAAGAAGCAATGCATCACAGAAGCCTTCTGTGAAAGTCTTTCCATAGGCTTAGGAAGAAGAATATGTTAATTGTTAC
This sequence comes from Morinoia aosen, assembly GCA_030386875.1. NCBI lineage: Eukaryota > Metazoa > Arthropoda > Malacostraca > Amphipoda > Talitridae > Morinoia > Morinoia aosen. The sequence continues at coordinate 17,087,006 of CM059575.1, read as the reverse complement.
TGGTCAAGTTTCAGATTTCTCCTAAAATATCCACAAACCGTTACACAGTTTTTAAGATTCACTACAGTTATTTGTGCTTAAGAATTTCATTACCGCACTGCTACGTAGCCCTGGCAAATGAATTATCAATGTTTTTAACTCTGAATTAATGATCATGTATCTATCACCTAAAACCTTCATCATATCTTTGAATTCAAATTATCATATGCTTCTTGCTTTAAGATTTCGTTTGTTAACTTTTAAATCCTTATTTTATAACATTACTATTTTTTGGGCATGCACGTGAGGCTTCTATGATAGTGTAGCGTGTAAATTAAATCTAGGTATCAAATTCCGTGGAGTTTTAGCGTACACTTTTATTCCTAGAGCCAGGGCAACCGTGAATGATCATCGAACATACAAACTAGCGAAAAATGCATGGGCAGAACAGCTCATGTCAGACGTTTTTACAGAACGTGATACTCATGAACTTTTGAGAAAATTTTTTATATCTGAACAAAGGAAAATATGAGTAAAGTATTATTTCTGTGAAGTCTATCACACGACAGCCAATGTTAATTCTCCGTATTATGACACGGAAAACCTAATAAACTGAAATAAAATTATTTTTTTTGGAGCAAAACTTCAATTTTGTAAGCAAAAATAGTTATTAATGCTACGGATAAGTATTATGCATCGCGCTTAGGTCATTTTACTTGTAAGATGAGACTTCTCACCTCCAGTTGAGGGAAGCCTTCAGCATCAGGTGACTGAGCGTAATCCTCCGAGATATCTGCAACAGTGCTTGCATTAAATAGGGCAAACATTTCACTAAAATAAAAACCTTCATCTTACCGTGCTGCACAATAGCTATAAAGAGTGAATCACATACTACAGAAAGTCCTAAAATATACTTTTTGTTCTCTTCTCTGCCTGCATAGTTTGATGTGCGGCGATGAAGGGTCCGCTACTCACAGCTGAAAGACCTGTGAGCACCGCGTGATCATTCAATGGGTTCTCTTTGAAAACTAATTGTAAAACATTGGCGGAACGAAAAGAAACGTGGAATTAAAGCACGAACAAGAGTAGACCAGTTTTGGAAACGAGTTCTTCGAGGGGACGGAGTGCCTTGCAACCTTTTCGATCACCTCCCTTATCTTTTGAAAATGTTCAGAGAAGAATTCCAACTGGAGAGTTAAGCAACACAGATTTGGAAAGAAGCAAATAGAAAGACATTGTTAGTTGTTTTGGGGCAGCAAATAGAGAGCTTATAAAACATTAAATCCATGACGGGACTTGATATCCGGGTTAGTTTCTTTAGCGTGAAATGTTACTGGCATCCACATCGATGAGGCAGTTATTTGTGCGTGATATTAATTTCAAAATAACTTTAATGCATCAGTTTTACCCTTAAAAGTTCTTTAACTGGTCTTTTTCGACATGAAATTAAATCAATTTAATAAATCTTCAATTTCATTTTACAATAGGAAAAAAGGTGATAAGAGGAACATGCAATAAGACTGCAGCGGCTTCGCCAGTTTTTGACGCCAATAAGGTCGTTAGCTCAAAAATACACATCAACAATTGTTACGTCATATCTATATTTGGATCACTTATCACACTCCTCAAAATCAAAATAGACATGAATTAGTACACTACGCGTCAGAATTTACAAAACTAAAAAAAACTTCATGGATAACTTCAGTTTCTCCGTTAGTCGTCGTTTTAATAGAATATTATTATAAATATAAGTGTTAGTTCGAACAACACAGATGCTCTCGTGAGCAGAGGAGAAACTCAATGCACACCACTCTCCACTCTGTTCACCGTCGTATTCTTCAGCCAAGAACTCGTCATGGTACTCAGCGTCCTCGTCTACGCCGGGGTCTGAATCGAAGAGATCGTCGTAATCGACAGCCTTGATAGCGATCTCCTCCCGCTCTGTGAGGGCGTAGAAGTTGTGAGCATTTTTCTGCAGGACCACGTTTTTTCAAGCATGGCCGCCCTGCAGCCTGCACAGACTGCTGAACTTGGACGGCTGCTGCTAACTTACGCATTGTCACCGTCACCTAAGCTGCTGACTCTGCTATTAGTGTCACATATTTTCCCTGTACAGGTGAAAGCTTCGGTACTCGTGAGCTGGCATTGTTGCAGAATCTATGCCATTGTTTTTGCTTTTGCATGTGTTTTACAGCTAGCAGCTAGCTTCACATGTAGTCGTTGATGGTGATTAAGAACTTCAATTACATAGGAAACGTTTGGCAAATGGTAGTATTCACCCAATTCATAATTTTATTAGTAATCTTGCCATGAACTTGTGGTTTCATCGTTACAACTGCCGATGTTATCGAGGGCCTTACTTCCACTAATACATAAATCAGAGGTTTAAAACGCGCTTGCGGTGTAGCGTTCGAAAACCTTTAACTTAATGCCTATAGGAATGTTTTCTCAATTCCTAGTCTATATATATGAAGCTTTATTTGAATCATGAACTTATCCTCTCAAAGCGAATACATTACTTACTCTCTTTCTTTCGAGCCATGTTTGATCCATATTATTTCCTCCTCACATCTGCAGGATAACGTCGTTGTTCATCGTATTAAAATATAAAACTACATGTAAATGAGATGAGCTACTGCAAGACTGACTTGTTGGTCTGCAATATGGAGAACCTTATTCAAAAAAATAACATTGTTTGATGTGAAGAAATCGATTGACGAAGGAAACAATAAACCTACTAAAAATAGCAACAAATGAAAAATAAACATTCAAATTCAAATTCTAAATCAATTAACCATGCACATCGAAATCCTTGTTCTAATTTCATTGCGAAACATGCTGACTGACTGAAATTTTATTTAAAAAATTTTAGTCAACTAATTCAGAAAGCTTTCTAATTTACTAATAGAAGAAGAAAATTACATCATGTTAGTTTGGAAAACGCAGTTTTCCACAGAAAAACTTCCACTCAAAAACTGCAAGCGCTTAGTAATTCAACAATTTTAGTAATAGCAATTCATTTCATAAAATTAAAAAAAGTAATAGAATGAGTGAACAATGAAAGAGTTAGAGGAATTGAAAGCTGATGAATTTTTTTGGAAAAGCGAAAAGAGAAAAAATGCGTCTTTACAACACCGCTTAATTTACAAAAGTATAGTTTACTAATTGAAACGTCAAGTCTATCTTACTCTGCTCTTTGGAGCATTAGCCAATTCCTGAACTGTTCTGGTCTAAGTATTTACAAGTCATTCCAGTTACAGTAGCTTGTATTCTATTTGCATTTTTATTCATAACTTTCTTAACGTTTTCACTCAAAGAGCTTTTCGGAAAAGTGAATATTTTGGTCAGGATCGCTCAGTGCTTCATTTTCAAATTCATCATTGAATTACTCCCAGTTTCACCCAGTTGAGTAAATTTATTCAACCAAAAATTAAAGAACTTCAACCAAGAGAAGCACAATAATTTTTTGACAGAGAAATCGAAGTTGATCTAGCTCAAGCACACCGTTGAAGCTGATTACGAAGAATCATAACGAGCACAGGCCCTCATTATTGGGTACAAACTTTGATCTGAGACTGATCGTTGTACAGTCCACATATCCAAATCTCACGGAGCGACTGCATTTGCATAGTTTTCCAAGTGTGCAATCCTTCTTACTGGTAAATTTTTTAAAACATAATGGTAAATCGATAAGTTAATGAAACTTGGCCGCTTCTCAAAAGGTGGTAGGATCTATGGCGATGTTGCATTTTGGGTCTTTTACACAATTTCCAACTAAATTCATACGATGACATTGCTAGATTTATACCTAAACGAATATTCACAGCTGAGCGCTAGGTTTTGTTTCCTTAGATGAAGCATCCTTAGGTCCTTTCCATACATGGTTGTGTTTTGTGGCGGCTGATGGAACCATATAACATTTTTTTGATCCTTTACCCGCTTTTGCTCAAAATCAACACCAGTTTTTTTTAAGTCAGCCTTCAAAATTCCCCTGCGCAAAGTTCGCAAGTAATACGATTCACTTATTAGTTCATCAAACTTCCTTGATATATGCCGAAAGAAACTGGCTAGCTATAAAACTTGAACACTATTTTATACACACTGAGAACAGTTTATTAATCGAAAGCTGTAAAAGATGTTTGTTATTTTGGAAAGAGGCATTAGTATGTTATGAGAGTACTTCAATCTCATATGAAACGCACTACACGGCAGTTATTCAAAAACAACGACGTCCAATACTTCATACTGACTGTACTACTGTTATTTTCAGATGAATAACGCACACAGAAGTCGAAGACTCCACAACCTAATTAGTCGTGTTAACTGTTGCACACAGGTGACATTGAAGGAACACACTTCAACCGGCATATTGGTGTTAGCTACCAATGAGTGACACGTTGGCTATAGCAGTTTCGTAGTCTATGGCGATGTCGTAAGGCTTCTCGTTGCTGCCGCCCTTGACGACCGTCACGACTGTTTCAGTGTACCGACGAGGACGGCTCTCGGCTGTTTGGTGAGCTGGCGAGTGCTGATTGCCTGAGTTCATACCATTCCACTGATTGGTCGAGCTGGGGCTTTCTTGCTGAGTTCCTTCTTTACAAGATCAGTTCAAAATCGAAACACGCCAGTAATGTAGTATTTTGAGAGTATTTAAAACTTGTGACTGCAGCTGTGTTTGAGTTTTAAAGTAAAATTTACAAGAAGTATTCGAATTTTGATCACAGAAGAAATTTGAAAAACCCTCCTGATAACAATCCTCTCCGTAAAATAAATTCAAAAGTGAAGATGAAATGTCAAGAAAACTTTGCTTTTTCATTAATTTGATCATTGAATAAAAGAAGGTTGCCAGTTTCTTTAATTCAATTTCAGAGATTCGTTGACCTCTGCGGCACTCGGCTGACTCAACACGCCCCCATTTGGGGTTAGTTTTTCTGGGCTAAGATTCACTTGAAAAATGAAATCAAATGAACGGAAAGAGCACGTAAAGTAAATGCTACTTTTAGTTACAGAACAATATGATATTCGACTTTCCAGGCTTAAAAGTTTTTTGTGCGTAAAAAACAATTTATCATTCATAGTTCTTACACTCACCTTGTGTTTCTCCATGACCTTCGTAGTCCGGAGCTCTTTCGGTCGCGAATGGCAACTGAGAATCATAGTCCACGGTATCGGGGTCATTGTTGTAGTTGTTGTCGTTGTTGGCAAAAGATGAAGTTCGGCCAGGCCCCCTGTGGGCGTAGCCGTAATCGTTACCGCCATGCTGGTCTGCACCTCTCGGTCCGTAGTCTGTGAAGCGGCGAGTGTTGTGGGAGCTGTGGCCGTAAGTGTGATGGCTGCGCTCCTCTCCATGCCCGTGGGGCCTGTAGTTCCCAGCCGGCCCAAATGCTTGTCTGTTTCTGTAGGAGTCATCAGCATACGCTCTGTGCTTCCGCGGGTGCCCATCTTCTTGTCTGGAAGCTGTGTCCCTCACAGGCTCCACGAAGGCGTACGGGTTCAGATTAGACCCGTGCAGGTATGCCCATGCTTCATTGGGGTCCCACAGCTGGTACAGTTGAGTCTTTACCATCACCCACATGAAGTTTGCTGCTAACCACTTTACTGACCAGTTGATCAATTGAAGAGGCTGGAAAACGGATAAATTCGGTGAAAAATACTAGCTAATTTTTGAGAAAAAAATGATCTACAGTACTAGAAATGAGTGACTGCGATGACACCGTAGATAAAGACACAGCGCAGTGGCGGTAGTTTGAAGGACATGTAGTCGTGCGTAGTAGTGTATAGAGTGGAAGGGAAAATGATTGATTTAAATATACGCTAACATGCTAGCTGCTCTGAAATTACCATAGTCAACATTGAAGAAATGAAGGAGGGTACATAACACAGCAAGCCGTGATTTAGAAATCGCAAACAATAGTGACAAGTTCTGGATCACATCTGCAGGGAGTGGCAACGTATTTACAGCACCGTACCAATCATAATGGAAGCGGTATTTTTACATGATTAGAACAATTACTGAGCTATTTTTTTATGTATCCTTTCTCTCTGACATTTACAACCAGTCCTAAAGGAAGTGCATGACATGAACAAATGTTTGCTTAGATGATGTGATCAATGACAGTAATGCCTGTAAATCAGTTCAATTTGCTAGAAATAATTTAGTATTAAAAAATAAGTTGAAGGTAGTATACGTGCGCTATGGATTCAATAATTAATACTGCAGTACTTGAGTCAAGAATTAATCCTGAGTCTTCTAATATATACATTTATAAAGATAATAGCGATGAATTACTTCGCACAATAGCTAATGGGTTTTTGCCACAGACTCATATGTTCTTCCCTAATTCTGCTTAATTTGATTTTATCTCATTTCAACACAGAATGTGGCTTTTATGCTGGTACCCATATTAGATTTCGTTTTTTAAGTGTACTCATTCCAGAGCTATACTGTACATTTGCCCAAAGATGCATTCACAACCAGAGTAAAAAGCTGCGGCTCGATGAACCTCATGCGTAAAGATTCATCGAATTATGGGTCTATTTGCGTAGTGCACGACTGACTTCAATATATACTTAATTTCTGTCATGTATCTACAACAACTGATTTGGAAAACACTGGGTCTTAAGCTGTTGACATCAAGCATCACCGGCATTACGAGCCGCAGGCGAGCACTCACAGTGAGAAGTATGGAGGCCATACTGCCTTCTCTGACGATGTCGAGGCACACAGCCTGGTAGTCGTACACTCGCACTTTGTTGTACACGTCTGACATCACCAACGAGTTCATGATGGTGCCTTCTATTTCACCGAAGAATCTGAAAGCATCGTAAATAAAATTAAATGTTGAAATAGATGCTTACATTTGTACTCTATCTGTGGTGTGTTTCGTAGAGAGAATCGCAAGCCGAAGTAAGCGTATAATGTACGTCCAGTTAGCTGGAATAATATCCATATGGGCCGCTGGTTATTTTTCATGCAAACTTTTTCAAATCAAAATGAAAATATTTTTCCCGTACGTAATACGACGTAGAAAGCCGCTAATTGAGAAAGGAGACTGACTACGGGCCTCATCCAAATCCATTAGCTCTTCTTCTTGTTTATGGCTAGATGCATGCCAGCTCTACTGATAAGATTGGTTCGCGAGTTCATATTTAAAAAAAACGATGTTGGTTAGATATCAACGTAATTTGTGCTCTAACATATCACGTGCAAGAAACACAGATGCATGAACAGTTGAATTAGGAAAGTATTTTTACTTTTATTCCAATATACGTAACTTAAACATTACAGAATTTAGGGTTCTTCCCTCATTTGACTGAAGTCTCCACATCAGGCTCGAATGTTCTTTGTTAATACTATTTAATTTAATTTAATTTTATGCGCAAAATTTATTCAAGATACAATTTTTGTTTCTTACAATGTCTCCATATCGTTTCTGGTCACTCTGGTTTCAACCAACCTGCCGGTGTTGGCATCCTTCTCCGAGGCAATGATGAAGCCAGAGTCGTCGAGGAGGTAGCAGTCGAGATTATCCGTCGTGCACAGCTTGTCATCCTTGCATGCCGAGCTCGAGCACTGCACAAAGCGACGTCCTTTTTATTCCTTCTACCAAGCTAAAGTGTTTTGGGCTTTTGAAAACTCTTCCCTGTTTTTTAGATGAGACTCAAGCTATTCATGGTTTTTGCATAGATTTATGAAAGTCGCTGGTGAGCAATGACTTCGATTTTCCATGCGATTTTTCCATTGTGAGCTGAAAGGATCTTTAGATCTGATGTCAAAAATTGGAACAGGTTGATGGTTTCATAGAAGCTTAATTCTTCATATCGAGTTTTCACCATTGAATTTACAATGATTGACAACATTTTAAATCGAAACAAATTTTTTCCCAGTTTTCGAAAAGCGGACGACGAAAGAGAGTAAGTGTTTGTTTACTCTCATTATTCGTTACTCATGAGTTAACCATTGGGTCATGTACAGAAGATTTTGAACGAAATAGCTGAAAGACATGTGATGTGAAAATCCTCAACAAATGCATTTTGTTAATGCTGTCAAGCTATTATTTGTCCTTTTTTGCTGTGTTGTTCACCTCACACAGTGATATGTGAAAAGAAACAACAATAAGCAACGCTCAGCATTGAAATACAGTAATAATTGCGATTTTTACTTGATAGGCAGAGTTAGGCCCAGGATATCCCACATTTTCCAACTTCTTCCCTTGCACATCAAAGCTGAATTAGTTAGTGCAGAGGCATTCACTCCATTCGATTTTTGTTTTTCATGACCTACATTCATGAATTACCAGAAAGGCATACCAGGAAACCATTGAGATGTTTTCAAATTTCTGAATGACTCAATCCACCCCGAAGTCTGTCATTGCATGATGATCATCTTCTGGCCTTGCTGAACTGACTTTGTGTAGGAGGCGCTCTCAATCAATTATGAGTGTAGGTAAATGGAACTGTCACCACTAGAGAAAACGAAATGAAAAAATTTAAGGATAGCTCTGAAATAAAAACTGAAATGTTGTAACGGGTGGTGCAGAGGAAACGCATGTTTTTAGAACCGCTAATACGCGGCGACGGGAGGGGGTATTGACCTTGAACGAATGTTGGCAAACGGCCCATACTATGCCGTTTTAGTCGCTATGGAGCGTTGGAGCGTACAACATCGTGTGTACGTTGTCGAGCAGTTTTTTAATCAAAAGTGTACATCAACAAGCCTCGCACACTCGATGACCTTAAGAATTCCATTCGTCAGGAAATTGAAGCCGTGCCGAATGAAGTGTTGGAGAGAGCCGTCCGTAATTTTCAGAAGAGGATCCAAATTGGTATCCAGCAAGAAGGACATCATCTCAAAGACATTATTTTCCGAACCTAAATATCGTATGTAATTTCAAAAACTGCATTAAAAAACCTATCATTTAATACTTGTTTTTATTCATTTCAACCCATTGTGGCCCAGTAATTCAATATTGAAAAACATGCGTTTCCTATACACCACCCTGTAGAAGCCTTTAATCAGCAAGACACACATAATTTTCAAATAGACACTCAAGCGCGAATAATATATCATTGAACATAATCCGTAGTAAAAATTATGATGATATACAGATTTATCGATTGAATTATGAAAAAAACACGTTTCAACTAGGAAAGAGAATCCTTTTAAGTAAGAGTTCGTGTCCACAAAACAATGACTCTTCAATCTTTTCTATGGAATGGTTCTCGAGTGCATATCACTAAGCAGGTACGAAGAAGTCGAGTACAGCAGTTTCACGAATCGACCGCTTTTAGGTACCCTATCGATCAATAGGAAGGTTCAGTAGCACTGCAGGGGCAAATTATTTTGTCCCTATTCAGAAATCTTCCGTTGATACTGGCCATTAGATCCTGAAAGAATGCCTCAAGATGTATCGATGTATCCTTTCTCATGAGAGTGACTCATTTGGAGCTAAGGAATTTAATGGAAAAGTTGAGAACATTTACCTTTTTCGTGCCATTGATGAAATGGTCAATGAACTTGGCGAGCGTGACGGTGACGCCGACGACCGCCACTGGTGCCTTGTTCATGTCGTCCTGACGGACGTACACAGCTCGCGTGACGGTCATGAGCACTTCGCTGAGGTTGCGCGTCCCTGGGGAGTACTAAAGTGGTTACTATGCTCTTCTCTCACGGAGGAGGCACAAAGGACGCTTTTAGGCGTTGAATAGGCAGAAATGTTCGAGACGCTATTCAATTGAGAGCGACAGAATTAAAACATTTGCTCGGTCGTACTTCTATTATTTAGCAGTTACATGTGTTAAAATTCACACCTGCTGCACACATGAACTGATTGGTGAAAAACTATCTGATACTAATGGTATAATAATTTTCTTCACTTAGATAATTCAGAAATGACACCTACGTAAAAATTAGACTGATTAGGAATTGAATAATATTAGAACTAAATTTTTCACTGTGAAGAAGTAAGAGAAATTTTGTTGTCCCTGAATTTCCAAAGAATTGTATGAACGAAAAACACGCTTAACGTTACATACGATGTAAAAATGATTTCCTGAGGTCTTGATTACTTCTCTACATTGTGAGGTTGTTAAAGAGTAGGCTACAAGCTGACAGGACAAAATTATATACGACAATACGTAGCATTCATGCACCAACCGGCATCAAAAGGCACTGAGTAGACGTAGGCGTCCTTGTCTTTCTCATAGTAGTCGACGGCGCGTCGGTACCACACCTCGTCCGTGGCTCGGTTGTGCAGCTCCAGGAAGTGACTGCGAGCACATCATGGCATAAGACAATCAATATCGACCTTATCTAATGACTGAGCGTGCGGTATATCCTAATATCGTGAACCTTTCAGTCAAAAGTTCGAGCGCCAGTCATTAACGACAAGCGTCTGCGCTGCGACGCAACTCCTGCATCCAATGTAAGCACCGCACTTATTATTTTTTATGCCCGTCTTTAAAAATTAAAAATAATTTATACTAATTGAGGTAGCAGTGTTGAAGGATTTATTTGTTTAGTATTGCACATCCGGACTCAATTTCCTCACTAACTTCACTCCGCATCATCAATATCATCAGTATCAGTGATCGGATCTCTCCAGTATGATGCCAGACCACACTGTCTCTAGTTACTAGTGCCGTAGAGCCACTTACGGTCCATTACTGGGAGGTGCATCAGGCGTGTCTTGCCATCTTGTGAGGCCGCTACGCGTGGCCACGAAGGCAGTGTTGATGCCGGTGCTGTTGTAGTAGTCCTGGCTGCAGTGGAAAGGCAAGTATGTCAGCCAAAATGGTCGAGAGGAAGTGAACGTGAATGATACAATGTAGGGTTGGCAAGTACAGTGATAAAATATGGCGAGGGTATAACGCACGTGAAGATTATGAAGTGTGTTAGGTGGGAGGCACAACCAAAGTGTGCTTTGTAGAAACAGAAGGAAACATTGCAGTGGGTTAAGAAGTGTATAGTAGGAAACACTTAGAATTACAGTGTAAGCAAGAAATAAGAGATAGCGAGAAGTAGGTGGTAGACGGGAGCCGTTGAGTTTTGGATATTATTTAAAGATCGACAGAAGTCAAGAATGAAAGTAGATGGCAAGGCCTATAAACTTTGAAAACCAAGAATAATGTAGTGAAATAGTATTAGATGACTAGGCACGTAATGAGAAGAATGTGGAGAAATGAAAATCTTACTTAGAGTAAATGGTTACACTTGGAGTTAAATCAAGTAAAGCAATGTGAGAAAAACTAAAACAGTGTCCATTGATTTAAAGTTTTTTGAGAATGGGCTTTATGGATTTCATTTCCAAATTATTGAATGAAAACCAAGGATGACGTTTTCATCAATAAACTAAAGTCGCAAATTTCAAGTGCTGACAATTTGGCATTCGTTTGAGTGAATTTACGAATTGCGACAAAACTTTTCTCATGCGTTTGCAGAGTGAACAATTCATTACCTTGATTGAATGGTTTTAGATTAAAATTGAATGTTCTCTTGATAATGTAATAAAATCTTCAAAGATTGAGGATGATGTATTGAGAGTGAGCCAAGTATGAAAGCACACTAGTTGGATTTGTAAACGAGAAAAATTTCTTCCTAAACTGATTTGTCCACTGCCAGCATTATGTAGACTACCATACCGTCACTGGCCGATTGACTACAATTATCACACAGCCAGTTGCTTGTTGATTACCATGATAAGCTATACACAGAAGCGTTAAAAGCCTGACCGGTAATCATTACCTGAAGATATGATTTACGTTCCTATAAGTATCCCTAACATGGGAACATCAAGATTGGTTTTCTTATTTTTTTTTTGTTTCACAGTAAAATTTAGTATGCCATTCACTTGAAAATACGGAAAAAAACTCACAATTGTTTTTGCAATGCTGTCCGAGAAACTTAATGTTTTAGAATTCTGCAAAGCTGCTGGCTTTCTTAACTCGAAGGAAACTATTGAAGAACACTTACGAGTAGAATAATACGAAATGGAATATCTTAGTGCTACTTTAGTACGGTATGCCTTGTGATGTGCAGTACTCGCTTCTAATAAAATATTGAGCTTCGGCTACAGGTTACATGCCGTGGAAGCCATCAGCGGCATCACTCTGAATCATGGAATTATGAGCGACAATGTTGAGCGTAGCCGGTAAGAGTTTTCACGACACGCCAAAAATTTAAAAGCTAAATATATAATGACGGTATTATCCTGAAAAAATGTTAAAATTCATTTATAATAGTTCGAAAAAAAAAATTCCAAAGCGAAGAGAGCTAAAAAGTTACAGTACAAAGAAAAAATTAGCATCGAGTAAAATGATTTTTCAGAAATGGAGAAATCAGAAAGAGATGTCAAATAATGAGACAGGATAAAAACAGAAGAGCAAAAGGTGAGGTTGTTGAAATGAAAGGGCGATGAGGAAGTGAATACGATGGTGGAAGAGAGGGAAACAAATAATGTTCGCTGCCGTGCGAGAGACTGTGTCATTTCTAAGAAATAGGCGCATTTATACCACAAAGTAAACTTTGCAGTGCTAGACCAAATAAAGAGATCTTCGTGAGGTTCACTTACAGCAACCATGTCTTTATTTGGTGTTCAGTATAAATAGGCAGACCTTCAAGCATGTGAGGCTTTTGCACTAAATGATCCTGAAATTAATACTTTGTTTTGAGTAATTGATACTATTTTACTGCAATCCAATCCCACGACAATTCGAAGTTTAAAAGCGATCAAAGGAAGCCAGGTATTCGAAAAACGAAATTTATCAAGATCGTTTGCCTGTTCGGGAAATTCCTTGAAAATTTTTCATGCAAAGTGTAAATTTTCCTTTTTCAGCCCTCATAAGGTGCAGTGCGTCAGCCCTGAATTTTTATACGGTATTTTATGAAAAATTATTTCAATGTAAGTTGAATTGTTTGCTACTATTCTGCCTTTCATTCGTACGTATACACTTACAAAAAAAATGGTCCGAGGAGAATAATTTACACAGAGGAATTATCATTCAAGAATTCCTCGAACCAGAAATTCCTTGCAGAGATGGCCGGAAAGGGACTAACAAGATTTATTAGGCCAGATATAATCTTTAGAGAGTAAGTCAGGGATTGCTTGTGCGTCGTACAGACTTTACAAGGAAATGAAAGTTAATTTATGTGTTGTATAAACTCTGGAGTGTAGTTGAAGCGTTGGGTATGTGTCGTATGATATATGTATGAATGCACTCTGGTGTTCGCGGTGCTAGACAAGTACGAACAAAAATGCAGAAAATTAAAATCGCACAGAAAGAGGGAATATTAAATGAACGAGAAAGAGAAAATCTCCATCTCAAAACAGGTATTTATGATGAAAAGTGAAAGTGTCAGTGAGCATCCGGGTTCAGAAGGAAAAAGATTCAACTCTTAAGACTGTATCGGGGAGTCAAAAAGCAAAAAGAAAAATAGAATTACCATTATAGAGACACATGTCTGAATATTTCTATGGGTATGGGAGGACTGAGATCATCAAAAAAAAAGAGTGCTGACCAAAATTGGAAATAGTTTTTGTAAACATAACATGTGAAAAATGAAACACTTAGAAATAGGACACAGTTATTAAGACACTATTAGGTGAAGTAAGGAGACTGTGAATGAGAGTGGGATCCAGGCAGCTTGAGTGAGTGTACATAGTGGAGAGGGAGCAGTACATCGTCCTATGAGAGAATATGTTGAAGGGGCAAAACCCTGCAATGTGAGTCCCCTGCAGCTAACGTGCGCACCAGCTTCGATAAATTTTACTAATAATCTTAACATAAAGAACATGAAATGGGATTAAAAGAAAACCTTATGAAGTCACCATCGATGCCTGCTTCATCAGATTTTGTCGTAAGAACTTTTACCTTTACGTACCAAGATCGTGGAGGCTCATTGGAGCAAAATTGAGCCTATGGTGTTAGTCTGCGCTTCGAAAACAAAAAACTATGTAGTAAAACATACATCAATATCAAAAACATAGCATCAATATCCTGAACCATCTGATGGTGGAAATCCTCTTGGTTTTTAATCATTATTGTGTAGAGCAAACCTCACGTAGGAGAAATAATTCCTATACGCCGGCTCTGCGATGTGGGCGACTTGGATTTTTTATCTTCAAGAGAGCGTAAGACAACTGGCATGCGGACTGAAGAACGTCGAGGTCTCGTAGCTATACTCATTGAAACTTCATTTTATCGCGTACTCCGTTACCCACGATTATGTCCTTGTTCTCTCGCTCGTAGGGGTCGCTTCTATCCCAAGCAATGTGAAATTTTAAATCAATCTAAGTTCAATAGGTTATTTCTTCTTAGACAAAAATCAATAAGTGTTCTCAATCTCTTACACAATGACAGAGACTTTTAATTAAATTCATCTCCTGACACTTGGTTTATAGTCATTCATTCTGCGCTATTCCCAGAGTAGCGCTCTTATGAGTCTGTTGAGCATTTTCAAGCTCAAACGAACAAACGCTTAATAATGCCTTACTTTGAGCTAAGCTAAATGAATATGTATTTCTAACACCATCTTGTACACAATCATGAAGTATAAATAATAAAGATTTCAGGCTGCATGGTACATTTTTACTACGATTACACAGAAAAATATGGTGCTCCTTCTAGGGGGCGTGGTCGCTCCCCTATAATCAGATAAAATAATTTCAATATCAGATATGTAATACTGTCAAAATTACTTCAATTTGGTTTCTCTGCTATAGTTCAAATTCATGAGATTTTATTGCCATCTTGAAGAACGTTCCAATGCACAAATCGCCCGTGGTCTTCTCTAACTCTAACATTCTCTCATTCTGAACACAATATTTGTGGAGTCTTATGGGCTCTAAGTACGTTCGGAAATACTTACTTTTTCGCAGAGGAGGAATAAAAGGGGCGATCTTTTCGTAAATGTTAAAATATTCTATTATCAGTACGGAAAACGAACAAGATTTTGCATTTTCTCAACACCAGAGCTGAAGAAGTCTCACCTGTACATGAGTTCAATGTACATCTGAAGAGGACTAATGAGGAGACATTAAAGAGTGCGTTAGTTAATGGGGATGCAAACAAAAAGAAGCAAGATTCAAGTTCACGGTTCTCTCGAACGCTCAGCCATACTTTAGTAAAACGTTTCGAAAACTTCAAGGATGCGTTGAACTTCGGGAATGTGTTAAATAGGGAATGTGTTAAATAAATTTTACATTGTTTTAAGTTAGAATCAAATTACGAAATATTTCAACAAAAATGCACATTTATGATTTTAAAACACACACAAAAGAAACAAACAAAAATATATCGACTTTGAGAGACAGTGCTTTAAACTGTGCACTTTCAGAAATATTTGGTAGAGAAATATAGATGAACGATGACATGAAAATTGTGTTCACCAGTGCCCCCAACGTACCGAGTTGGAAACATTTACGTCAACACAAGATTAAGTGAATTAAACTAGGTCTTTGTCCTTCACAAGTACGAGGGGGTACCGAAAAGAACCCGAAATTACATTGTGATAGGTACAATTTTTGTATTACTGCATTCTGCTGCCAGAGGAAAATAAAGTTAACATTCGCGAGCCAATAAGACAGGTGTGTTGCTAATGTAGGTCACGTTCGGCTTGCGTGAAATTCTTAGTGACAGGTGGTGCGTATGATCGTAGTTAAAATGGCTGATTCTTGCAAGCAACGTGCGACTACAAAGTTTCGCTTCTTGCACGGGAAACGTGCACAATAACTCCTGAAATGTTTAAAAATGACTTACAAAGGTAATACAATTGAGAAAAATCCAGTGCTTAAGCGATTTTCTCATTTCTAAAGATGTCATGTCTGTTGATGACGAATCTCGCTCTTATCGGAAATTGATGAAAATATTGAAAAGATTTACTCAATCTTTTTAGGAGATCGCTGAAGAAACTTTGAAGAAGTTGTGAGGGCGCATGGAAAGACGTGGAGTTTATTTCGCTGAATTTTAAAGGAATTCGTAGCAGTTTGGCGGCTGGTTTTTCCCCCAGAATAAAGGTTAACATCGGCATCTTTGGGATGCTTCATTTCCAATCAAGCCTGATACATATGATCTAAGCATTGGTTTTCAAATGTCTTATAACTAACCCTATATATATAGGACACCATGACGGTTCCCCCGTAAAGCCGGTACCCATTTCCGACACCTGGGTTGAGTGGGGTATTGTGCTTGAGCTTTCCCTTATACCCAACGGGGAAAATCTCCGCGCCAGCGCCGGGAATCGAACCCGAGACTCCAATATACGAGCTCGATCCCTTAACCACTGTACCACGGAGAGCAATAATAGCGACTGTGTTCTCACAATCCGGTCAGTGCAATAAAAAATGGTTTGATCTTTGTACCTCATCTCGCCTTCCATCCGTCTTTGCTCTGTTCGACCAGTTTATTTCGCCGAATGCTAACCGACGTGAATGAAAAATGTTTTGTTGAGGTGAAGAGAAAACTCAAGGACGAATAAAAGGAATGGCTTTGTACAAGGGGTGGGAAAATAAGACTATAGTGTATAAACGCCAGAGGAGAGTACTGTAAAGAGAATTGAACAATTTTTTACATTAAATGAATTATTCACAAAAAAATGAGTTCGGTGTCTTTCGGGTATCCCTTCGTACGTTGACAAGTGAAAATTTTGTATAGTTAGGAAGTTGTTATGTGGAAGGTAATTGTGCTATTTTTTCGTGAGGTAATTGTGTTTTTTTTCTTCTTCAAATTTCATTGTTTTCTACATCAGAGAACGTTATTATAGTTTAAATTTTTCTGGAACAAAAACGTTACTTCCTCACCCTAAGAAAATTTTTTTTTAAACTAATCCATGATTTTCATATTACATGGAATCTACATACATTCACACACACACGCACTCACACACACACACTCATATATCAACATTAGTGATACATATAAATGAGTGGGTGTTTATATATACATTATCAACTGACTTGTGGTCGTCCGAACTCCTAACGCAAGAATTGAATGCAGTGATATTATGTAATTTTGTCTCGTTCTACATTCTTATACATAAAAAATACAGTGAGAGTTATTGAGCGTTACCTAAGATGCATGCAGCATAAAAGGGACTGTGAATGAAAATTGTCTACCAAATATTAAGCGATTTAATTTCCTAACTCATTTTGTGATGCGAAGCTAAAATATAATTTAGCAATCGCCTGTGGCTTCCTCTCCATTTAATTGTTTACATGAGAAGTTAAACCTAGTATTAGAATCACCGAAAGTTTGAGTTCGTATATAATTCAAATCTCAATGTCATAAAAGCATTTCATTGTCTTAATGCTTACTTTTCACTATTATTTAGTTATTTAAATAAATTTAAATTCAATTAAAAGTTAATTTATTCCACGAACTCCATAAAATTTATTTTATCAATGCAAATTCAACTATATGAGTAGATGATACTCATTACACTTTCAGAAACACAAGCGCTGACGGCACAGCGGTTAGACGGAGCTGTGCTGGGAAACGAACGCCGTCTCCGCCGACACTATACTAGCTCAAACTCTTTAAAAAGAATTATGCAGGAAAAACTGTTAATGAGTTTATTCTACCCATACCAAAATAGGTACGCTATATTTCAATCAATACACATACTGCAGGAAAACGTATCATGAGTACCACCTTATTTTAATATGCAACACTTATCCATTTTAAACGAGCAATGCTGAAGTCGCGAACAATTCAGCGAAGTGAAAGACAGTAAGGATTCTATTACACTGCATTTGTGGCGCACGTATAATTTGAGTTTGGAACTGCAAGACGAGGTAACCTGAAGGGAACATCCTAACAAGGCACTGGGGCTTGCAGATTTCCAGCAGCAAGAGTGATGTAGCTCTTAGCCATAATACGACCAACAACAGGAGTGACAGAGCTATAATACGTTCGGTAATAGTGTTTCTTAACTGCCTAAGTACCTCACTGAGCATCTCTCATATTGATACATATAAAATTCCTCGGACCTTCTTATTTTTTCTTATCCCAAGCCTCTTCTGTTCATCGTTGTTTTATAGTTACGAACTAACGAAATTTTTATTATACTTTTTCATTGACCATGAGTGAGATGGGTATTTTAAGAACTAAAAATTCCCAACCATTTTTTCTAGTTAGGTCTAAGAATAGTGCTACATGGCGCAGGAAATTGTGAAATACATGCACATCAAAAACTGCCGTTACGAACGCTTCTATGGCAGATTTACCGACTTGATTATCGATGGTAACGAATGCCGCTTTGTTTTCGTCGTAACCATTACTAATTAATCCATGTGTGTGGTACACAGAGTAGTATTTAAGGGAAGAGCATCACAAAGTACGATTCTCTATGAGATATAGAAATCTTTTGCAAATCTTTTCACATTATACTGACCCATTTACACTGCACAATTTAATCTGCAACGAAATCAATTTCAAATTTAATTTTCATCAGTTAGAATATCTAATGACACATCGATTATTTTTGCAGTAGCCCTTCCTTACGTTATAAGTCAAACTGTCATTCAGTATTCAACGTCTAACATTAACTCTAATACATTTTTTTCATTTAAGGTCTACAATATTTTTTGAAATAAGGATTAAGATTACAGTATTCGTTAGAATGACTCAGGAGGGCCCGGGAATACTTTCATACCTTCAAATAAGAGGATGATATGTACAGAAAATGTTACTTCTACACTCGAGTATACAAAGCTGACATTCTGTTAGCACTAAAGTTTTAAATGAACCAGCTATCATTGTGTTATACGTGTGTACTGGAAGCCATGGAAATAAGACAAGGGGCCTGGAATTGATTGATAATTACATCATATTTAGTGCAATCAGGAACTGGAGACTGCATCGTTCTTACTTTCTCATCTCCAGCAAGGATTACTTGCGCTGCTACTTTAGTGCATGTCCCCCCTCAGAACTGCACGCAACTTATGCTCGTCTATCAAGAAAGCTTTATCTCAGTTCGCGAAAAAGCTTCTGCGAAATATTAATTCAGAGTAAATAATACCCTCGGTGAATGGAGCAGCTTGTGATTAATCTCGTTCCATTCTAATCCATATATGGTCTTTTCATAATGAGAAAAAATTCAGCTTTCCGAGTGCGGACCTGACCGAATGGAGATGGTTCATGACGAGAGCGCTCGTTAGCAATTTCAACATTTCTTTCCTCACCACCACATTGCATATTGGTGTTCAGCCCTGAGAAAAGAGCTGTTCCATGACCATAGAAAAATTGTCCCCTGACTAACACTGAAGGTTCACAAGGCTTGTTCGCTTGGCTTACATCCTAGCGCTCACTTTGCACTGGAAGTGGAGTCACTGGCTGACTCGTTGTACACGTCCGTCACTTTGGCGTCAAAGAGCAGCGATTGGATGAGCGTCTTATCGCCTGCAACGAACGAGATGCACAGAAATAAATTGTCAGAATCCATAATTCTAGTCAATATAGTGATAGATTTTATTTACATTAATATAAGAGTTCAAGATATTTGATACAACATTTCGATAGGCTTTAAACGTCTAATAGATGTGTAAAATTAGCTACAACGTTATTTCAGTTTAGTCATGTATTAAATTCACAATATTTTTTATTTTATTTGCAAAAGCGTCGCGGGGCAAATATTTCTTTAATTGCAGATTTCCATTATAAAAAAATTCTCTGAAGAAAGTTGAAAGAGAGCAATAACATTCCTTCTATGTCAAAATTTCAGAAAAATTTACAGGAAAACGTAAAAAAGTGCTAGAACGTCTTGTCTCTTTCAATGAGCTTCTTGAACGTCGAAATACTTTCTGTTGGAGTCTCTTCGAAAGCATAATTTCAATTTTGACATTGATTAAAGGCTGGACTCTCAACCGTTTCGACTGCGGAAAACTGGATCTAAAAACACAGAAAAGCCTTGTGCTGCAAACTAAATTTTGGTATATAACGCAACAATACTCACAAAAATAACTTTTTCTCTTCTCCTCATCCCCTTGGGGTTGCTGCTTGGCTGCCGTGGGTTAGAAACGAGAGAGTTAGTCGAATTCAACACTCAATAATTAGGCAGTCACTCTCACACGTATTCTACTGTGAGTGAAGCTAGAATTTATAGGATCCCTAAGCCGAATTATAGATTATTTAGAAG
Source organism: Morinoia aosen (assembly GCA_030386875.1). Lineage (NCBI taxonomy): Eukaryota > Metazoa > Arthropoda > Malacostraca > Amphipoda > Talitridae > Morinoia > Morinoia aosen. The sequence continues at coordinate 17,066,896 of CM059575.1, read as the reverse complement.
CATCTCAAATTTTCTGATTTGTAATTGATGCGCGGCGGGAGAGACTCACAGGAATCCTTGTCAGGGTTGGTGGGAGGGATGGTCCGTGTGGACCGCCACTTCCAGCCCTGCATCCGCGCTCTGCTCAGGAAGTGGAGGAGGAGCGACTCTGGCGTCTCCAGGTACGGCGCCCCGAAGGGCTTCTCGTACTTGTACTGGCAGTACACCCTGCCGAGGCACACGGTCAGTAGTTAGCAACGTCGTGTAGTAATTGCCAGAACACACTTAGTATACGTAAACTTCTCGTACTTGTACTGGCAGTACACCCTGCCGAGGCACAAGGTCAGTAGTTAGCAACGTCGTGTAGTAATTGCCAGAACACACTTAGTATACGTAAACTTCTCGTACTTGTACTGGCAGTACACCCTGCCGAGGCACAAGGTCAGTAGTTAGCAACGTCGTGTAGTAATTGCCAGAACACACTTAGTATACGTAAACTTCTCGTACTTGTACTGGCAGTACACCCTGCCGAGGCACACGGTCAGTAGTTAGCAACGTCGTGTAGTAATTGCCAGAAAACACTTAGTATACGTAAACTTCTCGTACTTGTACTGGCAGTACACCCTGCCGAGGCACACGGCCAGTATAGTTAGCAAAATCTTGTGGTAACTGCCAGAACACACGTAGTAAACCTAAACTCATGACAACACTTTTTCCCACTGTCTTATTGTCGGAAATAAGAAGCCAATTCATCTTGCATTTAAAATTTCAAAAGTTATTTAGGGAAGAAAGAAACATTAAATCGGGAATGTAAAATCATAGTAATTGCAAACTCTCGGTTAGGATAACAAGCAGCTGATTAATTACTAGGGGAAATGATGATCGTGTCAGGGCAAACCTGGAGAGTGTCAAATATATATTCATAAATAGGAGAGAGACTGTTCAAATAGAAGATGAATAAATTTTCATTTATAATTCTAACTTTTCTAGCCCCTCCGTCAGTCAGTTCGCACGAAAACGCCCATCCTTCTACGATTATATCCTAATTAAGAACAAAATAACCACTTAACGTTCGTGTCATGAATATCGAGTGTCTCGCGTCTTAAATAACACTTCTCAACATTAATGCTTCTCTGATACTTGGTAGGGTAAAAATCGATAAAAATTAAATAAGAATTCCGGTGTAAATTTATTTCCTGGGAACAGTAGTATACTGTACCAGCAAAAACCTGTCTTATGAATTGCTTGCAAAAGCAGGTTTCTGTTTAATGGTCGAAGTCAGACTGAGCATAGAAAACTGGATAAGGAATTGATACTGTCGAAACCATTGAAGCTAAAAAACGAGTATCGCAGTGTGTCGTTCTTCTGTAGATCACACGTCTCCATAATTTCAAAATTTTTACACATAGTTGAAGAAATACAAATAAATGTACGTATGAAAATTAGTTAAAACGCGTTTTATCAAGTATTTTCCAAATAATTTCCCACGTAGTGTGTCATAAGAGTTCAACTTCTGAATGGTTATCCGATAACTGTTGTTGTGTATGTAGCGAATTAATGTCAAGGTTAGGTTAGGATAGGTTTCTACGAATTACAAATGATAGAAAAGGTTTGGGTAGAAAAGCTTCACATTTGATTAACAAAAACTTTCGCGATTTAATTGTAGGATATTTCATAAGTTCAGTGTCAGAAATCTACAAAGCCCAAACCCAGTGAATAAGTTGCCCAAAATTCAACTACGCAATTATTTGGTCTCCGCAACTCCGTCTTTTAAGTCAATTTTGTGTCCCGTCGTCAGTTTAGAAACTCGATTCTACACCTGAAGTGATCAAAGTCGTACAAGTGTTTCATGAGCATTTCAATAAACTTCAGTTCTTTAGTAGTTTATTTGCAGAAAAGTATCCCCAGGTCTGAAAAATATACAGTCGGAATTTTAGGAACAGTATTAAAGTTTAATACATGATAGGGAACAGCAATGTGTCGTATTCAAAGTTACCATGTGAATCAACTTACCATTCCGGATGAACGTTCCACGATCCATTCCGGAAATAGTGAGTCACTGGAAAGCACAAAAACAAGATAGTATTTAGGCAATTACCTTGGCGGAGGAAATGCTCTTTAATGTCATATATATCCACGGCAGTTACTAATGCATAAATACGAAAATTTCACAGTGAATTCAGTAATACTCAGTACACATTAATGACGTAATTTTGGACAATACTTTTTAGAGATTGTGAGAGTTTACGATTAGCTAGTATGTCAAACTTTTTATTAAGAGCAAATATAAGTTCAAATATACGATTTTGGATTGCCTCAAAGCTAATGTTAACTACTTCAGGATTATTAACATTCAAAGAAAATGAACAGAGATTACTAATAAACTAAATAAACCGAGTGAAAGCTAAAGCGTGGCCTGGTGCACTGATCCTCACCATCCTCCTCCGTCCTGCTGATCTCGATCTCGCCACTGAAGGCATAAGAAGGGTTGGGGAGCGCGATGCCGAGGCTGAAGGGCGTGCCTTCGATGGGGAAGGCGTGATATTCCTGGCGTCGAGTGACGACCCGCTTCTGGAGAGAGGAGTTCCCACAACAATTATTGAGTACCAATTGCAGCGACTTTCAGAAATTACGCATCAACGTATTAAATGAAGTAAAACTCTAAGTGATTAACTATCATTCAAAAACAAAAATAGTTAATGTTGCCCTGAGACAAGCACAGTGAGAATGAAGGAGGTAAACGTTTAAAAGAATGATGATGGGGTTTCGGCTTTTCTTAGGCAATTTTTCAAGAATATGTTGTATCGCTACATCAACTAAGCTATTGATGACAGGCGCAATGGAAGGAAAAGCTCATTACAAAAGCTGCTGTTGCGTTTAGATGAATTGACAAAGGAAGCCGTTACATCAGCCTAAAGAAATTTAATTGATTAAACAAAAAAAAAAGATAATTCAATGAAGAGTAAAAAAACAACTCCTCTCATGCTAACAACTCGATGAAGTAAACTACTGCTCTCCTTGTTGTCTATGTGGAGCATGAGGGCTAAATTCACCATATTCGTATACTGAAATTTATGGTTTGACTCACTTTGTTATTCACGTGGACGGTTTGACTCACCATGTTGTCCATGTGGAGCTTGACGGCTTGGATGAAGAAGAGCGGCTCTTGCTTGATCATCATCTGTCGGATCTGTGACACAGATATAAGTTCATTCGATTTCATGTAATTCCAGCACAGATTTGTCCCTAAACTCTAGCATCCTTTCAAGCCTGTAAGTATATTTCGAACCAGAATTTATTCCATCAGCAGCAGCAGCAGAGCTACCTCACCTAGACTATACAATGAAGCACACTATATTTTTTTAAATCCGAGCATCGACATGCACTATTCATAGCTGTATTGAATCTGTCAGGTATATTTTTTAATGTGATGCATTATACGTATGGGTTCAGGGCAGAGTTTCAGCGTAATACGCATATTTCAAATTGAGCATTTGAACGCAACATAAACGTAAAATAAGTCATTAGGTTAAACTAAATATCGATTTATACTGATCGACGCTGTTACAGCAAATTCTGGATCATTTTAACAAGAAGACTCCTTTCACTTAAGTACAATACATGAATTACTACGATGATTTAATTGGTTGCATTGCAAGCACGGAAAGCCAAATTATGAAGCGATAGAAATTAAGATTCATTTTGCGCGGGAATTCTGTTCACCACTCAAAAGTCGTTAAAGTGCTAGACAAGAGTCCAAGTACGTGGGACACTGCCTGGTAGACTTACACTCATGAGAGTTGAGTGGTTGTAACGGGGCTCGTCCAGCTCGAGGTTGCCGTTGGCGGCAGGCAGTTCGACCTCAGTGAAGTCGACGCTGTTGTAGTTCGGCTTCAGGATGTCCTGGAACTGAGTGGCAGACAACCCAACGATTTACTGGTGGCCGTTCATGGACAGAAGTATCGTCGCCTAGGGTGATAAATCATGGCTCTGCGATATTAGCAGGATTTCTGCTCTCATTTTTAACACTGAACTAAGATCCAACAGATGATATAGCGGACTACGATTAATTTTTGCCGAAAAAACGAGCGTTTCAGGCAAATTGTGACTCAGGACGAACACCATAGCAATCCAGAAAGAGGTAGTAAAACGCGAACAATTGTTAGCTTCTACTCCGAAATTAGCAATGATTCAGCCACGAGCATGTAGAAAATGAACGGTTGCGCATTTCATCATACATTCCAGAAATTCAGCATCGACAACGAAATGAGATGCGACAGATGAATGAGAATGCCAAATGTTGTTTCTCGGGTGCGTATTAAGAATAAGTTAGTTGAAGTACATAAAATATATTACTGAGTCTGCCTTGGTCATAATTGCCGCACGACAGGCATTAAGGCGGTATGAGCAAACTGCAGTAAAGTTCAAAAAGGGCGAATTTCGGGGAAAATAATTTTGCAATCCATGTTCCAAGGTCAGAGAAATACAGGAAAGAAGGGAAGCAAACAGTAACCAAAACTAAAGCTATTAGTAGCATACAGCAACTGAAAACTATCTAAATGCAAAAAGTAGCAATCCTGATTAAGGCAAGGCACAGAACTTATGAGGTTGAAAATTTGCAGTTGAAGCGTCAGTTGTTCACGATTGAGGCAGCCTCATACGATACCAAAATTGTGTCCACTCGAGCGGATATTAAGTTGCAGGAATAGGGCAACTCATTATTTACCACACGACGCAGAGTGTCATCATCAACAATTATTGCCACAGAACGAATCAGTTTGACATTTATGTGTGAAATTCAAAGTTTTCAGTATTAGCTCAAAATGCTTAGCAACAGATAACCACTAATACTTCAAGAATCATTCTTATTGTGAAGGACTAACAAGCGGAGAATAGAAAACTATGAAGTACGAGGTAATTGCACTTTAATTTGCAATGGCGGTAATCAAAATTAACTTATTTCTTTTCTTAAACGTTCAAGTTCAACTTGCATTGTGTTCTCACTGGCACTATTTGGAATCAATTACGTTAACTTTCAGTATCCGAGATTTTGCCGAAGGAAGTGTAGTCAGTTTCTGATTCGTTAATTTTTAAGACAATTTGAGTGAAGAAGAGTGAGCTGGGCTGAAAAATGGGTAATAAATTTATGTAAAATCAGGAAACTAGAAAACTTTGCAGAAATTAAAACAAAGAACTTAGTTATAACTTCCCTTCTAGTCCTGTTATTGGGCAAAACTTAAAGAACTCAAAGGGCAAGGTGCAGTCAAACCAACAGCCTTCTTTTCGTCTGAGGATCTGGCTCGGTCTCGCTCTGCCCTTATGGCCTCATGTGTTAGTACAAATATGTGTGAGAAAATTAACGATCTGAACTCAATATATAATGTACATTTTCGAATTATATTCATGTACTCATATGTCTATAAAAACATATTTTTATTTTTTAAAATAATTAAAGGCAATAAAGCAGAACTTTCACATGAAATAGCAATTAATTTTTAGCAATTACAGCTGATGCGAGAACTGTGTGAACCTTTAGAAAGCCTCACCAAGCATATCACACCCCAAATGAAGCACAACTGCCATAATGTGATACCGTCTTGGTGTATCAACACTTCTCGGTACATCTTAGAGATTTCTTTCCTTATGCAACAAATGCGTTCGTAGAAGTTTGCATTGAGTAGCCTTCTAATATTACACGAGAACTTGAAGTCTAGAGAACTTTATGACTCGTAGCTGTGGGCATTGGTTCATCACTCTTCAATAAGAATGGACAGTATATCTTGAACTTATCGTTTAGTACGTAAAAACTCAAAGAAAAATTTTCCCAATTCATTCTTTGAATAGGTATAAAGCTATTACTGAGAACTGATGAGGCTACAGCCGAACAGAGCATGAGACCGAGCAGAGACCATATGACGGCAAGAAAGGCACGTTACCCTCTATGTAGAGGCCACGGTCGTCACTAAATACCTCTGCATTGCTCTCTTCGTGCTGGGGACAGAGGAGACAGAGGGTGAGGCGCGACGGTCTGCTCGAGTGACGAGGTCAGTCGAGAGAGACATGGAAGGCAGGTAAGCCTAACTACAAGAGGAGGATCCAGGGTTTCATTTGAGGCTTCATCTGGACCAAGTGGCTTCCAAGATGCAATTCAATCCACAGTGTGGGCTTATAAAAAAGTAAAAGTATGCCGTGAATTATTGATTGAAAAATGGGAGTTCGTACGCATGTTATTCTCTTTAAACAGCTGATATACTGAACTTTTCCTCTGGGTAGTTAGTCTGCTTGTTACTTGGCCCTCCATGCGTGGCCCAAAACTCGTCCACTGATGTGATTGACCTTACAGTGAAATTATGTACATGGTTCAGCAGATCATTCAGATTGACATGATTAACATCCCCTGAAGATATTGCAGCGAAAATGATGCACTATCTATCAGCCTGGATCCACCTCGTTCTACGACTAAATGTTTAAAATTTTACTCAACTAGCTATGAAATATTTTAAAATTTAAGAACTAGAAGCACACAGTCACTAAGCACCATATTTAAGTGGAGTATCGACTGCGAAGGAGGAGTTGAAGTTGGATAAATTGGTAAAATGGACGTAAAGTGCATAACTAGACAAAAATGGAATCAAATGTTCTCTTTTCATCTGCGGTAGGGCTCACTATGTAAATGTTCTATGTTACAACAAAAACTTTCGGACAAGGAGTATTGAGTGCAAAGCAACTCGATAACTAAAAAAACTGTAAAAAATGAAAAAGACATTTTACCTAAGAAAACGTTTAAAATACTATAAGCTAAATAGCAAGGATTTAGAGTAGAAAAGTGGTAAATATGAAACAGTGATCTTGAGATCACTTACTTTGCATGACATGAGGCTATAAATTTTTTCAAGTAATCGAACTAAAAAATGCAGTTATCCGATGTGGGGGTGAATATTCAGCATTGCTTTAGTAGAGCTGTAGAACACCAAATTTAAATGACATTAAATTAATACTTTTGTTTCAAATATTTCAAAAAAGTAAGTGCAAGTAAATCATGCATTAGAATAATAGATCTGAAATCTTTGTTCATGCACGCTTGTTGTTGAAGTATAGCGACATTACAGTTTGACTAGTAACTAGTGAGACATTAGAATATGCTCAACCACTGACAAAGTATGAAATACGTAAAAGAAATAAAATGTCTGTTGTATTGATATGTGCTCTAAGGAAATTGCTTCTATCTTACTGTATTGTGTTTCGTTTATAGGAATAAGCCTGATATGAAATAGGGACACCTGATCGTGATACGTTCGTTGTTGCAGTACGTAACAGGAGCTATAAGTGGGAAAGTGTTTATGCATCAAAATCACGCTACGCTCAGGCTAATGACATACAAAAGGCACAGGCTCTCATTTATCGCTTTAAGTCAGGTCACTCGCAGAGCTTCGCATCACTTCAAAATTATTACTGTTTTCTATAGGCAACAACCACACGAGTGCCACTTGCTGAGTCCGGCTGCCACTTTGCATGAACTATGAATTTGAATCACCCCTCTCCATTGCAGGCAACCACCACTCTGTTGCAACTCACAGAACCAGGCTAATACTATACATGAACACTATGAATACAAATCACCCCCCTCCACTGTAGGCGACCACTACTGTGTTTCACGAAACCTGGCTAGCACGATGTAATTACCAAGTCTACTGTAAGCCACAGTTGCCAATTGCTGAGGAAAGCCACCGTCAAATTATACCTACAGATACACTAATGACCTCAATACTGCTCAGAGAGGTTAATTCAAATCGCAGTAAACAGAAACTAAACAGTTTTCGAAGTAAAAACAACAATTAAAAAAGATTCGCACACATACCACTGGTCGGAGGTCCGGATGATAGAGAACATGGCCGTTCTGGTTCACTATGAAGGAGTAGCCGTTTACTCCGAGCTACAGAGATATGGAAGATTCACATAATAAATGGATCTATTAAATTATTGTATAACTTGTTATTACGAGGTTATTTAGCACGTATACAGACCTAATAAACAATACAGACCTAAAACAGACCTAATAAAAGGAATAGGAAAAAACTAGGAGCTAAACACAGCTAGAAGGAACAGAAATGCTCGTGTTCTGTAATTTCGAGCTGAGGTTTTTGACCGTAGCAACTTCCCTGACAAAAATAAAAATTAGAAATTTTCTCAAATAATAAGTGGAATTTTTTGGCTAGTGGGTCTTGTACATCAGTGTCTTTCGCATGTGCCCATACATGAGAATGTTACAAGATGTTGCCGAACTATATAACACATATAGCAGAAGCGTACCTGTATAAACTATATCTATAAGTCTCACTACCTCTGTATGAACAAAGTATGTGAACTCCGATTTAGAATACTTGAATTTCATGACATAGTAGTGAACGACAAAATCCTGTAAAATTCGCTCGGGGCTAAATACTATTCTTCTAGGCTCAAATTTACCAAGATCTAAGTAAAGCGCGGCCAATGCTATACTGTGCTTGTGATACTTGATCGTTTTGTGGGTGGCTGGGTGGCGCTATCGCATATTTCTGAACACTTGTTTATGCCGGTGAGGAGTGTTACTTTATTTCCTGGAAGGGGTTGTCCAAATACACCCTTAAACATAATTATCAATAATTTTAGTTTAAGAATAGAAACTTTGTCCTGCCTTATACCTGTGCATGACAGTACCACTCTGAGCATTTCAGCTCGATTTTATGAGTTATAAAGGGACACACGTCTTCATTTTACGGATTGTCCAACTTCTGATAAGTCTATCAGAATTGATATTTGGCAAAGAATGGATGATACTAACCTGGTATGGAGGTGCAAGTTTGGCGATTTCATCAATGGGCACGTCAGTTCCGGCAACTCCAAGGAGGTTCGCTGTTTTTACCTACGAAAACGACAGACACAACCCAACATTTGTTAGCGATGTCGGCAGAGAGATAAGGCGATGGGCGAGGAGCGCTAGCTAATGCCCTGCTCAGGCTAGCTTACGTTCACGAACAAGCGAGTATTGATTGTTTTGGCAGCGACGTTATCGTACGAAGAATAGTAGTCTCAAAAATTGAAAATTATGTTAACATGTACTGTTTTGCAGGTGATTTCTCATTACTTGAATGAAAGTCCGTTTGTTATTACAATGTACTTGGCATTATTAAGTTACTTGTCATTATTAAGTTCGATTAAGAGAAGATGCAATGCCCGGTTTGAGACGAAAAAATTTCAGATGTCTCAATTAGTAAAATTTTTGGGCAATCAAAAAATTTTCAAAAAAATATTCGATATCAATATTGGTATTTCAAGGGGATAACAGCAATCGCAACAAACTTAAGGGCATTTTATATTAGAGGAGGAAACATTATTACCAATATTTTTGCTATATGAAAAGATTGATGAAGCACATTATACACAACTGTGCTTGCACACTGGCAAAAATAGCCTTAGATTGAAGAGTCTGCCTATTTGGCTCATGCTTGAGTTTGATTTAAGACCGACAGCTGACGCGCTGTGTAGGTGCATGACGGAGGAACTTTGACCAACAGACTTGAGCCAAAAATCAGGGAGGTGCATGAGAGGAGGGGCCGGCGTAGGGGGGCGGGGGCTAAGTTTGCACATCAAAGTACTTATGACTCGAAACTTTTCACCTTGAAGAGCAAGATAGTTCTTATGCAAGTCAAGACTGGAGACCTTGAAGAGCAATATGGTTCTCTTGAAAGTCAAGACTGGAGACCTTGAAGAGCAAGATAGTTCTTTTGAAAGTCAAGACTGGAGACCTTGAAGAGCAATATGGTTCTCTTGAAAGTCATGACAGGGAACCTTCAATAGCAAGATAGTTCTCTGTAAGCCAAGGCTGGCGACCTTGAAGAGCTGCATCATTTCGCTCACAACTCAAGAGTGGTGATACAAAACAGGAAATTCGGAGCTCGTGAGAAGAAAGAAGGAAAAATAAATGATCTTGAAAAGTAAAGCTTTGTATGTCAGAGCTTATGATGTATACCAAAAGCGAAGAGTTTGCAGGACAAATACATGTGCGCTGTGATCATCATTGCTGACATCGAAGATCGATAGATATGGCTTCATAAATCATGATCACGATGTTCGATGATAGTAATTTAAGTGATCGATGGACACAGTTCCATAGAACAAAACTTTAGTCGCGATTCAGGATACCTGATGAATATAATCTACATCGTTACATTACGTTGTGATAAATCTAACTATTTTTGTCCCTATACTTTTGTACGAAATCCCAAATTCATTGATTCATCTCTGCAAATACGGGATCTGCATTTTATATTATTTCTGAAACTTGACTCTAGATGACTCACTTTCGACTAAATATTCTCATCTCTTACTTCTTCGCTAACCAAATTTCAGCTAAACAAATTCTTAATGAACGAATCATTTATTTAAGTGACAATGAGAGTCACACTTTTACATTGAAATTCAAAATAAAAGGCTTCATGATTTGACCTAGATTTACATATTGTTTGTTATATTCAATACTACGAAAGTATGTTGTTTCACAACAGATCACAGAAAAATCATCAGCTCATTAATTGGAAATATGTTGCTGCAACGTATCTTGAAAATTTTGCATTTGTTTGACGGATAAGATCAGATTGCTAGTTTGATTGGCGGGAACGAATTTGAATCGTAATTGCAGGAAATTTTTCTAGATTATTTTAGTCACCAAGGTCAGATTATGGCGCTTATAGTCATTATATTAGCAAGTTTAAGGTTCCATAGCTAACTCGAAGGTGATCTCAAGAAAGCAAAGAGAAGGCATTGTCTATCATATTATGGATTGTAGGAAACGAGCAGTCTTTGAACAGAGAGAGTTCGCACGCATCATATCCTGCACACAGAAGCAGTAAATTAGGATGAAAATTGAGAAAAGACAGGAAAAAAGATAGCGAAGAAAACATGCAAACTGGAAGAAGCAAAATGGATTTGAAAGATAAAAGTCTTAAGGGCTGTCTACACACATAATTGAGGTAGCGTAACAATTTCCCTCGAGGGGCACCACTCCCCAAAATATAAAATAGACAACCCTAACTAATCTAAGCCTATTGCCTGTCCTATACTATTTAAATGATCTATAATTAGATCGCAGTAAATATCCATGTATTTCTGGGCTCAAACCCCGATTTTGGCAAGATAACAGCCGTCATCAAGATCAGAACACTTTGACTCATCTGATCCACAACTTTCTTGAGCTCCGAAATTAATGTTTATTTTCATCTTAGCATCACATCAAGGGTTGTTGCGGTTTTTTAAAGTAAGAAAATGATGGTGACCTAGTTCAACACTGTCTCATAACATCTGAAATTGAAGCGCTCCCTTCTCTCTCTTAGCACACGTTATGGCCAGGCTTCAAGTATCTTTTTATTGATTACTCTGAGTTCTATGCCAAAAACACTGCCTTGACTTTCAAGATGAGATGCACTCCTGCTCTCCAAGTTAAGATCGTGAAGCGAAAGTTGAGAAGAGCCCCCGTCCCTCCCACCACGCGGGGGGGACGCTAGAGGGCGCAGGTGCCCGGTGCAGCGCAGTGGACATCCATAAAATTCATCATCATCATCATCACAGTCAATTGAAACAAAAATAACCGTAACGAACTTACTCGGTATAACGTTTAGTACAACGGTCACAAAATACGACAAAGAATTTAATTTGAAATCACTCAAGTATAGAATAAGTAAAGTGACGAAAACGCAAAGCATCTTCCAATATTACTGTACATAAAAAACATAACATACATCAATGTAGTATCAATCAATACAACCATTAGCGAAAATTCAATTTGTAGTACGGGGAACTTTTTTAATTTTAAACGTCAAGCACCATATCAACTTTTTCTACAGCGGTACTGCAGATGCTCTGTGTTTTCATTGGCTCAGAATCCTACAAAATCGAGACGTCTTCACTCACTAGGGAACAACTAGAAACGACCTAGAAGTGCTCACTCGTGACTAATATCAATGAATGGAATAACGAAGTAAAACTAGGGAAAGAGGCCTGGTACGAGCCCCCTCCTGCTGTCGGAAGGGAGCGGCTGCCGCCCACCTGCACACGCTGAGGCTGCAGGTGGGCACGCAGCCCAAAGTAATCTAGGAGCTAGGCATCAATGTGAGGGCGTACTGGCATACTCAAACTCATACTAATAGATACCGAGCACGTCTATGGTCATCGGAGAGGTGGCTGAGAAGCATCACGACTTTACACTCCTACATGCTCCAGGCACCTCTCACAACTTGATGCAGAAACCTTATCCACCAGGAGAATTAGAACACTCTGGTTTGATCGACAATATATTATTTTCTGAACTGATGGTCCATTTTTAAATGGAAGGATACGAAATCATTAGGGGCCAAAATTTTTCTTTCTCTCTGGTGAATTTGATTGTTTTCATCCTTGGCGATGGCGCAGAACTGGGAAAAAACATGAATAAAATTACATCAGACATGGCTGTACGACTCAGAGCTGTGGTCGCTCAATGAAGAGAAAATAATGTTCTAGACATCGCCAAAGTGAAATCTAGATCGACACTATTACGTCAGGTCAGGTAGTTCACTTGCAATGTAGTAGAAATAATTGCCACTGCCCAAAGTTTAAGGTCATTCCAAGTTAACTATGACTTCACAATGCTAATTTTAGAGGAGTGGTCATGCATAAAAATTAGTTACGGACTGCACCGGCTTGCAAGGGATCATATTTCAGGCTTGCAGAATTAACTCTTCTATTGGGGTATGTCATTCGAAGGGATCTGTCGAAGGCACCTCGAGGGAGGAAAGTGTTGCTTTGAGGAAGAGCCTTTCGTTTGCTTGCATTATTTGCGAAATTAATTTCCACCGAATGAGAACTCAGGAAGATTCACCTAAGATTAATTGCCGACAGTTGTTTCAATTTAAAATTAAAAACGCTAGAGTAAAAGGCAATAGCATTGCAACTAAAACATGAAAGCCGCGAAAGCTAACAGATAAAAAAAGCTCTTCGACTTCTCTAACATTATAGAAGAAAGTATTTCAAATGGCAAGATCAGATGATGAGATACTCTATACGCGGTCTAATTACAGTTAACTGTTTCACTACAATTGGAAATTTTGCATGTGTCATGTTGGAATGTGTTACATGTTTAGAGAATGTATTTTTTTCACGATCGTGAAGTGGCAGAAAATCAAATCATGGGTTCTCACGACTGCCGGCGACTGTAAGGTCATCAATTCCAATTCATTTTGATCATTTATTTCATCAGTATTTTGAGGTCACTAGCAAAAATGTTGTAATCAAAATTTATGAATGTGAAAAGTAGGAGAGAAAAATACAAAAAGCATTACGAGATTTGCGCTGTTATATTTTACAGCTTTGTCTTTTGGAACGTGAAATTGAAAAATTGAAAGGGATCCACTCAGAATTTCAGCTCTGGAAATGAATTTAATTTAAGCATCACATTAGAATAATTAAAATACAGAATAATGACGTTGAAGAAAGCAATTAAGATAAACTAGCGACTCTTCTCTGCGAGGCATAGAAGTCAAATACGCTTGAAAATTACGTACGACGAATTACATTTTCTATGATGCAAATCTAAAGGTATCTTAAATTATGAATGAATTTTATTGAGGCATAAGGTCAAAATTTAGCGCAAGTTGCAGTCTCCAATAATTATGCAAAATCAAAGCAAGAGCGCGCTCGTTTCAGTAAATCTCCCTGAAAAAGCTATTGCTTCTATCAGAATTTTTGGACATCAACATTAAAAATCGATCGCAAATTAAATCACGAAAATGATCTATATGTCCGACGAAGTGACTACTCGCAGATATTTCTAAATCACCGTTTCAAAAATCATCTCTGAGCGAAATACTGTGGACGTCGAAAATACGGTGGAATAACTGTGGCAAACCAAATTAATGCGTGTTGTGTTGAGTTTTGAACGCTGTGGAAGTGATGGTGTCGAAACATTTTGTATTTTTTTGTGTAATCTGTATCCCTGTGTGAGAGGTACATTGAGTGGAAACCTCAGTGTAATAACACGGGAAACTAAGCTAAAGGAACTATTACCGAAACCTCATTTATTGATGGACTGACAAATAAGGCCAAAAACTAATCTATGAAGAGAACTGACTAGTGGGAATATTTTCTACATCCAAGCGAGCCACAGGAGCTAAGTTTCTAATATCGTCATAGTTTAAAACGAGTAAAGAAAATCTTGTTTAACTAATAACTCACTAAGGGACTAGCATAAAGTTCTTGCAGTATTGCCAGCGTCAGGGTATCAAACTTACACGGTTTAGCGTTCGGACCACTGACAAATGGATTTTACAGCAATTGAAAGATGCAATAAATCTCATGCGACAGTTACTCAAGATTCAATCTAAGTTGTTTTAGATTAGGTAAATCCAGATGCCTTAGCCACTTTAAAGCATGTCAGGAGGTTTGTGTACTAAAAGCCACTGTACAAAAGTGATCGGTTTTGATTGTTTATTGGTAATTAATTTTTGACGATTGTACTTGTAAAAAGTGAAAATGTGGAGTGATTTCATCAAGGATTTATGTAGTGTTGAGAGGTGTGTGGAGTTGGTAATGTTATGTGTGGAGTGCTGAAGGTAAAAGAGAAGTGAGGGATACCTCTTCTGTCCTGGAAACCCAAACGCTGTGTCTCTCCAGAACTTTTTTCGTGATGTTCTGAAGGAGTTGAAGAATGGAAGTGAAGGGCGGTTAGTTGGATGCCCCCACGAACACAAACGTGAGCCGAACAAAATTGATAGCAAATAAAGCAATGAACTTCGTAAAAACAAGACTCAAGGCTAAAGGGAAACCTGACTTGGAACCTGAGGGAACATCAGCAGAAATAGAGCATTGGCAGCAGAGATCTGGAAGATGTCTGACATTTACAAGTAGTGCGCAAAAAAAACATAAGAGAGTTAAAAATGAACCAATTAAGTTAAAAGGCAAAAACACTAAAAGATCTTCGTCATTCAGATTTTCTAATCAACCATGAATTGGGACCATTTAGGATAACCGTAAACCTAAGAAAATAACCCAACCCAATACGCGTTTTAATACGCGTAGTAAAATTCAAAAGAACTTCTACAAATTTTTTTTCCTGTAAGCATTCTACATTCGGTGTTCTAATAGTTTATAATTAGTACAGCTGGCAATTTTCCCTATCTTAGAAATTGAGCGCTCTTCCACCATTCTGTGACATTTTCCTCTGTTGACTACTGGAGCACACTGTCGTAATCGTTGTGTCATTAGCGAAATTAGGAAAATATTATTAATAAAATGATAGTGATTAATTTCATGAAATATTTCTTACTGTATATAAATTCTACTGAATAAAAGTGTTTGAAAGTAGGAGGCTCTAAAAAGTGAAATTTAACCAACATTAACACTTTACTGGCACTTAGTACCCACCATAGCATACATTGCATACTATTTGTACCAAAAATTCACATGACAAGCTCATTCTTAACATAGGACTGCTGTACACAACCACAGGTCTTTCGTAGATTTGAAGGCACCAAGCCGCATACATCTGTGGGTTAGACTTGCAGTTAACATTGATAGTTCGAAGTGCAAGTGATGAGCTGAAAGCCCTTAGTGAGAAAATCTATATACAGCGTGTGCAGAACAAAACCTTTGAGCGAAAATTTCTTAAGTATTATTGTCTAACCTCTTAAAGAATTTCTAGGTAATTATACCTACGGAAAAATTTCTTTATTTTTCAGAAAACTCATCAAGAAAACTCATTAGCACTTAAATTTAAAAAAATTGTACTCCTCGGTGACACAGGGTTATCGTAAAAAGCAGTAAACTTGGTGGGCATAGCTAAGACTTGCCACCGAGGTGCGACGCTCTTCTCAGCTTCTCAACAGCTCATTGCACGTCGATATTGCGTGTCATATTGCATACTAGGATTCCAGGTTATATTACATTCTCTTATACTGCTTTCCTACCCGAGTTTCAATGTATATTAATTCTTGAAGGAGCCATCTTACTTGCAGTAAGATATCTCATTCAACTTACGACAGAGAAAATAATTCCAGAAAATTGCTGAGTGATGGATTTTGAAGTATATTACCCTATGTCGTGTTTTATTGCACGTAAAATGTCGCACGTTTAGTAATCTACAGCCAAAGAATTGCTTGGTCGTAATGTCCTCATCTGCTACTCGTTCAACAAATATTACGTTGATCTTAAGAAATTGTTATTATGAAACTAATTCAAACTTATACAAACAACCGTTAACAGCATAATTTATCTTCCAACTCTTGAATAACTCTGGCCGATCCCACTTGGAGAACATTTTCATTACACACTGAAAATATTGCTAATAAAACGCTAAATATGTCCCACATTACCGGCAGATACAGTTACTTCAGTCGTCTAGTGCTCATGGTGGCTGCTACTTAAATAGAGGGACCAACGTTTCTTTTACATAGGAGTATTGCCTCACAATAGATAAGTAGTTTGTTAGATGTCATGCAGAATAATCTCTGAATGGAAAAAATGATTAGTGATTGAGCTGAAGCGTGTCTGAGTTTTTGTTCTTTGAACAGAAATTGCGTCAAAAGATTTAATTGA
Source organism: Morinoia aosen (assembly GCA_030386875.1). Taxonomy (NCBI): domain Eukaryota; kingdom Metazoa; phylum Arthropoda; class Malacostraca; order Amphipoda; family Talitridae; genus Morinoia; species Morinoia aosen. Next base: position 17,050,315 of record CM059575.1, on the reverse strand, counting down.
AAACAGAGACTGAGAGGGATTATCTTAGAATCCATACTCAGTCATTGCTAGCATTCTTAGTCCGATTGTGGCTTGGCTAATACTTCAATTTAATGTGCAAATTTTTCTAGCAGATCGGACGCCTTTTCATTTCTTTGTGCATATCGGACATCATCGCCTAGTGCTGGTAGGATGTTTAACCCTTCAGACTCTCTTATTGAAATTCTGTAAAGTCCAATCCTCTTATTCTGACGTAATGAAACCAGTCCTCGTATTAGTAGTATAGATGAAATTAACTCTCGCATGGGTGAATGATGGAACTAATTCTTGTCCCGGAACTTGAAAGTATTCTTGCATTGTTCATCACAATTCTTCTACATCAAAACCATCAAAATAATTACATCAAATGCGGCAGAGAAGACTTTATATCGATCGCTGAGGCCAATAACTAAGTAAAGCTTATCTAAAATTTATTTTGCGTATGACTTAGATGCACTTCAATTTTATCTACAATAGATCGGGAGCTTAGACTAGCAAGTAAAATTGATCGTTCGAAGGGAAAGTCTATATAAGAAAATACCTATTATCATCTAATGCAAAACACTACTTTTGAATGATAATTTCCTAATTATCTTTCCCCAAACTGCTGAAGGATTTTGATGTAATTATACTTACACTAAAACTCTGCTTTACTACTGTTTGCGAGGGAGTGGTTTACGGAATGCTAGATGAAAGATTCCAGATTTTTTTGGAGTTTTTTGAACAATTCACCAAGTCCTCAAATCGTGCGTGACACTTGAACATCAATTATTCAGCATTTACTTTCCTGCATCAACCCACCAAATAGGAAATAGTATTTCCTGCATCACCCAGGAAAATAGTAGGTTTAACATTAATACTTGTGCAGCTGAGTCTCCGTTTCTCAGGTCCACACAACGTGTGATAAATCACTGCAGTAATTTAATACTAAAGCTTCTGTTAGCTCACTATTTTTGAGTTTATCACTTACTTACTTGGTATATGACGTCATTCATAGCATACTGTTCATGTTCCTTGAAGAACTTACTGTAAGTTCTTATACACGATTTATAAATAAATGAATTTGTTCTCCTGCGAGTTCAATGACATTAAATCCTAATTCAGTGACACTAAATCATAAAATACTCTATTTCAGATGCATAAAACTGATGTTCAGTTACATGAAAAAGAAAGTGATTGAAATTTATCATTGTTTTGAGCATTTTATAGTTCACACAGTATATAACTGCTAATTGTTTGAATATCTCAGGTTATTAGTCTTTGAGGATAACTCTGCTGAACGCGAATTCATTTTTTTTAAACAGTATGTTTTTCATCGCTGATCTGAGTAAGATAATAAAGCAAATGCCTATTGATTTCATTCACAGAAACAATATCTCTCTATACTTATTTAAGGACCGCCTGCCAGCCTCTCTATACTTATTTAAGGACCGCCTGCCAGCCAATTTCAGCATGAGAGCAAGAATGTCCATAGAGACAGAAGGAGCAGTTAAATCTTTATTAATCCCGATTTCTAATGAATTATTGAATTTATACCTTATTAAACTTAATTGCAGTGGAGCTTTCCAACATCTCTTGATAATTGCTTGCACAAGGGAGTGGATGAGTGCGGACGGCACCTAAGCCCGCCAGCGGTTGTTTTTCTCTTCACTACCCGCACATGCAGACTATCAGTTGGTGTTATTTAATCCATCGTTAAAATTTGTTTGACTCTAAATAAATCAATTAATTAGTTTACATCCTTTGTGTCTGTTCTGCGTTAATTTATTAACTAGAAATAAATTCTTGTTTTTAATGCATTTTTCTCAAAAATAATTTTTCCTCTTTATGGAAAAGAGCTAAAAACTTTTAGACCAAAATTTGCGTTTCCTTCTTCATCTGTGGTATTATCAAAACCATATAATAGTGAAACCTTCGCGTCCGCTCTTTATCTGAGAATTTATTCGTAAAAATTAAATTTATGTCTCTCGAAACGATGTGCTCGTCACTCACAGGATCAATAGCATTTGTTATTGTTCAGATCATTCAATGCGTCCTTAATTATTTAATGAACCTTAAGGATAAGCCTCCTCTTTGTGCTCAGTCGTCTTTGCTTCACAAACGCTGTTGTGCACTTTGTGCATCGGAGTACATCGGCATGACCAAACGTACTCTTCAGACTAAGGTGGCACAGCTGGAGAGACCTCAACACACTCAACAACCAAATGAACTCGTATTTCTTCAACGTTGCTCCTCCTAGCTCTTTAAAAATATAATTAGTTTCGTTTTTGTTTTTCATTTCGTTCATCGTTAAATTATCGAACGGAAAATAGTACTACAAAGTATTATTCGGATTTATCTTTTTAGCTAAAGATAGATAGAAACTAAAACTTTCTTCTTTTTTCATTCCTGCTTTTATTTGTATAAATAAGCATATGAAAGACTAAACTTTATTCAAAGACTATACGACTGGTTAAACACATCTGCTTTATATATTATTTACGTCGAGTAATTATCAGAAAAATCCCATTTTCCGACTAGGCAAATGTCCAAATTCCTGAGCAGTAGTAATAGTGCTTCTTGCCTTTCTGTGACTTGGTTCGGCACAAGTCGCAAACGCTTCATTAAACAAATGCGATTTTGGTCACTTTGCTTCCGCAACGAAAATCCATCACACTTGATATTAATGGGCACGGAGTAAAACATCTGACGGAACGTAAGTCGACCGTAGGATTGCTATGACAAACTCGCGGACTTGCAGAGCGCAGAAGCAACTCACCGACGTGAGGTTGAGGTCGAAGACTGGCACGGCGACCGTGGTCATGAGACGGTACCCTGCCTTGTTGCCCCGGCGGTCGTGGCGCCCCTGCAGGAGAAGGGCGGACATCATTTATTTGAGGAGGGAAGGGGCGAGTTAGTGTGGTATTATGGAGGAGGGAACCTTTGGTGCATGATGGAGTAGTATGGTATTATAAGGGAGAGGGTGCCATGAATGGAAGGGTAGTGTGGTGTATGGGGGAGGAAGGTCAGGCATATGATGAGGTAGCATGGTATTAAGGAGGAGGGAAGGTTTGATGTGTGACGATATAGAGCTGTTAATTGGGGAAGAAGGTATGCTGTATGATGGGGTAAGGTGACATTATGAGGGAGGGAAGAGGGACATTCAATAGAGAGGAAAAAGTTAAATTCATTGGGTAAGAAAGTCAAATATATATTGGGAGAGAAAGTCGTATATGCGTGAGCAGAAACAGAAGTTTTTGGGCAGGGAGAAGGTGAGATACAGGACACATAATGAAAAGAAGAGAGTCATAACTTCGAACGCTGAAAAATTAAATAGGACTTGCGTCAGAAAGCAAGCAGATTGAAAGCAGTTGTTGAAAGAGATCATTTCTAAAGTAAAAGGGAAGGCTTGAAGAAGTAGGGCATCAACGGGTAAAGACACCCTTACCGTAATGACGAAGAATGGTCGTCAGTGAGGAGATGTGACCTACGCTGCACATCACAAGTTAATGACTATCACAGGAGAGCAAAACTTAGGATGAGGAGAGAAGCAGCTCAGGGAATTAGGAAGAAGATAAGACGTGTAGATGGGAGAAAGACAAACCGGGGTGATGGAGAGACAAGGCTTTAAGTGGGTAAAAGAAGCATAGCAGGTTGATGGAGACAAGAGAGAAAACGGGAAAAGCTGGGAAGGGAAACAGAGATGTCTGGAGAGTTGTCTTTTAAGACAGACAAGAGCAGGAAAAGCAACTTGCATCACAGGAAAGTGATATGTACAGCAGTCGAGGGAAGAGGACATTGAAGCAAGAAATCCGGTAATTACAAGGTGAGGAAATCAAAATTGCGTGCGATCAGGAAGAAGGACTGGAGGTGTGTTATAAATTTGATTAATGAGAAAGAGAGCAAGGAAAAATGTTATCATTTAAAGTGCAACTTTTAGAGCTGCTCAAAAAACCTTCATAGGATCTGAGATAAAAGCATTTAAAAAAGAATAAGAGAATAAATAAAAACTATCTTTGCAACAACTCAAGAATCGCCCTGGAGGTGATAGTGTGCAAATCAGTGCACTGAACAAGATGAGGGCATAAGTTACCAAAATACATTTTACACAATTCGACAATTTTTCAAAGGCTTTTGCTAGATTTTGATGACATTAATCGTTATAAAGTTCCATCAATAATTATTGCAAAACTCCTTTGGCAATAATAATCGCGATACAACTTCTCAATGTTTGTAAGCATTCATCTCATGATTACGTTAAATATTTTAACATTTTTCTTCGAGGAAAAAATATTTCACCAATAATTTTAGAAATTTGTTTTGAGAGAAATGGATAATTTGATGATAGGGGCTTAGGTTCTGAAAATAGATAACGACTAAATAGAAATATCTTCATTGAACAACATCTGAGGGAGCATACGGGATTAGCAAATATCAAGTACATAATAATTAACGCACACATTTTACAGTTTATAAGTTAGCTGCAAGAAACTGTTTCGCTTACGCGAACAACAATTGGGATCGGTAGTTGTAACTGCCACGAAATAACGACCAGTAATTAGGCAACACATTACGCAAATTACGCAACACGTTAGTCACCCTCAGTAAACTAGTGAATGGAGTAGCAGTACAGCAGAGCACCCACCAGCATGCGGCTGAGATGCGGCAGGACGCACACATCAAACGCCAATCAACACTCTACCACCGCGCACTGCTACATTAATCAAAGCACAATCGTGAAATGGGAATTTTTTTATCAGGCACCCATTCTAGTTTAGCAAAGACATTCGAGAATCAAATGCATTACGAAATTCGTTAGGAGAAGTTGCACAAGAGGACGAGCAGGAATAAACTATTGAAAACAAGCAAAGGTCTCACAAAACGACACAACCGAAATTCATTCACCGTAGCTGTAGATCTCGGTTATATATTTACACATGCAAGAAGTCTTCTAAAAGAAGGTGCAGACTCAAAGATAGGAAACGATAAATACAAGCAAAGGACGAAAAGAAGACAAGCTATGATAAACTAAATCCATATTTGATTAGGAGGGGTTCATTCGGAAACTGGGCTTCATTCGGTTGACAACTACCATTTCTCAAGACGTTAACAGCGAAATCAGTGTTTTTAAGTAGAAGTTACTGTAGTCTAGAAATGATATGTAAAAAGTTACTGTTACTCAGTAAGATTATTAATTCGTCTCCGAAGAAAATTGTGCTTCTCTTCCTCAATTTTCATCATCCGAATGTTTTTTCTTGTTTTTTTTTCATTTGCGTATAATTTTCTGAAGTTTGTTTTCTTAAGTTCACGGGGCTTTTTCAACTCAATCTTAATAAGAATATTTTTCAACTCACTCATAAACGACCAGAGCCCACAAAATCAGGCGGTGGTAGCATAAGTGTTTATTATATATATATATATATATATATATATACATGATATATGATATATATATCATATAACACTTATATATGATATGTATGTATATACATATATATTATATATTATATTATATATATTTTATATATTATGATATGTATATATATATATATATATATACATATCATATATAAGTTTTTAATTATATAGGTAACGTAAAATTTGAAGTACCATTCACTCAGAGAAAGTCAAACCTGGAACAAAACAAAACGTGACACGGAAACATGCGCTTAAAACTGTGGTGTAGATTACGCGTCGAATTATTCAAGTTTGTATTATAAATGAGAAGTGGTTCACAGGATTTATTGCTATATTATTTACACATTATTTACCCTGAATAAAAAATAACGACATTTGGATGACACTACACATAGAATTAATGATGCGTGAAAAATTAATTTCTTGAAAAAACGAAAACTTTGTCCGCACTACTCACACTATCATTTAACTGGGCAAATTTCACACAAGGAACAGTGAACGCAAATCTTCAAACACAATCATTAACATCTTGTATTGATTTAATATTTTAATTGAGCGATAAATTCAGAAAATTCTTTCGTCTTGGTGAAGGCTTTCAAGTGCTATTTTTAAGAAGTACCATATGTGAACTATTTTCATTTCTTCTCAAGTCTGGGGAACCGTTGAAGAAAATGTTCCAATAGTTTTGCTACATCAATAGCTTTTATTTTCACATTTCACAGCGACTTCGATCTGAGTGAAGTTTTTTTGTTAACTTAGAAAGTCTTCGATCATCATGAAGTTGTGTTGATAATCTAATCAGTAGTTTCGAATGACAGCGTTCAGACATCATCCGTTGCAAATAGGATGAGGTTTTATTTTTCTGGAAGATCCAATCGGTTGACGGAAAAAATTCTTCAGTCCCTTTACTTGAGAAATCCAGTAACATTTGCAAAGTTAGTCCGTTGAAAGTTCACTTCTGCAGAGCTTTGCTGCACCTGATATGGCCGACGAGGAAACGAGTCGTCGTCAACAGCCTCCTACATGTAGCCTTCCCAGCACATGTGTTGCGGGCGCATTTTGGTTGTTCTACTCGGGGACTAGGAAGATCGTTGGTTCAGGCAGTAGAGGTCTGATGCAGATGCAAGCGCGCAAAGAGTAGGTTCGAAGTTGGTGCATGTGCACAACGCATTGAAAGTCGTCTTTCTTCGAAAAGAACGAATTAAAGCATTTAAAATAAAATTAGATATGGCGAAAGGAACCGCTTAACAGACACGGATCTTGATGGACGTATAGTTGAAACTGCGGTACTCATTACAGGTGTTACACAAGTATTTTATCGTGTCCGAGAAGTTTGATTCTGTGTAGGCACAGGAGTTGAAATAGACGGCGGACATTTTGAAGAAATATTGTAATTTCGATTCCGTAATAAAGTTCATGTCACCAAAAGAGTGTTCATCACCTACAGTCCTGGGGACTACCCCACCACAGGGAGCAACTGCCTCTACCTATCTTTGGATTCGATATCGCGAAAACGATGAATGTTTGAGTTTTTACTCATTCAAAAAGTCTTTCTTTTGGGCATTTATATCGTCTGTCAAAGTCTGTCCTCTAGATTTTGAACACCATGCAGTAACGAAAAATATGAATAACTATATAAGTGGCTTGAATTTAGTTGGAAGTTTGCTATCCCGGTAAAATCTATCGAATGACGAGAAAACTTGGCTACTGAATAGCTTGTGCCAGGAAATTCCCATTATAACTATGTTATTTAGCTGAGAAACTGAATTTATGGTCCCAGCCTCTCCCTCTCCGCTCATCAGACTCCGCAGAATGCCGGAGAATGTCTTTGCGTTATTTAGTATGAAAAATAGGGTAATTTTCAATGAAGTCGTAGATTATGATATGAATTGCACTAATTTCACTCCAGTTTTACAGCGATAATTACGTTCTGGCTACCTAAACGTCTAAACACTTAATAACACTAGGTCTCCAATTTAAGCTATTAAAATCATTCGGTGTTGCAATACATAAGCTTTACTTTTACTATCCTAGTTCGACAATGATCATTTTATGCAATTTCATCAAGGAAAATAACTCTTCACGTGGAAAGATGAATGATTGTCTAAACTATTTCCCGGAAGATGAGCAATGAACCATTCATTGTAGAATCGTGGTACAAATTATAGCTCCTAGCGTAACAAGTAAGTTAGTATTGTGATGTATTCACAAACAGCATTACATCTCTTCACAGTTGGATCATAATTAAGCAGAATATTATTAATATTAAGCGGAAATATAAATAAATTAAGTTTAATATACCTTTTTTTCCTCTGTTTTGGCAGCGCGGCCACAACACTTCGTCTAACTGAGATACGTGTTAGAAGAAGTGCTTCTAACAGACAAATCAAACTGCTTTCATTATTTTAAACCAATATAGAAAATTTTCAAAGCAAACGTCGCACCATGAAAGTTTTAGCTGCACGACTCTTGAGAAAAATATCTGTACTTGTTAATGAATGCTTTGCCGCTCGTTCAGTCCAAAAATTAGTTTGCTGTAAACGTATACCGCTCAACAAGTGTTTATTCTATTCAACTCACTTGCGATCTTAAATTTGACGATAAACACATCTGAGACAGGCCAACCGAGAGCTGTACGTTTTTGAAAGAATTGTTTTAAAATTCAAGAGTTGAAACTGGCAGAATTCACGCGAAGAGAACATCGATTCAGATACAGAATGACGTTAGATATTTTTATGATTTACCACTTATTGTGATTCACAAATTATTTTTATCATATGAGAAGGTCAGTTACTTCACCTAACTTCATTGCTCAAATGATCCGAAGGAGAAACAGCGAAGTTTGTAGATTAGAACAATTCAAAGTATACGTGGTTTTTCATCTCACCAAAAATAGCACTCTACATACATTCAACTGCACTACGTAGACGCGCTTCTCAATTACGTAAGGCCAGCGAGTTGAAGCAAAAGCTCTACATACATCTTGCGTTACGTTAGCGCACCTACAGCACCTGGCGTACCAACGGGATACTGACGATATTATTTGTGTAGGAACTGGTGACGCACCAGCTGCCACAGCTGAAGGTAATGCGCTTCTTTCGTCATCCTGCGCTCCATCTTGATGAATTCTGCTATCCTCAGGCGAGGCCCCAAGTTGAAGAGACCTCTCTTCACTCTTCTTTTGGAGTTAGAATCTTCTGAATCTAGTGAGCTTGAGTCAGTGTCTTCAGGCTCAGGTGATGAACGCATCATATTTCTCTAGAAAAACGTTACTCATTCGCTTACTGATTTTCTCGAATTATTTTTAACATAAAAATTACATGTTTCCAAGAAGTGTCAAAATTCATGCTTCGAATAGATCATTTTCATATCGATGAGTTCAACTGCAGGTTGTGATTTGGATGTGAAATATCCAATATGATGTGGGAAACAGTGAACACAAAAATGAAATTGAGTTTGAAAACATGTGGCAAAATGAGTGCTTTACCTTGAAAATAAATTCAAGCCTTTTATATGTTCAGCAATAAACAAGAACAAATGTAAATTGACAAAAAATGAAGTTGTGAATCGAATGACGGACGCGCCATTTGACTCTTTCTCTAAGCGAAGAACTCCCGCAGATCCCATGTTCTCTAGTGTCTGTGTCGTTATGTCTCTTAATCGGTGTTAGGGCACATAACAATTGCACTGTGATTATTATTGTAATTATTTGATAATAATTAACGCGCATTCTTTCAGCTGTTCAAATGGTTTTCACCATTACTACTATGGAAACTCAACTCAAATGTCGACAGTTTCATAAACGACTGCAAGGTACCAATGTAAGGAGGATGACAGTAATATGAGTATAAAATAATAAAATTAAAATAAAATGACTTTTATTTTTCTCCATTTCAGGTTGCGTTTTCCTTCATTCTAAACATTTTCGTTTGCATTTGATCGTTCTAAATTATTAAATACTATAATTCAGAAAAAAAATTTCATTGTTTACCGCATGCTATTCTATTTACACACCCCAAGTATTCTTGGATTACAGAGTTCATTCAGAGGCAATCGCTCTTTTTTAGCGTAGTGGCACGTTCTGCTATGACAATTTTGAGACCAGTTTGACACACTCTTATTCCCCCGTGGCCCAGTAAACTATGCAACGCATGATCATTGCCCGCAGCTCATGCAGGCAGGCAAAAGTACAAGGGCACCTCGTAGAGCTTAAGCCAAGACGAGCAGCGGACGAAGAGTGTCACAACGTCATAACTCACGATCAGGATCGTCCATTTGCCTCGTCGGTAAATGAAGCGATAGTTTCGCTAGAGAGGAGAGGGGAGGATCCAGTTACGGCTACAGGAACAATGGAAGAAAGGAAGTAGACGAATGATAACTTCAGTAGAACCTTGCTACACGGTAGTTTAAAAAGGATGCATGCGTTCTCAACATGTCTACTGCGTTGCTCTGTGGGAATACCACAGATGGTGTTATGATGTGACTTTTACAGTTTTAGGATCTGCTTCAGGTTCATTAATAATCTAAGGCTCATATGCTCATAAACTCCTCAAAACTTGCTTCTTTACGCAGTTTTTTAGCTTAAATATTTGAGTGTACATAACAGTTACGTCTTTAGAGCAACAGTAAACGTGTTGAGTATTTAAACAACAGAGAAACCGATAACAAATCGTGAAACTCAGGCATGTCTCACTCAATGTTTACGGTTCATTGAGGTTGTTGATATACTAGTTTCAGAGAGTCTTTTAGTCTGGTAATTCTTCTGAAAATAGGAACTGTTCATTTTATAAGGTAAACTCTTAATCTATGGAAAAGTAATCTAATATTAGGTTTAGAAGACGAGTGCAGGAATGGTTGGAGGTCGGTAGAAAAGTTGGGTGGAAGGACCTAGCTGTCCTTGAGCGTCACGCGGTTAATTCAGCCCTGGTTCAGACCATTGAATTGCAAGCGATGAAACACATAGTTCACAGTCCTTATTTTTTTATAACACGAGTATAGGGAGAAAAAGATGACCTCAAATTTAGGAACTGAAGCGGTTGAATGCAAATAATGGGAGAAAAGAAGCGGTTGCCTCAACAATTGTTCCGTATAAATAACCATGAAAGTGATGTCAATTTTTGCCAAAAAAAAATTTATATCAACAAATGTCAAAAATGCCAATTGAAAAAAATGTCCATTTTTACAAAGCTCGAACATTAGATCTCTCAAAAGTTGAAGGTACCATGTCCCCTCAGGACGATACTCATGAATATTGTGCGCAGAGAAGACTTTAATTTTTAGGACAAACAATTTGAACTCTACGGATCGACTAAAGGAATTTCAAGGTCTGTAAAGTTGAGCTGTAGCAGCTTTCTTGTTGCTGTTTTTCAGACATCCAATATATGAGGAGCCTTACATGTAGTTCAATGACTCGAATGCAGATATTGGTACGTTTTTGTTCTGTCAGCACTATGTAATTTATTTTTATCAGCATTCATACCAAACTGTTTTTTGGAGGTATTTCAAGGAAAGCTACACATTCTTTCAACAAGCATTTTATCTATAAAATAAATTTCCTTTTTCTGCGAGCTTGACAACGCTAGAAAGTGACACTTGGAATGATCAGTATATGCAACTCAAAAAAAAAAAAAAACGCTATGGTCGAATTAAGGTAGGTTTACAAGACATGTGAAGTCGACGTCTGGGGAAGGTAAAACACGACAACGGCGTGTGAAATAGAAGTTTAGCTGAGCTTTGCTGCTGTCATTGAGAGCGGATGCATAGGGGCTAAGCTGTCATCAAATACGAGTGCAGTGCTGTCTAAAAATAGCAGTGCAGTGCAGTCATTAACTATGTGAATTACAGTGCAGTCAATAAGTGATGGAGTGCAGTGCTGTCAGAATGGATTACAGTGCAGTCAATAGTGATGAAGTGCAGTATGGTTCTTCTATGTGAACATAACTGCAGTGCAATCAAGAAGTGATGAAGTGCAGTCCGATCTTAACTGGCAGTGGTGTGAGAGGTAAGCTACCCTGAAGACCACTTTTAGGAAGCGTACCTCGTGGAAGATAATATTCAACAAGATATTTGAAAATGTAGTTAAAATTCAGTTGAACGAAGCCCGTGGAATGAGATAACGTTTATGATTTGATTGGAAATAAGCGCAAATTCAATGAGGTTCCGCAAGCAGATTGTTGGCAAAAAATATAGAAAATCACGAGAGCAAAAACTAAATAAGTGGTCTTCGGTTTACTAGTCTCCCATTTATTAAGTTATCTATTATATAATTCTGCTCGAATATATCACTGAAAGAAAATGGTTATTGCTGAAAGATCGTTATTATATTAGAAGAGGCTAGTCCATACGCTCACTAACTAAGCGCGAATTAATTTCTCCAACGCAAGAAAATTCAAAAGCACAAAAAGTGTTTGTTCACTAAAGGTCTACTGAGCTTGCCTCTTACATTAATTATTTTCTTATATAAGTTCCCATTAGGAAGCATAAATAATCATAGATTGTCAATACCAGTTTAAAATAAGCCAAGAACTCTCAGAAACTTCAAACAATTGTTTAATTAATTCAACCTAAGCATTAAGAGGAGAATAAATTTAAAAATCTTATCAAACGTTACTGTACGTTACTGCGTTCTACTAGAATTGCATTCATATCTTCCCGACGGAAAAATAAGATGTCGTAGTTCAGTGTGAGTGCCTTAATAATTTGAATGCATCTTTTTGTGTTTCTATTAAGCAACGCAAACATTAGAAATTGTTTCGCTCACTAAATGAACAAAACAGAATATTGTGCACCCGGTAAAATTTTACGTGATTTTACAAGAGTCAGTTACTTACCAACACGGTAGGTGGATGAATGGTTAACAAACTTATGAAATCTCATTCGTAAAGTAAATTTGAATTGATTTTAAGAGAAATTATGGAACTAGTTAAATAAATGTATTTAACGAAGAACGCAGTTTCATTTGGAGCAATATCGGTTTGAAAAAAGTGTAAGAAATAAACGGCTGGGACACCAAAAACATCCTTTTGAAGTTGAGAATTTTAATTGCCCTACAGCTTGTTTTCAGACTAAGGCACTTGTTTTCCTCATTCCGCAGAGGTAAGGCAACAAACTCTGATCAGAAAAAGCTACAGTCTGATCCGATTCCAAATTGCTTCCCTCGGTATTTTCCACAGGTCGCAGGCAGCTCTCTCATGTTAACTTAAACGGGAAGGCGGGTAGAAGAAGTCGGATGGTCTCTGTTCTACGTATTGAGCTTACCCTTCACTCACCAGCTCTTGTGTGGCTCAAAAAGCTGAAAATCCATTCGTAAAACTCGATTGACATACTGGAGCGATCAATGGTGATGTTTCCCAAGCCATAGGGCTTAATTTGAAAAAAAATATATGGACGTTAGCAGCTTTTATGGAAATGGATACCCTGCATAAATTTGGGTGGTAGGCAAACAAAGATGCTTATATGTTCTCACCCAAATTTGGATCTTGCAAGCATTTGCTCCTGCAAAACTTCTAAAATATTTACTTTATGGAATGAGCAGATTAGAACAAATTTTCCTAACTGAGCTTTTAATATCGATGCTTTGTTTTCACAGAGGCGGCTAACTTTTGAGATGCACAAACTCCTCTGCCGTCAGAAGAAGAAGGTCACGAGGTCACAACATCGAGACGGGGCGAGCTAATACCAGAGTTCTAGAATCGAGGACTACGTATAGAAATTAAGTGCAGGTGAAAATTTAAGTGACATATACGGTACTCGTTTAGTGATGATATGCATAGTGATGTTCGAGGTGAACTTTGTGACTCACCCTGGTGGACCGAACAGCCTCGGCCTTGATCTTGGCAATGTCGGCGTCTGTAGCTTCAAAGAGACCATAGCGAAGAAACTTCTCAACTTTCTCAGGGTCGTTAAGCACTGTCCCATTAATTTCCACGGGCTCAGGGTTTTTGTACTTTGAAAAGTCCAAAGCTATTTTCTTTAATTCCTTGTATTTTTTTGTTCTTTCTAATTGTCTTTTTCTCTCTCTAAGCTCCCAAAGCCACTCAGTTTGCTTGGGATCCTGCGTTTTGTGATAATGCCCACCTCGCGATGCAAGCCAAAATTTACCAAAATGTGAGAAAACTAGACAAAAAATGTATTTTTATTTTCAATTTACTTGATTGGAATTAAATTTGAGAAATTTGTGGCAGACAACAAATGAACTCGATGAGAAACATGAATAATTTTCCATTTCGAGATCTCAAATAGTACGGGATGACCATTTTGGCGAAGAGAGAGGTGTTCGCATCGAGCAGAGACATTCCACGTACACGTCAGGATATGTCGGTTAGCTTGCCGGGAGAGGCGGCACGGACAGCAGCCGTGGAGGTCAAGTCAGCAGTTCGTCAGTTGCAATTGGTCAGGGTCCGAAGGGTGGCAGCATGGAACGGGAGAAGGAAAAGGTTAATTTCAGGAAAAAACAATCAACGAAAATTTTAAAAAATGCTTCTCTACGAAACCACTATAATCACTTCGTTTATGTTGAGCGGGAAGTGTTACTCATAATGGGCTTCATCTTGAAAGTAAAGTTAGGGTGGGTATTTGCGCATTATTATGATTTCTGCACCGGGGTTCATTAAACGAATATTTAAGAGAGGTGCTAGAGTTTGAAACCACTGAGCATTAGATGTGTAGGAAAAAAAAACATTTATGAAAAGTTTTACTGCTGATACATCAATTAGCCACTGGTTATGCTGAACATTGTGCTTCCTGTTATTATTAAACCATTTCAATGCATTCATTCAATGGCGATGAAACGCAAAATATTAGGTTAACGGCGGGAGCGAGTCGTTCTTAATAGCTTATTAAACATTAGACTCTAATTTCTACAGCTGGACGGGAGAGGAAGAAGCATCAATCCGTACTTCGGGCTTCTTCATCCCTGATACGCCTGAACTTCATGTGAGGCTGTATAATATACTTTACACTTTCACGGCTATTGCGAAAACTGAAGCTCAATATTCAACTCAAATTTAAAGTCGATTTTAATGAGCAGTTTTTGAAAATAACAACCATTGACTAGATCACACCCTCATTTAGTTTTAATTAAGTATTTATGAAAATCGAGAGCAGCAGCCTTACGAAAATCCCCTCCGTTGCCACCGGTGGTGCACGTTGCGGTCAATGTGTTAAATAAAAAACGAAAACTTTTCAACTCGCGTAAAATGGGAATTTCATTATGTTCATGAATTTAAACGAATTTTTAAAAGGTGAAAGAGTGCCAATGTATTGCAGAGTATGATGAACCCCCTACAGCGCCGTGTATCAGCAGTAATGTTTGGGATAAATATTGCGGCACTATAATCCCCAATGCAGTACTATCCGATGAAGTCCATTATTACATGATGGGTCTTGGGATCTTTATGGTACCATGCTGCCGCTGGAGAGATAGTCTCCTGGCAAAACGGGGAATCCTTCAAGGAAAACAATAAACGCAAGCAAGAATGACTAAAGAAAAAGGATTTCCGGTAAAATTATGCTCAGTATATGGTTTCAGATGCTAGTTTGCCTCAAGGGCAAATCGAACAGCGTTATATTGGCTTAACATGAACACAGGAGAAGAGGTGCCACGAAGCTATGTTAACACAAACTGATCAAGAAAGAAGTGCACAGGAAACGCATGTAGCAGACAAGGTGCGCGACTCACTCATGAACTCGGCGAATCAATTAACAACGAACGAGTTGCTCATGCAATGGGCTCCGAAGTTCATTCTGGTCTCTCTTTCACTCTATTTATTCCACTCACACTTTGGGAATAGGAACAGTGTAAATTTCTCCTATCTCCGAAGTACAGTTTCACTGAGACAACGCTAAGACAAGGAACGCTGTTATTTCCAACACCGAAGGTAAGCAAGCCCTTAATTCTTAGTGCTGTTTTAGGACGAGTTCGAAATGTAAAAACAGAGTGTTTGATCGTGACCGGGGGAGCGCTCACGACAATACTCTGCCAATCGTGCATAAACATCTAGTTTTGGGGTATGGAGTTTAAACAAATAAATAGGAAATTAGTTTCGACCCTGTGGAGGGTCTCTTGCATTGGTGTGCCGATAATATCATTAGTAGATAAAAATCTCATGCTGACAGTCTCGGTGGTTGAACTGTGTTCAAACTTGAAGACGTGCAAAGGTTTAATATCCTACAGACTTGAAGAAAACAAACAGTAGCGGGGGAAGAGTGAGTTTTCAAGCACCACACTCACAAAATCTCAAATTCACAAGCATTGTAGATTCAAAGGCAAGGGTGAGCAGCACTAAACATTCAAACAATTTACTGATTAAAGGTATTGAGGCATGCACATAACCGAATCCAGGAGGTTTCCAATCGTATAAGCTTATACTATGAGGCCGGTCTACCCGTTTGTGACGAACGATATCATAAGGCCCCGAAAAGGTAAATAGGCCGATGCACCCGACGATGTTGCTCACTTTAATTGATGTTGAGTAACATCGAAAAGAATAGGCTAACCGAGCTTTCACTAGTTTTCGAACTCATTTGATTAAAGAGCCTATCGTCGGCTTTGGTAAACGAAAGAGTACCTAGTGCCAGTTGGTCGAACTGACAATCAAGTATTTCAAGCGTAATTACCTCCCTCCACCATACGAGAATTCATACATTTTTTAGCCAGTATCTTATGAATTTGTGTCAGTAAGAAACAATATTTGCTGAACTCTTATTAAAACACCAAACTTCTTCAAGTTTCATTAGGCTTCATTCATCAATCAAGATTGAATAATTATCAGTCTTTTCTCTCATCATTCAATAACGATAATTTCTTAACAATTCTTAATTAAAATTTTTCCTGACTTTCAAGGGTCCTGTAAATGGAAACTGATATGAAGAAGAAGATAGGAAGAACACGTGCGTTAATGGAAAACTGACAAAGTTTGATAAAACGCGCTCATGAGCAATAAGGTTGCGTGTTAGTGTTAACACCGAAAAATAAGCCACGACTTTGCTGAGGAAGATGTCCGGTCACTTCCAAGAACAATGAGGCGTGAAAACAGTGGAAGGAAAAGGACACCTATGTAAGCCGCCGGCTGCTAGTGCACTTGTTTTGATAAGGTTTTCCAGGTTTTGGCATTTACTAGAATAAAAAATTAAAAGCCAGTTGCTTCCATCTATTTTTCAATTTAAAGTACAATCGCTGTAGAAATTGAAATCCATGAACGTTCTCAAATAGTATTAGGAGTTTCTCTAACGACGGTAATAAATTTTGAGGCGAATGTGAATTGTTAGTTAAAATAATTAACCACGACGCTCGCAACGTTTCTCGCAGCTAAAGTGTTAAATTTGGGAAACCGGAAATGCGCAACAGAAAGAATTTGAAGTTAAAGATGAATGTTTTTGATCCCTTGAAGCAACGTTCTTTTCATAGACGAGAAAGATTAATCAACAGTATTAAGTTTAAACAGCAAACTAAGCACTGTAAAAAACACCGTATGTACACTGCAAAACAAGATACAACGTTTGAAACATATTTATAAAGGTTAATCGCCAAGTACAAACTCAATGCAAAATGAAAAGATTAGCGTCTTGCTCAGAGCTCTCTAGAAGTCCTCAGATATTTCCAAGTTTGGTCGGCTTGCTGCGCTACGTACTAGGAAGACTTTGTCGGGTCGAGCGGCGATCGTAAGGATTTTGAGGGGATTGTAGGGCCTCTAGAAGAGAACAAACGAAGACAGACGTGAGTTGGACTCAAGAAACATCATCCGACGGCCTTTGAGTTGGAGAGCTCTCATGTTCGACGGTCCCGTAAGGATGGCTGTACTTCGCTTGTGTATACAAACGTACCTGCGAGTTTTACTCTTTCGGTGCTCGGCATCAAATTGAAAGTAATTATGTTAAGGCACTTCTGATACAGATTCTGCTACTTTTATAAATTCATTAAGCAGCATTTAGAAAAACATTGTGCGGTGTGCGGGAAAAAATATGAAAGTAAAATTTTGCATTACCTGGCCAAACAATGTTACACGGATAAGTTTAGGAATGATCTATTCAATAACCTTTGTGTTGAGTTACAGACTACATCCTACAAAGCAGAGAGTTCAAAAATGTCTAGATCCTCGGACAATCTCAATTTGGCAGCTAATAACATAATTTTTATCCTAAGTTAATCAATGTTGAAGGAAGGAACGTTGGGGTCTGTTGGTTTTCTCATTCATCTCCCTAAATCTCTCAAGAATTCGATTCTAGAGTTTGTGGTGGCTAATTCATGTGGTTCACAAAAGAATTCGTCACGACACAAAAAATTATCATGGTTAATTTCAATTAAATGAATACAAGTTGGTTGCACTGAACGGCCTTCAACTTTCAGAAGACTAAAATTTGATCGAGAAATTTGACCATCAAGAACTTATCATTTAGTTTCAAACGTGCCAGCTCTTTCTGTATTGTTTTAATCACTATCTGGCTTGATGTATAAATTTAAATGTGTTAAATAGATTTTTCTATCGAAATGTGAGAATAAATCTTCTATCCAGTTGTTAGGTATTTGATCTACGTTGGCCTTTTTCTCAGTTTTAGAACAAATCTAAGACAATAATAGCTCTTAGGACAAGTTGTAGCTATTCGATAACCATCTATAGAGTACTGGCGTTCAAAATTTCTACTTTAACAAATGGTTTTCCAAACAATTCAGAGAAAAATCGTTGTAATGCGAGATTTATCATATTATAATAACATATATTGGCCAGGCAGAGCAGATTGAGCAGTACAGCGATTACTGGCGCGGAAAAAAGCCAACCATCGGGGCCGCAGGAAAAGAGAACCCTCCCACTCGCAAAGCAAAATTGAAACATGACTAGTCCTTCATATGTTTCGTGACAAACTAGGGACTACTCTAAAGGCTGAACGCCAGTAGAGAGAAAAAAAGCTCTGAAAAATATCACTCGATGAGGAAAAAAAATAAGGTTGGTGCTAACGAAATTAAAGAAAAATGTTGCTGATGGCACAGAGTAATAGCAGGACTTCGTGGACTTTCAGGAAATAGTGTCAACCACTCAGGAAAAGAACGTCTTCATAACGTTTTATTCGACGCTGATCGATCATGGTCTTGAACAGTAGGAAGTAAGCGTAGGGAAACTCGGTTAAATCTCTCGAGCTCATTTGAAAAATTGGGTTTTCATTTCAACCAGGCTGCGCAGGATCTACTCTAGCTATATCAAAAAGAGCAGTTTTGAACTATCAGGAACTTAGTTACGCTCGCGGGTAAAATTCCGAGGTACACAAGCACCAGGAGTGGGGACAAATAGAGTTGCATTCCATTGAGGTGTGTTGAAAGCTGATGATAATGATGAGCGATGTGTGAAGTTCTGAGTATTCAAGTGAGGAAGAGTTTGGACTTGGTTTGGATCACACTGCGGATACAGAGTCTGTATCGACGTGGACCAGTTTTAAATTCCGGTTTGAATTCAAGTGGTGGTGCTCAAGTGAATAATTGAGTGGGTGCTTCACTTCAATGCACGTACACTCGCACGAACAAAAAAGCTCAATTTTTTAATGTAGCGTGTAAATAGGGATGATGTCTCATAGATGGCAGACGGAATTTTGACTAAGTTTCTGGTTGGTGGGACGAATTTCATCAGCAACAAATGTTAGCGAGATTGAATATTGCAAGTAGTATGAGTGGCATTGAATCTACATGTACTAATTTCTCCTCGGGGAAAAATACTGTAAGGGTTCAGTCAAATGTTACGGCAGTTTCTTATTCATGTTTGGTTTCTTGGGTGCTTCAAATGAGTCAAGTTCGGTATTCTTTAGCTGACTGCGTCATAGTCGAGAAGGAGTACACATAAAAAGTCTGGCAAAAAAATCTTAACATAAATACTTTTCTATACCCAATAACCCTCATCTCAGGGTGAAGTGTGAGTTTACGCTGCACAAAAACTAAGTGCTTATACCATAGCGTTTATTTTTTGCATAACGGCTTCGCATTCATATTCGAGTTGGGCACTCCATACTCGTTGCCTACATCCATATGAGATTCCTGAGTTTTGCCTTTACCCTCGGAGGCCGAGGGTAACACAAATTCGTTGCGTTGTGAGGCTGAGATACGTCGTTGTGTTATTACGCCCAACAACACACAACGTCGCTCGCTTTAGAAACTTTCATCAGGTGCGTCAAAAACAATCAATATGACATATATGTATCTTACAGCAGGTTTTGGTTTTGAAAATTTTATGGTTCGTTTCTTTTTTGATCATTAACAACAATACCTAATAAATAATCTGCCACCAGTATTCCTTTCTAATCTCACCAGTATATCATACCATCCAGTATATCATACCAGTTAACCAGTTCTAACTTTTTATTCCAGATGACCAATTCCAAAGGGCTATACCAGTCGTCCAATTTCTAAGAACTATACCAAACGTACAATTACAACGAGCTATATAGACGTCCAATTCCAACGGGCTGTACCAGCCGTCTTATTCCAACGCGTTACACCAGTTGCCCAATTCCAGCGTGCTATACCAGGTGTAAATTGATTGGCATTATTTAGCGATTCATTTTTCAGAAATACCGATTATCTGAACTTATTGTTCCTTATATACTAATGAATTCATGTTAACAACGAGTAGTCTTAGAAATACATATGCCATTACGTACAAATAAAAATTGTTAGTTAATTTCGCACTCAAAAATGGTTGTGAAAACTAAAACAGTTTTTCTCTTACACTTTTATCTAAGGTAGCTTGATATCACAATAAAATCATTTCATTGTACGCTGTTGGTTCTCCAGAACATGAAAAATTTTTTCAAGCTCGTAATCTTATTCGCGGTCTGGCAGAACTTTTGATCAAAACTTGCGACTGCATAACATGACATGGCAATGTCTAGTTCCTGAGCCAAAATAACGAGAGTTACATATTTAAAAATAAGCCTAATTTTCCATTGAAAGAGGTCGATCCAGTTTCTCGCCTACTCCTCTCCTCAAGTGATGAGTTAGCAACAGAACCCAAAGCATGACGACACTTAACACACCCTAGACAACACTGCCTTCGCATTTCACTTTGAGCTGTGGAACTGTCAGTCTGATGGTCCCCATTGCACCTGACGTCATCAAGAAATGTTTCTCTTGAACAATTGTGGTCGTGAAAGTAATTTGTTTGCCATAATGAGGCCTAATAATGTACATACTAGTAGTGACACTGCACAGACCACTGTTTAAATGGATACAAGTCAATGAGATTCAGCGGAAAATTTGTTCTGTAATCACTGCAGTCGGTGGTCATAAAACGATGAAGTTTACGTCGTCCGTTGCGACAGAGAATTGCAGATATTTTTTCCAATTCTGAACTTCCCCACTATTTGACGTGCAGAAGATACTTATCCTATATGTATAATTCTATGACAGAAATAATAGAATTACTGAATCGTCAAATGATTATAGCACTTCCAAATGGTTCAGGAATTGAGCTACAATACTTAGGATAAGTTCATTGCGGGAAGCAGTGCTTGTGATGAGGAGGTTGGTAACTATAGAGTGCTGGTGAAGTGGTGATTGGTGACTATAGCAGTGCTGGTGGTGTGGTGGTTGGTAACTATCACAGTGCTGGTGAAGTGGCTGTGGGTGACTATAGCAGTGCTGGTGATGTGGTGGTGGGTTACAGCTCGATATCGCATATATTCTACAATAAAGTGTGATGTCAACAGCTAGAGGCTGAGATGTGATACACAAGAACTGTGGTGCGGGTGAGCTCTCAGTGTACAGATGTGAGCAACTCAAGTGAGTGCGACTCAGAAAATAAGGGAGGAGGTCCACTCTTACCGTCACCACGTGTCCTCGCGCCCCGTGCTACAGGGTGGAATTTGGAAGAAATGTGTCAGTTTATTTCGTAATCGTAAAATTTACAAGCGTTGCGCCAAGCGTAGCTGCTTCCAATGGACATAAACGTAATCAAAATGCAAAAGATATTTCCTGTAACACACATATCTATGATACATCATGTAACAGCAAATAAAACATATTATTAGAAATTAAAGTTGCTTCTATAATTTAATTGCTACCTCAAAAAATAAATAAAATGAACAGTAAGTAAAAATAACATTAGTATTTCGTAATTGACATTTTGACGCTTTCTCACATCGCGCTTGGCTTGTCTTCGTGCGTCTGGCAGCTGGACAAATCGATCGAATGCTAAAATCAAACAATTTTGTACAACTGTAGAAGATATTTCGTTATAATTATCGGCTTATAAAATTAGAGATGCTACTTGAATTTCCTCCCAGTGAGGCATGACAAAAATAATACCAACTCCTGCTGATCAAATGGTTTCAAAGCCTTCTGAGTGTTTTCAGGCCCCAAAGAAGTAATCTGACTTACGACCGATAATTTTTGTTCGCAGCAATTACGATTCAATTCAAATCTTTTTATATAGTCGGTTTGCGATGCCTCTTTAATTTATACATGAGTTTTTTAATTGGTTTTAGTAAAATCTTTTAGACAAACCACTCGAGCGAAACTTTTTTTTCGTTTAGGAGACAATTAAATGCGTAATACAGAATGTTATATGCTACCACGAAGGATGGAGTGCACTACATAGAGAACATCGCAGAGTTGCAGCGATTTTACTTTAAAAACGCTGCGCTTCTCAGAGAAATTTTATTTTCAAAATCTCATGAGAAGTTTAACAATATGACTTGAAAATAAGGCATGAAACTTTATTTTTTGCACTCAATTCCCTGAGCTACAGACTCGCATACTGAAAATGTTTAAGCATTTGTCAGGCTGCCAGCCGCACATGAGACAAGCCTTGCAGGTCTACACGTCACCCCCCTCTAATGCAGATGTTAATTAACGACTATGCAGGGCACACACACGAGTTGCAACACATTCCCGGGACACATAGACATTTAAAGAACAGACATATAACCTGGGTGAGTCTGATTCATTTTGTTTCTCATTTCATATTTTAGTCAAAGAAGATTTGAATCGAACTACTCTGCTCTTTGGTATAAACTTCACTTGCTGTCACCACCTGTGTTAACGTATAGTGTGTACTTTGCAAGCAAGTACCAATGCATTCCTTATTAATCGATGCAATGGCGCAGAAACTTTGCTTTTTCTTTTTGAAACGTGTAATTTTTTAATTATATTTTAAAATCAATTCCTTATTACAAAGTAAAACTATCTTCCAACGAAATTGATTTCATCGAGTCTGATTAGCGAAGAGTCCCGCGTAAATAAGAAGCTATCATATTCTAAGAAAGGGAACGATTGTGCATCCGAAAAACGAAATTCAAACTGTCCATTTGAGGCTGCAGATTTGATTGCATTGAAATGTACCAGGGCTGAGCGCGTTTAAATTTAGACGCCTGTCACGAGATGGTTGTCTGGCACCAGCACAAGGCTTCCAGCAAGGCCTCCAATTTTCGAAGTGGCGTACGCGTTCCGAGCTGATCTCGGCAAGAATTAAAGCTGACTGAAGATAATCATAATGTCAATTTTGATGGACAAAAAAACAGTTACTACCAGTGAAATACATACGAGTACTTCAGATATCAGGTCTTGGGCTTTGAACACTGAACTTCACAAGCTACTATTTTATACTCTAATTCTATTACAGTGTATCTGCTCTAGATCTCACTAATCCGTGTAGCCACCATTCCACTCACTCGAGCCTTAGCCTCATGTGAATCCTAGTATAGAACGAGGTACTAGAATTTTTTCTCGAATGAAAAAACAGGCAATGAATGAGGAACAATACCGAGGTAGAAATGAATTGACGTTAGTGATGTCTCTAATTAAAAATTAATTTCATTTGATTTAGGAACGCTTTCGTCTCGAAGACTGAGGCTCCAGTGCTGGACCGGCAGTTCTCACACCCACAGGACCAGCATTCTTGTCCATACATCAATAAACAATTTATTAGCCAACAAATTACTGCAAAAATATCACAGGCCCAATAGAAGAACAAAAACTATCACATTATGCAAAAAACACGTAACAGAGCCCATTCTTTTTCAGTCTCGAAAAATGTTGCTGGAGCATTTCAGTGAAATAAGAAAATTAATCTAAGAAAAAGTCACGGCAAAGTAATGGGAACCGTAAATGCTTCAAGTTTGCTAAACAAAACTAGTTCATTCCGTCAGGACTGAACCGCAGCAGAGCGGGGAACCAAGCTTTGCCAAACGCATGAGGTCTAAGGAGAGTGAAAAGCCTTGCAAAACAGCACTGACCTTCATGAAATGAATAAGAGGAAAGACTTTTGCAATAGAATAAATTGGCAAGCTCAGTCGCAGCAAGTTTTCTTTTTAATGAACGTTATTGGAGGATTGTGAAGAGCCGAAAGTTTGTTTGGTTCCCGCCTGCTGGCCGCGTCCAGCCCGACACAGAAGAGGGCATGCAGGTAGCAACATCGGAGGGCACCGTCACCTGAAGCGGTGACTGCAAACTCACCAACGGCTACACTTGTCTTCATTACGGCTCGTTAAAAATTCTCTTTGGTTCATCTTTTGTAGATAAATCACTACGAATTCTAGAAAAATTCACGAATTTACTAGAAAAAAGTGAAACTATTGTTTCCCATGTAATTAGGAGGCTATGCAACGGAAATTGTCTCCAGTTGCGAAAAAATAGGTGTTTGCAAAAGTAAAAAACGTTGTCAAAAGAAAATTGTCTCCAGTTACGAAAAAACACGTGTTTGTAAAAGTAAAAAGAGCTATCAAATAATCATGAACTATCACGTACTCTGTGTGAAAAAATTTTCTATGCCTATTGACTGCCCTAAACTTGAATAACATTCAAGAAACTCTACGGCGAGAGAAACACTAGAAAATACTAGAAATTTACGCTGCTCTACCTATGTGTTGAGATCTCCACGTTATGCATCAAGACGAAAATGCTACGTCCACTAATGAATAGCTCAAATATTTCCCAATTGGATGTACTCTGAATATACGTAACAAAAGTTTTGTTAACTTGCGCAACTTGTTTGCTTGAATAATTTATACTACTTGCTTTTATAGGAAGCTTTTCGAAATGTATCACGAGACATGTATCTCTGATTTTCGAAATGTATCTCTGATTTTGTGGTGAAGAATTGTGGGTAACAGCTCATATAGAGAGAATTTATTAGTCAGACAAGTAAATTGCGCTCTAACGTATTCACTGGTGTGGTGGAGCTTTTAAGTACTGCTATAGTGAATTTCTGAGTGTAGATGTTATGACTCTGATACTTTACTTTAAAAGTTTCCATATCCTTGTGTTTCCAATATCGACTGGTTTTCAAAATAAGAAAATTGCATGAATGCTCAATAGCAGCACGATTATTTGCAGCTTCGGATCATAGTCCAAATTAAATGGTTTTTGTATAGGTTTCATTTCAACAAAAATCTTCGATACTTTCATTTGATCAAGCGATTACGTGTTCAGCTTTACATGAAGTCGGCACATTGGATAGGTTTGGATAGGGCTTAGCTGACGATAATAAGCTCAGTCACTTAGATTAATGCGAAACTCATATTCATATATTCAACATGGTTCCAGATTAGTAGGTGCTCTTCTGGCTTGAGAATAATAGTTGGAATTCTGCAATGGATACAACTAGTTGTGTTGAAAATCGTGTCCTGATATCCATCCGCCATTTCAACTTGAACGTAACAGAAAGAACGTTTACGTTTGATTGAGGTAGTTAGTAGCTTTGGTGCGAAGGCTGTCAATGAAATCATGTAAGAATTCTCATTCTTATAAATGGATCACACGTACTATGACCGTCTACAAATGTACGACACCTCGATGTTCGGTGAAGTCATTGCACCAACTTTGTAGCAACGTTGTTCCGAGACTTGAACTCAACCTCCTGGTTACTCTCATATTTCAGATCGTTTCTTGACTTAGTTTATATTATGGGCAAAACTGTAACTATGCACAAATATGCGTGATCTGTCTTGATAAAAACATGGTGCAGATGAACGGTATGGAAAGCGGTACCCTAGGTGGCACACACAGCATTGAGGCATTACAGAGAGCCCATATCTCTTGCAGTGATCTTGACATGTATTCTAAATATATCTGCACGAGAAGTTTTCTCATTTCCTATTTTTTCAGCGAGTTCTTTCCTAATATTTTAAGAATCAGACTATCATTGCACCCATATGTATTATGCTTTCTATTGCTAATCTCTTCATAAGATAAGGAGTTCTTCCCTGACACTCTAGATGTGAATCAGCCTGTCATTGCTGTCATTATGCTTTCTAATGCTAATTTCTCCACATTGTCTATGAAGATAAGTCATGCAATTTTTTCGCCCCCGTTTTGTGACTAATTTATCGTAATCGACACAAACTGTCAGGCCGATCGCGCTACTCCTCCGTAGAAATTAGCTCAGGTATGCAGAAGTTAGCGCATTTTATTTGTATCGCAATAGCAGGAGCGTAAGAGATCGAGCTGCTAACAGCCGCAGTTGTGACTGAGCCCCACACCAGCCCTGCGACTCACAGCAACGTCAGCGTAGACGCCGGTCCAGATGTGCGGATGCTTGTCTCGGTACATGACCAGCGGGCGGGCGATCACGGGGATGTACTGCAGCACCTGCTCCCGTACCTCCGCCAGCGTCGACACGTGCACGAAGTACCCTGATCATTTAGAGGTCATGCTTCAGAGATAGACGTCACTGCCTTCTCTTTGAAGGCTAAAAATCAGGAACTGTTGTCTGAGAATGAACAAACTGAGCGAACTGTTTTTATTTTTATTGTCTCGATTCTTCGAAATAACCAGAAGATAATGCCTAAAATTAAGCTATGGTTCATTGTGAGTAGAAATTTTATGGACGGATGAAAAGTTATAATATAAGATAGGTTCACCTGGCACCAAGTGAACGCATTTATTTACACATAACAATATCTATAACAATTCAGTGTCGTGAAGTAATTTAGATCTATTAAATGATTAGCTACAAGATCATCTAATTTCATGTTGATCCTAATAAATTCTTTAGTTAGGAGTGAAGTGCTTTTTCAGATTAATTTATTATACTTACTTATTTTATTCTTCCAAGAGTAAATAAACTACTGGTGTATGTGACTATATAAGTATTCGTGAACAGAAACCAGACATTAATTTTCACTCAGAAAACGTCGAAAGCATGATGCGTTCTGTGCTTCTGAGGAGATGAGAGTGCACCAGCATAAATTGTTCCGAAAGCCTTCAATTGTTGTCAAAATACACGATCAATCACTAAATATTGAGATATTACACCAACATCCGCCAAAGATTTTAAAAATAACACCAATAACTCCAAGATGTTACTAAATTATACGAAAAGATCCCAATGCGGCAGAAATTATATCAGCAACTCAAAGATACTGATAAAACAACGCAAAAATGATACCAATATCTCGAAGATATTGGAGTAATTACATAAACAGCCTGCCAGAGTCGTAGAAGTAACAACAGCCCAAAAAATAGCAGAAAAAATCGCAACTCACACCCGAGTACATACAATTCACAAAAAAAATTCATTGTTCCCCACGTCCTCGCACGAGTTACACGTCTACATACCGGGCCACCTAGCCTGCATAACGAGCCGTGACAGATCACCTGTTCTGCATAAGCTACGACAAGTCACCTGTATTCCACAAGAATTTTTTAAGCTGCCTATTCAGCACATGGAGATCGTGGAAGATGAGCTACTCTACACAAGTTGCGTTGCCGCAGCCACCATGGCGCTACACACCGTCTCTGCAGAGCAGTAACTGGTTCAGCTGCTGCGATAGATCTTTGGGGTTCTGTTCTATCAATTTGTTCTCGTCTGTCATTGTTATATTTACCAAGCAACTGACTTCACACAACCACAGCATGTCTCCAGCACTGGCGCGCATCCTCCCCAGGCTCCTATCTACTTACTAATTTTCGAGTAAGTCATCGCTCGCGGACACTTACTTCCCTAAGCCCGTAAGTGCTCTTTGTTTACCTTAACACGCATTTTTTGTTCTCCAAACTCGTACCTTTCGTTCCCCAAGCACATAAGCTTCGCTCCCTGAACACTTACTCTTCATTCCCAAACGTACCTTTATTGGCGCAGGCCATCCAGAGCAGGTTGCCGATGTCCGTGATTTCACGCCCGATGAGGTAGGTGAAGAGGCGCACCTGCCGCTGCGGCCAGTTGAACTCCTCGAATATTTTGTAGTGCTTATAGGGAGCTCCGTCCGTGATGAGCATGATCGCTTGGTTGCACTGGGCGCCCAGACCGCGCTCGTTGTGCTGGGCACACAAAGCAGGGTCGTCTTGCACAAACGTGTGATTCAAAGGGAGTCATCAGTAGGTCTGCATAGTTTGATGTAACGATGTATTGTGATATATTGCTACGATGTACTCGTGTATGCTTTCGTGTAAAAGGATATTTCACTCAACACCTGAATGTATTTTAGCGAATGGTGTTTTTATGTCTTTAACAAACCTAAGCGTGATAGTCTTTGTTACTGAAGAGCTAGAAACCTGGTTTTAATGCTACTACTTAACAAACCTAACATAAAATAACCAAGTGTAGAGTAGAAATTCGTTAAATTGTTTTACAAATCAATAATCATGAAATACCATGTTTTCCAAGTTCGATAAATCACCTAGAGCTGCCTATCAGCCAGTGTCCTGCGTTAACGTGTCTCCCACAAAAGTAAAATCTGACAATGATTCAATTTAAACTTGTTTCTCATATACAGTATATGATATAAACGAAGCCTAATGATGCATAGATAGTTTGAAAACTGTATCGGTAGAGAGCCAACTATTTCAGCAGTGTTAAACGGAGTTAAAATATCACTTTGTGGAAGGGATCAAAGGTGAGAAAAATTTGTGACTTGAACAAAATTTGTTTTTCGTGAATTGATAGGATCGATGGAGCACAGCAATGCAACAACCGATCGTACTAGCCCTTCCCTTCCAACTAAAGTGTAAGAATTATAAAGATCAAATTGTGAGCTCGAACTGTACCGAGTCCCAATGAATGAAAGAATGGTGAAGTTCATATGTCGCCTTGTTTGTCGTGTTCTGAATCTTAACCTTTCGTTTGCTTCTAAGTCTCATATTTAATGTAAAAAAATTTCCAGAAGAGCCTGGAGCTCTTTACAAGAGAGTCATAGTTTCATGTGAAAACGGGGAGTAGGTACAAATTAATTTACTATCACCTGTACTTTATCAGCACATGACTGTAGCAATGAGCGTTTAATAACTTTATTGTGGAACTGTTTGCAGCATCATATCAAGTCTTTATAATCACATCCCATCGTGTTCATTTACTGTTCATTTTATTACTTCACAACTGGTCAATTTCCAGTCGATTTTATCATTTCCTAAATTTTCTATTTAAGCTTCATATGATTTACTTATAGTTCATGCGCAGGTCATAAAATTACCTTTAATGCCACCAATAAGTAGGATATGTACGTAATTACCAACCGTGTGAAGGAAATCGTTATCTCATAGTTCCCTAGCATTCAGGCAATGAGATATGCAGAAGCACCTCATTTATATAGCATAGCCATCGTAAATATCCACAATTCTGCTCATATATAGCAAATCCATTGAAAACACACGAAGTT
Source organism: Morinoia aosen (assembly GCA_030386875.1). Lineage (NCBI taxonomy): Eukaryota > Metazoa > Arthropoda > Malacostraca > Amphipoda > Talitridae > Morinoia > Morinoia aosen. The sequence continues at coordinate 17,021,329 of CM059575.1, read as the reverse complement.
CTACGTATCCATATCTTAACGATCATAAAAATCTGATATGCTGAGAGCGTCATATAAAGAAGGTGGTAACTGGAATGTATTCGATCCGCTTCGTTCTTGGTCGTTTAATACTAGATTGTTTGATTATTCAACGGCTAGCATGACGTGTTAAAATGTCAATCAGAATTTCGATGATTTTTATTTTTATTTTACGAAAGGTATTTAAAATAAATGAACCTCGATGAATGTGTGCGCATTATTAGAACTGTTGAAGAATGTATAAGGCATCTTGTCTCTATTTCCATCTTACAGCGATCGTTTTAAGCTGTTGCATTTTGCTAGCCTAACTCGTGTGCGATCGACGAGCATAACGACGTCCTACAACACATTTATAACATTCATGATAGCTAACTAAAAAAACATAGGGTTGTTTTTTTGAAAATCTTTTAGTTCCAATTGCCTATATTAGCGAAATCACTATGATCATATGCCATTTTATGAATGTAGTAGCTGTTCCAGGGACGTTCTATTTACATATATAACAGACAATACATTCAAAACTATGTAACACATATGTACTCACCCTGAGCTTCAGAACCAAGTCTATATATCAGCAAGTGTGTAGTGAAAAATCTTGGCTTTCACCCAGAATGAAATACGGTAAGTTAAAAGTGCAAAAAACCAATGTGTTAGACATAAAAGGTTTCATTACAAGAAGTAATGAACACGTAGTAAAATGAGATTGTGATCTTAGGAGTGCAAAATGCAAAATTAAGCAGATGAAAATAAGCTATTCAAAACCAGCAACTGCCAAATGATATTAAGAGTAACTGAACACCCAGCCCCTGAAATCGGAATTATTTTCGAACATTCTTTAATTCAACAAATTTGCATGAAAGCATGTAGCTTTTTTATAGCCACTCCACCAGTACGCTGAGCAAGAGTTGAAACCAGTTTGACAGACTTATTTTCATCGATGTGCAAAGCAGTGCAATATGTATCAAATTACAACACAAAGATCGGTAGTAGCATCGTGACGCGGTGCAAAGAGTGTACTACGCTCTGTTTACACCAGAGTGCACCGTATGTTCGGTGCCAAATAGAGTGTGCATTGTACATAACATAGTAATTCCACCATACCAAGTGTACATACATTGTGAGCTCTGGTATAAATTTATCAAATAAAGAGCGCACGGTGTAAAATAATCATGGAATAAGTTTGTGACTGCCAAAGACAGTCTACAGCGACTGGAGCCGATGTCACGTTCCATATGAGGTATATGTTATGTGCAAATGTTACCTGCTTTTGGCTAATTACTATAACTTCTGAATAGTGGTACAAATTCTCCACAACAATAATGAGCAGGTCTTTTCGTAACTCTTCGTGCATTAAACTGGGAATGTGAGAGGGCAAATTCAATGGTAAACCAAATGCAAGATCGTGAGTATTTTTCTTCTTGTAAGAGAATACTTTTTATATAATGTTAGAAAAGTTTGACTTGTGCTGTCCATCTAACAAGACTTATCATTGAACAACTGTCAATATACAAACGAATATTAATTCACACAAAGATTCTTTATAATTTGACCCGAAATTGTGATGTAAGTTTTAACTAACGGAAAACAATGTCCTCAATTCCTGCAGTATTTAGGCATCACTTAATTACGATCCCTTCAAGGACAACTCTAGGAACATCACAGAAATGAAGGTTCACCAATAAGGGTAAATAGGTTGTTGAGTGAGGCTCAATATGCGCATAATTCCTATAATTTCTGTACGGAAAATTCCAACAAGTGAATTTTGTTAATGAACGGCGTTCGTAATTTTATTTTTGACGTTGTCTTTGTTCTTTGGTAGACGTTTGATGGCGGGATATCAGCTAAATATTTATCGCAACTCTTGCCTCAACTAATTCATATTGAAGCTTACTTGCTTCCTCTGATTATTTACGAATCGGATACAGGTTTTGTAAATGTAATTGAAACCTTTTGTGACATTTATTTCAGAGCGCAATCTTTATTTACTTTACCAAGGGTTGTCATTAAATGCAATAAAAAGGGACCTTTTGAAATATTCCTTTTATTTAGCAGAAAAAATTCTACCATTGATTAGCTTACTGTAGCTTTTTGCCCACTAGAATAACCCCACGCCAACTTATGCTTTCCTAGAAGCAAGCAAACACAGAATTGACAGGACTGGTGTTGGCAGAGCGTAAGTAAGAAATGACTACAGTCCTCGCGGCGCAGTCCAACAGCTGTACAATGCATGCACTATACGCTACGAGGTAGCGTTCACGCTCTTATGCCAATAAGTATGAATAAGACAGAAGTGTGTCTGTAAGTAAGTGCACGTTATAATTTCTTCCTAATCACTGGTGGAATAACCTCCACTACACAGTAACGATGGGGTCAATAAAAAGAAAGAGCTAGCTTGGTCGGCTCCGAGCACTGGAACAGGTCTACAGAGGTGCCCAACCGTCAATTGCCTAGCTAATCGTTAAAACATTAGCTATATTTACAGTAGGCTTCCTGCAAAAACACAAAGTGTTAGCAAACACATTTACACAAATAATTATTGTATAACGTACCACCAGCCTCGAGCTATTTCTATTTCGAAATGAAAACCTTCGAAACTTCTATTTCGAAATAAGTAAATAATTTCAATGCTGATGTTAGCCTGATTTTGAGTTCACGGGGCAAAATTAAGGCTACCTGAGTATAGTTTTCCGCAGAGTAACGTGCTATAACAGTGAGATTGCACATTAAAAGCATTAAGCATTGCACATTAAAAGCATTAAAAAACTTGCACGTTAAAAGCATTGTGCCACCGGTCTGCTACCGATCATCCTCGGTAGTTTCAGGTTTTCCACTCATATTTTATTACTTATTAATCTCACAGCGACTCATTTCAAACCTCGATCTCTCTTTATGTATTCTGTAGGCTTTTAAATTCACCGTAATAATTGGTAATAAGTAGACCACAATTATATACTCTCGGTTTAGCATTCATTTCACGAGCGTCAAACAGTCTGCACTTCTGGCATGATTGGAACTTTTCAATCCATGCTAATGTACATTTCACGACACTCAACCATTTTCTGTGCAATATAGAGAATAAAGGGAAATCAGTGGAACATTTAGGAAGTAATCAATTTGCATCTCTGTTGCCATCCATCCACTACAATCAGCAGGAAATTAAAACCTAACGCTGGTCATATTTATTGGTCAAACCTTCATTTGTTTCACAACATATTCATGAAAAAATATAGGGATAAAATCTCAATTATTAAATACAGTCATGTAAATTTGCAGCAGTTTTGAAATACTTTGTCAAGTCTTATTTAAGGCAGAGTAGAAATCGCAAGAAACGGTGGTACGTTCAGGACAGGACAAAGTATCCGAAGAAGACGTTGAAATATGATATTTCTGGTGCAGCAGGTGTGCAAAGCTAATGAAAAGTGCACAAGTGTCAGAACGATGGGTATTCTCACCGAGCTTGAAAGCAAGCTAAGAAATGAATTTCCGTTCATGTGCAGAGTAGTATCATTTTCCATTTATTTTCAATATCAAAACAAAAGTTTATGGGTACAGTAATCTTGTCTCGCTTTTGATGGTTCTCAGTTATTATCGGAATTAATTTCTTAACTCCTTGCTTTCAAGTCTTAGAGGACTCTTACCTTGCTATTGAACTGCAACGAAGAAAAACACGGCATTAAATTAGATTGCTAGGTATCACTGTTTTATTCCAAGAAAATTATATAAGTAACCAGACACTCCTCCAAATGATTCAAATGAAAAGTTAAATGGATAAGAGTAATGAGATCGACCATTCAGATAGACTACTGTTTCCACAGTAGTTCTTTGACCCACGACGAACAGCGTCATTGATGCAAGAAGATGCGTCCGGTCTGCAATGCTGCCTAGGCAATATCAGCTATCTTGCATGTTTAACTGATACATATTAAAGACATAAGGATCGTTCGTAAATCGCATGAAAAAACAAGATGAAACAATTAGTTGAGCATCTCTTAGAGCGTGTACGAAGCAAAAATCCAAGAAAAAAATGAGTCTTTCATTTCACATGAAAGAGTGCTTTTGCTTTCATTTCGCTCGTAATTTATTGCTTAAATTGATGAAGATGAAGAACGATGAGGAGTTAATCTAAATTTCCTAAATAGCATAAGAGTGAGGAAAGTTTTAAAATAAAATTAACGAATACAACACAACAGCAAAAACTCTTTATTCAAACAGCTGTTGACGAGAATTCTGTTGATTCATTACAGTTAAATCGGAGCGATGAAGTGAAATGATGACGCTGAGCAGCACAGTATTACTATCAAATTATTGGTGCCTGGGCTGCCTCGTAGCCTTATTTATTCGTTTGATAAAGGTAGTCTACAGGCCTGCGAATTGTATTTGGCAGGTACACATGCCACATCAGAAATAAATCTACCATGAGTTCAAACGATGATTCGTAGTTTGCATTCAGAAAATATTTCCAACTCACGTTTATTGAATGCAGAATTTTAGGGTCATTTTAGCAGAACATAATTTATTTTATTACTCAACTTTAAGTTTCCTTCCTGCCTCTAATTTATTATGATTGACGAGCATGAAGAAATCAGTTGCACTTTTTCACATAAATATTACGAGTTAATCAGTCTAGAAAATATAAAAAATGTCTGACTTTGTATTCAAAAAAAAAATAAATAATAATAATCTCAAGCAACTCAATTCGTCAAGAAGATGTTAATGCGGTGTTAATGTCCTAGTTTTCTCTTTGAAGTAATTGCAACCGCTTAGTATCGCGTAAAAGCTATTGAAAGTTTAGTCTTTTTAGCAGTTTTAATTCACATAGCAGAGGAAAAAGTTGTATTGCTGGTAGAAATGTGAATTTAGGAATTGTATGAAGTGCTTTACTTGTGTGCATAAAATCCAAACCAGCAATATGCTTTCAACAATATCTTGCTTTCAATTCATAATAATATTTGAATATGTTGTCCTTGCCTCACTAAGCATTACTTGAGTGGAGGCTTCGTTGTACACTCACCGAGGCGAGCAGCGTGAAGGCTCGTGTAAGGGCCTGGCTGATGTTGGCAATCTGCCCTGTCTCGATCTCCGCCAGCGCCATCTTGAATTCTCCAATGTTTTCCAGGTTAGCCTGCCCAGAGTATGTTTGAATGTACACAATATCCTATAATATCGTCGAGCGGGATAGGAAATAGCAGAGAGAGCATACAAGAGTCGGAGAAATAAGCACAAGTCTTCGAGTGTATCTGTTGTAAGTGAATTGTGTACTGAATAGTAAAGGCAATTTGGACATCAGGAACGAATGAACGGAACTGGGTCTGCATGATTTACCACAGTTAGGCGTGAAAGCCTAATCAAGAAACTTTTAAAGTTGGCCCAATTCCCGAGTTGGTTTAATTCCCGAGAAGGCGATTGAGGGATAGCGTTAAAAAATATGTCTACAGAAAATGCAAAACGAGCATTGCAGATTGTATGGAATTGAGAATACTTTTAAACCATGAATCTCGTGACGCAGACTGAAGGATGGTCCCATAGCTCATATCATACTGGAAAAGAAATAGGTGCTATAGATGATTGGGACGTAACGACAACCAGCCTGCAAGAGATGAAGGGACTGGCGTTGAGGAGGTTCTGTCGTACAAAATTGTGGTGGGAAATTCAAGCGGTAGAATTCAGTCCTGTTTCGCTGCCGCGGGACTGGGATGGCAGCAAAACGCTGGTGCCCACTGGTGTACGCTGATGTTCCCGCGGTTATCGCTGTCACAGTGATTTCATCTTTATAACGCGTGATGCTGTTATAGACCGACCGGGGCCCCGGCCCCGGCCGCACTTGGTCCAAGCTCGCAGGATTTCTACACCGCCCACCACTCTCCCTCCACCTCCGAGCAGCTACTGAGGTTGCCATTCGCACCAATTCCATCTCGCGCAAAACAGGCATTTTTTAACTTTTTTAAATTAACCTTAAACTAACTGAACTTGGCCTAACCTTACCCAACCTAACCTAACTTAACCTAACCTCTTAACCTAACTTAACTTAACTTAACCTAACCTAAATTAATTTAATCTAACATTTCTGTGGCTGCTTGGAGGTGGTGCTGTAGCTGGTTGGAGGTGGAGGGAGAGGGCTGGGCGGTGTAGAAATCCTGCGAGATTAGACCCTGTGCGCCCCGGCCAACCCCGGCCATTTAGGCTGACCCCGGCCCCGGCCCCGGCCCCGGCAAGCCCCGATAATTTTTGCAGACCCCGGCCCCGACCCCGGCCCCCGCAAAATAATGCCCTAAGCCGGGGTTTTGGCCGGGGTTTTTAGTTTTTTACTACACCTTTTTCACTTCAAATTAATCCAAGTCAAGATCAATTTAATGCAAGATAAGTTCAATTTAATCCAAGCAGATTAAAATTAATCCGAGTCAGGTTCGAATTAATCCGAGTCAAGTTCAAATTAATGCAAGTCAAATTCAAATTGAACGTGCTAAGTATCCAGCATCAGGAGGCAGAGTGTGATCAAGATCTTTGAGCGGAGTAACATATAGAAATCAATTATAAAAACTTCGTATTAACCATTCATTCATTAAAGTTTTTTTCAATTCTACATTAATGGCAGTGTGCATCCATTCAAATATTTATGCTCAAAGACAATTTTATGTTACACATGCACATACACATAGTAGTATCGAGGATTTAATTACTCATATAGAGATTCATAAGCGTGAAATTTCGTTTTATCACATATATAAATAAAGTCATGTATGCATGCAACTACGAAAGATTACCATTTGATGATATATAGATTTAATCTTTAAAAGAAATTTAGCAACGAAGTCTGTTTTTGCTTGTTCAAACGATTTTTGCAAAAACAGGTTTCAATTTTTTTCACCGATCGCGATGATATACTTGCCTAGGCCTGTTCATTTGAAGGGATGGCCCAATTTTTATTGCTATTGCAGGATTGTATCTTTGTCGTAATGTACTCATATAAATTGTAATCAAATGGTATCGTACATAAGTACTCAGTGAATCGCATTTGCTCATTTCTTATAAAGGTTAAATCTACACATCGTCCAGTGGCAACCATTTGTAATTGCATGCACATTTGATTTCATAAATGTGATAAAGTGGAATTTCAGGCATGTAAATCTTTAAATGAGTGTAAATAAATCCTCGATGTTATGTGTATCTGTAGCATCAAAGTACATTTGAACATAATTATTTGAATGGATGCATACTGCCATTAAGGAGAGCGTCTCCCTTGTGACCCCCATGTTTTGGAGATTTCTTGCGAAACTGGGATTTTGGCCGCTATAAGAAGTGTAAGGGTCAAGTACATCCTAAGAAAAAATGAGACTTGTACGGTCACTCGTTCGCCCGCTACGGGGGTTTAAAGAATGGGGGGGAGGGGAGGGGGAAGTGGTATTTTTTCATGTTACACCTCCCCCATGGCACTTTCTTCACGGCGCGAAGTTGTTATGTCATCTCCTATGTCTCTGGATTACTCTATAATAATTTCAGTGGTCTAACTTGAACCAAAAATTTCAAAAAATTATTTATTTGAATTGTTTATGTTTCTTTGTTTTGCTTATAATGTAAACAAAGGTTTATGGGGTTTCAAAATGCTTCTCCTCCTACAGTGTTTGAGCTACAGTGATGATTTTAAGATCATTGGATGCGGAAAGACACGGACTTTTATGGAAGTTAAAATTTATTTCCTCAAATTTTTATTTTCAATATGAAAAAGTGTAAAAATTGGAAAAAAAGTCCTTTTTCAAAATGCGCAGCTTTATGACGTCATAACTTATGAAAAATAAATAATTTTGGAATGAATTTTAGCTTCCATAAAAGCCCATGTCTTCCCGCATCTAATGATACCAAAGCCATCACTGTAGCTCAAAAACTGTAGGAGAAGATTTTTGAAAACACACCCTAAAATTTCGTTTTCTTCGATTTCCCATTTTCTTTTCAAGAAAATCGAACTTTTGCTCCAAGCAAAACGATTCAAAATTTAATTTCCTATCAGAACACCAAATTTCATTGTTCTAGGTTCAATAATAAAGAAAAAAGTCCGTATGGGGGACGCTGTTTAATTTAGAATTATAAAACAACTTTAATGTCTAGTATAATACGAAGTTTTTATAATTGACTTCTAACTGTTACTCCACCCAAAGATCTGAAACGCACTCTTCCTCCTGATGCTGGAGGATACTTAGCACATTTTACGACAGCTTGTTTTAACACTGCAGAAATTTTATGTGTTCCTTGCTTAAAGGAAAAACGTTTTTCATGCTCATCACATCCAACAGATACATTTTTAATACAAAAACGCTCAAATTAACGAGGAATTTATGTCGATTCTTAATTCAACTTGGGGCTAGATAAATTTGAACTTGATTTGGATTAATTTAAACTTGACTTCGATTAATTTGAACTTGACTTGGTCTAATTTGAATTTGAATTGGATTGATATGAATTTGATTTGGATTCAGATGAACTTGACGTGGATTAAATTGAAGTTGATTTAAATTAATTTGAACTTGAATTGGATTAATTTGAACTTGACTTGGATTAATAATTTGAAGTGAATAAAGCGTAGTGTGCCCGGCTACCTGCACGTGAAAAATTCACGTGTCTTTTAAATGAATTTAAAACAATTTCTCAAGAGATTTGCGATTTCATTGCAATCCTGAAGAACATGCAGTCACTGAGACGAAAAAGCAGTATCTATGCTACCATCCAGTGTAATTATAATCCAGTGCGCAGTTATTGACATGAAAGAATCTCGACTTGGAGAAGTCCTAATATCAGCAGTTATTGAGAAGACGCTATTTCCGATAATTTACTTTTGTATTTCCTCTGAAATAGCAAACTGAATTTGGATACTGAGTTCCGGAATTAGTCTTGTTGTAATTACCTTCTCTGATGAAACTTGAAACCTCTAATTCAAAAACCCTACAAAATTAATAAAGTTTCCTTTTCCATAGGGTCGTAAGGATTGAGCGCGTCACAAAACTAATAAATTAACAATTTCTCTCTATGTATGTATTTGGTCAGTATTATTTGGCTCCCAGTTTTTAGGTTGAGTAAATGTTTCTTTTGAAGTCAGCTGTTTGCCAGTAGACGAAGACGACTTGCTGCAATCGGCAGTTTTGTCACTGCTGCAACCTAGTTAAACTGCCTTTGTTTGTTTTCAATACATTGACATTAAGTTTTTCTTCTTGTTCTTTTTGTTTCTATTTTTCAATTCTTATTCGATGTTTGGTTTTTCTTCAGCTTCCAGGAATTGATCATTTTGTGTCGATTTTAGAGAGCCCCATAAAGATTTAGTTGAGAAAGTTTTCTTAGATGCACCAGCCGCTCCTCGTCGTATATTCGCTTCACAAATGGTGCACACTGCAATTTCTACACTCTTCACCGATTTGTGAAAGTGAACCCATACTGCTAACGCACTACTTATAGTCATTATACCGGGTGTCCTACAAAAATGTCACTGAGTTTTAGTTGATTATATTTCCGCTTTAAATTTAGATATTTTAATTTTCATTTTTTCAGAATGTAGTAAATTTTATTTTACTTTCGAATAATTTTTTTTTCAATCTTTTAATAACAACTTTACATTGATCGTTTAACTGAAACGGATGGAATAACTAATTTTTCGAAGAAAAACGTTTTAAAACAATATTTATATTCTTCCTTATTTTGCACTTTCCAAAACACCGAACGAACAAAAACTTAAATGAGTAGCAAATCAATACATTAAATAAAGTTTAAATAAAAAAGTAATTTAGAATCCTTCGATATACCCACAATTTCTCTCAAGGCAAGCATTACTTCTAGCCACTATTAAACGAAGAGCTTTGCCGATCGTTTCACCGTTTTCTTTTAGTTCTTGAAACACTTCAACTCGTTGTCGATGAATTATTAATGATGGAGGTGATGTTTTGAAAACGCGTTCCTTCAGAGCAGGTATTGAGAAATGAAGAAGATCACCAGTGTTGTTTTTAAAATTTTTCCTTTGAACAAATAGTTTTTCGGTCTCTTTCAGTAAATCGATCACTGTGAAGTGGTTATTAAACGATTTTCAAAAACTTAAGTTATTCGTAAAATGAAAACAAGAACCAATATAAAATGGAACATTCGTTTAATGGCAAACGTTTCGGAATCCCTGATTCCATCATCAGTGCTGTAAAACAAGGAATAAAATACCTACTGTGAAATACCTTGTGAAATACCTACTGTGAAATACCTACTGTGAAATACCTACTGTGAATGCATCGTTCACAGGAAGAGGCCCTACAATTCTTTGGCTACATAAATGGATATCACGCCAAGATAAATTTCACAATGGAAACTGAGCAGAATGATAAATTGCCATTTTTAGACGTTCTCGTAAAGAAAACTAATTTAACGTTCACCACCTCTGTTTATAGAAAACCTACATTCACGGGATTAATTATGTATCAATTTCTTCAGCTGCATTTACAAGGACTATAGTAAAACAAGTGTCACTACATTATTGCATAGATCATACTGTATTTCAAATTCAAATAAAGTATTTCATGACGAAATGAAATATATCACAAAGCTATTATACAAAATAAATACCCAGTATCTTTAATTACCGATCGGGTTAAAAAGTTTTTAGACAAAAAATTTCCTCTCGTGTACAATTCTGACCTCACCAAAGCAGAAAGTTTTCGTCGAGCTCTCTTTCTTGGGCTTTCTTTTCAAGGAGATGAGAAAGGATCTTTTATCTCTGATACACTCTCATTTTACTTTCATTGACGTGTTACCATTTTATAGAAATAGTTTTAAAATAGGTTCATTTTTCAATAGGAAATAGCGTTGGGATGAGTGCCTGAGAAATAGTTGTGTCTACTTTCTACTTATATAAATATGATTGCTGCCTGCAGTCCTACGTTGGAAGTACCACACTCCAGCAATTTATTCGTCACAGCCAACACTCTGGTATCTCCCATAGAATTGGCCGTACATACTCATCTCCCTCCCAGTCAGCCATCAGAGATCATTGCCATAGTTCAAAACACCCTTTCAAAAGTTCGAATTTCTCCACACTTAGTAGAACTACAGAGGAATTTGATCTTATAATTTTGGAATCATTGTTCATTTGTATTCATAGACCTCAGCTAAATAATGATCAAAGTGCGATGAAATTAAATATTGCTCCAACTATGTAAATAGGAGTGTGTTGGAATGTGTGTGTGTGTGTCTGTGTGTGTATGTAGTTCTGTTACTTAATGTAAATGTAATTGTGTGTTGGTTTGATTGCTAGAATTTAGGTGTATGTGTACGTATGGCTTGAATATTTAAGAGAAATTGTGTTTTTATTTTTAATGGTTAGGCACAGCTATTTTACGATGTAGGTATAGTGATATTAATTTCTTATAGCTTTTTCGCAATTTGTTCATTATCGTTTTTTATTCCTTGTTTTACAGCACTGATGATGGAATCAGAGATTCCGAAACGTTTGCCATTAAAAGAACGTTCCCTTTTATGTTGGTTCTTCTTTTCATTTTACGTATTAGATTTCCTAAAAATCGCCCTTTTAATTCTATTAAATTATTCGAAAAGGAAACAAGATTTACCACACTGTGAAAAAAATACAATTCAAAAATGTTAATTTAAAGCGGAGATAGAATCAATTAAAAAGTCGGGGACATTTTTGTGGAACACCCGGTACATTTAATTACTATTATTGTTTCTGTATTAAATAATTCAACAAGCACTGCAACTGCAAGTCTACAAAACTTTATTGACTTGACATAAATACACACCCAACCGCAACCGTAATTCAACATGCATTGAGCCACTAACTGGCGTTATGCAATACGTCGTCGTGACACGTCCTGACACGGTCTGAACCCCGGCCCCGGCCCCGGCAGGGGTAAATTTGATAACCCCGGCCCCGGCCCGGCCCCGGCCATGACAAATTTGTTGACCCCGGCCCCGGCCAAATTTTCAACCCCGGTCGGTCTATAGATGCTGTCCTGTACTGCTTACTGGCTTTAGTTCCGCTACCTTCTGCGCTCACAATCTAGTAAAAATGACAGGAAGTAGAGGCTCCCAAACAGGGGAATGTTCGGCGTCCTTCTGCTATATCCGCACATTACCTGTAGCCTCTCTGTGACAAAAGATGAGGTTTTCTGCCAACCAGAGGCGTTATTTGTCCCGTGTCATTGTTTTATAAAAAGTGAATGCCCCACGGAACCGAACTGCGTCATGCTTTTTCGACCAAGCTTTGCCAGTTGGTATTAATTAATGTATCCTTTACATCTTATGTTAATTTTTGTACTGTTCTAGCTTGCAAGTGCCTTTTGGGCATTTGACGTAGAAGCGCAATAGCTAGAATTCTTAGAATGATGAAAAATACAATTATTTTGGCCATTAACTTTTTGCGCCTAGTAAAATATTTGAGCAAAAAGGAGAAAATTTTCAACGGAATTTGGTAAACTCATATTATCTTTTTACTCAGCAGGGAACTTGAAACTGGAATTAATGAATTTATATTCTGAAGGAAACGCTTTTGGAAATCTTATGCACACTAGCAAAAGGAGCTCTGCAGTGTGTAAGTAATCATTGATTTTGTTGAGTGAAGTGAATTAGTCTTTGAATACTCTCTACCCATAAGCCTCCTTGTGATAACACCAGCATAATCTGTGAATGAATTTCAGGTTTTTAATGGTTAATTAACTTAAGAGCATGAACTATTTTTCAAGCTTATAACTGTCCATGATAGGGCTATGTCGACTTTGGTGTCTAATGAATAACTATGGCCACCTACTTCACGAAGTCAATAGCGCATGCGTGGTCTAGAAAACCACCGAAAAGTTTTCTGAATTCTCAATATATAATGAAATGGCACTCGCGTGCCAAACGGGAGCTGAGGGTGCGAGCTAACGTTCAACAATAGTTGGTTATGAACGAATTTGAACAGACGCAACAATTTGAATTATAGTATCCTACTATATTTCATAAATTAATATATATGGGTCCTTCTGATTTAGTCAAATCTGCGTGTATAACTTAACTAGATAACATTTTTGTGTACCAACACGTGTTTGTGTAATATTAAGACATAAATTTGGATACGGTCTTAAAAGTACCGGAGTGAAGAGAAAGCGTCTCACTGCAGTCCGATACTTGTCGCAGTCCAGCGCTCACCTGAACCAAGGTGTCGTTGAAGCAGCCGACGAGTTCACGTGTAGTCTCGCTGAAGGCGAAGATGTTAACGAAGTCGTTCTCATTGAGGGTGTCCAGGATGTTGAGTACCACATGCTTCGCTATTTCTTGTCGCAGGCCCGTCATCGAACCTAACGTTTGAACAGGGAAAACATCAGACTTGAGTTGAACGAAATGGCTTTCCGCACATTTTCAGTTAGTTAGCACTGTACATGAGTGCTGAAACGTAAAACATGAGACCCGAGTTGGACAAAATACATTTCCACACATTTCTAATGAGTTAACTCTCTATATTCGGGCTGAGTGACTAAATTCGTAGTGTGTGATTATCTCCTTACGTCGGTTGGATAATGTACTGGCAAGAGATTATTAAGCCAACATTTTTAGTCTAACAAGACAGGAGAACATAAGTAATCAAAGTATATGTAATTTGGGCTTGGCCCCGATTGGTGCAAGAGAGGACCATCTTTTCTCTTGAAAACAGTTTGTTTCTCAGGCTTGAAGCGGCCCCAACCCGAGGTAGGCTATAAGTGATAGGACGCTGTTTGTACCATATGCGAATTTCTATGCGCAAAATCAGCCGAGCTCTGTGAGAAGTGGAGTGAGTTGTATTGATACAACGCCCATTTACGCTGAAGATTGTGTTTAACTCGGAGGGATCTTCGGTGACGGAACTCACCTGGGGACATTTTTATTCCCTTATGCATATACATTTAAGATAACATTACTTGTTATCGCTCGTGTGAGAGATAAAGCGGTTATTGACATTGCAAACGTAAATATGGCTTCAGAAATGTATACTCATTGTTTAGTTTTAGAGAACAATCAAACTTAATTTTTGTTTTTTACGCTCATCCTACCCATAAAGTAAACATTTTTTCTGTTCATTGAATTTCATCTGGTAGCGAATTCGAAATTATTCAAACCTTTTCAATTTCCATGGCGTTACTTTGCGTATTACGAAGCTGACGCTAGCGCTACTAGCTAAAACATGCTTGAGGTGAAAAGAAACTAATGTATTGGAATTTCACTTGCCTTAGAAATCATACTGAAAGATCTATTTTTCTGAATTTCTCCTAGATATAGTCACAGTAAATGAATATTTTATAAACTGGGATTTCCCCTTTCAATATAAGTGAAACACTAAGGCCTCTGTGTTTTTATAGCACTTCTAAAAACCTGGCTACTGACGACGTTAATGATTTTTAACAGCTGCACATGGCTGCACATCCACGAGTCTCAGTAAGAAAATACCACGATTATTCAATTCAGTTTTAATAACTGTGTAAAATACCTTTACTGGTGCTCTGCCATTTTCCAGATACCCTTTTCAGATGTTGCATTTTCTTCAAATAATTCAAAAAATTTCTTGGAATTTAGGAAACCTATTTGAGCTCACGGCTTCATTTGGTTGAAGGCATCAGCTACGTTTATTCATCATCAAGTGCTAAACAGGAGCTTCGTTGTTTGATCTCAGTCTCGCAGGCTAGGCAGCAACATCTCACCAGATATGTCGAGCAGGATGATCATGTCTTTAGGGTTGTTGGCCGCCTGAATGTACCACGAGCGCAGGCGCGCGTCGTACAGGTCAGGCTCTTCTGGGTCCATCTCCCACGGTGACGCTGCACAGTTTCAAAATTCTATTAAAATTTAGTCCTTTAAGATAGGAAAAATGTCCTTAGGAATAAATATCGCTTAAGTATAGAAACCAGTATCTTGTCGGGGTTTTAAAAAATGTTATTAAATGAATTTGGCAATATTTTCTAAGGAGCAAGAATTTCATTCCTATAACAAGTGGTGGCGATGGGGACTTGTTTCATGAAATTATAGGACAAGCCACACTATTACTACAACATCCATAAATTTACCCTAAAGTGCCAAACGATAAAACGTTATTCCTATTTCCATTCATAACTGTAACAAGGCTGCTTACACCCTCGGATTTGCTTAGCAAAGGGCACTGAGGTTATAAGTTCCTCCTTGCTTTGCTTGTACATGATAAAAAAAATTTAGATAGTTTGTGAGTGCTGTCCATTTACGGTTTCACCCAATCAGTTAGACGACCATACATTTTTTTCGGTTTAAAATAAGATACAAAGAACTAGGCCAAGCTCTAGCTCACCTGGATACTGTCTCAAGAAGCCGACGGAGCTGCCGAAGTATTGCCAGTGCAGGGTGGGGTCCACGTCGTAGTTGGAGCTGAAGGTGCGGTCCAGCGTCTCCGACCAGCGGATTGCATTCAGCACTTTGGGGCCTGATTAGCGCATTTCATTTCTGAATGAGTGGTCAAATTTGGAATGGGCAACGCAATAGCACTTACACCTGCAATTTCAGCTGCCGTAGTTACTCCATAACGGACTTTCAGAATCCAACACGTGCATGAGAGTTGAGGCGAATATCGGCAAAAAATTTGTCATAAATATGAAAGCAATAGGACGCTTAAGCATACTGCTCACATGAGCAGTATGCTTAAGAACAAGTGAAAAGAACAAGTGAAAAATTTATGAGACTTACTCCTGTCGTAGACATTGGTTGGGACGTGTATGGAGGACCTGGAGGTGTTGACGAGGAGGTCGTCGAAGTGCTTGCTGGAGCTCAGCTCGACTGGTTCGATGCCGTCCAGCAGTTCGCCCTCCCTATGGTGGCCCTGGAGCAGGAAACAACTTCGTGTATCCTACTAAGGGATTAAGCTACACATGTAACCAGTAATTAAAAGGCCATACGTTGCATAATTTTCGAATGAATGACACGCTCAATTCGATCTGGAGCACTTCAAAGCCACTAGAAGATGAAAAAGGTTTTTTTACCTTTTATGGCAGTCCAAAGATTGAGGATGACTTTATACCGCGATTCTCACTATGAGGAAGACTTTGTGCTGCGGTCCTCACTTTGGGGTAGACTTTGTGCTGCAGTCCTCACCTTGGGGTAGACTTTGTGCTACGGTCCTCACCTCGGGGATAGATTTAGTACTGCGGTCCTCACCTTGGGGTTGACTTTGTGCTGCGGTCCTCACCTTAGGATGGATTTAGTACTGCGGTCCTCACCTTGGAGTAAACTTTGCACTGCGGTCCTCACCTTAGGATGGATTTAGTACTGCGGTCCTCACCTTGGGGTAGATTTTGTGCTGCGGTCCTCACCTTAGGATGGATTTAGTACTGCGGTCCTCACCTTAGGGTAAACTTTGCACTGCGGTCCTCACCTTAGGATGGATTTAGTACTGCGGTCCTCACCTTGGGGTAGACTTTGTGCTGCGGTCGTCACCTCGGGATGGATTTAGTACTGCGGTCCTCACCTTGGGGTAGACTTTGTGCTGCGGTCCTCACCTCGGGATAGATTTAGTACTGCGGTCCTCACCTTGGGGTAGGCTTTGTACTGCGGTCCTCACCTCGGGATAGATTTAGTACTGCGGTCCTCACCTTGGGGTAGACTTTGTGCTGCGGTCCTCACCTCGGGATAGATTTAGTACTGCGGTCCTCACCTTGGGGTAGACTTTGTACTGCGGTCCTCACCTCTGGATAGATTTAGTACTGCGGTCCTCACCTTGGGGTAGACTTTGTGCTGCGGTCCTCACCTCGGGATAGATTTAGTACTGCGGTCCTTACCTTGGGGTAGACTTTGTTTATCTTTTTGGCGTGGATGTAGGTGAGGTCGGCGTTGTTGCCGCGGTCCTCCACAGGTTTGGATGCCCAGTCCTTGTAAGATTCCTCAGCCACGTTCATGATGCGCTGAAAAGGCATAACGTTATACTTTTTCAATACTTCATCTATCTTATCATGCACCAAGTTGAGATAAAAAATTTATAAACGTGATTTAGAATGGTGAAGTTTGAAACAAGGAATGTTTGTTATCGTTGTTGGTTTCTTCTGCAAGTTGGTAACTGTGAATTAAGAGTTGCTCAAGATAGATACTGTGAATTCAAAATTGAAAAATAATTTGTTAATCTTTATCTACCATGCATAAAGAGGAACAACGAGTTTTTACGTCTGATAACTATACTCAGATTTAGAGAAGCAGTTATACTGCGAGATTGAAAGGGCTATTTCAGGTAATGTTATTTTTAGTTAATTACACTCTCATATCGTTTATAACACAATTTTTTTAATTTTTCAGATAACCTATTTCGAGTAAAATGCTAACCCATGAAATTAAAAGACATACAGTCATGGTTGTTTTAACAGAGAAACGTAGTGATTTAGAAATCAGCAACTTTTTTACAGGTTACCAGATCATTTATTTATAAGGTTCGATTAGAGCTAGAGGGATGTTACGGCAATATTTCCTCTTTAGCAAATAAAAGAAACATTCTGAACGCTCTATTAATATAATAACACAAGAATTTATTCGGAATGTTCAAAATATTATCGATGAGGACCGTCACAGGAAGATCAGTGAGCACTATTGCCAAAGAACTCCAGATATCAGAATGAACTATCAGAACTATGGTACATCATGACACTCGCTACAACTCATATGCAATGAGAAAAAGCCAATGTGTATCAGCAAACCACAACAAACCGTCTTACGCGCTCGAAACGGTTACTTAAACAAGACAAAAAACGAACTTGGGTTGCTTTAATTTCTCTTTGATGGGAAAACTTTGACATGGATCAGAAAATTAACAAACTGAGTATAGAGTAACAGGAGGCTGGCGATATGCAGATACTTTTGAAGTTCTCAGGATGCTGCCCTCCAAATTTCCTGATTCTGAGATGGTTTTATAGTAGTGATGAGTAGTGAAGCTCATTTCATGCCATCTTACGTTTTTTCATAGGGTCTTAGGATTAATTCTCCTGGATATTCTAAAAACGGTTGTTAAGACCTGGATATATAAAAAATCCATGGTAACGTTCAGCAAGACTCAGAATTGTTTCACTATGTCATTGTCACCTAAAACTGCTTATCATTGAACTTTCCCCATCAAATTGCTCTTAGCTTGTGGCCCCCGAACTCACCAGAATCAAAGCCTATCGACTATCGACAAAGACTTCTTTTTGTTTTCGCTCATTATCGTCATTGGCCTGACTACGAATAATGAAAAATTACATCTCGTTCAAAGCACTAAGTGTGGCGTTCATTTATTCTGTGCGATGACAAACAAATAAATTCATCAAGTTCGAATAATTTAAATCATATTTTCGAATTCTTCATCTCCGAAAGACTGAAGCCAACTCTCAGAGGTGTCCTTGCAGATTGCATATAGTCTCTGGAAATAGTAATTATGTAGTCTGTTCGCTTACAACTGCTCCGTTGCATAAAATGACAGGATTATGCGCTAAAAACGGCCAAAAGTAGGCATGGAAAAACCAATACTCTATTCCTAACAGTCATTAAGGAAAATTTGTAGATGAAAGTTCTTTCTTGAAATAGATATCATTTATTCCGAATTGAGGAAAAACTAAATGAAGGCCAGATTTTACAGTTAACGCAGCACTTCTATAATTGATTTTTCTGCTTTTGAGCAGCTTTCTTCAAAAAAACATGAGCTCTAAAAGTTCAAATTTATTACATTTATTTTCCTTCATATTTACACCCAACGGCCAGTGCAGACACTAATCGATATATATGCTGTGTTGAGAGAAGTAAAGCACTAAAAACAGACATGAAAGAAAATATTTAATAGTACCAACAACATCTTTCTGAAATAAAAGGTAAATACCTAGCGATGTGGACAAAATATAAATTTAACCGTAATTTCCTCTGGATAATCATTATCGTACACACATCTATTCATCCAGGAATACCGGAGTTACGAGTATAAATATATATATACTCGTATGGTATATATATATATATATATACTCGTACAGTAGTATATATACGTGCTTGCAAAACTGTTGCTGTTGAGGGAAAAAATAGAATATTTTAAATCTAAAAGTTTAACGGCAATGAGCATTTTACGGTCATTTTTCTTTAAACGTAGAGGGAAATGCAAAGAAGAACCAATAAAGAAGGGGACATTCTTTTAATAGCAAACGTTTCGGAATCCTAAAAATCACCCTTTTAATTCTATTTTTCCTTTTAGTGAGGGACATTAGCGTAAGTCATTAATGAGTTGGAGCTCACCTTGACCGCTTGCAGCTTGTGACCCATCATGTTGCTCATGTCCTGACTCATTTCTTTGACCAACTTGGCGCCGTCCACGCGGGTCACAGATGGTTTGTTCGCGTTGAATCTCTGCAAAAAATGCGTTTGGGAAATTTTGGTATTTACCTTAGTGGGCATAAAACTTGCACATTAAGTAACATAATTAATATTACTGAAATAAGTTTTCATGAAAGAAGCTAAATAAAATCATAACTAAAGTCGAACTTCGAGTTATACGCTTAGACTAACTTGTGCGAACCTCAACTTATGCAAATAAGAATCAATCCCAGTTCTCATGTTGTTCACAGGTTGTGCATATCTAGAGTTGCATCAGTTGAATAACTGGGAGTTTTTGTCCTTATAAGTTGAACTTTGAATAAGATGAAGTAAAATAACAAGATCGACTGTGTATGATTACGACTTCACTGAGCAAAGAAGAAAGCGACAATTCAACAACGAATAATGCATGAAGTTTCCTGATTGGTAATGCAAAAATTTTAGAAAAAAATATGTTTCTAATGTTCAGGTATGAATGTCAGTATTCTGTAAAGATATAAATAACCTAAATTTCCCCTAACCCAATTTCTATGCATGAAGGTTGTGATCTAGGTATTTACAGTAGTATGAACTTTTTTCTTTTTAGTAACTTTCAGTGTCGCTACTTCTTCTTCATTTGTTCTTGTATAAGTGAGCTGATCCAAAGGGTGACGGTTGGTCTACTCTTTTACTTATTTCTTCAGCCCTGTTTACAATTTTAAGAGTAATATTGTTTGAATGATTTAATGCTTGTATGTCCCCGTCTACGCTCTGCTTTCGAAAATAACATAGAGTAATTTTCATAAATCTGTTTTTTGTAAGAAAAAACAAAGTACAATTCCATCCTCAACTTTAACTACCAGAAGGAGAAGGCTTTATGTTTTTGCAAACTATTTTGTGGATACGATTCATTACAAACATCAATCTCACAGAAAAAATTTCTGAATAATTACTTATATAAAAACTAGGAAGAACAACGCAGCGATTTCAAGATTAAATGAATAAGATATTAATAATGGTGCGAGGAACAATTTTAAGCCGCTATGCAGAGGGTTTCACAAAATAAGTGATCAGATAATTTTACCACGAGTTCATCAGTGCGATTAACAAAGGAACAACGAATCTTCACCATCTCAACTTATGGGGAAACAATTGTTGAACAATTTCAAACTAAATTTGTTGTTATACTTTCAAGCGAGACTACGGGGAGAGACAGTAGCTATATAATCTTGAAGAACATGGTAACGTACTTAACAGAAACAAGGGACATTCTGGAAGGCGCTTTACGGAAAGAATACCAGGAAAAATTTGCAAGGTACGTCATCAAATTGAAGAGAATGGATATTTTTCTTGCCGGCAAAATAGAATTAATCTCCCTCAGGCCAAGGTGTGCAGAAATATAAAGAGAGATTCACGTTATTTTTCTTACAAAACAAAATTCGTCAAGCACTGACTGGAAATGAACTGAGAAGACGAAACATGTTCTGTTGGGGTTTACTGGCAGAAGTGAAAGATTTGTTGAAGACCTCGTTGTTTCTGATGAAGCGGCTCTTTGTTCGAATGGTAACTCCCAAAATTTAAGAGCATAGTCCCCTAATCAACAATCGGCAAAAAATTTTTTCGAAAACTTAACTCTCAAGAAAAATTGTCAGTTTGAATTGAACTTACCGGAACTGGTCTAGATATCGGGGAAATTTTCTATGAAGAAACTATGATGACCAAGCTTACTTAGACTTGCTCAATGAACAAATTATTTTACACTTGCAATCTGGTTACGGGGAGCGATTAAAAAGAGTGTGGTGGATGTAAGATGGGGCTCCATACCACAGAAGTATTCCCGTAAAGAGCCGTTTACTCGCAGTTTTTGTACAACGTCTTCTTAGAGTTAGACATGTGGTAGAATGGCCACCACGTAGTCCCGACCTGACACCATGCGATTTATTTCTCTGGGACTATTTGACGAATAAAGTTTATTAAACACCTCCAGTGGACTTGTAATATTTAGGAGAACGTATCATCCACAGTATTAACAAGGTGAAAGACAACTGTGGATTGATTCGGAAATCGATTCGAGCAATGAGAGACCGATGCCAAAAGTGTCTTGCAAGCAACAGTGGCCAAGGGTTGGAATAAGTGAACTGATACGGACTGGAATTGAAAATTTTGTTATTAAAATAAATGTTTTCCTTTTGAAAATGCCTGTTCTTTTTTTTGCCTATTATGATATTCAGCTCTACTCTGACAAATGAAGTCAGTAATTACGCTTTTAAAGAAATGCTCGCACAATGGACATAAACAACTCATTCTCAAATTTTGCATCACAGTTCCCAAACCAGTATTATAACTGGACAAGAAACAATTTAATTGGTATGAGTAAACATTTGAAGCTTTAAAATTACACTGAGTTCAAGCATCTACGATCAATACGTAATGAGTACTAAATAATTGAAAATGTCGAAACTTTTTTGTGAAACACCCTGCGTAGGAAATTGAACGCGACTTTATTCCGAAACGTTTTTACAAACTCCTCATTTATGTTGCGACCGCCAATGTCAACGCAGTTCCGAATTCTCCGAGGGAAGTTCGCCATAGTCGTCTCAAAACAATTCAAGTCAGATGGGACCTTACTGTGACGATCACGATCAGTGAAGTGTTCGACCACTCGCGGATAAATAAACTCTAAGCCTTTCCACAGTAGTTTCGGTTCTTCGAAAAAATCCGAGGCCGAGGCGCATGGTACAGACAGTCAACTTTGCCAATTGCAGCGGTTGTTGAAGTAATTTTACCAGGGCTATTGTTAGACCAGTTTCGAACCAGTATTTAATGTTCATTCATTAAACATTCCCGGAAATTGAAACTGCTGATCTTCCCGCGCCTTCATAGTAAATTAGGAGTAATGAAATAATTTTTGAAAGCTTTTGATGTAGAAGGTAGTTGTTTTCAGTTCATATGTACATTTCTTCATAGCTTATCTTATGATAAAATAAAAGCTAGAATTTTTGATGGGCCACCAATCAGAGCGTTAACATAAACTATAAAGTTCTCGAGTTCGGTGTCTGACGTAGAAAAAAGAGCATGGAATTCATGTGCGCTCGTTGGGAAAAGATTTCATGGTCACAATAAGTTAGACAACTACTAGGATTTCGTAAAGACATTACTTAGTAGTTATCAGCGTTTAGGTTGCAGCATGAGCATTAAAGGTTCCCCCCTTAAGAATCATCTGGATGAGTTTCATGCTAACCTTGGCAACGGGAACGATGAACAATTAAGGAGAGAGTTTTCATAAAAATGAAAAGATTATGGAGGACAGCTATCAGGACCGATGGAACACAAACATAATGACAGACTACTGTTGGAGTATTCAATGAGACTGTGTAGACCTATATTATATTTAAAGTTGTGCATCTTCGTGGTCCTAGAACACTTCCGCCAGTCTAACATGAGCAGGTGCGTTTTCAGTGACAATCGTTGGAGTTTCAATCCATTGAGCACGACATGTCTCAATTAATTCTCTGTGCCGTGCTTGGCAACCTTGTGCATTAAATGACCCGCGTCTTTCTGTAAACAGTACAATCTTGGTGCCCGTCATCGCTCCGATGCAATGCAAATTGTACCATTTGTATGAGGTACTAACAACGACCACATGAACAAACATGCCACCGTTTTTCTTTTCTGTTGCTATACAGGTTAAAGTTAGCTTCGTCTATTAATATAAAATTTTACCAGGTGCTACAGCTTCAAAAAGTATTCCCAAGCATTGACTGCGTCTGAACTGATTTTCAAGGAAGTTCATGTTTCGGACTAACGGGCAAACATTCTACACGGTAAACAATTGTGCATCTAACCCTTGTTTCACTTAATTGGTGCATACTCTTAATTTGAATATTGCAAGCAACATGCAAAGTGAGTTTGTGTAAAGTGACTGATGGATTGCGTTCGACATGAGTCACAAGGGCTTCAAAAGCTTCTGGCGTTTTCTTACTAGGTGACCTGCCTTTCAGTTTTGGCAACTTTCGATTTTTCTGCGGCCAATGATGCGCCGTCCTTATGTTTAATCTTAATGTCTTTTCTACTTGTTTCCAATCTGCCCCTGCTTTGTAGGTCTCAAATATTATTCTTCTGTCTTCAATGGCTATTTTTTATTATTTCGTTTTGCGAGACTTTCCTACTCACGGTCAAGGAATATGAAAATTCGTTCCAATTTTCTTACATTTATTTTAGTCATATTCAGAATACAAGCGATAAAAAATTATACGTAATAATTTGTGATACGCGAATCCCATTTATATTTAATGAGATAAATTTTTTCCTTCAAAAATAACGAAAGTTTTGTTACTTTATAATACAGCAAATTATGACAATTGACATGACAATTCCAAGTTCATTCGGGACAAATCAAATTTATTGGACAACGAACTGAATTTCTTCTGTGACAGGTTCAATTTCGTTTCTGCCAAATCAAATTTGATTCTTGCCAAGTCGAATTTTATTTGTGCCAGATTAGACTTAGTATGCGACAAATCACCTCATGAACGGCACAGTTCCAACTCAAAAATGTACGGGTTTCAGAATCTCTCTCACCCAATTCTTGCACAGGGTGATTTTTAAATTTGAGGCTTGAAAGAATTTTCATTAACTGCTATGTTATTGAATGGATTTTTAAAAAATTATCTATGAAATACCGAATAATATTATTTCTATTCTGATTACTCTTTTAATACAATATTCTACGTGTGCCGCCCCCTGAGCGCAGACAAAAACAGGCACAATTGCGTAGGCTGTTCGTTACGGGGCTGACGAAATCAGATCCAATTCACTGTATTTCTTCGTCGATGAATGCCTTAAGCTGATGATTATTTTTCGTTTTTTCACGTTAAACTCTTCCTTTAAGATATCCCCAAAGGAAAAACTCCAAGGGTAATAGGTCAGGGAACCTAGTTGGCCATTCAACATCGCCAAGCCTTGAGGTCTATTTCCAGGAAAATACCCACGCAGAATACTTATATTCACTGTGGCCTTATGGCACGTTGCCCCCTCTCACTAAAAAGAGATATCCCTGGTATAAATGCTACACACTTCCGGTACAAGAAAGAATTCTTTCATCTCCTTGCACCGCTTAGCATTGACGTTACTATTTGACCGCAGCTATTCTCGAAGAAACAGGGACCAATGATCCTGTTCTCCATAAAACCGCACCACACCGTGACCCTATCAAAATGAAGGGGAAATTCCTTGATCGCCACAGGACGATCAGTGCCCCATAACCTAGTGTTCTGCTTACTGAGATATTCGTTCAAGCTAAAGTGGGCTTCATCGGGTATAATCTGCCTTCTAAAAATAAATCTGGTTCTTGATCATTCTTCTGAAAGATAAACTCATAAAACGAAACACGTCACTCAAATTTTGCTCCTGCAATTACTGGCAAATCTGAATTTTATCTGGATTCATTGGGAAATTCTTCTTCAATATATTTTGAGCTTAAAAATAGCTTACGAACAATTGCTGAGAAAAATGTCTGCCCCTGATGTTTGGGTTTGACTCCACAATATTCGTATGCTTTGTATTTTGGACGGTTTCATTCAGAATGGTACTGCTATCCCTTCATGGAGCTTTTTCTTTGCTAAACTGCCGGAATGATAAAAATTCATAATACACCTGTAAAAAATTTTCTTCAACAGAGAAGTAAACACATGATATTTCTTTTTGAAACTTCGCTGAGCGTTCATTATGCTCCTTCCTAGCTTAGAGTAGATAGATGTTACGAAGATGAATTGTTCTTTTGTCCATCTTGTCCTTTTTGGGGGGACGCTAGAATCGTCTGCATTTTTCATTTGAATGAGGCTTTTCTGCAAGACCGCATATCTTAATTACAAACATATTCAATACAACTGGTATTTTCACAATTTTATCAATAATTTTTTTTTAAATCTATTCAAAAATGTAGGAGTAATTAAATAATGCTTTGGGCTCCATATTTGAAAATCTCCCTCTAGATCAAAGTTATATTCCACGTGCTGCTCAATAATTTCCAAAACCAAGAATGATTTGATATTGATTCAGAGTAAGACTTATTATTGAAGTATTTATACGCAGAGCGTTTCTTGCACTCATCCACATTTGCACTGACGAATATTCAATGAGAAGCTTGCAGTTAAAGATCAGTCACATGTTCAAAGCACATTTCTTTGTTGGCTGATGGAACTTGCACTAATCAAATTCATCGCCACTCCAAACCCGTTTGTTTAAGGAACATTTTTAGTCTCAATTAACATCCTAAACTACACACTAGCTTTCACAAAGACCTCCACCCTATGCAATCACACCCTCCCTACATACACGTATATGAAAATTAAATGAAATAACTGTACACTATTATAATACTAATTCTTAGCTCTCAAATTACAGCTGATCTCACAACCACGAGAATCAAAGAGACTTAAGACTATGAGAGATGATTTGCTTCAAAAAGGATGTATAACATACGGTACAAGGAATGTTTTTTGAAAGCTTTTAACGTAATATCAACCCCAATAATCGATCAACGACCAAACGCGCATTAACACTTACACGTTAGCTTAACGATTACCCTGTAATAACTATGAAATATATGTACAGTCGACATAAACAATCGTACTGCTAAAACAGAAGGTTGACTGTTCACTAATTTGAATCTCCCTTTTTATGCCGATGCACATACTGATTTCCCTTTCTATGCCGACGCATAAGTGAGCACTGATCGATGGAAAACATGTGTAATTCATATACTGTACAAAAGTGATCTCTTTACATAATACAAGCATAAAATATTTCCGCTTATATAAAAAGCTATACTCGAAACCTCCCTTGCAAAAACGTGTGGTGAGCTACGCTCTGCACCGCTGCTGCAGAAGACCTACGTTGCTGTGAGCGCTGTACACAAGCAAGTATTTTAAGCGAGCGTAGTATTTGTACTGGAACGCGTGGACGCAAAAATGGACACTATCGAGGAAAGAAAGCTGCAAAAAAATCTGAAGCAGGAAATGTAACACGTTTGTTTTTTTCAAAATACCAATTATCATATTGATAGACTAAGCAAACTGAAGATGAATCTGCAGCCAAGATGCCGCCCACCAAAATCAAAGATTCTCACGACCTACGATATCCTCAGTGCTCGCGACATTGTTTGTGAATGATGTCAAAGATTTGGTTTATGCGAGCGCAGAGACAACGCCACAGATTCGACAGCAGGATCGGCCCCACGCGCCTGCTCAACCTCGATGTTTCGAGTCAGGAATAGGAAAACAGTGAATAACGCAAGCGTGTCAACAAAATGATAAATCTAGTACAAAGGAACTAAAATACATCCCATTCTTTAACGCAAAGCTTTTACGCTCGAGGTAACTCAAAAGATTTTAATAGCTTTCCCTCTGCCATAGTTTATTTTTTAAAACAGGAAAACGTCAATTAGATTTAAATAATAACTAAAATCGGATTTTTTTCCCTGCTATCATTCTGTTCCTACAACTAGGAGCCCCTTTTGCTTCTCGACCGGATATTTCGAGCTGTAGAGTTGCACAAACAAAACTTGAACTTCCATGATCATTTCCGTTTGCAAATGTATGTGTGATCAACATATGGCATAAGAAAATGCAACCATTCCCAGGAAAAATGAGCGGAACCAAATCTACTGGTCAACGTTTAATTAACAAAAACAATACTGCAACAGTAATGTAAACAACATTAATTAAGCTTTGTGATGTACGTGATGAGTGTTTTCAACTCATTCAGTAGTCCCTTCTTCCCCCGCCTCCCCTCTTTCAGTCATTAAGCCGCATGCTTCGAAGCGAATTTGTTACATGGTTGCAATATAGGCAATACTTTTTTAAATCTTCGGCATCCTGAGTGCTGCGATGTCGAATGGGTGGTAGTAAAACGCAAGATATTTTTGGTGATTGTTTGCGTCTTATTGACGCTACAGACTGGGCCTCTGTTCTGTCTTACAAACATAAGTATTCTAGTGAGCCTAAATTTTACAAAATACGTGCGTAAATTGAAAGTGGAAGGTAGAATTCATAAATGAAAATTGGTATTGAATAAACGGCTTAAATGTTGCCTCTGTCAGCTTATTTCTCGTCAGAATATCTTGCATTTGAATTCCAGCGAATTAAAAATTGGAATTCTAAAACAGAAGTTTGAACTTATAATGTTATTTTCAGGGATCCATCACAGCGATTGACTGGAAACGTAGTGAGGCAAGCGAGCAAGTACGCAACCCACAAACTATTATATCAACGGGAACATACATACATCCTTGATATCTCGGTTTCCCGGCTGCAGCAACTCTGGCTCTTAAATCTCATTATAATTTTTGACTCATTTAAGGCGCGAGTTGCTCTTACTGGACTCCGCTGTGTGTAGAGC
Source organism: Morinoia aosen (assembly GCA_030386875.1). Classification (NCBI taxonomy): domain Eukaryota; kingdom Metazoa; phylum Arthropoda; class Malacostraca; order Amphipoda; family Talitridae; genus Morinoia; species Morinoia aosen. The sequence continues at coordinate 16,993,612 of CM059575.1, read as the reverse complement.
GCCATTTTCCACACGCTCGTATCTATGATACGCTCTCTGCCTAACTGGCTGTAACGGCTGTAGCGACTTTCATCTCATTACAGTTTCTAGTCATTTAAGGTAAGAGTTCATTTTATCGGCATCCGTCAGAGTTGCGTTCTCAGATGCGGGAGTCCATGATACGCTGGCCGGGATAGGATAATTCAAGCTGTTTTCATCTCATTACGGCGCACGAGCGGGAGAGGTCGTTGTGAGAGTGAGTGCGCACCTCCTGTCATAAAAGAGCTCTTTATGGAGCACTAACGATGCAACGGGCGCGCTCTCCGTGCTCACATTGTGTGCAGGTACACAAGTTTCTCGCAGATGTAAGGAGAGTGAGCCGGTGCGTAGACAACGCGGCAGTGGATAAATTTTAAGCCTATAAAAGCACTTGTAGCAGAGGTCGCAGCAGTTGTTTTATGCAGCCTTGCATAGATGTGACATCCGATGACCCATGCCTCGATGATGCGCGTCAACGTATTCATACCTGCATGATGGAGGTCAGTGTGCATGCCAGAGTGGGCGTGTTAGAATGTGCTGGTCTGAGTGTAAGTCAGAGTGCAGGTCAGAGAGTGCAGGCCAGAGTGAGCACAAACCCCGGAGACGTGAGGAGAACTTAAGTAATATGCAGAATACAAATCCCACGACTGCAATACGACGAGTCCGAGGTAGTAACACGACAAGAAACACCGCTGTAACATTATTACCACGGCCGTAACGCGAGTACCACGACCGTAACACGACAAGCAACACAACCGTAACATAAAAATCTTGAGCTTCCAGCACCTATTCGCATTTTTTGATCAGTTGCTCATACAGAAGCGAGATTCACAGGAAAACCTAACTTCAAAGGCATCTCTGTAAAAAAAAACTACCAGTACATGAGTACGGCGGCTTCGTTTCTCATGCACCCTCTACTTCCTGTTCGTAGCGAGGTGACACATTCTTAAACTTCTACAACAGCTTCTACTTCCATTCATTCCTTCAGTCTCCGTTCTGAGATTCCTGAGCTCAAGGTTGACGTTTAGTTACGTGTTCGCAGATCAGCCAGAACTGCTGGCCGACGTTCAGGTCGGGTGGGAGTTCTCATCAAATTTGAGGTAATTTGCTAAGCAGCCGCTCAAATTTCAGGTTGAAAGATAATTTCCTACACTTGGCTGATGATGAATATTGTGGCTATAGAAGTATGATAAAATTTATCTATCGTTTTACTCGAGGCTTGTTCCCATTTAGGTGTTGCTATTTTGGCTTCACAGAGGAACTTAAGTACGTGCCAAAATCAGTTCTAAGCCCCACTGCTGACCAAACGGTTTCGTCTGCAGTCACTTTTGTGGACGGTCCAGAAATTCTACGTCCCATTCTCCAAATTTTCCACTCAGCGAACCAAAAATTCCCTCCGGATCCCACACGGCAGGCCTAAATTCTCACGATTCCCACACGCTCGTCTTTAAAGAGCGGCCTAGCAACCGCTCAGCCCCAGAGGAGAGCTCTTTTTTGTCTGGCGGCTGCTCTCGGTCGCCTCTCTGTCCTCCCTCTGCACGCCGCGCTCCTCTAATGGCTTCGTCCACTCTTTACTTCATCGTTGTTTGCATCTCCATTTCTTGCGCGCTATTGCACCGCCATTGTTCCTGTTTCTGGGCACTTCGAAGTTTTGTTTCACCACAGCCTGAGCTCTTAAATCCATTTCATCTCAATAACCATCTGTGTTTATATGATTTTAAATACATTCTTGTTTATTTATAACTTGGTTATTGTTTTTTCATTAGTCTATCTCATATATTCATCTAATGTGATTTTTCAATCCACCATTTTTCTTATTCGAGAAATTATTCGCTGGACTCACGTGCATCTGCTCAGGCAGAAATAGCGAACGGAGAAGGCAGGCAAAAGACAATAGAAAGGAAGCTCTTCTAGTCATCGAACCGCGCATACTCATACCGTCTGCTGAGCTTGAAAAGCTTGCAACTATCTCTACGACTGAATTGCAATAGTCAAGACATCAGACGAGATAGACGAGTCCGTCTTTTTCATAATTTTCTCCACCACTATCCTCATCCTTCCCAACCATTGACACCTCAACACAGCTAACCTTATCTTTCCGTTCCATTTGCGCTTCAGCACCTCTACCCTCATCCTTCCCTTCCAGTGACCCTTCACCACCTCTACCCTCATCCTTCCCTTCCAGTGACCCTTCACCACCTCTACTCTCATCCTTCCCTTCCAGTGACCCTTCACCACCTCTACCCTCATCCTTCCCTTCCAGTGACCCTTCACCACCTCTACCCTCATCCTTCCCTTCCAGTGACCCTTCACCACCTCTACCCTCATCCTTCCCTTCCAGTGACCCTTCACCACCTCTACCCTCATCCTTCCCTTACAGTGACCCTTCACCACCTCTACCCTCATCCTTCCCTTTCAGTGACCCTTCACCACCTCTACCCTCATCCTTCCCTTCCAGTGACCCTTCACCACCTCTACTCTCATCCTTCCCTTCCAGTGACCCTTCACCACCTCTACCCTCATCCTTCCCTTCCAGTGACCCTTCACCACCTCTACCCTCATCCTTCCCTTTCAGTGACCCTTCACCACCTCTACCCTCATCCTTCCCTTCCAGTGACCCTTCACCACCTCTACCCTCATCCTTCCCTTCTAGTGACGCTTCACCACCTCTACCCTCATCCTTCCCTTCCAGTGACCCTTCACCACCTCTACCCTCATCCTTCCCTTCCAGTGACCCTTCACCACCTCTACCCTCATCCTTCCCTTCTAGTGACGCTTCACCACCTCTACCCTCATCCTTCCCTTCCAGTGACCCTTCACCACCTCTACCCTCATCCTTCCCTTCCAGTGACCCTTCACCACCTCTACCCTCATCCTTCCCTTCCAGTGACCCTTCACCACCTCTACCCTCATCCTTCCCTTCCAGTGACCCTTCACCACCTCTACCCTCATCCTTCCCTTCTAGTGACGCTTCACCACCTCTACCCTCATCCTTCCCTTTCAGTGACCCTTCACCACCTCTACCCATATCCTTCCCTTTCAGTGACCCTTCACCACCTCTACCCTCATCATTCCCTTTCAGTGACCCTTCACCACCTCTACCCTCATCCTTCCCTTTCAGTGACCCTTCACCACCTCTACCCTCATCCTTCCCTTCCAGTGACCCTTCACCACCTCTACCCTCATCCTTCCCTTCCAGTGACCCTTCACCACCTCTACCCTCATCCTTCCCTTACAGTGACCCTTCACCACCTCTACCCTCATCCTTCCCTTACAGTGACCCTTCACCACCTCTACCCTCATCCTTCCCTTCCAGTGACCCTTCACCACCTCTACCCTCATCCTTCCCTTCCAGTGACCCTTCACCACCTCTACCCTCATCCTTCCCTTTCAGTGACCCTTCACCACCTCTACCCTCATCCTTCCCTTCCAGTGACCCTTCACCACCTCTACTCTCATCCTTCCCTTCCAGTGACCCTTCACCACCTCTACCCTCATCCTTCCCTTCTAGTGACGCTTCACCACCTCTACCCTCATCCTTCCCTTCCAGTGACCCTTCACCACCTCTACCCTCATCCTTCCCTTCCAGTGACCCTTCACCACCTCTACCCTCATCCTTCCCTTCTAGTGACGCTTCACCACCTCTACCCTCATCCTTCCCTTCCAGTGACCCTTCACCACCTCTACCCTCATCCTTCCCTTCCAGTGACCCTTCACCACCTCTACTCTCATCCTTCCCTTCCAGTGACCCTTCACCACCTCTACCCTCATCCTTCCCTTCCAGTGACCCTTCACCACCTCTACCCTCATCCTTCCCTTCCAGTGACCCTTCACCACCTCTACCCTCATCCTTCCCTTCCAGTGACCCTTCACCACCTCTACCCTCATCCTTCCCTTCCAGTGACCCTTCACCACCTCTACTCTCACCCTTCCCTTCCAGTGACCCTTCACCACCTCTGCCATTACACAGCCACTACACAACCCCTACTTAACTACACATACACCACACGGATAATTGGAGGCATTACAGTGGAGACTGTGACACTGGAGACCGTGACACTGGAGACCGTGACACTGGAGACCATGACATTAGAGACCGTGACATTGCAGACCGTGACATTGGAGGTCGTGACACTGGAGACCGTGACATTGGAGGCCATGACACTGGAGACCGTGACATTGGAGACCGTGACATTGAGGACCGTGACACTGGAGACAGTGACATTGGAGACCGTGACATTGGAGACCGTGACACTGGAGACCGTGACATTGGAGGCCATGACACTGGAGACCGTGACATTGGAGGCCATGACACTGGAGACCGTGACATTGGAGACCGTGACATTGAAGACCGTGACACTGAAGACCGTGACATTGGAGACCGTGACATTGGAGACCGTGACATTAGAGACCGTGCCATTGCAGACCGTGACATTGGAGGCCATGACACTGGAGACCGTGACATTGGAGACCGTGACATTGGAGGCCATGACACTGGAGACCGTGACATTGGAGACAGTGACATTGAAGACCGTGACACTGGAGACCGTGATATTGGAGACCGTGACATTGGAGACCGTGATATTGGAGGCCATGACACTGGAGACCGTGACATTGGAGGCCGTGACATTGGAGACCGTGTCATTGGAGGCCGTGAGATGGGAGACCGTGACATTGGAGGCCGTGACATTGGAGGCCGTGAGATGGGAGACCGTGACATTGGAGGCCGTGACATTGGAGGCCGTGACATTGGAGACCGTGACATTGGAGGCCGTGAGATGGGAGACCGTGACATTGGAGGCCGTGACATTGGAGACCGTGTCATTGGAGGCCGTGAGATGGGAGACCGTGACATTGGAGGCCGTGACATTGGAGGCCGTGACATTGGAGACCGTGACATTGGAGGCCGTGAGATGGGAGACCGTGACATTGGAGGCCGTGACATTGGAAACCGTGACATTGGAGGCCGTGAGATGGGATACCGTGACATTGGAGACCGTGACACTGGAGGCCGTGACACTGTAGGCCGTGACATTGGAGACCGTGACATTGGAGACCGTGACAGGATTCGTGGTGAATACGCATATCTACAATGACACTTTTAGCCCGACCTTAGAGGTAAAAAATTGAACAAACTCACCAGCATCAGTTGTAAAGTCACCCATCATTGCTGCAGCTGGAAAAATATTCCAAAAGCGAATTCTAACAATTTTTCAATCATTTCTTAAGAAAAAACAAGAAAAATACACATTACTCATAAATATTAGCTATTAAATGTGGTGATTCTACTCGTATTTCCTTGTCACGTTTAATGTTCGCGTTTCGTAAACGGTTTGCTTATTTCCATGTGCTTTTAGAGGCACTGGTCGTGATAGCGCTTATTATTTCTGTGGACATTTGAGCTGAGGCTGTGTGACGAGCTGTGTAGGTGTTGCCTTCCTGCCTGCTCCTGCAACCTGCCTGCTCCTGCCACCTGCCTGCTCCTGCAATCTGCCTGCTCCTGCCCCCTGCCTGCTCCTGCCACCTGCCTGCTCTTACCACCTGCCTGCTCCTGCAACCTGCCTGCTCCTGCCGCCTGCCTGCTCCTGCAATCTGCCTGCTCCTGCCACCTGCCTGCTCCTGCCACCTGCCTGCTCCTGCCACCTGCCTGCACCTGCCTCTTGCCTGCTCCTGCCGCCTGCCTGCTCCTGCAATCTGCCTGCTCCTGCCACCTGCCTGCTCCTGCCACCTGCCTGCTCTTACCACCTGCCTGCTCCTGCCACCTGCCTGCACCTGCCTCTTGCCTGCTCCTGCCACCCGCATGCTCCTGCTACCTGCCTGCCCCTGCCTCTTGCCTGCTCCTGCCACCTGCCTGCTCCTGCCACCTGCCTGCACCTGCCTCTTGCCTGCTCCTGCCACCTGCCTGCTCCTGCCGCGTTCCTGCTCCTGCCTGCTCATGCCACCTGCCTGCTCCTGCCACCTGCATGCTCCTACCAACTGCCTGCTCCTGCCTCTTGCCTGCTCCTGCCACCTGCCTGCTCCTGCAACCTACCTGCTCCTGCCACCTGCCTGCTCCTGCCACCTGCCTGGTCCTGCCACCTGCCTGCTCCTGCCACCTACCTGCTCCTGCCACCTGCCTGCTCCTGCCACCTGCCTGCTCCTGCCACCTGCCTGCTTCTGCCACCTGCCTGCTCCTGCCACCTGCCTGCTCCTGCCACCTGCCTGCTCCTGCCACCTGCCTGCTCCTGCCACCTGCCTGCTCCTGCCACCTGCCTGCTCCTGCCACCTGCCTGCTTTTGCCACCTGCCTGCTGCTGCCACCTACTTACCACCATCACCTACCTGCTGCTGCCACCTACCTACCACAACCACCTGCTGCTGCCACCTACCTACCACCACCACCACCTACCTGTTCAATGGTGGCAAACTTGGTGACGGTGTCCACGAGCGTTGACAGGTGGTTGCCGGTGGTGGTAGCCCAGCTCTTGATTCTGCAGGCGGGAAGGAGGAAACTTGTTACTGTGATGGTAATGTTACTGTGATGGTAATGTTACTGTGATGGTAATGTAATTGTGTTGGTAATGTTACTGTGATGGTAATGTTACTGTGATGGTAATGTTATTATGATGGTAATGTTACTGTGATGGTAATGTTACTGTGATGGTAATGTTACTGTGATGGTAATGTTATTGTGATGGTAATGTTATTGTGATGGTAATGTTATTGTGATGGTAATGTTACTGTGATGGTAATGTTACTGTGATGGTAATGTTACTGTGATGGTAATGTTATTGTGATGGTAATGTTATTGTGATGGTAATGTTATTGTGATGGTAATGTTATTATGATGGTAATGTTACTGTGATGGTAATGTTACTGTGATGGTAATGTTACTGTGATGGTAATGTTATTGTGATGGTAATGTTATTGTGATGGTAATGTTATTGTGATGGTAATGTTACTGTGATGGTAATGTTACTGTGATGGTAATGTTACTGTGATGGTAATGTAATTGTGTTGGTAATGTTACTGTGATGGTAATGTTACTGTGATGGTAATGTTATTATGATGGTAATGTTACTGTGATGGTAATGTTACTGTGATGGTAATGTAATTGTGATGGTAATGTTACTGTGATGGTAATGTTACTGTGATGGTAATGTTATTGTGATGGTAATGTTACTGTGATGGTAATGTTATTGTGATGGTAATGTTACTGTGATGGTAATGTAATTGTGATGGTAATGTTACTGTGATGGTAATGTTACTGTGATGGTAATGTTATTGTGATGGTAATGTTACTGTGATGGTAATGTTACTGTGATGGTAATGTTACTGTGATGGTAATGTTACTGTGTTGGTAATGTTATTATGATGGTAATGTTATTGTGATGGTAATGTTATTGTGATGGTAATGTTATTGTGATGGTAATGTTACTGTGCTGGTAATGTTATTATGATGGTAATGTTATTGTGATGGTAATGTTATTGTGATGGTAATGTTATTGTGATGGTAATGTTACTGTGATGGTAATGTTATTATGATGGTAATGTTACTGTGATGGTAATGTTACTGTGATGGTAATGTTACTGTGATGGTAATGTTACTGTGATGGTAATGTTATTGTGATGGTAATGTTACTGTGCTGGTAATGTTATTATGATGGTAATGTTATTGTGATGGTAATGTTATTGTGATGGTAATGTTATTGTGATGGTAATGTTACTGTGATGGTAATGTTATTGTGATGGTAATGTTATTGTGATGGTAATGTTATTGTGATGGTAATGTTATTATTATGGTAATGTTATTGTGATGGTAATGTTATTATGATGGTAATGTTATTGTGATGGTAATGTTATTATGATGGTAATGTTATTGTGATGGTAATGTTACTGTGCTGGTAATGTTATTATGATGGTAATGTTATTGTGATGGTAATGTTATTATGATGGTAATGTTACTGTGATGGTAATGTTATTGTGATGGTAATGTTATTGTGATGGTAATGTTATTATGATGGTAATGTTATTGTGATGGTAATGTTATTATGATGGTAATGTTATTGTGATGGTAATGTTATTATGATGATAATGTAACTGTGATGGTAGTGTTATTATGATGGTAATGTTATTGTGATGGTAATGTTATTATGATGGTAATGTTACTGTGATGGTAATGTTATTGTGATGGTAATGTTACTGTGCTGGTAATGTTATTATGATGGTAATGTTATTGTGATGGTAATGTTATTATGATGGTAATGTTATTGTGATGGTAATGTTATTATGATGGTAATGTTATTGTGATGGTAATGTTATTATGATGGTAATGTTACTGTGCTGGTAATGTTATTATGATGGTAATGTTATTGTGATGGTAATGTTATTATGATGGTAATGTTACTGTGATGGTAATGTTATTATGATGGTAATGTTATTGTGATGGTAATGTTATTATGATGGTAATGTTACTGTGATGGTAATGTTATTGTGATGGTAATGTTATTATGATGGTAATGTTATTGTGATGGTAATGTTACTGTGCTGGTAATGTTATTATGATGGTAATGTTATTGTGATGGTAATGTTATTGTGATGGTAATGTTATTGTGATGGTAATGTTATTGTGATGGTAATGTTATTGTGATGGTAATGTTACTGTGATGGTAATGTTATTGTGACTGGTAATGTTATTGTGATGGTAATGTTATTGTGATGGTAATGTAATTGTGATGGTAATGTTACTGTGATGGTAATGTTACTGTGATGGTAATGTTATTGTGATGGTAATGTTATTGTGATGGTAATGTTTTTGTGATGGTAATGTTTTTGTGATGGTAATGTTATTGTGATGGTAATGTTATTGTGATGGTAATGTTATTATGATGGTAATGTTATTGTGATGGTAATGTTATTGTGATGGTAATGTTATTGTGATGATAATGTTATTGTGATGGTAATGTTATTGTGATGGTAATGTTATTGTGATGGTAATGTTATTGTGATGTTAATGTTATTGTGATGGTAATGTTATTGTGATGGTAATGTTATTGTGATGGTAATGTTATTGTGATGGTAATGTTATTGTGATGGTAATGTTACTGTGATGGTAATGTTATTGTGATGGTAATGTTACTGTGATGGTAATGTTATTGTGATGGTAATGTTATTGTGATGGTAATGTTATTGTGATGGTAATGTTACTGTGATGGTAATGTTACTGTGATGGTAATGTTACTGTGATGGTAATGTTACTGTGATGGTAATGTTACTGTGATGGTAATGTTACTGTGATGGTAATGTTACTGTGATGGTAATGTTACTGTGATGGTAATGTTATTGTGATGGTAATGTTACTGTGATGGTAATGTTACTGTGATGGTAATGTTACTGTGATGGTAATGTTATTGTGATGGTAATGTTATTGTGATGGTAATGTTACTGTGATGGTAATGTTACTGTGATGGTAATGTTATTGTGATGGCAATGTTACTGTGATGGTAATGTTATTGTGATGGTAATGTTACTGTGATGGTAATGTTACTGTGATGGTAATGTTACTGTGATGGTAATGTTATTGTGATGGTAATGTTACTGTGATGGTAATGTTATTGTGATGGTAATGTTACTGTGATGGTAATGTTACTGTGATGGTAATGTTACTGTGATGGTAATGTTACTGTGATGGTAATGTTACTGTGATGGTAATGTTACTGTGATGGTAATGTTACTGTGATGGTAATGTTACTGTGATGGTAATGTTACTGTGATGGTAATGTTATTGTGATGGTAATGTTATTGTGATGGTAATGTTATTGTGATGGTAATGTTATTGTGATGGTAATGTTACTGTGATGGTAATGTTACTGTGATGGTAATGTTATTGTGATGGTAATGTTATTGTGATGGTAATGTTACTGTGATGGTAATGTTATTGTGATGGTAATGTTACTGTGATGGTAATGTTATTGTGATGGTAATGTTACTGTGATGGTAATGTTATTGTAATGGTAATGTTACTGTGATGGTAATGTTACTGTGATGGTAATGTTATTGTGATGGTAATGTTATTGTGATGGTAATGTTATTGTGATGGTAATGTTATTGTGATGGTAATGTTACTGTGATGGTAATGTTACTATGATGGTAATGTTATTGTGATGGTAATGTTTTTGTGATGGTAATGTTACTGTGATGGTAATGTTACTGTGATGGTAATGTTATTGTGATGGTAATGTTACTGTGATGGTAATGTTATTGTGATGGTAATGTTATTGTGATGGTAATGTTACTGTGATGGTAATGTTACTGTGATGGTAATGTTACTGTGATGGTAATGTTACTGTGATGGTAATGTTACTGTGATGGTAATGTTACTGTGATGGTAATGTTATTGTGATGGTAATGTTATTGTGATGGTAATGGTACTGTGATGGTAATGTTATTGTGATGGTAATGTTACTGTGATGGTAATGTTACTGTGATGGTAATGTTATTGTGATGGTAATGTTATTGTGATGGTAATGTTATTGTGATGGTAATGTTATTGTGATGGTAATGTTATTGTGATGGTAATGTTATTGTGATGGTAATGTTACTGTGATGGTAATGTTACTGTGATGGTAATGTTATTGTGATGGTAATGTTATTGTGATGGTAATGTTACTGTTATGGTAATGTTATTGTGATGGTAATGTTACTGTGATGGTAATGTTATTGTGATGGTAATGTTATTGTGATGGTAATGTTATTGTGATGGTAATGTTATTGTGATGGTAATGTTACTGTGATGGTAATGTTACTGTGATGGTAATGTTACTGTGATGGTAATGTTATTGTGATGGTAATGTTATTGTGATGGTAATGTTATTGTGATGGTAATGTTATTGTGATGGTAATGTTACTGTGATGGTAATGTTACTGTGATGGTAATGTTATTGTGATGGTAATGTTACTGTGATGGTAATGTTACTGTGATGGTAATGTTATTGTGATGGTAATGTTATAGTGATGGTAATGTTACTGTGATGGTAATGTTATTGTGATGGTAATGTTACTGTGATGGTAATGTTACTGTGATGGTAATGTTATTGTGATGGTAATGTTATTGTGATGGTAATGTTATTGTGATGGTAATGTTATTGTGATGGTAATGTTATTGTGATGGTAATGTTATTGTGATGGTAATGTTATTGTGATGGTAATGTTATTGTGATGGTAATGTTACTGTGATGGTAATGTTACTGTGATGGTAATGTTATTGTGATGGTAATGTTATTGTGATGGTAATGTTACTGTGATGGTAATGTTATTGTGATGGTAATGTTACTGTGATGGTAATGTTATTGTGATGGTAATGTTATTGTGATGGTAATGTTATTGTGATGGTATTGTTATTGTGATGGTAATGTTACTGTGATGGTAATGTTACTGTGATGGTAATGTTATTGTGATGGTAATGTTATTGTGATGGTAATGTTATTGTGATGGTATTGTTATTGTGATGGTAATGTTACTGTGATGGTAATGTTACTGTGATGGTATGTTATTGTGATGGTAATGTTATTGTGATGGTAATGTTATTGTGATGGTAATGTTATTGTGATGGTAATGTTACTGTGATGGTAATGTTACTGTGATGGTAATGTTATTGTGATGGTAATGTTACTGTGATGGTAATGTTACTGTGATGGTAATGTTATTGTGATGGTAATGTTATTGTGATGGTAATGTTATTGTGATGGTAATGTTATGGTGATGGTAATGTTACTGTGATGGTAATGTTACTGTGATGGTAATGTTATTGTGATGGTAATGTTATTGTGATGGTAATGTTACTGTGATGGTAATGTTACTGTGATGGTAATGTTATTGTGATGGTAATGTTACTGTGATGGTAATGTTATTGTGATGGTAATGTTATTGTGATGGTAATGTTATTGTGATGGTAATGTTATTGTGATGGTAATGTTACTGTGATGGTAATGTTATTGTGATGGTAATGTTATTGTGATGGTAATGTTATTGTGATGGTAATGTTACTGTGATGGTAATGTTACTGTGATGGTAATGTTACTGTGATGGTAATGTTACTGTGATGGTAATGTTACTGTGATGGTAATGTTATTGTGATGGTAATGTTATTGTGATGGTAATGTTACTGTGATGGTAATGTTATTGTGATGGTAATGTTACTGTGATGGTAATGTTACTGTGATGGTAATGTTATTGTGATGGTAATGTTACTGTGATGGTAATGTTATTGTGATGGTAATGTTATTGTGATGGTAATGTTATTGTGATGGTAATGTTATTGTGATGGTAATGTTACTGTGATGGTAATGTTACTGTGATGGTAATGTTACTGTGATGGTAATGTTATTGTGATGGTAATGTTATTGTGATGGTAATGTTATTGTGATGGTAATGTTATTGTGATGGTAATGTTACTGTGATGGTAATGTTATTGTGATGGTAATGTTATTGTGATGGTAATGTTATTGTGATGGTAATGTTACTGTGATGGTAATGTTATTGTGATGGTAATGTTATTGTGATGGTAATGTTATTGTGATGGTAATGTTATTATGATGGTAATGTTACTGTGCTGGTAATGTTATTGTGATGGTAATGTTATTGTGATGGTAATGTTATTGTGATGGTAATGTTACTGTGATGGTAATGTTATTGTGAGGGTAATGTTATTGTGATGGTAATGTTACTGTGATGCTAATGTTATTGTGATGGTAATGTTATTGTGATGGTAATGTTACTGTGATGGTAATGTTACTGTGATGGTAATGTTATTGTGATGGTAATGTTACTGTGATGGTAATGTTACTGTGATGGTAATGTTACTGTGATGGTAATGTTATTGTGATGGTAATGTTATTGTGATGGTAATGTTACTGTGATGGTAATGTTAATGTGATGGTAATGTTACTGTGATGGTAATGTTATTGTGATGGTAATGTTACTGTGATGGTAATGTTATTGTGATGGTAATGTTACTGTGATGGTAATGTTACTGTGATGGTAATGTTATTGTGATGGTAATGTTATTGTGATGGTAATGTTACTGTGATGGTAATGTTATTGTGATGGTAATGTTACTGTGATGGTAATGTTATTGTGATGGTAATGTTATTGTGATGGTAATGTTATTGTGATGGTAATGTTATTGTGATGGTAATGTTATTGTGATGGTAATGTTATTGTGATGGTAATGTTACTGTGATGGTAATGTTATTGTGATGGTAATGTTATTGTGATGGTAATGTTATTGTGATGGTAATGTTATTGTGATGGTAATGTTATTGTGATGGTAATGTTACTGTGATGGTAATGGTATTGTGATGGTAATGTTATTGTGATGGTAATGTTATTGTGACTGGTAATGTTATTGTGACTGGTAATGTTATTGTGATGGTAATGTTATTGTGATGGTAATGTTATTGTGATGGTAATGTTATTGTGATGGTAATGTTATTGTGACTGGTAATGTTATTGTGATGGTAATGTTATTGTGATGGTAATGTTATTGTGATGGTAATGTTATTGTGACTGGTAATGTTATTGTGATGGTAATGTTATTGTGATGGTAATGTTATTGTGACTGGTAATGTTATTGTGATGGTAATGTTATTGTGACTGGTAATGTTATTGTGATGGTAATGTTATTGTGATGGTAATTTTATTGTGACTGGTAATGTTATTTTGATGGTAATGTTATTGTGACTGGTAATGTTATTGTGATGGTAATGTTATTGTGACTGGTAATGTTATTGTGATGGTAATGTTATTGTGATGGTAATGTTATTGTGACTGGTAATGTTATTGTGATGGTAATGTTATTGTGATGGTAATGTTATTGTGACTGGTAATGTTATTGTGATGGTAATGTTATTGTGACTGGTAATGTTATTGTGACTGGTAATGTTATTGTGACTGGTAATGTTATTGTGATGGTAATGTTATTGTGACTGGTAATGTTATTGTGATGGTAATGTTATTGTGATGGTAATGTTATTGTGACTGGTAATGTTATTGTGATGGTAATGTTATTGTGATGGTAATGTTATTGTGATGGTAATGTTATTGTGACTGGTAATGTTATTGTGATGGTAAGGTTATTGTGACTGGTAATGTTATTGTGACTGGTAATGTTATTGTGATGGTAATGTTATTGTGACTGGTAAAGTTATTGTGATGGTAATGTTATTGTGACTGGTAATGTTATTGTGACTGGTAATGTTATTGTGACTGGTAATGTTATTGTGATGGGTAATGTTATTGTGACTGGTAATGTTATTGTGATGGTAATGTTATTGTGACTGGTAATGTTATTGTGACTGGTAATGTTATTGTGATGGTAATGTTATTGTGACTGGTAATGTTATTGTGATGGTAATGTTATTGTGATGGTAATGTTATTGTGATGGTAATGTTATTGTGATGGTAATGTTATTGTGACTGGTAATGTTATTGTGACTGGTAATGTTATTGTGACTGGTAATGTTATTGTGATGGTAATGTTATTGTGACTGGTAATGTTATTGTGACTGGTAATGTTATTGTGATGGTAATGTTATTGTGATGGTAATGTTACTGTGATGGTAATGTTATTGTGATGATAATGTTATTGTGATGGTAATGTTACTGTGCTGGTAATGTTATTATGATGGTAATGTTATTGTGATGGTAATGTTACTGTGATGGTAATGTTATTATGATGGTAATGTTATTGTGACTGGTAATGTTATTGTGATGGTAATGTTACTGTGCTGGTAATGTTATTATGATGGTAATGTTATTGTGATGGTAATGTTACTGTGATGGTAATGTTATTGTGATGGTAATGTTACTGTGCTGGTAATGTTATTATGATGGTAATGTTATTGTGATGGTAATGTTACTGTGATGGTAATGTTATTATGATGGTAATGTTATTGTGACTGGTAATGTTATTGTGACTGGTAATGTTATTGTGATGGTAATGTTACTGTGCTGGAAATGTTATTATGATGGTAATGTTATTGTGATGGTAATGTTACTGTGATGGTAATGTTATTATGATGGTAATGTTATTGTGACTGGTAATGTTATTGTGATGGTAATGTTATTGTGATGGTAATGTTATTGTGATGGTAATGTTACTGTGCTGGTAATGTTATTATGATGGTAATGTTATTGTGATGGTAATGTTACTGTGATGGTAATGTTATTGTGATGGTAATGTTACTGTGATGGTAATGTTATTGTGATGGTAATGTTACTGTGATGGTAATGTTACTGTGATGGTAATGTTACTGTGCTGGTAATGTTATTGTGATGGTAATGTTATTGTGATGGTAATGTTATTGTGATGGTAATGTTACTGTGATGGTAATGTTATTGTGATGGTAATGTTACTGTGCTGGTAATGTTATTATGATGGTAATGTTATTGTGATGGTAATGTTACTGTGATGGTAATGTTATTGTGATGGTAATGTTACTGTGATGGTAATGTTATTGTGATGGTAATGTTACTGTGATGGTAATGTTATTGTGATGGTAATGTTATTGTGATGGTAATGTTATTGTGATGGTAATGTTACTGTGATGGTAATGTTATTGTGATGGTAATGTTATTGTGATGGTAATGTTATTGTGATGGTAATGTTATTGTGATGGTAATGTTATTGTGATGGTAATGTTATTGTGATGGTAATGTTATTGTGATGGTAATGTTATTGTGATGGTAATGTTATTGTGATGGTAATGTTATTGTGATGGTAATGTTACTGTGATGGTAATGTTACTGTGATGGTAATGTTATTGTGATGGTAATGTTATTGTGATGGTAATGTTATTGTGATGGTAATGTTACTGTGATGGTAATGTTATTGTGATGGTAATGTTATTGTGATGGTAATGTTACTGTGATGGTAATGTTATTGTGATGGTAATGTTACCGTGATGGTAATGTTATTGTGATGGTAATGTTACTGTGATGGTAAGGTTATTGTGATGGTAATGTTACTGTGATGGTAATGTTACTGTGATGGTAATGTTATTGTGATGGTAATGTTACTGTGATGGTAATGTTATTGTGATGGTAATGTTACTGTGATGGTAATGTTACTGTGATGGTAATGTTATTGTGATGGTAATGTTACTGTGATGGTAATGTTATTGTGATGGTAATGTTACTGTGATGGTAATGTTACTGTGATGGTAATGTTATTGTGATGGTAATGTTATTGTGATGGTAATGTTATTGTGATGGTAATGTTACTGTGATGGTAATGTTATTGTGATGGTAATGTTATTGTGATGGTAATGTTACTGTGATGGTAATGTTATTGTGATGGTAATGTTACTGTGATGGTAATGTTATTGTGATGGTAATGTTACTGTGATGGTAATGTTATTGTGATGGTAATGTTACTGTGATGGTAATGTTATTGTGATGGTAATGTTACTGTGCTGGTAATGTTATTATGATGGTAATGTTATTGTGATGGTAATGTTACTGTGATGGTAATGTTATTGTGCTGGTAATGTTATTATGATGGTAATGTTATTGTGATGGTAATGTTATTGTGATGGTAATGTTATTGTGATGGTAATGTTACTGTGATGGTAATGTTATTGTGATGGTAATGTTATTGTGATGGTAATGTTACTGTGCTGGTAATGTTATTATGATGGTAATGTTATTGTGATGGTAATGTTACTGTGATGGTAATGTTATTATGATGGTAATGTTATTGTGACTGGTAATGTTATTGTGATGGTAATGTTATTGTGACTGGTAATGTTATTGTGATGGTAATGTTACTGTGCTGGTAATGTTATTATGATGGTAATGTTATTGTGATGGTAATGTTACTGTGATGGTAATGTTATCATGATGGTAATGTTATTGTGACTGGTAATGTTATTGTGATGGTAATGTTATTGTGATGGTAATGTTATTGTGATGGTAATGTTACTGTGCTGGTAATGTTACTATGATGGTAATGTTATTGTGATGGTAATGTTACTGTGATGGTAATGTTATTGTGATGGTAATGTTACTGTGATGGTAATGTTATTGTGATGGTAATGTTACTGTGATGGTAATGTTATTGTGATTGTAATGTTATTGTGATGGTAATGTTATTGTGATGGTAATGTTATTGTGATGGTAATGTTATTGTGACTGGTAATGTTATTGTGACTGGTAATGTTATTGTGACCGGTAATGTTATTGTGACTGGTAATGTTATTGTGACTGGTAATGTTATTGTGACTGGTAATGTTATTCTGACTGGTAATGTTATTGTGACTGGTAATGTTATTGTGACTGGTAATGTTATTGTGACCGGTAATGTTATTGTGACTGGTAATGTTTTTGTGACTGGTAATGTTATTGTGACCAGTAATGTTATTGTGACTGGTAATGTTATTGTGACTGGTAATGTTATTGTGACTGGTAATGTTATTGTGACTGGTAATGTTATTGTGACTGGTAATGTTACTGTGATGGTAATGTTATTGTGACCGGTAATGTTATTGTGACTGGTAATGTTATTGTGACTGGTAATGTTATTGTGACTGGTAATGTTATTGTGACCGGTAATGTTATTTTGATGGTAATGTTATTGTGACTGGTAATGTTATTGTGACTGGTAATGTTATTGTGACCGGTAATGTTATTGTGACTGGTAATGTTATTGTGACTGGTAATGTTATTGTGACCGGTAATGTTATTGTGACTGGTAATGTTATTGTGACTGGTAATGTTATTGTGACTGGTAATGTTATTGTGACTGGTAATGTTATTGTGACTGGTAATGTTATTGTGACCGGTAATGTTATTGTGACTGGTAATGTTATTGTGACTGGTAATGTTATTGTGACCGGTAATGTTATTGTGACTGGTAATGTTATTGTGACCGGTAATGTTATTGTGACTGGTAATGTTATTGTGACTGGTAATGTTATTGTGACTGGTAATGTTACTGTGATGGTAATGTTACTGTGATGGTAATGTTATTGTGATGGTAATGTTACTGTGATGGTAATGTTATTGTGATGGTAATGTTATTGTGATGGTAATGTTATTGTGATGGTAATGTTATTGTGACTGGTAATGTTATTGTGACTGGTAATGTTATTGTGACCGGTAATGTTATTGTGACTGGTAATGTTATTGTGACTGGTAATGTTATTGTGACTGGTAATGTTATTGTGACTGGTAATGTTATTGTGACCGGTAATGTTATTGTGACCGGTAATGTTATTGTGACCGGTAATGTTATTGTGACTGGTAATGTTATTGTGACCGGTAATGTTATTGTGACTGGTAATGTTATTGTGACCGGTAATGTTATTGTGACTGGTAATGTTATTGTGACCGGTAATGTTATTGTGACTGGTAATGTTATTGTGACTGGTAATGTTATTGTGACCAGTAATGTTATTGTGACCGGTAATGTTATTGTGACTGGTAATGTTATTGTGACTGGTAATGTTATTGTGACTGGTAATGTTATTGTGACCGGTAATGTTATTGTGACCGGTAATGTTATTGTGACCGGTAATGTTATTGTGACTGGTAATGTTATTGTGACTGGTAATGTTATTGTGACTGGTAATGTTATTGTGACCGGTAATGGTATTGTGACCGGTAATGTTATTGTGACCGGTAATGTTATTGTGACCGGTAATGTTATTGTGACCGGTAATGTTATTGTGACCGGTAATGTTATTGTGACTGGTAATGTTATTGTGACTGGTAATGTTATTGTGACCGGTAATGTTATTGTGACCGGTAATGTTATTGTGACCGGTAATGTTATTGTGACCGGTAATGTTATTGTGACTGGTAATGTTATTGTGACCGGTAATGTTATTGTGACCGGTAATGTTATTGTGACCGGTAATGTTATTGTGACTGGTAATGTTATTGTGACCGGTAATGTTATTGTGACTGGTAATGTTATTGTGACCGGTAATGTTATTGTGACCGGTAATGTTATTGTGACCGGTAATGTTATTGTGACTGGTAATGTTATTGTGACTTGTAATGTTATTGTGACTGGTAATGTTATTGTGACTGGTAATGTTATTGTGACTGGTAATGTTATTGTGATTGGTAATGTTATTGTGACTGGTAATGTTATTGTGACTGGTAATGTTATTGTGACCGGTAATGTTATTGTGACTGGTAATGTTATTGTGACTGGTAATGTTATTGTGACCGGTAATGTTATTGTGACCGGTAATGTTATTGTGACCGGTAATGTTATTGTGACTGGTAATGTTATTGTGACTGGTAATGTTATTGTGACTGGTAATGTTATTGTGACTGGTAATGTTATTGTGACTGGTAATGTTATTGTGACTGGTAATGTTATTAGGACTGGTAATGTTATTGTGACCGGTAATGTTATTGTGACTGGTAATGTTATTGTGACTGGTAATGTTATTGTGACTGGTAATGTTATTGTGACCGGTAATGTTATTGTGACTGGTAATGTTACTGTGATGGTAATGTTATTGTGACCGGTAATGTTATTGTGACTGGTAATGTTATTGTGACTGGTAATGTTATTGTGACTGGTAATGTTACTGTGATGGTAATGTTATTGTGACCGGTAATGTTATTGTGACTGGTAATGTTATTGTGACTGGTAATGTTATTGTGACTGGTAATGTTATTGTGACTGGTAATGTTATTGTGACCGGTAATGTTATTGTGACTGGTAATGTTATTGTGACTGGTAATGTTATTGTGACTGGTAATGTTATTGTGACCGGTAATGTTATTGTGACTGGTAATGTTATTGTGACCGGTAATGTTATTGTGACTGGTAATGTTATTGTGACTGGTTATGTTATTGTGACTGGTAATGTTATTGTGACCGGTAATGTTATTGTGACTGGTAATGTTATTGTGACTGGTAATGTTATTGTGACTGGTAATGTTATTGTGACTGGTAATGTTATTGTGACCGGTAATGTTATTGTGACTGGTAATGTTATTGTGACTGGTAATGTTATTGTGACTGGTAATGTTATTGTGACTGGTAATGTTATTGTGACTGGTAATGTTATTGTGACTGGTAATGTTATTGTGACTGGTAATGTTATTGTGACTGGTAATGTTATTGTGATGGTAATGTTATTGTGACTGGTAATGTTATTGTGCCTGGTAATGTTATTGTGACTGGTAATGTTATTGTGACTGGTAATGTTATTGTGATGGTAATGTTATTGTGATGGTAATGTTATTGTGACCGGTAATGTTATTGTGACCGGTAATGTTATTGTGACCGGTAATGTTATTGTGACTGGTAATATTATTGTGACCGGTAATGTTATTGTGACTGGTAATGTTATTGTGACCGGTAATGTTATTGTGACCGGTAATGTTATTGTGACCGGTAATGTTATTGTGACTGGTAATGTTATTGTGACTGGTAATGTTATTGTGACTGGTAATGTTATTGTGACTGGTAATGTTATTGTGACTGGTAATGTTATTGTGACTGGTAATGTTATTGTGACTGGTAATGTTTTTGTGACTGGTAATGTTATTGTGACCGGTAATGTTATTGTGACTGGTAATGTTATTGTGACTGGTAAGGTTATTGTGACCGGTAATGTTATTGTGACCGGTAATGTTATTGTGACCGGTAATGTTATTGTGACTGGTAATGTTATTGTGACTGGTAATGTTATTGTGACTGGTAATGTTATTGTGACTGGTAATGTTATTGTGACTGGTAATGTTATTGTGACTGGTAATGTTATTATGACTGGTAATGTTATTGTGACCGGTAATGTTATTGTGACTGGTAATGTTATTGTGACTGGTAATGTTATTGTGACTAGTAATGTTATTGTGACCGGTAATGTTATTGTGACTGGTAATGTTACTGTGATGGTAATGTTATTGTGACCGGTAATGTTATTGTGACTGGTAATGTTATTGTGACTGGTAATGTTATTGTGACTGGTAATGTTACTGTGATGGTAATGTTATTGTGACCGGTAATGTTATTGTGACTGGTAATGTTATTGTGACTGGTAATGTTATTGTGACTGGTAATGTTATTGTGACTGGTAATGTTATTGTGACCGGTAATGTTATTGTGACTGGTAATGTTATTGTGACTGGTAATGTTATTGTGACTGGTAATGTTATTGTGACCGGTAATGTTATTGTGACTGGTAATGTTATTGTGACCGGTAATGTTATTGTGACTGGTAATGTTATTGTGACTGGTAATGTTATTGTGACTGGTAATGTTATTGTGACCGGTAATGTTATTGTGACTGGTAATGTTATTGTGACTGGTAATGTTATTGTGACTGGTAATGTTATTGTGACTGGTAATGTTATTGTGACTGGTAATGTTATTGTGACTGGTAATGTTATTGTGACTGGTAATGTTATTGTGACTGGTAATGTTATTGTGACTGGTAATGTTATTGTGATGGTAATGTTATTGTGACTGGTAATGTTATTGTGCCTGGTAATGTTATTGTGACTGGTAATGTTATTGTGACTGGTAATGTTATTGTGATGGTAATGTTATTGTGATGGTAATGTTATTGTGACCGGTAATGTTATTGTGATGGTAATGTTATTGTGACCGGTAATGTTACTGTGATGGTAATGTTATTGTGACCGGTAATGTTATTGTGATGGTAATGTTATTGTGATGGTAATGTTATTGTGACCGGTAATGTTATTGTGACCGGTAATGTTATTGTGACCGATAATGTTATTGTGATGGTAATGTTATTGTGACCGGTAATGTTATTGTGACCGGTAATGTTATTGTGACCGGTAATGTTATTGTGACCGGTAATGTTATTGTGACCGGTAATGTTATTGTGACCGGTAATGTTATTGTGACCGGTAATGTTATTGTGACCGGTAATGTTATTGTGATGGTAATGTTATTGTGACCGGTAATGTTATTGTGATGGTAATGTTATTGTGACCGGTAATGTTATTGTGACCGGTAATGTTATTGTGACTGGTAATGTTATTGTGACTGGTAATGTTATTGTGATGGTAATGTTACTGTGATGGTAATGTTATTGTGACCGGTAATGTTATTGTGATGGTAATGTTATTGTGACCGGTAATGTTATTGTGACCGGTAATGTTATTGTGATGGTAATGTTATTGTGACCGGTAATGTTATTGTGATGGTAATGTTATTGTGACCGGTAATGTTATTGTGA
The DNA here is from genome assembly GCA_030386875.1 of Morinoia aosen. Lineage (NCBI taxonomy): Eukaryota > Metazoa > Arthropoda > Malacostraca > Amphipoda > Talitridae > Morinoia > Morinoia aosen. Next base: position 16,971,381 of record CM059575.1, on the reverse strand, counting down.
TGGTAATGTTATTGTGACCGGTAATGTTATTGTGATGGTAATGTTATTGTGACCGGTAATGTTATTGTGACTGGTAATGTTATTGTGATGGTAATGTTATTGTGACCGGTAATGTTATTGTGACTGGTAATGTTATTGTGACCGGTAATGTTATTGTGACCGGTAATGTTATTGTGACCGGTAATGTTATTGTGACCGGTAATGTTATTGTGACCGGTAATGTTATTGTGACCGGTAATGTTATTGTGACTGGTAATGTTATTGTGACCGGTAATGTTATTGTGACCGGTAATGTTATTGTGACCGGTAATGTTATTGTGACTGGTAATGTTATTGTGACTGGTAATGTTATTGTGACTGGTAATGTTATTGTGACTGGTAATGTTATTGTGACCGGTAATGTTATTGTGACCGGTAATGTTATTGTGATGGTAATGTTATTGTGACCGGTAATGTTATTGTGACCGGTAATGTTATTGTGACCGGTAATGTTATTGTGACCGGTAATGTTATTGTGACCGGTAATGTTATTGTGACTGGTAATGTTATTGTGACCGGTAATGTTATTGTGACTGGTAATGTTATTGTGACTGGGTAATATTATGGGGTCAGAAGGACAATATTGTGAAAGAGAAATATAATTAATGCAAGATAATAATATTGAGACAGGGCATAATTATTATTTCAGCGTAGTATTATTGGCTAGGAAGAGCAACGTCGTTGTGTTGCCCTGCGTCGCCCAACGCATCCCCCCATTACGCAGGGCCGCAGCCCCCAAAAATATAACAGCCCCCATTTTCCTTTTGTCCTCTATAAATGTAACATTTAGATAATAAATACGAAGATGAAAATTACATTATTAAACATTGAGAATTCATGCATCGGCAAGATAAAATGATTAGACTCAATTTTTTTCAGATATTGTTTAGTGTTTAAGGTTCAAGTATTGATTCGAGTCCTCTTCTAATATTTCATAGCATCTTGGTTGTTTATTATAGCTCTTTCCAACCAATGAAATATGAAGTGGGAGAATAGAAATTTTAGAGTTAGAGAATAGGACTAGGATCAAGAATATTATCTAACAGATAACAAGTCTGTGCTGCAAACAATTCACACATTAACTAGAAGTAGCACAAGTAATATTTTCCAAACACTCGTAATTTCAATGTATGATACAAACGACAAGAGAGCGACTTAAGTGATTAAAAGTGAATTTTTAAGATGATATGGCGATGATAACGTTGTGCTTTAGTAACTTAACATTGCACTTATTGGAATATTCCCTCATTCTCCATGTTATTGGAATTCATACAAACGATTAGGAGCAAGAGCAACTATTCATTACTCTCTTGAGAACATGACCTCAGCCAGGAGAAACGTATCGTAATCTCCCATTCCAATTTGTTGCTTGAAAATAAGGACGATCATGCGAAAAAATAGTGATCATGTCGCAATTAAGATGCTCAAAAATTTTTTTCCTGTGCGAGACTTACATTGAAATTAATGTCTGGAAATGCTTAATTTACTAAGTGTCAAATACTTGATAAACATTTTGATTTCTCACACCAGCGCACTAAAATGTCAATCATTTTCTTATGTCAGAAGTTATTTCTAAGAAAATCTAGAGTTTTGTCGCATACTTATGTGAAAATCGAGCTGACTTGAAACAGTTTTTTGAGATAAGGTTTATCCCACATCAGTTGTTGTTGAATTAAATCTTGCACATGTCAACTATCTAAAAAGACGCCAAATGTCTTGCATTTCGGTCATCATGAATGCTTTCGTCCTTTGTTCTTACGGAGCAATGGGAACTCTGTTCTTTTACCATCCTTCGAGGGTTTGGCATGCTTTCTCTCTCTTTCCAACACCAACTCAAAACTCAGCTAAAACCTCTAATTGATAACACTCAGCAGGCCCAAGTATTGACCCACCCAAATACGTACGGTAAACCCCTCATGAGCCTGCGTGTCACTCAGTGACTTCTCGTATAATTAGCGACTTCTCACCAGCTAATTTATGTTTGTTTTCTCCTGCGTTGAACTGAAATTTGGACACTCGTAAAGTGTGCACGAGAAGTCATGATGTAGCTCTAATTTCTGAAACGTTGGCAGCAGCAGCAACAACACAACAATGGCCCAATGACTAAGTGCAGTGTAGCAAAGAAACATATCGATGTAGACGTCAGAACTTGAGGCCAAGTCGATAAATCTATTTCACTGTTCTTATTTCTGCTATCCTAGCTGCATGTACCAACACGAGCACGCAAACTCTTCGCTTGTAGTGATTTTGAAGCTGGCCTTGAATGTCCTGCATTATTTGACTGTCGAGGAGGCGTTGGTGCCTCAGTGAGTAGAGGATGATCAACTATAAAGGACGTCTAAAAGAAACACTGAACTTCCTTGTCTTTTAATAAACCACGTTACAACTCGCGGTTCTCCCCCATTATTGCTGATTATAAGATGTGCCTCATCGTGCAGAATGTATAAAAATGTTTAACGTATTTAATGTTTTTTTAGCTTTTTAAAATAATTTTATCAATCTCACGTTGGTTCCAAACTACTGATACACTTGACGGAAAAATTTGCATGCGATATATTTTCCAACGTCGAACGATGTTTCACAAAATCTAATTTTCGTGACAAACTGGTGAAGCTACAGTGAAGATTCGCAAACTTTTTGCAGTAGGCTTCACTCTGAGAGCTTAAACGAGTGAGTAGCAAAAATTATGGAAACCTACCACTAGCGTGCTGTGAAAAGCAGCGCTGCCAGGAGAAATACTTAGTTATCACAGCTACTGCAAAAAATTTCGTTTTTCCATAACATAAATGAATAATCCTAAATTTAAAGTTGTGCTCGCAAAACGAGTGGATCCATTACCTTTCTAACATTAGCGTGTGTATAACTAGCACTGTGTTCTTAGTTTCCAAGATTAAAACTTCGAATTATTCCCTAATAATTGAAAGTATTTTTCTAGTGACTCTATTTATGAAACTATTGGTGTACCCAAGCCCTCACAACATGACCGGGAGTTTCCACATTTTATCAGCATTGTTTAAGTATGTCTCTCACCAGAACATATCATCTTATGACAATGTTCATAGATAATTCGTTATAGTTACTGCTTTTAACTTCAGAGAGTACAAAATATGGCGTAGTAAATTCGATGCTTTTGACGACGATATGTTTATTCAATTCTCACTACAAGTACACTGTGCGAGCGGAACTTGGCCAGCACACCAAATGTGCCTTAACAATAAAATTTGGGCGACCATCAGACCGGTGCTACGGCGCTGTAAATTGCATCCTCACGGCCGAGATAAGAGGAGGCCGGCGATGGGTAGAAAGGTACATTGGATGAGGTGGAGTGGCAGCAATGAGGGCGGAGTAGGTGAGATTTGGAGGGAGTACGAAGGGGAGACATGCAGGGAAGCAAGAGAAAAGGTAGTGGTTGGAAGTTTGAGAGGAGGGGCTAGGAGAGCAAGGTAAAGGGTGACATGATGTGAAAAGAATGGTCCAGAATGAGAAGGGAGAACAAAACTGAGCGTGGTGGTCAATAGTTAGTGAAAAGAATTGTAAGAGGAGCCCTTTGAGAGAAAATGAATGACGAGCATTGAAGTGGTTTTGGATGTACTGAATGATAGGTGTCAATAATATTACTTGAGTAGATATGCTAGGTTTAAAGATCGTTATCGTGACGTCAAATGAGAAAACTGAAAGGATCAAAATCACCTCAGCAATATCTCTCAAATCAATGATTCTCAAGAGCAGGTTAAGAGTACAGTATATCATAATCTTGAGGATCTAATTCTCTTGAGTTTTTAACAAACTTTTGGTGACATTTTTTCTGTGCACTTTGGATTTATTTTTTTTTAGTACAACAGAACCGATTTAGGTTTAAAACTTTTTCAAAGAGTGCCAGGCAAGTGAGTTTTCTACCACTGCCTTCCAATGCTTAGCTAGGCGAAAACCATGCATACTTTTTTATGTTCTCGTTTTGCAAAAAGAATCCCCAGGCGTAAAATAATTGAACATTATGAGCACTTATGGAAAAAAAATTGGCCCAAATAACGGTGTGCTTCCGAAGTAGTATTCATAAGCAAAGATCGTACATAAAGGTCTGAGGAATTTGTAGTCATTCCTCTCGCAGAGCGGTTTCAAGTTCAGATAGTGTGTGTGTGTGGGGGAGCAAACCACTCCGTCATCAGTGAGAGGACACTGCGTTGAGATGTTACACTTCACGAGTTAATCTAATCTTGTTTGGACACAGTGAGCCGTGTTACTATGAGTCAGTTGTCATCTTGGAATTAGGAATGTTCATTGAACAAAATCTGGAGCCTTAGGTAAAAGTGAAATCTAAGAATATGGGGCGATAATATTGACTTCTGTAAAAATGAACTCCAAAAATGTAGGGCGATAATATTCACTTTTGATTCACCCCCACAGCACAATGATGGAGTGACTCTAGCTACGCCCAGACCTCGAGATACCGCATCCCACACCGCCGCGGAGCCCCTCTCTGTGCTCTGCGGTAGGAACCAGACAGTCAACACGATGTGCTTCTGCTGGTGTTCACCACATGGACACACGCCCGGTGGCTAGAAGTGTTGTGATTGATGATTCGTTACGCCAAATGATCTATTCCCATTACTACTGCGTTCAGTTTAGGTAGTCTTGGCACCTCCGGCGTCCCCTCATGGCATTCTAGTGTCCATTACTTTAAGGTTTTGTGATGGTCACTCTGCCATGGATGATCGCAGGATATCACAGGTCCTGTCGGATTGTTTTAGTGGACGGGCTTCTGAAGATTAGTGTTCATTTCGGAGGAAATCTGTGGCCATATAATTTTTTGTTTTCAAAAGTATACTCTTTTCAATACTCGTTATACACGGTTGGTCAATTTTGACTTTGACTTTCGCCCATTAATGAGCGCCGCGCAGGATATTTTTTCTGCGACTATGTAGGGCTGAAGGCTGTCAAAACCCTCAACAAAGAGGTTTTTGAAACATCCACAAGATACTTAGCTCTAGAAATGGAAGCTCATGCAAGGCGAGTTTCAATAATCTCTGCACGTCGGACAGGCCTGGCGTTATGGGGCTGTGTTGGGAGTATAATTTTCTCATTCAACTCTCTCATTGACCAACGCTCGTCGTCTGACCTTTCGCCTCCACTAGATTGCAGACAACTTCGACCCATGACTGAGCTGCAATGGACGGTCGAAGCACGACACACTTTGAAAAAAGTGTTCGTATTATTTTATCCTGTCACAATATTGATATATCATTCCCAAAAAGAAAAATTTAGAATAAGGAGTGAATGAGTTCTTGCCTCTAAAACCTTGGAAATCATTTGGCGCGCTGTAACATTGCTTAGTAGTGAATCTGGGTTGTTGATCTAACTTTCTCTATTTTAATGGGATTTTGCTTGAATCTGTAATTTTGAATGCACACGACCATTATTCTCTCAGGTATGCTAGAAAAGAGATTAAAGGTTTTTCCCGGAAATCCTGAATTTTACTGTACATAAAATTAGTGTTGCATGTTACGATTCAGTTGAACTGAGCTAGCCATTCTTTCTGAGTTATGCAGTAGATGACTAAGTCGTGGGTGTGTTGCATGGGAAGCCATTTGCCTGGTGAGATACTTGGACCTCGTATGTGCAACCTCCTGCTCTACTTTACAGCCTTAGGTTAGACAGTCTCTACCATTTAAGAACATATTTTCCTTCCAATTTTTTTTTTAATTTTCAAGGAAGGACGCGGCCTATCTAGTCCGTTGCCCTCACGGTTATGGCATCCGATGATACATTTGCAATGCTTGCAACACTATTAGGGACTTAAACACCTTTCATGGGAGTATTCTCATAAATATACTGTATGGTTTAAGGGCTGTTATTATACTCTTGACTTCATGTTTGACTTACAATTTTTCGGGTCTGAGGCAGGACTGCCACTGATGGGGGATTCCCCCTAGATCTGGGGGAAATGTTTGTAGTATAGGGGAATGGGGGAAACTTTCGCAAAGACCATTAAGTTTGGGGGAATTCGGCCAGAAATTACTTCCTATGCTAAAATGTATGCCACGAATAATTTTGAATTACAAGTGGACGGACGTACGCTCATTCGGATGAAGATATTATGATGCAGAACGGGAAATACCCCCTTTTAACGATGAATACAAGGCGATATAACGAAGTTTGAATGAGGATCGAACTTGTTAGACTAGCAACGAGATTCACATCGGAACAATGAACAGTCTCATTCTCACAGCTCACAGAGCTAAGTCTCGAGAGTTCGCTCTATAAGAGGAATAAAAAGGCAAACAGTGACCGTGACGGTTGCTAGCTTCCTTCCTCTGAGTGAATACTTTTTGATCAACATTCCACTCATTAACTTAAATTATGTGGTAATTATTCTTATATGTTAATTTGTGAATTCAGATATTTTTATCGTATTTTCTTCGGCAAAATAGGCGGAAGCAGGAGTTCTTGTAGATTGAATACTTGTGTGGTTCAACATTAAGAGATGTTATAAATGTGCGGTACGCCTAGGTTTCAATCAGTAACTTTCAATATTAACATTTTATTTATCTGCCTTGTCATAACTTATATGCGTTACAGAGGCTAACTCTGTTACATGCTCTTCAATAACTAGTTCTTCAACTTTGAATATTAACTTAACGTTTTAACGAGCAAAACTTTACAATGATGACAAATAGATCATTTTAGTGATTAATTCTATTTATATAGAGATTTCATTTCTTTATAATTATTATTTTTCTTTAGAATGCTGATTATTTTTTCCAATGGCTTACCGTACCGAATCATCTTCTAAGAACCGCAAGTTCTGTACGCAGTCGTTTAGAAATGATTTGCTCGGTGCACCCTAATTAAAACTCGCCTGAAATGAAAAAGTAATATCAACTGTAGGCATTGTAAGTGCTGCAATATTTTTTTTAAATTAAATCAAAACTATGCTCAGTGCTACACAAGAGAAACATAACTGTTGCAAGTGCCAGCGCTGATATCGTAGGAGAGCCGTCCAAGAAATCCAGTGGAATTACCATAAGTTAGCTTACTCCTGAAGAAAACTTTGACCAACGCGACCTTTCCTCACGTGTGTATAATTTCTTACATGCGGGTAAAACAATTTATCCCTACAGAAAAATAGTTCACAAGCTGGCAGTGAAAATTACGAAATTACATTTGGATTTAATATACATCAAGTAATGTCAGTTTTTATTTAATACATACCATAATAAGTCTTTTCCTCAATTTTGGGGGATTTTGACGAAAATGGGGGAATTTTTACCGCAAATCTGGGGGAAAGAGAAAAACCTCAGTGGCAGCCCTGGTCTGAGGTGGCTTCGAAGTGGCTCGGAATCTGAATCAATGTTTACAGAATAAGTCCGACTCTACTACTCTGATTAGATCACTACGATGTGGACCACTTTCGCTGCGTGTAATCGAGAAGAATTTTATGACAAATTGTATTTTTGCCATTGAGCAAATTTAGGTCGTTAAATCGTCTTCAAATGAAAATATTTGGTGTACGATTGCAAAAGAAAATAATTCAAATTTTGTTTTTTGAAGTTGACATTGTTTAAAAAAGTAATATTTTTTAAATTAATGTTTATGGAAAGAATACCATCATCATATCCAGCTTGAAAACTAGTTATTGTAACATCATTTTTATATATTTTGAACTTAATGGAACTTAAATACTAGTGCATTCTCCTTATTAGGTCTGCTCCAACTGAGCCTTTTCTACCAGGGTATGGAAGTCCTGTAGTACAATTCTCAGTAGAAGTAGACTTTTATCTGCATCGTTTCACTCTCACGAGAATACTATTTTCTAGAAAATAAAAAAACATTCAACCTACCAAACACCTTGGCTGTGAATTCTTATTTCAGTTATTTTTTACAGATCCTCAATTTTGAAAAAACGCAAAAAACAGGCCTTTCTTACTTTCATATCTTCCAAAGTTAAAATTCATCATCATTCTGGTTAATACACACAAGGTTGCTTTTTTATCGTAACGAATTACTCTCTTTCGGCATGGGAAACTCCATGCTGCATTAGCTTAGCTGTGCACATTGTGCATCACCCCACGGGCCCACATACATAGGTTCAGCCAATAGACCTGGCCACAGCAGAGCAGCCAAACATGGCGGGAGAGTGGCAGCGCAGGTAACATTTACATCAGCTCTGCATCCTCGTCTGTCTGCCCTCACGGAGAATATTTCAATAACTCTTCTAAACTTCAGAATTTTAGAGCTCGTTAGTGAAGAGCAGTGCTAATTAATTTTAGAATAAGTTTTTAATAGCAAATCAAAAGTGGCGTGAAAAATGAATTTAGGATTCATTCGATTCACATTGGGAATTTGTAAATCTTCAATAAATTTGCATGAACACCTTGTGTTCGCTTACGTTCTAGTCGTCAGAAAATATCCCTTGAGGCGATTAACTATATGCCAGCGCGCATGAAAATGAGGACTGGAACATGTGTTGTTAAGTTGGAAATAAACAACAGTCAGGTCTATGTTTTCGATTTTGCACAGCTTTTGTTGCAAACCTAAATAGGACTTAACAATCGAAAACAGTTCCTATGGTCGACTGGAGCTGTGTATAAGTGTGTGATTAAGCGCCATCTCGCTGTGAGCGGTTCCCAGTCACCTACTGATCTTCAAGAATAAAAAAAATAATTGACTCGAATCAGCGGTGTTAATGAGTATATGTCAGGCCGTTACGAGAACGGGTTTCCAAACAAAAATTAATCCTGCCTTAATTTCTATGATAGTTTGATGCTTTGTGACTTTACGCACCTAGCCCAATCGTCTGCTTTCTATTTCTTTAACAATCCACGCCAAAGTCTTGGTGTCGACCACAGTAGAAATATCTTTTTCTATTTTTTCACACGGGCAGCCAATGCTTTCTATACGCTGCTCTTCGTTGATCTGCAGCACTAACGAGCGATACGCCAGCTTTGGCACTTATTTAGTTTTCCGTTTTTGAAGTCGCTATTTTAGTCTTGATCTCTAACCATATTTAAGTAAAAAAGATATTTTAACTCTTATGTATGGGAATTAATATCTGAGTCATGTGAGACGGTTATGTTTCCAAGCAACCGCATTTTGCACATTATGAATGAACACTCACCCAGTATGCCCCAATGATGTCAGGATGCACTAATTAGATGATCTAACTTTTGCGATTTACTTAAAGATTTATGAGCGAATGGGAGAGCAAAGAGTCACTACACATTTTCATTAGGAGCAAATTGTTTGGCTTTTAGTGACTCGCACGTATACAGCATTTTTTACACCGCATGCAGAAGTAGAAATTTGACAGGCTTGATTGAGTGAGCATCATTGTGACTGTACCAGCAATGTGCTGACTGGTCTTCGTTTATAGAGTCTTGAGACAAAAAGTGTGAAGATCCTGATCTCTATTTGACATAAACTTGGACGAAAATTAAAGCTTGATTAATGTTAGATTTGTAGACTTATAGGCTACAAACTCAACTTCTGCAAAGAGATTCGCATTGTTTGGAAATTTGTAAGAGGTCACCAATTGAGCTCATGAGATGTGAATGTTCGATATTCTGATGTATTTTTATTTTTAGTTCCCAAGAAAAAATTATTTTGCTTCTTCCCAAAGCTTTTATTTGGATTTCCTACAATTTGGATTTCGAGTAAATCCAACGGAAAGCTTGGATGAAATATACACGAAATTGTTCTCTAGTGCACTAAATGGACATATATATAAGGATGAATTCTTCAGGACAACCTCTACTAGCGTTCGTGTGTGAGCGTCATCTCAGCTTGAGGTGTCTCATGACCATACTTCAATGTTACAAGAATTTATATCGCAAATGAATGAGCTTGAGAGCGCGAGAGATATTCAAGAAATAATTACCATCTGATTTGACAGATTGATGTGGGGTAATTTTGAACTCTTCTTCTTTTCATAGAACTTTCTGGCTAAATTTTCAACTGGCACACGCTTATTTGATTTTCCTTACGAAACACGTTGTGTTGTGCATTTTATATAAGTACTAGTGTATACGATCGGTTAAAAATAACGGGATTCGATAGTTTCTTAAGGAGATCGTCCCATGCCCCTGCCAGGCCCCTGACGGTCCGGTGGGCTTTTTTTGTTTTGTTGTTCGAAAAGGACCCTTAGGTGGTGGACTATTCAGTCCTAAAATTTTGTGGCTCTACGGACAATAGATCCCTCCCCCCAGGAGGAGGGAAAGGGGAGAAAAATCTTGAATTTTTGACCCCATTTCAACCCCATATAAAAAGAAAAAAAACAGGAAATGGCTAATTTGAAAATTTACTTTTGTTAGAAATGTTTCAAGAACTCTAAAACTGTCTTTATTTTTGTTCTAGCATAAAAACTCAATGAAGAGATACGGTTTGAAATATCCATAAAAAGGAACTTAAAAACCAATTTGTCAAATTTTTTCAAAAACTAAGGCCTGAACCAAAAAAATGAATGAAGAAATTGTTTTTCTTTTCAAAAGTTACATATTATAGTCAAATTTTATAAGAATCAGACTGAAAATAAAAAATTTCATATTAAAAATTTTTTTTTATGGAAATCAAAATTCACAGTGTAAATATGAAGTTATGTATAGAAATTATCGAAATAAAAATTAAAACTGCATTCAATTTCATAAATTGTCCATTATATTACACTTCAACAAAAAATTTTGTAATGGCTTATACCCAAAACAAAAACTTTCAACATTCAAACTGTATCTCCTCATTGAATTTTGATACTAGAACAAAACCAAAGACAGTTTTAGAATCCTTGAAACATTTCTGACAAACACAAATAGTTTTTTTTCAAATTTGAGAAGAAAAAAATTTGTACAGCTCTAAACCCAAAAATAATCACTAAAAATTATTTGTGAGTTGTGAGCTATATTTTTTCGAATTTGAAAAACTATTTGAGTTTGTTAGAAATGTTCCAAGGATTCTAAAACTGTCTTTGGTTTTGTTCTAGCATCAAAACTCAATGACGAGTTACGTTTTGAAATATCCATGAAAATATACCAAAAAACTAATTTTTTGTAAAAAACTAAGGCCTAAATCGAAAAAGTGACATGAGTAAAAAAGGTTTACTTTCAAAATGTACATATACTGGCCAATTTTCAAACAAATCAGACGAAAAAAGTTGAAAAGTGGGACGATCTCCTCAAACAAGTCTCAAGATGGGGATGACAAACAAATGTATTCATCCTAATAGCATCCGCGATTAAAATATTCTTGTACTTGCGCAGTGGTGAAATTTGTATCTCAGATACGGTCATTAACCATCCTTAAGAACGGACGGAAAGACGGTCCAGCCAAGCAAACAGTGACTGTACATTATTATTTACTACCAAATGCATAAACTTCTCCACAAATTTAGTGCGGTCAATGAAATCCCCATTGTAATAACATAGGAGAAATTGCGCTCAAAAAATATATACAATCATTTGTCATCCTGTATATAATAAAACACGCACTTGTGTCATGAAACTAATAAATAAATTTATATATTTTATGTGGGTTATTTCTCCTACGTTATTACAATGGAAATCTCATTGATCACACTAAACTTGTTTTCAATGTCCACATCTGTGATACGAGTTTCACCAGTGCGCTAATACATGAATATTTTATTCAAGGGTACTATTAAGATGAATACGTTTATTTTTCATCCATACCTGGAAGATTTGTCGAAGGAAAATATCGAATCCCGTTATTTTTGACGTGTCGTGCACACTAATTTATTTAAACATTAAAGTAGAGACGAGGCGTTTTATTTTACAAGGGATGATATGTCGATATATTTACCAAGGAAACTTTGACTATCCTGTTGGATTGTTCCATGACTTGACTGTCTGCTTTGAGTGAAAACAAAAGGTTCAGCTTAACACCCTGCTTTCACAAATAATATAGAGCAAAAATCAACATTATGCATTTGGGACCAATATATGGTCAAATTTACCCTTCTCGAAAGCTGCATAGAGGATGCGTTTTCTTACAAATATCAACGAATTTATGAAGAATATTTAAAAAAATTAGTTTTGGAAGAACCTGGTGACGCAATACAGCGTCATTAAAGGATAATGGGAGAAAAACAAATAATGATGCAAGATAAAATTTCGAACAATTTTACAGCACACTGAACGTAATTTCATTCCAGGAGGTTTTGAAACTCTTCTAACTTATGTCACGACTACCATTGTCCGCGCAGTTCTGAAGTCTTTTCTGGATGTGTGTCATAGGTATGCGAATCATATCTTGCGAAACTTTGATTTCATGAGTTGTTATTTCCAGTTGAATTTCAATACTTGACCTGGGAACTTGTCGCACAGGATTTTAAGTAAAAGTCGAGGAGTATGGGATGCTGTGATATTTTGTTGAATTAGGGTCGTGATCAGTGAAGAATTTCACAACCTAAACCCTTAAATGAGTAAAAAAAATTTTCGAGCTTTTCGCACTAACGCTTCGAGATCAGTTACTGAAGCTTTCTAATGAAAAAATAAGAACTCCACTCCTTGAAACCCCCTTGACTCACAAGACAGTAAACTTTGGAGATTGCAATGGTCGTAGATATAATTAAAAAGGGTTACTTTCAAACAGTGTGTTGTTTATCTACATTCCCGATGAATGGAAGTGCGCTTCATCACTGCTCATCAGAATTGTTGCTTTTGGAATGCTACAGATATTGTTTAGATCAAAAGATACACTGGTTTCGTAATCTTACCCAATTCATGTGCGCTTACAAATTGCATGCAAAGTATTTTACAGAAGTGTGATGCTTCTCTTCTATTAATTTTCAGCTTTTTTTAACAACCTTGTTGATTAACTGATTCCAAACTGATACCAAATGATACCAAATGATTGTTAATCTAACCCAAAGGGTCACAGGCTTGCTACCTAGAAATCTGTACTATAAAAAGAGTCGCGTCCGTCTGTCTGTCTGTCTGAAGCCTGCCAAATGTTTGTGATGAGCGTATCTGTGATACAAGCTCGGACTCATCAGCTCTCGAGAGATTAAATTTTTTATTTTTTACGGCTCTTCTATCATATCGCCTTCTTTCATATTTCAAATAAAGGGGGGGTGGACTAGTAAAAATAGATTGTATGGCGTAGAAGATAAGTTGCTCTACCGCTATTAGGTGAACAAGATGTGCCTCGATGGCAGCTAAAATTCCGATGGCAGTATGAGATACTGAGTTTATACATTGTTTACAATCCGTCATGTAGCTAAAAAAAACTTAGTCTTCTGGAATGTTGAGTCTTCTGTACGTTGTAGAGCTCAGTTCTTACGTGGATATTTCACCACACGTGCATTGCTACAGCTTTATTCCTTCTCTTTTTTCCTTCCTCGTCCTTTCTTTTCCCGTCGTGACTTTGATTTTGGGGTAGCTAAGTAGTTAATTGATGAAATTTGGCTGCTCCAACTTGAGTTAGTCTTGAAAAAGTTGATAATGTGCTCACGTCAGGTTATAGTCATGAAACAAATACAGTTAGTATAAGGGGCCCAGTGAAGAATTTACGATCAGCAATTAAAAACGTGTATAAAATTAAAAAAATCTTTGTTCTATATAATGTTTTGCATACTTCCGTCGTAAAAACATTAAATGAGTACTGAAGACGTTGCTGTTTGCCTGTGACTATCTACCACTGAAGGCAAAGCGCGCGCTGCACGCGAGGAAATAAGTACATCGCAGACTAGGGCACTTGCCAGCCGTCGGAGGCCTCATGCAGCAGTGCAGGTCGCACAGGCAGGTGTGCTAGGTGCTCCCTGCAGTACTTGCAGTACTCGTGAAAACTGTAGCAGTACAAAATGAGGGGATGTAGCAAAATAAATTTGGTTGCTAGGTAAATTTTAGCAACGACGAAAATAGATATAAACAGAAACCGAAAATATATCGATTTCAGAATATCGATGTCGAAAATAAGAAGAACTATATTCTCACAATCGATGTACAGCACCTCTTAGTTGACAAAAAGTATGCTCTAGCATCTAATGGCATTGCATGATTGCTGTGGAATTTGTTTCGTGCCGGCAACATAACTTGGCCCTTCTGAGGCTAATCTAAATTGATGAATTCAAATTATCAAAACTGAAAATTTTCTGTAACAGCTTCTCGAATCAGTCATGAAAATAAATCTATGGGTATTTAAGATTTTTACAAGTCCGTGCATTTTTTGGCCCTCTGGTTATTTTTCTGAAATTGATGTAGGCATCAACATATTTCTTGGAATGAGAGTCCTGAACATGGAAATAAATCGGATGGATTTTTACTCTAATTATGGTTAAAGAAGACAAGGGCCCCGAAAAAAATTATTGAAATGTTGCCACATACTGCTGCAGTATACGTAGGAAAAATCCCCCGCTCCTGAGAAGGAAAAAACATTTCCACACAGTCATCTACAATGTTACACTCATGAGGTGGTCTCTTAGAAGCTAGCGGTACGCGTTCTGCAGTTTTAGCTCTTTTATGAATGCGCTTCCAATTTTTGTTTACGTTTCTTCACTTGATACAGTTAACTTGCCATGCCTGAAAATATAAAAATAAATACTATGTGAATTCACCAGGAACTGTTATAAACAATGGATTCTTGTTTCAACTGCACAACCGTCTTCTGTTAGGCAATTTTTACCTAGATTGATTACGAGAATCAATATCTTTGAATACCGAAAAATGAAGTTGAGTACGTAAATTTTGCATTGAATACCATGCAGGCATGTGTCAGATCACTCGGTCACTCACATCACTCGCGTTTCTATGACAATGTTAGGAGTAAAGTATTCACCTACACGAGTATATATTTCGCATTTGTGGGCAACCGTCGATGCATTTGAACGGCAAAGCATTAGGTATTAGATAAATGTATCGGCGATACTCCTTTTTCTTCATCACGGGTGGAACATGGTATTCGAAGTACGGGTATTATTAGAATTGTTTTTTATGGGTTCGAATCCGAAGAAAAAGTCTTGGGAAAATTCATGGCTCACCTTATGAGACGCTCTGGGTTAAGTAGGCAGAGTTGTGCCATGTTATGCCCCCAAGCTCTCAGAACGATTCATGTTCTTAATCGAACTTATTGACTAGCATATTATTGTATATTTATTAGCATAAAATTTGGCACCTGACAATAAAAAGTCAGTTTTTACCCCATGAATGAGTTATTTCTTCGTTCGAGCTATTTGTTTAACTTAAATAACTCAACTTATTTTGGCGATATTTATCCTAAACTTACATAACGTGACCTATCCCAACTCAACTTAATAACTTCTACACACTAAATGACATTATAGTGTCCAGATAGAAACTTGGAAGTTAAATAGTTTCTTCTCTATTAAATTGAAAAAACTTTTATAACAACTTTTTATTTCATTTATATTTTATTAAAACTTGTATTGGACGGAACGCTATTATTTCTTCAATGACGGTTGTTGTCACTCAAACTCTGAACAGAAGCACTCGAAGTTTTAGAAATAGCCAGTTGTCTTTGGGCCCCAACAATATTTGCCGCTATTTCGTTGCTTGCAGCAAAGCATTTGCGTTGTGTGTCATTGCTGCGAGCTGAATTTTATGTTTCAAAGTATGATAAGCTAGAGATTATATAAAAATAGACTGCTGAAGCCATGGCATTATTGGTTCGTCAAAAATGGCGGCATTCGGCATTGGAAATCATCCCTTATATAATAAAACGCCACGTGTCTCCTTAAATTTGTAAATAAATAAATTAATTTACATTTTGTGCCTAATTTTTCTTATTTTATTACAATGGAAATTTCATTGAACACATTAAATCTGTGGAGTATTTTATGCGCTTAGTAATTAAATAATAAAGTACAGTTACTGCTTGCTTGGTTGGTTCATCTCTCTGTCACGTTCTTAAGGATGCTTAATGACCTTAGCTGAGGTACGAATTTCACCGGTAAACAAGTAAAAGAATATTTCAACTATTAGGATGGATACATTTGTTTGTAATCCACATCTAGCAGATTTAAGGAAATTATCAAATGCCGTCATTTTTGACGGGCCGTGTAGACTACATAGTGTTCAATAAAACATATGAACCATTCAAAGTTTTTGAAGTATATCAAATCACGTATTCATATATTCTCGAGTTATTTTGTTTAAATGAAAATATTTTGTTGGATTTTGCTCGTAAATTTGATACGTACATGTAGCATATAAAAACGTATTCACTCAAGCGCAAGAATTAAAATTAATTAAAAATAAAGTATGCGTGCACGTACACAAAGAGCATCAGTGCTACTGATTGCGTCAGTGATTATCATTATTACATCTTTGAGTTCCGTCTCGAAAAGAATAAAATTGAGCAAATTCAAGATCAGATCGCAGTTATGATCATAGCGCACTTTCGTCCAAGTAATCGATGCACAATTGTAACTTTCATAAACCCTAATTTAATTGAATGGCTTAAGTGCTCTATCGAACCCTCTCTTGAGTACAAATCCTCTCAAAAATGACAGCATCGAAAAATCATCGATAAAACACACGAATCACTTGATCAGGCGTGTGATATGGAACAGCATTGCTCTTTGTTTACTCGTACAAGGTGTGTATATAGCGTACGGTACAACTATGATGCATCCCTATTTGCTTCACAAATTTTCATCGCTGAAATCTGTCACAGAAGAAAAACAAACAAATTCATCATCCCAACAAAATCCGTGATTGCATAGACTCGTTCAGCAAGAACTTCCATCTATGCAAGTGAAAAATTTCATTGATTTAAGATACGAAAAACTAATGATATATTTTTATTCATATGTTTATCCATAACATCACTTATTAGTGTTATGGATTATTGAATTCAATCATTTCTGGCGCCCTTTCTGTGTTATTTTATAACAATGAAAGCTGTGAGTTAATAAGTCTTTTTTACTCGTATCACGAGAAAATTCGTACGGTAATGAAACTTGAATCACCGATACACTGATCAGACTATTTAAATTGTTCAAGCAATCAATAAGTAATCATTTGAAATGCTTATTTTGGGGATGATATTCTTCGTAAAATAGTATTTATAGTTGACTGTATCCACAATACAGCGCACGGGATCATAACGGTTTTTTAAGACTAAAAACAACAGATGAATTCTCCCAGCATATTTGTGAAGGACTTGAACTTCTTGCTCTATGGAAACGTTCAATTTACCTTATGTTATTAGTTAAAGCCTTTGCATTAGTTTTCTCTCATCTAATTACTAAAAGCAGGGTGCTGAATTTTGTAAAGTCTTCTTTCCGAAAAGCGACGACGTTGACGACCAAGCAGGCAAACAATATTCATGTTATGATGAGAGTTTCGGGAGTATTTTAACCTCTTACCATTTGGTACAATGTTGGAATTAGCCAATGGGAATTTAGAATTGGTCGGCATCAATTATAATTGGTCAATGATGGAATTAAACTTGATCAGTGGGAAGATATGCCCTTCATAGAGAAATTCAAATTCTCAAAAAGATATCAAAATTCTCATAAATTCAATTTCCTAAAAGGAAAACATTTAAATAATTATTTTCTTTTGATTTTTGGGCTGAACTTGCCGAGACTTCGCTGCATAAAACGCTTTCATTTCTGGCGTAACAAATTAAGACAAATTACGTCAAAAGAGAAACAAAAGGATCCCGTCGAGAATGAAGTACTGAAAATAACACCTATAGCATAAAAACAAATTATGCATATATGCAAAAACAAAAATGAATTGAAGAACATTGGCAGAGACTTAAGGAGATCGTCCCAGGCCCCTGTCGCTCAAGCGGTCATTTTTCATGGTTTTGTTGGAAAAGAACCCTTAGGTGGTGGACTATTCGGTCCTAAAATTTTATGGCGCTACGGACAATAGATCCCCCAGGGGGGGGGGGGGGGGGTAAGGGGACCAAAATCTTTAACTTTGAGCCCATTTCAGCCCCATACATCAAAACTCGATGACGAACAACATGTTGAAATATCAATATCAGTAAAATGTCAATACCTAAAGACCAAATGTCAAATTTCTTCAAACACGAAGGCCTAAAACAAAAAATGAATAGAATAAATTGTGTTTCTTTTCAGAAGTTACATATCATAGTCAAATTTCATGAGAATCAGACTGAAAATGAAAAATTTCATATTTTTGAGAAAAATATAATTTTTTTTTGGGGGGGGGGGGGGTGGGTTTGGAAATCACAATTCACAGTGTGAATATGAAGTTATGAATGGAAATTATCGAAATAAAATTAAAACTGCATTCAATTATATAAATTGTTCATTATATTACACTTCAACGAAAAATTTCGTTTTATGCTTATACCCAACACTTCTAACTTTCAACATTCAAAATGGTACTCGTCTTCGAGTTTTGATGCTAGAACAAAACCAAAGACAGTTTTAGAATCCTTGGAACATTCCTAACAAACTCAAATGGGCTTTTTTCAAATAAAAATTTTTCGAAAAAATATATAGCTCTAAACCCAAAAAATTATTTTTATTTTTAGAAATTTCAAAAAACTTGAAAAAAATCGAAAAAACTTGAATTGGAAAAAAAACATTTGAGTTTGTTAGGAATGTTCCAAGGATTCTAAAACTGTCTTTGGTTTTGTTCTAGCATCAAAACTCGAAGACGAGTACCATTTTGAAATATCCATATAATATACCAAAAAACTAATTTTTCGGAAAAAAATAAAAAACTAAGCCCTAAATCGAAAAAGTGACACGAGTAAAAAAGGTTTACTTTCACATAATACATATACTGGCTAATTTTCAAACGAATCGGACGAAAAAAGTTCAAGAAGTGGGACGATCTCCTTAAGGCTAAAATTTCAGTGCAACGTGCTTATAGTTGCTGAAGAAACAGGAAATTCAGAAAAAAAGTGTAACTTAGCACGAGAGTCAATGATGATATAAATAAGAGAACAGAAGCTGTAAAAACTAATTGCTTGGCTGCGTTAAAAAACTTTTAAGAAGTAACATTTGGAAATTTTCAAGAGAACGTATGCTCATAAAAAAATGACTTGTCGATAAATATAACTTCAAAAAAATGAAATAAAATAGAAATATGTTAACGACTTAAACATCGAGATGAACAAACTAAAAATTCAACTAATATAAATCAACTGCTAGGAAACTGAACCGAAGTAATAACTTTTCATTTTGTCGGATAATTCCTATTTTGACTTAGACTGCAAAGGTTCATATGGTGACTCAAGAATTGGATCACGTGCTTTAAAATTGGTGTCTGCGAGCAGAGAAAGGGAGCTTGACTGCAATGGTGCTATATCGTCACTCATTTCATCCGCATCACGAAAAGGCTCATTCGAAGGAGAGGATTGGAAGTAGTGGCTCATAGATTTAGAAGCAGGTCGTGATGAGCACGGCATTGAGAATCCTATACATGCAACATGACAATGCGTAAGCACACAGCAGATTTGAATAGCACATTTACCATGAATTGCGACTTGTAAGAATTCTTCTGTTAGCCTCAAACATATCCTTATTGAATCCCATTGGGAGTACTCATGTTGAATCCCAGTGAACTAGTGGGGAGTGCTTCCAAGAACAATGTGAATTAAATTGTTTAAAAAATGATACCAGTGAATGAAGCAAATACGAGAACTCTGTTTTTTGAAGAAAGGAAATGTATTTCAATGAAATCGAGCTAAGAGGATCTCGAAGAAATTCGTTAATTTTATGTATCCTATGCACGCTACATATTTTTGGTATTTTCATTTTTGTAAATTTCTTCAAGGAAAGTAAAAAAGTTTCTTCACTTTATATTCAAGTAGATGTATTTTTTCAAAATTATTAAAAGATAAATACAACAGGTATGCGTGTACAAAATTTTGTACAGGATTTGAAAACATTTAGTGACATTTACAGTTTCAAGTATGAAAATTTTGTATGTATTTCAGTACACTTTAAATTATCAAACGTGTCTTGATTCTCATTTATAACAAATGCAGCGTGAGTGTCTTCAGTTGTTCATGGGTCGCAAGTATTTTGGCTGTTCATAACATAATGATTAATTTTAATTTCACGAAAACCAATTTCATTTTAACTATGACCAATTCGAATTTCCCAATGAGCAATTTTAATTTCATATTAATCCATCCTAATTACCGAAAGATCAATTCTAATATCATAATAATCAATTGTGAATTCGTATATTCTAAATCAACTTGAAAAAAGTATACACCAACCGTGAACCGTTTGGTTATTTATGCAATACATATGCATTTTGGACTTATTCTTCGTTAAATGGGTAGCAATCATATCCACAAAACGGCATGTGAGATTTTTAAATTTTTCAGTTTTGTATCACCGAAAAGAGTTTATTAAATTTTGCCCCTCTAAAGGTACCGAAAACCGTGAAGAGACGATGCTAAACGAGCAAACAACTGAATGGGTATAATAATTATTCTCTTATAAGTATGTAGATGAAAAGAGAACTGAGAACCTAAACGATAACTTAACATGGGAAATTTTCCAACGAATGGAATTTTGGAGTCATGTATTGATCACGAACTTCCAGACAGATTCATTTTTGTTTTGAAAAATACACTTTATACCGTGATCCAAGCATTCTTGTGCAGCACACGCGTCCAGCATGAGAATCTGGGCATAACTGCCCGTCTCTAGGCTGTAAGATCGCCAAACACCGTAGTAGGAATTACCATAATCGAAATATTATAGCAATTTCGTCTCATATAGCAATGCATAATCATGTAGATTTGTGTAAAATCCAATTGCAGTAGCAACCGTGATTTCAATGTCTTGTGTTCAACTAATTTTGCCAACAATTAATGGCTTTTATAATCGCTTTTCTTTTTAGGATTAAACCTATTTTGTATAAGCATCTGAGGCCCTTTGAGTTCCCATAACCCTTAAATAGTGTGGGTTATTATTACCAATAATTTTCTGTGTTTAAGGGAATTTCTTATTTTAGTATATTCCATTGTTTTACAAATTACTTCCGTTCATTATTTCATAGCTTATGGTGTACGAAAATTTGAAATGCTCTATTTTCAATAGTTTCTTCCCTGCTCGTGGGATTTTAAGAGAAAATATCTTGAACAATATTACTTATTATCCCAATTATATTTAAATTTAGAGATGTTGTTTTGTGAAATTCTGGTAATTTAACCGCCCCGGATATGACATTTTACCCTTCATTTTTCGAATTCCAGCTGTTTTCTGAGTTCATTAACCGGCGTTCAAAGCTATGTCTGTAGTATAAGCTCATGTGAGTAGTTAACTCACGTGTAACTTAAACTTGTAAGGTGTAAGCTTCATTTTGAGCTCGTAAAGTATAAATTGTTTTCTCTTAATTGCTCCTCAACGACAGGGCGAATACAAGCCGTTTCGGAAGGGCATAAAGAGACTATTGGATTTGGTCAGCGATATTCGTGAGATTCTGTTAAGGAAGTTGGGGAATTTGCTGATGATTCATACCACATTGTTATACTGGTCTACCAACAGCAGAAACTGTTCGTTACACATGGCAATAAATTATAAAATTATGATCACAATGAAACTCTAACCCTTGAGGACGACCACCACTGTGTGTCCCGAAATGTTGACCAAAATCACTTTGTACCATAGATGGAATTACTGCTAAACATCATTATTGGTCTTTCTCCTGTTATTTCTGAACTAACTCTTCATACGGAACTTGATGCATTGGAGGTATGAAGCAAAGTGGCTCGTAAACAGCTCTGTCAACTTCTGCCTGCAAGACGTCTCGTTCAAACTGGGCCAAAGTACAAGCGCAAATTGCTCTGTAGTGGAGTGATAAAGTGTCACGTGGTCAGATAAATCACGATCCTGCCTCTAAAGCATTGAAGCCCTGCGTCTAATTCCTAGAAGACTGCAACCATACGGAGCCTTCAATGAAGCCTTCGTGTAACGGGCGGTACTATAGAAGGAGGAGAGTCTGCCAAGTTCACGGGTGATTCAGTTGTACAACAGTGGGGCCTTTAGTTGAGGGACCTTGGGCATCGGAGTTCAGAACTATTAATCATTGGCATGAAAGTAATTAAAGGAAGCCTCTATCCTACAATTTACCTAATTTTTAAATTTCCTTTTTCGCATTTCTATCGCAACTAGGTTAATGAAAATGCGCACAGATACGTAAAATTAAATTCTGAACACATTTTCTTCTATAAATATTTTCAATTTTTGCAATAGAAAAAAGGTACTGTGTGAACAGAAGGAAAAAAGTATATACGCACGCAAAACTTTTCTCACTCTATATTTTTTTTATACGCACGAATGTGACCAAAATCACACTTCTACGTAAATAATTTTGGAATGAGAAAAATTTTGCGCAGGTCTATTTTTTTCTTAAGTTCGCACAATAACTTTTTTTATTGCGAAAATCGAAAATTTTTATTGGCGAAAATGTGTTCAAAATTCAAATTTACAAATTTGTATGCATTTTCATTGATCTAGTTGCAACAGAAATGTGAAAAGGGAAATTTGAAAAATTAGGTAAATGATGGGAGTTTTAGGGTAGTAGAACATTTTGATTACACATTTTGATAGGCACGTAAAGACCCTAAATATGAACCCAATAGAAAATTTACAGTAACCTCCATGAAGTCAAGTTAGACATCTAGAAAATCCTCCTCATAAATCCTCGTAGATTAAGATTAGGAAATCCTCGTAGATTAAGCAAGATTAGGAGAACATTGCCCTCAATCATTTATTTTCGACTAGTGACATAAGTATTACAATACTCGTGTGTGTGTGTGTGTGTGTGTGTGTGTGTGTATCATCTAAGTGAATTAACTTCAAGGTATTTTAAAAACCAATGATAGTACTTTTGTACTATCTCCATTGGAAATAATTTTTTTTCATACTGTGGCCGCGCGATGAGATCAGTTGATGTTGAAAATCTACCAGATGTACAGTAGGGCCCTTGTAGACTCTATGCCGTGCATGACTGGCACTATTATTTGTACTCGCGGAGGTCGTCCGACACATTAGTAACGGATGACTCATTTTTTTCCTCTCCACACATAAACTGATTTCTGTCAGTAACATTCGAACCTTTAGTTTGTAATAGCTACAAGGCGTGCCGAGAGTGTCTCTTTGGTATGGATTTCATTCAGAACGTAAATATAATTCATTACATAATAGGAGTAATACACAGCTATTGTTTACTTAGTTGGTCCGTCTCTTTGTCAAGCTCTTAAGGATTTACATTGGGGAATGTTGCTGCTAAGGGGATGTGCTTGATGGTCACATCTGTGACACGACCGGAATGCATTATTGATGCGTTTTATCAAACATCATCGAATCACGTCATTTTTGACGGGCTGTGTACACTAGTGTTTCAATTATAAGAAATCCCTCAATTGGAACATTTATTCACCTGCACACTCAGAGGGCTAGGCTAATGTACAATAATTCACTCACTAAATCCTGCCAGTGTCGCAGATACGCCCATCACACGCTCTTAGTTGAAAAAGTAGTCAGAGAACAGCTCTTCTTCCAGTAACTCACAAAATTATTAAAATAACTTTCGTGATCCAATGACCAGTGTCTACAGGCGTCATTTTTGACCTGAACTATACGCAAATATTTTTTACGAGAATAAAAAATTTTGTTCATTCAGTCATTAAATTTTTATCACATTTTTTATGTTTTTCCGTGATCCGTTTACCTGGTTAACAGTTTATTTCCTCATTTCTTTAAGTTGTGATTGTTTTTATTCAGTTATTTGCGTGCCAGTTGGCTTGCATTGTGCTTCCTAGCCAGCTTCTTTACTTCTTTCTTCGTTCGTTTGTCAGGTTTTGTGTGCTTCATTGTCTGCTTCTTTACTTTTTTCCTTCTTACCTGTGAGCTTCTTTGCTTGTTGTTCGCTTGTTTGTTAATTTCAATGGTCATTTCCTTTTTTGCTTGTTTATTTGCTTGCTTGTTGGCCTGCATGTTTGCATGTTTTCTGTCCGTTTGTCTGTGTTCGTCTGCTTGTTTGCTAACTTATTTGTTAACTTATTTCTTGTCTTGTTGCTTGATTGCATGGCTTTCTCCCAGTGTGGGAATGCGTTTACTTACATGATTGTTCTCGTGTTTACCTACATGATTGTTCTCATGTTTACTTACGTGTTTTTCCTCGTGTTTACCCACATGTTTGTTCTCGTGTTTACCTACATGTTTGTTCTCGTGTTTACCGACATGTTTGTTCTCGTGTTTACCTACCTTTTTGCGTCCTTACTGGTATTTATGATTATTAGCAGTTTTGCTAGCTTATTTTCTTGGTTATTAACTTCCCCCGTACACTTTCGTATTTGCTTACTTCCATGCATGCTCGTTCACTTATGTGATTACTGATTTTTTTTCTTGTTGGCTTTTTAGTTTGTTTCTTTTAATTTGTTTAGATATTTTTTCAACTGTTCGTTTCTCGTTGGTTAATTTACTTATTTGCATAGTTCTTTATTTATACATTTATTCATTCAGCATCGTTTTTTTACTTACATGTACATATAGGTTCGTTTTTAAGCGTCTCCCTGGTAAATAATCATACGGTGTTAAATCCGAGGACCTTGGAGGCCACTCAATTTCTTGATTTAATGCAACCATGCTGTCATTAAACTTCTCTAAGCAATGTTCTTAAAGCTACCAGTCTACAGATAGCTGTAAGAATTGGAGTTTAAAACATGTTTGCAATATTTTTTTTACAAATTAGCAGTTACAGTCGTTGTAAATACTTGAAATAACATTGAATTGTGGTGCGTATATTCTGTTGTTTGACTTTCCTGCTAAATCATGTGTCTGAAAACCTTGAGTTTAAAAATTACAAGATAGGTATTTTCGGAAACATTTTTACAAAACATACATTTGTTAAAAAGCGTTTAGCGAATAAAATAGTTGCAACAGAGTAAAAATGCAGCAAATACTTTTCAACTTATTTTGTGCTCATTTGCTGTTTCATTTACATATATGTATATATACATACATATACGTATTTATCTGGTGTCGAGAGTTCAGTTCAGAATGGAACTGATGAAAAAGGTTAATGGGCTTTATCTTTTTCTAGTGAACTCGTGCCGTCATGAACGATGGTAATATTCTAATACCTTGATGACATCTGTTCTCAAATAAACGTATTTAATAGATTGTTTATAAACATATGTGAATAAAATTCTGAACTGCAATAGGTTAGTGACCGCAAAACTAATATAATTGACGAAGGTTGTGAACCATTTCATCAAGTTTGAAAGAATGCAGTTGTGTGACTTTCGCGTCTTATTTCTTATGTTTACTGCTTTCTGCTAGCTAATGGTACACCTGTGCGAAGAAAATAAAATGTTGATAATATGATGTATCTTAGAAGTAAAATATTTGATTCGAGTATCAATGAAACACGTTAAATTCAATGCATATTTGAAGTGAAGTTGTTGATTCGCGTATGTGTACTGTGGAAATAACCTGTTATGACCACCAGAATTTCATCATCATCAGAATTCCTTCTAAATTCAATTCAGAATTTCAGTCGGAATTTGCAAGTCTTAAAAAAACAATACCGGTAATAAAAACCAATGAGATCTTCTCATAACTTACTTGCTTCGCGGATCAACGCGTACCAAAGAGTATCATTCGTATTCGAGGCGGACTATTGCAGGTATGGGAGGAAATGCAAATGTTCAATACACTTGTCTGACGGCTCAAAAATTTTAGACTGCGTAATGTACTGCAAAATGCATCCACAATAATTATTCAATGTAGATTCGTGCGCTGACAGCGTCAATTGAAATTTCTGCATTTGTATAGATCACTGTTTAACAAAGCTATTAGAAATATAACTTTTTGCTCAAACAAATCGATCTCTTAAACTATGTTACGAAAATTTATAATGAGTGCTTGCTATGCAACCCAATTGAAAATTATCGGCCTTTTCAGGTAGTAAATTAGTCGTAAAAGGTCGAAAACGGCCCAAAATGGCCAAAAATCACGACTTCAAACCGACTCCTACCTATACTTGGCCTATTAGGGCTTGAAAAGGGCTCTTCATTCAACTGGCCTTTTATAGGTCTAGTCAATGGCTGTTTGCGGGCTCATTCGGGTCGTTTAAAGTCGTTTTCAAGCCTTTTCGACGACCTCTATTTGGACGCGTAATAGATTGTAAAAAGACTCGTAATCGTAAACGTTGTACAAGTCGTATTACTTCAGTAAATGTAAAGAACTAAATGAATTTCAACTAACCTAACTTAGTTAAGTTAGATTAGGTAAGGGTGGCCAAAGTTAGTTTCGATTAATTTCATCAATTAATTATTACTATAAATTTCGGTTTAGTAGTTAAAAAAATATTATGCTCATGTAGATATCCAGAGCTGGTCATAGATACTTCAAAATGTATCTAGATACTAGATCCTTCTCCAAAAGTATCTAGATACTAGATAATTTTCTTTTAATTCTCTCTGTCTCACTACTTCATCGCTGAGCATTCAACTTGTAGTGCTTTACCCTAGTTACCCCTCAAACCTCGATTCTAGTCCTTCTATGTTCAGTAATCTTAATATATCTTAATGTAAATTTATTTTAGAAAAAGTTCCCACTTCTCCGCCGCGTATCACCGATACCTACAGCCGGAGAAGTATAAAAGTAAGGCCGCTGCTTCACTCGCCTCAAATCGGAATTCACTAGGCGAAGCAGCCACAAGACCCGGCCTTACACACTCTTTATATCGTATAGAAAATCTGATGTTGGAGCGATCTGATCTGCTCCATTATGCCACTGTTGTAAATCAATACTTAGTAATTTTCATATTTATTTCTTTAATAAATAAAAATTTTATTTTTATTGGTATAATGTTTCAATATGGACTTTTGATTCCATATGTCTTTTTGTTTTTAAGGCCGGGCGTAAGGAAGCCCAAAAGGGCCGGTATTAGCCTTGATCAAGCAGTAAGGAAGCCCAAAAGGGCCGGTATTAGCCTTGATCAAGCAGTAAGGAAGCCCAAAAAGGCCAGGACGAGACTCGACCAAGCAATGGAAAAGCCAAAAATGGTCGTGAATAGCCTCGTTCAAGTAGTAGAGAAGCCCAAAATGGCCGTTGCATTAGCCGTTTCGATGCCCAGAAATAGCCGTTTAAATGGGCTAAAAATACTAGACATTTGCTCCGAAAAAGGCTAATTTACTGCTCGAAAACGACTAAACTCTTGGCTTATAACTGCCTGAAAACGATCTGTAAAAGGCTCAGAATTTCAATTGGGAACGGATGAGTCTAATAAAGTATTAGAATATTAATACGTTTCGAAACGTTAAAACGTGATTTCAAGAAAATTTAACTTCGTTGAATGGCAGTGCAAGGATGTTTGTAATACTGAAGACAATAGGAATTTCGATTTATGCTATCAACAGAGGCTGTTGATGACTCCTCAAATTTTTCAAAAATCATGGAATAAGGCGAAGATTTTGAAACACGGAGATAATGAGTCAACTTCAAGCAAGAATGTTCAGATCTTAGTGATATTTTCCTATCTGACAGAAACGACCGTTTTCAGAGTTTTTTTGCGCATTTTTCCTTCATTCACATGGAAGGGTCAGAATTTTCTTAGTTAGCTAATCTTAAATCGTAATCAAATTCTTCAACCAGTATTCTTCAAAATTTTTGACTATCGATAGAATATCTAATCATTTTAACATGAATTGTTCTCTCTGACTACGCATGCCTCTTCAGATCAACCCCTTAAAGAAATATTTTTATCAAGCAAGCACGCGATGAAACGCAAACCTCAGTGCAGCTTCACAATACTAGTAATAAAGTCATAAAAAATAGCAGGCAAGGTATACTCACTCCTGGTGCGGCATGTCGTCCGGCGCCTCAGCGGAGGAGTACGCGCCGCTGCATGGTCCCAAAACAATCATCAACACGAAGACGATCTTCCAAAACTGAGACCAATTATTGGCTTGTGGTTCACTTAGATACATTATTTTGTTTGCTTTTAATTTTAGGCGGAAAATGTTCCCTAATCGAGGACCTTGTTTACTTTTCAAGTCTCCATCAAAAGACGTTGCGGTGAGGGATGGGGAGCGATGCCTCGAGACATCATGGGTTGTGAAGCTGGCCACGAGATTACCGTAGGAAAATAACATTTTATTAAGTGCAACTGACATATTATCTACTGAACGAGCTAGACACTCGGGTCTCCAACGTTGGCATTTAGAAGCTATTGTTTCACAAGTTTCCTCTTCAGCGACAATGTGAGTCTGTTCATACAGAGGAAGCACACTGTCTCTTCTCACTGATAAAGTTCCGTCTTGGAAAAGGCGCCTCTTAACGATCGTGTCCTCCTTCCGAAAATGCGCAGTTTTTTCCGCACAGCATCGCCAATTAGCACTGCGGTTACTACCGCTCACGGAATCACGGCCATCGATTCTAAATTTGTCCCTCGAGTGGGAACCGTCGGCAGGGTCAGCTAGCGTTGCTCCCATCGCTGTCAGGCGACTCAGCGGCTCATCAAAATTCACCACATTTTTCACCCACAAAAATACTCAAGCTAAATTTAGCTTGTAAATTTGGAGCTGACCTGCCAACAGAAGAAAGAGGAATATAAATGAGATTCTGTTTTCTTACAATTTTAAACTAGAAAGATACCAACGTTTTCGTAAGCTTTTCAACAGATTATACCCTCTAGTAGAGCATTCAAATTAGGCGAAACTGATAGCATAGATTATGGCAAAAACTTGTCGTTGTGTTTACACTTAGGGCTAAGTAAACTGATGAAAAACGAAGTCGGACGACGCATTTAAACTGAAATATCCTCCCAGTTATCGCAGTCCAATGTTGTTTTAATATATTTATCTAAAAAATAAAAAACAAATGTCATCTGGTCAGCCTGCTGAAGTTCCCTGCATGCAGGTCAGTTTGAGAAGCCCTGCAAGTGTACACTCAACTGAGTGGCTTAGGAAGGATCATGCAGCACATACTATACCAGAGCTGACCTATAGCCCAATGTATCCAATTCCAAGTCATTCTTGTTCAAGCTAACAACTGCAATTCTCTACCGTCTTTCAACTTAGAAGGTAAAATCCCTACAGCACATCAAACATCATACGTGCTGGCTAACGATCACGAGTGTTGTGCAGGCTGTCATTAAAGCATGGAAGTAATATACAGATGCTATTGATGTGGATAATTTGGGAGTTACTGTACACAACTGCAAATATTGCTGACGAGATCCAAATAAGTAAAGGCAAGGGCCATATTTACGCGTACATAAAACAGCACGCACACAAACAATAGGAGAAAATCTTGATCAGGTAAAGAGTAACAAACAGATTTTAACTAAGGACTCTCATTTTTTACCTTGACGAAAATTCAACTGCATAATTTTTTTTAAGGAATATGGAATGCTCGAAGTAAGTTGATTGTACTCAAGCGCATAGGGAGATCTTTCCATATTTATTACGAATGTAATTAAAGAAGTTCTTCATCCTCGGATACGCAGTAGCAGGTATTGTTAAGAAACAATTTTATAATTTGACAACTAATGTTATGCAATGCACAGACGTAGGTGGAGGAAGTCGCTGGGAAAGAGCACTTCTAACGCGTCACGGAATTTCTAATTGTATGTTCTTCATTTAGGAAACGAAGCCAACGTCAATACGGCATATTTAACCGTAGATTATAGTCACAGAATCTACACGTTTACCCATTACTGTACATTTGAAACAATCATCTTATTAAAAACTATATCCATCAAATATACAGAGTTGTCATCCAACAGACCTCAGCTGACTTTTCCAACAGACCATAACGTGGCAAATGCACTTCGATATCGATCAATTTTCAGGAATGAATGTACGAGCTACATTCGTACTTCCCACATTTGATGATGAATACTCCTATTGGAGATGTAGAGCAACAAAGAAATCTAGCAACCACTATCGCTGAAGACCTCAAGCAAGGCTAGTACATAAAAAAACGTGACGAATGCGAGTAAAATTTCATAGCAAGGAATACTAGTCGAAGAACATAATACTACGCCTCTGGTTCGAGCACAGCTGAATCCGTACAGCAAATCTGGTCTTTTATCCTACTACGAGGTATCGACAATATGAAGTGAATTTTGAGTGAACTAACAAAAATGAGTCTATAGAACTCAATAATCTCAGCCACGAATAGTGTCTGCAATGGTCTCTATTCATTTCATTTCAACAAAGAGAGCTGCACCGTCAAGTAATGGGGTAAAACGAATATCTTGAAGGTTTTGGGCGATGCCAACTCTTATCAGATTATCGACACTGAGGTTAACGTCGCCATCTGAAAAGACAGACAGAAATTCACTCAGAAAAATTTGGGAATTGTTAGAAGATTAATTTCTTTCAGCTCAGAATTGTCAAAATCTGTTCTAGCCACCAGAAAAAATCGTCACTTCTGTCAAAACCCTAAAAATGTTTTCTTGATCATTGCTCGTTGGAAATTTCCTAACATTGTATGTGCCAAATGGTGTCGGAATTCTGGGGAGATATTTCAAGAAAAATATTTTTATATTGAGGATCCATCTTTGTTTATTCGAGTATTTAAATGAACAATGCCCTATAGGTCGTAAATCTTTTGACGGTGGCGTCAACATTGCATGGCATAAAAGACAGAACCCGACCCTTAATAAAACAACGTTCACTTTTCCTAAGATTACACTAGTAACTTCGGTGATCAACAAGACCTAAACAAAAAATTCTCATCGAACAAACATATGGACAAACACAAGAGATACTTGACCCCGAATTGAAGCACGCAAGACAGTGGATATATTTAGAAACACTGGTTCCCTAATATGGTATGATTAAGTTGTTTACAACGCACGCGATAAATAATAATTATTAAATAAACTTTTGGGAACTTGTGACTCTACAGCATGTATGCTCGTCTTCATATACATCGTCATGCACGGGTGCTGGATCCTGATTTCGTTCTAGTACCATAGAAAAAGATTTGAGATAAATATTTGTGTTTAGAAAACTCATGGAAGATAGAAATTTATTTCAAGTTTCAAATTCTATGTTTTTATGACAACTCACATGATAAGATTCAGAGCTTCAGAATTTAACCTTGCTCGCACTTTTTTGACCGCTTGAACTACTGCATAAATGAATTTTATAAAAGCATTCTTTCGCTTCCCAGGAGGAATTTATTGTGGCAATGAATGTGGGTGAAATTCAAATTATTACTTACTTACAAGCACATTTTTACTTTCTGCGATTTATTCGGCAAGTGTTGGTAGAAAAGAAAAACTATTTGAAAATTTGAAAACCATCTTTTTCTGAAATTATGGAACCAAAAAATTATTCTATATTTTAGTATCTATTCTATGTTGGCAAAAAAATCTTGGCATCTCATTCAAAAAATAGTTTGAGAAGCAAAATTTTGCGGTAATGGCCCTTTTTTCAGTAATCTTGTGTACGAGCAAAACCATCATTGATAGCATTGTAATATTAACAGCTGCTGTGGTATAAACAACTTTATGTGAGTATTTAGTCTCTAAAAATCTCATTGTTAATATGATCTGCTTGGTGTGAATTTATAAAGTGCAACCATACCGTTGCGCCATTAAATCTGCTGTAATGTTAACAGCTTTGTTCAACTGCTAGTTTTGCAATGATAGAATTGTGATGTCAGGAGCCGCTGTAATGTTAAAGTAGGACCCAGTCTGCAATGATAGCATTGTGATCCTAACAGCCTGGTCTGAGGGTCCAGTCTGCAATGATAGCATTGTGATCCTAACAGCCTGGTCTGAGGGCCCAGTCTGCAATGATAGCATTGTGATCCTAACAGCCTGGTCTGAGGGTCCAGTCTGCAATGATAACATTGTGATCTTAACAGCCTGGTCTGAGGGCCCAGTCTGCAATGATAGCATTGTGATCCTAACAGCCTGGTCTGAGGGCCCAGTCTGCAATGATAGCATTGTGATTCTAACAGCCTGGTCTGAGGGCCCAGTCTGCAATGATAGCATTGTGATCCTAACAGCCTGGTCTGAGGGCCCAGTCTGCAATGATAGCATTGTGATCCTAACAGCCTGGTCTGAGGGTCCAGTCTGCAATGATAGCATTGTGATCTTAACAGCCTGGTCTGAGGGCCCAGTCTGCAATGATAGCATTGTGATCCTAACAGCCTTGTGTGAGGGCCCAGTCTGCAATGATAGCATTGTGATCCTAACAGCCTGGTCTGAGGGCCCAGTCTGCAATGATAGCATTGTGATCCTAACAGCCTTGTGTGAGGGCCCAGTCTGCAATGATAGCATTGTGATCCTAACAGCCTTGTGTGAGGGCCCAGTCTGCAATGATAGCATTGTGATCCTAACAGCCTTGTGTGAGGGCCCAGTCTGCAATGATAGCATTGTGATCCTAACAGCCTGGTCTGAGGGCCCAGTCTGCAATGATAGCATTGTGATCCTAACAGCCTTGTGTGAGGGCCCAGTCTGCAATGATAGCATTGTGATCCTAACAGCCTTGTGTGAGGGCCCAG
The DNA here is from genome assembly GCA_030386875.1 of Morinoia aosen. NCBI lineage: Eukaryota > Metazoa > Arthropoda > Malacostraca > Amphipoda > Talitridae > Morinoia > Morinoia aosen. The sequence goes on along the minus strand of CM059575.1, from coordinate 16,938,890 downwards.
TCTGCAATGATAGCATTGTGATTCTAACAGCCTTGTGTGAGGGCCCAGTCTGCAATGATAGCATTGTGATTCTAACAGCCTTGTGTGAGGGCATTGTTTGCGCTGATAACATAGTGACATTAGCAAGCTCGTGTGAGCGCCCTGTTTGCAATGATAGCATTGTGATGTTAACACCCGCGGCACGGTTTGGAAGACAAGCTTATTTTTCAACAATCAAATTTTCAGTACCTGTACCTACATGATGTCACAATTATTCACTTTCTGTGTGTCCAAGTTAATTTCTAATAAATATGCTTTCAAAACTACTCTTATTATCAGACTGAGAGTAAGCTTCAAAATAACGATTAGAAATTCGTTTCACAGAAGAAATAAGCGCAGAGCCTTCCCCTTCATTACCCAGTAACATGAAGCACATAAAAAAGATAATCTCATTAGGTATTGAAATTCTCCTCTTGGCTACGATCTCGACGCTCTGGAATGCCATCTTCTTGCTGCTAAAACGACCGAAATCAAGGAATACTTTCTTCTGAAGTTCAGTTCAGAATTCCTTCACGTGTGACTTGAATGATGCAGTACTTTGGAAATATGCCTAAAGTACTGAGCATTGCGATGTATCAAGACCAGAGCTCACTAGATACTTAAATCTAACACCTTTTGCACGATCACTTGCGCGCCGTCGACTGTGAAGCGCCGCACGTCAGTTTCAACGCATCCCAGGAACAGCACTGGTTAAATGGCAGGGTTAAATTCGAGCACCGATATTACTGGTGCTCATGGTAGTCGTTGCAATAACACTACTTCACTATTGCACTACTACTGCACTCAGAACCTCTACACTAAAGCTTCACACGATGGACACTGGCACAACACCACCATCTTCACCATCGTGGCCTCACCACCACAAGTTAGAGCGGATCGATAAAAATAGAAGTGCGTCTGCGCGACATCTCGCCGTCTGTGGTGGTGGTGTGAGCGATGGTGCCAGTGATGGAGAACAGCACCACACTTCGAGAAGGTGAACTCTTCAAATGATGATGATGATGAGACAACGCGAAATAGAGCTGCGAGACCTACGTACTCACTAGCTCTATCATGTAAAAATAATAATCACAAGCTAACTAAAATGTTCTTACTGCCTCTCTCTTGCTGTGGAAATGTTTACTGGTAGAATTCACGTGCCGATCTTAAATTCTCTGTGTGCGAGTGTTCGCTGCAAGTATTAGATCAGTCAACCCACAATGCCTTCGATTAACGAGACCTCCAACGGCACGAAGCTAAAACTCGACGTCAAAACACGCTCAAAGTTATGTCAAGAACACACAAGAATGACGCCATCAGAAAGCAGTAACTTAATTCTCTTACCGAGGCACTTGAAAATAAGAGGCCAATTTGCCTCGTTAAGGCTGCGGCTCGTAACTTGGTTCATCCGAGTAATTAGACGCGATCAGCCGCTCGGTACCATCACGACTCAGGGCTCACCTAAGCCTTCAGTTGAGGCCACACGAGCCGCCTATCATGGGTCCAAATCATCGGAGTCTGGCTTGTGAAAGTTAAGAAATATGGTTTATGTAACTGCCGAGGTGTTATCTTTTTGTGCGTGTATACCATCTGCACCCACTTTGATGCCAGTCCTCGTGTTTTTACTCCCAATGCTTGCTTGCATGCAAACAAGGCAGGCTCGAAAAAAGAACTACAATACTTGCAGTTTTTGATTTATTAAAATCCAGTTGCGATCATACGTTTAGCGAGTTTTAATGCTTTTCAACACTTATAAGAAACCAAGATCAGCTTATGTTTTAAAATTGTCACCATCTCAATTCAACATTACTGCCTACAATTCAATCAATTTTTTTCCACTATGGAAATGATCTGAAAACTCGCAGGCTTATGTCTTCTGGCCTGGAAGAAATGATCCTGACATTGAAGCTGACGCATGACGTCTACGCATTGTAAATATGGGCCTGTAGGAACGCTGATGAAATGCTGAACGTCATCATTGAACATTTTGTTAAATTCCACACGTCTTAGGTAAAGCAATCAAATCACATTTCTACTGATTTCAATCCACGAGTATCACACTGGTCACATAATTGGGAGTGGTTATTGACGACGAATATGATGCGCAGGACTTTCCGGACTTTCTCCGGAAACATTTCAATGTAAATAATGCATTTGACGTAAAATTTTTTTCCTTGCGAAACATTGACTACCCACGTGGTGAATTCACGTAATAGTGAGGAAAAATATTGATCAAAATATTATATCAAAATGTAAATATGACGCGGTAATTAATAATTTGTACACATTGAGTTATGTGTGAATTGTAAGTCGTGGAAAAGGTTTCAAATGAAATTAATTTCGAAACAACGCATTCGTCACTTCACCCAAAGTAGAGGAAAAATGAAGTCATTTTTATCAACTAGTTTCATCATTCCTTAAATAACACATATACTTTAAGATTAGATATGACTGCTTCGTATGAGTTTTAGTCAAAATTGTACCATAAAGTTCAAAAAATTAAAATTCATTAATGTGGAAAAGGTGCAGTGTTTTCTAGCACACGAATTAATCATTTGAACTTCAGAATTATTATTACTCTAATGACTCGTTTTGTGAAGTAAAAACAATTTTCGTTTAATTTTTGTCAATCCTGTGCCAGCCACCTTTTATTTAAAGTAAAGATTAAAGAAATAATACTCTAAGGTAGTATTTTCAAGGTTTTCTCATAAGGTTTACCTTGAGTAGAGAATTCAGAAAATTGTTGATAGCTTTGTAAGTAAAAACCTTCTTATTGATTGTTGAATTTCATCGCCTTGAATTCGGACGAGTTTTTCTCAGTCGACTTACACCGGTTTTGATGTACCTCAAAAATACCATCCGCTTATAGTGCAATTTTGTGTGTGCAATTTTCTTCTAGATATCGATGCATAGTTCACACACTTAGATTCTCAATGTAATTATTTGCAACTCCCCTTTTTACAACTATTTGCCCTTGGAAATTCGTTTGGTTACCATTGCAATTTGATTTCGGAAGAATTTAAAAGCAGTCCTATGACACGTAAAATATCTGAAAACAAAGTAAAAGTTTTTTCATGATTATGCTCTCACTCTCTCAGCAGAGGACGTGCTTTTTATTCTCATAATGAATGCCAAGTTGGTAACCCATATCTAATGAATTCATAGATCACTGCCCTGTATCACTATCATGGCAAAATTTGTATTCAACTCTAATACCTGATACGTTATCAGTAGCATATCGTCAAAGACTACGTAGCTTCACACCAGCTGCAACGCACCGCACTACCAGCAATCATGGCGTGCATGTTAAAAGCTGTGCATTCAGTATTATTGGTCTTATTAGCTTTTGTAAAGTGTGCCCGCTGTAGTTTTAACATCCCCTATTATTTCAACAGCCTTGTGTAATAAATACCACAGTCTACATGAGGCTACAACTCTATTATGAGAGCCGTTGCGATGCGAGTTGGCGAAAGGCGATATTTGACTGCTAAGCACATTTTTCCGCGAGGATATGAGGATATGAAGTATGACTTTGGGAATACTAGGACACGATGTTTGAGTGCGAGAATTGAGGATGGATGCAAGGTATGATTGCGAGGATACGAGTATACGAGGTATGACTACCACGTCTGACTGCAGCTTTCAGCAGGTATAGCCTTTCTGACTGCACCACTCAGGTCCCTTCGAGCCGTGGTGAGTATTCGTGCCTGCACGACCACAGGACCCCACCGCAGTTCGTCACACAGACTTCCAAGAGGCTATCCTGGTTACTACCAAAACTGTATCAGCAATGAAAATAAAAAAAAACAGAATAATGACGTCAATAATGTCAATATAGTTTGTAATAATTCCATTTATGAAAAAAGCATTCCTTAATAACTCTGACACACCACAGAGGGCAAAAAACGGATGGGTTCTACCGTAAAGCTACATAATTGAATGATTCTTTCTCGGAAAACTTGTAATGGGCTCGGCTGCCTTTGTATTTCTTTCTGTATTTCGATTAAGTTAGCATAGTTAAAAACGCTGATTGAGTTTTTGTATGATATTTCTAACGCTACGGTTATGAATGATTGAGAAACTTCTCTATTACAAAGCTTGCCCGATAGTCCTCGTTGCCAGTTTGCGCTCACACACGACCAAATTCAATTGTTTGATGTTCAGTTCACACACATCACTACAATTTACGGTAAAATATAACTAGTGTTTTAAATGTTAAAAAGTTCCTTTAATTGTAAACTATGAAGAAACTAAGCCGTGGAATTTACATAATAAGCAAAGAAATAAATTGATATCTGTCACTGAGCACCAGAAAGAAAACATTTTTTCAAAAAACGAATTTAATGAACACTTCATGCAGCACTTAGTGGATAAGGTATTCGGACATCATCATAAATAGGCTTCATATATATTTTCTGTAAGTTTTATCTATCAAACAAACATGTAACTTTTAGAAACACAAAATGTTTTATGATGACAGGTTATTCGGATATTTTTTATTTTTTATTTATTCCAGAGCAATGGCAGTTATCCAAAAATGTAAGAAATACTAATATGTAGCACACATTACAAAAATGAGCGATCGGAATGTTTCGATTAGGAATGTCCCATTATGGTAGGTTACATTGAGAAAAAATAGGCGATGACTTGGACAGCGAATATTGTTCCAAATATGGTGCTCTTTGGAAAATTTCTGCAGGAAGCTTGCGAAACATGTTGGTTAAGGGTAAAACGAATTATTTTAGGACTAAAGATAAACTTCAAAAATTTCAATGCATGTGGGGCACATTTATGTATGTAAAAAAGAAATATTGAATAATTCCAGATGGAAAGAAACCAAATCACAGTCTCCTCACAAGAACTCGTTTCTGTAGAAACGTCATTTTCAGTCATGATTGTGGTTTTAAAATCAAATTCGAAACCAGTTAATGATTTTTTTTAGTTTTGTGGCTTGACGAAAATAAGAAAAAGCTTTATTGTCATAGTATGACGTGAAATATGCTTGGGAGACAAAGTAAAACAATCTTCACTCAAAAGAACAACATCCCAATTAAGGGCGAAATGTAGTGGTTGGAGCATAACGGTGTGGGTTCTCATAGCATTTGACGGCACCATTGAGGTTTGAAAGGAACAAGGGAATTTAAAAAAAAAGAAAATATCGTAAGATTTTTATGTGATAATTTGTAAATATGATCGGAAACTGGATCTTGGATCTAAGAAGTTATTTAAACTGGGCAATGAATCTAGGCACGACATAGGTAATACGTGAGTGTTTTTAAATTACAATATCGATCTAGGTATTGACGTAGCGTAGTCATTACTGGTTAATTATCGATTAAAAATCAAGTAATGAATATACATGAAAATCTCAAAATTCAGATCTGGGCACGTCTTTATGCGCAAATCTGACTTCTGAGTTTTCGCTTCATTGACCAACCTCATTGAATTACAGGGGTTCGCAACAGAAGAACAGGCCTCGATTTTCTTAAATATTCCCAGGATTTGATCAAAATTTGCAGATGATATAATTTCAAGCAGACCTGCTGCAATTAAAAACTTCGCGAATTTCTTTCCAGTCCTTTTATTTTTTAATACATGTTTGATAACATTTTGAACGAGTTCTACACACGGAGTAAATGTTCCATTTTTATTCGTCGGTAATGACTGCAGGTGATAATCGCATACATTGTGTAGATTTCACAGTTATGTGGCATTAAAATAATCTTTTTTTCTCTCTCGAAATATTTATTTCACCAAATTTTCCTTGCTCCAGTGATTGCACCAAATTGCTTGAAAAGTATCACGTTGGTCACTAACGATGAACACGCACTGCTGTTTAAAGAAAAATTCAAAGACACATTGAGACAGATTTAGAGTTGAGTGCGGGGAGATGGGGTACGATTTGTGTGTGGCTGAGAGGGGACGAGGACGCAAGGTCTGACTTCGAAGATGCCAGGATAGACTGCGAGGATAGACTGCGAGGATAGACTACGAGGATAGACTGCGGGTATAGACAGGATACCAGGTGTGGCTGCGAGGAGACGAAGACATGAGGCGTGCTGTGAGGTTAGACGACGTCAGATGAGGCAGGAAAAGATGAGTATTGAATGATACACGCACAAACTCTCATTGCGACAACGATTTGGAAAACCTCATAAATTATTGAGCAATCCGTTTAAAATTTGGTGCGCTATTTCCATGGCAAAGCTCGTATAAGGTGCGGCGATTTGAATATTTCGTGGATCAGTTTGATGTATCAGTTGCCTCAGAAAAATATACATTTCACTCGCGAGTAGCGATAACTCGCATAACATTTTAAAAAATTTTAATCTTTTTAAAACTCGCTTAATGGAGACTATTTTTCTAAATTTCCTATTTTGGAGATTTTCCATTCGTCCATCATAATCATGACAAGGTTTTCTTTCATTTTGCAAAAAATGCAACTCAACAAAAACTGTGAACTTGAGTGCGAAGCACAACATCGAAACGAGGAGCGAAGCTGTAGTAAACAAGTGATTTCGAGAAGCATTTCGTGGTAAAAGGTTACCAACAATGTTATTGCTATACCTTTTACTCCCTGGAAAGGAAGGTAAACTTGGAAATTAAAAAAAGTATTTTTATTTCGTGAATAAAAATAATTTCGTGAACTTCTTACGAGAAATTAGATTTGTACGATTTTTGCACGGTGAAAATTTTTCACCGATTTTAGCATAGATGAATAAAAATTCACCGTCGTCAACATATTTCGCTAAAATGTTCTCCATTGCTAACAGAATATTCCATATTGAATAACTTCTAAAACCTGAAAAGAGGGAAAGAAAAATTCTTTTTTTGTTGGCTTGACCGAAACCTTTGCTACCGCTCAGAGGACTGCCATAACTTCATTTAAATGCAACCACTTTTGGAACCCTCATGACTGCACACATGCTCACAATCTCAAAATTTTCATTCGTTTTGCAAAATTTAAACCCGTTCAAAACTGTTCTACTTCCATGCTCGTAATTCGCCACTTGACTGTTCAATAAATGTATTCACTTGAATGCGCTTGCTAAATAGCCGTGTTGCGTTGCGTTCCGGCATGTTACTGATACCAGTTTTTTCTTCCCATAAAAGCAATACTTTCGTCACACACTATAGAGAAAATAGTACACAAATACGAGTAGAAAGACGGAAATATTGAAAATAATGTATTCGACACAAGTAATGTCACTCGTATTATGGAAGTAGGACATATTTGGATGAGCTCATATGTGTTGTTCCAGTTTTTGTTCTTTCATCCAGAATTTGACGTAGGTTTTTGTATACAACCCTTATCGCTGTAAACACGTTTTGATATTTTTAAACTCCCACTACTATACAACTAAAAACAGGGAAATTACTTATTTTTGTTAATATGATTTTCGCTGCTGTGTGGCAGTTGCATACTCTCTCACCAACGCAAAATGCGCTCAGGGTTGTTGCGCTTTTCAAAATGTATTTGCCATCATCAATTAGAAATGTATTTATCAATAAAAACATTGTTCGTTCGTATTATCGGCAGTTCCCGCTAGATCATGTAATTATTATCAACAGTAAACAAATTTAGCTTAGAGACACCGACAGCTGGCGCAGAGAGCGTTTTCACACGACACTCCCATGATTTATTGAAGGCTGATAGCTCTTATCAAAGCGCGGCTTACGGAATTCTTCGCACTTTTGAGTTACTGTGTTTTATGATTTTGAAGCTGATCCTCCTACGCTCAGAGCTACGCTCTTTTCGGACGCACGTACGGAATAGTTCATGTCATGGAAATATTAACGTCTTTCCACTACGTTCTGATAAGTTATGCTATCTTTAGACCTTGTCCAACGTGCTGATATGAGATAGCAAGCAATCAATCACTGATAGATGATCCGTGGACGCCGCCGGAGCAGTTGTCGTGGTGAAGTGGAGGCTAAACATGCGTCGCTGTAGCTCCGAACGCTGGTGCGCTGTGTTTGTACTGCATGTGCTGAGTCCTGCTATGGTGGTCTAAAGTTTGCTTAGTGCTTACCTAGTCTTGGTTTAGGGAGTTCTGAAGTGTACTAAACTTATCATCTTATCCATCTTTCTAACGTAAATGCGTTCATGAAAAATTATTGCAATGGATGTATAAGCATCAGATTTCATTGAGGACATGAATTATCGAAACATTCATTCATTTCAGACGAGTTTGGCTCACTGGATAATTTTCGATCCATTCAGTTTTCAGTTCCAGATGAATACATGACTGTTGAACCTATGCTTAATCATCTGTTTGATAATTCAATCCAGAAAAGTTCAAAATTCAATATATCAAACTCATTTGTTTTCCTTCTCATCCATACAGTCCCCTCTCGCAGTTTATTTTGTCTTAATTATTAACGTGTATCAGTTCTACGGGTCAACTGCATAATTGCTCGACTCGCTCTTCAGTACATCCCGTTACAGCGAAAGTTTCGTTCTCATCTTCAGCATGTGCAACGAAACAGAGGAAACGAGTACGAATGTTATGGTTCAATTATGAAGAATTAAAAGATAAGGTTTGAAACTCTTCTTCGAATTGGACCAAATCCAGAGGCTACGCTTAGTGTGTGAGGGTAAATAAAAGCACCTGGAAATAATGTAATCGACTATCGAACAAGCCAGTGTGTGAATTCTATGTTTTTTCGTGCATGCTGCACGCTCGAGGCAGAGACGCTAAGGGCTTGTAAGCTAGGGAATAAAGCTCATGCTGAACGTAGTGAACACTTCGTGTGAGTGAGAAATGTGTCCGAGGCCCAGCACGGAGCTGATCATATCAGCGACGGACGGCAGGAGAACTTGCTCTAACGTCGCCGCCGTGACCACGCGCACCAAGGCTGCTCGGTTGCTGGTTGTTGCGATGTTCGTCCTGGGAGCTGCATATGAAGGTCAGTTCAGCGCCCTCGTGTCTCCGCTTTGAGTTCAGTAATGAACTCAGAATGTATTTATCATCATGTGTTGAGAGAAATAACTTTCCATCTCTCGTGCATACGAGCTGTCACTTTCATAAAAATTCCTGTTGTTGAAACATTAAGTAAGATGGAATATTTGGAGGAGGCTAAGCCAATATCAACTAGCCAGCCGTGTGTTCGTTGTGAAATATTTATTCCTGCTATGTGTGCTTTTCCAGCCCACTTCTGTCCCATTTTTTTCATTTAACTTAGGAAATCCCTCGTCATGTCTTTGAAACTGATTGGACAAACATTTGTTATGTTTTTGTATCAATCATTTCATTATATCATACGGTGTTCACAATGATATAAGTGTTCTATCAATACGCTGAAACTGTTCTTGGATAATAACAATTAACGAACGTTGATTCTTAGTTCTCTCAGAGCCCAGTTTTGAAACCATCTCCTCTGATGATAATGATGTTGGAATGTAGGATTTTAAGGAACGGATGCGATATAGGGAACCTATGTAGAGATTTTGACGATATAGAAAACCTTAAGCTCAAATAATTCAGCAAGTTAAAGTGGATAAATTTCTCTCAATTGTGTATTTCCAATGTTTCCTCAGATTTATTTGACAACATTTTTTCAGCGGGGGGGAGTTATAATAAAAAACGAATTAAATTGCAGAGAGCAGAAATCTTTTATTCACATTTCATTAAAATATGATCTTGTGAGTGAAGGGACAGTCATCTTCTGTATCTGTGAAAAAGAAAATAACAAAGCTAGGAACCAACAGTGATTCTTGTACAAATAATGAGAATAGACAATGTGAGGATTATGGAAGCTAAGCCAAGCACAAAATTTTCAGTGGGATCGAACTCACATGCAACGTCGATCAAAAGAAGTTTATGCTTTTGAACTAAATTGCTTTCTTAGGCTTAAAGATCACGGGTGGTAACATATATTTTAAAATTACAATATATTTTGAGTGAATTTTATAACCACTACATGGTTACGAAATTACTGTTTGGAGGAGATGCTAGATTGCGGTCCGTACGAAGAGAGACTCTACGCTTAGCAACGCGCTTGTCTCCCTGCATTCAACTGGTTACACCTACACCAGTGCACAACGTTGATTCGCACACCGTTAGGGATATGGTTTTGCGTCTGGAATTTATTATCAATAGTACTAATGTGGCAAAAAAGTTAACTAAACTTCTACGTAGGAATAGAATGATCGAGTTATTGAAATAATTTTCATTCAGATAACTTGTACGTTGTCTGGGTGAATTTGAACTGATGAATGAAAGTGAACAATACAGAATTTTTTCATAAACGGTGTCACAGGAAACAACGATAATTAATTTTAACCGCAGCTTCTAATTACAGCTCCCGAGACGCTATTGAAGCTAAAATATTAACGTCAAAAAATTCATCCAATTAATGTTAAAATTTTTTTAGTTTCAACGGAGTTGCAAAGCGCGTTCAAATGAACAATGAACTACTCTGCAAGGTGGCAACACCTACGACAGTTTCCACGTACGGAAGCACATGTCGGTTCGAATTTTAAAAATTTTTAACTAAGTAAATAATAGCGTGGAATAAGGCTTTGATACTTAGCATTTTATATTAAAAGATTTTCTGTTCGAATTAGACGTTTCGACTCATTGAGTCATTCTCAACAAAATGGTCTGAAAAAATATATACATATTAGAAATATCGAAAAAAACGTGAAAGTAAGGAGATACTAAGCGAAAATAAAATAAATCCCTAAACTATTTGCAAAGAAAAAGCAGATTGGGAGTCATTTAAGAAGGCTTTCGTTGTAAAATAAAAAGAGATTCCATAATGCGCAGATCTACGGGGTTTGAAGTAGCGGCTAAAATGTTAAAATCGACTAATTTTATTGGAAGATTACATCTTCCAGCATGGATTAGTATGGCTTAGTGAGAAGGAGCAGCAAGAGGATGGTTATTGCGATAACTTCTGCCGGCATGCTCTGCAACGCCCCTCAGCTGCAGGGGGATACAACTATTGTATCTATGGGAATTAGCGCTCCCAAGGGGACAATGTGAGGGCCCGAGTTAAATGTAAGGTAGGCTTTCTTTTTGTTGAAATGACATAGGTTTTTGTTCTGTTACGGACCATCTTTTTTCGGTTCACTGCTGTCCTGTTTTTTCAGCACCTTCTACTCTTCTTCAACTTTGATTTTGTTTCGTGAACTTCTTTCTCATCTCACTGTTTCTATGCCCTTTCTGCATATATTCCACGTTCCCTTAACGCCATACTAAATGATGCCTTATTCCTTCCTCTCTTTGGATCTCATTTGTTGAGGATAGGGAGGCTTAAACTAACTAATAATCTAATCTAATCTAATGCTCTGCAACGCGAATATGCAAGGCTCTTGTGGTAGAACCCACATACTCCGACGCACACTGTGTGCAACTGTGTTGATAAATTACAGAAGATGTATCTCTCTCAGTATTTCTTCTGTAATTTATCTACACAGTTACGGCACCAGCCCCTGCAGGTTTTACGTGCTTCATTGAAGACTTGAGCACCTTCATTTGAAAAGAATGTGTTGAAGTCTGTGGCTGTTGCCAAGGGATTTTTAAAATTACCCAAGTGGTATAAATTTTTTATTCTATTTTATATAACTCAACATTCCATGTTTTTACTGTAATTTTTGACAGTCCCAAATAGTTGATGCTTCCAAATACGAGTGCCAACCGACCGAGATCGAGATTAAGCGAACAGCCTGGCCATTCTGTCATGATGCCACATCTGTTCAAATAACGCAGAATAATAAACAAATTCCACGACTCTGAATTAAGCCATTTGAATTCGTATGTTAATATAGAGTACCGTATGATCAGGCTTGTTGTATTGGCAATTATGAATAGCAACATATGATTTCATTCAGGATATGTGCAGTACCTGTAAGAAGGAAAATAAGTTTCCTGCTTCAGATGATGCCACAAATTTCTACCGAGAAGGTATGGTGATATCAGATGTACATACATACATACATACATACATACATACATACATACATATACCAGGCTTCTCCTCCCTATGGGAGGGTGGGTAGCCGACAGCAGGCCACAATCATCACCCTTAGTCACTAGGAGGCGAGAGAGGCAGCACTGGCCGCACCAGAACTGCCAGGATCAGCCGCAGCCCAGCACAACCACCTTCCACAGTCAGGCCCGACAACCATAGCTGGTTTACCCCGACCGCTTCATTAGTGCAGCCCCTCCCCCCGCACAAGACAGGTCAACCCCATCACACGCGGGCAGGCTTCCAATACCACGTCAAAAATAAAATTACCTTCTTATGCACTGCCACCACTCACTTATGTCCGCAGTCATCCCTCTCGCCACGTCCACAGTCAGACCCCTCATATACAAAGCACGTTTCACCCCATCCATCCAACTCATCCGTGGTCTACCTCGCGCTCTAAGACCGCTCACTTCCGACGTATAAATCTTTTTTACCAGCCGCTCAACAGTCATTCTTTCAACATGCCCAAACCATCAAAGCACTCTTTCATCCACTCGCCTGCTCAACTTTTTGATAACACCCGGCTGCCTCTAACCAACTAATTCCTGATCCTATCTTTTCTTGTTACTCCATACATGCTCCTCAGGACACTTCACCTCAAACACATCCAACTTTCTCCTCTCAGCTGCTCTCTACCCCCAGGACTCTGCTCCTTACAATAAAACTGAATCAGATGTAGTGCCCTCTAATGAAATTTCCAGTGAAAAATGTTATTTACACCCGCGAGTTGTCTCACAACATCCCCTCAGGGGGATACAACTAGTGTATCTATGGGAATTAGCGCTCCCAGGGGAACTATGTGAGGGCCTAAGCTAAAGGTTAGGTGGGCTTAATTTTTTTTGTTGAAATAGAATAGGTTTTTATTTTGTTACGGACCATCTTTTTTCGGTTCACTGCTGTCCTGTTTTTCAGCACCTACTACTTTCTTCTTCAACTTTGATCTTGTTTCATGAACTTCTTTCTCATCTTACTGTTTCTGTGCCCTTTCTGCATAGATTCCACGTTCCCTCAACTCCATACTAAATGGTGCTTTCTTCTTTCCTCTCTTTGGATCGTCTTTGTTGCGGATAGGGCGGCTTAAACTAACTAATAATCTAATCTGTCTCACAACATTTCAATCAACACAAAAATGGAAATTTAGATAACGTTACTCGAAGTCCTGAATGACAAATTTTGAGGAATTCGTGCACTTTGCTCCCGTGGGCTCTTGATATTTATACTTAAGATCTGGAATGATCTATAGTTGGAAAATTGTGATGGAAAATGAAAACTAATTCAACTCTGTACGCTATTTGAAGGTATTTTTCGTAAAAGAACGTAACGAGTTTTTGGACTGACATAGTTCCAAGACACACGCGATGCAGGAAGGGGCAAGCATTAGAAACCCTTTTTGAAAGCAAAAATAAATAAAGTAAGCTACACAAAAATATTTTAACTGCTGAAAACGACAGAATTTACTTTAAGTTTAATTCACGATTTCGGTGTGAGGTATCCCACTTACGAAGTTACCTTTTTTTATTGATTAGATAAATACGTTTTCTTTTTCTGGCACTATTCATTACTTTGCTATGTAATGACAGGGGTTGCATAGGGATAAGAAATATTTTAGACAATAAGAAAATGACCCATATTTTGCTCGGACTCTCTTGGGCAGAGTACCGTTTCTTAAATTGAATTTTAGCCATCTGGAGAGTAGTACGCTTTCATATCCTTTACCAAAAAACGCTTTACTTAGTTTCCAATAATTTTTTAAGCTATCATACACGACGTGACCAATGTCTCAGTCATGCACTGGTTTCTACACATATTATCTATCTGTTTTTACTGATTTCTGAAAATTTGAACGACACTCGCTAAGTGTTTATCAAGAAACATAAACATGTTGCACGTGCGATTTTTGTCGTAGATTTTTCCAACCCGTAAAAAATTCGAAGAACAAGCATTTCAGAATTGGATCGTTCTTAGAAACTATTCGCCTTGAGAAAAGTAACTTCTCTAAGCATTGAATCGATGACAAAATTGAAAGCTTAGTATTTTCATGTAAGGTGCGGAAGGCGGAAGTTAAAGACAGGTGTATTACAACGAAGTTATGCAGAAAACCTGCGTTCAACCACGAATCACATAACTAACGTGTTTTTTGCCTTTAAAACTTATTTCTACGAGGATCGCTCGTCGTGAGCTAATGAAACTAAAACGATGCTGCAGCTGCTCGAGATTGTTTGTAAGAATTAAAACTGCCCCCACTAGATCGCATAATAGCGCTCATTATTCGCCAGTAAACATCGACCTGAACTGTCGATAATGGGAATAGGTAGTGTTATATGGTCCGATGAGTCATGATTAACAATCTTTCAAAACAATGGGATAATTAAATAACGTTAAAACTTCAGATAAAGCCAAAAACCTACTCTGGACTGTTCCCACCGCTCTGGGATCTGGCGGCAGCGCGCTGCTTTAGGGCTCCTCGGTGACCCGTTGTAGAATTTAACAGAATCAGAATCCATAAGAAATTTGTAGATATTCGAACTTATTCTTCAGTTGAATTTAATTTTCGAAAAAAACATTGACGTTTCAGTGATTGACTTCTGTCGATGTGTTTGATTTTTTCGGATGGGGGGGATGGAGATTGGGACGACTCAACCAACAAAGAACCGACGAAAAACTTGCATATTTTTCATGTGAACGTTTCAAATTTCTGAGATTCCCTTATCAGTGCTAAAAAAAAACGCGCTGAAAAATGTAAATATTATACATACGACTCGGGAAAAATTTAAATGCGGACAACTAAAAAACTTTTCCGAAGCCAAGGACCTAGCTCCTCACACATAAGAGCCTCTGTATTAAAATTTGTTCCCATACGTTCACTCTAATTCTTCATTCACTCGACTATAGAGTTCAAATTGAAATGAAGGAGCAAAATTTCATTTCATTGGGCTTTAACAGTGATGTAGAGGAGGTCTTAGGGTAAAGAGATGGTCAATAGGGTAATTCATCAAATATCGAACAGAAACCACGTGTGTCTAGAAACAACCTTCATAAATCGGTAACTTTTGCTCTGAATAACTGTTGCGGGCCTCAAGATTATTCTTGAACAGTTGCTTTCTTGTTCTGTGATGTCGCTTTAAAGACAACGTAGATTGTTGGAATTTATTCATTGTTCTAAAAATCGAATTCTTTAATAACATAATTTCATCAATATCGAACATGAATCGAACAAGAATTTTGATTCGAACAGGATGGTTTGTCAATTAGTTCTCCTCGTATGGAACATTTGTTAGACTATTAATTAGCACGCCACGTATGGTTTGTGTATTAGTACGCCTCGTATATTTTGTCCATTATTATGCCTCGTATGGTGTATCTATTTGTACACCTCAGATAGTTTGTCTATTAGTACACCTCGTATAGTTTGTCAATTATTATGCCTCATATGGCTTTTCTATTTGTACACCTCTGATGGTTTGTCAATTAGTACTCCTCGTATGGAACTTTTGTTTTAGGACGTCCTAGGGTAATTCATCGAATATCGAACAGAAACCACGTGTGTCTAGAAACAACCTTCATAAATCGGTAACTTTTGCTCTGAATAACTGTTGCGGGCCTCAAGATTATTCTTGAACAGTTGCTTTCTTGTTCTGTGATGTCGCTTTAAAGACAACGTAGATTGTTGGAATTTATTTATTGTTTTAAAAATCGAATTCTTCAATAACATAATTTCATCAATATCGAACATGAATCGAACAAGAATTTTGATTCGAACAGGATGGTTTGTCAATTAGTTCTCCTCGTATGGAACATTTGTTAGACAGCTATTAGCACGCCACGTATGGTTTGTCTATTAGTACGCCTCGTATATTTTGTCCATTAATATGCCTCGTATGGTCTATCTATTTTTACACCTCTGATAGTTTGTCTATTAGTACACCTCGTATAGTTTGTCAATTATCCTCATATGGCTTTTCTATTTGTACACCTCTGATGGTTTGTCAATTAGTACTCCTCGTATGGAACTTTTGTTTTAGGACGTCCTATATTAAGAAACATTTTAAAACCCAATATGTTGACATGTATCTCATGTGGCCACTTGGAAAATAAACGTTTTCTTTCATTCTTTTTTTTTTCTTTGGTGCACTGGATTTTCTTGGAAATGCTCGCGGTGGCACAGCGGTTAAGGGATCGGACTTGTATGTTGGAGTCGCGGGTTCGTATCCCGGCGCTGGCGCTGCGATTTTCCCCGTTGGGTATAAGGGAAAGCTCAAGCACAATACCCCACTCGACCCAGGTGTCGGAAATGGGTACCGGCTTTACGGGGGAACCGTCATGGTGTCCTTTATATAGTGTTAGTTATAAGACATTTGAAAAACCAATGCTTAAGATCATTTGTATCAGGCTTGATTGGAAATAAAGCATCCCAAAGATGCTGATGTTTGTTTTGTTTGTTTGAAATAACTGTCTCATTACTTATTTTCAAGATGCATTTGAATGGAGAGTTATCAAAATTTGAATATGATATCGATGTTTCATTTGCAGTGTTTGTTGAACCATCATTGTGATCATCAACCTATGTGACCTTTTTTGAAGTAGAGTGTAAAGCACTCGTCAATGAATTATTATTGATGCTTGCATCAATTTTCTTGGCAAGGGATTGATCATCAGTAAATGTAGCCAGACGAATCATTGATGATCTTGAGGGCCTTGGAATACCAGCAGCTGATTGATAGCCCCTCACCAGAATTCCCATCTTCAACTATTCAATGTTATTATCAAGCGTTAATACAATATTTTAATGAAATAAAACAGGCGTTCAATAGATCGATTCAGTTATTTAAAAGAATTAAGAATCGAAAAGCCTTGTTCGAGGCATAAATTCATGATTTTTGAGGAATTTTGATTCGAACACCTTTGTTCAGTATTTAATACTGACATGAAAAAGGAACTGAATGTCGAACATGGAATAATTATCAAGTTTTTGGCGGAAAAGAAAAAAATACAGTAACAGAACATCATATGACGACACTACTCTCTAGTTATGACGGGAGGTTGACGGTGACCCAACAACAATTAAGCCGTCGCAATTTTCCCGAGGTGCGTAAGATTTTTCGATTGAAAAAATTCGACCAATTTGTAAGGGTCGTACAGAAAATGCGTTCGCAACCGCTGGTAGCAGTTTGCAGCTCACAGAAATGAGTTTTTATCACTAAAATAGGAGTTTTAGATGTAAGATCACTGGCACTGAGTAAGTTTGGATGCTTACTAAATTTATTACGCGCATATTTCCAAAGTTGTTCGATAATCAGTTCAGTTCGATATTTGATGAATTACCCTATGTATTTTAGGTAGTTCACGGAAATTAAAAAATTCCGTTCCAAAAGATCACTAAAGGAACCCATTAAAAAACGTTTTACATGAATGACATTCTGCGCGCTAATGCTTTATTTTCGAGATATAACAATAATTACGTACAGATGGGAATAACATTATATGGTCGGCTGCTTAGTCGCCGCATTGTTGGATCCCGCAACTTTTAGACGCGAAAAGAACAGCGTCTGTTAGGTAAGATAAGGTAAGCTATTTTAGGTTGAATTATGTTATTTTAGGTTGGTTTATTTAACTAACATAACATTACCTACCCCAACCTCACCAATCGTTACGTCAATACCGTATTACAGCACGTTTACGTGTCCGTTTCTTCACTTTTATATACGACGTTCGTCTAACTTCAAAGTTGAATAATTAAAAAATTACGCATCAGCGAGCAGAATGTCATTTGTGTAAACCGTTTTTAAATGTGTTCCTTTAGTGATTCTTAAGGACGGAATTTTTAATTTCCGTGAACCTTATAATACATATTGACCAAAAAGAATGGAAGTTTAAATTCGGAGGTTAAGTTCATTCTTCGTAATACAAAGTTTTTCAGTACGAGATGCTGCATAATTGAGAGGCTCTCCCTCATTTTTAATGGAACACACGAAATATATTGTACACTTGTGGTAGTTCTAATTTGTAATTTGATACTAGCTGCAGCATAATGTACAACGTTAAATGATTATAGTCATCGAATTCTGGGGTTATTTACAATTGTATTGGAAGCTCCAATGTAAATACTTCATAAAACAGACGATCGACTACATTATGCTTAAGGGGGTCCTCCGGGGCCCCTTTTCTCTCCGATGGTCATTTTTCATTTTATTGCTGGAAAAGAACCCTTAGGTGGTGGACTATTCGGTCCTAAAATTTTATGGCGCTACGGACAATAGATCCCCCCCAGGGGGGGGGGGGGGTATGGGGACCAAAATCTTAAATTTTCGAGCCCATTTCGACCCCATATAAAAAGAAAACAAAAGAAGAAATAAAAAATTTGCGAATGTACTGTTGTTAGATGTGTTTTAAGAATTCTAAAACTGTCTTTGTTTTTGTTCTAGCCTGAAAACTCAATGAGTTCTATTTTTTTGAAATATCAATACCAGTGGACTAAAAACCAATATGTCAAATTTTTTCAAAAACTAAGACCTGAATCAAAAAAATGTATAGAAGAAATTGTGTTTTTTTCAAAAGTTACATATAATAGTCAAATTTCATAAGAATAAAACTGAAAACAAAAAATTTCATAATTTTTATGTTTTAAGTAAAAATTTTTTTAATTTTTTCCTTTTTTGGAAATTACAATTCACAGTGTGAATATGATGTTATGCATGGAGATAATCGAAATAAAAATGAAAACAGCATTCAATTACATAAATTTTCCATTATATCACACTAAAACAAAAAATTTAGTTTTTGGCCTATACTGTAAAGTCACTTATTCTCAAAATTCAAAAGAATAGAAGTCATTGAGTTTTTATGCTAGGAAGAAAACAAAGACAGTTTTGGAATCCTTGGAACATTTCTAACAAAGTTATATTCCCCTTTTTTCCATTTTTACATTACATTTTTTTTATAATAGTTCAAATCCAAAAATTTCGTTTTTTTATTCATTAGTAAATTTTCGCGTATAAAAAAAATTAAAAAAAATGCAAAATCCCCGAATATATCTTTGTTAGAAATGTTTCAAGGATTCCAAAACTGTCTATGAATTTGTTCTAGCATAAAAACTAAATGACTTCTATTCTTTTGAAATATGCATAAAAATGACCCAAAAAACCTATTTTTCAAATTTTTCGGAAAAACTAAGGTCTAAATCAAAAAATTTTAAGTTCAAATATGTTTGTCTTGCAAAACTACATATACTCACCAAGTTTCAGACCAATCGGATCAAAAAAATTTTCAATCCGGAGGACCCCCTTAAAATAGACGACTTGTGTGAGAGGTAACGATTACTGAAAGTGTAAAATTGAGTTCGTTTTAATTCTTAAAATATATAACTTTAAATTATTCCTTAAAGTCCCGCTCGTGGATGTTAATGTAAGTAAAACGACGGCCTACTTGCATCCACAGGGCAAAATTATCAGAGATGAGTTTTTGAGGAATGAAGGAATCTTTTTCATGTAATGAAGGCTTTATTCGTTCAAGTGTCATAAATCGATATTTTTCATTTTTTTAATGTAAAGTGCGCTGGAGGTCAAACTTTTCACTTCATTAATTCACACACCTTTTTTTTAGAGATGGCGAGATAAAATTACTCAAGTACAGTAATACCTCGACGTACGAATTAAGTTCGTTCCGGGACCTGTGTCGTTTGATAAACTATTCCGGTGTTAGATCAATTGTTCCCGTAGGAATACATTCAAAGCTATTTAATTCGTTCCACAGCCCAAAAACCTTGAAATTACCTCCAACAAGTATTATTGTAACTTTACACGTTACACAATTTTTTCACTGGGATTTTCAAGATGTGATGTAAAATGTTTTAGAGTTTCTTGCACCTGTGCAAGATACCCTAGACGGTATACTCGTTCACCATAGAGTACACAAGTAGACAATTCTCTCATTTTTCCCACCGAAATTTAGAATTTTAATGCCGCTAACTCATTTTAGATGGCTTATTTTGACAGAAAAAAATTTTTTACTTACACTTCACTAATGGACAACATCAAAATTTACGTTTATAAGTTGCTTACTTGTACTACTAAAAATCATTTAGAAGTAACGAAATCAAATTTTAGAACTCTTATAAGAATAATCAATTCTTAAACCTTTTTTCCTTATTTTCCGCTGATATTTTTGGGTAATTAGTGAGTATGGGAAAGAATTTGCTGTTAGGACGAACCTTCGCTAAAGTCGTAGGTGCACTCATGAAAAAGCTAGGTCAGATGAATGCTTCACTGAATCTAACCCTCAATTCTAAAACCGGTACATTGAAAACACCTGTTTGCATTTTAAAGAAAAGTCTCATGCATCCCATTCTCTCAATTCCTTAAATTATGTACTCAATACTGTAAAATTCAGGACAGTAGGAGAAAATACCAACAATCTAGGATTTTTTGTCTGTTTAGAGAATAATAAAATCAAACGACTGTTTACGTTTACGCCACTTCCCCTGGGATAGAATCGAGCTTCTTCAATTTTTGAACTTCTAGATTAAAATTGAATAGCGTTAAGACTGTTTCAAACTGCGCTTACTTCATTTCTTCGAATGTAAGAAAATTTAGAACTCTTCATGAAGACGTCTCAATAAAATGGTTTTTTACTTCAGACGAGTTTTTCATCAATAAGATAGTCTGGCAGAACGCGGCACCAAGCGCCGTTGTACACCTTAGTTATAAAGCCTTTTTCCTTCTTTCCTCTTAAATTTTTGTATGACGTTGCCGTATTTATTCATTTTGATTATTTATAGTTATGTATGTTTGAGCTGCTGCCCAGTCCACTCAATAGTTCTGATACTGCCCGGTAGACCGCCATCAGGGTTTTGCCCTGATGGCGTTGTAACCTCAAACTTTAACCGTGCACGAGAGCAATTTAATCTTGAAACCTTACCCGTACCCGTACCCAAGGGCCAATTAACTTTAAACCTCAACCGTGCCTGAGAGCCATTTAACTGCTCAAGTGCGTAAATTATGGCAACTTGCAACCCTAATAATCGCATGCCTACACTGGACTGGCCCCTCCTACTGATATCATCTCGAAACTCTAAAAGCCACAGGGCTTTTCCTCGGCATAAAATGAAGTGGGTACGTGACTAATATTGCCCCATAAACGAAAATAATGAAGTGTGAACTACTGGCTGACTTCTTTGAACTAATATTTTTTGCTCTCCCATAGGAAGAATCAATCGTCAAATAATCACCGCTGCTGCATCGGCGTATGTTACTGGCGCTTTTAAATGCCACCGTCTTCTCAAGAAGCGAATAGTGAATAAAACTTAATTCTTCGTTTTCGTTCTCTTTAGTTAGAGTTTCCAGTTGGAATCTAATGTTTATTCTGTTGTTATACTTTCAGTTCAAAAATAAAGCAAGGTTTATTAGAAGGTCGTTATTCTACTGTTCATTTTCTCTTACAGTTGTGCAGTGCGTTCGAGCTTGCAAGTTTGTTCGTCCTCGTTTCCCATTTTCTGGAGAACTGCAATGCGCTGTATTGCCAAAGAATGTTTCTAAAACACTAATTCAGATTCAATATTCGTTATTTTTACCTTGTTCCAACATAAATTTTACTTCAACACATTGAGAGTTTGAGAGCTTTTGACAGAGGGTAACAACTACCGTTATTTAATAGTTAAAGCAGGTTCAGTAAAAAATCCATAGTATCGCAACAATCATCGTTCGTAACAATAAATTATGCATTTGCTTTCAGTATTTCGTGATTCAGCTTAGGAAAAATTACTAAAAAATTAAATTCTCAAGTGTTCAAATACTTGAAATTTTTCTTAGATGTTATCATTGGGAGCATCATTTTTTAACTCGAAGGAAAAATCTCACACTGCTTTGTGATCCTCAATAGCTTAAGAAAAATGTCCACAGTGTGCTTCGAAGCACGGTGGTTGTATAGGCCGTACCGTGGTGCATAGGATTGTAGAGCTTAGGGGAGTCAGCGACCGTACAGGTGCAATGTTAGGGAAACCATAAACATTTTTGCTTTCAATTGCGATTCAAAAATTAGCAGTGATGATTTTTAGATTTAAGAGCAGAGGCTGATCTTTATAGCTAAACGCATTTGAGAATTATTGTATATTTTTCGAAGGTAAACCGATTCTCAATGATTTGTTCAGCTTTTTCCCTTGTGTATCTCCGCTGGACCTGAAAATCTATCTGAATAAAATGTATATTAACGTACAGCGAACTTTCTGTACTTAACCATGTTTTACTTGTTTTTTCAGCTGAAAATGGAATTTATCCTGAAACGGATTTCGTTATTGATTTGGAATTTTATCAGAACCATCATCGTTCTGATAAATTTGGTTTTTCACCCACCAAAATGTGGGATCCAAGTTATAATACGACATAGCTTATGAACGGGCCTACTTCCAGCTCGATTTTCATCCAAGTCATTCTTATGTCATGGCGCATTACTTCCCGAATACCAGTTTTTATCGATGTTCTGCTTTAAAACGCTCGAATCCATGTTGTCATCGCGCAGCTTTCGCGAAGTTCATGTCTTCTTACCACACTCTTCTAGAGTATATTGTTCATATATTATTGTACAAAACTCGTAGTAATAGAGTAATCTGCTTAGATCTGAACAGAATTAATAGGGCGATTTTTTTGGAAATCTTATGCGCAATATGAAAAGAAGACCATGTAAAAGGGAACATTCTTTTAATAGCAAACGTTTCGGAATCTCTGATTACTTTGCTATTAAGAGAATGTTCCCTTTTACATTAGTTCTTTTTTTCATACTGCACATCTGAACAGCACAGCGTTTGAAAATGGTGCCGTAGTTATGTTCTAAATTGTGTCTACAAAATATTTTGTGTCTTGCGTCAACTCTGTGCTCCATTTCCGTTTCCGTCTCGCCATGGAAATGGGAATGGCATAGCGGCGTTCAATTTCGCTTAATATTTTTTGCTGCAATATTGTACCGAAGAAATGAAATAGAGATTCAAACGTGTTGTAAATGTGCGAATTAATTCTTATAAAACGTTTTTTTAATTCTTTAGTGACTCCTCATTGTGTTCCATTTTGGTGAGTAAAATCTGAACTCATGATTCGCTTCATAGCTTGAAGTCTAATCTGCGTCGAGAATGAGCTTTGTTTATGAAAGAAGTGCTTCGTGCCTCCTGTGAAGCTTTCTAAAGTAGATTAAAATCTGTCATAGAAAAAGACACTCACATCAAATAAATGATTTTGAATATTGAAAGAAAGCCCATTCAACAAATTTTCAATGGCTCTGTTTTTTATTGAGAAACAATAAAACGTCTGTAGCTCTAAATATGGCAGACCCTGTACTTGGCATCATACGAGTACTAAATCTTAGGGAGTGAGTAGAAGTTTTGAATGTTGGAGGGCGGACTTATTTCATCTCAAGCTGTACTAGGATTACCTCCCACAATCTCCAGAATTGAGCGCCATTGAGAATTTTTGGGACGAGTGGGAGATTTATCTTTTTGCCCCATCACTATTTCCTTCAACATTGTACATTTTAGGAGAGATGTTAATCCAATTGTTATCAAATTTTCACCAGCGAAGAAACTTAGACACTTTGAAAATAATTGCCGGGAAGAAAGCAAGCTCAAACTCAGTCCAAAAGGAAATAAATTAACAATAAATTTTTACACCATGAAACATTTTAAAATATTAAATGTAATTTAACCAATTCAGTTTCCGTTTAATAAATGCCTTATTTTATAAAAACTTTCCCGAAAACTCAGTTCCTCTCGTGAAACCCTCCAATTCTTCATTTTTATGCCTTAATTTGGCTATTTTTGATTACTCTGCAATGGATTGATCCTCAGGAAGCAATACGCTGGTTTCGTTGTCTTGCCAAAAACAACCTAATAGGACACGCTCAATCTTCTCTCACGGTTCCAGTTGGTGCTGATATCGAAGAGCCGCGAGAGGCGCGCGGTGGCGAGCTGGGTTTCAACACGTCCTGCACCAACGACTTGGACTGTACCCACCTCCCGTGGGTGGATCCCTGCCCTCGGTGTGTGGAGGGGAACTGCGAGTGCACGACCGACGCGTGCATTGTCGTTGTGCAGTACAACACGTTAGAAACTAACCCTCACTTTTATTGTGGGGAGTGCGGTGAGTTAAGTGCAGGTGAGAGGAGCGTTACCTCCAGAAACACGCATCGCAGAAAATGTTTTGTCTGCAAAAATGCTACGTTTGCGCGTTGAATTCTCCAAATCAGAACCGTCGATGTGGTTGAGGCGTGCATGTGAAAGTAATTTCCTTAAATCTGAGATGGCTGGCTCGACACCTTGATAATCGCGACTCTCCGAGTCCAGTAAAAACTGATAGGGACGACGAGTTTAAAAGCAACGCTAACAGTAAAGTACTTGGGTTCACAGCCAAGAAGCAACAAATACAAAGTAATTATTTTGCGCCTGTCTTTCAGGATAGAGAGAGACACAAATGTTTTTGTGAACGGAATGTGAGAAACTATATCGTCAAGGCTTTCAAGGAAATCTTCGATCTTTGATAATTTGTGTTGATGAAAACCGATAATTTTCAGGTTCCGAAGAGTTTATGCGATTGAGGACGCATATTATTTACCGCAGACGCTAATTATCCTTCTTTATAAAGCCAAAATTTATCGGTTGGTTGATTATTTGGTTGCTCGTGTGGCCTTTAACGCACTTAGCGCGGCTTTAATGCCTGGCGCGACTAATTTACAAATGCTCTATTGAGTTAAGAATTGTTTCCAATATCTACAGGGAGTTTCAGAACAAGAGGTACAAAATGGCACACATAGTAGAAAATGGGCCAATAAACATGCTTTTATTCTGTTCCAGTTCAACCCGTGTTAAAATACGAAGATAATCACTTATCATCTTCACTAATAGAACACTAAATTGTTAAAATTTTGAATCTGTCAGTTTCTAAGCACCGTTTTGATGTAACTAACATCATCTTCTGGCTGTGAAATACTAAAGAAACACTTAGTCGCATTGGTAAAACTATATCAATCCAAAACTTAAACTACATCAGACTGGATGATAAAAAATATAGGTAATCACATTGCGAGAAAACTAGATGGGACTAATTTTGTACAAGATTGAAACTACAGCTGACTAATTGTTATTGCACACCTTACGTTCACACGGTGACGGCACCAGAGACAAAGGCAAAATGGACGAACGGAGGTTACAAACGTCTAAGCCACAGTCGTACTAAACAATTTAAAATAAAAAAAAATCATTTGTTTTTTCGTGGAGGCTAGGTTTAAGCTTATGAATGTGCAGTGCTTCTATTATTTGAATGAGCTCCTTTTTTACAGCATTGTACAAAATGTTAGTATTTAAGAACCGATCTTCATTTGAGGGCATACAACTATGATCGATACGGGAATGATTAAAAATGGAACCTTGATATTTGTGCGCAGAAACAGCCAAGTTCTGAAGCTCACGTGAAATTAAACACGCACATGAAATCAGGTAGTGAGAAATCTTTCTGATAAACAACCGGTGAACAATTCTGCTGGATTTTTACTTAGAATTTGCTATTATAGATCATTCGAAATATAAATCTGAGTTAGGCTTGGTTTGTATGCTACAATTTCGACTAGAATGAGTGCACTACTCGTACTTTTTTCCAAAAATTCTTAAATAACGGAACCTACTTCAAACGACGACCACTATAGCTCTTGGAATGCCCTCTCCTTTCTCTCAATTTCCTCCTCGCATGTATGTACTTGTATGTGTATATACATGTGTGCATATAAACATTTGAATGTATGTACACATACGAGTATATATACATATATATATATATATATATATATTTACCAACTGAATATGTATGTAAAATTCTGAGTATGTAATATATATATATATGTACACCTTACTGCAAGTCTACTGTCACAAGTTTTTCCCTAGAATACTACAGCATTAGAATGTCGCCACATTTTTAACGATTTCTTAATGTATTATTTGGTTTTATTGATGACTGATCAAAAATGATGTATGCGGTATTTTTCGCTGGATCAGTTTTGGGTTCGTTTTTTAATATATGAATAAATCATGTATTGAGCATTGAGTGCATTGATATCCAAATTATTTAATCGTGGGACAGTGAATATTTATCCAGAAATATAATTTAATGATTATATACGAATAGCTACACAACACCCTATTTACAGTACATCGTCAAGAAAAAATTTCTTGACTGACTCAACAGAGTCATATACTGCGTGGTGGACACTCGAACATTGCATAGTCACTAAAAATTAAAGATCCGGATTTCTAATTTTTCTACATTGAAATATCTATTTTGTGTCCATGTATGCATAGTTTATACATGGGGAATTGAATTAGTAAAGCAGCCAGTGTCATAAAAACGTTCATTGTTTGTTCTCGGTTTTTCAAGGGACACGACTGTACTAATGAAAGCCAATTATATACGTATATCCACTAACTTAAACACATTCACACACACTGCGTCTCATAAACTAAGTGGGAATTGAGGAGACAAAATTTTAGCTCAATTTTTGAGAACTCTTTTACGCTAGTCTAACAGAGTGAAAGAAAAAAAATTATTTAGAGAGTCATGTAAAACAAGTGACCATTTTTTTCATCAGAATTTACCTTTTTAGGAACCCAAACTGTTTAAAAGCTCACTAATTCAAAATTGTTGAGATGATTAACGGTTGAATCTTATTCAAACTGAATATTTGTAAAATTCATTATGCATTTCGGAAGCTAATTGATGTTTAGAACTATATAGGGAAATAGAAATGATATCAATGTTATTTTTGAGTTTGATACTGTTTTTTAACGTGTTCTCAGGTCAAAGCTAAAGTTTTCTTTAATGTTTACACTCTTAGCTTCTTAATTCAAAAGTACTGTTTGCGTGTGAACTATAGAGCAGCCAACGCCTAACCAATGAAAATTTTGACAGTAATGTATCACACAAATCTATGAAATTTTTTTAGTATGTAATGTTTCAAGAGTTTTTCTCTTATAGAAAATAAGAAGGACTTCGACTGAAATAAAGTATTTTGCAGGCAGTTTTGGCTCACAATGCAATTCAACCGGCGAGTGCCTGGCTCCTTATAGTTCCTGTAACGGTGGCTACTGCAAGTGTGAAAAAGGGGCGTCCAGCAACGGTATATGGTCAGTGTTTTTCAGCTCTCATAGCTACTGACGTGTTACTTTGTTGAGTCAACTTGTTCCTATTTAGCTACTTCCAGTGTGATACTCGTTTAGAAACTTGTTGTGAAGAATTTACTTTGCATTGGCAGTAACTTTTGGCTTTGTTTTAAGCTTACTTGACTATTAGATCAAACGCAATTTTCTGCTCTTGCAAGTTTAGAGACCTAAGTTCATCTCAGGTAAAATTCCATATTCCATACATATTTCGCTTCCAATAACTACACGAATAAAACGAGTTACTGAATTCCCATTTTAATTATCTATTTTGATTAGCTCCTATGTTCCGCGAAAAGTCTTCCAAAAGATTGAGATTTGTAACTCGATATTCTGCTTTTCTTATATCGATCTACTTACTAGTGAATGCAAGTTTTCAGCTGAATCTTTGAGTTATATTGGTAAAAACCCCTATCGAATTTTTTGTGGAGCTCCTCGTGTGAAATGGACTTGCTCACCGCAGACGTTCGAAAACTTCGTATTTCTATTCTCATTTTCAGCCTGGCATGATGCAACATTTATCTTTTACTTTCATGGATCAAAGAATTACAAATGGTAAATTGAAATGCTTAGACACCTGCTCGAAAACTTTGGTATTTGCATTTTTGGTTCCCTTGATGTGGACTTGTGGAATCCCCCCAGCATAATGGATAGCACACAGGAATACTCGGTGCATAAATGGCGGGCGGCAACTCGAGCATAAATATTTAAATTACAGGGACTATTTCGCTAGCTCATTGAAATCTGTAAACAGCGGCACTTACATTCACTATCTTCAAAGCTGCTACAAAAATCCTTTACGCACATACAACGTCACATACAGTGTACGCTGCGAGCGATAGTGTATTGAAAAATAATGACAAAATTCATTCAGGCGCTGCTGAAAGACGAATCTCGTATCGTTGCACTATGTAGATTGAGAAAATCATTATAATAGGCATAAGAATGGCAGACTAACCAATGAAATGTTACTCGATGTGCGCTAAATAACGTGCAAGGACTAAAAATGGTCGCATTGAGAGACTACAAAAATTCGCATGCATTGACCACATTGGCACTGGTAGACATTGATGCTTAATGCATATTATGAGCTGGTGAAAATCATTCAAACCAGTCCACCACTAATCTACATTTAGGCAGACGTAGTCGAATAACGTCTGTGAGAACTCCTCCTTTCCGATGTTATTTGCCAGCAAAGAAGTTTTCTTTACACGAAATTAGCGCAGGAACACTTCGAGCATGAATGGTAATCACGCGAATCCAACAACACCACTACAGGCTCGTGTGAGCACAAGGCAGTACAACTTGTTTGAAAATATTTTTGAGGATATAGCGGAAAATTTTCAACATGAAGACAGGAAAAATAAGGAAGGGCAGTGGTTGAATGATAGTTGAAATAGTACATAAGATGATTTCAATACGGTTGTGGCTGGAGAGCTTCGGAAACGAACCATATTTAAAGACAATGCACAGGACTCTATGGGAAGTAAAATTAAACTAGAGTCACTAAAGCAAACTAAAGCAGTTCAGCCCGTTGGTTTGCGTCTCTATCGGGTACACTAATCAAATGGCATACGGACGATGATATTCTACCACCGTGCGCTAATTTTTCATCAGAGTTGTAGTAGAACATTCGAAAAAGGATTGAATCACTTAACCAAAACCATAGCAAAAAATTGAGGTTCGTTAATATAAATGGTGGTTGAGAATTTTAACTCAGTTTAAACTTAAGACATTAATGAGTGGGAAACAAATTGAAATCACACAACTGAATGAATCCAACATTTATAACGAGCGGATCTCACTAAAAACTTCTAACAACTGCTGCTCAATGAAATTATTTTGATATTATCGACGCAAAATAATAGACGCTACACAGTACAGGTGTTCTTAAAATTATCCAATTTGAACTTCTAGCTTATAACATGCTTTAACCATGATGGGAGAAGTACGTTAACATTTCTACTCATTTGAGTTTCAAAAGGCTCAGCACGTTAAAACCAGTGCTTGACGAAGTTTAATCCTCATTCGTTGCAGAAAAATGGTGGCAAATTATTAGCTATGAAAACTTTTTATCCGTATTCTACATAACTTCTTCCTTGAAAATTCGAAAGTTGCTGAGGAAACACATGCGGGTGGTGCAGAGGAAACGCATGTTTTTAGAACCGCTAGTACGCGGCGACGGGAGGGGGTATTGACCTTGAACGAATGTAGACAAACGGCCCATACTATGTCGTTTCAGTAGCAGGATGGTGCTACAGCTCTCACGGCGAGAGCATCCATGGAAGTGGTTCGACAAATGTTCCCAGGACATGTGATTCCAAGATTTGGTGATGTTCACTGGCCCCCTCGCTCACCCGACCTGTCGATATGTGACTTCTTTTTGTGGGGATATTTGAAATCAAAAGTGTACATCAACAAGCCTCGCACACTCGATGACCTTAAGAATTCCATTCGTCAGGAAATTGAAGCCGTGCCGAATGAAATGTTGGAGAGAGCCGTCCGTAATTTTCAGAGGAGGATCCAAATTTGTATCCAGCAAGAAGGACGTCATCTCAAAGACATTATTTTTCGGACCTAAATATGGTATGTAATTTCAAAAACTGCATTAAAAAACTTATCATTTAATACTTGTTTTCATTCTTTTCAACCCATTGTGTTCCAGTAATTCATTATTGAAAAACATGCGTTTCCTCTGCACAACCCTGTACTTGCTAATTTTTTTCCAAATCACGAATGAAATTTTGCCCCAATGATTCAACTTGTTAGGTTAGGTACGCTTGAAACCGCATAGAAAAATTTAGTCCAAGCAAACGACCTGTAAATTAATGATTTCAATATCGAACTTAGCATTTTCTTTAGAAAGCAGTGACAAATACTCGATAGACGAGACTAGGTCTTGAATGAGGTTATAGACAGCCCTCCATGCTCCTCACCAGACCTTTCGATACACCCGGCCAGACTGCAAGTAATCGCATACATGCTAATGGTCTCAAGACAAGCAACAGCATGCTCCCACTCACCACTCCTCCTAACTCATTCTTGCTGCAAGTGAGAGGCACCTCATGCTCCCACCTACCATACCGCACAACTCATTCATGCTGCAAGTTCTCGCTCTGCATCATAATGACGACCTTGACAAGCACCCTCATGCTCCCATGTGCACCCACCATACCGCACAACTCATTCATGCTAAAAATTCTCGCTCTGCATCATAATGACGACCTTGACAAGCACGCGCATGCTCCCTACTCACCATACCTCGTAATTAACTCATGTGGCAAGTGATCTCCCAAATGCTGAGCTATTAGGTCAAGCCTCTTCAAGCGCACGTAAAAACTGCTCTTGTCTTCCTAATTCATGTTACCGTTGGTCAATACTGCTGGATACATTGGCTTTGCAAAATTCTTCACTTGTTGTGGGTAAGTGGAAAGTTCCTTACTGAGAGAGTGCGGGTTGGGATGGCAAACGCAATCCTCTCATTTACTCGCCGAAATTTTCCTTTTCATTTATCCATGTTGCTGATCTTGAAAACTAGAGGGATAAAAATTTTGATGTCATACATGGCGCTATGAACATCATTTTGCGTGGGAAAATATTCATTTTGTTCCTGTGAATAGATCTCAATTTTCTAATATGCGTTAAGAACCTTTAATAAGTTATGAAAATAATATACAACTGCCTATTCAATCGAATTAGTTTACGTGCAAATGAAAAACTTCATTTCAGTATTTCAATCGTTATCAATGTTTGATGCCTCTCATTTGAACCAATGGAATATTGTCATATGGGTATCGGCTTCTCATTTTCCAAGCTCTAGCAGTCGTTTTTACTTCCCACTAACTGGGTGTACCCTAAGAAACACTTTTGCGTTCACAAGTTAGCATACTTGTTACTATGTACAGTATATACCATACCTGCTGCCATGAACACGACTGTCCAGACCATTAATTCTAACCGGGGTGTTCCATCTACCCTTATACTTCAAAGTTACTGGAAGAACTCACACTTACTAATCATTTTAGCTCTTCACCATCCTTTAACACATTCATTGCGGTATGACCCACCGATGGGTCGTAGTTAGGTTTTTCCTGCTGCGAAACGACCCATCGATGGGTCGTTTTGAAAAATTCTAACAACCTTTCTAAATTAGTGGTATTTAACAGGCCCAGTTAATGTTTGATATTTACAAATTTGCTTATCACTTTTGACTTTGAATTTAAGTTGAATATTGAACTTCAGTTTAACCCATCGCAACTAACGTGTTAATTTCACAGCCACCGGATGATTACTTCCACTTGTTGTAGTTTTTTCTATTTTTCTTTAAAAATTTGTTCACTACGAAATAGAGCAAAAAATTATTCACTAATGCCAAGATTTGTTTTGACTTCGTTAATCTTGTTCGCCTTTGATTCCGAAGCCCTATGTCATATGTAAGCAAAAAAGTCTGTATAGTTGTTTGAGTTGTTTTCCACTCAGCACAACCAACTAGTAACTGAAAGAAACTGTAATGAAACCGTAAACGACAAGCTCGCTATCATGGAGCTCGCACGCATGACTCTATTGAGGATGTTGATAAGGGGTCTAAGCAACACTTACTTCCTTGTGTTTCTCCTAATCAAGTTGAAAGAATTAAGTTTTCTCAGTTTCGAATTTGTATTTATGCTGGGCATCAGTACGTTTATTATAACGCTAGAACTACCTAAAGCAGTTCAGCTGGTCGGTGGTTTGATAATTTAAGCACAAAGATCTCTATTATTTTCGGATGTTTGACCTACGCAAGTTGAAAATACTGAAACTATTCTGGTGTTAGATATTACAGGAGAAGAAACACGGCTTTGTACGATAGTTATCACATTACACTCGTGGGCTTCTGCTTTATTCAGTGTTTCCTCGCGTTTTTCCGCCAGATGCCCTCCCAACTCAATTACTATTCTTTTTATTAGTTCCATGATTTTCACTCTGAAATTTGATGCGCAGTGCAGTGAATGATACCCGCACCACAGCCAGTCCAACCAACCTTGCTCTAACCGGCATCCTTATCCTCATCATCATCTGCAACAAGTGTATTTCTTCGTAAGTATCGATTATCTATCTTTGTGAGAATCTTTTCTTCTAAATAATGAGTTTTTCTTTACGAGCATTATCTTTTCAGTATCTTTTTTATTTTTGGTTTGATTCCACTCCTTAATATTTTCAACAAAGCTTATATCTTATTTCTCCGTGGAAATTCGTGTATGCGTAGCAGTAACAAAATTGTGCACTTCGTTCGTTAATGAATTTTAAGGTTTAGGTTTATCTTTTACCATTGTTTTTCTTGCAGTGAAGCCATGATAAGACGCTGGCGTCGTTTCTCGAGGCGCTACCTCTCCAGGAACATCGAGGACCAAACCATCTGTCAAATAGACGTGAGGGACAAGTGTTGTCATACTTTCATTTAGAACTCTCGTTTCCTTCACTCGAATGGTTTTACTTCAAACTGATTCCATAGGCTTATATAATTATTATGAAATTCATTAGGCCTCTTCAGTACAATAAAATGCAATGGGATAACAGAAAGAAAGTGAATGACCCATTCTCCGGTGGTTAATCAAGTCCAATGTCATTCATTACACGCCATTCACGCACGGCCGCTTCCGTAGGAGTACGAGGGAAAGAGCTATCTCTTCATTCACAGTCATAAATCTTCGCATGATGGCATGAGTACTTTCATTTTAACGTTAGAAAATGATTGTTTCACAATTGTATAGTCCTACAATTTGATTGTCTTTTCTTGGCATTGCCAGTAAAGCTAAAAATGATGCATTTTTTCCTTCAATGCTATGTTGACGTAACTTTCGGACGATGCACTGGCAAGAGAATCGTCAATGCACATATATCCAATGACATATTCTGATACCGAGAAATAAGTTTCAAATATACATGTCCCTCCCGTGTCCTTTTTATAGAAAATTTTGGCTGGCTCTCGGCTTAGTACTGTGGATTACTGTGAAAGTTTCCTGCTCAGTAATGATCAGGACAATTGTAAGCCTGTTCACAGAATTAGGAAAGAAGCGATTTTCCAGTAACTAGTTCTTGAGCATAGGTAATTTTACGTAATTCAAAATGCTAGGCTCAGGATTTTGAAAATTTTTATCGTAATATCTGGCCTCTTGAAAATGAAATCTGGAGAAGGGTCACCAAAGGAGTAAAACTATATGGGGCAGCCATGATTTTACTGAGCATAGGTACGAACAGTAAAAAATGGATAGAACATTAAATGTATGGCTTGGCCGGCACGGTTCGCCCCGATGACGTAGCGGTGGGAGCCCGGAGTTTAAGCAACGGGCCAGCGCGGTTACCCTCCGCACTCCTCCAGCTCGCTTCAAGAAGTCTGAGTCAGTACTCGTACCTTTAAGAGAAAATATAATTGTAATATTTAATTTTTATACCTTGCAGGGAAACTAAATGGTCATGCTGACGCGGCTCACAAAACATTCGGCCTAGGAATGGCCAAAAACACGCATTTTAGCCCTGTCGACCGTGGAATCGGCTAAATATGCACTTTCCGCATATGTCGCCACGGGAAACAGCAAACGACGTGATTTTCACCGCAAACTCTTAAACTTTATTTAAGATTACTCTATTTTACGAGCCTGCAGTGGCTGAACAATATTAGCCCAAACAATGGCATTTAGCTAACCAGCTAGACTGGTTGCTAGGTTACAAAAGAGTTTAAGCTTATTTGAGCCTAAGGTTTAAAGTTATGTACGGCTCAGACAAAATTTAATTTATAATATCCGTTCGCACTGGCAATTATTAAAATAATCGACGCACTGAGATGGAAAGAGAACACCGCACTGGAATTGCTTCCCAACTCACCATAAAGGACGTGCTTGGAAGGCCGTTCCTCCGTGCAGTAGGGCTCAAGAGACGTGCGCCGGCCGAGGAGCGCCGCTGAGTCGCTGCGACGCCTCCACTGCGTGAGGCGAAGACAGAATGGCGCGAAGTCGCTGCAGGAACTTCTCCATGCCGCGCCGGGCCACGAGAGCGCAGAGCTGCCCCGGCTCCAATCTTCGGTTTGGAGCTTCACGAAGAGCTTACATGGTTATGAAGAAGTTCGTATTTTCACGATAGTTGACATCCAATTTTTCTTCATAGAATAATAAACAAAAATAGAATCTTGAATGAAAATGTCTTACATCTAGGTCCCAGGTAAACGACGATGATGTCCCGAAACCAAGGAGAGCTATTGGAGCTTCCTTTCCTGGTGACCGAGTGCTGAAGCCTGAAGCGCTGAAGTGCTTCCAGCTCTCAAGTGTTGAAGCGCGTCCAGAATCTGATAATTTTCGGTAGAGCTCGTTTGCGTTCTTAATCTGCAGGTGACTCAAGAAGAAGAGCGGTAATCAAGAACAGCAAATGTGTCATGGTTAGGCTTGTTGGTAGACAAGCCCAGCACAAACGTTAACTCTTTCCATAGTGCGTTTGAGTTTTACTATTGAAATTAGATTTGTTTTAATTGGTGTCACAAAAATTAAACTTACATTTTGCCCATGGCATGTTTTATTCTACATGGCCCTTCTGTCCTCAAAGTTGAAGGGTCATTTTGGGCTACACCGTTTTTAAGCCGTTTAGATATTTTGTGAGCATCGAAAAGTTTACTTCACTATCTTCTTTGTTCAAGGGAAATAAGTTTAAGTCATTGTAGAAGCAAATCACAGCTACGCTCACGGAGTTCTAGAATCCTTTTCGTTCTTTTTGTGGTGTATTGCTACGCCAGGCACGTATTCCTACGCGCGGCCAATCACAGGGCTGCACCCATCAGCGGGTTGCTTGTGTACACATCGTAATTTGTGTTCACGGAAGCTTTGGTGTTCCAATGTGTTTATTCTGTTTAGAATTACACATGCGACGTTTTTTACGTTGTAAGCTGCTCCGTTTGAGTGGCAGGAGGTATTTTGAGGGATCTACTTCCTGACGTATGGAGCGTCGATAGGTGTGCCGGCCTTGGGATTATTGCGTCTGCTGCTGCCGAGTGAGGTTGAGCGCGTTTGAGCTTCCGGTTTCGCTCTTGAAGTATCGTTGCGAGATACTTGTGTTGTGTTATTTTCCTTGTGCTGAGACACAAGCAGGTAGGACCTGTAGGCGTGTTGTGTGCCTGTGTGTCTGAGTGTGTTCAGACTCACCACACTAGCTTGGAGCTAGTGTGTGCTTCCGTTTCTGCCGTGAAGTGTGCTCGTTTTCACGGCAGCGTGTGTTCACACTGGGTGTGCCCTCTGACACACGAGCTCAGGTGTGTGTCTGGTGTCGGCTGTAGGGGAGGTTTGGAGGCCGACCCGAGCTCTGGGAGCTCGGCTTTGAGATCTTGGGTCTCGGGATTTGCACATCCCACAACACTTTTATTTTCTCTTTTTATATTGTTGATAATTACGAGAAGTTGAAGACCACAGTTACGCGACATCCTAGATGCCTAAATGCATATTCCTGACCAAGTAAGACCAGAAGAGTGCTAGTATATACATAATGTCCCGTAACTGCTAGTCAAAATATCTAATCAAAAAGGAACAATTACGCTCGTACTGCAGAAACTTTCTCCCGTTAGATCGTGATGTTTTGGTTAACCCTTTAACGTCCCAGAGGACACCAGTGTCCTCTTTCAAAAATACCCTCAATATATTGTATTTTTTGTTCAATTAGTTCCCTAATGTGTTCTTTGAAGTTCTCTGCCGGGTGGCAGTTCCTATCCCATCCTGATATTGGTGACTGACTGATGCCAGCGCCAGTTTAGTGACGGTGGTTGTGTTAACGGTAATATGAGTACAAAAATTCGGACGTTAAAGGGTTAAGTGATAGTGATATCAAAATCTCTCTGCTGTTCTATTGTTCCAATATAGTCTTGTTCATTTCTTGCAGGAAGACCGCATAAGCAGTTTCTATTTACACTTCCGAACACTTTTAGAGGCTAATGGTCATTTGCCAGGTTACGTGAGAAACGTCCCTTTGAGGAGTAACTCTGTTTCGCTAGGTAAACACTCAGTGGCAATTTACGATCCTGTTGATTTTACTGCTTTATATGAGGTCCAGATCATTAATGCTGGAAGATGATGAAGATGAGCGACTTTAGAACACTTTCTCGATCCTTGATGTTGCCAGTGTCGAGTCACTAATTTGCTCATGATCGTTAGTCTTTACACAAGAATGGTCAGCCAGTTTCGATTATTTTAAGAGTAGTTTAAACCAGAGGTTCCCGAACTTTAACCCGCGCACGGTCGCGCATCCCTCAGAAAAGTAGTCAATTTACCCGCGTTACTCTGCCGTTCCCTGTTCACTTACCGTAATAGGCAGAGATGTAAAAATATGAAGTAATGAGTAAAAAATGTTGCTTTACACTTTGATGTTGTCAGATTTTTGATAACTTGAACCGTTTCTTTGTAATATGGAGTCAAACTCCGTAGATTTTTGCACAACATTGCTTCAAAGAGATCAATGGCCATTTTTGTGTTTTGGGAACAATGTAATGTTTTTCACTGCTATTTTATGCAGAAAATCCTTCCAAACCTGCTGATGTTTTTATTTTTCCTCTACAACAATTAGAAAAAAAGTTATGACCATTTATGTCTACTAGGTGTTATCCATTCTTCGTTTTAGTTCCTACATAAATGCATGTTTGCATGTCTGGTTATATTACTGTAAGTATAGTGTTTCGAAACTTGTAATTTTCACACAATATGAATAAAATACTGCTCTACACGCTACTGACTTCAGATTTGTCTTATTTGCCATTTTTACGAAATAAGGCGAAATAAGGCCCTGAGTAGTTTCGCTGGTAACTGAGGCTGCCACTGACTGTTCGCACGCACACCCTCTCACGGTCGCCTCATTTACCACACTGACTGTGCTTACCCCTCCCAACTTCCAAGTGGTTGGAGCTCTGCCTTAACCCCCACAATGTGGGGGTTTCTGGCTCCAGCTGTGTAGCACTCGCTGAGACGATCATTTTGGTGTATAACAACTTGGGGTTATGCCTTACGTCTGGCAACCAGTGAGCCTGGTAAATGAGGCGACCAGTTACAGTGCGCGGGTTAACATGCCAAGGACCCCCCCCCCCCCCCCCCCCCCCAGATACTTAATCCCCATCCGAGGACCCCCAGCCAATGAAAAGTTATTATTACCATACCAAGATACCCATTACATGATTATTTTGTAGTAAATTTACCATTTGCATATTTCTACACAAAGAAAGTATAAAAATGAGCTTTTAAAATATTTTCAATTTTTTTGTAGGCTTAAATTAAATTCAAAATAAAATTGGTAGAAACAGCTACAGTAGATATATGATTACACTCATTTCAGTATGTACTATCACCACAGATAACCAAAAATACGAAATACTTTCATAAAAAAGTGCGGATTTAAACACAAAGCTATCAAACATTTCTTGTTCAGTGGAATGGATGGGCTTGATGGCTCCTACGCAGTTGATCAATGCGGGGCTTGATGTTAGTGAGTGCCAAACGCATGTCGTTGTCCACCTGTAGGCGTGCTCTGGGCTTGGTTTTCAGTATTGTCAACGTGGAAAGTCCTTTTTCGCACAAGTAGGTTGGGGCGAATTGTGAAATGTATTTCAGAGTCTTCTTAGCCAGAGCAGGAAATTCAGTTCTTGAGTAGTTCCAGAACTCTGTCAATGGAAGCGCAGAGATCTTTATTTTCATACCCCCATCAGATGAAAGTTCAATGAGTTTCTCTTGCGATTTAATATCAAGATGTGCACCTTCCCCGGCTGCGAAAGGGTTTCTAATCTGGGTGAGGTGGAAATTTTCCGGTTCAGGGCAAAACTCCCTGAAGTAGCTTTGCAGATGAGATAGATGGGACACAATGATGGCGGTGATGTCTTCAATTGATGTCATGCATTGTTGGTAATGAAATGGAAATATTTCAATGACTCCTTCCCGGCATTTGCTTTTCCACAATAACAGCTTTTGCATGAATGCACGAACTTTTTCCTGCACATTCAAATTGCTTAACTCAAAACCTTGCATGCTCTTGCTGAGTACATTTAAATGTCGGAATATTTCTGATGGGTATGCTAACTTTAGCATCCATGACTTGTCCACAAAATAGATACAAAGATCTGATTCAGGTGATGAGAGAAAAACATCTAATTCTCTCCGCAGTGCAAAAACACGATTCAAAACTGTTCCACGCGATAACCATCGCACTTCAGAGTAAAGCAGCAAGCCATAAAAATCAGCATCCATTTCGTGACAACGGGCTTCAAGAAATCTATCTTTTCACAGTTCGATTTTTTGCCTTGAATAATATGAAAAGAATCTAAGAATGATGCTTTCGGTGCTCTGTGACGAAGTGTGAATTCCTGTTAGGATGTTTTTGATTGGCCAGCTACTGATGACTCTTGTCGTTTGAGGAAATCATTGAATTTTGTGGCCTCAGTTGGATGTTTTAGTTGTAAATGTCTTTGTAGTTTCGATGATTTCATTCCTTCATTGCAGAGTTTCTGCAGATAACACACTTCGGGTACTCCACTCCAACTTTTTTTACCACAAAAGTAAACCAATATGCAATTCATGAGGAATTATACTCTCTAGTTTTGATTTTCTTTCCTTTGTACAAAAACTACTTCCTTCACTTTGTCTTGATGAAATAGCAGTGGAAAGCTCATCAGTCGATTTTAGTTTAAAAACTTCTCCGTCTTCAGTTCACACTCTCTGTGAGCATAACATGAAGCGTGAATGGATGGATATAAATAGTAATTGAATAGAAACGGAGCAGTCTACAGTTACAGGATATTTAGGGAAACTTACCAAATGCAGTTTTGTTAATTATAAATTACTGACTACGGATACACTGTCCTTTTTTTTAATATTATAGCAACATATAGCGAATGCCATCTGCATACAATGCGAATGTGTAGCAGCCAGACCGATCAGACAGCCAGAGTCTAAATGGACTTGGGGCCAGACTGCCGGTCACAAGACTCACGAGAGTGACAGTTGGACTGGCGTAGGATCGAAGCTGCTACGTCGTAATAAATTCAAATTAAGCTAATGATATTGATCTGAAAATAAGATACAGAATACCTAACGATACATAGGCTTTCTTCGACATTTTCATACATGCCAAAAACCCACCACACACATTCTGGAAAACATAACACACGCACCACAAAAGTAAACACAGTGCTCCAATTAAGCCGCTAGCAAGGGTGAGCCAACCAACCTAATTCAAATGTTATGACAGAAATATTATAGCTGGCTGCTTGCACACCAAAATATCGATACCACCTATTATAATGACAGAGAATCATCGTTGTATATTTTTATATATATTTTGTCAGGAGTTAATTTTTTCATTGTGTCGCGGACCCCCTAGGACCTCCTCAGGGACCCCCAAGGGTCGGGGGACCACAGTTTGGGAACCACTGGCTTAAACACCTACCATAGTCGCCCCCTTTAGCCACGAGCACTTCGCCAGGTACTTTGTGGAAGGCTCTCTGAATCTAGAGATATACATATGAGGTTCACGACTTCCATGTTGTTGTACGTTCGATCACTTCTCTTCAGATACATTGTGGTAAAGTTACCTTTTCCCCGAGTCTGAGCAGTCTTTTCCCCGAGTCTTTTCCGAGTCTACAATTAAAATTCGGGCCGGGCTATTTTCATCACACGGCTATTAATTAATCGTTACCTTCTTTTACTGAGGGCTAATGCGTGGTTACTTTAGCGATAAGTGAAAGTCTAGTTATGATTTGGCTGAGTTGTTTTGTAGTGTACCAGTACCATATTGCTGCATACGAGCATAGT
Organism: Morinoia aosen; assembly: GCA_030386875.1. Taxonomy (NCBI): domain Eukaryota; kingdom Metazoa; phylum Arthropoda; class Malacostraca; order Amphipoda; family Talitridae; genus Morinoia; species Morinoia aosen. Next base: position 16,898,915 of record CM059575.1, on the reverse strand, counting down.
AGTCATTGGTTAGTGTTACTGGGGGATGAACAAGTATTGAAATGTTGTGTACGAACGGATTATTTCATGGCCTTATCGTCCAATAAGACAAGGGAAATATCGCTGATCATAGGGTTTTAATCATAAAATTACATTCCTGATTTTTTCAACAACAATCGTCTTAAAAGTTTTCATCCTGTGCTTTTATTTTTCGAGTAGAAAATGCACCAAGTTGAATTCATAAAAGTCACTCATTATTCATTGTTCACATGAAAAAACTCCGTGTACTAGCTTTTACATAAAGATTAAATTGAACCTAGAAAGCCTGTTTAGCGGCCGCGTATGTAGGATTCTTATTCAGGCGTGTCACATTGCAAGACAGCGAGCTCTCAGCTGTGTGCCAATAGTGGTGAGCCGGGCTCTGCAGGTGAAGCTTATAAAGACTAGCGACTAGCGAAGGGGGTTTTCTAAACGGTTGGGTCACAATTTCAGCTTGAACTTATGCTCCATTATGTCAACCAAAAGTTGTTTTTAAAATACTGTTCAGGAATCCACGAAAAAAATTCTGCGAATTAGATTTAGAATTTGTGAGCTTTGATATGCAGATAAAACAATAGCAGGTATTGACAATTTGGGAATTTGATAATTTTCGAGTTTTTAAGCCTTTGATAATTCGAGAATTTATAGGCTTTTGAATTAATCATTAGTGCGTGGTGAATATGACACAATCTAAGAGAAAACGTCCGCACAAACACATTGACGGGAATAATTTTGTTGAATTGAAAGATGATGCAATTGAACATTTACTTCCATCTCCGCAACAAATAAAAATAAAGTTTTCTATGTCATCTTGTGAGTATTTAAAGCTGTAAGAGCTGACACAGATAATTTTTTCCTACTGTTTCAATTTTCTTTGTCCTTCAGTAAATTAATTTATTTCTCGTTCAGCATCTTCCTTGTTCAGCAAGCTCGCCCTCTAACAATTAAAGAGTGAAATAAACATGTATAATTTTGATTTTTTCATTTTATATCTCATTTCAGAGCAAACTGTGATTTTTTGTAACTTTATACTCCCCTGCAAATATTGATATAACTGGAACTAATGCAATAACCATTTTTCAGGCGTACGGCACCTACCACAACCCACGCGGCACCTCCAAGTCTCCTTCCTACGTCCTCGGCAACCACGACTTCTACGCGTCTTCCGATGTGAGGGTTCTCTCTATACTCTCCTTCTCTCTTTCCTCTCGCTCTCGCACTTCTTCTTCTTCCCGAGGTTACTGAGAAAAATTTTGAGGAAAATCATTGAGTATTGAAGCGGCATTTAATTAGCATGACATATGAAGTCTTATTAACATCAATGAGTAGCAAATAAATCAGTAAGTGGACAAATTATTTCCATTATTTAACAGTTTTTGTTTAGGGGGAATTAAAAAATAAAACGTAGCGTGATAGTTTCAATAATGCCCCTGCTGAATATGCACACAAAGATACTAGGGTTTTCTTTCTGACGAGAGGGTGACTAAATAGAATGCCAACACCTCCTGTTGATGGAGTGCTGCTTGAGCTAACATGAATTCATGTTGTCTTGGACGATTTTTGGGAATGCTGTGAAACTCCTACCAGAAATAACAGTAATACTAAAATTCATTTTGTACAAAAAAGAATTGAAATATTCTTTCAGGCCATTTGCACGGGCACTTCAACAGACCTACTTCAGTATTATATATTAACGTCTTAAGAACATAGGAACACAGCGTTAGTCACCTCAAGTCTGACAGTTGCCGTAAATTCGACCAGTCAGGGTACACAAAGCCACCACAATCCAAGCTCTTTTTAAGGCTAATGAAGCTCCCAGAAAAGAGTAGTTGTCATTCAAACGTGCCGCGGCTTTGACTTCAGGGACTTGAACATCGTTTCCTTCATGTCGAGAAATAGATTCGTACATTACTCAAATGGATTTTATCGAAAATGTTACTTTTATAGAAACGTTAGTAAAATAGTTCAAAACGGACAGAAGCTAAAATTTGATTTTTACACCTGCTCTAACACTCCTACGTAACGATTCAATTCAGTCTACATAGTTTGAGTGCGTAGACCAAATTTGAAACAGTACTAGATTATTTATTTATTTTCCCCTATGATCATTTTTAAGTCCAGCAACATCACACAGAAATGCAAGACAAAGTAAAAAAGCTATGACGGGATTTTTTTAGATATTTCCTTTCTTGCAGCTGCATTTGAGGGCTGCATTAGGTAATACATGATGTTACCAAATGGCTGTTCTAAAAAGTCAATCGCATCAGACGCGGTTCTTGTTTAGACTTCTATAGTCGGCATTGCACACTCGTGTTTTCCGTCTATCTGTCGAGCGGTTAGTTTGGGAATAGTAAAGATTGATTAATCCTTCCATGCAGCACGCTTTTGATTATCTCAATCGCTTTAAATTTAAGTGCTTTAATTCAAGTGACCATTACTCCAAAACTTTCGTATATATAGCGCTGCTTTTCGCCTAAAAAAAATTTCTATTACACGCAGCCTTCGAATGATCTTTGGCCTCCGGGCTCAGTTTTAGCATGAATGTTGAAGCAGTAGCGTTTAGCCAAGTCCTTAGTTACTATTTACGAAAAGTACAGTGGCGCTGTGACGTAGCGCTAAGAATCAGTAGTGCTTAGATGGTATTCAACTTCGAAGTGGTGTCAAGTACTGTTCTGATGCGTTGTTTAAAATCAGCAGTGTTTAGCTGAGTATTGAGTTGTAACGTTACATCTCGAAAGTATTTTAGTGATTTTTTAAAATCTTAATAAGCTCGTTTCTAATTTCTCGGCTCCTCAGCACCATTACAGATTGGTGCTAGGTATCCGTTTAGGATCAAAATTCTGGACACGAACCCGTGAGATGATTGCAGTAATGGCACTGTACAACATTGCTCGTTTAAAAATATGCGTTTACTGACAACATCACGTGCATTGATATATTCTAGGATCCAGACCTGGACTGGGCCATTGAGCTGTCATTGCGGGAGACGATGCGCAGACAGAGTGACTGCAGCACACGGCAGCCCCCTCGCTGTGCTGTTGACGAAGAGACGACCTCGCGTGTGGACGATTATGAAACTATCGCTGAGAGAGCGACAGACAACACCACATCTGATGGTGGTATAAATTTACACACTATGGTACCTCGCAGAGATAGCAGCCAAGCTGCCTTCAGTCACAGTAGAAATTATCAAACCAATAACGGCGATGTAACCACCATAAACGATAGCAGAGAAGAAGGATTGAGAATAGCTGACAGCCTGTTATAGCGAACGGAGTAACGCTGACAGTTAGACGTTGTCAGCCACAGTGCGATTCATGAAGGAGGATAGACCTGTCACTAAACATAATAAGTAAAACATATTCTTCTGATGATAATAATGACTCTGGAAGTGATTCATAGTTCGTAAATTGCGACGTAAATTTTGATAACATGGTGTACGTGTTATATGTGTGGTGCGGGTGTAACAATGGCAGTGTGTGGTGAATGTGTGGTGCAGGTGTTACGCTGGCAGTGTGTGGTGAATGTGTGGTGCAGGTGTAATGCTCGCTGTGTGTAGTGAATGTGTGGTGCCGGTGTAACGCTGGCAGTGTGTGGTGAATGTGTGGTGCAGGTGTAACGCTCACGGTGTGTGGTGAATGTGTGGAGCAGGTGTAACGCTTGCAATGTGTGGTGAACGTGTGGTGCCGGTGTAACGCTCGCAGTGTGTGGTGAATGTGTGGAGCAGGTGTAACGCTTGCAATTTGTGGTGAACGTGTGGTGCCGGTGTAACGCTTGCAATGTGTGGTGAATGTGTGGTGAATGTGTGGTGCAGATGCAGCACTCAAATGCTAGCATCGTACGTCGAAGCTAAAAAAACGTGATGCGTTGATATTCGTACTTTCTAAGCGCAAATGAAAAAGGTCTAAAACCAGAAAACTGATATAAAATATAAAAATTAGATTAAATTGAAATGCATGACAGTTGCAGTACTAAAATTATAACTGTATTTATATTGTTGACAAGGCACGGTGACTGCCGTTCAACTGTAAATGCTGTTTACACTACAGATGATTATGTACGTATACAAGACGTCGAAGTGAGAGATAAGTTGCTGACATCTTTTTAAGCTTGCTGAGGTATTGTAGATTGTTCATTATAATTCAGTATAGTTCCATGGCCTTATTTATAGCAGATGCAATCAAAAACTCATCTAAAATATATTTTCTTCCTTTGTGAAATTTTAAAGACGCATTTGATAAAGCAATGTTTTAATGTTATAAAATGAAAGGTCAAATGTGATTCATTTGTATTAATAATCCTTACTGATATATGTAGTCTCTTTTAGGTGCATTACAATTCCGGTTCTTTCAGTTACGATAATAAGCAGTTAGACAAATTTAATCTGGTTCCATAATTTTTTCCTGCTATATATATTAGAGTACACCACGGTCATGAATGGCAACATCTGATAATGCTCAAACGAGCAGGCAGATCATTTAATTGGGTTGCTATTCATAGAAAAAACCTAAATCTCTCGTTATTTCAATAAGGGAAAAAGCGTGCTGAAAGCGTGTATTGTGCACGTTCTACTACCGCTTGAATTTTTTTACAGTGTTCATTTAGATGCAGACACCAAACAATAATATTGATCTTAATTAATAGATAATGTCACCAGTGATTTAAAGATAATGTTTATCTTCGTCTGGTAGTGAAACATGAATCACTGATACGCTCCTTGAACACTTGTAAGAGTTCCACACAAAACTTCATGTCATTCAGATTAGAAAATGAACACATGTACTAATGTATATATAAAGGTGTGTATCAATTAAACTATATACCCATAAAATTATGATAATCTTGCATGTTTGAATACCTGGTTGTTTACTTGCTTATCACCGTCTACCCGGCCATAAGTAATGAGATGGGAGAAGATTCTACTTCGTTTTCAAATTGTAGACGATTCAAACCTTTCATTACTACGTAGGAAAATTTGGAGCTCGTGTTTGGTTCAATTCTTCTTTTAGATACCAGAAGCTGTTTCGTGGAGCTGGCTTGCTATAAATGTTTATTCTAAGAAGGATATTTCTCATTTTTCCTTCTGCAGTTTTCCGAACAAATATTTTCAAATACCACTAAATCATTTTTACCTCTATTGGAAGCATGAAATAGCAATAAATGTTAGATTAGAAACTGGATGTTAAACGAATCTAGCTTAACGGGTCAAATAGTAGTCTAATGCTATGTAATGAAATATTTACGTAATGGTGTACATATGTATGGTGAGAGTGCCAACGAAATCATTTACCTTTTAAAATGCTAGTGCTTACGATTAAAAAATTACATTATAAATGCCTAACAGAGAATTATAGTTAGAAGATAAATTTTTTAAACAAAAAATAAAATGAAAAACACACAAACAAAAAAAAACCCTACGAGAAATGTTAGAGCAGGGAATGTTAAAATCTTGCTTTTAATTATTTTCACGCGACAACAAACAGAGAGGTGCTACTAATTTGGCGACGTTCTTTAGGTAGGAGCTGAGTTATATATAAGAGTGATCATAGAACGTGAAGCTCGTAGTAAGTTGCGACAGCTGTTCCGTCGCAACCTTCATTAAACAGCGATGAAGGCACGTACACTCACCCCTAGCTCTAAAGTTTTTTGGTTTTAGTGAGTGGTCTGATTATTAATCGAAGTTTTGTTTATCCGTATAAGGATGACTTGGAGGATTTTTAATCTATTTCGTGATAAAGCAGTTTTGGGTTATGAACTAAGTCATCTCTTGTCATCGTAGCATTGTGATTTTCATTGCATGGGTTCTTGGTGCCTCTTGGAGCAAGGTACAAGGTCGGGAGAGCGTAGTCGTGGTCGCGCCTATATGAGAGCGATTACACTGTGCTCCATTCCCATGATAATTGGTATATTCATAGAAATTATTATGAAAGTTACTCATTCTATTATAGTCATTTTAGAAGCTTTTTTGTGATCAGACCTATAGTGGGGTTACCTCCTTGATAAATAATAACAATTATTTGATACTGTTCTCCATTATTCGATTGGAGGTACACTCATTTTATTTACATGCTATTGGGCATTGGTTTTGGTGATATGGCTGGTGGGCGGGAATGAATGATGGTCTGCGAGACGCTGTCCTTTTCTATTTTTAAAATAAATGTATGCCCTGCGAATGTTTTGGTATGCGTAACTTGCATTTATCATATTTACGAATGCTTCTTTGAAGCCCTGAAAGGGACCGTGAAGTAACTTCTATTTTACTGAAATTTGGTATGTAAGGTGAATAGGTGCTGCATGTGTCATTCTCATGACGTTGTGGGCATTCACTTTTTTACCATTCAAGTAGATATCAACATCAGTTGGTCTCTGGTATACCATCAGGATGTGACCGTTACTAGTTCAGCAAAAATAAATGGATGAGAACTAACGTACTCGTGATAAATAAAATTTCTAAACTGACATCGTTCATGTATTCATTTGCTACAAGAAATATCGAGGGAAACTGAGTTCAACGCCTCCAGGATTTTGATCATTCTCTGTAGCTGAGACGCAATCATCGAGATAAGAACTAAACATGTAGCGAATGTGTAGTGGATGTGTTCCAGCCACCTTACCAACTAAAATTTACGATTGCTAAAACGTCCATCTAAAAATCCAATTATCGCATAATAATCACTCCCAATATTTTTGGAATAATAAATTCAAGCAACTTTATCCATAATCCATTAAAATTGTGCACCAAAATAATACGTCCCTGTAAAATGTAATCCAAAATATTTAGAGACGTCCCATAGACGCATCGTGGCAACATTTGTCGACACCAGACGCTGACTTTTAAAAAATCACTGCTTTGTGCACATCTCAGTTTTCTGACTGGACCCACGAGTTCATCACAACACAACCCATCCCTAAAACAATTAGGGATATAGCACAATACTCGCACCTTCCTGCAGTGTAGCCACTCAACCATCACAACGGCTAAAAGAATACTGCCTCTTTCAAGTTCCAATTCTTACAACTCTCCCAAATACTTCTGCCGGATTGTCTTTCGAATCCTGTCCGGTTCTCACTTCACAATAATAATTACCCAAACCGTGTTTGCTCACCGGTTGTTCTTACTCTAACGGTGACAGTTGTCCGCCCTTACAATTCATAACACTTGAATTCACCTCATTGGCGACACGTCACGCAAACCCCAAACGCATTCCAAATAACACTTCTCATTACACGCCTTCCGAGTCGGACCCTTGAGCGCAGCGACGGAAGTTCTCGCCTCCAAAGAGAAGATCCTCAAGGACGCCTCAAGACCCCACGGATCAAGTCTCGCCTCAGCATTCCATCAATAGAGAATAAAATCAGGCGAGCGTAAACTGACTTTCACTGCCCTTCAAGTAATGGTAAATGGGCTCTCTTTTGATCAGTAGAGACGCCAGTAGTCGCGTCCGAACACCGTACCAACCTCCTTCTGAGGACGAGTCAGATATTTCTCCATGTATCTAGTAAGTGTCGCCTTCTCCGGTGACTGGTGACCCGTTATTACCGAATGCCTTAAGCCTTGCTGACGACTCCAGAACATCCACTGGAGTACAAAAACTTGACTTAAAATTTCAATAAAAAGCGACAACCCGAGAATTTCACAAATGCATCTAAGAATACCTTAGTGAGCGAAAGTACTAGTTTCAGGGATTTTAAGGCGGCGGGTGGGTCAATTGGTTGTGCAATAGGTCTGAATGACACTCATCTTATGTATGCATTTAATTACATTAAATGATTTTATCAATATCGTGGAAAGGCTTACGTAAATATCCTTTTTTGAATATATGTACAGCTAAATTATTCGATTTCTTGAAAGTTTTTCAGTAATTTCAAATGCACTTAAATGATAATTATTAAAATCCTCGACAGCAAAAAAAACATGGCAAAACGCGGCACATCCATAAGGAATGTAAATTATGAAAAGAAAGCACAATGTACGCTTTACATTATTCGTCATATTCTGATACCAAATGAAAATTTGGAATTCTAATTCCGTAATCCATCAAAATTTAAAATTAAATAATTACAGGACTAGTGATGAACTAGATGAACACATACTAATATTTTCCAAGCAGTTGTCAACAAGAACTTGTATTACACGAACTACACAACTTTTGCAAATCTAAAATTAAAGCAAATATTGGTTTTGTAAATACAACGTATCGTTAGAATAATATCACTCTACAGCTTCTAGTGCTATTTTCTCTATAGTTCTGCCGTTTTGGCTATGTATGTCATACTTTTTGCAGTCGAGAATCTTAGAAAATAAAATACTGTATAAGTTGCGAAGATTGCTGATCTTCTAAAAAAGAAATAGTTTGCCATTCAAGTTTTCTATGGTGTAGTTGAAGAAAGATTTCCATGGCAGTCCATAGAAAAATCAAAAAGTAAAATAGGTCTTCTTTTTAGAGTTCTAGTTATCTAATTTCAGTTGACAAATTGCTAAGAATGCAATCCCATACATGGGAGCAACACACACGTAAATTTGGAAAAGGTAAAGCTATCCTCTTGGCCGCCTGTAGCTTCACTTACGAACAACCACCCAACTCTTTGTGATGAGAAAATTATAGAACAAGTATGAACATATGAAAAACATTTAATTTTCAGTTAATATGATACATGAAATTCATAAAATTGGGTTCTGAAATGTCTTACCGTGAAGATCCTTAATTGGTAAACAAGTATTGTTATTATAATAGCCATATCAATAACTGAATAGAAAATCGTTTTTGTTTGTGCTCACTTGCATTGATAAGAAGGAATAATTAGCTCAGGCTTTTGCAATGTAAGGGAATAATTTTGAAATTAAACATCGGTGGATGTAAATTAATATTGCGCCTTCGCGTAAAAAGTTGATGTGGTTGACAATCGGAACTATTTTACGCGCTTATATATCAACCAGTGAATCATGTTCGGAGAAAATGTTCATGATATTTCACGCAAAAATAAAACTGGTGGAGTCAGAAAAAAAGAAACAATTGCTGTACAATGCTAACCAAAACATTTTACAACACGAATTGAGGAATTCGTAAAGTTGAATACCTAAATAATGTTGTCATAATGTACTCCCGAGCATCAGAAATGAGAATTTGTCGCACCAAGCCAACAAAACATTATACGACACGAATAAAAATATTCAAACAAACATTCACACTGCTTAGCCTGTATCTCATCGATTTTTTTCAATAGACTGAGAGGATAGACTTGCACTTAGATACTAATTGTACAAAAAAAAGTTTATTTTCTAATCTTAAACCTCTCTTCATAAATCGTTAGAGCAAATTGGTCCTCAACTACAAACTATTGTCAGTGGAAGAGCACAACGATATCATTAGAGATATTTTGTTATTCCCCGGGGAAAGCGTCATGGCGTCCTGGCGTTAGTTATAAGGCATTTGAAAATCCAATGTACAAGGTGATATGTATCAGGCTTGATTGGAAATAAAGCATCCGTAGATGCCTTCATTATTATTATTATTTCTTACAAATGGACATTGTAAGCTGGTAGTGGGATTCATTTCAATTCTCTGTCAGTTAACGATGCTTAAGTTGAATTTTTTGCGCATTACACTTGTCATTGAGCTTTGCTTATCAAAGAAATACAACGGAGTAATTTTCATTCTGGGTTTTTTATCCAAACTCATCACAGCAACAATGACAAGATCAATAAGCTATTAACTGTCACGTGCCAAATTGATCGCACAGGCGAGGCGGTTTTGTAGACCACTGGTATATGTTGTTCATATATAACAATCAAACCATGCGTTTCTCAAACATGAAATAGATGCAGAGAATAGGACTGACAACAAAAAAATACATTTTATCCACCAAAAAAAAAATTTAGAGCAGTGAGACGTGGAATATTCTTAAGCCTATACAAACGATTCATTCAAATAACTATGGTAATTAATACATGAGCTCTCAAGTTTTTTATCAGTTTTCCCAGTGTGATATCTTGAATAAAACTTAGAATGATGCTGGTGATAAAGACATTAAGCGTTTAACATAATTTTAAATTGGCTATTACGATCATTTAACTAGAAACCGAAATAAATTCCTAGAGTACTTTACTTCAGCGAAACCCGTTTTCGCTGCAATGAAATTAGGGCATGGAAATCGATGTCTTATATCAATTGTGAAAATAACTGTTACGGAGCATTGAAAAAAGGCCTGCATGTCATTTCTCATCTAGATAATGATGAATCTAGTTGTCAATAATTAGCTGTCGCCTATAAATTCGATGGTTCAAAATAATTAGCTTAATACTGCTTCGAAATAAAGCTAATTCTTTTTATTTTTTTAACATGCAGCTCTTACTTGTATCGTTATCTGGCATGGTGATTGAATAATATTAGTTTCAATCTGTCGTCTTTCGGTAGAAAAGTGTTTGATCAGCCTAATGTACGTTCAAGTTAAGTGTCTAGATTAAATAAAATAGTAAACGTTCAATAAAGCTTCTATAATATATAAGTTTCCCTAGAAATCACTGACCTTAGTCTGGAACACAAGTAGTTAGTAATACTTTAAGCTATCCTATGAAATAGTTTTCAGTAATTATTTTATTGTTGTATTGTTTGCAGAAATGAATCGCTTAAAAGTGTTTAAAATGCTTAAACAAAGTTAGTATCATGGTTCACTGCGTCAAAAAAATATTTACAGCTATCTTTATACAAGTCACGTGTTTCGGTTTCTCAGAATACAGAAAAATCAATAAAAATATAATTTAAAGATTAGGGTTCATAAACTATTCGCTTCGTCTATTCTCATATCGTTAATTGACTGAAAACAGTAAAATTTATTTTAGCATAAATGTTTGTTCGTTCTAAACGTACGTTTCGTACAATGCTCTCTGTAAATTATATTGGCAGGCTCATTTCGATTACTAGACAATTTTTCATGCCTGTCTCATTTGTGTTTCATATTTTTAAAGTAGCCGTAAGCATGTTCACCCCGGTTATCGTGCACCATGTTCTCAAGTTATAATTGTTGGGCAGTCAGGCGTTCGTTTTATCAATACCGTTATTTATATTCATTCATCTTACTCTGAACGCATTGGCCATTTTTGTGCAGTTGTGCGAGCTATAGTCTGTCAATGCGGAGACTATAATTTTTAAGATGTTCCTGTTTCAGCGTATCAACGTTTTCCTTTTCGTAAATCAGTGAATAGATCATTTTTATGTTTCTCCTTAACTCAATCGGAAACTAAGAGAGTATATCTATGTCACTCTTTGCTACCAGTTGATTCAACCACAGTAATAGATGTTATAGTGCTGTATGTGATATTTCCACTAATTAAATGTAATGGCTTTGAAATAAATTGAAAAAACATTTAAGGACAGCGTCCGCCATTGGGATCCAGGATTTTGAGACCATTTGAGTACAGAAATTTTTGCTGCACTATGAAGTGTAGGAGGTCAGGTACATCCTGTGAAAAAATGAGACTCATACGTTCACTGGTTCGCCCGCTACGGGGGTTTGAAGAATGGAGGGAGAGAAGGGGGAAGTGGTATTTTATCTTGTTACACCTCCTCGTTGGCACATTCTTCACGGCGCGACGTTGCTATGTCATCTCCTATGTCTCTATATTACTCTATAATGATTTCAGGGGTCTAACCTGAACCAAAAATTTGTACAAAATTTTAATTAAAATTGTTTACATGTCTTTGTTTGCCTATAATGAAAACCTCGAACTTTGGGGTTTCAAAATCGTTCTTCTCCGACAGTTTTTGAGATACAGTAATGATTTTAGTATCATTGGATGCGGAAAAATAAGGGTTTTTATAGAAACGCCAAAAAATTTTAAAATTAATTTTTGTTCAAAAGTTATGACGTCATAAATCCGAATTTTTTCGAAAAACAGGTTTGCTATCGAATTTTTTCCTTTTTTTATTTAAAATCGCAAATTTGAGGAGAAGCATTTGAGTTTCTATAAATCCTCTTCTTTCGCATCCAATTATACCAAAATCATCACTGTAACTCAAAAACTGTCAAAGAAGAAGAAGCATTTTGAACCCTCCCTCTCCTAAAATTTCGTTTTCTATTATTTCCCATTTTCTTTTCAAGAAAATCGCATTTTTTCATGGAAGATAAACGATTCTAAATTACATTTTCTATCAGTATACTAAATTTCATTGCTCTAGGTTGAATAATAAAAAAAGGTCCGTATGGGGGGCGCTCACCTTAACCCTGTGTTGAACTTTTTCAAAAAAAATTCCAAGATATCCTGTTTTCTTTCTTTTCTTATTTTACTGACTTTCTTTTCAGTTTTCTACTACACATTAACAAAAGAGCTGCTTGTCCGGTAAATGTACCGTCCAGATGCTAGATCAAACAGAGATTCCTTTTACCAAGAAATATTTAGAAAAAATATTTGCAGGCCGCTTCCTTTTCGAAATCACGTTGTAATTACAATGGGTATTTCTTTCTTAACCTCAGGAAGAGTCCATGAAATATTAGGTGAATGTGCAGAAGTGTATTTCCTGTAACCCATTTAAACACGCATCTCGGTTCTCCACCAGTTTTCTGTGCATTTGGGTCAGAGTGAGCATTTGTGAGGTTTTACCCTAAAAATAATTCATATGATGGTCATTTTGCATGAGTAACTGCGAAATAAGTTTAAATTTCTAAGTCATCTGTTTGAAAAAGGTTCAGTACATAATTTATCCAGAATTTGATCTCGAACGGATTCCTTATCTTCTCGATGCACTTACAAAACAATACACTGAGAGATAAGGTATAACATTCATTCTTGTGACTACGTGGCGCATTTGCCGGAACAAGCGTCTCTGAAGGTATGAAAAACGACATTGGGGATTAAGAGACTGTATGAAGCAGTGGTTCTTAACCTATTTTGGCAGTGACCCAAAATCTGCCAAAAATAACAAGCCGCCAAAACTATGAAAAGGGTTTTTATAAAAGGATTTTTGTATTTATAATACACAAAACCTTAGCAACCCAACTTTGGGTCGTACACTCGCTTGCGTTCACAGCACACTCGCTCCTAAATTATGAGATAAAAATTATTTTGCGTTCACAGCACACTCGCTCATAGTTTATGAGATAAAAATTATTTTGCGTTCACATCACACTCGCTCCTAAATTATGAGATAAATATTATTTTGCGTTCACATCACATTCGCTCGTAAATTATGAGATAAAAATTATTTTTCGTTCACATCATACTCGCTCCTAAATTATGAGATAAAAATTATTTTGCGTTCACATCACACTCGCTCCTAAATTATGAGATAAAAATTATTTTGCGTTCACATCACACTCGCTCCTAAATTATGAGATAAAAATTATTTTTCGTTCACATCACACTCGCTCATAAATTATGAGATAAAAATTATTTTGCGTTCACATCACACTCGCTCCTAAATTATGAGATAAAAATTATTTTGCGTTCACATCACACTCGCTCATAAATTATGAGATAAAAATTATCGCAATTGTAGATGAGCGTAACAGAGTAATATATTTTGATCATTTATGGTATTTTTTGATTACATTACACAAAATACTTACCTCTGTCAACTGTAAAAGGTATCCCATAAAGCATTGCCCCCTTTTACCAATGGCTTAAGAGTTGAAAAGTCTATTAAAATACTTGCAGTTAGTGCAACTGACAGTCGACAATCAGCTGCTAACTGAGCCTTCGGCTAGTCTACATTTGCATGCACCCTCGTCTTTTGTTTGGCTCATGTGCACCAAGGGTTTACGCAAAATGAAGTTTAAAACATTGCGTGTTAAATTGAAAGCCTGTAAAACCGACAGGATAATCAAGTGCATCAAAACAAGTGTAGCAGTTGAAAAATATCTCGTAAAACTGTTCATATTTTACGGAAACGATGTGCAGTTACTGGCGTCCCTTCCAGTAATCTTAAATACACCTTTATGAAAACTTTCGTACCGAAAGTGTTGTGAACTCAGTCTTGAAGACAAAATTCAATATTCTCGTAGAAGCATGATAAAAACAGCACGACAACTTAGCATTGCAAGCTCATCTATGCTCAGATTACTCAAACGTTACTTAAAATTACGTGCCTAAAAAAGCTACGCAAAAATTACTTTCAGCATCTTTCAAGAAAAAAACGGCATAACATGGGCGAATGATCTTGGCGGAAATCCAGTAGGCCAGCGACGCTGTCTTTATCTAGGTTAGCGAGAATATCCTCAACGTGGAGGCAGCCCTCAATTCCTAGCCAAGTGAACTTCAGCGAGCGATGCAAGGGACTCTCAAACCAGCCGAAGTGATGATGAGAGACACAGTCACTCCAGATGAATCAAAGGCTCCTTCAGTCTTCGTCCGAAGGACGTGGAAGTTAACGCTCAACTTTGTGCTAAAATATGCAGAAAATATGTTACCCAGGATTTCAGCCTTTGAAAGCTTAGGACGCAATGACATCTGCACTCAAATCTGGGTTCCAATACAATCATCGAATTCGTCCCAGCAGTGGTGCAAGGATCATTTCAGTTGTTTTTTAAAAAGCACATGTGGTTTCCGCGTAGTTGAGATATTAATCCAATCGATTTCACTATCTAGTCAATCTTAGTAAGTGATGTCTCCGCTAAATCCTATTCTAGAGTGGCAGCCGTCAGTGCTCATTGTTTATTTTGGATAAGTAATAAGTAATTCATGTCACTCAGTTCGCGTAGCTTGGCCTTAGATCGAGGCAAAAAGTCATCTTGATATTTGATAAGTGTGAAATACTTGTAAAATACATTTAAACCTGTAAACCAAATTTAATTATCATGAATTTTAATGAATTTGAGTATTCATTAATATTTAATTACTAAATTTACAATACATCCTCATGGTTTTGCGTGCGAAAAGTCATTGACATGAGCTTCAAACAGCCTCTTTTGTACAGTTAACACAAATTCTAAAGTATTGATTAATTTTCAATCATTTCAGTTGGGTTTACTTCATTCTACGCCTTCTTCTTCTAACTTTATGTTGTAAACATTGCAAAACGTGTATTAAGTTTAAGAAGAAATTATTGGAATTTTTATATTATTTTCCAGCAGATTTCATACGAACAATTTTCAAAGTCTTGCAGAGCTTTATTTGAAACCTTGCCGTAAACCAGATGTACACTAATGTTTCATGAGATACAATCATCATTTTGAAAAACATTTCTAGTATAATGTTACTAATCCATGAAATACATTGCTAAGCCTGTATTTCTTAAGTGGTTTTCAAATGATAATTAAAACATACGCATATACAAGTTACTCAGTGCAAAACCTTCAGAATTTTCAGCTCCGGGGAAACAAACCTTTTTAACTGTTGGTTTGAAAATCTTTTGCTTGTTCACAAATTTCCGTAGAAAAACTAATTTATAACGCTGTAAAGGAACTTGGCCCGTCCACCCTTCCATATCATTTATTTTTATTCTTTTCAGTGCAATGTTAGTTTACTTCTGTAATTCTAGCCTGGCAACATCGCCAGTTCATTTTTTTGTGCTTAACGGTGTCAGTGTTCCTAACCGCGCTTCGGAGCATGTATGGCTTAGGGCGAACAATTAACAGTAGAACTAGTCATTTTTCTTGTAATTTTGCTCAGTGCTTCGCGCCGTCATAACTTAAGGCTGACGGCTGCAGCATTAGCACTCGTGCCCAGGCTGAAGAGATAACCCTGCCTGGTACGTACGCTGGTGGGCCCGCTTGGGTACCCTGACCCATTTCCCGTGCTCCAACTGCAGCCAGCGATCAGCGGCCGGGCGGCCTGTCGTCGGCCTTCTCTTCCACACCGTCGTCATGTGGACTTCAAGGGATCTTTTAGTGAGGGTAAGTTTGGTGATAAGTATGTCAACGTGCCTCACTAGCCTTCATATGGCTGTAGTTTCTCGATCTCAAACTGTACTCTAAATATTAAGCCTGACTTAACTAAGGAAATTTAAAAACTTGAATATATTTCAGGTGTATAAGGTGTACAGCCAAATCTGTTAACTCAGCTAACTTTTGCTGATATCTATTCTCAGCAGCTTTCAATCCTACCACCGTCAAATTATTTACGTGCCGTGTAATTTTTCTCCATCATTAAAACTGCCTTATCTCCAACCAGCCACGCTGTTTCTGTCAAAATTGATGCGGTGCACGTCTGGTTCACCAACTTCCGACTTTCAACTTACCAAGAAGTCTCCGACGTGCCTTCATACTTAGACGCCTTTCGCTGTTTATTACTATTATAATTATGCATTACATCACTAGAACATTTGACGGTATTGCGTCATCCTTATCTCCACTCTTTTTTTTTCGATATTGAGAGCATTCTGGTTGGAGCTTCAGCATAGGTTTAATTTTACGAAAGCTCCATTTTCCGCCGTTTGAGAACATTCTCAGGAGTGCGAGAACTTAGTTTTATAAATCAATTTTGTTTTTTGGCAAAATCATAGTTTATATAGATATGCTAATTCTAGAATCCTTGTACATTTTTAAACTTAACCCGGTTTTAAACAACACTCTTAGTTCATTTCATATAGTTATAGTAAATAGATGATCGCAATGAACGTAATTTTATAACTTGATTTTAGATTTGTCATTCTAAAACAGTTCATTTTTATTTAGTACCCTTTCAGAATTCTTTACACTGATAATGACCTATGGCCGAAACGTTAGAAATTGGGTGTTTTTGGAATATGCAGGGTATTTCAGAAAAAGAGGTACAAAACTGCACACTAAGTAGAAAATGACCAAATAAACAATTTTTCTTCTATGAAATTTTTTTGAAAAAAATCGGGGTTTTGAGATATTAGCTGTTTATTTTTTAAAGGATGAAATTTAATTACACAATTACTCGCACTATGTATCTTGAATTTACTTTACAAAAATTCTTCAAAATTTGTTCCACCTACACCAATGCACTTTACAAATCTCAGCCTTAATTAACGACTGGCGGATATTAGGAAACACGTCTGGCATTTCAGAACTCTCACCAGCAGCTACTCTAATTCTGGCCACGAGATCTTCCTCAGATTCAATGAGTGTAGCAAAAACAAGCTACAAGGCTTTTTACCAAACATCACTAAAACTGAAATGCATTATTGTAAACTTTCATAGAATATAAGTGTTTGTAACGTAAATTTAAAATAAATATTGCAAGTAATTGTGTAATTAAATTTCATCCATTAAAACAATAAACAGCTGATATCTTACAAACCCGATTTTTTTCGGAAAATTTTATAGAAGAAAAGTGTTTATTTGGTCATTTTCTACATAATGTAAAACTTTTTGTACCTCTTGTTCAGAAACACCCTGTATAGCATAAATGAATAAAGTAGCTTATCTTGCTCTTTCATTTTTATTACTGACACAAATTTCACCCTAATACACAATTGTTTCGCACAAAAACTCTCTATCACAGTTCATTCCTCGTTGACCTACAAATGACTTGGTTGACACCCTAATATCATATTACATTGACTGGGATTTCATTGGCCCGCCAATTCCTTTTTCCTACTGTCAAAACCATAGGCAATTGAAATGTTAAACTAAAGAACCGTGGACTTATGACAATGATTCCCAATGCATTCAAGAATAACTGTACACAATGATCGCATTCATTACGCTTATATGCACGTACTTCTTCCAGAACATCTTTAAACTTAATTTACTGCGCTTTTTATCTATTTTTAGATACTCATTCAGTGTAGTTTATTCTGTCATCATTTCTCAATTTGAATACAGGATGCTGAGCACAGAATTAGTTGAAAATTTCTTGTACTGCAGATTTAGCAAGCGATTTTTCAGGTTCGTCGCAAATCGCCTTTTACAATGTATATCAATCTTCGTTTACTCTCCACCAACAGTTGAGAATTTTATTCAATTTAACAATCTCATTTTGCTTCGAGTGCGAAACCATATGTTTTTCAGTATCCTCAAGTTTCAATAGCCTCATGCCTCAAAGCTCACCCAGGCTCATTGCAATTAAAGCGTCAACTTTTAGTAGTCAATTTATATTATTAGTAATTGTGATTTATTGTTAAAACAAACTGTAGAACGATATTTAAATTTCAATTAATTTCAAACGCATTTTATCTCGTCTGCCAATTTATATTCAACTATTTGGCGGACAATGATATCTTTTCATCTGTTCCATTGAATACGACCCATTAATGTATTTGGTTTTCTGAACTATTTTTCAGATGGTTATTCTTTGAATATGTACTGCATGATCCTCCTACTGACGATGTGTCGTTTCAGGTAATTAATAACTTATTTCACGATACGGTCCCTTTCGTTTGAAACCAACTCCGCGCGACGCAGATATAATGTATAACTTCTGCTCGTATGAAAATACATAGCACTTCTACTGGGTCGGTTCGAAGCTAAAATTCTTGCTCAAACGTGCGATCTGCTGCGCCCATCACATTTCCCGATCGTTGCTCTGAAACTATCTTTAATTTTATAAAATATTCTGTGTTCACCTTAGTTACTACCATCGAAGAGTACCCCCTTTTATTTCAGCAAATAATGATTTTCTTTCCCTCAAATTCTGCCTTCGGGCTAGCCCAATCAAATGAAACTTGTCTACAAGTACCTCTCTTTTTGGATAATATTTGTAATCCCTTCCCCCATAATCTCAAGCCCTCAAAGTTTTACATCAAGATTCATCGCTCAAGTTTAAGATTTAGTTTGATTGTGGCATTAGTCGATGTTTTCAACCTGCTAGAACATAAAAATAATATTCGATTTTACGTACAACCATTCCGTAACTGTCACAACATGTTGAAGCATTTAATTTTCATTGAATAATCTCCTGGAAAAATACTTTTCTTCACATTATTCTCACAACAGTTTTTATACTCTAACGCGCTCATCGTTTTAAACAAGCTGAATCTCGATTCACCAGACAGCATTATGAGCTTCCCATTTTCAACAGTCCAATCTAGGAGTTCTTAAGTAAGTAAAAACTTTTTTCCAATTTACTGCTGCTGGTACTAATGGCTTTCTAGGGAAATTACATTTGCCTAATTTTTTTGTTTTTTAACGTTCAATTTACAGCTTTGTGAAAAATGTTTCAGAAACTTCACAGAATAGGCTAGTTATAATGAACGCTGATTCTTTTTCAACCATTTTTTTCAAAGAGAAGGCAACAAAGGTACCTGAAATAGCTTTTTAAATGATCATATCAAATGAGAATAATTAAAAGCGAACATGGGCTTCTGACTTTCCCTCTGGCCTTCGTACTCCGACCGCTGCAACATTCTCTGCTTGTTTTGACAATGTCTCCTCGATGAACGCTCAAAGCCAGCGTGAGCCTAAAGCTCCTTCTCTAATTCACTCTAAGAAAGTGCAATAGGGTATACCCTCATATATTTTACTAGCCATGACTTGCAGTCTTCATTTCAGTTTTAGTCTGAATGAGTTTATTTTTCGTTCTAGGAACGTATTTTTGGCGGTTGCAGCAGGCGGTTGTGTTGACATACTTCTGGCATTTGCTACTGAACAAGAACTTTTAATAGTTTTGAATTCACGCAATAAGTCAGGTATTACCTAAATAATTCTTTTGTATACATAAAGTTAAAGGTTTAAAATTCTAAGAACTGTTCATGAATTTAAGTTAAAAAATATATTTGGCTTTGAAATGTACAGCATTTTATTACTCTCCTCCACAACGACTTAGTTTGAAAATAATTTTCTTATTCATACAACCAAATTATTGAATAACGCCAAAGGTCGTGATCCTCATGAAACATAAAATAAGTTGAAAAAACATCATCAGAAACAAACGCGGCTTGCTTCTTCCCCTTGCTTTACTGCGTATATTAACAACAACGCACTTCCACGAGTAACGGCTTACATTTTCAGATACTTCCGTGAGCTCTGTTTTCTTTTTTACACTATAAATTTAAACGTGACTTATTCCCTAAAACATGTGGATTTTGCGTAGCTTCTCTCACACAGGCTTTGAAGTATTAACATGCAGGACACATGCGTGTATTGCTCATCTTAGAAAAATAAAATAACACTCTAAAATTTTACAAGTCACATGATCGGGCCACATTTGACTCCGACTTCGTAAATTTATACTAAAACACTGCTATTGTAGTGTGTTTACCTCTACGGGAAGAGATGTAAGTCAAAATTTTGTACTTAATTCGAAGTCATGGCATCCTCACAGATTGGATGCCAGCGTGTAATACTGGCACTATAGGGAAAATAACATTATATATTGTACATCCTTTCTTGTCAACGTATGTTACCGAAGCAGGGTGCTCCAGTGAGAATATTGCTACGTGCTCCCTGTAGAGCCCCCATGTGTAGAGGGGCCGGTACGCCCCAGGGGTTGAGCAGAACTTTCTCCTACAGCGATGTTATCTGGGGACGCCGCGACAAGCTGGTATTCCCATTCATAGCCTTGTACGAGTGAGTAGTGAGGTCAACTCATGACAACGCATTGATAAATCATTTCCGATTCTTATTTGGATATCTGTATCACGGCGCTTACAGCGCCCTCTACACTGATGTGAAACGAGTACCGGCTACGAAGAAGGGATTTAAACCCTTGATGGAGAAAAGAAGGAAGCGGAAAAATTGGAGTTAAATGGTGCACAGAAAGAGAAAATGAACAATGGATGGAAATGAAAATTAGGGAGTGTGCTACCTACTCTGCATTTGCTTAATCAACATAGGGAAATATCGACCACCGAAAGATTTCGTTGGTTTATTTAAAGTATTTAAATTAAACACGTGAGTAATAAAAAAAATGGGCCGTTAAACACAATTAAGTACAACCCAATGATAATGGGTGAGGCCTAAGACACAAAGATGAGCACAGCACAGCATAAAATAGAAGACGCACCCTCTAGATCATCACATTATGATTTCACCATCACTCTCTATCAAGGAAGAACTGTAATTTGCAACGCATGCGGAATGAATTTTCTGCATACGATAATTGGACGCCTGTTGGCTGCTTGCTTTGCCTCTAGAAAACCCCTTTACTTAATTCATCTAAAGAAAAATGTAACAATTTCACTTTACATTTCGCATTTCACTCGTATTGTTGCTGATTTTTCCGGCCTTCTTTAACTGTTTACAGCCTGCTTCCGAAGCTTGATAACGTTCTACCCCTAGTTATCGCTCGCTCGACATAGCCTCTGCCAGCCTCTGCTTCTCCTTCTCCTGCCCTCCGTGATGACGTCTGCCAGCATTTCCTTTCTTCGAATGTGTCCCAGTGTATCGAAAAGTTAATGGGCTCAATCTCTGCGGCAGCTTTTCTTGGGTACTCCTGGTGGCAAATCTTGCGTGATATTTTAAACTCGCGTCCAAACTTTTCGCTGAGAAAGCCCTCCCGACCTCCCGTTCAATCAATTCTGGTTTTACGTCTAGTCGTTTGGTGTCATGTTCGCGTCCAGTACTGACAAAGTTCCACTTAAGAAAAAGCCTTCTCATACCCTCGCCTCGCTTAAATACCTACCCCCTCATCTCCGGATATTTTTCCGCGCCCCCGTCGGCTACCTCGTGACCACCTCTAAAATTCTTCTGCGCAATTATTTACGTTTTATTTGGACATCTATTACTCATATTTCTTAATATTGCATACCTTTCAATTGAATTTCCATCACTTTTAATTATGTTTCAAGCTTCAATTATACCCACAAAGTCTGTACAAAGTCTGTTCCCTTACTTTATCCCTAAGCTTGAGGAGACGCTTCCCCCAATGAAAGACTAACCCCTTCGTTTCAGCCCCCCAAACGACGCCGTTGTTCGTTCTATGTTTAAATCCTAATAACTTAAAAACCAATTCACAGAATAATTTAAAATTTTGACTATTTATTCAAAATAGCTAGAAAACAAAGGCTTTACAAGTACAAGACATTTCAGCTTTGGATTGCTTTACAATAATCAAATTAAATGATGTGTTTAAGTAGTGTTAGAAGTTGGGAGTGAAAAAAAGAGGCGGTATGTATAGTTTATATGCTAGTTGCTAGTCGAGTGCACACAGGTGTCTGTGCACATATGCACGCCCATATGCACACATACACCCATATACAAACACACATATACAAGTGTAGGCATGTTTGCAAATCCCAGCGTATAGGCGATCAAATCATAATAAGGGTAACGTCTTGACCTACTTTTCATCCAACAACGAAAAATTGATTGCTGTATCCTTCTGGAAGTCTTGCATACTAAAATCAGTCCATGAATGATGGCCAAGGATCCAAATAAGAAGGTTTTGTATGCTCCAACATGGCTTGGAATTCGCCCACACAGCATGTAAATACGTAGACTAGCTCATCCGGTGAGCGATTCTGCGAGAAAAATTTAAGCCTTTCAACTCTCCTAATTTGAGCATGTTCAATAGCTTTTTTTGGGTATAAATTGAGGCCAAAGCTAGTGCAAAACCCCACAACAGCGTCACAACCTTAAGAAGGACATCAAAAAAGCCGTGCAGCCGTATGAAACAGCAGAAGTTGTCAGCGCCGTGTTCTGCTTTCGATAAGTATGAAGAAACTGTGATAATTTATGGCTGAAGGCAATTTTATCGAATAAATCGTTTCTTTTTCTGCTATCTTGAATAAATAGTAAAAAAATTATGTAACTCTGTTTTTGAGTTATTAGGATTTAAACAAAGAAAGGTAAATTGAACTGAGTTATCTGGAATAACCTGTACGGTTTCACCAGCCACCACCGCTGGAAAAAAATCACATCGGGGCAACTTCGCCCACCGATTGTTGGGGATGACACATCATGCCGTCCTTAATCCCTAAAATACTTAAATTTTCAACTGATACAAACTCTCTTGCTGTAAGCTGGCAGCGGTTACTGTCGACTTCATAGAACGAGCTTCGGCCTCGAACCTACTTGAACCATTTTCTGCTTTAATTCAGCCCCGCTGCATTTTCAGCATCGAACTCAGCTTTGGCGCTACAAAAGATCTGTTTGTAGGATCGACCGATATGTCGTAATGAATGTAGGGTTCTGACGCTCTGTTGAATCTTTCAAGTCCAGTTAGATTCTATATTTGTAAATATTCCAGAAATTTGTCTCATAGCTAAATAAATAATAATTGATGGTTTATTGAGTGATAGTCACGACACTGGGACTCCCTCACTGTGTAAGGGAAGTCAGATGACAATGAATTTAAACCTTCGACTGAGATAAAAGGAAAGAAATTAAACAGAAGATTTACGGAAGAGTGGAAGACTAAAGACAGAGAAAAAGTCATACTCAGCAACCTTTGATCAATATGAGAGCAAACACAAAAACTGTAAGATTTCAATATTTTTTTAAAGGAAGCTCGTATATTTTCCATGCTATTGTAATGGTCTGTGCGAATGCACTAAAAATACCGTGAAACTATCGCGTAAAAAGCTAGAGCGAAATTAAATGTGAAACACAAGAATCTGATTGAATGAATCAAGGGGCAAAAATTTATTAGTCTTTATGCAAACGAGCTTGACATTTTAAAAGATTACGAAACACGCATTGCGCAAGTGAAGAGCCGTAAGTAAAATTTTAAAAAATAAGAAAATAATGCACTCAAACCCTGAACTCGAACTGTGACAATTTCAGTTTTTCTTCAATAGCTTTACGAGCGCATTCCCATGTTGGCTTCACATCAACGCCACTTTTCAATGAGATGTATACCCACTCCACTGGGTCTGGCTATCAGCACACTTTTGATGTAGTCTTTAGTTCACTGATAAATAACAACAACCCTGTCAAAATTATTTCCATTGCGACCTCATTCAGAAATCCATTATCAAGACACTATTTCTTCATATTATCTGTTGTTGGTTACCTAGCTCGCATCGCTGAAAAGACACGGCAAGACGTCTTTCTAACACTGTTGTGTAAACTGCCAATGACGCAACCGATCTCTTCTCCCTGTTCTTGAAGTCTAGTTGTCTGCTGCTGTAAATCTTCTCTGAAATTTCTAGCCCTGAGGAGCTTAATGTGCTGCTAATCTTCAAGAATTATTGATGGTGTTATTCTGCCGCTAATTCCTTCAACCATTCCTTCAACCACTATAGTGCGTGTGTTGCAAATGCTGAGTCTAGTTATGGCAGCGGCAATTTTCTGAGACCGTGATTGCAATGTTCTCATTCTATGACTATTGCTGGTACGTTATTTCAACGCCGCAATCATCCAACCGTTGTCTCACAACCACTGACGCCCGTAAAAACTCTTAATAGCTTTGAATCGTACACCAGCAGAAATAATATTGAAGACAAATTCAGAGCCGATTTTGAGCGTTGCAAACGACTGGGAGCTCAAGGGTGTTCCAGGGGAAATTCCACACGCTGTGTTTTTTCATCCATTAAGAGTTTCTGAAAGCCGTCGATTACTTGATTGAGGCTTGAAAGCCTCCTCGAAAGGTTTTGATTGCTCACAAACTGCGCTATGACGTTAGTGTGCGACATCGATCCACAGAGTGCCCTCAGAAAATAATCTCCTTCTGTCACGTTCAGTCCTTAGTGGTCGAGGTAGCCTCACTGGGAACAACGTACCACATTTATGTATATATCCAGAAATATTTGATACCCTTCAAACTATTTACTTGCGATCAAACAAATAAATAAATGTGAGATTTAGGTTGTAAAAAAGCAGATTGCTTGACGATACACATCACAAAACACAGAAGTGATATCGAAAAATTATAGTTACTCGAGCGCCAAGCGATACAAAAATCTTTAAACACGTCGATTGCGATGTATTAAACTGAAGTTCAATATTCGACTCAAATTTAGAGTCATTTATGGTGAGCAATGTAAAAAATAGCTAACATTAACTGGATCCTGATTTCGTTTAGCTAAGACTAAGCAGATATTTATAAAATTGAATTTGTGATTACTGGTCGGTCAACAGCATTATGAAAATCCCCTACGTGTACACAGGCGGCTCAAATCGCGACCTTCGTGTTATAAAGACTGAAGTCGTAAATGAATGTCTTCTGGCAAAGACACTGAAGTTGGAATTTTGATTCACGGTGATGTCTTTAATTGTTCCTCGGCGTCAATAAAGTGTTGTTAAGATAAAAGCTTGAAATATGTACCTTTTTTATATAAATCCTGTGCCATAAGTTCACCCCGTATAACAGCTTATGTCAAATAAATATCGTATATTGCAAAATCAGCTCATATTCCATTCTACTGTTTACGACGCAGAGCACCTCGTTGACTATAAGACAAGCCGGCCAGCTATAGCTTCAACGAAAGAATGGAGACACCAAAACTCGAAAGCACTAATACAGTATTCCAAAAATATCTATTTTAGCGGCTTACCCGTGTATGGATGCAACACGACTCTTCTGTTTTATTTGCGATTCTCCATCAACAGAGTTCTCTTTTATTGTTTACATTGTTTTTCATTATTGTCACTCATTAATCACACAGCTAACGTCTGCACCCAAACACTGGCTACTCTAAAATGTCCTCACCCTGTAATCTCTCCTTGAATTCTCTCCCGCAGAGGCGTTGCTCACACTATTCTCTAAAACACCTTTCTCTGTTCAAATAGTCAGCATTATGACGTCACAGCCCTCAAGTTGTCAGGGAACTTATCAAGATGGTTCTTCAAAAAATGATGCTTGAGCTAAATATTCTTCTTTAAATTCTACTTTCAAATTTCTACTCCAAATTTGTTTCAATTAACCTCAACGGAGAAGGATTCGCTAACCAGAGCCCACTTCCTCTACACACACATTTTTGCTCGCCAAACGTTCACCTCCTTCATCATGTCTACGTTATTCTTTCCCTCACGCTTGGTATTACTACGCATAAGAGAATTCCGATGCAAATGTATGAAACAGTAAAAATTCGAACGAACAAAATCTATGGCTAAACGCAATTTCGCTTTTAATATAACTGTTTAAAAGTACAGATCTATCGTAACTTCGTACTTATACTTCATTAAATAAATTGAATCCATCCTAATTACTTTTATAAAAAGTTATCTGTAAGTTAGTAATAAAATTTTCTTGTGTCGTATATATGTATCAATGAATATGTATTACCAACGTATAATTCCTAATAGATATTGATTCAATTATTGGTAGTTTAGTTGACGGTCGATTGTAAATTGTAATATAGTTGATCATCATTGAACGTTAATATGTTTAAAAAAAATTATTAATTGATTGACAACATTGGGGAGCCCTTATATTGTTGCATTTAAAACAAGACCTTCCGACAGTCAATTTGAGTGTGTGAATTTCAAATCTGAGGTCGGTTTTTGTCAGCAAGCTACAGATTTCTTGTAATTTGACATTTTTAATTTTTAATTTTTCATTATTATAGGAAATTGTAATATCAGCCACAATCCTTTTATTCATTGGAATCTTAAAATGGTATGAAAGTCATTTCTGTATATTTATTCAGGAAAAAAAAACAGAACATTAAAATGTGATTTGAGAGTTAATTACACTATTATTAGTTGTACCGTATTTGCTGATAGCGTTTCTTAAAAATCATCAAACTTTATCTCAAAGTTAGATTAACAGATTAACGCGCCCTTGGCAGCGTTCTTTAGGTCTTGGTGGAATCGTTCTTTTGTCACTCACAGCTCCCAGCTTGTCAGGGAACTTCTCAAGGGGGCTGCTCAAAAATGAAGCTTGATGCTCATGTTTCACTCGAGATCACGAAAGGCGAGGAGCATTCCGTTCACAAGTACACTGTAGTTTTCTGCCTAATAATTTCCAAGGGAGTTCTGAACGACTGCCACACAGGATAACCATCCAGCCTTTTCTAAAGCGGTCATCTTAGCAACAAACTGATCATCCCGAAGTAGGGTTCGGATCTGTGGGCCATCAAACACGCCTGCTTTGACCTTCTTAAATAATAACCCTGGTAAAGCTGTGATGATGTGTTGGAAACATTCACCTTCGGTTTCCAGTGCCTTGACAAATTGCTTTTTCAACCCAAATTTGATGTGAAGAAGGAGAAAGATGATCTTATCTCTGCTTACAATTGGATCTTGTATGATATTTGGCATGCCTGCTATAAGGGTGTCATGAATTCAGTCCTTCTTGATCTAATGTCTTTCTCGCGCTCGGCTGTCCCACATACAGAGGAAACATGGAAACTTGGTGAAACCTTTCTGTTATCGAAGAAGAAAGTTAACCATCTTTAAGTCTACACAAATGATCCAGTTGTGCTCATGATACTTCAATAAGTCTATGATCATTTCCATATCATCATAGTCTTCCCACAAATGCACCGAGAGGTACTGCTCCATAAACATTGCCATGATGTTAAATGTTTGAGCGTTGCAAACGACTGGGAGCTCAAGGGTGTTCCAGGGGAAATTCCACACGCTGTGTTTTTTCATCCATTAAGAGTTTCTGAAAGCCGTCGATTACTTGATTGAGGCTTGAAAGCCTCCTCGAAAGGTTTTGATTGCTCACAAACTGCGCTATGACGTTAGTGTGCGACATCGATCCACAGAGTGCCCTCAGAAAATAATCTCCTTCTGTCACGTTCAGTCCTTAGTGGTCGAGGTAGCCTCACTGGGAACAACGTACCACATTTATGTATATATCCAGAAATATTTGATACCCTTCAAACTATTTACTTGCGATCAAACAAATAAATAGGTGTGAGATTTAGGTTGTAAAAAAGCAGATTGTTTGACGATATACATCACAAAACACAGAAGTGATATCGAAAAATTATAGTTACTCGAGCGCCAAGCGATACAAAAATCTTTAAACACGTCGATTGCGATGTATTAAACTGAAGTTCAATATTCGACTCAAATTTAGAGTCATTTATGGTGAGCAATGTAAAAAATAGCTAACATTAACTGGATCCTGATTTCGTTTAGCTAAGACTAAGCAGATATTTATAAAATTGAATTTGTGATTACTGGTCGGTCAACAGCATTATGAAAATCCCCTACGTGTACACAGGCGGCTCAAATCGCGACCTTCGTGTTATAAAGACTGAAGTCGTAAATGAATGTCTTCTGGCAAAGACACTGAAGTTGGAATTTTGATTCACGGTGATGTCTTTAATTGTTCCTCGGCGTCAATAAAGTGTTGTTAAGATAAAAGCTTGAAATATGTACCTTTTTTATATAAATCCTGTGCCATAAGTTCACCCCGTATAACAGCTTATGTCAAATAAATATCGTATATTGCAAAATCAGCTCATATTCCATTCTACTGTTTACGACGCAGAGCACCTCGGTGACTAAGACAAAGCAGGCAGCTATAGCTTCAACGAAAGAATGGAGACACCAAAACTTGAAAGCACTAATACAGTATTCCAAAAATATTTATTTTAGCGGCTTACCCGTGTATGGATGCAACACGACTCTTCTGTTTTATTTGCGATTCTCCATCAACAGAGTTCTCTTTTATTGTTTACATTGTTTTTCATTGTTGTCACTCATTAATCACACAGCTAACGTCTGCACCCAAACACTGGTTACTCTAAAATGTCCTCACCCTGTAATCTCTCCTTGAATTCTCTCCCGCAGAGGCGTTGCTCACACTATTCTCTAAAACACCTTTCTCTGTTCAAATAGTCAGCATTATGACGTCACAGCCCTCAAGTTGTCAGGGAACTTATCAAGATGGTTGTTCGAAAAATGATGCTTGAGCTAAATATTCTTCTTTAAATTCTACTTTCAAATTTCTACTCCAAATTTGTCTCAATTAACCTCAACGAAGAAGGATTCGCTAACCAGAGCCCACTTCCTCTACACACACATTTTTGCTCGCCAAACGTTCACCTCCTTCATCATGTCTACGTTATTCTTTCCCTCACGCTTGGTATTACTACGCATAAGAGTATCTCTCACTCACGAATTCCGATGCAAATGTATGAAACAGTAAAAATTCGAACGAACAAAATCTATGGCTAAACGCAATTTCGCTTTTAATATAACTGTTTAAAAGTACAGATCTATCGTAACTTCGTACTCATACTTCATTAAATAAATTGAATCCATCCTAATTAGTTTTATAAAAAGTTATCTGTAAGTTAGTAATAATATTTTCTTGTATCGTATATGTGTATCAATGAATATGTATTACCAACGTATAATTCCTAATAGATATTGATTTAATTATTGGTAGTTTAGTTGACGATCGATTGTAAATTGTAATATAGTTGATCATCATTGATCGTTAATATGTTTTAAAAAAAATTATTAATTGATTGACAACATTGGGGAGCCCTTATATTGTTGCATTTAAAAAAAGACCTTCCGACAGTCAATTTGAGTGAGTGAATTTCAAATCTGAGGTCGGTTTTTGTCAGCAAGCTACAGATTTCTTGTAATTGGACATTTTTAATTTTTAATTTTTCATTATTATAGGAAATTGTAATATCAGCCACAATCCATTTATTCATTGGAATCTTAAAATGGTATGAAAGTCATTTCTGTATATTTATTGAGGAAAAAAAAACAGAACATTAAAATGTGATTTGAGAGTTAATTACACTATTATTAGTTGTACCGTATTTGATGATAGCGTTTCTTAGAAATCATCAATCTTTATCTCAAAGTTAGATTAACAAATTAACGCGCCCTTGGCAGCGTTCTTTAGGTTTTGGTGGAATCGTTCTTTTGTCACTCACAGCTCCCAGCTTGTCAGGGAACTTCTCAAGGGGGCTGCTCAAAAATGAAGCTTGATGCTCATGTTTCACTCGAGGTCACGAAAGGCGAGGAGCATTCCGCTCACAAGTACACTGTAGTTTTCTGCCTAATAATTTCCAAGGGAGTTCTGAACGACTGCCACACAGGATAACCATCCAGCCTTTTCTAAAGCGGTCATCTTAGCAACAAACTGATCATCCCGAAGTAGGGTTCGGATCTGTGGGCCATCAAACACGCCTGCTTTGACCTTCTTAAATAATAACCCTGGTAAAGCTGTGATGACGTGTTGGAAACATTCACCTTCGGTTTCCAGTGCCTTGACAAATTGCTTTTTCAACCCAAGTTTGATGTGAAGAAGGAGAAAGATGATCTTATCTCTGCTGACAATTGGATTTTGTATGATATTTGGCATGCCTGCTATAAGGGTGTCATGAATTCAGTCCTTCTTGATCTAATGTCTTTCTCGCGCTCGGCTGTCCCACATACAGAGGAAACATGGAAACTTAGTGAAACCTTTCTGTTATCGAAGAAGAAAGTTAACCATCTTTAAGTCTACACAAATGATCCAGTTGTGCTCATGATACTTCAATAAGTCTATGATCATTTCCATATCATCATAGTCTTCCCACAAATGCACCGAGAGGTACTGCTCCATAAACATTGCCATGATGTTAAAAGAACACACTGTCGACTGTATTTTTACCTGTCCAAAAAGAGTCTCCATTAAACAGGAATATAGAAAGGGACACCCAGTTCTTTGAGAAGCCCTGGGATGTCGTGGCAGTAAACAAACTGTCTGACTTCTGAAAAGAAGGCCACAAAAGCTGGCCACGCTTTCTGAAATATGATACTTTAACAGAGTGATCAACAAGATTCCTGCCCTCTAATCTTGATGCCAAAAGCTTTGCTGCTCACATTGAAAGACCTAAATCCCGCACTGAGTCATTCAGTACAGCCTGGGGAAGAGGCTTTGAGACGGGAAAGGCTCAGTGTCTGAAGAACAGTTCTCCGATTGTGGACACTTTTCTTATAATTCACTGTCACAACTGTCTTGTTCGCTTGTATCATGTCCAATGTCTTTATCGCCAAATGAAGGAAAGCCTTTGAATACTGGAACAGGAACTTTTTCAGAGTGCGGAGCAGGCCGAATAGCTGAGAGACTGTCCGCATACGTAATCTTATGTCGGTTTTTCCTCCCAAAACCCGTTACGTTAACCATATGCAGAAATAACAGTCAGGTACATGGTTGGTGGGTTCGCGCCAAATCATTGGAATTCCAAAAGGCAGGCCGTTGCGTTTGCCTTTGCTCCAGTCTCGAAGCATTTCCTCACAATTATGGCAAACAACATGAGAAGCCCATTGCTTGTCTTGATCACCAAGCTGAACTTCGAAATATGCCTTGTAGGCACGCTTGACAAACGGGGATTTAACAAACGAAGAATGATCAAAACATTAGAAGCTATCTATGTATCTATATGGACCTGAAAATGATTATACATGGTTTAAGCAAGTTCACATTTGTGCAATTTCATTAGCCTCAAATTACATACAAACTAGAGCTTGTGGAAAATAGAATAATTTCAAATTTGAAATCAGCGCCTACAATTCCTTCCGAATTAGTTAAAATATTCAATGCATCTCAAAGTTACGGGAAAAATGTTCCCCAGTGTAATAAGTTAATACCAATGTCTGTTAAAGAAATGATAGTAAACTAATTGATAATTAACTGAAAATCTGTAATTTACAATTGAGTGATGAAAAATGGTAAATGTAAGGGTAAAGGATGATAATTGATGAAAATCTAAATTCTAATCAGATTTCTTTTTCGCATTATCTGCTGCTACGACCTTGCAGAAATATATTAAATGAACCTCATTCTTTCGTTTCAGGTTTTGAACGGAAACTCGAAGCTTAGCGACGGATGGATCCGACGACGCCTATATAGTTTCCTCTGAACTGGTTTCTCTTCCCTCGTTCTGTTTTTTAATCAACGCTACAACATATTTCAAGTTATTCACGTGTTAAAATAAAAAGGAAATCACTTCACATCATTTTTACCGCGCCGTGTCAATCGTTAAAATTCTATACCTTAGAGGGAGTCACACATATTTTAATAAATAGAGCTTATAAAGTCTGTAACAGCTGGGGTAGTTTCATTCTGAGACGCTTAGAGTTAAACGCTTGCTAGTCAATAGCAATTTCCCTAATATTCTCTGATTGACAAAACTATTGTTAACTTTTTGAACCAAATCCTGAGCACTAACAATCATCCCCAGCGTAATAACAGTCATATTAACATATTTTA
The DNA here is from genome assembly GCA_030386875.1 of Morinoia aosen. Taxonomy (NCBI): domain Eukaryota; kingdom Metazoa; phylum Arthropoda; class Malacostraca; order Amphipoda; family Talitridae; genus Morinoia; species Morinoia aosen. Next base: position 16,866,994 of record CM059575.1, on the reverse strand, counting down.
TGAAAATCAAATGCACAATAATTACAAAATTGATGAACGAGTCTGCAAGAACATTATCAAGACTTTTGTTAAACCAGTAGATCCAGATACAGCAATTGAAGTTTGTGTATATTACAATAGTCGTAAAATCAGTGATCTCTTAGTACAAAGTAATGTTTCCAGATCCAGGGTCAGTAACCAAGACAGAGCCGGTGTAATATATAAATTTAAGTGTGAAAAAATAATGTCTCTTAATATATGTTACATTGGAAAGACTAGGATGACCCCAAAACAAAGACTAACTGTGTATTGAGGCTCTAATTTTAATCATTTGCGTATTGATCATGGTTGTAAGCCTTCGAATGAAGATCTTTATTCAAACATAAAAATTCTGTATCATGTTGTTGAAAAAGAGCATATCCAAATAATAGAAGCATTACATATTCACGTGCTTTAAGCGGCCCTCAACGAAAATATTAATGATTTTGTTGCTTTAAAACTACTCAATAGGACTACAACCTAAAAATTTGAAACATACGCTCGTTCGTACATTTGCCTGTGTCTCTGGTACAATGAACATGTAAATGCTGTGCAATATTAGCTATTCTGCTCGTGATTTATATTCCCACAGTACAAAAATTACTCCTATCTAGTCGTCTTCAAATGTGATTTTTTGTGTCTTTTCAGGGTATGCTTTTGCTTGAACAAGGGATTGACATTTTATATCAATGCGACTGTATACAAATCTGATCTATTTCATTTTTTCAGCCTGAAAATGATGACAGTTTCATCGAAACGTTGCACTTTAAAGATTGACAGAGGTATAGAATTTAAACGATTGACATAGTGCAGTAAAGAAAGTGTTGAGTGATTTCCTTTTTATTTTAACATGTGAAGAACTTAAAATATTTCGTAGAGTTGAGAAGTTGGGAAAAAATTATTACAACGCTACCACATTTGTTACATAAAATTGTAATGATGATGAAAATTTTTAGAATTTTGAATGTATGATGAATTTTGACACATTCATTATTTCAATGAAATTTAGACCCAATTCATATTTTGTTTCCGTTACGGTCGGATAATATGTTACGGATTATACCGATATTTTATGCCAATAAATTTTGAGAATTAAATTTAGATTTGAAAATTTACTTCGTTTTCAATTCTGTGCAGGGAAACGAATTATCATATTTCTCCAAAATTTTCATGCAAGGTTATGATTTCAAATGACGTAATTAACTAGCTTTTTCCATGAAGTACGCTTGACTCAGCTTATTCCAACAGCTTTTCTAAACGGTTCTACGTTGCATCGATTTTTATATTCAAGTGCGTGAATAATGCAATAAATGCAACTCGTGGTTAAACTTCGTGCTGGCCAATGACATTCGAGAGCTATGAGATAGTCCAAATAGTCGAATGCTCATCCAGTGCCATGAGCCTATACATTTTTCAATCTGGGTTCATTTTTTGAACTAAATCAGTGTTCAACAACCAATTGAATTCACTTCACCTAATGGGTTTTTTGGTGACCTTTTTTTAAGACCCTCGAAAAAGTATGGCAAATTTGGCCAAAAAGTGCAGGACTCCAAAGGAAGCAAGGGCTAGGGGCTGTAAAGTGAAATCCTTCTAACCATACATTGTATTTACAACACTAATACCAGCTTCAATTTCAGATTTTGCAGAAGTTTTGTGGCTCATGAGTAATTCGTTCTTGTTGAAAACTGCTTGTAATATGTCAATTTGAGATCAACATGTTCATTACAAGCACAGTATTTTTTTTTCGTCATAACTTTTGTTTGAGTGACGCAGTTTGCATTCTGATTGCACATTTGATATCAGAATATGATAAATATTGTATAGCGCACATTTGTGCGAACTTTTAATATTGGCGCTATTTATGGATCTGCTACATTTTGCCATACTTTTTCGCTGTCGAAGATCTTAATAGAAAATGTTTAATTTCTTTAATTTGTAAGAATTTCCAATTTTTCGAGTCTCAAACAATTTTTTCTTTTGTTTTTAGACTGTTACGCTATCATAGTTCAGGCCTGATGATGGTATAACATGTTCGTTTTTAACATGTTAAGTGTGGTGGGTTAAACTAAAAATTTAGAGTTATTTTTAGAGATTCATTTTGAAAATAACGAACATTAAATAGATCGTGCATTCATTTAGTTTCCATTTAAATAATTATGAAAATTGAGTTTGTGACTGCTGGCTGGTCAGCAGTATAATGAAAACCCCCTCAGTGACCACGATGGTCACGTCGCACTCAAAGTGTTAATATAATGACTTCGAGTTACCCTACTCTTCCCTTCTTTTCAAACTACTGAAAATATTTGAGAAAGGCTTGCTACATGGAGTTAAGGTATTGCCGAGCCTGAGTTGAAGGAACTTTGCCTCGTGTATGTATGTACGCGTTGACACATGATAATCCATCGTTCAGCATGAGCTTTACTGTTACGGTCGTCCGGTTTTCTCCGACATGCAGCAGATGAGCAGACCACTTCCTTCTTCCTGGTTGCCCGCTGAGATGCGAGGCTCCGCCCCTTGTCAGGTTTGAAGCGGAGGCAAGCGATGGGAAGGTTTACGAAAGAAAAACATTTTTATTTCCAATAGGGGTGTTACCAAAGTACCATTATTGGTTTTTAAAATATCTTTAAGTTAGTACACTTAGATGATACACTCACACGAGTATTGTAATACCCATGTCACTAGTCGAAAAGAAATGATTGAGAGCAATGTACTCCTAATGTTGCTTAATCTACATTTGATGATAGATCTAATGATAATTATAAGAGATAAAACAATTTACGAGGAGGAAGAAGGTTACTTTTTAAACCAAAATCGTAAGTCGTGGTTCAGCTACGGTCGAAGTGGTGTTGGTTCTGCAGACATTTTGTACCGTAACTAAACAGCATTCATACAAACGAGCCTTCTAGGTTTACCAGCAAACTGTTTAGGAAAGGAAATCAATCCGCTCACAAGTTTTTACCCTCAAATTCTTGTGTGATTGTTTTGCTTTGAAACTGTTAATAGACACTGCAATGAGTAAGCTGCTTCTATGGCTGCCTTGTCCCTTCTTTAAAAGCAGCAAATTTATGATATGAGCATGTACTCGTTCTTTGAATGGGTTTTAATATAAATGTAATAAGAGGATTTGCAAAACTATATTTAAAGTCTATAGTAAAAATCGAGACTGATGGCTACATGCAGAACATTTACTAGTAAGTAAACATATCAAGGAAAGGAAACAGTTTAGTTCTAATAACCGCTGTAATACGTCTCATTTCTTGTCCTGTGAAAGAGTAACCTATTATAAATACTTGGGTTAAATCATTATTATTACATATAGAGGTAAATAAAAAGATTAATTGCTTAAGGAAAAAAAGAAATCTACAGGTAAAAGACTTATAATATTGTTGAAAGTTCATGGCTCAGCTTGGCATACCTTGATATTCTCAGCAAGATGACTTGGTGGGCCGATTATGACAGTTCATTTGAAAAGAAACTCCCACATTCCTCGCTTTGGTCCCCTCTATGCCTCATCTAATAAGCCAAATTCATTACAGAAGCAAATATGAGCGTGTCTGCTTGGGATTATTTCATAGACAACGGTAAAATTTTAATGGTTTTCGCATCGTAGACTTTTTCATTGTTCATCCTTCTAATGCTGTCACGTGCCAGAATATGACGAAAGGAACAAGTCTAACGCTGACTGCGACAGCCACACTCTGTTGTGCTCGAATTTCGTAAAAGGTTCTCTTTGCCAATAATCCATACTGTTGGACAAACATGACTTGAATAAAATTTAAGAAAATACATGACTGTTTCAAAAACGCCAAAGGCATCGAGCTGAGGTAATATTCTACGATACCGTACAACAACTTCAAGAATAAATCAGAAAATATAAAAAATTTGGGCCAAAGAACACAAAAATTAATTTTGATCCAACTCTAACAAAATTTTGGTGCAATAATTTTCATTTCGTGCTTTATTAGACTAAATCATAAATTTTCAAATTAGCATCTAAACAACCCAGAGTGGAAGAAGAGAACGAATGTCAAACACAACGGCAAGTTGGCAGGAATGCTCCGCACAAAATGTGAAAAAAATTTTTTGGACGTATGGTCGAGTATAGGAATGGTGATTGAACATACGAAAATGAAACAGAAGTAGGAACAAAAGTTCATCAGACCAGCAAGGCAGTGAAACTCTTGTGAGTAATGTACGACGCGTTAGTCTCTTACACAGTGCTCGAAAATTGACTGACCGGCTATGGTATCCGTGAGAAAATTTTCAACTCGGGATAAAACTGACACATCAAACAACGGGAATAATATCTTCCTAGTTTTTCTAATGATTCATTTATCTAAGTAGAAAAATCAATTGGAATTTCAATTTATCGGGTGGAATGATTTCGTACTCTCGCTCATGAGATTGAACGGTTCTCCGAAAAATTTTCTCAATTTTCCTCCATTGTTCACCTGTATGAGTAAATCCATGTTATTAAATGTAGTTCCCGAATCATCGAAAAGTATAGAAATAACGGAAGATCTAGCGAGAATTATTTTCTTTCATGAAAAATGCACTCCGTACTATCAAAAGTTTCTGAGCTACAGTGTGCTAATAAAAATTTGATATAAAGATCTCTATACCGCGAAGCCAATAAAGAACAACATTTTTTACTGATAGCTCCATTAATATTATCAGGTTCTGTAAATAGTTTTTCCAGCTTTCTATCATAATAGGAGTGAGGGAAGTGCACGCTCAGTGGTAAGAAATTTTATCCTCTAGCCTTTTCCACTTGTCTTCTCAATTTGCTATAATCATAAGAGAGCTGCATTTTGGGGAAAATATCATAGATCCCGAATTCGGATCGAACCAGGGTCTTTCTCAATTGAGGTGAGCTGCCTAACTCCTAGCGCCATGGAGAAGACAAATTAATTTCCCGAAAATTTATTAGTTCCCAGAAGTAACTTAACTACAAATCATCATCACTTAGACACTGCGTAAGATGTATTTTACCACATCTCTAAAACATGCGGAATGGCACTTCTTGCATCCTTATATGGTGTATGATAAAAAGCTCGTAAAGCGCTCTTTCGATCGTCACTCAGTCAGGAGACAAATTCAAGTGATGTCAATCCAAGGGAAGATTTGAAAATTAATCCAGTTTTTGGGGTATAGTTGCAACGCCGGCAGGTGTGACAAATATTGGATGGCATCTTTTCGGAAAGTATATTTCTCTTTATCCTTTATTCCATTTTGCACTTTTCTTCACTATTTCATACTTCTGTGTATTTTCGTCGACGGTTTAATTTCTAGAGAATGAGGCAGCTAACTTTTATCACCCATAAGCTTATTCCCCAAAAATTTTGAACCTTTTTCCGGAACAACATCTAGCAGTTCAAATCTTCAATCACCATAACCAATTTCAACCGGCAGAAATACCCATGCTTCTCCTCAAGTTCATTCAAAAAACAACTTAGACTACCATCTGTATATACTGAGTAAACTTCTAGAACACCCAGTGCAAGTTCCGCAACCTCATTGGAGAGGAGAGTCAGTCAAACGGTCACGTCCGAGTACAAATACACTGTATTCGAGTCTCATGTGCGGGTGAAAATATACGTACACACGCATCTAGGAAGCAGGATGCGGTGAGAGAGGAACAAGTGTTGTGACGGATCAACAGCGGCAGAGCTGAGCTTAATATTAAGAGCACAGTTAGAAGTTCTCGATATAGAGCAATAACGGTCGACCAAATAAACACTGCCTTGCACACAAACGGCATCGCTCGCTGGGCATCTGCATTGTTCAGGTCCACTTCATGCACGGGTTCATGAGTTCACAGCGTTGTTTGAGCTTCGAGTCCAGTTACCATCAACGTTTACTGAATTTTTCAAGTGTTTTCTTTTGCTTAGAATTTTCGAGTATATCTAAAATTGTTTAACTTGCATTTCTGTTTGAACAAACACTTATTTTAAAATCAAGAAGGTACAAAATCTTTTAATACCTTATTTATGATTGATTGCCCAGTAGCTCGCTAATGTGAATAACCACAGTTTTTACGCAACGAACGAGTCAGATAGCGAACAAGCTGGAACAATCTTTAAAGCAGTTTTGCTGAAAAGAATAACGTTAAACATCGAATTGCTTTTGGAATACTGATGAAGGAAAATTATTATTTTTTAAATACTTCGTGAAATCACGAAGTGTGATTGTTACATTCAATATTCATAAGAACATTGTATCACAAGTTTACCAAAAAAATTTAAATTTTTTTTTTAACCAGTGAAAGCCAGCATTTAAGAATGTAAATGAGCCACGATACAGTTTAATTATTGTTACACCCATTTTATCAGTAGAAACAATACGTATTAATTCGTGGAGTTCAAATATGTAGTGTTGTAGTGAATATGCAGTTCAAATATCTTGCGTCAAGGACTTTAGTAATCGAACTAGAAAAATAATGCATACAAAACTTAAGCGGAATCACTCAAATACTTTGTTCTCCTATGAAGCTTCGAAGTGTTTAGACTACATTCATGTCTACTGGACACGCAAAGTTGACGTAGTAGGTAATACTTTTAAGGCTCAAATTATTTCTCATACAGTTTAATCATTGATGCGACGTAGAGAAACAAACTATACCATCGATCGTGCAATCTTGTACCGTTCTTTATAGTCAATATATTAACTGCTTCTAAGCTTCGGTTAAATATTGTTTTCCTCGCTCATTTGTCTTGAAGAATAAATTAATAAAGTCAGATCTTTGGAACTAGAAACATTGCTTAACAGGTTTGATTCACTGATACTTGAAAGTTACACAATGACATATACTTCAACCCAGCCAATGGTAATTCCTAGGACTAAAGCGATCACGAGAAATATTAGGGAAAATTGTACTATTGCTGTATTCTGCTGGCGGAACAAGCGTAGTTACATTTGCAAAACTGCAGTCAAAAGCGGCAGAAAATGCTGTGCGCAAGAAAACATTCTAAGTATGTGTCACTGTTCGATTTCAGTGCATTACGTCTAATCGACCTCACATCACAATTTTCTTGCAACATTGAACCTCGAAATCCAGATTATCGAATATGTCGTTTAAGGGAATCCCAAATTAGATTAGTTTTCAAGTGCTATAGTCGAGACATTGATCATTATCTCAGCTAGGTGAGGACGTCAGGGGAGACGCGCTCGTCAGGAGGCCGCCAAATTTGGCAAGCGTCATACGGCACATCGGCGCCGAAGAGGATGCGTCCATCAGCCTCAGATTGCAGGCGGCCATCAGCACGCCATGCAGCCCGAGACAGACGCTATTGAAGCTTGATCATCTATGCAAAGAATTCACTGACGCAAAAGACACTATATTCCAACATCGATAATTGCTTATGGTATTTTGGAAGGGAATCTAGCGATATTGAAACTCGCTGACCGTAATAGTGGCCGTATTGCAAGCTGACGAATCAATGGTACGTCTGATTGCAAACACATTAATGGAGTGTTATTCATAACACACCCTTCACTGATAGATTTTCACTTCGGGTAGGCATGATTCTCTGTTTGGAGATGATTGACAAAACGACTGAGTACAATTACTGCTCGTTTTCCGTGCGTCATCGGAATATTCAGTCGCACTGGTGAATTAATTTGAAATTATTGATGTGCTAGACGATTACGGTATATACAGTTGCATACAAATAAAACAGATTTCTCTAAGCAAAAGCTTCTTTTCATCATAGCGAATCTGAACACTGCATATTTAAAACTTTATTTCATGTCCGGAATAATTATAAAAAACACTTTACATCTAGGCGGAGAACAGTTGGCTATCGCTAGTTCTGGTTACACTTCTGGTTGAAACAGAATGTTCCAAGTGAGGATTATCCGTATACAATGGGTGTCATTTCAATTAAAAATAAATCTTATGCGACTGAAGTTGAGTTACGACGATCAGTTGATTCTAAAACCAATCAAAAAATGGCTTAATTATACAGTTTAAATGACATCCAGCATGAAATCTTGGTACGCACTTGAATCACTTCGTGCAGTTTTTTTAAGGGAACCGAACGGTTTTTCCTATGAATTCTTTGAAAAATAAAAAAAATACTTCCGGAGGGAAATAGGTTCTCGGGTATTCACAGCATGTTTATAACATTCGAATAGACGTTCAGAGCCATAAAAATTTTTAAATATGCCCATACCCTCTCCCCCCCCCCCCCCCCCCCCACCACATGGAAATTTCTAAAAAACCTAATTTCTCAGCTAATATTGTACATAGAGACAATTATTTTTTTTGTTAAATTCACAATGAAGATATCTACCAAAGCTAGGTCCATGTGTTTGGTTTTGCTTGAAAATTTTTTTTTTTTAATTTTTTGAATTTTTTCAAGTAAAATATACAAACTTTTTAGTTATTACTTTGCATGTCGATAAAGAATTTTCTAATTAACTTATCAAAAAACAACTATGCAGGTTTATAGTACTTACCTTGATCTCTATGATGCAATAAAGATCTCCTCAGAAGTAAAAAACTGTTAGAGAAATAATTAAAAACTGGAACACTTTTTCCTCATAAAATTTTTTTTGGCTTTGCGGCTCAATATCTCCTAGAGTTCTTCACTTCTGAAGGAGATCTTTTTTGCCTCGTAGAGAGCAAAGTGAGTACCATAATAGCTAGCTTATTTAGGTAAGATAAGTTGATTAGAAGTTTTTTCATTGTCCATAGAAAAAAAATAACTGTGTTTTTAAGTTTTTAATATTCAAATAGTTGTCAATTTTTTTTTAGAGCAAAAACAAACCAACTGAGCTAGCTATTGTAGATATTTTGATTCTAAATCGAACAAAGAAAACATTCGTCTCTATGTACAATATTGGCTGAGAAATTGAAATTTAAAAAAATATTTCTTTGAGAATTATGGGTAAATTTTAAAAAATTTTAGGCTTCAACTATCTATTCGAATGGTATAAACATGCTGTGAATACCCGAGAGCTTATTTCACTCCGGAAGTATTTTTTTTTTTAAAAGAATTCATTGGAAAAACCGTTCGATTTCCTTAAAGTAACACCATGAGTCATTACTTCCAAACGCTACATGGACATCACGCATCATCTGGCAACGTAATCTTGTTTTCAAACAACTGGCAACGCCATCCATCAGAAAGATTCATCGAGGAGTTGGTATTGGAATAAAAGTTCACGAGCTATTTTTTAATTGCAAAATATTCAAACTAACGCTCATATATTATTTTAGTCACAGTCTATTCGATTTCAAGACGTCATGAAAAAAGAATTTAAAGAAACGCAGTGCTGCGCTGGGCCATATCCCGATTATACTATTATACTATTTTTCATTATAACATCATCGATTGGGTAATTTTTATCTTCGTAACAAGATAGCAGTGATTTTATCGTATCGCTATCAGAAAATGGCATTATTTTTTAGTAAAATAAACATTATCTTTTTAAGTTAGAGCTCTTACGATTTAATTCACTGGACTTGTTCGTTAATCTACTTCACGGTTGCAGTTTTTTATAAAGAAGAGACTACTTACGTGCCACATTTTGTCAGAGATTCTCATTTTCAAGCAAATAATGTTCTTCATCATTCAGTGAATGTCACAGTATCACTAGCTCTATACCACACCCATAACCGGGGTCAGATAGTTGGGCAGCAACTTCGCTCCGATTATTAGAATGAATAATTATTATTTTATTAAAATCAACTCATGTTACCACTCTCTTCATATCTGAGGACGATAGCTGCATGATTCATGCGAAAAATATTTAAAAATGTAGTAGCCATTACAATATTTTCAATGCGTGTGATATCTTTTGATGAGAAACGATAACTGATAATCACTTTGATCTCGCCATTTACCGATATGCTTCGCTTTTGCAAAGCCTTGTCGAATTTTTTGACGAGCTTAGCCGCTCTAGAAATACACGCTCGTTGTACGTGTACACGAGGCGTCGCTATTGTTACTCAGAAATGTCAAATACGACCATTGCATTTGTGCAAATTTTGCAAATTAGCTAGATTTGAAAATACACGCTATTTTGTGCGCTGTAATTTTTTATTCATTAAAATTTATTCGAAAACTATGCTAATCCAAAAACGAGGGAATAACAGTTAAACAGGTCTTGTACAAAAATTTACACATACACTATAGCTCTATCATAAAATATTATCGACAAGTTTGACGATGCATGTATACCAGTAATTATTACCCAAAAAATTGGGGTTCGTATTAATGATACGGGGTTCTTGTGTAGGCTCTTATAAACATAACGAGTCCTTAGAAATAGTATGCCATTCAATATCAAGTGCGCTTGATTTAAATAAGAACACCTCATATCGACATGGGCAAGAAAAATATTTGCTTTGCTTCTTGTTTTACGAATAATAAAACAGTCTAAAACACCCAAGTTAGGCCCCAAAACCTGAATGTATATTTTTTGTTGACGTTGTTTCTGTATACTCCGGTTTGGATGACTTCATTTTGATCGTATTTTCCTTGATGTACTTACGTATAAATCACGATTGCAAAAATTGAAACCTCGATCATAGAAATCTCGGTCACATTTATCTTATTTTGAACATCGGGTTCATTTGTGTTATAGTCACAAATATCAGCTTACATATATTTTAAGTACTCACGTGAGTTCAGGGTAAAGGCAATATAGTTTCATAGTAAGCTTCATATCCGGTTAATGATTAATGCCAATTGTTTAAGAAACAATTAAATGAAATATTTGAATTCTGCTTGTAGTTGTATGAAATATATTGTACGCAATCTTTCTTTCACATTTTATTTACCGTACGCTAGTGGTACGCACAGTATCGTGCACCGTTACCTGTTACGTCGTATTTGAAATAAACTGGTTTGACTCTTAGTATCGTACACTGACTTATTCTGTGTCATATTTACCATTAACTGGCGGTACGTGCAGTATCCATGGAGGTGTAAGCAATAACCTCTTAAGCTGCGTCTTTTGGTGTGTCCTCCATGAAATTGAGCGGCTTTAGGGACGGTGGCATCTGCTATCCTCATCAGCAATTTAACTTCTTCGAAAATTAAGGAGATTGTTCATAACAATGTATAACAATGAACTTTACACATATTATGTGAAAATTCATCACTTTTTCCTAAAAAAATAAAGGCTTTTTGCTATAAAATTATCAAATCAAACGACAGTCTTTCGCAAGTTACGCCAATTTTGTAAGTTTTGCTAATATAATAAAAACGGGTTCTCATAAGTTTGCTCCCCACATAAATAAATGTTTCAAAATCATGTATATATATATATATATATATATATATATATATATATATATATATATTATATATGTATATATATATATACATGATTTTGATGATCATGTTTGATGATCATGATCGTGTATGTATATATATATATATATATTGTGTATATATATATATATATACACAAATCTATACAATGTACATGTTAATAAAAATGTACATACATATATCAATAAAAATAAACTACTCTGCCCTGCAGTAAATATCCTAACACTCGGAAGAGGTTCATGTGAATGACGTGCCATGCTAACACAACCGTGAAGTCATGAGTGAGCGAAGGAGTTAACAAAATCAGAGAGAAAAAAGTTAGCTGTACTGGTACCGTTATTTTTATTACAGTGACAACTAATACTGTTTATTTTTTGTATTAATGAGCCTTTCTACGTCTTTTCGCGGATCCGAAAATCAAATTCGTATTTCTTGACTCATTAATCCAAATCATTACATACACAACGCGCAAATTATTCAATGATACATGTAAATTTTCCGCTTTTCCTTAAATTGACTTATTTAAAAAGTTAAGCCAAATCAGAAAGAGTATCAAATACATAGCACACTGAGACCCATCCTACTGGCAAACCATGACTTCGCTAATTTTTCATTAAGCCTCAGGATTCAATTGCTTTAATCGCTTTCAGTGAGCAACTGTATTCCGTTATGATGTTGTTTAGCGTATCAGTTGCTGCTCCACCTCCCCCTATCTGACCCTATCTCCCTCCCCCACCAGCTCTGGTAAGGTCAGGCCGGCGTATAAAAGTGGCCATGAGACCTGTCCTGCTACAGACTCAGCTCAGCAGTTTGCGGTTGGTGGTTGTAGCTGTGCCAGTTACCCTCAAATCGCGGTTTTTAACTCGATTGCGTTCCCTCGAGTCCCCGTCATCGTCCATGAACACGACTTGCGAACCCTTCCTATTTTTCATTTCACTCTTTGCCTTCAAGCTCTCGGCCGTCATTTTTCAAAATTTTGATTCGCTTTTTATTTGTGATATATTGATTTTATTTTGTTTAGTAAAAATGAATTATGGGAAAATTGAAGTTCTTAGGTGCCTGGTAAAATTACTCCACTGTCCATCAGTTAAAAACTCACAGTCTCCATAATTTAACGCGTCATCATTAAATTTCGTTTTAAAGACACCCCAGTGTAAGTCCTTGCACCAGGAGGTCGCCTGTATGTTTTCTGGAGCTATTTCTTTAAGAGCAATTTTTATTGGTTATCTATCAAATGTTGGCTCGATCATTTTTACGAACATGTTTCCACTTCCTGATTCAAATTTATGGTAGTTTTCGTGTTTGAAGATAGTCATCTTTGCATGCACATCTGATAGCGCAAATTGCCTACAAGTATGTATTTTTGGTGACCCTCTGGAGAGGCAGGAATTTCTTGCTCCGTAGTCTCTGATTTCATACTTGGTAAACTCCACATCGACACCTAGTCAGTGAAGCTTCACGTTCGCGCGTCACATCTTATTCTTCATGTGATTGTTACAAAACATAACATATCATTTGAACAAAGCTTAACATATCCGCAAAATTTGAAATTTTCAAGTTTATAACAAAGAAGAAAAGTCGTTAAACTCTTGTTTGGTTCAATTACATGTATTTAAAAATAATAGATAATAATATTGTGTCGTCGTAGGACTTAACAATATCGTGGGAAGCCCATTCAATAAGTCTCCAGCCTACCTCTGGCTCAGTTTTCAAATGACAACGAATGTTTTTATAGTCAACTTTACTAGGCGCCTCTTTCCATTTACTTTCAATCGCTTATGGAGGTATGCCAAGTAGTTTTGCCCTCCTCTGTCTGAATTTTCGCCCTCATGGTGTAAAATATAATCTCTTTTAAGAAACTGTAATAAGTCTAGAACTCACCTCGACCCTAGTTCTGGTTTTGTTATATCCGCTTTAACTGTGCGGATTCTATTATAGTGATGCTTTTTCTATCCCTTCGGCTACGTTCATTTACAACTAATTTGGTCCCTAACTTCAGATAACGTGAAATCGAAATACGAAAACTAGTTCTATTCGACTTAAGGTGAACAAGTCCCGTCTGACCGCAGCGCCAGCTACCTCAGGTAAGTCACTGATTAAATATTACCTCGCTAGTACCGTTCATTAAACATCGCCTACTTTGTGGTAAATACTAGATAATTTATAGTTGTCTCTGATAAACTTTAAAGTACATAACTAGTCCTGGGCAGGTAAGCGAAATTTAAGTCTCCTGAGAGGAGGAAGTCAGATGACGTTTCAGCTGATTGGTTCCTCAAAATAGGATGTGCCTCAAAACATTCTAAAAGTTCAAACAGTGAAAGGAAATCATACGAACAGGGCACTATTCCATTGCAAAGTTCCCCAAAGTATTCCTGAGCTCTTTAGCATTTAAATATAAAAATATATTACTTGTGGGAGTAGAGAAACTATTCTTATTTCATTGCACTATTCTGCCCAAGACTAGATAGCATCTGTGAAGTTTGTGACTCACTATACAGATAAATGAATGAAAACATGATATATTTTAACCCTAGCATTCTGTCTGCTTCTCGCTCATTCTAAACACTTTGAAGTTGTTTAAAGACTGATTGTTTGTTGGTAATTATTTTACTTCTATTTATAGGGATGTCTAAATGATTTAGAAATAGAACAAACTTTTAACTCAAGTGCAGCGCTGAACGAAAGAAAGAGAAAAAATCTTATAAAAGTAATCCAACTGCATGCCATGTATTCGATGCTCCATACGAGTGAACATTGGTAGAACAATTTTAGCATTTGAAAGTCATTTTCGTTTCATTCCGCATTGACCGTTATATAATCATGCCCTAGCTTCGAGTAGATGAAAACTCATGTTAATTTTACAAATGAACAAAAATTAAAACTACACAAAGGAAATTTGTATTCCTGTAAGATATACTTGATATAAGATATACTCGATATAAGATATACTTGATACACTGTAAGAATATACTAAAAATTACATCATGACAAATTATCAGCGGATGGAACCAGTGTACTCTGCCCTGCATGCGGACGCTGGCGGATGCTGAGCTGCGCGCCAGGCCTGCACAGTGCGAACAGATGTGCGATTTGAACAATTTATTTACCACAGGAGATACAGAGGTAGAATGTTTCTTAAGTCTAGTACAATGGTCAAATTTGAATACATATACCTGTGGGCCCGAATAAGTTCAGCGACTTCTGGGGCATCCTACCATCACGTTATTCTAAGGTGTACAATATTGTTTAGTGCGACTTGAACGAAACTTAACTTCACGGGCTTCAAGGAAGTACGTTAGCGTACTAAAACGAGATGATTTGGCAAAGTGTTCTTAGAAATCGCGATGAGTTTTACTAAGTCATTCACTATTACGTTTACAAATCCCGTTTAATCATATGTATCAGATTATATAACAGAGCACATTAAATTTTATTTTTCTGCGCCTCTCCATGTATCTTGTCATTATTTCCTTCCCATGCACATTTAGCAGCCCCGTGCGTCTGGGAAACTGAGTGCCGATCATATTACCGTCAAAATTAAAGGCTCGTGAATCGAAGAGAAGCTTTCAAATTTTCAAATTGCTCTCTGATCAAAGAAATCTGAAATTTATAAATCAACAAAAACCTTACCATATCTGAAACGGAGATGTACTACCCTAAAATAGAAAGAAAGAGCTTTAGCAACACAGAAACGCTCACAGTGCAGTTAATATTTTGAACTGAAAATTAAGTGAATATGAAAACTAGAATGTAAGAATATAAAATTGACACAAATTTTTACTCTGTTGAGTTATGTAGAACAAGCAAACGAATTTTATCAGGATCCACAGCTTTTCAGACTTGACTTAAAGATTATAAGATTTACATTTAATTTCAACCCTCACTTTCGATCGATGAACTTTGAAGACCCCAGCGATAGGTTCGTAAAATTGTAGCTCCTAGTCTCTGTGTGCTAATTATGACGGTAGACGGGAGAAAACAGTGATATCCTAATGACACCATCGCCGTAGTAAAGCGCTCTAGGAGGTCACAGCAACAGCTGTTGTAGTACGATTCCATTATCGATCATTGAGCGCCCCTATGCCTGTGCTCTAAATAAGCCCACACACACCTTCACTAGTGACAGTAATCGCCACTCGCAATATTTTCCTGGCTAATAGTATTAGCGCTATTATAACCTGCTGGTCACGTGGCAGATGGGTAACTTGTAGCTTTGAATAATTACAGTAAGTCTTCAGAGCTACACGCGGAGTTGAAATCGAGAAGAACATAAAAATCAGCGCATTTTTTAGTCCATGGAAAATTGTGTGATGCGTATGGATATTATTCTTTCATGCTTATACTCTCACGCTAAATAAAGCAAGAATACATTTGAATTAGATAGAAAATCAATTTAACCAAAGTACTAACACCATTTAGTTCAAATTTTAGAGCGAGTGACGTAAGAAGTATAGAGAATTAATTTTCGTCGGCGTGGTTAATCGTAACACTTTTGCTTTTCTGAGATATTCAAGCTACATTTTACCAGGTGAAGATTAGATCTGGTATGAAGAAACTGTAGTTTTGCTTACCTTTTATTCCGATGCTAAAAGGAAGGGCTCACGTGCGGATAAAATCAAGTATTCTCCTCTTTCAAATATATTTTTCCTGATATAACTAGAAGCCCTTTTACGTCACAAAGTTGAGCATTAATGTATATACGCATTTACACCAGTAGCGACACCTGATGCATGTATTTATCAAGAAGTTTTAAAACATTAGTCAGCTCTTGTGTACCTAGGAACAACTCTTGTGTATTCACGTATTCGTTATCCTTATCTATTTGTGAGAAATGTGCATCCATCTCTTCAATATGGTTGCAATAGCGGGAAAATAAAAGCCCTAATATACGAGAGTGATAGTTATTTTATGGTCTTTCACTTAATAATGAGGAAGTTATTTCTAGACATGCAGTGTGTCCATTATCAGTGGCATAATTTCCCACAGCAGTCGCTGTCCTACGTATAATGGTTTCCTAATGGTGCTAAATGCCTCGAGAGCACTTGAATTTGTGCCAATGCGCAAGCGCACAGAGCTCAATGATACCGCACTTCTTCCTTGGGTGCTGGCGCTTCCTCTAGCAGTCGAGTTGCATTCATTCATGTTGATAATCATACATTGAAATAAATTACAATTCTTTTAAAAATATATAATTTTCGCTAACAAACAATAGAGGCAAACTTTCGAGTAGGATTAAACTTTGGGTTATTCGCAATGACGATGCAATTCAACACACGACTAAATTCTTTTTCTTGGAAAGTAATTCCTGGTTCCAGCGTTTTGACAGATTGCTTCGTGTACCCTCTAAAACTAGATTTTCTAACTATTACATAGATCATCTGCGCTAATTTTTCTCTACGCTTCAGAAAAAGACGTAAAAATTTATCTTCATATATGGCATAAGTTTGTCTCGCTTAACCTTAAATTTCTTACAAAAGGGCATTGATTTGAAACAAAATGAGCTATAATTTCAGCTTGCGCCGTTACGTTTTTATAATTTTAGTACCACCAATTCTATGCACCCGATGACGTTATCTTTAGGTTTTCTTGAAATTTTAAAATTCTATCAATGTTATTCCAGTCGCTCATACTTATGATCCAAGTGTTTGCATTTTGAGCGATTTCATGTGATGTACTTCTTAATCGGTTGCTACAATAACATACAAAATCGAATAACATTTTATTACTTCCTGAAGTTCCATTTAATACTTTCTTTTTTTCTCTAATGTTAAAGAGAGTTAGAGCCATACTGCGCTCGACGACGGCTCTGTACCTTGTGTTAGTCACTTTTAATTATGATCTTAGTTAGTATCGCGTAGGTGTTTTTGCATTCAAAAATTATAAAAAACATTTTGCCATGTCCGTAGCTTTGAATGTATGCTGTAGCTGTCGGTTGACGACGTCAGGCACCACATGCCACATGTGTAGCTGTCAGCAGACGACGTCAGATACCGCATGCCACATTAGTAGCTGTCAGTTGACGGCGTCAGTCACCGCATGCCACATTAGCAGCTGTCAGTTGACGACGTCAGTCACCGCATGCCACATTAGCAGCTGTCAGTTCGCGACATCAGGCACCGAGTGCCACAAGGCCGTCTGAGAGGACGCGTTAGTAAACTGCTGCGTGGCCGTCAGCGGTCGGCTACAAGGGAAGGTTTGGTTTGTGTCGGGTGCTTCGAGGGTACGGCGAATGGGTGCGTTACGTCGGTCAGTTATGAGTAAACGTCGTAAGATCAGTGAGAAGTAGCAAACACCAGCAAATGTAAGAGCTAGTGGACTAGAGCTTAGAAATTTGTGTGTTTCTGAATCCGTGATTTGGCCTCTGTGATTAATGAGTTGCTATAAATGTAAAAAATGCTCGTCAAAGTTAGGAACATTGCATACAAAAACTTAACAAAGGAAGAGTTTCATCCGTACCCTTTGATGGAGTGAATTACTGACAGAGTGAATTACCGTAAATTACTGACTTCCAAGTCACGAGTGTACTACAAAATAAAATTGTTATATCCTAACACTCATACCTCAAACTGAAAGCAATAATTCTATCGTAAATAATTTACTTGCTTTCTTACCTCAGTTTGTTTCAAAAATACTCCTGGCTTTGCCATGAAAGTGTAACCTCCACGCAGACCGTACAATTTACGAGATCAAGACGGATTTGGCCATTCAAAATAGATATGGGTACACATTTGGGCTATTCTATTCAAAATAATAAGGATTTAGATTGTTTGAATGGTAATTGTGCATTTTTCCCACGCGATCAGCGGGATGACGTTTATTAATCATTATAAAATTTTACGAGTGGTCTATTTTAGGATTGTTTAGCTTTTGCTTGGGGGAAAAACCCCATCGATCTGATCACTTGAATCCCTTACGTGGTCATAGTATATTTTTTTTGCAACTTTCTTTTCTACTTGAATCATTTCCGAATGAACGGTTTGGACGTGACCGTGCATGATGTTTCAAGAGTTTTGTTTAGCGGGGAATAAAGAGCAAAACTTCTGCTATTGTGATTCGATTAAAACTGATGGAACTCCATTCGTTAGAAGAGCTTTTAAGAGAGCGAACTTATAGAATAAAAATTTGTATGAACTACACTCATTATTGACATTTTTAGCTCAAGTCTTTACAAACTTACATTTAGAAACCTGAGCTGTGATACCATGAAAACTCGTACCTAAGCCATGGCAGTGAACGTTTATTTTACGAACTATTGACTATTAAGGGCTGTTGTCCATTTCATGAACCATGCAATTCAAAAATAAAGTTTGACTCCCCCTTCAGTTTCCCTGATAAATTGGACCTTCATGTGTTCATCATCGAGATCTTTCAAAATTAGCGGGACATGAGACCTACCGTTAAAAACAAAAATGTGTCTCTATATACCATCAATAAAATACCGATTCGAAGCTCTCTGGGCAATCGCTAAACCTTTATTTTTGTTTAAACACCATAGAATGTTTGCAAACGTTGAGGGAAGTGGATTCTCATGCCTAAGCCCTCAATCCGGGAGCAAAATTCGTTATTTAAAAAGAAGAATTACCCAGATACTTCTACGCTGTAGAGTCTTAGTAAGCCCAAAGACGTTTAGCTGATTTTGGCCCCATAAAGTTTGTGCACAAATTTTCGTAAATATTCCTGGTTTTGCGTGGAGGGACATTAACGAACAGGCTTTCGAAATAGAAACGCCACGAAAAATTTGTTAAGATTTTTTACTGGAGTAATATCCTGTTTGAAGTCTGCCGAGTGGTCGACTGAGAAGTGATTTACCGTGCACGGTTTCTAAAGAAGATTTAGCCAGACTATAACTTGGAGTCGTGCTGAAGCTGAATAATAGTTGATGCTAGAAAATCAGTTATATCGACTATAATGTAAATTTCTTTTATTTTGAGCCACAATGGAACATCTTTAAGTGTTCGCTCTTTTTCTTAACCAATGAGATTTTCATTAGGAAAAGGTACAGATAGAGCGCTGCCAACTGTTGGTGATCAATGTGAATTAAAAAAGTGAAATGTAAATGACTATAACGCATGAGAAGATCAAAAAAGAAAGTATGTGGACAAATCCTTGCGCAGCATCATGGCTAGTATCCATAATTAAGTTCCGACCGTGCGTAATAGGTTGCAATACATCACTTCGTCAGGTGCCACATAGACTTTTTATTACCAACTTTTACTCTCAAAACCTCATAAGATTGGACAATAAATCTGTGAAAAACGGGAAAATTTCTTTCTTTATTAGCATTTGCTAAAAGTACTACGTGGGACTCATGGCGTCCGTTTTCCGGTTTTTGGAACGAAAGTCGTATTATCCGTCACAAAAAATTATATTTCGGTACAAAAATGTACAATTTTTCAGATATTTTTCAGCAACATTTGCCTAAAAATTGGTTGGACATGAACTGGCCTTTAATCATTATTGTTAACCGAGATTTTATTGGCATTTTTAAAACCACAATGTACTAGGGTATGAGAAAATCACTAAAGAAATAAAGAAGAGGGTTAATTATGGCGTGATGATCGGCAACATTAAGTCAGACCGTTTTAATTTCAAATGTACTTAATCCTTTTAACTTCAGCTGGGGTTATTTTCCAAATTGCTTCTTGAGAGGATAACATCGGAGACATAAGTAGCGATAAAAAACAAGTTTTCATCAGATATGACTAATGTAGTTCAACTGGTGGATCGGATCAACAGAAATAGAATAAGCAGAACTTTCTCCATTATTATCATAAACGTTAATAAAGACGCATGAAATATCTCTTTCACCGCGATACTAAGCCTTACTGAAGACCAGGCTCTGATTTTTACCGCTGTATTTTAAACTTATAAACAGAATCGAACAGACAGGTTTTTGAAAAAATTTCAAGATATAAGAATTTAGGGATAAATTTTTGCCTTGAAATATCTATTTGATTTGTGACATAATCTCCAAACCTATCACATACTGTTATAGATATTTTTCCTTTGTTCAGTAATGCAAAATATAATAAACGAACAACGTTGATTAATTATTGTGAGCATTACGCTAGTTCGATTCAATACTGCTAGGTGAGTGTATGACAAAATAATGACTTCATGGTAAATGATCACTGAAGTCGCACATGCTCCCAGAGCATTGCTCGTTTTACTGAATTTGTTATCTATTGGTGGGAATATTTTTTAACTTCAGAATGCATTTGGTACGGCATTAGCATTGAAGATGTTCTTCTTAACTGGAAACACCGGGAAATGGAGAGATAAGTTAGAAGTTAATATTACTCGTATATTGCAGTTTGCGAGTCAGTTGGATCTGTCGTGAAACAGAGCCTCATGAGAACCTGACAAGACAATTAAAGACTTCGCGATTGAAAGGCGGAAAGATTAAAATTGCAGTTCAGTTAAGAAATTTAAGATAGGTTTATAAGTTTCATACTTGCGGAAACCAAAGACGAAATTACCACAAATTGTTATGTCGTTTTTTCAAGTTTGACACTTCAATTTAAGAACTGAGGCTGAATGAGTGTTGGGAGCCCACAGTACGTCTAGTTCCCACAATAATTGTTTACTGTTTTCTGAAAGATCTTTCAACCAAGTTTGGATATATTATTGTTTGATAGTTGCATGTATTCAGATACATACCGATTTACGACTACTCTTCTTTCATTTTTTTTGTAGTTGGGATGACTATGAATTTGAAACGTCGTCTAGCTAACTTTCAATGAAGCATTTGAAGTAAAAGTTACACTTTAATTCAGTGTTGGTCTTGATTCAACCATTCGTTTTTTGCTAGAGCAACCTTCAGTTCCCAAACAATTGAGAAAATCATTGCAATTTCAAGTTCTTCATTTCTCTCCAGCCATAATAAATGGGAGGCTTATCTGCTTCTGGCTGTTTTTTTCATGCATTGTTTTTTGTTTTGTCTCTTTTCTGACACCATATCAGGTAGGGGCATAAAGACAACTAATTTCTGTAAAAATGCCTTCATCATGTTTTTATTTTGATAACTAATGATGGAGGCGACTTATTTAATCTCCTTCAAAAGTCTTTAAAGGGACGACTGGGCAATGCTAGCCAGGAGTGTTCCTCCATTGGAAAAGGATCAAAGAACGATTGTTTTTCACTCCACTCAGATGTTTGAAACGGGTCTGTGTGTCATAGCGTTAGTTGTGATTTTAATGAGAAAATTCCCATTCTCATTCTAAGATCATACTCGAGTGTTTAACTCTATCGATATACTTTCATGCAAACTTAAGCAAAATGCAAATGAACCTCTTCCATTCATAAGCATAGCGCCCGGTTTAATCCCACAATTGCAAGTGAAATTTACAGAAACTTGACCCCTTGGATATCAAAAAGCATCGTGAGGATTCGTTGAACATTGTCACCGTTGCTCAAAACTCTACTAAAATAATACATATCCTGCATTGTCTCGCTCGCTCCGATATTGGAATACTGCGACTGAATTAAGAATTTAAAAATAGTTATTATAACTCCCGTCTTTCAGTTTACCAACAAGTTCACTTCCCCCTTGGGTCACAAACGTTTCGATTATTAGGTATTTGCAACACTAATAATTTGCATAAATTATTGTTCTTTATTTTAAGATGTATTGATTAATTTACTGAATTATTTTTTTTAATTTTTGACTCCTGCATTTTTTTGTGGGATGGAAATGTCTTACGAACTCAATGAAGGCGTTTATCTTTACTCCAAAACACACTGAACATAAGCATTTATTCCTTTTGGAGCTGTGGCTTTTTTTGAACAAATAAGAACATGAAATGAATTAAGACTATTTCAAAACTTGACAATTGTTGCGAGTGAAGGAATTCAATATGATACTTGTAAGATTTTATTGACATTCTTTATATTTATCTTCTTTAACAAACGCAAAAAAAAATTTTTGTTTAATTTAAATTTTACGCAGCTGCATAGTAGTTAGTTTGAAGCGCAGTTTCCATAGCAATGATGTTTTCAGGGAGGAAAGGGAAACAAATTTAGCATTTACTAAGGAAAACGTAGAATCTACTCATAAAATGTGCTCCAGCACAGGACACCCTGCGCTTAGAAACAGTAGGTTGAGAGGAAAGATGAAAAAAGATAAAGTGGAAATAGCGAAAATGGTAGGAAAACTGGAAGAAATAACGGGGGCTCGAAGTATAAAAGTCCCGACGGCTGATGTGAAACTGAGGTGACCAAACAGTATCTCTTTTAGATTCTCCATTATTTAATTAACTTTAGCCTATTGCCTATATTATAACCCACGATGGGTAAATTTTGCGCAAAGCTGATAGTGTACGTGCATTTATTTTGCAGTCATCAGCTACTACTTTCTACCTGTTTAACATCATATTCTTTCGAGCAGGTGTAAACCAAGCTCAACACGCAATAGCCCAGTCATGTCACCTGCAGCACTGGCCACTGCCGTGGTGATGGTCGTCGTTGTGATGAGCTGTGGTGACTCCTCCGCATCGCCTGAGATGCTCGGTAATGACTCATTTATGTGTGAAAATAATCATGACAACAGCACGTAATAACCCTTATGGAAAATGAATCTCCAATTCCTCGAACCCATCGCATTAGACACCACGGCGATGTGCGCAAAACTCAGTCCATGAAATGTTAACATGAGTCATGAAGAGTGTCATGCTCATAAATATATGTATATATAAATATAATTAAACAGCTTTCGAGAGCTATCAGTAACGCTTTTGGCTCCTAACCGAAAAATCAGTATTTGCAGAGGATATTTCCGGTTCAGTTCTTTCCGAGGGTGTTAAGTCCACTATTTTCTCCAACAGACGTTTATTCAGTGAAGGTTGCAGCCAGCCTAGCAAATCAGGGCCACTAAATTTTGACGACGACTATGACGGTACAGAAAAAGCACGCATTCAGTTAACAGAATGTTACTTCTGAGTGTCGTACATTTCAGATTATTACAATGAAAAACGCTTCAATATTAGCGAGCGCATGTAATACTGGGGATTAGAAAACTAGGTGTTGTACTTCTGGAGACAAGACTCCGAATTAACTTAGGACTGCTACGACTAAATGACATGGAAAATGAGAACATCTGATAGATTTCATGACATACGAGAGATAAATATAGCTTAGGACACTGAAAAATATTTCATTTCACAACTTTACTACTTCAATTTTCAAGAATTCGCTGGAGTTCACGGAGATTAGAATCACGCACAAAATTTAAACACATAATAATTAACAAGCTGAACGATAGTTTATTTTTATCTCGGACACTTTTAAACTAAAATAATTCAATGCCAAAATAATTTTTACCGTTCCCACGGAAAATTATGTCACCATACCCCAATATGCAGTGAAGGCTACTACAAAATTCAATACATCAAACAAACGTAGAATGACGATCTTAGTACCTCAGGAATACATTTCTACGAATCGCAAGGAAGTTTTCTTCGGAAAATTAACCTTTCCACTGCTCACCATTCAGTGAAATTCCTTTTAAACAAATTTCTGTTTCGAGTTCCATTTTACCAGTTACACTGAAATGCTCTCACCCATCGGACAATTGGTGTGTATGGGAGTGATTATCTTGCAGCGAGTCACAATTCCGTCAATCACAACACTGAACATTTGCGACTTCCAAAACAGGATCTTTTCTACTCACTTGTTGGTCAAGTAAGTTTACAGTTAACAAATTCTCAAAGTCCTTAACCAATATTTGACAAATTTTAAGTTACTGTTCACCTGACCTGGCATTTAGTTTGAGCCTCAGGCTCGGGTATGAGGTCCTCATCAAATTGGTCTGGCCACTGGACGTATGCTGCATGGTGAAGGGCAGCCCTGTATGTATGCCCGTCCAACATCTGTCTTAGTTTACTCAAAATCAACAAGTCTCCGATGCTATAACGGGATGCCACAATGTTCGAGTCTCCATCTTGCTTCTCGACGCAAGATTTGACTAAATTTCTTTGCATTGGTTTGCAGAACCGAATTGAAAATAGGGATAGTATTTTCAACGGCGTTACCACAATTAAAAATGCTTTCCAAAACCAGAGGCCAACAACAGCTTTTTCATAGAATTCCATTAGCGTTAGGCGACAACCGATGACTTGAGTGCGATAGTTGAGCAGCATCATCTCAGGCCCTACTTGGCAGGTAACGAATGGAGGAAATAAAAGTGACAGCGGGTCCGAGAAAAACTCCGAGTCGCGTTTGAATGGGTACAGTGACGCAACTAAACTGATGAACTGATGTTGCAAAAGAGTATCGAGAATCAAAACACTTATTACATCAATGAAAAATGCAAGAAGGTGGCTCCCTATCAACTTGGTGTAAATTTGAGAGTTCCATCCAAGTTCTTCGATTAGCAGAATTGATGAGTTCAGCTTTTGAGACTTGTTTTCGTCGTTTGTTTCGAGAATATTGCGGAAGAGATGAAGAACATGAGGATTAGAACAGCTCCTTGCGTGCACTAATGGCGTGTAATATAAACACATCAGTAGAAGACACACCCAGTGCAACCACCGGTAATGCGCAGCGTACACTCTTCTCTCGTCACGTTCGTCTGTTGCCCTTGGCTCAATGCGTGAAACATTCGCGTAAGAATACGACAGGCACAGGGATTTGAAGTAGTCCCACACTTCTGATCTGTCGGATAAGTTGACGCACACCATCGGGTGCTCAGCGTACCAGCCAGCGGCCACAGCCACGAATATAAGCAGATAAAGAGCTGCGGTGGCTCGGTAGTGCAGCCACAATACCCAACTGTCCACCAGTGTTGAACTCGATTGAGCGTTTTTGCTCTTCGTGGAGAAGATCGCTTCTTGCAGTCGATTGAAATTTTTCCAAATGTTACGCTGGTAATGATCACTCGAGGTCATAGTTCACTGTGAATAGCTTTTTTTATTCGAAGAACGAGGCTTGTTTTTAGAAAATTGTTGGCTCTTGTAACAATTGCCTCAGCTAAACGATCATTTTCTTTCCAGTTTCATGTCCTTAAAATCATATATAAAAAGGAGGGACCAAGATTTCAAGAAAACATTACTCAAAGCTTACTGCCATTTGCACATAATATAACATATTCTCCTATGATTGTATTCATCAAATAACTTCCAAAATCTGGATAAGAGAAGTGAAGTTATCGTGAGGTAATTTAAAGCTGATGAGTGTCGTATGTTAGATACTGACCGCACTTTCGCTCGCGATGCCAGGCTGCACTTCGCGTATTTCCTTCCTGTATCCACATTACATTTTAGCAGCCTAAAGCGCAACGCAAAACAACCTGAAAACCCGTTAGAATTTCTCACTTCCTGAATGTTTTCAACGTGTTCATTTACGGCAATTTTTTTATAACGGGAACGTGAAGTCAAATCGAGCGAAAGATGAAAGAAAAACTGAAAATACGCAATTTTGACCTTTAGCGTAATTTTAAATCTCTTTAATTAATTAGTCTAATTCATTCGAATACTAAAATTAATTAAACCTTCGTCATTATTTATTAAAGTGCTCTACATAGTTTGGTATTACTGAATTAATTTCCATTGAGGTTTTGATTAGTTTTGAATACCGAGTTAGGTTGACTTCAAAATTAGAAAGAATGCAATAATATTTGTATGCCCTATGTTGGCTATGTAAGAATTACTTCGTATTTGTATTGCTCTTACTTAAACACTGAGAGCTATTATAGAACGCTAGTGTATACGGCCGGTCAAACATGATGGGGTTCGATAGTTTTCTTGTATAAATCTTTCAGACGTAGATTATATGCAAATATATCCATCCTAATAGTAACTGTGGTTGAAATATTCTCGTTCTTCTGCACTGTTGATACTCGCATCACAGATACGGTAATTAAGCATCCTTAAGAGCTTAATAGAGTGACGGACCAACCAACCAAGTCATTAACTGTGTATCATTATGCAGCGGATGTTTATGTTGCTGTTGTGTAGTAGGTGATGCTGTATTGCGACATTCAAATCTAAAACATAGAGTTGAGTTAGCTTGGGTACCTTGGTTTTGCTAGGTAATTCAATGGGGAAAACCAGTGCGTCGCTACATCATGCTAAAGAACTTTCTCGTTGATCATCACCGTAAACTCATCTTTGAATTGGGCTGGACAAAGACGCTGCTGTGTCACAATGCTTTACTAAGTATAGTATTTTTGTAACAAAGCAATCAATTGATTTGCAAATTTATCTTTACCTGATGCAAATAAAATATTCAGTGCCATCCTACTTCAACAAACAACAATAATATTTTTCATGCTCTCAAAAAGGCATCGACTAAAATTGAACAACTCTCCTGTAATCAGTTGTTCAAAAGTTTCTAAGTCTTTCTTACAGAAAGGCGACAGAAGGAACCACTACTGACATCACGGATGCTCTCGTATGCAGATGAAGATCCCATCTACCACTATCTACGATGCGCCGCAGTTCAAATTAGAGTTCTCAAAAAAGATCACTTTTCTCAGACAGTAACACCACGATCTGATTACACCTAATAGACTTTCATTTCTAAACTCAGCTTAATTTTGCAGAGAAGTCGCTGCAGCGGTCGTCCCGCTTGCTGACGTCTCCGTCGTCGGGCCGCTACCCCTTCTCTCGCCTCCTGGCCGGCAGGAGCGCCCTGCAGGTCGGAGACGGCAGTCGCTCCGCCTTCCTCTCCTCCGACCTTGGCCGGCCCAAGCGGGCTCTGTTTGACGACTCCTGCAAGGGCGTCTACGACAGAGAGCTTTTTGCTAAGCTCGACCGCGTATGCGAAGACTGCTACAACCTCTACAGGAAACCCACCGTATCATACGAATGCAGGTTAGTCCATTTTCCCTTATTTATTTACTGTGATCTATTTTTAAAATGATTTTTTATTCAGCTATTTTTCCCAGCCTGTTGCGGGTTTTTTGTCCAATTAGCAATTTCTCGACGTTCGGCTTTCAGCGCTGTGGTTGTCCATCATCGTTATGTCTACTTTGTCAATTTGCTTTATTTACTTCTAGTACTAGTTCGTTTTGGACCATTTCAAGAGAGTATAGCAAACTTGCATTTTCATAGAACCGTAAAACTGCGCTTTGTTTCAAATCGGTTTGGTTTCATCTGATGACTCATGTCATGAAGCACACAGAGGGTGTTGATCGTCAGTACTTCCGACGACTTGACTCTCTTCGGATACGTCGTCTATTGCCTACAGCTAAAGTGGTAAAAATGCTACACAACTCATTTTGTAAAAAATATACTACCGTCCAGCATTAAGTCTGAACAAATATGATCTCATTTCACACCCTTTTTTATGAGTGGAGTCTCCATGTCACCTCGACGGCATCGTGCACGAAGGCACTCGCGTCCTAGTGTTCAGCCATTTTTTATTTTATTTCGGCTTTGAGTGCGTATTTATTTTTTCTCGAAATAACATTCGTGAGAATATGTTATGCATAAAGAAATGGGATTGGTAGGCGATGGAAAACCTCACGGTGTCGAGCAAACTTAACATGTTTAGCACGGGAAACTTTTCGTGGTCTACACTACTGGAAAACGTGCATCATCATTTAATAAAATTTATTTTAGATCGTTCACCAGTTGATTCATAAGTCCAAGTTTTCGTGAGGACCCCTGTAACAAGTGCACCTAAGTTTTCTTTCCGCTTGAGTACACTTAAATTAATTAATAAAGCGATCCTCATTTGAAGATACACGTGCGTTAACATGATTAGGAGGAAAATTGCATATTGCATATTAAAGTGCAGAAAACAACACAGGGCCAACACTTGGTGCACACAGGTATACACTAGATACACACTAGGTGCACACCTCATACACGCACTGTTCGTGCGCCTGATACCTACACTGAATATGCGCACTGGACTTTGGGCTCAGGTAAGTTTGCTGTCAGCCTTTCGCAATGCATGGAGTGGACACACACACACACACACAGCAGGGACATGCGCCGATGTCTTTGAGTGCACTCACATAACGCTTGACGACATCTCCCAACAATGATGGAACTGTCGTGCATTCATCCCGATGCATCAATGACATATTTCAGTTGAGTAACTAGCTTGATGTAGCTAAATAATACGATAGGGTCGGACAGGTATTATTTAGTCGTCAACCTTTTTTTTAAAGGTGAATATTGTGCTCGCCTTTACTCACTCACTATGATCCATTCACCACGATGCACACATCGCGATACGCTCGCTACTATGTATTCGCCCCTATGTTCTCGCTACTATGTACTACCACGACGTACTCACCATGACGTGCACCTCACGACGTACTCACGGCAGTAAACACAAACTGCACCACCGTTGTGACTGAACACCTGAGGCACAAGGCCGCCTTCACGCAGAGATGTGGAGGCCCTCCAGCGGCCCATTTTTATATCAACTGTTTGGAATGCTTTCTGGATGGTGGAGCGCTATTTCTTTTCTTTTTGGCATAAGGATTTATTTGACGCTTTTTTCAACTTTCTTCTTAACGCATGTCCAAAAAAAAAACATATAAATTCACTGTCTACAGTTAGTTTATGTTCGGCCACCTAAACAGTGTTCCTTTTAGCTTTACTTTTATTTTAATTTTATTTTCGTCGGTTCATTAAAAACGAACATATTTTTTCGTCCATGTATGTTTTAAATTGTGTTTGAAATACGGATGTTTCGGGAGCTTTTTATTTGAATTTATGCTTTATGATGTGTATTGTTTTGAAGTTTGCTTTGTTTCATGTTAATTTTTAATTTAGTTGCACATGCGTTCATTTTATAACTGAAAAATATCACAGTACAGAACTTTCTCAACCACAGGGAGGACTGTTTCCAGTCGTCGGTGTACCGGCAGTGCGTAGGGGCCCTGCTGCTGCCCCTGCATCGCTACATACTCTACGCACATTCCTTGTACACAAAACGCACAAAAAAGTTTGCATATTTACCTCAGTACAGACACGCGCGAGTTAGAACAGGACTCAACCACCAAATTTATGTGAGGAACCGCGCTAGCAAACCCAACTCCTCCTCGTTGAGTAGCTTAAGAAATTCAAAGCACGGCCACGACCATGCAAAGTTGCACATTTTAAGCTCAAAAACTAATTTTAAACCCCGTAATGAAACTTTTACTGTTCAATACGATAGGAGGAAAGAGATAGAAAGTGATCCGAACACGTAAAATCATGGATATATACATACAAGTGATCTTTCGCTCAAAATAATCGAGCTGAAGTCTGAAGCTGAAATAAGGAAACGTATCTTGTTAGTGAGTGCTATCAAGAATGCAAATCTCAGATCAACTATTTCGAGAGTCAGATAATTCATTAGAGAGCAAAGAATTAAGCCGTAGATACATGACCAAATAATGCAACAACCACCTATGGGAATAATTATTTTAACTGTAACTTCGGACACTCGTAACAAGTATTCAAGACGGATAATATTGATCAACACTTAAAGAAAGTGTTTTATTGTTTTTAACAGATTTGAAAAATTGTTATCCACTCTCGGTTATACTTACAGAAAAAAAGTTGCTCTCAATTTTTGAGCCTTAATTGGATTATTATTGAGGGCTCTACATCACCCGACACTTGAATTACACATTGGCAGGTTGGACTTTTTTCTAAAGCACTCCGTCCTGAGTTAAAAGTTCTGTTACTTTTCTGTAATAGTGGTCTGAAAATGAACGAGATTACAGCTTTTTCCTGAATGTAGCAAACCAAGTAGGACATTCTGTTTAGCTTTCCATCATCGATGTAACGGCATTCTGATGAGTCGCCTCGAACTACATGCTCTCTCTAACTCTGCCACTTCGGCATATCTGCTGAGAATGGAACATTGGCAGAAGTTCGCCGTGGTGTAACCATAAGAAATGATCTTCTGCATTCCACCATTACCACATTTACCCGTGTGCGTTTTTATCTATTCAAAACAATGCTGTTCCTACCATGATGTGTTGCAGCGAAGCATCCCTACACGCTTGTTGGTTTTGAGTTGCAGTTTTGGTGAGCTATTTTTTACACTATTCTGCATGTCGTGCATGGCATGCAAGCATTTCCGAAATCGCTACCAGTTTTTCTTACTAACAAAAATGAATTTCAGGTAACAAAATTATGCTTCTTGCTTCGTCTAACCCATACAAGTTTGACATCGGTCATCTATGGCATCCGATAAATGTCAGTGTTCATACATGCTCTAAATATAGAAACTGTAAACTCCTCAGAATCAATTTATCATCACTTAGGATCATATACGAGCTTCAGCTAAGCCTGTTGAATATTTTTCAAGTACAGTGGAATATGAAGCCTCTTGCGTTTGGTGCAGTGGGGTGTTACGCCACTTGCAGTTGCTTCCGCGGGATATCACGCCTCCTGCGTTTGAAAAGAGGGATATTCCTCCTCTGTGCTTGGAGTTAAGGGATATCACTCTACTTGTGATTGGTACTGAAGGGTTTCACGCCACTTGCCTTTGGTACACCGGGATATCACGTAACTTCCATTTGGAGCACCGGGATATCCTGCAACTTCTGTTTGGTGCAACGGTTGTCGCGCTATTTGTAGTTTTTTTTTGTATTTGGAGTTTAAACTTGAGCGCAAAGTTTTGGAAGCACAAGTTATTTCAGAATCTTCTGTAAAAGGCATCATTTGAAATCTTTTCAGCTTCGAAAAGTCTTTTTAACCGTATTCAAAAATCTTGTCACAGAATTATAATGATAAATGCAGAGTTGACATTACACTTGCGGTTACGTTTGCATTTATAATTTTTTGACACATGGCGTTTCTTTTAATTTAAAAACATTTCAAGGATTACTTTTTCATAATTACTGCATCCGATAATACCGAACGTTAAGATTAGGTAAGATCTCTTGACGTGTGCCAATCGTATTAGTTTGCCTTTTTCCTGGTTCTCTATTTTTAGCTCCCATTCACTGTTTTGTTGAACAAATTCATTTGAGTTTTTCTTCTCCAGCTAAAGGTTGATTTTGTGTGAAGATGCGCATTTATTTGTATCATAACTGTAAGTATGCTTGCATAACAAAAATCTAAAAAGTAATCTGTACCTCAATTCTCAATTTCTGAATAGGTAGTCCATAACAGTAAGATCTCTAATTCTCTACTTTTGCTCCGGCATCCACTTCTGACCGACAGGTTGCCTAAGACTGGTTGTGGCGTGATCTGCCCATGAGTGCACGTGGCTTCATTTTAACAATGCAACTACATTTTTGATATGTTGTTAATAACTTTTTACCCGTTAGCTTTATTCTTGTCCTCGTGAAATTTACGCCTGGCTAGTTGATGCATATTATTCTTTCCCTGAAGATTTGTTAACAGGACTTAACTTTAGGTGTCAAGTCAATTTGATGTCCCAACATGGATTCATGCAGCTTCAACTCTTCAAAAACCTTTATTTGTTCATGTAGATATGGAAACAGTTCTAGCATATCATGATGACTATATCAGTGTCTTAATTCTTTCAATAATACAATGAAATTTAAATGTTTTTGAAACTATAACTTAATAGCTATAGCAACATCATTAAGTATAACTGATTCATCGTAAAAGAAGATATCATACTAACATGCCAGCGTGTAATTTGCATTTGTTCATTTCGTGCAGGCGAGACTGCTACAGCAACACGATGTTTGAAAGCTGCCTGTACGACCTCATGCTGCACGAAATGGTCGACAAGTACGCCGAAATGGTTCAAATTGTCGGGAAAAAATAGGCCATGCAGTCACTGTTCGCATCCACGCCTTTTTATCCTAAATAGAAACCAACACTTAATGGAAATCGTCTAAACGAAACGGATCCCATTGCTAACAAGACTCACAGAAGATCTCGCTTTGAAGCACCATACTAATTTTATGGTCAAACTGAATCCTGGGTCATGGATTACGTCATCTCAATGAAGAACTTGCTTCGAATGTCCTTGCATAAATTGTTCTTCTGAAATCTTCGTGAATTAATTATTCGTTTGTAACTGGAATATCGAAATACGGGTACTTGAAGTTTGAGTTATTTACAGTTACAACCTTGACGCTTTTACATAGACTTTTAGCTGACAATATTCACGTATTAACAAATATTATTCAGAATTATCCAAAAACATACTGAGTTCTTAATGCACCACGAGAAATTAGTTCAGTGCTACAAGTTCACTTGATGTATATAAGATTGCAGTTAAGTAAAATTTAATCTCAGTATTTGATCATTAAATTACATGACAAATCTACGAAAATGAGTTGAAAATGGCAATAGAAATGAACGCTTGTTTTGGAAGCTTGTACTACCATTTGGGTTTGAACAGAGTGCTTTCGTGAATCATTCATAAACTTCATGTGAACAGTTCCAGAACAGTTGCTGACTTTTTTCGCCCTAGCTCACGGCGTTTCAGCCCCAACTGACGGCTCCTTTGTGCAAAACTTGTAGCTTTTGTCCACACCTCAGAGCTAGGCTCTTTTGTCGCCTGCTGATAGCTTGCTTTTCTGTTGCCAGCTGATTGCTCTGTTGCCCAGTCCAAGGTACTTGTTTCAAGCTGATGGCTCATTTGTTCCTAGCTGATGGATTTTTTGTCCCAGCTGAGGGCTCTCGTGTCCTTAGTTGATGGCTCTTTTGTCCCTAACTGATGGCGCTTTTGTCTTAGCTGAGGGCTCTCGTGTCCTTAGTTAATGGCTCTTTTGTCCCTAACTGATGGCTCTTTTGTCCTCAGCCGCTGGCTTTTGTCCCCAACTCATGGACCTTTTGATATGAGCTTTTGGCTCTTATAATCCTTATTCAGTTTTTATCAACGTCCCATACCTACTAAAGTGAATATTGATTCACTAAAACACTCGAATGAATTTCATCGCGTAATATAGTTAAGCATCATTATTTATTTTAACAATAAGGTCGGTTTACTTGCCCTTTATTTATGTTTGTATGTCACGCGTGTGTAAAGATACGTTTTGAAGTAGCACACATGGGTTTTTGAATACGTATTTAGTCACAGACATCAAAATTTGTAAAGAGGTCGAACAAAATGGAAGCGCAGGTTTTCACATCAATGGCAAAATATCCATCTTAAACCGTTTAAAGAATTAGGTGATTCAACGCATTCACTTACGATTTTATTTTCAGTCTGTAATTCTAACTGATGTTAATTCATATCTTAAAGCTATTGTTACACTAGAAAGTTTTACACGGGAACTTTCACTTTTAGATCGATTTAAACCAGGTTGCTAGTCTACTGAGCGGACTAAGCTTATGGTTTGCATAGATGACACTGATGTAACCTTCATTGCATTCAAACTAAGTAAGCTGAACTAAGAAACTTGTACTTCATTCGAACTAAGAAACTTGTACTTCATTCGAACTAAGAAACTTGTACTTCACTAATGAATCTGCGGGATAACAATTGCTACTCGTTATTTCATCTAACTTGAATCAAGCGCTTCCAACTCATTTACAGGTTTTTATTTCCTTACTAAGAATCGGACTCTATTTTAGGACATGAAATGATAGCATATCATACACAAGTATCAACATGAGTTAAATCAGGAGATCACTGAATATCTGCTGTGTGTTTGATGGCAGGGAAAACCACTTTTTTTAATGAAATGGCCATGACTCATATTCATAAATATTTAACATCAAATAGTCAGTATTTATGTACCAGCTGTAGTTAATAAAAATCTGAGCAAGTTTTCTGTAGTTTCCTTTCGTCCTAAGTCTGATGTAGGTACGGTTGTGAGGCCTGACGCTGGGCGTCAATGCAATGTCCAATGTCCACACCGCCTGCGTGATTGAGTGTTACTATCAAAAACAAAACCAAATGGGCTAGGAATTTCGATGCGTTCTGCAGCTCTTGAAAAATGTCTCTTAGAATTGAAAATTAGGTGTAAAATTTCCTCATAACCTTAATCATCATTATTTTATTTATGATAGTTTTTTAATTATTTTTTCGGAAAATTAATTCTGAGGAAAGATAATTGTACGTGCAACATATGTATATAATGTAAAAAGTAACGCATTCAAAAATATTTGCAGAAAATTCATAAGGACTAAAGTCGCTTACTTGGTTCCATGTAGTTTATTAAGTTAACGTACTAAACACATTCACAGGCATAGGATGACGCAGGCTCTTGAAAGTAAATGCAGTATGAAAACATTGATGAATTTAGGATCTCGTCTAATAGTTCGTTAATTCAATAGTTGTAAATCTCACAACCAAGATATTCAATCTTTCCTAATTCAGGAACAAACTGAAGATCAAAAATTGTGAAATGATAAGAAGTTTTAAATGCATACTCATTTTTGTTCGAAAGTGCACCTTAGTCCTTAACCACGACTTTGTTCACGATAACCACGATAACTTTCGGTTTATTTCAAACCTTGATATAATCGTCATGTTTCATTATTCCATCGAAACGATTCAATTCTCTAGAGCATATTATAAAAATGCCCCAGAACACCATAGATCAATTTCAAAACTTACCTGTAGGTACTGTGCTATTGGGAAAGAAGATCCAGCTCCTACACTAAAATATTCTTCGTAACCAAAAGTTAAAACAGCACTATTTTGGTTTCATCATTTGTCGCAAACTTCGAAATCGGAATGTGAGGTCTTCGGTAGCTATCATAACCGATATTTATTACGGGTGATCAAAATGTGAAGGCTCTTCAACCTTTACTGCTCGTAGTTCGTCCCAGAAACTGACAGAACTTATCAGGAAATCAATCTCATCTTAATACGTGGTGGAGAAGAGGTTAGCTGTGAAAGCCTAGCAGTCCACAATTTTCTGATAAAAAAATCAACCATGTCTATTAACTTGAACAATAATTGAGCTAATGAAGACCATACTTAGTGTAATTGAGAGTTGTAAGATATTAAGTTTCTTCCTGGGAGAATATCACTCTGCGGGATCTATAGCGTACAACTTCGGGGGTTCAACTTCAACGTTCAAGTCAGTGTCACATGTATATAATTGCAGTGGTCTCAACAAGCTGTTTGCTTGTACACCACCACACAAGCTTCGAACGACCAGCCGCCGCCTCACGCAACGGCGGGCGCCGAGACACCACCTAAACACCAACCATTGGGGACGCGTGCTCAGCGCGTTACCGCACTCACCAGATCCTATATAACGGGGTGCAGTAAAAGCTCGGCCAGTCTTCTCACCACGGTTCCGATCTTCACAACACGCATCGAAGACGCTCAGCCAGCTACTGCCTCAACTGCCTCTGTCGCCGCTTCGCGCTCAATAGTCGCTCCAAATCGCCTGAGGGTCCTTCAAGACGTCTCTTGGTGCATTACTACCTGACAGCAGTATTTTCCTCGTGTGTCATTACTGTTGGCGATATTCCCAATAGAACTGTATTTATTCCAGTTGTGTTTTCTTACCATGTCGGATTCGTTAGTACCTCAGGCACTCGTTTCGGGCATTGATATTTAAAGTCTTTAGATATTCATAGTCTGCCCGGAGCGTAAAGTAGCCTGAAAGAGAACACCACATAGTACCTGGCGTGTAGGCAGAGGGCTAAAGTGAAAACGTCTACTGTCAATCTTAGGGATCTAAAAAAGAAAGATATTACTCATTTTCATACCGTATGTGAGGGAAAAGTTGAGAAAATTATTAATATTCATTACTAGGTGATAAATGTAAAATCAACACAGAGCACAAATATTTTATGAGCGATCTGGTACAATTTACAGTACGTTAAAAAATTTTTTTGCCTCTTTTACACAAAAGGTAATCTTTCATTGTTAAGCGGTCTGTGTTCAATATTTAGTGACTTATTGTTAACGTAGTTGAAATTGATGCATACTTACCTAAACTAACTTGACATGTCCTAGACTGAACTAGTTTAACTACATCAAAACTTTGAAAAATGACGATAAAAGACCACCTCAGTTCCTCCTTAGTATGTCTTGAAATGGAGGTTCCTCTATATCCGCATATTTTTTTTTAAATTGAGAGTTTTGTGAAATTGATAAAAAGAATAATCGGTCAAAAGATTAGAGATACCTTAGACCGAAGTGAATCGTTGAAATACTTTTTCCTGTTATTTTCTACCTGAAAGACTGGTCCCCAAAAAAAATACTTCCAGGCGGTCACTAAATTCTGCAGTATTCGGACGGCGACATCAGTGTGATTTTATAAAAAATA
Source organism: Morinoia aosen (assembly GCA_030386875.1). NCBI lineage: Eukaryota > Metazoa > Arthropoda > Malacostraca > Amphipoda > Talitridae > Morinoia > Morinoia aosen. Next base: position 16,830,577 of record CM059575.1, on the reverse strand, counting down.
TGTGTACAGAGAGGCCCAGATGTAATTTACCCTTTAAATTCGCTAATAAAACAAAAAACTAAACGCTGTGTTGCGTGACCTTGTTTTATTCGGAAGAAAAATATTTTAATGATTTATTAACATTTATTTTGAATGCAATGTCCTTCTAAATGGTAACCGCGGCTGTTTTTAAAACCTAGGGCTTTATTCTTTGTCTTATTCATAACGCTCTTTGGTGTATCAGATAAGAGTTGGACTGTACTGTAATGAATGTTTTCAAGTTCTCGTAAATTTGTTGGTTTTGTTACAAGTACTCGCGACCTAAGGTAGTCCAAGGAGAAAAAATCTCATCAGTGCAAATATGGAGACCGAGGGGGCTAAACACTACTCCAAATCGTGAAATCAAATGATTTAGAAAGCACCTTCTTAATAATGTCATTGTTCCTCTCGCTGCATGGGCTGAGCTGTGGCTCCATCCTGTTGAAATCGACCCCTGTTCGAGTCATGTCTCTCAACTTCTGAAATAAGAAACACTGTACTATCATGGGTTGTTGTCTTTCACCAGTATCTGTTTCAGTTATGCCAACATTTTCAAAATTGTAAAAGCCCAGCGCAGTTGAAGAAAATATTCCTATCAACACTCTCACAAGAGACGTGTGCAGATGGTCTTCCTTCAATTCCTCGTGCAATAAGTTGTGTGGAAACATAAAAGTACTTTTATTCGGAATATACTGCAGTTTCAGCGTTCTAACGTTCGTAGTGTCTGCTTTATGACATTTTAAATAAATTGACAAAAATCCGTTACTCGAGGGCCACACTGTAAATATATTTTTCTTTTTTCCAATACGTGGGCCTCAGGCAGTTGAGGGCCCTGATTTAGCAGTATGTGCCTTGAATCAATATTCTCATAATTTTTTCATACACAACTGATATAACAACTTTTGACCTAACCAAATTTCACATTATTATTATTATTATTATATAGAACGTTTCACCACCGAAGACGCTACGAAGACGTTTCATCGCTGAATTTGGTATTTCCTAGTTCGTCATTTCTGTACATAAAGCAAGTATCATTCCTATCATCGCCGTGTGGCGGCATAGTTGTAGTTTTAAGGTATGTTACGTTTTACTTTAGTACTGGCATGGTGTGTAGCCCAGCTCGCCTGGGCCAGGAAAAAAGACCATCACCACGCGCTGCCTCGCAAGTTAGCTCCTTACATAAGCTATAAAGGTTTGAATATTTTCTATCTAATTTGCAGGTCCGGTCAGGGTTGAGTTTTACTTGTGGTAGCTGGTACCCCCATGCGGGGGTTCACCAAATCTCACAACGAAGTTAAAGTTAACCAACATTGATCAAAAATTTCCTAGTATTTTTTCGACGAAGTGACCGCAAGTGACGTCATCAGGATATTTTACGCACTAGGTTTTTTCAAGCGCGTACAAGTTTCTTTCTAGTTGAGCAATTTTTCTAAAAAATTGGTATGAATATTTAAAATCGTATGTGAAATGAACAAAACATATCAGAAATTAGGCAACTGGGAGAGTTGCCTTTGTTTAATTCAATTGTATAGAAGTTGGTCTCAGGCTCCGTTTCAATTGCTAATAGGTTTTCACCGGGGGAAGAGAAGGGACCGTTTGATATGGGCAAAGGAAAAAAAGGTATGAAAGCTGATACAAGTGAAGCGCAAAATATTAAAACCCCGAAAGCCTATCTTGAGGATGAAGGCATCTACGGATGCTTTATTTCCAATCAAGCCTGATACATATCACCTTGTACATTGGATTTTCAAATGCCTTATAACTAACGCCAGGACGCCATGACGCTTTCCCCCGGTCAAGACCGGTACCCATTTCAGACACCTGGGTGGAGTGGGGTATTGTGCTTCGAATTTTTCGCCTATACCCAACAGAGAAAATCGCCACCGCCAGCGCCGAGAATCGATCCCGGGTCTCCCGCAAGGCGGAAGAACCCCTAGCCACTTGCGCTATCTTAAGCTGAAATAATTCAACTGTAGTTTCCCCAGAAAATAAATACTTAACCTATGAAGAAATTGTCTTCTAAGGATAAGTTCTTGCGAAAAAAAAATTTATTCGTAAATGTAATATAATCAGTCGAAGAAATGAGGGCCTTTCAAGAAAACCCTAAAACCCGGTGGTTCCGCAATTTACGAACCAAAATGCCCTCTAGTGGTAATTAGGTACAAGTCAAGAAGTTTATCAGAAATTAAATTATTAGGTGCGAATTTTTTTTGCCGTTGTAGTATAATTCGTAGAAAAATCTGATACTTAGCCAACAATACAAAAAACTGAAGATTTAACTGGCTTCCGCTTTTGGAAGAATTCCCCAAAAATTACGAACTAGCCTCCTGGCTGATACCAAAGATTTGGCGGCGCCGATGCCGCTATATCTCGACGTTGTACCTCCGATAGACGACACAACCCCAGGAACGCTTAATGTGACATGGCTAGCGTTTACTTCCTAGCAAGGTACGCACATTCATCATCGTACTCCAGGATCGCGCATCACAACAAATGCTGAATGACGCATTTCAGATACACGATATCTTAATCTGCCGTAATTTCTGTGCCCTACGGAGTTCATGTCTTCGGTAAAGTAGCGATACAGGATAACAAAATCTGAATTCAATTACGACTGGGAGTTACAACTTCGGAAGATGCTGCAAGCGTACAATGCATTGGTTGGAATGGTTTAGCATCGCGGTGAACTGAGTGCTACAGAGGGCACAAAGGTCGCCCGAGCATCGCGAGAACCCCTTAAAGCTGAGCTGAGTGTAGAATTACTTCAACTGCCCTCCCCAAGTAATAGGACCGTAACTCCATTCAACCAGCATGTGTCGGACAATAGCTTCGTTTATGATGGACTTAGGAGTTTAAAAACCTAGTTTACACCACTATATTCTACACCAGATAGTATTCTACACAGTATATTCAGATATACCATCTCTCCATCGGTACCAAACCGAAGTCCTCTCAGTTAAAGGGAATAATTAAAAACCAGAGTTGTTACAAATTGTTTTTCAATCAAAAATAACCACACACACACACACACACACATTTACTAATTGAATCAAGCATGAACCTAAATCGCAAGAAGATTTTTTTGGAGCCATTCATCCATGACAAAGTAACATAAAAATTAACACCGTTATAATCATGGTTTACGTATTGCAGCCACCACGAAGGTGATTCAACAGAGAACTTCGTTGAGGGAGTTTTTTTTTGGTGTATTAATTTATTCATCCAAGGTTTAACCGGATATCTGCTCCGTTACGCGATTACCCCAGTGCAACTCAGTGGAGCACAATTGCAATACCAAGTGGCAGGTTTAAGAGCGTAAAATTTAGGTGTTTAGGCTGGCACAGCCCACTACGCTTGCAAAGAAAGATTAGGCTTCTACATGAGACGAGAAAGCAAAATGAGCATGAATAATTAAAGGGAAAAACTTGTTAAAGGAGGTTCATTGCACGGTTCGCTAGCCTCTCCCATGAGACACTAAGTAGAAAAAAGAAAGGCCTTCTCAACTCCTAATCTAATCCTATAACAAACTCCTGCAACAATAGTTGATGATCTTGTTAGGTAGCTATTGTTAAAACTAAGGAATGCCAGTTCCCCAAGATACACTAACTAGGACAAACCCCATCAACATATCCTCTCCAGTGTAGCTCAGGAATCTTATAGGTTGATCTGCAAGGAGCACCATGTCCCCATGACGCGCTGACGAACATTTCTCCACCAGCGCATCCCTCTGGGAGAAATAGTCCGACTAGTTATACACTGATGTAATTTCAAACAAGATGAAGAAAGTACCATAATTCAGAATTCATCATGAAGAAGCCACAGGAATGAAAAGGTATCAAAGAAATTAATTCAAGAAAATAGTAGTTCGTCATTTACGATTTCATATCTACACTAAGACAGCCTTCACACCTCGGTGAATAGGTTTCGTAGCTGCAAATTACTAAAGTTAACAACAACCAAAATATGACAACATGAGTAAACGTGACCCCTTTTATTTTACACTTCAATTCTTAATAATAATGAAACACAGAGCATTGTCCAGTGACTGATTTTAACGTAAGAAGTAGTTTTGAAGACACTCCATTCGATGAGTTGCACGATGTAGCGCACTTTCATTAAGAGAGAAAAAGCAAAAGGAAACGATTCCACAGTTCACATCCCGATTCGAACTTAGGCTGAATTCAGGAATTAAAATTACTCGACCTTGAATGCAAGATCCCAAATGATACGAACAAGATTCTTCAGCGCACTTCTAGTAGGGATGAAAACCTGCAATACACAATACACGTTTTACCACCGTTTTCGTTAATTGTCCGATCCACGTTGGTGTTTCCTACGTGCTTCAACTTTGATAAATTTTGTAAGGGTAAAATACAAGGGATTCAGATCAAGAGACCTTACAGGCTATGGAAATTGAGAGCGACGGGAAATAAGCGTAGAGTAATTTAAATGAGGGCTAACTTTTCCGGTCACAGCTATCATCAACATTAATTGTAACCGAATAAAATTTTAAATCTCTTCCTTGCATTCACGTTTTTTTACATTTATATCCACAATACAAGTAATAAATAATTTAACTCATGTACAACTTTTATTAGTATAATGCAATTGTACAACTAAACGAAACAATACGTTTAAATTACAACACAAATGGCTGGTTCAAAAAAAGGCGCAGAGGTAGTTCTACATTGAAATACAAAAGGCTTAGTTTAGTTACAAAATTGAATTCTAAACATATAGCAATGCTAACCGGAGTAAGAGCGGATGATTGGTACGAAAAGACACGAATATTGGAGGATAAATAATCTAGTTCAATACATTAGAGGCAATTGATAAATATTAACTTAAAGAAGATAGTCACACAGAAGATAAATATTCAAAATATAAAACAACGAATAGAGTCTCAATTGACTTGACGAGAGTTTAGCAGCGTGAGCTCCAAGTGTAGATAGAGTTCACTGATTTCACGATTATTGCGATGCTACCCTGTCACAAGAAAAGCAGAGCAGAGCTCTGTCCAGTTCGTCGCCTAACCGGTGGACCCGCAACCAAATTATCACGCGAGCCTTTACCCATCGGAGCTATATTTTTGCGACGTTTCCATCCACAAAACACGGTTTTTTATGGAATCCCAACTACTATCATCTAAATAAGCGTGCATTAAAAGCTTCAGAAATTGTGATAAACGGTACTTGCTACACAACGATAACCGTCGCTATGGCTTTGTTTAAAAAATCGTAGTTCAACCCAATTAATGGCGATTTTAAGCAGCGTTTTCAGAATATTTAATGACTAAATACGACGTTAAGTCAACGCAGTTTTGATGTAGCTAATAGAATGATAAAATAAGTAGACTGGGCTTAGAATGCCACTGTGACCAGTACGAGTGTTAGACAGTGGCTGTGAGTATTTGAAACACTATTAAGAAGTATACGAAGAACACATACGTTAGAGACGGCACTCGTCTCCTACAACTGTAAGGTCATTGCCGGAAAGTAAGAGCGCGACTAAAAACTCCTATGTTCATCACAGAATGAATACAGCGGCACGAGAACGGCAGGAGCAAATGAGGTTCTGCAAGGAAATGCAACAGAGAGGCAGCCCCGCTCCGGTCCCAGAACAACTCAGTTCACACCTCCTTACCGCCACTTCTATTAGATACTTATTCATAATCTCTCTGAGAAGCACAGCGCAAAAAATTACAAAATGAAGTTTTCTCCGTTATGGAGTGAGATATATTTGTAATGAATTTGAGAAGATTTAACTGAATCTTTCGACTATAGCTTAAAAAAATATATCACTAGAAATTATTAAACATTCGGTATTCATGGAATAGGTTGTAAGTGCCGCAAGTGGGTTTTTATTCTCCCACTACAATAGCTAACATCAAACTAATAAAAATAACACTAGAGTCTATGTAAATGATAATAGGGTAAGTAAATGTTATTAGGGTTAACTTAAAATTACAATACCTACAATGAAACACGTTTTTATCATGCAAAGCGAACCTAGAAAACGGGTTAATGCTTTCCCGCCATGATACTCGTACAATTACATTTATGAGTGATTTGACCAACAAATAGCACCTCGCACAGAAGATGAGAGTAGAGTTCAGGAAGACGACTGCGCTACGTTTAAGTCAAACTGACGTCAGCCACTTACTCGAAACGAAGGAGGGAAGAAATGAGAAGCCATTCCTGCTACAAATAATAATTGTCACTGTAACTCAAACACTAAAAATATGTCGTCCTGATGGAACCATGTAACTAGTCGGCAGCAGCTCAAGATATCTGTTAGGAATAATAAGCTTCCTTAGGACAGACAAGACGAGAAATGATAAGCAAACTCTACAAAAAACAATCAATTTTTAAAAGGAATGTAGCAAAATTCTCGTTATGACAGTTGACTTAGTTACAAATAAGAGGAAGAGACATCGCTTCTCACGAATTGGGAGACAGTATCCAGTCTTTCGCATCATTCCCACAGCTCAAGTAACGAAAAATTCTGTCTTGAAATCATAGAAGCCCTACTCACCAAAGCAACTAAGGAAACACTATTCTGTTTGCGACACGAAACGATTTCAAAGAGCTGATAAAGCTCCTATAACGATGTTCTTTCACTATCCCCAAATGGTATTCACGCCCGTCTTAGAGACCTCGTCTCAGCTTGGTTTGCTCGCAGGCCTACTCCCTCTCCAGCTGATTGCCTCATTGAGTTTGCAGAATTCGTAGTCAAAAATCTCGTACACCAGTACCACCATACAGCAGCTTCAGGATGAGGCGAAAGAGGTCGACTCTCAGCGTCAAGGTTCCGTGCATCATTTTTCAGCCAATTTCAATACAAAAATCTCGCGATGGTAAATTGAAGCACCATTAGAAGCTCAATCGTACATAACACATGATAATACATCCCTGATAGTTAAAATAACACCATGACGAGGACGCGACAAAATTGTCAAAACGAGATTTTTGAATTTAGAAAATATTAGATTTCAAGTTAGTTTCAGCCCCCCTAATCAGAACTAAGGCGTCCCATAGAAGGAAAGGATGACGGCACCATTTAACATGGATATAAGGGAACGTAGAATCTATGTATAGATCCACAGCGCATAGATACAGAGAAATAAAGAAGGTCAAGAAAGAAAATATACGTTGAAGAAAGTCGGAAGTGCTGAAAAGCAGGTCAGCAGTGAACCCAAAAAGTGGTCCTTAACAAAACAAAACTAAACATTCTATTTCACCAAAATAAAGCCTTCCTAGCTCTCAGCTCGGAGCGCTAATTTTAATAGATACAATATCGGTAACCACCAGAGGGGAGGTTTTGGAATAAGCAAACTAAAACACAAGGTACACAAACAACTTTTTCAACAACCCAAGTCTTGCAGAAGGCCCTCCAAATTGCGGAGTGCACAATATATAAACAAACTTATCCCTCGCTGTGAGGAAGGGGCAAGTAATGAAACATCGAATTCCTCTGGATCACTGATTTGTAATGATCTCAGAGCTCAAGCCAAAGCAATTATTGTTAGAAACGTTGGCTTAGGAGTAGTTCGTGAATATTTACAAGCGTGAAAAAAAAATTTTACTAGCTCGTACAATAGCTGTACAAAACTTAAACCAGATATCAACAAGACGTGCGCAGCTTAACAAATGATGAGTACTCATGCTTCAAAACCATCAGCATCGCAAAACGACAAGTACAGTTCCAGGCTCCGTTGGTTAAAGACCACAACAGTACATCTTCACACAACAGAAGCATTTGGCAAAGCCAACTACAGTAGAGTGAGGTGCAGAAACATTTCAGTTCAGCTCGCAACACACCCAAACATATTTTGTGCACCATGAAAATGCAAACCGTAGCTGCGAATCATATGATTCTTCAGAGAATCAGTAATGAACCACGATTAATTAATCCTCCATCTACTGGCGTGACCTCTTCCCCCCAGAAAGCTTACACACGTCTTCACTTGATGTTCCTTTTTCAGTCTCTGACGAGTATACTTTTTAATGTTTAACCTTAAAAAACGTTAAATTAGAACATAAGCTATAATGGTATCAGCCTCCATAATCACAACAAAGGTGTTGCCAAGAGAGGGAGGCACCATTTAGTATGGGATTAACACTTTGACTGCAACGTGCGCCACTGGTGGTACACGGAGGTAATTTTCATAATGCTGCTGACCTACCATTAGTCGCCAATTCAATTTTCATAAATAATTAATCATAGCTAAATGAAGGCACGATCCAGTTCATGTGTGTTTTTTTTCAAAATAATTTACTACAACTGACTTTAAATTTGAGTTTGGCATTGAACTTAATATTTAGTAGTCGCAGTCAAAGTGTTAAGGAAACGGAATCTATACACAAGGAGTGTCCCCACACCCAGCGCTAGTTCAAGTTTATGAAACAAGATAGGTTAAGGTCAAGTTTATAAAAATAGGTAAAGGTTAAGTCTATGAAACATGATAAAAAATGAAGATGAAAGGAAGAGGTGCTGAAATGAAGGACAGCAGTGAACACAAAAAGAAGTTTCGTAACAAATAAATTAAACGCATTTCATTTTAAGATAGGCAAACCTACCTAGCCTTTCGCTCAGCACCTAGCATCTTCATGAAAGCATCAATTCTTCTAGATGTAATACAGTGAACCCCCGGGTTACGGCGTCCCCAGGTTACGTTTTTATCAAGTTACAAAGGGGAATACGAAGTTTTTTCATCCCCTCGTTACGGATTTTTCCCCACCTTACGGCATCAATGACAAATTCTCTCGAGCGGCCAAAAATTCCAGTATTCAAACTTGACGGTCAATATGCTTGCGTGTGACTCTACGAGCCTCACACCACGCTCATACGTCACTATGATGCTGGTCTGCTATTGGTCAGTGTCACGGAGTCACTCAGATGCCGATCTGCTATTGACCGACCATACGACGATTTCGCCATACGATTTTAACTCCGAAACGGATTAATGTCGTATGGCGGGGGTCCACTGTAGTTGCATCCCCTTGAGGGGAGGTGGAAGTTGAACTCAACTTTGAAAACATAAATTTTCAAACAATGTACGACTTACATTGGACAGTTTTCTCAGTTTTAAGACTGCACTTCTGCAAGGAGCACACAAAGTAGCTCACAGAAAGTGAACGCAGATCAATTCACACAAATTCCAGAATGAGTTGCAATATTGGTCAGTGAAAGGTAATAGCACAAACAAATGGATCATGACAACCCTGGTCTTCAGTTTAGCGATCAAATAAAAAAGTCACTTGCACTCCGTTCAGACAAAGACGAGATCTTACGGATTTTTCAGCGGTCGCTGTAGAAATTTTTCAACAGAGCGACTTGAAGAGCTAAGAAGCAAAATTTTCAGTGCAATGATAGACCTGACTTCTAGACATTTGACGTCGTCCAAGTGGTGTCCAACAAGTTCTTTGCTACACTTTGAGTTCAGCCCGCCCGCATAGTTGTTCAAGGGCGAGGTCAAGCAAAATACAGGGCAAAAATCTAAATCCGGAGGCAATCCGCGCGTGTGCCAGATGGAGAAATCGAAAACTTCTTAGGGTTTGTTCAAAGTTACAACAAAGATGACAGATTCAGGTTAGGTTTGGCTAGGTTAGAATAGGTTGGGTTAAGCCACTAAGTTTAGCTTTGGTTCATTTAGATAAGTTATGGATACAGGCCAGTAATCTTAGAACAACAATGAGGGCTATTATTTTTGTTATTTTATTATTAGTTAAATTGTTACTATAACACCAACCAGGACGCAGCCTTGTACCGAAAAAGTGATAAGCGAAGATTGATTGACTGTATTAAGTAGGAGTTCACATGATTGACACGGCGAGCCCTAATCAGAAATCCGAATGAGGATACCTAACTCAAATTGATCTTAGCGAAAAATTAATTTTTTCGGTAGTCACAACCACTGCTGCCGAAGTTGTTGCAGTTAGCTCAGTCACTGTGTGGGGATTGTCAGGTCCAAAACTGGCGCAAACTACGACAGAAAGTACTAGCACATACTATATGACAGAAGCTCGAAACTATCCCCTATCCAAGAAATGCTGTCCTCAAAATCCGTTGGGACACGATTCATTTGAGCGCACTTATTTGTGATGCTGTGCTCCAGGAGATGAGCCATACGAAGGAATGAAGTTATTACCAGTAGAAACCAATTACCCAGAAATCATAAGACTAATGAGACCAACATCATTCTACCAACTTTGCTAGCAGCGTCAAATAGAAGCCGTAATATTGCAGACTTACAAGTCAATCATAGAGTAGAAAAGAGCAGCCTCACAATTTCAGAGGAATTATTTAGGAACAGCAGCTACCTCCAGTTATCGACCCACAAACGTACACATACAAAAATAAAAGCAATCGAGAAATTGATTAAAAATATATACTTCAAGTTGAACATCGCTATTAGAGCAATATACTACCACTAAAAACGCACGATTGAAGTGAGAGATACGGAATTTGTAGTTAAATAATAATACTAATATATAAATATAAATTTGCAATTGTCATAGGAAATATAAAGTATTTGGAGTACAAGGAGGCCACGCTAGGCAACTAATATGGCACGGAGATTTCAGCGACAGCTTTTATGAGCTGCTCACGAGTAATGGATGCTTTTGCGACGGTAAATATTCAAGACACTTCACACAGTTTACGTGCTACATTTCACAGAAATTAAATAAAGGACAAACTCAGAAGTTCATATAAATGGCTTGTAAACTTCTCTTAGCAAAACCATGTTAAACAATAAAACAATTCGACAAACATGTTTCTCTATCCACATGAAAATCATTTGAAAACTCAAGTAAGAGACGTACTACCGAAGAAAACTGAACACATATTGATTTATTAAATTTAACTACAACAAAACAATTCCCTAGTCCTCCTTAGAGTACCATGTGTTGATAGATTTTTTATAACTACAGAATAATTAATTATTTTCAACAATTTTTCCACGCTTGGGCATGTTATTTGTATGATGGCTTATTTCTTGAGTGATACTGATACCCAAGAGGAAGCACGTACAGCGGCGCAGCAGGGAAAACTAGGTACAGTCGCTAAAATTCAGCAGCACAAACATAAATGAGAGGGACCTCACACAAAAACGTCCTCTGAATGACTGGAAGCCTGTCCATTGAGTGAGGGATGGAACGATCTCATTTACTTCTTGCTGCTGCCTGCCCAGCCGCACAAAACGCGGCGGTGCTGCACGATGCATTCAAACAGTGCGAGTCCTAATGACCCTACAGAATGTAAGCAGAATTTTGAAAAATTTAAAACACAATTTGGACTCTTGTATTTCTAGAGTAAAGATTGCTTTAAGTGTAACAAGAGAAAAGATCCTTCAACTTGGCTCTTAGCACGGAGTAAAGATTTACATTTCTCACGTAAGAAAGCAGTTAAGAAGTTATAGCACCAACCAAAATGTTATAAAAAATTCAAGATGAAAAATTAAACAACCATTAGAACTAATCTATTGCAGTGACACCGGACCTTCCTTCTACCTCAAGTTAGAATTCCGAGAAATAAACCTGCATCAAACAAACCGATTTATTTAATGGGAGAATTTGCGTGCAATAGCTACAATTCTGTCGGAACTGAAACCCTGGTTTCAAGTTTACTCCCATACTGGCGAGTATATAATGAGCGTCTGATCAAGGCTAACAAATCATTACAAGCTGTCATAATTCACTAAACAAATTTAATTGAATACTTGGAAAACAGTTAGGGTTTGTCAAAACATTTAGCTTTCATTTCGTTCAAGTAGTGAAAGCAAAATGGAAAAGAGGCGCCAAATATGGGCCCTTTGAGATTTATTGAAGAGGAATGAAGGGCAACAAATGCATTCAGTAAACTAACTCAGCTGCCAATAGGAACCAGAGATGATGCCACAATTCCATGGAAGACCTTTCGATTTCTTCTCTCTAAATAAAGGGTAATCAGAGCTCAAAATACCGCACAAAGGAGCGTTATTTCAGCTTATTAACGTTATTTCTCTTATACCAGGGAGATCCGCAAATAAGCAGCTAGGAGAAGTTTAGATTTGAGGCTCATGATGTAAACATGACGTTGAAAGTTAACACTCGCGAATTTTCACAGTAGTTACACATCTTAAACAGTGTAAACCATTTTACACTCATCATCTTTTTCTTTCTTCGCAATCAGCTATTACCATCTTTCCTAAAAATATGAATCAACCCAACTATCAAGCATTCCTCCCCTATGGTGGTTCGATTCGCAAGAAAACATTCCCAGTGAAAATTAGCAAATGCAAAAAAATTCACGTAACTCAGTTTACATGGGGAAAACGATGCGAGTTTAACCATTCAATTATAAGACACAACAGAGGAGCCATTGAAATCATCCCACCACTTGAGTGGTGTTGCTTTGAGCCATGCAGTAACATTTAGTGTTTCAAAGAATTTTGGTGTCATGGGATTATAGAGAAACACAGGACAGATAAGATAGGTTTTCGAAGAGGGATCAAAACGACCATTAGACCAAATTACAGATGTCTTCCAGGCGCAACTGAGAAGAAACTTGCCAGTATTTCACGTCTCTTCCAGGAAACTTCGATGCAAGCAGCCTTAATCGGAAAAGCTTTTTAAATAAATTAATGATCAGTTCAAGTTATCAAGCGCGTCCCACGAGAAGTTAGAGCGGCCCATACCAGAAAAATGTTGACTAAAGTGGCGGTCCTGACTAGAGAGGCGGTCGTAGCGCAGTTTGAGGAGCTCCTTAGCGTAGGCGTAGAGCTGCTCATCCAGGTAGTTCAGCTCCCTGATGCGCGAGATGAGCGCAGGCGACAGCGACGACAGTGAGGCGTCTGCCGTCGTCTTGTTGTACTGTTCGAAGCGCACGCTGAACCTGCGCACCAAGGGTGGGCACGTCAGTGCAGAGCGTGCGCGTCAGTGCAGAGCGTGCGCGTCAGTGCAGAGCGTGCACGTCAGTGCAGAGCGTGCACGTCAGTGCAGAGCGTGCACGTCAGTGCAGAGCGTGCACGTCAGTGCAGAGCGTGCACGTCAGTGCAGAGCGTGCACGTCAGTGCAGAGCGTGCACGTCAGTGCAGAGCGTGCACGTCAGTGCAGAGCGTGCACGTCAGTGCAGAGCGTGCACGTCAGTGCAGAGCGTGCACGTCAGTGCAGAGCGTGCACGTCAGTGCAGAGCGTGCACGGCAGTGCAGAGCGTGCACGTCAGTGCAGAGCGTGCACGTCAGTGCAGAGCGTGCACGTCAGTGCAGAGCGTGCACGTCAGTGCAGAGCGTGCACGTCAGTGCAGAGCGTGCACGTCAGTGCAGAGCGTGCACGTCAGTGCAGAGCGTGCACGTCAGTGCAGAGCGTGCACGTCAGTGCAGAGCGTGCACGTCAGTGCAGAGCGTGCACGTCAGTGCAGAGCGTGCACGTCAGTGCAGAGCGTGCACGTCAGTGCAGAGCGTGCACGTCAGTGCAGAGCGTGCACGTCAGTGCAGAGCGTGCACGTCAGTGCAGAGCGTGCACGTCAGTGCAGAGCGTGCACGTCAGTGCAGAGCGTGCACGTCAGTGCAGAGCGTGCACGTCAGTGCAGAGTGTGCACGTCAGTGCAGAGTGTGCACGCCAGTGCAGAGTGTGCACGCCAGTGCAGAGTGTGCACGCCAGTGCAGAGTGTGCACGCCAGTGCAGAGTGTGCACGTCAGTGCTGAGTGTGCACGCCAGTGCAGAGTGTGCACGCCAGTGCAGAGTGTGCACGCCAGTGCAGAGTGTGCACGACAGTGCTGAGTGTGCACGACAGTGCTGAGTGTGCACGACAGTGCTGAGTGTGCACGACAGTGCTGAGTGTGCACGACAGTGCTGAGTGTGCACGCCAGTGCAGAGTGTGCACGCCAGTGCAGAGTGTGCACGCCAGTGCAGAGTGTGCACGCCAGTGCAGAGTGTGCACGCCAGTGCTGAGTGTGCACGACAGTGCTGAGTGTGCACGACAGTGCTGAGTGTGCACGACAGTGCTGAGTGTGCACGTCAGTGCTGAGTGTGCACGACAGTGCTGAGTGTGCACGACAGTGCTGAGTGTGCACGACAGTTCTGAGTGTGCACGACAGTGCTGAGTGTGCGCCTTAAGGCCAGATATTGAGCTAACCAAGCCAAGTCTAACTTACAGCTTGCATAGAAGGTAATGGTATACCAGCACATGCACACAAATTAAGCCTGCTGTAAGTGATTAGCAGCCTTGAGATTATGAACATACATCAAGCTCATAAGCACAAGCAATGTAGGCAAACGCATAATTATCATTGATTAATTAACATAAACTGACATTGGCTTTAGATTAAGTAAAGCAGTATAGACAGCTTTCTTATAAAAAAAATTTTGATAAAGAAAAAAGAGAAGTGACTTTGAGTAATTTTTTAGAAAATGTAATAAACAAAAAAATTTCCGCTCATTCGATATTATTATACAAGTTAACAGAAAGTAGATGATGATGGACGGAGGGTACTTAAACACCACAAAGTAAAAAAATTCCAAAAAAGCACAGTAAGTGTAAGCCTAAAGTAAATGGCAGTAATTAGGTAAGAATTAACGCAACATTTCAAACACCCTTCTGATGCCAATTTAGCTGAAGCTTCCGTGAAATCTTCAACACTTTGATTGCGACTACTAAATATTAAGTTCAATGTCAAACTCTTGTTTGAATTCAATTTTAGTGAACTATTATGAAAAAACCAAACATGAACTGGATCGTGCCTTTATTTAGCTTTGATTAAGTATTCATGAAAATTGAATTTGTGACTACTGGCCGGTCAGCAGCATTATGAAAATTACCTCCGTGTACCACCGGTGGCGCACGTCTAGTGATGCAAAAAAAAACGGTTTTATTTGATTGCGGTTTTTTTTGCAAAAAAACGTGTTTTTTATGTGTTTTTTTTTTTGTTTTTTTTGGTTTTTTTTGCACACCTAAATTTTGTTAAGCATATGTCTGGGTTTTTTTTGGACACCTGAAATATATTAATATCCATGTTTTTTAGTCATTTCATTGTTATAAAAACATCAAAAAGAAACCATACAGTAAAAGTGGTGGCAGATAACCCACAAATACCTAGAGGCGTCTAAGAGGAACAGCAGGAGCCACAGAACTTATATTGATGGAGTCAAAATTCAGAGCTTACTATCTCTACTATGCCTGATTTTATTTTTATGTGACCAAAAAAATCAGACTTTGCAGAGATAATGGTAAATCTGAAGGATGTGTCAGTTATCGATTTTGTAAATTTTGATGCCTAACCTAAGCATAGTTAATTAGATCGAAATAAACAAGTTTTCTTCTATGCACTTTCCGTCTTAAATGAGTATTTTATTAGTTATAGCGGTAAATGACTTACCGCAACTCCTGTGTTTGAAGCGGCAAGTAATTCAAGGAGCACGTCGGATAGCAACACTGCAATGCGCACTCGCTTCCAGCGCGATCGTCATCAAAGACGAAACCAAACCTACCGCTATACCTCGTTAAATACTCTTTTGACAAGAAAAGTGTATAGAAGAAAACTGGTTTATTTCGATGTTATTACCATGATTCAAGCAACAAAAATTCAAAAATCGATGAGTAGCTGTTTATTCGAGCGCATTCGTCATCAAAGACGAAACTAAACTTATCGCTATAAATCGTAAAATACTCATTTGAGACGGAAGGTGCGTAGAAGAAAACTTGTTTATTTTGATTCGATTAATTAGGTTCAGGCACCAAAAAGTGGAAAATCGATAACTGACATATCCTTCAGATTTACCATAATAAGATCTGAATTTTGACTCCATCAATATAAGTTCTGTGGCTCCTGCTGTACCTCTTAGACACTAGGTAATTGTGGGTTATCTGCCACCACTTTTACTGTATGGTTTCTTTTTCATGTTTTCATTACAAAACAATGACTAAAAACCATAGATATTAATATATTTAAGGTGACCAAAAAAAAATATGCTGTTTTTTTAAAAACATGTTTTTTTTACAAAAAATTCTGGGTCAATGTGAAGTTTAATGCAATCAGAAAATAATAATTAGCGATCCCAGGAATCACTTAAGGAACCCATTTAAGAACGTTTTACACGAATGACATTCTGCTCGCTGATGCATTATTTTAGAATAAAGGCCTCGCATCTGATGAGGGGACTGTAATAATGAAACCTGATAAGGGTAACGGTGTTGTTGTCTTGGATAAAACTTCGTACATTGAGAAGATGAATCAAATCCTGCGTGACACTTCTAAATTTATCCTTTGTGACGGTGACTGGCTTAAAGTGGTTGTTAGCTGTGAAGATAAGGTGAACCGCTTTGTGAATGATTTATGTAAAGAAGGCATTATCGATATTAACCAAAAGAAAATTACAAGTACAAGGGGTTCGAGGCCGGGCATTATGTATGGTCTGCCCAAAATTCATAAGGCTGGCACTCCCATGAGGCCTATTTTGTCTACAGTCGGGACGTACAATTATCAACTTTCTAAATATCTAGTCAACCTGTTGTCGCCTTTAGTAGGCAATCAGTACTCTGTAAAAGATTCTTTTGCTTTCGCTGAAGAACTTAGTCGCTTGCGGAATAAGAGTTATTTCATGGCAAGTTTTGATGTGACATCGTTGTTTACGAACATTCCCATAACAGAAACCATTCACATAATTTTGTCTAAGTTGTTTCCTAAGGATACAGATCTATACGAAGGTTTTAATAAAAAACAATTCCGAAAATTGTTGGAACTTTGCACACGTAACAATATATTTATATATAACGAGAAGATGTACAAACAAATAGATGGTGCGCCAATGGGGGGTTGCGTGTCCCCAACATTAGCAGATATTTTCTTGTCTTTTCATGAAATTACATGGCTTGATAAATGTCCTTCAGAGTTCAAGCCTATTTTATACCGTAGATATGTCAATGACACATTTTTATTATTCCAATCCGAATCTCACGTACCTTTGTTTTTGAAATATTTGAATGCTCAGCACGAATCAATTACATTTACCAATGAAATAGAGAAAAATAATTGCTTGCCGTTTTTAGATGTAGAGGTTACTAAGCATCCATCTTCCTTCTCAACAGGTTTATATCGAAAACCAACTTTCACTGGACTGGGCCTTAAATTTAACAGTGCTATTTCATTAGCGTACAAAATTAGTCTTATCACCGGTTTATTTTTTAGAGCGTACAGAGTTTGTTCTAATTATGTTTCCCTTACTAAAGAGTTAGATTTTCTAGAAGGTTTTTTCTGCCGTAATGGATATCCACATGCATTGGTGTGTAATATTTTAAGCCGCAGACTTGATAGTTTTTACAAAAATCGACCTATTGTTTCAACTGTCCCTCGTAAAGATTTGTATTTTAGCATACCATATACCAACTGGCTAATCAATGATAGTATAAAGAAGCGTGTTCTGTCTATATTAAATGAACTTTACCCACAACTCAAAGTAAAAATCGTGTTTCGCAATAGGTTAACCATTGGTAGTTTGTTTAGGATAAAGGACCAAATTCCCACTATGTTGCTCGGCGATGTCATTTATTGGTATAAGTGTAGCCAGTGTGAAGCTACCTATTGTGGGGAGACATCTCGTCACCTCCACACGCGCATCGCAGAGCATAGGGGTAGGTCGGCCCGTACTGACCGACCGGTAACTACACCGCTTCATAGCAAAATCAGAGATCACGCAGATGAGAATGACCATCCAATACGTTTAAATAGTTTCAAAGTTATAGCCAAATGCAAAGTTTTTGATCTTAGGTTGGCCGAAAGCATTCTAATTCATCACCGCAAGCCAACCTTAAATAGCTGTGATTCATCTGTGCCATTAAACATTTTAAGTTAGGTTTATATGTAATTTTGTTTTTATTTTTATTTTTGATTTCCTATAATTTTTTCTTAGGTCATACGATTACTTATGTACGATATTTCTGCCTTTTACAGTGTCTACTGAAGATGAGCAATGATTGCTCGAAAGCTCTAGAGTAAAATAATTTTAAACTAGTATGTTTTTACCTGCCTTTGTCTTGTGGTTTTTAATTAAACTTAGATATCCCCCAAATAAATCTATACGTGATATTTTAGAATAATTCAACTTTGAAGTTGGCCATTGCGTCAAAGGAAGCGAGCGTGTGAAACGGAATTTAATTAATAACGGAAGCTATTACAAACGTAAAGAGGTTGGGTCGGGAGGGGGAGGCACAGTTCTTCTAATGAAAATTATAAATAAAGCTTCTAACCAACCCATTTGGGTGATGACCGCAATCTTGTTGGCATTGGCTCTAAGATGGCAGCGCCCATGGTGGTCGCCATCTTAGAGCCGATGTAAACAAGATTGTGGTCGTCACGTTAATGGGTGGGTTAGAAGCTTTATTTATAATTTTCGCTAGAAGAACTGTGCCTCCCCATCACGACCCAACCTCTTTACGTTTGTAACAGGGGGTTAGCTTCCGTTTTTAATTAAATTACGCTCGCTTCCTTTGGCTCAGGAAGTCCAACTTCAAAGTTCAATGATTCGAAAATAAAGCATCAGCGAGCAGAATTTTGTTCTTGTAAAACGTTCTTAAATGGGTTCCTTTAGTGATTGTTTGGAATATAATTATTAATTTCCATGATTTCATTAAACTTCACATTGACCAAATTCTGACTAATAAAAATGAATATTAATATATTCTCTGGTACCAAATATAACCATGCTGTTTTTTCTTACAGAGAATCATGACTAAAAAACAATATATTTTATGTGACCTAAAAAGCCCCATGCAGTTTTTAAAAAAAACATGTTTTTTACTAAAAAATCATGACTGAAAAAACATGAATAATATATTTGAGACCCAAAAAATGTTTTTGTACTAAAAAATCATGACTAAAAAAACATGAATATATATATATGAGACCTAAAAAACCCCATGCTTTTTTTTAAAAATATGGTTTTTTACAAACAATGATGTATAAGGAAACCTGGATATGAATATATTTTATGCAACCAAAAAACCATGCTGTTTTATTTTATGTATTTTTCATAAAAATCTTGTCTTAAAATCATGGATATTAACATATTTTATGTTACCAAAAAATCCTTGTGTTTTTAAACATGTTTTTTTATTAAAAAGTTGATATTATTCATTTTTTGGTCACGAATTCTTTGTAAAAAAAACACCCCTCGGGAGGATACAATTATTGTATCTATGGGAACTAGCGCTCCCAGGGGGACAATGTAAGGGCCCAAGTTGAGAGTTAGGTAGGCCTTCTTTTTGTTGAAATTATATGTTTTTGTGATGTTAAGGACCACCTTTTTTTTGGTTCACTGCTGTCCTGTTTTTCAGCACCTACTACTGTCTTCTTCAACTTTGATCTTGTTTCATAATCTTCCTTCCTCTCTTTGGATCACATTTGTTGCTGGGTAGGGAGGCTAAAACTAATGACTAATCTATTCTGCAAAAAAAACATGGATATTAATTTATTTTATGTGACCAAAAAACCATGTTTTCTGAAAAAAAGATTTTTTACAAAAAACATGAGTGTTATTAAATTTTATCTGACCAAAAAAAACATGACATTTTAAAAACCATGTTTTCTTCACCAAAAGTCATTAATATCCATGTTTTTTAGTCATGATTTTTTTTTGGTTAAGAAAACATGATTTAAAAAAAACCAGCATGTTTTTTTTGGCACATAAAATATATTAATATCCACATTTTTTAATCATGATTTTTCTGTAAAAAAGATGTTTATTTTAAAAAATACAGCATGGTTGTTTATGGTAAAATAAAGTATATTAATATCCGTGTTTTTTAGTCATGACTTTTTTGTAACAAAAACATTCAAAAAACAGCATGGGTTTTTTGGTCACATAAGATATTTTAATATCCATTAGAACCGTACCAGGTCTTAGAATAAAATATCCACAAAGAATCTATTCACTCTATAAAACCTTTCGGAGACTAGCTCCATCCTCAGTAAGTCATTCAGTCAAATGTTTTTCAAAGGAACAGTGAAAATTCATTGACCATTTGACCAAATTTTACTGAATGACTGAGGATGGAGCTGGTCTCCAAAAGGTTTTATGGAGTGAATAGATTCTATGTAGATATTTTATTCTAAGACCTAGTACAGTTCTAATAAACATGATTACAATATTAACAGCATTCTTTGTTTATAAGTTTCAAAAGACAATTCGATTAAAGAAAACTAACTTTCCTGATATTTACATCTGTGTTTTTTTAGTCATGATTTTTTATAAATGTTTATAAAAAACTTTTTTGGTCCAATAAAATATAATAGCCATGTTTTTTTAGTCAAGATTTTTCTGTTAAAAAACAATGTTTTAAAAAAAACAGCATTGGATTTTTAAGGTCACAAATATATTAATTTCCATGTTTTTTAGTCATAATTTTTGGATAAATAACATTTTTTTTTAAAAAAAACAGCATGGTTTTTTAGTCACATCTCTATCAATGACCATAAGTAAAGATATGTTATTATAACACACCATTTTGGGAGTTTAAGGTCATTCACATGTATTGTAAAATAAATGAAATATCAAAGCATGAAACCGCAGAAAATGAAAAAGTTCATAAAACCATAGAAAACCATCAATTAAGAAGTATGCTGTTTTATTTCGTAATTTGACATGAAAACAAATAATGTAATGTGGTTCTTTTTCTTGCTGAGTTATTTTCAGACAAAATATTTAAAAAAAAACAAAATATCCACGTTTTTTTTGGCCTCGGTTTTTTTTTGTAAAAAAAACGTGTTTTTTTTAAAAAAAACGGCATGGTTTTTTTTGAGTCACATCTCTACGCACGTCGCAGTCGAAGTATTAACCTAATACAGAAGGTCATTACAAGAGGCCTCCCCCAGGAAAATCTTCTACCCAGTATGGAGCAGAGCTTCATAACTGGCACTGCTCCAGGAAAATCTAAAGCACAATATGGAATGGCTTCACATCCGGCCCCTACTTTCCTGCCTCAAAAAACCTTGAACAGTATGTGCAGCAACATATGATTAAAACCAAAGAGTTTTGAAAGTGCAGAACCGGCAACATGTTCTTTAGACAGGTAAATGTATTATCTAAAGAAACGTTGTAGAAGAATTTAGATTTTTGATTCATTGAATTTTGGAATTTTTCTCAAAAAAAAATGAATTTTTTCAATTTTGATTGATTATTTTTGTTTTAATTTTCAAACTTTTAAACTGCCTTTAAAATTTTAGGGAAAGTAGCATTTCAAACATCGACAAGTTCACGTTTTCAGGAAAGCCTGACAAACTCGTCACCTGGCAGTGTAATGACTCAAGTGACTGGCCTTTCGCAAGCTGTATCAGACGAACGAACACATTTGAAAAGCAGTGAACCATTTCATTAGATTCTGAAAAAAATTCTCTATAACATGAGCTAATACAGAGGAAATTTATGTTTTTCGGATATGGTTCCCTTAGCACCCCACATTTTCTCCTGTAAGTACTTATTTCTACAGATACTATAGCTGTACCCCCTGAAGGGAAATAAGGTAGAAGTTGAAGAAAAAATACTAGGCACTGAAGAACAGGGCAGCAGTAACCCGGAAAAAGACAGTCCAAAACGAAACAAAAAAATCTACTTCAATAAAAGGCCTAACAAACTCAGTTTGGGATTTCACATCCTCCATTTGAGAGCGCTAATTCCTATAAATAAAATAATCCTTTCCCCCAAATGGACCTCTAAATGTAAATAATTAAGGTTTTGATACTTTATCAAAATATGAATAAATACTGTAAAATAGGTACGCGTGCTCAACGCGCAAAAAAAAGCGTAGTCACCCAAGTAAGAAATGAACGTACTCCAAGTTTACTCCATGTACAACCCACTTGTGGCAGTTATTATGCCAAATAGTAAACGTTCGTGTGACGAAAAATACGAGTAAGCAATGTAAAATTAAGAGAGGTCATCGTGACATGAAATTACTATTTTCAAAATAATGAAAACCCTAAAAATATGACCTAAGACACGAATGCCTGCAGAAACTAAAGACGTGAAACGAACCTGAGGTTGAATATTTCCTCGAAGAGGTATTGGCTTCTTTCCTGCTCCTCGGTGAGTCCGAAGAAGGCCATGCGGTTGAGGTTACGCTTAGCGCTCCACAACATGAGCTCGTCCCGCTTGTCGGCCGACATCACTGATTTGTTGTAGCAGCCCACAAGCAGCAAGTCTGTAAAAGCACATGTAATCCAATGAGGGCACGTAAATCGCCTGAATTCCTTCGTTACACCTTCACTGTTCTAACAGGAAGTCAGTGAAGTACGAGACATTAGGGGACATATTCCACGTGTGCCGAGTAAATTTGATGGGATGAATTAAACGTGAAACAATCACTACTGAAGTTCAAGCTAAAAAGAGTGTTGGTATAAGGATCTTTCGTAACGATACGCTCGCTCTTCATCGCACTGTTAAGAAGCAGCGCAGGAAAGAAGACACTTGTCGATGAAAACTACAACTAAATTTAGCTTATAAAGGAAAGCAAGAAAAAAATCATAAAAACTGTTCATCTGAACGTCTCGATCCTGCGATCACTCTAAACAAAACCTGGAAGCACCAGAGAAAAAATGTAGAAACCAATTTAAACAGTTTTAAACAATTTAAACAATTTATTTACCACAGGTGATACAGAGGTAGAATGTTTCTCCAGTCAAATACAATGATCAAATTTGAGACTAGCTACCTGTGGGCCCGAATAAGTTCAGTGACTTCAAGGGCATCCTACCATTACATTATTCTAGGGTGTACAATAATGTTTAACCTAATTCACTTAGCCTAGTTTCACATTAGACTGATCAACAAGATAATGAACTCAATATTGATTTGCTGTGATGTGCTACCAACGAATATGTAATTGTCCTACGTATACATCTTCAGTTATTCGCATTGCAATATGCATGTTTCCACATACAAAGCGTTTTATCAGTGGGTTGCTGAGCATGCTGGTTGGAGGCATAGACCTGGACAGTTTCCCCACAACCTATTACAGCATTGCAGTAATGGCTTGTGTGACCCAAGAGTCAGCACTACTTTCATTATATTCGACAGTTGTGCAACAAATTTTGACTTGTGCATTTTTTAATCATTGTATATCCGTGAGCTGAATCCCTTTAATGGCAAACAGTTTTGTTTATTCACTTCCGTATTTCTTTTACAATTACGAATTTTTTAAAGCGTGCTGTTGCACGCTAGATATAACACTAGTTTTTAGAAGTATACGGTCTGCTATCTAAAAGCCGGAAATGAAACATACTTTCTAGATGAGCCTCGAAATTCTTACTGTTAGCACACAAGACTGTTGACACATCTAACATGCCAGTAACACTGCCTGTAAGACGCGAGGTGATAGGGACAGTAGATTGGAATAGATAAATTAATTCAAGTCTCCCTATCCAAAATAACGGTGTTCAAAGAAATAGAATGGCCCCATTTAGTGCGGAGTTGAGGGAACGGGCAGTCTACGCACAAGGTGTATTCTTACACAAGACCCTTTGTGCAGAGGCAGTGAGTTAAGCTAGAAATTTATGAAACAAGATAAAAGTGGAAGAAAACCAGAGATGGTGAAAAAAGACAATAGTGAACCAAAAAAAGGTTACCGGTAACAAAACAAAAGTCTATTCTATTTCAATAAAATGTAGGCCTATCTAACCATCCGTTCAGAGTCTTACTTCTTCCTGGAAGCACCAATTCCTATGGAACATAAGAATAATAATGGAACAATATACCAATACCCGAGCATAGATGGATGAAGGCTTTCTGCTGCTCAGCTCACCTGCCAGCATCCTGGTCTGTCTATTGATAGCAAGGTTGTGAGGGCAGTCCATGAATTCCTCCAAAGTTGGATGATCCCAAACTTCACCATCGTAGCAGGAGCCAATCTCCTCCTGAAAATCACCATGTCAAATACGCAGAAGCTTTTCAGCAAAGGGTGTAGATCAAGCAGATTAATAAACCAAAGAATTTGTGCGTAGCTAAAGCCAGTCGAAATGCGGGGCGTGACATAGCAAAAAGGCTAAATGCTGTCGATACAGTTCCATTAGAAAAATATCTTTGTTTGTAATTAACAGATATGATTGCTGGAAACCTCCACGTCCATTACTGTTAAGCATTGCTATTTTTGCAAGTTTTAAAAAGTTCACCTTACAGAATACATCCATTTTACACTTAATTTACACTTTAAAAGTCTAATCCGCACACTGCTGCAATTTTTAGTGTGTTGCATCTGCCTCAGTGGTTGAATGCAGGTGTTCTACTTTTTGGAAAATATTTGTGTTGTAAAACTATGTTCTGAAAATATTTCTGTAATATCAGCGTAATAATCTGACAATTTAATGTGAAGACATTAAAGACTATAGACCATTCCCCGGTAGATTTACTCAATTTTTAGTAGCAACGAAAGAGTAAATGGTGGAAATTCTTACGAGCAAAATTAAAATTTATTGAGTACAAGATGAGAACATTTGCTACTTTGCATACACAATTATATCATTTTCATCTATACACAAATCCATTATGAGCGCTGATATTTAAACTTGCTTGTTGT
Source organism: Morinoia aosen (assembly GCA_030386875.1). NCBI lineage: Eukaryota > Metazoa > Arthropoda > Malacostraca > Amphipoda > Talitridae > Morinoia > Morinoia aosen. The sequence goes on along the minus strand of CM059575.1, from coordinate 16,806,013 downwards.
TAGCTAAAGGAATGTCATCGTCCAAGTCAAGGTTAGAAACAGAAGAGCACACGAGCACATTATTATTATTATTATATTCCTGGTTTTACCACCGCAGCCGCACAAGTGTTGATCTCAGCAGTGATTCTCAGTTTTACTGGTTTCCCGCGTTAAGTTTTCTTGTCGTTTCCGTATCAGGGCAAGTTGGTTCCGTAGTAGTTAGTCCACTGCGTAGGCAAGTTTCACTTTCAGATGTAGTTGTAGAAGTTTATTTGTCTGATAAAGTTGTACAACGGTCCCCCAAACTTAACCTGGTCGCCATCTCCAAGGTAACCCTCCAAGGTGTCCGGGGGACGTCCGCCAAACCAGAGGTTCCGCGCAGTATCATGACACCGACACTCGACAAGTATGTGGTGCACTGTCAGTGGGGCCTCACAAGCCCCGCACGTCGGTGCCATGCCCCCCTCCATCAAATGTCCATGAGTGGCGTGCGTGTGGCCAATGCGTAGTCGGCATAGTTTCACTTCCCAAGGGCGGTTTTGCTGGTAGCTGGTAGCGAAGAGCACTATTGATTCTTTTACTGATCTCAGTTTGTTGTCCGCTTGGGCTGCCCACTCCTCTGCCCACTTTCGATTCACCTTACTCTTTATTGCTGCTTTGTAGTCAGTTGAGAGAATTGGCTTTCGTACGATGGTTTGCCAGTGGGTTGCCAGAACGGCGGCAGTATCCGCCCGCTCGTTGCCCCTCACCCCAACGTGACTAGGTACCCAGCAGAGCGCAATCCGTTTCCCACTTTGCTGTATCGCCAGTTGAATTGCAAGACTGAGAGGGTGTCGAGGTTTGTATTGTGCAATCCCCATAAGCGCGCTACGACAGTCAGACACAATGGTCACAGATCCCGTGGAAGCAAAGCGGCAGGCTTGGACAGCAGTCAGGATAGCATACAGTTCAGCTGTGTAGCTGGATGCTACTCGTTGGATCCTTTCAGATGATTCATTATCCCCCCGTACTACAGCAAATCCAGTACCGGATTCATTACGAGCACCGTCCGTGTAATATATTGTTGACGCGCTGTGGGATGCCAAGTGGTCCAAGAACACCGATCGAGCTGCCACTGGCCCCACCTGCGATTTCCTCACATTGTACATCTCCCTGCACAATCTTTGAGCACCTGCTTGCCAGGGTGGGAAGACGTATGGCATTTCCACCAGCACATTGTCGAAGCGTACATCGTAGTATTCCAGCAGATTCGTGGCTCTCACGTAAAATGGTCGGGGTGTCGTCGATTCTGGAGCGTAGGTATGAGGCGGGATATTTCTAAGTTCTTGAAGTGTGTATGTATTGGGGTTTATTTGCAGGCGGAGATAGTAGTTCATAATTTTTATTGCACGATATTGCTCTACTGTCTTGGTCCCGGTCTCGCTGTGTAGTGAATCTATGGGTGAGCTTCAAAAGGCGCCAGCTGCTATTCTCAAAGCTGCATTTTGGATCGGTTGTATAGTCGCCAGTAGCGAAGGGCAGGCGGACCCATAGGCTTCGCATCCATAATCAATTTTAGGTTTGATTAGGGCTATGTAGAGACGTAGTAACAGTTTTTTGTCGGATCCGTATGACGAGTGGGCGAGGAACTTCAGGAGGTTCAGCCCTTTAATGCATGACGTCTTCAGTTGTTGAATGTGGGGTCGCCATGTTAGGCTCTCATCTATAGTTAAGCCGAGGTATTTGTATGTCTGCACCTGGTTGATGTTTTCCCCATGTAGGACCAGTTGCGGTGCGATTTTGGTACACCCACGTACTCGGCAGATATGCATGCTGTTTGTCTTGGTAGTAGAAAAACGAAATCCAGTTCGGTCGGTCCAGCGTTCCAGTCGGTTTATTGCGATTTGGAGTTGTCTTTCCAGCGTGTCCGTTCGGTGTCCTGCTATATATACGGCAAAATCATCCACATATAGGGAGCTTTTTACATAGAGAGGTAAGTCTTCTGCTATATCGTTGATCGCAATCAGGAAGCAGGTGCAGCTTAGCACACTGCCCTGGGGCACTCCTTCTTGTAAATATTTTGTGTCGGAGAAGGAATTCCCTACACGTACCTTTATCTTGCGATCGGTGAGGAAATTATTGACAAAGTGCAGAAGGTGTCCTCTGAGTCCTCCAGTGTGGAGCTTTTTAATTATATTATATCGCCATGCAGTATCATACGCCCTAGCCAAGTCGAAGAAGATGACCAGGAAGTGTTGCTTCTGACTCATTGCCGTACGGATAGCGGTTTCTAGGCACACGACGTTGTCGGTTGTACTATGGAACGGTCTGAAACCGCACTGCACGTTTGTAATTTTATTATTTGCTTCTAAGAAGAACATGAGCCGTGAGTTGATTATTCTTTCCAATAGTTTGCTCAAGCAACTTGTGAGGGCAATCGGTCTGTAATTTCCCACGCACTGCGGGTCTTTTCCTGGTTTAGGGATGGGGATTATTACTGCAGTTTTCCACTGGTCCGGGAATACATCGTGCAAAAAGATATAGTTGAATAGGTGTAATAGGAGCTGGTGGAAAGATTCATGCGCGCGTTTTACCATTGCATAGGTAATGGTATCAGGTCCCGGGGCTTTTTCTTTACTTCTTGATAGGGCTCCGTGTAGTTCTTCTATATTGAGTGGAACATTGTAAATATCGTTGTTGTCTCCAAAGCGTAGCACCTGGCTCTCCATTCTTTGCTTATGGGTTGAGAAGTTAGCGCTGACGTTGGAGATGTTGCTTGTCGTGGCTATGTGGTTTCCGATTAGGTTTGCAACTGTAGTCGGATTGCTATGGAGGCGTTGGTCGTTGTCCACTATTACTGGCGTTGGGGAGTGAGTGAACTTACTTGATAGTTTCTTCACTCTTTTCCAGACAGAGGTCATGCTCGTCCGGGATGTGATGCTGTTGAGGTATGTTTCCCATGACTTGGAACGTTTCTGTTGAAATGTTTTCCTACAAATGGCTCTCGCTCGGTTGTAACGTATTTTGTTGGCGATGCTGTTGTATCTGCGCAAGGCTCTTCCTGCTCTTCTTCTCTCACGCTTTACGTCGTCGCATTCTTCATCCCACCACGGGACTGGTGGTCTCTGAAGCGTTCCGCTGGTGAGAGGTATAGCGGCATTGGCGGCCGATAGGAGAATGTTGCACACGTTGTCCAGGAATATCTCTGTATTTTCACTTGTATACAACTCAGGGTTCTCGACGGCAGTTTGGGTGTAATACATGGGCCAGTTTGCTTTTGCAGTATTAAACCGGGGGATGCGCTCGTGGTTTGTGGTTGGTTGGATGAGTTCTAATTGAATTGGATAGTGATCACTGTCGTGCAAATCATCGTGAACGGAGTATCTAAAGTCGAGCTGGCAGTTTGACGAGCAAATCGTCAGGTCTATTGCAGAGGTAGTGGATGTTTGGTGATGGAAGTGGGTGTGCTGGCCTAAGTTGAGGAGTGCGACGTCGTGCGTTAGCAGTAGGCGCTCCACCAATCGTCCTCGAGCGTTTGTAGTATGGTCTCCCCAAAGCGTACTTCGTGCATTAAAATCTCCCATGATTATGAACGGTTCAGGCAGCTGTAGTATTAGCGAGTTTAGGTCTTCATAGGTGACATCCAGGTGGGGTAGATAGAGGGAGCATAGAGTGTAGCTTTTGTTGAGGTGAATCCGAGCAGCAACTGCCTGCAAGTTTGTGTTCAGCCTCAATATTTTGTATGGGACTGAATAATGGACGAGGATTGCAGCACCTCGCTCATGGTTGTCGGCACGAGTAACAGTGGATATGATTATTTTATAATGCGAGGGGGGATGGGCTTGTTGATTTCGTAACATTGTTTATTGTAGACACATACAAATTGGTGTTTGGTCATGTAAGATTTTTTTTATTTCATTGAATTTGGTTCGGTAGGATTGTAGATTCCATTGGATGAGTGTCTTCAGCATCAGCGCCTATTCTGCTCCCAAGGCCGCGGTTGTTGGCCTATTACAGGAATTTTGCACTCATTAGAGCCACGATTGGCAGCTCCAGAGCTAGGGCGTACGGCTGGTCTACCACGTGGTGGTATTTCCTTTGTTCCCAAGGGTGTCCTGTGGGATTTATTGGGTGACTTTTGCCGTACTTTCTTTGATGGATTGTCTTTTTTGCTATTGCTGGTTTGATCGACCGAGCTGTCACTGTCGTATGTTGATAGCTGGTTTAGACTGTCTGGCCTATTGAGTCTCTTAAAAGTGTATCTGTTCGCTTTTCCTTCTTCGCGTGCTGGCGTTTTCTTAGTTGGTTCCTTCGATATCTGGGTCTGTGGTGGGCAAGTAGGATCCAGTTGTTTTTGTGAATTATCTTGGGTTTTGCCATGAGTCGTCATTTTTACTGCACCAGGAGGTAAGTCTTTGCCGCTACCGGGTTCGCTCACACTTTCCTCCGTTGGTGGCTTCGGGGGTACGGCACTTTTGTCCGGCAGTCTATGTGGCGTCTTACTTACATTAGCGTCCTCTGCAGCTGGTTGTGGAGTCGAGTCCGGGATAGTCGTGGGTGCGATAGTTGGTGTTGCATCTGGGAGTTTTAGCGTTTGCGTTGTGTTGAGGGCGCCAGGTATTGTACTAGATGTGCTTGCCTGTAGATTCGTTTCGGTGCGCGCCGGGTTATTTGCTGTGTCGGGGTTTGATCTTGGCGTTTGAAGTACCGTGCTGTAGAGGCGGTTGTGGTCTGGTGATCGTTCCAGAACCATTTGGAGAGCTTCAGGACGGGGAATTTTTTCTTTTCCTTGAGTGGCCAGGACTTCATTTTCAAGTATGTACTTGGGACAGCTTCTATCGTTGGAATAATGTTCTTGCTGACAATGGTAGCAGCAGATCGGATTTCTACAATCCAGTTTTTTGTGTCCTGTTTCTCCACATCGGGCACAGGTTTCAGTCTCACTTCGGCAATACTTAGCTACGTGGCCAAATCGCTGGCATCTAAAGCATTGCTGCGGTCTCTCCTTGTATGCTTCGACAATTTCGTGGTGCCAAGATGTGAGGGAGATGGTTCTTGGAAGGGAATGTTTTTCAAAGGTAAGGATGTAGGTATTTGTTGTAACTAGTTCTCCTTCTCTCTTTATCTTCACTCGCCGGACGTCCGTAACTCCTTGGTCGCTCAGTTGCCTTCTCAAATCGTCCTCTGAGCATCCTCCAAAAGCGTGGCTACGCACAACGCCCTTTATCACATTGAGGGTCCGATGGGGAGAAACGACAACTGGATTTCCAGCAATGCGTGTTATGGACTGGAGTTTCTTCGTTTGGTCTTCCGACTGGGTGGTTATTAGTAGAGAACTCTTGCCCCATCTTGAGATTTTCTCCGGGTCACCTATTTGGGTTCTGATGTCTTTGTCAACTTGGATCACGTTGAGGTTCCTGATTATGTCTAGGTTTGGAAAGTTTATATTGATGTACTTTGCATAGTACGGCGTGTCTTTATACTCTTCATCATATGCAGTCCACTGTCTTCCCGTTCGCTGCGGGCGCCTACGTCGTTCAGGTCCTCCTCTGTTTACTCTCGTCCACCGTGGGCCACTATCGTGGGGACCTAGCGGTGTTTCAGGCATCCCAGTCTCTCGTGCAATAAGTGGTTGCTTCTGGTGTGCCTGCTCTTGTGCCATCTTCTGGGCCGAGTCCAAAGTTGGCTCTCCTCGGTGATTAGGATTTGTGTTGCGTCTCTTATTAAATGTCGGGTTGAAAGGCTCGAGCGTGTATTCACTTTGCTGTTGCAGCTCCTCGCGTTCCTCGCCACTCGCAGATATGCTCTGCAATGGTTTTGGTGCCGCGGAGGTTGACAGAGAATTGCCTTCCGCATTTCCTGTCTGGGAGGTGTCCAAGAAGTCCGGGGGCGGGTTGAGGTCGTCACCATCAAGTTGTTTTACGGTTTGGGGGGGGTTTGAGTTTGAAATATCCATGATTAATAGGTTAGGTCTCACCTGTGCCCTGAGCCGGCACCAGCTTTGGGCGGCCGCCAACAAGGGGAACCCTTCTGTCAGGCTCACGGAGTCCCGACGGGCACACTCACTAAGCACAGGCATAGCTCCTGGCGCGAGCAGATGCAGCAGGTTGTTGCGCTTGACTAACCAGCGAGACGTTTCCGCGCCTCACTGGCGTTTAAACCGCCCCCCGCCTTTCCACCCGGCCATCGGCTAACCCTTGCCGCGCACGACTATCAGGCCGGCAGGTCGGGTCTAGGTCCCGGCCGGCCTTACAAACAAATCCAAGGAGAGGTCAGTGTGTGTCCAGGAGAGTATCCAGTTGTCAGCTCGGTTGTCAATGTTGCCATCCCAGTTGGTCTGGATCTCGGCCCAAGCCTGTCTGTCATGGTTGAACCTGGGACAGCATAGCCTTGGGCTTCATTGAACACACAAGCCCCCTCCCCGCGACAAGGACAGGATGGCGTGAGGGGGCACACGAGCACAAGCGCAAATGAATATCATCTAATTGCGCAAGGACATGTCATGATTGAATTCGAAATAATACAGTTTTGATGTATTGAGGCTAAAATATGCAGCGCGTTGGTAGTTAAATTTTTGAAATAGTGTTTAAATTTTTCATCACTTAACAGATATATTTGATTCGTTATTAGCAATCATTATTTATCAGCATTGTAAATCGGTGTACGAGTAAATGTACCACACTATTTTTTCAATTTTTTTTATCTATATTATTGGAAGTGATGTTTTGGATCCAAACCGTTCAAAACGTCAGAGCACCAATTGTTAGACTGCTTTAGGCTATGGTTGCCTTTTTTATTTTCTTGTATATATTGTGTAGAGGCCTGGACCTAACAGAGGAATACCACGGTTTAATTGTTTGAAAAGGCAAGAGCTGATATCAAACAAAGCGGTAATGCAAAGCTATGTCTCACATAGTGCCCCCCAGTATCGTAAATAATGTTAGCAAAAAAAGAGTATCTTGGTAATCTTCACCAGGAAAATAAACCTGAACCTCTAAGTGTTGTTGACGGTTCTGAAGTCCACGAAAATAACAGTGTTGCAGCAAAATAATGCTAGAGCAAGTAAAAGGATATACATAAATAAAAACAAAGTTCTCGGACAGATAACACTCTGCAATGACGAGTTGACATCTCCCAGCACAATGGTGATGATGTTTATTATTATATTTAAGGCTTACCCTACTTTCACCCAGTTAAGAAATAACCGCAGGGGAACTTCGAGTTCAAGCAGAACAACAAGGGCACAAAATTTGGATGTCTCGACTGTCATAACTCGCTACACTGGCAAAAGAAGACTTATGCAACTCATTAAGATAAACAGGTGGAACACTCGTGCCAAAGGCCAATTGCGTAGTTCTCCAGCATCCCCACAAGCGAGATGAAGATGTAAAGAATAAGGGCTACCTAACTGTTCATCTAACTCCACAACAGAGACTCGGACAACAAGTGACTTGATACTTCTCTGATGCTTCTCATTCTCTATTTGATATGTCATTTCCCAAAGAACAAATTAATACTTCAAAACAGAAAAAAATACCCATATTAAACTTCATAAAATGCTACAAGATTTTACGAAGTTGACAAGGAAGTGGTGTTAGGCACAGGAGGTGAATCTGTTGTGTGCTGGAAAAACACACGAGACTCCAAAAACAGTGGAAACTTCACCAATAACACAGTAACGCACTGAGAATTCAGTAGCCTACCACCGTTTTGTTGATGTACAAGCTGAAAAAAGTAAACCATTGTTCTGGAATAACTAAAATGTTCAATTTCATCTCAAACTAATTTCAATTGTTATTTTGCAAATTTAAAATTTTTGTACCCAAGAAAAGTGTTTTATTTTGTCGTGTACTTGCTACAAGTGTGGTTTATTTAGTGTTTAATTCGATGTTATTTTACTAAGACCCCAATTAGAATATTCATCAAGCAATTTAGTAAATTTATCACCTTTTTGTTCTATATTTATGCTAATTATAAGTGGTGATGAGCATAGTTCCTCTTTCAAAGTTATTCTTTATTATTACCTAGTGCAGAGGTAATAATAAAGCATCAAGAGGAAAGCCTACTCAAACTAAACTTTAGCCTGGAACCTCACATCCACCTTCAGTAAGCACTAAATTCTCATGGATTCAATAGCTGAATTCCCCTGAGAGAGACTTCCATGAAAACGGTGAAGTGTCACCCGACTGAAAAAATGTTTTAAATTTCACAACGCTATGCTTTCAACAACCAAAAATTTTGCCGATCACAAGGAGTCACATGAAGAAATCGTCGACATGAATTGCAGAGGTCGTGAAATGTATGACCGCAATATTAACTGACGAAGGTTCGTCGTTCGTCATCAGCACGTCAGTACAGACAGGTACTCCCATGAGCTCCGCAAGGTGTCAAGTAAAGGGGCAAGTAGCTCCACTGTAGCAAATCGCGTCATCCTCCCTTACTGCACTCGTGCTGGTACACGATACAAGCACACAAACTTTCGTACCTCACCATGCTGATGCTCATACACAACTATCTCTGCACGACTTCAACTGCCGCAGTACATGCCACAGCCCCAGAGGCACACTCCACAACTCACTCGAGTGGCAGGGCGGCCGCCGCACGAAAGGCGCGCGTTGCGCCAGGTGGCCCCGCGCTTCACGTGGCGGTACTCACTGAGGAAGCGGTGCACGGGGTCCCGCAGGAACGTGATGTAGAAATACCTGCAGCAAGCACACCCGTCACTGGCGGTATCAACGTTACACCCGTCCCTGGACTGGCGGTATCAACGTTACACCCGTCCCTGGACTGGCGGTATCAACGTTACACCCGTCCCTGGACTGGCAGTATTAACGTTACACCCGTTCCTGGACTGGCAGTATCAACGTTACACCCGTCCCTGGACTGGCAGTATCAATGTTACACCCGTCCCTGGACAGGCAGTATCAACGTTACACCCGTCCCTGGAATAGCAGTATCAATGTTACACCCGTCCCTGGGCTGGCAGTATCAACGTTACACCGGTCCCTGGGCTGGCAGTATCAACGTTACACCCGTCCCTGGACTGGCAGTATCAACGTTACACCCGTCCCTAGACTGGCAGTATCAACATTACACCCGTCCCTGGACTGGCGGTATCAACGTTACACCCATCCCTGGACTGGCGGTATCAACGTTACACCCGTCCCTGGACTGGCAGTATCAACGTTACACCCGTCCCTGGACTGGCAGTATCAACGTTACACCCGTCCCTGGACTGGCAGTATCAACGTTACACCCGTCCCTGGACTGGCAGTATCAACTTTACACCCGTCCCTGGACTAGCGGTATCAACGTTACACCCATCCCTGGACTGGCGGTATCAACGTTACACCCGTCCCTGGACTGGCAGTATCAACATTACACCCGTCCCTAGACTGGCGGTCTCAACGTTGAGTGTTGCGCTATGGGTCAGTGTGCGCTAGAGCCTGGCATAGTCCACAACTGAACTGGAGAAATTACACCTAAATCAACACTGTATCCTAATAGATATGCAATAACATGAGCCCCAATACCAAGCGCACTTCACAACAGTAGCTCAGGCTGAGCACACAATCAGAGGCTCTTCAATTACTGCTGAAATTTAGCAGTACAGCAATATGGACATTTATGGATTTTTAAGATTAACACTCAGAGTCTCCGCTCAAAATGAGTTCCTCTACACTGAAATGAGAACAATGCAGCAGGAATAGCTCACTTTCTCCTGATGTTGGAGGCCTCAATGCTGTTCATGGTGTCATCAACGCAGGCCGTGAGCTCCGTCCAGTCGGCGTGCAGGCCGCACTGCCAGCCGGTGCTGTAGCGCGAGAACAGCCATGTCTCCGTCGAGTGCGGCCCAGGTCGCAGGCATGTGCAGCGCTTCCTCACCTTGCTGCTCACGTGTAACAAGCATTAATTCACTCTTTGCGTTTCAGTACTGAAGATGGAATTTTAATATTGTTGCCGTTTGTCTCCCGCAGGTGAGGTAAACTCGTTATCTGCTCGTTTCTGAATGGCAACTAGTTAAGGAAAATGAAACTCTTCTACTTGATAAATTGCTATTGGAAAAATAGTGATACAAATGAAAATGTAATGGATAATAATGCTTTGGTCAATGAAATATGGACTGAGAAAGATGAACGGTTATACTAAATGAACTAAACTAAATTAATAGAAGTAAATTAACGGGACTTAAGTGGAGTAAGTTAACGGAGATTAAATTAACTGAACTAAATGGAGCTAAATGAAGTTAACCGGAGTTAACTGGAGCATGGATAGGTGGGAACAAAACACTGTAGAAAATAAACCAAAACCTTAAATTAATTACCTGCCAATATATGAGACCCAAGAGACCAGTGGAGGGAACATGAGGAGATTAGGATGCAACATGCAAACATCGTAACTAACAACACAATATAACACATGCAGAAGATATTTACAGAATTAATAAAAAAATATGGTATCTACAAAAGAAACGCATTACTTGAAAAAACATATTACACTATTTAACTTGAATGAATGAAAACATAAAATAAAATAAATTTTATAACTCAACAAAACAAAACTTAAAATAATAAATAAACTAATAAAAATCAAACAGCAAATAATAATTACTGAATTTCAATAAAATAAATAATAACAGAACAAGTAGGTAACAAAATATAGCAAAATTACTTATGTATCCTTCAGAAGGATAACTCATTAATTCACCTACCAGTGCAACTGGAGCTTCACTTTTATTTGGAATTATCTTAGGGTCTTTACTAATATTTTACACTAGTTGAATTTATAACCAACTGAAAAGAATGAAAATGTACCATTAGGCTATAATAAACATGAAAATAACAATACAGATTATCTGAGTAAAAAGAGGCATGAAGGCTGTGCTATAACAAGTAGCAACACAACCGCCGGTTACAATATTCTAAAATGTTGGCAAAGAAGAATAATAAAAATGTGGTAAAGAGAAATAGCAAAAATGTTCATTTTTACATTGGTTCTCTTTTTTTGCAGTGCTCCACTCAAAAGCGAAACATCTATGTACTTTCACACATTTCTCATCATTCCGCTGTAACTCTCCATTGAATTGTCCATAAATTCTTTTGTGTCATAGGAAACAAAATTAGCACTAATGTGAGAAACTAGCATGCTGAACTATTTGCAGACTACCTACCAATGCGAGAAAACAAGCAGACCACACCACCTCACCCACCTGTGACACTGACAACCCCGCTTCAAATCCAGGTCCCTCACAAGATGGCGGCCAAATGTGGTGCCTCCAGTTTTCTGGATGTGCAGGAAGACCATCACATCGTGACCACTGATGTCAAACTGAAAGTCCTTGGCCAACACGTCTTCATAAGATGGGTTGCTGTCAGACCTGTGGAAAAATTAGTATCAATAGTTATCACTATTGATGATGCCTTTAGAATTTACAAATACAATCTCACAAGTTCTCGGTTGTAATGATAAGGAATCTATGTGTCAGGATATCTATTTCTGAACAACAAACAGGTTTGCTAGCCAAAAAATAGCACAGAATTGTGAGCAATTACTCAAAAGCACTGAACTATATATTCATAGCATTCCAATTCTAGCCTTTCTTGCCATTTAATTGACAATTATAAATACAGATCAGATCTGAGTCCACCTTTCTGACAAGTTTATCAACCAGCCTGTTCAAGTAGAGTACCTTGCCTTGTTTGCCAGTTTACTGTGTAGGTGCAGGTTTAAGCTAAGCGTATCACTTACAACAGCAGCAGTCTTTCATGCTGTGCCTAATCATGTAGAATTTCCATACCCTGAATTGAAAAACTTCAATTACACACTACAAAAAATGTTGGCAAAAACTTATAATTCTCAAACTTAATGATTAAAATGGGCTGGCACAAATGAAACAGCTTTCTTAAATGGCATTTACTTGTCTTGCCGCATAGTGGAAAAATTCCACTCCTTTAGTATGAACACAAAACACTCATAAAATTGACATAGAAAAATGTAGCCACCCTTCATCACCTCAACATAGGCAGTTCCCTCAAGGATAACTATTAGTAACTAGAAATAGAAAACAGAGCAGTGGAACCTCACATTCATGAAATTACCTTAGCTTAACACAGCTTAACTTGGTACACAACACAAAAACTAATTGGAAAATCTGGAACAACTCAACCAGAAGGAATTTCAGTTTGCACAATTAATCCATGCCATAATTCAAATCTCTTATGATCCAATGGTAAACCCTGAAGCAAGCCTTTGACATACTTTGCTCACCTGTGTGTGTCACTCAGGGGTTTGCCAGGGTGATCCAAACTAAGCAGCAAACTATCCAGTGCAGGAAGATTTGAGTTTGGAAGCCCATTCCTACAAGATAAAAACTATTAACAAACAATTTCACAATAAAAATAACTCAGAAAGGTGTCGAATGCCAACAAATACAATTAATTCACCCATAGGTATAAAATAAATAAGAAATTAGAATGTTCACCTTATTTTTATACAAGAAAACATGGCAAAATTCACTCTGAGGGTTCAACAAATACCCTATGAAAAAAATGGCAAAGCTTCAACATTTATAGCTGATACCACTTAAAGCTGCTTTGAAAATATGACTATCAGTAGACAAGTTGTTTCTAACATAGCTGAAATATTTTTTTAACAGTGAAGTGAATCACAAGGCACCAATTACTTACCTAATTTTTAGAGCAGAAGACGGAAAGTAATACCCAACATACATCATTCCAAGTACACCAAATGCAGTTAGAATAAAAAGTAAGAGCAAACATTTTTTTACTCGTTTGGACATCCAAACTGTTTTAGGATGGCTAAATCTATGGGCTTGCTCGGAAATTAGGAATAAACCCGCAGAAGATTTGGATGCAAAAGAATCAGATGAAAAATGAGATCGTAACAAAGGTTGACAGTCCTCAGTTTGGCATTCAGAATCCACCAGTGGCATATTGATTGAAGATCATTTTATGAAGAAATTCTGATTAAGGCTCTGCACACAATTTTCCTCGTCTGAAAAAAAAACAGACAACTATTAATACAGAACCATTATCATATGTTACAGCAAAAAAATAAATTAAAAAATTAATACATGAGCTTACACTACCATTTAATAATAATGGCAAGACATGGACCATGCAATTAGATGAGCAGTGACATAAAATAGCATTATATTTGGATCCCCTCAAAAACTGCCGGTAGGATGAGCACACTCGTGACACTAGCTTCAAAGCCTCTCAAATTTTCCAAATATCCACCAGCCAGTGATAGGATGTGTAAAAAGTAAATATATCTATCTCATTAAAAGCTAAAATTTAACTGCTAAATTCATACCTGCATGTTACTAAAATCTATACTACAGATGTGCTCACTACTCACTTCAAGCTGGTCCATGCCGATACAATGTATGATAAATATTTTGGTTGCAAATCAATTAATCTGGATAATAAGTAGAACCCCTAAAGAACTATGTAAAAATTAAAAATTAGTAGTAGTGACCCGAGATGAAAATGAATCATACTGTACTGCTATGCCAGGTTATACTGTAATACTTTTTTATAATGTTTTTAAATAAATGTACACCATTCTGTCATCTTCGGTCATTTTTAAAAATTGAATCATACTGTACTGCTATGCCAGGTTGTACTGTAATACTTTTTTATAATGTTTTTAAATAAATGTACACTATTCTGTCATCTATGGTCATTTATAAAAACTGCTCTTTTCCATACATTCTGTGTTTCTTCCATATTCATCCTTAGAAAGTTGTTTGGTCAGTATTTACTTTAATGCGTTCAACTATTTTTAAAATTTTGTACCTATATCTAACCTAATAATACCCATTTTGTGTTGATTTATATATTTATATTTATATTTGTTTGGTGTCCGCTTCTTAAGAAACATAGGATGTCTGAGTTTGCGGTATCATGGATACTGAATTCCTCAGTATAACAAAAGATAGCATTTACATGCATTGATACATCTGAATTGTACCAGGATATGTTTGTATAGGATAGGTTTGGTTAGATTAGGATATGATCAGTTAGCATAGGTAAGGTAATATTGACAAAACTTCTATACGGGTTCATCTAGAAATTTCTACGTGCCCTGCTACTACCAAACAATACTCATGGTTTATTTGTTTTGAGTCCGTTTCTTCCATTTCTCTGTCATGCTCATAATGATAATCATAATGGCCGTATCCGTTATCCGACTTTCACTAGTGCATAAGTACAATAATGTTTTTTTATCCCAGGTACTGCTAGGATGGATATATTGGTCATCTACGTCGGGAAAGTTTGTTCAAGAAAGGTATTGAATCCTGTCATTTTTGGAGGGCCGTGCACACTAGTATCAGAAATAAGACATTTTCAGACGTTTTGCAAGAATGACATTTTGCTCACTAATGGGTAATTTTTTAAACATAGCAAATAATTTTCAGGTAGGAATAACATGATATAGTCGATTGCGCAGTTGCCGCATTGTTTGAACATGAGCACTTTTTTGGTGCAAAAATCAATCTTTGTTTGGCTTGGTTACGTTGTTATCTTAGGTTAAATTAGGTTAGTTTATTTAACTAACCTAGCCTCACCGATCATTATATCAATAATGTGTTATGGCATATTTATGCTTCCATTTCTTCACTCTTATATACAATGTTCCTATAACTTCAAAGTTGAATATTTGCAAAATTAAGCATTAGCAAGCAAAATGTCATTCATGTAAGACGTCTTTAAATTGGTTCCATTACCGATTCTTGGGAACACAGTTTAAAAAAGTGGGAACATGTATACTTTAAGGATACCAGCTCCATCTGGTGTCCTAAAACTACACCCGGGTTTTTTAGGGTCCTTAAAATACACTTAGGTGATATTTACGATAATTAAAACATTACTTTTGAAATTTTTAACCATTTATAAGAGCAATGCATGGAAAGCATAATAAAGAGACAATTAAAACATAAATATATGAGAAATTTTCCTTTTTGATTACTAAAGCCTTGTTTTTTATTGCAATGGAAACTGAGCAGCAATGTTGTTACAGAACACTCTCAAAGCGTTTGATGAGAAACAATCAAACCACATGCATTCATTGATATATCCTGATAGAAAATTTGGCTGACAACCATTCATCTTCTTGATGTAATATTTATTTTGATTCCAATAGCTTTCAATCGTTTGAGTGTGGACACCGGTCATCTTATCAACAAAGTTAATCGGATGGTTGACCGATTGCATCACACTTCATGACACTTGCCAATAGTTGTCTCTACTCGATCCATTCACTGCCTGGCAGTGAATCTTCACCAAGTAGAGGAATAATTTCTGTTTGAAATTTTGCTTGGTTCATTTTATCAAAAAAAACACGGTTTTTTGTATTATAGAAAACAATTATTTCAATTTGATTGCAGTCAAGATATGCAGAACACCGTAGCATAGATACATTCAATTCACAAGTGTCGTTAAACTGCACTTGGATTAACACTGGTGTCCGTAAAGTACACCTGGGGCTGAGTTTGCCAATTTGGTGTCCTTGAAGTATACTTGGTGCAAAAATTGTTGAATGCACTAAGTAAATATCAAGTTGTTTCCTAAATTGTTTAGTATACAGTGCCGAATATTGAAAACACATTTTCCTTTCATGGCAGCGAAAGTCATGTTTTTTAGGCAATAATTTGCCAACTCATTATGGGTGTTTGTAGTTTTTTTCTTTACAGACAATCAAGAACTGCAATTCTCAGTACAGATTTTACAAAGTTAATATATTTGTGGATACTGATACAAAGTTAAAATACCCCAAGTAAACATTGAATGGCAAGAAACAAGTATTGGAGTGCACTTTGAATAAGGAAGTATAAGAATTTCCATTACCTTTGAGGATTTTTTTTTGGCAGTAGTAATTTTATAACCTGCCATACACAGTGCTTTAGTCAAATCTTTATTAGTGCTATCTTCACCCACTGACCTGACTTGGTTGAGACATACCATTACCACCCAAGAGCCTATCTCTTCAACAGTAAGAAGGATAGGTATATCCCTAGTAATTATAGCACTCAATGATACTACCAATAAATTTTCCAGTATATTTGAGATTCTAATAATTCTTGCTTTGCCTGGAGGAAAGTTAGCATGGGTTTTGCTAAGGGAAATATCATTGGTGAAGAATTTTACATACTAGGCAATGGTATGCCACAGATTTTAAAATAGTAACAGATTGTTTTTCTGCCTGTTCCTAAAGTACTTGTAACAGCTGGGTCTTGATCATCATACCTTGATTTATAGGTTCTTGAATATTTGTTGAGGACAACATACTAATCTATTTTCAAATTTTTGTAGCTTGTATAATGTAAATTTCATTAAAATAAACAACATCTTTTTCCATGCACTTTCCGTCCTAACTTAGTATTTAACGAGTTATAGCGGTATGTTAATTCCTGCCAGTCTAGTCTTTTGAGAGGGAAAAATCAGAGCAGAGCGTAGCGCTTCTGTTTTGCCGGCTCTAATGCGCACGAATAATTGTTAGGTTAAGTCAAGTTACATCAGGTTAGGTTACATTAGGTCACATTGTAAAAGGACGTCAATACCTAGCTGCTGGAAATGAGGTTAGCTCATAGGGGAATTGATGCTCCCCCAGCTCCAAGTCAGTTCTGTGCAGCTTTCAATGCGTCACACTTGATTTTTCCTTGGTGACTGCTGAATCGAGCAGCTCGTAGTAAATTATTTATTGAGTGCCCTCCATCACTTGTGCTCCGTGTTTTGCAGATCGAGCAGGCCATGTATTAAGCTCAGTGTATTGTAAAAGGTTAAATCGCGTCGGCGTTTTCATTTCATGGTGAGTGGATTGTGGAAAGGTGAAATTTTAAATGAAATATGAAACAGAAGTATGATGTAATAAAAATGGTTTTTAAACATGCCTGTTGTATACGTTCTGTTATGAATTGTTCTAGCCGACTGTGGTCGGTCTTTGAAGTATAAATTATGGTATCGAGTGTTTAGGTTATTATATCAAGGTTAATTGCATTTCAGAGAGCTCCGAGAGCTTGTACCCGTACCCTGGTTGTGTGGACTGTGGCTTGTTACTTACTATCCCTTATTTTAATCTATTTTGTTTTTAAACCTCCTGTTATGATTTTGAAATAAAGTTTAATAAATAATTAACCCAGCAAAATCATTGGAGGAATGGGATGGCTATAAGGGGAGTTAGGAGGCCATCATTATTATCCTTGTACTAAGTACCCTTGCGAACTTTCCCTCATAAAAAATATCCTAGTAGGTGACGTACCATTACAACATTAGATTAGGTTGGGTTAGAAGGGTACCGTCCGGGATTTTGACCTTTATTCGTCCGATTTGCTTGAAAATTGGCCAGTATATGTATTTTATGAAAGTAAACCTTTTTTACTCATGTCATTTTATTGATTTAGGCCTTATTTTTTTACAAAAAATTAGCTTTTTGATGTAAATTTCAAGACGTATCAACTCATTGAATTTTGATGCTAAAACAAAACCAAAGACAGTTTTAGAATCCTTGAAGCATTTCTAACAAAGTTATAATTTAAAATTTTTACATTTTGAAAAAAAATTTCTGTGATACGCGATACTTTATAATAACATCACAAACAATTATTTTTGGGTTTGGGGCCATATAACTTTTTGTTTTCTAAAACTTGGGAGAGTCCATATTATAATTTTGTTAGAAATGTTCCAAGGATTCCAAAACTGTCTTTGGTTTTGTTCTAGCATCAAAACTCAATGAGTTGATACAGTTTGAATGTTGAAAGGTATATGTTTTGGGTATAAACCAAAACAAAATTTTTGTTGAAGTGTAATATAATGGCCAATTTATGTAACTCAATGAAGTTTTAATTTTATATTTCGATAATTTCTATGCATAACTTCATATTTACAAAGTGAATTGTGATTTCCCAAATAAATATAAATAAATTAAATTTTTTTTATACTAATAAAAATTATGAAATTCTTCATTTTCAGTCTGATTCTTATGAAATTTGACTATAATGTGTAACTTTTAAAAAGAAACAATTTATTCTATTCATTTTTTTGATTCAGGCTTTAGTTTTCAAAAAATTTGACATACTGGTTTTTGAGTTCATTTTCATGGATATTTCGAAACGTATCAACTCATCGAGTTTTGCTGCTAGAACAAAACCTGACACAGTTTTAGAATCTATGAAACATTTCCAACAAAAGTATATTGGGAAACTATCCATTTCCATTTATATTTTCTGTTTATATGGGGTCGAAATCAGGTCGAAAATTCAAAATTTTTGTCCCATTACCCTACCCCCGTGGGGAGGGGGAATTTATTGTCTGTAGCACCGTAAAATTTTAGGACCGAATAGTCCACCATCTAAGGGTTCTTTTTCAACAATAACATGAAAAAAGCTCACCGGACCGACAGGGGCCTGGCAGGGGCTTCGGACGGTATCCTTAAGTTAGATTACTCAAGTTATATATTATACTACATTTAAGTTATGTTACGTCATTGCTATAACTTGTTAAATACTCCTTTGCAACAAACGGAAAGTGCGTAGGGGAAAAGTTGTTTATGTTGATCTCATTACCTTAATCCAATCATCAAAAATTTGAAAATTGATTAGTGTGTTGTCCACATTTATCGATTCTTGAACTGAAGGAATGACTAACTCAGGATTTGAGCTGTGATTCTCTCTGCAATCTTGCAACAAAAACCCCTCAAAATTTGGAATCATTAAATTTGGGAAGAGTTGGAAATCATTTTCCCTACCTAAATCTAATTATTTTAAAATTAGAGAAGAGGGATAAACCAGGTCTTTCTTCAGAGCAAAAATAATCTTTCTTGATAGCTGAAAATCACAAGATGAAAGATAAGGAAGATTTGCAGTGAGTGAGGATTGAAAAGAAGTCTCCTTCCAAATCTCTATCAGAAGACCTAGAGGAATCATCCTCCTTACTTTTTTGCCATATCATGCTAGCAATTTGGCCAAGTCAAACGGAAAGAGAGAAATTGGAAAAATAAGTAAAACCTCACTTTAAATATTACCAGACAGATACTTTACTCGTGCCTTTCATCCTCGAGCCCACCTAAAACCCTTCACAATCTTCAGGCCTTTTGTCACTTGAACTTGAAATTTAGGGCCCACAGTGTCTGGGCCTTTGTAACGGCCTGCAATTCCCTCCACAATTTTCACACAAAGAGTTCAGCGCCTGGTACCAGACTTGTCCACTAAACTACTCAGGATCTACCAATCCCTGTCACAAGCTGCCATTGAATGGCATCACTGGGATAGCCAGAGTGTCAAAACACCATCCCCAGGCATATTGGGTCATTACTGACCACTCTACCGGACTGGCTCATTCCAGTCACTGTCTCTTACTTCAGGCACGCACAAGAAACATTTTCATAGCTTCAATAATACTCAAATTACACTCCTGATGCAATCCAGCAAGACAGCTCATACCGCAATCATCTTCAGCACATCTGGCATACCACTCATTATATCCATACTGCTCAAACACCACATTCATGAAACTCTCTCTCTCTTGTCATACTTACTACCTTCCAGCACAAAATGCTCAATTGTTTCCGCCACTCCACTATTACACTGCCGACACAATCTGTTATTTTTCTCATTCCACCTCCATGTACGTCTGTTCACACTCAATGAATTACATCTCACAGCAAACAAGAGTTGACTTCCAAAAATACCATCATAGAACATCTCAAACTTAGGTGCTTCCTTTTTCATATACCAGTTAAGTGTAGGCTTCCGCATCCTGCTAAGCTTCCACTTATTCAATCCATACTCTTTTGTTTGCCTCTAAATCACTTTCTTCCACCTCTTGCAGTCCCACTCAGGCCCTACACATCCAGGATTTATTAAACTCCAGTCATCCACAGGTCTCCCAATTCTAACATGAATAATCTTTTGCATACTAAGCTTCCTTGCATGCCCCCAACACACTTTCTCCCAATAGCTTACACTCAGATTCCATTCAAAAATTCGCTTTACCCATCTGCTTTTCTGCATTCTTTCAATTCTCACCTTATAATTCAGCCCCACTTTCATCATTCTTTCTGAGAATAGGCTCCACCCAAGGTCACCTCTAATGGCTTCTGTAGCTGTCCATTTCGGAGCACCCAATGCTAACCGTCCTACCTTATTTTGTATTACATCCAGCTTTTCAAGATCACTTCCATTCCAGGCAAGAGAACTCATACCATACATGACACTAGGTACAGCAACATACTTCCACATTCCTCTCACACATTCATACTTGTTTGCTCTGTATCTGGCCACGCTACTTAATCGTCCACTCCACTGCATAGCTTTTGTCACTTTCTTACCCTTAGTTCTAGTGCATCCATCTTCACTTATCATAAAACCTAGATATTTGTATTCTTTTGTTCTACCTATTCTGATTTCTCCAATATTCCACAGTCTGTCTCTATCAGTCTCATCCCTATTTATAACCATAACCTTGCTTTTGTTGGCACCGAAGTTCATCTTGAAATCTGTACTATATCCGTTCACAATGTCAAGCATCCTTTGCAGTTCATGTCCACATTCACTAACCACAACCACAATGTAATGGGGCGATTCACCAGTCTCCTAAACCGTGTTTGCTGATGAGATGGCGCATCATCCCTATTCCCCTAACCCCTATTTTCCTGTTTCAGAACTGAGTTATTACTGTTAACTGGTAGAGACAAAGTTCCAAGTGCAGCATAATATTATACAGGCAAATTGTTCATAGCAGCATCAACCAGCAAGGGTAAGAGTAATAGGCACGTTAAAAGGACAGAAATAAAAGAATGTTTGATTTATTGAAATATTTATTGTAAATGATATTGATTAGTAATTAGGCAAAAGTGAGAAATTATGTACTCTATTGCTTGTATTATCATTGTAAGTTATTATTTATTATCCATGGCGGATTGGCAGGAAGACCTCCAACCCTCCAAATCGACCTCCAAACCTCTAATCCACCTCCAACTGGAGAGCAGAAGCCGAGACCAGTGGGCGACACCAGAGCTCTCACCCGAAGCTCTGTTGTGTCAGCCATTACCCGAGACTGAAGAACAGCCCACAACCACAGCTGATTCTTTCTCGGACATCCTTCCTGGTTGGAAGTGCCATTGCCGTATTGCATCTGCCACTGCCGCACCTCGGCATCTCCTGCTGTGCTCAGGCAGCTCTTGCACTCCGGCATCTCTTGCTGCGGCCTTACTCTCGCACCTCCTATCACTTTGGTACCCCGGTACTGCTGCGCTCTTGCCCCCCTTTGCACTCCTGCAGGCGCGCTTTGGGTTGGCCATTGTGGTTTCGGGGAGTAGCTCTGAGGTTGCTGCCACGCTGGGCTATCCCCAGTATAGTTAACCGCTGCGTTATAGTGGATTGTTCATTGGTTAGGGTAATTGGTAAGTAGGTAGGGTATTACTGTCCGCATCTGGTTATATTTTCTGTGTTTACTTGTGTTATTATTGTTAAGAGTATGTGAATAAACAAAAAAAAGAAAGTGGAACGTAATCCCACGACTTGGGAGTGTTGGCTCGTTATTCACCTTGAGACAGATAGAAATAGGAAATAGTTCATCCAAAAACACAATGTTGTGGGACAGGTAGGCTTCCTACCATCAACACGTGTAGCGTAGACCGCTAGCACTACTATACATTGGTTGTGGATGAACTATTTCCTATTTCTATCTGTCTCAAGGTGAATAACAAGCCAACACTCCCAGGTCATGGGATTACTTTTCACTTTCTTTTTTGGTTTATTCACATACTCTTAACAATAATAACACAAGTAAACACAGAAAATATAACCAGATGCAGACAGTAATACCCTACCTACTTACCAATTACCCTAACCAATGAACAATCAACTATAACGCAGCGGTTAACTATACTGGGGATAGCCCAGCGTGGCAGCAACCTCAGAGCTACTCCCCGAAACCACAATGGCCAACCCAAAGCGCGCCTGCAGGAGTGCAAAGGGGGGCAAGAGCGCAGCAGTACCGGGGTACCAAAGTGATAGGAGGTGCGAGAGTAAGGCCGCAGCAAGAGATGCCGGAGTGCAACAGGAGATGCCGAGGTGCGGCAGTGGCAGATGCAATACGGCAATGGCACTTCCAACAAGGAAGGATGTCCGAGAAAGAATCAGCTGTGGTTGTGGGCTGTTCTTCAGTCTCGGGTAATGGCTGACACAACAGAGCTTCGGGTGAGAGCTCTGGTGCCGCCCACTGGTCTCGGCTCCTGCTCTCCAGTTGGAGGTTGATTGGAGGTTTGGAGGTCGATTTGGAGGGTTGGAGGTCTTCCTGCCAATCCGCCATGCATAATAAATAATAACTTACAATGATAATACAAGCAATAGAGTACGTAATTTCTCACTTTTGCCTAATTACTAATCAATATCATTTACAATAAATATTTCAATAAATCAAACATTCTTTTATTTCTGTCCTTTTAACGTGCCTATTACTCTTACCCTTGCTGGTTGATGCTGCTATGAACAATTTGCCTGTATAATATTATGCTGCACTTGGAACTTTGTCTCTACCAGGAAACAGTAATAACTCAGTTCTGAAACAGAAAAATAGGGGTTAGGGGAATAGGGAGATTGCACCATCTCATCAGCAAACACGGTTTAGGAGACTGGTGAATCGCCCCATTACAACATCATCAGCATACAACAAACAGCTCAGTCTCTCATTACCAACTTTCAGTCCTAAGCCACTCCTTCTCAGTCGAACTGCTAATTCTTCTGTGTACAATCCAAACAGGGGAGACAGAGTACAGCCCTGTCTCACTCCTCTAGCACTCCTCACTTGCCCCGTTTCCAAATTTCCTAACCTGTATATAGCGCTTGTGTTCTCATACAGACTTTGTACAATTTTTACTATTTTTCTGCTAAACCCAACTTTTCTCAAAACTTCAAAGAGCCTAACCCGATCCACTCTGTCATACGCTTTTTCAATATCCAGGAATGCTAAATACACCGTCTTATCATCCTTCCTCATTCGCTCAATTATTTCACTCACTACAAACAGATTATCTTCCCCACGTCTATCTTGCCTAAAACCATTCTGTTCTTCACCTAGGACTCCTAATTCCTCAACTAAATTTTTCATTCTCTCATTCAAAATACCACAAAATATCTTACATACAGCGTCACCCAGTGCAATTGGTCTGTAATTTTTAAGTTCTTTCATACTCTTATGTCCACCCTTATGCAACAGAACTACATTACACTTGTTCCAGTCATCCGGTACTCTTTCACTCTTCCATATCTCATCAAATAAACATTTCAACATACTGACTACACTCTCTCCTCCACATTTATAGAACTCATATGGGATCTTATCAGGGCCACATGCCTTTCCATTTTTCATTTTCTTCAAAAAACTTACAACCTCTTCATAAGTGATTTCGTCTTCCATTTGCAGTTCACGTTCATCAATCAGAAAATTTATGGGTGCATCATCTGTAACCTGCTCATTCATTCCACCAATGTCCTCCCAGTATTCTTCAACTGCTTTCACCATTTGCATCCTATCTTGCACACTGCAACCATAACTACTAATTCATCAACTTGAACTTCACTACTTCTATCATTACCTTGTATAAACTTATACCAATCTTTTATTCCATCCGGACCTTTCTTTCATAGATTTTCAACTTGGTGTCTCTCCTCTTTAACTCTAGCCTCATTAATCATTCTCCTTACTTTCTTCTGCTGGTCCTTGTACTCATTCCATGCACTCTGCCATTCATCCTCAGTAATTCTGTTTCTTTCATACATTTTCCTCATACTGCGTTGTTTCTTATTTAAAGTCTTTCTTCTCATTCGTTCTTCCTTTATCTCACTTGTAAACCACCTGGCATTCCCTGTCCCTTTCTTACATTTTATTCTACCAATCTTTTGCTCTGCCACATCATACAAGGTTCTTGCAATCTCACCATTTAGGTCATTTACATTTCCACACCTGTTCCAGTTATACCTACTCAATTCATTCTTAAATTCTTCCCCGTTTGCCTTTTATATCTGCCAACTTTCTTTCACACTACTGACCTTTTGCATTGACTCCTTTCTACCCCAGTTATATTCAAGCACAAGCATTTTATGGTCACTATCAATATCAAAATCATCTTCATCTACGAACATTTCATTGACACACTCTCTTGCTCTACTATTCACAATCATATAGTCAATTGCAGTTTTCCATTCCCTGCTTTGCCATGTATGTAAGCCATTTCCTATTGTGGCATTCAGGTTTTCAAGTTCATTCTCATCACAAAAATCTATCAATTTTTGTCCATTTGCATTCACCGGCTCACCAAGTATACCAACATGGCCATTCATGTCACCCATCACAATCAGAGGGCACCTGCAGTGTTCTCGTACAATCCTTGTTAATATTTCATACTTTTTTACATTCTCTTCATGAGCTAAAATCCCATCAGTTGTCATATAACATATAATCACAACAATACATTCTCTGGCATGCATTCTTTCACACTTAATTGCAAACAAATCTTCACTTTCAGGTTCATTTCCAACAGGAAGTTCCTCTAATTTCCAATTTAGAGCATTCTTTACAATCAAACCAACTCCACCACCTCTTTTTTGCCAATTTACACGCCCTTTTCCTATCATATGATACTTATTCTCCTTACATGTTAAACTGACTCTATCACGCATTTGGGTCTCTACTACACCAACACAACCCAATTTTCCATTCTCAAATTCTACTACGAGGTCATCTAACTTTCCTGCATTCCATCCACGCACATTTATACTTCCAAACCTTACAACACAATTGGACAATTCCAGACGTTCCTCACTTTTGCTCTGACGGATTTTCATTCATCCAGTTCCAGCTTCCATTATGACATGAGTAGCCCTGATCCACCGGATATATTTCTTGGAGAGTTTCATCTCACCTTCTTTTGTAAGGTGGACTCCATCTCCAAGAAAACACCCATCCTGGATCACGCTATCCATGTCAAGGAAGCTGGAACCCAGCTCACGCTTTCTCACACTCTTAGCTCTCATACTCATAATCCTTTCATGCAACTCTCTATTCACCTCCTTTCGCACCCTTTCATACTCCTCATCACATGCAGGCCTTCTTAGGAGGCTAGTCACCGCCACTCTAACATTCTTCTTCCGCGCCCTATCAACAACTTTCATAATTGCATTCACCGTCCGTTCTCTCCCACATTCAAGCAACACATTGCCACCTCCTTGCAGTACAACCATTCCTTCATCCATTCCATCTATCACTCTCTCAGCATGCCTACAAATCTCCTCCACTCCTTTCCCTCTCATGCTCATACATCCACTACTGTCGCTCATACATACGAACCTATCAACATTCTTCACCATGCTATCTCCACATATTCTAATCATAGGTCTTACTCTCCCTTTCATGCTACTCTTTCGCTCACTTCTTTCACTCAGATCATTCTTTCCATTCATCTTCCTTTCATTTGCTTCCACTACAGGCTCCTGCACCTCATGTGGCACCACAACAGGTGGCTCATTCACTCTCTTTCCATTTTTACCTCTTTCATCCTGCTCATTCATCCTTCTACTCTCATCTGTCACATTTGCACCATCATTTGCTTCATTCACACTCCTTGCACCATCATTTGCCTTATCATCCACTTCATTTGCACTCCTTGCACCACCATTTACCTCTTCATTCACTGCATTTGCACCATTCTCATTCTTTCCTTCGTTCAGCTTCCTTTCATCCTTCAAGTCAGCCTCTAAAGCAACCATCAAAATTGTCAATCTCTCAACCTCCTCTTTCAACTTCTTACTCTCATCATTCAAACATTTCCAGCACGTAAACACAAGATCACTCAACTTTCTCCGACTCATTTCTCTCAAACCTTTGCATGCATCTATATCTATCCACTCTTTACAAGTCATGCACTCAATCTCCTCATCCATTCCACTTGCACCTCCCTTCCTACGACCAGTCCTATTTCTTGCCATCCTCAAACACAGACTTCTCTCTCAGTACAAATTTCACAGGCAGAAGAAGTCTTCACTCACCAAATCTGCTGAAAATCAAGTTATCAAACCAAAAGAAACAAAAACGTTTCCTACTACTCTCACAGTCCTTCACTACAATGTCACACACTATACTCTTTATATGCAAAGAAAGCTTACCAGTCAAAACACCTCAGTCAAAAATTGCAAGTCACCACACCAAAGTCCAATGCTCAGTCTCAACTCTCACGCAACAAAAAACTACTCTCACGAGCACTCCATACAAAGTCACACACTGTACTCACGTGTATATACAAACTATACCAGTTTTTCAGCAACTTCACTTTAATTCACCACAATTTTCGTCGGAGAATTAGACGCACGTGCACACCGTATCGTACACCGCTCGGAACTAGTTACGAATAACCAAAGAGCAAAGTAAAAATTGTAGTGTAGTTATTTGCTGTTCCTATCCTGTGATGCAGAAAATCTCACGGTCATAACTCACGGTCACCTAACCTGTATGAACTTGAACTTGAACTTGAGGGCCGACAGTGTCGGGGCCTTTGTAACGGCCTACAATTCCCTCCACAATTTTCACACAAAGAGTTCAGCGCCTGGTACCAGACTTGTCCACTAAACTACTCAGGATCTACGATCCTTGTCACAAGCCTCCATTGGAAGGCATCACCGGGACAGCCAGTGTGTCAAAACACCATCCCCCGGCACATTGGGTCATTACAGCCCATTCTACCAGACTGGCTCATTCCAGTCACTGTCTCTTACTCCAGGCACGCACAAGAAACACTTTCATAGCCTCAGTGATACTCGCATTACACTCCTGATCCAATCCAGCAAGACAGCTCATACCGCAATCATCTTCAGCACATCTGGCATTCCACTCATTCTCTCCATACTGCTCAGACACCACATTCATAAAACTCTCTCTCTCTTGCTCATACTTACTACATTCCAGCACAAAATGCTCAATTGTTTCCTCTACTCCACTATTACACTGCTGACATAATCTGTTATTATTCTCATTCCATCTCCATGTACGTCTGTTCACACTCAATGACTTACATCTCACAGCAAACAAGAGTTGACTTCCAAAACTACCATCATAGAACAGCTCAAACTTAGGTGCTTTCTTTTTCATATACCAGTTAAGTGTAGGCTTCCGCATCATGCTAAGCTTCCACTTATTCAATCCATACTCTTTTGTTTGTCTCTCAATCTCTTTCTTCCACCTCTTGCAGTCCCACTCAGGCCCTACACCTCCTACATTTATTAAACTCCAGTCATCCACAGGTCTCCCAATTCTAACATGAATAATCTTTTGCATACTGAGTTTCCTTGCATGCCCCCAACATACTTTCTCCCAATAGCTTACACTCAGATTCCATTCAAAGATTCGCCTTACCCACCTGCTATTCTGCATTCTTTCAATTCTCACCTTATAATTCAGCACAGCTTTCATCATTCTTTCTGAAAATAGGCTCCACCCTAGGTCACCTCTAATGGCTTCTATAGCTGTCCATTTCGGAGCACCCAATGCTACACGTCCTACCTTATTTTGTATCACATCCAGCTTTTCAAGATCACTTCCATTCCAAGCAAGAGCACTCATACCATACATGACACTAGGTACAGCAACATACTTCCACATTCCTCTCACACATTTGTACTTGTTTGCTCTGTATCTGGCCACACTGCCTAACCGTCCACTCCACTGCATTGCTTTAGCCACTTTCTCACCTTTAGTTCTAGTACATCCATCTTCACTCATCATACAACCTAGATATTTGTATTCTTTTGTTCTACCTATTCTGATTTCTCCAATATTCCACAGTCTGTCTCTATCAGTCTCATCACTATTTATAACCATGACCTTACTTTTATCGGCACCAAAGTTCATCTTGAAATCTGTACTATATCCATTCACAATGTCAAGCATCCTTTGTAGTTCATGACCACATTCACTAACCACAACCACATCATCAGCATACAACAAACAGCTCAGTCTCTCATTACCAACTTTCAGTCCTAAACCACTCCCTCTCAGTCGAACTGCTAATTCTTCTGTGTACAATCCAAACAACAGGGGGGACAGAGTACAGCCCTGTCTCACTCCTCTAACACTCCTCACTTGCCCTGTTTCCAAATTTCCTAACCTGTAGATAGCACTTGTGTTCTCATACAGACTCTGTACAATGTTCACTATTTTACTGCTAAAACCAACTTTTCTCAAAATTTCAAACAGCCTAACCCGATCCACTCTGTCATACGCCTTTTCAATATCCAGGAATGCTAAATATACCTTCTTGTTATCCTTCTTCATTCGCTCAATTATTTCACTCACTACAAACAGATTATCCTCCCCCCGTCTATCTTGCCTAAAACCATTCTGTTCTTCTCCCAGGACTCCTAATTCCTCAACTAAATTTTTCATTCTCTCATTCAAAATACCACAAAATATCTTACATACAGTGTCACCCAGTGCAATTGGTCTGTAATTTTTAAGTTCTTTCATACTCTTATGTCCACCCTTATGCAACAGAACTACATTACACTTGTTCCAGTCATCCGGTACTCTTTCACTCTTCCATATCTCATCAAATAAACATTTCAACATACTGACCACACTCTCTCCTCCAAATTTATAGAACTCATATGGGATCTTATCAGGGCCACATGCCTTTCCATTTTTCACTTTCTTCAAAAAACTTACAACCTCTTCACAAGTGATTTCGTCTTCCATTTGCAGTTCACGTTCATCAATCAGAAAGTTTATGGGTGCATTATCTGTAACCTGCTCATTCATTCCACCAATGTCCTCCCAGTATTTTTCAACTGCTTTCACCAGTTGCATCCTATCTTGCACACTGCAACCGTTAACTACTAATTCATCAACTTGAACTTCACTACTTCTATCATTACCTTGTATAAACTTATACCAATCTTTTATTCCATCCGGACCTTTCTTTCTTAGATTTTCAACTTGGTGTCTCTCCTCTTTAACTCTAGCCTCATTAATCATTCTCCTTACTTTCTTCTGCTGGTCCTTGTACTCATTCCATGCACTCTGCCATTCATCCTCAGTAATTCTGTTTCTTTCATACATTTTCCTCATACTGCGTTGTTTCTTATTTAAAGTCTTTCTTCTCATTCGTTCTTCCTTTATCTCACTTGTAAACCACCTGGCATTCCCTGTCCCTTTCCTACATTTTATTCTACCAATCTTTTGCTCTGCCACATCATACAAGGTTCTTGCAATCTCACCATTTAGGTCATTTACATTTCCACACCTGTTCCAGTTATACCTACTCAATTCATTCTTAAATTCTTCCCAGTTTGCCTTTTTTATCTGCCAACTTTCTTTCACACTACTGACCTTTTGCATTGACTCCTTTCTACCCCAGTTATATTCAAGCACAAGCATTTTATGGTCACTATCAATATCAAAATCATCTTCATCTACAAACATTTCCTTAACACACTCTCTTGCTCTACTATTCACAATCATATAGTCAATTGCAGTTTTCCATTCCCTGCTTTGCCATGTATGCAAGCCATTTCCTATAGTTACATTCAGGTTTTCAAGTTCATTCTCATCACAAAAATCTATCAATTTTTGTCCATTTGCATTCACCGGCTCACCAAGTATACCAACATGGCCATTCATGTCACCCATCACAATCAGAGGGCACCTGCAGTGTTCTCGTACAATCCTTGTTAATATTTCATACTTTTTTACATTCTCTTCATGAGCTAAAATCCCATCAGTTGTCATATAACATACAATCACAACAATACATTCTCTAGCATGCATTCTTTCACACTTAATTGCTAACAAATCTTCACTTTCAGGTTCATTTCCAACAGGAAGTTCCTCTAATTTCCAATTTAGAGCATTCTTTACAATCAAACTAACTCCACCACCTCTTTTTTGCCAATTTACACGCCCTTTTCCTATCATATGATACTTATTCTCCTTACATGTTAAACTGACTATCACGCATTTGGGTCTCTA
Source organism: Morinoia aosen (assembly GCA_030386875.1). NCBI lineage: Eukaryota > Metazoa > Arthropoda > Malacostraca > Amphipoda > Talitridae > Morinoia > Morinoia aosen. The sequence goes on along the minus strand of CM059575.1, from coordinate 16,776,017 downwards.
CTACACCAACACAATCCAATTTTCCATTCTCAAATTCTACTACGAGGTCATCTAACTTTCCTGCATTCCATCCACGCACATTTATACTTCCAAACCTTACAACACAATTAGACAATTCCAGACGTTCCTCACTTTTGCTCTGACGGATTTTCATTCATCCAGTTCCAGCTTCCATTATGACATGAGTAGCCCTGATCCATTGGATATATTTCTTGGAGAGTTTCATTTCACCTTCTTTTGTAAGATGGACTCCATCTCCAAGAAAACACCCATCCTGGATCATGCTATCCATGTCAAGGAAGCTGGAACCCAGCTCACGCTTTCTCACACTCTCAGCTCTCATACTCATAATCCTTTCATGCAACTCTCTATTCACCTCCTTTCGCACCCTTTCATACTCTTCATCACACGCAGGCCTTCTTAGGAGGCTAGTCACCGCCACTCTAACATTCTTCTTCCGCGCCCTATCAACAACTTTCATAATTGCATTCACCGTACGTTCTCTCCCACATTCAAGCAACCCATTGCCACCTCCTTGCAGTACAACCATTCCTTCATCCATTCCATCTATCACTCTCTCAGCATGCCTACAAATCTCCTCCACTCCTTTCCCTCTCATGCTCATACATCCACTACTGTCACTCATACATACAAACCTATCAACATTCTTCACCATGCTATCTCCACATATTTTAATCATAGGTCTTACTCTCCCTTTCATGCTACTCTTTCACTCACTTCTTTCACTCAGATCATTCTTTCCATTCATCTTCCTTTCATTCGCTTCCACTACAGGCTCCTGCACCTCATGTGGCCCCACAACAGGTGGCTCATTCACTCTCTTTCCATTTTTACCTCTTCCATCATGCTCATTCATCCTTCTACTCTCATCTGTCACATTTGCACCATCATTTGCTTCATTCACACTCCTTGTACCATCATTTGCATTATCATCCACTTCATTTGCACTCCTTGCACCACCATTTACCTCTTCATTCACTGCATTTGCACCATTCTCATTCTTTCCTTCGTTCAGCTTCCTTTCATCCTTCAAGTCAGCCTCTAAAGCAACCATCAAAATTGTCAATCTCTCAACCTCCTCTTTCAACTTCTTACTCTCATCATTCAAACATTTCCAGCACGTAAACACAAGATCACTCAACTTTCTCCGACTCATTTCTCTCAAACCTTTGCATGCATCTATATCTATCCACTCTTTACAAGTCATGCACTCAATCTCCTCATCCATTCCACTTGCACCTCCCTTCCTACGACCAGTCCTATTTCTTGCCATCCTCAAACACAGACTTCTCTCTCAGTACAAATTTCACAGGCAGAAGAAGTCTTCACTCACCAAATCTACTGAAAATCAAGTTATCAAACCAAAAGAAACAAAAACGTTTCCTACTCCTCTCACAGTCACTCTCTACAATGTCACACACTATACTCTTTATATGCAAAGAAAGCTTACCAGTCAAAACACCTCAGTCAAAAATTGCAAGTCACCACACCAAAGTCCAACTTGAACTTGAACTTGAAATTGAGGGCCGACAGCGTCGGGGCCTTTGTAACGGCCTACAATTCCCTCCACAGTTATCACACAAAGAGTTCAGCGTCTGGTACCAGACTTGTCCACTAAACTACTCAGGATCTACCAATCCTTGTCACAAGCTGCCATTGGATGGCGTCACTGGGATAGCCAGTGTGTCAAAACACCATCCCCAGGCATATTGGGTCATTACAGCCCATTCTACCAGACTGGCTCATTCCAGTCACTGTCTCTTACTCCAGGCACGCACAAGAAACACTTTCATAGCCTCAGTGATACTCGCATTACACTCCTGATCCAATCCAGCAAGACAGCTCATACCGCAATCATCTTCAGCACATCTGGCATTCCACTCATTCTCTCCATACTGCTCAGACACCACATTCATAAAACTCTCTCTCTCTCTTGCTCATACTTACTACATTCCAGCACAAAATGCTCAATTGTTTCCTCTACTCCACTATTACACTGCTGACATAATCTGTTATTATTCTCATTCCATCTCCATGTACGTCTGTTCACACTCAATGACTTACATCTCACAGCAAACAAGAGTTGACTTCCAAAACTACCATCATAGAACAGCTCAAACTTAGGTGCTTTCTTTTTCATATACCAGTTAAGTGTAGGCTTCCGCATCATGCTAAGCTTCCACTTATTCAATCCATACTCTTTTGTTTGTCTCTCAATCTCTTTCTTCCACCTCTTGCAGTCCCACTCAGGCCCTACACCTCCTACATTTATTAAACTCCAGTCATCCACAGGTCTCCCAATTCTAACATGAATAATCTTTTGCATACTGAGTTTCCTTGCATGCCCCCAACATACTTTCTCCCAATAGCTTACACTCAGATTCCATTCAAAGATTCGCCTTACCCACCTGCTATTTATACAAAATTTTTCCAATAGAGGTTAGGTGTGAGTTAAGCTCACTAGTTTGAAGCAAAGGTGATGGAAATCGAGAGGTATCGAAAGGAGAATTAAGGAAATTAACGTTTACATTTATTATAGATAATTACAAATTCACCCTAAATCGCCCTCCGCCACCCACTTCAAAAACAACTATCGGAAGATAACAATAGAAAAGAAAAACCGTATACATTCAGGACGCTAGGAAACAAATCGATGAAAATAGTGGAATACGCACATGATGGGCTAAATATCCACATTACTCCTAGGAGTGATTTGTTAGGTGGTATGGACAAAAAGTCCTACGGTCCCGAGAAGTACACTGAAGTTTGGGGATCTTTTCCCTCCGGACAAGGAGCACTAAAAATGCGTCCTGAGGACCAACTTCGTAGAATGGCACAGTACCAGTCGACATACCAAAATAGATAAGGCCGTTGGCGTTAGGTCCCTCCGCTGCCCAGGTCACTCCCGCGCCGAAGCTCCACGCTGACCCATGCTGGCCTAAAGATTTAGCAGCACCGCATGATGACTATGGTCGCTCGAATCAAATATTGATACGTCGATGGATAAGCCACGCCGGTAATATAGTTAAAAAATAACGATGATGACAAAAAATAACGATCCGTGATTGAGTGCGTACTGACTACACTGCGGTGACGGCAGGAAGAGCCGAGAAAGACCTAAGGTGCATTGCGACACATCAGGTGTACGAAGGATAAGAGCTGGTCGCTGGCTGAGATTTTTCTCTTACGTCGACTTGGAAGGAGGTCTTTCACAAATATTAAAGGGCGACCAATAAAGTTACGTACGTAAGTATGCGAGAGGAACAAAATTTACAAGTATGATTTTAAGAAAATTGTACACTGGCAGGGCCGGCTGAACATTGTCGAAAGAAAATGTGAAGTATCGGCGGTAACGAACACAGACAAGGTACATACAAACATAGAACGAACATTGAACAAATTCTAACGCAACAAATACACATAGTTCTACCATGAAACACGTAATATTCAACGCTCAAATCTACAACGAACTGGTTGAACAAGAACCTTAAGCCTAAGACTTTAAATTAGCTGCTGTTGACCAAGATTTCTGTTAATCTTCTTACATTTTTCAGCAGCTTGGCGAACAGGTCGTGCTGTAGCAGCACTACGAAATTCATTCCTACAAGTTTTCTTAGTGACACGAGACAACACATCTTTATCACGAGAAAGAAATATCAAATTTTCAGAATGTCTACGGACTATTTCTCCATTCGCTTTTCTGACGTGTGCTGACGTTACTTCTCCTAAATCATTTATTTCTACTTTTAAGACTACCGCCAAGGGATAATTAAATGGCTTGGTCATGCCCATTTTGAGACTTACCAGATCTCCCTCTTGCAACTGCATGTGGGAGACGCGTTTATATCTACCTTCGCGGTTGGTGGCTTGTAGCATCAGAGTTGTCACGAACTCTTGCTGATACTCTCGGTTCAGGTTTCCGCGTACAGCACAAAAATTTTCATGCTCATCCCACCACCGACTAGGGTCTACATCCAAACTAAAATCTGGATCGATCTTCCCAGATTCGTCCTGTTCGCATTGCGGGAGAATCGAAATACACGGCACTTCGTAACCTCGTATTAACATTTCCGGGGACAACGAAGAAAATCCTCCGATACCCGGCTCTAATGTATCAAGAAAATTTTTAAAAGCAATGGGACGCTTGTTTATCAACATCCTCGCTTCTTGCACAAATAAATAGAATTGATCGAAATTCAACAGGCGGTTCCCTACAGATGCCGAGATGAGTCTCTTAACCTGTTTTACAAGGCTTTCGACAATACCGCCGAGCTTAGACATTCCCGCAGGATATGGATGAAATTTCAACGATTTTATCCCGTACACAGACAAGAATTTTACAGATTCCTCATCATTCAAATAAGACACGGTATGTTCGACACCAGCAACAATAGGACTACCATTATCACTGATTATCAGAGATGGGTAACCATACTCAAATATATGAAGCTGCAGCGCGTTCAAGAAACATTTTTTATCGATCTGACGGCACAACAGCAAGTTTACAGCCCGAGACCAAAAACAAGTTACAACCAAAATATAAAATTTTTGCTTCGATCCCGAATCCTTCACAAAAAATGGACCACAATGATCTATGGCGATATTGCGGAAAGGAATGGCTTCAGGGTTGATGCGAAAGTCCCTATAATCATTTTGGTTAATTTTTACAGAACGTCCATTCAGCCTACGACAAATTACACAATTGCGGATAATTCGTTTTACAACAACGAAACAATTGGTAACCCAAAATTCTTTTCGCAGCACGGAAATCACTTTATGGATGCCCGCATGTCCTAACTTTAAATGCAGGTCCCAGATGATGCTTTTTGCAACTGGGCAATGTTTATGCAATAAAATGGGGCACCTTTCGTTGAATTCTTTTTTCAGCTTTCTAAGTTTACTTTGAACACGTAAGACCCTCCTCTCATCAAGGAATAAATTCAATTGGGTGATGAGAGGATTCGAAACTGTACGCTTTTCAAAGGCTGAAAATACATCAGGAAAAGACTGCCGTTGGGCACACATCAGATAATAATTAGAAGAATATTCACTCAAGTTAGTTTCGTCCGTGATCTCGCCAAAAGCGAATTTCAAAGATCCACGACGGGAGTTGAGGTTTCTCAGAAAGGTAAAAACGCACTTCAGTACACGAGTCGCCTTAGCAAAAGAAGAATATTTATTCAAAGGAATAATCGGCTCTCCTGCAGATTGCTTAGATAAGGAACCCACACTGCACGTAACTTCCGTTTCTACAGGTGAAGGCGGCACAACAATTCTGTACTCTGAGTAAATGTCGTCGCACACAGAAGGGCCCGACAAGAACAACGTATTACGTAGCACTTTCATCGAAACGCAGCGAGTAACGGCATCACTAGGATTGACACAGCCTTGAACATGGTTAAAAATCACGGGATGAATTTCACACAATTTCACAATTTTATCAAGCCGGTTATTAAGGAAAACATTTTTTCTATCAATCTTACCAAAGAACACTTCCTTCATGCGTAGCCAGCTTAAAACGATACGCGAGTCAGAAAACGCAAAGATTTTGTTAATCTTTACAGGGCTGACTGCTTTCGTCAGGCTCCGATAAATGTCGATGGACGCCTCGACACCCATTACCAGCGCAACCAACTCAAGTACAGGAATTGACTTAGAGACCAAATTTTTGTTTAATACTGAGTTTTTGGCGAGGATTAGAGAAGCGTTCGAAGAACCTTCCTGCTGCAAATAAATTGCGCAGCCAATGAACTCTTTACTCGCGTCACAGTAAACGGCAATATTATAGCTCGACTCTCGTGAACCTACGCTACGAGGAAGAGAAATTTCCTCGCTCTTGTTCACCTGACGGGTGATTTTTCCCCAATCTTTGAGTCGATCAGGACTAAGAGGAGTATCCCAGTCTACCTTTGGATCAGTTTGCAATCTGTGCAGAAAAAGCTTGGCACGGTTCATCATGGGTAAATTAAATCCAACTGGATCAAAATTGGAATGAATGGCACTCAAAACTTTACGTTTGGTGTTAGCTGCAACCGGCAAATACATTTTACGATTTCTTATCGTGTCGATGTCTGTATCCCAAAGTAAGCCGAAAAGCTTCGAGTCACCTTCGGCACAATCCTCAACTGTTGAACAATTATTTTGTCTCCATTCCCGTGAATTGGAGGCAAACTGCTGAAGCTCAAAACCGTATTCGGCAAATGTTTTTATGGCAATCTTAACCGCCACATCGAGCTTACTCTCTTTGTCGGAGGAATAAGCCAAATTGTCCATATAAGCCAAGTTGAACAGGCTTTTCTTTATTTTACTGACCTCATTTGCGTCGTTTGATGCTTCAATGACGAGGATATAAAAAAGAGCAATCATTAACAAAAATGGGGAAAATCTCATTCCAAAAGGAACTCTGCAAAACCGGTAACCAACCACAGAAAAATCATTTTTTTCTACGTCCCTGAACCACAAGAAAAACAGTTTATCAGTGTCTTTTCTCCGCAATAATAATTGAAGAAATGCCTTTTTGAGGTCGAAGACAACTAAATATTTATCAAAACGATGGAGCAGAAATGCGGTCTGAATCTTATGGTTCAGGTTCGCACCCATTAAGGAACACTGATTATGCGAGAGCGAAAAGTAACCCTTCTCTTTCAGGTTAGAAAGAAAAACCACTCGACATTTCGTGGATTCACTGCTCTCCCTAAAAACAGCATTGTGAGCTAAAAAAGAAACATCTTTACACTTGGCAAATTCAGAGACATTCTCTACCCGTTCGATCACACAACTTTCTTCTTGCTCTTTTATAATAGAATGGTATTGCTTCAATTTATCACCGGATAATCTCTTCCTATTTGACTTAAGGATAGACAAGGCAAGTTTGAAATTCGAGGCTAAAAGATGTTCCACATCTTGTCGCCACAACGCTGGCAGAATTAACCTACCCGTCTTTTCATCTCTGCTAATGTTGTTCAAGACAAAGTTTATCAAATTTTGATTAGTTTGAGAAACTTCAGATCCTTCAGAATCTGAGATATCAAGATAGTTAAGACAGTTTTTTAAATTCAAGAGAATACTCTCAGGCTCTGTGCCTTCTAACCAGATCGCCGCCGTATGGGTAAAGACGGTTAGTCATTGACTAGGTATTTCATTCGGCGGCAAAGCAGGTAAGTTTTCGATATACTTTGCTGCACTACCAGAAAGCAGCACACCAGCAGAGGTTTGGAAAAGACAGGAGGGAGTATTGCCAGGTACAGAAAAATCCCTCTGTTGTAAGGGGAGAACGTAGCTATGGTCGCTACCTAATAAAATTTTAATACCATCAATACAGGAAGATAGACATTGGTCGGCTAATTTGTAGCCTTTGGCTTCCAAACCCTGCTTGATACGTTCAACTCCGTCAACATTGAGCCTAGTTCGAATTTCAGGAACGCAAATGGCAGTCAAGTCCACCTGACCTTGGCCTGGAACTTCGACTGGAAATGATACTATGGTAGAAACTTGTGCTTGATCAGTATTAATACCACCAACATTCAAATTTACGACTCCCAGTACTTTGCTTCCAGGAATGCTGTCAGGAGTGCCCTCAACAAACGTTCCCTGAGAGCCTAGGTCCTTAAACAAGCGCCAAGGTATTTTTTCATTGCCATTTTTGACAAAAACAGTAGCAGTAGGCAATATGACATCATTGTAAGAAGAATCGGCACAAAATGACACCATATTATTGGACGTCTCTTTCCTAGCAAAATTAGTTTTTTGACTGAAGTTCGTAGCGGCTCTATTATTTTGAGAAAGCCGCTCTTTCTGAGAGCTCATACACAAAAACGTCATGTGCAATTTTTTACATTTGAAGCAAGGTTTGAAAAATCGGTAGGTACAATTCTTAATATTATGAGACGTTGACCCACATTTGACACAACCATCAATAGTTTTCAATTTCTCCACCCTACTACTTGCATCGGAATACACAGTACAATTACCGAGTTTGTGCTCACCAGCATTAGGAGCTTTGTCATACGAACACAGACTACAGCCAATCTTAACGCGGTTTTCAACAGTAGGAGGAACAGTGACAGTAGTGGCAGACAAATCCACGGACTTAAGAGTGCTGGCTCGGCACTTCCGGGAATCTATGCACCGCTGATTTGCCTCAAAACAATGCTTCATTATTTCCTCTAATGAGGGTTTCGTTTTATTGGTGATAGCCACAAGCTGACTCTTAAATTCATTACCGAGACTCTGCCACAAAAAGTATTGTAAGAAAGTGTCGCCAGTAATAGACAGATTTTTTATCTGTTCACTTAGAACCCTAGCTTCACTTATCCACTGAAAGGCATCGGTAGAGTACTCGCTCATCTTAAGAGTGCAAAGTTTACGAATTACTGAATACTGCTGTTCCAGCTTGTCACAGAAAGCTTCATTAAGCAACTCTACGGCTGACTCATAATTTAATTCAGAAAGTGACACAGATTCGACAAGCTTCCGAGCAGGCCCTGACAATTGTTTCAACAAGTAAGAATACTTTTCGAATGACGAAAGATTATACCTGGAAATCAAACTCTCAAAGGAGGTTATGAACCTATGATAAGATTCAGGGCTGCCATCAAAGGACGGTAACTCGATATGAGGTAAGGTAACTTTGTGCTTATGACCCGCGTTGGGGTCACATCGAACCTCCTGTTCAGGGGTATCATCTGGGCGATTAGCCTCACGTAGCACTTTCAGTTCCTCTTGCAATGAAAGTTGAGCTTTACCCAATCTATCGAGATAATCCTCATCGGTCACACATTGATTTAGGTACATATCAGAGTCCCAGAGGCTCTTGATCAACATGTAATCATTAATTTTTTCATCTAAATCAATTAGTTCAGATTTAAGTTTGCTCAGCTTGTCTATGTAAAATTCGTATTCAGCAATAGGAAGATCAGGGCGTTCGATAGCTGACAACGTCTTGGTCGAAGACTGCCGCTTGCCCCTCCTGATTGTCAGCAACTTTCTAGTTGGTCCATCGACCGTACTTAGGTCAATCTGGTCCCCCGCCATCACAAAACACGGTATAGCAGCACAATCAGAAAAAAATTACACGAGTGAACACAGGAAATAATAGCACAATAAAGTATTCAAAACACTGTCACAAAATTGAATAAACACGCAAGGTCCCTGAAATTCTATTCACACAAATTTGATAGAAAAGCGGCATGGGCCAGCAATAAAGACACCGGCAAGGAGGAAGAGAAGGACAGAAGTGAGAGAAAAGCCCCACGTTGGGCGCCATATACAAAATTTTTCCAATAGAGGTTAGGTGTGAGTTAAGCTCACTAGTTTGAAGCAAAGGTGATGGAAATCGAGAGGTATCGAAAGGAGAATTAAGGAAATTAACGTTTACATATATTATAGATAATTACAAATTCACCCTAAATCGCCCTCCGCCACCCACTTCAAAAACAACTATCGGAAGATAACAATAGAAAAGAAAAACCGTATACATTCAGGACGCTAGGAAACAAATCGATGAAAATAGTGGAATACGCACATGATGGGCTAAATATCCACATTACTCCTAGGAGTGATTTGTTAGGTGGTATGGACAAAAAGTCCTACGGTCCCGAGAAGTACACTGAAGTTTGGGGATCTTTTCCCTCCGGACAAGGAGCACTAAAAATGCGTCCTGAGGACCAACTTCGTAGAATGGCACAGTACCAGTCGACATACCAAAATAGATAAGGCCGTTGGCGTTAGGTCCCTCCGCTGCCCAGGTCACTCCCGCGCCGAAGCTCCACGCTGACCCATGCTGGCCTAAAGATTTAGCAGCACCGCATGATGACTATGGTCGCTCGAATCAAATATTGATACGTCGATGGATGAGCCACGCCGGTAATATAGTTAAAAAATAACGATGATGACAAAAAATAACGAGCCGTGATTGAGTGCGTACTGACTACACTGCGGTGACGGCAGGAAGAGCCGAGAAAGACCTAAGGTGCGTTGCGACACATCAGGTGTACGAAGGATAAGAGCTGGTCGCTGGCTGAGATTTTTCTCTTACGTCGACTTGGAAGGAGGTCTTTCACAAATATTAAAGGGCGACCAATAAAGTTACGTACGTAAGTATGCGAGAGGAACAAAATTTACAAGTATGATTTTAAAAAAATTGTACACTATTCTGCATTCTTTCAATTCTCACCTTATAATTCAGCACAGCTTTCATCATTCTTTCTGAAAATAGGCTCCACCCTAGGTCACCTCTAATGGCCTCTATAGCTGTCCATTTCGGAGCACCCAATGCTACACGTCCTACCTTATTTTGTATCACATCCAGCTTTTCAAGATCACTTCCATTCCAAGCAAGAGCACTCATACCATACATGACACTAGGTACAGCAACATACTTCCACATTCCTCTCACACATTCGTACTTGTTTGCTCTGTATCTGGCCACACTACCTAACCGTCCACTCCACTGCATTGCTTTAGCCACTTTCTCACCTTTAGTTCTAGTACATCCATCTTCACTCATCATACAACCTAGATATTTGTATTCTTTTGTTCTACCTATTCTGATTTCTCCAATATTCCACAGTCTGTCTCTATCAGTCTCATCACTATTTATAACCATGACCTTACTTTTATCGGCACCAAAGTTCATCTTGAAATCTGTACTATATCCATTCACAATGTCAAGCATCCTTTGTAGTTCATGACCACATTCACTAACCACAACCACATCATCAGCATACAACAAACAGCTCAGTCTCTCATTACCAACTTTCAGTCCTAAACCACTCCCTCTCAGTCGAACTGCTAATTCTTCTGTGTACAATCCAAACAACAGGGGGGACAGAGTACAGCCTTGTCTCCCTCCTCTAACACTCCTCACTCGCCCCGTTTCCAAATTTCCTAACCTGTAGATAGCACTTGTGTTCTCATACAGACTCTGTACAATGTTCACTATTTTTCTCCTAAAACCAACTTTTCTCAAAATTTCAAACAGCCTAACCCGATCCACTCTGTCATATGCCTTTTCAATATCCAGGAATGCTAAATATACCTTCTTGTTATCCTTCTTCATTCGCTCAATTATTTCACTCACTACAAACAGGTTATCCTCCCCCCGTCTATCTTGCCTAAAACCATTCTGTTCTTCTCCCAGGACTCCTAATTCCTCAACTAAATTTTTCATTCTCTCATTCAAAATACCACAAAAGATCTTACATACGGTGTCACCCAGTGCAATTGGTCTGTAATTTTTAAGTTCTTTCATACTCTTATGTCCACCCTTATGCAACAGAACTACATTACACTTGTTCCAGTCATCTGGTACTCTTTCACTCTTCCATATCTCATCAAATAAACATTTCAACATACTGACTACACTCTCTCCTCCACATTTATAGAACTCATATGGTATCTTATCAGGGCCACATGCCTTTCCATTTTTCACTTTCTTCAAAAAACTTACAATCTCTTCACAAGTGATTTCGTCTTCCATTTGCAGTTCATGTTCATCTATCAGAAAATTTATTGGTTCATCATCTGTAACCTGCTCATTCATTCCACCAATGTCCTCCCAGTATTCTTCAACTGCTTTCACCATTTGCATCCTATCTTGCACACTGCAACCATTGACTACTAATTCATCAACTTGAACTTCACTACCTCTATCATTACCTTGTATAAACCTATACCAATCTTTTATTCCATCTGGACCTTTCTTTCTTAGATTTTCAACTTGGTGTCTCTCTTCTTTAACCCTAGCCTCATTGATCATTCTCTTTACTTTCTTCTGCTGGTCCTTGTACTCATTCCATACACTCTGCCATTCATCCTCAGTAATTCTGCGTCTTTCATACATTTTCCTCATACTGCGTTGTTTTTTATTTAAAGTCTTCCTTCTCGTTCGTTCTTCCTTTATCTCAGTCGTAAACCACCTAGCATTCCCTGTACTTTTCTTGCATTTCATTCTACCGATCTTTTGCTCTGCCACATCATACAAGGTTCTTGCAATCTCCTTATTTAGGTCATTTACGTTTCCACACCTGTTCCAGTTACATCTACTCAATTCATTTCTAAATTCTTCCCAGTTTGCCATTTTAATACGCCAATTTTCTCTTACTCTGCTGGCCTTCTGCATCGGCTCCTTTCCACCCCAATTATATTCTAGTACAAGCATTTTATGGTCACTATCAATATCAAAATCATCTTCATCTACAAACATTTCTTTGACACACTCTCTTGCTCTACTATTCACTATCATATAGTCAATTGCAGTTTTACATTCCCTGCTTTGCCATGTATGCAAGCCATTTCCTATTGTTACATTTAGGTTCTCAAGTTCATTCTCATCACAGAAATCAATCAATTTTTGTCCATTTGCATTCACAGGCTCACCAAGTATACCAACATGGCCATTCATATCACCCATCAAAATCAGAGGGCATCTGCAATGCTCTTGCACAATTCTTGTTAATATTTCATACTTTTTTACATTCTCTTGATGAGCTAAAATACCATCAGTTGTCATATAGCACACAACCACAATAACACATTCTCTGGCATGCATTCTTTCACACTTTATTACTAACAGATCTTCACTCTCAGGTTCATTTCCAACAGGAATTTCTTCTAATTTTCAATTTAGAGCATTTTTTACAATGAGACCAACTCCACCACCTCTTTTTTGCCAACTTACACGCCCTTTTCCAATCATGTAGTACTTACTCTCCTTACATTTTAAACTGACTCTATCACGCATTTGGGTCTCTACTACACCAACACAATCCAAATCTCCATTCTCAAATTCTGCTACAAGGTCATTCAACTTTCCTGCATTCCATCCATGCACATTTATACATCCAAACCTTACAACACTATTGGACAATTCACAACATTTTTCATTTTTGCTCTGACAGCTTTCCATTCATCCAGTTCCACCTTCCATTACAATATGAGTACACCCAATCCACTGGATGTATCTCCTGGAGAGTTTCATCTCACCTTCTTGAGTAAGATGGACTCCATCTCCACGAAAACACCCACTCTGGATCAGGTTATCCATATCAAGGAAGCTGGAACCCATTTCACGCTTTCTCATACTCTCAGCTTTCATACTCATAATCCTTTTATGCACTTCCCTATTCACCTCCTTTCGCACCCTTTCATACTCCTCGCCACATGCAGGCCTTCTCAGCAGACTGGTCACAGCCACTCTTACATTCTTCTTTTGCGCCCTTTCAACAACATTCATAATTGCATTCACCGTACGCTCTCTCCCACATTCAAGCAATCCATTGCCACCTCCTTGCAGTACAACCATCCCTTCATCCATTCCATCTATCACTTCCTCAGCATGCCTACAAATCTCATTCACTCCCTTTTCTCTCATGCTCGTACATCCACTACGGTCAGTCATACTCACAAACCTATCCACATTCTTCACTATGCTGTCACCACATATTCTAATCGTAGGTCTCACTCTCCCTTTCATACTACTCTTTCGTTCAACTCTTCCACTCACATCACTCTTTCCATCCATCTTCCTTTCATTCACTTCCACTACAGGCGCCTGCACCTCATGTGGCATATCAACAGGTTGCTCCTTCACTCTCTTCCCATTCGTACTTCTTTCATCATGCTCATTCATCCTTCTACTCTCATCTGGCACATTTGCACCACCATTCACTTCATTTATTGCATTCACACTCCTTGCACCATCATCCACTTCATTTGCACTCCTTGCACCATCATCCACTTCATTTGCACTCCTTGCACCACCACCATTTACCTCTTCATTTACTGCATTTGCACCATTCTCATTCTTTCCTTCATTCAACTTCCTTTCATCCTTTAAATCAGCCTCTAAAGCAACCATCAGAATTGTCAATCTTTCAACCTCCTCTTCCAACTTCTTTCTCTCGTCATTCAAACATTTCCAGCACGTAAACACAAGATCATTCAACTTCCTCCGACTCATCTCTCTCAAACCTTTGCATGCATCTATATCTACCCACTCTTTACAAGTCATGCACTCAATCTCCTCATCTATTCCACTTGCACCTCCCTTCCTACGACCAGTCCTATTTCTTGCCTTCCTCAAACACAGACTTCTATCTCAGTACAAATTTCACAGGGAGAAGAAGTCTTCACTCACCAAATCTACTGAAAATCAAGTTATCAAAAAAGAAACAAAAACGTTTCCTACTACTCACAGTCACTCTCTACAATGTCACACACTATACTCTTTATATGCAAAGAAAGCTTAACTACCAGTCAAAACACCTCAGTCAAAAATTGCAAGTCACCACACCAGAGTCCAATGCTCAGTCTCAACTCTCACGCAACAAAAAAACTACTCTCACAAGCACTCCATACAAAGTCACACACTGTACTCACGTGAATATACAAACTATACCATTTTTTAGCAACTTCACTTCAATTCACCACAATATTCGTCGGAGGACCAGAAACACGTGCACACCGCTCGGAACGAAACTGTGTTGCTCTTTAATACTTTCTCCCAATCCCCACTGTACATCCCCACTTCGTCACAGCACATTGTTCTCGCCCACATAAACATTGTGTGTTCCTCGCCAACAATCCAATCATAAGTTCTCCTTTGTATCACACAAACACAGCTGGAGCGTCAATACTCCGCAGTCGCGGATTTATGAACGTCATTACTTCTTCATATCGCCAAATCTAAAAGTTACATTTTCATGTTACGGCAGAAGTATAAAACATATTAAATTATCATTGCATCACAATCAGTTATTTAGCTACGAGAAATTATTTTTTTTTAATGGGAAAGATTCACTAAACATTTCATGACTAATTATCGAACAGCTGCTACAGTAATCAAAATTGACTACAAAATGTGAGGCCATAAACTAGTGGACGACTAATTTCTTTTTAGCTTTTCAACTTAGTTTAAATGTCCTTGATGAGAGACTTAGCCTAATAAGATGGATTAGCTGATTATGAAAACAAAAAGTATCTGAGAAAAATAAAAGTTATGCTAACCAATTTCGTAGAGCGCTATCCAAGCAATTATGGACACTTTTTGTACATTTGCCTTGACTCGTGATTGTTCGAGGTTAGTGAATTAGGCAAGTTTTACCAGCAAGTTCAAACGGAACAGGTATTTCAAAATGAGGATCTCACCTTGGGTTTCGAAACAAAATTGTGTAGACAAAGTTCTTCCAGTTTATCGGCATCATTGGGCGCGAGGATTTTTAGTTCGTTAGGGCGACGCACCACGAAGAGAATCGTGCAGCTCGAGCTGAATCAGTGAGCTGTCTTACTTACTTGTTGTGACAATGACCCAATATAGGGAATACTGATGCGCTAAGCGCCATATCCATTGCCAAGGCTCAGTAAACCAGACGTGGTCTCTGAGAAGTGCCATTATAGGCAACAATTAAATAGATTTTAAAATATGGAAATGATTGCCAGAGAAACAAAAACAAATTTAACGAACCCCTCACCTTAAATTAAGTTAATGGAGCGAAGGCTTCGAAGAATTAGTCCCATCGAACATTTCTTCAGTAGGCAGGGAGAGGCTGGGCTGATGACCTCCCTTTACGATGCGTAGCGAGCATGTCCTGCCGTCAGAGCCCACAACGCGGAGCTCAGTTGGCCGGCGCTCGCTTGTTTTGAACGGCGCATGCGCATCGAACAAAATTGTGGCTTAACGAGGATTTACACGCTAAGTTTATGCCCGTTGCCGAGGGTATTGGGGTTCGTTATTATAGTTTAATTATTAAGAAGATGAATTAGGTAGAAAAATGAGAAGTCTTGGATTTATGAGCTTAAATACTTGAAAGGAAAAAAACGTAACACGTCCAAGACGGACGAACCTCCACATATTCCCGGCAACAGGAAAAGCTGGAAGCTCAATAGAGTTGCCAGCTTAAACAAATTATTAGGTTATATTGTCACGTCTTACAAGAAATGAAAAAAATTAGAAATTTTATCAGGCAACATTTTGCGGATCCGCGCTGGTTCGCAAGAGTGACGCAGCGTGTTATTTGAATGAAGTGCTCGTGATACAACAATGTGTTCCCGGATAATCTTAAGTTCTGTGTCCTTTAAATGTAAATTTGTGTAAGAAACTCATTTAACTTAGGTGTATTCCTTTACTGGCTATATTTGTCGATTGCCTTCGCACTACTCGTGTTTGATAGCTGTGAACAGCCGGTTGCTAGAGCATTCGAGAATGTTTCTGGCGGCTGGCGAACCACCCACATTGAGCCAGACTAGCCGTTGTGATGTTGGGAACCTAGTGCGCTCTATGGCCAGCACACCAGCAGTGTCAGCTGGAATGTCAGACAGGTTCAGTGAGTGTGTGGTGCCCGGAAAAATTACTGAATAATTAATACAAATTTATAATTTAATATTAAAAGTAATTTTGTACCTTTAAAAGTCTTTTATTTAAAAGATAAATAAATATTAAAATAGATAAAATCTACACCGTCTTATGAGACGAGTTGAGTGCCGCTTTATGGCAACATCCACGCTCTTCAAGCATCGTTCGCTGCTCAGCAGCCCATTCCTCCGCTAAACCTCGTAGTGTAAACAAGTGCTCTGATCAACCTGGTGAGTCTCGCTATTCTCGAAGTGATACTTTTTGTATTTATGTGTTGTGAATTATTAAGTGCAAGTAACGAGCTAACTGGCTCGCGAGTAGCATATAAATTACATTTGACTACCTTCCGTGCTGTTCGTAAGGTTTATTAGATATGATGAATTTTGGTTTATTAGATATAAGGTTTATTGGATATGATGAATATAAGGTTTATTAGATATGAGTTTTGTAAGATCCTGTGGAGTAGAAAATGAGACTAGAATTTACGCCCTAAGTAGAGTGACGTGTGACCGGCCGGAGTGTGCCGCCATGGAGGCGGTTACGTAACGGCCCGGTAACTTTGAAAAGACCCGGTCGTTAAGTTGGAAGTGTTTTAACTTAGTTCATCATGCGAGACTTTAGGAGTGAGAGCTTAGAAGTTAGTTTAAAGTATAACTTAGTCTCTAGTGTGGATTGTGCCAACGATTAGAGAATTTCAAAGTCAAGAGGATTAACTAATTCAATATTCAAATTACAACCTGATAGTAGAAAATTTAGGTTGGTAGTTTAATAATTTATATGTGATATTTTACCTGTTGTAATTATGTAATTTCGAGATCCTCATATCGCCATGCTAACCTTTGTTTATTCGTGTAATTGCAGGATCTACAAACAAAGCTACCTCCCCTACCTTTACCTCTTTTGATCAAGTGATTATTCGTTATTCAGGAATGTCGTAATTAATCGTACTTAGAATCCTAACACCATTAGAATAGTCCATTACTATTCGGATTATAGTACGTTGCGAAGTTCCCCAGTCTTTTCTCCTGAATAATCCCGTGGGCCAAAAATAAATATTTACTCGTTCGACTAGTCTTTATCCCTTACGAGTCGCTATACGAATAATTGACTCGTAGGCAGTTCCAAACGAAACGAAACGAATATAGGTCATATGGACAATATTTAACAGTATATTCGATAACGATTTGGGAGCAGACTGAAAATCGGCGATATTACTCATGGCAAATTGCATTATTAGGACCAGACATGTAGGAGGCAGGATTTGACTTGGTGATCTTACACGACTAGTATTCTGATAAGAAGTGAGACTCAAGATTTCTTTTAAATACCTTGTAAGAATTACTTTCACGGATCTCCGCAGGTATTGAGTTCCAGGTTTTAGTTCCAACGAATAGTATACTATGTTGCGAGCGGGCCTTTGAATAATAAGGAAGCATGAATTTACTTTTATTTCGTGTTAAATGGTCGTGATGACCAGTTTGCGCAGTTAATAACTGTTGAAGGCTATTGTCGCCATCATTAGCTAATGTTTTGTAGATGAAATTGCAGATGGAGATTTTGTAGAGATCCGAGAGTTTAAGTATTTGTAAATTTTTGAATGAATCATTTGTGTGAGCATTATATTCTAGGTTCTTTACCGCTCTGATGGCTCTTTTTTGCAGAGTAAAAATTATATTGGTTTTATTTCTATCAGTTCCGTGCCATGCTTCTATTCCGTATTGCAGGTATGGTGAAATGAGCGTTCGATAAAGCATTAGTAAGGCTGTTTCAGGCAGGAAATTTTTAACTTTATTCAGGATTCCGATGGATTTTGATAATTTAGAACTAATATGAGTGATGTGCTCTTTGAAGGTCAGATGTTTATCTATTATGATGCCCAGAAATTTACATGAGTTGGTTTCTTTGATTTCACCTTCGCCAATTTTAATGGATGGTAGAGATATATTTTTCTTGTATGAGAACGTAATATAATTTGTTTTATCGATATTGAGGCTTATTTTATTAGCTTTAAGCCACAGTGAAACCTTATGGAGTTCATTATTTATACTCTCCGCAATCGTAGTGGGATTTTCGTTCGGAAGGACCGCAGAAAGCGTACTGTCATCGGCAAAAAGTATGAATTTAAAAAATGATATAGATTTAATAATATCATTGATAAAAATCAGAAAAAGGAGAGGCCCAAGAACAGATCCTTGTGGAACTCCATGCCTAATTTTTTGTGGGTCCGATTTTGCGTCGTCAATGACAACGTATTGCTTCCGATTTGTTAGGTATGATCTGAACCAATCATGGGCAACCCCACGAACGCCATAACAATGAAGTTTCGAGAGTAATATGTTATGGTCCACACAATCGAATGCCTTTCGAAAGTCAAGAAATACAGAGAAGACAGTCTTTCCGTTATCTATATTAGAATAAAGGAATTGTAAATGATTTAATATTGCCTGTGTTGTTGATTTTTTACAGCGAAAGCCGTATTGTTTATCATAGAGAAATGATTTTTGTTCAAAATAAGAGTACACTTTTTTATACACAATTTTCTCGAATACCTTGCTAATAATTGGTAACATGGAGATAGGTCGATAATTGTTTACACAGGTTTTTTCACCATTTTTAAAGATAGGGGTTACTCTAGCAACTTTGAGGAAGTTCGGGAAAGTGCCTAGTAAGAGAGACTGGTTAATAATATTGGATATCAGCGGGGCCACAATATCAGCAATTATTTTAAGTATTTTAGTTGGAAACGTTTGTAACCCACTCGATTTATTTTTCATGTTGTTTATGCACGCAATTACATCGGAGGAGTTTGTAGGCGTAAAGAAAAAGGAGTTGTGTTTTCGAATATGATCCATAAATTCCAGGTGATCAGTAGGTTCACTTGGAATACCATTGGCTATAGTTTTCCCTACGTTTACAAAGAAGTTGTTGAAGAGATTAGCAATTTCATTCTTCTCATGGTATTTTACATCATCTTGAGTGATATATCCAATTTTCTTTTTTTCGGCGTTATTCGGTTTATAACAAGAGTTAAGGAGACGCCAAGTCTTTTTAACGTCAGCTTTGAATTGAGTAAACTTGAGGGTAAAGTAGCTCTTTTTTGATGTTCTTATCTGGTTTGTCACATAGTTTCTGAATCGGTTATATGTTTCTCTAGATATTCGCCCTTCGCAAAGGAGGGCTAGGTACGCTTGGCGTTTCTTTATATTTATCACGATGTCTCTAGTAATCCAGGGCTTTTGTTTATTTTTCGGGGTAACTGTACGAGTTACAATTGGGCAACACTGATTGTATGCGTTCATTATAGTTTCAGTCAACTTTACTACTGATTCATCAATGCTCCTTGCATTATTGTTTTGTTGGGTGATGTGCAATGTTGGCATTAAATCTTCTAGAACGGTGCGCATTTCTTCTAAATTTGATTCGTTTATTTTACGATATGAGTAAGTTTCAGCCCGTGCTTTGGTGCACGCAAGATAGACATTTTTCTTAATAAGAAAAACTGGAAAATGATCTGATAAGTCAGAAGTAATTATTCCAGCAAGAAAATCACTTGGGTCTGTCATAAAGATATTGTCAAGCAGCGTGGCACATTCTGAGGTTATTCGTGTTGGCTTTGTGATGATCGGAAGGAAAGATTTAGAATGAAATGCATTTAAGAAATTAGAGATTGGTTCATAGCTTTCATGTTTCAGCAAATCATAGTTGAAGTCACCGCATATTATTATGTCATTGTAGAAGGACCTGTTGAACTGAGAAATAATTCGATTAAGCTCATTAAGGAAGGATATAGGACAGGCTGTGGGCGGCCTATACACCGTTCCAAGCACAATTCGTTTGCCATCTCTAGACAGTTCTACGAATAATGATTCTATATGATCCTGATTCAGTGTTGCACTTGCTATGATTCTCGAATCCATGTGCTTATAAATGTATGTACTGATGCCCCCGCCTCGCTTGTTTTTTCGTAGCGAATGGTAACTATGATAATTTTCAAATTTAATCATGTCTTTGGTCGAGTCATCTAGCCAGCTTTCGGTGAAGCTAATCACATCTAAGGTATACTTAAGTTTAGTAATAGTGCATTGTATCTTCCAATTTTGGATAGAGTGACCTACAGTTCCAACACAGTAGCGAAAAATCCTGCCGGGTTTTTCGTATAGATTCGTTGAATTTTGATATATTAGTATATCTGCAGTTTTCAGAGTCGTTTAGGTTTGGAAATATTCTGTTCAAATGATTGAGATCCGGGTCGATTTCATCTAATATATCAGCGTGATCAGTCATTCAAAATTATTAAACAGTAGGCAGTAAGTACTATTGTACAACTTAAAACGAAATACAGAGTCAAGATTAAAAGGATATATCTATCTAAAAACTAGCTTAGAAAGTATAGAAAAGAGTAAGAAATCTAGCGTGATTTCGTGGGTACACTCAATACTCAGCCAAGAGCGATTAAAATTGGAGTTCAATATACAAAATTGATGCGTACAAATTGCTGAAGGCGTTGTTACAAAGTTCACATACAACAGGTAATAAGTTTAAAAAAAAAATAAAAATAAATAGAAAAAATTTAGCGACGATGATAATCTAATCAGCTAATATGTTTTACACATAATAATAGTTTGTTGGTTAAAAATTAAATACAATTTACGAGGAAAGGTGAACAAGGTGGATATCAATATTCCATCATAATATTGGTAGGTACAAATTGCTGATGGTGTTGTTGCAATTTCCAATACAGTTGTCATAAATGTTCATATATATCTGTCATAAGATTATCAAAATTGAGGTAAAACTGCCGTATATATCTTTAAAGGTTGGAACTGATTCATGACATGAAGTTATGCAGTTTGAAGATCTAGTGTAAAGTTATAGAATTCTAGGCGTTATTGGCATACGAGTATATAATTTGACATAGGTACATGTTTTGATACCTAATTGAGGTGAACACCCAAGACCTGATTCGATGATTTATCCAGTTGCCGCATCAGGTATTGGTCGAGCTCTTCTGGCGTGTTAATCTGACGTCTCGAGTCCGGTTGTCCAGGGATGAATGCGAAGATGTTTCCATCTTGGGTCCTCGGGGTTCCGATTTTTTCCGGGAAATTTCTCTTGGCTACTCTCAAGGTGTACATGATCTTGGCCTGTGAAGGTATTAGATATTCATTTATATAGAACGTTGGTTTATTTACTCGGCAGGCAGAGAGAATTTCACGTTTTTTGTTGTAATGTTTCAGTTCGAAAGCGATGTTTCTTCGATCCTCGTTTCCACTTAGTGGTTTTCTTCCCATTCTGTTAGCTGACGTGATGTCAGCATCACTGAGGTCGATGTTGATGTCCTTCAGAATTTTGCAAACTGTTTCTTTGCAATTTTCGTTGTTGTGTGAATGAGGTAGTTCCCCCCCGGAAATGAAGAGAGTACATTTTCTATCTTCCAGGTCTCGGCGCTGATCATTTTTTTCCAAGCGATCGACACGTGACTCCAAGCTTTGTATTTTTTCATTCTGCTCTTCAATAATTTGTTTGTGTTCTGCTTCTTTTCCTGCTATTGTTTCAGATAGTGTTTTAAGGTCGCTTATTTCACTTTTCATTTCGTCAATTACACTATTAAATTTTGTCATCACTGAGTCGAAATATTTTATTTGAACAGATACCACTTCTTTGCAGTCTTGCGTTAGGCTAGACACATCAGGATGTTGACCAAACTTTGGTTGATATTCACAGCTGTTATTGCAGCTGCTGATGTTGTTGCGTTGCTTCCTCGGTCCCATCTTGTAGGTTTAGAGAGTTGGCTTTCTTGTATAAACGAGGGTTGAACATCTTCACACTTTATGAGGGAATATTTTATTCTTAGTTTGATGATTTATATGTTGATATCACATTTGAATCCTCATGGCGAGAGAGGGTACCCATTCAGGCTAGAAGTACATTCTTTCTAACAATAGGCACTTTGTTTCGGAGCGAGCGGAGCGAGCGCAACACACATCCTCACCATATGGAGTCTCAGAGGACACTTAGTTTCTAGTGTGGATTGTGCCAACGATTAGAGAATTTCAAAGTCAAGAGGATTAACTAATTCAATATTCAAATTACAACCTGAGAGTAGAAAATATAGGTTGGTAGTTGAATAATTTATATGTCATATTTTACCTGTTGTAATTATGTAATTTCGCAAGATCCTCATATCGCCATGCTAACGTTTGTTTATTCGTGTAATTGCAGGATCTACAAACAAAGCTACCTCCCCTACCTTTACCTCTTTTGATCAAGTGATTATTCGTTATTCAGGCATGTCGTAATTAACCGTACTTAGAATCCTAACACCATTAGAATAGTCCATTACTATTCGGATTATAGTACGTTGCGAAGTTCCCCAGTCTTTTCTCCTGAATAATCCCGTGGGCCAAAAATAAATATTTACTCGTTCGACTAGTCTTTATCCCTTACTAGTCGCTATACGAATAATTGACTCGTAGGCAGTTCCAAACGAAACCCACGTTTGAACGAGCCTCAAGTGTGTGGTTTTCACAGATTTGCCTGTTAAATAATTCAACTCTGAGGTTAGGTTTAATATGTGCATTCTCATGCTGAGTTTTAACAACTCAGCATGGAGAAAGCTGGAGTGTCAGACAGGTTCAGTGAGTGTGTGGTTTTCACAGATTTGCCTGTTAAATAATTTAACTCTGAGGTTAGGTTTAATATGCAGTGAGTGCAGTGAGGCAGTGCAGTGAGTGCAGTGAGGCAGTGAGGACGTCTGTGTCTTTGCTCCGAAACAAAGTGCCCAACTGGTTAATGATCATGCATTTCTAACCAAAAAGAGTGCCCACTCAGACCATGAGAATCCAAGAATAAATTTTATCTAACCAAATTAAAAAAAATCGAACAAAAAGTGTGATATTCCATCAGAACAAGCACTCAACCCTTGCTTCTTTTTGAGTGTCTCCCTTCTCACAAGATGGCGACAAGCCCAACCAAGGACAATAACAGCGAGGGTATGCTGGAGCTTGCCTATCCAGACGTACAAGGCCTGCCAAAACAGACTAAGCAAGTAGTTTCTATCCTAATTGATCTCTTCAAATCAGTAATGAAGAAATTTCAAAGCGAAATTAGTGACTTGAAAACGATGATTGAAACACTAACAAATAAAGAATCAAATCAAAATGCAAGGATTGAAGAACAAGATAAGAAAATAAATACCATAGTCTCTCGTCTAGAGCGACTCAAACGGAAAGAAGAACGTGAAGAATTGGAGAACAAAAAACGCACTTTGGTTAAATCAGGGGAACTGCCGCAATCACGTCCTGAAGAAAATTGCATAGAAACTGTGTGCCAGATCCTGAAGGACCAACTCAAAATCAACCTGAGTAACTCTGACATCACCACAGCGAGTAGATTGGGAAAAAAACTCCACCCGGAAACGTCGATAGGAGAAACATTTCTTTTGAGCTACGAAAATACGAAAAGAAGCAAGAAATTCTGACAGCCTGCCGTGTTACAAAACCGGAACAACTCTACGTGAATGAATACTTGGTACCTTCGCGAGCAAGTATAATGTACACTCTGAGATTGGCCAAACGAAAATTTCCGGAACAAATAGGACCCGCAAGAAGTTTTGATGGCAATATCAACGTCTTCTCTCCAATGATACCCGGCCAAGTAACTCAGAGATCTCTAACCATCAATACACCTGAAGAACTAGACAAGTACTTGCTGCAACATGTCGGCAAGTCCTCAGAGGAAATTATTCGTGATTAGTATTTTTTTAGACTGACGTATTGAGTTCAATATTATTTTGATATCTGTCCACATGTTTTCTTCTTGATTTTCGATTGAATTACCTTCACCTCTTCAAGGCATCCACGTCGACCTTACAGCCTTGTTTTACTGCTTACTAAATTGTTTTTCAATTTCTTTCTTTCTCTTTTTTATCGAATGCTCATACCGAACTTGCTGTTCAGACTTAACTCGTGTATGTGTTTCTGAATCTGGAAACAATTTAGATAGGCAAGATTTTTTAAATTCCATAAATAACTTCACTGTCACTTCGTTTTTAAATCCATTTCGTCCTTGCTACATCTTATAAGTGTTATATGCGGAAACCACTGGTACGACAGCCTTGTAACTACATTATTTGCCATTTATGATCCCTAATGCTCCTGCTCATGGACTGAATTTGCGCTCTCCGTATGAAATCATACTAGGTTTTAAACAATTTAGACTAATAATCTGTGTGTTTTTAGTTTCTCTTTTTTTTAGTTTAATTCTAAGTAGGAATGTCCTTATTTTTACCTTGATCCTGTAGTTTTTATCATTTTTATTTTTACGTTACATTTTACTTACTGTCTCTTAATGCTAATGACTGACCATGTTTACATATTCGACAATATTGATCCAGATCTCAATCATTTGAATAGACTGCACCCAAACCTAAATGAAACTGAAAACTGTAAATACCTAAATATTAAAAAATTCAATGAATCGATGAGGAAGACCTGTAACGATTTTTCTCTACTATGTTGGAACTGTAGATCCATTTATCCGAAAATAGATGAAATATCTTGTATTATCACTGAGCTGAACAGCAATTTTGATGTTCTCAGTTTCACCGAAAGTTGGCTAGACGACTCATCTAAAGACCTGATTCAAATTCAAAACTATTATAGCCATCATTCACTCCGTAGTAACAAACGTGGTGGTGGCATCAGTACGTACATATCTAAACATATATCTTCGAAAGTCATTTTAAGTGCAACTATGAATCGTGAACATATTAAGACCTTATTTATAGAACTAACGAAAAATGGTAAACGGATTATGCTTGGGACAGTATATAGACCCCCAACAGCTTGTAACGTCTCTTTCCTGAACGAGCTTCAAAGCATTATATCTCAGTTCAACAAGTCTCTATATAATGACATAATAATCTGCGGGGATTTCAACTACGATCTTCTACAATATGATAGCTGTGAGCAAATCTCAAACTTCATAAATGTTTTTCAGTCTAGCTCCTTCCTTCCAATCATCACGAAACCTACACGTGTTGCTTCTGAATCGGCTACGTTACTCGATAATATTTTTATGTTAGATCCGACTGATATTCTTACCGGAATAATAATTTCTGACTTATCTGACCATTTCCCAGTGTTTCTCATCAAGAAAAATGTCTATAATCCTTGTTCCAACCCACAGGCTGATACTTATTCATTTCGTTGTGTAAACGAATACAACTTGGGAACAATGCGAACTGTTCTAGAAGAATTAATGCCGTCATTAGACGTCTATGAACTGGACAATAATGCGATTAACATTGATGAAGCAATACTAAATTTAACTGAAATTATAACGACCGCATATAACCAGTGCTGTCCAATAATCACCCGCACAATTACGCCGAAAAATAGACAAAAGCCCTGGATTACTGAAGATATCGTGATCAATATAAAGAAACGTCAAGCGTACCTAGCCTTACTATACGAAGGGCGAATATCTAAAGTAACGTATAACAGATTCAGGAATCATGTGACAAATCAAATACGAACCTCAAAACGAGACTACTTCACGCGCAAATTTACTGAATACAAAACTGATATTAAAAAAAACTTGGCGCCTGCTTAATTCATGCTATAAACCGAATAATATTACTACGAAAACAATTGAGTCCGTCGTTCACGAAAATGTAAAATACCACGAGAAAAAAGATATTGCAACTGTGTTTAACAACTTTTTTGTAAACATAGGAAAAAATATAGCCGATAGTGTCTTCAGTGAACCCAGAGACCACTTGCAATACATGGACCATGTCCGTGAACCTAACTCTTTCTTTTTCACGCCAACTAATCCCTCCGATGTAATTGCGTGCATAAACAACTTGAAAAATAAATCAAGTAGATTGAAAAATTTTTCGGCTAAAGTTCTTAAGGCTATAGCTGATATAATAGCACCGTGCATATCTTATATTATCAACCAATCCCTTTCTCAAGGTATCTTCCCCAACTCTTTCAAAATTGCGAGAGTCACCCCTGTTTTTAAAAATGGTGATAAAAACTGCGTTAACAATTATAGACCTATCTCTGTACTACCAATTATTAGCAAAATATTCGAGAAAATTGTGTATAAAAAAGTGTATTCGTATTTTGAACAAAAATCTTTCCTCTACGACGAACAATACGGTTTTCGTTCTAAGAAATGTACGACACAAGCTGTATTAAATCATTTGCAATACCTTTATTCTAATATAGATGAAGGAAAGCTTGTTTTCTCCGTATTTCTTGACTTTCGAAAAGCATTCGATTGTGTGGACCATTACGTATTACTCTCGAAACTACATTGTTATGGCATTCGAGAGCTGCCCATGATTGGTTTAGATCATACTTAGCAAATCGGAAACAATACGTTGTCATTAACGACGCAAAATCAGACCCACAGACAATTAGCCATGGGGTTCCACAAGGATCTGTCCTTGGGCCTCTCCTATTTCTAATTTTTATCAATGATATCATTAAATCTACATCATTCTTCAAATTCATACTTTTTGCCGATGACAGTACCCTTTCTGCGGTCCTTCCAGACCAAAATCCCGCTAGGATGGCGGAGCGTATAAATAATGAACTTCATAAGGTTTCATTGTGGTTAAAGCTAATAAAATAAGCCTTAATATCGATAAAACAAAATATATTACATTCTCATACAAGAAAAATATATCTCTCCCACGCATTCAAATTAGCGAAGGTGAAATCGAAGAAACCAACTCAAGTAAATTCCTCGGCATCATAATAGACAAACATCTAACCTTTAAAGAGCACATCGCTCATATTAGTTCTAAATTATCAAAATCTATCGGAATCCTAAATAAAGTTAAGAATTTCCTGCCTGAAACAGCCATACAAATGCTCTACCGATCGCTCATTTCACCATACTTGCAATACGGAATAGAAGCATGGCACGGAACTGATAAAAATAAAACCAACAAAATTTTTACCCTGCAAAAAAGAGCCATAAGAGCGATAAAGAATCTAGAATATAATGCTCACACAAATGACTCATTCAAAAATTTATGAATACTTAAGCTCTCGGATCTCTACAAAATCTCCATTTGCAATTTCATCTACAAAACATTAACAAATGATGGCGACAATAGCCTAAAACAACTATTAACTACGCAAACTGGTCATCAACGACCATTTAACCCGAAATAGAAGTAAATTCATGCTTCCTTATTACTCAAAGGCTCGATCACAACACAGTATCCTCTTCGTTGGAACTAAAACTTGGAATTCAATACCTGCGGAGATCCGTGAAAGTAATTCTTATAAGGTATTCAAAAAAAGTCTTGAGTCTCACTTCCTATCAGATTACTAGTCGTGTAAGATCACAGAGTCAAACCTTGTCCCCTACATAACTGGTCCTAATAATGTAATTCGCCTTGATTAATTTCGCCGATCTTCAGTCTGTTCTTGAATCGTTTGTCGAATATACTGTTAAATCTAGTCCATATGAACTATATTGTGAAATGAAGTGTCTAATTTCGAGTTACTTATCTCATTGATCAGTCTAATGCGTCTCTAGTTTAAGTGAATTAGGTTAAACATTATTGTACTCCTAAGACTAACCTTGATGGTAGGATGCCCTAGAAGTCACTGAACTTATTCGGGCCCACAGGTAGCTATACTCAAATTTGACCATTGTCCTAGACTTAAGAAACATTTTATCTCTGTATCTCCTGTGGTAAATAAATTGTTTAAATTGTTTAAAATTGTTTAAATATGTGCATTCTCATGCTGAGTTTTAACAACTCAGCATGGAGAAAGCTGGAGTGTCAGACAGGTTCAGTGAGTGTGTGGTTATCACAGATTTGCCTGATTCCTATATTTCTTTCATTGTTCAAAGTGATTTTGTATTAACGTCTAAATGTTTTTTTTTTGCTCAACAATATTTGCATAATAGTCAAGCTATGTAAGCATGTTGTCATACAAAGTAAATATAACATTGTAAACAGTGTCATAGGCAGTAAATGTAACATGGAAAGACTGACATTTCAATGCATTTGAATTGACACAGATGATTTTATTTCAAGTTTATTACATTCATAGCTTAACACAAAACTAACACGATTTTACATTTAATTAAGAATACAAATCAACCACTGCTTCACTATTGAAAGATTTGTGTACTAAAAATACAAACTATGTTGTGGTTCTTCCATTGATTAGACATCAGTTGTTGATTTTGAGAAATTCACAATGATACATCGTGCTAAACTTGTACCAACTCGGAAACATGATTTTTCTTGTCATTGTATTGCAATCTTTATAATATTCATTAGGAAACAGATATAAAATAAAGTAAAATATTTGTCTCACAGAAATTTATGAGACCACTAGCCCAGGTGATTTGTGTTTCAGGGCGATGTTGGTCAACGTGTACTTGTGCCCTGTATTTAAAATCAAGCCAGTTAAAAAGAAAAAACTGGCGAGGCGTGTCAGACCTTTTCAGTATTAGGCTAGCCAATGAGATACCCGTTGTTATCTTTAACGATAGGATTCCTGACTGATCTGCTGTGACCTAAGTAGCTTATCCCTGTATCAGAGACCTAATCTTAATCATCTCCCCTCCCACAGGTAGAGCAAAGAAAAATAAGTAGCCGCTTCTCTTGTAGATGTAAATAGGCTTTTACGAGATTTTCTAGCGTGAGGGACCTTCCCCCACCGTCTGAAGTATTCTAAGAAGTGTTGTCGGGTTGTTATATCAAGGTGGGAACCAGTGGTATTGCAAATGTGTCTTTAGAAATGTGTTCCTAGCAATGTGCTCCGTAGGTGGAGACTTGTTCTCTTCCCTGTCAATGCAACGGAAACCTTTCTTGTTTTGTGAACTTATTTCCTAGCTTACTGTTCCTGTGCAGCTTGTGCGTAGATTCCGCGTTCCCCCAACTCCACGCTAGATGGTGCCTTCCTCTTTCCTCTCCTGGGACATCTTTGTCGTGGTTAAGGGAGGCTAAAACTTTCTTGTATAATAATAATAGTAATAGTAATGCGAATTGTCGTTGTGCTACGCCGTTAGCAGGGCGGCGAATTCCCTTTTTTATGTGCTACTATTCTATGGCCTCTTATGTCTCACTCAGCTATTTCTCGTGTACCCTCGAGGTATGAATTTACTTTCTTGTTGTGCGGTGCTATATAAATGTTGCCTTCCTCTTCCCTCTCTTGGAGCATCTTTGTCGTGGTTAAGGGAGGCTAAAACTTTCTTATGTAATAATGAATATTGTGTTGCGAATACCGTCACTAGAATATCATACCTAGTTCTAACATTATTTAGCCGTTCTCTGTGTCTTGCTCAAGAAGTAGGAGATTCCTTTCTCGTTATGCAGCACCATATACATTAATTGATCATTCGACTATGATCTTAAATTAGGATTTTCTTGTCATGCAATTCCTGGTCCGAGTCTGAATCATACCTGTCTGGGCAGATTTACGGAGTCGTCTGGATAAGAAATAAAACCGAAGAAACCTCGCATTCTTTTGGAATCCTTGCGCCTTCCGTTCTATTGTGTGCCGAAGCGAAGATAGAAATTCCGCTAGCGCACAATAATACAGTAAATAGACGCCAGCGGAAGGTGCCCTCCCACGCTAGAAATCCTCCAAAGAGGAGGCCCACAGCAGATTCTCAGCAGCCCGCGGCGAAAATCCGAGACCATAAAAATGACCTCTCTCGGAAGAAAGAGCAAGCCTAGACTTCCACAGCTGGAAGAACAATTCAACACTGAGTTAGCATCCTTGAACAGTCTCCTGAATGGTGCAGTACCACGAGATCTCAAGACTCCCGGCGAGGTGGACCAAGTCTACTCTGGAATCCGAACAAAGGCTATGACCGTCAAGCGGCTCGGAGACCAGCTAGTCCTGGCTCTCGAGAGTTCAGGAGCCACTGCAGAAGCGACGGTAATCCGAGGCTCATTGACAAGCGCTAGAGCTTGCAGGAAAGCACTAGCGGACTCAATGGATCACAGAAACGAGGAGCTCTGCGCGAGCTCGTCACAGAGTGTAGCAAAGGAACCCTCCCAGCGCAAGAACTCGAGGTCGATGAAGACCTCGTCCAAGAACCAGCGGCAAGGCGCTGCATATCAGAACGAGCCCTCAAATTCACTATTGGCTGAGAGCAGGAACGGACACCGTTCCAACCGTCGGGGCGAAGACCAGGCAAGTCCCAGTCATCGTCGTCAGAGTCACCAAAGCTCGAGCTATTACAGCCAGAGTCAAGCCAGTGAGAGCGATCATAGCCAGAGCCTTCCCAGCGCCAGCTCTCGTCACAAGGACGGCGAGTCCGAGCGCCGCGAGCCCCCTAGCCGAGGCAATAAGCAGATGCTTTTCGACATCACGGAAGATCCATCGGTGCTGTTGGCACAAATCACCATCGAGAGGTCGAAACTGAGGAACAGGAACCGAACGGAGAATGATCAGCCCTTCGGTGAAGAGAACATCGAGAGCAAAAACGCTCGGACAGGTTCCTGGGTCGACCAAGCTTTCCAACGCCACGTCGTGGAGCCCGTAGGGGGTGCGACGGCGGTCGTGAACACTCTACCCCGTGACCCTGCCCTCGCACCTCTGATGAATCCCTCCGCTCCAGCATTCCAGCCTAGCGCTTCCACCAGCTCGCCTGCCGTGGTCTTCGAAACAAGGCCACCAGTGATCGACGGAGCCATGAGGCTCTCGATGATCGAAGACCTGAAAAAAGGGCCTAGCCAACCTTATGCGGGAGAGGCCCATCTGTTCCACAGATGGTTCGATGCTCTCAAGAGGAGGATGGAAAGACTCGCCGTAGAGCCCATCGACGCCATTGAGATCCTCACAAACCACACCTGCAGAGAGCCGAGGAGCCTGATCAACGACATACTTGCTCCCACATACCTGGACACAGCGGCCCTGCTCACCCACATCGTCGAACAATTGAAGACTCGCTTCGGCTCTAACGACAGGGTAGCTGACAGCCTGCTCGAACGCCTCGCGCAAGCCTCGGACATCAAAGGATCTAAAGGCGACCGCACGGTCGGTCTCAAGCTGTGGAAGTTCAGCGACGCCTGTCTAGCGATTCATCACACCATGCAGCATAACCACGGCCTCTCCTTCCTGAACACCGACGTAGGGCTATCCCCCATCGTAGAGAGACTGCCCTTCTTCGTTCTGGATGCCTGGAGAAACGAAAGAAGTAGGCACAGAAGATTATTTGGATCGCTACCTGATTTCGCCAGGTTCTACGAGTTCATCAAAACGCTGTCAGACACCCAGTGCGACAGTTTTGGGGCATCGAACCTCAACTGGGTGAGTAATCGACGCGACACCGCGGCCTCCGCTCGCCCTATTCCAAGAGCCCCACGAGTTCTCTACACATCCTCGGAGAATCGACCCGACAGCTGCGTTCTCCACCAGAGTGCACAGCACGCGACAAATTCGTGCCAAGCGGTAAGAAAGATGGAAGCTCAGAAGAAGAAGGACTTCATACGTGAGCACAAGCTATGCTACCGCTGTCTAGGCACTCATTGGGCAAAGTACTGCAAAGAAGTTGTGAAGTGCGATGACTGCGGAGCCAGCAGTCACAGCATGGCTGCTCACATCAACAGGCGAGCAGCAGAAAATTCGAGTGAAAACACTCGTCAGGAGAGGCCCAGTCGAGAACCGAGCGACGACAGGGCTCAGAGCGAACTCGGTGAGAGTTTGAGAGC
Source organism: Morinoia aosen (assembly GCA_030386875.1). Classification (NCBI taxonomy): domain Eukaryota; kingdom Metazoa; phylum Arthropoda; class Malacostraca; order Amphipoda; family Talitridae; genus Morinoia; species Morinoia aosen. The sequence goes on along the minus strand of CM059575.1, from coordinate 16,743,936 downwards.
CGTGGCCCTGGCCTCTCGCGTGCCCACAGCCGCGAAGGGTGCATGCAGCAAAATCGTTCTGGCAGATGTTATCGACGAGAACACGGGTCGGTCGTGCCGCGCCTACGTAATCTTAGATGAGCAAAGCACCACGTCCTTCTGCTCTCCTAAGCTGTTGAACGCCCTTCGCGTGACAAGCCCCAAGTCTCACTACGAGCTGGAAACGCTGACCGGTCAATCCGCCATTCGATACGGCAGACGCGTGTCAGGGCTGAAAATAAAGGGAGTGTCCGAAGACCAAACATTCGAGCTCCCACCGATGTTGGAATGCAACTCCATCCCCGATAGAGAGAAAGCAGTCGCGACCTACGAACGCGTCGCAAGAACCCCGGAGATATCGCACTTCGCTCACCATTTCTTACCCTTGGACAAACACCCAGAAGTCGCGGTGCTCCTAGGGACGGACTGTGGAGACCTACTCTACAGCCACTCCGACAAACAACGCCGTAAGGCTCCGTTCGTCCACCACACCGCCTTGGGCTGGGCAGTGGTCGGCAAGGTGAACGACGACGTCAGCCCCGAAGGAGAGCACTCTTACACGGTCGCAAGAATCGTAGCCGAAGCTGCTCTCAAATCCTGTGGCCCGGAGACGTGCCTTGAACCGTTCTCAGGAGAAGACGCTATTACCCAGCAGCACAGCGATGAAACCTCTCATCCGCGGCCCCCCGACGATCGAAGAGACCCTGAAAAGATGAAAAACACAAGGGCAGAGGAAGACAATCAAGCGGAAGCCCCGCCAACGACGAGATTTATCAACCAGTCAGCAACAAACGATGAAATGGACGCTCGGTGCGATCCAGACAGCGCATCACCGAAGTCCAAGAAGAGACTGAAACGGGAGCTTCCGTACCCTGGTGATCTGAAGAGAAAGTACGACGCGCACCATGCTGAGCGCACATCTGTTGATAAGAGAGCTCGACATAATGGGCCAAGCAAAGGGGGAGGCAGCCCCGCGGCTCCCGACCCTCCAGGAAACGCCAAGCACCCACCCTCATCTTCCCTTAACCAGCCTCTCAGTACCGTCTACACGACAAGCTGCCGTCGGAATCCGAAGCATCGGGACGAGCATGACGCACTCGCCGACGCACGAGGAATGCCGGGCAGCGTCGAGAAAGACCAGGAGACAACACCAGGACCCCTCCAGAGGTCCACCACCCGCCAGCGACGGAAAGTTCGACGTTGGTCGGGGAAGCAGAGAGGACTCCTCTACGAGCCACGCCCGCGCAGCAGGTGGAAGGCCACCCACCCGTCGCTGAAGACAACACTGACGCGTCCCGCGGGGCGAGACGACCGCGATGAGCACGTCGAGTGGGGCGCCCCGCCACTGAACTAGCCCTTACCCAGCTCCCCCCTCCCCCCCGAAGGCAATTATTGGTGGCCAAAGCCACCAAAGAGGGGGGAGTGTCACGTCTTACAAGACGTGAAAAAATTTAGAAATTTCATCAGGCAACATTTTGCGGATCCGCGCTGGTTCGCAAGAGTGACGCAGCGTGTTATTTGAATGAAGTGCTCGTGATACAACAATGTGTTCCCGGATAATCTTAAGTTCTGTGTCTTTTAAATGTAAATTTGTGTAAGAAACTCATTTCACTTAGGCGTATTCCTTTACTGGCAATATTTGTCGATTGCCTTCGCACTACTCGTGTTTGATAGCGGTGAACAGCCGGTTGCTAGAGCATTCGAGGATGTTTCTGGCGGCTGGCGAACCACCCACATTGAGCCAGACTAGCCGTTGTGATGTTGGGAACCTAGTGCGCTCTATGGCCAGCACACCAGCAGTGTAAGCTGGAATGTCAGACAGGTTCAGTGAGTGTGTGGTTTTCACAGATTTGCCTGTTAAATAATTTAACTCTGAGGTTAGGTTTAATATGTGCATTCTCATGCTGAGTTTTAACAACTCAGCATGGGGAAAGCTGGAGTGTCAGACAGGTTCAGTGAGTGTGTGGTTTTCACAGATTTGCCTGTTAAATAATTTAAATCTGAGGTTAGGTTTAATATGTGCATTCTCATGCTGAGTTTTAACAACTCAGCATGGGGAAAGCTTGAGTGTCAGACAGGTTCAGTGAGTGTGTGGTTTTCACAGATTTGCCTGATTCCTATTTTTCTTTCATTGTTCAAAGTGATTCTGTATTAACGTTTAAATGTTTTTTTTGCTCAGCAATATTTGCATAATAGTCAAGCTATGTAAGCATGTTGTCATAGAAAGTAAATATAACATTGTAAACAGTGTCATAGGCAGTAAATGTAACATGGAAAGACTGACTTTTCAATGCATTTGAATTGACACAGATGATTTTATTTCAGGTTTATTACATTCATAGCTTAACACAAAACTAACACGATATTAAATTTAATTAGGAATACAAATCAACCACTGCTTCACTATTGAAAGATTTGTGTACTAAAAATACAAACTATGTTGAGGTTCTTCCATGGATTAGACATCAGTTGTTGATTTTGAGAAATTCACAATGATACATCGTGCTAAACTTGTACCAACTCGGAAACATGATTTTTCTTGTCATTGTATTGCAATTTTATAATATTCATTAAGAAACATATAAAATGAAGTAAAATATTTGTCTCACAGAAATTTATGAGACCACTAGCCCAGGTGATTTGTGTTTCAGGGCGATGTTGGTCAACGTGTACTTGTGCCCTGTATTTAAAATCAAGCCAGTTAAAAAGAAAAAACTGGCGAGGCGTGTCAGACCTTTTCAGTATTAGGCTAGCCAATGAGATATCCGTTGTTATCTTTAACGATAGGATTCCTGACTGATCTGCTGTAACCTAAGTAGCTTATCCCTGCATCAGAGACCTAATCTTAATCATCTCCCCTCCCACAGGTAGAGCAAAGAAAAATAAGTAGCCGCTTCTCTTGTAGATGTAAATAGGCTTTTACGAGATTTTCTAGCGTGAGGGACCTTCCCCCACCGTCTGTAAGTATTCTAAGAAGTATTGTCGGGTTGTTATATCAAGGTGGTAACCAGTGGTATTGCAAATGTGTCTTTAGAAATGTGTTCCTAGCAATGTGCTCCGTAGGTGGAGACTTGTTCTCTTCCCTGTCAATGCAACGGAAACCTTTATTGTTTTGTGAACTTATTTCCTAGCTTACTGTTCCTGTGCAGCTTGTGCGTAGATTCCGCGTTCCCCCAACTTCACGCTAGATGGTGCCTTCCTCTTTCCTCTCTTGGGACATCTTTGTCGTGGTTAAGGGAGGCTAAAACTTTCTTGTATAATAATAATAGTAATAGTAATGCGAATTGTCGTTGTGCTACGCCGTTAGCAGGGCGGCGAATTCCCTTTTTTATGTGCTACTATTCTATGGCCTCTTATGTCTCACTCAGCTATTTCTCGTGTACCCTCGAGGTATGAATTTACTTTCTTGTTGTGCGGTGCTATATAAATGGTGCCTTCCTCTTCCCTCTCTTTGAGCATCTTTGTCGTGGTTAAGGGAGGCTAAAACTTTCTTATGTAATAATGAATATTGTGTTGCGAATTCCGTCACTAGAATATCATACCTAGTTCTAACATTATTTAGCCGTTCTCTGTGTCATGCTCAAGAAGTAGGAGATTCCTTTCTCGTTATGCAGCACCATATACATTAATTGATCATTCGACTATAATCTTAAATTAGGATTTTCTTGTCATGCAATTCCTGGTCCGAGTCTGAATCATACCTGTCTGGGCAGATTTACGGAGTCGTCTGGATAAGAAATAAAACCGAAGAAACCTCGCATTCTTTTGGAATCCTTGCGCCTTCCGTTCTATTGTGTGCCGAAGCGAAGATAGAAATTCCACTAGCGCACAACAATACATATATATTATGTATAATTAGCATATGCTTCATAACAAGAGCTTCACAAAGCTCCTTTATAGATGAGACTCCGTAGGTCTCTTCTTTGGCGCAATGCCGCCCGCCTAGAAGGACGGGAATCGTCAACATCGGCACTGGCCACGATACCTTCAAATTCATTATTTACCCGAGGCACCTCCTCACCTGCGCTCTCGATGTCTAGAGAGCCCTGGTGGGAATGACTTGCAGAGGAGCCACCTAACTGATCTAGATCATAGGAGCTCTCGCTATCGCTCTCTCTCCCCACCCCGGGATCCGGATCGGTTATACTCAGTTCCTGAGGGTAAAGAAGAGAGATATTGACCGCAGTCTCTGCTCCGTAAGGTTTTCTAATTTTTACGACGCGAATTTTATCATCACGCCCAACCAAGAGTTGAGTAATACGAACTAAAACCCAAAAGGGCCTAGTTTTGACAGGATGCTTCAAAAGCACCACCTGCCCTACTTTAAGAAAAGGGTTTTGGTGAGGCATGGCTTTAATAGGATAGGGACCTCTTAAAGATAATAAATATTGCTGATACCAGTGAGATCTAAATTTTGCTATTATCACATCTCTATTTTCTAAAGCCGAAACCAATGTGTCTCGGTAATCCTCTTCATCCTGCTCGGCCACCTCATGCGCCTCGTCGGTTAAAACGAGAGAATCCGCTACAGGATAGAGTTGTAAGAACTGATTTGGCATAATAGGGATTATTTTTTCATTCACTTCCGTGTAAGAAAGAGGTCGGTTGTTCAAGTTAACGGCTATATCAGAAATAGCTGTAGAAAAGGAAGAATAGGTGTAGGTCATGTGCCCAAAAAGCTTGTAGGAGCATTGTTTAATAACTTTGATAAGCCGTTCCCAAACTGCTCCAAACTGCGGGCTATAGATGGGAATAGTTTAAAGGTAAGATTATACGAGCGAAACCTATTTTCGCACTGCGAAGAAGTAAGAACTTCTGACAGAAGATCAGCCGCTGCGGTAAAAGTAAGCGCATTGTCTGAGTAGACAGTAGTCGGAATCCCTTCGCATTCGTAAAACGAATAAAAGCAAAGATGAACTCCTCAACCGTCATAGAAGGTAATAATTCCATATGGACAGCACGTGTCTGGAAACACACGAAGATAAGAACATACATTTTACACCTATTATTAAATGGATCCAAAACCCAAAAATGAGGAGTAAAGTCCATGCCTGTTGTGGCAAATGGACGCACAAATGACGTACGAGTATCCGGCAAAGCTGGAGGATCAGGATACGAGAAACTACGTGCGTTTACCTCCTTGCAGGTAAAGCACTGGGAAATTACAGTTTTAACAGAACGTTTAAATCGTGGGATCTGATAGCCCCTCAACTTTAGCTTTTGAACAGTGGACTCCAAGCCAAGATGCTCAGAAATAATATGAGCATGAGTAATTAATAATTTCGTAAGATGATGATTAGGTGATAATAAAATAGGGTACTTGACGTGGTAGTCCATGTCATCAGCTTCCGATATGCGACTACTAGACCGAAGCAGTCCACGATCGTTAAGAAACAGATTAAAGGAGCGTACCAGTTGAGGCGGTCGAGGATTCTTGCTCCGCAAGGCCTCCAGCTCCTTAGAAAAAGATTCGCACTGCAAAGAGACTATTAGGTACTCGTAAGCTCGGACCTTCGAATCCCCGGGATCTCCATGCTTCCACAGCGCTACGGTGCGGAAGACCTTCTCAAGCACCTCCAACAGTCGCTGATAAGAGGAAAACCGGTCGATGTTAACTAAACAACCAACAGCCGGAACTACAGTGGCGAGACAATTGTCTAGTAAGTACCGAGATGGGATACAACCCAACTGACCTTTCGGCCAGAACTCCTCGGGCTTCTGCAGCCACGAAGGTCCCTCTAGCCAGAGCAACTTCAGCTCAAGAAATTTACTTACCTTAAGCCCCCTAGTTAAAACATCTGCAAGATTAAAGGAGGATGGTACAAAACTAAAAGTTACACGAGTATTACGTTTTTCTAAATTGGATTTCAGTGCCCCTATCTCCCTCAGCCTATTAGACACAAACACACCTTTACGAGGAGGATGACCGGCTAGTAACCATGCCAAACACACCTGTGAGTCCGTAAGAAAACTAACATCGGTACTCTTAAAAGGAAAGTTAGAGTCACTAACCAAAGAGTGCACACACTGCAGGGCAAGAAATACAGCAAGAAGTTTTAAAGAAGGGAGAGTGCGCTTAGGTTCAGGAGAAACTTTGACCTTTGAGAACAACAACGCACTGCGGTCTTCCTGTACACCATAAATGCACGTGTCATATGCACGGCTACTGGCATCACAGAAGACCACCAATTTGGTGGGAATGCTGCTTCTCAAAGTCTCCCTAGGAAAAGAAAAGCCCTCTAGTTCCCCAAACTCCTCACAGTAAAGGCCCTTTTACACTGACGGTGTCTTCGCGCTCCATACCGTCGCTCCATCCATGTTCTGCAAATTATTCTGACAGTATTGCAAGAGCAATCCTGACGATTACTGTTTCGAGGGAAGGAGCGTTGTATTGAGTGGCAATGTAAAAGCAAGCCGGTGTGCTCTGACGCTTAATCTTTGCGTGGGAGGAGCTGTAAGAATCTTTCCATCGCTCCACACCGTCGCTCCACACCGCTAGTGTAAAATGAGCTTAACACTGCCACTCCCCTGCAATTTCCTCCGGTATAGGATCATCCCACGAAAGGCGTAAGGGTGTCAATTTTTTAAGGATAAACTTACTACGTACAGAAAAGGGCGAAAGAATTCCAACAGGGTCAAAGACAGAAGAAACCTCTGAAAGAATCCTACGACGGGTCCTAACTGAAGAATCTAAGCGTTTCTTAATAAGTGATAATTGGTCAGACCTTGAGTCAAATGCGTAACCCAGCACGCTCACAGTTGAATCTCCGCTCTGATAATCTGATGGTATCTGCGCTAACAGAGCATCACAATTCGACGCCCATTTCCGGAGAGGAAAACCACATGCCTCAAAACTCAGAAACGGCACTCCTATAAGTGGCAACAGCTACAGCAACATTGTTAGTAGAAAATATAAAGTTATCTACGTATAATTTATTAGTCATAATGTCTCTTATAATAAGATTTTCAACTTTAGTGGCATGTAATTTGAGGATATAGTTCAATATGTACGGACTAGAAATAAACCCAAACAAGATAGTAGTATAGCGAAAGTAGGAATAGGTTCCGTTCCTGTAGAGAACAAAGCTAAACCTATTTCGATCTTCCTCGTCACTTAATTGTATCTGGAGGAAAGCTCTAACTATGTCTGAGAGAAGTACAAATGAGTTAGATCTAAAATAAATAAGTAACCCTAACAAATCATTGATTAGGTTTGTTCCTACATATGAAGCTTCATTTAAGCTCGGGTACCCCCTAATCTTCAAAGAGCAGTTGAAAACTGGACGTATTTTGGTGGAAGCGGCTTCTGCATGCACTACAGGTCTATGAGGTATCCATTTATGGTTAGCCGGATCGATGCGTTCAAGAGATAGCGGCTCAATAATACCAAAGTCAAGCTGCTCCTGGAACACAGCGTTATAAGCAGATTCGATGCCTTTTTTCGCACTATCCTCAGCCACTCTCTTAGCGAGGTAGCGAGCCAGAGTAAAGTTACTGGGCACTTTAGCTAAAATTTGGCGGTTCCAGGGCAACTTAACCGAGTAACGCCCTTCTTTACACTCAACCGAGTTTTTAAAATCCTGCATCTCCGTGTCATCTTCCCGTTCATGCTGCGGGATACCGATAGATTCTAAACTCATTAATTTTTCCAGTCCATTTTCAACCGCACTTTCATCTAAATATCTAAAGGGGATGTGCACACCGAAGAAGGCTCGAGAAAGGAAGCAAGCACTTTATTATTTACGTTTTTAGGTAATTTAGAGTTTAAGGTGATTTTACGCTTCACAAATTTGACTTTTGATTTCTTAGGTACAACTTTCACTTTATTACGAGGTTCCTCACTTTTCGCCTCCTCAGCGTTAGACTTTGGTTTCGCCGAAAGTGACGAGACCATACAATTCAACTCTCCAAAAGGCAGTAACCCATTTGCCACCCGCATCACTTTAACACCTCCGTAAGTCTGGAGTTCAAACACAGAAAATTTTTGTAGTACATCCACACCCAAGATACCGTGAATGCGAATGCGGTCAGATATAACTTCAGGGAAAGAAGTTGAGATGGGTAGCTCGTTTTTAAGTCGTTGTACTCTTTGTTGCAGTCCCCCCATCCCCAACTACAGCAACAGATCCGGACAACAAAAGACTTTGAAAATGTGCTCCTCCATATTAGGCAAGGTCAACCGTTAATTTACCTCCTTACCTCGCAAAAGTACGCCACTGCCAACGGTATTGAAAGCGCGCGAACAAAGTTCCTCGTCTTCACACGATAGGTTCAAAGAACTGAGATTGACTATAGTAGATTGGGAACCCGAATCTAGAACAAAGTTCAAGCGTACCACGCCACCACCGGCGCAGGCAACAAGAGAAACGACAGGACACATTTGTAAGTACTTTCCTAATTGTCAAGAGGGACCAGTAGCCATAGCTGAGAGTTGAGGACACAAAGGACTTACATGCGCATTCGAATTACACTTTGAACAGCGAAATTGCAGCCGCCCATCCTTAGCCGGACACGCAACCTCGCCATGCTTACCACTCATACACCTAGTGCACAAGCCTAACTCGCGTATGCGCTTAACGCGTTTATCATAAGTATTAAAACGCCTACACATGAGAGAAGAGTGATTTTGCATACTGCAAAATTTACAAACTTTAGTTACATTAGATTGAATATTTTTACGACTGTGAGAAGGAGGCTCTAGCCCCATTTCCCAACCCTTCACAGACTGATTTTTAGTTTTTTGATTATTTTCAAGCAGCGAAACAACTTTATGACCGTTTTCTAACATCTTCAAAGTAAGAAAGGAAGCCCTAGAATAGCGAAGCAGTTCCAAAAGAAAATACTCCGGCAACTTACCACGAAGAACAGCTGAAATGAGCAATTCTCCCGACTTCTCGCCCACGTAATCAACCCCAAGCTTGCTCAGTTCCAAAAGACGAAACTTAAGCCGAGACAAAAATTTACTGATTTCAGCCAAAGTATGAACCTGGGGATATTGGATAATTTTGTCTAACGCCAACATAACTAGCCTGTCAGAATCAAGAAGCTCTTCTTCCAACAACCCCCACGCGGCTTCATAACTAGTCTCAGAATTGGGCATACCTTCAATTAGGCTAAGGGCTCGCTGGTGTAATTGACCTTTCAGATAAATAAATCGCTGTAAACCAGTCATATTACGGTAGGCGGCGACAGAGTTGAGAAAAGCTTCCTTAAAATGAAGAAAAGCGAAAGGGTTATCTTGATTGTCAGCAAATTTGCCGACAATCAGTTGAGGGGCCTTGAAGATACTCATAGGAGCAGCAGCGACAGCAAGAGAACTATCAGGAGGACTACCAGCTGCAGAGGCACCTAGTGCTTTCAACTCTGAAATTCTATCTGTGAACTCAGCTATACGTTCGAGCACTTGGACCTCGTATAATGCCCTACTGGTTAGGTCATCCTCAGCTAAAGTCTCAACATCACAAGGAGTTAGGGAAGAAAGGTCCCTAAAGCGCTGCAACAAAGTTCTCAATTGCCCAAGGGCCTCCTGCAGAAAGGTACCAGACACTCCAGCTTCCCCCGCCTTAGCAACTATAGAAGAAATACTCTTTTTTACACCACGCAGGCAATTTCCAATCTCTTTAGAACTTCTAGGTGCCGACATGATAAGTACGACGTAAGAACCAACACAAAATGACAATTTCACCTGGTCAAAATTATTACAGATTACACTTTCACCGTACTACTGTATTCTCTTAACTTACAAAAAGAATTTTTTTATTTTCTATATTATTTTTCACACAATAGTAAATCTTAATATTAGCAGCATAGCATTTCCTTAATTCTAGAAAGATATTTTTTTATATTTTTTGATTTTCTACACAATAGGAATTCTTAATAATACTTAATTTTAATCTACCTACAGATGCACACAACCCAGGGGTCAGCTCAACAAACGAACAGGCACCTAAAATTTTCGGTGAATCCTGTAAAAAGAAGAGCAGCCCAACGAAACAAAATAAGACGCACATCAGTAGCTTAACCTAACGACTGCTCACTACGCTCGGGAAGGCCAGCCACTCAAGCCCTCCCAACCTAAACCCACTCCGCTACCGGTGAGGACAAAGAAAAATATACCAAGTTTTTTTTTTAAAAACCAGCTTGAAACAGCTAAGCAAAAAATTCTAAATATATGAATAAGAATTCGAGTTAATCCGGCAGTACAATAGTTATTAACCGCGGCTAATAGAATTAGCCTAGAGGCTAGAAACAACACTCAGCCACCTGCCGGCTTTCCATCCAAGATGGCGGCTAACCAACTAGCCGGCTTTTCCACCAAGAACTTCTCAAATTTCTTTATGAACTTTTTTAAAGTTTGCTAATTGCAAACATATTTCAAAAACGAAAGGTTATAAAATTAATTCTTCGAAAATGACAATGACCCAATATAAGGATTACTGATGCGCTAAGCGCCACATCCATTGCCAAGGCTCAGTAAACCAGAGGCAACAATTAAATAGATTTGAATAGATTATAGGCAACAATTAAATAGATTTGAAAATATGGAAATGATTTTCAGAGAAACAAAAACAAATTCAACGAACCCCTCACGTTAAATTAAGTTAATGGAGCGAAGGCTTCGAAGAATTAGTCCCATCGAACCTTTCTTCAGTAGGCAGGGAGAGGCCGGGCTGATGACTTCCCTTTACGATGCGTAGCGAGCAAGTCCCGCCGTCAGAGCCCTCAACGCGGAGCTCAGTTGGCCGGCGCTCGCTTGTTTTGAGCGGCGCATGCGCACCGAACAAAATTGTGGCTTAGCGAGGATTTACACGCTAAGTTTATGCCCGTTGCCGAGGGTATTGGGGTTCGTTATTATAATTTAATTATTAAGAAGATGAATTAGATAGAAAAATGAGAAGTCTTGGATTTATGAGCTTAAATACTTGAAAGGAAAATAACGTAATACGTCCAAGACGGACGAACCTCCACAGTTGAAATGAGGCGTCCCACCAATAGAGGCCTATGCGCCCTTGACCGTTACAGCTTCGGCAGCTCAAATGCAGGGCATATTGCTTATGGTTGCCAGGTGTAATATTATCTACCTAGCCTAGCAAAGATATTAAAACTGCCTACTTAAATAGCCTATGCAATGCATAAATCAATTTTAGCAATAAAAATTAATGGGAATGGCACATAGCATATCATAGGATGAATAGACATAACAAAACTTAGCAACAATAGTCCACTCACCTTTGAGATATCTTATCAGCTCTGAAAGCTCAAGTGAATGATGACTGAGCGAGACAAGAGCGGAAGAATAGTAATGAAATATAGGAATGAAAATAGGAGTTATTAGTAGGTAGTCAAAAGTAGTTAGAATAAATACTTAGCCTAATTTATAAACTTAGGAACACACATGGCTGACATCAACTGTTTTCGCCCCCAAATCTAGCAAGAAACTGGCTGCGGGTGTTGCCATCCGTAGTGACGCCAACAAGAGGTCTCTCTAATTAGTAACTTACATTTTACACTATATTGCACTCCTCCCTCCTTAATTAGAACCATCGTAGAACCATCCCCCTCCCATGTAACACTATCCCCTATCGTATCTAGTCAATCCTAAAGATCCATTCTCACAACAGGTTTCTGAGCCCGGTTAGACCTGCGCAAGGTGCTAGCAATTGGATGCTCATGCATCCTTGCCTCCTCTATGGGAATCGAGTTGTAAGGTGTCTCGGGGTCAGGTTCATTAGTTGGAGGTGTCGGATAGGGTTTCGAGCAGGTTGGGGAACCAACACGGTTTCTTCAATAGGTCTCTTCGTTGGTTTGGGGATGGTGTTCGAGCAGGCAATAACTTGGTCCTGGTGTTGACGAACGACCTCTCCTCCCTGCAGTTGGCACTTGTAGGATTACGAACCTGTTTTCTCAATGATGGTAGCAGGGGTCCATTTTTGGGAACCCGTTGTGTATTGCCGGACCATCACGGGTGACTCTAGCAGAATGTCAACCAAGCGAGAGTCAACCTGGGTTGTATCTCTTCTCAGCGTCCTGGCGGTGAGCAAATTTGGACGCGATTGTATCCGACGGCCAAAGTAGATCAAGACGCGAGAGAAATTTCCTGCCTAACATTAGCTCGACAGGCGCAACTCCTGTTATCGTGTCGTGTTAGGTTAAAAAAAGGTTAACATCGGCATCTTTGGGATGCTTTATTTCCAATCAAGCCTGATACATATGATCTTAGCATTGGTGTTTCAAATGTCTTATAACTAACCCTATATATATGACACCATGACGGTTTCCCCGTAAAGCCGGTACCCATTTTCGACACCTGGGTTGAGTGGAGTATTGTGCTTGAGCTTTCCCTTATACCCAACGGGGAAAATCTCCGCGCCAGCGCCGGGATACGAACCCGCGACTCCAACATACGAGCCCGATCCCTTAACCACTGTACCACGGAGAGCACATGTTAGCCGATAGTTAAACAGGAACCTGTCGAGTGCTAGGCGCAGGGGTTCAGTTGACTTCCGTATGTCCTTCTTGAACGTTTGTATCATACGCTCTGCCAGGTCATTTGTTGAAAAATGGTACGGTGCACTCGTAATTTGCCGTACACCACATGCCTTCACAAACTCTTGGAACTCTGCTGATGTAAAACACGTTGCGTTGTCCGAAACAATGGTTACCGGAAATCCAAACGTCGCAAAAGTATGTTTCAAGCACGAGATCGTTTCACTTGAGGTTGTAGTAGTTGTGGGGAAAATTTCAACCCACATATAGTGTGCATCTACGATTACTAGATAGTATTTTCCATCCATTAGGCCTGCATAGTCGAAGTGTATGCGATGTCAAGGCTTCGCCGACAATTCGCACGGATGAAGTTCAGCTTTCATCGGTGTTGCTTGGATGCTCAGATACTTGCTGCATGACTTAGTCATTTTTTCTAAGTTTTTGTCCAAGTTTGTCCACCAAACATAATTGCGAGCTAGTTCCTTCATCTTGTACGATCCTGTATGGCCAGAGTGAAGTTAATCCACAATGGCTTGCCTGAGGGCTTTGGGATACAATAATTCTTGCTCTCCAGAGCACACAGCCATTTTATGTGGACAATTCGTCCCTCCTCCTAGTGTACGGAGTGAGATCGGGGTCCTCAATTACCGTTGAAGGCCAGCCTACCTGGCGGTATGTGTATACCTTCGAAAGTACTGGGTCCCTTGGGGTACCATCGCGAATGAGGGTGTTGGTGACGAGCTGACTCAAGGAAGTTTACTAGTTACGTCCATTCTACTGGGATGGGCGTGGATTTCTTGGGAGTTGTCAAGGGTAGACGGCTGAGAGTATCAGCATCAGCTGAGCCCAACAGTACGCCCGATCATGCCATAAGGTGATCTTGTAGGATTACAGCAGTAGAGCCCTTCTTTATATGCGCCTGGATGCCATCGGCGGGATGTTTCTACCAGGATCAAATTGTCCTAACAAGAGCTTGTGGTCGGTTATGACTGTGAATTCCTAGCCCCCAGGTGGCAATGAAATTTCCGCAGCGCAAACACCTTGGCAAGGGCTTCTATCTCCACCTGGGAGTAATTACGTTCTGTTGCTGTTAGAGTCCGAGAGGCAAAATAGGCTGGGCGTTCAATTCCGTTAATAAGGTGACACAACATTGTTCCAACACCATACGCACTACTGTCAGCCAGAACTACTACTATGGGTAAGTAAGGGTCGAAATGGATTAAGGTCTAGAAGTCTAGGAGGGCTTGTTTAGATTTCTGGAATACCATTTCCTGACTCGCATCCATCTTCCAAGGGGTTTTATCCCCCAGTAACGTATTTAGGGGTTCTAGCATAGTTGCGAACGATTTTATAAATTTTCTGCAGAAGTTTAGCAACCCCAAATAGGCTCTCAACTGTGTCACGTTTGTAGGAGCCGGTTCATTCTGGATTGCTGCTACCTTCTCTGCAGTGGGGTGCAACTCATTCTTATCGATGTGTTATCCGAGGTAGGATACTTGTAACACTCCTATTCGACATTTATCCATTTTCAGTTTCAGTCCTGCCTCTTGTAATGTGGAGAAGACTTGATGGAGACGCTTGGAGTGCTCTTGCTTTTAATGTTCGTAGTTACCAGGGTAAAGTTCTGGTTTTTGCTGGTTAAAGGTTGAGAGTTTGATTGATTTAAAATTGAACAAGGTTGGTATTCCGTGATAAGGCAGGGTCACCAGACGCCTGGGAAGGCTTCAATATTGGATGGGATGAATTGATATGGCCGCTTGCTCAGAAGGAGTGGGCCTAGACGCAGTATTTCAAGCGTCTAATAATCGAACAAGCAACAATAAAAACCACAATACAACCATCACTTGGCGAGAATGAGAGAATAGACTATCTCGCCTTTTTATTCATTGGAGGTTGAAGGCGGACGTGTGGGGGCTTGATTCTTGGTTTGTGAGACGTTCTTGGGAAGAGTCCGAGGCGGTTGAAGAACTTCAAACGATGCGTTTCAGCTCAGGCTTGTGGAAGCGTGTACTGGAGTGTGAAGTTCAGGATGGTGTAAAGTGTGGGAGGTTCCGACGCTAAGTGGGAGAGCTAAACGGTTGGGTTATCTCTGTGGTGCCTAGTAAAATTCTAAATATATTGTAATGAACTATATATTAAAACTAAAGTGTCGGTTGCGATTCAAAGTTAATTATATTGACACCAAAAAATAAATATTTCACAAGCGCGTCACGCATCGAATTACTAAAGGCTCTATGGGAACATTTTGCCAAGGCCGACTGTCAGGCTGTAGACGCCAGCCCATTTGCCTAGCTACTACGTCAGGATGTAGACGTAGTGTATTCCAAACTTGAACCGTCTGGGTGAGTGTCTATTTTCTGCCAGTGTTTAATTATTGTGATGATGAAATAACTACTACTTTCGTGCCTTGTGTTCTGTGTAAAATTTTGGTTCTTATAATACATTGAGAATTTTAGAACGGAGCTTACGATAAAATAATATAATTATTTCTATACATAATTCGTGATTACTAGTGCGACTTACAGACATTACGTTGAATTTTAATAATGAACTAATAATGATATGTGTCCATAGTCGTTATAGTCATTTCTTTTAAATCTTTTGTGCCTAGATATAATAATTGCATTTGGCGTGTCAACGTGCTAGAAATATGTCTTCACAAGTGTATTAACGTAGACCGTTTTTACAGGCCTACCCCGCGCTACCCCCTTTCTCATTTATCACCTTACTTACACCCTACATGCACATTATACTCGTCTTACCTTACCTTATATCGTCGTTACGTTAACATTACAGGGTCTAATATCAGCTTAATGTCCCGAGGCTCATCTCATTTATTCCTTTTACCGATTGCCTCATTTACTTCGTTTTATTCACGTTACCCTTCGTCAACAACCGTCATTTGGTTAGATACCACCGACCTAAGTAACGACGCCTTTTGACACGTTACTACGTGCTACGGAGTCAGATCAATAAATTATAGCCGTGAACGACTTATTACTGTTCCCCTACTAGTCGTTATACCCAACGAAAAATTCGAGGGAGGTTACAACCAGAACTTTGTAACCTTCCACAACTCGGCGAGAATGGGGGCTCTCGACCCAATAGTCTCAACTGGAGATTTTAGTGGCTTAGCTGCAGGGATGCAGGCCTTCCAGTTTAGTAAGTTTGGAGAGGAGGTGGAGGATACTAGGAGGAGGTAATCTCCTTCTGATCTTAATGCAGGGTGGCTGCAATTAAGAGGTTAGGGTTTGGCTCCATGACGTGTTTGTGAGTGTGTGGGATGTGCGGTCCAGTAGATCCTGTGAGGGAAAATCGAACTGGATCAATTTGCACGACAACAAGTCTATTCATACACATGTGCAAGACTGCTGCAGTCTGCTGCTTACAAGAAGAACAATGGCAGAAGTCTAGTGCTAAGGTCAGTTCCGCTGCTCCAGCGCCCGAGTTGCAGCCTGAACCATCTTAACACCCAGAACCGGTGTTCAAGACCAACTGGTCATAAGCTCTATCTTGACATCACATGCAGCAACACACTGAGTATGTAATCTAAATGAACTAACAGCTAGAAGTAAAATAGCTACAGCACTGAGGTAATTCAATAATGTACCAAAAGTAAATATGAGAAAAGGTGAAGCCTCTATTCCCTATAATTCAGATGAGCAAGAATTGCTTCTAGGCGCAGCAAAATTATATATAAAAAGGAGCAGCATATAAAAAGACACAACAGTAAAAACATACTAAAGATGGAAACAAAGTTACAGTGATTTAACAAAGGCTAGCACGCTCTATTAAATTCAGGGAAACAATATTGAACTCACTCAAAAATGATCTTTGTGGACAGCAAGTGTCTTAAACCACTATGGCTCAGCACTGATAATATATCTAAGGAGCTAATGCCAACATCGTAATAATATTGAGAGAACAATAAAGATTCATCGGAGACTAGCAAATGCAAAAGGGAAAACAATGACAAGGATGGCGCAGTAAGCTTGAAGCTTGTGCCCAACTAACACCGGACCAGAGAAAACATAGTGAATGTTCCTAAGTTAATCACATAAATGAGCTCTCACTACACAGACAAGTTAATATAATATAGTCTAGACACAATAAAACACTTAACATTAAACACTTGTTAATTACATATGCCCCCTCTGGGGCCCAAGCACTACACTCAGGAGAATCTCTTACGTGAATGACGACTCTGCCTGGAAAGCTGGCTTTATATACGCTGTGAGCGCTTGCGAAATGGTTCTCCGCAGTGTTTCCAAACGGAAGTGACGGACGGAAACGTGATCGGCAAATATTTTCGAAACACATTTTTGGTAAAATTTCGGGTTTCATCGAATGAATTCGGTCATGTGAATTTATAAAAATAATTACATTTGTATAATTTAATTTTAGGATGTTAGTTTTTTAATATTTATGAAATTAGGCTGAAGTGTGGCTGAGGGCGTTCACTACATGCTCATTAGTAGCAATAACTAGAACGTCATCCAAATAGCAGAACTCTCCTGGAAGGTCCTGTAATAGTCCTTCCATTGCTCGCTTAGAGACTCCGGGGGCAGAAGCAATGCAAACAGACCTCTGTGGGTGTCAATAAAAGTCAGTTCCTTAGATTCTTCGTCCTAGGGTAATTGAGCGTAAGCCTGGGACATGTCTAGCTTTGAGTGTATAACTCCTCCTGCTAACTTTCTAAATAGATCTTCAACCCTGGATGCAAGGTAAGTATCTAACCTAAAGCATGGTTCACCGTTAACTGACAGTCCCACAAATCCGGATGCTTTGATCAGACTTGAGCACGGGAACAATAGCTGCTGCCCATCTAGAGTACTGAACAGGGGTGAAGATACCTTCATGTACCAGTCTATCTAGTTCTGCCTCCACCTGAGGCCTTGGTGAGTAGGGCACCGTCCTTGCTTTGAAGAACTTTGGTGAAATATTAGGGTCAATCTCAATTTTGAAAGTTATTCCCTTAAAGCAGCCAAGGCCCGTTTGAAACAGACTGGGAAATTTTTGTACTAGCTCTTCTGGTGGGTCAACAAGCTTATGCACGCTCCCTGCTATAATGGTGAGCACTAGGGAGTCAATCATGTCTCTACCCAGCAATGCTGGCTCCTCCATTTCTACAATTACAATATCTGCTTGCAAAGGAGCCTTACCAATAGCTTCACGCTGGATGCTAATCTTAATCTCCCCACAAACCACTAGTTCAGCCCCACCTTTAGTCCCTTAGTGAAGCGTAACCAAATGTAGAGGCATAACCGGATGCGGGGCATCACCGGAAGAGGGAGTGAAGTGTTGTCGGATGGGCGAAAGGAATTTTTTGGGTTTTGGAGTTGCTAATTTATTAGAAAGATAATAAGCTCCATTTCCATTTCCGGGCACCACAGATGAAGTACTACTAATTGTGGAAAAGCAACCTTCACTCCGCTGCATGGAACGAACAGTTGTGATGCTCATTATAGTCGACAGGAATAAGTAAGATCAATATTAGAATGACTTAGCGAACGTAAAATAAGATAAATTTTCACTTTTTAGCCAAAATTTCAGAAATTGAAACTTAGAAATTGTAACACAGAAACTGAAACTTAGTGCCGCCCTCCATATGCAAACGATCCTTTAATACATATTATTGTTTATTTTTTATTAACTTGTGCTTCTCTCTAAATCCTGTGTCGACAACTATCATGTGTATTACCATAACCATGTATAAATAGCAATTAACGGTCTCTATGCTAAGGTATTCGAATGCATTTTTCGCTTTCATTTTTCAATACTTTTGCGCACTAATGAAAGTGTTTTTCAAATGAGCGTCGCGAGGATTGTGCTCTCTTAGTTCAAAATCAGATTAGGCAAGGAAAGAAACTCATTTTTGTTGTACTTTTCTACCAATCATTTTGTTTCAGCATTCTACACGGGTATTAAGATACCAATGTGTTATAATCATTTAAGGATGTTAATGTTAAGGTGTTTTAAGAACCAATGTATCGACATTTCATCTATGTATTTTATTGGAAATAATATGTTTTTCTTTTTTCTTTTCTTTCTTTCCTACGCATAACATCAGAAGGTCTCAACTCGGGTCTTGTCTTGGTGGGCAGCCTAACTTATGCAGCTTTTGACAGAATAGACCTGGCAGCGCCGGTGTCTACTTCCATCTCTAGGGGGATGTTGTTTAGCAGCATTTGAGCTTTAATTGGTGGTTTCGTTTCCTCGGCCACTGAAAAGACCTCTCCATAGCAACCCTGATTAGAAACTGGGTAGTCTGCATTGGTTGCGCTGACAGTTTTATTAGGGTTCGGGTGGTGTTCACACCCCCTTTTTTCACACATAGCATGCATAAAATTATTTTGGGTTCCCATAGCAGGTTTTAGAATTCTTGATTTGAAGCAAAATTTTTGAAGATGACCTTTTTGGCCATAACCATGACAAACACTGTCCTCATAGGAGCAATCTCTACGCCAGTGCAGATTACCACAGCCGCTGCACGCTGATTTGGGGCTAGCTTGAGCCTGAGTCATTGCCATCAACCCTGGGGATTGATAGCAATTTGCTGCATTTAAATCTGACCAACGTTCAGAATAGGATTAGGTTGCCTCAGCACCATTGTTTCTCTCTGTATGATTTCTCTCGCAGTGGCCAGATCTATGGCTTTTTGCCATGTTAGGCAGCTTAAATTCAGCCAACTGTTTTGAATTTCATTACTGGCTATGCCCAGTATAAATCTATCCAGCAATGTTTCTTCTAGTACCTCCTGTTTGCAATTACTGGTGTGAGAAAGAGCCTTCATGCTAGCCACAAAATTTGATCATTGTTTGAGGTCGCTTTTCCAACGGGGTCATCAGCTAGTAGCAATTATGCACCCCTTCGCTTTTGCGAAGCAAATAAATGAAAATTAACATGGATTTCAATTAGGAGTGCAGCTGGAATCTCAGGGGTTTCAGCTGCCCACCCTCTAAAAGCCAAGCGCCATACCCATGTTGAAACCCCTACCGGGTTGACAACGCAGTGCGCTCGGCCACATTATTTTTACTTTAAATGAGGCAGATGCACTGAGCTTATTGATGGATCTGGTTGATTCGTCCAAATTCAGTGGAGATTCGTCTTCCCATATTTTTCTTGATTAGCCTGTCCATTTCAGATATACTTGTAAATGATGCAAAAGAGTTCATAGTCAGCAGCTGAGTACAGAGAGGCGAGGTTAAGTCTCGAGGGCACGTATTACCATGTACTCATATAGAGTTTTGAAGTCCTATGCTGCATAGGAACGCCAGTACCTCTTTCAGGGGGCCATCATCACACAGCAGGTGCTGAATGGCTGCTTGGGTGTTGGGTTCTCTGAAGACTTTGATGTGGGTAGCTCTAGCTTCATCGAGGTTGGGGCAGTTGACGAGAATATGTGGTACAGTCAAAGTAGCTCCATCACACAGTGGGCAGCCCGGAGGTGCCTCTTCAACGTCCTGGTTCATGAGGTAGTTATGGGTGATCCCCGTGTGGCCAGTTCTCAGCCTGTTGTTGATCACCTCATATATGCGCTGCAATTTCGTTTTTTCCATGGTCCTGGAGTCTGTCGTATGCTACAGAGGATGCCTCTGCCTTGCCGCCAAGCTTCACTCCACATTTCGTTTATTTTTTATCGGATTCCAGTCTGAATATCAGACAGGAATTCGGGATCGGATAAGGCTGATGCCTTCGCTACACGGTCGGCTTGTTCATTGTGGTTAATACCTACACGAGACAATACCCACCAAAAGGATTCGTTTTTGTCATTTTCAAGGTCATGTAACTTATGCTGCCCAAAATAAGCGACGCTTTCCCCTTGTTTCTGGTTCCGCTTATGGAACCTAAACCGCTCAAAGATCTGGTTACGAATTGGCTTAAAATGATTTCTTAACCCTTTCATGATCTCATCATAGGTTGCATCTAAGGTACTTTCAGGGGAAACTAAATCTTTAATTAGTCCACCAATTTTTGAACCCACCAGTGCAATTAATGTCGGAGCTCTCTCACAGTCTTCAATTTTATTGATCCTAAAGAAACACTGCAATCTAGTTTCATACTCCCCAAATTCCTCATCCATGAGATTGAAATCTCCCACCGAGCCTAACATGGGTATTTTAAATTTTAGTCAGTGCAACACACACAGAGAGAAAGAAATGAATCACTGCATAAATTCTGAGTTCCCTCAATAGTCACTACCAAATTTCTTCCCAATAGTTCTACGAAAATCCTCGTCGCCAATGTAATAATATTCTCTTCCTAACCTTGCAGAGGTATTAAAAGTTCTTACTTAAATAGCATATGCAATGAACATGTCAATTTCAACAATAGACATCAATGGACATGGCACATAGCATAGTATCAATAGACATAGCAAAACACAGCAGCAATAGTCCACTCACCTCAGATATCTTTTTAGCTCTGAACGCTCAAGTAAATGATGACTCAGCGAGACAAGAGCGGAAGAATAGTAATGAAATATGGGAGTGAGAGTAGGAGTTAGTAGTAAGTAGTTAGGAGTAATTAGAATAAGCACTTAGCCTCATTTACTAACTTAGAAACACACTTGGCCGACATAAACTGTTGTCGCTACCAAGTTTAGCAAGAACCTGGCTGCGGGTGTTGTCATCCGGATTCCGGAGTGATGCCAACAAGAGGTTTCTAACTAGTAACCTATATTTTACAATATTACACCAAGAAAGTTGCAATTGCCTGAGCTGGGAACTTAGGGCTTATAATGGCTTCCAAGGTGACTGACAGCCCTTCTGTGAGGCATGCTTCCATTAGGCAGCTCCTTTCTGCAGCATATGATGAACACTCTATAAACAGGTGCAGCAGGTCCTTCGTTCGATTGCATCTACTTCATATAGCGGGAGAAGATTTTGTATCAAAGTGCCTGTGGTTTAGCATGCATACCCCCAGCCGAATCCTTGTAACCGCAATTTGGTGAGATCTTGAGAGATTCAGTGATATTGTGTTACCAATACAATTAAGGCTTAAAGCAGTATAGATGTGGAGGGAGCTCGCCCAATTGTTTTCCCACTCTCTCCTGTAGAAAACTGATTTTTTTTCCAGAAAATCCTTGGTGCTTAGGGGAATGTTGACTCTGAGCCGTAGATCGAGTGTGTGGGGGTTAAGTTCTTTTTATGACAAGCCAGGCAGGATAATAAGGGTTAAATTTACTTCGTCCGTAAACACCGAAACCTGAAAAGATCACGTCTGATCTTTCATTTGTTTGATTACAAGGAGTTACTATTAAATTACAAACGAAGCAAAGTATGTAGCATTATAAATGTGAAATTACACTAGATACTGGACACAAACAATATTTAGCCATTCAATTAACTCGGAACGATGAAGAACTACATTCGCTATTAAACTAGGGTTCTCAGCTCATAAATCAATACGGAAAGAAAGTAGCGGAATTTTCTGGATTAGCTTTACCTAGTCTGAAAAATAAAAGAGTGCGATAATATCAATTAACTTTCATTGTATTATTTCCAATTAGTAACGTTTGGGTATTTAAACATTAGTAACACTAGATAATTAACAACTAATTACAGAAGACTAAAGACTAATGCTCTGCGCATACAAAGCTTCGCTGATTTTAACTGACGAGGTTAAAGTTTTTAGCTAATGCCTAAGCTGGGTGGGAAGTGTTGCCATACACTGCAGCATGAAAGGTTTGGTTCTTTAAACCTTAAAAGGAATGAATCTCGTGAACACGAGCGCCACATTACTTTCCGCCCAAACAGCGGAGCTGCAAATTTTACTAATAGTGACAATCTCAATGTGGCTTGAACTTTACCATCCTTCCACTTCTCTTACTCCGTAGTCGCGGCGAGGCTTATTCAGCTGTAGCCGGACAAGTCTGAAGGGTCGTTTACACTAGGGGACATTTAGGCCCTGAGGCGCGACACGCGTATACGAGGCTCACCACTGAGTCTCATATTTGCGCGTGTTTATCCGAAGTTCCCTATTCGCCACGGTAGTTACGAGGCTCTTGAGTGTCGCACATTACAAATTCAATTAGAGCGAATAGGGAACTTCGTATTAACACACAAAAGATGAGCCTCAGTGGTGAGCCTCGTATACATGTGTCGCGCCGCAAGGCCGAAATGCCCCTAGTGTAAGCGGCCCTTTAGTTTCTTTCTGGCGAGTCTTATCACGCTCGCGAACAGGCTGCGCTCGGTGGCGTACGTGGCAATTCTCTGGTCCTGTTTCTATGCTGTGTGCTGCAGGAGTTTCGACGATGCGCGGCACTGGCGTTTGTGCCTGTATTGGCTTTAAGGCCCCGATACACTGGGCAAAAATCGCGGTGATAACCGCCAGCATGCCTCTCAATGTGCCTCCCATCCCTGCACACCAGCCAGTTGGCAGAGTGGCCACCGAGCTTTCATCATGGTAGATACCGTGGCTTTCATCGATCGGTGCATGTTTAGATTAGGACGGTCGTCACTGCGACGAGCAGTACCGGTTTGAACGTTGACGGGAGAGGTGCACAGCCATTTCTTGCTCCGCAATTGAGTAGACAAAACTCGAACGCTGAATTCTATAGACGCATTTAAAAAATTCGACTGCTTGCAGAATGTGATGAGCAGCGCTTACAGAAAGCTAGAGCACAGCGCAACGTGCGCTTTGGTTTAATCCTGCGCTCCATACGGTTGCTCGCAATCGCGCACCTATCCGTACGACACGCTGAGGCAGACTGACGCCTTGCATTGCATTACGCGGTGCTTCATCTTGCGTGCTGAGTGTATCATGTCGCCAGTTCTCACTTCAACTGGCGGACGGATCCACTACCGCAATTTCTCGAGTCATGAACGCCAGTGTATCGGGGCCTTTAGCCGGTTAATGGAGACAGATTTTTCGGCACCCGATGGTGAAGTTATCACGAAGTATTTGTCGGAACGCTCGCAAACAGGGTACGTTCGAGAGTACGGGGCTTCAAGCGGCCGTCTAAAGGCCCCGATACACTGGGCAAAAATCGCGGTGGTAACCGCCAGCACGCCTCTCAATGTGCCTCCCATCCCTGCACACCAGCCAGTTGGCAGAGTGGCCACCGAGCTTTCAGCGATCCGAGCATGTCTGGATTAGGACGGTCGTCACTGCGACGAGCAGTACCGATTTGAACGTTGACGGGAGAGGTGCATAGCCATGTCTTGCTCCGCAACTGAGTAGACAAAACTCGAACGCTGAATTCTATAGACGCATTTAAAAAATTCGACTGCTTGCAGAATGCGATCAGCAGCGCTTACAGAAGGCTAAAGCACAGCGCAACGTGCGCTTTGGTTTAATCCTGCGCTCTATACGGCTGGTCGCAATCGCGCACCTACCCGTACGACACGCTGAGGCAGACTGACGCCTTGCATTGCAGTCCGCGGTGCTTCATCTTGCGTGCTGAGTGTATCACGTCGCCAGTTCTCACTTCAACTGGCGGACGGATCCACTGCCGCATTTTCTCGAGTCATGAACGCCAGTGTATCGGGACCTTAACATTACCTACACGCTTCCAGACGTGACTGCACGCCTTCAGAGCAGGTATTAAGAAAGTTTTACATTTCTCATGATGCGTGAAAGGCTACGAGGTAGAGAGATCTAAATTTCTCATTTTCTTTGCTAGCAGCCTAATTTTTCGTTTTTGAAATTTTCCGATTTGTTCTCCGAAATCATTGGTTGAGGGAACAAAAATGAGGTGCCTGTTACTGCTGTGAATGGCAGGAAGTATGACTCGTTAGGCACGCTTCTAATGCCAAGAAGAACGATAGGTAATGGGTCGAGCCACGACTGTTTTCTGGCAACAATTGTCGTTTTGATCGTTCAATGAGCTCGCTCAATCAAAGCGTTGCTCTGAGGGTGATAAGATGTAGTGCGTAATTGGTGGGATCCGATGAGATGAGAAAATTCAAGGAAAAGTTCAGCCTCAAATTGAGTTCCCCTGTACGTCGCTACGTACAGAGGTACCCCAAATCGTGATACCCTTTCAGCTAGAAAGGCGCTTGCAACGGAGGCTACGGTTATTTCCGACAAAGGAACAGCCTCAATCCATCTCGTAGTGCGATCTACGCACGTTAGCAAATAACTCATCGGGCTTAAAAATTGTTCATCATGCCTTTTGGCGGCAGGGAGTGATCCCACTATATCGATGTGCACAGTCTGAAATATTTTCGTTGGTAAAGCGAATTGATTCATAGGGATTTCTGTGTGTCTTTGGGCCTTTACTTGCTGGCAAGACATGCATTCTTGATGCATTTTTCTGATGCAGCGGTCAATGTCAGCCCAAAAATATCTTGCTTCAATGAGCTGCAACGTGCTCTTAACTCCAGGATAGGATGTGCAATGTAGTATTTGAAAAATCGATTCTCTTGAAACTGCGGGTACAAACGACCTTGAATAAGGGAGCAAAGTATCACACCGAATTTCTAAGTTTTCTTTAAGGGGATAAGGTGTCAAACGATCCTGATATTGCTTAATTTCTTCGTGTTCTTTTTGTTTTTCCGCTAAGGAGGGCAAGTCAGAGAGATCGCATTGAACGGCGTTGATAGACCGAGATGGGCAATCTGCTACTACATTTTGGTCGCTTCTAATATATTGCACGTCTCTCAAGTATTCAACGAGCCCTGTGAGATGACGTTGTTGCTTGTCTGATTTGGCGGGCTGCTAAATAGAAACGCAGATTGAAGTGGCTTATGGTCTGTGAAGAGTGTCACTTTTCGCCCTTAAATGTAACTTTTAAAATGCAGAACTGCTTGGTAAGCAGCTAGGAGCTCTCTGTCGAATGTGGAGTAACGCCGCTGCGTTGTAGTCAGTTTCCTTGAAAAATTTTTTTATTGGAATAGGTTCATTGTTGACGATTTGGTGCAGAGCAGCGCCAATTGCAGCTTGAAATGCATTGGTGACCAAGTGACGGTGTACGACCCCGGGCTTTGGATGAGGCGCGGTCGTGGATGCGCACAAATCTTGTTTTATCTTACAAAAAAATTCCTTGGAGCGTTCCGGGAGCTCTAAGGATTTGGCTTTTAGGGGGTTCCGGATGAAGTCCTACAGCGGAAGTTGGGTTTCACTGAAGTTGGGTATCAAATGCCTGTAATATCCGACCATTACTAGAGGTCACTCATCCAAAATTGGAGGAAATACAATGTACTATAATGAAACCAAAGTATAACTTCGACATGATCAGCTTGACCGAAAGCTGGCTAGATGACTCAACTAAAGGTATGGTTAGAATGGAAAATTATCATAGTTAACACTCGCTACACAATACTTAGCGGGCGGAGGCATCAGTACGTGCATATCAAAGCACATAGACTCGAGATTTATAGCAAGTGCAACTATGAATTGGGATCATATAGAGTTCACTATTCATAAAGCTGACTAGAAATGGTAAACGAATTTTGCTTGGAACGGTGTATAGGCTTCCTATCGCCTGTCCTGTATCCTTCCTGAATGAGCTCAATCGTATTATGCAGCAGTTCAATTGGTCCTCATACTATAACATAATAATCTGCAGTGATTTAAATTATGATATACTGAAGCATTAAAGCTATGAACCAATCTCAAATTTCCTAAATGTCTTTCGGTCTAAATCTTTCCTTCCGATCATCACAAAGCCTACACGGATATCTTCAGCATCTGCTACGCTGCTCGACGATATCTTTATGACAGACCCAACTGATTTTCTTAATGGAATAATTACTTCTGACTTATCAGATCATTTGCCAGTTTTTCTTATTAAGAGCAACGTCTGTGTCACTTGCACCAAGCCACGGGCTGAAACTTACTCATATCGTAAAATAAACGAATCGAATTCTGGGAAATTCGCACCGTTCTAGAAGAATTAATGCCAACATTGCACATCTCTCAACAAAACAATAATACAACGAGCATTGATGACGCGGTACTAAAGTTGATTAAACTTATAATGACCGCATACAATCTGGGTTGTCCAATCGTAACTCGTACAATTACACCGAACAATAGACAAAAACCCTAAATTACTGAAGACGTTGTGACAAATATAAAGAAACGTCAAGCGTACCTAGCCCTCCTTTGCGAAGGGCGAATATCTAGAGAAATGTATAGCAGATTCAGAAACTATGTGACAAACCTGATAAGGACATAAAAAAGCTACTTTACGCTCAAGTTTACTCAATTTAAAGCTGGCATTAAAAAGACTTGGCGCCTGCTTAACTCTTGCTATAAAACGAATAACGCCGATAAGAAAAAATTGAATCTGTTGTTCCAGATAATGTAAAATATTATAAGAAGAAAGATTCTGATAATCTTTTTAACAATTTCTTAGTAAACGTAGGAAAACTATAGCTGATGGTATTCCTAGTGAACCTACTGATCACCTGGAGTACATGGATCATATTCGTGAACACAACTCCTTTATCTTTACGTCTACCAACTCTTCCGATGTAATTGCGTTCATAAACAACCTGAAAAATAAATCGAGTGGGTTACAAACGTTGTCGACTAAAGTACTTAAAGTAATTGCGGATATTGTAGCCCCGCTCATATCCAATATTATTAACCAGTCTCTCTTCCTGGGCACTTTCCCGAACTCCCTCAAAGTTGCTAGAGCAACCCCTTATTTTTAAAAGTGATGAAAAAACTGCGTAAACAATTATAGACCTATCTCTGTGCTACCAATTATTAGCAAAGTTTTCGAGAAAATTGTGTATAAAAAAGTGTATTCTTATTTGAACAAAAATTATTTTTCTATGATAAACAATTTGGTTTTCACTTAAAAAAAAATCAACAACACAGGCTATATTAAACCATTTACAATACCTTCATTCTAATATAGATGGAGGAAATTCTATTTTCTCTGTATTTCTTGACTTTCGAAAAGCATTCAATTGTGTAGACCATAATATTATACTCTCGAAACTACACTGTTATGGCATTCGAGGGGTTACCCATGATTGGTTCAGATGACACCTAACAAATTCGAAGCAATACATTGTCATTGGTGATGCAAAATCGGACCTACAGACAATTAGCTATGAAGTTCCACAAGGATCTGATTTTTATCAATGATATTATTAAATCTACATCATTTTTCAAATTTATACTTTTTGCCGATGTCGGCACGTTTTCTCCGGTCCTTCCAAACCAAAATCCCGCTCTGGTTGCGGAGAGTATAAATAATGAACTCCAAAAGATTTCATATGTAATTACGTGCATAAACAACATGAAAAATAAATCGAGTGGATTACAAACGTTTCCGACAAAAGTACTTAAAGTTATTGCTGACATTGTAGCCCCACTGATATCAAATATTATTAACCAGTCTCTCTTCCTGGGCACTTTCCCGAACTCCCTCAAAGTTGCTAGAGTAACCCCTATCTTTAAAAGTGGTGAAAAAACCTGTGTAAACAATTATCGACCTATCTCCATTCTACCAATTATTAGCAAAGTATTCGAAAAGATTGTGTATAAAAAAGTGTACTCTTATTTTGAACAAAAATCATTTCTTTACGATAAACAATACGGTTTTCGCTCTAAAAAATCAACAACACAGGCTATATTAAATCATTTACAATTCCTCTATTCTAATATAGATGAAGGAAAGCCTGTCTTCTCTGTATTTCTTGACTTCCGAAAAGCATTTGATTGTGTGGACCATAAAATACTATTATCGAAACTACACTGTTATGGCATTCGAGGGATTGCCCATGATTGGTTCAGATCATACCTAACAAATCGGAAGCAATACGTTGTCATTGACGACGCAAAATCAGACCCACAGACAATTAGCCATGGAGTTCCACAAGGATCTGTTCTCGGGCCTCTCTTGTTTCTGATTTTTATCAATGATATTGTAAAATCTACATCATTCTTCAAATTCATACTTTTTGCCGATGACAGTACGCTTTCTGCGGTCCTTCCGAACCAAAATCCTGCTATGATTGTGGAGAGTATAAATACTGAACTTCACAAGGTTTCATCGTGGCTCAAAGCTAATAAAATAAGCCTAAATATCGATAAAACAAATTATATTACTTTCTCATACAAGAAAGATGTATCTCTCCCATGCATTAAAATTGGCGAAGGTGAAATCGAAGAAACCAACTCATGTAAGTTTCTGGGCATCATAATAGATAAACATCTGACCTTCAAAGAGCACATCACTCATATTAGTTCTAAATTATCAAAATCCATCGGAATCCTAAATAAAGTTAAAAATTTTCTGCCTGAAACAGCTTTACAAATGCTCTACCGTACGCTCATTTCCCCATACTTGCAATACGGAATAGAAGCATGGCACGGAACTGATAAAAATAAAACCAACAAAATTTTTACTCTGCAGAAAAGGGCTGTCAGAGCGGTAAAGAACCTAGAATATAATGCTCACACAAATGATTCTTTCAAAAATTTACAAATACTTAAACTTTCGGATCTCTACAAAATCTCCATCTGTAATTTCATTTACAAAACATTAAGAAATGATGGCGACAATAGCCTAAGACAATTATTGACTGCGCAAACTGGTCATCACGACCATTTAACCCGAAATAGAAGTAAATTCATGCTTCCTTATTATTCAAAGGCCAGGTCGCAACACAGTATTCTCTTCGTTGGAACCAAAACTTGGAACTCTATACCTGCAGAGATCCGTGAATGTAATTCGTACAAAGTATTCAAAAAACATCTTGAGTCTCACTTCCTATCAGAATACTAGTAGTGTAAGATCACCGTGTCGAAATCTTGCCTCCTACATGTAACTAATGATAATGTCATAATGTAACTTGCCTTGTGTACCATAACCAATCTTCTCTCTGCTCTTGAATCGTTTTATCGAACATACTGTTAAATATAGCCGACTTGTAAAATATCGAGTTAATTATCTCAATGATCAGTCTAATGCGAAACTAGGTTAAGTGAACTAGGTTAAACTTTTGTACACCCTAGAATAGCGTGATGGTAGGATGCCCTAGAAGTCGCTGAACTTATTCGGGCCCACAGGTAGCTATATTCAAACTTGTCCATTGTACTAGACTTAAGAAACATTCTACCTCTGTATCTCCTGTGGTAAATAAATTGTTTAAATTGTTTAAAATTGATTGTGGCTTGAAGCTTATAAAATATGCCTTAATATCTATCAAACAAAATATGTTAATTCTCATTCAAGAAAAATATGCCTCTCTCACGCATTAAAATTGGCGAAGGTGAATTCGAAGAAATCGACTCATGTAAGTTCCTGGGCATCATATTAGGTAAACATCTGACCTTCAAAGAGCACATCGCACATATTAGTACATACTAAGTTATCAAAATCCATCGGAATCCTAAATGAAGTTAAAAATTTCCTGCCTAAACAGCTTTGGGTAAATGTTGAATGTTTGCCAGTAATCGATTTAGAGTTTTCGGTGCCTAAACATAGTTAATTAGATCGAAATAAACAAGTTTTCTTCTATGCACTTTTTGCGTC
This sequence comes from Morinoia aosen, assembly GCA_030386875.1. NCBI lineage: Eukaryota > Metazoa > Arthropoda > Malacostraca > Amphipoda > Talitridae > Morinoia > Morinoia aosen. The sequence continues at coordinate 16,713,989 of CM059575.1, read as the reverse complement.
AAATGAGTATTTTACGAGTTATAGCGGTAGGTTTAGTTTCGTCTTTGATGACGAGCGCGTCGGAAGCGAGACTCCATTGCAGTGTAGCCATACGACGGGCTCGATGAATTTTTTCCCCGTTTCAAACACTTGAGTTGCGGTAACTAATTTACCGCTATAACTCGTCAAATAGTCATTCCCGACGGAAAGCGCATAGAAGAAAAGTTTTTCATTTCGATCTAATTAACTATGTTTAGGCACAGATAGCTCGAAAATCGATTACTGGCAAACATTCAACATTTACCCAGCTTTGCAAATGCTTTACCGAACGCTCATTTCACCATACTTCAATGCGGAATAGAAGAATGGCACGGAACTGATAAAAATAAAACCAATATACTTTTTACTCTGTAAAAAATAGCCATCAGAGTGGTAAAGAATCTAGAATATAATGCTCACACAAATAATTAATTCACAAGTTTACGAATACTAAAACTTACGGATCTCAACAAACTTTTCATTGGTAATTTCATTTATAAAATATTGACCAATGATGGTGCCAATAACCAAAACCAATAACCTAACTGCACAAACTGATCGTCACGACCATTTGACCCGTAATAGAAGTAAATTCTTGCTTCCTTATTATTCAAAGGCTCGGTTGCAACACAGAATCCTATTCTTTGGAACTAAAACTTGGAACTCAATCCCTGCGGAGATCCGTGAAAGTAATTCTTTCAAAGTATTCAAAATAAATCTTGAATCTCATATCCTACCAGAATACTTGTGGTGTAAGATAACCAAGTAAAATCTTGTGTCCCACATGACTGGTCGTGATAATGTAATTATCAATGGTTAATATTGTTGATCTTCAGTCTGTTCTTGAAACGTTTAAAGAATATACTTTTAACATCTAGTCCATATAAACTATTTTGTAAAATGAAACACCGAATATCGAGTTAACTATTTCATTGATCAGTCTAATGCGTAACTAGGTTAAGTGAATTAGGTTAAACATTATTGTACACCCTAGAATAACGACGATGTTAGGATGCCCTAGAAGTCGCATAACTTATTCGGGCCAACAGGTAGCTATACTCATATTTGACCATTGCACTAGACTTAAGAAACAATCTACTCTGTATCACTTTTGGTAAATAAATTGTTTAAAGTTATTTAAATTCTAATGGAACGTCTCAAATCTTGAGTCTTTTGGAATCGGACACTCTAGATATTTCTTTGAGTTGTCTTTCGTTGGCGATATTCCTTCTTTAGTTATTTTGAAACCCAAAAAGTGAATCGAATTACTGAAGAATTTGTATATATCAATCGAAATCTTTAGGTCATGTTTGTCGAGAATTTGACAAACTGCTTCCACGTCACGGACATACTGTTCTGAAGTTTCTAAAACAACTAGGAAATCGTCGAGATAAATAAAAAAACAGATACAGTTCAAGAAAGTATGGTCCATAAATCGTTGGAATGTAAAACAGGAATTTCGAAGTCCGAAAGTCATGAACACGTGCTTAAAAAGGCCAAACAGGATTGTAACTGAGGTTTTGGGAATATCGTCATGATTTACGGGTATCTGGTGGGACGCTCTAATTAAATCATTCTTTGAGAAGACTGCCTTACCATCCAACTGCGAAATGACGCTGCGTAAGAACGGATATTGGATACCTGTCAGGTAAGGTTACCGAATTTAGAGCTCTATAGTCTCCACAATGTCTCCATTCTCCGGGACTTTTCTTTTGTACCATACGAAGAGGAGACGCCCAAGATGATTTAGAAGGTCGAATTATCCTAGATCCTTGAATTCTTCTTGCGCTGCTTTTAATTTATCAGGCGCTAAATTTCTTCTTCTTGAGTACCCAGGTATACTGCCTTTCGTTTCGATATGGTGGTACACATCAATATTATTTTTGAGTTAGGCGAGGTGCTGCGAGGGTCGGTAACGCTTGGGAACTTCTTCAAAACAGGTTTGGCAGCTTCAGGTAAGTTTTCAATGTTATTAATTTGTATTTGAAACACGTCTTCCTTGTTTTCTTCAACAGTCATTATTGAGTTGGTAATTTGGTCGCATATTTTACGCTCTTTAGAATTTGCGCAGAGGCCAAAGTGGCTAAGAAAATTTATTCCGAGAAGTGCAACCACGAATGTCCATGCGTAGGAGCGTCTGAGCTGCTTGAAAGCTACTTTCAAACGCGCCTCTCCCAAGGTTCAATAGTTTGTCCAGATGCAAAAGTGTGTTTGAAAGAGAAAGGCTTCAAAATTATGCCTTCTGCAGTACATTTTGGTAAAATTGGTTCAGAAACATCTGTGTCAATTATGAAAGAGACAGAAGCAGAGCTTATGTTGGCGACAACCTTAAAGAAGAGGCGAGTTGGTAACTGCCATGACAACTCGCCAGTTTTCCTGCTGCGAATTGCGTTGTGGCGAAGACGGACGAGATGAGGGTCTGGATGAAGGTTGCATTTTACAATTCCCTTTGCTTGGAAATTTACTCCACGGCTTGCACGTCCTTGCTCGATCCGCGTAATACAGGTGGCTTCTGCACACTTTAGGGCGTTGATCTTGATGAAATGGCCTTACACCAACAGGGATCTGGTCGAATTTTGCATTTGCTGAGTGAGGAGTCCTCATAACATCTTTCGATGAGCCACGTGACTCTTTTGGCTGACATTCTACGTTATGAACCTGTGTGTGCGGGGCATCAAATTATCTGCCAGGCTGCCCAGTTAGGGATGAGTCAGTTCCGTTTGAGCCGCAACTGCGCTAGCAATCGGAGAGGGCAGGGACTGCACAAATTTGTGTCGAACGAGGTCGTCTCCAATTTTAACTATAGCTGCTATTCTCTGAAGTTCACGTAGATACGCAGAAGGTCGGCCTGTCATCACGGTAGTTGAGACAAAGTTTTAAAATAAATTTGGATTCGTTTTCTCATAGTAGGACACTATTTCAGTACAAAGCTCTTCATAATTCTCCTTCTCAATCAAATCAGGCGGACTTGGTCGAACACCTCCGACGGTAGGAACGACAGCGCGTAGTAAAACTTTGTTTCCGTTTGAGTTATGTTTCTTTAGCGAAACTGAGCAACAAGTATTTTGAAAAATGTAGCCGGTGAAGTTTCAGAAACGGTTGGCAGTTTTAATGCCACTTCGAGCGCGTGCTCGCTTCCATCCTCTACCACAGTAGACAAACTTTCTGCCTGGCTGTTTCTTTGGTTTCAAAGTCTGGGGTCACCAGTTGTGGCCGGGAGTTAAGTTCTTTTCTATGACAAGCCACGCAATATAATAAGGGTTAAATTTACTTTGTCCGTAAACCAAAACCTGAAAAGATCAAGTCCGATCTTTTATTTGTTTGATTACAAGGAGTTACTGTTAAATTACAAACAAAGCAAAGTATGCAGCATTAAATGTAAAATTACACTAATTGGTAATACTGGACACGAACAATATTTAGTCATTCAATTAACTCGAAACGATGAAGAATTACACTCACCCTTAAACTAGGGTTCTCAGATCATAAATCAATACGGAAAGTAGCGGTATTTTCTGGATTACCTTCACATAGTCTAAAAAATAAAGAAGTGCGGTAATATCAATGAACTTTCATTTATTATTTCTGATTACTAACATGAAACCAAGTTTGGAGATTTAAACTTTAGTAACACTAGTTTCTGTGCGCCCGGCGGACCCCTCTGCGACATTCCGGTGAAAAACCAAGACCCATACGCGCACCGATTCGAAGAAGGATGAACACCACTTACCCTAGGGGCCGCGCTGGCGTTCACCGAAATGGTGTTATACCCCGACGTGTCGTCCATGAATAGGGTAGCCCCTCGAACGCGTCGTCGCAGCGCCTTCAAATTTGGCAGGCACATAAAAGGCCTTTTGGACACGAACCTAAGCTTTTTTCTCGTAGATCGGGCGAGAACTTTTCCTTTAATGGCGGTTCAAAGGTCAAAAATCGACCAAAATGGGTCATTTTCAAACTGCTGCCAAACACCCATAGAATGCCTCTAGGCGGCTATAATTTCAGCGTGTGGTAGACGAAACAATGGAGCATGCGCCAACGTTGCCATTTTGCGATCCGTTTGTAAAAAGTATCCCTCTTTGCCCCTCAAAGTTGACGAAAAATTTTTAGGGTAATTTTGACGAAATTTGGATAATTGTTTTGAGAAAACCACGCACTTTTAAACTTTCAAACTTTGATAGCTCGTACATTTCCAAAAGTTCTACGCCTCATGAAATCAACGGCTCTCGAAACGATCAAGTTTCCACACAATTCCGGGTCAAAGTTTTCCTAAAAATATTTGGACAATTTTGGTGAGGCGGGAGTTTTGTCCTGAGTTCGACGGCAATACCTGTGGCTTTCAAACTTTGTAGTCTCGTTCAGAAAGCTTTGTAATATACCCAGCGAGTTTTACAGAGTGCCAGCTCAAAAAACTAGAGTGGTGCGCAACTTTAAAGTTGAAGTAAAAAAACGCGTTTTTTAAAAGGTCATTTTCGACCGCCAGTTGTGACGTTGTTTGATTGATTGGTGACTTGAAAATTTGATACGACCTAGTTTTAATCTTGTTCTCAAAGTTATCAAGTTTACAGTTCATCATGAGAGAAACTTTTCTCAAAAAATGGTTCCGAACACAACCCCCAACACCCCCAAAAAATGTTCCGAACCAGTTTTAGGAAAATGGGGGCAACCTACGGAAAACTTCATTTAACATTTTCTGCTCGGTTTTTTGTCGTGCATTCAAAAGTTTTTGGGCTGGTTGAATTTCGGCTTCGTTTGAGCGTGAGACATTATTTTCACTTTTCCAGGCCATTTTTGCCTTTCCTTCGCCCCTGAAGCCCACTTCCCCACCTTCGAGGGAGCTGAAAATCACTTGAAAGATGCGTCTTGAGGAGATCTTTTGATTGTTACTCGTGTCTCAAAGTTGTAGGCCTTCAACTTTTTGTTCAAATTTGAAAAAACATCAAACCTTAGGGAGGAATCGCAAAAATTTGCCAATCTAGGGCAAAAACTGGATACCGATCCACCTTGTAATGAAGTCTCCAGAATGCGAATTTTTTTTAATGGCGAAATTTATGGCCTGAAATGAAAGTTTATGGAGTTTAAAGGTTTTATATGGATGCCCATTTTCATGAACTTGGTGCTGTGTTGTTTTTCGATTGCGAAACAATATAATTGAATGAATCGTTGAAGTTCAAAGTTTTTTTGAATTTTTTTCCATTGGAAGCGATTTTGCTAAGTTTTGAGTGTTTTAATGTGTTGTTAGAGCTCATAAAAATATATTGTATTTCGAAGTAAACGTTGTAAGTGCCTGTTTTTGCCTTGAAATTCATAATTTTTTTTTGCATGACGCGTAATTCAGCATTTTCAATGGTTTATATTCGTTTCACAGGGAATTTGATAGAGAACAAATGTGTTTAAAATAGGCGATTTACCTTATGGTTGGATTATTTCACTTCCAACAAGTTTTAGTACAGAAAAAAGAAATGTTAATTGAGCTTAAAATTTTCGTCTAAGTCGAGAAAATCGGTATGCAAGGCGGTTTGCAGTTGCAATACCTAAATGAGGTTCAGAATTTGAGGCTGAAATCTTGTGCTGCTTGTAGAAGTTGTAATGTAAATAATGTTAGAACTAGAAAGATGACAAAACTAATGTTAAAGTGTCCGCATCATCGTACTGAGCATGTAAAGTGACTTCAATTATAACTTATTTTTGGAATGGAATTGTTAACCCTCATAAAATTGTCTTTGTAATGGATAGAAAATTATTTGAATGGGATACTTGTTGATTAAATGTCGAATGGGTGAAACAGTAGATACTTAAAATGTAATGGGAGCGTTGGTTACATATACCTGTACATGTTATGGAAATGAAGAATTTACGGATAATGTTTTATGAAGTATTGCTCGTGTCTTACGTAGCAATAAAGAGAAAGTAACAGGTTTTAGATTGGAATTGCAGCGGCACTCTGCCGCTACAGAGGCTCCGACACTGTCGGGCTTCAATTTTCATTTCGGCTAAATCGTATGGTAAGCGTGTTTGATGATGTACAAGAGTGTTTTAATAAGGTTATTGGATTTAGGAAACTTTCGTTAAAAAAAGGGTAAAAATCACATAGACTCGATTTCGAATTGTTAGAGCATTTATTGAGTCGGAAATCATGGCAAGGTTTATGTGTTTCACAGTGGCACAGAAAGTGTGCGAGTAGATGAAGAAATTCATTATCCTACATGCGCAATATAATAGAGGGTGAAATATGATCCCTAAATGACATAACATCTTTCGATATTTTGCTATATGACTTCGTACATTTTCATTATTTTGTTATCGATTAGTCTCTTAGAGCAATGTGTCATTATTTGCAGAATGAAATGATCTTTATCGGACCGTGCTGAGAAACTAGTTTTTATTTGATATTTAAACCTCAATTTCCATCGACATTGACGCATTCACCGTGGGAAGGATGTCCATGTGAATGACTGCAGTTGGTTTGCTTCATGTTGAATGATATCTAGATTTAGGTTATGGAATTTTTATACTTACATTGGACCGTAGTTATTGCCATATGAATGAACGTAGCTCAACTTCGAAACGTGTAATAATTTCACGGGTACGTGGTTTTGTTACATTTTTCCTCGAAATGGTGTCAATTTACTATATAAAGAGTTTACCGAAATATTGAAATAATGGCTCATATCCTAATATAAGTAGAAGTAACATTTTTCCTGACAAATATGTATCTTTTCGTCATTGGTCCATTTCCCATTACATTCAAATGAAAACTTTTTGGCATACTTTTGTCACATGATTCATGACATACTCTTCTACATGACCGGAGTCCCTATTATATGATTTCCATGATAACTTTATAAATGACTTAAACGAAAATCATCACAGAAAACGTTGTTGAGTGCAGAACATTCAGTTCCTTGTATTTTTCCATACATAGCGATAGAGAAGTTATATAACTTGTAGTGATCAACGAAATCGAAATGTAATAAGTATGAGAAGGAACTGAAATGTATGTATGACGTCTGTACTTAGTAACACGAACAAGTCACACAGCACACATAGCAGAATCCAAGAATACACACGCACGCGCGCGTATAAATTTATTATCATACATATACATACCCAGCGAACAAAGATGAAAATAAATAATTAGAGAATATACATAAAATATTGTCAGTACTCCAAAGTTGTCTTTGAGTAGTGCTTCATTCAAAATGACATGAAGAGATTGTGGGATACGCAATTTCGTTTATTACAGGCTTTTCATTTGGTTGAGGAATAAGATATTATAAAAGGGTTACTATAACTATTGCAATGGTCTCTAATACTGAAATGGTTAGGAGGACACGGGTCAAAATGAAGAAAGGGAGATATGACCGACTCTGTAGTATCTTCGAATGTGACATGTATATACTATGCCTTGATAACTTCCTAATGAAGTGACCGCATAATTTATTGAAGAAATGAATTTTATGGTACTCTCTATAAATTATGGAAGTTCAGAATTGATCCCTAATTCACATAATGCATGACATGCTCACTTTATATGCACAGAACATTGAAATGGTTGCACGTAACACAACTGACTAACATGCTACAAAGAATTATCTCTAGTCGGAAACATTTCGTACACAAATGGAAATATTATCCGCGATTTAGTGTTTTTCAAGATACATGTAAACTTGTAAGAAAGCTTTAAAATAGAGTATAAACGGTTGTGCCTATTCTCGTGAGTTAATTTAAAAATTTGTCAATAAGTGTTAAGTGTGAGACATTTCTAAAAAGGTTTAGGTTTTCATTGAAACTTCTGAGGAGTAGGTAAATACTCGAAAAAAGTATGCATACCAGGAATGTAGTTAAAGCAAATTTACAAACTGGAAATAATGCAAGCATTATTCAAAGCAGTATAGGGAGTTTGTAGGAAAACATTATTTAACGAGGTATAGCGGTATGTTTACTTTGGGTATAGGACGTCTAACTCATGACTTCAACTATTTTTTTAATTTGCAGATTTTCTGCAAAGACTTACATTCATAAATGTTGATAATAATAGAGAGGAGTAAAGAATGAAATTGGTGAATCTTTAGTAAAATACCATAATCGAGTATTCACTTTTCGGACCGTAAACATAGTCCGTTAGATGTAAATAAGGTAAATGTTGAGGAGTTGACCATAATTGATTTTGAACTTTTTGCTGCCTAAACATAGTTAATTATGTGTGAAGGAGCAACTTTTCTTCTATTCACTTTCTTTCGGAAATAATTATTTAACAAGTTATACAAATGGATTAGTTAGCGCAACTGTAGTGTTTGGAGCGGGAAGTAATTAAGTTTGCAACTTTGAAGTTGCCTTTTGCAGCGATCGCGGCAAATAAAATGAGTAACGGAAGCTAACACCCTATTTAAAACGTAAAGAGGTTGGGTCGTGAGGGGTAGCCACAGTTGTTGTAGGAAAAATGATATTATTAGTATATAAGAAAATTTTAGCCTCCCTTAACCACGATAAAGCTGTTCCAAGCAAGGAAAAAGGAAGGCACCATTTAGTATGAAGTTGAGGGAACGTGTAATCTATGCACAACGTCCACAAAAACAGTAAGCTAGGAAAGAAGTTCATGAAACAAGAAAGAAGTTGAAGAAGAAAGTAGTAGGTGCTGAAAAACAGGACTGCAGTGAACCGAACAAAGATGGTGCGTAACAAAACAAAAACCTATTTTATTACAACAAAAAGGAAGCCTACCTAACCTTTAGCTTGGGCCCAGACATGGTTGCCCTGAGTGGAAATTATGAATAATGGTTGTAACCGACCCATCACGTTGAATGATCGAGTGTGTGGAAGCGTGCCATAAAGAAGGGGAAGACCCCATAATGGACTCGACAACATGGGAGAAGACCCCATAATGGACTCGACAACATGGGAGAAGACCCCAAAATGGACTCAACGACATGGGAGAAGACCCAAAAATGTACTGAACGACATGGGGAAAGACTCTAATGGACTCGCCTGTTAATGGAAACCTAATCAATAGGTTAAAATTTTTAATCTCATGAACAAAGTTTATGCAAACTAGAATTTCACTTGATATATACTTTTCACCAGCAGAAGTATGGCTCCCCCTCAAGACGCAACCTCTTTACGTTTGTCATAGGAGGTTTGCTTCCCTTGTTTAATTTTTCCCGCCTCAAACACAAGAGTTCCGATAACTCATTTACCGCTATAACTTGTAAGATACTCATTTGCGATGAAAATTTCATTGAAAAAAACTTGTTTATTTTGATTTCATTAACAATATTAAGGCATCAAAAAGTGGGAAATAAGTGATGGTCAACTCGTCAACATTTACCTTATTGACATACAATGAACTATGTTTAGGGACCGAAAAGTGGAGGATCGACTATGTTATTTTCCTAAACATTGACCAATTGTATTATTATCTTCTCGCTATTATGGTACATATTAATGAATGTAAATAATTGCAGAACATGTGAACAATACAGATATAGTTGATGTGATGAGTTTTACGTACTATGCCCAAAGTAAACAGAGCGCAACGTTTTCCGACAGAAAGTGCATCTTGAAAAAATGTATTATTTACATGTAATGAAGTATGTTTAGGGACCGAAAACGTGAAACTTGACTATGGTGTTTTCCTGAACTCTGACCAATTGTATTATTTGCTCCTCTCTAGGGTTATTCATCAAATATAGACCAGAAACCATGTGTGTCTAGAAATAATCTTCATAAATCAGTAACTTTTGCTCTGAATAACTGTTGTGGGCCTCAAGATTATTCGTGAACAGTTGCTTTCTTGTTCTGTTATGTTGCTTTAAAGACAACATAGATTGTTGTAATTTATTTATTGTATTAGAAATGGAACATTTTAGAACAAAATTGCATCAATATCACACATGAATCAAAGAAGAATTTGGGTCCGAACATGTTTTTTGTTTGAATTTTGAATGCGAACAGAACTTACTAAAAACTGTGTATGGCGATATATACGTACGTATTTAAAATTACCAAGTGTATTGTATGGGTCAAAGGTCCATTTAATTACTGAAGAATATATTTGTTACCAAAATAAGTGAAATAAAATAATGTGTCCGTCTTAGGTGTATACAAGGTCGGTCTACCTTCGCAGACGATATACGTTTCAGTAATTATCCATAATCAGAAATCTTAGATGTAGGAAATGTATTGTAGTATAAAGAAGAAGTGACTCCTTAAATACATTGATATATCTCACAGGCTTTATATGGATGTATATATATTTATAAATATAAAGATTGATATTGGTAGATCTCAGATATTATTATCTTTATATTGATATATCTCACTGCAAACACCTTTGTTCACTATTGAATACTGACATGGAATAGTAACTGAATATTGAACATGGAATACTTGTGAAGGTTTTAGCAGCAGAAAAGAAAGAAATACAGCAACAGAACATGATATGGCAACACTACTCTATAGTTATGACGAAGGGTTGACGGTGGCACGCCAACCGTTAAACCGTCGCAATTTTACCAAAGTGCGTAACATTTCTGAAGTGAAAAAATATCAATTTGTAAGGGTCGTACAGGAAATGCGCATGCAACAGCTGGTAGCAGATTGCAGTTCCAAGAAATGAGTTTTTATCAGTAAAATAGGAGTTTTAGATGTAAGATGACTGGCACTGAGCAAGTTTGGATGCTTATGAAATGTGTTACGCGCATATATTGAAAGTTGTTTGATAATCAGTTCAGTTTGATATTTGATGAATGACCCTAGTATGATAGAAATTGATGAATGTAAATATTTGCGAAACATTTCCACAATACATAAATAGTTCAAGTCATGAGTTGAACGTACCTGACCCAAAGTGAACATACCGCTATAACTCGTTAAATGATGTTTTCCGACAGAAAGTGCATAGGAGTAGAATTGCTCATTTACATTGAACAAACTATGTTTAGGGACCGAAAAGTGGAGAATGGAGTATGGTCTGTTCCTAAACATTTACCATTTGTATTCCTTGCTCCTCTGTATGATGATAAGAAATTATGAATGCAAATATTTGCAGAACATGTGCACAATACAGAAATAGTTGAAGTCATGAGTTATACGTACTATATTCTAAATAAACATACCGCTATAACTCTTTAAAGAATGTTTTCCGACAGAAAGTATATATTAGAAAAATTGTTGATTGACATGTAAGGAACTATGTTTAGGGAGCAAAGAGTGGAAAATTGATTATGGTCATTTCCTAAACATAGACCGTAGATAATCAATATGTATAATATGGACTTTCTGTCGGAAAACATTGAATGAGTTATAGCGGTATGTTCTGTTAGGGTATAGTACATATAACTCATGACTTGAACTATTTCTGTATTGTGCAGATGTTCAGCCAACATTTTAATTCATAAATTGGTATCACTATAGAGAGGAGCAAATAATAGAATTGGTCTATGTTTAGGAACAGACCATGATCGATGTCCAAGTTTTCGGTCCCTAAACATAGTTCCTTAAGTGTAGATGAAGAATATTTCTGAAATGCACTTTGTGTCGGAAAGCATTATTTAACGAGTTATAGCAGTATGTTTACATTGGGTATACTGCGTTTGCGTACTTTGTAATGTATTCATTACCACCCCTGCGGAGCCTGTACCCACTTCTATGATCTTTTAGTTAATAGTAGAATAGACATTATCACCCAAGAATAACACATTACAGCAATATGTTCACTTTTCCCTTCAATGGCGAGCGTGGGAGAAAGAAGAGTCCATTGTAGTGTTGCTACGCGACGTTCGATAATATTCCTCTCCTAAACATTTACCATGAAATTGAGCAATTGTTACTGATATTTTGAAATATCGGACGCTGCGAAATGTATTCAAGAATAATTTCAAATTCTGACTTAATTGTTTGACTCTATGTACATACCTACCCTCTCTTTTCAAGGTGTTTAAGATTTGGAGTTTCAGATACTATTCATTACATTTCACAGGTATCTTGCTTATCAGCCTCTTTGTGTTTGCTTGTGAACTTTGAATTTGTTAAGAAGTTCTTCATTCCATACTTTGCTGATTTTGCATCGAGTGAAATTTGTGGGATACACGGTATACATTTCCGTGATGCCTAATTATATACGGCTGCATCCTTCCTTCCTGAGTAACGTGTCAAATATTTTAAAAGAAATGAACATTATCAGAATTGTAAAGTATGTCTTATTATTTAATCTTGCACAAATGATCAAATGGAAATGAAATTTTTAAACCTCATTATCAAATTTGTACGATTTCAAGTCTATTTTAGGTTTAGAATGAACTAAATTTCATGATATTATTTGAATTGTAATATCTGAATATAGAATATAGGTCCTAATTTGAACTAATTTATTTTAAGAATGAAGAACTAACTAATTTGTACGGAAAATTGGAAGCGTTGGGTAGGAATAGATGTTTGACTTTTTGGTTCCTAAACATCGTTCATTAGGTAAAATGTGAAATATTTCTTCTCTGCTTTTTCCGTCGCAAATGAGTATTTTACAAGTTATAGTGGTAACTTAGTTACGGCAACTCGAGTGTTTGAAGCGCGAAGTAATGCCTAGAGCCTGGCGTATGGCAATACTGCAATGGAGTCTCCCTTCCAATGCGCGTCCATCAGACGAAACTAAAGCTACCGCTCTAACTTGTCAAATACTCATATGACTCAAAAATTGTATAGAAAAAAAACGGGTTGATTTCGATGTTATTAGCATGATTCAAGCAACCAAAATTAAGAAATGTATGACTACCTTTTTATTAAAGCGCATTCATCATCTAAGTTTTAACAAAACGTAACGCTATAACCCATTAATTAAGTAATCATTTCCGACAGAAAGTCCATACAGAACAACTTGCTTGTTTGACCGTAATGAAATAGGTTTTGTGACCGAAAACTGGAAAATCGATTACTACCAAAAGCTACTAATTTACCAACTGTTGAATTCCATTTCTCATAATGCTTAGCATTTCAATATATGTTTAGCAACATCATTTTTCAAGTTTCCTCTCCCAGGGGGACAATGTGAGGGCCCGAGCTGAAGGATAGGTAGGGTTTCTTGTTCTCAAAATAACGTAGGTTTTTGTTTTGTTAGCGACCGTCTTTTTTTCGTTTACTGCTGTCCTGTTCTTGCAACACCTAGTACTTTCTTCTTCAACTTTGATCTTGTTTCATCAACTTTTTTCTGATCTCACTGTTTCTATGCCCTTTTTGCATAGATTTAACGTTCCCTGAACTCCATACAAAATCGTGCCTTCTTCCTTCCTCTCTTTTGATCTCATTTGTTGAGGATAGGGAGGCTTCAAATAACTAATAATGTATAATCTTGAAAGTGACGTACTGTCTCATTTGAATTCTTTGCTGAAATATAATCTCAATTTCAGAACTTGCAAGCTCAACTCTGACTACTGGTGTACGTCATCCCTGCCTGGGCTACACGTGTCCCTTGGAATGATGCTTGTCATGCATGAAGCCGTAGCTAGGTGCGCTGCTTCGTTGTGTGCTGCAAATGGGGTACTTACCCTCCTTTGTTGATCTGCTGGTGTTCTAAAAGCCAATGACCCAACCGTGAGTGTGTATCCTCAAACCTGTGTCATTTCTTATCTTGCATCCATATTCATTGTGTTCAACAATATAGGTATTGAAAGTTCAGTGTGTAAAATAAGCACCTTCAAACGTGGCCAAAGCAAGTATTGGTGACTTGCTTGATGCAATATTCCACCTCATGAAATTTGGATATCTATTCACCTGTCTTTTCATGCTTCAAGATTTCCATTATGATGTTTAATTTATCCCACAAAATAAATTTTGGAATCTGTGCGTAATACTATTTAATTGAGTAACTGATTTAACTTTGCTCGGTATACAGGCAAGAACCATCAATACAATTGATTTACACACTTTAATTGATGGCTTACACTTTTCTTAGAATTGACCTCAAGTGCATTATTGCCTAAATGTAGAAACGAATTGTTATTATAAATGGAAGGTATTTTCCATTGAGTGCATTTATTCAACAAGTAGTTATAAATCTAGAATAACATACCTTTTACCAATGCCTACACCATTGTCTTTTTTGAGATGTATCTTCAATGAATTCTAACTCATAGTTCATTTCATTCAAAACAGTTCCTTTCTCATATGCAGATATCAGTTATATTTTTATGTCTCAGATGCACTCATCTGAACAATTTCCTCCAAAATCCCAACAAGTCACTGATAAGACAATATATTGACAATTTTCCATTCAAACACTTTTGGCCTACTCTGTTTGATCTTGTTTCATCAACTTCTTTCTTATGTCACTGTTTCTATGCCCTTTTTGCATAGATTTAACGTTCCCTGAACTCCATACAAAATCGTGCCTTCTTCCTTCCTCTCTTTTGATCTCATTTGTTGAGGATAGGGAGGCTTCAAATAACTAATAATGTATAATCTTGAAAGTGACTACTGTCTCATTTTAATTCTTTGCTGAAATATAATCTCAATTTCAGAACTTGCAAGCTCAACTCTGAGTACTGGTCTACGTCATCCCTGCCTGGGCTACACGTGTCCCCTGGAATGATGCTCGTCATCCATGAAGCCCTTGCTAGCTGCGCTGCTTCGTTGTGTGCTCCAAATGGGGTAATTACCCTCCTTTGTTCATCTGCTGGTGTTCTAAAAGCCAATGACCCAACCGTGAGTCTGTATCCTCCAACCTGTGTCATTTCTTATCTTGCATCCATATTCATTGTGTTCAACAATATAGGTATTGAAAGTTCAGTGTGTAAAATAAGCACCTTCAAACGTGGCCAAAGCAAGTATTGGTGACTTGCTTGATGCAATATTCCACCTCATGAAATTTGGATATCTATTCACCTGTCTTTTCATGCTTCAAGATTTCCTTTATGATGTTTAATTTATCCCACAAAATAAATTTCGGAATCTTTGCCTAATACTATGTAATTGAGTAAGTGATTTAACTTTGCTCGGTATACAGGCAAGAACCATCAATACATTTGATTTACACACTTTCATTGATGGCTTACACTTTTCTTAGAATTGACCTCAAGTGCATTATTGCCTAAATGTCGAAACGAATTGTAATTATAAATGGAAGGTATTTTCCATTGAGTGCATTTATTCAACAAGTAGTTATAAATCTAGAATAACATACCTTTCACCAATGCCTACACCATTGTCTTTTTTGAGATGTATCTTCAATGAATTCTAACTCATAGTTCATTTCATTCGAAACAGTTCCTTTCTCATATGCAGATATGAGTTATATTGTTATGTCTCAGATGCACTCATGTGAACAATTGCCTCCAAAATCCCAACAAGTGACTGATAAGACAATATATTGACAATTTTCCATTCAAACACTTTTGGGCTACTCTGCTTGCTGATGGTGATCAAAACTCCTGCTACACAGGAATGATGCACCTACAAAGTATGATATTCCACACTTTGATATTTACTGCACGACATATATTAATCATATGTCACTGATACATTTTGTTGTTTTCTCCGCACCAAGGTAAACCGTAATTTGACTGGAAATAATGAATGTATACATTGACCCATATTCCTAACATTTCTCCAGTACTTTTCTGCTCTCCATAAATAACTGGTGTTCTTGAAAGAAATGCTTCCAAAACTAGAAATCTAATAATAACGAAACTAATCTCATTATGCCTGTCCCAAAAGACCATTATGTGTGTGAAGGCAAATTCTCCAAGTTGAAATTCAGGTATCATTCATTGAAAAGAATAACTTGGGCATGGCTGTTGCCAGTGATTGTTTGAATAGTTGCATTTGTTTTTAAATGATGAAGAGTTGTTGGTATTTAAATGGAATGGTTAATTGATGTCGTAGTAGTGTAGAAGAGAATTATAGAATATGAGAGAAAGTAAGGAAACGCCTGTTGCAGGAGCTGTGGAGAGGGGACGAGGGAATTCGTGTGAGCGGCTGTTCGTGTAAAGGAGCTCTCCATAATTGCCGGTGGGTTTCACAATTGTTTAATGTTGACAGTTCATATTTGCCTATTAGGTCAAATAAGGTATGAAAAATCTAGTTGAGAATGTCCAAAAAGTGGAAGAAATATTATTGTTCTTCAGAGTCTTGAATGAAATGTATAGTTTATGGAGAGAATGATGCATTTAATAATGTAATTGCTTTATTTCGTGGTAACATAGAACATAATCAATGAATATTTTAGGCCTTACAATCACTGAATGAAGATTTGATTTCAGTATGTTGATGATGAAGAATATCATGTTTATGTAAGCTTGTTTTAATATTATTGTGCAATGGAAGAAATGTATTCCATTTAATGTAAATTTGTCACAAGAAGCATTGCATGAGTTCTTGAAGAAATAGAGTTTAATGGTTGGTGAATGGATTTAAGCTTCTGGCAGGAGAACTAACATTGGATTCATGGGCTTTGGATGTATGAGGAAAAGATGAAGTTTATCCAGGTAAATGTATGATAATAGAGGAAAAATTCATTTGTTTGAGTTCTTTAAAATATTTACTTACCAATATTTCGTCTTGCCGTGAACAGTGGAGGCATTAGAGAGTACGCAATAAGTGTAGGTTGTTCATGTTGGTCGGAATGATGTTTTGGGAATTTGTACAGTGTTATATTTCACTGAATAATCAAAGCTAACCTAACATAACGTATTGAAACCCAACATAACCTATTGAAACCCAACATAACGTAGTGTAACTCAACGTAATGTTGCATTTCTGGATACAGAGGGTGAATTTTGTTTAAAATTTCGAGTTGCAATGAAATAGTTATGTGATGTTTCATTGTTGTGATGAAATGGAGGAGCGACATTGGAATATTATTGATGACACAAATTTTGTGCGAAATGTAATGAGAGTTTGACAATAGTTTGATTGCATATCTTGGGTATTTGATGTTAACGTAAATGATGTTGGTTTCGCAGCCACACGGAAGGTGGATACAATTATTGTATGAACAGGGTTATTGTTTGAGGGGATGGTGTGTGAGTAGGCCTCTGTTCAATGCGGTGGAATACATTCATGTCCTTGATTTGAGTAGGATATCATGGTAATGCCGTTTTTGGAGCTATCACTATTATATTTATGATAACTAGCACTCCGAGTGAGACAATGTGTGAGGTCCCGAGCTGATAGTTTGGTAGGCCTTATTTTAGCTGGAATGAAATGTTGTTATGTTAGGGACCACCTCTTTTCGGTTGATTGCTGTCCTGTTCATCGCTACGTACTGTAAATATATTATTTTATTGTTTTTGTCCATAATTGTCTTCTCAATTAATGGGAAGTAAGGTCGTTCCGCATAGATTCTGCGTAGCTTTATTTTGCATATTAAATGGTGTTGTTCTCTTTATATGGTGGAAAGGTTTTTTCTGACGGTTCTTGAGGTTTGAAGTAACATATAATGTAATCTGACATAGTAATTCGGTTATTATTTGTATTTTCGTCGGTTAGAAATGCATAAAATGTAAAGCTGTGTATTTGTTGCGCAGATGTCTATCTTCCGTGTGCGTTTGTGGGGGCTAACGTCGTCTGAGGGTGAAGGCTGCGCCTTCGCTTATGAAGTGATGTGGGTTAATGGTAGGTAAGGTGATTTCGAAATGTATTTCTTATGGTTTGCTGCAAGAGCACATTTGAAGAGTCATATACCTACCGTTGGAAATCCAGTTAGAAAAGTTGATAGGGAGCAAAGTTGCGATTCGTGGCGACAGTTATGATTTATGTGTCACCTTTGTTTTGTAAAGATTTGCGGAGTTTGTTGTCTCTGGGTGAATATGTGATGTCCCAACGTGAAGTTTTGGTAGGTCCTTTTCTGTTTGATATATTTAACGTCTTTGTTTGGTTACGGAGCACTATTCTTTTGTTGAGTTGTTTTTTTGTTCTTAAGCACTCATGAATTTGTCCTAGTGTACTTGTTATTCTCAAGTTCTTTATTAGACATTACGTGTGTGTGCACGTTGGGCATAGATTCATGGTTTTCGCATGTTTATTTTCAATGGTGGTGAATTATTTTGTGTGTTTGGAACGTTTCATTGAAGTAAAGAAGTGTTGTAGTAACATGAAGTGAAGCTGGTGAGTTTTCTTTCTGACGTTCAAGGAGGAAAATGTGAGGGCCCGAGCTTATAGTTAGGTTTAAATGCTATATTTTTAGGTAGTTGAAATGGCATCACTCTGTTTGTTGAGTTTTTTATGGAATGTTTTTGGTAATGATGAGAAGTTGAATATGTCTAAGCGTATGTACATTTGTAAAGCATTGAAAGTACATGCACTTGGATATTGAAGAAGTATGTCATGAGTGTAATGTGTTGTGATCATTTTGGAATGAAGCGTTTGGAAAGTGCTCATGGAGTCGTTCAAGGATGTTCATTTGGGACTGTATTGATAAAGGAAGGAGAGAAGGAAATCAGTCGCTGACAGGTGTTTACGAGTGTAGTTTTTGGTGATGCAGGCATTCCATATTAGGCCGTGCTGCCTCTTGCAGGGCGTAGCCCTTCAAGAGGCCTGCACGGCCGCTTGCATTGAAATCACGATTCTATTGATCTAGTCGGTGGTGCCGTGCACGCCTCCTGTCATGAGCTTCATGTGTGCTGATAATAGTGAGGACGTCATTGAAATGGACTGCGTCATGAAGATTGTGTTGTGATAGTGTTTGGGGTTTAAATGCTGTTCTTGGGTAAGATGTTGGATTTCCGAGTTACTTGGAGGATTGTGAAGTGATAGTTGCTTTGTCCGTGTTGTTGGTGAGAAAGCGTTGTGTCGTTATAATGAATAAAGGTAGAAAGTGTAACTTGTGGTACGTAAGTTGATGGGTGAATGATTTCCTTTCCTTTTGAATTGGTATGTCGTGTAGTTAGCGTGAGTACAGAGCATTTTGAGTTAAAGTAATTAAATATCAAGATTATTGCAATGGAGATGCGAAGGCTTTCTATGGTAGGGTTTCTATTTGATGGAAGTAACATGCGGGGTGGTAAAAGGTATAAATTTTCGTTGATTATTCTTGATGATCTAAGAATGTGAAGGCAGATGTAGTGTAGAAGCAAGTGTTTTGGGAAGTAAATGAAGTGGATTTAAGATTAATGGTGATTAAAGCTCTAGATGTTATATTGGATGGTTATCGTGCGGGAAGGATAGGTTTGTAAAGTAGTACTAGTGAGTCATACACGTAGTTTGTGTGTAGCATCTAAATATTTGTCTTTGAGAGAGAACATGTTGTGATGAAGAACTATTGGCGTGAATGCTTGTGAGTATGATCGACTGTTGTCGAGAGAGAGAGAGAGAGAGGGAGGCGGCAAAGTGAAAGTCATGAATTATTTGTTGCGATTGTACTGGGCGTTTTGATGGCGTTTGTCGTTTTGGTGTATCATGTTGAAATGGAAGCATTGTATTTGTCTCCACTGTAGGTATGTTGATATTAGTATATGACGTCATTTTCATGTATCACGTCTCGACAGGTGTGTTTTTCAGAAGCTAGGTGCGACGTGCAATATTAAGAAGAAAGGAATTAGAGGGAACTCTTAGGAATTCCTAATGTTATAGAATGAATGGGTTTTCAAGTGTATGTTGTTCTGAGTGTTGTACACTTATGAAGGAATGTTTAGTTCAATATATAAGAGTTGTAGATAGTGTGCGTGTGGATGTTGTTCAGTTGGAATAGTAATAAAATGGAATAGTTATAGTTCAGTGGGTGTGTGGAAGGATGATGGTCGGAATCTGAGGAGATATTATGTTAAGGAAAATGAGACAAGAGTGTGGTGGTTTTATGTTATGCGAGCGTTGAGTTATCTTTTGATTGTGGGCGTTGTACTGACTTGAGTGTGAGATGAGATGAAGATGTGTGTCATGGACGAGAATTTGAATGGGAGATAGGAGTGACTTGGAGATAGAAAATGAAATTGTGATGACTCCAGATGTATTTGTGTGGTGGAATAGAATTTGATGACATGTACCTTATTTCAATGAAGAATTTGTGAGGAGACAGTGGTTAGGAAATTGTTATGGATTTATTATATTTTGAAGAGAAGAATGCGGTACTAGGTGGTTGTTAGTTTGTATATAGTTCGCTTGTGTTATGAAGCATGGTGGGAGATATTCTCACGTTAAGAACTGGGATGTTTTGAGACTTACGTGTTGCCTACCCGCTGTCCACTGAAAGTCTTCCACTAATTTATGTGTACAGTGTTTTAGGTCGTACTGGTTGTTTGTTTGTTCAGGGTATGGTGTGTTAGAACGGTTGTATAGATATGAAATGTAATTTGTTTGATGATGGTAATCATTGGTTTTTCTATAGAGTGTGGAACTTTGTAAAGCTCAACGGAAATGGAGTCTCAAATAAAACTTGAGGTTGTTGAAGTGAGTGTTTTTCAAAGTAGGGAGGCGTGGCTATCCCATGGGGAGGAATGAAGTTAGATAAGTTTATTTATGTACAGGATTTTTGGTAGTTATGCCGTTGGGACTGTTTTTCTTTGTCCAGTTTTTTAAGTTTGTTTACTTCCTACATTTTACGTTCGTACTAGCTGGTTAGAATAGGGGTTTCTTTATAGATGATGTACGGTTGACTCTGCTATTTGGACTGGTGCCTCGTGCGACATAAAGATACGTATGTTGAGGTGTAGATAGATTTTTGATAGGTTTTTGTTGCTTGAGTTAGAGGTACATAAGTTGTATGGTTGTTGTTTAGACTGTGGTATTTTGCCTTTCTTTTAAACGTATGGTTTCTGTGGCTCGAGGAGTTTGTTTGAGAATATCTTCTGTGGATGGATGTAAACTTTGTTAGTGCGGTCCGAGAGACGGGGAATGCAAATGATGATAAGTTAGGGAATCACAATTGTCTGTGTTTGATGTGAGGTCTGGAGGTGATAGCGTGATAGATCGTTCTGCAGCATAGGGTTGAACTATTCTTTTCTAAGCAGAATATCTTTATTTTGTGGATTGTTTGTTAATTTATGAATATGGAGTAGCTTTTTCGTCTTATATTGTTATAGACACTCGGTTTGTAAGGGATTGTTTTAATGTGCGGAAACGCTAGATGTGCATATGTGATGTTGCATCACTTTCTTAATTCCTTCTCAATTACGTTTTGGCAATTTTGGTGTACTTATGTCTGCTTCAAGTAACTTATTGAATTGATGACCGTGAGGAAATGCGTACCTTCGGTGCGAAATACTTAGATAAGTGATGGGATAGCAAACCAATGTTACTAGAAGTAGTACAAATATGTGCTGTTAGTTCTCGACTTCTCCTAACTTCATAAGTTTTGCCCGGCAAATGAAGTCTGAAAGTTTTCGTTGTATTATTCTTCTTTTTAGATTTGACTATTTGTTTTGTGCGTGGGTGCGTTGTGCGAGACCATGCCATGTGCATTGATTGACGTTTTGTTGTGAAGCGCTATCAAATCAATGCTAATACTACTACTACTACTACTGACGTTTTGTTGGTAGGCTTTGTAAAAGTAATTTTGCTTCCAGGTTTATTGTTATGAACTCCATTGAGGAACTCTATCATTGCATCTGTGGAAGTTTCCGCTCCCAGGGTGATGAGGTGAGGTACCTAGTTACATTTTAGGTATGCCTTATTAGAATGGAATGGAAGATGTTTCTTTATTGTGTTTCGAACTATGGTTTTGTCGGTTCATTGCTTTATGAGCATTTGTTATCTTCTATGAAACTGTTAGTTTTTTGTGAACTTCTATGTCGAGTTACTGTTTTTGTGCACTTTGTGTAAAGATTTAACGTTCACATTTCTTCATTGTAAATGCTGCTTTCATCATTATTATTTGGAACCCTCTGTATCGGTTAGGGAGGCTGAGCCTTTGTCTGATGTACATCAGTGAGGCTAAATTGTGTTTGTAATTAAGGAATTTATTTAGGAATGATTTAGAAATGAATGTATAATATCGTGAATAACAATTCGTGTACACGTAATGATTATAATATTGAAAGTCTGACGTGATATTCATGATAATTGTGTGCAGATGGGTATTTAGGGGAGCAGTTTCGTGTTGAACCATTAATATTGACACAAGTCTGAGTTAGAATAAGTAGATTTGGGTTTGTACGAAGTGACTTTATAGAAAGTGTTGAGTAATATTGAGTCATTTCTTAACTTTGTAGATTTGCACGGGAATGAACTCAGGAAGAGGTATTCATGTAATTTCACTTGAATTTGTAATATACAGGGTCTTACGTGATTCGATGCACTGATTTGAACTATATGCATAATTACGTCGAGTAAAACGTTCTTGTCAAGTGACAGAAATCTCAAAACTTGTTCGTTTTCGGGAAATAATGACTTGACATTATTTGGAAATCCCTTAGGAATAGGTTTAACATTCATGCTGGGATCAAAATGCGGAGGCTGTCGGTGCGTGGTTGTAGACATTCGTATAGGAATATTGAATTGTTTGAATTAATGATATGTGGAAAATGTATTCAGTCAGGTCGATACAACCATTGTGTGTATGGGATTAGGGCTTCCAGGGGCAGAATGTAAGACCCTGACGTCATAGTTAGGTAAGCCTCATTTGTTGAAATGAAATTGTAGGTGTTATGTTAATGAACATTTTGTTTTCGGTTCACTGGTGTTGTGTGCTTCATTACCTAAGACTCTCTTCTTAAACTTGGAT
The DNA here is from genome assembly GCA_030386875.1 of Morinoia aosen. NCBI lineage: Eukaryota > Metazoa > Arthropoda > Malacostraca > Amphipoda > Talitridae > Morinoia > Morinoia aosen. The sequence continues at coordinate 16,691,329 of CM059575.1, read as the reverse complement.
CTTGTTTCACGAACTTCTTTCTGAACAAACTGTTTGTATGCTCTTTGTGCATAGATTCCGCGTTACCTGAACTCAATACTAAATGGTGACTCTCTTCTTCCTCTTTTTCGATCGCATTTGTTGCGGGTAGGGAAGCTTAAACAAACTGGTAATATAATATCAGAAACGAATGAGTTTTCATGTGTTTTGTCGGTGTTGCAAATCGTCTTAAGAATGTTTTTTGTTGCACGTCGGTGTTGTAGAGTGTTATATAATATTCGTCAGGGTGATTTGACTGCAATAACCAAAGGTTGAAACGACGTCAAATGTATGTATACGAGAGTGATGTAACAGTTAGAATGTTTCCTTGTCCCCTTGAACGGTAATGTTGAAACAGTAGGTATGTTTTTAGAAGGAAATGCATTATGGGTAATGTTTCATGGTCGTAGTAGATAGATATTGCATAGGATGTAAGGAACGTGAATGCACGGATGTTTAAGGGAAGAGTGTATGTTAAATAAGTAAACGGGCGTGTTCAGATGTTTATCTTGATTAAATTTGCACTTGGCTTGTTGGAAAGTCGATGCTGAAGTAAAGAAATGCAAATTTGGGTAATTGAAGATATTGTAAATGTCATGGAATGCAAATGTAGTGTAAATGAAGTAGAAATGTGTATGCACAAGTGTAGGTTTAGACTTAAATATTTGTCGTACGAGTGTGTTGAGGGATCATAGTTGTAAGTGGTTATTTTATTGGGGTTTTTTTTGGGAAATGTAAGTGCGATTTGTCGTTTCGTTTGAAAGTTTTTGTTGTGGCTATTATTCACGTGCAAAATAGGATGGTAAACAGTGTAGAGCATATCCACGCTCTAGTGGTTTTTGTAGGATATTTATTATTCGTTTCTGTATAATATAGTGGTATTGATGATTTCAGACATGCTGTCGAAGACGTCGTGCGTTAGCTGCCGAGAGGAGGGAGTCAACTCGTTCGCGTGTGCGATGGAAGGTCGTTTCTTCGGTATGACAACGTGACAGCTGACAGCGTGACGGTAGTGATAACGTGACGGCTGAGCCACTTCAGTGCGCCGGGAGGTGCGGCGCGACGTGCGAGTTGCCTGTAGCTTTGGGGGAATTTGAAATAGCTTTGAAAGAATGTCATTTATTTGTAAAACGCATGTAGGATTAAAATTTTGAATGAGGCTCATGCTATTGAACTTGGTAGAAGGTAACATTTAATGAATTGTGGGCGAATGAACGATCATATTGATAGGGTTTTTAACATGTTCGACCTTAGGTTAATTCGGGATTTGATATTCAAATTTCATTCTCTCACGACTCTGTTAAGAATATTGATAAGACACTTGCAGTCGCGCTTCATATTAAGGATTTAGGTAATTGGAAGTTTTGATTTCGGTGAAGGTATTGCATTTTGTGTAGGATAGGTGAAATTACTTAGGATGAATTGATGAGAAAGAAGGGATGGATGGTAAGTTAAATGGAGTAAAATAAGAGTGTTCAAAAATTAAACCAGAAAATAGGGTACATTAGGTTATGAAGTCAGGTGATAGTAAAATAGGTTATCTTAGGTTAGATTAGACTAGGTTGGGTTAGATTAGTTCAGGTTGGGTTGAGTTTGTTATTTTCGTGTGAGTTAGTTGGGGGAGTGATTGGTAAACTAATTCGTTGGATTGTGAGTGGTGTAGTCAATTCGTAGGAGAAGTTTCCATTTTATGAGGTTTGTTGAGGATGTGTTATTGATAAAAATAGGTGTGTGAAATGATTTTTGACCTGTAAATATGTTGTCAGGTCAATTTTATGCTTGGTATTTGTTAATGGTGTCGAAAAATGAATTGATGTTGGTGTTTGAAAGTTCAACATTGAATTTGAATTGAAAGACATTGCACATATCGTTGTGTGATTTGAGACGATGGTGTATCTGATTGTGTTGGCCAATTGTGGTTATTTTTTTAAGTGTGCTCTACATGTGTATGTGTATATGTGTGTCTGTGTGTGTGGGAGTGTGTGTAGAGTGTGAGCGTCTGGGTATTGAGGTGTGTGTGTGTGTGTGGGTGTGTGTGTTGTCCGCCCCCGGTCTATGCTGGTTTCTGCGCGCCCGGCGGACCCGTTGCGATAATCCGGTGAAAAAACCAAGACCCATACGCGCACCAATTCGAAGAAGGATGAACACCACTTACCCTAGGGGCCGCGCTGGCGTTCACCGAAATGGTGTATACCCCGACGTGTCGTCCATGAATAGGGTAGCCCCTCGAACGCGTCGTCGCAGCGCCTTCAAATTTGGCAGGCACATAAAAGGCCTTTTGGACATGAACCTAAGCTTTTTTCTTTCAGATCGGGCGAGAACTTTTCCTTTAATGGCGGTTCAAAGGTCAAAAATCGACCAAAATGGGTCATTTTCAAACTGCTGCCAAACACCCATAGAATTGCTCTAGGCGGCTATAATTTCAGCGTGTGGTAGACGAAAGAATGGAGCATGCGCCAACGTTGCCATTTTGCGATCCCTTCGTAAAAAGTATCCCTCTTTGCCCCTCAAAGTTGACGAAAAAATTTTAGGGTAATTTTGACGAAATTTGGAGAATTTTTTTGAGAAAACCACGCACTTTTAAACTTTCAAACTTTGATAGCTCGTACATTTCCAAAAGTTCTACGCCTCATGAAATCAACGGCTCTCGAAACGATCAAGTTTCCACACAACTTCGGGTCAAAGTTTTCCTAAAAAATTTGGGACAATTTTGGTGAGGCGGGAGTTTTGTCCTGAGTTCGACGGCAATACCTGTGACTCTCAAACTTTGTAGTCTCGTTCAGAAAGCTTTGTAATATACCCAGCGAGTTTTACAGAGTGCCAGCTATGAAAACTTGAGTGGTGCGCAACTTTGAAGTTCAAGTAAAAAAACGCGTCTTTTATAAGGTCATTTTCGAACGCCAGTTGTGACGTTGTTTGATTGATTGGTGACTTGAAAATTTGATACGACCTAGTTTTAACCTTTTTCTCAAAGTTATCAAGTTTACAGTTCATCATGAGCGAAACTTTTCTCAAAAAATGGTTCCAAACACAACCCCCAACACCCCCAAAAAACGTTCCAAAGCTGTTTCTGGAAAATGGGGGTGACCTACGAAAAACTTCATTTAACATTTTCTGCTCGGTTTTTTGTCGTGCATTCAAAAGTTTTTTGGCTGGTTGAATTTCGGCTTCGTTTGAGCGTGAGACATTATTTTCACTTTTCCAGGCCATTTTTGCCTTTCCTTCGCCCCTGAAGCCCACTTCCTCACCTTCGAGGGAGCTGAAAATCACTTGAAAGATGCGTCTTGAGGAGATCTTTCGATTGTTACTCGTGTCTCAAAGTTGTAGGCCTTCAACTTTTTGTTTAAATTTGAAAAAACATCAAACCTTAGGGAGGAATCCCGAAAATTGACAAATCTAGCGCAAAAATTGGATACCGATCCAGCTTGTAATGAAGTCTCCAAAATGCGAATTTTTTTTAATGACTGAATTTGGGGCCTGAAATGGAACTTTATTGAGTTGAAAGGTTTTATATAGATGCCCATTTTCATGAACTTTATGCTGTGATGTTTTCGATTGCAAAACATTATATTTAAATGAATTGTTCAAGTTGAAAGTTTTTCCTGATTTTTTTGTCATTCTAGGTGGTTTTGCGTACTTTTAAGAGTTGAACTGTGTTCTTAGAGTTGAAATAAAATTATTAGGACTCGCGAGTCAACTTTCTAAGTGGCTTATTTCACCTTGAAATTCTTATAAATTTTTTACATGACGCGAAATTCATGAATTTAGAGTGTTCATATTCGTTTCACAGGAAATTTTATAGAGAACAAATGTGTTTAAAATAGGCGATTTACCTTATGGCAGGATTATTTCAGTTCCAACATGTCATGGTATGGAAAAAAAATTTCGGATCTACGATCAATTTTTCTCCAAGTCCCGAAAATTTTGACGCATCTCGATTTCCATTTGCATTACCTCATTGAGGTTCAGAATTTGAGGCTCAAATCTTCTGCTGCTTGTAGAAGTTGTAATGTGAAAGATGTTACAACTACAAAGATGTTACAACTAATGTTGAAGTGTCCGCATCATCGTAATAAGTAAGTAAAGGACCTCATATACAGGGTGTTTCAAAAATACACGGCATAATTTCAGGCATGTATTTCCCACATGTAGACAATCAAAATAGTTCATTACAACATATGTCCGGAAATGCTTCATTTCCGAGTTATGGCCTTCACAACATTGAAATTCACCGGAACGTTTTTCTTTCCGCAGGTCGTTGCCATTACAGAAGATGTTCAAAATGACCACCTCCTGCTTGAATACAGACCTCACATCGATGTCTCATTGACCTGCGAACACGATCCCACACTCCAGGAATGTTGCGTATGTCCTCAGAGCGTGCCACAATTCGATTCCGAAGGGATTCCAAATCAGGCACCGGAGACGAATAAACCAATGATTTTAAATGGCCCCACAAGTAGAAATCGAGAGGGTTCAGATCAGGTGAGCGTGGAGGCCAAGCAATTGGGCCACCTCTACCTATCCATCGATCAGGAAATCTTCGATCCAAGTACCGGCGAGCCGTACGACTGAAGTGTGCAGGAGCGCCGTCATGCAAGAAGTGAGCGTGCTGACGATCGATCAGTGGAGTGTCGTCATAAACATCAGGTATGATGTTTTCCAGGAAGTTTGTGTACGCCTGCCCCGTAAGTCTGTTTACAAGTACATGGGGTCCAACTAACCGATCACCAATGATACCGGCCCACATGTTGAGGGAGAACCGCACCTGGTGATGAGATACAACAGTTGCATTTGGGTTTTCATACGCCCATACATGCTGATTGTGGAGATTTGTTATGCCATCTCGTGTGAACTGTGCTTCATCTGTAAATAATACTAAGGCAGGAAAGTTCGGATTTGCAGCACATTGCTGCAAGAACCACTGACAGTACCTAACTCGTGCAGGGTAATCTGCTGGTGACAGCGCCTGTACACGTTGCAAATGGTAAGGATACAATTGATACTCTTTCAGCAGTCTCCAGACAGTCGTATGGGGAACATTCACTTGCAACGCTAACCTTCGTGTGCTGACAGAAGGAGTTCTGTTCACAATCTCCAGAATCTCCTCCTGTTCTTCTGGAGTTGTAGATCTTGGTCGTCCCCTTCCCAATCCAGGAGAGTCAAATTTTCCATACTCGCACAGACGCTGATGGAGACTTACAAATGTCTTCCGATCTGGACATTGTCGCTGTGGGTACCTCTCCTGGTACAAACGACGAGCCAGCGCAGCATTGCCGTCTGCCTTACCGTAGATCAAGTGCATCTCTGCCAGCTCCTGATTTGTGTACATGACACACAGTCGAACGCCAAACACAACACTGAATTTAACCTTCGCCTAGGAATGATCTGTCAGAGTGCCCTCTTAATGTGTCCTTTGACGGCAACGACCTGCGGAAAGAAAAACGTTCCGGTGAATTTCAATGTTGTGAAGGCCATAACTCGGAAATGAAGCATTTCCGGACATATGTTGTAATGAACTATTTTGATTGTCTACATGTGGGAAATACATACCTGAAATTATGCCGTGTATTTTTGAAACACCCTGTATAACTGATATTTTGAATGGATTTGTTAACCCTAAAAAAATTGTCTTTCTAATTAATAGAAAATTATTTAAATGGGATACTTGTTGATTATATGTCATTGGTAAGAGAATAACATGCTTCTGTGACACTGCAGTCATTTCGGACGGTGACGTGTTACATGAGGTTTTCATGAAATAGATACAAAAACATTACATAAGTTTTTAAAAGTGGAAAGTGTCACGTTTCTTTAATGAAACGAAACTTGAAAAGAAGTTTTTAACATTGTCTAATGGAAATGAACATGATACGCAAATTTCAAAAGATGAGAACTCGCCAAATTTCGTAATACAAAGAGAAATTATACATTTCGTAGGTTTATTACTTTCTCAAAGGTTTATTCGATGGTCCAATTACTCCTCAAAGACGCGGACTGCCGTGGCCCTGATGGTATGGATACCAAGCAAGATGGATACTTAATAGTTATTATTTGTTGATATAAGTCGTTACTATTAATGTATAACTCATTTATGTATGTCAAGCTTCGTTGTTACTTTAATGTTTGCCTCATATACTTAGATATTGAGTGACGTAAAAGCAGCATTTTTTTACTTGAGTTACCCATCAAACCTTTGCTTTGGTTCGGTATATGTTCGGTAATTTTGGGGTGTACGCTGGAAATTGTTGTACTGACTTTAACTAAATAATGCAGACTTTGTAAAGGGTTCTACATGTAGGTGATTTACCGAGGAAAATTTGTGGTAAGGGAAGGGAATTTATCAGTTCATGAATCATGAAAGACCTGTTTTGGAAGAAGTTAATGACGTGATACAACTCGCATTCTAACGTTGATAATGGTGATAAGCTGTTTGGGCGGTGTTAAACCAGTCTAGGTATTGAATATGATGGAAGGATCGATTTTATGTTTTTCGGGAGGTAAATTGAACATTTACGGGTTGAAATCACGAACATGAATTCATATATTGAAATTATAGAAATGGCTCATTTCACTTATTTCGATGCCGAAATTTGAATGAATCTTTAATGAGAACTCACTTGATGTATGTCAAGCTTCGTATTTGCTTCAATGTTTGCTTTAAAGATGTAAATATTGAGTAAATGCATAAAAGGATTTCTTACTTGAGTTACCCCTCAAAGCTCTTCCTGGAGCAGTGCATGTTTTCAGTTATTTTGAGATACACAATGTCTCTTCTTGGAAAGAAAATTGAATTTGGATGTTCGAGAAATCACTTATTTCACTTAGATCATGGTAGCAGTTTGCACGAAGCGTGCGGCGTGATGTAGGGAGGCGATAGCAATTTTTTCCGTGTGGAGAAAGGGATATTGAGTTATATTGATAGGTAATGGGTTTGCTTTCATTGTAAATGATGATGCATTGGTGAACGCGGTTATCAATGGAGTGTAGTTTGAATTAGGCATATCATTTTTTTGTGCATTGCAGGTAGATGTTCGGAATTTTGATAGAATGTACATATGTATGTCTGTTTATGCTGACATTTTGAGAACTGACCTATCGATATTTTAGGGTGACTGAGTAATTTTCGAAATTTCTATGCATGTTTCAATTTACGATTAAGGGTACTTTTAAATGAGCTAGAGAATTCATTTTGGGCTCATATGAAGCGGAATAAAAAGCAGGGTGTCAATGTTGGTGAATGAATTATGTTTATTCATGATTGTTAGATATATAGGGAAATGAGTTTAGTTAGATGTTTTGTCCGTTATTTCGTCAGTGGAACGTGTTGTGAACTATTTTTGAGGCAATTTCGGACATTTCGACTTGTGCAATGACCAAGCATGTGGAAAATGTAGGAAGAGTTCGACAAAAGTTGAGGGATATTAAAATGCTATTTCCAATGCAAAATCGCAAGGAAGACGAAAATCGCTGGAGATCATACTTTCATAACAATAGACACTGATACCTTTAAGGCCGTTAGTAAAGTGTAGGGGGTCTCTACACTGGAAATGGGTAAAAATGAGACAGAAATGACATTTTTCAGAGTTTCAAAGTGATTCGAAGGTGAATGCAGTGCCTTTCGAGTATGACTAATATCAGAGCTGCAATTATGCCGCTCAACGAGGTGCGTAGCACTCGTTGAGCGGCTCGAGAAGTTAGATTCAATTTTCTCAACCCTTGAATTTGACCGCGCGACGGCGCGTTCCATCATTATGAACCCAATGAAGATGAACAGGTGTCGATGTTGTTGTATGAAACGAGAATTAGCTTTCGTTTTGATGTGGTATTGCGATGTTGGTTTATTTTGGTGATGATTTATATTTTATTGAGGATTTATGGTTGTTTGTTATAGTTTGGAGAAGGATTGGATTATTTAATGGCTCTGCATGAATAACTGCGACGCTATCTGATGTATGGTAATGTACAGCTCATTCACGTGATTTATTCGTGAGAACAAGAATACATTTGGTTCTTGTGGTTAGTTTGAAAAAGTATTGATAGTAATTGGATGTGACACGAAGTTGGCGGATATTTGTTGTTTTCTCTTGAAGGTTTGAAATTAATTTTAATAACGTAAGGTTATTTCTCGCTGATGCAGGTGAGTAATGTATTTTGATGTCTGAGGTGGCAATTTTTGGGGGTTATGGGAAGCCTAATTTCCCTACGTCAGGCTTTAGCGTAATTTGAAATAGCTTTGGTAGAATTTCATATATTTTTGAACCGCATGTATAATTAGAATTTGGAATTAGGCTCATGTAATATAAATGAGTTATATGTAACATGTAATGTATTCTGGTAGAATGAAGGAACATATTTATAGTCTTGTAAGCATTTTTGACCTTAGGTGAATTCGTGATTTAATATTAAAATATCATTCTCCCAGGATTCTGTATATAATATTGTGAAGAAAGTTTCAGTCGCGCTTCATATAAGGGAATTATGTAATTTTAAGTTTTGTTTGAGGTGAAGCTATATAATTGTGAGTAGGAAAGGTTAAATGACTTTGTGTAAATTGATGAGAACCAAGGGATGGACGCTAACTTGAATGGAATACAACATGAGTGGTTAAAAATTAAACCAAAGAATTGGATACATGAGGTTATAGAGTCAGGTTGGGATAAAATTGGTTATGTTAGGTTTCATTAGACTAGGTTGGGTTAGATTATTTTAGGTTGGGTTGAGTTGGTTATATTAATTTGGGTTTGGTTGGGAAGTGATTGGTGAACTTATTGGTTGAATTGTGATTGGTGTAGTCATTTTATAAGAGTAGATGTGATTGATTTGTTGAGGTTGTGTTACTCATGAAAAATGTTAGTTACCCCTCAAAGCTGTGCTCCTGCAGCGCATATCTTCAGTTATTCGGATATAGACCAAGAAAATTCCCAGAAAGAAAAGAGTGTAACCGATGTCTCTTAGATACGCGTTGAAATTTGAGAGATCACCGTCTGTGGAATGATTTTTGAAGTGTAAAAATGGCCATGTTACGTTTTGAAATGGCAATGGTGTCGGAGAATCAATTCATTTTGATGTTTGAAAGGTTAAAATAGAGCTTAGAGTAAAATGTACTGTATACTTATCGATTTGTGACTTGAGACGATGGTGTATCTGATTGTGTTGGCTAATTGTGGTTATTTTTAAAAGTGTGCTTGGCATGTATTTGTGTATATGTGTGTCTGTGTGTGTGTGGGAGTGTGTGTACGAGTGTGAATGTTTGGGGTTATGAGGTGTGGGAGTGTGTGTTTGTGTGTGTGTGTGGTCCGCCCCGGTCTGTGCTGGTTTCTGCGCGCCCGGCGGACCCTTTGCGAAAATCCGGTGAAAAAACTAAGACCCATACGCGCACCGATTCGAAGAAGGATGAACACCACTTACCCTAGGGGCCGCGCTGGCGTTCACCGAAATGGTGTATACCCCGACGTGTCGTCCATGAATAGGGTAGCCCCTCGAACGCGTCGTCGCAGCGCCTTCAAATTTGGCAGGCACATAAAAGGCCTTTTGGACATGAACCTAAGCTTTTTTCTTTCAGATCGGGCGAGAACTTTTCCTTTAATGGCGGTTCAAAGGTCAAAAATCGACCAAAATGGGTCATTTTCAAACTGCTGCCAAACACCCATAGAATGCCTCTAGGCGGCTATAATTTCAGCGTGTGGTAGACGAAACAATGGAGCATGCGCCAACGTTGCCATTTTGCGATCCGTTCGTAAAAAGTACCCCTCTTTGCCCCTCAAAGTTGACGAAAAATTTTTAGGGTAATTTTGACGAAATTTGGAGAATTTTTTTGAGAAAACCACGCACTTTTAAACTTTCAAACTTTGATAGCTCGTACATTTCCAAAAGTTCTACGCCTCATGAAATCAACGGCTCTCGAAACGATCAAGTTTCTACACAACTTCGGGTCAAAGTTTTCCTAAAAAATTTGGGACAATTTTGGTGAGGCGGGAGTTTTGTCCTGAGTTCGACGGCAATACCTGTGACTCTCAAACTTTGTAGTCTCGTTCAGAAAGCTTTGTAATATACCCAGCGAGTTTTACAGAGTGCCAGCTATGAAAACTTGAGTGGTGCGCAACTTTGAAGTTCAAGTAAAAAAACGCGTTTTTTATAAGGTCATTTTCGAACGCCAGTTCTGACGTTGTTTGATTGATTGGTGACTTGAAAATTTGATACGACCTAGTTTTAACCTTTTTCTCAAAGTTATCAAGTTTACAGTTCATCATGAGCAAAACTTTTCTCAAAAAATAGTTCCAAACACAACCCCCAACACCCCCAAAAAACGTTCCCAACATGTTTTTGGAAAATGGGGGTGACCTACGAAAAACTTCATTTAACACTTTGTGCTCGGTTTTTCGTCGTGCATTCAAAAGTTTTTGGGCTGGTTGAATTTCGGCTTCGTTTGAGCGTGAGACATTATTTTCACTTTTCCAGGCCATTTTTGCCTTTCCTTCGCCCCTGAAGCCCACTTCCTCACCTTCGAGAGAGCTGAAAATCACTTGAAAGATGCGTCTTGAAGAGATTTTTCGATTGTTACTCGTGTCTCAAAGTTGTAGGCCTTCAACTTTTTGTTTAAATTTTAAAAAACATCAAACCTTAGGGAGGAATCCCGAAAATTGACAAATCTAGCGCAAAAATTGGATACCGATCCAGCTTGTAATGAAGTCTCCAGAATGCGAATTTTTTTTAATGACTGAATTTGGGGCCTGAAATGGAACTTTATTGAGTTTAAATGTTTTATATGGCTGCCCATTTTCATGAACTTGGTGCTGTGTGGTTTTCGATTGCAAAACATTATATTTAAATGAATTGTCGAAGTTCAAAGTTTTTCCTGATTTTTTTGTCATTCTAGGCGGTTTTGCGTACTTTTAAGAGTTGTACTGTGTTGTTAGAGTTGAAATAAATTTATTAGGACTCGCAAGTCAACCTTCTAAGTGGCTTATTTCACCTTGAAATTCTTATAACTTGTTTACATGACGCGTAATTCATTAATTTCAGGGATTTATAGTGGTTTCACAGGAAATTTAATAGAGAGCAAATGTGTTTAAAATAGGCGATTTACCTTATGGTAGCATTATTTTACTTCCAACAAGTTTTGGTAGGGAAAAAAATTTTGGTTCTGGGATGAAATTTTGCCCAAGTCGAGAAAGTATTTATGCTTGGCCATGTCGAATTGCAATATGTGAATGAGGTTCACAATTTGAGGCTCAAATCTTCTGCTGCTTGTAAAAGTTGTAATGTAAAAGATGTTCACAGAGTTTCACCTACTGGTATGGCCTAAATTGTCCCCATAATCGTAATAGGTAAGTCAATTGACGTCAAATATAAGTGATATTTGTAATCGATTTGTTAACCCTCGAAAAAATTTTCTTCGGAATTCTTAGAAAATTATTTAAATGGTATACTCTTTGATGAAATATTGCTTTTAAATGTAGAATTCGATAGTTAGGAGAATACATACTACCGTACATTAATGAAAGAATGCATGGTAATGTAAGGAAGATAAAGCTTGTAATTATTTACCAGATTATCCAAGAAGCAAGGAATGAATGCTCGAGGTTATCTGAATGTAATATTTTCGAACATTTTGTAATATTTTGTCTCGTACGTCGGGAAGTGTAACTTCTGGTAGGTGTTGAAGAGATTTGGATTTTGGCTAGTGAAATTCACGCAAAATTAACGTACTGGTATGGCTGAAGGTGTGACCATGATAGTAGTCGCAAAGTAATGAGAGGTCAAACATGCAAAGTGATTAATTTTTGACGCGAAAAATTTGTCGCAGGTGAAGACCTATCCATTATGATAGAAATGTGATTATTTTGCCCCCCATTTTTGCGGTATCTGTAATTATTTGTAGTGTTTATTGTTTGCAACGAAAACAAAGCGCATTCTTAAGACTTCCAACTGCATTTGGTATTCGATGGTCGAATTACTCCTGAGAGACGCGGACTGGCGTATGGCCTTTATGACCTTGATACCAAGCAAGATGGATACAAAATAGTTATTACTTGTTTATATAACTCCTTTCTATTCATGTATAACTCATTTATGTATGTCAAGCTTCGTTGTTAGTTGAATCTTTGCCTTAAATACTTAGATATTGAGTGAAGTAGGAACAGCATTTTTGACTTGAGTTACCCCTCGAAGCTGTGCTTAATCAAGAGGTATGTTCAGTCATTTTGAGACACTGTACAACTTTTGGTAGTGACTTGAAAAACAAAACGAAAGCGTTGTTCGAAGCTCCATATGTCGGTGAGTTTGTGAGAAATATTTGTGGTACTACATGGAAATATTATCGGCTCATGAGTCGGAAATACCTCTGGATGAGAATTCAAGATATGAAATAACTCGCATTTTAACATAGAAAATGGTGCTAAGTTGTTTAGGCGGTTTTAAGCAGTGAAGCTATTGAATATGATGGAAGGATCGATTCTATTATGTTTTTCGGGAGGTAAATTGAACATTTACGGGTGAAATGACGAACATGAATTCATTTAGAAATTATAGGAATGGGTCATTTCACTTATTTCGATGCCGAAATTTTAATGAATCTTTAATGAGAACTCACTTTATGTATGTCAAGGTTTGTTTTTGCTTCAATGTTGTCTTTAAAGATGTAAATATTGAGTAAATACATAACAGAATTTCTTACTTGAGTTACCCCTCAAAGCTCTTCCTGGAGCAGTGCATGTTTTCAGTTATTTTGAGATACACAATGTCTCTTCTTGGAAAGAAAATTGAATTTCGATGTTCGACAAATCACTAATTTCACTTAGATCATGGTAGCAGTTTGCAGGAAGCGTGCGGCGTGATGTAGGGAGGCGATAGCAATTTTTTTCGTGTGGAGAAAGTGATATTGAGTTATATTGATAGGTAATGGGTTTGCTTTCATTGTCAATGATGATGCATTGGTGAACGCGGTTATCAATGGAGTGTAGTTTGAATTAGGCATATCATTTGTTGTGCATTGCAGGTAGATGTTCGGAATTTTGATACAATGTACATATGTATGTCTGTTTATGCTGACATTTTGAGAACTGACCTATCGATATTTTAGGGTGAATGAGTAATTTTCGAAATTTCTATGCATGTTTCAATTTACGATTAAGGGTACTTTGAAACGAGCTAGAGAATTCATTTTGGGCTCATATGAAGCGGAATGAAAAGCAGGGTGTCAATGTTGGTGAATAAATTATGTTTATTCATGATTGTTAGATATATAGGGAAATGAGTTTAGTTAAATGTTTTGTCCGTTATTTCGTCAGTGGAACGTGTTGTGAACTATTTTTGAGGCAATTTCGGACATTTCGACTTGAGCAATGACCAAGCGTGTTGATAATTTAGGAAGAGTTTGAGAAAAGTTGAGGGATATTAAAATGCTATTTCCAATGCAAAATCGCAAGGAAGATAAAATCGCTGCAGATAATACTTTCATAACCATACAGACTGATGCCTTCAAGCCCGTTAGTAAACTGTAGGGGGTAACTACACTGAAACTGGGAAGGAATGAGACAGAAATGACATTTTTCAGAGTTTCAAAGTGATTCGAAGGTGAATGCAGTGCCCTTCGAGTATGACTAATTTAAGAGCTGCAATTTTGCCGCTCAACGAGGTGCGTAGCACTCGTTGAGTGGCTCCAGAATTCAGATTTAATGTTTTCAAGCCTTGAATTTGATCGCGCGACGGCGCGTTCCCTCATTGTGAACCCAATGAAGATGAACAGGTGTCGATGTTGTTTTATTAAACGAGAATTATCTTTCGTTTTGATGTGGCATTGCGATGGCATTTTTATTTTATGATGATTTTTATGTTATTGAGGATGAATGATTGTTTTGTTGTACACTGGAGCAGGATTGGATGATTTAAGGGCTCTGCATGAATAAGTGAGACGCCATCTGATGTATGTAAATGTAACGCTCATTCGCATCATTTATTTGTGGAAAGAAAGATATACAGTATTGGGTTTTTGAGGTTCGTTTCAGAAATTATTGATAGTAATTGGATGTGTCAAGAAGTTGGTGAATATTTTGCGTTTTTTGTGGAATATTTGAAATGAATTTTCAGAACGAAAGGATATTGTTCCCATACGAAAGCGAGTTATCAATTTTGAAATGAGAAGTGGCTATTTTTGTGGGTTTCGGGAAGACTAATTTTCGTGCGTCTGGCTTTGAGGGGATTTTGAATAGCTTTAGTAGAATTTCATTATTTTTTGAACCGCATGTATAAGTAAAATTTGGAATGAGGCTGATGTAATTGAAATTAGTTATAGGTAACATGTAATGTGTTCTGGTGGGATGAACGAACATATTGATAGTCTTGTAAGCATTTTTGACCTTAGGGGAATTCGTGATTTAACATGAAAATGTCATTCTCCCAGGATTCTGTATATAATATTGTTAAGAAAGTTTCAGTCGCGCTTCATATAAGGGATTTATGTAATTTTAAGTTTTGATTTAGGTGAAGCTATATAATTTTGAGTAGGAAAGGTTAAATGACTTTGTGTAAATTGCTGAGAAACAAGGGATTGACGGTAAGTTAAATGGAATACAATAAGAGTGGTGAAAAATTAAACAAAAAAATTGGATACATGAGGTTATAAAGGCAGGTGGGGATAAAATTGGTTATGTTAGGTTTGATTAGACTAGGTTGGGTTAGATTACTTTAGGTTGGGTTGAGTTGGTTATATTAGTTTGGGTTTGGTTCGGAAGTGATTGGTGAACTTATTGGTTGAATTGTGATTGGTGTAGTCATTTTATAAGAGTAGATCTGATTGATTTGTTGAGGTTGTGTTACTCATGAAAAATGTTAGTTACCCCTCAAAGCTCTTCTCCTGCAGCGCATATTTTCAGTTATTCGGATATACACCGTGAAAGTTCCCCAAAACAAAAGAAATTTGAAAATTCACTGTGTAACCGATGTCTCTTAGATCCGTGTGAAAATTTGAGAGATCACGGTCTGTGAAATGATTTTTAAACTGTAAATATGGGCTTAGGATACGTTTTTATTTGGTATTTGGGAATGGTGTGGGAAAATCAATTGATTTTGGTGTTTTAAAGGTAAACGTAGAACTTCGAGGGGAATTCATTGTACACATCGGTTTGTGATTTGAGACGATGGTGTATCTGATTGTGTTGGCCAATTGTGGTTATTTTTTAAAGTGTGCCCTACATGTGTATGTGTATATGTGTGTCTGTGGGTGTGGGGGTGTGTGTAGGAGTGTGAGCGTCTGGGTTTTGATGTGTTTGTGTGTGTGTGGGTGTGTGTGTGTGTGGTCCGCCCCGGTCTGTGCTGGTTTCTGCGCGCCCGGCGGACCCGTTGCGATAATCCGGTGAAAAAACCAAGACCCATACGCGCACCGATTCGAAGAAGGATGAACACCACTTACCCTAGGGGCCGCGCTGGCGTTCACCGAAATGGTGTATACCCCGACGTGTCGTCCATTTATAGGGTAGCCCCTCGAACGCGTCGTCGCAGCGCCTTCAAATTTGGCAGGCACATAAAAGGCCTTTTGGACACGAACCTAAGCTTTTTTCTTTCAGATCGGGCGAGAACTTTTCCTTTAATGGCGGTTCAAAGGTCAAAAATCGACCAAAATGGGTCATTTTCAAACTGCTGCCAAACACCCATAGAATGCCTCTAGGCGGCTATAATTTCAGCGTGTGGTAGACGAAACAATGGAGCATGCGCCAACGTTGCCATTTTGCGATCCCTTCGTAAAAAGTATCCCTCTTTGCCCCTCAAAGTTGACGAAAAATTTTTAGGGTAATTTTGACGAAATTTGGAGAATTTTTTTGAGAAAACCACGCACTTTTAAACTTTCAAACTTTGATAGCTCGTACATTTCCAAAAGTTCTACGCCTCATAAAATCAACGGCTCTCAAAACGATCAAGTTTCCACACAACTTCGGGTCAAAGTTTTCCTAAAAATTTTTGGACAATTTTGGTGAGGCGGGACTTTTGTCCTGAGTTCGACGGCAATACCTGTGGCTCTCAAACTTTGTAGTCTCGTTTAGAAAGCTTTGTAATATACCCAGCGAGTTTTACAGAGTGACAGCTCAGAAAACTTGAGTGGTGCGCAACTTCAAAGCTGAAGTAAAAAAACGCGTTTTTTAAAAGGTCATTTTCGACCGCCAGTTGTGACGTTGTTTGATTGATTGGTGACTTGAAAATTTGATACGACCTAGTTTCAACCTTTTTCTCAAAGTTATTAGGTTTACAGTTCATCATGAGCAAAACTTTTTTCAAAAAATGGTTCCGAACACAACCCCCAACACCCCCAAAAAATGTTCCGAACATGTTTTAGGAAAATGGGGGCGATCTACGGAAAACTTCATTTAACATTTTCTGCTCGGTTTTTTGTCGTGCATCCAAAAGTTTTTGGGCAGGTTGAATTTCGGGTTTGTTTGAGCGTGAGACATTATTTTCACTTTTCCAGGCCATTTTTGCCTTTCCTTCACCCCTGAAGCCCACTTCCTCACCTTCGAGGGAGCTGAAAATCACTTGAAAGATGCGTCTTGAGGAGATCTTTCGATTGATACTCGTGTCTCAAAGTTGTAGGCCTTCAACTTTTTCTTCAAATTTGAAAAAACATCAAACCTTAGGGAAGAATCGCGAAAATTTGCCAATCTAGCGCAAAAACTGGATACCAATCCACCTTGTATTGAAGTCTCCAAAATGCGAATTTTTTTTAATGACTGAATTTGGGGCCTGAAATGGAACTTTATTGAGTTTAAAGGTTTTATATGGATGCCCATTTTCATGAACTTAATGCTGTGATGTTTTCGATTGCGAAACAATATATTTGAATGAATTATTAAACTTAAAAGTTTTTTCGGATTTTTTGTTCATTCTAGACGGTTTTGCGTATTTTTAAGAGTTGTACTGTGTTGTTAGAGTTGAAATAAATTTATTAGGACTCGCAAGTCAACCTTCTAAGTGGCTTATTTGACCTTGAAATTCTTATAACTTTTTTACATGACGCGTAATTCATTAATTTCAGGGATTTATAGTGGTTTCACAGGAAATTTTATGGAGAGCAAATGTGTTTAAAATAGGCGATTTACCTTATGGTAGCATTATTTTACTTCCAACATGTTTTGGTAGGGACAAAAAATTTTGGTTCTGGGATGAAATTTTGCCTAAGTCGACAGAATTTGGATCCATTTCGATGTCTAATTGCAATATGTCAATGAGGTACAGAATTTGAGGCTCAAATCTTCTGCTGCTTGTAAAAGTTGTAATGTAAAAGAATATCACAGAGTTTCACCTACTGGTATGGCCTAAAGTGTCCCCATAATCGTAATAGGTAAGTCAATTGACGTCAAATATAACTGATATTTGTAATCGATTTGTTAACCCTCGAAAAAATTTTCTTCGGAATTCTTAGAAAATTATTTAAATGGTATACTCTTTGATGAAATATTGCTTTTAAATGTAGAATTCGATAGTTAGGAGAATACATACTACCGTACATTAATGAAAGAATGCATGGTAATGTAAGGAAGATAAAGCTTGTAATTAGTTACCAGATTATTCAAGGTGCAAGGAATGAATGCTCGAGGTTATCTGAATGTAATATTTTCGAACATTTTGTAATATTTTGTCTCGTACGTCGGGAAGTGTAACTTCTGGGAGGTGTTGAAGAGATTTGGATTTGGGCTAGTGAAATTCACGCAAAATTAACGTACTGGTATGGCTGAAGGTGTGACCATGATAGTAGTCGCAAAGTAATGAGAGGTCAAACATGCAAAGTGATGACTTTTTGACGCGAAAAATTTGTCGCAAGTGAAGACCTATCCGTTATGATAGAAATTGGATTATTTTGCTCACCATTTTTGCGGAATTCCAACAAGATGGATACAAAATAGTTATTATTTGTTTAAATAACTCCTATTTATTAATGTATAACTCATTTATGTATGTCAAGCTTCGTTGTTACTTGAATCTTTGGCTTAAATACTTAGATATTGAGTGAAGTAGGAACAGCATTTTTGACTTGAGTTACCCCTCGAAGCCGTGCTTAATCAGGAGGTATGTTCAGTCATTTTGAGACACTGTACAACTTTGGATAGTGACTTGAAAAACAAAACGTAAGCTCCGTTCAAAGTTCCATATGTCGGTGAGGGTTGAGAAATATTTGTGGTACTAAATGGAAATATTATCGGCTCATGAGTCGGAAATGCCTGTGTATGAGAATTAAAGATATGAAATAACTCGCATTTTAACATAGAAAATGGTGCAAAGTTGTTTAGGCGGTGTTAACCAGTGAAGCTATTGAATATGACGGAAGGATCGATTCTATTATGTTTTTCGGGAGGGAAATTGAACATTTACGGGTGAAATGACGAACATGAATTTATTTAGAAATTATAGGAATGGGTCATTTCACTTATTTCGATGCCGAAATTTGAATGAATCTTTAATGAGAACTCACTTGATGCATGTCAAGCTTCGTTTTTGCTTCAATGTTGTCTTTAAAGATGTAAATATTGAGGAAATGCAGAACAGAATTTCTTACTTGAGTTACCCCTGAAAGCTCTCCCTTGAGCAGTGCATGTTTTCAGTTAGTTTGAGATGCACAATGTCTCTTCATGGAACGAAAACTTAAATTTGATGTTTGCTAAATCACTCATTTCGCATAGATTATGGTTGCAGTTTGCACGAAGCGTGCGGTCTGATGTAGGGAGACGATAGCACTTTTTTCGTGTGGAGAAAGTGATATTGAGTTATGTTGATAGGTAATGGGGTTTGCTTTCATTGTAAATGATGATGCATTGGTGAACTCGGTTGTCAATGGAGTGTAGTTTGAATTAGGCATATCATTTTTTTGTACATTGCAGGTAGATGCTCGAAATTTTGATACAATGTACATATGTATGTCTGTCTATGCTGACATTTTGAGAATGGACCTATCGATATTTTGGGGTGAATGAGTAATTTTCGAAAATTGTATGCGTGTTTAAATTTACGATGAAGGGTACTTTGAAAGCAGGTAGAGAATTCATTTTGGGCTCATATGAAGCGGAGTCAAAAGCAGGGTGCGAATGTTGTTGATTATATTATGTTTATTCATAATTGTTTGATATATGGAGAAATAAGTTGTGTTAAATGTTTTGTCCGTTATTTCGTCAGTGGAACGTGTTGTGAACTATTTTTGTGGCAATGTCGGACATTTCGACTTGTGCAATGACGAAGCATGTGGAAAATTTAGGAAGAGTTAGACAAAAACGTTGAGGGATATTAAAATGGTATTTCCAATGCAAAAACGCATAAAAGACGAGAACCGGTGCAGATAATACTTTCATAACCATACAGACTGATGCCTTTAAGCCCGTTAGTAAACTGTAGGGGGTAACTACACTGAAAATGTGTATAAATGAGACAGAAATGGCATTTTTTTAGTTTTAAAGTTTTTCTAGGGTAAATCTCGTGCCCCTCGAGTGTGACTAATATAAGAGGTACAATTATGCCGCTCTGCGAGGTGCGTAGCACTCGTAGAGCGGCGCAAGAACTCAAATTTCATTTTCTCAACCTTCGAATTTGACCGCGCGACGGCGCGTCCCATCATTATGAACCCAATGAAGATGAACAGGTGTCGATGTTCTTGTATGAAACGAGAATTAGCTTTCGTTTGGATGTGGTATTGCGATGTTTGTTTATTTTGGTGATGATTTATATGTTATTGAGGATTTATGGTTGTTTGTTATAGATTGGAGAAGGATTGGATTATTTAAAGGCTGTGCATGAATGACTGCGACGCTATCTGATGTATGGTAATGTACAGCTCATTCACATGATTTATTCGTGAGAACAAGAATATATTTGGTTCTTGTGGTTAGTTTGAAAAAGTATTGATAGTAATTGGATGTGACACGAAGTTGGTGGATAATTGTTGTTTTCTCTTGAAGGTATGAAATGAATTTTAAGAACGAAGGTTTTTTCTCGCTGATGCAGGTGAGTAATGTATTTTGATGTCTGAGGTGGCAATTATTGGGGGTTATGGGAAGCCTAATTTCCCTACGTCAGGCTTTGGCGGAATTTGAAATAGCTTTGGTAGAATTTAATTTATTTGTGAACCGCATCTATAATTAGAATTTGGAATGAGGCTCATGTAATTTAAATTAGTTATAGGTAACATGTAATGTATTCTGGTAGAATGAAGGAACATATTTATAGTCTTGTAAGCATTTGTGACCTTAGGTGAATTCGTGATGTAATATTAAAATATCATTCTCCCAGGATTGTGTGTATAATATTGTGAAGAAAGTTTCAGTCGCGCTTCATATAAGGGAATTATGTAATTTTAAGTTTTGTTTGAGGTGAAGCTATATAATTGTGAGTAGGAAAGGTTAAATGACTTTGTGTAAATTGATGAGAACCAAGGGATGGACGCTAAGTTGAATGGAATACAACATGAGTGGTTAAAAATTAAACCAAAGAATTGGATACATGAGGTTATAAAGTCAGGTTGGGATAAAATTGGTTATGTTAGGTTTCATTAGACTAGGTTGGTTTAGATTATTTTAGGTTGGGTTGAGTTGGTTATATTAATTTGGGTTTGGTTGGGAAGTGATTGCTGAACTTATTGGTTGAATTGTGATTGGTGTAGTCATTTTATAAGAGTAGATGTGATTGATTTGTTGAGGTTGTGTTACTCATGAAAAATGTTAGTTACCCCTCAAAGCTCTGCTCCGGCAGTGCATATCTTCAGTTATTCGGATATAGACCAAGAAAATTCCCAGAAAGAAAAGAAATGTCAGACTTCAGTGTGTAGCCAATGTCTCTTCGATACGCGTTGAAATTTGAGAGATCGCCGTCTGTGGAATGGTTTTTGAACTGTAAATATGGCCATGTTACGTTTTTATATGGCAATGGTGTCGGAGAATGAATTGATTATGGTGTTTGAAAGTTGAACATAGAAATTGAAGTGAAATACATTGTACACATCGGTTTGTGATTTGAGACGATGGTGTATCTGATTGTGTTGGCCAATTGTGGTTATTTTTTAAAAGTGTGCTTGGCATGTCTATGTGTATATGTGTGTCTGTGGGTGTGGGAGTGTGTGTAGGAGTGTGAGCGTCTGGGTTTTGATGTGTTTGTGTGTGTGTGGGTGTGTGTGTGTGTGGTCCGCCCCGGTCTGTGCTGGTTTCTGCGCGCCCGGCGGACCCGTTGCGATAATCCGGTGAAAAAACCAAGACCCATACGCGCACCAATTCGAAGAAGGATGAACACCACTTACCCTAGGGGCCGCGCTGGCGTTCACCGAAATGGTGTATACCCCGACGTGTCGTCCATGAATAGGGTAGCCCCTCGAACGCGTCGTCGCAGCGCCTTCAAATTTGGCAGGCACATAAAAGGCCTTTTGGACACGAACCTAAGCTTTTTTCTTTCAGATCGGGCGAGAACTTTTTCTTTAATGGCGGTTCAAAGGTCAAAAATCGACCAAAATGGGTCATTTTCAAACTGCTGCCAAACACCCATAGAATGGCTCTAGGCGGCTATAATTTCAGCGTGTGGTAGACGAAACAATGGAGCATGCGCCAACGTTGCCATTTTGCGATCCGTTCGTAAAAAGTATCCCTCTTTGCCCCTCAAAGTTGACGAAAAATTTTTAGGGTAATTTTGACGAAATTTGGAGAATTTTTTTGAGAAAACCACGCACTTTTAAAGTTTCAAACTTTGATAGCTCGTACATTTCCAAAAGTTCTACGCCTCATAAAATCAACGGCTCTCGAAACGATCAAGTTTCCACACAACTTCGGGTCAAAGTTTTCCTAAAAATTTGTGGACAATTTTGGTGAGGCGGGAGTTTTGTCCTGAGTTCGACGGCAATACCTGTGGCTCTCAAACTTTGTAGTCTCGTTTAGAAAGCTTTGTAATATACCCAGCGAGTTTTACAGAGTGCCAGCTTAGAAAACTTGAGTGGTGCGCAACTTTAAAGTTGAAGTAAAAAAACGCGTTTTTTCAAAGGTCATTTTCGACCGCCAGTTGTGACGTTGTTTGATTGATTTGTGACTTGAAAATTTGATACGATCTAGTTTTAATCTTTTTCTCAAAGTTATCAAGTTTACAGTTCATCATGAGCGAAACTTTTCTCAAAAAATGGTTCCAAACACAACCCCCAACACCCCCCAAAAAATGTTCCGAACATGTTTTTGGAAAATGGGGGCGATCTACGGAAAACTTCATTTAACATTTTCTGCTCGGTTTTTTGTCGTGCATTCAAAAGTTTTTGGGCAGGTTGAATTTCGGGTTTGTTTGAGCGTGAGACGTTATTTTCACTTTTCCAGGCCATTTTTGCCTTTCCTTCGCCCCTGAAGCCCACTTCCTCACCTTCGAGGGAGCTGAAAATCACTTGAAAGATGCGTCTTGAGGAGATCTTTCGATTGATACTCGTGTCTCAAAGTTGTAGGCCTTCAACTTTTTCTTCAAATTTGAAAAAACATCAAACCTTAGGGGGGAATCGCGAAAATTGGCAAATCTAGGGCAAAAACTGAATACCGATCCACGTTGTAATGAAGTCTCCAGAATGCGAATTTTTTTTAATGACTGAATTTAAGGCCTGAAATGGAACTTTATTGAGTTTAAAGGTTTTACATAGATGCCCATTTTCATGAACTTAATGCTGTGGTGTTTTCGATTGCGAAACAATATATTTAATTGAATTATTGAAGTTAAAAGTTTTTCCCGATTTTTGGTTTATTCTAGACAATTTTGCGTATTTTTAAGAGTTGTACTGTGTTGTTAGAGTTGAAATAAATTTATTAGGACTCGCAAGTCAACCTTCTAAGTGGCTTATTTCACCTTGAAATTCTTATAACTTTTTTACATGACGCGTAATTCATTAATTTCAGGGATTTATAGTGGTTTCACAGGAAATTTTATAGAGAGCAAATGTGTTTAAAATAGGCGATTTACCTTATGGTAGCATTATTTTACTTCAAACAAGTTTTGGTAGGGAAAAAAAATTTTGGTTCTGGGATGAAATTTTGCCTAAGTCGAGAAAGTATTTATGCTTGGCCATGTCTAATTGCAATATGTCAATGAGGTACAGAATTTGAGGCTCAAATCTTCTGCTGCTTGTAAAAGTTGTAATGTAAAAGATGTTCACAGAGTTTCACCTACTGCTATGGCCTAAAGTGTCCCCATAATCGTAATAGGTAAGTCAATTGACGTCAAATATAACTGATATTTGTAATCGATTTGTTAACCCTCGAAAAAATTTTCTTCGGAATTCTTAGAAAATTATTTATATGGTATACTCTTTGATGAAATATTGCTTTTAAATGTAGAATTCGATAGTTAGGAGAATACATACTACCGTACATTAATGAAAGAATGCATGGTAATTTAAGGAAGATAAAGCTTGTAATTAGTTACCAGATTATTCAAGGTGCAAGGAATGAATGCTCGAGTTAACCTTAATGTAATATTTTCGAACATTTTGAAATATAATGTCTTGTCTGTCGGGAAGAGGAAGTTCTTGGAGGTGTTGAAGAGATTGGGATTTTGGGTAGTGAAATTCACGCACAATTCACCTACTCGTTTGGCTGAAGGTGTGACCATGATAGTATTCGCAAAGTAATGGGAGGTCAAACATGGAAAGTGATTAATTTTCGACGCAAAAATTTGTCGCAACTAATGACCTATCAGTTATCATAGAAATTGTATTATTTTGGCTTCCATTTTTGCGGTATGTGTAATTATTTGTAGTGTTTATTGTTTGCAACGAAAACAATGCGCATTCTTAATACTTCCAACTGCATTTGGTATTCGATGGTCGAATTACTCCTGAGAGACGCGGACTGGCGTATGGCCTTTATGACCTTGATACCAAGCAAGATGGATACTAAATATTTATTACTTGTTGATATAACTCCTTTCTATTCATGTATAACTCATTTATGTATGTCAAGCTTCGTTGTTACTTGAATCTTTGCCCTAAATACTTAGATATTGAGAGAAGTAGGAACAGCATTTTTTACTTGAGTTACCCCTCGAAGCCGTGCTTAATCAAGAGGTATGTTCAGTCATTTTGAGACACTGTACAACTTTTGGTAGTGACTTGAAAAACAAAACGAAAGCGTTGTTCAAAGCTCCATATGTCGGTGAGTTTTTGAGAAACATTTGTGGTACTACATGGAAATATTATCGGCTCATGAGTCGGAAATACCTCTGGATGAGAATTCAAGATATGAAATAACTCGCATTTTAACATAGAAAATGGTGCTAAGTTGTTTAGGCGGTGTTAACCAGTGAAGCTATTGAATATGATGGAAGGATCGATTCTATTATGTTTTTCGGGAGGTAAATTGAACATTTACGGGTGAAATGACGAACATGAATTTATTTAGAAATTATAGGAATGGGTCATTTCACTTATTTCGATGCCGAAATTTGAATGAATCTTTAATGAGAACTCACTTGATGCATGTCAAGCTTCGTTTTTGCTTCAATGTTGTCTTTAAAGATGTAAATATTGAGGAAATGCAGAACAGAATTTCTTACTTGAGTTACCCCTGAAAGCTCTCCCTTGAGCAGTGCATGTTTTCAGTTAGTTTGAGATGCACAATGTCTCTTCATGGAACGAAAACTTAAATTTGATGTTCGCTAAATCACTCATTTCGCATAGATCATGGTTGCAGTTTGCACGAAGCGTGCGGTCTGATGTAGGGAGGCGATAGCACTTTTTTCGTGTGGAGAAAGTGATATTGAGTTATGTTGATAGGTAATGGGTTTGCTTTCATTGTAAATGATGATGCATTGGTGAACTCAGTTATCAACTGAGTGTAGTTTGAATTAGGCATATCATTTTTTTGTACATTGCAGGTAGATGCTCGAAATTTTGATACAATGTACATATGTATGTCTGTCTATGCTGACATTTTGAGAATGGACCTATCGATATTTTGGGGTGAATGAGTAATTTTCGAAAATTGTATGCGTGTTTAAATTTACGATGAAGGGTACTTTGAAATCAGGTAGAGAATTCATTTTGGGCTCATATGAAGCGGAGTCAAAAGCAGGGTGCGAATGTTGTTGATTATATTATGTTTATTCATAATTGTTTGATATAGGGAGAAATAAGTTGTGTTAAATGTTTTGTCCGTTATTTCGTCAGTGGAACGTGTTGTGAACTATTTTTGTGGCAATGTCGGACATTTCGACTTGTGCAATGACGAAGCATGTGGAAAATTTAGGAAGAGTTAGACAAAAACGTTGAGGGATATTGAAATGGTATTTCCAATGCAAAAACGCATAAAAGACGAGAACCGGTGCAGATAATACTTTCATAACCATACAGACTGATGCCTTTAAGCCCGTTAGTAAACTGTACGGGGTAACTACACTGAAAATGTGTATAAATGAGACAGAAATGGCATTTTTTTAGTTTTAAAGTTTTTCTAGGGTAAATCCCGTGCCCCTCGAGTGTGACTAATATAAGAGGTGCAATTATGCCGCTCTGCGAGGTGCGTAGCACTCGTAGAGCGGCGCAAGAACTCAAATTTCATTTTCTCAACCTTCGAATTTGACCGCGCGACGGCGCGTCCCATCATTATGAACCCAATGAAGATGAACAGGTGTCGATGTTCTTGTATGAAACGAGAATTAGCTTTCGTTTGGATGTGGTATTGCGATGTTTGTTTATTTTGGTGATGATTTATATGTTATTGAGGATTTATGGTTGTTTGTTATAGATTGGAGAAGGATTGGATTATTTAAAGGCTGTGCATGAATGACTGCGACGCTATCTGATGTATGGTAATGTACAGCTCATTCACATGATTTATTCGTGAGAACAAGAATATATTTGGTTCTTGTGGTTAGTTTGAAAAAGTATTGATAGTAATTGGATGTGACACGAAGTTGGTGGATAATTGTTGTTTTCTCTTGAAGGTATGAAATGAATTTTAAGAACGAAGGTTTTTTCTCGCTGATGCAGGTGAGTAATGTATTTTGATGTCTGAGGTGGCAATTTTTGGGGGTTATGGGAAGCCTAATTTCCCTACGTCAGGCTTTGGCGGAATTTGAAATAGCTTTGGTAGAATTTAATGTATTTGTGAACC
Source organism: Morinoia aosen (assembly GCA_030386875.1). NCBI lineage: Eukaryota > Metazoa > Arthropoda > Malacostraca > Amphipoda > Talitridae > Morinoia > Morinoia aosen. The sequence continues at coordinate 16,665,218 of CM059575.1, read as the reverse complement.
GCATCTATAATTAGAATTTGGAATGAGGCTCATGTAATTTAAATTAGTTATAGGTAACATGTAATGTATTCTGGTAGAATGAAGGAACATATTTATAGTCTTGTAAGCATTTGTGACCTTAGGTGAATTCGTGATGTAATATTAAAATATCATTCTCCCAGGATTCTGTGTATAATATTGTGAAGAAAGTTCAGTCGCGCTTCATATAAGGGAATTATGTAATTTTAAGTTTTGTTTGAGGTGAAGCTATATAATTGTGAGTAGGAAAGGTTAAATGACTTTGTGTAAATTGATGAGAACCAAGGGATGGACGCTAAGTTGAATGGAATACAACATGAGTGGTTAAAAATTAAACCAAAGAATTGGATACATGAGGTTATAGAGTCAGGTTGGGATAAAATTGGTTATGTTAGGTTTCATTAGACTAGGTTGGGTTAGATTATTTTAGGTTGGGTTGAGTTGGTTATATTAATTTGGGTTTGGTTGGGAAGTGATTGGTGAACTTATTGGTTGAATTGTGATTGGTGTAGTCATTTTATAAGAGTAGATGTGATTGATTTGTTGAGGTTGTGTTACTCATGAAAAATGTTAGTTACCCCTCAAAGCTGTGCTCCTGCAGCGCATATCTTCAGTTATTCGGATATAGACCAAGAAAATTCCCAGAAAGAAAAGAGTGTAACCGATGTCTCTTAGATACGCGTTGAAATTTGAGAGATCACCGTCTGTGGAATGATTTTTGAAGTGTAAAAATGGCCATGTTACGTTTTGAAATGGCAATGGTGTCGGAGAATCAATTCATTTTGATGTTTGAAAGGTTAAAATAGAGCTTAGAGTAAAATGTACTGTATACTTATCGATTTGTGACTTGAGACGATGGTGTATCTGATTGTGTTGGCTAATTTGGGTTATTTTTAAAAGTGTGCTTGGCATGTATTTGTGTATATGTGTGTCTGTGTGTGTGTGGGAGTGTGTGTACGAGTGTGAATGTTTGGGGTTATGAGGTGTGCGAGTGTGTGTTTGTGTGTGTGTGTGTGGTCCGCCCCGGTCTGTGCTGGATAATTAACAACTAACCACTGAGGACTAAAGACTAACGCTCTGCGCATACAAAGCTCTGCTGATTTTAACTCACGAGGTTAAAATCTCTAGCTTACGCCTAAGCTGGGTGCACGTGCTAGGGACCCATTCAATTGCTATTAAGCCAGGAGAGAATTGTATAAACAAGTCTATGGATCCACTGAATCAGGTTGTGAGATTTGATCTGCTGTGTGGCCAAGGCTTAGATAGCACTTGAGGAGTTTGTGAAGATAATATGCTTTTTTGGTTGGTTGGATATATATAGCAAGGCAATGTAAATGGTATATAATTCTGCTGTAAAGATGCTGGAATGTTCTGGAAGCTTTGCTTTCAGTTGGAAGTTACAGGAATAGACACTACAGCTGGCAGCGCCACTGATCACAGACCCATCCTTATTATCTTTGATTGCAATAGTCATATAAAGACGCTGACATCCTTAAACACCGTCTGCCATTGTTCATTGTTCATTTGATTTTTGATGCAGGTCCTCAGTGTTTGCTTGATAGGCAGTGCTGGTTTCTTAATTGTAGCGTAGAGACATGGAGACTGTGGGAATATCTTTGTAGTTCACGTTGTTTTCTTGAATTCCTCCAACAGTCGTCCTGCCACTGGGAGAGGAAGAAGTAGGCTGCTGTACAATGAGTAGGGATAGTAATTTAGCATCATCTGTCGGATTGAATGTTCCTTAATGCCCAGTGTTCTGGATGTATAAGATATCAGTTTCATTTTGCGTCGGATGCTGAGGGGGTATAAATTGACTTCTAATTTACGTTTATAGGTAGGGGTGCTTTTGAGTGCACCAATCATTAGTCTGCATGGCAGCAGGATACTGTATTCGATATAGTTTATTTAGGTTTGTTATTGCTGCATTATCATATAAGAAGCAACCATAATAAATTTTTGATAAGATAGTTGCTGTAAACAAAATGTTACAATAAAACTTTAATTAACGGGCCACTGTTCTGATGCACCATTCTCGATTTAGCTTGTGGGCGGTGGTCTAATTTTTCCTCTGAAGCCATCACAGGAACTCCAAATATATGGCAACACGAGCCTTTTCCTCAGGCTGGCACGATTTGCTGCAGGGGCTCCTTCTGATCCTATGTGCGGACGTTACACATCTCTCTCGTCAGGCGACGGCGCCCGGTTATTTGTGCAACGTAAGTGTTCATTTGCGAAGGATGTAGCGGTGCTTAAATTTCTCGTCGTCATCATCTCTGAATGTGAGTGTTCTTCTCCGAGAATCCTGTATCTGGGGCTGCTCTACTTTGCCGGTGTCGATATATCCTCTCCATTCGCAAATCTCTGCACGTGCTGCTTCCGCCTCTGCCTTCGTAAAATTCCGCTGCCGCTTCATCTCCTACCTCGAGATTCAGAACTTGGGAGCCAGATCTTCACTCGCACGACTGTATATCTACCGATGATGTCGCACGTCATGGGTTCCTCTGCGGGGAAGATGGAGTGAGACCTCTGCACCGACTTCCGATGCGCCCGAGGCCTTTTCGTGTGGACAGCGCACGAGCTCGACTGCTTGCAATGGTGAGACATCGTCCATAGGTGGCGTCGAGGAGTGGTGTGTTGTAGCAGTTCATGCAGTGGCCTGCCTAGCGTATCCTTAAATAAATGTGGAGAGACATTGCCAAACTTCAAATTATTATTGCGACCTTGTTCCCTGCCTTACATTAAACTTAAATTGTTGCGGCCTTGTGCCCTGCTTTAAATTTAACTTAAATTACTGCGGCCTTGTGCCCTGTTCTACTTTGAACTTAAATTAATATTGCAGCCTTGTGCCCTGTTCTGCTTAGTATTTAGATAATTATTAGAGCTCAACTTTTCTTTAAAATTCAATTATTGCGGCCTTGCACTCTGCTCATCTTTACTTTAAAACTTGAATTACTGCGGCATCGCTCGGGCCCTGGTCAACTTTACATTTACCTTAAATAATTGCGGCCTCGTGGCCTGTTCAATTGATCAGTCGACAGTAGTCGTGGCAATTCTGGCACCGGGGAAGCGCTACTCCAGACGGTGCCCAACCGGTCTAGTCTCCACCCCTCCTGTCCATAGTTGGGATTTCCTGAACCTAACGATCTTCCCAGCGTTTCTTCAACGCTAGTTCCATTAAAGATCTTTCGTTCTATTCTCGTTTTTATCCCTGCTATTGTTGGCACGGCATATTTTTGTCACGCGTTATAAAATTATAAAATCGGCATGAAGTTTATAATCTGCGCCCCACTTATGTGCTGCAAGAATTTTCATTATACGTAAGTCTTTCCAGCAACGATTTGTAAGGTAGGTGATGTGATGGGGCCAGCTTAGGGCATGGTCGAAAACCATTCCCAAGAATTTTGTTTTGACTACAGTTTGGACTGGTTGGTTTGCTAGAATCAATGACTGATCAAACTTTGTTTTTCTTTTAGAAAAAACATTGCATTTGATATAGTATAAGAGAAGGTTAACCCCACTTTTGGAACCATCTGTCTGTACTAGACATGACCTCTTGCAGTATTGCGTGGGAATCGTGTAATGTAGGCTGCCTTGTCCATATAACAATAGTGAGGCGTCTGAGGACCGGAGCAAAGCGCTTCCCCGACCTCGTCTTCCACCGAAGCCGCATTGAAGCGTTCGGACTCAGTAAGATTCGAGTAGTAATTAGTAATTTATTTAGGTGCTCGATTTACCGTGGATGTGAGGATCCCCAATACGATAGTTCTGTTTGTTTTATTATAGTTTTGTTAACTTCACTTAACAATTGCATTCTTTTAGTTATTAGAATGATTTAAGAAATTAATTAGCAGAGGCTCTTTACTGTAGGAGCTTAGTACTGTATTGAAACTGCCTGTTTATTGCCTCACACGTCAGAGCTACGATTGGAATCTCGACAAAATAAATGATGGAAAATTGTTCCAATGTGTCGTGTTAATGTTATTTGGCACAAACTGTTTTAAAAACTAAATTTATAATTTTCTTTTTTAAATGCTATTTATGAGCAAATTGTGTGATTTCAGCTTCCGTTGAAAATTAATTTATATAACATTTTATGGCACTAGCCATTTTTAACCTGTCAGTTATGACACGCCTAAAAAAAAATCCTCATAAAAGGTGGTATTTCAATTTGAATTCGAAAGAAACTATTTTTCATCACTAAAAGCAGTAGTTTTTAGCAAATGATGCATCTTTGTTAACCGCTCCTTCATTACAATCGGATGGTAAGAACCGGGAGGCAGTTTTAAAACCACTGATCGAACCCCATCATTTCCTCAAGCATTTAAGGTGATTAATGAACCATATTCTTTAAGAACTTTATATAAGTCTCCAAATAATTCCCATGAAATTATGTATTCGTTCATACACCACAGAAATTTTTTCCTCATTCATGTAAAGGAAGAGCGAGGCCCTTCTTATCCCGTCCTGTTCAATCGATTTAATATGAACGGCTAATGATTCCAATCTAATATCTGAATCACTGCATCTAAAACCCTGAAGCCAACCTTTATTTGAAGCTATAAATTGTAGTGTCCAGAAAATTTTCCAATAATTTTTAGGAATTTTTGTTCTTATTTTAAAGTGCTGTTGTGACTCATCTCTATTTTTGTGTGGGCGATAAATTTTAATTATTCCGAAATTCACTATGAATTTCAATCGCAAATTCCTCTTTAGAAATACTCTCCCCGTTTACGATCGCTGAATACTGAGCGTTTACCCATACCCGTGTTTACTTTCGATCGTACCGATAAGTGCTAAAGCTCCGTCCCCTCTTTCTTCACAAGATCGTGTGGGTGAGTTTTTATTTTGTATGCAGCTGATATTTTTGGTAAGTGATTAGAAAAAATGCAATGGTACGCGTGGGATTTAGTTAGTAGATTTGTGCTGTGACTTATTAGTAAAAAATACATTATTAGGTCCTTCCTGTGTTAATTCGAGTTGAGTGTGATGGCGTCACCGGCTATTTCGGGTACTCAATTTCATTGTCTTTGTTCATAGCCATACCCATGCTCCGGTGTTTAGCCATAGCCATACCCACATGGTGCTTAATGCCTTCCTCTCATTGCTCTTACTGGGACCCCGACAATGAACGTGTATATTCTAAGGATGTCGGAATGGCCGAAATTTTCAGTATCGGAGGATGTGGTAATGGACGGTCAGAGGCTTGTGCGCTGCTGATGAATGAGCTGAAGATGGTCTGATAATTCTGTGAAAGTGAGGTCCGACGTTGGCTCTGGAGGGAATAACTTCGAGGAAATCTCGTGGCGAAATATAAAAAAGTCAACAGTGGGAGTTACTGTGCTGATTGCTGGCTGATGCCACTGAAGCGCTATTATCGATTGGTAGTATTTTAACTCCTTTTTAGCTTTCGAGGTATAGTCAAAAGAATACCGAAACAGTCAAAAGAATACCTGATGTTGGGACTCTGAATTATATTTAAAATAAAGAAAAAAATGGTTTATATCCTATAAAGACAGAGGTCATAAGTTCTTAAAGTGCCGTAACTTAAAGATCCTTAGCTGATAAAAGTATTTGGGTGTCACAATACCCGTGTTGCTTGTCGAACAAAAAATAATTGAGTGAAAAATGTAAAAATATATTCCCTTTGTAAAGTTATTCTCAGGTTGTCACCTTATAACAAAAAACACATGCCGTACGGTTTTGCATTGCATTTCATGCAATCGTCTGTTGAACTTAAAGTCCTGTAATATTTGGGCGTGGATGCTGTACTTTGGGAATGGTAACTTGGTCGAATTCGAAATTGTTTCAGTTCATGCCGCACCCTAAAAAAGTCTCAGTGGAGGACCTTGTAGTTGAACCGTTTTATAGTTTATAACTCAGTTAATGAAGGGAAAGGTAACTAATGAAAGAATGGTTTATGTAGCTTTATGTGAAATAATTAATTCTTAAGCCTTTTCAACTGCAACTCCGTACTACTACTTCTGATAATTTTTTGGGTGTCGTAAACAAAATGCTATGGGTAAATAAAATCAAATTACTACGGCACAAAACTTCTATAGAAACTTAAAGAATCAATTTCAAATATATTTTGGCCGTATAATTAAGAACAGAAGCTATGACGGAGGATAGCGTTGTTGCGCGTGCGTGAAACGATCTAGATACAAAAATGTAGCTTTAAGAAGCCGTTACTCACGTTTTCTTGAGTGGAAGATAAACAACCTTTGCATCGAACCATAAGAAATCATACACTTTGGCAACAGTGAGACAGCACATCATGGAAATTAATTATCTAAGCGTCATCGGAGATCATTTCTGTTCATTCAAGAATTACCCGTTACTGTAAGCTGATTTTCCGGCGGTCGTCTTTTATTCAATTTTGGATCAAGGACGCAGCTGCGGCTTTTGAACATGGCGAAATGAGTGAATGTGCGGAAAATTAAACGACATAAGAAAATATGAGGTCATCGAAGTAGTCGAGATTCTTTTGACAAACAGTGATTTTTTTCAAAATACTGTAGGATCAAGCTCTAAGATTTACCTTCGTTGAGAGTCAAAAATCAAATTTTACCCAATTTCTTATACATTAAAATTTTCTTCCACGTGTAATTCATGAGTAACAACTTGGCTGAATTTATGAAACAATGCTGCAGTTGACCAGATAAATATTGTGGGGCGGATCGTTTCCTACGATTAGATAATGATAACTACTGGGCGAGCCTGTCTGCAACTGGGCGACTCCAAGTTAGATTAACTAACACTTTGACTGCGACGTGACACACAGGTGGTTATTGAGAGGATTTTCCTAATGCTGCTGACCGAGCAGCAGTCACAAACTCAATTTTCATAAATACTTAAAGAAAAATAAAGGCACGATTTATTTAATATTCCTTATTTTCAAAATTGATTTCTGAAATTAACCCTAGTTTGAGTTGAATATTGATTTTCATTGTAACCCACCGTAATTAACGGTATCTAGCTCATACAATGGTATCAACATGTAATCATTTGCTATTTAATTCAGGAACTGATTTCGCGACGTATGGATTGAACCGTGTCTACATGCGGTGAACTGTTGTTTGCCGTAGTCGAAAGTAGAACGAACATTAGGGCTCTACTCTGAAGTCTTGTTGTTGTGCTATTCAATAATTTATTTTCACTCAAATTTCCTCAACATGCCGTACTTTGAACTAAGATGCGCAGGAAGGGCAAAAAGCAACCAACTGCTCAGCCATGCTCATTGGCAGCCCTTTTAATTTCCTACTTTTTTTGTCATTTACTAAAGTTAGTAGCTGATGAAAACTTTGTGACACATATTTCTCCCTATGCGTGGTTATTGCGATTTGAACAAACCGTCTTTCAAAAACCAGGGGAGTTAACATCTTCCACGCATAGTAGCGCATAGCTTTCCAAAATTGTTCTTTAGTGTATTCTTATCAAGAAAACTTTTATTTTAGGTTTTGCAAAAGTTTGATTGCCCCAATTTTGTATTCTTTTCTAAAGTCCTTGGCTGAGGTTGAGTATTAGCCCGAACGTACTTTTTCTATAACGCCTTTTTATATTTCGTTCCTCGCCCTTCCTCTGAGTCAAAGCCCAGGAAGATTTCACCTTATTTGCCTAATCATGACAGTTAAGTTTTTTATTAGCAGTGTTGATAATTTTATGCGTCTCAGAGCCTTTAATTTCGAATACACGAAATGACCTTAGACGAAAAGTAGGTATATAACAGCATTCGTTTTTTTTCAGACATCTACGACCATGAATGGGACCGTTAATTGTAAAGTGTGTGAGGAGTCCTTCAACTGCGCCAACCGCAAGCCCCTGGTACTGCCATGTGGGCACACGTACTGCCTCGCCTGCCTGACCGACATTGAAACTTCTGGTGACAAACTCTGCCCTGCTTGTAAAGAAGCCTGGGATTGTAATGCCTATATGCTGCCCGTCTCTTGCATGCTCATTCTAAACAATTCTGAGCGGAAAAATACCGAAGAGGATGAAAAACTTGACTATGATGTGTGTTCCTTACACTCAAATCCCTTGGAATACTGGTGCTGCAAATGCAATGTGGCCACTTGCAAGAAATGCATACCTGCGAATCATTATGCGCATGGCAACATTGCTTTTGAATCCTTGTTTGACACTGTAGAGCATGTTGACAACGTAAAGGATAAGTTTCTCCGTGAAATTGGGCCCAAAGTGCTGGCAGATATCAATGCTTCGACTGATATTTGCAAGGAAGGGATGAAAGTGATTGAACTTATCAGTGAGTCCCAAAAAACTCTATTGTCCTGCATGAAGTTCTTACAGGCCCAAGAAAAAAGCACAATTAATGTTATTGAAGGCTTAGAAATTGAAGGCAGTGCCTCAGTGAAAGGAAAACTGGAAGACCTAGCTAAAGTGATGACACGATGTGACATGCAACATTCCTCGTTGTCACAAAAAATGGAGGTGGCGTGTACGAAGCTCTCTACTCTGAATGCTGGAATAAAGGTACCGTGAGTGTCAAGCTACAATATTTCCTCATTGTTTATATTTAAGAACGGCTCGTGGTTCCAATCTCATCAGATCCCAAACGTTCCAACTAATTTATTTGATCTTCTGAAAGATCAAGTAATCTGTACCTTTAGATTTTAGTTTTCAAATGACCTAGTGAAAGAAATCGCTCGGGGCCAGGTCGGGATCATATGGCTGCCACTCTACCACATGTCAAACTAGATGCGAGCAATGAGAGACCGATGCCAAAAGTGTCTCGCAAGCAACGGTGGCCATTGGTTGGAATAAATTAATTATTGGGAATTGAAAGGAAAATTGCGCTACTATTGAAAATAAATGATTTCCTTTAAAAAATAACTGTTTTTGAGATTTTTGACTATTTTGATATTCAGCTCTATGCAAGTAAATGAAGTTAGTAATTATACTTTTAAAGACCCGCTCGCGCAATGAGCTAAATTAAATTTTTTCTTTTTTTGCGCGACAATTCCTAAACTATAATTACGACTAAAATAAAATTTTATTTGCAGAACTAGACATTTCATGCTTTCAGATTGGGCTAAGTTCAATATTTGATTAGGAATAAACATTTGAAAATCCCAACATTTTATTGTGTAACATCTTGCGTATCATGGAGGCTTTTTGATATTTCAGGTACTCCATAAAGACATTTTCGGCCCCCACCGTGACTCATCACATTGAAGAGATATTCATTTTTCCATTGCCCTTTAATAGGTCAAGTTAATTTAACCTATTAAGTGAATAAGATTGTTTCAAAATTATGTACTAATGACTTTATTCAATTAACAGTAATTCTAAATACCACTTTATAGGGTATAGCATAGTTTGATAAAATAAACCTTATTCCTGGGGAAATTTTTCTTTCTACAGCTGATGCGTGAAAACCTGAGAGACACGAAACAAGCTCTTTTGTTCGAAAAATTGAATTGGACGATTGAAGGAGAGAAAAATGCTCTGAAAATTTTGAATGTTCTGGAAACATCAAATGTCCAACCACCTCACTCTGTGACTGTGATGTCAACCCAGAGCAACCCAATTCATAGCTTGCCCGAGCTTCTTATAGCCCTTGCGAGGAAAGGATGTTCCATCCGCCTTCTGCTGCTAGACTCGTTCTTCTACGGCGTTCAGTTCTTGACCGACCACTTCAGGTTGGAGCCTGCACTTAGGGAAGACGTTGGGTGAGTATTTGTATCGTAACTTTGAGAGTTCTGTTAACTGAATTTGTGCGTCCGTTCAATGTTATTTATGTGCTCCCTTAGTGGGAATTGATTGAAAATAAGTTTTTTTAACCTCCTTGCCCTAACGAAGATTTTCAAAGAGAGGAAGGATGAAGGCACCACTTATTATGGAGTTAAAGAAAACGTGGAATTTATGTACAAAGTGTGTTTCCGGACAGGATCACTTGCGCATAGAAACTGTAAGTTGATAAGGAAGTTTTAGGAAACAATATCAAAGTTGAAGAAAAAAACGTGATGTACTGAAATGCAGGAATGCAGTGTACCGAAAAAATGGTCTTTAACAATGAGAAATATATCTTATTTCAACAAGAATAAGGTCTCACTCTCAGATCGCGATCTAAAATTTTCGCGTTGAAAGCATGAACGATAAATGTTTCAAATGACTTTTTTACATGAAACAGAACCTCTGAACAACAAACCAAACAACTTTCTCTACTTGACAAAGAATTCTGTTTTTGAAATAACATTGCTTGTCCTTCCTGAGTTTTTTCAAGAAAACTTTGCTATTCTGTGTTAATCACTGCAATTTATACAATAAAGTATATTTTGATAACATTATTGCTTTTTATAATCTTATGAAATAAATGACGTAAATGATATTCTAAGAATTTACCTGAGAAGTTCCAATTAGACCTTTCTAGTACGATACACCGAGTGGATGAATTCAGTATTTCGTGTATCTCCGTAAATACATTCTATTTGGATATCTGTCAACGCTTTTTTTTTTGTTTTCCATTTATCTTTTTTTCAAATTGTTGACGTCATGTGCCATCTTGTCTATGACGTCATGTGCACCTATGTCACTTTGTAGATGGCATCACCTTTGCGCCCTGGAATATGCATTAGAGCTACTTTCAACATTTTATGATGTTCTTGTTTTGAGTCTCTTTTTCATAAGCTCTATTGTATGGTCTCATGATTTGCAGAAAAAACTTGGCCTCATTTTACGGCTACATGGACCGAAAGGCCAACTGGCTAAAGTTGGATACAACTAAACTGAGTGAACTGGGGTTACGTCTGGACTCTGGAGCTGCAGTGACAGAGCTCAACGCAACCGTATCGAAAAACTTCGAAAAACTTGTTCAAGGTAATTTAATATTTGAGTTTTGACTTTCAATTTTTTTTCATTATTGGTTTTAGTTAATTTGCGTAAGGTCGTTATTTTTTGCTATTAAATACTTGTTAGTTCTGTTTTAGGGTCAAGTAATTTTACGTAATTGCACGATTACGCCTGAAAGAATCACGGTTTTATTTCAGGAAATATATATTCGTACTGTATTAGAAATTTTGCGCTTTGGAAAAGCCGGATGAGAACCTCGAAACAACGCTTTTAGGGCGTTTGAGTTTCGCTCACTCTCGGCATTTCATATCTGTTATAAATTTTGGGCATTCTTCGTAACGTAACATAACAAAGTGCTCTAGCAGAAGAATTAAAGACATAAATGGCTATTTTGAATCCTTATAGGCATGAAATTACATCGATATCCGAATTTGTCATTTTTTACATTAAATTATTCACTTAATTAATGCCGCATCAAATTATAAGAAACACTGACTTGTCATTAAAATTTATATTGCCTAGATTACTGTTAATCAAATCATTCGTTATTTACGAAAACATTATTCATATTATTTATCTAGTTTTACAATAGTTTCACCCGTACTCTAACTGAAATAATATCGACATTTTTGAAAACATGAAGCAAATACTTCCTGAGACAGAAAAAGGAAATATGCTCAAATTCCCCAAGTATTTCATGGTCAATGCCCCAAATTGTTGAATAAGGGCTTTAGAATTAAATATGCTTCCTTCACTCAGTTTCAGAGCTCGTAATGTTCACTTCAATCCAATGATGATTGTTATTTCCATTCACAATTGTTCTAAAATTGAAATATTTTATGGATTTTCAGGAATGAATCGCCCAGCTCCAACATCGACGATGGCACGAAATCCAAGAGCTGCTAACGCACAGCAACAGGCAGTGGTCGGAAAAACTGGTAAGTTCGTCCATCTATAGAAATTTACTGACGTATTCCCGGAATAATATTTATGCTAAAGTGTCATCTCCCATTAAGTTCCAATAAAAAGGAAATTAGCCTCCCATACAATTTTCAGGGTTTTCATTTGTATTCAAAATCGGTAATGCACGAGTGAACTCATTTCAAACGTTGGTGTAGGTTAAACTGTCAGAAGTCTTATATTTTGCAGAGAAAATGTCCTCCAAATATGAAAAATAAGAAAGAAGTAATCTTGTTGCATGAACCCACTCGGCAAAACAAGCAAAGAATTTCTTAAAGAAAGTTTGCCCGAACTTTACACTTCCTCGAGCGTATGGGCTTAACCTCTTACTATATGAAATTTTTAAAAGAGTATAAGTTATTTTGGAAAGGCTTACGGTGACAACACCAAACGTGATACAAATGAAGCTCGTTGTTTTCTTCTATTCAACGCAAAAAAAATTCTGCAAAAGAAGCACAATCAAGTCGTCAATATAATTATTCGTACATTTTAGGAGTGAATTCAAATTCTAATTTCCCATTTAAAGAATCAACAGAACTTTCAATTAATTGTAACCTATTATTCCAGCCTTCAAGTAACAGAATAATTTTACAGTACAAATCTGAACTCGTTCAGGCTTCCCCTCGATCATTCTGAACGTATGTATACCGACGCAGGAAAACTGGTGAACACACACACCAACGTTTTGAAACATCTTTTTTTGGGGGGAAAATCTCGTTTTTACGATTAGTACCTGCGTTGCGCTGACAAGTAACTTTTCTTTTCAGAACTTGTAATCAGTAAAGCCGTCATCCCGGTTGACGTGTCCACACCTGTCCAGATGACAACGAACGTTTCACTGCGTCTTTACATCCTGGAGCTTGAAGATAAAGAAGTTACATGGTGCTCGGAGGTTCTGCCGAAACTGATTCCTCCTCCCGCTCATAAGTAATACTTCTACTAAAATATATGTTTTTAGCTTTGAATTGATCTACATATGTATAGTAATAAATCAATATACAGTATTGATTTGAAAATGTATGTTTATATTCATAATTATATGTGAGCAGGCGAATTATGTAGGTGATTCTGTCATGGCGTGAGATTGTTTTTATTCGCTTCGTCTTAGCCAAATTCATTTATTGAGGGACTTATGAAGAGCATGGAATACTGAAAATAAATAGTAGAACACCTTCTGATTTATGTTTACTGTTTGTACTAGAAACTTCAGAGGAAATCTCAGCAAAATAATGACTAGAACTTCAGCGAATGCCTCAAAAGCATTCTCTCGAGAGCAAGTGATACCTGTTCTGGAGTAGTTTGTCAATCCCCTTACATGTATCCCGTTGCAAATTTGTGTAGAGAACCCAAACTGAAAATTCATAAGTAATATCCTGAAAATATTTTTAATTTGATAAAATTTTGTGTGGAAGGAGCGAAACAAAATTGGAAATGATCGAAATGAAATGATCTGGAAATGACCGAACATTGATTGTTCTGAGCGTTAGGAAATTTCGACTGTCAACAAAATTTATAGAATCAAATAATAAGTTGTTTTGTAATGTGCTACAAACTTTTGCCCTTTTACCTATTGCATTAATCTCTATCGGTATTTCAACTGAATATTTCTGAGCTTTAGATTTTCCATTTATTACAATCTTCCTATATGCATTATCAAGAGAAATTTAAACAATCCACGTTGACTGATATTTGAAAACTGCAGTGAGCACAACGTGTGGTTTTAATTTTGCTCCTTACAAAATAGTTGATAGTGTTGCTTTTACTTTTGGAAGCTATCTCTAGTTGAATGCACAATTCCGCAGATATGTTAAGAAACTTTTAACGGGCGTTTGTTCTTGAGAGGTTTAAAATGAAATTTAAAAAAAAACATTACCTTGTTGATGAAAGTCACTTTCGTAAATGCTAAATTGACCATCCTGATTTTATGCATCTTTTCGCCTGCTTGTTTACACAGCTTCCTTGATGATGTTTCTTACCAAATCATAAAAGAGATTCTAAAAATTTTAGCGAAGAGCGAATTTTTCAAGCGAAAACGTTAGCGCTGAATTCATTATACACGGGCCTGATCGCTTTTTTACTTTTTGTGCAGGTTGTGTGAGCTGTGGCTGCTTCAGTGCAAACTGTCCAAAGAAGGGCTGGAGAAACTTGTGCCAGTTGTGAGGAAGACCAGAGCCAAGACCCTCCGTCTTCATGCCCCAGAATTAGAAGAAACTGAGAAGAACCAGGTTTATAACTTTGGTCGTCAGTATGGCCTCACTATAATGAGCACTTCTATAAATATTTAGGTGTCTTCCTGTTTTTTACGTAGCATGCGTAAAAATTACCCGTCTGAATATAAAATAGCAGACATAAAATTGTACTAAAACGTTATGTTTTTTGTGTGTTGCGGCAGCAATCGAGAGGATGCTTGTGGGAAACAATTTTGGGTTTTTAGAAACAATGATGGGCGGAGTCGAGTTTCAGTGACAAAAACTCATGACGAATGAACGTGAGAATCATTCGAAGAACACCTTTTAATCCCTCCCTAACACGTGCACCTTGGGGTATTTCTATCTAATTTTGATTAGCGCTAAGAGTATGTAGCGCAATTTACAACCAGAGTGTTCTAGGGATCAAGAGAAATTTTTTTTTTAACAAGAGAAACATCATTCAAGGAAACCCTTTCTAGGGGCTGAGCTCAGACTTTTTCATGACATGATGTGAAATGTAAGTTGGATTGTAAAGGACATTGGGAAGAACAAAATAAAATTAGTATAAACTCCGGAGTTGCAGTAGTATTGCTCTCAAATTGGGGGTTTGAAACAGCAGAATTTATTTGATTGAAAAGGAATACTTAACGACGGGCTAGGAATGTATTGAAATGTTGGTTAGAAGTCCGAACGAACCTAAATTAATTCAAGCAAATTGTATTACCCAACAGAATTCACTTATACGATGAGTAGTTTATGGGAGCAGGTTTGAACAAGGTTCAAAAGAAACGTTTCGATTTATACTCTTTGTTGCCTATATTTTTCCGATTTTTTAAGCAAATTCCTTACTTTAAATTAAGCACTTTTTCAACGACAGTTGTACGATTCATTGTCATTGTTAATGACAATGTAAAATTTCTTTTAATATAAGGCTATTTTCCGATTCTCTCTGAGTAGTGTGAAAAATCTGTAAAATTTATATTGTTTGTACCCATGTACAGTAAGTTCAATATCGCAAATTTTAAATTGCGAAGCCAGGTGAGCAACATCAGCCCGTAAAAGAATGCACAGAGTGCGAGGAGGAATTTATTCCTAGATAGCAAAATTGGGTCAGCAGATCTGTCATTGAGATTTCTGAAATGTTTTGGAGGGGATTTTCTGAAAATAATCTTCCAGATCTGGAGAAAAGAATTTTATCATTTTTTTTATCGGTGTCAGATTTTGAATTTATATCTACATTTTCTTCCGCACCGAAAGTTTCCGTCGGGAATATCTTGAAACTGAAACACGCCTTTATTCATCTCAAAACTCTGTAAATGGAAAGTTTCATTGTATTCCCTGCACTGAAAGAAATAATAGCCCTATTGTGAAACCCCCAGGTGCATCTGACGTTTGTCCCAAAACCGAGACATGCAGATGCATCATCAATGAGACACCCAAGATTAGGATGCATACCAGTGCCTCCAGACCCGATTTAGAGACGCTCTAGTGCCTCACTAAAAGTGCATCGATGAGACACTTGGGCTTGAGTTTGATGCATTTACAACTGATGTCTCACACAAAACTCTACGGATATTAAGCTGTGACATTCCACTGCCAAGCAAGGTTGACGCTTCCAGCGCCATGGAGAAATTTGAATACGCTTACGTACTCTTGAGCTAAGCGATAGCTGCTGCTGGTTATATCTATACTTGGTCCTACCGCTAAAAAGCTGCGACAGGAACTGCGCTCTTCTGAAGCAGTTAGACCCTGTTTTGCAACCAGCTACAATTCTCGTTCAGCAGTGAGCGATAGCCGTTAAGCGGGAATTTCTTCTAACGAGAGTATTCACACAATCTACAAGAGAAGTTACGTACGTAGCAAAAATTAAATTCGCTCCGTGTTACATTTACTGAACACTCAAGTATCTGAAGTCAGATTTGAGCGGTGACTAAGCTATTTTATTACCATCGCCAATAAAACATAGGCAGTATTTTGAGACACTTAGCGCTCATCGAGGGGTCGCACTTCCGATGAGACATCTACTCTTTTTTTGAGACGTTCTGGCTATCTATGACACATGAACAGCCATGAGACACTTAGAGAGGCAAAAGTTTCTTTCAGTGTGGTGTGTTTGAACTCCATCTACCTATAAAGCCGGTTATGCGAGCACAAATTTTATCATTATCAATCTTCAAGTTAGCTTGAGACCGGGATTCTTTACTGAATAATAGCAAGTTTTTTTTAAGCTTTAAGCTAGGAATTATTGTCGATATCTTCTGCATGCAAGTAAAATTTGTTGTGCCTCAGATAATGTTTGAAATATCGCAGTTCCTAGATCACTGGTGGTAAAGAAGTGCGAGGATTCCACGTCTTGAATGTATCTGGTGGTCCTCTCTAGGGAGCATGCATACCTTTGCTAAAACTCTAGTTTGATGAGATTTTTGCGTGAATCTCTCTTCTGTAATATATTGTTATTGTTTTGTACTTAATTATTTTCCTGTTTCTTTTCATTCCTTTATTGATTCAAATGAAACATTTATAAAGTTACACCTTTGATTTATTCATGTTTTTAACCGATAGCCAATCAACTTTAAGAAATCCAATACATCTGCTTATAAAACTGCCGACGCTTATTTTTATCACATAAAATTTGTTAATTGTCCTTCGATACTGAGGCAGTTTTTGCAAACTCTGTTTTGTATTCATTTGACGCCATTGTGGTGCACAGCTCAGTGCTCTATTGAGAGCTAGATTCGCTCAATTTTCAAGTCATGTGTTGGACAAGAACGATGGGCCTCAGATCTCCAAAAAATGAATTTCCGTTCTGCACGAGACAAATAGAAATAACTGTTTGCTTTTTCAACCAAATTTATTAGTTTACTCAAACTGCAGCATCATATGGAACCAAATACTGTTCTGAAAGATTGTGTATCAATTTTCATCGTGAGCTTCGGACCTGGATGTATGGTGAAAATCATTTATTGTTTGTGCTTCATACACGAAAACCAATTTAATTATTTATGAAAGTCCCTTTTGAGTCCCTATGAGAGCAAACGGGTTTCACAAAAAATGGCTCACCAAGTAGAGTGCCATTTAATTCTAATTCGGTGTACATGTAACTATGAATAATCATTTATCATAATCCTCGGGTTTCAGGTTAAATATAATGTCAATGAAGGAAACTCCGCACGGGTTATTTAGACGTGCTCGCACGTACAACCACAGCTGCAGAATGTGCCTGAAATATGGAAAAAACAACCTTGGTGTACATATGATAACACTTAGTACGAAATCAGCGTAGATTTTTTTTGGCCGAAGTGTTTTTCATTTTATCGATCTCAATTCTTACATTTATAAATTTTCAACGAACTCGTAAGGCAAAGTTTCGCATAATGTTTACCTCTTTTTTAGAGAGTTCTTGGGTAACAGCAATATGTAATCAGTGTTTAATTATAAAAAACCTACTTCGTAGTGTTATGTTCAAAGAGAAATAGATCGCACCTTGGACATCTCACTTTTAAAAATACTCTGGAACCTAGATTTATGAGGAAGCGTTTCTTAAGAAGTTTTTATGGTTTACAGGCGTAATTCTTGCCTTTTAGAGACAATTGCTTTCTAGAGACAAATAAACCTTATTTGACGGAAAATTCCATGTACAATAGTTAAATTTAGCTGTGAGTTGGCTTTTAGACTTCATATGTAAAGTTCGTTATGCTTGGACGCTAGTTAGCTGCAATTTAAATATGAGGTTATTTTTAAAATTTGGTTCAAAAAGTGGTTTAAAATACTCGATTACATAAAAATCTAATAATTATGAGTAGGAGTAGTAGTAACATAGGTTTGCTAGCGCTTCAGTTATTTAGACTATGTCACACCGAAGGTTAATAATTATGAACTCGGTTTGTCACGGTAGTTTTGCATTTCTAAGCGTTCGACTTGAATTAAGAATTTTACCTTAGCAGCAGAACACACGTCCACGTTAGACCTTTCCTAGACTCTCCGCTGCGCACCCATTGTGTTCATCCCGTGTCACACTTCTTAATCTATTCCATACCCAGTTCTGGTGAGTCCTACAGATTTTTATCCAGACACATCACGCCCTCCCACACCACTCAAAAAAACACACAGCAACAAATCATTCAACACACGCAAATCGCACACTTATAAAATCAACAACAAATCATCAACACCAACATACCACACACACACACACATCATCCTAATAGAGCCCATACAATACCTATCACCAACCCTCTATGTTCAACTTTCAAACACCACAACCACTACTTCATTTAACAACAAACCATTCACTCCTAACCATAAACCATCACTCAACCGGTCAAGAATTCAACCTCTTCTTATATGACACTTTAACCAAACCTTTCTGATAAGAACATTTATACTATTATAATCACTAAACCTTGTAGTTTAATCACTACGCCTACCGATAACAATTAAACCAACCCAAGATAAAATATCATAATCTTGCCTAACCTAACCCAACCTAAGCTAACCCAACCAACCCATCATGCATCTTTCACATATTCTCTCATCACGGTTCACCAACCAAATACAAAGAATTCTGATGAACAATATTCATTATTCTAGACACCATCTTTACTCTTCGACAGATACACATCATCATCTTCACAAACACCATCGAAATTTTTCGATACACTCTCTTCAAAGGTCACAATTTTAATGCAAACACTGAAAGTCAATTCCAATCAACTTTCCAAACATCATAAACGAAAGGACATTCATATTCCACCAACTGATTGTAATTACGACACATTTAATGCCGTTCAAACAGAAATTATTAACGAACAAAACTATTTTCACAACTGTACCATCAGTAATACACCTGTCCCATGTAATCTGAAGCATAACCTCATTTATCTTATTTTCCCCCTTCAAAAATGTAAGCATAATTCTAAAATTAAATAAATTATCCCATCTCATCACAGTCCATCCATATCAAACCCAACCTATATTAACGACAATTCTAACCTAACCCTAATACATACCAACACATCCAAAACTAACACAACAGACCGTGTGTATTCCTACAATTATTCTCAAGATATATTTATCGAACGCAAATATAGCTTGTGACACTACTAAAATTCTAAAAAGGAATTGACTACCCAAAGCACTTTCCTTCGGCTACAATAACGGAAAATCTTATTGAAATCTTACTGACAATAATCGGAAAACACCAAAACCACTCAAGTTTAAACACCATCTCAAATATGAGAAACACATTCAGTAATATAACGTTACATATGAAGTATAAAAAAAACACTGATAAGATCTAAAAATTGTGCAACAGCTGCGTTCATTGCCCACGCACAGTAAATTAACCAAACACACACTAAAATCAACACCTTCATTAAATATTAAAGCCCAACATTGAATGTCATTCACTTACACAATTGCAATAAGCCCCACACAAAGTAGTGTAACATTTCAGTCTTAATGAAATGAATAAAACTCAAACCTAGCGTCAGCGATTTGAAAAGTCCTTCGATATCAACCAAATACAAAAACCTAACCACAAAAATTAACTTCCCTAACTCATTAAGCACTCCCAACTTAAAATTCGAATGAAAAATCAATTAACAACATATTTTTGACAATTTATTGAATTGTTCTCCCCTTCACATTTCCCTACAATCTGTTCACAAACAAACATTTGATTCAACTGTGATCATTTGATGTTTGTCTCAAATTCTTACTTTGGTCACTTTGATTCGATAACCAATTAAATGATCAAAAAACTTTTCCAAAATGTTTTTTAGACATTCAAATATATTCGTTGAAAAACCTAATGAATTACAATTTATATTTCTTATAAGCCATCTCATTTAAAGGCTTACCCACCCCATCAGTACTCTCGCCAATTTCTCCTTTGAGATAACTTCTCGCCAAAATAACCATGCCATCGCTCAAGCTCATCACGCTCCAGAATGAACGACTCTCGCAACAATATTTCCTCTCCAAACTCCTGACGCGCGTACTTCCCCATTTTCGTCAGTTACTCACAACATTACCCAACCAAAAATCTCTACCAACACTGGACAATTAGCATTTTCTCTCCCAACTTTCTCGTACGCCCTTCAAATAATCACCACTGACCCTTCGGGTTCATTTTTATTCTCTCATATTATCTAAGGAAAAGAAGCATTCCTACGCCTAAAACAGAATTTTCCCAAATGCCACGACGCTATCTATACTTCTATTCCCTGAATAGAAGTATAGAACACCACTTTTCGAACTGTACTACATTCACATACAAATTTTTTCGTAGCGACACATAAATAAGCCCGACCTTTCACAATTACGAGCCCATAAATAAGACACTCGATAGAAAAATTATTGGTCAGAGCTTATTTCAACTTCTACGCGTATTATTCTTCAGTGCCTAGAAAGTTTTCGCGATCTGCAATTCCGTCTGTGTTCCAAGGCTCCAGGCAAGGTAAACAACTCGGCCTTCAACACAAAATAAGTGCAAAGCCATGCAAATTCTTCTTCGCATCCACATAACTTTCCAATCAGTCTTTTATCTCCCAATACATTCATTTTGCAGCCCCCAAGCCCTTCAAACAGGTTTCCAAACTCTTCAAATGTTCACCTTCATTGCCTTTCCACATGTGCACACACCACGAAATAAACAACATATTCCCAACGCTACTCAACAAAATGTTCCCAACCAACTTAATCCTAACGTCACACACACACTGTGCTGATTTCAATTCTCATTTCACCCACAAACTCCTCAAATATCCCTTGACATTACTTTACTTCAATTCATATCATCTTTCACCTTTTATTCGCACGCTACATCTATGAGCTTGCTGCATGAAAGCGTAATTCAGTACCGTTATCAAAATCGGAAGAAAAGAACAACTAAATCAAAAGAACAATTCATTTTACACTACTTTAGGAGCAAAAAAATCATATACGGCCACGGTCAATTTAGCTTATTAAAACATGTGCTCAATTTTTCTTTTCGACAAACCACTCCTTCCATTTCTTACTCAACTACCGTTTACAAAATCTCCCCCCAAACTTATTTGCAAGCAAGCATTAATGGCCACTTGGATTCTTCGATTACCCAAATCTTTTTTTTCACGTTCAATCAGTTAATCGAAAAAAACAACAATAGACTTTTCATAATTTTTGCAATCTCCCTACCATATTTAAACAAATTCCTTCTCGGAAGCACCAATTTTGTTCATAAAAAATGACTACTCGACAAATAGTCTCATCACATCTTTCAGCAAAAGAATCCTTTCACTCCTATTCTAGACTTTAATGCTAGTATCTGCACCAATTATAAATTTCCATTTTTCTCTTTCCTCCCCATGCGTGAAATTCGAGTCCTGAAAAACACCACTTTTCGAATTGTACTACATTCACATACAAATTTTTTCGTAGCGACACATAAATAAGCCCGACCTTTCACAATTACGAGCCCATAAATAAGACACTCGATAGAAAAATTATTGGTCACAGCTTACTTCAACTTCTACGCGTATTATTCTTCAGTGCCTAGAAAGTTTTCGCGATCTGCAATTCCGTCTGTGTTCCAAGGCTCCAGGCAAGGTAAGAATGTAAATTTTTATGAATATTGTGTAATATTTCCAGCGAACTATGGTCGATGAATTATTAAGTTAAGTATTCCGGGAAGGCTGGTAGTTCTTTCAGTGGTGCGACGCCATTGTAAATGAAATATTTCTTCCGATCCAATGTTAGTCAGCGCAGACTTTCTACTTACTATTCGTGCAAACTTTCCCAATTTAGTTATAATCGTTATAACTATTATAAGTCATATTACTCGATGAATTTTTTCAATGGTGTCGAATTGAAACGGTCTGTGTCGATTTAAACATCCTGAATACCGTTTCCGCCTTCCTAAGCTATTTATAAAACTCAGAACGACCCAGCCGCCAGAAGAAGTCTATAAGCACTGGCACACTGCTCTGAAAATTATTCTTACCCATGTAAAACATCTCTTGTAAGCATCTTAATGCTTTAACGTAAAGAGTAATTCAGTTAAGGGAACCATGCTCACCGGTCGGCCCATAACTTGAATTTCCATCCGTAGATTTTTTTCTATCGGACTTACGTCTATGAAAATTTGCAGACTACTAGATCTCTAGATTCCCAACAACTTTTCTTCTACAAGTTTTTTTGCATTGGGACATAGAAAATGAGTTATTCATGATAAATAAATAAAAATATATATATAACATTCGTTATAATGGGGCCGAAATTTAGAAAGCTAGAGCAATGCGGTTTGTTGCATGCGAAAGTAAAACGTGTGCTCCAAAAATGCTGGCGACCGTTTTTTGAATTTTAATTCATTTTGAATTTATAGAATTTTTTTTGAAAAAGCTATAGTCCGAGTTTAAATTTAGGGTAAAAAGTCTACGGAAAAAATTTCACGTAGAAATTTTTGAAAATCAACGTGCCAAAAATTTTGGAGTACACATTAGACTTCCAAATGCAGCAAACCACATTGCTCTAGCTTTGTAAACGTCGGAGTTATAACGACAAACGTCTTGAAAACTTACTTGTTTTATAAGACCTATTTTAAGAAAAAAATGCTTCTCCTCCTACAGTTTTTGAGCTTCAGTGATGATTTTGGTATCATTGGATGCAAAAAAACCAGGGCTTCACAATGGATTAGGAAGTTTTTCAAAATACATTCTTGTTTCAAAGTTATGACGTCATAAATTTGAATTTTCTACAGAATATTCTGATTTTTTTTTTTTTAATTTTTATATTGAAAATTAGAGGAAAAGCATTCAAGTTTTTGGAATGTCCACGTTATTCTGCATCCAATGATACCAAAATCATTACTGTAGCTCAAAAACTGTAGGAGAAGAAGCTTAGAAAACCCTCCCAAAAATGTCGTTTTCTATGATTTCCCATTTTCTTTTCAAGAAAATCTCATTTTGTCATGAATGATAAATGATTCTAAATTGCATTTCCTATCAGTATACCAAATTTCATGGCTCTAGGTTCAAAAATGAAATAAAGGTCCGTAAGGGGGATGCTCTCCTCCTCCCGGGGGGGGGGGGGACGTTAGCTCTGAGATACGTTCCTGATATTTTTACAGACATTCGGGGACATATATCAAACTCATTTGAAGCAATAAAAAAAAAAAATCGGGAGAATCGACTTTTGGACTGCAGATGCCCCCAACATGGTTCCTTCCCTTAAACTAGATAAAAATTGAGCGTTCCCCTGCTGGGCAAAATGATCATTGGTTGGTAGCAGAAAAGCTATACTAGCTTGTTTACCCTTCAAAGCTCACAATGGTCGTAGAAATGTAAAGACTCGGCCTTGAATTATCAATAATATTCATGAATGTCCTCCATTGGCCGTAGATGGACAAAAGTGCAATTCAGTCCCACTCCATCGTGTAGTTAAGCATCATGCAAGTACAAATAAATCAATTGACCACCTTCTTTTGTCAAGTTTGAATTCCTGAGCTTGTCTTTGAACTTGCAACTGAAATGCAGATTGCAAATAGTGTATCTACGAATTGATTTCAGTATTTCCTTAAGTCCTGGATCTTTTCCTATCTTTCGACCGTGACTAAAACAGTGTTAAATTTCACTAGCATGACCTTGCTCCGCAACAGTTGATAACGCCTAAACCATAATTCTTTGATGAACGTATTTTTGAACGGGTCGGTATACACCTCACGTAATAATCACACGCAAATTTTGCTCTGCACTTTCCGATTAACCATTAGTCAATTTCACGCCTTGCATTCCACTGCTCTAATGAATATATACAGTTGCATTGACAAGCTCTGCTCTAACTGAAACATTTACAATGCCAGTCCGCTCTACGCACGCCATAAATTGGAAGTTGTATCACCCCTCTGGGGGATACAACTATTGTATCTATGGGCATTGGCGCTCCCAGGGGGACAGTGTGAGGGCCCGAGCCAAAGGTTAGGTAGGCTTTCTTTTTGTTGAAATAACGTAGGTTTTTGTTTCGTTACGGACCATCTTTTTTCGGTACACTGCTGTCCTGTTTTTTCAGCACCTGCTACTTCTTCTACTTTGATCTTGTTTCATGAACTTCTTTCTCATCTTACTGTTTCTGTGCCCTGTCTGCATAGATTCCACGTTCTTTCAACTCCATATTAAATTGTACCTTCTTCCTTCATCTCTTTGGATCTCATTTGTTGAGGATAGGGAGGCTTAAACTAAATAATAATCCAATCTAATCTGGAAGTTTGATCAATAGCTAAATTTGCCATATTGGCTTACAATAAAAGCTCATTCTTGAATTTCCAAATAAAACTTTCTCGCAATTAATTTCAGGGTTCTTTCTATAACTAACTTGTGACCGACAGTCAGTTGCTTTAATTTCAATTTGCGGAACTGTTGAACTTAGACGTTTTAAACCCGGAATCGAATTGCTTCAAAAATAAATTGTTGGGCATTTATTCATTTTGTAGCAACTTTTATTCTCGCACAAATCGCTACATTACTACATTCTGCACTCTTTTCATCATCTCGTAAAGTAATATTCATGAGCTCCCGTCCTACCACACTAATCAAAATATATGAATAGCCCTTTTAAAGTACAACGAAACTTGAATTTTCCGGCTACGGTAAGTTTTTGTTCAGGAGCTTAATTCGCCCATGCTTTTAACTGGTGTTGATCTCCTACCACGTTTTATTCTGAAAGTTCGCCTAGATAAACATCTACAGTACACAGCCGCCCTGAGATCTCGCTTGAAACTCCTGAAAATTAAGACCCCTCTCTTATATCACAAATGTTGAATAATAGTTATCGAATTAGCGAGGCTCTTCAGATTTCCCCCGTTCTTAAACGTAAAACTTCTTCCCTGACCTTCTTCGAGTGCATATATCTTCTGAAAAAAAATTTTTTCTAATTTTCCCTCTCCAGACGAAAGTAGAAGTTTCCCAATTCATCACGCGAACACTCAACTTCGAAACGAACGAAGTTCCTCAATTTTCCCTTCATCTCGAACGTAAAAACTTCCCCACCCTAGTGATTAATTTTATGTATATTCAGTTTCATATGTGGGTGAAATTTATTTCACGAACATTCATCCCGTCAACATTCAACAAAAATCGTGTTTTATTTACCTTGTGGCTCCTGATACAGTCAAATACTATACGGCAATTTGCCTTTCAACAGCGTTCTCGTCTTGAGCAAATGTAATTCGAGCAATTATTAACTGCTATTACTAAACTTCTTTTTGTAGATATAGAATGTGTAAACTTGCCCTAATGATTGTTTTTACTTTAAATCCAATAATGACCAAGTCTCCTCGACTGAATAAAAGGTTACTTTTCCTGTGTGAATAAAAAATTTTCTCGTCGATTTTACTCGTGTTTTCTATACCCCGAATTAATATTCGTCAAATGACTAAATGTTGCCTACAAATTTATACCAACACAATTTCTCGGCACATAAATGTTTTTCTAGCACTGTCAACACCAACACTAAGTCCTGACCATTCTCTGATTATTGGCGTTTTGTCGGTAGTAAAATAGACGCCATATTGTGAACTTTATCACAGAAATTCTTCCCCTCTATAACTATATTCTCATTTCTTACGTGCAAATCGTTGTATCACGACGCTGGTCTCAGTTCGTACCATGCTGGACAAACGGACTGATGACGCTGCCTATACTTGATTCTGATGAGACGTTACTATTTGCTCTCCGTGAACCGGTGGCCTAAGACTCTAATCGGGGGTTGAGAAACAAAGCAAAGCGCTATAAAACTATATCATAGTTGCCGCTAATTTCTCCGTGCACACGCCCTTTGTTTCCACAATTGCAGCAGCACAAACACTCCAAATAAGGGGCTTGCTTGAAGCTCCACAATACTTCCCACACAAGTGCATCGACGCTGCTAAATTTTCTTCAAGCTTCATGACAAATTTCTTTCCAGATGATGCGAGATCTCGTAGAAGACGGCAAAATAGATGAAGCCCTCTCGTGGCCATTTATGCCGCACATTCAACCCACCACGTTGGACATCGTCATGGAAGGAAATGACTAAGATGACCTAAGATGCTCTCATTCCGAGCATTAAAGCTCCCAAGGACAGTGAAAGGCCGTTAGTATACAAAGACCGGCCCATAACCTATCATCGCCTCATTCTCTGCAGGTTAGTTGAATTGGTTAAGAGTATACGTTTCTCAACGCTTTCTCTTGAGAGAAGTACTAAGACGTGCTCTTCGACATTGAATACTTTCAATAACGAAGAAACTCTTCTCAAATTCAAATAAGGAATTGAACAATCGCATCAAAAACTTTTGACCAAACCTGATCCCTCGCAGTCTGCTGCTAACTAATCCAAAGCTGCTTCGCAATGTAACCTAAAACCTTACTCAATAGTTTGTCCTTTTCACTGACAGTTTTGCCAATATTGCTCTCCTATCTTCGCCGATGAGATTCCTACGATCATGAGACATGCCTAATCTGTCGCGTTTTGAAAACATTTTAAAACGATTTTTCTCCTTGCAGGGATCTCTTGACCGGCAAAGAGTTCTATCTTCTCACAGACACTAGAGACACGACCGACTTCCATTTCTCCCTGCAACGGACTCCAACTTTCTACGGCCATGAAATGGCGCTCCTGGAGCCTGAGTACACGGGGAAAGGCTTCTCGACGTACCGCTCCTCACGCTTCAAGAGCCCATCGTGTCCGCAACGTCACAGGCCGAAAATTATCGGCTCAACGACGTCATTGTCGACTCCGGGAAAAACAAAAACATTTTTGATTTCGTCCCTACAAATAGACCTTCATTTCACCAAACTGCTCACTTCCTGCTCCGCTTACTTTTGCGATTCACACCACGGAAAGGCAGCATGCTCCTCGCATATACCGCTGCCCGCGTCGGCCTCACCTCGTAGGGTACTTGTATTCTCGGTCACGGTCCCCGACCGCTCGATAACGAGAAGAAAGATTCCGAAGCGCAGCAACGTCGACGTACTTCGTCGCACCGAATCTTCTTTCGGTAAATGTCCACTAAATTTCTTCAGTTATTTTTATCAAATACTATTCTCACTTGGAAGTAATGTTGTATATTTCCTTTCTGAAATGACTATTTCCTGTACTAATATCTTCTTTCTTCTCTTGACAGTACCCCAACTTCGACTTCACCAGCAGCACCTGAGAGCCTCAGGGTGCGTCGTACCCTGGAGTATTACAGGAACGCCAACGTTCCCTGGATCCTGTCCGGGTGGTATAAACGGCCGATGGATTCGGACACCGACAATCTCAGCCACCTCAAGCCACGAGATGTTCTTCTGGGTGCCCCTATCTTCAAAGCGCAACCGGAAAGGATCCTGCCGGAACTCCACACGCGAGCGCCGACGGCGGCCCGGAAATGTCGTCAACGACGAACTTCCACGTTTCAGGTAAGATCACATTGGTATACGTAACATTTGTTCTTTAAATAATAATGACGATCCTCCCTACACATGTCAATTTCAAAACAAAACTTAAGCTCCGTACTGCAACACTAATATTGTTCTCTTGTCTATCCTTAGGGAGCCTCTACGCCCTGTTGCTGTTGCTCCTGCTCCTCAACATGAGGATCCTACAGATGACGAGCCGTCCAGCCTTCCCCGTCTCGCTTCTCAAGAGGATGAATAGATCCTGAATAGTTATAGCCCAGTTGGCCTATTGTTCTTCAATATACTTGGTGTGGAACTATTTACCTGTCGTCTGTGTTCTTCAATATACCTGGTGTGAAACTATTTACCTGTCGTCTGTGTTCTTCAATATACCTGGTGTGAAACTATTTACCTGTCGTCTGTGTTCTTCAATATACCTGGTGTGAAACTATTTACCTGTCGTCTGTGTTCTTCAATATACCTGGTGTGAAACTATTTACCTGTCGTCTTCATTCTGAATCTCATTAATGGCGGTAATAGAACTGAAATTACCGTTACATGTGCTACTTGTGTTTGTACACGCAACATTGATTTCAGCTCTGGTACCACTATTAAGACCAATCTGGATGACACATTAAGCTAATCTGAGGAAGACAAACGTCTTCATCTTTCATCCCGATTCTTATGCGTTCTTAACGAACTTGCTGTGCGTCAAACGACTGCTCTTCCAGATTGCCTGTAGTGGAACATTCACCCACACCACTTAATCTTGCCAGTGAAGAAATGGCTTGAGCTCTAGACAGCTTTCAATTAACCCTAGCAATACCAGTTGAACTCGTCGCACGTAAAATAAAATTTCGGTTAGAAGAGGAGATATTGTTTGCGCCGCCGGTTATAAGATATCCGAGACGGGCATTACAGTCTCAGACTAGTTAACGCACTCTACGACAAACTTCAATGTTACTTTGACTGTGACTACTAAATATCAAGTTCATTGCTGAACTCTGATTTCAAGTGAAATGTAGTGGAACTATTCCAAAAATACCAGAACATGACCTGGATCGTGTCTTCTTTTACCCTTTATTTATACAAAATAAATTTACGGCTACTGGTCAGTCGATAGCAATATGAAAATTACCTCCGTGTACCACCGGTGGCGCACGCTGCAGTCAGTGTCAAGAGTGGTAAAATCTCCAGTCTGAAATGTTCCTATAGCCTTCATGACCGGGTTCTTTCAACAAAAAGTAGATACTCTGAAGCTTCCTTCGCTTCGCGTCCAGACACTCACTAATTTCGTTACTTCCATTGACGACACTTCATCCGTATCCTTCGAAACCTATGTTTTTTAATTATCAAACTATCGGGAAATGGGCTATCTTTTAACTGCGTTCAAATGCCAACATTTCGCAATTCGTAACTGTACTTCTCAAAGTATAGAATTTCTCAACGTTTGTATTGAATATTTTACGATTCACGCTAATTGGGTTTACGACTGAACTTTTAAACCCACTAATTTAATTTTAGCAGGCAATAAATTTGAAGACCACTTTGAACTCGTTTACTATACCCGTGCCTTCAAAAACTGGGAAGATATTGGAACATTTACCTATCCTTCTTGCAAGCGCTTTTGTTGCTCGACTTCGACACTAACAAATGACAAATTCGGCCGGCGTGAGCAGAACATACCTTTGCATTAGCCTTGACTTTACTCAAGTTCCCTCCACTTTCGATTCGGACATGATCAGTAACGTTACGATGAACATGCTAGTTTCAATATTCATTTCTGATCAGATTGGATTAGGAAAGTCATTCTTCATTATCGAATTATCTTCAGAAACTCATAAACGAAGAACGCTGTTTATATTGAAATCAAATTGTACAAGGTCCTTGAATAAGATATTTACAAAAAATCTATTCACTCTAAACGTTTCGGAAACCAGCTACATCCTCAGTAAGTTCGTCTGTAAAATACAGTTAACTTGGAAAAAGTTGTATTCAGTTGAACATAGAGAACAAGTTTTTCCCTTAAAAATCTACGTATAAATATGCAAGGGAAATGAACTATTAGTGCTACTAAGGACAGTTTTTTCTTTGGCTAGGTGTAGGGACTCAAAGATGCGTAAGTCTAACTCTTTTGCAGCAATACGTGAAATTTAAAATGATCTTCTGCTATGCGATCGCGGCACTGTTCCCTGTGAAGGCGAATAGACGAGTGAGACGGTTGGGTTAATATTCTACCACTACGGTAGCTGATTCCATGATGCTGGGCAATCCTAATGTAAAGCGGTACAGTCGCCATGCCGACATAACCAGATGTACACTGCACACAACTAAACTTGTAGACAACGGATGCCCGCATTCGCTTTGGAATCACGTCCTTGTAGCGGAAAAATGAGCCAACTTTTAGAGAACTGACGGCGATGAGACATAGTTTCACGGCAGGAAAATGGCGTTTAAAAAGGGTCTCTAATAAATATCTTGACATCTTATCAGTAAAATCTCCAAAATACGGGAAAACACAATATAGGCGTTGCATTGGCCCTGGAGGAGTACTTGTTATTGAATATTTTATAGCCAGAAATTTTTTAATTTAAACATGAATTATGGATGAAGGAAACCCATTTTGACCAAAAAATTTTTCCAGAAAAGTAAATTCACCGTGCAAGTCCACAAAGTTTGAACAATTGTTATAAGCTCGATACACAAATGTCTTTATAGTATCAGTTTTTAACCTATAAGCACAAAAACTGAAAAAAACTCAAGCCCAATCCGGTAAAAGTAGCCTTTCGAAAAACGGAGGATTTAAAAATGCTGCCTGTTGTAGTAATTTGGGAATCTAAAAATAGTGACCAATTATTGCACTCAGTTTCAACAGTAAATTTTATGTTAGGATGCTTAGAATTCAAATAGTCTCTGAACATGGTTGCATGGCTGGGATCTCAAACCAATAAAAAAGTAGTGGAAGAATGTTAACCCAACCAAGGAAGTTGGATACATGGAACCAAGGAAGTTGGATACATGGAACCGGCATCGCTATTTTTTGCCAGTCAAGCGAGTGAAGCCACTTCTGCCGTCCCAAGCCCCGCCCACCCGGCATTAGGTCCCTGTGTGGAGGTGGTGTTGCAGTGGAGGTGTGGCACGTGTAGCACCACCTCCAACATCAGCGACTGAAGACCGCGCTGTTAAATGGCAGACTTGCGCTACTCTGTGCTATACGTTTTATTCTTAGGCATGCATTTCAATTGCGTCCTCGCTGAATGATAAAGAAAAACAACACTTACATAGAAACATTTACTTAGCGACTTACATCCAGTTATGTAAAGAAATGAATAATTACTTACGCTCTACACACCTAACTTTTTCTTCGTGTTTTAAGTTAATAAAGAACATTTTTACAACCATACAGTAATTTCATTTTGTTGTACAGAGCAAGTTTTATAGAATATAGGCATTATATTTACATACCTGAAAATGAAGTTAATTTATTTGAGATCTGACGGCTAATTTTTTTCTGTTTATGAATGGTTTCGTTAAATAGTTTAGTAGAGTGATGACATCTTAAAGTAATATATTCAGATACAACACATTTTATTAATAAATAAACATGATTATGTAGAGGTTCAACTTCAAAACAGTGGTTGTCAAGTGAAGTGAACAGTTTCTTTTCAATACAAATACGAAGTGTAGAATTGAGCATTTTTTTCAAGTTGTAAGTATTAGGATTCATACACGTAGCAAGATCTTGCTGACATTTCTTTTCAGCAATTAAACATATGTCAATTACATCATTTGATGGATACGTCAAGTGCACTTTCTCTTTAAGATCAATGAACTTTAAGGAATCTTTATTGCCAGCATTTCGACAAAGGGCAGTTATACATGATTCGCAACAAAGAACATTTCTTAATTTTCTTACTATGTAACCTCCTATATAAGAAACAACATGAAAGAAATACACTGAATTAGAAAAAAATTGGAACAATTTTCTATATATTTGGTACATGCATCCTCTTTGCATGAATCATTACATTGAACATCGTCAGTCATTATTCTATTCTTAGAACACGAATTGTTGAACTCTGTTACAGCGCAGGATGAGATCAATAGAGATGGGCTGCTTCTGCTAGATGCTGTTAAAATTGTTACATGTTCAAAAGACGTGCAGTTACCATTAATAACATCTTTTATTTCGTTGTGAACAAATAGACGTATATATGAAGAAGCAAATTGTTTTGCTGTTGGGTTGTTATTGCAACCTCCTCTGCTCCTAATTTTTCCAAAAATTAATTCCAAGTGATCTTGACTTATTTTATACGTGAGTAAAAAACTCATGCCCAGTTGTAAGCTTTTGTAAAATAAGTTTTTAATGCTAACAATGCAAATTAAAAATCCTATAAATCCTATTTTCCTAACAGACTCGCACATTAGTTTGCCAGATGTTGGGCAGTAAAGGGATTTTATGTACAAAGTGTCTTCATCAAGGGTAGAAAATACATTGCCGGCATTATTTGAGTCGATAGGTTTCTTATATCCATAAGACAATTTATTTCTGGAATTTAATGTATCAAACTCTATTAAATACTCTAGTAAATTTTATAGTTGCCTCACTACCGCTAAAACCGTTAATAATATTATTTAGACAAAATTGCAATCCATGTGCAACGGAATCACTTAAAAGTTGAGCTGCAAGTTTTACATTCATCTTTTTTTTGAACTTATTAGCTAAATGTATTCCTGTTGAAGTTTGCAGTTCATGTAATTTCTGTATGTAACTCCATTTTATCGTATTTCCTTTGCCATCAACAATAAATTTTTTATCACCAAAAGTATTTCTAATTAATTTCAACATGTGACAAGGATCTAGAAACAAGTGAATATTCTCGTTAGTTATGGGATGAGGAAAACTTGGCGACAAATTATCAAATCCTAGCTTGCACCCAAGTTGTTTTGCCATTGCTATATTGGAAGCAGCTCCGTCAAATGTTAGAGATTCTACGGATATACCAGAATTATGAAGATTTGCAATGCATTGATTCACGAGATTTTTTCGTTCGTTTGCACCAAGACCATCTATTGAAAAATATCCAACCGGTAACCTCCAGCTATCGTTCAAAGAAACAACCATAAAAACTAAAGCCTCCTTTGCTACCGGTAAAGCATCATCATTAACACCAGCACCCAAATCTTCATAACCATAAGCTGTTATGCCATCCCATTCGAAATGTTGTCCGCAGCGTGGATAAGCGGCGCCCTGTCACACTAAGTGTCTGACACGCACTGAGCCCCTCCATGTGTGTGCCCGTATACCCTACAACTACCGAAAATTGGCTTCACTTTAGAGCGCTGATGCCGCCTCCATGGAACCGGCATCGCTATCTTTTGCCAGTCAAGCGATTGAAGCCACTTCTGCCGTCCCAAGCCCCGCCCACCCGGCATTAGGTCCCTGTGTGGAGGTGGTGTTGCAGTGGAGGTGTAGCACCACCTCCAACATCAGCGACTGAAGACCGCGCTGTTAAATGGCAGACTTTCGCTACTCTGTGCTATACGTTTTTTTCTTAGGCATGTATTTCAATTTGCGTCCTCGCTGAATGATAAAGAAAAACAACACTTACATAGAAACATTTACTTAGCGACTTACATCCAGTTATGTAAAGAAATGAATAATTACTCACGCTCTACATACCTAACTTTTTCTTCGTGTTTTAAGTTAATAAAGAACATTTTTACAACCATACAATAATTTCATTTTGTTGTACAGAGCAAGTTTTATAGAATATAGGCATTATATTTACATACCTGAAAATAAAGTTAATTTATTTGAGATCTGACGGCAAATTTTTTTCTGTTTATGAATGGTTTCGTTAAATAGTTTAGTAGAGTGATGACATCTTAAAGTCATATATTTAGATACAACACATTTTATTAATAAATAAACATGATTATGTAGAGGTTCAACTTCAAAACAGTGGTTGTCAAGTGAGGTGAACAGTTTCTTTTCAATACAAATACGAAGTGTAGAATTGAGCATTTTTTTCAAGTTGTAAGTATTAGGATTCATACACGTAGCAAGATCTTGCTGACATTTCTTTTCAGCAATTAAACATATGTCAATTACATCATTTGATGGATACGTCAAGTGCACTTCCTCTTCAAGATCAATGAACTTTAAGGAATCTTTATTGCCTGCATTTCGACAAAGGGCAGTTATACATGATTCGCAGCGAAGAACATTTCTTAATTTTCTTACTATGTATCTTCCTATATAAGAAACAACATGATAGAAATACACTGAATTAGAAAAAAATTTGGAACAATTTTCTATATATTTGTTACATGTATCCTCTTTGCATGAATCATTACATTGAACATCGTCAGTCATTATTCTATTCTTAGAACACGAATTGTTGAACTCTGTTACAGCGCAGGATGAGATCAATAGAGATGGGCTGCTTCTGCTAGATGCTGTTAAAATTGTTACATCTTCAAAAGACGTGCAGTTACCATTAATAACATCTTTTATTTCGTTGTGAACAAATAGACGTTTATAGGAAGAAGCAAATTGTTTTGCTGTTGGGTTGTTATTGCAACCTCCTCTGCTCCTAATTTTTCCGAAAATTAATTCCAAGTGATCTTGACTTATTTTATACGTGAGTAAAAAACTCATGCCCAGTTGTAAGCTTATACGGCATTCAAAACCAGGTCCGGACTATACGAATTCAAGGTAATGCCGTTCGGACTGGCCAATGCACCTGCTACTTTTTCCCGCCTCATTCGTCGAGTAACTAGCGGTCTAAAGGACTTCGAAGTTTACATGGACGACATTCTGATCGCCTCCACCACCTGGGAATAGCATCTAGATTCCCTGGAAAAATTTTAAGAAGCATTGTCACAACACGGCCTAACTGCGAAACCCTCGAAATGCGCTTTCGGCTATAGTAATCTCCAGTACCTCGGCCATCAACTAAAGGGCCGTTTACACTGGTCTAAATTTTGCTGCAGGCTCACGTGTAGACGCCTCGTGTGGAGCTTCACAAGAGCCATGCGCGTTTAGACTAGAAACCATTGGAGCGAGCCATGGAGTGCGCGCTGCTCAACAGGGCTGCCACTCTAGATATTATATAGCTAGATCTAGATGTTTTTGCTGAAGCCTAGATGTAAAGTTTCGAACCTAGATATTAGCTATAAAACCTATATAGTTTTTTCAGCATGCTAGAAATTTTCTAGCTAGAATTATAATTAAGCTATGTATATGATAGATTACTCTAAATTCGAATTAAGAATTCACCATAATGGTTCGTTACTACTTCATTCTTATTATATTTGTTAATTTACTTGAGCTAATTGTCTCAATAGTGAAGCAACCATATTCTGATCATGTTATGTTCAGATTATGAACGACACCAAGACGGCTATTTCACGGTTCATAAGCTAAAGCACACTATCTCCAATTGCAAAACTAGCGCTGATATCAAAAAATCATGGAATAAAATGCACATACATTATCAAGAATGTATTGTGGCCTCATTTTGACGAAAGACTGACCAATGATATTGGTAACAATGAGTTCAGTTTATTGTTGGATGGAAGCAATGATATTTCTATCATGAAACTAGTTGGTGTATCAGTTATATTCTAAAGTAATGCATCTAATAAAGTAGAATCAACTTACTTAGCAATTACAAAATTATTAAAAGTGATGAAGATAGCGGTGTGAAAGCCTTAAAACAATTGTTGATAAGTAGGAATCTGAGCATTGATAATTTGCAATGCAATAGAGACTGACCTTTCTACTCGCAACACGTGTGGATTTGAAGAATATTTGGATACCAAGCTTTATTAGGGTAAATACCAGGATACTAGATAATTCATATAAAGATAAATTGCCTAATATAAAGCAATTTATGATATAAATATCCTTATATGCTATTGTTGAACTAATTTATTATAGTAGATAATTAATTCATTTCTAGATATATTTTTGGATGTTTTATTTTTAAATCTAGATGTTTCTCGATATTTTTTGAGGTCACACTAGATTTTTTTGGTCAAACAAAAGTGGCAGCCATGCAGCACAAAACCAGTCAGTGTGGCTTGCTGCTTTGAAATATGGATTGCTGTAGACGAGCTTGTGTGAATATTGTTGCTGCATCGTAAAGCTACTTAATCTCTTTTTTATTTGCATGGGTGAAATGTTACTATTTTCGTTCATTTTCATTAAAATAAAATGGAAAGCAGCCTCCTTATATTCGCAGCTTTTAGTCTGCCAAAGGCATTGATGGGCTTAGTACATTTCAATTAGAAGCAGTGTAGTTTCTCGCGGCAGTGTTGAGTCAGCCATTACGGGTGAGCGAGAGGCGCTACCTCACTTGATGACTATCAACCGCACACTGTCCGGTCTAGAGCAGCGCCGCTCACACGTGCAGCCGCTCCACGGATTCAATCAAAGTGAATCGGGAACTTCGGGCTCACACACACAAATATGAGCCTCAAGCCCCGTCTACACTATCAAACTTTTCGTCAATCACGAACACACCAAAACGCGAACAAAAACACGAACTTTTCCGAATCGTGTCCAGACGTCCAGACTACGCGTTCGTCGGAGTGAAGTTGTTCGCGAACAATATGTAAACAAACAGGACTGCTTCCCAAGTAAGTTTTAGATAATTGATGCAAATAATTTGTAAATTTAATTTGTTGAGAGTTTTTGACCTTAATTTATGTGCGGGCATGTGTGTACAGAAAATATTAAGAATCGCTAATATATTACGAAGATTTCGAATACTATCAGTGTCACAGATGGGATCAGCTGCTATAACTCTACCTTCTCCAATGCTCTTCATAAAGTTAAAATTTTTTAATTTGAGCTTAAAAATTTAAAATATGTATTTATTCTGTGTAAAGAATGTTTTTTTTAATATTTTGTGACCAACATTTTCTAAAAGAGGTAAGAAATGCTAATATTTTTTTAATTTTTGTCTATAAACATCCTACAATATTCGAAATGATTTGCCAAAGTTGTTAATTTTTTTTTGTTTAATAAGCCCAACAATTTGTTTTAAAAATTTGAAATTTAGCTTATACATTTTATTTGTGTCCTAAACTATATGCAGTATTCATATTTTCTGTGCACATTTTTGAAGCGTCCATTGCTCAGCCAAGCATACCAGAATGTATTACGTTTCATCATAAATACGGTTATGACTTGGTGCAATGACAGAGCTAATATAATAAGTGCACTCTGTTTTTGCTATATTGTCTGGTCTTGGGTGCTACTTGAACTGATGAACTCATGCTCAAAAAGGTAGTGGTGCGCAAAGTACATATATATTTCAATTTTTCTCGTAGTTGATTGTAACCTACTACAATTAGAATTACTTTGAAACCCAACTAGTTCCATTATTTGTGAACTTTCCGGTGCATGAGCTAAATGTATTTTGTTGTGATATATTAATGCAGGGATAGTAGGGGCTAAACACTGTTTTATTCCAGTAATATTGTTCACATCTTAAGAAACGATATTGCATAAACCATCAAACAATGGTGTGGTGAACTTCAATCTGTAATTCCCTCTGTTGTACTCTATTACAGACTCCACAAACTCAAGCAGAGTGGGAATCAGCAGCCAGTGATTTCTACCTGACGTGGAACTTCCCATGCAACTTTTCGAATTTCATGCACTCTTCTTTAGAGATTGCATGCCACTTTAGTGTCACTATGATGGAGTGAGAAGAGAGAGCTCCTTGGGCTGGCGGCAGCGGTAGGCGCCGCGACTGTGTGCTGCTCCGCGATAGGGGTGATGCTCTGTGATGTTGTGAGCTGCCGTGCCGTGAAGGCTAGACTGCTGCTGCGTCCTAGCCCCTAGGGCGATCATGAGCTATTGGCCGCCTCGACTACCTACATTGGCAATGCACAGATAGCGTCCCCGTGAACTTCCTGTAGACGACCGCAACGGTACCAGAGACTTCAGAACCAGTTCGCTTTTGAGGTGGGTCGCAGGGGCGTGTAACGCTGGGTTCGGTCGACCATTTCTTTTGAGAATTTTCAATCAAAAATGTCCGTCCACTCTATCCCATTCCATAATTTCAATGTTGGTTGGACTGGAGTTTAGGGTCTTCTATGAGAAGGCATTGGGCTTTATCTACACATGTTAGAATGCCAAGAATGATCATTTTGAACACTTTCTTGTACTAAAACTACTCATATTATTGTAATAATCCTTTGATTTTAAGGGAGCTATGATTCAATCTGAAAGGTATTTTGCAAAGTAAACGCTGCTATAGTATCGTTAATGTATTAATTTATAAACAGCAAAAATCTTGTTAGGTGTTGAATTTCTGAAAACTAACAGTACTCAAAAAATTATGCTTTTCTTGAATTATAAACTTAACTCCTGTCTGCTTGAAATTATCCATTTCCTTGGGACCTTGTTTGACGTTAATGTTTGTTCACAGATCAAGCTCGACCTTCCTTTCGTTTGTGCCGGTGGGCCAGCCGTGGTCCTGCAGGTCTTGCACTGCCAAACCTTCCTGGTTTGGTTTTCCACGGCTGGCGAGGGACATTTGCACTACTGGTGTAAATGGTTCATAATTTTACAATACTATCAAATTACTATCGCAAATAACTGACATCAGGATACAATGACGGTTCCCTGGTCAAGGCGGTACCCATTTCTGAGACCTGGGTTGGGTGTATCGGAGTTCTCTTCTTCCCCAACGGAGAGAAATCACCACATGGTGCTGAGATTCCAAAAATCGACACTTTCCCATGAAGGGTGCATTCTTAACCATTAAATTTTGTAAAATCATGTAATCCTGTTTTCAAGCCAGAGGAAAAAACAGTTGAATATTTTTATGTATTATCCCAAACATGCAGGTCATAGATCAGTCACCAAGAAGATGATAAACCTATTCTGAATACAATTTTGTAGGCCCATAGAGTACAACCGTATTAGTTAAAGAATGAAATTTCATAAAACTGATTAATATAAGGATAACAGTGAACCCAAAACAGGTGTTCTCAAAGAGTAGGTGTGTGGATTTATTTTATTCAATACTTACAACGCAAATTACAGCATGAATAAAAACGGTAAGTCAAAGGTTGAGGCACCAGAAACAAGTTATAGAGATACCTTGAAAGATAAAAATTTGCAAAGGTGACCTGCTGCATGAACAGATCTTGAATATCTTATCATCCACTGACAAAAACTATAATTAAACAAAATGCAGTGCTATCTAAAAATAATTCACCGCCAAAGATGTAATTTTTAATAATAATAATAATGAAGGCATCTACGGATGCTTTATTTCCAATTTCAAGCCTGATACATACCACCTTGTACATTGGATTTTCAAATGCCTTATAACTAACGCCAGGACGCTTTCCCCCCGGTCAAGACCGGTACCCATTTCAGACACCTGGGTAGAGTGGGGCATTGTGCTTGGAATTTTTCTCCTATACCCAACAGAGAAAATCGCCATCCAGCGCCGGGACTAGAACCCGCGTTTCCCGCACGGCGGGCAGGGACTATAGACACACGGCTATGGCGAGCTAAGGCTAAGGTTTTTCATAAGTTGTTAATGGTATCTTTTAGCTTTGATTACATGTTTGTTGTTCCCCATACCTTGCACTATTTTCATTACCCAAGAAGAGAACATATGGTACTTTGAGCCTCCTCAACCACAACAACGGTGTTCCAAAGAAAGGAATAAAGTAGGGATCATCAAATACAAACACGCACACAGGGTTTGTACAATGTTTTAAAATACACTAACAATAAATAATAACATATTTCTGTTATAAGTACTCAACCGCAAGCCATCTAATTCTTAAATGAAACTGATGAAAAGTATATGGCAAATAAATATTTTTTATAAAAATCATCACTATACAACATAACTTACATTCGGGTAAATAATTAGTGAACATTTAGCTCAATGGAAAAATCTGAATAGAGATGCGCATCCCTTAACCACAGCCTCATCTTATATTTTGTACGCAAAGTAACGTCACTACATATAGAGCGAACTAGTATAGACAATCATGCTGCGCTTGGCGTGCACTTCGATGGATTTTTAATGCAGCCTTGACCAATTCTCGGGTATCAAATTGTAGGGTTTACTTCAGCTATAGCCATGTGCTAGAGGTTCTGCCGCCGTGCGGCAGAGACCCGGGTTCGAAACTCGGCGCTGGCGGTGGCGATTTTCTCTGTTGGGTATAGGAGAAAAATTCCAAGCACAATACCCCACTCTATCCAGGTGTCTGAAATGGGTACCGGTCTTGACCGGGGGAAAGCGTCCTGGCGTTAGTTATAAGGCATTTGAAAATCCAATGTACAAGGTGATATGTATCAGGCTTGATTGGAAATAAAACATCCGTAGATGCCTTCATTATTGAATTAAGTTAGAGACGTGCTTAATTTATACGTCTCCTGTATGGACACAAATGTAGCGTAAATCATCACTATACAACACAAGTGTCATTCTGGTAAAAAATTGGTGAACATTTAGCTCAATGGAAAAATATGTCTTATAATTATGGCATTTATATACCACATATGTAATACAGATAATTTGACTTGTCAGTGACTAATATAAATAGTATATTAAAGCAATGTTTAAATACCCTTTGGTATTGTAATTGTTAAATAATCATAACTGGGCATAACAAAAGTATAACTAGCATATAATGTAGCATAATGAAAGTATAATTTGTAATTACTGGTCAAGCCCAT
Source organism: Morinoia aosen (assembly GCA_030386875.1). Taxonomy (NCBI): domain Eukaryota; kingdom Metazoa; phylum Arthropoda; class Malacostraca; order Amphipoda; family Talitridae; genus Morinoia; species Morinoia aosen. The sequence goes on along the minus strand of CM059575.1, from coordinate 16,625,121 downwards.
CATTAGCTAGGTACAAAAAGACTAGAATTTCATCAATCCAGCACTTCACTCATTTCGTTATCTCAACATTATTTTAAGCATTGCAGGAAAAATTTTTAATACTTCATACACAATTGATTTGCATAGGTACTACAAAAGTGAATACTTACGTACATTTTGTTTAAGCACATCAGGATGCTAATGGAACAAAATTTTCCACTATACGAATATGATTGGCTCATGTTCATCAGTTGAAAAATTCCCTTTGTGGAATTATAATCAACAAAAAATTACACAACAGCTAAATCATTATGACACGATGAAGAAAGGGCATCCTGCTTTATTCTCTTAGAAATTTTTAACCTTCACTATTCAATTCATGTAGAGTATAACCAAAAACATACCCAACACAAGTCTGTTTGGAGACTTGTGTTGGGAGTAGAGTACCACCAGAGAAAAGGATCATAGTGATGGTGGTAGGGATTCATCCGATGTGCTTGAACTTGAAGGCAGGGCCTCTGTAACAACCTGTAGGGAAGGTAACCAATTCGAGGAAGGCCCGTGGACAGTCTTCAATGATTTCAATTGTTTCTTGGATGGCAATGGGCTTCCCAACCTGACGGAAGAGAAGATAATAATTAGCTTATTAACCATAGGTGGCTTTCTAAAAATGATGGAAACTCTAAATAAAATGAACAAATTGGTATATTAGAATAACACGCTGGAGCAAATTAAAGTTTTTTTTGTTTTTAATTTTAATTTCAATCAAGCATAGATGAAGCTCATCAAAGTAGTTTTTGTAGAGAGATTTGACACAGCTAGAATTTTGCCAAATTTAAAGCACTGGAACTGTCACAGGATGTTAAAAGTTGACAATCATTTCCAATAGTATTTGTAGCAAATAATATTAAGAAAAAAATGTATCCAATTTACAACCTGCATAGCATGCTGGCTTATTGAAGTAGGCCTACCAAATTTTCAGTTCAGAAATAAATTAAAAAATTTATTTGAATTCACACTTTTGCATTTCTTATTTTTTATTGTTATACGCCATGAAAACTAAATACTTATGGACTAAATTTTTTCAATAATGCTTCCATACATACAAATCTCACTAACCTCAATAGTCATGAATGAAGTTAGGAAGGAAAATTTTACAATGCAATGCAATACTAACCATTGTTGAAGATTCTGAAGACCCAGCTCTGCAGTTCCATGGTAGAGGCACCTAATGACATTGAGTCACCACTGCTCAAGAAATGCTCTGAAGCACTACAGGAGCAAGAAAACTGCCTTAGGTTTCATTTAAATAATTTTATCTATAATTGATTCTTCTACACGAACGTCTTTAATGCAAAATAGCCAAATGTTTGAAAACTATCTGAAAAAACACAAAAAGGGATAAAAAATTTGGTTTAATTTCACAGACTGTGCCTATGACACATGACAGTTAAGAAACAGCCCTAAATGTTAATTATTACTGTTACAGCAAAGTCTACACAAACATACATCTATTCAATATAATGATAATTGATGCTTATACTACAGCATACACTTTACCATTAAGAATGCAATGTTGGATGAATTTACTTTTGCAGATAGATAACAGAATTTTTTTGAATTAAATTTGAGGCATAATAGTTTAGAACAGCTGATTTATTCAACTTTTCATAGGGATATAACAAAGGAAAACAATATATTACCCAAAGTAAAAGATTTTAAGCCAGATTTAAATAGAATTAGGTATTATCATAATTTTAGAAAAAGCTTAAATTACAGAAATTCACTTTTGGATCCACAAGCAAAAGCAGTTAAAATTTTTAGAAGCCTAACAAGTCCCAGCATGCAATTTTTAGAAATGCAAAGAGAAACATAAATGAGAGGAGTTTACCAATGCTTTTTCATAAAAATATTTAAACTCTAAACATATATATGTAAATGACTCTACATACAGCTACAACTTTTTTACCTACTAACTTAATTGGGTCAACAGGGCAGATAAATTTTTGAAATAAGTTGCAATTATGCTTATTTAAAACTACAACTATAAGTTTGTAAAAGATTGCATATTTCTCTCTGATAATTTTTGTATAATATAATTTCTAATCTGAGGACTTGATTTTAATGTGCGCATCAGGGTATAAGAGAAATACAGTATTTTATTGAAATAAAAAATTTTTTACCAAGAAATACAATAAATAAAGGCCACATATTGTGCAAATGAATTTTTGTGGTAATTCTTTCATGATATAAGTAGATACCATTGTTGAAATACTACTGAAATATTTAAAAATTTTATTTAGATATCAAAATCACTAAACTTCGATAATTTTATGCATGATCAGTTTCATTTCAGAGAGGTAATATTTCAACTACATTCACATCAATTAAATCCAAACCTACTTAGTTACATACTCAGCCATATCTGAATAAAATGAAATAACCACGTAACGAAGTTCATTTTGGTAAGTAAATGTCCGTGCCACCCTACAATCAACTAAATTTGCACCAAAAACATAATTAAATCGATAAAATAGGAAAAAAACAAATTATTCACTCGCAGCAGAACCACCTTCCACAATACATAAACAAGCGAGTGTTCGCTGTTTGATGGAAAGTTCGTTTTCGTGTTTTCCAACACGATGGAAAACACAAACACACCGAAATCTGCGAACTTTTCATCTGTGTTCGTGTTCGCGGACTGCCGAAAAACACGAACTTCGGGCGAAAGATTGATAGTGTGGACGGGCCTTCAGTGGTGAGCTTCGTCTACACGAGTCGCGCCTCACAGCCGAAATGTCCCCTAGTGTAAACACCCCTTAAAGTAGCAAGCAGCTCCGACCAATGACCGAACGGATAGAAGCGCTACGCACCTCCTCACTACCCAAGAATAAGAAAGAACTAAGGAGTTTTCTAGGCAGTGGAGGATACTACCAACAGTTTATTCCTCACTTTACCGATCGGGCCGCACCTCTGCAAGAATTCCTACGCAAAAATTCTCCAGAAGAGATTCCCTGGACCGACGTAACCCAAGACGTATTCGAAGCACTTAAATTGGCCTTAACGACCAATCCCGTGTTGCAGTTGCCAGACCCCAACATCCCATTTATCCTACGCACGGACGCATCTGAAACCGGTCTAGGCACTGTTCTTCTCCAGCCCAGCAAAATCGACTTCAGGCGCTATGCACCAATTGCCTATGCATCCCGCCAACTCAGAGGAGCGGAGATGAATTATTCTACTATCGAGAAAGAGGCATTAACTATCTACTGGGCGTTCCAAAAATTTGAAACCTATCTATACGGCCGAGAATTTATTTTACAAACTGATCACCGGCCTCTACTCTATCTGCAACAGGCCGATAAATTAAACCCTCGCCTGAAACGATGGGCTCTCTACCTGGGCCTGTTTCAATTTCAAGCCGAGCATATCGCAGGAACCGAGAATCATATCGCCGATTTCCTATCTCACTCCGCGACCGTCTAAGGAACCGAGTAAAACCACAAGATATCCGAGAAGTTCCCGAGATATATCGAGATAAAGCTTATTACCATGTTCTTTGTATAGATAAGATGTTAAAGTGCTCTAAAACTAGGCTTATATCGCTTAAGATTCTAGAAATAATTATCATATAACCCCTATGTGCCGAACGGTCTCGAAACTTAATCAGAGACCTAACGGACTTCAATTTCTAATTATCGATCCAACTGGCGTGGGTTTGTTAAGACTTTGCTTTACAAGTAAAGTCTTGTCATTATGGGCGTGTTAGGCTCATCGCCAGTATGCCAGACGGTATTCTAGTATTACGCTACCGGCTCTGTAAATAATGTCCGCCGGAATTTAATTCGAGTAACCTAGATACGCGACAAACCCTCTTGAGTCCGGCTTGTCTGAAATTTGGCAGAGCGACGAAACCAACTGTCCGCTCCCTGATAATTCGAGAACGACGAAGCGAACTGTCAGCTCCCTAAAAATTGGAACTTTATTATTTAATCTTGAATGATCTGCAGCCAACCTGTTCTACTAATAAAGTTTGAAAAAGAATCAAATCTTATCGTCTCCAGAAGAAAACACCAACGACGAAATCGTCCACCTTGGCGTCCCAACGAGGATGAGCCAACCAATAATCAAACAATTAATAAAAAATGAGTTAGTGACTGCTGGTAGATCAGCAGCACGATGAAAATCACTTGAGTGACTACCGGTGCGTTATTTCGCAGGAAATGTGTTAAGTACCGTTTCATAACTTCCATTTGTAAATATCCTACCATAAATCGAACTTAAAGTATGCTAAACGTTCAGAAAATACCACTAACATGCAAAAAAACAATCTATAAATGAAACACCTCGCGACAACTCCGATGCCACGCCTCAAAATGATTCTCCAACTTCCTACTGATGAAAATATGTGTATCATACCACACAGATTACTAGCACCTCAACGTTAAACTAATTGCGCCAAAATTCGTCATTTACAAAAGTAACCAACGCACAGTTACTTAAACATAACACAATGTCAGACTCAAATTAACAAAAAAAGCAACTAATAATTTTAGGCTACCCTTGTTTTAACTATTAATTATAGTTTGGCAGACACCATTTATCTCAAATTACATTGAGCTTTCTAGTTTTATGAATGACGAATTTCAACACCACTAGTCCATTGTTAAAGCAATAATAACCTTTCTAACCTAACCTAACCTACCTCTAGAAAGCACGAATGTTAGCGCTATTACTCGAATGTTGAAGCGATAATAATCTTTGTACTACTACTACTACTAAGACCATTGGATAATTAAAAAATATCAGAAACTAACATCAGGTCTCTGGTTAAATCACCATTTCACACTTCAACACAGTTACCATGACTGCGATGGTCATATAAATACCGTAGATTCCTCAAATTTTAGACCTTTTGGTACCAATAGATACGTATCATTTTTTAAGTTGGTTTTCAAACGCCTTACAATTAACATCTCGCCGCAACGACTGTTAATTAACCCTCGGTCTAGTCGGTACCCATTTCCGACACGTGGGTAAGGAGAATTGGGCCGAGTTCTCTCCCTTCACCCGACACGGAAAACACCTGCCGCTACATTCCAATTGCCGACTCTTCCCACTGAAGAGAGCGTGATCGCAACCACTCTACCACCGAAACCAATCTCTCGTCCTTTAATTTCAAGGTGCCAGCTCTTCTCCCTCCACCAACGACGTCCGTCAGCGCCAACCTTGATCAACCTGCACAAAACAACTTTCCTCAAACACTTCTTCACCCACAACAATACACCAGCAAACATACTCTCAACTCGATTGTTACACTCTCAACTCGATTCATACCCTCAACTCGATATATCTTATTTCTAGAAAAATTTAAATCAACCACCGCCCAAAAACTCGCAATCAAAAAGAATCAACCATGGCAGTCGACTACAAAATTATACTCTGCATTCGAACATTCCCAATGAAATGAACTACACAAACCTGAAAATTTAAAGGTAAAATTCATTGCTAACAGCCAACAATAACTAAATCCTTCGTAATTCTCAACTTTCTCTAAACAAAACAATTCACCATTGTCTCTTAAAGCATAATAAAACGATATAAATTTTCAATATCCAATCATACAACATAAATTGTCGACAAACTCCTCTAGCAATAATTCGCAGATTTCATTATAAGTGATTGAGACAGGATAGATCCACCATTTCTAAGAAAACTGAGGCACTGAATATACATATATATATATATATATATATATATATATATATATACAGGGTGTTTCTTTTACTTTGAACAAACTTCGAACTTAGGTACAAAAACTCAAAATAAATCGATTTTCATAAATGACAAAATGTCCAAAACTCTTTAGTTTTCGAGTTATAGTTACTTGAAGAATATTAGAACTTCAAGTAGGATTGCACGCGCGCACCATTTTTAGCGCTACCTTTGATAGTTAAAGAGGTTTTTGGGCCCCATTAATGTAGTATTTTTGTAATTTCACAATGAAATTTGCGCGTACACGTTTTACAAATAAGAATAAATTGTCCTAAATGAGTAATTATCAATTATTATCATGTAAGCTAACCATTAACCAGTAAGCATTGCAGGACACAGGTAATAAACATAATCATTACAAACTTTAATGTAAGAACTTTAACGCAAGAACAAACTTGAATACAGTTTTATTACAACTGTTACTCGAAATGGCCTCCATGAACTTCAACACATTTACGACATCTAACAGCCAGTGAGCGCCTTACAGATTGAAACACGCCAGGCATTTCCGTAATACGGCCAGCTGAGTCCACAATGCGTCCACAATGCGTCCAACCAGATCCTGTTCCGATTCAACAGGAGTGGCATACACGAGGTCCTTCATGGTTCCCCACAAGAAGAAATCCAGTGGCGTCAAATCAGGCGACCTAGCTGGCCATGCTACCGGAGCACCTCTGCCAATCCATCGGTTTGGAATAATTGATAATTACTCATTTAGGACAATTTATTCTTATTTGTAAAACGTGTACGCGCAAATTTCATTGTGAAATTACAAAAATACTACATTAGTGGGGCCCAAAAACCTCTTTAACTATCAAAGGTAGCGCTAAAAATGGTGCGCGCGTGCAATCCTACTTGAAGTTCTAATATTCTTCAAGTAACTATAACTCGAAAACTAAAGAGTTTTGGACATTTTGTCATTCATGAAAATCGATTTATTTTGAGTTTTTGTACCTAAGTTCGATGTTTGTTCAAAGTAAAAAAAAACACCCTGTATATATATATACAGAAATTCACGATCTGTCGGCCTCTGGGAGAATATGAAGCCCTATTTGAAGGACCCTGCCAGTAGAAGGCTTTCTGCGCGTCCCATTTTGATTTTCATTAGCTAAAAAATGTATAATTGAATTTGAATTTAGCTCTACAGGTAAATGGATAATAATATTGTCATCAATTTCTATTCATGAAAACAGTCCCGACAAAAGAACATCCTTAGTTAAAAATTAACATCCTCTTATATTTAAGAGGTTGTATGTAGTAAGTCCACTCAATCGTGCTTTTGAGCTCATGATATTTTATCATTAAAATACATAAAATTTTTGAATGAAGCATACTTTAAACGTGAAAGAATTTTAATATTGTCATCGATTTCTACCCGTACAAGCCGTCTCGACGAAATAACATCCTTTGTTAAAAAGTTATAATAACTTTTAGGAACAACGGCCGCAGATTCGCGCATTTTTAATTTTTCCATCTGACGAATTGTACTGCTGTGGAACACTGATGTGAACAGCACTTCATAACCACCAAGAACTCGATTGGGAGTTTAGGCCACTTCATCGTGCATTTGTCCATGTGATATTTTATCTTGAAAAACATAATATTTTTGAATGAAGTCGACTCTAAACATGGAAGAATTATAATATTGTCATCAATTTCTCCTTTTACAAGCCGTCTCGACGAAATAATATCCTTTGTTAAATAGTTAATGAGAATTTTTTAGGAGCAACGGCCACAAGTTCGTTCATTTATAATTTTTCTATGTTTTATCATTTAAAAACAGAATATTTTTGAATGAAGTGAACTCTAAACGTGCAAGAATAATAATAATGACATCAATTTCTACCCTTGCAAGCCGTCTCGAGGAAATAATATCCTTTGTTTAATAGTTATGATAACTTTTACGAGCAACGGCCACATATTCGTGCATTTGTGATTTCATCTATCGGACGATTTGTAATGCTTTGGAAGAGTGATCTGAACAGCATTTCATAACAGCCAAGAACTTGATTGAGTGTAGGCCGGCCACTTAATAGTGCATTTGACCTCATGATATTTTATTATTGAAAAACAGAATAAATAGAAGGAAGTGAACTCTAAACATGAAAAAATAACAATAATATCATCAAATCTCCCCTTTATAAGCCGTCTCGACGAAATAGCTATTTGACAAAGCGCGCACACTGTAATGCCTTCAGATTTCTACACCACCCACCCCTCTCCCACCACCTCAGTACCACCACAGAACAGATGCCAGTCGCGCCAATTTTGGAAGTATATGGTATGACTAAGGTTTATTAATTCATATGTTCGTTATACAGTTATTATTTATCACTCATTTATAAACAACACAAATACTTAGAAAGCAGATACTGCAGTATGATATGAAAGGTAACCTGCAATAAATCATTATAATCAGATATTACAACGAACGCTAGTGTTTGGCAGTTTAACACTCCATCTCGATACTCTAGGAAATTACAATATCTTCTTGTAATATTTTACTTACTATATTACATTCCTTACCTTTCGCACTAGCTATGCTAGATACATATATGTATACAAAAATTTTATGAATTATTATACTGATTGTGATAGAAAAGCAGTACCATAACTATGATAAAACACGTCAGAAGCCTGTATAGATTACTGGTTTTCATCAGTGCCAACTGTAGTATTCTCACGCAGTCTTGGTTGTGTGTATCATGGCTTTCAGTAATGATCAAAATATAACTTGGCCAGATGAATTTAAATGAGTTGAATTATGCATTAAATTATGAAAATTATGCATTAACAGCATAATTTCTTAAAGGGGAGACAACTATTGGATCTATTGGAATTAGCGTTCTCATGATAAAGCTATACGGTCCCGAGCTTCACGTTAATTACCTATGTGTTGATAGCAAGTTTTTTTCTAATGTACTATCCCTTATCGGCTCACTGCTGTCCTGTTTTAAGCGTATCTGAATTTTTTCCTGAGCTATCATATTGTTTTATGAATTTCCTTCTCAAATTCGTGCTTCAAAGCGCAGATCATGAGTGGAAATGCCCTTATGGCATGAATTTTGCATTCCTCCAACTCCTATCTATATTGGGCCTTAATCCTTCCTCGTTTTACTACACCTCTGTCATGTTAGGGAGGCTGACTCACCGATACCGGCGCGCCATTTTAGAGAACTCATCTAAGATCCTTCCCGAGTTACCCTGACAAATATGGTAATTTCTGAACTATAAGACGTAGAATCTTGAAATTAAAACCAAATTAATGCTCGTGATGAGTACAACATTTTTATGTATTTTAATAATTTTTTAAGCCCCCGTGAGCGGCAGGAAGCGTGGCTCTCGTGGCCCCTCAATAGTCGGCCGATATTCTCGATTAACATCACTTTCCGCCATCATTTATTTCTAAACTATTGCACCTAAAAATTTGAAATTGGTTTCATTTTAAACATCAATTCATTTTGCAACGGAGAGTGTATAATATAACTCTCAAACGTTTCTTGGCGCATGGATGGAAGTTTTCCTCCCCTCGCAATGGTCGGCCGATTTTCTCGATTGACCTCACTTTCGCCATCATTTATTTCTAAGCTATTGCACCTAAAAAATTGAAATTAGTTTCATTTTAAACATCAATTCATTTTGCAACGGAGAGTGTATAATATAACTCTCAAACGTTTCTTGGCGAGGCATGGATGAAAGTTTTCCTCCCCTCGCAATGGTCGGCCGATTTTCTCGATTAACCTCACTTTCCGCCATTATTTATTTCTAAACTATTGCACCTAAAAAATTGAAATTGGTTTCATTTTAAACATCAATTCATTTTGCAACGGAGAGTGTATAATATAACTCTCAAACGTTTCTTGGCGAGGCATGGATGGAAGTTTTCCTCCCCTCGCAATGGTCGGCCGATTTTCTCGATTGACCTCACTTTCCGCCATCATTTATTTCTAAACTATTGCGCCTAAAAATTTGAAATTGGTTTTATTTTAAACATCAATTCATTTTGCAACGGAGAGTGTATAATATAACTCTCAAACGTTTTTCGGCGAGGCATGGATGGAAATTTTCATACGCTCGCAATGGTCGGCCGATTTTCTCGATTAACCTCATTTTCCGCCATCATTTATTTCTAAACTATTGCACCTAAAAATTTGAAATTGGTTTCATTTTAAACATCAACTCATTTTGCAACGGTGAGTCTATAATAAAACTCTCATACTCTTCCTGGAAGGATGACAGAGAGCAAGGTTCTCCTACCCCCATAAACCGCGCATGCTTTGGACTGAACAACTGCATTTTCATTAGTGTCCCCTCTTTATGATATTTTTTATACCTCTCTCGTTTCGTTTTCTTCGAAATCCAGGAACTACTGTTTTAAATATCAGTCAATTGCTGTGTTCCATAATCAGAGATTCATTATCCTTGTTTCTGCATTTCATTTTGCTTTCTCTACTTCTCTTGGCCGAACCTATACGCTACTTGATTAGGCCTATTACGAACTCATCTAATTACTTTGGCGATACAATGATTCACATAGCTTTTCTGCGTCCAAAATACGGAAACACTTTTGGATCAGGTGTGTACAGTTTTCTTCCCTTTTTTCATTTTTATTTCCCTATCTTCCTCATAAAATGTTCTTGTTAGTCGTGACGTCCCAACTTCCGTTTTCTCACGCTGTTGAGTTTATTATCACAACTCTATTTTCGGTATTTAACTTTTTGCTCTGTTCCAGCTATGGTGCAAATGTTTTGGTTTCCATTGTACAACCATCCTTATTTCCCTATCTCCAGTGAACTCTTTTGTGACAGTATTATCAGCGTAGTTTGTAATTTTTTTAAATTTGTCTTAGGATAAAACATGTTATTCACTTCGAGCTCATTATTTTGGTAAACTAATCGATACTTAAGAACTAAAAAAAAATCATTCTGAATGTCGACCTCATAATCTTAGACGCAAAATAATTTAAATCTGTCCAACCTACTCCTAACATTAAATCCTCCAATCACCAGTTCCTGTGTTGGTTTGCTCATATTCCAATACAAGTGCGCCCTAACGAGAGTGTTTTACACGTATGCGTTACGAGGATTATGTTTTTTAGTTACTTATATTTATTACCTAGTTATTATTTAATATTATTAAATAAATTACTGAGTGCTAGTGTGCTCTCAGCCCACACTAGCACTGAACTTTCAAATAAAAACATATATAAATTTCCTTTGCGTGAAATACCGGCTAGCCATTTTCGAGATCCGATCTAAGACTCTTCGAAAGAACCTCTGAATTACCAGGACAAATAGATTAATTTCTAAATTATAAGACGTACAATCTTGAAATTGGTACCAAATTAATTCTCGTGGCGAAAACAACATTTTTACGTACTTGAAAATATTTTTGACGCCCCCGTGTGGGGCAGAGAGCGACGCTCTCGTAGCCCCTCAATGGTCGGTCAATTTTCTCGATTAACCTCGTTTTATGCCAACATTAATTTCTAAACTATTGCACTTACAAGACAAATTAACCAAGTAAAATTATCGTTATCAAAATTAAGAATGAGGGGCAAACATGCTCAAACGAAATCATACGTCAATATGCACCTTTTTTACTTAAAATGAATCCAAGTCAAGTTCAATTTAACTCCAGTCAAGTTGAATTTAATTGAAGTCAAGTTCAAATTATTCCAACCTTAAGTTGAGTTCAGAATTGACATAGTCGCTCTGTAATTTCAGCCTCTTTTGTGTTATATATGTACCTATTGGGTGTGATGAGCAAGACAATCGGTTTTCATATCAGGAAGGAATACATAAAATTTCCACCGGTAATGAAATTTAAAGAAAAGCTGTCTCAAAATGAACCAAGTATCCAGCATCAAGAGGCAGATCGAGTGTGATTCATACATTTGAGCGACGTGATAATTACAAGTCAATTATAAAAACTTCGAATCATACTAGGCCTACTCATTACAGTTGTTCAAAATTTTCACATTAATGACAGAATGCATCCATTCAAAAATTTATGTTCAAGAGGTAACTTCTTGTTACGCATAGTAGTATCGAGGATTTATTTATACTTAAATAGAGATTTAAATGCGTGAAATTCAACTTTTTCACCCATTAGGCTTTGACTTGCACTAATTTGAACTTGTTATGGATTAAAATGAATTAGACTTGGATTAATTTGAACTTGACTTGAATTAAATCGAACTCGACTTTGGTTAACTTGAACTTGACCTGGATTAATTTTAAAAAATTAATCCTTGAAATTAAAAACACAATCCTCGAAACGCTAAGTTTAAAAATACTTTCGATAGTGCGTACTTATAAAATAAAAGACAAAATCGTTTACTTATATACAAACACCGCCATTACAATAGAAGCTAAAATAACTTAACACAGAGATCTACAATTGCTATTCATACATGGTTATCGCAATACCCATGCTAATTGTCGAAACAAATGATTTGGAGAAATGCACGAAAAAAATGCGCACCCTTCGTTGCGGTAGTTTGATTTTGGTACATGCATTTAAATACAAGTGACTAAGAAAACATAATCCAAGTGACGCATCGCTCAAAACAAGCCGTGGATTGTGCCATGGCATGGCATAATCCATGTGACGCAAGCTGAAAACGGCATCTTCTGCAAAACTGGTGTTGCGATGTTTTTCTTTCATAAACGTTCACAACGCAGCCAATCTCTACGTTCTCTATGCCAGTCAGAAGAGCCTTTTTACTCTCATGTCCTAGTTCAAACATACTGTTAGGACTACAATTATTTAGCACAAACCAAAATCTTGTTTTAAGAATATAAGAATGATTTCTTTTACTTTCCAAGAAATAATTGAAATTTTCTTCGGCAGTTCTTTTTTACGATGGAAGTTTCTATTCTGACCTTAGAGGTGATTCATAGCCCTCATTACTTCGAGTCTCAAACACTTCATTATTTTTTTCCCAAATACCTTCAGTGTTATATTCGAGCTCGAAGTAGGACTCTGAATCATTTCTAGAAGCAGCCGATGATTCATCGTTCAAGGTTCGTGCCTGAATCCTTGTTGCAATAATTTTTGTCTTTTCCCAAAGAATTCTGCATTGAATCAAAAATTACATGAAGAAATATGTCATCACTTCAGAATCAAATGCAAGGCGTGTATGAATTTATAAATAAACTTCTCGTGAGTAATTTCTCCAACGTTATTACAATGAAAATCTGCGTGGTTGGTTGGTATCATAGATTCCATTTAAATTAAATAAAAAAATTATCATCCGCTTACTTGTGCATGCGTTAAAAAATAGAGCGTGAAAATTGAATCTAATGTTGGTAATAAAATGCAGTATATCGCAAAAAAAACGATACCGCAATTTCTTTCAGATACTTCTTGGCTGATAATATTCCATCCTTATGTAATAAAGGCCCCGTACCTCTGTTTATAAATACTAGTACACACGGCCCGACACAAGTGCCCATCAAACAATTCCGTAGAGTTACCAAACGCCGTTCAAGGGTCAATTTAGCATCTCGTTGGGGAGCAGCATTGCTTCGTCTTGCCATTTCGCGTTGTTCATCCGATTGTATTCTGCGTTTTTCTAGCTGTCGAAGTCTTTCTCCTTCTCTCTTGCGGTTGGATACATTTCTATCCATGGTGGTCTCTTTTGCCGGAATTTTATTCTGAAATGTCGTCTATTATCTCTTCGAAGCTTTTCAAGAAAATCACAATTTTGAAAACAATAAATCATGTTCCAAAATTTTAGGCCTAATACTAAGTGGCAGCCAGCTTTCTGGTCAAACGAATTTAAAACATTTCTTTTTGCATTATCAATTAAAAATATAAAATTAACACCATGAATTTAAACAGGGAAAGCTCCAAAGAAAATTTCTATTTGTAAAAATAAGCCGATTGCGTATTCTGGATGCCATAATGCAAGTGAAAGGGAATTGAATCGCCACTGAAAAAAAATACAAAAGAATAATTTCCTGTATTTCTTTAAGCTATATCCTTGTTGCTATCAAAGCTATCGATTAGAAGAGGGGATCACACGGACGGCCGGACGCGGCTCTTATTATCATAGTGATTTTTTCACTTTTTGGTTCGTAATTTGTCCTGTGATATTGCAACGGGCCTATGTGTCTGCACTTACTCTCAGGTGTTTTTGGTTAGTTGGTTGGCCCGTCTCTTTGTCATGCTCATAACCTTCTGACCACAACGTGTGCCACCGTTAGCCACGGAGGCAATTTTCATAATGCTGCGGGACGACCAGAAGTCACACACTTTTCGAAAAAACTTATTTGAACCTAATGAGAGGATGATCGAGTTGAATTTTCAAAATATCTGATTACAATTAACTTTAAATTTGAATTGAATATTCAACTTCAGTTTCACCAACTGCAGTCAAAGTGTTTAGGATGCTTAAAAACGGAATCTGTGATTTGAAGAATATTTTAATTGACTGTACTACTCGTATTAGGATGTATATATTGTGTCAAATGAAAATATCGAAAGCAGTCATTTTTGACGTATCATGTACACTAGTAAATAATGATACACAGTTGTTGTTTGCTTGATTTATCCGTCTCTATGTGGCGCACATAAGAATGTGTAAAAGGTTCAGGATGACTCAAGTCAGGGGAATAACTATGCACAAGTTCTACGAATTTTATTAGAAAAACGATTTGACAGGAACGACAGTTAACACTTGACAGGAACGACAGTTAGCACTTGACAGGAACGACCGATAGATTTCACGGAACAATACGTGAAAATAGAAGTTAAATAATATGATTTCGGAATATTCTCTCCTCTGCCAGACGCAGCACCAGACCCTATGGAGTGGCGCACGGACTGCCTGAGGTCACATGACAACCGGGTCAGAGAAGGTCGCGCTAGAATGAACACGAGACGAGAATATGATGTACGCTTTTACATACCTCCCTACGAAAGACAATTTTGTTCATGAACAAAAGTTAACCGCGTACATCGTATAAAAAGTTACAACACTCTTAAGTCTAGTCAAACATCAATCGAAACATAGTTTTAAATAACATCTAAGCTTAGAAGTACAAGGCACACACAAATACTCGCAGAAATATAAAAGTTACACAGGTCACGTTTACTTAGTCGAACATACGCGAGAGATAGTCTGCGCCAACATTTTCTTTACCTGGTAGATAAACTACTGAGTAGTCCTAAGGTTGCAAAATAAGTGACCAGCGGGCTAAGCGCATATTCAAATTCTTCATTTTGCTCAAGTACACTAAGGGTCTGTGGTCGACTTCAAGAAAGAATTTTTTTCCTAGTAAGTACACGGAAAATTTTTGTACGGCGAAAACTATCGCCAGGCATTTTCTTTCAATAGTAGAAAACCTACGCTCAGCTTCAGTAATCTTTCGACTGGCGTACGCCACTGGAAAGGGACAGTCGTCTGTATACTGAAGGAGCACCGCTCCCAGTGCGACGGCTGAGCTGTCGGAACGCACTACAAATGTTTTATTTAGATCCGGTAATTTCAACACCGGTTCAGCAACCAGGGAGTTTCGAGCCCGTTCGAAGTTCTCTAAAAGTTCAGCATCATAAATCAAAGGTTCACACACATTTTTTTTGAGAAGATCTGAGAGAGGTGCTGTCACTTCCGCCAGATTAGGCACAAACTTTCGGTAGAACGAAATTAATCCCAGAAATGACCTCAGTGCTTTTTTAGTGCGAGGAGGCGGAGCATTCGACATAGCAAACACCTTAGTCTTTTGGGGAGAGAAACCGTGCTCAGCCAATTGACGCAAAAGCGAATTTGCACTTGCTTGGTTGGGCAGTAAGACCATGTTCTTTCAGTCTACACAGTACTTGTTTCAAGACAGCTAGGTGAGATTTAAGATCTTTCGAGTATATCAGAATAAAATGATACATCAGCTAAACCGCTCAATACTATTCTCATTAGACGCGCGTATGTAGCGCAAGCCGAAACTAAGCCGAAAGGCATTCTTTTGTATTCCATTAGCCAGCGGCTGGTTGAAAAAGCAATAAGTGGGCGAGAAAGTTCATCTAGTTCCACCTGGTGGTAGGCTTTGGTCACGTCTAACTCTGAATAGTATTTACTCCCTCCAAACTTGTGGAAGTCTTCTTCTAACTGAAACGCAGGCTCAGCATCTACCTTACTGACACTATTCAACATGCGGTAGTCTACGGTCAATCTATAAGAACCATCAGTTTTCTTGACCAGAACTACTGGGGAGCAGAAGTCTGAGGGGGACCGTTGAATTATTCCTAGTTCTAATAATTTATCAACCTCCCTACCGAAAACTTCGCGCAGATGCACCGGTACCGGATATACACTAGCTCGAATAGGTGCGGACGTAGTCAGGTCTATCTAAGTTTTAGTGTGACCAGGTATGTCAGATTATTAAATAATACAGAAGGAAATTCTAAAATCAAGCTCTTTCCGTTCACAAGGATTTAACGAAGGTGAAATATTAAAGGATACGTTCTCGTTCGACACAGCTGTTAGCGGCAACTCAATCGACAGGTCTTTTTTCAACTCTAACGTCTGAGGAGTAGCCTCGGTAAAAGAGGAGAACAATTTTTCATCTATAGCAGGGGCACAAGCACAGAAAAATATTCCTGACTGAACTAGTGAGATGACATCTCTACTCTCGCTAGGGGCAGATGCATTTTCGACCCTAGCCCGTCTAATATATTGCTTCAACAGATTGATATGATAAGTTTTTGACACTCCATCACAGTCGAGCAGGTAATTTACCTTATTAAGTCGCTTAACTACCTTGTATGGGCCTCTCCAGCTCATCAGCAGCTTGTTATGGCAGTCTGGGAGAAGAATTAACGCCTCGTCGCCCTCGTCCAAGCTTCGATTTTTGGCTTTCAGGTCGAAGTAGGTGCTGAATCTTGACTGGGAGACTTTAGCATTGCTCGCTGCCAACTTAGCAGTTTCTTCCAGGGTGTCCCTTAATTCTGTAATGTATTGAAAGCTGTTCCGCTGTTCCACCGGAGCCGATTTATTGACCCAAAGGTCGCGTAGCACACAAATTTGCCCCCTCACCTGCCGGCCGTACAGGAGCTCGAACGCCGAAAAGCCAGTTCTGTCACTTGGCATATCGCGCAGAGCGAATAGTGTGGCGGTCAGATACCGGTGCCATTCTCGAGGCTTCTTCTCGCACAACTTCTTGAGGCAGTTTTTCAGAGTGGAATGAACGCGCTCCTGTCGTCCGTTCCCTTGACTATGGTAAACGGAGCTGAAAATTGGCTTTACCCCGAGCAACTTGTGTAGCTCTCCCATCAAGGCACTCGTGAAATTCGTTCCTTGATCTGACAGAATTGTTTCCGGAATTCCAACTCTTGAAAAGATGGTTAACAATGCCTCTGCCACAGATATGCTATCGATATGTTTCAGGGGGACTGCTTCGGGAAAACCAGGGGCCCAGTCGATGACGGTAAGAATATATTTGTGCCCGTCGGATGAAGCTGGCGTCAGCGGACCAACGATGTCCATTGAGATTCGGGAAAATGGAGTCTCCATAATTGGCATTTTCACAAGAGGCACGGGCTTTGTGCGACGCTGGGACATGCGCTGACAATTATCACAGGACCTGCAATAAGCTCGCACATCCGCGGTTACTCCTGGCCAAAAAATATTCTGACAAAATCTTCGCTAACGTTTTAGAATGAGAGAAGTGCCCAGCTAACGGATTTTCACGAGCTGCATGAAGCACTACCGAACGACACACTATCGGCAAGACCAATTTCAATGTACCTACTGATTTAAAGGTCGACGACTTCACACAGTGTCGGTAGAGAACAGAGTCTTTAACAATAAAAGTGAATTCGGTGCCATCTTTACATTTCAAAATTTCTCCCCTTTTAGCTTTATCCCACAACGGTGCAAGGGAACTGCAAGTTTTTGATTTTCCAGAAATTCACTTTGGGAAAGATCAATGGATTTAATCTCGGGTAGTACGAACGGGTGAATGGTTTTAACTCTAGCCTGAGACCTAGTGACCGCAAGTACCTTGTTTATACAACCAGAGGGGCGTGAAAGCTTTTTATCACTTGCGTCTCTGACTCCATCAACATTTCCTACTAATACGCTACAACACTTAATCGGAGCAATAGCCGCCATTACCCAACCATCATAAAAATCACATTTCAAGTAGCATTTCGATAGCGGGAATTCCGACACGTTACCCAAATAATCAGAGAGAGAAATTGTGGGAGAATTAGACAACTCTAAGTCCGGAAGAACTTCTGACGATACAATTACACAAGTACACCCAGTATCTCTCAAAATCGTCGATACGTTAACTCCATTAACGGTACCGCATGACAAATACCTCTGGTCAATTTTAGTCTGACTACAATATTTCACTGGAAAATTTGAATCACGAGAAGCGTTCTTCTCTATAAACAAAGTCGGACACTGAGATCTGTAGTGACCCAAAACTCCACAATTATGACACCTAACTGGTTTCATAACCTTCCAGCTGCGGCCATAGGGAGTGACTATATGCTGTGACGCCCGTGGTGGCTCAGGATCTGTCACAGGTGATGTCGGAGCCGATGCTTGTGCATTCGTACGTGGAGATGACTTGGCTATCGTCTGTTGACTGCGCGCCGTAGTCCAGTTGCCCGCACATTCGGTGGTCTGAGTCAAACTCATCATTCTCTTTTCTTTCAGATGCATACGCAGTTCTGGAGTTACTGATGACAACAGCTGATCTTTAATGATGAAATCTCGCAGGTCCTGGTAGGTTTCCGGAGTTTTCGTTGATTCTATCCAATAGTCTAATTTACGACCTAGACTTACTACAAATTGCTGGTAGGTTTCGCCAGGAGACCACTTCGCTGAACGAAAGTCTGTTCTATACGTGTCGGGAATTTTATTAAAACCCAGCAACAAAGCACCCTTTAGCCTGTCGTAGTCTGGCGTTACTTCGGCAGGTAATGAGGAGTAGATTTCTGCAGCCTTACCACCCAGAGTGCTTCCGAGGCGGACGGCATAGGACTGTCGTTCTAACCCCAACAACTGGCACACTCGTTCGAAGCGAATAAAGAACGACGGTAAATCTTCACCATCACGGTAGGTAGGGAATCGTGGTTTTTCTACCCTTACGGATGCATTCGACGGAGGCACAAAATTTGCCCCGCCACAATTCAGGCGAGCCAGGTCTAATTCATGCTGCAGCAGCAAGCGCTCTCTTTCCAACTCGGTGTCGTCTTTCTCCTTCTCTCTTCAAACGTTCCGCTTCTAACTCACGTTCTTGGGCTCGCTCAGCACGTGCGTGCGCTTGCTGCTCTGTTACGTACTTAGCTATTTCTGAGCCCTTCAGTCCCAAGCTCTCTGATTCTTTTATCAAGTCTGCCACGCTAGCAATTTGGAGTTTAGGACCACGGACGAAAGAACCGAAAGAAGGTGTACCAGCATTTAGCTCGGTACGGTTCGACAAGTAGTTGAAAGACTTGTTGAAAGCAATGATTCTGTGCAGAGGAGAGGTCTCGAACTTAGTGCACTTCCCTGACCATCATAACGAGCCCCCTGGCAAGGTCGCCAATGTAAAAGGTTCAGGGTGACTCAGGTCAGGGGAATAACTATGCACAAGTTCTACGAATTTTATTAGAAGAACGATTTGACAGGAACGACAGTCGACACTCGACGGGAACGACAGTCGACACTCGACGGGAACGACAGTCGACACTCGACGGGAACGACAGTCGACACTCGACGGGAACGACAGTCGACACTCGACGGGAACGACAGTCGACACTCGACGGGAACGACAGTCGACACTCGACGGGAACGACAGTCGACACTCGACGGGAACGACAGTCGACACTCGACGGGAACGACAGTCGACACTCGACGGGAACGACAGTCGACACTCGACGGGAACGACAGTCGACACTCGACGGGAACGACAGTCGACACTCGACGGGAACGACAGTCGACACTCGACGGGAACGACAGTCGACACTCGACGGGAACGACAGTCGACACTCGACGGGAACGACAGTCGACACTCGACGGGAACGACAGTCGACACTCGACGGGAACGACAGTCGACACTCGACGGGAACGACAGTCGACACTCGACGGGAACGACAGTCGACACTCGACGGGAACGACAGTCGACACTCGACGGGAACGACAGTCGACACTCGACGGGAACGACAGTCGACACTCGACGGGAACGACAGTCGACACTCGACGGGAACGACAGTCGACACTCGACGGGAACGACAGTCGACACTCGACGGGAACGACAGTCGACACTCGACGGGAACGACAGTCGACACTCGACGGGAACGACAGTCGACACTCGACGGGAACGACAGTCGACACTCGACGGGAACGACAGTCGACACTCGACGGGAACGACAGTCGACACTCGACGGGAACGACAGTCGACACTCGACGGGAACGACAGTCGACACTCGACGGGAACGACAGTCGACACTCGACGGGAACGACAGTCGACACTCGACGGGAACGACAGTCGACACTCGACGGGAACGACAGTCGACACTCGACGGGAACGACAGTCGACACTCGACGGGAACGACAGTCGACACTCGACGGGAACGACAGTCGACACTCGACGGGAACGACAGTCGACACTCGACGGGAACGACAGTCGACACTCGACGGGAACGACAGTCGACACTCGACGGGAACGACAGTCGACACTCGACGGGAACGACAGTCGACACTCGACGGGAACGACAGTCGACACTCGACGGGAACGACAGTCGACACTCGACGGGAACGACAGTCGACACTCGACGGGAACGACAGTCGACACTCGACGGGAACGACAGTCGACACTCGACGGGAACGACAGTCGACACTCGACGGGAACGACAGTCGACACTCGACGGGAACGACAGTCGACACTCGACGGGAACGACAGTCGACACTCGACGGGAACGACAGTCGACACTCGACGGGAACGACAGTCGACACTCGACGGGAACGACAGTCGACACTCGACGGGAACGACAGTCGACACTCGACGGGAACGACAGTCGACACTCGACGGGAACGACAGTCGACACTCGACGGGAACGACAGTCGACACTCGACGGGAACGACAGTCGACACTCGACGGGAACGACAGTCGACACTCGACGGGAACGACAGTCGACACTCGACGGGAACGACAGTCGACACTCGACGGGAACGACAGTCGACACTCGACGGGAACGACAGTCGACACTCGACGGGAACGACAGTCGACACTCGACGGGAACGACAGTCGACACTCGACGGGAACGACAGTCGACACTCGACGGGAACGACAGTCGACACTCGACGGGAACGACAGTCGACACTCGACGGGAACGACAGTCGACACTCGACGGGAACGACAGTCGACACTCGACGGGAACGACAGTCGACACTCGACGGGAACGACAGTCGACACTCGACGGGAACGACAGTCGACACTCGACGGGAACGACAGTCGACACTCGACGGGAACGACAGTCGACACTCGACGGGAACGACAGTCGACACTCGACGGGAACGACAGTCGACACTCGACGGGAACGACAGTCGACACTCGACGGGAACGACAGTCGACACTCGACGGGAACGACAGTCGACACTCGACGGGAACGACAGTCGACACTCGACGGGAACGACAGTCGACACTCGACGGGAACGACAGTCGACACTCGACGGGAACGACAGTCGACACTCGACGGGAACGACAGTCGACACTCGACGGGAACGACAGTCGACACTCGACGGGAACGACAGTCGACACTCGACGGGAACGACAGTCGACACTCGACGGGAACGACAGTCGACACTCGACGGGAACGACAGTCGACACTCGACGGGAACGACAGTCGACACTCGACGGGAACGACAGTCGACACTCGACGGGAACGACAGTCGACACTCGACGGGAACGACAGTCGACACTCGACGGGAACGACAGTCGACACTCGACGGGAACGACAGTCGACACTCGACGGGAACGACAGTCGACACTCGACGGGAACGACAGTCGACACTCGACGGGAACGACAGTCGACACTCGACGGGAACGACAGTCGACACTCGACGGGAACGACAGTCGACACTCGACGGGAACGACAGTCGACACTCGACGGGAACGACAGTCGACACTCGACGGGAACGACAGTCGACACTCGACGGGAACGACAGTCGACACTCGACGGGAACGACAGTCGACACTCGACGGGAACGACAGTCGACACTCGACGGGAACGACAGTCGACACTCGACGGGAACGACAGTCGACACTCGACGGGAACGACAGTCGACACTCGACGGGAACGACAGTCGACACTCGACGGGAACGACAGTCGACACTCGACGGGAACGACAGTCGACACTCGACGGGAACGACAGTCGACACTCGACGGGAACGACAGTCGACACTCGACGGGAACGACAGTCGACACTCGACGGGAACGACAGTCGACACTCGACGGGAACGACAGTCGACACTCGACGGGAACGACAGTCGACACTCGACGGGAACGACAGTCGACACTCGACGGGAACGACAGTCGACACTCGACGGGAACGACAGTCGACACTCGACGGGAACGACAGTCGACACTCGACGGGAACGACAGTCGACACTCGACGGGAACGACAGTCGACACTCGACGGGAACGACAGTCGACACTCGACGGGAACGACAGTCGACACTCGACGGGAACGACAGTCGACACTCGACGGGAACGACAGTCGACACTCGACGGGAACGACAGTCGACACTCGACGGGAACGACAGTCGACACTCGACGGGAACGACAGTCGACACTCGACGGGAACGACAGTCGACACTCGACGGGAACGACAGTCGACACTCGACGGGAACGACAGTCGACACTCGACGGGAACGACAGTCGACACTCGACGGGAACGACAGTCGACACTCGACGGGAACGACAGTCGACACTCGACGGGAACGACAGTCGACACTCGACGGGAACGACAGTCGACACTCGACGGGAACGACAGTCGACACTCGACGGGAACGACAGTCGACACTCGACGGGAACGACAGTCGACACTCGACGGGAACGACAGTCGACACTCGACGGGAACGACAGTCGACACTCGACGGGAACGACAGTCGACACTCGACGGGAACGACAGTCGACACTCGACGGGAACGACAGTCGACACTCGACGGGAACGACAGTCGACACTCGACGGGAACGACAGTCGACACTCGACGGGAACGACAGTCGACACTCGACGGGAACGACAGTCGACACTCGACGGGAACGACAGTCGACACTCGACGGGAACGACAGTCGACACTCGACGGGAACGACAGTCGACACTCGACGGGAACGACAGTCGACACTCGACGGGAACGACAGTCGACACTCGACGGGAACGACAGTCGACACTCGACGGGAACGACAGTCGACACTCGACGGGAACGACAGTCGACACTCGACGGGAACGACAGTCGACACTCGACGGGAACGACAGTCGACACTCGACGGGAACGACAGTCGACACTCGACGGGAACGACAGTCGACACTCGACGGGAACGACAGTCGACACTCGACGGGAACGACAGTCGACACTCGACGGGAACGACAGTCGACACTCGACGGGAACGACAGTCGACACTCGACGGGAACGACAGTCGACACTCGACGGGAACGACAGTCGACACTTGACAGGAACGACCGATAGATTTCACGGAACAATCCGTGAAAATAGAAGTTAAATAATAAGATTTCAGAATACTCTCTCATCTCCAAGACGCAGCACCAGACCCTATGGAAGGCGCACGGACTGCCTGAGGTCACATGACAACCGGGTCAGAGAAGGTCGCGCTAGAATGAACACGAGACGAGAATATGATGTACGCTTTTCAAGAATGGTAAATGACCCTTCCTATGATACGAGTTTCACCAGTGCGCAATTACAAGAACATTAAAATCTTGAGTACTATTAGGATGGATATTTTTGTTTGTCATCCATATCTTGAGACGTAAGGAAACTATAGAACCCAGTGATTTTTACCGGGTCTTGTATTCCAGTAGTAAAATAACGTAGGAAAATTCACCTCTGGGTTTTTCCTATGTTCCGCCACAGAGCTATTCATGTAAATATTGCTTCAGAGAAACCTGAGGATAATCGGAAAGTCTTGCACATACCTTGTTGAACAAGAGAAATGAATATGACTGCGTATGTATAGAAAATAAATCACATAAATGCGTAGAACGTGAAAAACAAAATTAATTTTCCGGCGAAGGCCTGAACACACATAGGTTCTTAGTTGGATGGCAGGCAACAATAGGTTTCATGATAGCTCCCAAAGTAGTTGAAGGCCCAGTGAAGGAAATTTCACGTAAATACACCTCTGTGGTTTGATAACTTTTCGAGAAGGCCACCGTGACCGAGTGGTTAAGAACTTGCCCCACACGGAAAGGTGCCGGCAGTACGAATCCTTGCAGTGTCGTCCGATGATTTCTCCCCGCAGGGAAAAGGGAAAACTCAGCCACAATTCTTCTCTCTAGCCAGGTGTCGGAAATGGGAACCGAATTGACCGGGTGTACCCGTCCTTATGGTAGTTATATTGGTAGGTATTTGCATGGTAGGTAGGTATGGTAGGTATTTGCAAAAACAATATAAAATATGATAGGTATTAAGCGTGATTGATTGGAATAAAGAATCCCTTTTTGCAATACGGATACGAAAAAAAGGAAGGAGCTAAAAGGAGGTGGGTTGTAGATAAGATTTTCATTTGCATCAATACGAGAGTTAAATTTGCTAGTAGCCTCCAATGATGTTGAGATTAAACGAAGTAGAAATTAATAATTGAGCTGCTGTAGTGAAAGTTCGGCTGTTGGTGACGGCGAAGAAAACTTCTGTACTTAATTTTTTCTTTCCCGGTGCACAACTACCCTGGCGAACAAAGACACAAAAAGAGAGAGAGAAAGACATGGAAAGAGAAAGAAAGAGTGAGATTTCTTCACTTTCAATACTGTTCAATTAGAGATTTCGAAAATTTTTGTTCATGTCACTCGAATTCTGTGTTTTCTTGCTTTTGATTGATGGTTTAGTGTTTTTGCACAATATTTATTACAGTTAAACACATTGTTTCATCAAAAGCGTCAACTTTATAGGGCAATGATGTTTTTCCTCCGCATCACGTAGTCGTAAAATGTTTTTTTTTTTCGTTTTGCTTGTGTGATACAGTTAATCATTTTTTAGGCTCGTTAGCATATCATCATAACCTTATCTAGGGAGTTGATTTCACGTATAACAGCAGGTGTGTTATTAGGGTTGCCGTTGTAGAACTTTCCTTTTCATGTTTCTGACTCAGATTGACTCTTTTGTACCATAATTATTAGCATGAAAATATCCTTAATTTTTCGTGTGATTAAATATGTTTTCTTCGAGCTCCTTGGTTGGCATACTAGTTGCTACATGGAAGTGGAAACATAGTACTGGATGTCGGTCTCATAGTCTTGGACGTAAAATTATATTAATTCACCAGTTTTACTCCCAAAAATAATTCCTTAAATAAATTTACGAGGAGTTCGCGAGACTCGAACTCAGGACTAGAAATCACCGCGCTAGAATCACTCGATAAATAATTCCTTGTATCGCAAATTCCTGAGGTCAAATTTCGATGTAAGTGTACACTAAAAAAGTGCTTTCAAAAATGCATTGTCTCTGGAATTTCTGCTTTCAAATTGTAGCTATATATATTATCAAACCTAGATTAAGACTGAAAGAATCCATTGTTCTCAATCCTCTGTTTCAGCTAGTGACATGGGTATTATAAAACCCATGCAAGTGTCAGCTTAGAATCCTTACTTCGAGATATTTCAAAAACGAATGATATTTTTCATATCGCCTTTATTAGATATGTAAACTCTTCTTCTTTTCTTTCCATATCTACTGTAAACAGGTGATCAAAATTACGCCAGAGGTCAACGTATTCTCAGGTAAGGTAGGTCTTAATAAAATCAGAACCCAATCTGTTCTTACGATTAGAATTCTTTGAATCTAGAATTTCAATGCTTCGCAACTTTTTTCAAATAATCGAAAAACACTTCTTTCGTGGTAAAGTCTAAAGAAGTTAAGTGTTTTTGCTAAAAAAATTGTGATGGGCCTCTATACTTTCTGTACTGTACGACGGGAGAGATTTAAATTTTTTAGTTGGCATGTCATTTTAATTATGTAACTTCTTGCTTAGAAGAAATCTCTACGGTTGCACGATATTTTTGAGAGTTACAACACACATTGCACTTTCGACTCTCGCGAACTCTATGTTGAACCGAAATCTCACTTGCATTCAATGGATATGCGTACCATTTTAAGCGACGAAATAAAATAAACACCAAGAAATAGGAGAATACGGGCTTGAATTTTTTCGAGAAAGTTGAGTCATCAGTTTCCTCCTATATTACGATTGAATTGTACTGAGCTGAAGTCATTATTCACCATCATTTCGATGCTTTCACGTTTATTTCTAAAATTTTTATAATTATATTTGTATTGCGTCTGTACATTTATATATGATTTTTGAAGGGTAATTACTTCAACCAATAAATCCTGAATTAAGCACACATCGTTTGATATAATGACAGGAGAAATTATATAATTTGTTTTATGTCTGGAACAGAACATATGTACTGGATTCCTTACCAGTTACCATCTCACTCAAACATTACAATTCGAATGCTTTCTACTCAAATGAAATGAATAGCGAAATTTTTTACATTTTTCTAACTTCTTTTCCGAAGAGTTCTGCTCTCATCTAGACTGAGAAAAAAATTTGAGTGATTGTAAAGGCTAGAGGAAAGTGTTAGCTTTAAATTGAGACAAATTTCATGTTCCCAGATCCATTAGATCAGAATCTAGAGTCTGGAGAAATTGACCCTGCTTCTAGGATGTAAGAGTACATGCATATGATCGTTCGCGTGACTGGTCGAAAATTTGGCCATCGACTTTAATTTCGTTCTGGATCACCGAAGAAGAAAAAGAAATTGTGTATTCATTGGCGCGAAAAACAGTCGGTGTAAGGCGTCCAGAACATAGTTGCCACTCTAGCTATAAAATAGCTAGATCTAGATAGTTTTCGTTCAATCTAGATATCGAATTTGGTATTCTAGCTAATAGCTATAAATCTAGATAGTTTTTAAAATACCCTAGATAGTTCTAGCTAAAAGCATCAGTAATGAGTTGGAAGCTTAAAAGCGTTAAATATGACAACAGTTGAGACCGTATATTCAATGTTTGAAAGGCGTTCAAGCGTTGTTTGAGCGTCGATCGTTACTCGTTTAGTTACTTGAGTCTGTGTGACAGATTCCGCGCGGGAGTTAGTAGGACTTGGGATTAGTCGGGACGCGGGTACATCAGTGATCAGTTCCTCAGTTTTTTAGATGCTTGACAGGGTGAACGGATATAGTACAGATTTCAAGATGAACTTCGGTGCCGACAAAAGCAAGGTTATGGTTATAAATAGTGATGAGACTGATAGAGACAGACTGTGGAATATTGGAGAAATCAGAATAGGTAGAACAAAAGAATACAAATATCTAGGTTGTATGATAAGTGAAGATGGATGCACTAGAACTAAGGGTGAGAAAGTGGCAAAAGCTATGCAGTGGAGTGGACGATTAAGTAGCATGGCCAGATACAGAGCAAACAAGTATGAATGTGTGAGAGGAATGTGGAAGTATGTTGCTGTACCTAGTGTCATGTATGGTATGAGTGCTCTTGCCTGGAATGGAAGTGATCTTGAAAAGCTGGATGTAATACAAAATAAGGTAGGACGGTTAGCATTGGGTGCTCCAAAATGGACAGCTACAGAAGCCATTAGAGGTGACCTTGGGTGGAGCCTATTTTCAGAAAGAATGATGAAGGCAGTGCTGAATTATAAGGTGAGAATTGAAAGAATGCAGAATAGCAGATGGGTAAAGCGAATTTTTGAATGGAATCTGAGTGTAAGCTATTGGGAGAAAGTGTGTTGGGGGCATGCAAGGAAGCTTAGTATGCAAAAGATTATTCATGTTAGAATTGGGAGACCTGTGGATGACTGGAGTTTAATAAATCCTGGAGGTGTAGGGCCTGAGTGGGACTGCAAGAGGTGGAAGAAAGAGATTGAGAGGAAAACAAAAGAGTATGGATTGAATAAGTGGAGGCTTAGCATGGTGCGGAAGCCTACACTTGACTGGTATATGAAAAAAGAAGCACCTAAGTTTGAGATGTTCTATGATGGTAGTTTTGGAAGTCAACTCTTGTTTGCTGTGAGATGTAAGTCATTGAGTGTGAACAGACGTACATGGAGGTGGAATGAGAATAATAACAGATTATGTCGGCAGTGTATTAGTGGAGTGGAGGAAACAATTGAGCATTTTGTGCTGGAATGTAGTAAGTATGAGCAAGAGAGAGAAAGTTTTATGAATGTGGTGCTTGAGCAGTATGGAGAGAATGAGTGGTATGCCAGATGTGCTGAAGATGATTGCGGTATGAGCTGTCTTGCTGGATTGGATCAGGAGTGCAATTTGAGTATCATTGAAGCTATGAAATTGTTTCTTGTGCGTGCCTGGAGTAAGAGACAGTGACTGGAATGAGCCAGTCAGGTGGAATGGTCAGTAATGACCCAATATGCCTGGGGATGGTGTTTTGACGCACTGGCTGTCCCAGTGACGCCATCCAATGGCAGCTTGTGACAAGGATTGGTAAATCCTGAGTAGTTTAGTGGACAAGTCTGGTACCAGGCGCTGAACTCTTTGTGTGATAACTGTGGAGGGAATTGTAGGCCGTTACAAAGGCCCCGACGCTGTCGGCCCTCAACTTCAAGTTCAAGTTGTCAGCTTGTGTGGATACTGTGACTCCCGTGAAAATACCGAAACTTAGCCTGTCACAGTATTTAAGATATGGAAATATGGTCAAACTATATCGACTTTAGCTGTGAAAGTATTTAAATTTCATAAAGTATTCATGCTACATAGCTTTCACTTACTGACCGTACGTGACTCATCGGGAATTCAAATTGGTAAATTCAGTTACTGGGCCTGATTAAACGCTGTAATTCAACAGTTAGTTAACTGATTTACTAGGTATAAATAGGCTCTTAATTTGATTATATTTTTACTTTCCTGATTGATGACCATCATTTATATGATAAAATAAGTATTATTTGTAAGTATCGGTGAAGTGTCAGCCGGATTTTGCCGATACTGATACCAGTAAAAATGACCGATACTGCCGATACCGATACATCAGTACATCACTACACTCAAGGTCACATGAAAATGCATTGCACTAAGTGCTCGAATATTATTCAGAATGTGCTCTGTCCTCATTTTGAGGAAGAGCTAAATACCAAATTTAGTTTGTTATTGGACGAATCAAATGATTTTTCAGTTAAAAACTGTTGGGCGTTACAATAATATATTTCAGTAATGTTGAAAAAGTAGTAGGTGCTGAAAAACATGACAGCAGCAAACTGAAAAAAGATGAGCCTTAGAGAGATGGCAAACCAAATGTTGAATCTACCTACTAGAATATAGTTGAATTTACCTACTTTGGACTGAATCAACTGGATTAATGTGATACAGATAGTATAGTCACAGTACTTATTGAGAGTTATTCATTTTTGTGTTTAGCTATTTTTCTAGATTATGTTTTATTGAATCTAGCTATTTCTAGCTATATTTGAAAACGATTCTAAATATTTTAGCACAGACCAAAGTGGCAACCCTGGTCCAGAACAGATCAGAGTCATCAGACTGAGATTGTAGGTGAATTTCAATATAAAAGTGAACTAAATTTTACCGAATATGTCTGTGTCATTCAGTATTCGAGCATAACAGGTAAGGAATACACAAGTCATTTACACTATTTGAAACGTAATCTTAAATGCCTGTAAATAAATTTCTCCTCATTAATTGAACACCCTTCATTTTAAATTAGTTAACTCTAACTTGATGATCAAACTATAAACTCATTAGTCATGCAATTAGGGCTTGAATTTAGAATTCTGTGTTGTAGAATGAATTCTAAAAAACGTTTTTAATGATCGTTTGTACTTCTAGACGGTACTAAGATCAAAACCATTCAATTAAGTGTATCTGCATTGCAGTAATTAAATTGACAATTTAAAGGGTCAATATTTACTTTATGTCAGGCAAACGACCATTATGGGCGCCGCCATCTTGGATTTGATGTAAACAAGATTGCGGTCGTCACCCTAATGGGTGGGTTAGAAGCTTTATTTATAATTTTCGCTATAAGAACTGTGGCTAACCCTCACGACCCAACCTCTTTACGTTTGTAATAGGGGGTTAACTACCCTTATTAACTAAATAACGGCTCGCGCGCGCGCGCGCCGGCGCCAACTTCAAAGTACAATTATTCAAAAATAACGCATCAGCGAGCAGAATGTCATTCATGTAAAACGTTATTAAATGTGTTCCTTTATTGATTATTTGCCCCCAAATTATTAATTTCCTTGCCTGACATAAAATAAATATTGTCCATTTAAAGTTAGATAATATTAATTTGATCAATGCCAAAATCATTATTCTTGCAATTTACTTGACTTATTCATTGCTTCCTAGACTTTGAATTTTAAATTCTGTGTTGTGAAGATTAATTTCATTTCAAAAATCATTCATCAAACATTTTTGAATACTGTATCAATGTAGGGAGTTCCTGCCTACAAGATGTTTTTGTATGGATTTTGAAATATGGAATAAAAAATTAATCATAGTTTTCTAGATAAATAGACAAATTATTTACATATTATACAAATGTATTATGATTAGCAACT
The DNA here is from genome assembly GCA_030386875.1 of Morinoia aosen. Classification (NCBI taxonomy): domain Eukaryota; kingdom Metazoa; phylum Arthropoda; class Malacostraca; order Amphipoda; family Talitridae; genus Morinoia; species Morinoia aosen. Next base: position 16,594,575 of record CM059575.1, on the reverse strand, counting down.
CCTTGATCATTACTAATTAAAATTTATAAATTTATCTTCATTGAAGTAATTGAATGCTTTATTTATTATCAGGTTATGATCTCTTTAAGTTAAAGTGGTTAACATATATATGTAATCTGTTGTGAATTGAGAGTGCATTATTTTTCAGTTATTTTTCTTACCATTTACCCATATTGTAATGTTGTTAATATAGTTACATAATTCATCTGAATGTAGTTGAACTCAGCAGAATGTCAGCTAAAGTTTACATACAGTTGTGCACATTTTAATGTATGTAAATTAATCGTGTAGCGTGATCTATTATCACAATTTATTGAAAGAAATAGGAAGCCCATGTTCATAGCATCTTAGGCAGGGAATTCAAATAACTATATGCCATGATATAACTATGATAAAACTTGAATTGAAAAGTGAATAAGTCATGAATGGTTCTACATCATGACTTTATGCAATCAAATAAGAAATTGATATAGTTAAACAATTAAAAATCCACCTACAAAATTAGCCGTTATAGATAACAAAATAATACCTGCAACAAATTTAAATTCTATTAGCAATGGCTTTAATAGCAATTTTGTTATACTTTTGCAGAATTGTTTCATGGAGAATTTTTCTTGACTAAAGTTACCAACAAGCAACTTGATTTACAAATTTATATAATTTATTTATAATTTATAAAAACTTGCAGTATAAAATTTCACCTCTTGCTTATATCAACATAGCATATTTCTCTCGATTTTCCCTTCATATCAAAATAACATAATTTAAACAAAATGAAGTACATTTATAAACATCTTGAGCCTAATTAAAACCTCGGTATTTGTGAAGAAGACAATAATCGATTTTCCAGTTTTTGGTGCTTGGATATAGGTTACTAAATCAAAATAAATTTTTTTCATCTATGCACTTTCCGTCGCAAATGAGTATTTAACGAGTTATAGTAATGACGTTATGTAACGTTACTGAACTAATCTAAACTAAAGTAACCTAAAGTAACAATCATTCGAGCGCATTGCAGCCGCCAGAAGGGAGAGTCCATTAAGATTCCTCCCCTTAAATAGATTTTCCCTATGCTACAAAGAATAGAATTGTGGCGGGTAACCTACAGCTATATCTTATTAAATACTCATTTTTAACAGAAAGGGCATAGATGAAAAATTTTTCATTTCCATCTAATTACCAATAATCAAGCAGCAAATATTGGGGATATAGATTATTGTCCTCTCCTTCACAAATACCTCACTTTTTACAACCTTATTTAATATAATTAGTACTAATTCAAAATATTATTGCTCTTATCGACACTAAAATCAAACAAATCATGGGTGGTGATCTAATTTACCATATTAGCAAAATAATACCTCGTAAGCTATGTCCTGATCAATGAGTATTGAAATGTTGAAAGTAAACATTCATCATATATTACAAATATATTAACTTCTTAAACATATATTAATATTATATACAGACAATGATCAATGATTTCAGAATGAACAACAAAAAACGTTATGATTTATTGAAAAAATTGAAAAGAAATATTTAGAATAATACATTGATAGATCTCTGTTATAAACCATCACTTCCTTCTGAATAATGGTTATAAAGTAGCATGAAGAATCATTTCCAACCTTACTTGCAAAAATATTCTGTATTCTAGGTATAGAAACATATAAAAATATCAGTTCTCACTCATGATTACCCTTGTGTATTGCTTCACTCTCTAGATTGATGTAATATTCATTCAACATTTATGAAATCTAATGAAATACACTATATTAAAATGATAAGTATTATGGAAAATCTTAGATTCACTTCAGCAATTAAGCTAAAAACTCCACAAATGGTTATTTTGTCACCATGCAAATGTTTCTTATAATAAATTTATTAACTTGGTAACTATAATTTCATTTTTCAGGATTTAGCTCTCCATTATCCATCTGAACCAACAAATCCCCTCAAATAAAATTCATATTAACATTCAATTTTATATAACAATCTAAATATGTGAAAATCAATTTACTATGTTTGAAAATCAAATAATATATAAATGGCTATAACACTAAGTCCACCAGGTAGTAAAGTAGTAAAAAATATTCAACTTTGCCTCAGGGGGTTTACTTTACTTGTTGAGGTAGTTAAAAATTATGAAGTGGACTAATGCACTAAAAATTGAAAAGGAATCTACAAATGTTTAAAGAGTATGAAGATTTCTAAAAATTTAGTTCTCCCAGAACCAGACATTTGTTGTAGTGTAGGAAAATATTCTGTAAGGGTATCTAACAATCCCCGTGTGTGTACTAGATTTCTAGTCAGTTTATTTTTTTGCATATAATGAACTGTTGCTCTGATAGTTGAAAGATGTTAAGACACGGTCTTTGCCCAACATTTGTTGAACTCCATTTAGGAAGGAGTAGATATAGAATTTGCATAATATTTTTGCATTATGCATTGGTTGCTGTATTTAGTACTAGGTATTTGATTCTATATTTTAGGTATTAACAAACTCTGAATTGTTTTTAACCTATGTTATTGCGTCTTTTATTGACTCAAAATACTCATCATTGGCCAATTACTTACATCTGGGCATTTGGACAAGATCTATTTAGTAAAAAGTAGGCTGTAATTTTTTGCTGCCAAAGGACGTAAAACGTAGTAACACAGTTGCATCATTTTGAAATGAAAAATCACTAGATTTCCTATATAGCTAATTTCTATTTTATCTTAAATTATAAACTGAGTAATCTCATTCATTGTTGTAACATCATGCTATTATATTTTAATATTTTGCTTGCAGAATTATAGCCATCTGATGAATGATTAACACATTCATTTCACGTCCAAGGTTGTAAACAATTTGTTAGATTAGGTTGTAACTACCCAGAATTTGGAAATCAACTTAAATGGTTGAAAATATTCTGATCCTTGTTGGTAGAAATGAAAAATATAATTCTATGAAACATTTCACATAGTATAATAACCGTTACTTCATATAGACATTGTGAATTAGGAAAGAAGAGAAGTTTCATTTTTTTTTGACATATAAATATATGAAAAATTCACCTACTACCACAGTGAGAAACTATCAATGCCATAATTTTGCTATTCAGTATGAAAAAATAATAAATTAATTATACTCCACTGGAAAAATATATTATATTGTTCAAAATAATAATGCAACTTATTCTGAAATAAATGCATGAACTGAACCTCAAATTTTGCAGATTTTGTTAACCTTGGGCAAATTCCATGACTGGTCAACGATGGACCGCAACAGTCGGCGATACAGAAAGTCTCGGCGTGTACAAGAAGATCATGATGTGCTCGTTGATTCGCCGTGCATCACAGTAAAGCATGGTAAAGGTAACGTGTAATTAACATAAGTTACAATGTACTGACCTGTTCAATATTTCTTCAAATGAGCCCTTTATTAATATTAACTATGTATCTTCAAACGAAGGGTAAATTTCCAGTGTCATAACCCACAAAACATAGAATTATAGGAAACTGAAGTTAGAGACGTATTGTTTACCGTAGGGTTGCTAAATTGGCTTTACTAGCTAAGTTACTAACTAGGAATTGAACTAGGAACTAGGCCACTCTGCGCCTGAAAGACAGCTACATCACTATGAGGTGAAATTATCACTAAATCCAATCTCCAGTTTTGACCTCTGATGGGTTAGGACACTCTGCATATTTGCCCTCCAAATGTGTTTCACTTAGCCATTATGGCAATGAAATCTTTAATCAACAAAGTTACCCCTCAGGGGATGTAACTATTGTATCTATGGGAAGTAGCACTCCCAGGGGGAAAAGATGTGCGGGCCCGAGCTGAGAGATAGGCATTTTTTATTGAAATAGGATAGGCTTTTATTTTGTTACGGACCATCTTTTTTCGGTTCACTCCTGTCTGTTTTCAACACCTACTACTTTCTTCAACTTTTTTCTTGCTTCTTGCCCCTCAGGGGGATACAGGTATTGTATCTATGCGAATTAGCGCTCCCAGGAGGACTATGTGAGGGCCTGAGCTAAAGGTTAGGTAGGCTTCCTTTTGTTGAAATAGAATAGGTTTTTGTTTTGTTACGGACCATCTTTTTTCGGTTCACTGCTGTCCTGTTTTTCATCACCTACTTCTTTCTTCTTCAACTTTTTCTTGTTTCATGAACTTCTTTCTTAGCTTCCTGTTTCTGTGCACCTTGTGCATAGATTCTGCGTTCCCTCAACTCCATACTAAATGGTGCCTTCCTCCTTCCTCTCTTAGAACATCTTTGTCGTTCAATTAAGGGAGGCTAAAACTTTTTTATATAATAATAATAATAATAATTCTTGCTTCTTGAACTTTTTCCTTACTGTTTCTGTGCACCTTTTGCATAGATTCTGCGTTCCCTTAACTCCATACTAAATGGTGCCTTCCTCCTTCCTTTCTTTGAACATCTTTGTCGTGGTAAAGGGAGGCTAAAACTTTCTTATAATCAATCAGTCAACAAATACAATACCTCTCCAGGATCGTTGCAGCTGCTGCAAACTGCTACATTAAATACATCCATGCAAGCAAAAACTATGCAACACCCGCATTCGCCTTGGTATGTGCAAAGGAGAGAAATTTCATTTTTTCTACTCTTCCAAAGACATAATGCAAGTATGCAAGTCCACGAAGTCTTCGCGGAGTACGGCAATTAGCGCACAGAAATTTAATGTAAGTTCATGGTAAAAGTATAATATTACTTTTATCATGAACTTACCTATGTCCTATTACGTGGGCATTTATCATGCACCATATATCATCTCGTGTTTCAATTTTATAAGTAACTTCAAACTGGTAGCTCGAATCCCAGCGAGTACCATTACAGTGGTAAGGTCATGACCAATAAATTATCATTCATGCGGAGGAAAGATATGTCCATAGCATCTACACATTTGTATGCATCCATGTGGATGAAATATGTTCACTTCTCGCCATCGTACTAATTATTTAAACACCTCAGGTTCACCACTACCCATCCCTCTTGATGAGGACGAACCATCACCTCGTCGAGAACCTCAGATCCTTGGTGCTCCTGTAACAACAGGTCAGTTACGATACTACTCTTTTATATAAAGTACATTGATTTAGGATATATTTTGCATAAATAACATGCTCCCGTTGAATCGTTTCTAAGTAAGACATTACGTTAAATTGTAATTATTTTGGCCTTTTAAAAGTGGATATTAACGATTTTAATAATGCACTATTCTTTCCCACATGACCGATTTCGTTAGTCCCGACACCTTTTCTACACCCATTATGACTAGAGCCCGGACGTTTAGGCACTTATAAAAAGGCATTTATGGCACTAAAACATAGGCACTTTTGGCACTTAACCATAGGCGCTTATGGCAGTATTTGTAGGCACTTATGGCACTATCCATGGGCATTTATGGCAGTTTCGTAGGCATTTGAGACATGCAATGCAGGCTATTTGAAATTGAACAAGTCATGCTTTCCCTGATAATCAGCCGGTTCTGCACTATCGTAAAAATGTGTTTTAAGGTATGAAAGGGAAAGAATTAAACGAATTAAATGTATTGTATTTACTGCACTGTTCACGAGAAAACATTTTTAACAATTGAAATTCATTATACATATGTAATACAAATATTATTTTGTAACATGGAATGAACTTTATAGTAACGTGTAACAAAACTTTAACTTCAACAACATTGAAAATACATAAACATTGTTTATAGATACAACCAAAAACTTTTATAATACATTGTTATTCGTCACTGTTACAAGCATCTTTACGTTTTCACAGGTCAAACTCAACTGTCGATCCGAGAATATATGCTCAAGTTTTGAGAATGATCTTTCAACTTTGACAGATGTTACGGGGGAGAATTTGAAACATGCTGCATCGCTCGGTGAAAGATTAACAACGCATTGAACATTTGTTCCGTTAAGGACGTGTGCAATATCTTTCATCTGTCGTAGGCTAACATTAGAATAAAAAACATTATGGTATTTTTTAGCTATGTGTTTGCCTTTTTCTATGGGAGTGCTCCTCAATTTTTCTACAGTGCTATCAACCAAATCTAAAGCATAATGCAGCGGAATGTTCCTTTTTTCTAGCGCTTGCATGGTTTGCGGTAGCGTTTGAAAGTGTGTTTCGATGAAAGAGAGATCGTTCTGCAAACTAGAATTACATATCAATTCCTGAACAATGCGTATGGAGGCAACGTCTTCAGTATCCAAAGTGTTGAAGATGTCTTGTAGAGCTTCGAAGTAGGAAGAATAATAAAAACAGCTGATAACCACGTTCCCCATCTCGTGATAATTGGTTGTGGGGGTACGCTCAGGCTTGGGGCATATTCACGAATGTGAAGCGACTTGAAAAATTTTCTTGCCATTTGCAATCAAACTGTCCACAGGTTGAAACAGCGAGCGAACTTCTTCGGATATTCTATGAAATCCATGCACTTAACACGTAAAATGGATCATGCGAGGAAACAGAACCTGCAAAGTTCTAACTGTTTTCTTCATGTACGAAGTGGCACCCGTAACAAATAGAAGTACTTTGTTATACTTGATGCCATCCCGCCATAGTATTGCAACAGAAGTGGTGAATACCTAGGATATATTTGAACTGTTGGTTGACGAAATAGACTCTGTTGTTAGTAAATGCATGCTTTGTTCATCTGACGCTACTAAGGTACCTACAATCATATTCACTAAATGTCTTCCCAGTGGATCAGTAGTTTCATCAATTGAAATTGAAATGTTTTTATCACGAATTTTTATTTATTTTATCTATGGTTTTAGAGTAGTTTTATCTACGAGTACATAGTATTATCTCAGAGTTCATTTATTTTGGATGCTCTTTCCGAAATATTCTTCGAGAAATAATCTGTCTTTCATTGGTCAATTTCCCCAAGGGTATGTTAGCATCAATGAAAGTCTTGCACAAGTCCTCTTTAAACGTACGGTCCAAGTTAGGCGAATACTGAACAGTAGACGCGTTAGCAAAACTGGCCGCACTTCCAGAAGGTTGTGAAGTGTCGACTTCAAGGTCGTCTTGTCGATGCCGCTTAGACCGTAGGGTTGGTGCGCAAAATATATTTTTTCACATTTCTCAGTGTCTTGCATTCATTGCAGCATAATATATTGTTTGCAACGCAAGAAAATCATTTTCGCCGTATTCTGCTATGCAGGGTGCGTACAGGCATGGAGAAGCATGGAAAGTAGTTGAATTTCGAAAATAAAATTCAAGGCCTCGAAAGTAGTGGAATTTTAAAAATGGTCCTTGAAAGTCATGAAATTTTAGGATTTTCGTGAAAAGAAAATTTTACTTTTGAAAATTTTCGTTCCGTTTGGTCCGCGTTGAGCGAGGCGTTGTCAGTAACCTTCGAGTGTTACTTGGGCTCTGATTGGTTGATACAGCTACGTCTTTAGTGTCCGCGATTTTGATTGGTTCTCAGGCGTCACGTGAAACCAAACGCGCTCAGTGTGACTGAAGACACGCGCTCGCTCGGACCATTGTTGACCTGTCGCCACTGTTGAACATTTTCGAGCTGAGTTTTTATCATCGGTCTTGACCATCCCGTGTGTGTGTGAAGTTACGGTGCCGAGACTGAGCTGAGGAATTATCGTCATGCCAGGCAGTTGTTCTTTCAACAACTTGTGGTTGCGAGACAAAGACTTTCAACAATGGATAGCACCGCATCCCAAACTGAAAACAATGGCGGTTTGCACCGCGTGCGAGTCGGAGTTCGACATCGCCAACAATGGAATAGCGGCGGTGAGGAGTCATGCAAAAGGAACAAAGCATGCCAAGAACGTGAAAGCTCAGACGACGAGACTTGCCAACCCGAAGATCGGGGATTTTTTCGTGACTTCCCAACCATCGACCGATCCTCCGACGCCTGCTGAGGGCAGTTCGGAGGCTCAGACTGAGAGCAGTGAGACCGTGCCAGCAGTACCAGAGTCTGCTAGTACCTCTACAGCCGAAAGGGAAGTCGTAGAAGACAATTGAAGGACTCTCACTGGACCCCCTCTTCGAGGCCAAGGTGCAAGCGTTCCTGTCAGTTGCGAAGATCTTGAACCCCTTTCTCAAAAAGTTTCAAGGAGACGCGCCACTCCTGCCTTTCATGTGCAATGACATCATCAAGATTTTGAAGGTTCTGTTGGAGAGGTGTGTGAAAGCAGAGGTGCTGGAAAAACTGACCACACCAGCTAAGTATGCTGCCCTTGACTTCAATGACAAGACCATCTACCTGCAAAATAGCAAGATTGACCCTGGCTTTGTTGCTGCAAGTATTTTGAAAGATCAGGTGGCTGCAAAGAAAGTGAATGAGAGGCTTGCTTTCTCCTTCAGGGATGATGTGAAGAATTTCCTTGTTGCTGTCATCAAGAAGATTGTTGAGAAGTCACCTTTGAAGTTCGGGTTGGCCCGAAACATGGGCTGGCTGGTGCCAAGTGTCTTTGTGGATCGCACAAAGAGAGAGAAGACCAAGTCCATGCTGAAAAACTGTCTGCAGCTGCTCAGCAATGCTAAGAGGCTACCACAGGGTGACATCGATGAGGTGATGAGCCAGTTTTCAGAGTTCTTTGATGAGGCACAGAGGAAGATCAGCACTTTCAACAGTTTTCAGCAAGACACTGATTGGCTAGATGTCTTCTGGAGCAGCCAGCTGGCCACATCCTCCCTCAAGAAACTGTGGCTGGTTGTGAAGATGCTACTGGTCCTGTCACATGGCCAGGCTTCAGTGGAAAGGGGCTTTTCTGTGAGCAAGCAGCTCATGGAAGTCAACATGGGTGAGAACACCATCGTGGCGCAGAGAGTGGTCATGGACCACATCAAACATGTAGGAGGTATCTCCAAGGTTGACATTTCCAAGAAACTCCTCTTTTCAGCTTCACAGGGCAGACAGCGCTATCAACACTACCTGGATCAAAAGAAGGAAGAGGCAGAGAAGCAGAAGAAGGGAGAGAAGAGGAAGAGAGAACTGGATGAAGTGGAGAACCTGAAGACAAAACGGAAGAGGATGGAGGAGAGTCTGCAAGCGCTGGTGGAGGATGCTGACAGCTTTGCACGGAAGGCAGAGGACAAGAATGATTTGCGCCTACTGGCAAAGTCAAATGCATTGAGGAAATCAGCCAAAGACAAGCAAGAACAACTCAAGGGGCTGAATGCGGAAATTAATGACAAACTTAATGCACTGGCAAATGCATAGCAGATGCTATTGAACTGTCCAGCATGACTGTTTGGTGTTGTGATGATCATTTACACATTTATGAAAACAAGACCTGCAAGTAATGATGAATGTTCTGTGAAGTTTATGACTGAAATACATTTATTGTGCTGCAATTTAACTTTGTGTGATATTATTTTGGGCAGAGAGAGGTAGTGAAAATGTGATTTGGTTGGCATAAAAAGTCATGAAAAAGTAGTGGAATTTTGAGCCTCAGAGCCTGTACGCACCCTGCCTAACGAGTAGTAATCATTCCTTATTTCAAGTTTATTGTCTGCTTCATTATGACGAAGGAATAAATTTGAGGGTTTATTAGAAATGCAAGGGTTCTCGCTGTACTACGTTGAGGATGTCCAAACGTTATTTTCATTTTATGATTTAAAACTTTATTCGATCTCGTATATGACGTTTGCTATAGATATAAAAGCTAGAAGTGCTGCGTGTGCTGCTTTCCCTACTCATTCATTTGACGCGGTTTATGTACACTTGTAGTTTCTTCTCCGATTAATCGATTAAATACGCACTGAAATAATAGCCATCTAGGCTGACGTTATTGTCTTAGATGCAAATTTTTATTTTTATTTACAAATGCAAAGACGTCGGTGTTTGTTTAAGGACTGGAACGTAACCCGACGAAATTCATTTTGAATAATTATAATGTTTGATTCCTGATTAATTTATGGTGGATAACTTTGAATGGTATATCACTCCTCTAGCTACTAAAACTAACCTGCATATACCAAGATTGGTTTTTAACAATAGTTAGTTAATTACTACGGTTGCATTCTTCCTGTTCAGTTTGGTGCCATTAATTGTCTTTCTGCACAACCTCTTTTACTGTACTAAGATTGTTATTATTTTTCCTGTGTTGTTTTTCAGCGGATTTTAATAACATAGTACTGATATGTGCTACATGTTCTTTGAAGATCATATATGCATCCGTTATAATGCTCTAGAACGTATCTGATTTCTTTTCTTGAATTTCAAGTTTAAAAATTCTAATACGTGTAAGAAATTCATTTCTCTACCATTGCAAAGTAATGCATTTAGTCGGATCGCTGTTAAGCTTATTTTCTTAGCGTAAACAATTATTATTAATTATTGTCAGAGAACGAGACCGCAAACATTTGAATGTACGTGTGCTGAAAACTGCTTTCAGTCTTCCTCTCGTGCGCCGTATGACACTAGCTCCCCGCGGGTACTACATTGTTAGGTCTCTTGCTATGCCTCTAATTTTTTCGAAACGCTTTTTGTAAATTCTATGTTTGCTGACTTTTTTGAGCAAAAAAATTCTCGATCTCGGTTTTCCATCGCCACCTGATATTGTTTTTCACGTTCATTTGTCTTCTATGTAAACTGAGTGTTTCAAATATTGTCATGTCATATAGGCTTATTTATCAAAATAAATATAAATCGGAACGAATTAAGTTTTCTTTATTTTTCTGAGAGGTAAAACGTGTTCAACATTCATAGAACGTAAAGTAGTGTTATTAGTTCATCATGCGATAGTTAACGTTGCGTGTTTTGATGATAGTGCAAGATTTTTCTCATCAGAATATATTTCGAATAACATATCAGCAGGATAGCATTTTTACTTTGCCTTGCAAACTCGAAATGCGTTCTCAAATCCTGCCATTGAACAACAATTTTTTTTACAGTAGGTTGAATGGACAACAACCGTGTTTTGCAAGCTGGTGGAATTTTCACTGGATGTAAACCAATATTAACTTATATTTAAAGGTAATTGAATTGGCATGGTCTAAGAAAATTTCGCAAGCAAATTATGAGTTTCTGCGATCAAAAATTCTGGAAACATTCACCAGAAGTCTAGGACATAAATATAGCTGGAATGAGTGGTATACACATATCATCAATGTTAAATATCAATTTTCTTGTTTGAACTTGGCACAAACTCCATTATTGATACCAACAATGACATTCGTATTGTCAATCTCTATTGCTTGCATTGCGATTATCAATGCTCAAATTCCTACTTACAGGGTGCGTACAGGCATGGAGAAGCATGGACAGTAGTTGAATTTCGAAAATAAAATTCAAGGCCTCGAAAGTAGTGGAATTTTAAAAATGGTCATTGAAAGTCATGAAATTTTAGGATTTTCGTGAAAAGAAAATTTTACTGTTGAAAATTTTCGTTCCGTTTGGTCCGCGTTGAGCGAGGCGTTGTCAGTAACCTTCGAGTGTTACTTGGGCTCTGATTGGTTGATACAGCTACGTCTTTAGTGTCCGCGATTTTGATTGGTTCTCAGGCGTCACGTGAAACCAAACGCGCTCAGTGTGACTGAAGACACGCGCTCGCTCGGACCATTGTTGACCTGTCGCCACTGTTGAACATTTTCGAGCTGAGTTTTTATCATCGGTCTTGACCATCCCGTGTGTGTGTGACTAGAGTTACAGTGCCGAGACTGAGCTGAGGAATTATCGTCATGCCAGGCAGTTGTTCTTTCAACAACTTGTGGTTGCGAGACAAAGACTTTCAACAATGGATAGCACCGCATCCCAAACTGAAAACAATGGCGGTTTGCACCGCGTGCGAGTCGGAGTTCGACATCGCCAACAATGGAATAGCGGCGGTGAGGAGTCATGCAAAAAGAACAAAGCATGCCAAGAACGTGAAAGCTCAGACGACGAGACTTGCCAACCCGAAGATCGGGGATTTTTTCGTGACTTCCCAACCATCGACCGATCCTCCGACGCCTGCTGAGGGCAGTTCGGAGACTCAGACTGAGAGCAGTGAGACCGTGCCAGCAGTACCAGAGTCTGCTAGTACCTCTACTTCATCGCCATCAGTCAAAACTTGCACCTGTCAGTGCTGTCGCAAGAAAACGGCTAATTTCCTTGTTGCTGTCATCAAGAAGATGACAGCAACAAGCAACAAGTCACCTTTGAAGTTCGGGTTGGCCCGAAACATGGGCTGGCTGGTGCCAAGTGTCTCTGTGGATCGCACAAAGAGAGAGAAGACCAAGTCCATGCTGAAAAACTGTCTGCAGCTGCTCAGCGATGCTAAGAGGCTACCACAGGGTGACATCGATGAGGTGATGAGCCAGTTTTCAGAGTTCTTTGATGAGGCACAGAGGAAGATCAGCACTTTCAACAGTTTTCAGCAAGACACTGATTGGCTAGATGTCTTCTGGAGCAGCCAGCTGGCCACATCCTCCCTCAAGAAACTGTGGCTGGTTGTGAAGATGCTACTGGTCCTGTCACATGGCCAGGCTTCAGTGGAAAGGGGCTTTTCTGTGAGCAAGCAGCTCATGGAAGTCAACATGGGTGAGAACACCATCGTGGCGCAGAGAGTGGTCATGGACCACATCAAACATGTAGGAGGTATCTCCAAGGTTGACATTTCCAAGAAACTCCTCTTTTCAGCTTCACAGGGCAGACAGCGCTATCAACACTACCTGGATCAAAAGAAGGAAGAGGCAGAGAAGCAGAAGAAGGGAGAGAAGAGGAAGAGAGAACTGGATGAAGTGGAGAACCTGAAGACAAAACGGAAGAGGATGGAGGAGAGTCTGCAAGCGCTGGTGGAGGATGCTGACAGCTTTGCACGGAAGGCAGAGGACAAGAATGATTTGCGCCTACTGGCAAAGTCAAATGCATTGAGGAAATCAGCCAAAGACAAGCAAGAACAACTCAAGGGGCTGAATGCGGAAATTAATGACAAACTTAATGCACTGGCAAATGCATAGCAGATGCTATTGAACTGTCCAGCATGACTGTTGGGTGTTGTGAAAACAAGACCTGCAAGTAATGATGAATGTTCTGTGAAGTTTATGACTGAAATACATTTATTGTGCTGCAATTTAACTTTGTGTGACATTATTTTGGGCAGAGAGAGGTAGTGAAAATGTGATTTGGTTGGCATAAAAAGTCATGAAAAAGTAGTGGAATTTTGAACCTCAGAGCCTGTACGCACCCTGTACTTATCAACAATTGTTTCAAGGCTGTCACAACTCTTTCTGCATCACTTTTAATAATTTTACAATTACTGAGTAAGTTGATTCCACTTTATTAGATGCATGATTTCAGCATACAAATGATACACGAAGTAATTTCATGATTAAAATAACATTGCCTCCATCCAACGATAAACTGAACTCATTATTGCCTTATCATCGGTCAGTTTCGTTTAAATGAGGCCACAATACATTTTATAATGTATATGCATTTTATTCCATGATTTTTGACATCACTAGTTTTGCAATTGGAGACTATGCTTCCACTAATGAACCGTTCTATCACAATTAGAAGTTACACTATGGCAGCACAAAAACATTGAAATAGCCGTCTTGGTGTGGTTAATGAACTGAACATAACATGATAAAAATGTCAATTTGGTTAAGCAAAATGACAATTTGGTTAAGCAAATTAACATATATAATGAGAAGGAAGTTGTCACCAAGCATTAGAGTGAATTCCTAAATCGAATTTACAGTAATATATCATATACATGGCTTGATTGTAATTCTAGCTAGAAAATATCTAGCACACTGAAAAAAATACCTAGATTTGTAGCTATTATCTAGATTCCAAATTTTACATCCAGGCTTGAGCAAAAACACCTAGATCTATCTATTAAATATGTATGAGTGGCAGCCCTGGACTCCCCAGTTCATCTAATTGCCAGAAGTCGTAAGATCATCTAACTACATTGAGTTGCCAGATGTCGCAATGCAGTTTTGTTAAGCGTTTAATATTTAAAAATTATCTAATTATCACCACCGCAACTGGAAAAGAATCGGTATTGATGAAGCATTATACTTGTATGTCTTATTTGACAGGAAAATTTTCGGAGGCAAACAAAAAAAGTGCTGCATATGTGATGAAATCTCTAACATTCATTAGTTGATGTGTTAGCGTCAGGCTTCTTTATCACCAATGAGAGAATAGATGTTCTTTTATTTTGCACTTTACGACCAAAATAATATATCTTAAACGCTAGGGAAGTAACAATTCAAAATGTACTGATATTAGCGCATACATTTTTTGGCGGGCGCGACCTAGTCAGTGCGTTGAACTCAGGATTTCTAAATTTTACATTGTTTGAAAAGTGCCATAACTTAATCTAGCTCTTATCTTTGTCTTAGTTTTTCCTCTTTAACAGAATGAATTGATTAGGGTTCTCGCTATGTTTCATATTGGAGTATAGTAAAAGTTACCCTGAGAGTTCATCTTGTTATGAAGTTCTGTTTACTACGTTTACTCTACTAGTATACTACGCGAGTAACCGTAAAATGAGGAGCCCACTAAATCCTGTTTTTAGGAATATTCTTAGGGGTACTTGATATCGTGAGGTCGGTACTTCATTTCGTGCTGAAAACGTCCCTCAAATCGTGCAGGCCCTCATACCGGTAATTATTGAATATATATATATAGATATATATATATATATATATTCCTGGGATTCCTGGGATGTAGTTCGGGCCTTCAAGGCCCGGGCCATGCTGATGCACCGCCCCCAGAAGACGACTCATCTACATTTCCTGCACTCGCAGTTGCGTCAACTGCTGAAGAAGGCTGTTCCCCTCCGCAGGCTGGTAGTAGTGCGGCATCGTAGGCTGATCAGGAACCGCCGCCAGGAACTTGTCCAGCTTCAACTTGAACGCACCCAGTTCCCCATGAAACTCTCTCAGTTCAATTGGGAGGCAGTTAAAGAGTCTCGGTCCGACAACAGAGAAGGACCTCTCGTGGCGTGTCCTCACGCTGGCCAAGGCCCTGTTGCTGAACGGCGGGACGACGCACAGCCTACCCAGTCGGGGATGCATTCTCGTCCTCAACGCCAGGTCCCGGTCCACAAAGTTTGGCACTAATCCCTCCATCATCTTCCAGGTGTAGATTATTAGGTACAGCTCTCGTAGTCGCTGCAGGGAGAACAGCGACAGCCTCTGGAGCCTCTCCTAGTAATTTAGCTGCTCCAGCCCAACAATTTTTGACGTAAACGTTCTCTGGATCGCTTCGATCTTCTGGATTTCTCCCGTCGCAATAGGGCTCCACAGCTGGCAGCAGTACTCGGCTAGGGGTAGGATCAGTGCCCTATATAGGGTCACCATGGCCACTGCTTCCCGGGTCCGGAACGTCCTGAGGACCCAACCGAGTACCGCTCGACACTTTTTGGATACCGTGTCTATGTGCTTGGCAAAGCTTCCTCCGTCCTCAACGACCACACCCAGGTCTCTTATCGACGAACTCCTCTCAACAACCACCCCACCAGCAGTTGTGTATAGGAATGTTTCATCCGGATGGTGGCCGCACCGAAGGAGTTCGAATTTGCTCTCATTGAAACACATATTGTTGGTGACTGCCCATTCATAGATTTTTTCTAGGTCCCGCTGTAGTGCCTCACAGTCCTGCTTGCTAGCCACCTCTTTAAAGACTCTCATATCATCCGCAAAGGATGATGCGCAGGAATGGAGCAGTCCGGCGTCAATATCAGCAACATGGACTAGGAACAAGAGCGGTCCGAGCACCGAGCCCTGGGGTACTCCACTAATCACTCGTGATTCGGCCGAACGACACCCATCCACAGTCACCACCTGCTTCCTGCCGGTTAGGAAGCACCTGATCCAACTCAACAAGTTAACACCAACACCGGCACCTCTCAGCTTCCTAAGTAGGATCCCATGGTCCACTTTATCGAAGGCCTTGGCAAAGTCCAGATATACTGCATCCATCGCAGTCCCACACAAATACACATATATATACACACACACACATAGGCACACACACGGACACACACACACACGTTGCCTAGCACATAAAAATACCAATCGAAACAAGACGTTTATAAAGTAAAATCAAAATTAAACACTCACAAGTCATTAATAAGATGGTCCATAAATCAAACAAAAATCCTTTATAATTCTAATACACTAAATCAAAGCTGCTTAACCTTCACCTCGGGATCCCATATTTTATTTGTAAAGCCGATACTCTTAAATAACAAAGTTGCATCCATTCTTACCTTCGATGAGACCGAGTTACCACAGGCTGATGTACGGCGCCTTTGCCATGTATACCAGAGCAAGCACAAGTATGTGTTGTTGCCAGAAGCAATTAGCACTTCCAAGCGCCACTTGTCAGCACCACCAGCACCAACATCTGAACAAAAAAACACTCTGTAATTACAAATTCATACCTCTTCCAAATTTGTGCGCATAACACGTATACCACCACACAAATAGCACGCACACACCCACAGATAAACACAACAATTTACTTTTCTGCTACCGTTCCAATAATCAAACATTCACTAAATTCCATGTTCTTAACAACCACACACCCGACACTATATACAGGGTTTTTTTTACTTTGAACAAACTTCGAACTTAGGTACAAAAACTCAAAATAAATCGATTTTCATGAATGACAAAATGTCCAAAACTCTTCAGTTTTCGAGTTATGGCGTCGCAAAGCATGTTTAGAAGTGCATGTTGTAACTGGGCCGCACACCAATTGTTATTTGAAGTTGTTAGTTTTCGAGATTGTCGAATACAATTAAAGCATTTTTTCCCATTTCATTATGGGAGATCCATTCCATGTAATCAACGACAAGATTTCAAGATGCAATGTGAAACTGAAATAATAAAATAAAATTTATTATTAACAATCTACATTACTGGAACGCACGTGTTGCAGTATCAGTTCGCCATTTGTTGACACGCCGTTGCACTGTGACGATGGAAAGATTTACCAATGCTGAGAAGGCAGACATGCATTTGATTTATGGAGCTGCAGGCGGAAATGGTAGGCTTGCTCTGAGGATGTACAGAGAAAGGTTTCCTAGGCGCGAAGTGCCTGATTTCCGGTATTTTGCTACTCTGCATACGAGATTGCGTGACACCGGCAGCTTCAACGTAAACAGAGGGAATGCTGGACGCGGCCATTATCCACAGGAGGATAGAATTGTGGAATACTTTGAGCAACATCCACGAACCAGCACTCGTGCAGCTGCTCAACGTCTTGGCTTGCGAAACCATACTACTGTGTGGAGGGCACTACATCGTCAGCAATTACATCCGTACCATTTCCAAAGAGTGCAAGGGCTCATGCCAGGTGATTTTGAACCTCGTATGCTGTTTTGCCAGTGGTTAATGCAACAGGAAAGAATGAATCGCGGGTTCTCAAAACTTATTCTCTTCACAGATGAAGCTTATTTCTGTCGTGATGGGGTTTTCAACCGTCACAATAATCATTACTGGGCTGGAAATAACCCTCATGTTATTCAGCCTAATAGTCACCAGCACAGATTTAGTGTCAACGTGTGGGCTGGCATTATTGGCAATAATTTAATTGGTCCGTACCTTCTCCTCTCACGGGACCTGCGTACACCATCTTCCTACGCGAAGTTTTGCCTGGACTACTGGAGGACGTGCCCTTGGAGACACGCAGGCGAATGTGGTTCCAGCATGACGGAGCGCCAGCGCATTACTTTCGTGAAACACGCCTGTTCCTGATTAACCAATTTCAAAACCGATGGATTGGCAGAGGTGCTCCTGTAGCATGGCCAGCTAGGTCGCCTGATTTAACGCCACTGGATTTCTTCTTGTGGGGAACCATGAAGGACCTCGTGTATGCCACTCCTGTTGAATCGGAACAGGATCTGGTTGGACGCATTGTGGACTCAGCTGGCCGTATTACGGAAATGCCTGGCGTGTTTCAATCTGTAAGGCGCTCACTGGCTGTTAGATGTCGTAAATGTGTTGAAGTTCATGGAGGCCATTTCGAATAACTGTTGTAATAAAACTGTATTCAAGTTTGTTCTTGCGTTAAAGTTCTTACATTAAAGTTTGTATTGATTATGTTTTTTACCTGTGTCCTGCAATGCTTACTGGTTAATGGTTAGCTTACATGATAATAATTGATAATTACTCATTTAGGACAATTTATTCTTATTTGTAAAACGTGTACACGCAAATTTCATTGTGAAATTACAAAAATACTACATTAGTGGGGCCCAAAAACCTCTTTAACTATCAAAGGTAGCGCTAAAAATGGTGCGCGCGTGCAATCCTACTTGAAGTTCTAATATTCTTCAAGTAACTATAACTCGAAAACTAAAGAGTTTTGGACATTTTGTCATTCATGAAAATCGATTTATTTTGAGTTTTTGTACCTAAGTTCGAAGTTTGTCCAAAGTAAAAAAAACACCCTGTATACATACGTCAAATTATATAGAAAATAAATGAAACTAAATCCAGCTATCAAAACCAATGCATCAAATTTGAATTTTTCATCATTCAAAAAATCCCTTCCACAACAACTAAACGACACACACAAACAAGTTCTTTCATGACAAAAATATTTCTACATTACGCCGACAATTTTTAGACTTTCTTCTCACTTTCGATTCATGATTAGAACTACACACGATCGACCGCTCAATTTTCAATTCATTGCAAAACTAAACATTTTACCATAAATAACCCCACAAAATGCAATCCACTTGAACATATATTTCCATTTACCTCACAATTTAACTCACCTTCTCTTATAAACCTAATAATTTTCACCATCACAAATGTAACCGTGTTAAACGTCCTAACAGAAACAAAAACATTCCCAAAGGAACGTAGAAAAAGACTACCTTAACAACGCACAAATTTATGCGTGCGCGCTTACACCCAGAATATCCTGCACATAAAAACTTTTAAAGAAAACTTCATAGAAAATTAGAACAATCGCCAAAATTATAACGAAAATTTACAAATGAAAAAAAAAACCTAACCCCAAGTACGGAACACTCCATTCTGAAAATCATAGGAAAACCTCAATATACAGAAACCGTTAGGTCAAATAAAAATTACTCCTAAAAAGTTGAGAACGCGAAATCTACGCACAAGGTACAGCGAAACACTAATAGAAAATAACATGATGGAAATAAAGGTTGACCGAAGTAGTAGATACTGAACAAAACCACTAGAGCAAACAGAAAACAGATGATCGGTAACAAAACAATGAAATTAATATATTATTTCAACCCAAAAATCGACCTACCAAACCTGTAGCTCGGAACCTCACATGTTCCTCCTAGGAGCGCCATTTCCCGAACACACAATAATTATATCCCCTTCACGGGACACAAACCAACGCTCAAATACCAATAATACCTCCTCAATCTTCAACCCAATGACCTCCGATTCTACAAGCACCCTCAAACAAGGAGTTCTTCACTCTCATAGTGCAACCTTTGTAACTAAAATTCTATGCTTCTTAAAATAGAATAAAAAACCACTTTCATACCTAGTACAAGTTTAAAAACACTAATACATCTCACCACGCGCATGGACCGATTCATCATGTTAGTTTCAAGCTCCCTTCAATGAAGACGCCATTTAACATCAAATTAATACTAAGTGGTATCTATACAGAACGTATAGTTCCGCAAAACATCCGTCACGCATAAAATTAGCAAACGAAAAAATATTTGTAGAAACAAATCTAGAGTAATGATGTGAAGACAACATCGAGCCGAAAAAGTTGTCAACGAAACAAACCTGAGTCCATTTCAACAATAAGTTCTACAACATAACTATTTGCCCAAAAACTCACATTTTTCATCCTAACACACTAATTCCCATAGGTACGAGAGAATATAAATCTCCCTAAAAGCTCAAGACGCGCGCCGCGCCCAAATCATCAAGTTGTGATCCTTATTTTAAATTTGAGGTAGTTTTGTCACGGTAGTTTTGCACTTCTAAGCGTACGACTTGAATTAAGAGTTTTACCTTAGCAGCAGAACACACATCCACGTTAGACCTTTCCTAGATTCTCCGCTGCGCACCCATTGCGTCAAGTGTTCATCCCGTGTCACACCTCCTAATCTGTTCCATGTCCAGTTCTGGTGAGTCCCACAGATTTTTATCGAGATCTTCAATATTCTATCGTGAGAAAATTACAACTCATCTAAACCATTTTTTAAAAAACATCCGCTGGCAGGTGGAACGAATTTAAATACATTGAGAACTATGGGTTATAAGTCGAGTCATATTTTTAACGACAATTTCTTAGCAGCCCGAAGTAAATGTGAACCCTGCGCCAGACAAGCATAGCCAAAGCATACTTATTGTATAACAGATGGAATTAACAGCTGAGCAAAACCAAAAAAACCGCCACCGCGAGTATAAACCACGATATACCGTGGCACAAACGGAACATATCAAGCAGCGGTCTTCAAAACCGATTTAAACAACATTTGAAAAATTTCCTGAAAAAAATCCCATGAATCAAAACAAGAATACTTTCACCGAGAATTTTTGATAGCCAAACGAAATTTAGATAGAGTGTGTGAAACCAACACAGATGTTCCTCAATAAAATCGCGAGACCAAAACTCATCAAACCAAGAAAATAATTTTGGTACCGCCTTGAAATGACGGATGATAGAATATTTCCTCAAATGTGGGTGAAAAGGTTTTCAAAAAATGGGTCAGTTTTTTACAGTTTTAAACCCGAGCAATGTTTCATCTGCTAGACCAAGAAACTAGAAGCGAATAAGGCCATTTAATTTTCTACAAAACGTTTTTACTTTAGTAGAAAAATACAAAAAGTCGCCGGATATGATTTGATGACCCCTCAATGTATAAAAGACAGCTTCCCTTTTTCAGGCACGTTGATCTGTTTAATAGATACATTCAGAGTCACGAACAAATTTCCTGTTCAGTGGAAGTACTGAATAAACTATGGAGTCATCATTCTTGATTTTTTGTCGAAATAGAGTTCCTTGCTTTAAGAGAAAGCTGATGTATTCGAGCAAATGCTCACAAAATTTAATCGCGCAATGAGCAATGGTTTGCGAGATTTGGAAAGAAATGGTCAGGGCAGGGCTTCCGAAGATTTTTTATCCATATTCTAAAAGCAGAAATTAGATTCATTTATTGCTTTTGATTAGTTTTTAGTCATGTATGATCTTTCGATGACCTTGTAACCCTTAAGTATTTCGACAGATGGGCAAGTACCATGTGTGAAAAAATACATTCAGTGAAATATATATGCATAAGTACTGTGTAATGAATAACGTTTGAACATATTTTTCCTTTCTCTTGTTAACATTAAATGTACGCCATAAGATAATCAATGTACCCCAGGTTATGAAATCCAGGTGTTAGCCATGATCAGTCACATCGCAAGCTCCTTGTCAGAGGTGAGTCGAGTGAGTCGAGTTACGCTTGATTCTCCTGGTGAGTTTTTCACAAGCTGAATATCAAAAATAGGATTTTCCGGTCTTTAAATTTCACGCTCCTAAACTATTTGAGCTATAAAATTTCTTTGAGGCTCATCGGAAGACGAAATTTTTAGGACTAAAATAAGAACAAAGAAATTGCCTACTTCATTCAGAAATTACGGCCTGCAAAAGGGATAAAATGGGTCCTTTCTTTTATTAACTCATAAAATTTGCCTAAATTTTAATTTTCTACACAGCCATAAAATGCTCGGCTTGTTTTCAGACGCAACGATCGTTAGTCGATTCAGACGACAATCGCGCTCCTAGTGTGCCTTTCTAGGGACAGAATGGTTTGAGGATTCCCCAATAACGTTTTCTTAAAATATTTTGCTTCGCTGGTAAAATCCTTCGCGGAAGGCGGGGCCTCGGCAAACTAAGTTAAAAGTATCGAAAGTATTCTGAAATCCCACAGTTGCACGCACGCACCTTGAATGTTAAAATGATTATCTTCTTTCATTATGATCTCATTGAGAACGGAGGTTACCAGGTACAAGTTTCTCATGCTCGGCGTCTGGCTTCGGTATCGACTCACATGGTATTTTTAGATAGAAACTAGCGGTAATTTGTAGATGTGCGGTTACAACAACCATCAGCAGTTTTGCCATTGGCTGGCACCGGTCGCCCATTGTAAGCCCCCAGTGCGTCAGGGCTTCGTGTTTAATTGAAAGAAAACAATTTTATTGTTTCGAAAAAATTAAACAAACCTAAAACTACGTTCATACGTAGGGAATCTCGAGGCAAAAAAAAAAGTGAAAATAATTTAATCACTTACAGATGAGAGCTTAGTGTTGAACGTTCCAATAAATAGTTGAAGAAAATAATGTGAAAAAACAGTTCCTACCCATTCCAAAATCTCCATCGGCATTAGTGCCGATTACTGCAGTAACGTTAAATACAGTACAAAAAGCTGTTGGTCGACTCGTTTGCACGATGGTGCAGATTCTTGTCGTTTGCCATATAGTCCCGAGTAGCAGTGGAAAAGCATATGCATGACCATCGGCCGCAGCCTTATGGCAGCAGAGTATGTAATTTCCGTGAAGAGGAGGGTTGACTGTCGTAGCTGGGTGATAAATCCTTCATTGTGTGATTCGTAGCAACGCAACCGATAATATATTCATGATTGTTTGCATTCGTTTTTTATTCGATGTCTAAACGGGTAATTCAAGTGAGGGGCTCAGCTGTCAGTTTTCGGTCTGTCCTCTTCTTTTGTGGAAGAAGGAAGTCCCGCTACTATCCACAAAGTTTTGATGATGTAATTTGTTTACATGAAGTCTTAGGGCATTCTCACAAGCCTTTAAGACGCAGACAGACATTATTGATCGGTAATGACGCATGAAAGAATGAGAATGATCACAGCGCTAACTATATATATATATATTTTCTATACTACTATATATATATATTTCGATGTGAGGTAAGAGCAATTTTCATACCCAGCGTACAGAGGGCTCCAAAAAAGTACCCACACTTTACAGCGGTATAAGAAATGTATTTTCTCATTTACAAAGTTAAGGTTATAAAAAATTTCAACGTAATGTTGTCTCAACAGGTGGCTGAATCGTCGATCCAGATGCGCGATATGGAGGAGGTTTGACTATGGAATAGCGAGAACAAGTTATCAAGTGGTAGTGGAAGTGATACTGCTAGCTGATTGCATTTTCCGCGCCATTTGGGTAACGAACTGTAATGACATGCTCTATTTTCAACAAGATAGAGCCCCGCTGCACTATCATCAGAATGTTCGTGCTTACCGGGGTCAGAATGTTTCCTATGCAAATGATAGGACGCTGAGGCATTTTAGTGTCATCACTCTCTCTACACCTTACGCCACCAGACTCTTCTTATGGGGCTCAGTAAAAAATTTGAGGTGCACTGTCGATCAAATAACCTAGGAACACTTTGGGCTACAATGCAAGAGGTGTGCATTGAAATTACATGTATAACTTTAATGAGAAATATGGAATTAGTTATGACTCATAGCCAGAAATGAATGGATGCTGACGGCTACCTGTTTGAAAATTATTTTAATAGATCCTTTAAAACATTTGGTTTGACATGAAAATATACCTATGCGTCAAATTTGATTTAAACTTTTTTCCTTCATATGTCTAACCTTGCAAGTAGAGAAATCAATTTTTTTGACTGTTCAAATATACATTTTCAGCGCGTAACTTAGAGTCCCTAGTATGTAGGGTAAGTTCGCATGAATACGAACGTAAATATGCATGTACGTACGTTTGTCAATATTTAAATACGCATGCGTATGTAAATGAGCGTAAATGACCGACATATGGGAGTAAACGCAAACGTAAGTAAACAAGTCGCTATGCATCTATTTAACGAAGTTCTAGCATCATTTGGGGTTTTCCATTCGAAATTTTCCCTTTTTTTCCAATGAAAATACACCGCCTCCTCTCTCTTAACTCTATGTTCGTCTAACAGTGGGAGGGAAGAAGAGAGAGGCGACGACTTTTTTAACATTCACAGGGCACCCTGCCGAGTACGATATACAGTATGTAACACTCTGTTCTGTCGCCACGGAATCGAACAACCCCTCGCACCGCCACTAGATTCGAGCCAGCGCATCTCAGGGCCGGTCGGCATGCGTCTGGTGCATCGGCGCAGGGCTGAGCACCGCAGCGCCGTCAGTGTCATCCCCAAAATGGGCATTTGTGTGTCCGTCAGGCGCTGCTAGTCACGCAAATACTGCGCTAATGGCTTCGGTCTGCTTCAATGTCGGCGGTCATTTGCGATTACTCGGGGTGTACTGATTTAAAGCTTAACTGTTAACAATTTCGCAATCAGTTCTTTAAATCGGAAAGTACAAGAATGACATCAATGTAACCAAATGAATAAAATGAATTTATTCTGTCCATCTCACACTGGCAGGAGGCTTAAATCAGGTGCATCTAATTGGAATTACGTGTGTCTAAGGGCTGTGGAAGCATTTAGGTTTTAGCTGGGTGTACGTTTACGAGCAAGAGCCAGAAGATAGATCGAATTTTTTGTTAGGCTATAAAGCAGAAGCCGCTGGCTCGGCTCTCAGCTTCGGACAGGCCGCACTTAGAAAAAACTAGGCATGTATGATCGTTCGTTGATCATAAATTTATTGGAGAGAAAACCAACTCCTTGTCGACCTTTTTGATTAACCAATAGTATACCGGAGAAAGCCAGAGCGACAGCTAAAAAATACCCCACCCCTACCCGCCCAACCACCTTCTTGGTCGTGACCCCGTTCAGGTTCTGAGTTTCTTACGAGGAGAACATTTAGAAGTCACTTAGGACCGAGAGGTGAGGGAAAGCGGACGAAGCGCGTGAGCAGGGAGTCACTTAGGTTCTGGTCGCAAATCTGTGAGGACTTGGTCGAAGACAGACAGGTGTCACTTCACGCTGTTAGAGTAAGACTCTGTTTCGAGGGCTACGTTGTCATTTCTGTTTCGAGGGCTGGGTTTTGTTTTCATTGTGTTTGAGGGCTTCGTTTTCGAGTTCTGTTATCGAGGGCTAAGTCTCTAGGGGACGGGTTTCGACATTGTAGTGGTCAAACGCGAGTCAGATAGCGGGTTGTCAATACCGTAACGCGTTGCTTAAGTCGCTGTCTTTTGTTGAGATTGTTTTGGGTCCGATGCGAAGCACGTGCTCGCTCTCCTCCTATGTACCTGCCTCTCACACCAGTGAACTTTTGAGTATCTTTTGTTGTTTTATTATCCTCCTCTCGCACGAACCACGCAGAAACACGGACCTGGAAAACGCACTCAAATCGTTGCATACTTAACGAAGTTGATGCCGGATGCAGGCTATTGTAGAGGCTAACGTAATACGGCTAGAAATACATTATACGTATATCATACCCTTGAAATTCGAGACGAAAATCTCTGGTGGCAGCGACCGTTTTTAATTTATTTAAACTCATAAAATTACTTTACGTAAAAGAAGCTCACTAATATACAGTTGTAACCTTTCATTCAAAAATCAAAGGTGAAATTTAATGGCTGTAAGAATAGGAATAAAATTTACCTTTGGGAAAATATACACAAGCTGAAGGTTATAATCGTGGATCATTTTTCAGTGCATGTTTTACGTGTTCTATTAATTCATCCGTTTGTTGTGCATAAGAACTTTTTCAGGCAGAGACAATCGGCTCATTTTAGAAGAACAAAGACACATTAATATACTGTGCGTCATGGAAAACCAAAGGACAAGAAAATATGTTGGTAACAAAAAATTCCTTTAAAAGTGAAAACAGTATCGAAATTTCATTAAATCTAGTATTAGTTGTCATTATGCTGAACTTCGATTTCATCATTATAAAATATTCATGACATTGAAAGAAATCAAGCAGCAAATAACAGTGATTAATAATCATGTTAGTTTTACGGTCATTCTCAGTGTAAAGACTGTTTTTGATGAAATATACAAAAAGGTTTCAATATTTTCCACTGCTTTCATTCGATAGTCCAAACTCTATTTCACCCGTTAGCTTTCAATCCGTTATCAGAATCCAACCCCCCAATCCCAATAATACAGTTTTGCTTACTGTTAACGATTTAAAAAAAATTGCATGTGATGCAAGACACTTGTAGTTTAGTAGGTTGAGAAATAGAATTACTAAATTATCAACAAAGTCTCTCATGCACCTTAAATTTTAATTGTTTCCGAGCTGAGACTTTTCATCCAGGTTATCCATTATTTATTATTGCCTCAATAGAAATGACCAACAGTTACCTCTAATTAAAGAAGAATCAAATGTTTGGTCAATAAAGTGGACCATGAAAATCTACCTAAGGAATGAAGGACCCTCTATCTATGTACTTCATTAACTTTAATGGTCCCAAAAGCCTGTTCAAGCGCTGCGTAATTTTAATCATTTAATTTTGAATTTTGTCTCATCTTCCACAACCCCCTGATACCCCTTTAGGAGTGTATCGTTTATTTTTTAATATTTTGGCTATTTCATATGCCATAAACCATAAATCAAACGTACGATGTCACCTTTAAAAAAACTTGAACAAACAGTAGGAGCACTCGAACAGTCAGTCTCTTCAATAGATGAAACTTTTTAAAATAACGCAATATAAACTATACAGTTGATATACCGTAAATTTGGTTTTGGTATAGAATATACCAAACAATTCTTTTACATGTTCTATTAGTTTTATTTCCTTCATTAAAAGTGAGTCATTTCATTACTGAAAGCTTGGAAGGAGTTCTGATGCAACCTTATGTTTGGCCAGATAAGCTAGGCGGCGTGGCATATCTTTTCCATGATTAGATAGTGATAACAACGAGAATAAATTGGGCAAGCTGGCTTTTAGTTGCACGACACCAAGTTATGTCGATGGTGTTGTACATACAACAGTGTTACACACGTATTTACTGCTTCATCCCTTAATTAATGTTTTAGGTATAGCTTGAACTGTAACCGATTGCGGCGAACAATTGGCAGCCTTCGATGTAAGTAAACTAGGCTTTGTGGCAGTCTGGAGCCCGATCATGATGCTAATAAGTAATTCATGTTTACCTGTAAATTTCTTTTGTTTCTAACTTTAATTTTTGAAAAATAGGGAGAGTAAAAATAATTAATAATACACTTCTTTATTAGTTAACCATTTTTTCGTGTAAAAATGCGATTCGCTCGTTCTCTTACACCAGTATTTTCTTTCTTTTCCGATAAGTAACATTAATAATAAATGTTTCACTTTGACCCAAGCGGACTTCGATTTTTTTTGAGTCAATAATAGTCTGCCTCTACAACTGAACTAGCTGGGATAAGAAAGGCATAGTTAATCTATCGAATAATTAAAAGATGATTAAATTTTATGTTCATGTGACTAATTTCTATAATCATTACAACAAGTGATGTCAGAGCTGAATGTGAACTTTCATGCAAACTTTTGAATTTATTTTTTAGTAAGTTTTCTCATGGCTCATCAGTGACTTGCTTTGCAAAACTTGTGAAATAGATTCACGCGTGTGTGACGGTTACCAGTCCTATTGGCACTCATGGTACTTGTATACATATACTGTGCACCAAGTAACTGTACTATGCTGCCTTCAGAGGAACATTAGAGAAACACCCATTGCCACTTGAGTTCAGGATGTGTAGCAAAATTGAGGGACTTCTGCAATATTCATGAAACGTTCCTATTTTTCCTTCTACATATACATAAGCTAGATAACTCTTGCTCTCATATTTTTTACATTCATTACTTCATTGCAAATGAATTTCATAAATTTAACGAGAAATTTTACCGCTGAGAACTCTAACGGAAAGAAAGTAATTGAACTGCTGTGAGTTTCAATCCTTTTTTTTCATTCATTGGATCGACGATCATGCTCATATCTAAGCCCTCGAAGCATTTGTGTGAGATAAAGTTGTTTCGTACTAGCCAGAAGCTGATAATTTTTAATTATTTCCGTTTCACACGTAGGTCTCGATGTGATCCGCTTGTGTAAACGGAGAAAATTTTCGTAGTATTTTTGACCGACCAGTAGTCGAGAACTCAACTTTCACGAATAATTAATCAAAGGTAAATGATGATGAGATCCCATTAATGTTTGCTATTTTCAAAAACGGTGGCTGCTACTAACATCAAGTCTTAGTTGAATATTGAACTTCAGCCTAACATGTTCACTGCCGCTGGAAGCACTTATGCGTCCACGATGATTTGTTTCACGATGTAGAATTTCTTCTAAAAACACAGAGATAAAAGCTATTTGTTGCATTATCTGATTAATACGATGGATGGAGTAGATCAGGCCAGCGTACAAGACTACCCTTTTTTTAACATTACTTATAACGAACTAGGTGTGGCGCTAAAATGAAAACACACGTGTTTTTTTAGTGTTGAAATACACAAGACACATTCTTAAAGATATTTACGCTTAATAACAGTACAGGTAATATTTGTTCAGGTTATGCTCTGATTACGGTTTGCAGAACACAAAATTGAAAGTACGGCGGTTTCTAATTGTGGCTGGAAATAGGCTTCTCAATTTTATGGCGTTGTTCAGTTTTGCGTTTGTTATTTAAGTCTATTGTATTGGGTTTATTGGTCTACACTTTTGCGGCTTTTATTGTGCTTCTTTATTTGCAGAGTTCCAATTCCGTCACGACACAAATAAATATTTGAAATAACCAGCAATTGAGAAAGGTATAAGACAATATCCAATTTGCAGATATTTACCAAAATGAATGTGACAGCCAATTGTCAAGTGTGTGAGGAGTCCTTCAACTGCGCCAACCGCAAGCCCCTGGTGCTGCCATGTGGGCACACGTACTGCCTCGCCTGCCTGACCGGCATCGAAACTTCAGGTGACAAACTCTGCCCTGCCTGCAGAGAAAGATGGGCTTGTAATGCATACATGCTGCCCGTCTCGTACATGCTCATTCCTAACAACTTTGGACAAACAAATACCGAAGAGGAGGAAAGGCCTAATTATAATGTGTGTTACTTGCACTCTTATCGTTTGGAATACTGGTGCAGCAAGTGCCTAGTAGCCACTTGTAAGATGTGCATCACTGAGAATCATTTTGCTCACGGCAATGTTACTTTTGAATCGTTGTTTCAAACTCCAGAACAAATTGCCAGCATAAAGGAAAATTTTCCTCTTAAAGTTGCACCCAAAGTGCTTGGGGATATTAAAGCTTCCGTTAAAATCTGCAATGAAGGGTTGAAAGTAATCGACCTAATCAAGGAGTCGGAAAAAACTCTCGTTTCCTGCAAAAAGTACTTGCTGGCTCAAGAAAAGAGTACAAATGATTTTGTTGAAGATTTTGACAACGAAAGCAGCTCTTTATTGAAGGGAAAACTGGAAACTCTAGCTAAAGTCATGACGCGCTGTGACATTCAGCATTCTTTACTGTCTCAGAAATTGGATGAGGCGTCTTCGAAGCTCTCAACTTTGAACGCTGGAGTAAAGGTACGGTAACTGTGAAACTACTATATTCATGTACATATTTTATCAGTGTCATTGATTTTAACCTTTATATTAGCTCATAAAAGAAATATCATTCGCTGTTGTAGAGTATGAAAGAAAGGTAGTAGTTGCGTTGTAGCTATTTATTGAAGGAATTTATCCTTAATACCAAAGACACGTAGTTGCTCTGTATTTTCTTTATTTTAGTCATACATTGATGATCAGTAATCAAGATACAGAAATACCAAAATTATGCATATTCAA
The DNA here is from genome assembly GCA_030386875.1 of Morinoia aosen. Classification (NCBI taxonomy): domain Eukaryota; kingdom Metazoa; phylum Arthropoda; class Malacostraca; order Amphipoda; family Talitridae; genus Morinoia; species Morinoia aosen. The sequence continues at coordinate 16,564,935 of CM059575.1, read as the reverse complement.
CTTTTAAACAGTGAAACCAAATAGAATCTATTCTCACCATTTGAATATATTTACACCAAAAGATTTTTGATAAAATTCACAAATTCTTGGTTACCACTTAAGGACGCCTTGCACCATAACACTGATTTCATGTTCACATTCACAAAGCTGAAATTGTTAAAAACTGGTTTACGAAACCTTGAAAATACACAGATTGGCTTCTACAACCTCAAAATTTGAATTTACTGGAAACTTATAATTTAAACTTAAGAGGAGCCAGCAACCCTAGGTGCCATTTCCATCGACATGGATGCATTTGGAAAGCGAGAGTGTTTCAAACGCCCAAAACAAAATCTTAAAGGATTCGAGCTCTTACAGAATTCGTGTTAGGTGGAATGAAGACATTTCATCGATCTAGAGGTGAATCAAGTACTTCTAAATAAATTGTGGAACATAATAGCAATTTGATAAGGCAGTGTATTTCCTGCAGATTTCCCTCCATTTCTTTACCTTAGCCTCAATGAGTAAAGTTTATTGGCGTTACGTCGAGCTGGCACTGAGTTTTCAACTCTTTTACCTCCATGCGCAGCAGTCGATGTTTTCAAGGAGATCGGGATGTTTCTTTTTGATATCAAGTGCAATTATGATTTGATCTGAAATCACATCTTATTTCTAAAACATTTCAGCTCGAACGAACAATATCTTAAGAACATCAAAGCCACGTTGTTTTGGTAAATTGTTTTGGGGGGAAAGAGTGTCGGTTTTATCAGCCCTATCCTCGTCCTCTGCATGTCTGCGGTTACAAGTATTACTGTCGTTCATTGCTGTAATAGGGTTAAGGTCCAAACACTTCCCTGCACCAAAAGTGGATTATGTTCATTTTAATGATTGGAATACAACTTCATCATACCGAGTGAAACAGTGTAAATTGAGGCAATGCGCAGTATTATTTAAGAAATTGTTTTTGCAAAGTTCAGGTACCTTGCTGACGAGTAGTGCGTTGGAGAATAGCCATGTCAGACAAGATCTAGTACCAACATTATAACAAGCACACAAAATTTTCAGATCAATCGTACGTAACATTGTGTCACCACTGAAGGTAACAGACAGTATTGGCGGACGATAATAGTGACGGCCAGAGCAACAATTATTATAATACGAGTTAGAGTAATGACTGTTTCGAAAGCAAGATCAAATTGATGGAAATAATGATATTAATAATGGCGACCAGTATAGCATTAATTATATTTACTCCACACTAATATCACATGCAATTTCATTAACACGCAGGATAACAACAACAGAGGCATCATTAGTAACAACTAAAAATTTTGACGTAGCAGTACTGGCGAAATTAATATTGACTCAGAAAAATATTCGTTACACAATATTGCAAAAAATCTAGTAACGCTGAAGCTGAGGTCAAACAGCAGCCATGATACCTGCAATAAAAGTAATGACGCAAGGTGGACGATAACTTAGATAAAGACAGTACAATTAAGTCTTCGAACATTATCGCCACAATTCTACTGAAGATGAGGATAATGATAGTCTATGATCACAATAGAAGAATATGTAGCTGAGAGTCAACTGCAAGCTAGATGAGAGTATTTTTTTGTTCGACACTAATATTATAAGGAGGGAATTTTATTCAATTCTTCTCAACGCAGAACGTGATAGCTGTTTCCAAACTGATTCGTGCCCAAATTTTGCTTTTAATTTAGGATACCACACAGGACCTTGAAATTGTCCCATCCCACACTAACGTCTTTGTGGCCAATGGCGTGATTTGCATCTAGTCAGCGAAGTGCTAGCAATTTCCTACACATTATAACCACTTTTGGTTAACCATGTAATAACTGTTAGAAGTTAATTTTCTAAACCCTCATAGCAGTACAACTTGCTGCTTTTGGCTTGGGATATGAGATTACAACCATTAAGTGACATTAGCGAAGTGCCGGAAGCTGATAAAAGAATTACATAAGAATCTAAATTATGAAAATTAAAAAGGATCATCTTTCAATCTGCAATTTATGATATCCGTTTTCACCAAAATTTCCTGTGCAAAGACTACCCCACCCGTTCCTACCCTGCTCACTTTGCCGTTTAGGTAACGGTAACGCTATACCCCAATGCCGAAATCCAATACAGAAGACTACTCTGTCGAATGCCAGATAACGAAATCTATGACTTTTTAAGGTTTGCTAAAATCAAAACTCGAAGAATAGTTTCAGATTAGGATAGAGTAGAAATTACGTTAGAATAGGGTGTGTGTTAGATGTTTTCAGTAGCCGAGTCCTTATTTGGATGGCGTTTATTAAAGTCCCTGTCTTAGGGTTTTTCTGAGGGTTGTTATGCTTTCTTCGGGGAAGAGAAGATTCGTTTTTAAGTTTCTATTTTTATTTGTACGGTAAAACAAGGTTAGTCGCAGAGTCATTCAATATTGGATAAGACGGTTCCGGAATTTCCAGGGAGCTGACCGAAGTTCTTTTCGTCGCTCTCTCGAATTTCGGATCAGCCGGATTCAAGGGGGTTTGGCGAGTATCTAGGATACTCGGATTAAATTCCGGCGAACATTATTTACAAAGCCGGGAGCGTAATACTATAATATCCTTCTGGCCATACTGGCGCGTGGCCGAACAGTGTGACAAGTTAAGAATTTTAGGTTTTGGTTTCTTTTCTTCAAAAATGTTTAGATGGTAATGTAAAGGGAAATGAGGATTATTATTTTTATTACAATTAGTGTCATGAATATTTACTGCCCCTAATGCGCTTTGTCAGGATGCATTATTTTCTTTCAAAATAAATTCACGAGTGCTTAATCTTTTGATTTTGAATATTTCATTCCTATATTTCTGTATTCTGTGCTGCGTTGCTTGTGTGGTAGTTTTTTTCATTGTTATAATTAGCTTTTTATTCTAATCTTCATTTTTGATTTTATTCAATCATCAAATTTAAATATGTTATTCCATAATAGAAAACTTAATGTTGCTTCAGTCCTGGTTTTAACAATAACCAACTTTTTTTCTTACAGTTGACGCATGAAAATCTTAGGAAAACTAAGCAAAGTCTTCTGTTTGAAGAGTTGAACTGGAAGATTGAAGGAGAAAAAAATGCTCAGAAAATATTGAATATTCTGGGAACATCTAATGTTCAACCACCTCACTCTGTGACTGTGATGTCAACTCTGAGCAACCCAATCCATTGCCTGTCAGAGCTCCTCATCACCCTCGCTGGAAAAGGTTGCTCCATCCGCCTCCTGCTGCTGGACTCGTTCTTGCACGGCGTTCAGTTCTTGGACGACTACTGCAGATTGGAACCTGCGATTAAAAAAGAAGTTGGGTAAGTGCGCATATTATAACCTTCTATGAACGTGTGTCAACTAATTTCTTATTTGTTAAGTGTAATCAGTGAACGCCTCAAATTTCTCTTCACGAACCAGGCCCTATTGATTTACAGGAAAAATTTGGCCGCCTTCCACGGCTACATTGGTCGAAGCTCCAACTGGTCGGAACTGGGGGCAAGTAAATTATCTGAACTGGGGCTGCTGTTGGATTCTGGAGCTGCGGTGGCCGACTTCAACGCTATCATAGCGAAAAACTTCGAAGACCTCGTTCAAAGTAATTATATGCTAGTGACCACTACTTCTAAAATGTACATGGTTCTTTGGTCAGTTAATTTCCATTTTACGAAGCGTTCTCTAATCGCTCAAATTTTGTTTTAATATTGTTTAGAGCTGGAGGTGCCGTTTAAGTTGCGCATATCTTTTTATTTCCAAATTTTTCGAATATTAGGAATTTCCCCATCATGAGTGTCATGTGACGACATCTCACTTAAGACTCAAAATTAGCCTACTCATGATACTACTGCTCATCTGTAGTAAAATTATTTAAGTTTATTGCAGTAGAAAACATATAGTTTAATAGCTTTAAGTCAGAAAATTGACGTATTCTAACCATGGATCAGTAATGATGAGTAAGAATTTTCCGTATCTGTGAGCATAAAAATGTGCCCATACGAAAAATCAGAAAAAATTCTGCCACCTTTTGAGTTTGTACGAGTTCTAAAAGCTGATGCATTGAAAATAAGAACGGTCATCCCATGCCTATTGTTGATTTTCTCCGATACTAATGCCCAATTCTGATGCCTTGAATTAATCGATTTAAAATGCTGAAAATTAACTGGAGATTTTATGCAATCAAGAAGTACAACTCAGCACAACTATTTTACGTGTCTACCCACTCCCTAAAATGTGCTAGTTCTTGCCAACTTGCTTGAAATATTACTGTTACGATCTAAGTATGATAAGACAATGAAGCTAATCTCTTCAAAATTTGGTGAGTTAAATAAATTTAGACCGAAGAAAATCTAATGTGGCATTGCTATAGGACATATTTGAAAGATAAAATTAAGAAATTAGTTATTGTTCAATCTTGTTCATCTACGAGGGAGAGTAAGAACTGTTTTGTCGGTTAAAGTACTTGTGTTTGAGGTGATGTAATTGATCTTTCGTATTTGCTGAGTAATACTCAATCTCATCGTTTAGATTTCAAACAAATTTCATTTTCGAGCTGATTATTCTTCTTTTTTAATTGAAACTGTAGTAACTTCCAAAATTGATAACAATAATTACATCACGCTGAACGATCGACATGTACATGGTAGATCTGCTTATACGACTACATTGGTCGAAGTTCCAATTGACCAACTGTAGAAATTGTAGCTGCTACTTTCATCATTATTTGCAACGTAAATTTTAATGTCTTCATATTTCAGTGAGCAATCAGTGTGTACCATTCCTTCTGGTGGAACTCTGCATAGCCCCACTGCACTTTTGAGGCGCTCTCAATACAGTAAAGGCTCTGCAGATACATTAAGTCCATGTTTGCTCAAAGTTCATACTCGTCGTCCTGTGCTCGCACGCCACTGAGGAAATTCCGTTTGTGAGCTTCACTGATTGGAACCAAACTGACGAAAGCGGCGAGAGGCCCCTCATAGCTAATGGATGACTTTTTATTGCATTTAAATACTATTAAAAAAATCTATTTTATGTAATTATTGGCGTAATGTGCTGTTCTGAACCAATCTCAAACATCAACCTCTGCGTTTAGCGTTTAGCTGGAAAAATCAATTGAATCGACTGCACTGATTCTTACCTGACATTGAATCTGAAGGTTTCAAAGCAAAATCCTTCCTGATTTTTTTCGTTTTTAAACTGCGTTTGGTTTGCTATATTGTAATTAGGGATTTGGAACCCTCGTGGCTATATCACTGGATAGAGGCAGAAGTTATTGTCTGATATTGAAATATTTTCATTACTAACAGTTTAATTAGCATTTACTTGATGTATGAAAATTGTTGTGAAGTCGAAGCACTTTCAATAAAAATAAAAATTAGGATAAGCTACCATGAATATTTATCTAGAACTAGAGATAAAACCTTATTACAAGCGTTACAAAACAGGGTGCAGATGACAATAAAAATTGACGAGTTCCCTACAAGCTGCTATCGTATAGAAGTAATCAGTAAACATATGCTGTGCTAGACGGGAAAACGTTCAAACGTATACACCAAGCTCGCAAAAATATCATTTTGACTTTGAGCTTTCTACATTTAATTTTGTAGTTTATGATGATACTTGATGCAAATTTAACAACGGTACCTATTTCTTTATTTTATTAATTGATGCAAATATTTTTTGTGTGCATTCCTTCAGTTAAATAGTTTTATTTATTTTTAGAAGTATCTCCGACGTTGGGACAACATGTCGTCGTTACAAGGCTAAATCAAGTGACGGAAGTCGGAAAAACAGGTAAACTTTTTGTCAAATAAAGGTATGACACTGTTTATAATACTCTCCACTGTGATCTTACTTTCAGTCTCAGTAGTAATACGATTAGCCTAGAACGATGCCTGTATCACCTTCCTTTGGTTTCATTGTCAGTGGTATAAAAGAGGAAGGTGAAGTCTTCACGCTTTGTGAACTTTGTTTGTAGAAACAAGTTTCGCAGTTTTACTCAATCCAATTCGAACTTAAATATTTACCGTCATCAGTAAAATATTCCCTGAGATATGTCTGTGTCCGGGTATCATCGTCAATGCTATGCTCAATTTTTAGATAAAGGAAAAGAAAGAATAAAAATGAAGAAAACACTTTATTTCTAAAAAATTTGATGCATGAAATCCGTTTTAAAAATTGTATTTTAAAGATTTTTTTATCCATAAGTCCTTAATTGACAGACAAACCATTAGAGGAGGAAACTAGCCGTGTCAAGGGTTGATACTATCATTGAAAGAAACAATATGAAAATATTTTGTTGGATATTTTACCCTAACCCTGTTTTTACCCTAGGCCTAAAGCTTATCGTTGATTCATCTTTTGTCACGCACAGATTAGCTTTAATTTTAATTGACATTTTTCGTGAATTGGTCCCACTCATCTTCGACTTATTCACAACGTAGCCCATCATGTTTAAAAGGACCTTTACGTTCTCAGAAATATTCCAATAATTTTATCTCGTAGCTTGCGCAAAATAATACTCTCACCTCTTGAGGCAACCCCTTTCCTTTCGTATCATCTCGTACGCTTAGACAATCTCCATGTGTAAAACTAACTTTAAAACCTCCTGTTGACCTTACATCACAAGTCTTTTAAGTCGTTCCTTCAGATTTTGACCAATGTATTTATGGCACGCAACTAGCAGAAGTCACACTTTCGATATTAAATTATTTTCATTCTGTCATGGAAATATAAGATCATTTTGAAGCTCAGTTATACGCGTAATGAATACCTTCACTTATTGTGGATATTTCACGTTTAAATTACTTTAGAAACTACTGTTGAACTCTTCTTCCAATTATGAAATTTCTGAAAACATGTACCGATACTCGGTGCCTGGTAAAACACGGAACCAACGTATTGAAACATCTCCCTTAAATTTTTGGTGAAACACCATTTTTTGCGATAACGATTTGACTTTGTGCTGAGCTCAAGTACAATTTTTGCTTTCAGATGTAGCCGTCTGTAAGACCATCATCCCGGTTGACGTGTCATCAGCTATTCAAATGACCCCGAATGTTTCACTTCGTCTTCACATCATGGAGCTTGAAGATAAGGACGTAACTTGGTGCTCTGAGGTTCTTCCGAAACTAATTCCTCCTCCTGCGAATAAGTAAGCGAAAAATCATAAATTTTTTACTTACCTCGTTACATTATGTCCACATATGTGAATAGATACCAAAATATGAGAGTGGATTTGTATTTATGTTTAAAAATGAATGAATGTTATACAGATGTACAATGTCACAAAAGTGGAACTTACTCTAAGCATTGAAATCACAGTTATTGAAAATCTCAGTAGATTTTTCCTAAAATAACTACAGAGTATCAGTTCTACAAAATTTCTCAGGGACCTGCGTCATTCTCAGTGAGCAGTCTAAAAAATTAAGGGGAAAAACACATCTCAGTCATTTCTTGAAAATACAATGACATTCAAAACTACACAAAAATTTTCAGAAGACAAAACTATTTGCACGATTGCAGGCTGTTTTTTTCTGCAAATGTTAAAAGATTCTAAAATGCGTAAGTAAAAATGTTTACTACCATGTGGCCGCAACACTGCTCCCAGTGAAGGCGAATAGGCGAGTGAGGCGGTTGGGTCAAAGGTGTTCTGCTACAGTAGCGGACTCCACGGTGTCGGGCAATATTAATATAGAATGCAAACTCGTCATTCAGACATAGCCAGACGTACATTGTAGCCAACTAAACTTGTACACAATGGTTGCCCGCATCCGTTTAGGAATTACGTCCTTATATCGGAAGAAAAAGCAAACTTTAAATGAATTAACGGCCACAATACGTACTTAGTTTTATGGTAGGAAAATATCGTTTAAAAAATGTTTAGATCTCGCTACATCCGACATAATTTGAACAAATATTGGATGCACGATGCAATACAGTCGTTATGATTTTTATTTTGAAGCTTAAGTTACAAAAACTAAAAAAGCTCAAACCCAGTCCAGTGGGAATAGTTCTATGAAAAACACTCGAATTAAACACATGGCCTCGTTTAGTAACTTTTTAGTTTAAAAAACATTAACATTTACAATAGTGCATTTTGTAGACGGAATTCAAATGGTCATTGAACAAGGGGGCAAGATAAGAAAAGTCACACTCCCTTCAGTATAAAAGTATCATCGATATATATTCCAGTGGTAAATTTCATGTTTAAAAGCCGTGGAACAACCTGCAAGCCATTTTTTGTCCCACTGGCACAGAAACATATTTGCAAACGTAGGCCCATAAGGGAGACCCATACCGAGACTGCTGCTGACCTTGTACAAGTTGTACCATTAATTATGTTCATTTTGGAACTGAATATTTGGTTTTTCTTCAGAGAATTCCTATATAAACCATTGATACATTTTTTTATACTCATTACACATGCATACATATATATGTTCATATACATATACTTCTTCCATACTTTTTCTTCGCTCATTTTTTATCCTATTTTTGTTACGTTTATTTTTTTTGTGCAGTTTGTGCGAGTTGTGGCTTCATCGGTGTAAACTATCGAAAGCAAGCATGGAGAAAGTCGTGATAGTCGTAAAAAAGACGAGAGCCAAGCGCATTCGCCTTCATGCTCAAGAAATGTCCGATGCTGAACAGAGACACGTTCAGAGCTATGCCTCTCAGCAGGGCATTGCTGTCTCATACCCCGTTCCGGATTTTTAGGTTTCTTCCCATTCTCTGAGCGTAATATTTAAAAAAATAACCTTTTGATAAAGGAAGAAATAATATTTCTACGCCAGTGATGCAGAATTTTGTGTTGAGTAAAAATACGCAACACTGCATCTGAAAAACTAAGGAGAGTTGTGTTAAAGGACATTGTTGATCAGAGTAGCATATTTGTTGAGAAAGAACTCACTTTATTTATTTAGGTAAATTCTGCTACTATTTTAAGCAGTAGAATTAATTTTTATTCCGTAAAATTTTTGTTCAAAGATGCTGATTTAAATGACTGAACTGGCCTTGATTTAGAGTACTATATATGCTGTGAAAACATCGCAAGTTGATAACACCGAATAATTTAGCGATAAATGTCGTTTTTCGAAATTGCTGAATAGGAGTTCAGTGTCTAGATTCATTTGGAAAGCTCTTTTAGAAACCGATCACTAAATTTGTGGAACGGACTGTTTTGAAAACCAGAGCCTGGGCTAATTGGAAAGGGACATTTAACGAGCTCATGAAGTGGAAATTGTACCTGGGAACAACAGAATCTTATTTTGTGAAGCGTCGCTCAAGAAAAGGAGATTTTACTATTATTCACAAGGAACTGCTCTAAGGCTAAATTTTGTACGAAAAGCTCAAAATTTCAGATTTGCATGTATTAGAAGGTATAGTGTGCTAGAGGGTAGTGATTAGTTCATAGCTTCTGCTTCTCGATAATTCTAAGACTATTTAGAGGAAAAATATATTTTCACTGTTTAGGAATATAGGAGCTATTTAGGAATATATCTTGAATATATGTTGGGAGTGAATCTTTCCTTTTTTCTGTTGAAAATAATCCCAGTGAATGTTTGAAATTGATGGAGTAGGTCAAATTGTAAATACTGCACCAAAATCTGGAACTATATTTTTTTTAATGAAAATACTTTAAATTGCTGAAGTATGCATGTTATTGTCTGATATATATGAAAATACAATCCCGTGACAAGTAATGGGGCCATATATACAAATATTTTCTAGCTTGGCTGGTTGGCTAAAGGGCATTTACAACAGGGATTGTTTTCAGCGCAAAGCAAACGTCATTTCAACTTTTTACCATTACAATTGGGACATTATCACCTGCATTCTCATATAATTCATACAGCATTTGATTGTACCGAGTTTGTAGTTCCTGGACAACTGGCGTGAAGCTGGAAGTAGAGTGTGGGCTTCAAATTGGGAGTTTGGTGTGCCGCTTCGTTGATTAGTGTTTTCGAAGGCGAATATCATACGTGATATATTTTTTATGTGATACGTGCTATAAAAAAAAGTTCTCGTTAGTTCGTATTTTTTATGTTCAATTTGCTTCTTGGTCCTTTAGAAGTATTATTTTAACGTTGTTTGATTGATTAATAGTTTTTTGTGATAATATTTTAATTATAAGATTGATCTGTGTACGGGAGCAATTGAACACAGATTGATTTGCGTACTGGACTAGTTGAAATTTGTTCATTGTGGTGTGTTATGAGCTTAATTTTTTATTTCGATTCGAATCATTGCGGCTCATGATAACTCAGTTACAGTTCTATTGAATGTAAACACTAGGCATAGCTAAAGTGAGAATTATTTTCTTATTTTGCGTTGGCGTTGATCAAAAATGAAGTACGAGATATACCGTGAAAAAAAATTATATGTTACTCGTGGTTGCTGCAAATAATTGTATTTGTCTTCACAAATTAATTACTCAACAACTAAGGATGCTATCAACGTATGCTACATACTTTATCCATTTTCATTAGATAACCTCAGATCCCAAGTTTATGATAATGAATGTTTTGTTGTTTGAGTCATATCACAAAAAAAATTTCAGTATATGAATGTTTGAGTTTTGTTTCCCTGAACTCGTAGCGTAGGGTTCTCTTCTATATAGTTAAGGGCACTCTTATGTTCCACAAATTTTTTTTTATTCAATAGAATTCTTCGATTTCCTACTAATTGCATCAGTTCTCATATATCCGTAGTGTATTGATGAGAATCTGGAATCTGAAGAAAGAATATGATAAATATTTCTGTTGATAATCATCAGCAAAACAAAAGTGGAAATATTTTCCACTTTTAGCTTCTGCATTTGCATTTGATTACGGAGGCAACTAATTTGAAAGACAACTTATTAATAAGTGTTACCGCGCTCTTTGTTTCTCCGAGTTAGAGCTGCCTCCGTAGAATATTTAGGTTAGTTCATTGCCACTGATGTCTTCACTGCAATCCAGTCGACGGAAGACCTCTCACGGTAGTCTCAAACTGTATTTGGAGTAATTGCTAAACCTCTGAAATAACTGTTCCTATTGTATTCGTGGTTAATGACTCAGAAATACCTCGCATTTATTTCTAGCCATATCTGTTGTAGCTTTGTTTTTGTTGTAGATAATTCTCACAATAATTTGAAACTGATAGGGTTGTCTTTCTGATTAAAATAACTCATGAATCATGAACATTAAATTGTGGTGCGGGTTTGATTGTTTGCCATTCACTACGAATATTCATGGCTCACGAGAGGAATCATGGCTCACAGATTCAAATATCAAATTATTGATCTATAAGCATTGAAGGTCAAACAGAAATTTCGAGCCTTCAATGAGGGTTCTTTCCGTTTTCAATACATTTTCCAGGTACTTTTCATTTTTCAGCTAGTATGTTATCAGAGTCTTGCTCTTGAAAACCAATTTCTCACGCAATGTTCTGTTTGTAAAAATCTTACATACCATGCAAAAGATACTAGTGGAGATCGGAATGAAGCCGAATTCAATAACAGCTACACGGTTTAATTTCGCCCTCAATGGTACATGCTAGTTTTCCAACTAAGATCCACTCCGCATGCTAATCTGTAGGTACCAGCAGTTCTGTCCTTCAGTTCACACTTGCCGAACCATTTGAGAGATGTTTCTCTTTTCCATACATAATCATGTGGGAAAAGAAATTGGCGACCATGTTTATACAGACTTCACCCGAACAACACACGCATCCACATGTTTTACGCATTTTAGATTTTCAGAAACAATTTTGAGGTGTTTCTAACTGCAACTTTTAACTTGTCACCCAATCATCACAGTTATTTCTCAGTTCTCAGAAAGATCCTCCCATGTTGAGAACGCGAAATGAGATCATAGCCATTCACCCCACACCTTTGACAAATTTGAACAACATGGAAATACACTGATGTTTCAGTGTCAGAAACTACTTCCATATTATTAAATTCACTGCACAACAAAGAAGGGAAAATTAAATGGATAAAAAAAGCAATGCTTCTATAAAGGAGTACACCCAGCTAAAACACAGTTTCAGATTTCACTAGTATCTATTTTCAGTTTTTTAAACAAATGAAATAGAATCATTGCACTCGAATAACTCTTCAAAACGAGCATTTAATACGAGTATTACGTAGTTAAAATATGCAAATTAAACACTAAATTGAATTGGAAAAGTCTACATAAATGAACAATTTACTATCACATTCATCCATTCTCGAGCTTCAGCAAAAATTGCGGAAATAAAATGAAATACCATTACATGAACAGTAATAACAGGGTTATTAGCAAACTAGTTTTATAAAGCTCTGTAATTTGATTTTTATGCTACTGAAAATAAAGTGTAATCCCGGATCATGATGTGAAGGAAAATGTACAGTACTTTTGAGTGTCGATGAAATGCGCTCTGATATTTTTATATTTTATTTATTCAGAAAGCATCACATATACAGGGTGTTTCAAAAATACACGGCATAATTTCAGGTATGTATTTCCCACATGTAGACAATCAAAATAGTTCATTACAACATATGTCCGGAAATGCTTCATTTCCGAGTTATGGCCTTCACAACATTGAAATTCACCGGAACGTTTTTCTTTCCGCAGGTCGTTGCCATTACAGAAGATGTTCAAAATGACCACCTCCTGCTTGAATACAGACCTCACATCGATGTCTCATTGACCTGCGAACACGATCCCACACTCCAGGAATGTTGCGTATGTCCTCAGAGCGTGCCACAATTCGATTCCGAAGGGATTCCAAATCAGGCACCGGAGACGAATAAACCAATGATTTTAAATGGCCCCACAAGTAGAAATCGAGAGGGTTCAGATCAGGTGAGCGTGGAGGCCAAGCAATTGGGCCACCTCTACCTATCCATCGATCAGGAAATCTTCGATCCAAGTACCGGCGAGCCGTACGACTGAAGTGTGCAGGAGCGCCGTCATGCAAGAAGTGAGCGTGCTGACGATCGATCAGTGGAGTGTCGTCATAAACATCAGGTATGATGTTTTCCAGGAAGTTTGTGTACGCCTGCCCCGTAAGTCTGTTTACAAGTACATGGGGTCCAACTAACCGATCACCAATGATACCGGCCCACATGTTGAGGGAGAACCGCACCTGGTGATGAGATACAACAGTTGCATTTGGGTTTTCATACGCCCATACATGCTGATTGTGGAGATTTGTTATGCCATCTCGTGTGAACTGTGCTTCATCTGTAAATAATACTAAGGCAGGAAAGTTCGGATTTGCAGCACATTGCTGCAAGAACCACTGACAGTACCTAACTCGTGCAGGGTAATCTGCTGGTGACAGCGCCTGTACACGTTGCAAATGGTAAGGATACAATTGATACTCTTTCAGCAGTCTCCAGACAGTCGTATGGGGAACATTCACTTGCAACGCTAACCTTCGTGTGCTGATAGAAGGAGTTCTGTTCACAATCTCCAGAATCTCCTCCTGTTCTTCTGGAGTTGTAGATCTTGGTCGTCCCCTTCCCAATCCAGGAGAGTCAAATTTTCCATACTCGCACAGACGCTGATGGAGACTTACAAATGTCTTCCGATCTGGACATTGTCGCTGTGGGTACCTCTCCTGGTACAAACGACGAGCCAGCGCAGCATTGCCGTCTGCCTTACCGTAGATCAAGTGCATCTCTGCCAGCTCCTGATTTGTGTACATGACACACAGTCGAACGCCAAACACAACACTGAATTTAACCTTCGCCTAGGAATGATCTGTCAGAGTGCCCTCTTAATGTGTCCTTTGACGGCAACGACCTGCGGAAAGAAAAACGTTCCGGTGAATTTCAATGTTGTGAAGGCCATAACTCGGAAATGAAGCATTTCCGGACATATGTTGTAATGAACTATTTTGATTGTCTACATGTGGGAAATACATACCTGAAATTATGCCGTGTATTTTTGAAACACCCTGTATAGCTTGACCAGAAATCAAAACACAGTAATACCTCTACACTATAGCTTTAACGATCTACAATATCTGCAATGGCTGGAGTAAAAAGTTAATGAGCAAACTTATAATTCTCCTAAGCTTAAGGCGAAGAATGAGGGTGCAGTCATTGATGAGGTTGTAATTAAAGTTGAAGTCAAGGTTGAGAACAAATTAGGTGAAATTGAGGCTTAGGTTGAATTAAAATTGGGGTTAGAGTTTAGGATGAAATTTTGGGTTAAGTTGAGACAGGGGTTGAGGTTCGATTTAGACTTTAGTTTGAGGGTAAGGTTCAAGTCAAGGCTGAGTTAAATTCCGATATTGATATTCAAAAGTTGAGGGGAAATTTTAGGATGGGGTTAGAGTTTAGATTAAGGTTTATATTAAAAATGAGGTTACAAATGAGGTTAACGGTGGGGCTAAGGTTAATGGTAAGATCGTGGTTTCGTTAGGGTTAGGGTTGAGGATGAAATTTTAGTTACGATTGAGATTGAGGTGATAGTTGATATTATGGTTGAAGCCAAGTTTACACTCTAACGAATCGATGACGATTGATGTGCTCAGTTTTACAGAAACAAAATTATTCAATGACTTTCTACTCAAAAATCAAAAATTCACAAAAATTGAGAATCTACTCTATGCTCTGAAAACTCCGAGTTGTTCTATCATTCGCTTCGACTACGGACGACTAGTTATGAACGTTCATATAATTTTCTGACACCTCTCATCAATTCATTTTTAAAATTCAAAACTAATCCTAAAAATAATTGTTGAGCCTCACATGTCCATAGATCAATAGTATGGCTGTAACTCAGTTCAAAATTATTTTCTCTATTTTCTGTCTCTAGGTTAAACGACAGGTTACAAACAATTTGTTCCTTGACGTAGTTCGTGTCCCCATAAATCCACACCGCCATGATAAGCAATTTTACTTCTGATTAGATTCATCATGTCAATTTTACCTTTTTGGGACCGAAAACATAACAGCGTTTAGATGTCGAGCTCAATTACAAGACGAAGAAAACCGATCATGAAAACTTCGACTATCCCCTGGATATAACTTGCAGTAGTGCTTTTTCACCGAAAACGCTGCGCTAAAACCAATTAATTAATAACAAAGCTTACGTTAGTACGAACATAACGACAGCTGTGAAATTCGTCATTTTTTGAGAGACTCTGACAATAAGTAACACCAACAGCAGTCCTCATCAAGTTGAGGTCAGAAATCCTCATCATTTCCTCAATTTACAGCGGAGACAATACCTAGTTCAATCACTTCTAGCGATTACTCTCATTTAGAGGATCTTATCATCTGCCAGTGATCGAATTATGATGCTTGTAGTTGCCCGGTTTGAAAAACTACTTCAAAAGCTAGAAAACTTTATAATTTTTCTAGGATTGTCACTAGCTTAAAAAGTTACAATACGACACACGAAATAAATCGTTTTTAAAATCACAGAAATTTTTGTTTGAAAAACTTAAAACTATGGTAACATGAAAGACGTAACACTCCTTGTATGGCAGCACGAGTAATCTTAGCGCTCGTACGGCTTGATCACCCGCCAGTGAGAGGAGAGAGATTTTTCGATAATTCCCGACTCACTTCTAGGAGAAATAAAGCAATTTAAGGTTCTCATAGCAAACACTCAGTACACACTTTAAGAGAATGGGTTACAGTGCTTTGGTCATGTGTACACGAGAAGTAGTTCAGAAGCAGCCCTCGTAGGAGAGATACATGGGAGGTGGATTCTTTTCATCGATACTAGAGCGGTCTTTCATGTAGAACCAGCACGGCTTTGCCACCGGTGGACCTGTGAGAGAAATCGATCACATATTAAAGTATCAATCCCCATTAATAAACCCTATTTTAACTACAGCCATCAAAGTTTAAAAAAATTTTCTTTTAGAAAAAAACATAATATTCGATTGATCTTTTTTTCGTTCATGGGATTAATTTGCTCAAGAGCAACATTCTTTATCGATTTAGTACGTCCCAGCAGTCAATTGAGAGGATATTCATTAACGTGAATCTCTTGCATTCGCAGGTTTTGTTGTCATGCATGTGTTGGCAGTTTTCCCTATCACCAAAATTCATTTTTTTAATAACTTAATCCGATCTTATCTCGATCTTTGAAAAGCACAAGGACCATAAATTTTGAATTTATTTCATCACGAGAACACTAAGTTTTTGTTGATGAGACGATTGCAACTGACATTCATCATTATACTCATCCTGCAACTTAATTATACAAATCCAGATATTCATAATCCCCAAATCGATATCTATAACTCAGCGACTCGATATTTGGTCGTCTGATGAGAACCAAAAATTGGAAATAATGTAATAGGTCAAATAATATTTTTATCAGTAAAACATTTTTTAGCACGCCGGTGCCGTCATCTTGAATATGTTTATAAGAACTCGATTACGATCATATGAACTAAGATTCATGATATAGATTCAAGCTTCGGAAAAACATAAGTCGCGATTAGTTGAAAAAAATGCCAATCACTGGGCTGTAACAAATTTAACAGTAATTGAAGATGCCTGTTGCGGAAAAAGCAAGAAATAGTGTAGTTCATTGGAAAAGTCAGCATCCTCCCTCGGGAATTTTTTCCAATCTTCTTTGCAATTGCTATCGTCCTGCCAGCTCCTGAGAGAATAATACTGCACATTTTGCATCCTGCCTCAAAAATTTAAAAAGCAATCAATGATGTGAGGCAAATTTGTTTTTTATGACAAATTTATGTGGGTATGTTCAGTGCGGGCTAAATAAAAGAAATAACTGCTGCAAAAAGTAAAAGATAAAACGCGGAATATTTCAAATAGTTAAACATGCTTGCGGACATTATTCTTATTTTTTTATAAAAAAATTTACACGTCCGAGAGCGACAAGCCTAAATTCAAGATCTTACCGCATTTTTGCGTGTCATTCTGACATCACACACAGTAAGTTCAAGCGATTGTGAAGGTTAAGTCAAAAATTCACTTCTCTAAAAGAGAATACATTTCACTTACAAAATTAAATTTTTCGAATCAATGACTCTCATTACCTTTTAGCCAAAAACCCCAAGGTCCAATCAGCTTTTGTGAATTTATTTCCATGTTCTCATAGAATATGCATCTGCTTAATTAAAGGTAAGTCTGAGAGAGTAAAAGATCATGTATAATTAGATGAGTTATTTCAAGAGTCCCTAATAGCGACAAAGATGCTACCAAGAAAAGGAGAAGAAGAAGGGCACCATTTAGTATGAAGTTACGGAAACGAGGAATTCATGAACATGGTGTGTTTCTACAAATTTCTAAGCAAAACTATGATCAGTATACCGATAACGCTGCTGCAACAACTTAATCAAGAATATCACAATGATGGTTTTTCTTTGAATTTATAATTTAAACACTTAAGATTAAGAATTCTGAAACGGTTAAATTTATCTATTTCCAGGAATTCAGAAAGCAGAAGCAACACTATTTCGTCCCACACGCATTCTTTGAAATTATATCTTACGTCGATTAGGGTAGAGGTTTGAGGATGGAGGTAACAACGTGGCAGCATCTCCAGCAACGGAGTTTGTCTTTACACCTGTGCTGATCTCAATGGAATATGGTGAGGGCTCATCAGACGTTGAAAAATTGGAATACATTTCGCTAGAGTAAGGATTCTCCGTCGTAGTATTGCTGTTGTGGATCAGATTAGACTTGTCAGAAGACGATGGATCTGTTGATTGCGGCTGATCAAGACAAATCGAAGAAGTAGAAAAGGGGTTTTCTACAGACGAAGCAGAATATCCCGAGTCAGGAGTGGAGATGTTATCCGCACGAACAGGATTTTCAGAGTGTCCACTCACACCTCCATCCACGAAGAAGGGTACAGTGCCAACAAAAACTTCACATTGGTCAGAGACTGACCTGCACCACCCAAAACTTGCCTCGACCTGAACCAAAAAAGACGTATAAAGATAAGGATATCATTTAAGTTTTGCAAATCATAAGGAATAGATCATGCAGACAAATAATATTAAAAATAACCCAAGAAATACTGCAAGATATGGGACCAAATTTTAACTGGCGTCAGAAACTAATGGAAGGCAAGCGTTCTCAGTATTTCTACAATTCGAGCAATGCTTCAAAAAATTAAGTCATATTTTTCCTTAGATACCAGACAACTCCTCAGTGATATAATAGAAAAGTTAAAAAAAAACAATGGCTCCCAAAAACTTGCTGTTAATATAAAGTAGAATGAACTGGGGTTCGACAAACTTTCACAACGCGAGGCGATCAACATATGTGTAACAATTAATCGGAGACAAAAAATTTTAACGAACTTTCGATCACTTGACTCCACTTGACTAGGCGAATGCAAGCCTGCTTTTTATCATTTAGTTTGGCAGAGCGTTTTGACTTCAACACTCAAGTTAAAATGATAGACACACATCGACCTTTCTGTTATGTATCAATTGCTGCATCGCAGCCAACACAAATGAATCTCAGGAATTTAAAAACGAAGAATGCACCACGTATTGAAATCATGTTAAATTAAGATTTCATACGAACTATAAATTTAACACTAAGTCAGTTCTATAAAACGTTTCGGAGACCAGCTCCTTCTTCAGTTAACAGTCTGCAAAGATAAAATAAAGAACAAAATCAGTCTATCTACAAAAAATACATGGACATATAAAATCTACAAGTAAATTTGCAATGGGTAAGAACTATTTGCGCTATTGAGCTCTGGCTTTTCTTTAGAGATAAAAAGAGATTCTAAAATACGTAAATTTAAATTATTTGACGCTGTGCGTAAAATCGAAAAAATTTCCTCTGCTATTCGGTCACAACACTGCTCGCTGTGAAGGATAAAATTGTAATATGTAAACCTGATAAAGGTAAAGGCGTTGTAATTCTTGATAAGTCCGTGTACACAACTAAAATGGAAACTTTAATTTCTGATGTATCGAAATTTAAATTGATTACAGGGTCATGGGAAAAACTATTCTCCAAATTGAAGACAATATCAATAACTTTTTGCGGAAGCTAAAGAATTTACAGGTTTTGTCAAATGAAATATATTCAAAGTTGTACGTGTCTGGGTCATGTCCGGGAGTATTGTACGGTTTACCAAAAGTGCATAAGCAAGACTTATCATCCAAGTTTCAGTTCCGACCTATTTTTGCTGCCTGTAGTACGCCTAGTTTCAATTTAACACGATTCCTGGTACCTTTGTTAAGTCCTTTAACTAAGAATGATAATACATTAGAAAATTCTTCTCAGTTCGTTAGGGAGATAACATCTTTTCGGAATGCAGATCGAGTGACAGTGGCTTCGTTTGATGTGGAAAATTTATTTACCAATATTCCATTAGCAGAAACTATCAACATAATTATAAATGCCCTTTTTGTTACGTCAACAGACGCGGTTTTAGGTCTAGGAAAAACTCATTTTAAAACCCTCCTTGAACTTTCCGTGTTGAATTCTGTGTTTATTTTTGCAGGAAAGTTGTATAAGCAAGTTGAGGGTCTCGGTTGGGTCTTCCTCTGGGGCCTACGTTTGCCAATATTTTCATGTGTCATTGGGAAGAAAAATGGTTGGCAGATTGTCCTACAGAGTTTAAACCTGAATTCTACCGTAGATATATTGATGATACTTTTTTATTGTTTAGAGACCCTAGCCATGCACCTTTGTTCAGGGATTTCTTAAACTCAAAGCACCCGTCTATGAAATTCACAATTGAAATAGAGACCAATAATTGTTTATCTTTTTTAGATTCTAAAATTACTAGAAGCGATCATACGTTTAATTCATCTGTGTTTCGAAAAGCGACATTCACTGGTTTGGGTTTAAGCTTTTTTAGTTTCTGTAACTATAGATTCAAAATTAATACTGTCAAGACCTTATTAAATCATGCTTTCAATATCTGTTCGAATTACGTAGATCTTCATATAGAGTTTTCTTTTTTACAAAATTTTCTACGTAAAAATGGGTACCCTACTTCTATTGTCAATATACATGTTAAAAAATTTTGGGCTAAGAAATACTCCGTAACCAATGCCGTGATAGAACCACTGCAACGTCTCTATTGCGTTTTCCCCTATTTGGGAGATTACACTGACAAAATGTCACGAGATTTAGAAATTCTTTTTAAACGTCATTTTCCAGCTGTAAAACTGTGCATTGTGTCTGTTAATTCATTACAAATTGGCTCCTTCTTTCGCTACAAGGACGTGATTCCTAAACGGATGCGGGCATACATCGTGTATAAGTTTAGTTGTGTACAATGTACATCTGGCTATGTCGGCATGACGACTTTGCCATTCTATATTAGGATTGCCCAACACCGTGGAGTCAGCTACCGTAGCAGAAGACCTCTGACCCAACCGCCTCATTCATCTATCCGCCTTCACAGCGAGCAGTGTTGTGACCGAATAGCAGAGGAAAATTTTTCGATTTTACGCACAGCATCAAATAATTTAGATTTACGTATTTTAGAATCTCTTTTTATCTCTGAAGAAAAGCCAGAGCCCAATAGCGCAAATAGTTCTTACCCATTGCAAATTTACTTGTAGATTTTATATGCCCATGTATTTTGTATAGAAAGACTGATTTTGTTCTTTATTTTATCTTTGCAGACTGTTAACTGAAGAGGGAGCCGGTCTCCGAAACGTTTTATAGAACTGACTTAGTGTTAAATTTATAGTTCGTGTGAAATATTAATTAAACATGATTTCAATACGTGGTGCATTCTTCGTTTTTAAATTCCTAATGATCATTCGCCTTAAGAAAAGTAACTTTCCTGAAATGAATCCCACGAACAAATCATTCTCTTCAAAAAACAAGATTCGCTGAAAAAGTGAGATCCTTTAAAAGATTTGTCCTCATATTTAACAATTTTCTAATTTTACGGTACATTGCGTAAGTACAGTATTACCAATATGAAGTTACAAAACCATTTTATCGCAGCATCTTTTTTTAATTGATTTATGCTATTGACTCTTCTGCTCATGTACTTGTTCAATAGACATGAGCCGTTGGAGTCAAACCTGATGTAAACTAATTATACTAAATTAGGAAAAATAATTCAAAAAATGTAATTGAAGCATATATAAAGGATCAGTGCAACTATACACTAAGGGTACATTAAAAAGGAAAATCTTTTTCGTGAAGAAAATTTACAATAAAATAAATGGAGAAGAAGTACTTTAAAAACATTTATTTTGAACGTTTCGAGCCTCGGCTCATTCCCAACAAACAGTCTGCAAATAAAATAACAGACATGCCAGTACACTCAGTATGACAGAAGCACAAAATATAAGCACAAAAAACGGAAATTAGCATTTGATTATTTTCAGAGGGTATGCACTCCGCATTTCATTGAGAGAAAGTTTAAATTTATGAATAAATAATGACTCTAAAATACGTAAGTCTTAGTTGGCGGAACAAGTATCTAATATTTAAACTTGCTAATGTCAATAATCTGTTCACAGGAACCCTTACTACAATGTTGTCTTACACTAGAATGAGTAAAAAAAGTAAGCAAGCGACCTGTATGATGACTCCCGACCGGCATGCGATCTTCCCTCGTCTATGACTTTAGTTGTGCGCGGTGCGCATCGGAGTATGTGGGTTCCACCCACCGATCATTTTACGTCAGGGCTGCTGAACATGCAGGTCGAAGTCATCGTACAGGTCGCTTGCTTACTTCTCCTACTCATTTTAGTATAAGACAACATTGTAGCATTGATTCCTGTGAACACATTATTGACATTAGCAAATTTAAAATATTAGATACTTGTGCCGCCAACTTAGACCTACGTATTTTAAAATCATTATTTATTCATAAACTCAAACCTTCTCTCAACGAAATGCAGAGTGCACACCCTCTGAAAATAGTCAACCGATAAATTACTTTTGTTTGTTTGTTTGTTTTTTCGTGCTTATATTCTGCAATTCTGTAATCTTGTGGGTAAATTAAGCATTCATAAAGCATAAAGTAATTTTTGATAATTAGGAGCACGGATATATTTAATCCTTTGGAACTATATTGTTCATCCCGTTCGTTCTAAATTTAGTGTTGGATACTATCTGTATTTTAAATTTTCTAGCTTGATCCTTCTGTAAACGCATCAAAGCATCCTTTGTCAGTATTAAATAAACGTGCTCATTAGACGCTAGGCCAGTTTTCGGGCAATTTTCCAATGATAAGGTTCAGAAATTATGTGCTGTATATCGAGACAAGACTTCAGTTATAACCTAAAGTTTTTTTACAGCACTTTGTACCTGAAGTTTAAGGCGTTTTTCCAAAACAGAAAAAAAATTCAAGAAAAACAGTCATTAGCCTTCAATGTAGGCATAATTTTTTGAACACTATTCCTCACACTTGACTAACCCTTTTGATGCCTCTGTCACTGGGAAAGCTTACTTTCGATGAGAAAAACAACAAACTTATTTGAATTTTTTTCTCACAAAATTATTGACTATTTCCTCAGACTACCAAAATGATCGCAAAGGTATCTAAACGCTTGATAATCTGATACAGCAAAGTCTGGAGAATGCGATGCTTAACAGGTTTTAGAAGATAATTCCATTCATGTCTACACGATGTTTACGGTTTTCTGAAAAATAATGAGGCTCCCACATCACAGCCCTCAAGATCTTATTTCGTATTTTCATTTCCCAATTCAACTGAGAAAAGAGATTCTGCAAAGTTCGGCTTCTACATTTGACAGTTTGGGTTCGCCAGTATAATTCCAAAATACTGAACACGTATTGCTTCATAGTTCAAAAAACGGGTAAATTTACACTGGGAGAAAAAGCATGCATAAAGAGGCCCCCAAAAATCTCAGAGAATAATATTCGATGAATTTAAAATTTTTCGTAAGAATTTGCACCTTCAACTGGTAGGAGACATCCATGATGTTGCAGAAATGCAGCCCCGGTACAACAGGCGGCACCAGCAAAGAGACATCCCGCAAATAACAGGTATCTCCCTCGCTGATGGACCCCTTCTCTATTGAAGACACTTTAGTGGGCACTTCATTTGAACGCCCCCTGGCACGATACACCACCGTCTGCGAGGTGTAGGTTACTCAGACTTAAACAGCGCAAACTCAATAGTTGATGTATATGTCAGAGTAAATTACGAATCAATGGTATTCCTCATCCTCAACAAAATTGTGGAAAGTGTAATAAGTATGATAATTATACATTTTTATTATTTTCTATATTGACGAGTTGTTCAAATTGTTTGGCATGTTAGGAAAAGTGGCATTATTTGGGTTTAGCATTTCATTAACAGAGATCTTTAAGAAATTGTTTTAAATAACATTAAATTTGTAAACAAATTTGGCGTTCAAGATTAGAGATGTACAAAACATGAAGCATGTAATGACGTCCCAGCATTCATTATACCGCCAAGCTTAACGAACAGTAAGAAACACATTGGAAAAACTTAGAAGTAAAAGTTATATCATTTGTTTCGCAGTAAAACCAAAAACCATCTTAGCCTACAACTTTTAACGGCAATTTAAAAAAAAACATGCCAATGATGTGAAATACACAGAAAATATATCGCTCAACGAGTCTTCTCCAGCCAACCTGGCACAAAGTAATTGTGACCTTCTCGACGTCTCTTGAACCCTCATTGCAGATCTCTCCGTCAATTTTGAATGTCTCTCCGATAACAGCACCAGAGCGCCGGGAGCTGATGTTGATGGACACGGGGCCATTTGAAAGGCAGAAGCAGCAACAGGACGTGTTCGAGGACTCTATCTTCAGAGGGGCCTACGTGGAAAATTCATGGCTCACAGTTATATTCCTGTGAAAATAAATATACGACCAATTACTGACTCCAAAAATAAGCGAGGATCTAAATGTTTGCACTCAACGAGCACTCTCTAGCTGAGAATTCTGGAAAAAGATTCGTATGCTACCAAAAAGTTCTCGAAAATAGTAATAATACATTCTGTAAATCATTCAGTTTTAGTTAAAACTATACTGAAATTTTACGACATATCCAAAATAAGAAACATATAACATTTGGTAGTGTTTAAAAATTTCTTCTGTTCACACATTGAAAAAAAGTGCAATAAGCTCATTAGAAAAACATTGTACGGATAATGACTAGTGACGGTAATTTTTATTATAAAATAGTATGATTTTTTGGATCCCATGCGATTTTGAATATCTTTTAATATCATAGTATTTACGTTAAAATTTCATATCAGGCCTTCGCTCAAACTACTCGCTATTTTAGCACAGAGTAGTTCAATGAATGGTTATATTAAACAAAATAGTACAAGGTATAATTATGAAAACAAAGAAGTTTAATGATAAACTGTAAAATAGCAAAGTACTCACTAGTGAACACATAACAATAACTAATTATCCATATAGGTGTTGGACTGTTGGTGCTTCTATAGAATTTCTATTCAATTTCCACTCAAATAGTTTACCACAGCTTGTACATCAAGCAGGTTCGCGGCAAAAAATAATAGGACGTCGAGCAAAACAACTGGT
The DNA here is from genome assembly GCA_030386875.1 of Morinoia aosen. Classification (NCBI taxonomy): domain Eukaryota; kingdom Metazoa; phylum Arthropoda; class Malacostraca; order Amphipoda; family Talitridae; genus Morinoia; species Morinoia aosen. Next base: position 16,540,477 of record CM059575.1, on the reverse strand, counting down.
GTTTAACATGGTGGCGTCAGTGAAGGATAGTGCGATAAATAGTAGTAAAAATAATGAACACATCTTGCTTGCCTAACATGAGTCACTCATATATTTCACATCCGGAAGAAATTACGAATTAGTAAACATGTTTTGCGTGTTATGATGTGTAGCTAAAAAACAGGCAAAAACCTCGAGCAGGAAGCTTCTAGAACAAATAAAACTGAAAAACTTCTGGGTGCTTGCATAAAATACCACAAATGAAGTGAGCAAAAGAACTTCTGACAGTTTTTTGCATAAAGAAAATTCTAACGATTTACAAGCAAAACGATATCTTCGCAGCTATGCAGATCGCTTGTAACTCAGGCATTAATTCAGTTATTTATGTAAATAAGTAGGAGTGTATTATTCGAATACATTACTTACATACCTACTTCTACAAAGCGATAACTTTGGCAGAGATATGCATTTCTGTACAAACTGCAACATGAAAATGTGGACGTTTGCGTCAATACATCTTCATATATTTTTCAAAGTAGGAAAAGTTTTTATAAATTGGTGGCAGAATGGTGTATCTGAGACATATACGAGTACTTTCTGGCTAATTCTCAAAAAGCTTCTGACAGCAAACTTTAAAATGAGAAACAAATTATCAGATCGAATAAACACATTAGCGTTAAATCAGTTTAAAATAATATGATACTTCATGAAATGAAGTTGAATGAAGTTGAAATGAAGTGAATTGTAAATGAGCGGTCTAAAAATTTCTCTTAAAAATGGAAAAACTGTAGAAGCTATTGTATATGCTTTGTAAGCCTCCTCCATCTAGAAAGCATGTAAAATTGCCGAACAAGTTTCAAACGGATCTTTCAAAAATGAACACACCTTTTTATTCGGTGGTTTTGGTACTAAGGTTCTAAAACGAATGCACGAAAGTTTTCGAAGAGTTGATTCACATGATCAAGCTCGAAAATCATAACATAGTTTTTTTACAATATCTAAAAACGAAACATAGTACTCAAATAGATGATATTCTAGCAAAAGGAGTTGCTGAAATTGCAGTTAATCCAATGGACCGGAATCCGTCAGAAACAATGCTGAATAACGCTGTTTTGACAGGAAAAAGATAGCCAGGCATAGCCAAACCAAAAATTTCAACTCGCGCTTACTGATGTGGGTGATTAAACTGGAAATGAAATATATCACATTTCTTAAACATGTTACATTGAAATAAATCAATATTTGTGTATTAGTTACTCATACGAAACCCAAGCACAAAATCGAATAGATTCTCAAAAAAGTCTTGATACACCGGAAAGACATTGTTTTGACACGAAAGGAGCTCAAGTATCAAGAATTATCGGTAATCAAGGGAGAGCTGATTGGTTTGAAAGCGGAATACAAGGATCAATGAAAAAACAAGATTTTAACAAAAATTGACATTCTTAACGAACTCCCATGAATGATTCCTATAATTATAAAGAGTAGTAAATAAATCATATCTTCTTTTGAAAACTTTAAGGCCCGAACTCCTCAAATACAAAATGATAAAGGTTTAAAGCGAACACAGAACATATCCTCCTTTATATAATTACAATCAGAATTTCATTGAAAACATTAAATTTGTGGAAAATTTTTATGAAGCAGGTATTAAATAACAATGCATAGTTACTGCTTGCTTTGTTGCTACGTCTCTCTGTCACGTTCTTTATTAAGGATGCTTATTGACCAGATCTGTGATACAAGTTTCACCAGTGCACAAGAACAAGAATATTTTCATTGCTGGTAGTATTAGGATGGATTTTTTTTGCCCCCTTGATCTTGAAACTATTGAATCCCATCATTTTTGACGGGTCGTGAGGACTATGTAGGAAATAATATATGACAAACCACTTCTGCAGGAGGTCGTTGCACGATACGGTATCTTTCCCAACGCCAGAGACAGAGAAGTGGGAAATGAAATTCAAGGTCTAAATATTTTCAATAGAAAAATTTGCTGCTGTTGTAGAAATTTTCGAGAATTTTCAACGATTAATTTTAGTTGGCTGTGTAAAGGAAAAAACGTTAAAATGACCGCAGGGGATGCTCTTCTATGTTTCGATTTTGCCTTCACACATGTAAAATGTATGTCTTCATTTAAAGCTTTATTTCTAAAAAGTAATCTCAGAACAAAACGTATATAGATTGATGATCCAATTTGTTGATGAAATAGTACAGAAGAAACTAGGCTGAATAAGATACTGAAATCCAAGGAGTAAATACCGTAGACATTTACAGTAAAATACAGCCTCGGATATTGTCCATGATCTGAATATTAGCTCCGGAGGATTTTATAATTTCAAAGAGTATTATTTATCATATTTATATATATTAATAGATGATCTGCGCTAAAAAATCACCATTATAGTTGGAATTTACTTCTAATAGATTTTACATAAAGCGACTAGTCATCATATTTAAACATAATAGAACGGCAGATGTCTCATTAAAATAATAGGTAAATAAATGAATTCATTTTTTTCGTAATTTCTCCTATGTTATTACAATCAAAATCTCACTTAACAATTAAATTTGTTGGTCCGTCTTAGTTGATTGGTCCGTCTCTCTTTCACACTCTTAAAAGATGCTAAATGACCACACCTGTGATACGAGTTTCCCCAGTGTACAAGTGCAGGATGGGCCAGAAGTAACCACCCTTTCTAATTTTGACAATAAAAGGAAAACTATGAACGCTAAGAAGTTGAAATTTGTCTTATTTGAATGAATAACACTTTTTTGGTTTCTCAACACTATGTTTATCAACAGCAAGAGAAACGATGACTTTGTTGGTAGAGTGCTTTCCAAATCATTTGATTTCTCGATTTGGTAACACCCCATGGCCTCTTCGTTCTCCAAATTTGTTCCCGTGCGACTTCTCTTTGTGGGGCTTCCTAGAGTTTAGAGTTTATGTAACAAATTAAAAAAAATAATAGAAGATAAAAACAAGATTTATTATGAAATAGCTCAACTCTCGCCTGATACATACATTAAAACGCGTTATGAAAAAAACGAAGAAAAGGGCCCCAATTTTTCAAACAGCTGTGGCAATCATTCAAGCGACAATATGCTCAAAACATAGTGTTGATAAACCATGAAAACATTATTCTTTCAAATAAAATAAGTTTCAATTCCCTAGCTTTCATAGTTTTCCTTTCACTAGCAAATTAAAAGGGTAAGTTAGTTCTTGCCCACTCTGTAAAATAATATTTTAATCCTGGGTACTATTAGGATGACTATATTAGTTTATCATCCTCATCTGGAAGATTTATTAAAAAAATAAAGAATCCCGCCATTTTTAACATGGCGTGTACACTAGTTATTAATATTATCTAATTCTTTTAGATGACTTAAAATTATTTTTAAAATATAATCTTTATCATTTTGAACTTTACTCTTCAGGTCGTTCCAATTAAAATTTCTTGAAGGTAATGCTGGAGAGATAGCCCAGTCGTGTAAATTGTTAACATCAATGTAAGTTATTCATTTATTGAATTTTTATTCATCATATGCTTCAAGAATATGTGAATTTCTACAACAATATCAACTAAATTTGCAAAAGTAATTGATAGTTTGCTATAGCAAATTGATTTGGTTTTGTGAAATTCTGAAAAATTTAAAAAGAATCATACCAAGATCTCTGAACAAGTCCAGTTCCATTTTTGTACGTTTTAACAATGCATCAAAATAAATTCCTATGGCTGTAAAATAATGTGCTATATCGAAAGACTACGCTTCTATGCGTATTAATCTAAATACGCGTTAATGTAATGCATCGACTTTGAGTTATAAATTTTGGCAATATTTGAGCGTTTCACAATTTCCCAAACGAAAGTCGTTTGCATGGAAAAATTGTAATTTTGTTCGTCAATTATTTTTTATTTAGAGTGGTTTTAAAATAATGTTATATTTATATTTATTGTTGCGCGAGTTAGTATTAAACAATGTAGAGAAATTGAGAATTTGTCTTTTGAGGTCAAAAATTTGTTCTTTAAAATTCAGGAAATCAAATTTTTACACGAAATCAAGGCTGAAAATAGGAGGCCTTTTCAGATAACTTTTTAATTCGAACCAACCCCCGAAAAGTGAGGAAAAAATGGAAACCGTTTGTTAAAAAATAATTATTATTGATTTCCAAATACTTCCTAGTATATAATTCTTAAATTAACAGACGAATTATAAGAGGTAGACAGTAGCCATGTCAGAGGCTTGTTATACTATTCGGAGAAACAATAACTAAGTGTTTTTTGATATTTTACGCTGGGCAAGAGGACTGAAAACTTAAAAATACTTACATTCCCACTGGAGGATGCCTCAGAGGTTGTTCGCTATAGGTTAAGAAAAACTAAAAAGACACGAAACACACTACTGAGCTGACTAATATACAGTCCTAAATGATTTCCAAGCAATGTGCAAGGGTTTGCCAGAAATAATTTAAAAATATACGGCAAAACTCTCACGGGCTAAAGAAATTAAAAAACATTCAAGCAGATAATATCTTATTCCTTGTTCAACATGCGATGAGTGAGAAACGAGTGAAGCGATTACTTTATGATCAGTAAAAGTGTGTCAAAAAATATGGTTGTTACATGTTCATTGATGACACTCTTATGTGTGCCGGTTTTGTGACATGTTGAACCACATAAATGTGGGGATTTTAAGATTTTAAGAAAAAATTTCCTAATGCATTTTTGAGTAGAAGGATTTACCTTAAAAGTGCTTCTGCTAGTTTTCTTAGTATCTTTTAATCACCGTAAGTGATGCACGTTTGATCCAAAAAGGGCACAGCTTCAGGATTGGCTCTTGTATGGAGTCTATGTTATACTTATTGCCTTTGTGTCACAAATGAGAAAAAACGTCATGAATAATGAAAGAAAAGATCGCAAGAATGGCTTCAATTTTCAGTGACGCGAATAAGCATGGGATTTTTGCATTTCTACCGAAGAAATAACTTATGCTGCGAGGTCATTGTTAACAGAGTACTGAAATTTCGCACCGACTTTCAGTTGTTAAATAGTGATCATAACGTTGCTCACATAAAAAATATCGTGACGAAGATGAATGTCAGAAGCAATTGAATGACTGTGGGCTCATTTTTCACTCTGAAGTTTCATCAACTTCGTTGCAGTCGTCAGGCCACTCATACAAGGACCATGCGAGAGGCAAGAGGCAAAAAGATAGAAAATGTCGTACCTAAATTACGATTGAGATTTTTCAAAACGCTGGGCTTACCTTAGCTTGGTTTGAAAAGTTGAGATCAAAAGGACAGTTGACACAGAAGGGAATTTCGTGCTTCGGATCAATACCAAAAGGAATATCAACCTTGGCTTTGATGCTGTACCGTATAGATCCATGTTGCATTTGAAACGAGGAAGGAATCTCCTTGGGAAGTTCGAAGTCGAAAGGCCAAACATGATTGCCAGATGGTAGCTTCTCTCCAGGTTCTGTTAAATATTTCAATTTACTTTTGAACTTTTTTCTTTCCTAACGATTACACTCACTCATTTTCTAAACTAAAACAAAAAGTAAATCACTCGAAATAGAAAAAAGTCACTTGGTTACGAATTTGGAACAAATTTTTAGTGCAATATGCCACCAAAATATGTGTTCTAAACCAATCCCAATTGATTTATTCATGCACTGTGTTTGAGAATCACTTAATAAAAAATGAAGGCATTTGGCTTTATCAAAGCTTCTCCACATTGTAAAATCTTCTATGATTCAATAAATACCATATTCTTTCTAGAACACTTAGCAAAAAATAAAAGGCGGCCAATAATTCACATACGGGTAACGCTTTGGTAAATGAGGAGAGGACAATAATAGATTTTGCGCTTTTCGGCGTCTAAACATAGTTAATTAGATGAAAATAAGCAATTTTTCTTCTATGCACTTTCTGGGGGAAATGAGTATTTATGAGTTATAGCGGTAAGTTACTTACCGGAACTCTTAGAGTTTGATGCGGAAAGAAATTGTTCTGGGGCGAAGACTACAATGGACTCTCCTTTCCGATGCGCTCGAATTATCGAGCGCTCTCCACCCATCAAAGACGAAAATTAACATACCGCTATAACTCGTTAAATACTCATTTGCCCCAAAAACATAGTTAATAAGATGTAAATAAATCATTTTTCTTCTATATACTTTCCATCCTAAATGAGTATTTAACGAGTTATAGCGGTAAGTTACTTACCGGAATTCTATCGGTGCAAACACGGGAAAAATAAAGGGAAGACCCCAAATGGACACTGCAACATTGGGTGAGACTCTAATGGGCTCTCCCTTTCACGGTCAAGTAATCGTTAGGTTAAATGACATTATTTTATCTAAAAACTGTTATTAATATTTTCCTAGATTTTAGTACTCACTACCCCTGTCCCGCTAATATTTTTGGGTGATAACCTCTATTGTGTTATTAACTAAAAGATCCTATAAGTGGGTTCAGGCTCCGCAGGCTCCGCGGGGTCGGCTAATAATAAAAGACGAAAATTAACATACCGCTATAATTGATTAAATACTCATTTCCCCTGTAAAGTTCATAGAAAAAAAATTATTTATTTCGATTTGATGAACTATGTTTAGGAATCAAAAATTAAAAAATCGATTACTGTCCTCTCCTCTCAAAAATACCACGCTTTTAATGCCTTCCTCATTCATAATTTGTAGATCCATAGATAACATTTTGAGACAATTTAAAAGACACAATAAAAATTATTCCAGAAAGGTTAATGCGTCCCACACAGCGATATTATTAACAAAAAATTTCATCGCTCATATGACGTCCAGATGTGCTTCGGACAACTTTGTTTACCATGAATTTAGTGTTCTGTCACAGCTGTGAAGGAGTCAGGAACTAATTCTTTGATTTTTATTTTTATTTTTTCTTTAACATATACTCACATTCAATTTGCTTATCTGTAGGTATCCAGTAACAGCCAATAAAATGGAAATGCCAATGTAGATGTTGAGCATTAACGCGGGAATCGATATTTGATTTTTCGGTGCAACTTACTTACCGCAACTCATGTGTTTGAAGCGGTAAGTAATTCATCGAGCCCAGCGTATGGCAACACTGCAATAGAGTCTCGCTGCCGGCGCGCTCGTCATCAAAGACGAAACTAAACCTACCGCGCTAATTTATAAAATATTCATTTGACGAAAAAAGTGTATAGAAGAAAAGTAGTTCATTTCGATGTTATTACCATGATTCAAGCAACAAAAATTCGAAAATCAAGAGTAGCTGTTTATTCGAGCGCGTTCATCATGGACGAAACTAAACCTACCGCTATAATTCGTAAAATACTCATTTACGACGGAAAGTGCATAGAAGAAAACTTGTTTATTTCGATCTAATTACCTATGTACATGATTCGAAAAGTTGAAAATCGACTCCCGGTTGATCCTCAACATTTACCAATACCAATCGTTGAATAAAAACTAACATTCTCTAAATATTGACGCGTAAACGAAACAATTGCGAAATGATCTTGAAGACTAAGGATTTGACCCCAAAAAGATACGTACGATTGTGCTGCAAGGGAACATGTTTGCTAAGTTATCAAGTCCAAAAATTACCTTTATACTTGTACACCTCACGAAGGTACTACGAGTAATGTAACAGATTTTCGCACCATCAGTAAAAATAACATCTTGTTACACGCATGGTGCAAATGTTAAAGTAAAAACGTACACTGCAGTGAATTCTAAGCTATTACTTAATATAGTGTTTGAGCAAAGATTAGTTAAATTTGATTAGAAAGTTCTATGGAAGTTCGTAAATTAGTGTTGAGGAAACATTGATCGAATAAAATTGTAACGCATACAAGGCGACGCGTACAGGGAGCAAGATACATGCGTTTTTCAGCGTACCAATGAAATGATCTATCATGAATTATCATACACTGAGATACTTTATTTGAAATTAATTCCTGCCTAGTCAAGTCATTTCATTGCAAAAATTTTCAAACTAATACAACGGGATTAAAAATTTTGTTCCGTTTCATTAATTCGATGATAGCGCGTACACATTAAAGACAGATATCAAAACTGATTTAGAAAGGTGAACAAATTTTGAATTTGCGAGATGAGGACATCGGCAGTCAAAGTAAAACTCATAGCACTTCGTACGTTCCGCTGATTCTCATACACTTTTAGTTTCAAAATATTTAAAGGCATTAACAAAATCTTTTTTAAACGTTATAATGAGAAACAAAAATTCGTTAACGGAGCGAAAATAAAAATCGCATTAATATTAAAAAAACTGTGCTTATAAAAATGCATCGTGGTGGAAAAAAATCACAGAATAAGTTTGCTTTGCATGTTGCGCTAAAATGATAATCAGAGATTTACAAGAACTCTTTATGTATGTACGTACAAAAACATGAGTTCAGAGATGTAGGTAAATGCAAATCTGCTTCACATATTTCTACAAAAGTTTCTCGAAAAATATGAGGTATCCTCAATTCGTATTCAACTAGTATAGTATTGAAATCTTCTGGTTGATACACTAGCATCGAAGTTCAATTCGAACTTTTTATACTGCTATTCGATCAACTATTGCAGTCCATTCAGAAAAAAATGATGAGTTTGAAAAATTGAAACAGCTCAGTAGTGAGGTCAAACTTAAACTAAAAAAAGTAGGAAATCAGATAGATCAAATAACTCACTTCGTTGTTAATGAAAAAGCATCCGTAGATGCCTTCATTATTATTAATGATAGAGCAATTTCAATGTAAGTAACGAGGATAGAATTTAGGCAACAAGTTTATTTACATGTATTTATATATTTATTTATTTATTTTTGCATAGACTGCTATGTGGAGAATCGCATTGTTTTGGGGAAGATTTGCCAAAAGAAAATTTTTAACAAGCATTGTGGAAAGCGTGCAGCGAAAAACGTAATTTGAAACACAGGATTAAATGAACTATTCCACGCTGTAGTAGAATTTAAATTTCGCAGTAATTTTAAATATCAGCGACGAATGAGCATATAATTGACAGCGATGAAAAGAAAACTACACCGAGTAACTAAAATTATTACCTAATTTATACTCCAACCAAATGACACTCTAAAGTTAGTTGAAGTAAGCCACTTGAATTCTCGAGGTCCTTCAATCTTTTACATTTTAGTCCGGTGCATCAGTTATACATAGTATGCTATGTACTATGAAAAGTAAAATTAAAATATGTGAAAAGGGCTAATATTATTGATCATTTTATTTTAAACAGTTTATTTTTATTATAAAAAATGATTTTTTGCTCCATAGGAGAGGGTAGGGAACGAGGTAGAAACACATTACTGTGTGCTTCCCCTATACACTTCAGGCCCATTTTCTCGGTTGTCTTCATTACCAGACCGTAAAGAAAGAAAAGTTTTTGATCTTCATGGGGCAAGCTATTCATGCTTACTGTAATGTGTGTTCATCTTAAAACCCTACTACAATAAATTTACCATAAGAGTCATCAGGGCAATCGTAATAAAACTAGCAATCGTAATAAAAATGAAGGAGCATGATAAGCTACTTTAATCATTTCATCTTTTAAGATATATATTCGAATAAAACCTAATTTCAAACGTTTCGGCCAAAGGCCATCATCAGTAGTAAGAATTCTGAAAAGTAGAGAGTAAAAATTAAGAATAGACTATTTTAGAATGACAAACCTAAAAACAAGCTTTAAAATTACATTAATTGCGATTGTCTATTTACAAGGGCTAAAGGAAAAGAACTATGAGTATTGTTCAAACCCGGCTTAAGTTTAAAAGTGTACAGGGACTCTAAAACGCACATATCTGTATAAAACTGTGGCTTAGCTAAGATCGAAAATTGATTGATGGAAATGGCATTATCGCACTCGTCTCAATGCTCTCTTACAGCGGAAAATGGGGGCTTTGACAAAATTGACCCTGTTCTAAAGCTCCTACCAGAAAGCTCGCAAACTCGAGTGCGAAGAGTACGGGATGTGCATTCAATATACTCTGATGTACAACGTGCACAATTAAACTTATAAACAAGAGTAGCTTGCATTCCGGCAGGAAGCTTATCTTTATAATTAAATAAACGACGATATTCTGAAGTTGTTTACCAATACAATTTTAAAATTCACATCAGAAAAATACTTCGAAAACACACCAGCCAATTCTTTCTTTAACTTCTCTGACTGCGCACCAAAGTAAGGAAGAGATACACATGCAGTCCTATGGGCGGGGTCGATGTTGCCAACTTCAGATCCGTTGTCATAGAATTTATCGAGTTATAAACCTATTTTTGAATCTATGTAACTTACGGAATAGCCATTGTTTTTGAAAAAATATCTTAAAAAATCAAATTCTTGATGTAAGAAAGCGAAATTAAAACATATTTTAAAGGCGCGGGATATCAACGTTCTGACACTATTAATTTTAAAAGACCACGGACAAAAGCTGTAAAAACTCAGGCCTAGTCCTGAAAAACTCTTTTTTTATGGCTTCTTTTGATGGCTAAAGAAAAAGTTTTCTCAATTCGTATTGTACACAGTATGGCTACCCTTATGCCTTATGGCTTCTTTTGATGTAGAATCATTAATCACTAACATACCCCTGCATGAGACTTTTGCTATTTGTCTACGGAAACTGTTCCTAAATTCTAAAACAAAAATCATAGGCCTCTCCCGAGAGCTTTTCAAAACTTTTTTAGAATTATCAGTGCTCAATTCATTCTTTGTGTTTGATTCAAAATATTATAGACAGACGGAAGATATGGCTATGGTCCTGCCTTTGGAAATGCATTTACAGCTTCTTTTTCTTGTTGTTCTCGCCATCCATCGTAAATTTGATTGAACTATGTTTGGAATTAAAATATTCTAGAAATTGAGAAGCATGAGACTGTTTTTTTGAAAAATAAAAAAGTACCATCAACATATCTTTTATAAAACATGGGTTTAAACTTCAAAATCAGGAAGACATTCATCTAACCAGATTTTTTCATAATAACAACCCAACTCGGTTCTGGGGGGATGTACGTTTATAGGCTAAGTTTAAGTGTCTGTAGCTGATCACATTTATATCGGGTCGTGTGTTTTTTTCAGCTGTTGATGGGATTCAGCCCGAACCGTTCAGAAAATGTTAAAAATTTTATTTTTAGCTTTTGAATTTTTAACTAATTTCCTTTTTACGGAGCCAAGCCATGAGGACTTCCGAAATTCACCCAGTCTATAAATAACGCTGATGCTATTGAATGATGTGAAATGAAGGAAAACCGATATTTAGCCCGTATATAAATCAACTATGCACGGGAGCCTCTAAACAACAAGATAAAATTTAGTCAGTTGGGTAATCAATATTCAGCTTTGATAACCTCAATATAACTCGTCGGAAATGCAGACTGGGTATGGCTAACATTTGAAAAATTTTCTGGCGATTTCCGAGCATGTTGACAACATATAGCCGGCCCATTTTGTTTTGTAGGCTTTGTTTCTAATAATATTATTCTTGCTTATTGTCGCCGAGAGAGCGCAGATTCAGTACTACCAACCAATGACTCTGAATGTAACTATTGGTTCCTTATTCTTTTCTTGAAATTTGTTCAGAAGAACTCTGTGAAAACTTATTCAAATGATACCATCATTTTACTAGGGAGGAATAAACTTTTCGACCGAGCATTGCCTACCCAAAGAATGCATTGAAAGTTGTGCAACCATGCGTAGGTCCTTACCTTGAGGCATCCATTTATTTATCTTGAAATTGAAGTAGTCTTCCGTTGCATTGTAAACGGTCGCTTGGTTGCCATTATGTTCAACCCATTGTACAGTAGCCCTCCCCAGGAATTGAAGTTCAACAGCTAGACACATAAAATGATATGGATTAAAATTATTTATTCATGAAAATTTGAAGTGAGGATCTAGGTTTTATTTTCGTGAACTACATTCTGTGATTCGTGCCTCATGGCTTTGAGGATGAAGGCCGCAGCACTCACAATAATTATTGTGCCCAAGCCGAGCACATAACTATGTCCTCAAGGTCAGTGGTTCTTGAGGACAGCGTCCCCCTAACGAAACTTTTTCTTTATTTTTGAACCTAGAGCAAAAATTTTTTATACTGATAGGAAATGCAATTTGAAATCGTTTATCTTCAATAAAAAATATGTGATTTTCTCAATAGAAAACGAGATATTCATAGAAAACGAGATTTTGGGGGTATTTTCAAAATGCTTCTTCTCCGACAGTTTATGAGCTACAGTGATGATTTTGGTATCATTGGATGCGAAAAGACAAAAGCTTTCAAAAGAATATAGTCGATTTTCAAATATTTCCAGTTTTAAATTAAAAATATAAAAAAATTCGAGAGCAAATCGGTTTTTCGAAAAAAATTCGATTTTATGGCGTCATAACTTTTGAACAAAAATCATTTTTGAAAATCTACTCTATTTTTCAAAAGCCCTGGTTTTTTGCATCCAATGATACCAAAATTATTACTGTAGCTCAAAAACTGTCGAAGAAGAAGCATTTTGAAACCCCTAAGCCCGAGGTGTTCAGTATAGGCAAAACAAAAAAATGTAAACAACTTTTATTAGAATATTTTTTAAATTTTTGGTACAGGTTAGGCCCTTGAAATCATTATAGAGTAATACAGAGACATAGGAGATGACATAGCAACGTCAAGTCGTGAAGAAAGCGCCAAGGACGAGGTGTAACATAATGAAATACCACTTCCCCCTCTCCTTCCTCCCCCCCCCCATACTTCAAACCCCCGTAGCGGGCGAACGAGTGAACGTACGAGTCTCATTTTTTCACAGAATGTACCTGACTTCCTACACTTCCTATTGCAGCAATAATCCAACTTTCACCCATGATCTCAAGATCCTGGTATCCTATGATGGACGCTGTCTGTAACCTGAGAGGCCCTGGGGGGCGTGAGTGGATTCCAGGGAATGTTTCATAAACTGCAAGCCTCCGTAGTAAAGCCTGATTTTTCCAAGTAATTTTTTCAAAAAAAAGGGAGTCTTGTGACTTTCTAGACAACAGCAAAGGAAGACTTCCATGATTTAGATTTGGAGTTGTTCTGGGTCAAGTAATATACAGTTCACTCTTTAATCCCACAATAGGCTCTTAAGGTTCTTGTGATGATTGGATTCACTTATTTGTGTGAAACTGCATTTTCCGCACCCGTAGCCATCAAATCTAAGTACAGAAATCGTCTGAGCGTCGAAGGAGATTTACGTTGTGCACTTTCTAGCATTCGGCCTCACATTCAAAATCTAGAGTCAAAGATACACTGCCAAAAAGTCCCTCAAATTCTTTTTTTTACATCGAATTTATCCCTCAAGGAAATACAACTACTGTATCTATAGGAATTAGCACTCCCAGGGGAAAAATGTAAGGGCCCGAGCCTTCTCCCTTATTTTGTTGTAGACCTTTTTTGTTGAAATAAAATGGTTTTGTTATGTTAAGGACCATCTTTTTTCGACTCACTGCTGTCCTGCTTTTCAGCACCTACTACCTTATTCTTCAACTTTTTAACTTTTCATCATATTCTTTCTTAACTTACTGTTTCTATGCCCTTTCTGCATAGATTCCACGCTCCCCTTACTCCATAATCAATAGTGCCTTCCTCCTTTTTCTCTTTAGATCGCCTTTGTTGCGGAAAGGGCTTAAACTAAACAATAATCTATCTATCTTTTGACATCTAATAGCAATGAAGTAGAACCAAATATGTCAAAATGATATAATTGGTTCATATTAAATAGAATAGAATCAATAGATTCGATAGAAAATTTATACTTTTGTTGCAGCGCCTAAACGCCACATTTCTTTAAAAACACTAAGCGGGGCTCTAAAGAAAAAATATATCCTAAAATAACCAATAATCTACCTATCTTTTGGCATCTAATAGCAATGAAGTAGTATCAAATATGTCAAAATAATATAATTGGTTCATATTAAATGGAATAGAATCAATAGATTCGATAGAAAATCCATGTTTTTTGTTGTAGGGCCTAAGCGCCACATTTATGTAAAAACACTAAGCGGGGCTCGAAAGAAAAAACATATCCTTAAGGGGGGCGTGGGAGCAAAAAGGTTAAGAACCATTGTCATAGGTGCTCCAGTGAGCCCGCTTGGGTGCTTTAAGGGGACATGCACACTACAAGCGGCGCTGCGCGGAGCAGAGCGGAGCGGAGCGGAGTGGGTGTTCACATGTAAGCAGAGCAGAACGACCTACACAAGAATCAGTCCCTATGGAGGATTTCGTTTGTGCGTTCCTATTACTGGACAGCAAAAAAACAGAAAGGACACACTGGGTCCATCCCATCAACGTGAGGAGAGATCGCTATGGAGAATATCACTTTCTCTTCGAAGCACTGAGGAGAGATGAATCGCAATTCTTCGAGTATTTACGGATGAAGCCGGGAACTTTTGATGTACTACTTTCCATAATAGAAGGAAAAATTTCCAACGAGATGAGATAAATTTGTTATTCAGTAATAATTCCTAAATTTGTATTGAGGATACATGTAAAGCAAAGTATTTTAAGCAAAATTAAAGTTTTTACATAAAGGTTGTATCACTTTGTAAGACTACAGGTTTTCTTAGGCCATTAAGAGCGAAGGAGCGTCTAGATTGACTTTAAAGGGGGTGCAAGTAAAATAATTACCTTCAGAAATTCAGGGTAGTACCAGAGAAAGCTAAGTGAAAAATACTGACAAATACTGACTTTGCCTGATCGAAAATTCCCAAAATATTGACATATTTTCCGTTAGTATTGGAAAAAAACACCCAAGCTCGTAATACTCGTATTTTGCAGCGTATTTTGTATAAGACACTCTTTGAGGCCTCCTCCTCACCATACGGCCACCTTTTCCTCCCATTTTACGGAAAAAAGGAAAACTTTGTTAAAAAATCGTACATAATTATTCCTTTTACAAGATTAAATACACGACATAAAAAAACTAAATAACAAGGAAAATAAAAGCAGATTCCTTAAATTGAAACAGTAATAAAATAAAAACCAGAGATAGCAAAAAAAAATGGAAAACAATTTTTAATGAACCCAAATGGGGAAAATTAAAGTAAAATATTAGATGTTACACTATCAGTTATAGTTGTTATATGATTAGTTGTACAAATTATATGTTATATATTAAACTTTTTCAATTAAGCGACAATTTTGCCCCTGTAAGATATGACGATCCAAAGGTGGAGGCACGGAGAAACGCTCGCAGCGAGCGTCAAAAAATCCCAACGAATTTCCCGAGCGCGCCGCTCCGCTCGCAGTGTGAACAGCCGGGCGTTTCTGCATTCAAACCTATACAAACATTATTGCCGCTCTGCTCCGCTCCGCTCGTAGTGTGAACGCGCCGTTTAACACAGTAACTGAACCCTGAGGGTGTGGTTGTTTAGTTTGGGCCACGCGCTAGCCGAGCTGGGCGTGAGCTTAAAGGGCCGTTTACACTTGTCTACATTTTGCTGCAGGCTCACGTGTAGACGCCACGTGTGGAGCTTCACATGAGCCATATGCGTTTAGACTAGACATGGAGCGTGCCGCGGAACGCGCGCTGCTCAAAATGAGTCAATGTGTGGCCAGCTACTATGAAAGATGAGTTGCAGTCGACGAGGTCGTCTGAATATTGCTGCTGCATCATAAACAACGTAATCTCTTTTTTATTTGCATGAGTGAAACGATACTATATTCGTTTATTTTCATTCAAATATAATGGAAAGCAGCCTCCTTATATTCGCAGACTTTGGTCTGCCAACTGCATTGATGGGCTTATAAATTTCAATTAAAAGCAATGTAGTTTCTCGTGGCAGCGTTATGTCAGCCGTAATCGATGAGCAAAGGGCTACACCTCATCTGATGACTGCCAACTACACACTGAGCTGAGAGGCTCACGTGCGTCGCGCCTCACGAATTCGATCAGAGCGAATATGGAACTTCGGGCTCACACACACAAATATGAGCCTCAGTGGTGAGCCTCGTCTACACGAGTCGCGCCTTACGGCCGAAATGTCCCCTAGTGTAAACACCCCTTAAGTCCCCAGATAGCACTACATCTCCCCAAAGCTGAGTAGTGTGATGTGTGACTCGGAGGGTTGCCTTGTCTGTATGTAGCAGCCAATCGAATTTTGATAATTCTTGTTCTTGGTACTAGGTTGAGATATGGAATTTTTTATTTATAAGGTCATTCTTAGCAATTAATTATTATTGCTTCCGCATCACAAATTCCTATTTCTGGCGGCATCTAGGAGAGCTTGCCCTAGACACCCATTCATTAGCAATGTAACAACAGCTTTTCAAATTAGTGTTTGAGTGGAATAGACCTTCTCACTACAATAAAAATAGCTTGGTCAGTGTCGTTGAAGGAAAATAAAGTGAACGGCGTTTTGGAGCAATTGTCTACAGTTAAATTAGTTAAGTAACAAGCATAAGAGACTTGGCACCTATAAGGCAATTTAGGGAGCCCACTTTGAAGTCAGACTCATTAGGGCTAAAATAGTAGTTTCACAATAATCATTCACTGGATGTTCCAGCGTCTCTTTCTTTAATTAAGTGAGATTACTAGGGCTGTAATCAGCGAGATAGAAATCACTTTAACGTGCTGGGCATTAGGGCTCGTTTTACGAGTGAAGCATTAGATTAGAGTAGTATTACTGGGTGATTCAAATAGCGAATTCAGGTTAGTAGTCTATAGCAAAGAAAACGATATTGTCTCACTATTTTGAAGACTGAAGGGATTGATGTCCAGCACGACCACCATTCAATGAAGCTTTTGAAAAAACTTCCCAGCCGCAGGCAGAAACAGACTTACTTACACTGCCAGAATTAATTGTTCAATATTAGTATTAAGTTACAAAAAATAAAAGCTTAATGCATAGGACCTGCATATTAACCATGACTCACCTCTACATGAAGTACTCGATGAAACATCTGCATATATTGATCCTGTGAGATGCTGACCAGGGAAATAGATCTCTTGATGAGGTTCTAATTTTATGGAAACAGACTTAACACCCATTGTACTAGAAAATGACAAAATTGAAACCTTTAAAGTAACGAGATTACCTGTATTAATACTCGTTATTTTGGCGATTTACGAGGTCAGAAGAGTGTTCAGATTTTCAGACGAGAAATTTTTTCACTTAGTCAAGTTTTCAGATGAGGGGCAGCTTGCAAGGCCTGAAAGAAACAAATCTCAATGATCTTAAATTATTAGTTGTGAAGCGAACGCTAGGTTACTGATAGTGTTATGAGCAAACATCATCAGCCGAAAAACAGCTAACAATGGGCAGAGCTAAAAATATTTTCTGTATTTTGACACCAGTAATATGAAAGGCAGGAACCTCTCTTCGGCTATTTCTCCCACCAGTGCTAATTTAAAAATGCCCGAGCCCATACAAAGTTTAATTGCTAAGCATTGAACAAGGCAGTTAACATAGCTCTGTTTTTAGGCTTCCGTTGCTGCCACCGTCTCACTTTAGCTCCACCATAATTTCTCTTTAATCAAACTATATGTTCTAAAAAAGGGTTTACTCAGATTATGTAATCTGCAGAGAATTTTCTCGAGGGTTTGTGAACTATCAGCTTTTAAGGATTTCGTTTAATGGTGCTGGAAATAACAAATTTGAGACCTCTTAAGGAAATTCTCAGCTGACTTTAACTCCCCTTCCTTTCGAGGAATTTGCGCTCAAACTCCGTTATGCGTTATAGTCTTTGTTACTGAAGCGCTAGAAACCTGATTTTACTACTACTACTCAAACTCCGTTACGGAAATTAAGTTGAGCCCATAAATGAATTGATAGAAAATTGTTGATAATATTTAAATTTAAAAATCAGTTTCCATATTCTAGTCTGTAGCTCGGACTCCATTTCAGTCAATTTTTCCTTGCATCTACGAAGGACGTTATTTTGTTCCTAACGGTATGCAAAAACCTTAGAGTTGTTGTTTTGGTTCTAAATTTTAGCCGAAGGCAACGGCCAAGTGTGTTGTGTGTGCTTTTAACTCTACTGTTTAATGATCTATTTCCTTGAAAGATCAATATTTTTACAATATTTTCTTTTGATAAATCACTATTTTTAAATCCCAGTGAGAACCCTGAGTTTTGTGTGAGCCCTGCAGGACTAGATTACTATTCTATAAAATTCGCGATAATCATCTCTAAGCATACATTTTTGAGCATTCAGAATTTTTTTTTTTTTGCAATTGAATTACTTTATTAATTTTATCTACCATGTTGAATATTTAAGCCCTTTCACGAACATGTTTTTGGTAACTTTATAAGAAATGTTGGGAAGGCAGTTTCTACAAAATTGATTGAGCTGTTATAGTTTTCAAACAACAACAATTCAATGGATAGTCAATTTCTTGTGTAGGTGACCCAACTTAGTTTTTTAATCCAGTTCACCACATCAATCAAAAGGAAATATTGGAAGTTTTGTCGGGGAAAAGAACTCCACGATAAGAAATATGATAGCATTCGCTAGCTTAATTCAATATCTTCCTTGAATAAATTTTCCAGATGTGGATGACAAACAAATACATCCATCCTAATCGTACGTGCGATAAAAATATTCTCGTACTCGTGCTCTGGTGAAACTCCTATCACAGATACGGTCATTGAGCTTCCTTATGAGCGTCACACAGACGGAAGAAGTGGACACCAAACAAATCTATAAATAAATGATCACATCAAAGGTATTATTACATGAAATATTTGCCCATTATGGAAATCTATCGGCCACACATGTAAGTTTGAAACAGAAAATCGTTCTAGAAATACACCTTCGTATCTTGCTAGCAGGTTTCAAATTTAACTCCACCAGGGCTGCGGAGTCGGAGTCAGAGTCTGGGGACGGAGTCGCCGGAGTCGGATGTTTTAGGGTGGATTCGGAATCGGAGTCGCTTTTTCGAATGTGTTTGAGCCGGAGTCAGAATCGTTTATTCGGACGTTTTGGAGTCGAGGTCGGAGTCGCTATTTTTTGGTGTCTTCGACTCTAATTTTTGCTTAAATCTATGTTTCATTCTTTAAAACCGGAAGTAAACAAAACAGGGTTAAAATAGTTTATGGAGCTAAAATATATGCAATGTTTTTGTTGGATATTTTGTTCAAAATACGAAACAGCCTATCTATACCTATTACCTGATACCGTCATTGATATCTAGTTATAGTGGATTTGTATACATATATATAATACGTACGAGTATGATGTATAATTTTCATACAGAAGTGATCATTTCCATTTTTCAAAATTTTTGGGATCAGCAAAGACAAAATTAATTTTTTGACCCAAGCTTTCGGCTAGATTAGCTCTAGCCGTCATCAGGGGAACGATGTATTTTTAAACAAAACCTAAGAGGGTATCTAGTCCGCGGGTATCTAGTATACAAAGCATTTTTTTAAATTTTTACATGCAAGCCGAAAATCATTGATCAAGGGCGACTGATGAGCATAGGAAGAAACTGCGGGGGGACATCAAGATGACGATTAATTTTGTTAGGTTCCTAAACACTGTACATTGCTTCGACAATTTTTCGAGCGTATTAATTTTTAACATTTTATAATATACATACATTTTCAAAATCAAAAGAATGGTTATCTTCTTCCGAATGCTAATAGACAAGGGATAACCTATTCTTCCTCTGCACATTCTTCGCATGCTCATCAATTCGTTGTTAAAGATTTCTACCCGTTTCCCCAATGTAACATGCTTCACAATTTTTACATTATAATTTATATATAAGATTACTTTTTTCACAATTCTATCTTTTATCTTTAAGTCTGATAAGGCTGTTTTTTATTGTGTTCGAAGATTTGAAAGCCAATTTAACATTGGCTTTCAGTTTATTCTTTTTATGTCTATTTCGTTTATTTTTTCTTCAATAAGCCAATGTTAAATTGGTTTTCAAATCTTCGAACACAATAAAAAACAGCCTTATCAGACTTAAAGATAAAAGATAGAATTGTGAAAAAAGTAATCTTGTATATAAATTATAATGTAAAAATTGTGAAGCATGTTACATTGGGGAAACGGGTAGAAATCTTTAACAACGAATTGATGAGCATGCGAAGAATGTGCAGAGGAAGAATAGGTTATCCCTTGTCAATTAGCATTCGGAAGAAGATAACCATTCTTTTGATTTTGAAAATGTATGTATACTATAAAATGTTAAAAATTAATACGCTCGAAAAATTGTCGAAGCAATGTACAGTGTTTAGGAACCTTACAAAATTAATCGTCATCTTGATGTCCCCCCGCAGTTTCTTCCTATGCTCATCAGTCGCCCTTGATCAATGATTTTCGGCTTGCATGTAAAAATTTGAAAAAATGCTTCGTATACTAGATACCCGCGGATACCATAAGAGGTTTTGTTTAAAAATACATCGTTCCCCTGATGACGGCTAGAACTAATCTAGCCGAAAGCTTGGGTCAAAAAATTAATTTTGTCTCTGCTGATCCCAAAAATTTTGAAAAATGGAAACTTCACTACCAAGACGTCCTTTATTTTAACAATTGAGAAGTGATCATGCATATTTTACAGCTAAAAATCAGGAATTAGTCATTGAAAGTATCGCAAACTCATTATTTTTATGTCTATTTCGTTTATTTTTTCTTCAATAAATATACAGGAAATAGAAACTAGTAATAAATGCGTTGCGAGTTACTTAAAGGGTAGCTCAGCTGATGCAATACATTGTACTCACAAAGAGTGGCAGCTCAGTACGCTCCTAATGTGTCTTTACTCTAGTCCAGTGGTTTGTTATAACGATCTTTTCTAGCCTTTTGGTTATGCTATGATGTATTGATTGATAATGACTAGTTTTTGCAGAAACTTAGTTATGTTGTGATCATAAATATTTCTAAACTTTGGGTTATGAGATATTAATAATGACTACCCTTTGCCAAAACCTAAAACTATGTTCTGATACACAAAAATTTGTGTATCCACGGACAATGTCATCAATAAGCAATAAGCAATCCACGGACAATTCCACGGACAATGTCATCAATAAGCTTTCGGGACCCGTGAGATAATTCCGTCAACATTATTTAACAAATTTGAACATAACATATTCAAACCTATCTTGTCCTAACATATGCTAACCAAATCTATCCTAACCTAACATATCCCATCCTAACCTAACTTTAACCAACGTTATCCTAAGGCTAGGTGGACTTGTAAAAAAATTTGGTCAATATTACCTAAAAAATTCTTACATAACAGATTTTAACCCAACTCATCCAAAACTAACATATACTAACCTATCCTATCTCAACGTATCGTATCCTAAGTGAAGCTATCCTAATAATTAGGAAAACATAAAAAGCATCAACCCGTAAAAAATTTAGTCGACTTAACCTACCTAACCTACCCTAACCTAACATATCCTAACCTGCTCCAACCAAAGCTATACTGATAATATGTCAAAAATAAAAAACGTTTACCCATTAAAAAATTTCCTCAACATTATCTAACAAATTCGACCATAACCCATTCTAACCTAAGCTATCCCAACCTAACATATTCTAACCCAACTCTTCCTGACCTAAGCTAACCAAACCTATCATGAAAATATGTCAAACATAAAAAACGTGGACCCTTGATAAAATTATGTCAACATTGCCTAACCTATCCTAACCTAACATATCTTAACCAATCCTATCCTGATAATATGACAAACATAAAAAACCGTGAATCCGTAAAAAATTTCATCGACATAACCTACCTAACCTATGCTAACCTAACCTATCCTAACCTACCCTAATCGAAGCTATCCTGATGATATGTCAAAAATAAAAAACCGTGTCCCCGTGCAAAAATTTCATCAACATTATCTAACAAATTCAACCATAACCCATTCTAACCTAAGCTATAGCTCCTAACCTAACATTCTAACCTATCTCTTCCTGACCTATTCAATCAAAGCCTATCCTATCCTAACCCATCCTATCCTAACCTATCCTATCCTAACCTATCCTATCCTAACCTATCCTATCCAAACATATGTCCAAACATATCGTATCCTAACCTATCATATCCCAACCTATCATATCCTAACCTATCATATCCTAACCTATCATATCCTAACCTATCCTCACCTAACTTATCCCACCGTATCCTAACATAACTTAACCAATGTAATCGTTAAGCTAGGTGTACGCGTGAGAAAATTCGGTCAACATTACCCAACAAGTTCTAACAACATATTTTGACCTAACTTATCTTAACATGTATACACTAACCTATCCTATGCTAACGGAAGCTTTCCTGATAATATGTCAAACATAAAAACCGTCGGCCCGTGAATAAATGTCGTCAATATTACGTAACCTATGATAACTATCCTAACCTAACCTATCCTAACCTAACCTATCCTAACCTAACCTATCCTAACCTAACCTATCCTAACCTATCCTGATCTTGCCTATCCTAACCTAACCTATCCTGATCTTGCCTATCCTAACCTAACTCAACCTATCCTAACCCTACCTATCCTAACTGAACTGATGTCATTGTTAAGCTAGGTGGACCCATGAAAAAATTCGGTAAACATTACCCAAGAGAATCTAAAAAACATATTCCAACCTAACCCATGCTAACCTAACATGTACCAACCTATCCTATCCATTCTGCTTGTTTCCTTATGCATAGTATGTTAGTAGACACGATACCGCGAGTCACGGCGCCTTCATAATAATGAGTAGAAATCCGTGTGGATTACGCGGTTTCAATAATTAACTCACTTTCAAGCATATAAGGTTGAAGTATGAAGCAAATGTATTTTAATGGAATTCTTTGATATGGAAAGATTCCTGAAATAATTACTGTAATTTTGAATCAAATTTTTATGTTATGCAAAGTTTCAAAAAATGGAAGAAAAATGGAAGAAAAATAAAAAATGAAAGAAAATAAAAAATGAAAAGAAAATAAAAAAGATAAATGAATGAATAAGTAGAGAAAATTGAAATAAAAACTCTTAATTGAATAAAAATATAAAAAATATTAGAATAAAAAATGAAGTTATTAAAAATAAACCAATGAAAATATATCATTGAACGAACTGTACAAAAAAACACAAAAAAACACAATAACAATAAAAAATAAAAAACAAAAAAAATGAAAATGAACTAAAAACAATAAAAAATGGAAATAAACAAAAAAATAATTGAATTAAAAAATGAAAGGAAAAAAAATAAAAATTAGAAAAAAAATTGAAAATAAATAAAAATATTAAAAATTGAAATTGAAAATTTAAAAAAAATTGAAAAAAAATGATAATTGAAAACAAACTGAGAAAAAAATGAAAATTAAAAAAAATTCAAAATTGAAAAAATAATATAAAAATATTGAAAATATTAAAAAATTATGAAATAAAAAATTAACAAAGAAAAAGTGAAAAATACAAATAAAAAACTCAAAAATTATGAAAAAATACTAAAAAAACTGAAAAAATTAATAATTAAAAAATAATGAAAAATGGGAAAAAATGACAAATTAAATGATTATGTTAAAAAAATGGTACATAAAAATTACAAAAATAAAAATATTGAATAATAAGAAAATGAAATAAACAACCTGTACATAATTTAAAAATAAATATGCAAAAATAGAGAAAAATAAATAAATGATAAATAAAAAATAACAAATTGAGAAAAATAAATAAATTGAAAAAGATGAAAAAATAAAAAAAATGAAATTTTGAAAAAATGATAAAATGAAAAAAATGAAATTTGGAAAAAATGGAAAAAATAAGAAAAATTAAAATTTAGAAAAAAAATAAAAATGAAAAATAAAAAAATAAAACAAATAAAAATTGGGAATGAATAAAAAATTTAAAAATAAATAATTAAAAAAATGAGAAGTTTGAAAAAAATTGAAAATTTAAAAAATAAATGAATAAAAAATAATTGAAATATATTATAAAATAATTACCAAATTAACGAAAGTTAACAAACCAAAAATAAATTACCAAATAAAAAAAATACCGTATAAAAAATGTTTAATAAAAAATAAATAATATAAATACCCTCCCCCAACTCACCTATCCTATCAAGACTATTAGATGTAGAGCGTTACCCACGAATTTAGTTTTAAGCGTATTAATATATAGATACCATATGTGCCGCTAGAGGTGCGGCCTTGGTCGTGGTAATGAAACTCGGTGACGTTTTCTTAGGTGTTTACTTGAGGAGGTGACGAGAACGATAGCATCAGGACTGAGTTGTCTTGTGCTTATAAAGACTCCGGTACGCATGGATGGGGGTTGCGCGTACATATCTCCCCATCCCTCTTTCAAAGTGAGGTACTTACCAGTAAAAAAAATTTTTAATTTTTAATAAGTGATTAAATGAAATAAAATTTTCGTATATGAAATAAATCACTACTAACATAGCAAATTGTTTGCTCCTCAGCGGGAGATTGTTGAAAGTTAAACATCTCAAAAATCTCAATATTGAACAAAGGTTTTTTAAATATAAGTAAACGTATTTTTGATCCATAATACACCTTGTTTTATTTTAACAATAACAATAGAATAAAGAAACGCACTTACGCAAGCGGGAAGAAAGAGCAGCGACTGGTTAAGAATAATAATGCCATCTTCTTCAACAGTATAAACTATAACGCACTAACATTAGTATATAAAAACGCATTAACGCAAGCAGGAAGAAAGGAGGCAGTGACTGGTTAACAATAATAATGCCATCTTCTTCAACTGCATAAACTATAACACAAGTTCCTACACTACTATGGAAAAATAAAAATAAAAATAATTTTAGGTTAAGGGAATATAAATAAAAACGCCAGGTACAAGGTTATAAAGACACAATTGAAAGAAACTGAATATCGATACGCATAAATTCAATAATTTTAAATAACATTTCGCATTTAACCTTGATCGATTTAACATGGATATGAAAAATGGGTGTACACGTCCGTGTACTTGAATAGTCGCAAGTTTGGCATCGTTCCCTGTCTCACACAGAGAAAACGGAGAACTGCTTTCAAGGTTAATTGAAGTCAAAGTTCTTGACTGCGCCGAAGGTTAATTTCAGCCTAGGAAATCAATGTTTGTTGACAGTCGCTCGGCGTCATGCGGTCTCGGCCAGACACCGCAC
Source organism: Morinoia aosen (assembly GCA_030386875.1). NCBI lineage: Eukaryota > Metazoa > Arthropoda > Malacostraca > Amphipoda > Talitridae > Morinoia > Morinoia aosen. The sequence goes on along the minus strand of CM059575.1, from coordinate 16,515,375 downwards.
CGGAGTTGGAGGTATTATTTTTTTAACTATTATTGAGCAAGTTGGAAGCTTTCAAAGCTTCGAATGACTATCAGACTATTAAATTTAAGCAAACGACGGTGTGAACGCAGAGGTAATAGTAGATTGTGGAACTCATAGGAACTTAAATTACGAGTAGGGCTATTTTATGATTATAAAAACCTCGATTAGGCATCGAGTAAACATTTGGTTATATGAAATATTTTTAAACGGAACATTTTTCAGCAGAGCTGCACTCTCTTCAATGGGGTTTGACACGTTTACAAAGAACCGAAATATAACAAATTTATTTAGAGCCAAATTTGGTTATACCTCAGTTGACAGCATCCCGAAAGTCGTTGTCAGCCTTGGCATGTTTGCCCGCGCGTCGCTTTGGGGGCCTAGGCCATTTCAAGATGGGTTGCAAATTAACTATTACGTGTCCCCCTGCAGTTACAGAGGTTACATTTCTAACGATGTTCCCTTTGTTTTGAGCACGTTCCGACGTAGCTGAAAATCCTCTTGTTTTATGCGCTCGGCCAAAAGCTCCATTTGCTTTCGCAAATAATAAACTAGGACTGTTAGGGTTATCATGACGATGGTTAGGATCATGAGAAGCACATCACTCACTCGGTCTGGTATCCAGTCTGTATTACTGTTTGCTGCTATCCAGTCGTTGGTTATTTGGCCCTTAGTGTCAACTAGAGCTGCAGTTAGTGTGTCGACACTAAAGGCCCTATTACACGGGGCAACACTTTGCCTCGGTTACGGCAACTGAAATGATGCAACTTGAGGGTGCGTTATCACACTAGGCAACCAGTGTGGCGTTGCCAATTGCAGAGGCAGGTTGTAGCTCGCAGTGACTGCGGCATTTGACATCTTCATTTCATCATTAAATGAAAAGCATTAAGAACGTATACAAAACTTAGATCCTGTTTCGCGCTTTTAAATGTCCTTGCATTAATTATTGTCTTTATTCTCTAACAATGGATGAGATTGAAGGGTTGTATGACTATTGATTCAAAATAATTCTTCTGATGTATTATTGATTTCTAGGAAATATTTAATTTGTGAGATTCAATATAAAATGCTGTAATATAAGCATCATAATATTGTAATAAATTTTTAACATCTTTTTTACCGCTCATATTCGCATATCAACATAATAATTGGTTTTTATACCGCACAGAAATAAACAAAACACACTATAAATTACTTAGTTAAGCACATTCATTTCCTATATTGATATACGAGGTTCAAGTAGTTAGGTTCAAGTCTAAAAAACAATTAAATGGTTTGATCATTAGAAGCTGAATAAAGTATTGCCTATTTTCTGCCCATTACCTAAGATAGAAAATTGAAATGAATGTCCTGACTTCATAGAGTCAATCTTCTTTTCCCTGTCCCTTTTGTGGCAGTTAGTAATGTTTTTTTCTATTTGGTTTGATGGCTTCGATAGTTTCATCATATTCAGCTAAACTATTTAAACTTATAATTCTATGGTTAATTTTTTATTAATTTCTGACCACTTTATTTATCATAAAATACTACCTCGTAAACATTTCAATATATGGAAAAGTGACAGCATTTGATAATGAAACGTCACGAATGTATGGTAAATAGTAATATTCCGCTTTGTTTTGTACAAAAATTGCGACTAATTATGTGCCTAAAATGATAAAATGTACTTAGTTGCACATGTAATAGCATTCCATATTGTAGGGCATTTATTAACATTTTCCCTGTGACGTGCACCACAGGTGGTACATGGAGGTAATTTTCATATTGCTGGCGCAATCTCAATTTTCATAAATAATTAATCAAAGCTGAAAACAGGCACGATCCAGTTATGTTTGGTATTTTCAAAATAGTGTACTACAATTGGCTAAAAATTTGAGTTTGGTGTTGAACTTAATACATAGTTGCAGCAGTCAACGTGTTAAATCCTTCGACTTCCTATTGAATGGCGGACTGTGTTTATGTTGGCTCAGTGGGAGGCGGTGTCCCATAGCGTAGGGCATTGATGAGAGCCTTCTAATATCAATTGTATGGCGGATCGAGACTACAGTGAACCAGACAGAGACGGTGTGACAAACATCCTCATACTACGACGCTCAGTCGAGCACTGCTCCGTCGCTCTGAGGTGCACGAGGTTTTTGACCAAGCGCGGAAACCAAAACTCGCCCAGCAACTGCAGTCCGTTGCTCTCAGAAGCATCCGTCGCTGCTTTTAGGGCTATTATTGCTCCGTGTAATAGGGCCTTAATAGTACTTATCTTGTTGCTCATAAGGTAGTGTTTCCCGTATTTAGTATTTGAAGTGGTGATTGTTTACTCGTGTCTCAGCCACCCGGATCTGCAATGGAAACAAAACCAAGACTATTAGCATGGCCACAAATTTTATAATGTTACACACAAACAAAGAAGCATATAACCCAAAATACAATTATAAATGCGAATAAAATATTAATGTATTCGTCGTTTAAATTTGAATGTTAACAGTGAAAACTAAGTATTAACTGAAATTATTATATGCTAACTGAAATACTAAATATTTCTGAAACAGTTAACTGAATGTGAAAACAATTGAAGTGATAAACTATCAAACTGATTGTCAATCAAATAAGTCAACAACAGTATCCAGTTTCAACCCGGAAGTTTCTCACGATATATTCACGATGTATTTCGAATAATTTGTTGATGTCCTCAAGTCGCGAGGTGATTTTTACATCAACATTGGTGCTCTGTTGATGTGATGCATTTAGCAAATGCGGAACTCGCCCATCATTTTTAATTAGCTGTTCAGCATCAAAATTTGAACGTAAATATTGACTGTTGTGAAAAATTGCAATTTCACAGATCGTGAGAACATTCGTTGAAGGATGTTCTCTGTGATATTCGTTAATCTTGACTTTTTAGACTTACGAACTTGAACTTTAACATAGGGTAATGTGTTTAGAAGGTTAATTCATTTGGTGTTAGCAATGAATATTCAATAATACTAGAACACGCGTGATTATTTAACACAAGCATACAAGTGATTAATATGAAACGCGATATAGCATATATGAGATTAATATGATGCGAAGCAAGTAACGCAAAGTTGATACTTAATAATTAATTAACTTAATACATAGAGTCACACAGGCGTATTTTTAGGGAAATATTAACTCGTCACGTCTGAAACGTTATAGTCGCAACAATAGTTATAGGAGAAACCTTACGTTGTAACGTTGTCATTTCCTTTTACTTAGGGGCAACACATGGTTCATGTTACTTTTATGGATTTTATCTCCTATTTTGATTTCGACCCAGTGTCCTTTGATTTTCGTAATTAAGCCAGGCCCCTGCCATGTAAGCTGTAGCTTGTTTGTTTTGTAATGATTTTTTAACAAAACCCTGTCACCTATTCTGAAATCTTTGTCCCTCCTTTTTAGGTTCTGGTACATTGTACGTACAGCAGTATTATTCAAAATTAGATTTCTAACGTTTTCTACGGTTCGCACCGCTTCCCTTGCACGAAAATTCACTAAGTCAATTTCGTCATCGTAACTGTATGAAATGGGGAGATCTTCCCCGCGTAAAAATGCGCATGTGCCTCTATTGAACAGTACGTAGCTAGGTGTATCACCTAAAGTAGAATTATATGCGTTGTTGATGGCGTTCTCCACCATCTCCAAACAATGGTCCCATTCGGTATGAGCTAGGGAATTAATGTACAATTTTAGTAAATTGCTTATTTTCTTGTTATATCGTTCAACAATTGCATTTGAATGGGGGCTAAAAGCTAGAACTTCTTTTTTAGCAATAGCATGAATTTTGGTAAATTGTTTCACTGCTACCGATTTAAATTCAACTGCGTTGTCACTTATCAGAGTTTTGGGGTACCCGAAAACGGAGAAACAACTTCCTAAACATGATATTACTGTGTCCGTTCGACGGTTAGAGGTCGCGTATAATCTACAGAAACGTGAAAAAAGGTCTATCACAACCAATACGTATTTATTCCCACTATCGGTGGTTTTAAGGGGATCATCCCGGTTGGAGACCTTTTTTCGTCCGATTCGTTTGAAAATTGGCCAGTATATGTCTTTTGTGAATGTAAACCTTGGCTCCAGTCATTTTTTCGATTTAGGCAAAAAATTTTTTATGGACGAAAAATGATTTTTTGGTATATTTTATGTATATTTCAAATTGTATCTCCTCATTCAGTTTTGATGCTAGAACAAAAACAAAGACAGTTTTAGAATCCTTGAAACATTTCTAACAAACTCAGTAGGGCTTTTTTTGAAATTCGAATTTTTTCGATTTTTTCAAAATTTTTGAAAATTTTTGAAATGAACGCCAATTTTTTGGGTTTAGAGCTATATATTTTTTCGAAAAATTCGAATTTCCAAAAAAGCCCTACTGAGTTTGTTAGAAATGTTTCAAGGATTCTAAAACTGTCTTTGGATTTGTTCTAGCATCAAAACTCGAGGACGAGTCCCGTTTTGAATGTAAAAAAGTCAACTTTCAACTAGAGCCCAAAAACCAACAATGTCTATTGAATTTGAATATAACGAAAGATTTTTGTACATGAATGCAGTTTCCATGATCTATTTCGATGTACGAACAATGAGCAGCATTTTCCTTGTGAATTTCATGTAAAGATCTAAGAAATATCGTAGTTATGAGTAAATAAAAATAATACATTTTATTTCAGTAATCACCATGATGAGACTTTATCAATTTTTTCCGCCCGATTTGTTTGAAAATTGGCCAGTATATGTATTTCGTGAAAGGAAACTTTTTTATTCGTGTCACTTTTTCGATTTATGCCTTAGTTTTTATTTTTAATTGATGAAAAAAGAGTATTTCGGTATATTTTTTTGGATATTTCAAAACGAGACTCGTCATCGAGTTTTGATGCTAGAACAAAACCAAAACCAGTTTTAGAATCCTTGAAACATTTCTAACAAACTCAAGTTCGCTTTTTTTCAAACTCGAATTCTTTGAAGAAATATATAGCTCTAAACCCAAAAAATTGGTGCTGATTTTTTAAATTTCAAAAAATTTTGAAAAAATAGAAAAAATTTGAATTTGAAAAAGCCGAACTTGAGTTTGTTATAAATGTTCCAAGGATTCTAAAACTGTCTTTGGATTTGTTCTAGCATCAAAACTCGAGGACGAGTCCCGTTTTGAATGTACAAAATTTGCCCTCAAAATCGTCATTTTCGGACCCCTTTTCACCCCCCTGGGGGGGTTCTAGTCTCCGTAGGGCCATAAAATTTCATTGCACAATAACCCATCCCCTAAGGATCCTTTTTCAACAAAAAAAATTTTCAGTGGGGGGAGCCGGTGGGGCCCAATTGGGCTCGGGATGATCTCCTTAAGGGGACCAAGAAAATCCATTGAAACTACTTCAAAAGGTTCCTTTGCTATCGGGGCTGTTAATATTTTAATAGGTACGGAAGGATTTGCTTTAAGAAGTTTGCACACTTCACAATCCTTAACAAATTTTCTTACAACCGTTTTCTCCAAAATATTGAAGTACTTAAGCCTAAACTTGAATAGCGTGTGCAACGCATCTGTATAGTGTATGCTTAAGATTACCTCATTCAACAACGAAGCTGGCATTACCGCTGTTAATATTGTTGCAGTTCGGGAGTCAATGCGTCGTCGTCGATACAAAATGTCATTGACAATTAAATAACTCGGTAAGTCAAGAATTACAGACTTACTTTTATGAAGTAATGCTTCTCGAACTTCAATACAAAAGGGATCAAGCTTTTGCTCGTCTGTGAACTCTTTTAAAGTCCATGAGATCTCTTTTTCTGTCGGGACATAGTCAATTAATTTTGGTGTCAACACGTCGTTATCGTGTGATTGCATCGTCTGGTCAGTGAGAATGTCTTGCTTTGCTTGCGTCTTGGCTCGCGTCTGCGCTATACAGGCCTCAGATTCAAGTTCAGGCATTAATGTGTCACAGCTTTCTAATTCTTTAATAGTTAGCTGATCATTGTTGTTTGGTAGCCTACTTAGGTAGTCAGCTACGACGTTTTGTCTACCTGGTAAATAATGAACGATAGGGTCGTAAGAATGTATGTTTATACACCATCTGGACATGACTGTGTCGTCTGGCAATTTTCTTGTGAATAGAGGCGCTAATGGGCGGTGATCTGTGTACACATGAATGGGATACCCAATAATTTGGTATTTGAATGCTTTAAGAGCACTATAAATTGCAAAGAATTCTTTTTTAGTGGTGCTATATCGCTTTTGACTTGAATTTAAAGTTTTGCTGAAATATCCAATTGAACGCATCAATTTATCGCCTGAATCTTCGGGCTGCATCAAGACAGATCCTACGCCAAAATTTGATGCATCAGTAAATATGTGAAATGTCTTCGTAAAATCAGGGTGTCGTAAAACAGTGTCAGAAGTCAGAGCTGCTTTTATGTCGTCAAAACTTTTTTGACTGTCGTTTGTCCAATCGAAATTAACACATTTTTTAACAATCTGTACAGGGGATTTGCAATCACTGCGAATTGAGCTATGAAGTTGCGGAAATAGTTGGCTACGCCAAGGAATTGTGGCAATTCTTTTACACTTGTTGGTGCTGGACAATTTTGCAGTTTCTCGGAGTATTTACAATGTATACCCTCTGTCGAAATAATATGACCGAAGTACTCTATTTTTTTCTTGAAAAATTGACATTTTCCGAGTTTGATAGATAGTTTGCCGGAACGGAGCGTAGAGAGGACAGTTTTAATATCGCACAAATGTTGCTCATTAGTTTTTGAATAAATTAATATATCATCCATGAATACAAAGCACAATTTTCCTAAAATAGGTGCTAGAACAGAGGACATTACGCTTTGAAGAACGCTCGGACTCGAAGCGAGTCCGAACGGAATACGACGGAATTGAAATTTTTGATAATTTACGCTAAATGCTGTAAATTTCCGACTTTCCTGTTCTTATTCCACCTGATGAAAGGCAGATTTTAAACCTAGAGCGGAAAATATGTTATTGCCACCAAGGGTAGACAATATTTCGTCTACTCGTGGTATAGGATATGTCTCCTTGATCACAATTTTGTTCAAGGCTCTGAAATCTATCACGGGTCTAATTTCACCCGTCTTTTTTTACCACGATCATTGGGAATTATACTCCGATGTTGACCGTTCAATAATGCCCTGTGAGAGCATTTCTCTGTTGACCTTGGCCAACTCCTCCTGGTATTTGTGAGGTATGCGATATGGCGGTATATTTATAACTTGTGCATTAGTTTTTAGCACAATTTTATGTTTTGTCACATTCGTGACACCTATAGTTTCGCCTTGTAACGTGATCACGTCACGGAAATTGTTCATCAATTCCAGTAATTTTATTTTTACATCAACTTCATCGCATGTTACATCATTACATGTTAACGGACGGCGTACGTCTTTCTGTACATTAGATACACTTTCGACTTGTGCACCACACTCACAAAAATCTCCTCGAACATCGACCTCCGACTCAAGTCTCTCCGTGGCTATGGTCTTTGTTTCACCAAGTCCTGAGATGACTTTGTTTGAATCCGATGTAACCTCAGAGTTTATCTCAACATTATTCGCCTCATTAAGCGCTTCCTCTACATTTGTGAGGTAAAGTTCGGCCTCAATTTCCTCTTCCGGTTATGCTTCCATGTTGCAGAGCATTGTGTTTTCACTAAAATGAATGGCCTCATCTGTCGGGTTCAGTACTAATAAAGGTACATTCCCATTTTCATTGACTGTAACTATTGGTTCTGCTATCAGTGCTCCATTATCAAATCCTCGTTTCAACACGACATAATTACCTTGTTTAGCTTTTTTTGACAAAGGCATTAATGAGCGTGATGCAATTAGCAGGCACTTCTATTGCGTCACAGTGAACCACTAGAGGTCTATTTTTTTTCTCTCTTACCACTGGCTTTGGCAGCTCGGGTACACACTCGAGTTCAGCCTCTTTTTTCTTGCCTGTTCTTACAGCGTCTTTTTTTCTCTCGCGGCCATTCATTAAGCCCCGGCATCTGATGCTCTTCTTAACACAGGCAACTACATCCGACATTAAACAATCACTGTTTATTATATCCATTAATATGGCTTCTCTGCTTATTGTAGGCTTATTCTCTATTTCATTGAAAGGAACTCTGGTTCCCTCCCATAGGAGTGAACCATCCTTCAAATTAATAACCGCGTTGGTTAATACATCTCTACCTAAAATTAAATCATATTTGAATTTAGCATCTTTAATTACTAAAGCACTAGTCTTAAGTACTTTGTCAGTACCAGGTATTGAGATATTTAAATCAATCTCACCGCTAACCTTACTCTTCGCGTTTATACCTCTAACGCTCACAAAACTTGGTTTTAACTTTTTTTTGGGGTGTTTGATGTTACTGTAACTAATGAGGCATTTTTCATTACCGCTGTCAAGCAGCGCACTCAAGTACTTGTCTTTATTAGACAGTATAATGGTCGGCCGTTTTGTTCTCCTAAACGTAACAAGATCGGCTCCATTTTCACGTCTTTCTCCGCCTACAACTGTAGTGTTAAAATAGACTTCAACTGCTTTTTTCTGTGATATCTCATGAATCAGTTCTTCATCTTTAAACTTGGCAAACCTATTTCTACATTTAAATAATGGATCAATGTATGATTCACTCTCATAATGATTACACTTTATCATCTCAGTATCTGGATTCGTTTCGACCACAGCGTTAGGATTAACGCGAATTGTGCGGTGATCCTCGGGCTTCGTCTCGTTTTTTTCTCCACCTTTTTTACCTCCACCTTAATCTACTCTCGCTCTAAAAAATCTCTGTCGTCTCTTTCGTACTCCTCACCATAGTGCACCTCGTGTCTTCCATGGTTATTGCCTCTGTAGGCATTATACCTATGCAAGTATGTTTTATACTGCCTGATTTCATTTTCTGACGCTCTGCAGTTTCGGACGAGGTGTTCTTTTGAACCGCATGCAAAGCAGGGGCCAAGGACCCTAGGTTTGCTCAGATCTCTTTGGGTTCGACAATTGGCTTCGACATGTCCTGAAACGTTGCATATACTGCAGAAAAAAGAGCCTCTCGTTCTAGCTGCAGAGTGCACTGGGGCATGATTCGAACTTTCTGCCCGCAAAGTGTTACTTCAAGGGAACCTATTCTTCTATCACCTACATAGCCAATAACATTTCTTCCTACTCTAGGATTTCTCAACCAGGGTCGAGGACATGACCTGCGATTCGCGAAACGCCCTCTACGGTAATTTCCGTAGAAAACTTCACTTTCTTGAGGGGAATCTTGCTCATCAATATTGTCTCCTGACTCGACAACTTCGGCTACAAAGGTTTCTCTATTGTACTGCGTCTCGTAGTGAGTCGCTACTATCTGTTTATTTTCGGGCTGATTTCGAACCGCGGTAACAATACGTGCCAATAATTCCTCTGACGTATTGAACGACGTATCAAATAGTTTCGTAATAAATGATTCTTCGAGTAGTGGTGCTAACACGCTGATGGCGAGACTAAGATCAATGCTGTCTCCTACAAAATGTTTTAGTTCTACTTGATTTGAACTTGCCCTGAAAAATGGGCGTCTCGTCCACGCTATTGAATTTGAGTTCAACAAATGTTCCGAACACTTTCTGATTTTTGCAAACGCGGTTACCAACTGGGCCGCAAGTGCGTCGTTCCTAACGAAACGTAACTTATTTAAATCGCATGCTAATGCGTGAATGGATTTTTCGCCTCTTGAGACATAGATGTCGTCCAAGATTTTGACGACATCTTCGAAAGAATATTGAAGATCTGAATTGACTAACTTTGTTACTATGCTATTAAAATCTCCTACCTGTTTGTTAGCAGATCTGACTAACAACTCTTTCTTTGCACTGTCGGAATTCACATACGGGAGTAATGTCATGTAGGCACGCAAATTTCCTATTTGAGTTTTAAACGTTTTATTCTCAATGGAGTCTGGGTCCTCTAATCGTCTTCGCCCACGGAATAGGGCTAGTTCAGAGCCCGATAGGATTGTTTCTGATCTTGCCATGTTTGCTGCAATTTCTCTTGCTAAACTACTAGGATTTGTACTAGGGCCAACGGCCGCGCTAGCTGATGGTTCAGTCATTTCTGGATTGCTCTCAGCACGAAATCTAGCTTTGCTTACTCGACCTCTAGTTGTTTTGGTCGCTGTTGTTCTAATACTTTCCTCTGACTCGGACGTGTCCGACATACGGTAGTTAATAATTTTTTACACAATATTAATACTTGTAAATCAATATTTGCTACAGATCAATATTACACACCCTAGAAATCAATGTTACACATCCTAGCAATCAATATTACACACCCTAAAAATTACTTCAATAAACACACAATTTATGAAATAAAGCACTCATAAAAAAATTTTTATCACTCACTTCTGAACGCTATAGCTATCTTGCACAAGTTCAAATTACTACTGCGGCTTCACAGCTCTTGCTACTCTGCTTGTTTTGCCTGACGCATGCTGTCTATGCACTGCGCATTGCCTTCAGCTGATGCAAAAAATTATCTGCTTCTCGCAGAGCAAGAAAAAACTACTTACAAAAAATGCTACCCTGTCTGCCTGTGGTGTCTAGCAATCGCGCTGCTGCGATAAGGCGGATAAACTATCTGTTATTTCAGTGCAAGCTATTATTTACTTAGCTTCCACTGGGTGAATGAAGGAAGTTGTGTAGTCGCTCGCCACTCTAGACGTACACTGGGATGAGGGGAGGAAGTGAAGTCGCTCGTCCCTGTAGACGTAGTAGTCGTTGTAGCTCACTCGTTGTAGGGTGTCGATCCAAACTGTTGTTGTAGTACTACTTCTATGTCTTCTCCTGATTCAAAGATGAGTACTTTGGTGCTGAAGGGGTAGCAGGTATCTATCCACGCTGAAAACTGGACGTAGGTCTCTACCAATGCAGTGTACGGGATCTTGAAGCTGATGTTGAGCACAGACGGTAGTAGTTGTCGAAGACTCGTATTGTTGTTGCTGCCAGTCATTTGCGTGATTTAACAATTTTCTCTTCTTTTCTTGACTCTTGCTGAATTTCAAAAATCTTCGAAGTAGAAATTTCTCGTAGGTTTTCAACCTCGTTGTAATCTTCTTCTAACTTTATTATAACTTCTTCACAACGCCGTAGGTTAGACCGAAACTGGCCACCATATGTGCCGCTAGAGGTGCGGCCTTGGTCGTGGTAATGAAACTCGGAGACGTTTTCTTAGGTGTTTACTTGAGGAGGTGATGAGAACGATAGCATCAGGACTAAGTTTTCTAGTGCTTATAAAGACTCCGGTACGCATGGATGGGGGTTGCGCGTACATATTGGGGGGATACATGGAAAAAGTAATAAAAGACATTGTAAACGAGCTGCAGTGAAAATAATAACACAACACTAGCAAAAACCTGAGTCACACATACACATGTTGCAACTAAAAGCAATGCACTATCTCAGCTACAATGAGTATCACATTTTATGCGATAGAGCAAAATTTCTTGCAGAAATCGATCCAAATAGCACAATAAAACACTACATGAAAAGATAATGGAAGATTTTTAAAATAAGAAAATGTGAAATACGGCGTAAAAAGTTAGAATCGAATATAAAATATCATATTACAAACAAAGAAGCTAAAAGTGACTTTTATTCATAAATAAAACGCACCGAAACGTCAGGCCCCTGCGACGAAAGCAGAACGACTTTTGCCTATTATAGCTGTGATATAACATGTGGAACAATGATATAATATGCACCTGTACTGTATTGTTACTCTGCGTAGTGTAGATAGGCTACATAGAAGAGTAGGCAGTGTACAAATCTTGCCTACCTTATCTACATGTTTACGAAAAATTTTGGTATTTTGACCATACACTGAAAGAAATTTTTGCCTCTCTAAGTGTCTCATGGATGTTCAGGTGTCTCATAGATAGCCAAAACGCCTCAAAATCAGATTAGATGTCTCATCGGAAGTGCGCCACTTCGATGAGCGCGAAGTGTCTCAAAATGCTGCCTATCTTTTATTGGCGATGATAATGTAATAGCTTAGTCACCCCTTAAATTTGACTCTAGTTATTTAAGTGTTCAGTACATGTAGCACAGGGCAAATGAAATTTTTTGTTACTTTAAGAATTTCTCCTGCAAATAATTAAAACGGTCTTTTCAGGGAAAGTTGACGCTTAATCGCTCCCGCTCCCAGCTGAACGAGATGAAAAGGCATAACTGCTGGAGACGAGTGCAGTTCCTAGCGCAGCTCTTCAGCGGTTAGACCAAGTATTGACGTCACCAGCAGCAGCTATCGCTTAGCTCAAGAATACGTAAGCGTATCCAAGTTTCTTCATAGTGCTGGAAGCGTCGACCTTGCTTGGCAGTGCAATGCTACAGCTTAATATCCGTAGAGTCTTGTGAGAGATATCAGTTGTAAATGCATCAAACTGAAGCCCAAGTGTCTCATCGATGAGACACTGAAACACTTCAAGTTAGACACTAGAGCGTCTCTAAATCGGGTCTGGAGACACTGGTATGCATCCTAATCTTGGGTGTCTCATTGATGATACATCTGCGTGTCTCGGTTTTGGGACAAACGTCAAATACACCTGGGTGCTTCAAAATAGGGCTATTATTTCTTTCAGTTTAGTAATTGAATCAACTATTATAATTTCGTTCGATTGGTGCATACTTAGTTACAGAAAAAAATTGATGTTACTTAACTATGCTTCTCAGGGTAGGCACTGCCTACTTTGTCTACTCAAAAGACATCTGTCAGTAAAGTATATACTACACCTTTTTCACTTCAAATTAATCTAAGTCAAGTTCAATTTAATCCAAGTCAAGTTCAAATTAATCCGAGTCAAGTTCAAATTAATCCGAGTCAAGTTCAAATTACTCCAATTCGAGTTCAATTTAATCCAAGTCAAGTTCAATATAATCCAAGTCAAGTTCAAATTAATCCAAGTCAAGTTCAAATTAATCCGAGTCAAGTTTAAAATAATCCGAGTCAAGTTCAAATTAATCCAACCCTCAGTTGAGTTATGAAATGACATATTAATTTGTTAATTTGAGTTTTTGTGTTAAATAAGTATCTATTGGATATTATAAGCAAGAATGGTTTCGAGGATTTATTTACACTCATAGATATTTATATACGTGAAATTTCACTTTATCATATCCATGAAATCATATACATGTAAATACAAAAGGTTATCATTGAACGATATGTAGATTTAATATTTAAAAGAAATATACGAGTGCGATTAACTGAGTACTAATGTACGATTCCGTTTAATTACAATTTATATATGTACATTACTACCCAGATACATTCCTGCATTAGCAATAAAAATGTTGTCATCCATTCTAATTCCGTGTTAGTTAATGGGAAGAAATGTTGGATCCACTTACAACACGCAATGATAATACAAGAAACAATGTTTCTAATTCACTACTGATTTTATTTGTGTGTGTGTTTAAAATTTAATATATAATGCTTTTAAGACTTCAATACCTTTCATAATGATCATTTTTAAATACTTAAGTCTTGAAAGTATTATATATTGAATTGTGAACACACACAGATGAAATCAGTATTAAGTTAGAAACATTGTTTCTTGTATTATTATTGTGTATTGTAAGTGGATACCCACATTTCTTCACATTGACTAACATGGAATCAGAATGGATGACCACATTTATATTGCTAATGCAAGAATGTATCTGGGTAGAAATGTAGATTTATAAATTGTAATCAAACTGAATCGTACATCAGTACCCAGGGAATTGCACTTGTATATTTATTTTAAAGATTAAATCTACATATCGTTCAACGATAACCTTTTGTATTTACATGTATATGATTTCATAGATGTGAGAAAGTGAAATTTCACGTATATAAATATCTATGAGTGTAAATAAATCCTCGAAACCATTCCTGCTTATAATATCCAATGGATACTTATTTAACACAAAAAACTCATATTAACAAATTACTATGTCATTTCATAACTCAACAGAGGGTTGGATTAATTTGAACTTGACTCGGATTAATTTGAACTTGACTCAGATTAATTTGAACTTGACTTGGATTAATTTGAACTTGACTTGGATTATATTGAACTTGACTTGGATTAAATTGAACTTGAATTGGATTAATTTGAACTTGACTCGGATTAATTTGAACTTGACTTGGATTAATTTGAAGTGAAATAGGTGTAGTTTACACAACCCGTCAAAAATGATGGGATTCGATATTGTCTTTAGAAAAATCTTTCTGAAGTGGATCATAAAGAAATATATCCATACTGATAGAACCCACGATTAAAATATTCATGTACTGGTATATGTAAATTGAACTTGACTTAGATTAATTCGAAGTGAAATAGGTGTAGCTTACACAACCCGTCAAAAATGATGGGATTCGATATTGTCTTTGGAAAAATCTTTCTGATGTGGATCATAAAGAAATATATCCATCCTAATAGAACCCCTGATTGAAATATTCGTGTACTGGTATATGTACACAGGTAAAACTCGTATCACAGATACGATCATTAAGTGTCCTTAAGAACGTGAAGGAGAGACGGACCAACCAACCAACCAAGAAGAACCAACCAATTTGATTTGTTCAATGAAATTCCCATTGTAATAACATAGGAGAATTTACGAACAAAAAAATACATAAAAATATTTATTTATTCGTTTAAGGAGACACTTGACATTTTATTCTATAGGAATTATTGATATACCGGGTGCTTCACAAAAATGTACCCGACTTTTTAATTGATTATATCTCCGCTTTAAATTACCATATTTTACACCATCCTCATCTGCAAAAGGGTATGCTCAGCTTGATTGTGTTTTTGAGCCAAGACCGTCAGATAATAAAATCTCAAAACTCCCCTCTTACCATTCAGTGAATGCAATAAGAGATCTGGAAATTCTTGTCTCCTTAGTAACTATATATGAGTGCTTTGATTCAACGTAGCAGCATCTTGCAGCGTCGTTTCTTCAATTTCATGAGTGAGAAAAAGAGAGTGTTCCTTTTTTTAACTTTGTGATACATTTACTCGTATAGTTAGGTTGCAGGAATAGTATTACGCAGAAATGATGGCTGCATGGGATGTAATGGATTTGGGCTCAAGACGAAAGGGAATGTATGACACAGCAGTCTGAATCAATTTTATACAGCATTCTACAGTTTCTGCAGTAGCTTATGGTTGAGGTTCCTTAACCGTATAAAATGCTCACCAAATTTTGGCTGTAGCAACTTATCTACCAGTGGCGTTTCAAGAAAACAGATGTAAATTTCTAATCAGAGGAAGGAAGAGTTTGGTTCTGGCTGTAAAGTTCAATGTTGTTCTCTGGTAATTTAATCATCAAATTGCTGGAGATCGTCTCCCTGTAGCAAGTTGGCTCTGAAATTAAGGTCATTTGATACCTTCGTTCGTCCCTGTCTCCACTTTCTCATTTCTACTTTTCGATTTAGAAGTAATCTTTATAAATAACACTCGGACTGCATTTCTGTAACTCTAATGAATCAATCCCCACTCTTTTTACTTTAATCGCTAGCTTCTTATTGTTCTACATTTTCACCGTCTGATGTTTAAAGTAATTTTTCTAAACACGCTTGTGTATCAACAAGTAGTACACACACGATTTTGTGCAAATAATGAGTATTTTCAAATTTCAAAATAAGGTGAATAATTTCTGCGTCCTTTATACAGGGTGTTGGTGGAACTCTTGGTAAAAACTTCGGCTACTAGTAGAAAATACAAATTTAAACACTTTTTCATCAGTAAAAAAATGTTGAAAAACGCTTAGTTTTCTAATTATTAGTCTTAGCAGTTTTTATTGCTGCGCTTCAAGTACTCACGGCGATCCTAGTTAACCACATGCACTAATGTTCAATAATAACACACGAGGGTAATGAGAAAGGTTAAATAACATGAGGTACTTTAATAAATAATAGAAAGTAACGCATCAAAGTAGGTGTTCAAATTTCGACCATTAACATCGATACACACACGACACCTTCGTCGAAGCGAGTTGCGTACGTTGCCAAACATTCCTGGGTTGTCAGCGATATCTCCAGCAGCAACTGCAATTCGAGTGACAAGGTCTTTTTCCGACTCCACATGTGTCGCATAAATCAGAGATTTCAAGTGCCCCCATAAGAAAAAATCTAACGGAGCCAAATCAGATGATCTCGGTGGCCAGGACACAGCACCACCACGACCTATCCATCGATTTGGAAATTGTTGGTCTAGAAGCCGTCGCACATATAGAGCATTATGTGCCGGAGCTCCATCGTGTTGAAACCAAAGTCGTCTACGAATACCTAATGGCACATTTTCCAATACACCAGGAAGGACTTCTTCAAGAAAGATTTCGTACACATCTCTAGTAAGACGCTCTGGCAGAATGTATGGACCAATGAGTTGATTGTGCACGATACCTGCCCAAACATTGACAGTGTAGCGATGTTGGTGATGACGTTCATGGATGACATGAGGGTTGTTCTGCTGCCATGAGTAAAAGTTATGATAATCAAAAATTCCATCTCGGCTGAAGGTTGCTCATAAAGGTAAACAACACACACTCTGCAAAATTGGCATCTTCTACCCCCCAATCTAAAAACCACTGCGCTCACGAGGACCATAATCAACGAGAAGGAGACCCTGTACTCTCTGGAAGTGATACGGATGATAATTATTCCGGTTCAATACATGCAACACTGTACTATGGTCACGAATACCCAAAGATGCTGCTGCAGCACGGGTGCTCGTACGCGGGTTTCTACGGAAATGTTCCAACACTTCTTGCTCTCGATGATAATTCATTGGGTGACCAACGTCTACTCTTTTTACACTAAAACTGCCGGTTTCCGTCAATCTTCGGTGCAATGCAGTTAATAATCGATGATCAGGGACTTCTCGATTAGGGTAACGTTCGTGATAGATTCTCGCGGCACGTCTTGCTTTACCATTAGCAGCACCATAAGTGAAATGTATGTCTGCCATTTGTGCACTTGTAAGGCGATACATCTTACCACTTCAGTGCCACGGTGCTAACTGACAAAAGTTACACATACGCTTCTCACCAGGGGTCGCTAACGTTGACTAGGAATTTCTAGAAATTTCCTGACTCTGTGAATTAATGTTTAAACTGTAAATAAAATATGTTCGATTCTGCCAACACTTGTTCATTCTAATTCCCCATATTGCCCTTATTCCGGTCTGTTGCGAAATTGCTGTTGTGTTCTTCCAGCGTAGCATTAAAAACTTCTAAGCCCAATAATTAAAAAACTAAGCGTTTTTCGATTTTTTTCGCTGATGAAAAAGTGTTTAAATTTGTATTTTCTACTAGTAGCCGAAGTTTGTACCAAGAGTTCCACCAACACCCTGTAAATAATATATTCGATATCTACAAATTGTTGTACGCATGTACCCTGAAATACTTTTTAATTACAAATTTGTGCAGTTTAAAATACATCAATGATAAAAATACTCACAAAAACAACGCGGTTTTTATTTAATTACTGTTAATTTTTCAATAACATGCAGTGTTCACCAACAAGAAGATCAATCTGTTCAGATTTAACCACTTTCTTCACAAGTGACGCAGCAACTAGGTGACGACAAACCAAGGCATTGCAAGTGCTTAGAACGTTTTTGTCTCGAAGCATTCACGGGTGGGGCTAAATTTTAAACAATTTGATCGAAATAAATTTAGACAATTTAATAAATGATCGAAACGTTTAAAACTTCTCGAACTTGTGAAACAAATTGGTGTTTTTTGTGCACTGTTCTTGCTATCGAAACCTTGAACTCAATCGTACTGACAGTGCCTTACTACGTATGATCGGCAGCCGGATAGCGACGAGCTTTGTTGACACCGTAACTAGGAACGACTGACGAGGCTATCTGAGAAGTCATAGAAAGAAAGGGCCACTGATCGATAAACGTGGGTGGAGTGAATGTCCTAGTGATTAACGTCGGAGAAAGAAAAAATATTCTGTTGTATTTTGAGTATAATACAGGAAGATTCACTTTGATGTACTGTACAACGTTACAAGTAGAGAAGAAGAATGAACTCAACGTATAAGAGTCGACAATATTTGCATAGCGGGCCAAGTGAGAATGTTTCTGATGGCTAAGATTCTAATAGCGCCACTTATCATTAGGGAAATAAATTCTAAATTAGTGTACTGAAAATAATTTAGTGGAGACATCAACGTTTCAACTTGTAATAAATTAACAATATGAGACAGCTACGCTTGTTCCATATTGAATAAACGCTACAACTTAACAGTTGCACTAATGTTTTTGTCCTCAAATTTTTATCTATATCAGCAGCTCTACAATTGGTTTCATCTTGCACATTGTTCATGGCTAAGAAAAGGGTATGGAAATAATACCATTTTCATTGTTCATTTGTGATTTATATCACTTTTTAAATATATGTTCTATTTGGCTCAGTTAAACGGATAAACATTTAGGCTTCAGTTTGAATAGTAAATTAGCAGAGGCGTTTGGAAATCTTTTCAAGAACAGAAATCTTAAAAAGCAAAAACATTGCTTCCAGATATTGCTCTTTAAGCAGTAATGGAGTCCCCGTTAATTTATATTCCAATAGTGACCATGGTGGTCAATTTGTGGGTCGACATGTTGTTCAACGATATATTGAAAAATTGTAAAATAATACTAATGTTAGTAATTTAGTGCATTTTTCGGTAAACTGTGCTTGTTTTCGTGCAAAAAATTCATCGGATTTCGATAGCTTCTGGTGTAATTGTTGGACGCATATGTATTAATCCGAAAATTTTAAAGTTACTTCAATATTTCATCGCTAACAGTAATGCTTGGAAAATGTGGTTCACTTCTAACAGAAAAATATAAAATTCATTGATTTTGACACTTATTCAAACTTTATTTACTTCAATTCTATGCAATACATTTTTGGGTTGATTGTAAATTTAATTGATTTTTACCATAGCTTTCGGAATAAAAACACAAAAACAAATCAATGAAACGTACAATGAGTATTAATTTGGAAGAAAAGCATGATTTCACATAATATTTTAAGAAATGAGGCAGAAGAGGTGCAAGAACAGATCATTGCAAACTAAAGAGTTTTGGACATTTTGTCATTCATGAAAATCGATTTATTTTGAGTTTTTGTACCTGAGTTCGAAGTTTGTTCTGAGTAAAAAAAACACACTGTATAATGCTTTCGATTTAAGTGGAAATATTTGAACCACATGAGAGAAAAACATTTTAAACCATAATGAAATAGTTGAGGAAAACTTATCACAATTATGAGTTGTCAAAATCGAGGAACATGAGGAGCAACAGACATCTTAAGTCAAATTTGAATACAGAATTGCAGGTATTTTTGGCAGGATTGAGCATTGGTTTTTTAGGTATCGAGCACCAAAGTTTTCTTTAAAAAGATGTAAATTTTATTCCACATAATTAGGTTTGCTATAAACCATTTTCAAAAATACTATCTTACGGGTAAATTAACAATTTCACGGCTGGAGTGTAGTTATTGACATGACTTATTGCTTATTCAAACAATTTTAAACAATTTATTTACCGCAAGAGATACAGAGGTAGAATGTTTCTTAAGTCTAGTACACTGGCAAAATAGAGTATAGCTACCTGTGGGCCCGAACAAGTTCAGCGACTTCTAGGGCATCCTACCGTCACGTTATTCCAACTTGTACAATAATGTTTAACCTAATCCACTTAACCTAGTTTCGCCTGAGACTGATCAAAGAGATAATTAATTCAATATTTCATGCTGTATTTTACAGTATAGGTCAAATCGGCTATATTTAAAAATATATTCAATAAAGCGACTTAAGAGCAGACTGAAAATCGGTTATCTTACCCTTGGCAAGTTACATTATTAGGACCAGTCATGTAGGAGGCAAGATGTGACTAGGTGATCTTAAACAACTAGTATTCTGATAGGAAGTGAGACTAAAGGTGTCTTTTGAATACCTTGTAAGAATTACTTTCACGGATCTCCGCAAGTATTGAGTTCCAAGTTTTAGTTCCAACGAAGAGGATGCTGCGTTGCGACCGGGCCTTTGAATAGTAAGGAAGCATGAATTTACTTCTATTTCGGGTTAAATGGTCGTGATTACCAGTTTGCGCAGTTAATAATTGTTTTAGGCAATTGTCGCCATCATTTGTTAATGTTTTGTAGTGAAATTACAAATGGAGACATTATAGAGATCCGGAAGTTTAAGTATTTGTAAATTTTTGAATGAATCATTTGTGTGAGCATTATATTCTAGGTTCTTTACCGCTCTGATAGCCCTTTTTTGCAGAGTAAAAATTTTGTTGGTTTTATTTTTATCAGTTCCGTGCCATACTTCTATTCCGTATTGCAAGTATGGATAAATGAGCGTTTAGTAGAGCATTTGTAAAGCTGCTTCAGGCAAGAAATTTTCAACTTTATTTAGGATTCCGATGGATTTTGATAATTTAGTGCTAATATAAGCGATGTGCTCTTTGAAGGTCAGATGTTTATCTATAATGATGCTCGGAAACATACATGAGTTGGTTTCTTCGATTTCACCTTCGCCAATTTTAATGCGTGGGTGTGATAAATTTTTCTTGTATGAAAATGTAATATATTTCGTTTTATCGATATTAAGGCTTATTTTATTAGCTTTAAGCCACAATGAAACCTTATTTGCACTTAGGTTAGGAAAGCTTGGCCTGATATATATTTTAACCTGGAAGAGTTATTTAAAAAAACCTAAGTGCAAATATGGAACCCAGGCGTCAACTATTCACCTTGATGAAACCTTATGAAGTTCATTATTTATACTCTCCGCAATCATAGCAGGATTTTGGTTCGGAAGGACCGCAGAAAGCGTACTGCCATCGGCAAAAAGTATGAATTTGAAGAATGGTGTAGATTTAATAATATCATTAATAAAAATCAGAAATAGGAGAGGCCTAAGAACAGATACTTGTGGAACTCCATGGCTAATTGTCTGTGGGTCCGATTTTGCGTCGTCAATGACAACGTATTGTTTCCGATTTGTTAGGTATGATCTGAACCAATCATGGGCAACCCCTCGAATGCCATAACAGTGTAGTTTCGAGAGTAATATTTTATGGTCCACACAATCGAATGCTTTTCGAAAGTCAAGAAATACAGAGAAGACAGGCTTCCCTTCATCTATATTAGAATAAAGGAATTCTAAATGATTTAATATAGCCTGTGTTGTTGATTTTTTTGAGCGAAAGCCGTATTGTCTTTATTAAAGAAATTATTTTTGTTCAAAATAAGAGTACACTTTTTTATACACAATTTTTTCGAATACTTTGCTTATAATTGGAAGTACGGAGATAGGTCGATACTTGTTTACACAGGTTTTTTCACCATTTTTGAAGATCGGGGTTACTCTAGCAACTTTGAGGGAGTTCGGTAAAGTGCCCTGTAAAAGAGACTGGTTAATAAGATTGGCTATCAGTGGGGCTACAATATCTGTAATAATTTTAAGCACTTTTGTCGGAAACGTTTGTAATCCACTCGATTTATTTGCCAGGTTGCTTATGCACGCAATTACATCGGAAGAGTTGGTAGGCGTAAAGAATAAGGAGTTATGAATATGATCCATGTATTCCAGGTGATCAGTAGGTTCACTTGGAATACTATCAGCTATAGTTTTCCCCACGCTTACGATGAAATTGTTAAAAAGATTAGCAAATTCTTTCTTCCCATGGTATGCTACATTATCTTGAACAACTTGTTCAATTTTCTTTTTGTCAGCGTTATTCGGTTTACAGCAAGAGTTATGGAGGTGCCAAGTCTTTTTAACATCTGCTTTAATTAAATTGAATAAACTTGCGCTTAAAGTAGCTCTTTTTTGATGTCCTTTTCTGATTTGTCACATAGTTTCGGAATCGGTTGTATGTTTCTCGAGATATTCGCCCTTCGTAAAGGAGGGTTTGGTACGCTTGACGTTTTTTTATATTTATCACGATATCTCCTGTAATCCAGGGCTTTTGTTTATTTTTTGGGGTAACTGTACGAGTTACAATTGGGTATCACTGATTGTATGCGACCATTATAGTTTCAGTCAACTTTACTACTGCTTCATCAATGCTCGTTGCATTATTGTGTTGAGAGATATGCAATGTTGATCTTGATTCTTCAAGAACGGTGCGCATTTCCTCTAAATTTGACTCGCTTACTTTACGATATGAGTAAGTTTCAGCCCGTGGCTTGGGCAAGCAATATAGACATTTTTCTTAACAAGAAAAACTGGAAAATGATCTGATAAGTCAGAAGTAATGATTCCAGAAAGAAAATAACTTGGGTCTGTCATAAAGATATTGTCAAGCAGCGAAGCAGACTCAGAGGTTATTCGTGTTGGCTTTGTGATGATCGGAAGGAAAAATTGGGACTGAAAGGCTGTTAGGAAATTAGAGATTGGTTCATAGCTTTCATGTTTCAGTAGATCATAATTGAAGTCACTGCATATTATTATGTCATTGTATAAGGACCTGTTGAACTGAGAAATGATACGATTTAGCTCATTTAGGAAGGATATAGGACAGGCTGAAGGAGGCCTATACACCGTTCCAATCACAATGCGTTTACCATCTCTAGACAGTTTTACGAAGAGTGATTCTATATGATCCTGATTCATTGGTGCATTTGCTATGATTCTGGAGTCTATGTGGTTAGATATATATATGTGCTGACGCCTCTACCTCGCTGGTTTTTTCGTAGCGAATGGTAACTATGATAATTTTCGAATCGAATCATGTCTTTGGTCGAGTCATCTAGCCAGCTTTCGGTGAAGCTAATCACGTCTAGGTTATATTTAAGTTCAGTAATAGTACATTGTATCTCTTCCAACTTTGGATAGAGTGACCTACAGTTCCAACAAACGAGTGCAAAGTCATGGCGAGTTATTCGTATAGTTTCGTTGAATTTTGATATACTAGTATACCTACAGTCGTGCGAGTCGTTTAGGTTTGGATATAACCTGTTCAAATGATTGAGATCCGGGTCGATTTCTTCCAATATTTCAGCGTGATCAGTCATTTAAAGTTAGTAAACAGTAAGAAGTAGGTACTATATAGCTTAAACAAAGAAACGAAGTACAGAGTCAAGCTTAAAGGGATATTCCTGTCTAAAAAGTAGCTTATTAAGTAAGAGAGAATAGAGTAAGAAAGAAAAATCTAGCGCGATTTCGTGAGTACACACAAACTTAGTCCATGAGCGAATAATATTGGAGTTCAATATCACAACATTGGTGCAAACAGATTGCTAAGGGCGTTTTCACAAGTTCACATACAACAGGTAATAACAGGTTTATGACGAAAATGATACAATCAGCTAATATGGTTTACGCGTAATAATAACTGTAGTGGTAAATAAATAAGAATTCACAGTAATATTGTTAGGTGAAAAATAACTGATTGCGTTGTTGCAAAATGTCACACACATATGTCGTAAATGTTTACACACACACATCTGTTATATATTTGTTATAATATTGGAGTTTGATATCACTACATTGATGCAAACAGATTGCTGAGAGCGTTTTCACAAGTTCACATACAAGAGGTAATAAGTTTTAAAGATTATGACGACAATGATACAATCAGCTAATATGGTTTACGCGTAATAATAACTGAGTGGTAAAAAAAGAAGAATTCACAGTAATATTGGTAGGTGAAAAATTGCTGATTACGTTGTTACAAAATGTCACACACAGATGTCATTAAATGTTTACACACACATCTGTTATACATTTGTCAAGTCTAGTCACCCATGCCCTGTTTTGATGACATGGTCAGTTGTTGCATCAGGTATTTCTCGAGGTCTTCCGGGGTGCTGATCTGAAGGCGTCTTGAATCTGGGTTTCCGGGATTAGATACGAAAACGTTTCCGTCCTGTGTTCTCGGTATTCCAATTTTATCCGGGAATTTCCTTTTGGCCATTCGAAGGATGTACATAGAGTTAGCTCGTGAAGGTATGAGGTATTCATTTATAAAAAAAACTTTGGTTTCTTTTCTCGGCAGGCGGTGAGAATTTCACGTTTCTTGTGATAATGTTTTAGTTCAAATGCAATGTTTCTTCGATCTTCGTTCCCAGCTACTGGGTTTTTCCCCATTCTGTTACCTGATGTAATTTCAGTGTCGCAGAGGTCGATGTTGATATTGTCCTTCAGGAGCTTGCAGACGGTTTCCTTGCATTTCTTATGATGATAGACTTCCTCGCAATTTTCAATGAATCAATTGTGATGCCGTAAATTGCTTATTCAAAAAGCAGGCAATAATTGCCAAAATCACACAAGCAATGCACTTGTACGCTCCGATGAGTGCATTTTCCCCTAACATAATTTTTCAGGTCTTTACTACAGTTGAAACTCTTAAACTCCACCAATACGGTATGGACTGGCAAAAGCTTCCAAGATAAACTAAATTTTAAAATCTTTCGGGTTGAGACAATGCCTCCTACATCCCCAGACCTGCTCCTAGATGTGTGGTAATATGACAATGATGCCACGATAGTTATCGGGAGATGCCGGTTTTTTCAAATTCAATATAACATATACCCCAATTATATTGTATTTGTAACAACGAGCACCTTTGCATCGGAAAATTTCCATCAGAACGTCTGCGATATTGTGTCTGAGTAATCATAAGTTACAAATAGGAAGAGTGCAAGTACGGAAATTCCTAATGTATACTTGTTGGGCTCATGTATTACGTGTTTTCTAAATTATTTTCATTAATCACGAGAATCGCAGTCATGATGAGGAATTGAAGGGCCTAAGGGTAAGCTAAATTGTACCTAAGGTAGATTTCAAACTCATAATGCCCAATTTCAAGGATTTTTACGATTGGTGATTGAACTGTAACAGACACCCTCACAGGAGGGGGACAACTATTGTATCTGTGGGAATTACCCGAGCCAGGGGAAAATGTAGGGTCCCGAACAAAGAGGCCGTATTTTTATAGAAATAGAATAAATTTTTTGGTTTGCTATGCTGAGGGCCATATTTTTCAGTTCTCTGCAGTTCTGTTTTTCAAATTCGCTAAATTTCTCCTTCAAATTTTATTTTGCTTCAGAACCTTTTTTCTCAACCTACTGTTCCTATGCGCCAGGGATCTGGTGTTGGAACACATTTCGTGCGTAGATTTCGCGTTCCCTCAAACTCCATGGTGCCTTGTCCTTCCATTCTTTGAAACACCTATGTTGTGGTTATCGAGGTTAAACTAACGCAAGATCCAAACTGAGCAAGAATTTTTTGTACTTATTGTACTTGGCGATCCCGTGTTGTATTGGATCAATAAAACAGGAAATTGTGTGAACTAGCCTCACCGCATAAAACTTATGTTCCAGTGTTAAGATGTAGACCCTAACCCTGCTGATATTATAATGAAAAAGTATGTACAACATTTCTGTTGTATATTAAAATATGCGTCGTCGTAATGTGGCACTGGTTTTGTAAGAGCTCCGGAAGCTGTTGTTACGCTCCGCCTTTACGAGCTCCGGAAGTCTTTGTTACGCGCTCTTGCCTGACTTCCGGGCACGGCAGGTTTAAGAGGAAGTTTGTAACCGACAGAGAGCAGTACGCTGATACTTGCGTTCGAGAGTGTTTACTTCTCCTGATTTGGTAGTCTAAAGCTACTGAAACTGTTGTTGCAGTTTCAGCTTTTTTGTTCACTACATTATGTAGTTACTGTTTCTTGTTCTTCAGTTGTCCAAACATGGTTTAACCATACCAGACGCAGTATCAATTTTTAGCTAATTTGCAAAAATGCCGATACACAGCTCCACCTAATATTCGGTACTTTACCTTTTACGTGAAAAAAGCGTCAAAAACTAAAAATGACCAACAATCGTGGTGAAACTTTAAGGTAAGTCACTGCAAATGTCTGCACCCATTTGTTTGAATTGACTTGGTGTGGTTTAAAGTTTAGCAGTTAGGTTCAGGGCTTCGGGCCTGGAAAATCTAATCTCACCAAATTTAGCCAAAGCTCCGGCTTCAAAGCTTACATATTTTGCTAAATCTTTTGATGATTTTGAAGGCAGTATTATCTGGACGCAATCTTGTAAGCCATAGACGCTCTCAGTGAGGGCTTTCTACTGAATTGTATGGCGAGTTCATTGGCGTGCTCTAATCTTCGCCCTTCTTCCGTGCTCTAATCTCGCCCTTGCATAGATCAAGAATGATCCTGATGCTGCAACTGTATATATCATCGAAACAGGTCTTGGGTGATTAGGTTTTGGTGATCACCTCAATTAGATATCATGTCACTATCATAACATGTGTAAAGAGTCGTTTTTTTTCTTCCGCTCCAAAGGTAGTGTCTTTAATTCATCATTTCTGTTTCTTTTCTGATAAACTCGCTCGGCACAGCGTTACGTTAAGAGTTAAGAGGGTAGCGCGGAAGTGCTGCCACCAAAGGCATAAAGCCTCGAATTTATTAAGATATGAATTAATTAAGGTGTGAGAACAAAACGTGAACTATTAGTTTTAGGTAGCGGCCGAGTTTCAGGCGCGTGTTTCTAATGGCGAGTTCACGAGAGACGAGAGAGGAAAATACACGAGGCCCAAGCTTTACACATTTATTGGAAGGCAAGTAAGGACGGCACGAGTACGCGTGGTAAAAACCCTTTACGATTTCGGGACAACAGGACAACTCAACTCACGATTATCTTTTGATGGATCGCTCACGATACCAACACGACAAACTGTGTACCCAATATTTCAAGTCAAGGAAATTTTCGAGCCACCGAAACGCCGAGCCACCGAAAACGTCGAGCCAACGAAGCGTGTAGCAGACGCTTTGAAATCATGCGCCCTCAACGATACAGTCAATAATTTGCCGTCGAATTTGCTAACGTTTAAACCGAACACAAGTTTTAAGTATGAAATTGAATATAAGGGCCTCAACTATCAATCACCGATCTCCTTCTGAATTCCTCTGCTGAAGTACTCTCTGAGTCCTACGTCCGAGTCCCTGACCCTTCTCTAGACTCACCCGCGACTGAATGCCCTTCCTCCTCTGAGCCCGCTCTCTTCTCGCCTCGCGCCTCCCTCCCGAAAAAGGGGGTGCGGTTGGGCAAAAGGGGGGTAGGTTTTTGGGGAGAAGGGATGCAGGGGTAAGCTCTCTTGGGGGCCCAGCTTTCTCCGACCATGACGTACTCAGCAATTGCTCCCCCGCTCTGTCCCTCGTCCGCGCGACCGAAGCCGGCAGTCGTTTTTATATATCTCTAATAACTTATAGGGCCCTTGACAAATTTAAGTGGTCGGCTCTACGAGCCCTGCGTCGTCTTTATGACTGTGTAACCGCCGCAGCCCAAGCGCATCAAATTTATTGAATTTAATATGGGAAGTCTTTCGTATGAGAACGTCCCGGCCGTCTAGTTCCCAAAACCAATGCTCGAGAGCCGGCTTACATTTACAACCCGTGTAAATTCAGAGATGCTGTCTTCCCGTGCATGCTATCCTGTTCGCTCGGCAAATTGAGATAGGGGATGAATCTGACTTCATACACCCTCCCCCCACATGAACAAAAGAAATTATATAATAATTTCTTTTTCTATGTCTCGGCCTCAGTGTATTTCCCACCCGACTGGCGAACACTTGTACAACATGACATCAAACTACAACACAACCAAAAAAAAACAAAACGGCGACAACAACTCGCTCGCACGTGCTCCAGCGATTTTCAATAATATTGGCCCCCTTCGGGACTGGGGAGGCGAGCTCTTCCGCCTCCGAGATCTTCGTCATCTGTTTCCAGTGGGGATCTTTCCTAGACTTTTATTATGAGGATAAATTCTTCCCCTCGCAGTGGCTATTTCCACTGATAATAGGGGAAAACCGAAGCCGAGGAGATTCGCGTGCAAGCGGTCCTGGCCTCGATCTCCCCGCCGTCCCGGGGCAAAACTAGATGCTGCAGCAAGCCGCTGAGGGTCGCCTCGGTCATGCGTTTGTCCGGCTTCGGGACGAAGTGGACGACGAGCGCGTCGCCCTCCAGGGTCGTCGCCGCCCGCGCCCAGTCCGTCTCGGCCGAGACGCTCGCCAGACTTCCGTCGGGCAGCCACAACGCCACCTCGTAGTGGCGCGCTGCGACGTATGTTCCGAGCTGGTGCACCACCTCGCCTCCGTCTCCGCCCTCGATGCATGTACGTCACCGTTTCCTACGGCACACGTTCGAGCATTAGTTTTGCATGGGTTAGACATCAATATAGCGCCTATTCTTTCAAATTTTCCTCTCTTCGCCTCATAATGAGCGCGTATGTTACATGATGAATGGTTAAATTATGGGATTCATGACATAGCCAGTCCTAGCAGACTTGAATGGCTAAATGCCCCCACTTATGCAACACAATACCGCACACACTCCTGCACACGAAACCGCACACCCTCTGACCACACACGAACATTCTTCCTATCCTTTCGTTCACTTCGTAGTGCAGGTCCTTATGATTAAAATGATGGATGAAATGCCCTTCATTATTACTCTTTCCGTGTCAGCTGACTGTTTGCCTGAGTGGCATCTGCTAATCAATTCGTGAGAAGCAAGCCTGAATTTTCGTATGGTTGCAATACGCAAGGCGTCCTTTTTGTATGCACTTCTGTTCATATAAATCTCCACTTCTTACATGACTTATTCTCCGCATTCTAATAAACTCATGATATCGGTACAGCTGCGATGCCTCAAGCATTGCGCACATGCCTTTGGAAGGGCCTCAAAAATATCCCTCTCAGTCATGCTTCACGCAATATTCCATTCTCACGCTCATCAGCAGACCAGATATTCCCAACACTCTCCATTGTTCACGCACGGATTACTCCGCAACAGGAGCGTTCCCGATCTTACCATTGATGAATGCCTCTCCATCTCTCTTACGTCGACCGCTCCTTCCGTTCCGCTCCGTTGGATGCCGCTGTGGGGCTGTTTGGCACGCGCACTCGTCAGCACCTCGCTCGCTCGTCGCTTTCCTAAAAATCTTCAAAATTCCCCTTAGTGCATTTTATCATTAAATATTTCAGCTCTAGCGTCGGCTCGATGCTGTTCACGCTCCGATTCCTCGGCACAGGAGCCATCCTTCTCTGTCTTATTTTCTTTGCTCATCGCTTATTGATTTTGTTCTCCCATCGATCTCGTCTTTTTGCATCGCAAACGCATCGTTGTGCGCTTCTCTCTGTCTAGACTGCCTTCTCTAATCTTCGGCGTATCACCACTCCTATTACATGCGTCCCAGCAGTGGAACGCATCCCAAATTTTATGGTCCCCTGCGGTCCCATTGTCTCATGAACCACGTGTCGAGCCTCCACCCTGCAAGTGCACGTCCAGCCTGCCTTTCCACACTAACTACGTTACTATTAGGGAACCGTAATGTTAAAGATTATGCTAGGTCCGTGATGGACAACTTAATTAAGTCTGATGTCCCGATAGGAATTCTACCCAACTCTCAGGAGTTCTGCTCTGAGCGGCTAGTATCAGCCTCCTATCAGCTCATGACAGGGTCAGGTTTCGCTTTTCCAAGTGCAGCAAGGCCCATCTCAAGATAACTTTAAATCGACGTCTCTCTCTTAGCGACTGCATTGTGCCTATTTCTCTTTTTTAACGTTATTTTGAAGCAATAAAATTTTTCAAATTTTACTCCCCCCCCCCTACGACAAAAAAAAATTCCTTACAGGGAATTTTCCAACCAAACTAATAGAAATAATAGAGGAATATATCTACTTCCCATCCACGTTGCTGTCACTTAAACCTACACCTGAAAGGCAATTTTTTATTAATAAGATTGTACTTATAAATACTACTAAAAAAAATGAAAATTTCGTCACCCTTATTGGTTGTGTTAACCTACTAGTTATGAGAAGACTTGAAGAGCCGTACTCACTACTGACCATATTTATGTGAAGGAAAACATCTGCTGCAGCCGTGCTATACTGAGATTGTACTACTGTCTAATTGTATCTCTGCCTAGACGTCTAGTTTCCTTCGAAATCTCTCTCCATTCCTTACACATCTCAGTCAATTGACCAGCAATCAAATTCCTTCTACGATGTGACAGTCCTTATCTCTGCAGTTGTTCGAAAATGTCAAACCTTACGATGCAATTTTACCTCTAAGTTTATTCCCGTCATTCTAAAATGCGCAGCCAACACGATATAATTTACCCAGTACCGCTATTTACAAGTTGTATGTCCAATCTCTGCTTGTATCTCACGTCTCCTTTCTGCCTATCGCACTCGATTCCTGCGGTCGAGCTCATCTTTCACAGGCTTGGAGCTGGTCCCTATGTCTCGGATGATTTTATTACTCCCGTCCGGGCCTTGCGCTCGAAACGCTCTGAGCAAAGTCGCTCCTGTTGGCTGATAGCATTCTTAAGAAATTACTTGCATGGCAGTTAACGCCCGATCGTACTACTGCTCTTCTAATGTTTTATTTGTACTTCTACATAGTTCTTGCTAAGCTATTCTGAAAAGGAATTAGATTAGTGAGCTTATCTACTATTTACTTGCTAGGTTATTCTGAAAGGGAAATTAGGTTAGTAAGCTTATCTATTATTTACTTGCTAGGTTATTCTGAAAGGGAAAATTAGATTAGTAGGCTTATCTATTATTTACTTGCTACATAGGCTTTTGCTTATGTAGTCCTCCTCTACCGGACCTGCAGATCTAAGAGCGTAAGGACACCTAGCTGCCGGGGTGGGTAGGGGTGAGGGAGCTTCAAGCCTTGTTACGTAGATTTCGTCATCGCTGCTTTCCGAGTCGCTATCTTCGTGAAGTACTTCGGTGACGTGCTCGACGCTCCTTCCCTTCCCGCGGGGGCGCTCGTCTTGTATTACC
Organism: Morinoia aosen; assembly: GCA_030386875.1. Classification (NCBI taxonomy): domain Eukaryota; kingdom Metazoa; phylum Arthropoda; class Malacostraca; order Amphipoda; family Talitridae; genus Morinoia; species Morinoia aosen. The sequence goes on along the minus strand of CM059575.1, from coordinate 16,484,492 downwards.
AAAGCCTCCTCTGGCTGAAATGACGCGGGCTTAAGTCTATTTCTGTGGACCGTTATCTCATGCCGGCGGCCGTGGACTTGTCGTATTACGACGTTCATCGGTGTTGGAAGGGCCTGAATCCGGTATGGGCCTATCCAGTTCGGTCGGAATTTTCCCATAGCATTATTTCTTTCTGTAGTGTTCCGGAGAAACACGCAATCGCCGACTCTAAGTTCCTTATCTCTCACGCGCTGATATCTCACATTCTTGTCATGTGGCATTTCGGCTTGCTGACATCGCGTCTTCGAACGCAATTTGCAACCTGGCAAAGGCGGCGTGAGGAAAATCCTCCTCCAAAGCATAGTTTAGTATCCTGGGCTGCAGAATATCAGACAGTGGCAAGGGAGCGTCGCGTCCGTGAAATAAATAGTATGGCGTGTTATCTACCGAGGCATTATACGAACAGTTTAAAGCGAGCGTGGCAAAAGGTAGCTGCTCGTCCCATGATGTAAGATCCTTCTCTACGGTGGCCGCCAACGTTGTCTTGATCAATTTGTTGAATGCTTCCGTCATTCCGTTACTGGCTGGATGGAAGGCCGTGGTGAAGTGCAACTTGGACTTCAAAATGCGGCACATTTCTTGGAAATTTTGGGCAGTAAACTCAGTACCTCGATCCGACACGATGTGTTCCGGACAGTCATCCGGCATACGTAATCCATGAACGCTCGCGCTACGGTCTCGCTCTTTTTATCGCGCAGTGGGTAAGTTTGCACGTATCTAGAGAAGTGGCCCACGATCGTCAGAATATATCTATGTCCTGCATGTGACTGTGTCAGCTCTCCAATGAGATCAATACCCACCCTCTCTAATGGTCGTGAGACTGGCAGTAATTCGCCTATTTTTGCTTTAAGGCCCCCGTGGGGACTTCGCTTCTGACACATCGTGCAATTTTTCACGTGCTCTTGCACGTGTTGTGCCATATATGGCCAAAATAATAATTCTCTAGCACGGTGGAGGGTCTTTTTAACTCCAAAATGTCCGGAAATACGCGTATCGTGCGACATTATTTCCGCGGGCTTCACTAGGGATTCGGGAACCACTGCACGTTTGCGAATGTCCCCCTTGTCGCCCACTTCCAGATAGAATAAACAGTCTTTGTCTAGCACGAAATCCTTGTACTGGCTCGGATCTGTCCCCATTTCACCCTTTCCTTCCAATGCGTTGACGACCTTGTCCCAGTGCTGTGCTGTGCGCTGCTCCATACTTACCTTTTCTGCACAGAAAACTTTGTAAGGGTCCAGCGCTTCCGTCACGATCGGGCGGATGGCTGCCACTCCACGGGAGAGCGTATCTGGAATCACATTCTCCTTGCCGGGTCTATACGAAATTTCATATTCGAACTGCGACAGTAGCACTGCCCAGCGGGCGATACATGGAACGGTAGCTTTGTATTGGAAGAGATATCTATGGGGCTGGTGGTCGGTTAGTATCAGGAATTTTCGGCCGTAGAGATATCTAGCAAAATGGCGGACATTTTCCACAATAGCCAAAGCTTCTCTCTCGGTTGTGCTGTACCGAGTCTCCGCCGGTGTAAATTTCCGTGAGTAGTATGCGACCTGCCTGAGCATCTCTGTTAGGGCTACGCTCACACAACCAAACATCAACAGGAGACAATAAATGAATAAATTTTTACCAGTTAAAGACACGTTCTACTTATTTCCCATGGAACATACAAAGAAATGACATGAAATGGTGTTTACTTACAGTTTTCCTTTGGTCCTTCGTAGGTGTTGCTGCTCGCTGCCTCTGGACTGGTTCCTTCTTCTTTTCGTCTTTCTTTTCCTTTTTTCAGTCTCTCACCACCTACTCCCTCTATATTCTCTCTCTCTCTCTCGTTCTCACAAGCTTTTAAGGCCAGCACCGCTGCCTCCACTGTAAAGAGTCGATTTTTTCTTCCGCTCCAAAGGTAGTGTCTTTAATTCATCATTTCTGTTTCTTTTCTGATAAACTCGCTCGGCACGGCGTTACGTTAATAAGAGTTAAGGGGATAGCGCGGAAGTGCTGCCACCAAAGGCATAAAGCCTCGAATTTATTAAGATATGAATTAATTAAGGTGTGAGAACAAAACGTGAACTATTAGTTTTAGGTAGCGGCCGAGTTTCAGGCGCGTGTTTCTAATGGCGAGTTCACGAGAGACGAGAGAGGAAAATACACGAGGCCCAAGCTTTACACATTTATTGGAAGGCAAGTAAGGACGGCACGAGTACGCGTGGTAAAAACCCTTTACGATTTCGGGACAACAGGACAACTCAACTCACGATTATCTTTCGATGGATCGCTCACGATACCAACACGACAAACTGTGTACCCAATATTTCAAGTCAAGGAAATTTTCGAGCCACCGAAACGCCGAGCCACCGAAAACGTCGAGCCAACGAAGCGTGTAGCAGACGCTTTGAAATCATGCGCCCTCAACGATACAGTCAATAATTTGCCGTCGAATTTGCCAACGTTTAAACCGAACACAAGTTTTAAGTATGAAATTGAATACAAGGGCCTCAACTATCAATCACCGATCTCCTTCTGAATTCCTCTGCTGAAGTACTCTCTGAGTCCTACGTCCGAGTCCCTGACCCTTCTCTAGACTCACCCGCGACTGAATGCCCTTCCTCCTCTGAGCCCGCTCTCTTCTCGCCTCGCGCCTCCCTCCCGAAAAAGGGGGTGCGGTTGGGCAAAAGGGGGGTAGGTTTTTGGGGAGAAGGGATGCAGGGGTAAGCTCTCTTGGGGGCCCAGCTTTCTCCGACCATGACGTATTCAGCAATTGCTCCCCCGCTCTGTCCCTCGTCCGCGCGACCGAAGCCGGCAGTCGTTTTTATATATCTCTAATAACTTATAGGGCCCTTGACAAATTTACGTGGTCGGTTCTACGAGCCCTGCGTCGTCTTTATGACTGTGTAACCGCCGCAGCCCAAGCGCATCAAATTTATCGAATTTAATATGGGAAGTGTTTCGTATGAGGACGTCCCGGCCGTCTAGTTCCCAAAACCAATGCTCGAGAGCCGGCTTACATTTACAACCCATGTAAATTCAGAGATGCTGTCTTCCCGTGCATGCTATCCTGTTCGCTCGGCAAATTGAGATAGGGGATGAATCTGACTTCATACACATGTAACTGTCTCTAATTATACAGGGTGTTTTTTTTACTTTGAACAAACTTCGAACTTAGGTACAAAAACTCAAAATAAATCGATTTTCATGAATGACAAAATGTCCAAAACTCTTTAGTGTTCGAGTTATAGTTACTTGGAGAATATTAGAACTTCAAGTAGGATTGCACGCGCGCACCATTTTTAGCGCTACCTTTGATAGTTAAAGAGATTTTTGGGCCCCACTAATGTAGTATTTTCGTAATTTCACAATGAAATTTGCATGTACACGTTTTAGAACTAAGAATAAATTGTCCTAAATGAGTAATTATCAATTATTATCATGTAAGCTAACCTTAATCAGTAAGCATTGCAGGACACAGATAAAAAACATAATCAATACAAACTTTATTGTAATAACTTTAACGCAAGAACAAACTTGAATACAGTTTTATTACAACAGTTACTCGAAATGGCCTCCATGAACTTCAACTTATTTACGACATCTAACAGCCAGTGAGCGCCTTACAGATTGAAACACGCCAGGCATTTCCGTAATACGGCCAGCTGAGTCCACAATGCGTCCAACCAGATCCTGTTCCGATTCAACAGGAGTGGCATACACGAGGTCCTTCATGGTTCCCTACAAGAAGAAATCCAGTGGCGTCAAATCAGGCGATTTAGCTGGCCATGCTACAGGAGCACCTCTGCCAATCCATCGGTTTTGAAATTGGTTATTCAGGAACAGGCGTGTTTCACGAAAGTAATGTGCTGGCGCTCTGTCATGCTGGAACCACATTCGCCTGCGTGTCTCCTAGGGCACGTCCTCCAGTAGTCCAGTCAAAACTTCGCGTAGGAAGATGGTGTACGCAGGTCCCGTGAGAGGAGAAGGTAATAGGTACGGACCAATTTAATTATTGCCAATAATGCCTGCCCACACGTTGACACTAAATCTGTGCTGGTGACTATTAGGCTGAATAACGTGAGAGTTATTTCCAGCCCAGTAATGATTATTGTGACGGTTGAAAACCCCATCACGACAGAAATAAGCTTCATCTGTGAAGAGAATAAGTTTTGAGAAACCGCGATTCATTCTTTCCTGTTGCATTAACCACTGAAAAAACAGCATACGAGGTTCAAAATCCCCTGGCATGAGCCCTTGCACTCTTTGAAAAAGGTACGGATGTAATTGCTTACGATGTAGTGCCCTCCACACAATAGTATGGTTTCGCAAGCCAAGACGTTGAGCAGCTGCACGAGTGCTGGTTCGTGGATGTTGCTCAAAGTATTCCACAATTCTATCCTCCTGTGGATGATGGCCGCGCCCAGCATTCCCTCTGTTTACGTTGAAGCTGCCGGTGTCACGCAATCTCGTATGCAGAGTAGCAAAATACCGGAAATCAGGCACTTCGCACCAAGGAAACCTTTCCCTGTACATCCTCAGAGCGAGCCTACCATTTCCGCCTGCAGCTCCATAAATCAAATGCATGTCTGCCTTCTCAGCATTGGTAAATCTTTCCATGGTCACAGTGCAACGGCGTGTCAACAAATGGCGAACTGATACTGCAACACGTGCGTTCCAGTAATGTAGATTGTTAATAATAAATTTTATTTCATTATTTCAGTTTCACATTGCATCTTGAAATCTTGTCGTTGATTACATGGAATGAATAACCCATAATGAAATGAGAAAAAATGCTTTAATGGTATTCGACAATCTCGAAAACTAACAACTTTAAATAACAATTGGTGTGCGGCCCAGTTGTAACATGCACTTCTAAACATGCTTTGCGACGCCATAACTCAAAAACTAAAGAGTTTTGGACATTTTGTCATTCATGAAAATCGATTTATTTTGAGTTTTTGTACCTAAGTTCGAAGTTTGTTCAAAGTAAAAAGAACACCCTGTATATGTCACTGACGCCTAAAATTTCATAACTTTACGCGATAACTTCAAACTGTATAACTTCATGGCTTAAGTCAATTCCATTTTTTAAAAGATTATATACATCAGTTTCACCTCATTTTTGACTAGTGTATGACAGATGTATGTGAACATTTATGACAGCTGTATGTGAACTTTGCAACAACGCCATCAGCAATTTGTACCTACTAATGTTATGAAGGAATTTAGATTTCCAACTTGTTCGCTTTCTCACCGTATTTGTATGTAATTTTTACCAGTATAGTTATTATTACGTGTAAACCATATTAGCTGATTAGATATGTCATTGCCGCCAAAATTTTTAAAACTTAATACCTGTTGTATGTGAACTTTGTGACAACGCCTTCAGCAATTTTTACGCACCAATGTTGTGATATTGAACTACAATATCATTCGCTCATCGACTGAGTATGTGTGTACTCACGAAATCGCGCTAGATTTTTTACTCTTTTCTCTCTTACTACCTAAGCTAGATTTTAGACAGGAATATCTTTTTAATCTTGACTCTGTATTTCGTTTTTAACATATATATTAATTACGGCTTCCTGCTTACTGTTTAGTAATTTTAAATGACTGATCACGCTGATGTATTCGATTAAATTGACCCAGATCTCAATTGTTAGAACAGAATATATCCAAACCTAAACGACTCTGAAAACTGCATGTATACTAGTGAGATGGTAAACGAATTGTGCTTGGAACGGTGTATAGGCCTTCTACAATCTGTCCTATATCCTTCCTGAGTGAGCTCAATCGTATTATATCTCAGTTCAATAGGTCCTTATACAATGACATAATAATATGCGGTGACTTCAATTATGACCTACTGAAACATGAAAGCTATGAACAAATCTCTAATTTCCTAAATGCCTTTTAGTCAAAATCTTTCCTTCCGATCATCACAAAGCCTACACGAATATCATTAGAATCTACTACGCTGCTTGACAATATCTTTATGACAGACCCAACTGATTTTCTTGCCTGAATAATTACTTTTGACTTATCAGATCATTTTCCAGTTTTTCTTGTTAAGAAAAATGTCTATATTGCTTGCACCAAGCCACAGGCTGAAACTTACTCACATCGTAAAGAAAACGAATCAAATTTAGAAGAAATGCGCACCGTTCTAGAAGAATCAGCAACATTGCACATTTCTCAACAAAACAATAATGCAACGAGCATTGATGAAGCAGTAGTAAAGTTGACTGAAACTATAATGGCCGCATACAATCAGCGTTTCCCAATTGTAACTTGTAAAGTTACACCGACAAATAAACAAAAGCCCTGGAGAACTAAAGACATCGTGATAAATATAAAGAAACGTTAAGCGTAACTAGCCCTCCTTTGCGAGTATCTAGAGAAACATATATCTGATTCAGAAACTATGTGACAAACCAGATAAGGACATCAAAAAAGAACTACTTTACGCTCAACTTAACTCAATCTAAAGCTGACATTAAAAAGACTCGGCGCCTCCTTAACTCTTGCTATAAATCGAATAACGCCGATAAAAAGAAAATCGAATATGTTGTTCAAGATAATATAAGATACCATGAGGAGAAAGAAATTGCTAATTTTTTTAACAATTTATTCGTAAACGTAGGGAAAACCATAGCTGATGGTATTCCAAGTTAACCTACTGATCACATGAAATACATGGATCATATTCGAGAACACAACTCCTCTTGCTTTACGCCTACCAACTCTTCCGATGTAATTGCGTGCATAAACATTAAACAACCTGAAAAATAAAAACAACCTGAAACACAAATCGAGTGGGTTACAAACGTTTTTGACTAAAGTACTTAAAGTTATTGCAGATATTGTAGCCCCGCTCATATCCAATATTATTAAACAGTCTCTCTTCCTAGGCACTTTCCCGAACTCCTCAAAGTTGCTAGAGTAACCCCTATCTTTAAAATGGTGAAAAAAACTGTGTAAACAATTATCGACCGATCTCCGTGCTAACAACTATTAGCAAGGTATTCGAAACAATTTTGTATAAAAAATGTACTCTTATTTTGAACAAAAATCATTTCTCTATGATAAACAATACGGCTTTCGCTCTAAAAAATCCGCACACGCTATATTAAATCATTTACAATTCCTTCATTCTTATATAGATGAAGGAAAGCCTGTCTTCTCTTTATTTCTTTAATTTTGAAAAGCATTCGATTGTGTGGACCATAACATATTACTCTCGAAACTCCACTGTTATGGCATTCAAGGGGTTGCCCATGATTGGTTCAGATCATACCTAACAAATCGGAAGCAATTGTCATTGACGATGCAAAATCGGACCCACAGACAATAAGCCATGGAGTTTCACAAGGATCTGTCCTTGGGCCTCTCCTATTTCTGATTTTTATCAATGATATTATTTTATCTACATAAATTTTCAAATTCATACATTTTGCCGATGACAGCACGCTTTCTGCGGTCCTTCAGAACCAAAATCCCGCTCTGGTTGCGGAGAGTATAAATAATGAACTCCATAAGGTTTCATTGTGGCTTAAAGCTAAAAAAAGAGCCTTAATACCGATAAAAACAAAATATATTACATTCTCATACAAGAAAAAATATCTCGCCCACGCACTAAAATTGGCGAAGGTAAAATCGAAGAAAACAACTCATGTAAGTTCCTGGGCATCATAATAGATAAACATCTGACCTTCAAAGAGCACATCGCTCATGTTAGTTCTAAATTATCGAAATCCATCGGAATCCTAAATAAACTTAAAAATTTCCTGCCTGAAACAGCTTTACAAATGCTCTAACGAACGCTCATTTCACCATACATGCAATACGGAATAGAAGCATGGTATGGAACTGATAAAAATAAAATCAATATACTTTTACTCAGCAAAAAAGAGCCATCAGAGCGACATTTCTAATTTCATTTACAAAACATTAACAAATGATGGTGACAAAAGACTAAAACAATTATTAACGGTACAAACTGGTCACCACGACCATTTAACCCGAAATAGATGTAAATTCATGCTTCCTTATTATTCAAGACCGGGTCGCAACACAGTATCCTCTTCGTTGGAACTAAAACTTGGAACTCAATCCCTGCGGAGATCCGTGAAAGTAATTCTTACAAGGTATTCAAAAGAAATCCTGAGTCACACTTCCCATCAGAATACTAGCCGTGTTAGATCACCAAGTCAAATCTTGGCTTCTACATGACTGGCCCTAATAATGTAATTTGCCATGGTTAGTGTAGCCGGTCTTCAGTCTGCTCTTAAATCGTTTATCGAATATACTGTTAAATCTAGTCCATATGAACTATATTGTAAAATGAAGCATCTAATAACGAGTTAATTATCTCATTGATCAGGCTAATGCGGAACTAGGTTAAGTGAATTAGGTTAAACATTTAGGTACACCTTATAATAACGTTGATGGTAGGATGCCCTAGAAGTCGCTGAACTTATTCGGGCCCACAGGTAGCTATCTATACTCAAATTTGACCATTGTACTAGACTTAAGAAACATTCTACCTCTGTATCACCTGGGGTAAATCAATTTTTTAAATAATTCAAGAAGGGCTTTTATTCGTACTTGGTATTAAGCCACTCCTATTTCCATACATAACGTTCTTCCACGGATTCTTCTGTCTCCAAATTTGAGACATTGACTTCTTCATAGTCGTATCTGGCGTTATCTGTTGCTTCATTACTTGAGATGTGTTGTCAATACACTGACGCGTCTTTGATGAAATCGTTGTAATGGCATTTTTGGCATCGTCGATTGGTTTTCTGGCATTTAATTTGAAAAATTTATACAACCCGTAGCAATAGGTTTTTCGGCGTTGTTTATACATTTGTAGCTACTGAAATAAGAAATAATGAGAGATTCTGATCAGTGATTTCTGATTTTTTCGTAAATTGCGAATGACTCGTTTGCATGCAAATTTTAATTTAATTTAGTTGTAGTATTTTGTATCCAGAAATGTTTGATTTTTTAGAGGCTGAAACAGATATTACTTTGGTGTCATGCATCGGCATTTTTCATTTTCAACTTGGCATGGGCTTCATATTTTTTTTAAATGAAAGAATTTTTTTGTGGACACAAATCTAAACATTATGTTGGAGCGTTTTCTCATTTCCTTATAAATTATTATTCATGAGATTCCTTGACACTTTCATTTAAAAGGCAACATGTCTTTTCTGTTCTTTAGATTCATTTTAGAGTTCAATTTTGAGCTCTTTCAGCATTTATGTAAAGTTTTCCACCAATAATTGACTCCCACTCAGTATAACATTACAATTATATCTGTGGAGAGCGATATTCGGCACTACTACAGGAAGCTAAAAAAACAGGTTCTTCGCACAAGAGTTTTTGATACCCATAGCACGATAATAACTAAAGAGGGCTTAGGAATGAAAAAAAAACGGAAGCCTCCACCAGAACTCCACCTGGTAGAGTTCATCGCGGGAAAACCGTGTCGTCTCAACTTCCAAACATCAGAGACCTCAAGCCACAGCAAACCTCCAAGCACTGAAAAACTTTCCGCTTACCTCCAGGTGCCGGAGGCGCACAGACTCGCACTGCATCGCTGGACCGCTAATGCTGGACGAATGACGTACCGGCACGCATTCCATCATTATAAATCAACTAGTCCTGTTCAAATAGTGAACTCGCCTCTCGAGCTCACTGCCCGTGTCCCACGAGTCAATTCTCTAGTCGCTTCGCCCTTTCGGAAACGAAAGGATCGTTTTCCGCACTACGTTCAACACAAATCAGGTCGTCGTAAAGTACTGCAACAATTCGATTCTCTATAACGCACATCTCTCAAAAGGCCCCCTCACACGTACAAATATGTTGGCAGACAATCTGAACTGAATTTGGTTTGCCGGTCTCAAGGCCCCTCACACGATGCAAACAACACACTGCAAACATGACATAGACTGGCGCACGAATGCGGCACGATTCAGTATGCCAGTAGCAGCTAGGGGGAGAGTACGTACATGAATAGCAACTACAGACGACTAGTTCGAACAGTTGATGGGATTCGCTATAGTTGCAATGAATAAGAAATAAAAGCGATGTAAAAGCTCGCTCAAAATGGGCTAAAGAATGGTTCCTAAAAAGTAGTGAATATACAAATGCGAAATTGCTAATTAAAGTGCATAAGAAGGAAGAGAGGCAGAGTACAGTCGCGCACCACCCACGAAGGCTGGCGTGACCATGGAGCTAGGATATATGGAGGGAGCATAGCGCACTCCGATCGGGCTCAATTTGGCTGCAAAAGTTGAAAGACTCGGGCACTCTCAATGCCCGACACGTCACAATTCTGAGCCAACCACAGACGCTTGGCTGAAGTTGGCTCCACCCACCTTCCCTACAACCCCTCCTCATTTTCCAAAGCAAGATTAGTACCTCACCACAAGTCAGAGGGTGAGGTGTGCGTGCAAGTCGCTCTAATTTGTTATAATCTAGGGCATGTAATCTTTATAGTTTTAAACTCTTAATGTATCTTTGCTAGTAGTTTTGATATTATTAAGTGTCCTCAAGTGAGGAAACACAATTTATTATCTTTCGGAGTCTTAGAATCCCAAATTAATGATTGACGATTAACTCAACAGCTGGAAGAGCATTCAGCGAGCGTGTGCGCACTCTAGCGTAGCCAGTAGGTAACTGACGTCCGTGCTGACGTCACACTGGCGAGACGGCTATTGGTTACCACAAACCTAGGAGAAATCTCAAAAACTGGTTCTCTTCACAGACGGCTATGCTCCCTCCATATATACTCCCTCCACGGGCGTGACACTGACGTCATGTCAAGGATTGCGCTCATTGCAGCCGGTCGCTCCAAAATTATCAAGCATAGCTGATCTGCCTCATACAGCCTGTGCCAACCTGAAATCAGCGTACAAATGCACGAATTCAGCACCAGTTCAGATTTGTCTGTAGATATATTTGCGCGTGTGAGGGGGCCTTAAGTCTTATTGCAACTAACGCTCACCCTCGATGTCCTAAGTTTCCACGAAGCCTGAGTAGTCATCACTTATCCCCGAGTTTCAATCACGAATACCGATTTTCTCACTACCAGCCACGTTATAAAGCCCGCACTGTCGTTTCTTTACGGTAGAATCATAACAAGATCAACGTCATCGCTGGTGTTCGTGACGCTGGAGTCGAGAACTAAAATCTCTGAGCGTGTCATTAATTTGTATCATCACACCCATGTCATGTATAGTTTCCCCGTTCTCGAACTTGCTATTTAACATTGCTATTGAAAAATGCGCGTAAATTTTCAATATTGCCAATGAAAGCAGCACGAGCTACTTTTTGCGTCGTAAAAATTGTTTCTCCAATTTCAGTGTCATGTAAAGCATTATGAATTCACAATTTTACTTCATTATGCTTAAAATTAACACTTTGCTGAGTGCACTTTAAAAATAAAACGCAACAATATAGTCAAAGCTTGATTTGCTGCCTTGGAAAGCAAAGGTCAAGTCATCTCTAAATCTTGGCGTCAATGTCGCAGAAATATTTATAACGCCGTATAATAAAAATCGTGCATTTTGCTTGAAGTATTTGTTAGAATGTACCATATTCATAGTATACCATATATACCATATAATATACCATATACCATAATATACCATAAATATCATATTCACCAAAATTAACGTATTCAGGTTATGATACTTAAACTGTTCAACAAGTACAATCAATGAAGTTCTCTAAGATTTAATTGGTACCAATAAAGGATACGGAACAGAAAAACATCTATATTTCGAAGCCAATTAGTAAATAATGTACAAGCATTTCCATATTTCTTACTCATTCTTACTTTATTCTATGAAGTATCCTGTTGTCCATTTTTTTGGACGACCATTATGCATGAGTTTGAATCCTTCAAGGTAAAATATAAAAAAATTGGTTTCCATTTTGTGCAAATGGAAATCGTTTAAACAATAACGTTAGGCGAAAAAAATTGAATAAAATCTCGTTATTTATGACATTTCTTCTCCCCATGTTCGGACATTTAAATCTTGCTCTTTCTACATTTAAAACGACAGCATGCCTAGGCATGCCGTCTACGCACCACGTGCTTAGACACGACGCCAGTGACCTCACCTAACGTCCACTGCTTCGTGCATGAGGGCAATGGGGGGTTCACCCACACCTCGTCGCCAACAGCAAAACTGGTGTTCTCGCAGCCATCAATCACCCGGAGATTGACATCAAATGGCATTCGAAAGCAGTACTTAAAAATACCGCTCGAAGGGATCGAGCCAGCCTCAGTTTCCTTTCGAGGCGTCACATGGTACCAAAATGTGGCCTCCTTAGGGGAGATACCTCCCCTAGCGGTGATCCTCTTGATCGTCCGGTGATTTCTCTCGACGATCCCTTTGCTACTCGGGCGTAGGCGGCACGGAATCGCAGAAAAATTCCCCACTCATAAGCAAACAGCTCAATAGTCGCTGATCGAAACGCCGTCGAATTTTCCAACAACAATTCATCACACGGCCCTCGCTCAATTACGACCTCGCGTAGATGAGCGACAATGCATGCTGTTGACTCATCCAGCAACCGTCGCCAGATGGCGAACCGCGAGGGTCATCAGTCAACCATGGACAGGTAAAGCTTGGTACCTTAATGGGTTACGTCAACCGCAGCCCGGCGCCATGAAGCTCTCTACCGCAGAAAGACCCCCTCGCTCCACGAGATTCTCCTCCCGCAGAGCGGGATCGATCCGCTGACAAGCCTCGCATCCAGCCAGCTCACGCTTCATCTGCTCTGCGACAGATCCCTACGGATCTTACGACCCAAGTAAAACGTCCGATCGATTCCCAAATGATGTGGCAGATGAGCCGCTCAAATGGCATCCTCGAGACTCTCTCAAGTTGCAAGCACAGCAGACACCTCTGTCACTGCTTCACCAGCATCGCAGTTACTAAGCCACTTCTTAGGTACTCTGGTCATCTGATCGGCTTTGTTTTCGATCGTCAAAACGAAGCGAACAAACACGACAGGACTATGCTCAGCGATCGTCTCTTGAATCACCCCAAGACGTCGCTTCACGAGTATTTCCGCCGCACCCTTCGTGCAAGCACGATTGAGGCCATCGACATTGCTGTCCATCCATGTGACGACGGTCCGGGAATCACTGACGACCGTGAAAGTTCTAAAATCCCAAGCAATCGCCAAATTGATACCCCGCGCAACAGCCTCCAACCTAGCCACATTGATATGAAGACGGTCTGACTATTTTCGGAGCCAATACGCATCCTGTCACGTCATTTTGCATCTCTGTCATAGGGCCTGCAGCATTTCGGTGTAAATTTCCCATCAACCTGAAATTTCAAGTTTCCTGAAATTTATGTTAGAAAATTAGAAACTATTTCATTTTACGTTTGCTAAGCCATTCTAATATTCATCTTACTTATTTCTTGTCGACATTAATGAGCACCACAGCCGTCAGTTCCATGCAGAAGAACGGACGTTTTTTCCATAATTAGGAGTATTTCCTCATCTTTATTTTGTTATTTTTCTCTTTTCTGTACTAATATTTAACGTCCGTATGACAAACATACCCTGAAATACATTTTGTGTGTTCTCCAATATACAGGTTTATAGATGTGAGGGTTGTGCAAAGTTTTTAATGAATTAAATTTTGGCAAACGTTTTCTCGCTATTTCAAAATCATTCTCGAAGATGTTTTAAATCGATTTCGGCTGAGCTGGGAGGGTGGGGGTAATTTAAGCATTTCATTTATTCTTTTCATATTTTTCAGTGCGCTCAGCGCACATTAGCACTGAACTTTCTATTGGAATTAGGTTAAGTAAAGCGAGACACTTGGAGTTTGTATAATATCAGTAACACACAGCAGGACACAGTTTACATCACGAAGGATAGCGGTGGAGTAGGCTCCAGCCAAGCCCGAGAACCATGAGCTCAGTTCTCAACGCAGAGTACTGTCTAAACACATTCTAACACAAGAGCACTGTAACATTATCAGTATTATACACATATACATTCAAGGTGCTACAATAAAGGTTTCAACACTCCTTCTCACATTGAATGTGTGTCAGATGAGACCATTCCTAACTTCGTTCTCAGTCTAGAGAACTTTTCTATGGGCAGGTTCTTGGTAAATATGTCGGCGAGCATTTCGTCGGTAGGGCAATACACTACGTCTATGTCTTTGTTACTTACAAGATCCCGTACATAGTGAAACGTTATTTCGATGTGCTTGCTCCTGCCATGATATTTAGGATTGTTGGCAAGACAGATGGCTGACTGGTTGTCTTCGTTTGTACGGTGGTTAAATGATCACAGAGAGTAGCTTGGCGGTAAGTTTATTTAGGTAACCAGATGTCGTTGGCACAGGAGGACATGAGATAAGAATGAGCACCTCAAACTGAGCAAGCACGGCTTATATAGGGTGCGAGGCATCCAGACGTCAAGATTGAATACAGAATGAATACAGACATAGACGGCAATACTCGCACATTGCACCCCCCATCGAACCTGAAGGGAGCCATAACCCCAAAATTAACACGGTTAAACAACTCAAGAATTCGTAGAATTAACGGAAGCCGTGGAACAAGGTAACACGCAGTCAAAAAATTAAAGTGATAAGTGTGATAAGTGTAAGGGAAAGTTAACGCTAATAATTTTAACAACCGTCTCGCTTTAAACCTTTTTTACATTAAACTACGTTAAACGTCTCGCAAGTCATTCCATTAAAAAGTTATAAAGTGTCCTAAACAATCTTACCAATACACCAACCAAGCATTATTGTAGCTATCGGCAAAAAAACAAGCAAAAACAAGGGCAGCTAAGCGAAACAATAAACATGTAGCCCTGTTCGTAGTTAACGTGAAAAAAAACTCTATACATTATGGTTAAAAACCTTAACTTAAATAAACGCACAGTAAAAGTAGATAATGAAGAACCGTCTACATTAGCCACTGATTAAAAAAAATTCAAAAGCGAACCTAAACGCAACTAAACTTAAATGTTACGAAAATAAGTAATCATGCCAGAAATCAAAAGAGAAAATTTAAGTCGCAAAAAAAACATCTTAATTAAAGAAAAACGATCGCTATTACCATTAGCACACTAATTATTAATATTTATAATAAAACGCAAAGCAAAAAAACACTATAAAGTAAATTTTCAGAAATACAACGAAAAATTTACGCACCGCTAAACACCAAAAAAAACAAATCAGAACAATTCATTTAACCAAAATGTTTAACCCTTTTAATAAACATTAAATGGTTGACACGTTATTTCCGCAAACATCCAAAAAAAAAACAAATAAATCTTCAAACCCTTACACATAAGATTATACCGGTTATAGAGAAGATATATAAAAAAAATAAGTGATTAATTTCTAAAAGCAAATAGCAAAAGCAATAACCCAGCAAAGCAAAAGCACACAACTAACTTACCGTGCATTTAAATCTCAGCACGCCGACAGCAGTAAGGATTACAATAAAAAAACGCCACATCTTATTGTGTCAACATGACCAAGGGAAAATCAATTCAATTAAAAACAAATTCCGCAAATTACACATCAAACATTACCGCAATTCAATCACATGTTAAATACATGGGAATAATTGGGAAAAAATGTTGAAAAACAACCAACTATAGTTTAAACACACCGCTTTTAAATTCAAATAATTCAATTAAATGCCTAAACGAAATAATTAAGAAATTGTAAGGAGTTTTACGCGTCGACATTAAAAGATCATACAGCAAACTTAAACTTAAGATTACATGGTCAAGATTACATCAAACACAAGTATGCTGAAACGAACACATTTTCATTTTTCGCATTTTTCCTGCGACACGCATTTTTTCACCCAAACTTCACGCTAATATTTCAACCGCGCTAAAAAACTAAAATAATTAATTTTCAACTTTTCACCCCTTTCATAACCAATTTTTTCAATCAAATTTTCAATTTTATCGAGTTCGAAATGTTATCAAATTTCACGCTGCGCACTTACAGAGGGACAGGGACGGCCATGGCGTCCTGCGTCCCGGGGACGTCCCGCTCGCCCTACGTTTATTACTACGAGATCCCGGGCGACGTTAAAGATCACTGGTCCTGATTTAGCCTTGGTAGCCTCCCTCTTGTTAACGCACGAGTAAAATCCTCGCGCTGAGCGATTGTCAAAATTTTGACTTGCTTTTTGAGATGGTACACGATGGTCGCTAAACCCATCGTCGACAAGATGAGTATCATCAAGGCAATATCCGTGACATTGTCGGGTAATAGCTCCATTTTCGTAACGGAGTTGTCCCTTATCCAATTTTCGTTGATATTGCTGCTTTGGGTTGATATAGCAGTGACCAAAGTATCTACATCGATTGTAGATTCTGCGTTTCCCATGATGCGCCTCGCCCACCTGAAAATGAAGGATACAGAACCGATTAGCATGACCGAAATAAACAAAAGAAATTAAACTACAAACATAAAATTTTATATCAGAACTCGGAGGCCTGATAATAATCATTAATCACCCATGATAAATCTCGAATAAAAAGTAAATCCTATTCGTACCGACCCCTAGGGTATTGACTCCTCAGTCGAGAAGCCACCAGTCTAAGAATTTAATTGAATTATGCTGATCACCGAACATTCTAGCTGAACTAAAATAGCACTGTGAGATACCGCCGCAGCGTCAAATCAACCCATCTCACAGAGTGAACTGCAACCTCAGCGATTGCATTGAGCAGTCGAAGAATTCACTCAATATTAAAAATGTCAATTCAGCGACACTTTCAGACAATGAATTTAACGTTGTAAGCGAATTTGGATCAAGCAAATAAAGCGACTTAGAGACAAGGGTTATCAACCCTCAAGGTTAAAAATGGATAGTTACACATTCCTTTTAACCTCAGGCTAGTGATGCAAAAAAACGGTTTTATTTGATTGCGGTTTTTTTTGCAAAAAAAAACGTGTTTTTTGTGTTTTTTTTTGTTTTTTTGTTTTTTTTTGCACACCTAAATTTTGTTGAGTATATGTCTGGGTTTTTTTTGGGGGGGGACCTAAAATATATTAATATCCATGTTGTTTAGTTATTTTATTGTTATAAAAACATCAAAAAGAAACCATACAGTAAAACTGGTGGCAGATAACCCACAATTATCTAGAGGCGTCTAAGAGGAACAGTAGGAGCCACAGAACTTATATTGATGGAGTCAAAATTCAGCGCTTACTATCTCTACTATGTCTGATTTTATTTTTATGTGACCAAAAAATCAGACTTTGCAGAGATCATAAGCTCTGAATTTTGACTCCATCAATATAAGTTCTGTGGTAAGTTCTGTGGCTCCTGCTGTACCTCTTTGACTCCTCTAGGTAATTGTGGGTTATCTGCCACCACTTATACTGTATGGTTTCTTTTTTATGTATTCATTACAAAAAAATGACTAAAAACATAGATATTAATATATTTTAGGTGACCAAAAAAATATGCTGTTTTTTTTAAAATATGTTTTTTTTACAAAAAATTCTGACTAATAAAAATGAATATTAATATATTTTCTGGTACCAAATATAACCATGCTGTTTTTTTACAAAGAATCATGACCATAAAACAATATAATTTTATGTGACCTAAAAAGCCCCATGCAGTTTTTTTTTAAAATGTTATTTTACTAAAAAATCATGACTGAAAAAATATGAATAATATATTTATAAGACCGGAAAAATGTTTCTGTACTAAAAAATCATGACTAAAAAACATGAATATATATATGACACCTAAAAAACCCCATGCTGTTTTTAAAAAATGTTTTTTTACAGACAATGATGTATAAGAAAACCTGGATATGAAAATATTTTATGCGACCAAAAAACCATGCTGTTTTATTTTATATATTTTTCATAAAAAATTGTATCGTAAAATCATGTATATTAACATATTTTATGTTACCAAAAAATTTTTTTTTTTTCATTTTTTTTATTAAAATATTATTTATTTTTTGGTCACGACTTCTTTGTAAAAAAACACCCCCTCAGGGGGATACAATTATTGTATCTATGGGAACTAGCGCTCCCGGGGGGACAATGTGAGGGCCCAAGCTGAGAGTTAGGTAGGCCTCCTTTTTGTTGAAATAAAATGTTTTTGTTATGTTGAGGACCACCTTTTTTCGGTTCACTGCTGTCCTGTTTTTCAGCACCTACTACTGTCTTCTTCAACTTTGATCTTGTTTCATAATCTTCCTTCCTCTCTTTGGAGCGCATTTGTTGCTGGGTAGGGAGGCTAAAACTAACGACTAATCTAATATGTAAAAAAAACATGGATATTAATTTATTTTATGTGAACAATAAACCATGCTTTTTGAAAAAAAAAATTTTTTACAAAAAACACGAGTTATTAATTTTTATCTGACCAAAAAAAACATGGCCTTTTAAAAACCAAATTTTTTCACAAAAAGTCATCAATATCCATGTTTTTTATTCATGATTTGTTTGGTAAAGAAAACATGCTTGAAAAAAACCAGCATGATTTTTTTTTTGGCACATAAAATATATTAATATCCACATTTTTTAATCATCATTTTTCTGTAAAAAAAAATGTTGTTCAAAAAAAACAGCATGGTTGTTTATGGTAATATAAAGTATATTAATATCCGTGTTTTTTAGTCATGACTTTTTTGTAACAAAGATACAGATTAAGATTATAAGATTATAAGATAGTTTAAGCCTCCCTAACCACTACAAAAATAGAGCGTATCGAAGAGAGGAAGGAGGAAGGCACCATTTAGTATGGAAATAAGAAAATGAGGAATCTACGCTGAAAGGGCATAGAAACAGTAAGATGAGAAAGAAGATCATGAAATAAGATAAATGTTGAAGAAGAAAGTCAGAGGTGCCGAAAAACAGGACAGTAGTGAACCGAAAAAAAGGTGGTCTTCAGCATAACAAAAAACATTATATTTCAACAAAAAGAAGGCCTACCTAACTCTCAGCTCGGGCCCTCACATTTTCCCCCTGGGAGCGCTAATTCCCATAGATACAATAGTTGTATCCCCTGAAGAGTTTGTAACAAAAACATTCAAAAAACATCTTGGATTTTTTGATCACATACTCGTAAGATATATTAATATCCATTAGAACCGTACCAGGTCTTAGAATAAAATATCCACAAAGAATCTATTCACTCTATAAAACCATTCGGAGACTAGCTCCATCCTCAGTAAGTCATTCAGTCAAATGTTTTTCAAAGGAACAGTGAAAATTCACTGTCCATTTCACCAAATTTTACTGATGACTGAGGATGGAGCTGGTCTCCGAAAGGTTTTATGGAGTGAATAGATTCTTTGTAGATATTTTATTCGAAGACCTAGTACAGTTCTAATGAACATGATTTCAATATTAACAGCATTCTTTGTTTATAAGTTTCTGGAGACAATTCGAATAAAGAAAAATAACTTTCCTGATATTTATATCCGTGTTTTTTTAGTCATGATTTTTTAAAAATGTTTAAAAAAACAATTTTTTTGGTCCCATAAAATATAATAGCCATGTCTTTTTAGTCAAGATTTTTCTGTTAAAAAACAATGTTTTAAAAAACAGCATTGGATTTTTAAGGTCACGTAATATATTAATATCAATGGTTTTTATTCATAATTTTGTATAAATAACATGTTTTTTTTAAAAAACAGCATGGTTTTTTAGTCACATCTTTATCAATGACCATAAGTAAAGATATGCTATTATAACACACCATTTTGGGAGTTAAAGGTCATTCACATGTATTGTAAAATAAATGAAATATCAAAGCATGAAACTGCAGAAAATGAAAAATTTCATAAAACCATGGAAAACCATCAATTAAGAAGTATGCTGTTTTATTTTGTAATATGACATGAAAACAAATAATGTAATGTGGTTCTTTTTCTTGCTGAGTTATTTTCAGACAAAATATTAAAAAAAAAAATATCCACGTTTTTTTTGGCCACATTTTTTTTTTAAATGTGTTTTTTTTTTAAAAACCGCATGTTTTTTTTTTGAGTCACATCTCTACCTCAGGCTAACATCAAACATTATGCCAAATCAAATTAGAACAACGCGGTACAAACAATTGTAAACATGCCACAGAAAATATAATATACGGGTTACTGAGAATATTATGAAACACAGCAAAACGCAGCAAATCTCCTTAACCTATGATTATTAACCTTAACGCAATAGTTAAACAAGGGTAACGTAGTAAATCCTACTCGTCGAATCGTTGCGCCGTCAAACGTTAATGTATGAACGTAGCAGAAGGAATTTGTCATTTTAACTCACAGTTTAACGTTCCTCAAGGGTAACAAATGATTAAGGTTTCTCTTATAAATTTTGGACCCAATTTTGACCTCAGCCCAATTACGCTTGACCTTTTGAACCACAGCCTGACCCATCCAAGTAAGCTCTAGTTTATGTTTTTTTTCGTGATTTTTCAAAAGAACGCGATCGCCCACATGTATGTCCTTATTACGTCGCTTGATGTTTCTGTATAAATTTCTCTCTGTCGTATTATTTATGATTAAATTCCTAATATTTTCCACCGTCCGGGCGGCTTCCCTTGCCCGAAAGTTCACCAAATCCAATTCCTCATCATAACTATAAGTTACAGAATCAAAACTCTCGGATTGGTAGTATGCACACGTATCACGATTAAACATTACGTAACTAGGGGTTTCGCCCAAGGTAGAATTCAATGCGTTGTTCAATGCATTCTCAACAACTTCCAGCAATTGATCCCATTCTGCATGAGGAAGTGTGTTCACATATAGTTTTAACAGGTTTGTTATTTTTTTGTTGTTACGCTCTACTATAGCGTTGGAATGAGGACTGTACGCCAATACTTCCTTTTTTGCAATGGCGTGCATTTTAGCGAATTGCTTGACCGCCAATGATTTAAATTCCAAGGCATTATTCGAAATGAGAGTTTTGGGAAATCCTAACAACGAAAAACAGTTACTCAAACATGAAATTATCGTCTCCGTACGACGATTAGCAATCGCATACAACCTACAAAACCTGGAAAATAGGTCGATAATGACCAATATATGTTTATTGTCATTATCTGTAACCCTTAGTGGTCCAAGGAGGTCCATTGATACAACTTCAAATGGTTCTTTCGCTATCGGACCGGTCAAAATTTTAATTGGAACAGAAGGTCTGGCTTTAATTAACTTACATACTTCACAATCTTTTACAAAGTTCCTCACAATTGTTTTTTCCAACTGATTATAATATTTAATTTTAAACTTGAATAAAGTGTGCACGTCGTCTGTATGATACATGCTGTGAATCGCTAAAATAGCTTTACCCATCAAGGATTTAGGTACCACTGCTGTTAGAATTGTACTAGGTCTATTGTCAATTTGTCTACGTCGATACAGAATGTCATTTAGAATTAAAAAATTTTGTAGGTCTGGAATATTCGAAATACTATCACGCAGTAAAGCGTTTTTTACTTCTATGCAGAAAGGGTCTTTGTTCTGTTCGTCAATAAATTCTTTTATAGTCCAAGAAATTTCTTCTTCCTTTGGAACATAGTCTAGCAGCGCGGGTCGCGCGTCTTTGTTTGCTGCGCCGTCAGCATTGACTTTAGGCGGGTCAACTACCTCATGTCTAGTCATGCCCTTGTTTCGTGATCGGGTCTCCACAATACAGACATCTGAATCGAATGCACATTCCAGAGTATCACAACGCTCTAGTTCTTTAATGTTTAATTTCTCGTTGTTTATAGGTAATCTACTCAAGTAGCCAGCTACTACATTTTCCTTGCCGGGTAAATATTTTACCACGGGTTCGAATGAATGAACGCTAATACACCAACGCGCCATATTAGTATCTTCAGAAAGTTTTTTAGCAAAAAGTGGCGCCAAAGGTCGATGGTCTGTGTAAACCCGGACAGGGTATCCAGTAATTAAATATTTAAAATGTTTTAAAGCCGAAAAAATTGCGAAGAATTCCTTCTTAGTAGTAGAATATCTTCTCTGGCTTGAATTAAGGTTCTTACTATAATAAGCCACAGGTCTTAGAATTTGATCGCTTGAGTCATCTGTCTGCATCAGGACCGCCCCAATTCCCGAGTTAGACGCGTCTGTAAAAACGTGAAAGTCCTTTGTATAGTCAGGATGTCTTAGGACTGTGTCAGAAATCAGAGACGATTTAATAAAGTCAAAACTCTTTTGGCACTCGTTGGTCCACGTATAGTCAACGTCTTTTCTTAAAAGATTGTATAAAGGGTACGCTACCTCAGCAAAATTAGGTAAGAAATTACGGAAATAGTTTGCTAACCCTAAGAACTGTTGTAATTCCTTAACATTGATCGGCGCTCGGCAGTCTTGCAATTTCTGCGAATATTTACATTTAATACCATCGGCGGCAATAATGTGACCTAAATACTCGATTTCTTTTTTGAAAAAGTGACATTTCTCAAGTTTTAATGACAAATTACCGGATCGCAGCATCTTAAGAACGATTTCTAAATCAGCCAAATGCTGACTTTTATTTTTTGAAAACACCAATATATCGTCCAGAAAGACGAAAGCTAGTTTACCCAGAATGGGTGCAAGGGCAGAGGTCATCACCCTTTGAAATACTCCCTGTGACGTACTCAGTCCAAAAGGGACTCGACAAAAGTGAAATTTCCGATAATTAATGCTGAAGGCAGTGAATTTTCTACTCTCTTGTTCTAATTCAATTTGATGAAATGCCGAGCGAAGGTCTAAATTAGTAAACCACGCGTTACCTCCCAAGGTCGATAATATTTCGTCTATCCTAGGTATCGGATATAAATTTTTAACTAGTACCTTATTTAGTGCACGAAAGTCGATTACGGGACGAAGGTCCCCGCCTTTTTTCTTAACCACGATGACAGGAAAATTGAAGTCTGAACTAGAATCTTCGATTATCCCCTGCGCGAGCATGTCATCTGTTATTTTCATCACCTCTTCCTGATATTTGTGGGGAATGCGATAAGGAGCTAAATTTAGTACCGGAGCATCCGGTTTCAACTGAATTTGGTGCCTCATAATATTTGTAACACCTATAGTCTCTCCTTCCAGAGTAACTACATCTCGGAACTTATTCAATAAATTAATTAACGGTAACTGTATGTCCTCTTCATTACATGAAACGTCTTCTTTCGTTAAAGCACGTCGTACAACTTGCTCTCCAACTTTTGACACACCTACTCCTGCACCTACTTGTGCATTAACTCCCAACTCCTCGTCACAAACGAGAATTTCACGTCTACCGCGAGCGTCAGCATCCAACCCAAGTTTTCTTTTAGCCATGGCTTTCTTTCCACCACCAGCCGAGACAACCTGCATCGTATCCAACACCGCGTTAGAATTTACTTCAACATTATGAGCGTCTCTGAGTGCTGTTTCAACACTTGTTAAATACATCTCGATCTCAATATCATCTGCTGCAATTAATTCAATATTGCAAAACATCATATTCTCACTTAAATGAACAGCCTCTTCATTTGAATTTAGAATCATCACCGGCACCACGCTGTCGTCCTCTACACGAACAATTGCTTCCGCTATAAGAGCACCACTATCAAGGCATCTTTTCAAAATCATATACTCTCCTGGAGTTGCTTTCTTGATAAAACCGTACACTATTTTTATCGAGTTACTAGGCACTTCCACTTGAGGGCAATGAACTATCAACTGCCTCGGACACTGTGACGCCTCAGCCACAGCGGGAATTTTTTTCTTCTCTCTGCAGTTATTTTTTTCTGACAGGTGACTGACCCTGTCTCTCTTTATTGCAATAGCAACATCAGATATCAAACAGTCGCTGTTCACAATTTTTTCATCATTACTTCTCTGCTTAGCACAGGCTCCATGTTTAACTCACAAAAGGGAATTGAGATACCATCCCAAAGTAGTGTTTTATCTTTAAAATTTATGATGGCATCCTTCAAAACATCGCGACCTAGAATTAGGTCATATTGGAATTTCACTTCCTTGACGATCAGTGCACTTGTTTTAATTACTCTGTTAGTACCTGGAATTGCAATAGACAACTCTACCTCACCGTTGACGTTACTTTTACCGTTAATGCCTCTTACTGTTAAACGGCTCGGCTTAACTTCTTCGTTCAAATTTTTAACCTGCCTGTAACTTATGAGGCATTTTTCTGAACCGCTGTCAAGCAAAGCACTTAAATACTGGTCATTGTTCTTTATGATTATTGTAGGTTTGTTGCAATCTTTAAACGCAACCAACCCAGCGCCTTTTTTCTTGCAGTTTCCTTTTACGACACTAACGGAAAAATAGGCTTCAACTGCTATGCTTCGTTCTTGTCTATCCGCAAGCTCTTCGTCTTGCAATAATTTGTACCTATTTTCACATTTAAACAAGGGATCAATGAAGGATTTGGTTGTCTCGGTGGGATCAATGAATGATTGGTTTGTCTCGGTGGTATCTGGACTTTCGGTCACGGCTGCAAGATTAACGAGGGTGCTGCCAACCTCGGGCTCAATCAAATTCAAGTTCCTCCTGCTACCTCTACCTGTTCCTAATTTTCGCTTAAAAAAATCACCTGACTCGGCTTCCGCCCAATGAACTTCACTCTTACCGCGCGTTGTGCCACCTCTATTTACATTGCCACCGCGTAAATAAGCCTTATAACTACGTATTTCAGTTCCCGTTGCTCTACAATTTTTTACCGTATGGGTTCCACCACACGCAAAACACCCTCTCGAAAACTGAAGTCTCTGGGGTCTGCACTCGAAATGTCCAACAACCGAACATGATGTGCAAAATGGAACCCCTCGTTTTTTCATCGCATCATACTTGGAATAATGTCCTGAAGCCTGACCAGAAACACTATAACTATTATTATCTGTTCTCATCATATTACATTCCAACGATCCATTTCCTCGATCTCCTACGTAACCACTAAATTCTCTCGCTCTACCACGAGGATTTTTCAATCAGGGCCTAGGGGTGATCCTTCGTATTCCTGAACGGTAGTTCCTACGGTAGTTTCCTACACTCCCATAGAACACTTCACTCTCCGGAAAAGATCTGGTGCTTCAAAGCATTCGTCAAATTCACTGGTTATAACCATTGGTTCCACAGTACCAAAATTTAGATCACTGAGTAAGTGATTCAACCAGACAGCCTCTTGAGCCGCACCGGCAAGAGCAACGTATTCAGCTCCTGCAGTTGAGAGGGCTACACAAGTTTGTTTGTTAGATCTCCACGTAATTACCGAATTACTGAGGGTGAAACAGTAACCAGAGGTAGACTTGCGGTCATTTTTATCACCAGCCCAGTCAGCATCGGAATAACCAATGCAAGTATCAGAACATTTGCTATACAAGAGACCTAGTTTAGAGGTGCCTCTCAGGTACCTGAATATTCTCTTAACACACATCCAATGCTGTTCAAGAGGTTTGGAGCTGTATTTAGCAACATTATTCACTGCGAATGCAATGTCAGGTCGAGTTCTGGTTGATAAATACAAAAGGCTACCTACAGCACTTTGATAAGTGGCAGGGTCAAATTCGACATCATTTGGGGAACATATCGGATTTACATTTACGTCAGCGGGAGTTGCAACAGGTTTACAATTATCAAAGCCAAATTTTGACAACAAAGCCCCAGTGTACGCAGTTTGATTTATGACAACATTGTTTTTAAATTGTACAACACTTACACCTAGGAAGTAACTCAGCACACCAAGATCTTTCATTTGGTATTGGGAAGAAAGACTCATCTTTATTTGATTTATTTCGTCACCAGACTCAGAAGCAATTATTAGATCGTCTACATACACCGCCACAATACACAGTTTCTTCTCTTGAACACGAGTGTATATACAAGCATCACTCTTAGATTGTACAAAACCCAATTTCTTCAAATAGCTATCTAGTGTAGTATTCCAACACTTAGGAGCTTGTTTTAGTCCGTAGAGCGATTTTTGTAGTTTACACACAAGGTTTTCTTTGCCTTTGACAATAAAACCGTCAGGTTGAACCAGGTAAAGTTCTTCCATCAGTTCTCCATTAAGAAAGGCTGTTGCAACGTCCATGTGATGGACTTGCATGTTGCATTTGGCAGCCAAAGCAATTACTGTCCTGACAGACTCAAATCGAACCACGGGACTGAAGGTCTCGTCGTAGTCAATGCCATATTTTTGTGAGTAGCCCTGAGCCACAAGGCGAGCTTTGTAAGAGCAAATGCTCCCGTCGGGTCCGGTTTTTCTTTTAAAGATCCACTTTGATTTGATAGGTTTTTTGTCATTAGGACACTCTACAAGAGGCCATACTTTGTCTTGATTTATAGACTCCATCTCATTCTCCATAGCTGTTTCCCATAGTTTTGCTTCTGGTCCACTGAGTGCTTCTTGAACACAAGATGGTATATCAAGCTCATTTCTCATTAAATACACTCATTCACCAAACCTATCAGGAGCCCGTCGATACCTGGCTGATTGTCTAGGCTCCACTCCCTCCATCCCAGCATCAAACTGTCTATGCTCCACCCCTCCCTCAGAGTCTTCTGGTTCTGGATCCTGAGGAAGAAGAGTAAAATTACCATCATTTACTTCTGAAAGCTCCTTCTCAATTGGCATCTGCTGAGATTCATTGAACATAACGTCTCTACTCAAAAATATCCTTCTGCTGCTTATGTCATACAGACGATATCCCTTGGATCCACTTCCATATCCTACAAGAACACACGGTTTAGATTTTGGATCAAGTTTTTCCCTCTCATCTTTGGGGACATGAGCGTACGCACTGCAGCCAAAGGTTTTGAGGTGCTGTACATTGGGCTTGTGTCCATTAAGGGCCTGATAAGGGGTCATATCATTCAATGCACTAGCAGGGCTCCTATTTTTGACATACACGGCAGTTGATATAGCTTCACCCCAGAATGATTTTGGTAACTTTGAACCAGACAGCATAGCTCTGACAGAGTCAAGAAGAGTTCTATTCATTCTTTCTGCAACTCCATTTTGTTCAGGCGTCTTAGGCACAGTTTTTTCATGGATAATTCCTTCCCTTTTTAGGAATTGTTCAAAGTCATTAGAGATGTATTCCCCACCGTTATCGGAGCGCAGGATTTTAATTTTGTGATCATAGTGATTTTCTACCAAAGATTTGAACTCCTGAAACACTTTAAAAACATCACTCTTATGTTTGATAATGTACACCCAAGTATACCTGGAGTGGTCGTCTATGAAGGTTACAAAGTACCTTCCACTCCCAAGTAATATGGGATTAAGCTTGCCACACACATCACTGTGAATTAGTTCTAAGGGTTGGCGTTCCCTTTTGTGATTTGATTTGGGGAACGGAAGCCTGTGATTTTTACCATCACAACAGTTTTCACAAAAAATGTTATCTCCACTCACAGAACAATCAAAACCTTTAACAAGATTCTTAGTGGCCAATTTCTTAAGATAATTGAATCCTAGATGACAGAATCGTTTATGCCACAGAATTTCATCAGAGGAAACGTTCATGCATTTAGCAGCTGAATTAAGGGTGCAATTAAGTTTATACAATTTTCCTACTTTACTGCCTAAGGCAGTTAGTTTGTGGTCTTTATTTACAATCTTACATGAGCTTTCGTCAAAGTAAACTGAGTTTCCATTTTCTGTAACCTGAGGCACAGAAAGTAAATTGTAGGCTAAGCCAGGTACATACAAGACATTCTTAACAACACAGGTATCTACTAGACCTTTAGGCAACAACACCATAACTTCAACATCACCTCCACCAACACCTTGCAAGTTTCTACCATCACCAACTTCAATGTTAATTGGACTAGATGGCTCATTCATACAGGAAAAATCATTCCTATTATTAAACATGTGTGCTGTTGTACCAGAATCAATTACCCAACAATTATTGATATTTATCACAGACAATGCACTGATATAATTGGTTTTACCTGCTACAAAATTTTTCTGGTCTTCTGTGTGGTTCCCATCTTCTTTCTTCAACTTTTCTTGATAGATCCAGCCCTTGGCGCGTAGGTTTCCCATTTTTCCACATTCGAAACATCTTGAGTTTTTCAATTTGGAGGTCACAAGGGATTTTTCACTGAAGTCTGAAGCACTTTGGTTTTTCAGTTTTGCTTCTTCATTCAGAAGACGCTCTGTCACAATATCCCATGACGGTAGTTTTTCATGAGCTTCCAGTGCAGTCACGAATGTGGAGAAGTGGTCGGGAAGTGACGACAGCAAGATTATTACACGACTTTCTTCATCAACAGCGTCATCAATCCCACTCAAGGACTCAAATATTTCGACAAATGCTTTGAGATCAGTTTGTAAGTCTTGGTCTTCTTTTAGTTTCATGTTGTAGAGTCTTTTGCGTAGTCTGAACTTGTTAGACCAAGTTTTCTTTCGGAATGTATCTTCAATTTTGTGCCACAGTTGCACAGGGTCAGTAGGATCACCCAATAAATACATTTGACTCGTTTCTACACCAAGCACAATTTTTGCAAGTGCACTGTCACGGCTTTCTTCAAATTTTCTTAGAGCAGTCTCGTCCGTAGTCTGTGGCATGGTTTCCGTTCCTCGAACCAAGTTCCACAATTTTCTTTCATCAAAAGCATCTTCATTTGCAGCTTCCACGTAGGATAGTTTTTATCATTAAGAGCCGTGAGGCAGTTCTTAGCACTTTCACTCACGGAGCCTGCCATGTTTCTTTCTCTTTCACTATTTCTGTCTCACACAGTACTAACAGATCACCACCGTCTGTTCTCGCTGTCCCGGGCTGTTTTTCGCTTCTGGACTTAGGATAACCTCACTGGATGTTGCTTCATCGGAAGGTTGTGTGGGCCCATAACCTATTGGAATTAGGTTAAGTAAAGCGAGACACTTGGAGTTTGTATAATATCAGTAACACACAGCAGGACACAGTTTACATCACGAAGGATAGCGGTGGAGTAGGCACCAGCCAAGCCCGAGAACCATGAGCTCAGTTCTCAACGTAGAGTACTGTCTAAACACATTCTAACACAAGAGCACTGTAACATTATCAGTATTATACACAAATACATTCAAGGTGCTACAATAAAGGTTTCAACACTTTCAAATCGAAAAAACTCTAAATTTCCGTAATTAAAATTATCACTTTCGACCATTGTTTAATCTACCTATACGTGCAAAATTTTGTATATATGCGCCACTTGATGTGATATCCAGGCAACAATGTTACTCCATTTTATTCCATGTACACATGTCCGTATAATGCTGAAGAGTTGTGTTGTTTCTTGACTGTAATCTGAGTTTTCTTAAAAATTTCTATGAAGAAATTAAACACCAGTTTATCTTTACGTTTTTCGAAGTCTTCTTTTCCTTTTAGTTATTTTTTTCGAATAATTTCTTAGGATTACAGTGAGCTCAGCTATCATGTCGTAGATGATAGGTTGTTTTTTACCTTTTGATTTTATAGATGTATTTTTTTCTTATATTCATTTTCAATAAGTGTATATATATTAATTTGTGTGTGTACGTATGTAGGTATATATATATATATATATATATATATATATATATATATATATATATACATGTTTCTATTTCATTTCTTTACGCGAAAACCATCCGGTTAATAGATTTTATTGCACTAGCGAAATGATTCAAAAATAGATCTATCACTTCCCCAGAGGGCGATTCTGTGAATCGGAAAAATGACATATACAGTTAATGAAATAACGCGCAATTTGAGCATATGAATCGTGGTAAAATTATCTTTCTGTCCGCATGTTGTACAAACCATGAATTTTGATGTTGAGTATATGTTTGTTTACGCATTTATGCCAAAATTTTGTAGATATTTGTCAATCACGAGTGATAACCGGCTTACACTGTATCTCCATTTTATCCCATGTACCCATGTCCTCATGATGTTGCAGAGAATATCGAGAAGATATGAAATATGTTTTTTGTTGTTGTTCCTCGACGGCAACTTGAGTTTTCTTAAAATTTATTTTAGGAAATTAAAAAAACCATTTCATTTATACATTTTTCGAAGTCTTTTTTATTCCTTATATTATAGAGTGGATAGCCCTACACTAGAGCACAGCGTAGGTTCCACATAGACACCACATAGTTATAGTACTGAACACAATACAATGCAATGACACAGCAAGTTAGGTAAATAGTTCACTCACCTCTTGGATACCTTAACTTTATACTCAAATGTCGGTACTGTGGCTAGTGAGGTTAGAGCGGAGATAGACGGGAAAGGTATAGAATAGAGTAGAATAGAATTATTACATTAGTTTAGAACTTAAGAAGTTAGATACTAACCACAGTATGGTAATTATTTACACACTCGGTCAACATGTACTTGTTGTTGAATCCGAGGCCAATAGCAGACTGACTTGCGAGTGTTGCTCTCTCGAGCGTTGCCAACTTATGGTCTCTCTAACTAGAACTTACACTACTCGCTATATTACACCCCTCCCTCCTTAATTAGAAACCCTCCCCCTGTATCCCCAGTCCCCTTATTCAATATAGTCAATCCTAAAGGTCCATTCTCACCACAGGCTTCCGAGCCCGGGTAGACCTGCGTGAGATGTTAGCACTTGGAGGCTCGTGCATCCTAGCCTCCTGGGTGGGAGTCGGGTAATCAGGTGTTCCGGTGTCAGGTTCATTGGTCGGAGGTGGTGGGTATGAATTTTGAGCAGGTTGTGGAAACACGATGGTTTCCTCCGTAGGTTGTTCCAAGGGTTCAGGGATGGTGTTCGAGCAGGTAATAACTTGGTCCTGGTGTCGACGAACGACCTCTCCCCCCTTCAGTTGGCACTTGTAGGATACCGGGCCTGTTTTCTCAATGGTGGTAGCAGGGGTCCATTTTGGGGAACCCGGCGTGTATTGACGGACCATCACAGGAGACTCCGGCGGAATATCAACCGCGCGAGACCCTGGGTGGTATCTTTTCTGAGCGTCCTGGCGTTGAGCAACTTTGGACGCGATTGCTTCTGACGGCCAAAGCAGATCAAGACGAGAGCGAACTTTTCTGCCTAACATCAGTTCGGCGGGCGTAACACCTGTTGTCGTGTGGGGTGTCAGCCGATAGTTGAACAGAAACCTGTCTAGTGCTAGGCGTAGGGGTTCCGTTGACTTTCGTATATTCTTCTTGAAAGTTTGTACCATGCGCTCTGCCAGTCCATTAGTTGAAGGGTGGTATGGTGCGCTCGTAATATGTCGCATACCACATGCCTTCACAAATTCTTGGAATTCAGCCGATGTGAAACACGTTGCATTGTCAGAAACAATTGTTACTGGAAATCCAAATGTAGCAAAAGTGTGTTTCAGGCACGAGATCGTTTCGCTAGAGGTTGTAGTAGATGTGGGAAAAATTTCAACCCACTTAGAGTGTGCATCCACGATCACTAGATAGTATTTTCCATCCATTGGGCCCGCGTAGTCAATGTGTATGCGATGCCAAGGCTTCGCAGGCCATTCCCACGGATGGAGTTCAGCTTTCGTTGGTGCAGCTCGAGTGCTCAGGCACTCGCTGCATGACTTAGTCGTTTCTTCTAGATCTTTGTCCAGCAGCGGCCACCATACATAGCTGCGAGCTAACTCCTTCATCCTGGATGATCCAGCATGGCCAGAGTGCAGTTCGTCCACAATGGCTTGTCTGAGAGCTTGGGGTACAATAATTCTTGCTCCCCAGAGCACACAGCCATTTTGTGTGGACAATTCGTCTCGCCTCCTAGTATACGGAGCGAGATCAGGGTCACCAATTACCGTCGAAGGCCAGCCTACTTGGCAGTATTTGTATACCTTTGAAAGTACTGGGTCCCTTAGGGTGCCGTCGCGGATGTGGGTGCTGGTGACTGGAGCTGACTCGAGGAAATTTACTAAGGACGTCCATTCCGCAGGAATAGGTGTGGCTTCCTCGGGAGTTGTCAAAGGTAGACGACTGAGAGCATCAGCTGTGCCCAACAGCACGCCGGACCGGTGACGCAAGGTGAACTTGTAGGACTGCAGTAGTAAAGCCCACCTTTGAATGCGCCCGGATGCCATCGGAGGAATGCTTCTACCCGGATCAAATAGTCCTAACAAAGGTTTGTGGTCCGTAACCACAGTGAAATCCTGTCCCCACAGGTAGCAATGAAATTTTCGAAGTGCGAACACCATAGCTAGGGCTTCTTTCTCAGTTTGAGAGTAGTTGCGTTCTGTTGCTGTTAGAGTTCGGGAGGCAAAATAGGCGGGGCGTTCAATCCCATCAATAAGGTGACACAGCACCGCTCCCACACCATACGCACTACTGTCCGCCACTACCACTATGGGGTTCTGAGGGTCAAAATGGACTAGAGTCTGAGAGTCCAGGAGGGCTTGTTTAGATTTCTGGAAGGCTCTCTCCTGACTTGCATCCCATTTCCAAGGGGTTTTGTCTCTCAGTAAGGTATTTAGGGGCTCCAGCATAGTTGCAGATGATTTTAGAAATTTCCTATAGAAATTCAGCAGCCCAAGGTAGGCTCTCAGTTGAGTTACATTAGTAGGGGCTGGTGCATTCTGGATTGCTGCTACCTTCTCTGCAGTGGGGTGCAATCCATCCTTGTCAATTTGGTATCCAAGGTAGGATACCTGTGGCACTCCAATTTGGCATTTATCCATTTTTAGTTTTAGTCCTGCCTCCTGTAGTTTAGATAAGACTTGATAGAGACGCTTGTTGTGCTCTTGCTCATTAGTGGCACTCACCAGGACGTCATCCAGGTAGCAGAACACTCCTGGGAGGCCCTGCAATAGTCCTTCCATGGCACGCTGAAAGATTCCAGGTGCGGACGCAATTCCAAAACTGAGACGGTTGTAGGCAAATAAACCTCTGTGGGTGTTTATTACCGTGAGTTCCTTGGAGTCTTCATCCAAGGGTAGTTGAGCGTATGCCTGAGACATATCTAGCTTGGAGTATATAACTTCTCCTGCTAACCCGCTAAATAGATCTTCCACTCTGGGTATAGGGTAGGTATCAAGCCTAGTGGCTCTGTTGACTGTTAATTTGTAGTCCCCACAGATGCGGATGCTTTGATCAGCCTTGAGCACAGGGACGATCGCCGCTGCCCATCTCGAGTATTGTACAGGGGTGAGGATACCTTCCTGCACCAGTCTATCAAGTTCTGCCTCCACCTTAGGTCTCAGTGTGTAAGGCACGTTCCTGGCCTTACAAAACTTTGGTGGTACAGCTGGATCCACTTCTATTTTGAAATTCCTTCCCTTAAAGCAACCTAGACCTTGTTGAAAAAGGTCAGGGAATTTATTTGCTAACTCTTCAGGGCAGGTAGTCAATTTGTTGACATTATTTGATACTATAGTTAGCCCAAGGGAATCAATCAGGTCCCTACCCAGCAAAGCTGGCCCCTCCCTGTCTTCAATCACAATAGTTGCTAGTTGAGGAACCATATTACCAGATTCACGCTGGATGTTAGCTCTAATCTCTCCGCAAACTACTAGCTCCGCTCCCCCATAAGTCCTAAGCTTAACATCAGAAAGTCTCAGCTCGGGTCTTGACTTAGCTGGTATTTTAGAGTAGGTGGCCATTGAAAGGATAGACCTGGCAGCACCTGTATCTACCTCCATCTCTAATGGCACACCATTTAGTAACAATTTTATTTTGATTGGGGGTTTCATTTCCTCGGCTATTGAGAAAATCTCTCCATAACAGCCTAGATTACCAACTGGATAGTCTGCACAGGCTGCATTGTTAGTTCTATTAGGGTTAGGGTGGTGTTCCCTCCCCCTTTTCTCATGCATAGCATGCACAAAATTATTTTTGTTGTCTTTAGCAGAATTTTGCTTTTTCAATTTAAAGCAACACTTCTTAAGATGGCCTTTTTGGCCACAACCATGACAAACACTGTCTTTATAGGGGCAATCTCTACGCCAGTGCAGATTACCACAGCCGCTGCATGCTGATTTGGGGCTAGCTTGAGCCTGAGTTTTGCCCTGAGGCTTAATAGCAGTTTGCTTTACTCTATGCTGGCCCACATTTAGTATGGAATTAGGTTGCCTTAACACAACCGTCTCCCTCAGTTGAGTTTCTTTGGCAGTTGCCAGATCCACGGCTTTTTTCCATGTGAGGTCATTTTCATTAAGCAAACAATTTTGAACATCATTACTGGCCACACCCAGTATGAACCTATCAAGAAGCGTCTCTTCCAGAACTTCCTGTTTGAAATTACAGGTGTCTGACAGGGCCTTTAAGCTAGCCACAAAATCAGCAATGCTCTCCCCTTGTTTCTGGTTCCGCTTATGGAACCTAAACCTTTCAAAGATCTGGTTGCGTGTCGGCTTAAAATGCCGTCTTAACGCTTCCATGATCTCCTCATAGGTAGCATCTAAAAGTTTTTTAGGTGACAGTAGGTCTTTGGCTAACCTAACAATTTTAGGACCCACCAGAGCAATAAATGTTTTAGCTTTATTTGAATCTTCCACTTTATTAATACTAAGGAAGCAGTTTAGCCTGACTTCATATTCTGGGAATTCTTCCTCTAAAGGATTGAATTCTCCCACTGAGCCTAGCATTGGCATTTTTACCCAGCTGTACAGCTAATTGACAGATATCTACCTGAAATAGTAGTAGCAACAATATCAGTTGCAAGAGTAGCCAATTCAAGAGGCTGTAATAATACCCCTTGTTAAAAAAAAAATCAGAAATTTACAGCATCAATACTCTAGTCACTGAATAATATAAATTCTGAGTTCCTTCATTAGTCTAGCCTCTCCCAATAGTTCTACACAAATAATCCTCGTCGCCAG
Organism: Morinoia aosen; assembly: GCA_030386875.1. Classification (NCBI taxonomy): domain Eukaryota; kingdom Metazoa; phylum Arthropoda; class Malacostraca; order Amphipoda; family Talitridae; genus Morinoia; species Morinoia aosen. The sequence continues at coordinate 16,449,676 of CM059575.1, read as the reverse complement.
TATTATAGAGTGGATAGCCCTACACTAGAGCACAGCGTAGGTTCCACATAGACACCACATAGTTATAGTACTGAACACAATACAATGCAATGACACAGCAAGTTAGGTAAATAGTTCACTCACCTCTTGGATACCTTAACTTTATACTCAAATGTCGGTACTGTGGCTAGTGAGGTTAGAGCGGAGATAGACGGGAAAGGTATAGAATAGAGTAGAATAGAATTAGTACATTAGTTTAGAACTTAAGAAGTTAGATACCAACCACAGTATGGTAATTATTTACACACTCGGTCAACATGTACTTGTTGTTGAATCCGAGGCCAATAGCAGACTGACTTGCGAGTGTTGCTCTCTCGAGCGGTGCCAACTTATGGTCTCTCTAACTAGAACTTACACTACTCGCTATATTACACCTTATTTTTCCTCAGGTTATTTCTTACGATTACACAGAGCTTTGGCTGTCATTTTAAATGTAGATAGAGCAAGATTATTTTTTACGTTTATTAGCATTTTTCTTATATTCATTTTCAATACGTATATATAAGAATATGTGTGTGTGCATGTGTGTGTATGTGTGTGCGTGTCACGTCGTACAAGACGTGAGGAAATTTGAAGAATTTTGATAAATTCATTGCGGCAACATTCTGCGGATCCGCGCTTCGTCCGCAAGAATGACGCCAACGTTTTATTTGTTTGAAGTGCGTGGGAGGAACAGGTTCCCGGATAATTTTAAGTCCTGCGTTGTTTAGGAAGTGAACTCGAGTAAAAAACCCATTCGATTGACGTGTTACCGCGCTAGCTATATTTTCGGGTGTTTTTAACATATTTGTGTTTAGATAGCGGTGAACAGCCGGCTTCTAGAGCATTCGAGGATGCTTCCGGTCGCTGGTGAACCACCCACATTAAGCTAGACTAGCCGTCGTAACGTGTCATAGCAAGTGCGCTGCAGTGTAATGTTTGGAAATGTCAGGTTCCATTTTGGCAGTACTTTAGAAGAAAAGCGTGTGATTTAACTGATGAACTTTCCTATCTCTATTTCACTGCTCCAAGTAATTTTGTATTAATGTCCAAATGTTTTTTTTTGCTCAGCACCATTTGCATAATAGCCAGGCCATGTAAGCTATGTTGTCATATTTAATATTGTAAACAGTGTCAAGGGCAGTAAATGCAACATGGAGAGACTGACATTTCAATGCTTTTTGGTTTGACACAAGATTGCTTGAAGTTTATCACATTTCATAGATTAACATAAGATAGCAAAATCATATATTAATTTGATAATGCAAACCAACCACTGCTTCACAATTGAGAGATTTGTGTGCTGAAAATAAAAACTATGGTGATTCTTCCATGGATTAGACATCAGTTGTTGATATTGAAAATCCACGGCACGTCGTGCTGGACCTGCACCAACTTGGGAACATGATTTTTCTTGTCTTTGTGTTTTTCTTGTCTTTGTATTATTTCTTGTCTTTGTATTATTTATAACATTCATTAATAGAAAGATGTGAGGCAAGGGAAAATAAATTTAGTCGAGTGGCTTCTTACCTATGAGCTGTGCTGGGCAAGTTGCGCCAGTCAGCAAGGTGGAAGCCTAAAGTCACGGCATTCAGTAGACTGAGAATAGGCGCAGGCATTCGAGACCACTAGCTCATACGATTTGTGTTCTCAAAGCGACGTTGATAAACGTGTACTTGCCTCTCTCATTTTTGATAATAGAATTTATTGATAATGGCTGATCTGATAACCTTAGTGACTTGCCCCTGCTTCAGAGACCTAATTTCTGCTGTCTCTTTTCCACAGATAGGGTAAAGAAAGCCAGAGTAGGCACTTAATTTGCAGACTAAAATAAGATGTCACAGGTCTAAACTAAGGGACCTTTCCTCATCGTCTGTAAGTATTTTAGAGTATCCTCTTTTAACTTGTGATGTTACCTAACTCGTCATCTCTTTATATTGTGAAGCAGTGTGGAAACTAAAACTTGTTGTGCGATCGTCCACCTTTGTTCAGACAGAGTGATTACTGACTAATGACCGCTGTGTTAGGATTGTTGGATACGGATGTACATTCATGTTTGTAACTTTGTGCTTCCTTCAAGGGACACTTTGAACATTGGCCGAAACAAGCGATTCATGTATTGTTGCCTGGCGTCAAGGATTACGAAGTTTATGTCATGTACATATAAACTGCCAAAGGTGTTCTCACCTCACAATGGAAATGCATCATCCATGAAATTGCGCTGTCTCTTATAGCTGTCATTACACGTATTATCGAATGTAGATCGAGCAGGACTAGGAGTACATTGCCCTCAATCATTCCCTTCGACTAGTGACACGAGTTTACAATATTCGTGTGTGTATATCATAAATGTGTTCTTTCTAAATGTGTTACTCGACTAGAGACTTATTTTTCTTCCCCGTCGATGCAACGGAAACCTTTCTTGTTTGTGAACTTAATTCCCAGCCTACTGTTCCTGTGCACCCTGTGCGTAGATTCCGCGTTCCCCCAACTACACGCTAGATGGTGCCTTCCTCTTTCCTCTCTTGGGACACCTTTGTCGCGGTCAGGGGAGGCTTAAACTTTCTTATATGATAATACTAGTAATGATAATGCGAATTGTTGTTGTGCTACGTCGTTAGCAGGGCGGTGAATTCTCTTTTTATGTGCTACTATTCTATGGCCTCTTACGTCCCACTCAGCTATTTCTCGTGTACCCTTGAGATGTGAGTTACTTTCTTGTTGTGCGGTGCTATATGCATCAGTTAATCATTCTACTATGATCTTGAATTAGGCTTCTCATGTCATGCAATTCGTGGTCCGACTCTGAATCATACCTTTCTGGGCAGATTCACGGAACCAGGGGATAAGAAATAAAAAACCTGAAGAGACCTCGTTTCCCTTTGGGCATCCTACCGAGTTCCGTTCAATGGCGTGCCGAAGCGAAGATCAATTCCGCTAGCGCACGACATTACAGTGAATAGACGCCAGCGGAAGGTGCCCTCCCACGAAGAAGCTCTCCAAAGAGGAGGCCCACAGCAGATTCTCAGCCGCCCGCGGCGAATATCCGAGACCACGGAAATGACCTCTCTCGGAAGAAAGAGCAAGCTTAGACTTCCACAGCTGGAAGAACAATTCCATACGGAGCTAGCAGCCTTGAACAGTCTCCTGAATGGTGCAGTACCACGAGATCTCAAGACTCCCAGCGAGGTGGATCAAGTCCACGCTGGAATCCGAGCAAAGGCTAAGACCGTCAAGCGAATCGGAGACCAGCTGGTCCTAGCTCTCGAGGGTTCAGGAGCCACCGCAGAAGCGACGGTAATCCGAGGCTCATTGACAAGCGCTAGAGCTCGCAGGAAAGCACTAGCGGACTCAATGGACCACAGAAACGAAGAGCTCGGTGCGAGCTCCTCACGGAGTGTGACAACGGAACCTTCCCAGCGTAAGAGCTCGAGGTCGAGGAGGACCTCGTCCAAGAACCAGCAGCAAGGCGCTGCCCATCAGAACAAGTCCCCAAAATCATCATTGGCTGAGAACAGGAACGGACACCGTTCCAACCGTCGGGACAGAGACCAGGCCAGCCCCAGCCATCGTCGTCAGAGTCACCAAGGTTCGAGCTATTACAGCCAGAGTCAAGACAGCGAGAGCGATCATAGCCAGAGCCTTCCCAGTGCCAGCTCTCGTCACAAAGACGGCGAATCCGAGCGCCGCGAGCCCCCTAGCCAAGGCAATAAGCAGATGCTTATTGACATCACTGAAGAGCCATCGGTACTGTTGGCGCAAATCGCCATCGAGAGGTCGAAATTGAGGAACAGGAACCGAACGGAGAACGATCAGCACTTCGGTGAGCAGAATACCGAGTGCAAAGTGGACCGCACAGGAGCCTGGGTCGACCAAGCCTTCCGGCATCACGTCATTGAACCCGCAGGGGGCACAACGGCGGTTGCGAATGCTTCGCCCCGTGACACCGATCTCGCACCTCCGATGAATCCCTCCGCACCAGCATTCCAGCCCCGGGCTTCCACCGGCTCACCTGCCGTGGTCTTTGAAACGAAGCCACCAGTGATCGACGGAGCTATGAGGCTCTCAATGATCGAAGATCTGAAAAAGGCGCCAAGCCAACCCTACGCGGGAGAGGCTCACCTGTTCCACAGATGGTTCGACGCCATCAAGAGAAGGATGGAGAGGCTCGCCGTGGAGCCCATCGACGCCATCGAGATCCTCACGAACCACACCTGCGGCGAGCCAAGGAGCCTCATTGACGACACCCTGGCAGCTACCTACCTGGACACAGCGGCCCTGCTCACCCTCATCGTCGAACAATTGAAGACTCGCTTCGCCTCTGACGACAGGGTAGCCGATAGCCTGCTCGAACGCCTCGCGCAAACGTCAGACATACGGGGAACAAAGGGCGACCGCACGGTCGGTCTCAAGCTGCGGAAGTTCAGCGACGCCTGCCTAGCGATTCATCATACAATGCGGCACAACAAAGGCCTCGCCTTCCTGAACACCGACGTAGGGCTGTCTCCCATCGTTGAGAGGCTACCCTTCTTCGTTCTGGACGCCTGGAAAAGCGAACGAACTAGGCACAGAAGACTATCTGGATCGCTACCTGATTTCGCGAGGTTCTGCGATTTCATCAAAACGCTGTCAGATACCCAATGCGACAGTTTCGGAGCATCAAACCTCAACTGGGTGAGCGCCCGACGCGACGCCGCGGCACCCGCTCGTCCCAATTCAAGAGCCCCGCGAGTGCTCTACACGTCCTCGGAGAATCAAACCGGCAGCTGTGTCCTCCACCACAGCGCTCAGCACGCGACAAACTCGTGCCAAGCAGTAAGAAAGATGGAACCTCAGAAGAAGAAGGACTTCATACGTGAGCACAAGCTGTGCTACCGCTGTCTGGGGACTCATTGGGCAAAGCATTGCAATGAGATCGTGAAGTGCGACGATTGCGGAGCCGAGAATCACACCACAACCGCTCACATCAACTGGCGAGCAGCGGGAAATTCGAGTGAAACCACTCGTCGGGAGAGACCCAGTCGAGAACCGAGCGACGACAGAGCTCAGAGCGAACTCGGGGAGAGATTGAGAGCCGTGGCCCTGGCCTCTCGCGTACCCGCAGCCGAGAAGGGTGCATGCAGCAAAGTTGTCCTGGCAGACGTTATCGACGAGAACACGGGTCGGTCGTGCCGCGCCTACGTAATCTTAGATGAGCAAAGTACCACGTCCTTCTGCTCTCCTAAGCTGTTGAACGCCCTCCGCGTGACAACCCCCAAGTCTCCCTACGAGCTGGAAACGCTGACCGATCAATCCGCCGCTCGATACGGCAGACGCGTGTCAGGGCTGAAAATAAAGGGAGTGTCCGAAGACCAAACATTCGAGCTCCCACCGATGTTGGAATGCAACTCCATCCCCGATAGAAAGAAAGCAGTTGCGACCTACGAACGCGTCGCAAGAACCCCGGAGATATCGCACTTTGCTCACCATTTCTTGCCCTTGGACAAACACGCAGAAGTCGCGGTGCTCCTAGGGACGGACTGTGGAGACCTACTCTACAGCCACTCCGACAAACAACGTCGTAAGGCTCCGTTCGTCCACCACACCGCCTTGGGCTGGGCAGTGGTTGGCAAGGTCAACGACGACGTCTGCCCCGAAGGAGAGCACTCTTACACGGTCGCAAGAATCGTAGCCGAAGTCGCTCTCAAAACCTGTGGCCCGGAGGCGTGCCTTGAACTGTTTTCAGGAAAAGACGCTATTACCCAGCAGCACAGCGACGAGACCTCTCAACCGCGGCCCCCGACGACCTCGGAGACCCTGAAAAGACGAAAAACACAAGGATGGAGGACGAGAATCAAGCGGGAGCCCCGCCAGCGACGAGATTTATCAATCAGTCAGCAACAAACGATGAAATGGACGCACAGTGCGATCCAGACAGCGCACCACCGAAGTCCAAGAAGAAACGGAAACGGGAGCTTCCGCACCCTGGTGATCCGAAGAGAAAGCACGACGCGCACCATGCTGAGCGCACCTCTGTTGATAAGAGAGCTCGACGGAACGGGCCAAGCAAAGGAGAAGGCTGCCCCGTAGCCCCCGACCCTCCAGGAGACGCCAAGCACCCACCTCCATTCTCCCTTAACCAGCCTCTCAGTACCGCCTATGCGACAAGCCGCCGTCGGAATCCGAAGCATCGGGACGAGCACGACGCACTCGCCGACGCACGAGGAATGCCGGGCAACGTTGAGAGAGACCAGGAGACGACACCGGGATCCTCCCAGAGGTCCACCACCCGCCAGCGACGGAAAGTTCGACGTTGGTCGGGGAAGCAGAGAAGACTCCTCTATGAGTCACGCCCGCGCAGCAGGTGGAAGGCCACCCACACGTCGTTGAAGACAACACCGACGCGTCCCGCGGGGCGAGACGACTGCGATGAGCACGCAGTGGGTGGCGCCCCGCCACTGAACCAGCCCTTAACCAGCGCCCCCCCCCCCCCCCGAAGGCAGTTATTGGTGGCCAGAGCCACCAAGGGGGGGGGGGGAGTGTCACGTCGTACAAGACGTGAGGAAATTTGAAGAATTTTGATAAATTCATTGCGGCAACATTCTGCGGATCCGCGCTTCGTCCGCAAGAATGACGCCAACGTTTTATTTGTTTGAAGTGCGTGGGAGGAACAGGTTCCCGGATAATTTTAGGTTCTGCGTTGTTTAGGAAGTGAACTCGAGTAAAAAACCCATTCGATTGACGTGTTACCGCGCTAGCTATATTTTCGGGTGTTTTTAACATATTTGTGTTTAGATAGCGGTGAACAGCCGGCTTCTAGAGCATTCGAGGATGCTTCCGGTCGCTGGTGAACCACCCACATTAAGCTAGACTAGCCGTCGTAACGTGTCATAGCAAGTGCGCTGCAGTGTAATGTTTGGAAATGTCAGGTTCCATTTTGGCAGTACTTTAGAAGAAAAGCGTGTGATTTAACTGATGAACTTTCCTATCTCTATTTCACTGCTCCAAGTAATTTTGTATTAATGTCCAAATGTTTTTTTTCTTGCTCAGCACCATTTGCATAATAGCCAGGCCATGTAAGCTATGTTGTCATATTTAATATTGTAAACAGTGTCAAGGGCAGTAAATGCAACATGGAGAGACTGACATTTCAATGCTTTTTGGTTTGACACAAGATTGCTTGAAGTTTATCACATTTCATAGATAACATAAGATAGCAAAATCATATATTTATTTGATAATGCAAACCAACCACTGCTTCACTATTGAGAGATTTGTGTGCTGAAAATAAAAACTATGGTGATTCTTCCATGGATTAGACATCAGTTGTTGATATTGAAAATCCACGGCACGTCTTGCTGGACCTGCACCAACTTGGGAACATGATTTTTCTTGTCTTTGTGTTTTTCTTGTCTTTGTATTATTTCTTGTCTTTGTATTATTTATAACATTCATTAATAGAAAGATGTGAGGCAAGGTAAAATAAATTTAGTCGAGTGGCTTCTTACCTATGAGCTGTGCTGGGCAAGTTGCGCCAGTCAGCAAGGTGGAAGCCTAAAGTCACGGCATTCAGTACACTGAGAATAGGCGCAGGAATTCGAGACCACTAGCTCATACGATTTGTGTTCTCAAAGCGACGTTGATAAACGTGTACTTGCCTCTCTCATTTTTGATAATAGAATTTATTGATAATGGCTGATCTGATAACCTTAGTAACTTGCCCCTGCTTCAGAGACCTAATTTCTGCTGTCTCTTTTCCACAGATAGGGTAAAGAAAGCCAGAGTAGGCACTTAATTTGCAGACTAAAATAAGATGTCACAGGTCTAAACTAAGGGACCTTTCCTCATCGTCTGTAAGTATTTTAGAGTATCCTCTTTTTACTTGTGATGTTACCTAACTCGTCATCTCTTTATATTGTGAAGCAGTGTGAAAACTAAAACTTGTTGTGCGATCGTGCACCTTTGTTCAGACAGAGTGATTACTGACTAATGACCGCTGTGTTAGGATTGTTGGATACGGATGTACATTCATGTTTGTAACTTTGTGCTTCCTTCAAGGGACACTTTGAACATTGGCCGAAACAAGCGATTCATGTATTGTTGCCTGGCGTCAAGGATTACGAAGTTTATGTCATGTACATATAAACTGCCAAAGGTGTTCTCACCTCACAATGGAAATGCATCATCCATGAAATTGCGCTGTCTCTTATAGCTGTCATTACACGTATTATCGAATGTAGATCGAGCAGGACTAGGAGTACATTGCCCTCAATCATTCCCTTCGACTAGTGACACGAGTTTACAATATTCGTGTGTGTATATCATAAATGTGTTCTTTCTAAATGTGTTACTCGACTAAAGACTTATTTTTCTTCCCCGTCGATGCAACGGAAACCTTTCTTGTTTGTGAACTTAATTCCCAGCCTACTGTTCCTGTGCACCCTGTGCGTAGATTCCGCGTTCCCCCAACTACACGCTAGATGGTGCCTTCCTCTTTCCTCTCTTGGGACACCTTTGTCGCGGTCAGGGGAGGCTTAAACTTTCTTATATGATAATACTAGTAATGATAATGCGAATTGTTGTTGTGCTACGTCGTTAGCAGGGCGGTGAATTCTCTTTTTATGTGCTACTATTCTATGGCCTCTTACGTCCCACTCAGCTATTTCTCGTGTACCCTTGAGGTGTGAGTTACTTTCTTGTTGTGCGGTGCACGACATTACAGTGCGCACGCATATATAAATGTCTATGTATCTGTTTGCACATGCACACGTTCGCACACATATATATACACACATGTGCATATACATGTTTCTATTTCTATTTTTTGTGTAAAAAGCCAGACCTCAAGACACATTACATTTTACGTAAAGCTCTGCGATCAGTTATGTGTTGTTTGACCGTTGGGTGGTTTGAACCAGAAGTAATGGTTCTTGACGGCCAAAATCAACCACAACTCTCGACAAGGTATCTGAGAAACTATAAGAGGGATAATGATGACAATTTGGAAAACTCAGCTTTTTCAGTGTTGTTTATTGAAGGAAAACCCAGGAGGTCTGGCTTGGATCTTGATCTCGGAGAGCTTGTCTAGGTGGGCAATCCGTGCCGGAGGGTCAGGCGGCGTCGGCGAAGGCCGTCACGCGATGGAGTCGGCAGGAGGTGAGTGAGTTGTATTTGGGGACTTTGAATGAGTCAATTGAGATTCGGGCAGCTCAAGCCTTAGGTAAGCAGTGACGGGAGGATGAGTCACGTTATGATTTCTGCGTTATAAATTTCAAGCGGGACAATCGAGCGAGGGTAATGATTGCGGCTCGGGTATTAGTCTCAGGTCGATTTACTGGCCTATCTCAGACTAATGCCAAGAGGCTAACTCAAAATAAGGTAAGGTGGGAGCAAGTTAAGTTACAGCTCATATTGGCAGTTCGCACCCAGGGAGATTTATAACTGTGAGTGTGTTGTGTGGCAATGCCGGTGGGGTCCTGCAAAGAGTCCAACACGCTGGATGAGCAGTCCAAGGAGACATCAAGGAAATTTCAACACTAGCAGTTTTCCCAAAGTACATGATAAAACTCCCACAAGGTAGATTCCTCCGAGAAAATCCTACAGATCCAACACCAGCTAACTTGAGAAAGGGTAGGAAGAATCAATTAAAAAACTCTGATGCAACTGCTCTTGCTTTAAATACCAGGCAGAAAATTTAAGAATTTTTAGTGATACTATTGGTGATTATCTAAGAGCAAAAATTGGGGATCAAATCCCTGGAACCATTTAAAAAAACACATGACTTAACAAGACATGGTTCAAGAAGCAGAAACAAAGAATTACAGCAATTAAGAATTTCGTAAAAAGAAAATCAATGCTTCTTTAAGTACTCTAGAACCTCTCTATAAATGTACAAGAAATAACAGAGAAAAATTCTAAGGTTTCACCGATATAAATCCTACTAAAATTCATGGATCAATATCAGTTGCAATTAATAAATGGTAAGGAATAATAACCCAATAATAAGAAAAGGAAACACTAAACGTTTTGTTTGCACAGAAAGGAAATGTACGCGAGATGAAACATGAAGATCAGTGCGGCGAATAACCCGGCGGCTCTACACGTCGGCATTCCCAAGCCGCCGGCATAATTTGTGCGCACTCACAAAAGGCAAATGGTAGTGGGTATTTTTTGTCACAAGAATGAACAGAATGAAGTTAAATTGTTATTGAAATGATTATGATTGAAATAAGTGCGATTAAACGCAAAGTTAAAGAAGTATGAGCTATACAAGACGACTCAAAACTTTAGCAAGCACAGACATGAATAACCTTCGTAATTTGCACACATACGAGATTATTAGGAGACGTCTTTAATTATTATTTCGCGTTGAAACATTATTTTAAGAGAAACTACTGCACGTACGCCTTGTAAAAAAAAGAAGATACTATTATAACACATGCTTATAGTGCAGTTATGGTCACGGAGTAGTGACGGAAAACGGCAGTATCTGCTCCGCCGTTGAAAACAACAAAGACACTATCGGCAAAGAACGCCGGCGATTTAGCCGCGTGCGTTCACGAGTCAGTTTATGAGTAATTTTCGATATGAAACTGGCAAACACAATATAAGTTTTGCAGTAAAAAAAACAATGATGTTAGCTGAATATCTAGTATGAATTTTTGACACGTGCATTTGGAAATGACACGCAATATTCACTCTATATCACCGAGTTAGCACTCTAGATAACACATGCTAGTCTAAGGATCTTAACACTATTTGAGAGTTCACGACGCTGAGCAGTTCTTTACGTTTAACACAATCACATAAAAAAACACATGGCACATGTACTTTACCCGGTGTCTTTCTATTTTAAGCCTAAATTTCACTTGCACTTACAAGATGATGTTCGCACGCTAGAGCCACAAGCAAGAGTGAGTCAGTTTGTAGTGATCGCCCTCAGCCGTACTTCAGTCTAAATTTCATAAATTATTAAAACCATCTTCTAAAAATTAAATAAAGTTTTCGTAATCATTCTTAAAATTTTAGATCACTATTTTCATTCAACATTACCCTTAAATCTATTAAAATTTGACCAAAGAAATACTTAGACAAGAAGAAGAGCGGCGTTTTTACCTAGAACCATATCGCAAGTTCATCCACATCCGGAAAATTCCGGAAACGCTCGTCCGCTCAAAGCGCATATAAGGCCGGCGTCACAGGCCGAGTGGTCATTCTCTTATAGATCCTCCTAGCGCTTGGGCCCAGAGCGGGCAATTGTAAGTATCAAGTGTAACGATAAGTGTGTATTATGTCTTAACTTTCCTGTGTTGTGTCTTAACTTGTTCCGTGTTAGGGAGCTCTCGTTATTGTGTCGTAGAAATATTCACTATGTTGTCTCTGTGCCAGTATTAGTTAGTCACCAGCCTCAAGCTCACTGCCCCATCTTTGTCACTGTTTCGTGTTTACTATTCTCCGATGATACCGTATTGTGATGTCAGTGTTAGACGATGTTGGCATTTGCTCCTTAGTTATTTTAGTGCTGAGCATAGTGCTAAGACACCTTGCTGGCCACAGAGATCATTTTTGTTTTGCTCATTTTTTGTATGTTCCAGCTTCTAATTAATTGTGTTCTCAACTTTTGTATTTTAATTAAGTCGTGACTCAAACAAGTAGGGAATTATTTGCACGTTCAACACTCAACGTTTAAAGTCCAAAAATCTTAAGAAATAAAATAGGATATTGCAGCAAATCGCGTTTGTATTTTCTGCAGTACTCATTTCAAGTCAATTCATAAATAATTGTTTCTTATAAATACCTAACTACATTTGACATGTTTTTTAGGAATAGAAGCAGCGTTCTTATGTTTCAATATTTTTCCATGAATTAATTGAGCCTTTTTTAAATCACTGTAACTTTGTTCTCAGCTTAGTTGTTGGGACTTTCGTGTCCGTTTATGTGCTGTAACTTCTGCTGCAATTCTTGCTCATCTAAATAATAGAGTATAGAGAATTCACCTTTCTCATACTTATATTTTTTTAGTACATTAATTATCTAATTACCTCAGTGCTTTAGCTATTATTTTGGCTGTAGTTCATTTAAACTCAGTTGTGCTGCTACTTGTAATGTCAGGATAGAGCTTTTGACCAGTTGGTCTGGAGCACTGATTCTGGTGTTAAGATGATTCAGGCTGCGACTCGGGCGCTAGAGTTGCGGACTGATTTTTAGCACCGGACTCCTGCCACTGTTCCTCCTGTGAATGTTACAGTTTTGCGCAGCCTTGCACATGTGTATGAATAGACTCAAATTTTGTGTTCAAATTAATTCAAGTCCCCTGCTCCCTCACAGGATCGACGGGACCCCACATTCAAGCACTCACAAACACTTATGAAACCAAACCCTAACCTCTTAATTTAAGGAGCTTACCTCCTCCGAGTTCTCCTCCAAGTTTCTCCACATATTCAAATTTCACTATACTGGAAAGGCCTGCATCCCTGCAGCTAAGCCACTAAAATCTCCAGTTGAGACCATTGGGTCGAGAGTCCTCACCATTATTACCGAGTTTTCCCAACCGGTAACTATTCCCAAACTCATCATTCAACTCACTACTCACTTGGTGTCGGAACCTCCCACACCTACACCATCCTCGACTTCACACTCCAGCACGCGCTTCACAAGCCTGAGCTGAACGAATCGTCTGAAGTCCTCCAACCTCCTCGGACTCTCCCCAAGAAGTCTCGCAACAGAAGTCTCGCAACATGAGTCAAGTCTCGCACCTCAGCGTGCAACCTTCTCCTCAATAAACCCAATACCGGCGAGTTAAACTATTCTCTCATTTTCCCCGGTGTTGGCTTGTGGTGATTTTTGTTGTCTCATGGATTATTTGACGCTTGAAAGATTGCGTCCGAACCCCGAACTCCTTCTGAGTCAGATTAAGTCAATTAGTTTGTTAAGTGACGCCGTTCGACGGCGTCTGGTGACCTCGCCATTGTAAAAGAACATCCTTCTTTAGAAATTCCTTGAAATCGATAATCTCACAGCTTGATCTCAAGTTTCCAATCCAACCTTTTAAAAAAATCAAATTCTATTAGTCCCCCATTTGGGACAACATTAAACTGGTGACCAGAATTCATACCAGAGTTGATAAATAATCCAACAACTGAATTGCCGCAGCCATCATTTGGAGGTTTTTGAGCGCATGTCGAGGCTGTTGCAGCTGTTGCATGTTGAACTTTGGAGGAGGTAGTGTTCCTTTCCATCCGTTTCCTCTAATTCTCAGTAATCAAACATAGTTTTTCCTCTCTAAAACTCTTCCCTAATAATAAGTTATTGCTACTGCAGCCTATTCTAACAAACTCTTCATGTTTTCCATTGCTACTGAAGCCACCTTTTTACAAAACTCTTCATGCATTTCCATTGCTACTGAAGCAAAACCATAGGAGTTCTTCTAGGATTATTTCCATTGCTACTGAAGCTCCTAACTAATAACCTTCGCAATTTCCATTGCTACTGCAGCACCACTGCTACTGAAGCACAAAAGTAAACAAAATGTCTGTGTGTGAAACTCTACCTTGCCATCCTGAGCAACTTACGGATATAAAAGAACGGCCGTCTGCAGACCGGTTGTCCTTTAATAGTTATCCGTATCCCATACGGGTACGGAATGCTTAGCGCAAATATTTCACCTTCACTTGACTAAGTCTTTCCTGATATCCCATTTTTTGTATGGCTGCCTGGCCGGTGTGCTGTAGCCTTGGGGACGCCTGAGGAGCACGCACGCTGGCTAGGGAGGCTGTGCAAACGACTCACGTCGCACAATTGCCGCCGGAACCGGCATATGTGTTTTGGGAAGGAAGGAACGGATTTTTTTCTTTGTACTATGGCATACTATAAAAACCTAGACAGCGACTTTGCCTCAGGTCAACACCTGTCGAGCCAGCGAATTCGTACGTCTTAGTTCGCTTTGAGTTTCTAAAGTCGTGGAAGTCGACCAATTCTAGATTCCCCGTTACACCGTTCAAAGAACGCAGTCGGAATCAGGTTTTTCGGGCGCCTCCATTTCGGCAGATACTCTGGCACCGTATGCCCAGTGATGCTAACCTCACAGATTTTTTATGGTCCCAGTTCGGGATCCGAGCGGAAACTTTCATAGTTCCACAGTTAACCTTCCACTATTTTCATCTATTTTCTTCTGTCAAAGCATCTTTTGGAATCTCTCCTTCGTATTTCTGACTTGCACTTTACAAGTAACAGCTTCACTGTTACCAGACCTTTCGGTCTCCTTTGGGGGAAGGGTAGCTGTAGTGATCGCCCTCAGCCGTACTTCAGTCTAAATTTCATAAATTATTAAAACCATCTTCTAAAAATTAAATAAAGTTTTCGTAATCATTCTTAAAATTTTAGATCACTATTTTCATTCAACATTACCCTTAAATCTATTAAAATTTGACCAAAGAAATACTTAGACAAGAAGAAGAGCGGCGTTTTTACCTAGAACCATATCGCAAGTTCATCAACATCCGGAAAATTCCGGAAACGCTCGTCCGCTCAAAGCGCATATAAGGCCGGCGTCACAGGCCGAGTGGTCATTCTCTTATAGATCCTCCTAGCGCTTGGGCCCAGAGCGGGCAATTGTAAGTATCAAGTGTAACGATAAGTGTGTATTATGTCTTAACTTTCCTGTGTTGTGTCTTAACTTGTTCCGTGTTAGGGAGCTCTCGTTATTGTGTCGTAGAAATATTCACTATGTTGTCTCTGTGCCAGTATTAGTTAGTCACCAGCCTCAAGCTCACTGCCCCATCTTTGTCACTGTTTCGTGTTTACTATTCTCCGATGATACCGTATTGTGCTGTCAGTGTTAGACGATGTTGGCATTTGCTCCTTAGTTATTTTAGTGCTGAGCATAGTGCTAAGACACCTTGCTGGCCACAGAGATCATTTTTGTTTTGCTCATTTTTTGTATGTTCCAGCTTCTAATTAATTGTGTTCTCAACTTTCGTATTTTAATTAAGTCGTGACTCAAACAAGTAGGGAATTATTTGCACGTTCAACACTCAACGTTTAAAGTCCAAAAATCTTAAGAAATAAAATAGGATATTGCAGCAAATCGCGTTTGTATTTTCTGCAGTACTCATTTCAAGTCAATTCATAAATAATTGTTTCTTATAAATACCTAACTACATTTGACATGTTTTTTAGGAATAGAAGCAGCGTTCTTATGTTTCAATATTTTTCCATGAATTAATTGAGCCTTTTTTAAATCACTGTAACTTTGTTCTCAGCTTAGTTGTTGGGACTTTCGTGTCCGTTTATGTGCTTTAACTTCTGCTGCAATTCTTGCTCATCTAAATAATAGAGTATAGAGAATTCACCTTTCTCATACTTATATTTTTTTAGTACATTAATTATCTAATTACCTCAGTGCTTTAGCTATTATTTTGGCTGTAGTTCATTTAAACTCAGTTGTGCTGCTACTTGTAATGTCAGGATAGAGCTTTTGACCAGTTGGTCTGGAGCACTGATTCTGGTGTTAAGATGATTCAGGCTGCGACTCGGGCGCTAGAGTTGCGGACTGATTTTTAGCACCGGACTCCTGCCACTGTTCCTCCTGTGAATGTTACAGTTTTGCGCAGCCTTGCACATGTGTATGAATAGACTCAAATTTTGTGTTCAAATTAATTCAAGTCCCCTGCTCCCTCACAGGATCGACGGGACCCCACATTCAAGCACTCACAAACACTTATGAAACCAAACCCTAACCTCTTAATTTAAGGAGCTTACCTCCTCCGAGTTCTCCTCCAAGTTTCTCCACATATTCAAATTTCACTATACTGGAAAGGCCTGCATCCCTGCAGCTAAGCCACTAAAATCTCCAGTTGAGACCATTGGGTCGAGAGTCCTCACCATTATTACCGAGTTTTCCCAACCGGTAACTATTCCCAAACTCATCATTCAACTCACTACTCACTTGGTGTCGGAACCTCCCACACCTACACCATCCTCGACTTCACACTCCAGCACGCGCTTCACAAGCCTGAGCTGAACGAATCGTCTGAAGTCCTCCAACCTCCTCGGACTCTCCCCAAGAAGTCTCGCAACAGAAGTCTCGCAACATGAGTCAAGTCTCGCACCTCAGCGTGCAACCTTCTCCTCAATAAACCCAATACCGGCGAGTTAAACTATTCTCTCATTTTCCCCGGTGTTTGCTTGTGGTAATTTTTGTTGTCTCATGGATTATTTGACGCTTGAAAGATTGCGTCCGAACCCCGAACTCCTTCTGAGTCAGATTAAGTCAATTAGTTTGTTAAGTGACGCCGTTCGACGGCGTCTGGTGACCTCGCCATTGTAAAAGAACATCCTTCTTTTGAAATCAATTGAAATCAATATTCAACCTTTAAAAATATAATTCAATCATTTCCCCATTAGGGGGAGACATTAAAAGTTCAAGTGACGCTCTTCGATGTTGCCGTATTGGGCTGCTTTAAACTCGAAATGTCGATTGATTATTTGATCTCTCATGTATTTACACAAAAACTTCGATGATTACGAATTAGAAGTAGAAAGTAATTAATAATAAATTAGAGTAAGATTTGTAATGTTAATAATTAATTTATTTTGGTGCGAATGGAAAATGTCTAATTCTTACGCCTTGTAGCGATATGCTACAGTTAACACTGAACTCAATTCCATAAATAGACAAATTGATTGCGCTTGCTTAATGATGCATAAATCGATCTATCACGGCCCCGAAGGGCATTTCTGTAAGTATAAAAATTGAAAGTATAAACAGACAAATGAAATAAAGGACTCGTGCAAAAATTATCTCTATATTTGCATGCCGAACAAGCCATGCATTTAATTTTTGAGTGTAAGTTTGTTTACGCATTTCTAGATGTGCGTGCTGTGTTGCGCGATGTTCTTTATAAATTACTTCGTGACAAACCTTTTCTCAATACTTGATTGTCATTTACGATGGTGTTTCAATCTGCTCCGGTATAGCGTTTTTGTCTTTTTCTTACTTCGATAATTTCAACTAATAACTTGGGAGTTCCGAAGAATTCTTTAGTAGTATTCGAATTATTTATAAGTTGTTAGGCATCTCTTGGAATATAAAATATCCAAGAGATGATATTTTTTATTTCTTATTCAACTACCCCTTGACAGAGTTAGACTATTAGCACGCCACGTATGGTTTTTCTATTATTACACCTCGTATATTTTGTCTACTAATATGCCTCGTATGGTCTATCTATTTGTACACCTTTGATAGTTTGTCTATTATTGCACCTCGTATATTTTGTCTATTATTATGCCTCGTATGGCTTATCTATTTGTACACCTCGGATGGTTTGTCAATAAGTACTCCTCGTATGGAACTTTTTTTTAGGACGTCCTATATTAAGAAATTTTTAAAAGCCAATATGTTGGCATGTATCTCATGCGGCAACTTAGAAATAACGTTTTTTGTTTTTTTTTCTTTTTTTCTCAGCAATGCAGCCATCATCCTCATGGGCCACACCGACTTCGAGGGAGTGGCGTCAGTTCACACACACGGTAATGCAGTAACCTTACCACGCGGATCGACACCCCATACGCGTCCAACAGGGTCCTCCCGACGAGCTCGCACCAACAGCTCCTCAGCCAACAAGCTGACAGAACTATCGACCGAGTCGTTTCAAAAGCCGCTGCACCCCAACCGTTTCAAAAAACTGCAACATGGACTCAGCCCCCCCCCCGCCACGGGGTAATGGCCGACTAGCCGACCACACAAAGAAAGCAGTCCTCTCTTCGTCAATCCACCATTCACCGAACCAAACTCGGAGAGGGCAGTCCCCCTCAACATCCTAAGATGTCCATTGGAATCTTTCCGTAAAAAAATTGTCAACAACCGGCCTCTATCTAGGCTCTCAGGTTCCTACGTCACAAGTCCGTGCCTCACTAGATGCTCACGGAGCTTCTGCGTGCTGAGAACGGACTCACAAACCACTACATCTTCGATATAGTGGTCCGTTCCTTGACGAACCAATAACAGAACCTTGCCAAGAATCACGGTCATGATTCGAGGCGCACACGAGAGGCCAAAGTCTAATCGCGTCAGAGCGCAGGGCACACCCTTAAACTTCACGATCTCGTGTCACCACAGATCCACGGAAACGTGGATCTGCGGGTACACAGACTTTAGGTCAACGATCTTAAGCTCGCCCCGCAGCTGCCACCGTAGAGCTGCGTGGCGACCTGAGTCGTAAGGGGAGACAGTGATAGAGCTGCATCAATGGATTTACAAAGGCGCAATTCGAATGCCATGAACGTAAGCTCCGTCCTTTCTCTACCGCTGTTACAATTCTCAGCTTGCTTGCAAATCTCTTCCCCTCTATTCCCTCTCATGCTCGTACATCCACTACTGTCACTCATCCTTACAAGCCCACCCACATTCTTAACCATACTATTTATACATATTCTTATTATGGGTTCCACTCTCCCTTTCATAGCACTCTTTCTTTTAATTCTTCCGTTCACTTCATTTTTTCCATCCATCTTCCTTTCATTCACTTTCACTACAGGTGCATGCACCTCAAGTAGCACATCAGCAGGTGTCTCACTCATTCTCTTTACATTCATACTTCTTTCATCATGTTAATTCATTTTTCTACTCTCATCTGCACATTTGCACCATCATTTGCCTCATCATTCACTGCATTCGCACTCCTTGCACCATTCTCATTTTTTCCTTCTTTCTGTTTTTTGTCATCCTCTGAATCGCCCTCTAAAGCTGCCATCAGAATTGTCAACTTCTCAACCTCTTCTTTCAACTTCTCTTTCTCATCTATCAAGCATTTCCAACGTGCAAATTCATACTTCCTCAGCTCTCTTTTACTCATCCTTCTCAGGCCCTGGCATGCATTCATATCTATTCAACCTGAACAGATCTCACACTGAATCAACTCCTTCTTCCCAACTTCACCACCAACCCTAACACTACTTTCCCCATAACATGCCATTCTCAACCACAAACTTCTATCTCAACCGAGACATACCACCACAATATTAATCAAGAGTTTAGTTAACTACACAGACAAGTCCAGTACAAAGGGGGAAAATTATTTGTGTATATTAAAGAATAGAGAGAACTGCAGACAGTAACATGGACCCCCCTCTGATTTCGACGGTCATGTTTACCAGTTAAGTTGTGCTCGCGATAGCCATGTGCTAGAGGTTCTGCCGCCGTGCGGCAGAGACCCGGGTTCGAAACTCGGCGCTGGCGGTGGCGATTTTCTTTGTTGGGTATAGGAGAAAAATTCCAAGTACCCCACTCTACCCAGGTGTCTGAAATGGGTACCGGTCTTGACCGGGGGAAAGCGTCATGGCGTCCTGGCGTTAGTTATAAGGCATTTGAAAATCCAATGTACAAGGTGATATGTATTAGGCTTGAAATTGGAAATAAAGCATCCGTAGATGCCTTCATTATTATTATTTTTATAACAGCTTACGGGGCGAGATAAAGAGCCTAAGATGAGGACCATCCAGCAGCATGACAGGCAGTTTTTAGTTCATAAAATTGCGGCTTAGGTCATCGTTGTTTTTGCTATTAGATTCTTTTAATTTTTGGAATAAAAATACAGTTGCATTGACAGTTCCAGCACAAAATTATGCCTCTCACTCACATTGAATACCTTCAGTTTCAATCAAACACGGATCAGTTTTTATCAAACATATAGGTCATACACGCACCGCACCACACCTGACGCACCACACCGAAGCACCAAAATTATCTTTATTTGAAATAAAAGGTTTTTATTTTTCTTCTTCTTGTTCTTCTTCTTTCAAGTTCAAGTTTGAGAGGCTATGCGGAATGAACCCCCGAATGATCACTAACTAGTGACCCGCTGTCAAACGTTCAGATCACGAGTGGCGTCATGTTTGCTTATAAACAGGAGAGAGGCAGTTACATTCGTCGAGTAAAGACCATATTTTGACAAGCTCTTGCGAAAACTTATAAATATTCCCGAGACATAATCTAATAAATTTCATTAGTCATCTTCATTTTATCCGCAACTAACTCTCTCCTCTCCATCTGGGGTGGGCCACGTAGCGATATTTCATTTTTGTAATTGTGTAATTGCTGTATTTAGATTTTTTGTAATTGTTTTCTTGTATTTGTTAAATTATTAGTTGTTTTCTGGTGATTGTTAATTGCTTTTTGTAGGTGGCCCCTTCTGGGGCTACCTTCTAATTTAAAATGGCAGAACTGCCATTGACAAACCGCTATAGCGATCTGAGAGAGTTAGATGATCCCTGCAGTGAAATTGGAGAGATGCAACTGCTGGACACCAACCTTGAAAAGCCTAACAATGGAGAAAAAGTGAGGAGCCATGAAGGAACGAATGAATCCATAATTCAGGGAACATGGTTCAAGAACAACAAGCTGTCAAAAAAAGAGAAAGAACCAGTGTGAGCCTCTCAAGCTCTAACTCTGATTGTGAAACCGTTAAAAAAACATGTAAATCCATCTCCCCTGAAACAAGAAGAGTATAACCAACTAATAAAACTTTGGCATCTAAAAATAAGGCATGCACTTTGCTGATCACACAACTGAAAGAGTCAAACAACAATTTAGTTGGAGCAAATAAGAGAAAAATGACATATGATCCATTTGGAGTTGCCCAGGGATTAAAGGAAGTACTAAACTATGACTACATTAAGGAAATAAGAGTTAAAAAACGAAGAAACTTGATTGCAGTTAAGCTCAAGGAAGCCACTGAAGAGGAAGTAGCAAGATTGTTGGAAGTGAGCAGCGTGGAAAAGTTTGCAGTTTGGTGTTATAAACCACGTTCTGAGTCTGCACAATCCACTTTTGGAGTGATCAGGCCAATTGACTATGATGTCAATTTAGAGGATCTCATTCCAATTGCCACCAGTGAAAATGCTAAAATCATAAACATGGTAAGATTGCCAAAGTTCTCTAATGGTTAAAAAGAAAGTTCTCTAAGTGTAAAAGTCCAATTTCAAAGTAGAGATCTTCCAAAACAAATTGAAATTGAATTCATGAATTTCCAAGTAAGTCCATATTCACCTCCACCTATCCAATGCTATAAATGCCAACGACACGGACATTTGGCTAGTGGGTGTTCATCTGATGAAAGATGTTTAATTTGTGGTGGTGGACACGCAAAAGAAAATTGTACTGCTCCCACTCCCCTCTGTGCTAACTGCAAGGGGAATCATGTGGCCAGCTCTAAAGAATGCCCTTACATAAAAAATGCCTTACAAATACAAGCACTAATGAAAGAAAGAGTCTCGTTTTCAGAAGCTCGGAAGCAAGTCATCCCTGAGACCACCAAAAATCTTGAACCAATCTTGGAAAAAACCAAGACTACTTCCACTATGATAAGCTCTCAAATGAACCAAGAAAAAGATGTTTCCATGCAAGAAAGTTCCCAAATCCTAAGCTCAGTGGAAAACCAAAAAACATATGCTTCAGCTTTGAAAACCTTTCAACCTAAACATGTGACTGTCCCTGCTGATGTAGATCAATCTCAAGGATCATACTATATTTCAAGAAGGATCCCCCAAACTAAACCAAATCAACCAGAGCAGAATGTACTTGCTACTCATTTTGAAGGTAGTCTGTCCTCGCAAGAAATTACTGTCTCTGATGGAAGTTTAGTACAAACAGTGGTAAAAAAAATTGAATCTCATGTGCAAGCCATGTTTGAGGATTTCTTTTCTCGCCTGGGCAAGTTTATGATGAAAGCATTCTCATCGAACTTGAATCATGAAAACAAGCGTCAACGAGATCTACTACTTCTGGGAATGATTAGAAATCGTCTTGGCCAAAAAATTGGCTCTCAACTTCTCGGTGAGTTCCACAATAAAGTAAATCCTCAAAGCAAAAGTGACACAGCCATGGAAAATGTTACAATATCTGGAAAAAATACTAAAACTTCTCAAATACCTATATCCCACTCTAAAGGAAGTAAGAGATTGGGATCAGCATCAAGGAAAAAATGATGTATAACTATAAAATCTATGACCAGAGGATCAAAAGAAGTGGTGCCTCAGAAAAAAATCTTTATTTATATCAATTCAAATGTAACGGGTTATCTTCAAAGTTAGCAGAAGTAAAACTATATCTGTACAGAAAAAACCTGACATTCTATGTTTGTGTGAGACATGTATTAAAACTAATGAACCTAAATTCATAGGCTATGAATGTGTGTGGTCCCATAGAGAAAATGGGGCCAAAGGTGGGCTATGCTTTGTAATCAGGAATGATGTTAACTATTCTGTGAATAATGTTGATAAGTTCTTGAATGGTAAATTAGAATCTAATAGCATCAATTAAAGTATTTTGTTCGTATGGTTATATTGATATATGTAATATTAATAATCTTAATGCGTGTATTGATTTTCAAGAGTTTTATCATTATTATATTCAGATGAGTGAATTGTTTATATTCATTGGGGACATAAGTGCTCATGCATCTTTGTGGGACTGTAAAAACCGACTTAATGCTTCAGAAGGAACCTGTGTAGACTTCTAGATGAGAACTCTCTTGGAGTACTTAACCCTCCTGACTTGCCCACTTATATTGACTCACGTGTGGGGACAAGTTCTACATTAGATTTGTGTATTGTCCCTCCAACTCTTTTTGTGTGTGGGTTTTTTGAAAGAGGTGCGGATCTGGGGAGCGATCATTATCCAATCGAATGTACTTTTGGCACAGTAGTTAAATCCAACAACCATCTACGTAGATGGATTTTGAAAAATGCAAATTGGGTTGGTTTTAAGGAAGAATTATCTCAAATCCATATAAGTCAGATAGCTAACCTCTCAGTTGATGACTTGTGTACAGTTTTAACAAAAGGACTCCAGGATGCTGCTAGCAAGTGCATCCCCAAATCCTCATCGGCTTGGGAAGTTAGTAGGAAAACGCCATGGTGGGATAGAAAGTGTGCTTTGGCTGTAGCAAAGCGAAGGAAAGCGCTAAATAAATTATCAAAACATCCCACGGCAGAAAATTTGCATTTGTATAAGGATCATGAAAGAAATGCCAGGGAAATCATTAAGCAAAAGAAAATCAAAAGTTGGACAAGTTTTGCAAGCACTCTGGACTCAAACACTGGTGTTGGCAATGTCTGGAGGTTGATACGCTGAATGAAAGGTAGTTCTATCAATCCAAATCCAACTGTAGGTGGTATAGCAGACAGCACAGCAGACAAAGCTGAATTATTACTTGCCCATTTTTGTAGACACATGATAAAATTAGGTGATAAATTTTCTGAGACAATTGAAAATACCATCTCTAACCTTTCGGCAGTGCAGGTAGGAAATACACAGCTTAGTTCTCAAATAGCAATGCATGAATTACAGAGGAGTTTGAAACATGTGAAGAATACTAGCCTGGGTTCTGATGAAATTCTTTATGCTTTCCTCAGTCAAGCACCACAGTCATTCCAAGAACAGGTTCTCTATTTGTTTAACAAAAGTTACTTGAGTTGTTACTTCCCAGAAGCATGAAAGTTGGGAATTATATGTCCAGTAAAGAAACCTAAACGAGACCATTCAGCTCCCAATGGATATCGACCTATTACTTTGCTCTCCTGTCTCTCCAAAATAATGGAACAGATTGTCAAACGTTGACTTGATTACTTTTTAGAAAAAAAGATCTTCTCTTGCTATCAAAACTGGGTTTCGCAGAAAGAGATCTACGTATGATGCCCTTGCTCTAATTAAAAACTGTATTTCACAAGCCTGGTCAAAAAAAATGTATTGTTTGATTGTCTATGTTGATTTGAAGAATGCTTATGATATTGTATGGCATGCTGGACTTTTGCATAAGCTTATAAACATTGGCTGTGACATACGCACTGTCTTATGGTTAAGATCGTACTTGAGCAATAGACGTGTCAAAGTTAGGGTGGCGGATGCTGTCTCATCTGAAAAGATTCTTGGTTGTGGTTTGCCCCAAGGTGCAGTCCTGAGCCCCCTGCTGTTTAATGTGATGCTCCATGATTTGCCTCAGATGGAGGGCATCCAATCCATCTCATATGCGGATGATGTGACAATAGTTGCTAGTGGGAGATCCCCAGGCGAGATCCAGCGGATGATGCAGAACTACCTGAATGGCCTGACACGCTGGTTGAGGAAATGGAAACTAGCCATAAATGTGGATAAAACTAAGTATCAAATTTTTACCCGTAAAAAATATGTACCATTGATTAACCTACGAATAAATTCTAAAACAATAGACACAACTAATAAAGAGCGTGTACTTGGAATAACGCTGGATTCCCCTAAACTTACCTTCTTACCACATATACAAAATGTTAAAACAGAGTGTCAACAGCGGCTGCAGGTTCTCAGGGCATTGTCCGGCGTCTCGTGGGGATCTTCTCAAAAGTTGTTGTGTCAGGCATATGTATCATACATTAGGAGCAAACTTACGTTTGCACATATGATATTTACAAAACTTCCTGAAAAGTAGTTTCAAATTAATTAATGTGATCCAAAACTCAGCTCTGCAATCCATCTTGGGTGCACGGAAAACATCTCCAGTTTCCTCAATGGAAGCTGAAGCATTCATTATGCCTCTGAGATTGTACCTTGATTACTTGTTACTGAAACGGTGTTTGAGATGCAGTTTCTTGGATGCAGAGCCCAAAGAGTTCCCAGCTAAAATTGAGCTATTCAAATCTCCTCCAAAAAGTGAGCTGGCACTGAAACGCACGGAAATAATGAACAAAATCCAGTTTAACTTTTCTCCTCCAGGATCCCAAATAGAACAGCTCATTAGTCCATGTATGGATATCTCATTTAATGTGTGTGTAGAATTTCCTGATGTTAAATCCCTTACAGCAGCTGAAGTAAATCATATGTTTGAAGAGCATGTAACATCAAAATTTTGTAATTCCTATAGAATTTTCACAGATGGTTCCAAGCTACAATCAGGATCAGCATCTGCTGCTATTTATGTGCCACATCTAAAAATATCTACCTCCTGGCTCCTAAACCCAGGTCACTCAATTGTGGGAGCAGAGCTGTTGATAACTTGTCAAATCATAATGTTGTCATTTTTGTTGATTCTAAATGTTCTCTGGATATTATATCAAACTTGAATAACCCCACCTATGAGATTTTTAGTAGAAGAATTCAAAAAATTGTGGTACAATTGAAGAACAGGATTCAGTTACAATGGATCCCTGCACATTCGGGCATAGTGGGAAATGAGATAGTGGACCGGTGCGCAAAAATGGGTCACCAAAATATTGAATCAGTACTCGCTCATCTTAGTTATGAGGAACATGTTAGCAAACTGAAAAACAAAATGTTAGACTACTGGAGCGAGTGTTGGGGAAATCAAGTGAGGGGATCCGGGAAGGAAGGATTTATGTATGAATTGTGTAGCAGACCAAAGCTTAGATTGGGTGGTCCCATGTCAAGAAAATTTCAGTGTATTATTAGCCGATTTAGAATCGGTCATGTTGGTGTTCTTTCTCATCTGAGTAGATTTAACCTGTGTCAAAGCCCTCTCTGCCCTGAGTGTGGTGTACCAGAGACCATTGAGCACTTCTTGCTTGGCTGTCCCCATTATGAGGCGGCCAGACTGCATTTATGTCTCACTTTTGTAAAATTTAACCTTGAATTGAATCTGAAAAATGTCTTAGGTTTTGGTGAATACCAATCCCGTGTACAATTTGCAATCCTCCGCTCCTTGGTGAACTTCCTTGGTGCTACTAATAGATGTAAGCAACTATAAATGTTCTGATTTTGACTGTGTTACATCTGTGTCTAATGAAATTAACTTGATTCAATAAGCTGTCAGCCTCTGCAGACAGCAGCTCGAGAGGTCCAGTAATATTGAGGACTCAAGAAAAAAGTGCTGCAGTATCGGGGGATTTGCTTGATCCTGCTTTTGCTGCCGAAGTACAAGCTGTCAGGTTACACGGATTTCTGCTGAAGAAGTCCAACGACTTTCAAGATCCCTCCGGATCATCGATAAAGAAGAAGCTTATAAACAATGATTAGAGAATAAAAATTACTGAATTCGTTAAAAATTCATTGTTGTACTAATACTCCTGTTTTTAAAATGAAAGTAAATTATTTAATGTAATTTATGAATTTAATGAGGAATTTTTCTTTATCTTCATGAATATCTATTTTTTTTGTATATATAAGCCATTGGATTGTGTTAGATTATTGTTAGACGAACACTGGCTTACAAAACAATTATTTAAGGCAGTTAAGGTATATTGTGTAAATACCTGCAAAATTATTCGATTAAATTTTCTCTATAGTTGCATTTTTTTCGCCCAAATGTACAGAGAAATAATCTGGTTTTCTGATAGCTATTCTCTGCTGTAGGCTATCGTTCTTGAACTTGAACATGAAATTGAGGGCCGACAGTGTTGGGGCCTTTGTAACGGCCTAAAATTCCCTCCTCAATACTTACACATAAAAAAATTCAGCGCCTGTGTACCAGACTTTTCCACTAAACTATTCAGGATCCACAAATCCTTGTCACAAACTGCCATAAGACGGCATCACTGGGATAACCAGTATGTCAAGAAACCATCTCCGTGCATGTTGGGTCATTACAGCCTACTCTACATACTGGCTCATTCCAGTTAATATCTTTTACTCCAGGCACATACAAGAAAAACTTTCACAGCTTCAATGATATTCAAATTACACTCCTAATCTAGTCCAACAATACAGCGCATACCACAATCATCTTCAGCACATCTGGCATACCACTCATTCTCTCCATACTGCTCAAAAACCACATTCATGAAACTCTTTCTTGCTCATACTCCAGCAGAAATTGCTCGATTGTTTCCTCCACTCCCCTATCACACTGCTGACCTAGTCTATTATTATTCTCATTCTACCTCCATGAACGCCTATTCACGCTCAATAACTTACACCTCACAGCAAACAAGAGTTGACTTCAAAAACTACCATCATAGAACATTTCACACTTAGGTACTTTCTTTTGCATACACCAGTTAAGTGTAGGCTTTTGCGTCATGCTAAGCTTCCACTTATTCAATCCATACTCTTTTGTTTGCCTCTCAATCTCTTTTAGGTAAATCTGAAGGATATGCCAGTTATCGATTTTCCACTTTTTGGTGCCTGAACCTGATTAATTGAACCAAAATAAACAAGTTTTCTTCTTTGCACTTCCCGTCTCAAATGAGTATTTAACGAGGTATAGTGGAAGGTTTGGTTTCGTCTTTGATGATGGTGCTGGAAGCGAGTGCGCATTGCAGTGTCGCTGTCCGACGCGCCCCTTGAATTACTTGCCGCTTCAAACACTGGAGTTGCGGTAAGTCATTTACCGTTATAACTAATAAAATACTCATTTGAGATGGAAAGTGCATAGAAGAAAACTTGTTTATTTCGGTCTAATTAACTATGCTTAGGCATCGAAATTGACAAAATCGATAACTGACATATCCTTCAGATTTACCCTCTTTTATCCACCTCTTGCAGTCCCCCTCAGGCCCTTCACCTCCAACATTTATTAAACTCCTTCATTAGCATCTTGATTTTTGTGCTGTGAAATTGAAGTCAAACAGTTTATTTTGCTTAACAGCTGGATTTTTTGAAATTTTTAAAGCCATGTGGTGCATTTTAGTGGAAAAAAAGTAAAAAAAGTTAGGTAAGTATTTATTTGAGGCAAGTTTTGAATATAGAGCCTTTATGCAAAATTTCTATCTTCTGATTTTAATTTCTGTTGTTACAAAGAATAAAGTATAATGAAATGAAGAAATTTATAATTTCCTGTTTTTTTTAATATTAAAACTGGTTAGTGTTAAGGAGATGCAACTAATTGATTTTTTAATTTTTGTTGCCTGTATCATGGTAATTACATCAAAATAAGCAACTTTTCTTATATGCACTTTTTGGAGCAAATAAATATTCAACGAGTTATAGCGGTATGTTAATTTTTGTCTTTGATAACTGGAATGCGCTCAAATAAACAGCTACTAATTGATTTTTGAATTTTTGTTGCTTTGCTTGAATCATGGTAATAACATCAAAATAAACTACTTTTCTTCTATACATTTTACGGCAAATGAGTATTTTATAAGCTATAGCGGTAGGTTTAGTTTTGTGTTCCATAGCAGTTCCAATTGAGCTGTTAGAGTATGTTTGGCTACTTTGTAATATATTATTAGCCAACCCCGCGGAGCCTGAACCCACTTCTAGGATCTGTTAGTTACATACATACACACATATACATATACCTGGCTTTTCCTCCCTATGGGAGGGTAGCCGACAGCAGGCCACAATCACCACACTTAGTCACTAGGAGGCAAGAGAGGAAGCATTGGCTGCACCTGAACTGCCAGGATCAGCAGCAGCCCAGCACAACCACCTTCCACAGTCAGGCCCAACAGCCATAGCTGGTTTACCCCAACCGCTTCATTGAGTGCCGCCCCTCCCCCTGCACAGGACAGGTCAACCCCATCACACGCGCGCAGCAGGCTTCCAGTACCGCGTCAAAAATATAATTACCTTATGCACTGCCCCCACTCACTTCTGTCTGCAGTCATCCCTCTCACCATGTCCACAGTCAGACCTCATACAAAACACATTTCACCCCATCCAACTCATCCGTGGTCTACTTCGCGCTCAAAGACCACTCACTTCCGACATAAATCTTTTTCACCAGCCGCTCAACATTCATTCTTTCAACATGCCCAAACCATCCAAGCACTCTTTCATATACTCGCCTGCTCAACTTTTTGATGACACGCGTCTGCACCCTAACCAACTCATTCCTGATCCTATCTCGTCTTGTTACTCCATACATGCTCCTCAAACACTTGATCTTAAACACATCCAACTTCCTCCTCTCAGCTGCTCTCAACCCCCGAGGACTCTGCTCCATACAACAAAACTGGCACAATCAAGCTTTCATACAGTCCCCTCTTAGCCGTCATACTCAAACTCCTGCATTCGAAAACTTTCCTCATTGCACCCAATGTCTTACAGCTTTCACTCACTTGATGCCTCACTTCTACTTCCATACTATCCTTAACAGTCACATCCGACCCAAGGTACCTAAAATACTCTACCTCCTCTAACGCTTCACCATTCAACCTCACATCCAAAGTTCCAAACACTATACCTTTTGAACATCTCATCACCTTACTTTTATTCACATTTACCCTCAATTTCCGCTTTTTGCACACTCTACCAAACTCTGCAACCAGTCTTATCAGTTTTTCCTCTAAATTAGCCACAAGCGCTGTTTCATCTGCAAACAACATCTTTTAGTTAATAACACAATAAAAGTTATCACCCAAAAATAGTTATAGCGGTATGTTAATTTTTATCTCTGATGCCTGGAATGCGCTTGATCATTTGAGTGCATCGCAAGGGAGAGTCCATTGTAGTCGTCCCTCCGAACAACTTCTTCCCGCTTCAAACCCTAGAGTTGCGACAAGTGATTTACCGCTATAACTCGTAAAATATTCATTTGCCCCAAAAAGTGCATAGATAAAAAGTTGTTTATTTCAATGTAATTACCATGATACAGACAACAAAATTTAGAAAATTGATTAGTTGCATCTCCTTAACATTAACCCTTTTTTTACACTTTCCATTGTGAATGAGTATTTAACAAGTTACAGGGGTGATGTAACATTACATAACTAATCTAACCTAACCCAACCTAACGTAACCTAACCTAACGTTCATTTGAGCGCATTAAAGCCTTTGGAATAGAGATTCTATCGGAGTCTCCTCCTCAATTTCCCCTCAACGGGATACAACTATTGTGTCTATGAGAATTAGCGCTCCCAGGGGGACTATGTAAGGGCCTGAGCTAAAGGTTAGGTAGGCTTTCTTTTCGTTGAAATAGAATAGGTTTTTGTTTTGTTATGGACCATCTTTTTTTGGTTCACTGCTGTCCTGTTTTTCAGCAGCTACTACTTTCTTCTTCAACTTTTTCTTGTTTCATGATCTTCTTTCTTAGCGTTCTGTTTCTGTGCCCTTTCTGCATAGATTCTGCATTTCCTTAACTCCATACTAAATGGTGCCTTCTTAATTCCTCTCTTTGGATAGCCTTTGTTGCGGATAGGGAGGCTTAAACTAAGAATCTAATCTAATCCCCCTCAATTTCCTGCTTGAAAGACTAGAAATGCGGTAATTAAACTACAGCTATAACTTGTAAAAAACTCGTTTACAATGGAAAAGGCATCAAAAAAAGTCTTTTATTTTGATCTCATTACTGTTGTGAAAAAATTGAAAAATCGATGGTCAATATTTACTTTAATGTTGTCAACGATTTTCGAAATTTCGTTGCTATAGATAGGTAATAGAGTCAATTTTAAGACGTTTTACAAGAATGACAATGTGCTCTCAAATGCTTAGTTTCCCCTCAGGGGGATACAATTATTGTATCTATGGGAACTAGCGCTCCCAGGGGGACAATGTGAGGGCCCGAGCTAAAGGTTAGGTAGGCTTTCTTTTGTTAAAATAGAATAGGTTTTGTTGTGTTACGGACCATCTTTTTTTCGGTTCACTGCTGTCCTGTTTTTCAGCGCCTACCACTTTCTTCTTCAACTTTTTCTTGTTTCATGAACTTCTTTCTTAGCTTTCTGTTTCTGTGCCCTTTCTGCATAGATTCCACGTTCCCTTAACTCCATACTAAATGGTGCCTTCTTCCTTCCTCTCTTTACATCTCATTGTTGAGGATAGGGAGGCTTAAACTAACTAATAAACTAAACTAATGCTTAGTTTTAGAGTTATTTAAGTCTGAAGTTACACGAATGGCGCTCCTGAATGGCCTTTTTTGCGCAAAAGCAATCATTGTTTTTGCAATTGAAATTGAAGCTAACCCCCTATTACAAATGTAAAGAGGTTGGGTTGTGAGTGGTAGCCACAGTTCTTCTAGTGAAAATTATAAATAAAGGTTTAAAGCAACCCATTAAGGTCACGTCAACAATTGTTTACATGTGCTCAATGATGGCGGCGGCCGTACCGGGTGGCGCCATCTATGAGCTGACTGTAAAGGTGACGACGTAATAACGACGACTATAAAAACGTCAAAAGCACCAAGTACGAGAAATACGTGAACTTTTTTGTGTTATTAACTGATAACAATTTTTCTTTTTATTTTATTAACAATTTCTATCATTCTTTCATTTCTGCGAAGTTCTGGCATAAACTTTATCACCTCATGATCCAAACTTTGCCTCTCCCAACTAGAGATGTGACTCAAAAAAAACCATGCCGTTTTTCTTTTAAAAACACGTTTTTTACATAAAAACCGTGGCCAAAAAAAACGGGGATATTTTGTTTTTTTTTAAATATTTTGTCTGAAAATAACTCAGCAAGAAAAAGAACCACATTACATTATTTTTTTTTATGTCAAATTACAAAATAAAACAGCATACTTCTTAATTGATGGTTTTCCATGGTTTTATGAAATTTTTCATTTTCTGAGGTTTCATACTTTGATATTTCATTTGTTTTACAATACATGTGAATGACCTTTAACTCCCAAAATGGTGTGTTATAATAGCATATCTTTACTTATGGTCATCGATAAAGATGTGACTAAAAAACCATGCTGTTTTTTAAAAAAAAACATGTTATTTATACAAAATTATGAACAAAAACCATTGATATTAATATATTTATGTGACCTTAAAAGTCCAATGCTGTTTTTTAAAACATGGCTATTATATTTTATGGGACCATAAAAAAATTTTTTTTTTAAAAACATTTTTAAAAAATCATGATTAAAAAAACACATATAAATATCAGGAAAGTTATTTTTCTTTAATCGAATTGTCTCTAGGAACTTATAAACAAAGAATGCTGTTAATATTGAAATCATGTTTATTAGAACTGTACTAGGTCTCAGAATAAAATATCTACAAAGGATCTATGCACTCCATAAAACCTTTCGGAGACCAGCTCCATCTTCAGTCATCAGTAAAAAATTTGGTGAAATGGACAACGAATTTTCACTGTTCCTTTGAAAAACATGTGACTGAAAGACTTACTGAGGATGGAGCTAGTCTCCGAATGGTTTTATAGAGTGAATAGATTCTTTGTGGATATTTTATTCTAAGACCTGGTACGGTTCTAATGGATATTAAATATATCTTATGTAACCAAAAAATCCATGCTGTTTTTTGAATGTTTTTGTTACAAACCCTTCAGGGGATACAACTATTGTATCTATGGGAATTAGCGCTCCAGGGGGAAAATGTGAGGGCCCGAGCGGAGAGTTAGGTAGGCCTTCTTTTTGTTGAAATATGTTTTTTGTTATGTTGAAGACCACCTTTTTTTCGGTTCACTACTGTCCTATTTTTCAGCACCCCTGACTTTCTTCTTCAACTTTTATCTTATTTCATGATCTTCTTTCTCATCTTACTGTTTCTATGCCCTTTCAGCATAGATTCCTCATTTTCTTATTTCCATACTAAATGGTGTCTCCCTCCTTCCTCTCTTTGATACGCTCTATTTTTGTAGTGGTTAGGCAGGCTTAAACTAACTTATAATCTTATAATCTTAATCTTATACTCTGTTGCAAAAAAGTCATGACTAAAAAACACAGATATTAATATACTTTATATTACCATAAACAACCATGCTGTTTTTTAGAACAACATTTTTTTTTTACAGAAAAATCATAATCAAAAAATGTGGACAATAATACATTTTATGTGCCAAAAAAAACCATGCTGGTTTTTTTTCAATTATGTTTTCTTTACCAAAAAAATCATGACTAAAAAACATGGATATTAATGACTTTTTGTGAAAAAGTATGGTTTTTAAAAGGCCATGTTTTTTTTGGTCAGATAAAAATTAATAACACGTGTTTTTTGTAAAAAATCTTTTTTTTCTAAAAGCATGGTTTTTTGGTCATATAGAATAAATTAATATCCATGTTTCTTTTTTACAGATTAGATTAGTCATTAGTTTTAGCCTCCCTACCCAGCAACAAATGCGCTCCAAAGAGAGGAAGGAAGATTATGAAACAAGATCAAAGTTGAAGAAGACAGTAGTAGGTGCTGAAAAACAGGACAGCAGTGAACCAAAAAAAGGTGGTCCTCAACATAACAAAAACATTTTATTTCAACAAAAAGAAGGCCTACCTAACTCTCAGCTTGGGCCCTCACATTGTCCACCTGGGAGCGCTAGTTCCCATAGATACAATAATTGTATCCCCCTGAAGGGATGTTTTTTTTACAAAGAAGTCGTGACCAAAAAATGAATAATAATAACTTTTTAATAAAAAACATGTTTAAAAAAAACGATTTTTTTTGATAACATAAAATATGGGAATATCCATGATTTTGAGATACAATTTTTTATGAAAAATATATAAAATAAAACAGCATGGTTTTTTGGTCACATAAAATATATTCATATCCAGGTTTTCTTATACATCATTGTCTGTAAAAAAAAAACATTTTTTAAAAAACAGCATGGGGTTATTTAGGTCTCATATATATATTCATGTTTTTTTAGTCATGATTTTTTAGTACAAAAACATTTTTTTGGTCTCATAAATATATTAATGTTTTTTCAGTCATGATTTTTTAGTAAAAAAACATGTTTTTAAAAAAAAAAACTGCATGGGGCTTTTTAGGTCACATAAAATATATTGTTTTATATTCATGATTCTTTATAAAAAAAACAGCATGGTTATATTTGATACCAGAAAATATATTAATATTCATTTTTATTAGTCAAAATTTTTTGTAAAAAAACAGCATATTTTTTTGGTCTCCTAAAATATATTAATATCTATGGTTTTTAGTCATTTTATTGTAATCCATACCATATACCGGGCTTATCCTCCCCATGGGAGGGTAGCCGACAGCAGGCCACAATCACCACACTTAGTCACTAGGAGGCGAGAGAGGCAGCACTGGCCGCACCTGAACTGCCAGGATCAGCAGCAGCCCAGCACAACCACCTTCCACAGTCAGGCCCGACAGCAACAGCTGGTTTACCCTGACCGTTTCATTGAGTGCAGCCCCTCCCCCGCACATGACAGGTCAACCCCATCACACGCGGGCAGCTTCCAGTAACGCGTCAAAAATAAAATTACCTCCTTATACACTGCTCCCACTCACTTCTGTCCGCAGCCATCCCT
Source organism: Morinoia aosen (assembly GCA_030386875.1). Classification (NCBI taxonomy): domain Eukaryota; kingdom Metazoa; phylum Arthropoda; class Malacostraca; order Amphipoda; family Talitridae; genus Morinoia; species Morinoia aosen. Next base: position 16,415,570 of record CM059575.1, on the reverse strand, counting down.
CTCGCCACGTCCACAGTCAGACCCCTCTCATACAAAGCACGTCGCACCCCATCCATCCAACTCATCCGTGGTCTACCTCGCGCTCGAAGACCACTCACTTCCGACATATATATCTTTGTCACCAGCCGCTCAATATTCATTCTTTCTACATGCCCAAACCATCCAAGCACTCTTTCATCCACTCGCCTGCTCAACTTTTTGATAACACCCGTCTGCTCCCTAACCAACTCATTCCTGATCCTATCTCTTCTAGTTACTCCATACATGCTCCTCAAACACATCCAACTTCCTCCTCTCAGCTGCTCTCAACCCCCAGGACTCTGCTCCATACAACAAAACTGGCACAATCAAACTTTCATACAGTCCCCTCTTAGCATTCATACTCAAACTCCTGCATTCAAAAACTTTCCTCATTGCACCCAATGTCTTACAACCTTCACTCACTCGATGCTTCACTTCTACTTCCATACTATCCTTAACAGTCACATCCGACCCGAGGTACCTAAAATGCTCTACCTCCTCTAAAACTTCCCCATTCAACCTCACATCCAAAGTTCCAAACACTCCACCTCTTGAACATCTCATCACCTTACTTTTATTCACATTTACCCTCAATTTCCGCCTTTTGCACACTCTACCAAACTCTGTAACCAGTCTCCTCAGTGTTTTTCCTCTGAATCAGCCACACGCGCTGTATCATCTGCAAACAACAGCTGACACACTTCCCAATACATACCATTTCGTCCCACCAACTGCGCACCTTTTCCCAACACTCTGGCATTCACTTCTCTCACCACACCATCCATAAACAAATTAAACAACCACGGCGACATCACATATCCCTGTCTCACACCTGTCACAACTGGGAACCATTCACTCACCTCATTCCCCACTCTCACACATGCTCTGCTATCAATGTAGAAAACCACACTGTTCTTCAGCAAGCACACGATCCGTCAACACTCTCACTCTTCCAATTAACACTCTTCCATACAGCTTTCCAATGACACTTAGTAGACTTATACCACTAGAATTATTGCACTCATACCTGTCACCTTTCCCCTTGTACAACGGAACTACGCACGCGCTACTCCAATCAACCGGCACTTTACTAACCTCGAAACACACATTTAATAAACGCACCAACCATTCTAAAACCACATTTCCTCCTTTCTTTAGACATTCAACCGTGCAGCCATCCAAACCTGGAGCTTTCCCATTTTTCATTTCATCCAACGCACATCTCACCTCTGCACTTCTTATTCGACTTCTATTCACTTCACCAAACACAGGCATTCTAACCTCACTTCCAACAGCTACTACTCTCGCAATCCTATCATCCCTCACGTTCAGCAGTTCCTCAAAATACTCCACCCATCTCTTTCTCACATCACAACTCTCCACTAGCAGCCTACCATTTGTATCCTTCACTCTTGCCTCATTCTCCACCTGACCCTTCCTAATTCTCTTCACTTCCTTCCAGAAAACCTTCCTTCTCTCCATGAAATCCCCTCCCAACTTCCTCCCCCATTCCTCATCCGCCGCCCTCTTCGCTCTCCTTACCATTCTTTGTACCTCTTTCTTCCTCTCCTTATACTCTTCAAAATTTTGCTGGTTGCCTCGTTGCAACCACCTTTCGAACGCCCCCCGCTTTCTTTTCACAGCCGCTCCTACTTCTCCGTTCTACCATTCACTCCCCTTATTGTAATGTTTATTGTAATGAAAACATAAAAAAGAAACCATACAGTATAAGTGGTGGCAGATAACCCACAATTACCTAGAGGAGTCTAAGAGGTACAGCAGGAGCCACAGAAGTTACCACAGAACTTATATTGATGGAGTCAAAATTCAGAGCTTATTATCTCTGCCAAGTCTGATTTTTTGGTCACATAAAAATAAAATCAGACATAGTAGAGATAGTAAGCGCTGAATTTTGACTCCATCAATATGAGTTCTGTGGCTCCTATTGTTCCTCTTAGACGCCTCTAGGTAATTGTGGGTTATCTGCCACCACTTTTACTATATGGTTTCTTTTTGATATTTTTATAACAATAAAATGACTAAAAAACATGGATATTAATATATTTTAGGTCCCCAAAAAAAACCAAAAATCACATAAAAACACGTTTTTTTTGCAAAAAAAAACGCAATCAAATAAAACCGTTTTTTTTTGCATCACTACTCCCAACCCAACCTGGTCGTACTCTGTGTTGCACATTTTGCGTGGGAAAGCCATTTCACCTATAACTTCAAAGCTGAATAATTCTAAAATAACGCATCAGCAAGCAGAATGTCATTCTTGTTAAACATTCATAAATGTGTTCCTTTATTGATTCTTTGCAACGAAATTATGAAAATCGTTGACAACATCAAAATAAATATTGACCAACTCGATTAGGGTCCTGTGGTAAACAAATACTTTAAAAACTTTACCACAACTAAATTATACATGCTTTAATCACTTTTGACAGCATTTTTAAATTTTATAATTCACTTTGTTTTCACTTAAAGTGTACAAATAAATGAAAACCTATTATCTGAATCAATTTTCTCTCCTTTGAATATATTTCAACACATACTTAACCCTATGCTAAAATATTTGCTTGTTTGTAACGCAATTCAATTTTCTAAGTATTTTGAACTTAAATTTCTAAGTATTTTGAAGTTTACTCTCTAAGTATTTTGAAGTTGACTCTCAAAATTCAGGTTTAGGCTGCTCACACACCAAAAGACTGAAAGCAAGAAAGCAAGCGAGAGAGGAAGATGTCAGGCAAGATCTATCACATACCATAAGCTCCTGAATGTCATATAGAGAGTTCTATAACAGAAACAAGCTGTACAACAATATGTTTGCAACATTTAGTTTCATTCTTACTTTGTCCCATTGCTTTGAAACATGTAATCTGTCACTGTGCTTTGGATCTTTTGGGTTCCACAGGCATAGTACAGCATAAACTTTGAAGATAATGAATTCAGTCTATGCTGGAGAAACTGAGCGGCACACCTTTCTTGTCAACATTTCACAGTGCATTGCCAGAGGCTTCTCGCTGCAGCCCTCAAGCGTGAAACCATCTTTGAGTCTCTTTCTTGCTTCAGCCAATCTTCAGTTTTTCTTGCTCGCTTGCAGTGTGTGCACTCCTATAGGAATCCAAGTTAATCAGTTCAAGCTTGCTTGCTTTCTTGCTTCAAATCTTTTGGTGTGCAGGCACCCTTAGCATATAGGCTACATATATTTTATTTGGCTTTGCTCTTTTGAGTCAGCTTTCAAAAAATTGATTGAGACAATTAAAAATACATGTTTCACCTCTATTAGCCTTTTATAGAAACAGATTAGGGAAAAAATTATTTATTTTACATATATTATAAGAATTATAGCATTGCTCCACACTGGTGTCCCATCAGACCTTTTAATTTATGTGTACTGGGAATGATTATATGTCAGTAGAGAGAGTCATAAACTATAGACTTGAAATAATATTGAATGTATATTTCTTTCATAGTTTTACAACAACAATTTTACTCCGTAAAAATATAAAAAAATTGTAAAAAACTTAAAAAATTGACATTATCAGCAGTAGCGAGTCACCTTGGCACTATTGCTTTCTGATATACGATTGGTAGCAGAAAAGTAGTGCTAATAGTTGCTGAACCTATTAGTCTGTTTTGATATAATAAAACGCATTTCTGGGACATGTACAGGGTGTTTCAGAACAGGAAGTACTAAATTACACAATAAGTAGAAAATGGCAAAATAAATACTTTTCATCTATAAAATTTTCCCCCCAAATTTTGGATTTTTGAGAAATTGGCTGTGTTTTACTTTGAAGGATGAAATTCAATTATCCATTTGCTTGCAATATTTATTTTGAATTTATGTTACAAACACTTCTATAAGAGTTTACAATAATCAAATTTAGTTTTAGTGATATTTATTTGCAATTTCATTTTTTAGAGACACATGAAGAACTTTGTTTATGCTACGCCCATTGAATCTGAGGAAGATCTTGCGGCCAAATTGCAGGGGTTGCTGGTCAGATTTATGAAATGTCAAACGTGTTTCCTAATATCCAGCAGTCGTTAAGGCTAATATTTGAAAAGTGCATTGATAGTGAAGCTCATTTTGAACAATTTTTGTTGTGTAGATTCAAAATAAATATTGCAAGTAATTGTCATTAAATTTGATTCTTTAAAATAATTAACCACTGATATCTCACAAACCCAAATTTTTTTCAGAAAATTTCGTTGAAGAAAACATGTTTATTTGGCCATTTTCTACTTGATATGCAATTTTGACCTCTTGTTCTGAAACACCCTGTATAAAATAGCTTTCTGGACTTTTAAAATATATGGTGGGACACATACGTCCCAGCAGACCTGAAAAGATTCATCCAAGTATGTTTTGCACTTTTTATTATTTTGCTCTGATATTCCTCAATTTATAGTGGTGATATGTATAAGTAACCTTTGATACATAGATGAGTGAACCCGAATTGTCAAGGTAAACCCAGTGCATCAAAGCATCTATTACCGAGCAGTATATAATTAGAAATATTTGAGGCCAGATAAATGTTATTTTTCCTTTTTGACGAGTTATGTGATTGAGTCCAAGTTTTCTCAATTTAAGAAAATGGGTAAAAACTATACTATACTGATACCAGTTTAGAAAAATTCCATTTTGTTGACAAACTATAGGGTTGCTTTAATATGATGAATTAACAATGCAAAACTTGATGCCTAATAACCATGGTTTATGAAATTATGTTGTCATAGATGAATTCCTTGCATACTTTGTGTTGAAGAATTTTTGAAATTACATTAAAATAATTATTTGGTTAAATGTTAATAATGGACCTTGCCAGGCTGACATAATTTTAATAGTCAATTATTTTAGTGTTGTTCATATTATATCTGTAATTCTGTCAAAATGAAACATTTTGTCTTGTCAGATACAAAATTGTAAACTCAATTTATTTCTGTCAAGTTTTTTTGTTAACAATAAGAATGATGCTAGTTTGGTATGTAAGAATATTCTTGTCCATGAACTGTTCACCAATTGTTCTTGACCACCACTTGATGTATTTAATTTGTTATCAAGTTTTGTGTTGAGCATTTTGTTTGTGCAAATAATTAGCTTGATATTTCTAAAGAAAATTCAGTGTCATTTTAATTGTATAAAATAGTTCTTTTTTCAGGTGTTTCACAATCCTAAATATTTATTCATTTCAATGGCATCTAAAAAACGGAGCATGTTTGATGACAGTGACAGCAGTGGAGATGAGAGTCCAAGTAAAATTCCTGCAGTATTAAGTACTCAGAAAAAAGGTCCTGTACCAGCTAATTCTCAAAGGAACATGACAGTTCCTATCAATAAAGTGGTGGAAGTTAATAGCAAAGTGCATAATAACCATCTAAATCTCAAGAAAGTAGAGGATGGGCAGACTGTTTCTCAAGGTAAAAATGGAGCATCAACTGATATGCCTGAGTCTAACTCAAAACCTGACGATGTCTCTTCTGAAGGATATGTTGCGCTCACTTCTGCCCAACGAGCTCGCATTGAACAGAACAGACAAAAGGCGCTTCTAATACGACGCAATAAAATGAACAAAATACTACCACCCAAAAAGAAGTAAGTATTTTTTGTAAATCTTAAAGGGACTCTTTTCTGATACAAGTTATGTATCTTTTGTTGTTTGTTGTTTGTTGTCTTGACTCAAATATATTTGTACAACTCAGATGTGTTTGAGGGAGGTAAATTTATTGTTTAAGTGACTGAGTAATTTAAACTTAGAGAAGTTTGCTATGATGAGAAACTTGAATAGCATTTTTGTATATTGACAGTGACCCACTTAGGGATTACCAATGCATTAAGTTCGACATTCATTGCCAAGTCTCGGCAAACCGGAGTTCCTGAAAAATGCCCTGGAAGGCAATAATAAATAATAAAAATGAACAGAAGAAATGATTCATACAGCAAAAAACCAAAGATTTTAAAGAACATCTTACCTTAAGTTTGCTTGTGGAGGTTAAACTTTGAATAATTGGTTCTATCAAACCTTTCTTCAGTAAGCAGGGAGAGGCTGGAAACTTGACCTTCCAGTTTGATCGTACGTTTGCTCGTTCGCCCGCTACGGGGGTTTGAAGAATTAGGGGGGGGAGGGGGAAGTGGCATTTCATCATGTTACACCTCCCCTTTGGCTCTTTCTACACAGCGCGACATTTCTATGCCATATTCTCTGTCTATTTATTACTTGATAATGATTTCAAGGGTCCTACCTGACCCCATAAATAATAACGAAGAAAATTCAAAATGATTATGTTTACCTAATTTGCCTTTTTTTGGAGGTTTGGAATGTGGGGTTTCAAAATGCTTCTCCTCCCACAGTTTTCAAGATACAGTAATAATTTTGGTATTGTTGATTGCGGAAAAACAAGGGCTTTTATGGAAGCTAGAATTTGTTTTCCCAAATTTCCAGTTTAAATATTAAAAATGAAAAAATTTGAGAAAAAATCCTGTTTCGAAAATGTGCAGTTGTATGACGTCATAACCTATGAAACAAATTTTAGCTGCTGAAAAAGCCCTATTCTTTTTGCATCCAATGATATCAAAATCATCACTGTACCTCAAAAACTGTAGGAGAGCAAGATTTTAAACCCGCCCCCTAAAATGTCGTTTTCTTTGATTTCCCATTTTCTTGTCAAGAAAATCGCACTATTGCTAAAACAATAAACGATTCCAAATTGCATTTCCTATCAGTACACCAAATTTCATTGCTCTAGGTTCAATAATAAAGAAAAAAGTCCGTATGGGGGTCGCTGTCCTTAACATGATATACCTAAAAATATAAATGGAACAATAAGCTGCATGATATACAAATCCCTGCAAACCTCAGCTCTATTGAGTGTTCTTATTCTGCTTGTCTTGTAGAGTTGATTTTATTGTTTATAATAATTCAAATTCAACTGTCTTTTTAAAGCCTACCATAAGCAATAGGTTAGCATGAACTACAAAAATACTTCTTTTCTTTTGATCTTCTAGCTCTTGTAGTTTTAAATGTGGGAGGATAAAGCCATTTAAAATGCTATCTTTAAAATTATGAATAAAGTAGTCAAAATTAGCTTGCACAGGTTTTACATTCTGGACTCTCACTAGGTAAAATCAAAAGGGAATGAAATAGAAAAAAGCATTTTGCATCAAATTATGCTTCAATAAATGATTCATTTATTAATTTTCAGAGCTTTTACTCACTTTTTATATCTCCATTATTATCTCAAAAAATTTGGCTTGAGTGTTGACCAGAAAACATTCTGCACAAAAAATAAAAGATCACTCAGTTTAACTAGTAAAAGCATCTAATTTCTGGATTTTAACCAGAAGCTTCATTTTTTAAATGGCAAAATCTTCCTCATGGACAAAGCCAAAAAAGGAAGACAAAAGTTTTCATGATATTTATTGCATATGTTGTTGACCAGTTATCACAACTTCATTCAATAAAACTTCCCTTCCCTCAGACTGTAATATGCCTCCTCAACCACTAACAGCTGCTGGCTGCAAAGGCCTATGACTTCAAGTACCAAGGGTGTTCTGCTAAGTACAGGAATATTTTAGTCATAGGTACTATTAGGATGGATATATTTATTGGTCCTCCACATCTGGAAAATTGATTCAATAAAAATAATGAATCCCTTCATTTTTAATGGGCTGTGTACACTAGTATATGAATAAATAAATGGTCCAAGAGTTTTATTAGGTAAGATAATTAGCTAAGAAGTTTTGAAAAAGTTTGCCAAATTCCATTTTTTATAAGTTGCATTTTCTAGAGCTATAAACTGAATTTTCAATGCTGCAAAATTTGTTGGCAGGTTAAGAAAGTGAGCATGCTAGGTTTATATCATTTGAATGATATCTATTATACCATTCAAATAAGCATGAATTATTGGTAATGTTGCTGAGAGTAGATATACAAATAAAATATATTTATCAATTGAGTAAATTATTATGGAGGGGATATTTCCTAAAGAATGTCTTATTAAGAAAGTTGCTTCTATGGCTGCCCAAACCTCCTCAGGGGGATACAACTATTGTATCTATGGGAATTAGCACTCCCAGAGAGACTATGCAAGGGCCTGAGCTTAAGGTTAGGTAGGCTTTATTTTTGTTGAAATAGAATAGGCTTTTATTTTGTTACGGACCATCTTTTATCGGTTCACTGCTGTCCTGTTTTTCAGCACCTACTACTTTCTTCTTCAACTTCGATCTTGTTTCATGAGCTTCTTTCTTATCTTACTGTTTCTATGCTCTTTCTGCATAGATTCCACGTTCCCTTAACTCCATACTAAATGGTGCCTTCTTCTTTCCTCTCTTTGGATTGCCTCTGTTGCGGATAGGGAGGCTTAAACTAACTAATAATCTAATCTAATAATTTATGACTGCCTTAATAACGCAGGTATAGATGTTTGAACCTTACACCCCCAGTAATAAAAAAAACAATATATAGACAATATTCTAATATTTATCTGAACTGTTCTTGCATCCTCTGGAATATTGTCTCCCCCAGGGGGTATGAGCATCTTAGGTTGGGAACCCCCTGGCCTTGAAGCTGAAAAACAAGTCAAGTGTTTCACCTATAACTTGAGAATGCACAGCAAAATTAGTTTTGAGAGAATAATAATCTAAGTGTTTTATTCTAAAAAGTAGTTTTTTACAGGAGTGAGATGCTGGAGTCTGAAGGGAAGAAAGTATTGCGTATCAATGACACCAAGCTCATAGATACGGGAGGAGGATTTTTCATGGAGGAAGAAGATGATTTCAGTAATGTGACTGAGGCAGAGGTTATTGCTGCTGTGAGTATTTGAAATTAATTACCATCCAAAAGTTGAATGTTAAACTTCCATAATCAATGATGTAGGAAGTTTTCGATTGCTTTTTATCTTGGGTTTTCTTGTGCAAAAAATATTTGAAAATGATCAGTAATTTTGCAGCAATAGGATTAGTTATTCTGGTCAGGCTTGTGAATTAAATTCTTTTAAAAAATAGTTAGCATGATATGACGAAGCAGATTTCAGAATTCTTATGTTGAAACTTCTTAACACACATTTCATTGGTAAAAAATTCCTCTCCAGCATCCCTAGCTCTTGTTGCTGTCAAGTGAAGTTATTCTGCACCATATATGTCGAGCAATTAGATGCATAGTAAATATAGTCGTACCTCACCCTATGAAAGACCCAACTAACAATTAATCCAAATTAAGATATATCTTTATGAAAATTTTGGTCACTGAATACAAAAAAATCTAGTAAGAAAACGTGAAATCTCAAAAATTCAAATGATGCACACTTGGCATCAGACCCGCCCAAACCTCTGAAACGTAAATACACTTGTTGCTTCCTATATTTTGTTTTGAAATAGGCACTATTGAGGAAATGGTAAAGGATTTGCAGGTCTTATTTATTATAATGGTTTAATAAATAATTTTCTTCTACTTTGAACTCGTTTCATCCGAAATTGGTATACTTTCAAAATTTTTGAAGGGTTTAGGGGGTAGTATTGGGGGGGGGGGGGGCCTTGGAACAAATCAGGCATTTTACATGTAAAATGCGACTACTTACGTAAAAATCATGGAACAAAACCACTTCTCTAACAAATTTTGTAAATTATTCTTTCACCAAAAAAATGTTGCATTTTGTTCAATGTATAACTTCATAGTAGAAGAGCAAATATTTTTGTAAGCCTAACAAAAAATACCAAAATTTGTTGAGTTAGATGTTTTTAAATTATATAACTGAAATTTACCAACCACCTTCCATTTCTGTTCTAAAAATTAGAATTTCCCCCTAGAAACGAACTGGAAATAATTCAATAATCGTATTTGAAATGGTTTTTAAAGTTAGTTGAGATAAATAAAGATTTCTGTTTATTTATTTCAAAATGCATCTGGGGAAATATGTGTTCATTGATTATTATCTAAGTGAAATGACATTAAAGAGAACCCTTGGTAACAGAAAGTCTGAAGGGTTTCAACTATGTCAATCAGAGGCATGCAACTTTTAGGATTGTGGGTAGTGTAGAGGATTTAGTCTGCTCCTCTATTATGCCGCTAAAGGTGCGGCTTGGTCGTGGTAAGAAAAGCCGGAGACGTTTTCTTAGGTGTTTACTTCGAGGAGGTGATGAGAACGATAGCGACAGGTCTAAGATGTCTACTGCTTATAAAGACTTCGGCACGCATGGGGGTTGGGGGTGCGCATACATATCTTCCCATCCCTCTTTCAAAGTGAGGTACTTATCACAAAAAATATTTTAATTTTTTAACAAATGATCGAACGCAAAAAAAAATTTATTTATAAAATTAATCAGTACTAACTAACATAGCAAATTGTTGCTTTGCAGCGGGAATTTATTTTAAATTTAAACATCTCAAAAAGTGAAAATATTTAAAAAAAAAATAAAAGTAAACATAGTAAACATGGGCATAAAAGTGCGGCTTGGTCGTGCTAAGGAAAGTCGGAGACGTTTTCTTAGGTGTTCACTTTGAGGAGGTGACGCGAACGATAGCGACAGGTCTAAGATGTCTACTGCTTATGAAAACTCCGACGTGCATGGGGGTTGGGGTTGCGCATACCCTATTAGGCAGGAAACATTGCAAGAATTAGCTGCTCATGTACAAAAACTTGAAACCTTTCAAAACGTAAAACTTGTTTAATTTGGTTCTGTGATTTAACATGAACTAAGAAGAGCTGAACCCTTATATTGAATACTTAGCAACCTTATGTGTGAGAGGAAGGGAGTCCTTCTTTCACATGGGCATCACATGTATGAGTCATCCTATTATCATCTTGGTAAAATGCTTGACAGTGAATGAAAAAAATAAGTGCGCCTAATATTAAATGGAAGAATGCATTAGCTTGAATCAATATGCAAAACACTGTACTTAAAAGGCAGGAACTGTGTTGTAAATCAGGATGCATTACATATATTGGTGGTTGATCAGGCTGATTTATGGATAGAAAAGAAAGCTTTTCTTATTGATTAGCCATTTGTAATAGCCCCTTCTACATATATTGCTTGTAAATCATTTCTGATATACGATGAAATGCGCATAACATATTCTCAAGAGTCGACATTGAAGAATTTTTTCGTAAAATTACGTTCAATTTTAAGCAAGATTAATTTTTGGCAAAAATAAAAGATTATTTAGTTAGAATTAAGTTCCAAAGTAATAATTTATGGTATGTTCCTTAAGATGTATGAACTTTGTTATGGAATAAGTTGATGATGATCTTTTGTTTCAGCTGAAAAAAGCAGAAGAGCCTGCACCGCTTGTCCAGGACGACAGACCGCATTGTGGCGACTGTGGCAAGTCGTTCGACTCGTCATATTTACTCAAGTTCTTTGACCTCTCCACATGCGATGACTGTAGGTAATGAGCTGGGTTATTTCATGCATGACTGAAAGGCGCAAGCTTTTTTCATTTCTTCATTGTGGTTGTGTTCTTTGTCTTCATTTGTGTACCCAGTTTATTACAGTAGTTCAGATCACATTTTAACCGTTTTTTGTATTGCTGGTCCTACTTGGGGCTTCAAATGTAATTTGATTGTTCCTTGCTTCTCACTTGTAATTATGACTGGATTTTGGATAATTTGCCTGTTTTAAATGTTGAATAATTTAAGTCTCTGCAGATTATAAGTACTTATACTTAAAAGATAACTTATGAGAATGAGTCTCTGCAGATTATAATATTGTATAAAGACTTGTTAAACTGTGACATAATACAATGAGACTCAATCAGGGAAGATGCCGGATAGGCTGTTGGAGGCCTGTACACCGTTCCAATCATAACTCGATTACCATTTTTTGTCAGCTCTATGAAAAGCCTTCCTTTCTATATGATCACCATTCATTGTTGCACTTGTTATGATTATGAAACTTATGTTTTTCTTGTAGATATGTATGTACTGACGCCTCCGCGGCGCTTATTTTTATTGCGTAGGGAATGGTGGCTGGTATAATTTTGCATTTGAATCATGGCCTTTGGTTGAGTCATATATCCAGCCAAAGTTACAATTAAGCTCAGCAATCTTAGATTGTATTTCAAAAATTTTTGGATAGAGTGGTTTATAGTTCCAACACAGCAGTGAAAAATCATTGCAACTTGTTCTCATCAATTCATTGAATTCTTTGTTATTGGTGTACTCACAATTTCTACTTTCATTTAGGTTTGGATACAGAGTGTTTAAATGATTGAGATCTGGGTCAATATCATCAAACATATCAGTATGATCAGCCAATCAACTCGATGAACAGTAAGTAATATATACAATGTATCACAAAAATTGAAATTATCAGAAAAAATTACATAGTAAAGATGAAAATAAGAAGGAGTCTCCTAAATATGAGAAAGAGCAAAAAATATATAAAAAAGTAAAAATAAACTATACTAACTTAAAAGTGAAAAAAAGAGAGATCACACAAAGATGATCAGTCTTCAACCTGGTCTAACTTCTTATTGAGTACTTGCCCTCAGTCTATGAGCAAAAACATTCGAAAGTACCGATTGTTGATAGCGTTGTTGTAAACCTTGCGTACATCAGGTAGCATCCATATATTATACAGGGTGGCACATAAGTAACGCACCCTTAATTCCAATGCATCATTACGAGCCAAAACTAGGTAATTTATGATCAGTTACGGCCGCACTGTTTAATTGTGGCCTCATCTCCAAGACTGATGAGGCGGTGGTGATGCAGGGATGCCTCCGCGTGTAGCTGTGATACGGAGGAGGAAGAGAAAAGGGTGCGTTACTTATGCACCACCCTGTACACAATATAACTAAAGATGAAATAGTATGAAATTATCAATCATAAAATAATAAAATTGAATGGACAGTGACATGATATCTATTCTCTAAGGTCGAAATTTATTTTACGAGTTTAGTAACATTGCTCACATGCAGATAATAGCCTGGTCGGTGAATTTATATATAAACAAAATAGGATAGTAAACAAAGTGGAAATCGAATCTGACGCAAATGCCTTGGAAAATGCAGAAAGGCGATTCTGGCAAAAACGGGATATAAAATCTGGCTAACAGTCAGTGGAATATTAATCACCCAAAACCTGTTTCGAGGACATGCCCAATTACAGCAGCAGATATTGATTGAGCTCTCAGGGGTGTTAATCGCATGACGTCTTGAATCTAATTTTCCTGGGGTAGAAGTGAAGACACTAATATTTCCATCCAGGCTTTTTAGAATTCCAATTTTATCTGGGAAGATTCCTCTGGCTATTCCTAAAGTGTACGTACTCATAATGTTAGTTCGCAAAGGTATGAGATACTCATTTATGTTAAATTTTGGCTTAGTCACACGGCAAGCCGTCAAAACTTGCGCTTCTTGTTGTAATGCTTTAGTTCGAAAGTAATGTTTCTTCGATCTTGGTTTCCAGTTGCATGTTTTTTCCCTTTCTATTAGCTGACATGTTGGGAGCATTACTGATGTTGATGTTGATTTCGTTCTTCAGGAGTTTGCTAACTGTCTCACAGTCTTTGGCTGCACGCGAATATGGTAGTTCCCCAGAAATAACAAAAGTGCACTTCCTGTTTTCTAACTCTTTACGCTCATCGGTTTTTCCAAGCGGGCCAGACGGAAGACTAGGCTATTTACTTTCTCGTTTTGGTCTTCTATAATTTTCTGTTTCTCAGATTCTTTCTTCGTTAGTGTTTCAATAAGTGTTTTAAAGTCACTCATTTAATTTTGAAATTTTGTCATTACTGAGTCAAAGTGTTCAATTAGAATAGAGACCTCTTGCTCACTATCTTTTGACAATTTTTCGACGTTAGGATACGAGTTAGACTTTGAAGACTCACCCTTGCTTTGTCTTGTTTCTTGGTGAAAACAATGGTTGAGCACTCCTTTTTTTCGAGAGAATATCACACAATTTGTTCAATAATTTTTGCTTATGATAGAAGGAATTTACTCTTAGATGCTCATGGTTTGAGCGGGCATTCTGTTAGGTTAGGAATTCACAATTTCTAATTTAACGCATAATTTTTAACCTAACCTAAAACTAACAAATGGAGATGGTGTACGATTAGCTGTACTGAGATCAAGTTCTATGTTATCTTTGTCATTGGAAATAATTCTGTCAGTCATGTTGGTGGGCCATAGTCATATCCACTGTGAAATGATTATGTATATTTTGCATTTAAGCATGTTTTTTTCTCGTTTCCTTTCATTTTAAAGTCGGTTAATTTTTAGTGAGTGGAAATGATTTCTACATGGCGTGACATAAGTATGCAAGTACAATTGCAATTTTTTATTGTATTAGTGAAAAGCTATTAAATATGAAGTTTATTGGTTAATTACAGATTATTTTCAGTCTTCAACTATGAATACAAAAAATGCTGAGTATTTTGTTTGAATGTCTAGAGAGAAATTTTGTCAGTAATACTCCCATCAGGAGGGGACAACTGGTGTATTTAATGGATTTAGTGCTCTCAGGGGAATATGTGAAGTCCTTAGCTAAAAGTTAGGAAATAGAATACTTCTTTGGTTAGTTCTAAACATCTTTTTTTGGTTCACTGCTGTCCTGTTTTTCAGCACCTGCTACTTTCTTCTTCAATTTTTATCTTGTTTCATAAACAGTTTTCTCAACTTCTCATTTTCGTGTACCCTGTGCATATATATTCTGCGTTCCCTGAAGTCGATAATAAATAATAATTTTTTCTTACATTATTGCCGTTAGGGAGGCCTATAGCTAGACTAACTTATCTAATCCAATCTTTCAATAAAAAGTCTTTTAAAAGTTGTCCATATTTATATATGTATCATTGTATTTGTTTATAAGCAGAGTAAATGAATTTACATGATCTTGTTACTAATTTTGGTTGTTTTCATATTTATGCCCCCACTCTGTGTAACAGAGTCCTTTGTACATTTTTGTATACGGGAAGTGCTGCAAGTGGCAGCAAGTACAAGGAGAGGATGAGTCAAGGTAGTGGAAAACGGGCAGAGATGGTATTAGGATAACTGCTCTGAATATGTTCAGCTTTAGTATTGATTTTAGTGACGTGACGCCGGATATGGCTAGTGTTAGAGATCAGACATAATTTGTGTAGGAACGTGTCAAATAGGCTCAATCCCCCTCAGGGGGACACAATTATTGTATCTATGGGAACTAACGCTCCCAGGGAGACAATGTGAGGGCCCGAGCTGAGAGTTAGGTAGGCCTTCTTTTTGTTGAAATAAAATGTTTTTGTTATGTTAAGGACCACCTTTTTTCGGTTCACTGCTGTCCTGTTTTTCAGCACCTACTGCTGTCTTCTTCAACTTTGGTCTTGTTTCATAATCTTCTTTCACAACTGTTTCTATGCCTTTCTGCGTAGATTCTGCGTTTCCTTAACTCCATACTAAATGGTGTCTTCCTCTCTTTGGATCGCATTTGTTGATGGGTAGGGAGGCTAAAACTAACGACTAATCTAATCTATAGGCTCAATCTGTTGTGTAGGCATCCAGTGCTGGAAGTGTTGAATGCAGCGTGTGCACGCCTCTCAGTGTGACATCACCTCACATCTCGCCCCCCCTTGTGCTGCAGGGACAATGAGACGACGCACGCGCTCATCACCAAGACAGATGCCCGCTCTGAGTACCTTCTCTCTGACGTCGACCTGGAGAAACGGGAGCCGCCTCTGCGCTATATCGTCAGGAAGAACCCTCACAATGAACGCTGGGGGGAAATGAAGCTCTATCTCAAACTTCAGGTAGTTACGATTCAAAGTTAGTTAAAACGTCTAATATATGTCTTTCATGAAGAAGGGCATAAATTATGTCTAGCTGAGTGATTAGTTTGTCACAGTAGTATTCAGTTCTATTATGAAAGGTTTTCATTTAACGTAAAATTCGCAGTGCAGATTACTGTGTTTGGCTTGCAGGTACTTGCTACCAAGTTCTTTAGTGCATTTACGATAATGCATTGATTACAGCTATAAAACCATGAAATATTCCACAACAAAACCATTCCATCTGGAATTCAAATTAATGAAGGAAACAAATATGCTGCATATACTTGTGTCGCGAGGCATTGGCGTCCTGCGTTAGTTTACATCAACGAAGGAATCTAAAGCTCGGGGATGAGGGTTGTCAAATCTCCAAAAATAGGAAATAATGATGCAACAAAGGGGAGAACACACAGCACACACGTTAGTGCATTACAGTTACAATAAACGTAAAATTCTTATGGGGCTCACCGAGCTTGACAACCCAGACTTGCGCATTATATCATTTTTCTCGGGATTTTTAACTCGCTCTCTTCGAATGCGATCTCTGCATTCGTAATCAACAGAAATTACATACACATCAATCTTTACCAATTGTATTTTAAAATTAATATCTTGACAATGTTATAAGTGAGATATTAACATTGAAGCACTAAGCATTTAGTGCCGAAAGCTAATGGAAGATTTATGAATTATGCACAGAGCAATTACTACCCTACAGCTGCCCTCCTGACAATTTTTTATTAATAATTGACTGGTCAATACCCGCATACCAAGTTTAAACATCAGCATTACGACTGCACTTCCTACAATGTGCATTTACTCTACAATATGCGCACAAGCCAGGCTCTCTACACACCACTCAGTACCGTGTATTGTTAACAGCACTCTACAGCGCAACACCTATACTGTCCTCAATAGACATCATTTCATTATTCTGAACAATTTTCTTCGGGGGTGTTATTCCATTACACGGGTGTTTGTGGATTGCCGACTTGCACTTTAGCTTTTGCTTTTCTCCATCTGCAATCAAATAATTCTACTTGCATTTTAACCACAAAATTATTAATACATATTTTTACATTATTTAAAAAATCACAGTAATTTTTTAACAAATTTTTTGTATAATTCCTCGTGCTTTAATTTTCTTCACTAAACCCACCCTTTCCAGTGGAGTGTTTTTGTATATCATTTAGTTTTTCTTTGGTAGTAGAGCTCTGGGTTTGTTACTTAGTAGATTATTTCTGTTAGAGAAAAAACTGTTTTAGCAGGCTAAGGTGTGGCGTCACTTATCTTCAATTAACACACTTATTTCACGTTATTCTGGGATAACTTTTGTTTATCGCGGACGTACTTGTGTTTCACTGTGGCAATTACGACGGAATACCAAACACAACTGAACTGTGTTCCCAATGCACAACTGAGCTTTTTTGCTGCTCTATGAACGACGAATTGCCATATATTTCTCATGTGTAGCACCTCCCCACCTTTACCTATACGTTCTTTAATTGGCCTATCCTGGTGTTTTCTTTGCCTCTAAAAATCTGGAACGCATTTCAGAAAACCGTTACTTTACTAGCGTTTCTATTTGTGTTTTCTTCTCGTGATTTATCGGTGCTTGCTCGTTGAAGCTTTTATCGCGAGACTCAAATAAGCGACTCAACGCAAGTATAACATTACATCCACTCGAGCACTTGGGTCTCGCTAGTCCACCACAAGTTCTCGATTTTTGCTGGGCTCACGCTTTTGCAGGTCCTCGACTGGCCTCAATCACAACAGTGTGTTATTTTGGCCTAAGAAAGGTGTTGATCATTCTGAGGACTAGCCAAGCTTCTCCCATACATTCTCAGCACCATCGTACAACACCCTCTTGCAAGCTGACCGCACATTTTAAGTATAAACACACCATTTTGACACAAAAGCATGACACAACACTCTACGCACAAACACACACTATTGAAAGTTTTATTACACAACAAAGTTACACAATAGAATATTACATGGACGTTTAAAAAAAATCAATGCAAAAACAAATTATATAATCAATTTTATACATTATTTGTTACAATTACAATAAGGAATGGTCGATTGTTTTTACCAGTTGTTTTGGTGGACAAGAACTGATGGTGAAGCTCGTAATGTTTTCAATTAATTTGACTCATATAACTTTATGTTTTCAATACCCGTATAATGGAACATGCTCAATTTTTGAAAAGAATGACTTGTAAAATATTTTATTCTGCTTTTGGAATTGAATAACTGGAATTAAAAATTCAAGAAGATTTTTTTCAATATTGTATTTACTAGTCCATTTCATTTTATTATTATTTAAAATCAATCATACATATCATCTGTAAAAATGATTTTAGTACCGACGATGTTGATATAGGATAATTTTCCACTCAGTACGGCAAACTGTGGACCTTGCCAAGGAATCTATAAGATACGCTAACCTGTTCGTCACACCCTTCAACGTCATTGCGGTATCTATGTTACGGGATGGCTCGCGTCGGGTCGCGTTACATTAGAGGGAGACAGGGAGGGAGAGTGAGGGTGATAAGGAAGGGAGACAGAGAGGAAGAGCGGGAGGTGAGAATTGTTTTATTTTTTCAAATTTTCGTAAATTTTTTGACTTTTCAATTTTTTGACTTTTCAATTTTTTGAATTTTTCTGGATAGGGTGGGTTAGATTAGAATATGTTATGTTAGAATTTGTTAGGTAATGTTGACCAAATTTTTTCACGGGTTCACCTAGCCTAACGATGACATTGGTTAAAGTTAGATTAGGTTATCTTAGGATAGGTTAGGATAGTTAAGATAGGTTAAGATATGTCAAAATATGTTAGGTTAGGTTAGCATAGGTTAGGAAAAGATAGGTTAGAATATATTAGTTTAAGATAGACTAGGTTAGAATATGCTAACTTAAAGTTTATCAAGTAATGTTGACCGCAATTTTTTCATGGCTCCACCTAGCTTAGTGATGACATTCTCTTTGGAATTTCCGCGGGTCCTGCTAGTTTTCATAATAGTCTCTGTACAAAGGATGTGAAAAATGTAAATTTTTATGAGCATTTGGGCATGAAAGAAGCACAGAAATTTATCTTAGAGAGCAACTAAAACAGTGCTAAGGTGACCAACATCAATGTACCCTTTGTTGCCAGCAGTGTGATGGTTTCAGGCTTCCATATTTCTGTTTAAGAGTATGAAGTGTGCTAAACAGGGTTGCCTCTTGATTGCCGTTAATTTTGAACTGTGAAATAATTACATAAACGTGGATGAGAGAGAGCCGTTGGAGGTGCTAGCTGCAAAACTAGCAACTATGTCATAATTGAAGTCGCATTACCTGTTGAGACCTAGACTTGACTGTTGCTTAATTTCTATGTGGAAAATGTGACATTGTCTTATGATCAGCCTATTCGGAGTTTTATGTTTCCGTCTGATCTTTTCATTTAGTTACCATCTTTCTTGTCACCGTCAATCAGTTATGATATATTAATTACAATTATATTAAATTGTAATTATATTAGGTATAATTATACTAAAAAGAGAATTACTTTAGATAATATCCCCTAAGTAGCGTACAGTTGTGTCTATAACAATTATCACTCTTTAAAGGATGTGACCTCTCAAGTAAAACTATATATAGGTCTTCGTTTTGTTGAAAAAGAACAAGTTTTTGGGGTATTTCTTGGTTTACTGTCGTTTTTTAGCATCTATTACTTTTCAATTGTACATGTATTTTGTTTCATAAATTTATTCCAATATTGCTATTTCAATGCAAAAATGTAGAGACAAACTTAGTGTATGAATTTAACTTCCTCTTACAAACTAAATGGTGCCTTCCTCCTGCCTCTCTTGTGAACATTTTTGTTGCGGTTTGAGAGTCTTAAATGAGATAAAAATCTAATAAAATCTTTTATTCAATGTTCACACTTCTTGGCATAGATTTGCTGCGTTGTTGGTTTGAGCAATAATGTTCAAGAACACCGAAAAGTAAAATAGATGTTGCTCTTTCTTCTCTTGGTCGGTCAGGTGGAGAAACGATGTCTCGAGGTGTGGGGGTCTGAAGAGGCGCTGGAAGAAGCCATGGCTAAGAAAGAAGCTCAGCGCGAGCTTTCCAAACAGAAAAAATTTAAAAAGAAAATGCAAGGTAAGCGGTGCAGAGATGCGTGACTAGATCTGATAACCGTGGTGTAATACGCTGCATGGTAGTGTAAGTGTAGCAGGGAAAATTTTGGAATACATCTGGGTGAGATTTTCTGAAATGTTAGTAACAATTTGAATCGGAAAGTTATGGAATAGACTTTTCAAAATAGTAACTCTGCGAGAATAAAGAAAAGTAAGACTAGTCAGCAAAAGTATATCTCGGATGAATCCCAGGTCGTTATTATAGCTCATTATTGTTGATAAATAAAAGGCAACGAGATAGGGGGCATGTTGGGGTAGGGTTGTGGTGGGATAGGGTGTTTCCAGTTTAGTGCATGAAATAACTTTTCACTTTGAATTTGTTGGTAAATTTGTGGCTCTGTGCAACTTTCAGGTTGAATAGACAGCTTCAACTTGAAAAATTATCGCATGTTTTGTAAGTTATCAACTTTCATTATTGATTTCGTGCTCCATAGAATTATATTTGACCAGATTATTTATGCAAGCCAAAGCTGTGTGAAAAGAGTTTTCACCACTTGTAAATAACGTGACTCCTTGTGCAACATTGTCACTCCTTGTGTAATAGTGTCACGTGAACCCGTGTTTTGTGCCTACGAGTTCTGTTGTGGAGTTGACTTGACAGCAATTCTTTTCTAAGCTGTTGAGTTAACCGAGACGCTATACTTTACAGTTATGAACTTGGCCTAGATGTCATACTCTTCAGAGTTTGTGGACGTGGACTTGACCACGACTCCATGTTTTTCAGAGTTACGAATGAACGTGCGCAGCAGCCTCTACACGCGCGCTTCCAAGAGTCACGAGCACGAATACGGCCCTGAAGAGTACATCGAGGAAGATGATGAATACAGCAAGACGTGCGCCACATGCGGCCACTCCTACAGATTTGACAAGATGTAACGAGTGCCGCCACTCCTACACATATAAGATGTAGAAAGTTCCGCCAATTCTACGAAATAATAGAAGCTGTGGTGCGTGTCGACGCTCCTACGAACTTTGCTAAACAGTTGCGCCACTTGCCTCATCATGAGAAGAACTGCTGACATGAGCGATGTGAAACTTATATTCCCGACCGGCGTCCGTGCTGCGACATTGGGAAATAAATTGCAGAATACATGTAGTTTGTGCCGACCAATATACATTGCAATTAGCTGTATTTGACGCTTCTACATTTTCTGCATCCTTAGTACAAATGATTGCAATTCGCAAATGATAAATATACGCTTTTTAAATTAATATTCCTGCCAAAATACAAGAAAGCCAATCAAATATTTCGCCATCACTTTTCCCAATCCAAAGATATTAACTATTTCCTTTCTCCTGGTAAGAGTTTTTTGTTCTGGGAAGTGACTGCTGTTTTGAGCTATAATATATTATCGGTTTTTGATTGTAGCTCAAAATAACGTTATTTTTAAAAAGCGTCTCAATAAAGTTTTTATCTAATCGATTTAGACCTCATTTGTTATGTTTGTCTTGGTGTCTTTACTTCATGTTTATTAGAAAATTTCGTTAAAAGTTAAGTTTGGTAAGAATTAGCTCTAATCCGGCAACCGAGTGGGTGCCGTTTTGTTGCGTCACATGATAAATCAGGAGCGAATAACTGTTGTCCTTCAGCCTACCTCAAGGAACTTAACACATTCATTGCGGTATGACCCACCGGTGGGTCGTAGTTAGGTTTTTCCTGCTGCGAAACGACCCATCGATGGGTCGTTTTGAAAAATTCTAACAACCTTTCTAAATTAGTGGTATTTAACACGCCCAGTTAATGTTTGATATTTACAAATTTGCTGATCAGTTTTGACTTTAAATTCAAGTTGAATGTTGAACTTCGGTTTAACCCATCGCAACTAACGTGTTAAAGCTCTTCGAAAGAAGAGACGAGGAGTTGGATTCATGAGTTTCTCGGTGGGATTAGATTAGATTAGATTAAATATTAGTTTAAGCTTCCCTAACCGCTAAAAAAAGCTTTCCGGAGAGAAGAAGGATGAAGGCACCATTAAGTATGAAAATAAGGGAACGCGTAATCTATACAGAAGGGGGCATAAAACCCGTAAGTTGAGAACGAAGTTTTTGAAACAAGATAAATGTTCAAAAAGAGAGTAGTAGGTGTTGAAAAACAGGACTGTAGTGAACAGAAAAAATTTGGTCCTTTACATAAAAAATACACTTCATTTCTACGAAAACAAGGCCTACCTAGCTGTCAGCTAGGGCCCTCACACATGTTCCCTCTGGGAATTTTCTCTGTCGGAGATATGAAAGTATTTGTTCCTGTGAATGACTTTTGGAAAGTTTACGTTCGCTGGAGCTGTGAGCTTCTGCTAGCAGGTTTATCAGTTATGACTTCGACAGTTTGTTGTTGCTGCTTCTGTGGAATGTTCTGATTTCATTCACCTTTTCTTTTTCTGAGCGGTTTGGCTGAGAGACTTTTCCATTGATCTTATGTTACCACTGTTGTAGGTTTTGTTGTGTCTTCTTTCTCCCCATGCAAAATGACTTAGCCAAAGCAAAAGTTTCCAATGTGGAACAACTTTGGTTCGCGCGTGACGTTAAAATACCACTGAAATCCCTCTCGGGGTATACAACTATTGCATCTTTGGGAATTAGCACTCCCAAGTGTGAAAGTGCGAGGGTTTGAGCTGGAAGTTGGGTAAGCCTTCTTTTGTTGGAAAAAAAAGTTTTTTGCCGTGTTAAGGATCATCTTTTTTTGGTTCATTGTTCTGTTTTTTGAGCTATTTTTTTCTTCAACTTTAATCATGTTTTATGAACATCTTTTAAAACTCACTGTGTCGCCGCGCATAGATTCCTTGTTCCCTTAACTCCGTACTTAATCGTACCTTCTTCCTACCTCTCTTTGGAACGCCTATGTTGCGGCTAGAGAGGTTTAAACCAACATCTGACATACCACAAAATCCTTTACCTCAGTTAACACTATAACACCAAGTTTCATGATCGTGTAAAACATTATTGAAATACAATAATACCTCTGAAGTCGAACGGCCCCATGGTCGGGCAAATCGGAAGTCGACTAAAAAATTCCAGTGATTTTCGACCCGAAAGCCGAACAAGCGGAGTGGAAAGCGCGCCTAGTTGAGCGTCGTCAGTCACGCGCCGTTCGTTGTTCTGGTCACGTGAATTTACGCGGCGTGATACGCTTTTTCATTTTCCTGGGTATCTGGGTAATTTGCGTTCTAAATTGCTAAAAAATTGGTCTTAAGAAGAATGTTGGTGATAGTGGGCTAGTAAAAATGAAGGATGTTCGAACAACAATCGAATTGAAGAAGAAAATCCATGCAAAATTTCTAAGGAGTGCGTGTTTCGTATCTTGCTACGCAGTACGGTATGGGTCAGCCGACAATACAAACGTTTTTGAAGAACATAGAGCGTAAAGAAGCAAATGTTTCAAAAGGAGAGACCTCTTTGACGAAGAATAGGCTTCAAATATTGAAAGAAGTGGAGAAATTATTGCTGATCTTCCTAAATGAGAAACAGTTACGCGGTGATAGCATCTGTGAGGTGTTCATCTGAAAAGATGCTCCAAATATACGAGGATTTACTGAAGAAAACCCCAGGCTTGGAACACATCAATTGCGTTTCCATTATTTCGTTTGGGAGAAAATTCGTTCGGAAGTCGACCACTTTTCTCAAATGGGTCGTGTTAGACTTCTGAGGTATTACTCTACAGGGTCTTTCAAATAAATCCGTACATGTTCTCTTTCTATCCTTAAATCCTAACAACTCGTGGAAAAGTAATTTAACAC
The DNA here is from genome assembly GCA_030386875.1 of Morinoia aosen. NCBI lineage: Eukaryota > Metazoa > Arthropoda > Malacostraca > Amphipoda > Talitridae > Morinoia > Morinoia aosen. The sequence continues at coordinate 16,391,883 of CM059575.1, read as the reverse complement.
TTGAAATTTTGAGATGTTATTTAACAGACCTAGAGAATAAAAGTTCTTTTTGTAGAAAATTCCTTATTTATTTAATAAATATTGGTAATGAAAATCATAGGGAAATTAAATTTTATTTATTCGTCACTGCATTCTATCGATTCCATAAATTGTGATGTTTATTGCGCTTAATTATGGCGTTCCATTCATTACAAATTCTTGAGCTACAGAATGGAACGCAAGCTGTGAACGGCGGCGATGGAAGAAGAAGGAGGCATTATTATTATTTTCTGGTTCCCGAGGAAAGCGGTGCTGATCATGCTCGTGCTTCACTAAGACTGTGATGAAGTCCCTACACTGCTGTTGGTTCGAAGCAATTTGTTGCCCGGGGATCGGCAATCGTTCATCAGTAATTGCATCGTGGTGCTCTTCATCGTAGCTGATCAGTGGTTTCCCCGTGGCCATCATCGTAATTTTTTACTTTATTCTTCGTGAAATTTGATTGATGCAAGTCAAAGATTCATTAATTATGACTGCAAAAACCGAGTAGACTACGGCGGCCGACGCCCGTGAGACTGGGACATCATGGATAACAGCAGACGCCTCACCCTGGGAGTTTCATTGGACCCAAGACGAAGGCCCTTCTCCGATACTAACGCCGTAAGTCACACATTTATGTCGTCGTGTGAATGTCAGTGACGAGGTTTTTCAGAGACATGGGGTTAGCTGCACAGCCTGCAGAAAAATAAAGATGAGAAGCTTGGACAAACCCAGCTTAAGTAGTTGATAATTGATAGTAATTGATAATTGATAGTAATTGATAATTGATAGTTCGTTCTAAATAGGTTAAAGATAGGCATCTCCTAACCTTTTGCCTGATCGCAACATTCTTCGTAAGTTAGTAGTTAACGAGTACGGTTTCGTGTTCAACAGATGGTTACTTGCTTCTCATTGAACGAGTCCTTGGCGGGTAGACGGAAGGTGACGCGACCCTGTCCCCCTCACTCTCTACGGGTCGACAGCCCTTCCGTTTCATCGACTTTATTATTTATTCAAATGGTCGAAATTTTCAATGTCAATTCATCTTTAGTAATTGTTTTCCATCAATTGCTGCATCAAAATTTGCGATGCAAGATAATAAACTAATTCCATTTCCTGTTTTGTCATTACCCGCCATACGTGATTTTACTCCTTCAAGTCAGACAGCATTTCCACTCCCAACGTGATGGCTTGTAGCTCTAAAGTGGGAATAGTTTTGAGCTCCAATCGTTTATTCACTAACCTGTTGTTGGCCATTACAAAATGAATGCTACTAGTGGTTAAGTTCCTCAGATACACCACTGCCGCGTAGATTCTCTTGCTTGCGTCAGTGAACGCGATGAGTTCGTATTCGTCCGTCCGATTGCCCACAAATCGGTCGACTTCAATTGGTGACCCCTTGTTGGCCTGCCGAGCGATGTTTCGCCACTCCTTCTGATGATCATCGAGGATGGAGTCCCAGGTTAGTTCCTTGTCGATCTGTAATCCATGTAAGAACAACCTCGCCCTGTTGAGGCAAGGGCCTTGAAAATTGAAGGGGCCGTATTGGCTGGCGATAGTTTGAAGAATTTCGCGTTTCGTGCGTGCATTTTCGTTCAAAGTAATTTTCCTGGTGGATAAAGTGTCTTTTTTTCTATTCCAGGTAAGACCCAGCAGTTTCACTTCGTCAGGAGTAGTTCCACCGTTGTCGCTGTCCATTTTGTCCTGTAGAGCTTGATCATTTGTTATTAGTTGTTGCACCTCAAAGCAATAAGGATTGAAGATCTTATCAAGATATTGGTACGCAACTTCGACTTCCGTAGCTGACCCGGTAAATGCCCCATTATCCATGTAAATTAAGGCGTACAATTTGCGTTTAATCGTTCTGAGCTCTTCCGAATCCCCAACAGTGTCAATACACAAGATTTTGTATAATGCCAACATGAGAATAGAAGGGCTACATCGGAGACCAAAACTAAGACGCATGTTCCGATACGCCACTACCGAGAAATCCCTCCGTTTGACATCTTTGAACCACAAAAACAACAACCTATTTGAATCAATTTCGTTGAGTGCGATCTGAAGAAAGGCCTTCTTCAAATCGAAGCCAATTAGTTTCTCGCCAGACCTCAAATGAGTGATGGCAGTGGTCAATTTCTGATTCAGGTTTGGCCCTGGATGAATGGCCTGGTTATGGCTCACGCTAACCTGTTTCGAGGAGCTGCTGCGCTCACCCAAGTTCGAAAGGAACACTATTCGACATTTCGTGGTTTCCCTATCCAACCGAAATACACCTGTAGAATAAAACGAGCCATGGGCAAAATGTAAGTTTAATTTTTGTGATACCAATATAAACAAATCTAATTTCAATAGTTAAATTTAAACGCACTATGGAAAGAGTTAACGCTTGTGCTGGGCTTGTCTACCAACAAGCCTAACCATGACACACTTGCTGTTCTTGATTACCGCTCTTCTTCTTGAGTCACCTGCAGATTAAGAACGCAAACGAGCTCTACCGAAAATTATCAGATTCTGCAGGCGCTTCAACACTTGAGAGCTGGAAGCACTTCAGCGCTTCAGGCTTCAGCACTCGGTCACCAGGAAAGGAAGCTCCAATAGCTCTCCTTGGTTTCGGGACATCATCGTCGTTTACCTGGGACCTAGACGTAAGACATTTTCATTCAAGATTCTATTTTTGTTTATTATTCTATGAAGAAAAATTGGATGTCAACTATCGTGAAAATACGAACTTCTTCATAACCATGTAAGCTCTTCGTGAAGCTCCAAACCGAAGATTGGAGCCGGGGCAGCTCTGCGCTCTCGTGGCCCGGCGCGGCAAGGAGAAGTACCTGCAGCGACTTCGCGCCCTTCTGTCTTCGCCTCACGCAGTGGAGGCGTTGCAGCGGCTCAGCGGCACTCCTCGGCCGGCGCACGTCTCTTGAGCCCTACTGCACGGAGGAACGGCCTTCTAAGCACGTCCTTTATGGTGAGTTGGAAAGCAATTCCAGTGCGGTGTTCTCTTTCCATCTCAGTGCGTCGATTATTTTAATAATTGCCAGTGCGAACGGATATTATAAATTCAATTTTGTCTGAGCCGTACATAACTTAAAACCTTAGGCTCAAATAAGCTTAAACTCTTTTGTAACCTAGCAACCAGTGTAGCTGGTTAGCTAAAATGCCATTGTTTGGGCCAATATTGTTCAGCTGCTGCAGGCTCGTAAAATAGAGTAATCTTAAATCTTTCCTAAAGTTTTGTGAGCCGCGTCAGCATGACCATTTAGTTTCCCTGCAAGGTCTAAAAATTGAATCTTAAAATTATATTTTCTCTTGAAGGTACGAGTACTGGCTCAGACTTCTTGAAGCGAGCTGGAGGAGTGCGGAGGGTAACCGCGCTGGCCCGTTGCTAAAACTCCGGGCTCCCACCGCTACGTCATCGGGGCGAACCGTGCTGGCCAAGCCATACATTTAATGTTCCATTCATTTTTTGCTGTTCGTACCTATGCTCAGTAAAATCATGGCTGCCGCATATAGTTTCAATCCTTTGGTGACCCTTCTCCAGATTTCATTTTCAAGAACACCCATATGAGGAAGAAAACTGTGCGAAGGATGTTCCCTCAAAAACAAAGGTAAATTTGGTACTCGTTCTACCACTCCAGCCTTTTCCCATTCCAGTACGCAATCGTTCATCATTTCTAATTTATCGCTTGATTTTTGTTTCAGACTTAAAAGGATTTGCTTCGATAATTTATAATTGCTTCCTAGAAACTGAGAAATGTCTTCCCTCCAAGTTAGCGGCATAACCAATCTTCCATCAGAACTACGATAGGTGTTGTCCAAAACGTATTTAACAATTTTGTCATTAGTCTCCGTCGTGTCCTCTTTGTAAGTTTCACCGTCATAATGCAAAGATAGGTCGCACTGAATTTTGAGCATCTCCCCTGTAGCTTGTTGAAGGTCTACTTCGTTGACTTTACCCCTACAGTCTATGACTGTAACATTTGCTTCTAGCGAGGTATCATTTCCACGAAGAGAAATTCCATCTAACTCAGGATGTTTATTTTTCTCCCCACAGTGAGGAGAGTGCGTACCAGTCAACAACTGAGGCGCAGGCAAAGGTCCTGATGGCAGTTGGGAAAGATTATTTTTTATGCGATCTAAGCTGCCGTACAAGAGAATACCGGCTGCAGTTTTGGAAATCACTGAGACATCGGGGGACCCGAAGCTAATTTGTTCCTCTAGTAGGACGTCAGAGTCATTAATACCCAGTATTAAACCAATGTTGGAAACTTCGTCGCTGTCCCCTAGAGTCTTATCTGCCAAATCGTACCCTTTTCGTTTAAATTCATTTACTACCTGTTGTAATCCAGGCAGCTGGAGTTTAGTTTTGATGCTTGGAACACAAATTGCTTATAGATTATGAACTTTATTTCCCAAGCACAATGGCACTGAAACTAGTTTTGTCAGGTATTGTTTGGCTTCGTTGAACCCATTTACGGTCACTGAATAATTATGGTCAAGGATAGACAAATTAAGCTGATCTGCAACTGACTCTACAATGAAATGAGGTTGGCATCCAGAGTCTTTCAACGCTCTTATTCTGTGATTTAGAACAGAGCAAGTGAAAGTTGGCAAAATTGCCTCATTTCCAACACCCGTCTGAAGAGCAGACTCCGCCCAAACAATTCCTGTATTTACGTTAGAATTCTGTGATTGCTTTTGTTTATCTTTCATTTTCGGAAAAGGCCCGTTCTTAGGTTTAGCATGATTCATGCAAAGAAAGCTCATGATCACCCTGACAATGAAAGCAATTCTTGTTAAACTTGAACGTGCATTCAGCAGTGAGTGTCGTGATTTGCATAACCACAGCGCACACATGCTCCAAGAGATCTGAGCCGCTCAACTTTAGACTGCGCAGTTTTATAAACTGTACAGTCCTTGGTTGTATGGGAAGAATCTTTCTTTCAAAAACTTTTAGTACAAAGGCTACAAAATGAGGTTCTGCTCTCAAAGTTAAGCTCATACCTGACATCTGCGGCCAATGTCTGAACATTAGCATAATTGGCTTTTTCTTTGATAAAATTTCATTTTCTTACAGCGCCACCCATTTCCTTGCATCTATCCAAGGCTTTAAAAATGTTCCCATTAATCGCTTCTAGACTAGGCTTATTTGTATTGCAAATGCTCACTAGATGCCCCTGCAAAGAACTGTGAAGGCCAGTCCAAATAAAATACTGAAGAATAGTGTCTACCTTGATATCTAAGCTGCGAAATAGGTCTTGAACCGCGCGCATTTGACTGATGTACATGTAAGGATCTCCACTTTCGTGAAGTTTCAACTGCGATAAATTTCGTATAGCCTCGTATCTTTGCGATATGGAATCCGCGAAGGCTTCCTTCAAGAGACTTTTTGCCCCTTCATAGGATTGTTTAGAGCCCGACAATGAGTTAATAAGGGTAAGAGGCTCTGAACTTAACCGTCCTTTCAGATAGACGAATTTCTCATAATCTGAAAGTTCGTATTTATTGATGATGTGCTCAAAATTATCGAGAAAATTTACGAGAGTTTCGCCAGACGTATTACTATACGTCGGCAATGGAATTTCAGGCAGTTTCAATTTATTTTTACGGTCGCCAGAACCTGAGGGAAAATATTCATCAGAACTGACCTGCTCAGGATTCAAACTCTCTTTAAGCCTCGTGATAGTGATTAAAATCTTTTGCTCGTACAACTCGCAAGAATCCCACTCACTATTGAGCGCACTCTCGTCTTTCGATATTTTCCACATTGAGGCACAAATTTCATCGTCAAGTTTTTTTAAGTCCTCTTTCAAACCTTCAAGAGTAGTCAAACAAGTCAATCTCTCGCTATTAGAAAGAGCAGGAAGGGAATCCCTAACTTTATCATGAAGTCGGGTAAGACGAGCCCTCAAATGACCTCTCGAACGGGAGGAATACTCGGTATCAGCCATAGTTAAGAACGAAGCGTAAAAAATATTATGCTCTGAAATTCGAAGTATTAGACCAAGGCAAATAGACAAAACGACCGACCACCCGCAAAACAAAGGACATCGGAACACACACGCCAAAGGAAAAGTTTCGGATACACCAAGATGCTACACGAGTCCTGTCATGGTCGCCATAACGAAAATTACGTATGGCGGGTAATGACAAAACAGGAAATGGAATTAGTTTATTATCTTGCATCGTAAATTTTGATGCAGCAATTGATGGAAAACAATTACTAAAGATGAATAAACATTGAAAATTTCGACCATTTGAATAAATAATAAAGTCGATGAAACGGAAGGACTGTCGACCCGTAGAGAGTGAGGGGGACAGCGTCGCGTCACCTTCCGTCTACCCGCCAAGGACTCGTTCAATGAGAAGCAAGTAACCATCTGTCGAACACGAAACCGTACTCGTTAACTACTAACTTACGAAGAATGTTGCGATCAGGCAAAAGGTTAGGAGATGCCTTTCTTTAACCTATTTAGAACGAACTATCAATTATCAATTACTATCAATTATCAACTACTATCAATTATCAACTACTATCAATTATCAACTACTATCAATTATCAACTACTATCAATTATCAACTACTATCAATTATCAACTACTATCAATTATCAACTACTATCAAATTATCAACTACTTAAGCTGGGTTTGTCCAAGCTTCTCATCTTTATTTTTCTGCAGGCTGTGCAGCTAACCCCATGTCTCTGAAAAACCTCGTCACTGACATTCACACGACGACATAAATGTGTGGCATACGGCGTTAGTATCGGAGAAGGGCCTTCGTCTTGGGTCCAATGAAACTCCCAGGGTGAGGCGTCTGCTGTTATCCATGATGTCCCAGCCTCACGGGCGTCGGCCGCAGTAGTCTACTCGGTTTTTGCAGTCATAATTAATGAATCTTTGACTTGCATCAATCAAATTTCATGAAGAATAAAGTAAAAAATTACGATGATCGCCACGGGGAAACCACTGATCAGCTACGATGAAGAGCACCACGATGCAATTACTGATGAACGATTGCCGATCCCCGGGCAACAAATTGCTTCGAACCAACAGCAGTGTAAGGACTTCATCACAGTCTTAGTGAAGCACGAGCATGATCAGCACCGCTTTCCTCGGGAACCAGAAAATAATAATAATGCCTCCTTCTTCTTCCATTGCCGCCGTTCACAGCTTGCGTTCCATTCTGTAGCTCAAGAATTTGTAATGAATGGAACGCAATAATTAAGCGCAATAAACATCACAATTTATGGAATCGATAAAATGCAGTGACGAATAAATAAAATTTAATTTCCCTATGATTTTCATTACCAAGATTTATTAAATAAATAAGGAATTTTCTTCACTTTTCGACATGTCCGCCTTTACTCGAGATAACTGCTTCTATACGTTTTCGAAAATCAGACACGGTGAGGAAGCTTCTGCTGTTGCCAACGCGACCACGGCCTTTTTGATGTCCTTCTTGAGGGCTGTGCCGATTCAGTGGGGATTTGCGCAAACTTTGGTGTCAATTTTCGGCCAAAAATAGTAATCTAACTGGTTCATTAAGGCAGGCTGGAAGGTCTAAAATCTTTCTCCAAGGATCGCGCACCGGACTTTTCGAGCAAGTTAATGGTTTTGCTCGCCATGTTGCTGGGAACCGACTGCTGTTGGAATACGTACTTTTTCTTCGAACTGCCTTAGTCCAAGGATAGATCTCTGTTGGCAAGACGTTGCAGTAAGATTTGGCATTCAAATTTTGTTCGCATATTTTAAAGAACATTCAGGGGAAGGCAAGCGACATACCAAACACATTGAGAGAGTAGATGAAGTGCAGTTTCTAACCGTGCTGCACATCATCTTGTCCTAAACAGCTATCGTTTGTGCTCGTGGTAGCCGTGCGGCTATCAAACCCGCCTCCGTGCAGGCAAACCCGGATTCGATATTTTCTCTGTTGGGGTATAGAGGAAAAATTCCAAGCACAATACCCCACTCTACCCAGGTGTCTGAAATAGGTACAGGTCTTGACCGGGGGAAAGCGTCATGGCGTCCTGGCGTTAGTTATAAGGCATTTGAAAATCCAATGTGCAAGGTGATATGTTGTCGCAACTCCAGCCTTGCTTCCCATTTTACGTCCCTTGCAAGTTCATTAATATCTTGCAATCGGGGACTAGGTCGTTAATTTACCCTGAACTGACCTAAAGAACTAAAACGCTAATTAAATATGACAAGCGGGCAATGGTTGGAGTGCTTCACCTTCCTGGCAGCAAAAGTTAATATCGAACAACCATAAAGTGTTCGTTTGTTTGTTGCGAGCTTATCCGAAGCCACTGCTGCGGATTCAAAGCGTCCTTGAAGTCGCAGCTCTCGCGGGCCTGCCACTTCAGAGAGAGAGTTCATCTACGAGGTCGGATGCACGTGAGCCTTGCGTGCGACGACTTCTACCGGCCCTGCATCTGGGTATCTAAACCCCCGGATAGCCGGCTAACAGTGGAGAATGTTCCCTGAACAATTTCTTCGAAGCTTCAGGTGAGCACTCTTCTATTATTGTCAAGCTTGTCATTACCTTATTTATCTCGGTTCAGAAGAGACTATGTTAAATGCCAGGTAAAACTGGAAGTTGACGCTTCTTGCCGGTAAGCGTGACATAGTTCTTTTATTCGAAGAAATTTGTTATTTATCTTCGAACTTTTATTCGAAGAAATTAATTATCCTCATCGAAATTTTCTTTAACGAAGAATTTCTTAAATTAAATTCTTCTATTCACTTAAAAATTCAATTCCTTATCTTCAAATTCCTTTATACGAGGAATTCCTTAATTTAAAATTCTTTCGTTCATTTGAAGATTGAATTTAACTTATGAAAAGCATTTCTGGCTTACGCAATTAGTTCGCCGGCTGCTTAGCAAGGCTGGAGAAGCTTCAGGGAAAGTCCTGGTGGCTACATCTTTTTTTTTCTAAATTTAATTATCCTAATTTGAATTAACTGTCATTCATAATAATAAAAAGTTTTAATAAATTTTCCTTAATTTGGAAAATTTTGTTGTTGGCCGTGCTGTCCGGGCTTAGTGCCGGTGTGGCTCTCATCTCACTAGAATTAAGGTGTATTTTTGTATTTTTGTGTAAGGTACCATTTTCGTGTTGCTAGCTCCTTGTGCTTTTAGGGGCTAGTGTATTGTTTACCTTACATGAAGTTTCATTTTTTCTCGTTGAACTTTTGTGCTTGTATGTAAGTGGAAAAATTAAATAATATTTAAAGCAAAAATTTAAATTAAATTTTTGTGAAAAGTCTAATTGTGTAAACGTTATAATGTGATAAAAATTTAATTGGTGAGGGATGTAACATTTCTGTATATTTCTGTGTCATTTGTATTTTTTTCTATATATAAATATGAGGATGTAAACCTAACCTGTCCACTTTTAAAAGTGCAGACCTTTATGATTAGCTGAAATTTTTTCTAATAAGCCTATTAACTATTTACTTATTACCTTTTTTTGCAATCATGACCGAAACTTATAACGCCTCAGCCCTTAGCATGAAAATGCGGGGAGTAAAATGTAGTATAACCGCGTTGCGCAAAAAAGTGCTCGCTCCTGGTTGTGTACCTTCTCTCCTAAGGGAGGCTATTCCTCAGTTGAATGGCCTTCTAAAGGATTTTCGCCGTCTTTCCTCTATTCTGCCTTCTGACATTGAAGAAATTTCAGACGAGGAGCTAGTTAGACGAGCAGAATACGAAATCCAAATTGTTGAATTAATAGCTGAATTAAAAAATTCAGTTTTCCCGGCACCGGTATCAAACTCTAATGATACCGCGCCTCCTTCTGAGGCTAGTAAGGTTTCTGTTGCGGAGGTGCCATTAAATATTTTTAGAGCTCCTCAGTTAACTTTGAGAAAGTTCAGTGATAATGAACACTGTCCTTTTTCTTTTCTTCATTTTCAAGAATCTTTTCTAAACGCTCTTCAAGCTTATCCAAATATGAGCGAAGTGCAGAAATTTATATTTTTAAAAAATCAATTACAGGGAAGAGCTCTTACTCTTAGCCTTGTTGAGGGACTTCCTAATGAGAATAGTTTCCAAGCTGCTTGGGATTTGCTCAAGCGAGATTTCTTAAATGCTGATAAACTCATTTCCCTTGCTCTGGATGAATTAATCAATTCTCCCAGTGTTCTAAGCTTAGTAGAAATAGGTACTTTTCTTTCTAAAGTTAAGTTTCGTCTACTTGAGCTCTCTAAGCTTGGTGTAGATTTCTGTAGCGAGAAATCGGGCAATCTTTTGTTTTCCGCCATAATTAAAACCAAGCTCCCTGACTTTTTCTTGTTAGAACTTCTTCGTTATTGCAAAGCTAGTTTCTTCTCACTAGAGATGTTTGAGAACGCACATCATGTACTGTCTCTTTTAGAAACTAAATCTAAACCCAAAAAAATTCTCTCCCTTCGCAATGATAGGGTGGAGGAAAAGACTCGAGCCGAAACTAAATTTAAATCTCCTCCTGAGTCTTCTAACCTTCCTAGTGTAAAAGTGTGCCGGTTTTGTAAGCAGCCCGGTCACACGTCCTTTTCTTGCCGTAAATTTGATACTCACGCAAAACGCGTGAAGCAAGTAGGCGAGTTGCAATTGTGTTCCGTGTGTCTTAGTCACAATCACTTAGCTAAGTCTTGCCCTGCAAAAAGCAGAGGCTTGCCTTTTAATTGTTCGCTTTGCAAGGCTAATACTACTCATGTTAGTCCGTTATGTCCCAAGTTCGTAAGTTTTTCTTCTCTTGCCGCCACCTCTTCCTGACGGTTAAAGGCACGTTTTCGAATGTGCCCTGTTATCGCTCTTTCAACTAAAATTAACAATCTATCTAAACGTGTAAATTTCGTGATTGACACCGGGAGTCAACAAACGTTGATTGACCTGGATACGGTTAGTCCTAACTGTACTACCGATGATTTGCAAGAACTTACTGTAAACACGGTAGGTGCCTCTGTCCCATTACGGGGCAAGCACATTAACGTCGAGCTCGTGCTTCCTGACTGTGAGAAGCATGAGCTTGATGTTTTTGCGATGCAGAATTTGAACCTGCAGATGGAGATGAAGGGTTTGCAATCTAAACTCGAGCTGCTTAAAACTAAGCTACCTCTTTCAACTTCCTTTCCTGAAGTCGTTGATGACAGTATTCAAATCAACGGTATTTTAGGTGTTGATGTTCTTCAAGCTTTTCGTGTACTTGAGTTGCAACACGTCGCAGGCTATAAAGTTATGCGCGTGGCTAACGGTTTCTTACCCTTCGGGGAACTAAAATGTTATAAATCCTCTTTGGTTCCTGTCGTGGCTTCGGCCGCTAAAAAACAAGACGGTGGCTCGCCTTGTTCTGTTGTTCAGCCTGTAATTTCTTCCCCTTCTGTGGTTTCACCTGAAATTTCTTCTTCCTCTGCTGTTCCGCCTAAAATTTCTTCTTCCTCTGCTGTTCCGCCTAAAGTTTCTTCTTCCTCTGCTGTTCCGCCTAAAGTTTCTTCTTCCTTTGCTGTTGCAAATAAACAAAAAACAAAACAAAAAAAAATAAATCTAAAGCTAATCGTTATCATGGTGTGTTGGAGGCATTTTTTGAACCTCCCAAGGTATGTTCTTCAGCATTAGATGGTGCTGAATGTGATGTGCAAGCTGGTATTGATAGACTGCTAGACTTAGAATTAATAGGAGTACCTGCTAAGGAAACAGAGTATGACAAAGAATTGGAAGACTTCAAGAGTAGCGTAGTTTATGCCGAAGGCCGCTATAGTGTCCACTTGCCTTGGAACCGTAATTTATTAGCGAAAGTTCCTCATAATTTCGGATTAGCGCGATATCTCGCCCAGAAGGTTGCTGCTTCTAACTCTCGCAGGGGGATGGAGCAGCAGTATAACGATGTCTTTCTGGAACAACTCGAGCTTGGTATTATTGAGCCTCTTTCTCTCGAAACTTTAGATGTGCGTGAGCACAAGTGGATACCACATAGGCCTGTCGTGCGAGAACACGTTACTACTTCTAAGATACGCCCTGTTTTCAATTGTTCTCTAAAGCGAGGTAAATTGCCTAGTTTGAATGAGGCCTCCTATGTGGGTCCTAACCTCATGAACGATTTACTTGGTCTCTTAGTGTATTTTCGGTCTAATTCCATTGTTGTGCTGTCAGACATTTTCAAAGCGTTCCTTCAAGTAAAGTTAGCCAAGACATTTGACCGAAATCAATTTAGTTTTGTGCTCTTTCAAGATGGTGAATTTAAATATTTCCGATATACAACATTGTTGTTCGGTTTTGTCGCTTCCCCGTATGTTCTTAATTTTCTTCTAAAACTCCATGCTAAAACTATCAGTGATTTGGTGGTTAGAGACGTAATGGCAAACAAGCTGTACGTGGACAACCTAATATTCACAACCAATAGTCCCGAGCTTGCGCTTGACACTTTTCAACGTGCTAACAAAGCATTTAAAGAGAGTGGCTTTCCTTTGCGTCAATGGCAGTCTAATAACTCTAATCTTTTGTCTCAAATTGATCCTTTTCATTGTAGCTCCAGTGCGCACTCCAGAGTACTGGGTTATAACTTTAATTCTTCTTCTGATTCTCTTTCCATATCTGTAAAAAGTTTGAATCCTTCCTGTAAGACTCGTAGGAGTATGCTGTCGGAAATTGCTTCTCTGTATGACCCTTTAGGGATCCTATTACCATTCTCTGTTAGAGGCAAACTCATTTTGCGTAAGTTAACACCGTTGAGACTAGGCTGGGATCAAGACGTTCCAGATGATATCTGTAAAGAATGGCGTAACTTTTGTCAGGAGTTTTCTGAATTGCATGAATTTGAGTTCCCTAGGATGAATCTTGTTGAAACTGAAAAAATTGACCTTGTAATTTTTTGTGACGCTAGTGCGAGAGCTTTTGGACCCTGCATGTACGGTGTCCAAAAGGAGCGCAGTTCGCTCATTTTCTCTAAAGTCAAAGTTTCGCCTCCTAGGCAAAGAACTCTTCCTTCTCTCGAACTTCTGGCTGTGTATCTTGCTTATCAGTGTCTTGTTTCTCTAATGTGTGACGTTAACTTCCCTTATGCAATCTCAAGTATAACTTTTCTTACCGATTCCCAGGTTACCCTGGCTTGGTTATTGAGTGGTAAGCCTCCACGAAAGAATGTATTCGTTAGTAATAGAATTAAGGATATAGACAGCATGCGCCAGACGTTGGAAGGTAAAACCTCAGCTTCTTTTCATTATGAATACGTACCTACCATGTTTAACATGGCTGACTTGTTAACTCGAGGTATTAAAGTGACTAAGTTTCTCGAGAATAAAACTGTATGGTTGGCAGGTCCTGACTGGATTCGAGAAGGTAAGGACCAGTGGCCCAAGGGACACCTGGGTTGCATTCCCCATCAATTTGTTTCCTCTGCATGTATTAATGTCAATATTGTTCCTCCGTGTGAAGCTCCTATTTTGGAGATCGAACGCTTCTCCTCCTATCCTAAATTACTAGGCACGATGGAGAAAGTATTTAAAGCCGTCGCTATTTTTCGACGTGCAGATTTGGGCAATGCAAAATTGCGAGCATTCATTTTTCTTATTTCTTCTATGCAAAGTAAATACTTTTGCAGGCGAGCTCGAGGCCTTGAAAAATAAAAGTCCTCGGCCGCCTCTATTAGTTAGAACCTTTAATCTTTTTCTTGATTCGCACGGTCTAATTCGATCTAACAGTCGTATTGCAAACGCTGAAGAATTAGGTTATAACACTCGCAACCCCATTTTACTGTCTAGTTCTTCTCACTTGACCAATTTGATAATTTTGCATACTCATAAACTTCTCAACCATCAAGGGCTCGATATCACCGTTCAAAAGCTTAAGCTGGACGGGTGTATTGTTCGCGGCGTATTGGCTAAATGCACTGTATGCAAGAAGCTAAACGCTAAAGCATTTTCTTATCCTGACCCTCCTGCTCTACCTGACTCGTACTAATTTCGTAAGGCCCTTTGCCACAACAGGCATGGACTTCTCTGCCCACTTTTGGGTATTAGACCCTTTTGGCCACAAACAAAAGGTTTATTTACTATTATTCACGTGCTTTCCAACTAGAGCTATACATATCGAACTTCTTCCCTCCATGACGCTGGAGGAATTTTGCATTGCCTTCATTCGTTTTACAAACGAAAAGGGCATTCCTAACACTGTATATTCTGACAATGCTAGAACTTTCACAGCCGCTCCCGATCTTCTATCGGAAGTGTTAACTTCCTCTTTGTATGAAGAGCGGTTTCGCCCTTTTAATATAAAGTTTAAAATTATCCCTATCTACAGTCCTCAATTTGGCGCGATTTGGGAACGTCTGTTTAAGTCCATAAAGGACTTTGTGTATAAACTTTTTGGTCGCAGCACTTATTCTTATTCTTCTTTCCTCACTGTCATTTCTGATATTTCTCTCAACCTTAATCGGCGTCCCCTCTCTTACACTGAGATGGGGGACACGATCTTACCTACAATGCCTATTCAATTCCTTCAACTTTATTCTACATCTAATTCTTTAATTCTGTCCGATGAGCTTCCGGACTTGGAGACCGACGATGTTGAACATCGCGAACATTTGCTCTCGCTTTTGGAGAGACGCGATGTCATGGTCGCCAAGTTCCGGGAGCTCTGGTATACTCAGTATTTAATTTCTTTGCGAGGTCCATATCCTCTGAAATCTTTACCCTTTAGCAACAAGCTATTATCTGTGGGTCAAGTGGTACTTGTGAAACACCCTATAAAACCCAGACCGTTTTGGGCCTTGGCTCGCATCAGTGCTTTGCTCCCTGGTCGGGATGGCAAGGTTCGTGTTGTACGAGTTATAAGGGCTGATAACACTGAAAGCGCCATCAAAGTCTCGCTACTATACCCGCTGGAGTTAGCTGTCACCGATCCTACTCCAGAGGAGGTGGGGGATAGCGCAGACGGGAGTAGTTCAGGCGAGGAATTATACCCTCGTTTCGAACCTCCCGCGAGGTTTGAAACTCAACGGGGTGGTTCTACCTCCGAACACCCTAGAGTTCAGCATCTTAAAACTTCTTCTTCTGATACGGATTCTTCGGCCTTTTCCGAAGAACCCGTAGTTACTTCTGCTGACCGTCCTCAAAGGCAAGCGGCGCGTCAGCAACGTAGCAAATTAAATTATCTAATTAAGAAAGGGCATTTATGAACCCTTTCAACCTATGTGTAATGCGCAAAAAAAAAAATTATTGTTAGTCCTATCCAGTTGTGCTGGAAGGACGTTTGCATGTACTTGTGTGTATTTCCCGGAATTTTCGATGAAAACTCCGTGCCTTCTTTTGCCGGGATTGTGTCGCAACTCCAGCCTTGCTTCCCATTTTACGTCCCTTGCAAGTTCATTAATATCTTGCAATCGGGGACTAGGTCGTTAATTTACCCTGAACTGACCTAAAGAACTAAAACGCTAATTAAATATGACAAGCGGGCAATGGTTGGAGTGCTTCACCTTCCTGGCAGCAAAAGTTAATATCGAACAACCATAAAGTGTTCGTTTGTTTGTTGCGAGCTTATCCGAAGCCACTGCTGCGGATTCGAAGCGTCCTTGAAGTCGCAGCTCTCGCGGGCCTGCCACTTCAGAGTGAGAGTTCATCTACGAGGTCGGATGCACGTGAGCCTTGCGTGCGACGACTTCTACCGGCCCTGCATCTGGGTATCTAAACCCCCGGATAGCTGGCTAACAGTGGAGAATGTTCCCTGAACAATTTCTTCGAAGCTTCAGGTGAGCACTCTTCTATTATTGTCAAGCTTGTCATTATCTTATTTATCTCGGTTCAGAAGAGACTATGTTAAATGCCAGGTAAAACTGGAAGTTGACGCTTCTTGCCGGTAAGCGTGACAATGTATCAGGCTTGAAATTGGAAATAAAGCATCCGTAGATGCCTTCATTATTATTTATTATTACTAAACAATCTTCGAGTGGAGAAGAAGTGGAGTTATGTTCTGACCCCCGCTTTATGAATGGGAAGATAGAAACAAAGTAATAAACTATCCATAATGGACTTGTGATGCTGTCCCTCAGGCTACTGTACGCTCTGTGCAGATTATGGATATCTAAGGACTTTGAATTTCAATGCCTGAAGCGAGTGCCTGAGGTAATAACGAACTCGACAGGATAAGAAAACACAACTAAAATAAATGCCATTCTATTGAGAATATCGCCGACAGTAATAGCACACGAAGAAAATATTGCTGACAGGTAGTAATGTACCAAGATACGTCTTGGAGGACCGTCAGGTGATATGGAGGGAAAGCACGGATGGTGGTAGAATCAGCAGTGGCTGCAGCTGGCGGAGCGTCTTCGGTGCCAGTTGTGAAGATCGGAGTCCCGGTGAGAAGACTGGCCGAGCTTCACCCCGAGACTGCACCCCGTTGTGTAGGGCCTGGTGAGTGCGGAAACGCGTCCCCATTGGCTGGTGGTTAGGTGGAGTCTCGAAGCCAGCCGTTGCGTGAGGTGGCAACAGGTCGCTCGAAGTTTGTGTGGTGGTGTCGTGAGGTGGCGGCTGGTCGCTCGAAGCGAACGGCTTGTTCAGACTACCACAGACTGGACGAGTGGGGTCCACTATCATGGACAGCATTACTCTTAATGCCTATCTGAGTGAGCGAAGCAAAGTTCTGATCTACACACAATGAATAGGAAGGGTGGAGCAAAATTATGAACTGTCTTTCAACAATTGCGTCAGGAGAGCGATGTTTTGAACTGTTCTCAACAAGTTGACGGCTTGATGACATACCGGTGGTCACTGAGGCGTTTTCCATGATGCGGTTGACCCCTCTCTAATCTCAAACTAAAGTTTCGTATGTACGTGGTGAAGATCAAATGAAATGACATTCCGATTGATTGTTTTTTCATTGATTTCGATGTTGAAATCGAATACACATCAAGTTGAGTACTAAGCATGGTGTACAGGCATGTTAATGACTCAACCTCAGCGCTGTTGGAGTAGGGATATTTTCGTCGTCATCAGTATACCGCAACTCGGCTTCATTGTTTCAGGGGAGACAATGTTTGTACTGAACTTGAAATCCATTCAGGTTACCTGAAGGCATAAATTGGGCCTGCATCTACAGCTTTTTACGCTTGACATTTAAAACTGAAGCTCAGATCAATCTAACTTAAGACACAAACGTTCAAGTTTATCTAATTCAGTTCATATTAATTCAGCTCAAATTCTTACTTATCCAACTCAAGCTTAAATTTATTCAACTTGAATTCAAGTTAGTACATTTTAAGTTTTAATTTATCCCACTCTAGTTCAAATTGAACAAATTAATTGAGGATTCAAATAAGAATTCGCCATAGTCGAATTCAACAAAACCGAGAGAACCCACTAACGACAAGCTTCTTGAACAAACTTTGATGGCACTAAAATGATGGAAACAGGGCGATCGTTTTCACCGCGGAAGATGGAAGATCCTAGAGGATGGCAGAGATGTTCGCGGAAAGCAAACGTACCGAAAATTGGTCTTCTAAAACGAACCATATAAAAATATATTGAGCAGCAAGAGCTAGTGTTGCTAATTCCACGAACAGTAACAAGGAAAACATTCTATGGGTCCACCCCTCAGGGGGAGAAAACTATTGTATCTATGGGAATTAGCGCTCCCAGGGGGACTATGTGAGGGCCTGAGCTAAAGGTTAGGTAGGCTTCCTTTTTGTTGTAATAAAATAGGTTTTTGTTTTGTTACGGACCATCTTTTTTCGGTTCACTGCTGTCCTGTTTTTCAGCACCTACTACTTTCTTCTTCAACTTTTTTCTTGTTTCATGAACTTCTTTCCAAGCTTACTGTTTCTGTGCACCTTGTGCATAGATTCCACGTTCCCTCAACTCCATGCTAAATGGTGCCTTCCTCTTTCCTCTCTTGGAACATCTTTGTCGTGGTTAAGGGAGGCTAAAACTTTCTTATATAATAATAATAATAATAATAATGATTCTATGGGTCCGTCATTCCAGTGTCTCGAGTAAAAATGCAGCACCAACGGTCGAGTAAAGCATGACCAAAAAACAACGAAGAGAATTCAGGTTACAAAAAACACGGAGAATGAAGGACTTCGTCCCAGCTCTGCTTGGCACAAAAGTGTAAGCCATGCAAAGCAGCTCACTTTCATGGATAAGAGCATCGGCCTCACTCTAAAAAGCGAACTGGTCAGTACCTCCTACCACCAGTGAGATGATGGCGATCCGCTAAATGCTTCTCTCTTGCCCTCTCATTGTGTCCCTCACGAGCAGCGGCGTAAGGTCGCTGAGCCACTACCCTGGGTGCATATAGGCGTCCCAACAGACTAGAATCTGAGCACGAGACTATCCTCGATTGGCTATTTGCTCGTCGTTACAAACTACACGACAGATATTGTTAAACCAGGCTTGATCAGAAAATATAACACACTATGCAACAGTGGGGACAAACCTGGAAAGCTGAGTTAAGTCATTATACCATTGCCAGACCTATTTCTTCCAAGCGCTTTTCAGGTTCATCATAGTGAAAGTGAATTACCTCAAATTGAAATTCAAGTATCTTAGCACAAAAAGCAATGAAATTGAAAATGAAGGTTTCAAAGGAAGTGTAAAGTTCCTCAAAGTTCCGAATATTTAAAGTTTACGTTCATAAATTCCCCATCGCTAAATGTACACTAAATGTGAACTATATACTGCATGAGAGACTCATTTGCGCTTCAGTAATGTGAATACCGGTTCAAAAACAGGATCCAATTTCATTGTAGAGGTACACTTATTCATATGTGTCAATTTAAATGAATCATCAAACATGTTTTTTGAAAAATATTCGACAGCATACTGCCATAAACTAGATGACTTTGTCTAGTTTAAAATGCCTAATTCTGTTTGAACATGTTGAACAAAACTATAACGAGTGTAATATTCATGTTAAATGTAATAATGTAACTCTACTATTTTTAAACATAGCTGCATAGCTGGATTGGAGCAAGAATAAAAATAATCGCTAATTTAGAAATGCTACTAATTTTTATTATTGAGTATGCACATTTAATGCAGATCTTAAACAACGTCTCTTTATAAGATATTTCCCTCAAACAAACTTGTCTGGGTGCTGTCTGGTAGCATTATTCAACACTATGTGGAAAATTTATCGATATAAAGTAACTTTTCTGAATAAAATACTGAGCGAGTAATTCCGAGTTTCTCACCGGCTGCTTTATTTCTGACACCGTTGGTCCTTGCTCTATGTTGAATGTATTTTCTATATTCTTTCTTAATCTGCGTTAGATATGACTTCTAGAAACGCTTCAGTCCTATTCAATTGGGTTCACTAAATAAGGAGGTGGCACCAGGCTATCTGGAATTCTGGATGTGTGGATTAAGAATCTGTAGGTGTGAATGTTGTTAGAAGAAAGAACATGTACTCCTAAATAAGATTTTACAAACTGCTATGAGCTAGTGCATTATCATTAAAGAAAGCAGGACCCCATCTTATCTTTTCAACTGTACGATTAGTTCAATACAATAGGCCTTAGCCCAATTAGTTTCTTTAAATAGACCGAACACCTTCAAGAGTTTAAAGATTTAAAACCCGAAGAAAAGTTTAATGAAAAGAAATCGCATTCAAACAAACTTAAAAACTGTTAATAGGCAAAAGTAGCAGCAAGGGAGTATAGGAGGACGAGGCTCAGTGGCAGATCACGGCACAGCAACGTCACCAGCAAACATCACAAGCAAGACGCCCGTGCACAAAACCAACTGGCCACACAACCATTTCGCGTTGTAGCAAGAGAAGAAGCCAAACAGCACACTGTTTCTAAAAAAAACTAAGACCAACCGGACACACCGCTCGAACCCCGATCAAATCAGCAAAAAATCCCACCGGCGTACACCACAGGCTCAAAATAAAAGGCCACACGAGTCGTATGTGGGAAGAATTTCCCACAATATTTCCAGCCAGTCTTTTCACGATGTCATGTGAAAAGACTATTTCCTCGGCCTTGCAGTGCAGCAGTGGCCGAGTGTACAGAGCGCTTGCGTTCTGTGCTTCCTGCACGGGTTTGAGCCCTGGACGCAGCAGTTGGAGTGAAAAACGCTGACGCGGCAAATCAGGGTCGTTGCCTGCAGTGTGGTCACTGTCCTCAAGAAATGCTACCTGAGCACTAAACGAGAGGAAAATAAGGCTTTAAGGCTCGGGCGTAACTAGGGGCCTGGGGAACCCCTATCATGTACATACATCCCCTGCAAAGTATCATGTCAATGATACACAGCCACTCTCTACTAAAAAGAGAAAAAGGCTAGGTAAATAATACTTTTCACGATTGTTGCGATACAGAGAAAGGGGTGGGTTTAGGACCCCCCTCCCCACACGCTGAGGGAATTCCAACCCCCGTACACATTTTATAGTATTGTCCTTCATGCTTGCGTACACCTGCATACCAGACATGGAGAATAAAAGGATTGAAGATTTACATGAATTTATTTGAGGGAAACACGTGGATAAATCACACAAGGCATTGAAACGAAATAATTTGAAAGGGCACAACTGCATTAATGAAAGGCACACACATTCTACCGTTATAAGACTCTAAACGTGACACGATATAAATGTGATGCTTACCGAGAATTCAAGTTATCAATACTCCATCGTAGACAACAAATTACGCATCCACAAAACCGCAGGTTCCACAGCAACATAAAACACAATATTAGCGAGAATAACATATCACGATTCAACCTGGAGCTGCAACAAGGTGTCGAATTATATGAAGCGCCGCACAATTCACAACGTGAATTCGATCCTCGACTAAATAAACACAGGAAACCGATTGCCTACAAATTATATGATTTTGCGCGACACTTTGAAAAGCACTTTTCTGGGGTGCTGATCTACATCTGAAATTGAACTTTTATCACCACCTAACAGAGCTCTCACAACTATAAACACTCGCTCTTTCGATCACTGATAGATATTCACTGCCGATGCGCTATCGCTCACTGCTGATCTTCTTCGTTGTTGCTGAGGATAGCTGCGGTTCTAGGCTGATCTCTTGCTCCCGCGCTGCAGCGGTGCCTCCCCCCTGCTGCCTCTCCGTTGTGCTGCCGGCATCCCAACTCGCGTTCGCAGCCGCCCTGGTGCCTGGAGTGTCCTAAGAGTTTCGTTGGTAAGCCACTTCACTGTGGATTTGCGCGTTACTCTTCGCATTGTTGGTGGACGAACTTAACTTTTTGCCATTTGCAATGTTGACGACTGCCGCTGAAGTTGACTGTGAGTTCGACCCCGATGCACAGATGTTGAATGCTCTTGGTTGAATCTCCGACGCGTTTATTCATGACGATCACCGATGCGAGGCTGGTTTATAGTTTCTTGTACTTTCAAATTGCAGTTTGGTAGAAGAAGGCCAGCCGGCGAGGCCGACCTGCGGTGTGGTGCACTCTCAGACGTCGTACGCAGTATCTCACGTGCGTTCCCAAAAAATCCTCCCGAGGCTTCATCTACCCTCCTTATATACGTTTCGCTTCTTTGTTTCGAGATTAGTCTCGAAGCTTCTATTCTACAGAGGCCGTATCTGCATCCTGATTGGCGGGATACTTGTTTGTTCTCACGTCTGGGTCTCCCATTGGTGTGTGCTCAGACACACCTTCTTGCGTCATAGCTTTGGCGAGCGGTGATTGGCTCCGGTTGTGCGGGCCTGTGTTCATACGTCACGTCCGCCTCCTTGCCCTGCAAAGCCTCGGCTTGGGTGCGCTTGTATCGTGCGTGTGTTCGTGTGTGCGTCGTTCTCTATGCCTGCGCTCGCCGCACTTGAGGCCGTGAAATATAACACACCTACCTCTACCCCAAACAATCGCCGCTTGTTTTTCCGACCGAACTGTGAAGAATTGTCCTTTCACACACGGGTAAACTTTGGTTCACGTTCTCACGCTCGAGAATAACAGTGATAACGGTTTTTAGACATTTCTTAAAGTGAAGTATTTTCCAAAAATTGTACGAGCCTGTTTCCCAAAAAGATATTTTACGAGAATATTTCTTAAAATTTCCCAAAAATCTTAATAATTCCCAAAAATCTTAATAATTCCCAAAAATCTTTTATGAGAGTAGTATTTCGGGACACGATGCCAATTTTCTCTGCGAATTTTCTTCTGGATATTTTTAGAGTGTACATAGTGTTAGCTCGCGAAGATAGATTAGTTAGATTATTCGTTAGTTTTAGCCTCCCTACCCAGCAACAATTGCGATCCAAAGAGAGGAAGGAGGAAGGCACCATTTAGTATGGAGTTAAGGAAACGCGGAATCTACGCAGAAAGGCATAGAAACAGATAGTTGTGAAAGAAGATTATGAAACAAGACCAAAGTTGAAGAAGACAGTAGTAGGTGCTGAAAAACAGGACAGCAGTGAACCGAAAAAAGGTGGTCCTTAACATAACAAAAACCTTTTATTTCAACAAAAAGAAGGCCTACCTAACTCTCAGCTCAGGCCCTCACTTTGTCCCCCTGGGAGCGCTAGTTCCCATAGATACAATAATTGTATCCCCCTGAGGGGGCTCGCGAAGATAAGAGATATTTATTAACATAGAACCTTCGTTTAGTCACGCGACAAGCAGTCAAAACTTCTTACTTCTTTTCGCAGTGGCTTAGTACGAAAGTAATGTTTCTTTGATCTTCGTTCGAATGTCACCATACTCCACATGCGTAGATATGACTAGTGGGGGCATCGATCCTCAAAATATTAGTCCGATCCCGAACTTCTGATGCCGGTCAATGGCCAATTCCGAATACGCTCTACCGATCCCACCGCCAAAAAAATTGAAGCGATTCCGATCTTTCGATCCTAAGATTTAAGATTTACCAGCGATCCCCAGTTTTTATAGCATTTTTAAAGCAATTTAAATTCAATATGAGTGTACGACGTCATATATATACCATTTTACTGATATAGAATGGAACAGGTGGATTTTAAATTTAATTTTTTTATTTGTTATTATTCAAATATCAAATAACAGCATATCTACTCTACTGACTCTACCTAACTCTATCCAATTTAATTGCATTATTTGAAGCAAAGGCAACGCCATTTGTCTTTTGTTTGAATCAACCCGTTCAGATCTCGTCTTGCTCGTTCACCTCCACCTTGTGGCTTTCCAGCTCCGCCTCATAGGAAGGGAAGGTTGCCCGTCAAGAAATGATCGCGAGCCTCGAAGTTCTCGGCAGCCATGGATGATGGTCGCCCTCTTAGGCCGGAGGATGCCTGACCTATAGCGGAACACTCGCTTGATCGAAGCAGAGCTCGGGAGCGACGTGTTTTTTTTAAGCTGCGTACAAGAAGAAATGACAACTAGGCGAGACAGATTGGTCGTCTTCGTTTTGTTTTCATTTTTTTCCGTTACAGCCGGGATTGGGATCGGACTTATATTTTGCAAAAGCAATCCTCAATCTTTTCCACCGGGAGGTTCCGACCTTCAAGTCCGATCCCGATTTGGAAAATTGATCGTGGTCGAAAGATCGGAAGTTCTCACTTAGGAACTGAACGCCCACCACTGGATATGACCAACTGTTGAGATTTTTTTTTCACTTGATTAAGCTGAACTCAATAGAGGAACCTCTTTTTACTGAATGATGAGCTCTTTTGCTCGAAAACACTGATGACTGTTGCCATGGTGTTACGTGAGGTGTTTGAGAACAAAATGACCACTCTGCCACATGGACTGCACACAAAAGCGTGAAAAGCCGTTGCGTTAGTTGATTGCAGTTGTGAAGGTACTGGATTCAACTCTGGCTATTACTTAAATTTGATTAGAAGGTTGGTGCTTTGAGACAACTTTTAATTCTCTTCCTGCCTTCTGGAAATAAGCATAAATAACAAAATAAAGCTTCAAACTAATTACATGTTTCAAAGTTAAGTTCTTCGATCGAATTTCATGATATTCGTGATAAATTATTCACTTCTGTATTTCGATAGCCGCAAAAAAAAGGAATAAAATTTCCTGAAGCTGAAGAACTGCTGTGAAAAAAGGAAACAAAAGTAAAAGAAAATACACTCAGGGGTGATATCCTTGCTTCTGTTCTAGTAACGAAGAAAATAGAAGAAGAAGACTCCGAGAAGGACTACCGACAAAATTAGATTTGTCGAGTTGATTCAAATAGACGCTTAGCACAGTTGTCAATTTACGTATGAATATATTTTTTTGCGCTTAAATACGCTAAGCAATCTAGACCGTGATAAGGATTGATTAATCCCTAGGTAACGTTTTCTAAATGCCCAAAATATCCAGGTTTTGCATCAGAATTGAGAATACCTTCTTTCAAATTGCTACTGCTCAGAGACACTCGTAACATCACAGATTTATGTAAGGTTTAAAACTTCATCTGTTGACTTCAACGAGTGTCATCTCTCTGTAAACAAATAGTGGGAGAAAACCAATATTCGTACACCAAAAAAAGCTTTGCCAAACATATTTATGACGAGCTGAAACAAAACCAATTATCAAAATAATTTTATTAAATGAATAGTAACAGAAAATTCGAAAAGAATCAAAAAATTTAACTATAAAAAAGTGTTTACATTTATGTTCATATAAGGATGAAGAATTACTTGTGGGAAATAGGTATCTGATTCAGTAGCTGATATGAGCAGTATCTACATACTTTTATCATCAGTCAATGCTGTGGCATTATTCAGTGCAGTACAATCATGGTTAAAAGCAAAGAACTTCCAGACTCGCCAAAAAATATAAAAAATTAAAACCTCGGCATATTTCATGAAGATATTGGAAAGGCTTCAAATTCCGTTTACGACTAATGCTTGAGTTATGCCCAGGTAAAAGAGTGTAGGAACTGCAGGAAACCGTAAAAGATTCGGTCCACCGAAGATATATAAAAGGTATTTTAGTAAAACTACTAAAAAGTTTTAAATTAAAAACAATCTAACGATCACATGCGAAGTTGCGATAAGATTTGTCCGCATCAGGCACAATTGTTTCATTTCGCTCTATAATCAAAGAACTCGATTGAGATCGAATAAAATGATGTTCTCAAATAAAAACTCTATTGTTGAAACGATATAGGGTTTTCCGGTCGAAATACGCTCTCCCGGTCGAAATATGCTCGTGAATGTAAAACTAAACCTGAAGCATTATGAGAAAGTGCTCTACGGACAGATGAGAGCCAGATTGTATCATTTTGTCGTAATTCTGCAATCCTGCCTGAAGGAGACTGCTGTATTTGTATCAATGAATGTAATTTCGACTGTAAAGTTTAGCCAAGGTAAATCATGATCTGGATTTTTCCCTCAGAGGAACTGGTTTTATACAAATAATAGGCGGTAGAATGTATCCAGAACTATACTAAGATACTTTGAGCAAAAACATGCATGCTTCGGTGGTAAAGCTGGAGCATCCTGTAGAGCGGATCTTACCGCGAGATAAAGACGTTTTGCATGCAGCAAAATCTACCGTAAAATGGCTTAGTGATCACTATGTAGAACAACCTGATTAGCCAAACCATTCCTTCGACTTATACCCGACTGAAAATTTTTGGCGTTATTTAGAAATTAATTTTTTAATGAAATATCCAAGAGGCCTTCAGGGCCTGAGGAAGAAATGCGTAGGTCAATGGGATGATATCCCTAAGAAAAGTGCAAATCATTAATTCTACGTTACAGACGTTGATTGGTTACTGTGAAAGTGAATAAGAGGTACGCTACAAAGTCTTGAAGAATGATTCTGCATTTCTTTTGAACTGTATGAATACTGTTTTCATCCATATATTTGCAAAAAATATACTATCTTTGCGAATAAGCTCTTCTGACTTATCATGCATATTTTGATTTTATGCATTCCAATGCAAATCTTTTAACAATGCTTATCAGCTCAGTTTATCAGAAATTAGTCTGATAAAGAAATTTTTAGTGCGCGTGTTATATACGAAAATTTGTTGATTTCCGCTAAACATATGTTGCCCGGGATACTTGGAAAGTAGTTCGAACCTCAAAGCCATCTGATGAAGCTGATGAGAAAACGTATACCTTTTTATAACATCAATATTGTTCATGGCAATGATAACCAAAAATTTTTCTCCCCAACTTGGTTAACTCCATGCACAATGCATGAGTTTCAGATGGAGATGTTGAGAGTGGGGACACTTGAAATGAACAAGCCATGTAGGTTTAGCGAAGTGACCAAATCTCAAGTATTTCATCAGTAAATAATAATAAAAAATTCAGTTAACGACAATTTCGGTCAGAGACTATTTAGCTGTCGCTTTGGTTATTCTACCAAATAATAATAATAATAATAACACATTTAACGACAGCTTCGGTCATAAACTATTAGCTGTCGCTTGGAATTCAGGCTAAAGTTGAACCACAACAATACAAGTTCACCTGGACTTCCGATTATATTTCATCGCAAAACATCCACAAATTACACTTCAAAATTCCACAGATCACCTCTACCATATGCATGTCACAATCGATCCTTGGTATTACAACCCACCACTTCAAGTACACCTGAACACATCGGGCAGCCCGACCCCCATGGGGGTTTCAGCCATGGAGCTAGGATATATGGAGGGATCATAGCGCACTCCAATCGGGCTCAATTTGGCTGCAAAAGTTGAAACACTCGGGCACTCTCAATGCCCGATTCTGAGCCAACCACAGACGCTTGGCTGAAGTTGCTCCACCCACCTTCCCTACAACCCTTCCTCTCAATGGCTCTCATTTTCCAAAGCAAGATTAGTACGTGGAGGGAGTATATATGGAGGGAGCATAGCCGTCTGTGAAGAGAACCAGTTTTTGAGATTTCTCCCATGTTTGTGGTAACCAATAGCCGTCTCGCAAGTGTGACGTCAGCACGGAAGCCAGTTACCTACTAACTACGCTAGGGTGTGCACATGCTCGCTGATTGCTCTTCCAGCTGTTGAGTTTATCGTAATCATTAATTTGGGATTCTAAGACTCCGAAAGATAATAAATTGTGTTTCCTCACTCGAGGACACTTAATAATATCAAAATTACTAGCAAAGATACATTAAGAGTTAAAAACTGTAAAGATTACAGGCCCTTGAATATAACAAATTAGAGAGCGACTTGCACGCGCACCTCATCCTTCGATTTGTGGAGCGGTGCTAATCTTGCTTTGGCAAATGAACGAGTTGTAGAGGAGGCGAGGAGGAGCCAACTTCAGCCAAGCGTCTGTGGTTGGCTCACGTGTGGGGCCTTGCCAATGCCCCAGTCTCCCAACTTTTGCAGCTAATTTGAACCCGATTGGAATCGGCTATGCTCCCTCCATATATCCTAGCTCCATGGATTAGTACCTCACCACAAGTCAATGGGTGAGGTGCGCGTGCAAGTCGCTCTAATTTGTTATAATCAAGGGCCTGTAATCTTTATAGTTTTCAACTCTTAATGTATCTTTGCTAGTAATTTTGATATTATTAAGTGTGCTCAAGTGAGGAAACACAATTTATTATCTTTCGGAGTCTAAGAATCCCAAATTAATCATTAACGATTGAATGATTAACTAAACAGCTGGAAGAGCATTCAGCGAGCGTGTACGCACTCTATCGTAGTTGGTAGGTAACTGGCTTCCGTGCTGACGTCACACTCGCGAGACGGCTATTGGTTACCACAGACTTAGGAGAAATCTCAAAAACTGGTTCTCGTCACAGACGGCTATGCTCCCTCCATATATCCTAGCTCCATGGTTTCAGCTGCCCACCCATTTATGGCCGGGCGCCTTACCCACGCTGAAACCCCCCGGGTATCAACATAGCGCGCCCGGCCATATTGCGCGTTCATCGTCTATACTGCCAAAAAAAAAGATATATCCTCCGCTGAAGCAACGAGTATAGTTTAAGGAATTACATTGCATTATTCCACAAACTTGGCTAGTCACTATTACAAATAACCGCTTGGTACAATAGGATTGACTCCGCTCTTTTCCATTTGTTCTTATAAATTGCCAAATACATTTACTTCTTTCACATATTCCAGCAGTTTGTGAATATGTCCACCGTCAAATAACAGCTCAGCCACACTGACGCTTCCTCCAGTGACTGGTCGAAGTACTCAGTCTCTCGTTTGCTGCAGGGCAGCACACTCCTTCAAAATGTGTCTCACTGTTAAGACTGCCACTTGACACCATCCGCAAACCGGTCTCTGTCCAAGTGATTCAGGATCCATGAGGTAGCTGTGGGTCAGTGCAGTATGGTTCAGTCGCAGCCTGTTAATCACCACCTCTTCTTGGCGATTCAGCTTACGGACACCCTTCTTCCATCTTCCAGGGCTTGCTTTGATTTCATTGAAGTGTCTGGATGCCTCCTGCCATTCTTGATTCCATATTTCGTAAGTCCTCTTCTTTATCACCGGAAACCAATTTCTGTAGGGGATTAATACAAATTCATCTGGTCTCTGAGCTGCTGCCCTTGGTGCCTGGTCTGCACGTTCGTTTTCAGCAATACCCACATGCGCTAGGACACAGCTGATTGTGACGTTGTAACCATTTTCAATAATTTGATGGATCTCAAGCACAATCTTTTTTAAAAGCTCGTTGTTTTCATTGAAGTAATCGATTGCCTGTATGAAGCTTATGGAATCGCTGCATATTACAAAGTCACGGTGTTGGGTTTCTTTTATTATATTTAAAGCAAGTCTGATTGCGTGCAATTCTGCTGTCATCACACTTGCTACTATAGGTAGAGACAACGTCTTGGTAACGTTTTCCATGACGGCTGCTGCTCCTACCCCTGATGGGGATTTGGAGCCATCTGTGTAGATGATTTTACAATTTGGATAGTTGCTGATATTATCTTTATGCATAGATCGTTATATGGAAGGCACAATTCGTTTTTTTCCATATTGCTAGGTTTTGCTCAATTTTGGGTTTTTGAAGCATCCATGAAAAGGTGGTAGGCGTGAAGAAGGGTTGTACTGGCTGAGTAGGAATACTGTATTCGTTGATGGTCTTGCGGATTCTCTGAATAATTGGCTCAGTGAAGTATAGTTCAAGATTAGAGTTATTCACACAAGTGTATGCTGGGTTCAGAAAATGACATTTCAGTTTAAAGTAGTACCTGAGGAGCAGATCTTTCCTCCGCACTTCCAATTTAGGCTCATTACACAAGACTTGTAGGTCTGTTATTGGTGTTGTTTTGAACGCTCCTGGGCTTATCCGCATCGCTTCATTCGCAACAACGTCCAGCTCTTGCAGCGCAACTGCACTCGCAGATCCATAGACTATACACCCATCGTCAATCTTTGAGCGAATGAGAGATCGGTAAAGTCGCATTAGGATGTCTTGATCTGCGCCCCAAGAATAAGATGACACCGATTTTATTAAATTTAGGTCTTTACTACATTTAGCTTTCAGTTTATGAATATGAGTGATTCAGTAGAGTTTTTTATCCCAGTGGATTCCCGAGAAATTTGGTGCTTTCAACTATTGGAATATTGTTATTTTCTGATTTTAATGTTGGAATCAACATGGGCTCATTTCTTCTGTAAAACTGCATTGATGTGGTCTTCGTTGGTGAAAATCTGAATCCATTATACTTGGCCCAAAGTGTGATTCGATCTATAGCTGATTGCAGGGTTTGTGTAACTTTGGCACTGTCATGATCCGCATAAGCGATGAGGAGGTCGTCCACAAGTAAGGAGCTGAAAATTTCCTCCGGGATTTCTTCCGCCAGTGAGTTGATTTTGACGGCGAAGAGTGCCACACTTAGTGTGCTACCCAGCGGCGTTCCTGTAGCGAGCTCACACGGAGAAGATAGCACACCGTCAACCCTGACCCGAAAGGTTCGGTTCTTCAAAAATTCCACAATGAATTTTGACAATCTTCCCTTCAAACCGGAAGCTGCAAGGTCTCTCAAGATACCATAACGCCAAGTCGTATCATACGCCTTTTACAGATCAAAGAAAATAGCCTGAACAGTTCTCCCACAAGCCAACGCCTTCCTTATATAAGTGTCGAACCTCACCAGATGATCCACAGTTGAACGATATTTTCGGAAGCCACACTGGATACTAGTTAGTAGTTTATGGTTTTCTAAATACTCCATCAATCTTCTATTAACCATTTTTTCGTAGGTTTTACACAGACAACTAGTTAATGAAATTGGCCTATAATTTACAGGATTGCAGTGGTCCTTGCCGGGTTTTGGGATAGGAATAACTATTGCTTCTTTCCATGGTTGGTAGACATGTTCTTCGACCCACAGCCTGTTGTAGATCTTCAGTAAGTAGTGGCGAGCGTTTTCCGGCAAGTTCTTGATCATGAGATTGCTTACGTTATCAGGTCCAGGGGTGGTCATTCTGTTACTTCCTATGGCTAACGTTAGCTCCTGTATGGTGAAAAGCCCATTGTATGGTTCAGTATTATCACTCCAAAAGTCAATTGGAATTCTTTCTGTCTGTTGTTTGAACTGTCTAAATTCATTTGAGTAGTTTGTGTCGCTTGAAACGGTTTTGAAGGTTTCAGCCAGTTTTTCTGCAATTTCACTCACCGTTACAAATTGGTTATTTCTTTCATTTAGCATTTTTATTTGCTTTTTCTCTCTGCCACGGATTATGTTCACTGTGTCCCAGATAAAGCTGCTTGGTGTATTGGTGTTAAGAGTGGAGACAAATTCCCTCCAGCTGTTCTGTTTCGCCTCTTGGAACGTCTTCGCTGCAACTGCTCTAGACCTTTTCCACTTCACCTTGTCTTCCATCGTCCCAGTCCTCTTGTACAACCTGTAACCTTTTTCCCTTTCTCGCCATGCAGCTTTACATTCTGCCGTCCACCAAGGTTGCGCATAGAACCGTCGTCTTTTATACTGGGGTATCCACCTTTCAGCGGCATGGTTAAATCGTGCGTATAGTTCTCTAACCGCTGCTTCAGGGTCTTCAGGAGCATCGAGTTCTTGTACATTCTCCCAAACTTCATTCTGTCGATACCGTTCCCAGTTGCTTTTCTTAAAATTCCGACCTTCCGTCTCGACCCGTCCGTCGGCTTGTCGCGTCAGTAGGGTCAGCGTTATCGGAAAGTGGTCGCTGCTCAGGACCGACGGGAGTACGGCAAATTTCACGTCAGGGGCGATCTCAGGAGACGTCAAGGTGAGGTCTATTATTATTCCAGAAATATGGGTGGCAGAATTATCATTAATTATGTTGAAGTCCTGTGATAAGAACTTCTGTAGTAATCGTCCTCATCTGTCTATGTTAATACAGCCCATTCACTGTGATGGGCGTTGAAGTCCCCCATTACGATATTCGGCTTTGGCAAAGCTATTATTACAGTGAATAATTCTTCCAAGTTTACGTTTGACTTGGGTGGTAGATAAACAAATGCAACTGTTATCACCTTGTATTGGCTTAAGCAAATCTTTACTGCTCTTATTTGAAGTGTAGATTGTATTTGAATTTCTTGAGTTGGTATTGATGAGTGGATATACAACGCCACTCCTCCATGGAACCGTTGATTATAGTGACCCTGCTTTCAGAATCCGTTGTACCCTGATACTCGGGATATAAAATCATTGCCATAAAAAGTTTCCTGGACAGCCAGCACAGCAGGTTTAAAGGTGTGGACCAAGTTAATCAAGTCTTCCTTAGATGATGACATTCCTTGTTCATTCCATTGGATGAACACTGTCTCTTCAGCAGCCATTACCTCCACTTGCGCTTAGTTTCTTCAAGAGTCCTTCGCCCAAATTTCTTCTCTGCCTCTCTCCCTCTCGGAGATCTTCTGCGGTATTCTCCCTTCGATCTTCCTCGGAACCTCCGTCCCTTTTCCCTCGGTTTTAAACCACTTGCCTTCTTGAATTCATCCTCGTAGTTATCCCTATCCTGGTCTTCCGATCTTGCTCGCTCTTCTCGCGTATACTTGTCAAAGATCTTCTTTGTTTCTCTCCTTCGGGATTCTCTTTCTTTTTCCGGTGTTACTGTAGGGCAGTTGAGGTTTACTGTTGCTGTGAATAGTCTTCCAGTCTGAAGGCTTTCACACACCACTTCCGTTCTTCCTGGTTGTTCACCATCGCTCATGAATGAGAATCTACTTCTTTTCTCATCTGCTTTAATTGCTTTTCCAGCTTTCTTCCTACTACACTGGGGTTCCGGTGATAGTTCCTGGTCTTCTGGGCGGTTTCTCTTTCTGTTTGTTACCTCTACATTGAGTGGGTCATTGGGCGTTGTAACTGCTTTGGCAAAGTTCATTAAGAAATTGGGATGTCGGTGATGAAACAACAATCTTGCCTGTCCATTTGAGACTCTTTCCCTGCTCTGTATAACTAAAATTTCCTCCTCGATTTTTCTCGTCTTGCAGCCCCTCACACCTGCAATATGTTGCTCTCCGCAATGATAACATTTTAGTTCTTCTGATTTAAGTCACCTATACAGTGACCAACTGAGCTACATTTCGAGCATACTCGTCTCCCTTGGCAATACTTTTTTCCATGGCCGTATTCTAAGCATTTCTTGCACATCATAGGTTTTGGTTTTACCTCGTAGACTCGTGATTTTGCTTGCTTTCCTGAAATTTCGATGAAGTCTGGGAGAATGGATTGCCTGAATGATACAAGAATGGGCTTGGCTAGCTGATTTCTTGGTTTCATCCAAGTGGCAGGGTCTTGTATACCGCACTTTTCCAACAAGCCTTTCTTAAATTCCTCGAAGTTGTTTAAATCATACTCATAGATATATACGAGACCCTTTTGTACGGCAAAGTTCAAATTTTCTTCCACAGAGACAGGTAGTTGATTGATTTGGTGCAATTGTTTCATCCTGAGGCTTTGAGTTGCGTCACTTACTTCTACTGTAAATACTGTTTTGCTACGTGATCTGATTGCTTTGGGGTTACTTCCAAGGTGCTAGGCGATACACTTCTCGAGGAGCCACGGCGACATCTTCCGTCTGTGTGCCTCGTTCATCTTACAATCGAAGTGCGTTATGAATTTGTTGGATGATGGTACTGGTTGCGTTTCACTTGTTCCTTCTCTAATTTGCTTCGCTCTTCTCATGGTTACTTTTTCCCTCTCTATTATTTCTAGCAAGCCCCTCTCTTCAAATTCTCTTTCACCAAGAATGCTTCCGGCTACGTGAGGACCTCCACAGTGAAAGCATTTCGGCTGGTCCGACGTGCAGCTTGGTGAGGAATGCCCTACCTCAGCGCATCTTCTGCACACAGCTGAAGTATTGCGACAGCGTTTGGTGGTGTGCCCATATGTTTGGCAATTAAAGCATATCACTGGTTTATTTTTAAATGGGTAAACCTTGGTGTCTCGTCTTTCACCAGGAATGTAGATGCTGTATGGAACTGTCGGTTGGTCGAAGGTAATCAGAAAGGCTTGGGTCTCCGGGTATCTTGGTTGATGAAAGTGGCTTTGGTGACGTCCTCTATATTGTAATGTTCCTGGAGTCCAGTCTTGAATTCTTCTACGTCAGTTATGTGAAAGTCACTTAAATATATAAGGCCCACTGAATTGTTGAAGCGTCCATTCTGAGCTGTCTGGCACGGTGCACCATCCACGTACGCTAGATCCCCCATCCTCGCTGCCTGTTCTGCACTTCGCATCTCCACCAGCACTGTCTCACTGTTTATGCTAAAAATCCTCATCGGCGTTGAGCCAGTCACTTCCTCAATTTGTCCTACAATATCGAACGGATTAATCGTCCTTTTCTTTCCACGTTCGAAGGTAATTGAGAAGAATCTCGGAAAGTTTCTCTCCTCAGTAAACACGAATGGCACATATTTTCTTTTTTCCTTTTTTATAGTTTTTCTGCTGTCAGCTAATTTCGGGTCCATTGAGTCCTTGGATCGAGTTGATACAATTGCTTGTTCAATTTCTGCAAACTGCCGCTCAATCACAGCCATCTCCTCGGCACTCAGATCAGCAGGCATGTTATCTTCATCCTCTCCACCAATTCCACCCAGCATCAATTCAATCGCTCTTTCAATTCTCTTCTTAGAACTTGTTATTTTGTTGACTTGTTCTCCTCTATCAGGTGGGTCACTTTCTGTTCTCTCTTCGCACATCTGCAGAGGCTCCATTGCTCCTCGGTTAGGACCTGTTGAGCTCTCCTCGCTCATTGTATACGAGGGATGGGACCCCTTGATAAATCAAGGGGGCCGCTTATAGTTTTCCTTTTTAAAACAAGAAAAATTGAAGATAATTACACAAAACTAATAAGAAAAGAACCCAGGTGTTAGTGGGCGCCCCCCACGTCGGTTCTACCCACGGACAACACTCGTATAAATAAGCTTATGATCACTATGTTGCCAATTTACATAAACGATATGTAATGAGTTGCAACTCCTAGTGGGTATATTAACGGTACCACCACGGGAAGGTGTGGGTGGGCTGGAATACTTGTTATGGACAAGTAATCCTTATCAAATCCTTGTCTATAGACTGCTCCCTTTACGATATAAATGATAACACAGTTCGGCACCAGTAAAACGTGGTAAAGGGAACAGTGAAAATTCCACCAAAGTTATGTTTGCAATTTATACATTATTTATTTATACTTCGCCATATTATGAATAGCAGTAACTTTGAAACTCGCTGGCTCCTCAATAGCTGGCAATATTTCCCGTTCCAGCATTCAAAATTCCAGTGTCAACTGTCTTGCCTCACCACAACAAACAATAGAGTTCTTAGGAAGGTAATTTCTAATGCCTCCACCACAACAAACCGGGTAACAGACGTCACAAAATTTCTTTCAGTTGCTATTCACAACGAACGATGGTCTGATCCGTTCATTCCAAATATTTCACTAAAATAAAGTTTCATCACACACGACGCCAGTTCGGCGCCTCATCCGCTCTTCAGATATTCCCGATTTCATGCTCTCTTCAGAGTCACCACTATTATGGTCGTTGTTATGATTTTAACCTCCGAGAACTCCTCGGAGGCAACTCCACCGAGAAACACAATTGATTGCGTAAAAATTAGAAATTTGGAGCATATCAAAGATTTTTTTATTAGATTTGAGGGTGAAAGAGGCTTATAGGGGCTTCATTTTATAAGTGATAGCTAGAACCTCACGGTAGGGGTTCCAGCTACCCGCCCTCGCTTTGGCCGAGCGCATGACCCATTCATCAAGAAAGCCATTCGTTAGAGTGCTGAAATATTGGTGTTAAAAGTACCAGTTCCTCAGAACATTCCATTTTTATAAAGGTGTTAAATTAGGTTTCGAAGAAATTATTGCAGCCGTACACGTTATTTATAAATAATAAATCATTTTCATTTGAATTTTCAATTCGCTTACGTAACTCAGAACAATAAGAATTACATCGTGTTTCATTCCTTCACTTTCACTTCCTACGTGGCCAAGACGACAAATGTGCACGAAAGAATTATTGTGTTTCGTACCTCCGTTTCCCTACTGACACCGAATAGTTTAAAGACACCGATAGTTTGAAGTGAGCTACCAGTAAGAACAACGGGTGAATGAGAAGTTGAAAAACATTCACAATTACCAGAGAAAATATGATAAAAAGTGCAACTGACTTTGAACTGACTTTAATTAAAATATGTTCTCACTAAAAGCGACTCAAAAAAAAATCGCGACTCTGTCGGAGACTGATTTGGTTATCCAAAATGCAAAATTACGTAGAGCAAATTTCGAGAAACAGACATCTCGAACACAGAGCACCACTGAGCGTAACCAACCGTCATCATGAAGACGTCATTGTTCACGGCCAGCCTCAACCCTCCCTGTTCCACGCCTCCTTCTTCCAGCATTGAAGAGCAACCCCTCTTCTCTCAGCTGTAAGCTTCAATACTTCGATAAACGGCTTGGATTTACCTCACTTTTCATAAAATACTTGCTGAGCGAGGTAAAATTTTAGCAAATCAATATCAGCGATATATATACAAAAGCCATTTCGTTCTCAAAATCCAGTCATAGCTATGCAATTACAACGCACGATGCATAATTACGAGACTCGCTTCGCAGGCAAGAAAGTGCCGTTCTCTGCACAAATGTTGCCCTACACAACATCCCGAAAAAATGGTTCTCTCAGGGGCAAAAATACAACCTTACCAAGCAAAGTGCCTGCAAGTAGGGGACCTACATCCTCTCACTCACAAGATCCTGTGAGATCACAAGATCTCACAAAAGACAGGAGACTTGTTAACAGCTGCCAGTAACCCCGTCAAAGAATGTGTGTCACCTTCCGAAGCAACGTCAGTGAAGACTATGCAACCAATATCGCCGGATGAGGGAAAACATATCTGCCAAACCTCCAGCAATCATTTGAAGGTTCGAAGCAGTGAAGTCTCAGCTGCAGCTCCACAACAGCCTGCTGCGCCTCATGTGAACAAAAGGGTTAACATCGGCATCTTTGGGATGCTTTATTTACAATCAAGCCTGATACATATGATCTTAGCATTGGTTTTTCAAATGTCTTATAACTAACCCTATATATAGGACACCATGACGGTTCCCCCGTAAAGCCGGTACCCATTTCCGACATCTGGGTCGAGTGGGGTATTGTGCTTGAGCTTTCCCTTATACCCGACGGGGAAAATCTCTGCGCCAGCGCTGGGAATGAACCCGCGACTTCCAGCATACAAGTACGATCTCTTAACCGCTGTGCCACGGAGAGCACAAGCAAATCAGCGCACAAGCTCCCCACCTCTACGTCAACATCAACGCTCCGAACTGTCCGCCCGCGGCGGGGACACAAGCACCATCCCCATCAGTGGTACAAGACAGAATAGTTGTTATTAATAAGGACATTTTAAGCGTGGTAGACTCTCCTCATTCTCCAGATTATTTGTTCCATAATATTCGCGTACAAACCGATACTGGCAGTAAATTACCCCAGAGCGCAAGCTGTGAAAACAAAATAAAATTTCCAGTACAGAGCAATAGAAAAACCACTGTTGATTCTTCTAATGGCTACTTGCACCCGCTTCAAATAACAAGCTCTCAAAAAATTCATGAAATTATTCACAATTTGTCTCTAACAGCAGCGTATTTCAATATATCCCTAAGACAACGTGAGCCTCCTAGCCCGTCGTCGATTTTCTCTACAGTATCAAACATTCAGAACCTAACCGAGCAACTTTTTGCTTTAAATTCACATATAAGTTCTCAAGACCTTGCACCTGTGGTACCTGCTAGTATCTCTTGGGAAATCGACTCCAATTGTCGAGAACCTTACGATACTTTGCTGCTAGGTGATAATATCCAAAGCACGATCAGAAGAAAGGACATCGATCGCTCGTGCTGGATCAAAACTGTTCCATTTGGGCGCTTCGATGACCTTCTCCATACTATAAATTGCATGCCTAGATTTAAAAATTATATACTAAGTTTTGATGGCCTCTGCCACTCACCCTCAGGCCTTGCTCGAATCAAACAACAAATTGTAAGGAAGTACGCACTTTCTCGTATTTATATCGCCAATGCTTGCAGTGCAAACGAATTCAACAAAGCGATGAATTTTTGCAAAAACCTGGATTTAAACTTGATTCAATTTCAAACTTACACAGATAATGAAAATGGTGACGCACTCAATAACTTTCAACGGCCTCGGACCCAGGAAGAAAACTTTGGTTTTCTTGGACAACGTGCAATGAAATCAACATTGCGAATCACCGTGCCATATTGTCCTCGTTTCAACAAATGTCAAGCAATAAGTGAAACTGTAGATCATTCCAATGAATCGAAAACTTCATGGAATGAGACAAATAGTCTCACTTTAAACTTTCAAAAAGAATATAAGCCAATGCACATCTCTGCACATGGTACACCAAATCCTTCAAAATTGATTGCGTCATCAAGCAGACCTCTGAGTAACTCACTCACCCACAGCATGAGGAACGTGAATAAGCCTGAGCCCTTCCCTGACTCGATCTCAGACAAATATAATGTCAGTACGAAAAATAAATTTGCGTTACTTGCAACAGACACAAATAGTGATTGCGACATGCCCTCCTTTTCAACCAATTCTCAACTTTCCAGTGAGTACGCAGGAACCGAGGAAAGTCAAGCGAATACCGATATTCAAAACTATTCCAAAGAAAATCAAATTATTCGAAAAAAATCTGATGCCTCTGCCAGGCCTCCATCGAACGACCAAACCAATACTGCTACCGAAAAATCAACAGAGAATCAAATTTGCACACGCGTTGCAGACACACTGGACGACTTGAAACGATCGCTCAAAATGGAGCCTGCTTACACTTTAGGTGACGGACACTGTCTCCTCCACGCCGTAACGACGCAGCTTGCTTCACAACAAAAATCGAAATGGAATTATGTATCTCTGAAAAAAGCCATCAAAACTGAGAGCTCCAGAAACAAGGACCAGTATGCAAAATTCGTTGACAAGAACAGTGGCAGTTTCGAACAACTCATCGATAAATACATCGATAGAAAAGTCTTCGATCACGCTGTTGGACACCTCATACCCCAAATACTTTCTAATGTGACGAGAACACCAATTCACGTATTTGATGAAAGAGACAATGGGATTTGGAAGACGACAATCTCCCCTAAATCAAATGCTCTGATAAACTGTCCTCCGGTAAGCATACACCGGAAACAGGACCACTATAGCGCCCTCTTGAAAATGCGTGATGAAAATCATCAAAAATTAACTCTCTTACTATTGCTCGTCGTAGCCGTGCGACCATCGAACTTGCCTCCGTCCAGGCAGACCCTGGTTCGAGTCCCGGCGCTGGTGGCGATTTTCTCTGTTGGGTATAGGAGAAAAATTCCAAGCACAATACCCCACTCTACCCAGGTGTCTGAAATGGGTACTGGTCTTGACCGGGGGAAAGCGTAATGGCGTCCTGGCGTTAGTTATAAGGCATTTGAAAATCCAATGTACAAGGTGATATGTATCAGGCTTGAAATTGGAAATAAAGCATCCTTAGATGCCATCAATATTATTGCTCCCGCCCCCATTTTGTGACTAAATACCAGTGATCAAATTGAATTTGAAGCTGAAATCACAAACAATGAACGTGGCAATAAAGACCTAGAGTCGAATACTAAATGCCCTGCTAGACCTAAAAAATGCAATAACTCCACTAAAGATCTGCCTATTGAGATAAATAATATAAAAATATTACACATAAATGCTCGCAGTCTCAATGGTAAAATGGATGACGTACGAGTAATGTTGATCACTAACGATATCGATATTCTATGCGTATCTGAAACATGGTTCGATTCACGAGTCGAAAGCTCATATCTCAGCGTTACCAGGTACACATTGTACCGTTATAACGGAGTCAAGAGTAAGAGAGGTAGCGGTTCATGCATTTTCATCAAAGATGTCTACTCTACATCCTTAGTTCCGATAAAAGAAAAATGCGAAGACATAGAAATGGTTTGGCTCAATGTTCAAGTAAACAAACGCAAGTCTTTCATTATCGGCAGTCTTTACAGACATCCGTCAGCATCTCTTCGTCCAACATTAGATTTCATTGAAAATACGCTTAAATCAATCTCTGGAGAAATAAAAAGTCTTTCTATGTTTTCGGAGATTTTAACGTAGATCTGACAAATAAAAACAATCTGCTGAGCAAGATGCTGCACAGACTTAATCTTTCTCAAATGGTCCAAGAACCAACGCGAATTACCAACACTTCCAAAACTCTTCTTGACCTAGCAACTACAAACAATCCCCAAGCAGTACTCAGCACAGAGATCTTACCGTCCTTTTCTGATCACCATTCGGTAGAATGCCAAATCAATATTGCAAAAGAGAAACAGAAATCTAGTTACATTACATATCGCATGAAAAACCCCTACTCCCCTGAAATATTTCAAGAAAAGCTATTAGACAGATGGAGTGAATTTCAAGGCATGGAAAACACCGATGATGACAATCTACAAGTTTCGCTTTTCAGCGAAAATTTCGTATCAGCTCTTAACGAATGCGCACCTTTCACTACGAAGAAAGTTTAGCCAAGAATTTCTAAATGGATAACAGACGAGATAAAACATTTGAGCAGAGCTAAAAGAAATTTGCAGCGTGAGTACAAACTGAATAAATCAGACAGTACGCGTCGAAAATTATATAAAGATCATGAGAAGATCCTACGAAGAAAAGTTAAGGAAGCAAAACGGGACTACTTCCACAAAGAACTCTTGGCGGCAAAACAAAACTCTAAACGAGCTTGGGAAATCATTAGAGAATTTGCTCAGTATAAAAATTCAGACTGCAAAAGCACTTTTGACAACCCCTCAAAAATGGAGAATGACTTTAACACTTTCTTCTCAAAAGTTGGCGAAGATGTTTTCAATGAAGTATCCAGGACAGTTTCAGACACATCTACAGAGGCAAATCTGAGCGATGTTTCATCCCCAAATAGTAGCAACAAGTGGAGACCAAAGCCAGTTAGCGTCATAGAGATACGAAAAATCTTATACTCACTAAAGAATACTAAAGCGACTGGACATGATGGCATAAGCCTCCAACATATAAAAGACAGCTTCCCTGTCACAGCACCCCTTATTCGCTTGATAATAAATACATCTATAGCCAAAAACAAGTTTCCCGATCAATGGAAACTATCCATTATTAAGCCATTACATAAATCTGGTGATATCGACATAGCGTCAAACTACAGACCAATCTGTCTCCTGCCTGTTATGTCCAAAATATTAGAAAAAGTAATAACAAACCAGCTCTCGTCTTTCATAGACGAATCACATCTACTGCATCGCAATCAATATGCTTACAGAAGGAATACCAGTACTCAGGACGCCCTGTTAAACATAAAAGAAAAAATTTACAATGATATTGACCAAAAAAATTAATTCTCTTACTCTTGCTTGATCTCTCCAAAGCTTTCGACAGTGTTGAGCATAAGAAACTTCTACAAAAAATTTCAAACCTCAGAATAGACACTCAGTGGTTTGAAAGCTACCTACTAAACCGCTCTCATGCAGTGTGCTTGAATAACAAAATGTCATCACATTTATACCAAATAATTTTGGCGTTCCTCAAGATTCAATCATCGGCCCACTCCTATTTTCAATTTTCATCAATGATTTCCCCACCATGCCGGCAAACACAAAAATCTCAATGTATGCTGATGACGTACAAATTGCCATGACAAGCTCAACAGCGGATTTAAAAGAAACACAAGCCAACGCTGAAAACCTTCTGAGAAATCTGAAATTGTGGTATGATCATAATCGCCTCAAACTTAACGCAAGTAAAACGCAATGCATTATTTTTGGATCACAGAATGCGACTGAAAATTTACCACCATTCAAGCTAACATTTGGAGACGATACAATTGAACCAGTAGATAAGGTTAAAAATCTGGGTGTTTGGTTTGACAAAAATATGACTTTCAATTCACACGTCGAAACAATGTGCAACAAAATAAACGGAACCTTAATGTTATTTCATCGCATTAGGAACACACTTGACGACAAATCTAGATTATTAGTGATTCATTCTTAAGTTTTATCGCGTCTGGACTACTGCAGTCTTGTGTGGGGAGATTTACCTCAATGTCGTCAGGAAGAGTTGCAAAAATGTATAAACTTCGCCGCCAAAGTGGTATGCAAAGGAAATTTCCATAAATACGATCATGTCACCCCTCTTTTAAGAAAACTCGACTGGATCCCAATACCGAACAGATTCATGATCCAAAAAGCTCGACGAGTATTCTCCTCTCTGTACCTCCCCCAAAGTAATGCAGAGGTGGCAAAATTTTTTCCATCTAACATCCCAAACAAAAGACCAAATCGGAGGAACGATGTTTTAGTCAGTTACCGTTCATCTAACGTGGGACAAAAAGCTCTCTCAGTTTCTGGAGCTTTTTTGTGCAACAAGCTTCCCCCGCATATCAAAAACTCTAAAACTGTAAAAGAATTTAGAGTAAATGTGTCACGTCATTTTTCATCTCTGTCGTAGGGCCTACAGCATTTCGGTGTGAACTTCCCATCTATCAGAAATTTTGATTTTCTTGAAATATCTGTTAGAAAATTAGAAACGATTTCATTTTACGTTTGCTAAGCCATTCGTATATTCATCTTACTTATTTCTGTCGACAACAATGAGCACCACAGCCGTCAATTCAATGCAGCAGAACGAACGTTCTTTCCATAATAAGGAGTATTTCCTCATCTTTATTTTGTTATTTCTTTCTCTTTTCTGGATTAATATTTAACGTCCGTATGACAAATATACCATGAAATACATTTTGTGTGTACACCAATAAACAGGTTTATAGATGTGAGGGTTGTGCAAAGTTCTTAATGAATTAAATTTTGGCTAACGTCGTCTCGCTATTTTCAAAATCATTCTGGAAGATGATTTCAATCGATTTTCGGCTGAGCTAGGGGGAGGGGGTAATTCAAGCATTTCATTTAGTCTTTTTATTTTTTTCCGTGCGTTCAGCGCACACTAGCACTGAACTTTCAAATCGGAAAAAACTCTAAATTTCTGTAATTAAAATTATCACTTTGGATCATTGCCTAATCTACCTATATGTGCCAAATTTTGTGAATATTCTCCACTCAGATGTGATATCCGGCCACATGTTACTCCATTTCATCCCATGTACACATGTCCGTATAATGCTGAAGAGTTGTGTTGTTTCTTGACTGTAACCTGAGTTTTCTTAAAAACTTCTATGAAGAAATTAAAAACCAGTTCATTTTTATGTTTTTCGAAGTCTTCTTTTCCTTTTAGTTATTTTTTTTGCTAAAAATTTCTTAAGATTTCAGTGAGCTCAACTGTCATTTTCTGTGTAGTAGATGGTAGGTTGTTCTTATCTTTTTATTTCATATTTGCATTTTTCTTTTCTTACATTCCATTTTCAATAAGTATATATATCAGTACGTGTGTGTACGTGTGTAGGTATATATATGTATCTACATAAATAGATATACATGTTTCTATTTCATTTCTTTACGCAAAAACCATCCGGTTAATGAATTTTATTGCACTAGCGAAATGATTCAAAAATAGATCTATCACTTCCCCAGAGGGCGTTTCTGTGAATCGGATTAATGACAAATATAATTAATGAAATAAAGTGCAATTTGAGCATATTAATCGTGGTAAAATAATCTTTCTGTCCGTATGTTGTACAAGCTATGAATTTCGATTTTGAGTATATGTTTGTTTACCCATTTCTGCCAATATTTTGTAGATATTTGTCAATCATGAGTGGTAACCGGCTTACAGTGTATCTCCATATTATCCCATGTACCCATGTCCGCATGATGTTGTGGTGAATATCGAGAAGATATGAAATATGTTTTTGATGGTGATAGGGCTTTGCATATTTTTAGGGCATATTTTTCATTTCTCATTCAACTACCCTTGACAGAGATAGGCTATTGGCACGCCACGTATGGTTTGTCTATTAGTACGCCTCGTATATTTTGTCTATTAATATGCCTCGTATGGTCTACCTATTTGTACACCTCTGATAGCTTGTCTATTAGTACACCTCGTATAGTTTGCCTATTATTATGCCTCGTATGGCTTATCTATTTGTACACCTCGGATGGTTTGTCAATTAGTACTCCTAGTATAGAACTTTTGTTAGACTATTAGCACACCATGAATGGTTTGTCTATTAGTACGCCTCGTATATTTTGTCAATTAATATGCCTCGTATGGTCTATCTATTTGTACACCTCTGATAGTTTGTCTATTAGTACACCTCGTATAGTTTGCCTATTATTATGCCTCGTATGGCTTATCTATTTGTACACCTCGGATGGTTTGTCAATTAGTACTCCTAGTATAGAACTTTTGTTAGACTATTAGCACACCATGAATGGTTTGTCTATTAGTACGCCTCGTATATTTTGTCAATTAATATGCCTCGTATGGTCTATCTATTTGTACACCTCTGATAGTTTGTCTATTAGTCCACCTCGTATAGTTTGTCTATTAGTCCACCTCGTATAGTTTGTCTATTATTATGCCTCGTATGGCTTATCTATTTGTACACCTCGGATGGTTTGTCAATTAGTACTCCTAGTATAGAACTTTTGTTAGACTATTAGCACACCATGAATGGTTTGTCTATTAGTACGCCTCGTATATTTTGTCAATTAATATGCCTCGTATGGTCTATCTATTT
Organism: Morinoia aosen; assembly: GCA_030386875.1. Taxonomy (NCBI): domain Eukaryota; kingdom Metazoa; phylum Arthropoda; class Malacostraca; order Amphipoda; family Talitridae; genus Morinoia; species Morinoia aosen. The sequence goes on along the minus strand of CM059575.1, from coordinate 16,347,843 downwards.
GTACACCTCTGATAGTTTGTCTATTAGTACACCTCGTATAGTTTTCCTATTATTATGCCTCGTATGGCTTATCTATTTGTACACCTCGGATGGTTTGTCAATTAGTACTCCTAGTATAGAACTTTTGTTAGACTATTAGCACACCATGAATGGTTTGTCTATTAGTACGCCTCGTATATTTTGTCAATTAATATGCCTCGTATGGTCTATCTATTTGTACACCTCTGATAGTTTGTCTGTTAGTCCACCTCGTATAGTTTGTCTATTATTATGCCTCGTATGGCTTATCTACTTGTACACCTCGGATGGTTTGTCAATTAGTACTCCTCGTATGGAACATTTGTTTTAGGATGCCCTATATTAAGAAACTTTTAAAGCCAATATGTTGGCATGTATCTCATGTGGCAACTTGGAAATAAACATATTTTTTTTCATATCCTAGTGAAATTATTCTACTTCTTCAGCTCGTGTTGAGCGATCGTCACTAATATTCAATGAGGGAGAGAGTGCAGTTAGTTATGATTGTGTATTTTTATTTTTTGCTAATTTTGAATAATAGATGCTGTATTTTCTGCATATGAAGTACGTACCTGAAAATCATGAAAATTATTTCGAGATTCTTTGTTAGCGTTATGTAGAAAGGGCAATAAAACATGATTAAATTGTAGTTTTCTTATACTAAGCTTTGGGCGCTCTGTGATCAAGTATTGTTGAGCCAAATTATTATTCTAAAATTTTAATGTTATCTACTCTATTCACTAGAAATTACTGGCATGATGAGTAGCGCAATATGGGAGTGAATAGAAGAAATTTCGCTGGATTTCCAGGTCGGAACTCACCAAAATGAGATCGCTCAAAGTCCATTAACTCTTGGACTATACTAAATCTTGTGCTCGAAAGGAAGTTCTTCTCGTAAAATACAATTTCGTTTCAATAGTCATGATTTGATGTTAAGGTGGCCAAAAAAAAGCTGGAGTTAAACCGAAAACCACCCTTGACGAGCTGGATGTTGAACTCACCAAGGGCTGCAGTAACTTTCTATGATTGGGTGTAATTTTTAGTGGCTATCCGAAATAATCATATTGGATTGCTCCTCTCAAGGACATCGTATTGCTAGTTACTTTAAGCCCGACACGGTATCACATACCGTTTTACACTAAAATATAGAACTCTTTCACAACTTGACATTATTGAAACTGCTGAGACAGCGATCTGATTACTTCTATTTTAATATCATGTGCAATTTTATGGCAGTCATTTATGAGGTTTAAATTAAGGGAAACGTAAAAGAGACATTCAAAACTATGTGAATTAATTTGCTTGTATATCGGAGAAGCAGAGCATCTATTTGAAGACGAGTTTCAACATTCTAAAAACGAAATTCTACTTAATCTAATATTCGCACATGAGCTTCTTTCATTTCCATTTTCTATTTATATTATCAATCTGCAGCTTCAAATATCTGATGTAGTTTTCGACGCCGCTTCAATTCCTTTTGCCCAAATCAATGTTCTCAGCCTCTCGAAGACTTTCATGCGGCTATTTATGATACGTAGAAAAGTGTTGAAGCACTTGAAATCTGAGATATTTCTAGCACTATTCAGCTTGCTCTACAGCTCTATTAAATCCTTAACTTAAGCTAATGAGGCTTGCTTTCTTGAATATTAGGCCAGACAAATTTATGTTCATTGATATGATGATCAAAAGAGATAACATCGGATAATTTCTAAGCCCTTTCGAAAAAAACAGCCAATTTGGAAAGGTATGTAACTTACACCATGCTATTACGCTTTCATTTTTTTATTTTCAGTGCTAAACTGATGCATATTTTCGCACGCAATGATATTCGGATATTTTAATCAAACTATCAGCCAAAGTAAATCTTAGTACTTCTTCTGCTGAGTTAAAAGACTAGCCTCTTATGTATGACCTATTCTCCTGTTGAGAGTGATGATCTTACAAAGCTTCTTAAAATTAGTCCAGCCAGAAATAATTAACATCATAAAAACCATCAAAATAGAATGAAGAACAAAGTGCTTTAAAAAAATAGTTAATCACCATGAGGCACCTCAAACAGCTACATAGGTCCAAACAAACGCTTGCCACCAGTAATGTACCAGGACAAGGCGACCATGACCGCCACAAAGACCACGAGGGCGACCACCACTCCAAGGGTGCGGTACGCAGTTCTCTTGCGGGAGGCCCAACGTGACTTCTGACGCTGCTGCTGCGCTGCCGACCCGTCCAGAGTGAAGTCTGCACACAGGGCCCCCGTTGCCTGGAACAGAATCATACTTTCAACACTGATGGCTTCAGCTCAGTTTGAAAAAAACTGCTAGCATGAGAACGATATGAGAAAGAATTTTTTTCTACAAGTAAATAAGGTAAGCATAAGAGCTGTATGAAACGTGTAGTTAGGGGTTCATAGGATCGCACTCTTGAAAATTCCTGGGATGCTTGCTACGAACCTGCCAAGTTAGAGCCTGAATTTTATCACCCAGCACAGATTAATTCAAATGTACAGTGCATTAATAAGGCGTGTCTGGGTATAATAGAGCCGACAGAATTATACAATGAGAAAAGTCGTACCTACAAAAAAAAATTAAGCTCAAAATTTCTTGTCATTTATACACATGGTATTTCTACATATGCTATTAGAATACTCACATTACTAAGTTAGAAAATATCTTTCTCAAAACTATACTCACTCTTACTCCAAAAATTATTGTTGCATGCATCGAAGACTTTTCTAATCGTAGCTTAAACCTTCAACTACGAGCGTACAAAATTGATGGTTAGCATGGCTAGATCCGTAAATTGATTAAAGATAACAATTTGAGATATTCTGTACCCCATCTTTTTGTGAGAGCTGGTGCTAAGTGATGCATGATTTCAATTAAGTTCCATAATGCAAAAATTGGGGTTATCTTATTGAAGGTCTTTTTATGACTTTCTTCTACAGGAGGGCTTCCACCGGACTAACTTCCTTTCTCTGAGGAACATAGATGTTTCAGTATAATCAACGGAATTTTAAACTCTTTCCCAGGTAAATTTGGAAAGTTTCAAGGATGCTTCAATACTTCAATTGACCATGCTGCGGCACGACAGGAATGAAGACATGAAAATTTCCCCGCGGATTTCTTTAAATATTTCCCGAGTTTTTTGATGGCGCCATTACTCCATTAAATTACCTTTAAATTTTCTATCACAATATTTATCAATTAGTTCTCTGATAAGCATACACAGCGACTCAACACGCTTAAACACAGAAATGATAAGCAAGAGATATTTCAAGAGAAAAGCAACAATATGTATCAAATATTGAATAGAAAATATTGAAACTCCAAATTCAGGCCCACACTTTTTGCATATATGATGGCACATTTCAAGTTATGAAAGCTTTCAAAGCTGGGTAAATAACGACACCCTAGGGGAAGATCGAAATGATCAGATGCCAAAAATTAATGAGGGCAGAACTTTCTCGGCCTAAATATCACCACACCTTTCTTCACTTCGGAGATTTTAACCAATAGCAGAGTTACACAAAAGTAGATTCAAGTCGATGTTACAAAATAAAAATTAGCACCCTATTTTTCACATTATTTTTGTTTCACCGTTCAAAGACTGTTTTTTATATGAAATTCAATCCTTTTGAGCTTTTTTGCGTCTCACACTGTACAAAGCTCAACCGACTTGAGTTCGTTTAACTTACTCGACAGTTAAGGGCTGCACTATTAGGGTGAAGAGCGTATTTATTGCTGTTTCTCTTAGGGGATTTGGGGGCATCGGACTTGAAACTGCGGCCAGGCTCCTTCACTGTTTCAGCATTGCGTCCTCGGTTCTGGAAAAAGCTAACTATTTTGCAAAACAAGTGCTCTTGCTCTCCCTGCTCAGGACTAAAGTCATTCTGCAGAGAGGCTTGCTTCACTGAGCCACCAGATGAAACAACGTTCAGGAGTGCACGAGGAGTCAACTCTGAGCGGCCGCTGGTGCTGTCGCGCTGCGGCAAAGCCGGCGCGTGTGCGGCATCCACGGCGCGGCTGGAGGTGTAGCCGACAGCAGGAGCTGGAGTGGAGGACAGCGCTCCGTAGATTCCCGACGAACGCAGCACGGGCCCACTTTCGTGTGCTCTAGATTCTGGTGGTCGGTTCACCTGCAAAGCTGGTGATGTTCCCTGGAAACAAAACGATTAAATATTTCAAAATAAAGTATCAATTCAGAGGTGTCATGGTTCTCTCATTTCCATAATGTTGACTCCTGCTCTGAAAACGCATGAAAATAATCATCTCGAAAATTTTCAAGAAGATGACTGTGAGCGTTTCTACTTATAAAATGATAGTTATCAAGTGGGTGTACTTTATTTTTTTTTAAATGCAGATCAAACTGCAGCACACTGGTATTCAGTTTGATTATTTTCGCCGTATTTTTTGTCTTTTCATTACATCAATTGAATCTTCCTTCAATCACTTTGATGAATTGAGTCGGTCAGCAGGTTTGCTCACGCTGCATTTATTTACTGAATATTCATTTTTTATTTTAAATAAAAATCAATTTTCTATTCTTTAGCAGAAGTAAGCACAAAGCACGAATTCAGAGTGAAAGATGACTGTGAGAGTCATCAAAATATTGGCGATTGAAATACTTGCAGCCGCGTAGTGGTTCAAATACCCGTTTACTGATGAAGATATTAAAATCAAATGAAAAACTTAAAAGAGAAATGATCAATTTACTGTGCGCAATTGATTGTGGGTGAAAGTTTCACCTAATACTATGGATAGGACAGGACAGTTTATGCATATAGTACTCTAATAGGGAAGTCCGTAGACCTTAGGAAGTGTATTTCTTTTACCTGGGAAGGAAAAAGTCTTCAAAGAAGACTGGGTGCTTGAGCTCTATGGATAGAAGTTCATGTTTCAGCCAGCTCAGTAAGAACGAACTCTTGCCGATAAAATTTTGAGGAACTTCAAACCTGGATGAAAGTTGAATGTGTCAACCACTAAAGTCTGCGGCAGCAACCCACTTCCTTATTATTCCATCTCTTTTCTCCTATTTGTACAAAAGAGCATATATTACCCTACTTCGAGCTGATGCTACCCTCAAAAACCTGCACACATCGTACACCTTTACAACACACCTCTATCATGACTCTACACCATCAATATCTCCTAACTGATGTTCTTGACTCTCATATATCACGTCATAACTTTTCTATGCACGAGTACTACTATTTTAACACATTTCCTGAGATGAGTTAACCTGAAGTTACACATTTAATCCAAATTTAAAGTCAACTGTAGTTGGCAATTTTTAAAATAGCAGACATTAACGAGATCGTACCTTCATTTAGCTTTTTATTAAGCATTTACAAAAATCGAATTAGTGACTGCAGGTCGGTCAGCAGCATTATGAAAATCTTCTCAATGAACACCGATGGGTCCTTTCGCACGAAACGTTAAAATACAAGCAACATTAGGTTAAGGTTTTCCTACATTCATTGTTCCTGCTGACACATTGATAAACGCATAACATTTGTCACATAGAACAACATAATAATTATGTATTTCCAGCGAAAATACTTCTTTGCTTTGGTCTTAAAATTTTAAATAAATGTTTTCCTAAAAACCGCCAGTTATCGTACGTCACAGATTCCCAAACCTTTGTTTCTTCACGCGTTACCCACCCGCGAAATTTCATTACCACACATGTTTGTCGTCAGTTACAATGACACAGTGAAACTCAATAAACTTTTATTGCCGGCGAAAAAGAGGATATATGCATATTCATGACAATATAATATATGCCATAATTAAATTATATGATAAGCATTAATCATGAAAACAATTTACAATGTAACGAGGCAGTTGTATAATTTATTACATGGCAGTTGTGTTATTTAAAGCTGCCATTCCCTAACTTAATTTTTAGCTATTATTTTATCTGAAATTTATTCTAAAAATGACCTAATTAACGTCAATTATATTCTTAAAGTTTTAGACTTCTTTGTTGTACCCATATTAAACCACTTACACATAACTAACAACAAGTTTAAATACTGTAGGAATATAAGTAGTCTTCTCGACACTCTAAATAACGTTGGAACAAAAAAAAGTCTTCAAGTCATCACCCACTATAAAATTTTCACTACCCACTAATGGGTAATTTACCCACAGTTTGGGAACCTCTATCACAGGTGTTATAACAGCTCTAGTAAGAGCAACCATGCCATATAAAACTCATACATTCTCGATAACTGCACACTAAACGTAGATTTATTATGAGGCTTCCTGTGGATTAAATGATAACTTGTTATAAAATCTTGCACAATCTTTCAGGTTCTCATCAGGTCATACTTTCTTATTAATAATCGCAGTTTGGCGTTTACTACGTATAAAAGAACTTATCCTACCGTAACCTGTTTTGAGATGCTCTAAGCTCAGCCAAGTCATGCTGTACAGAAGTTGCTGCAGAAGACAGATAGGTTCATTGACAAACGTTCTTTACACGACCTCGAACTGTTAAGGTTTCCCATAAATTAAAAATAGGCTCTCTTTCAACTTCGTAGGAGAATTAAATGATCAATAGTAGTAGAAAATGGTCGTTTATTTAGTTTAATTTCCATCATTACAATTTGTATACTGGTCCACAATGAATGATCAAATTGTACTTCTCGTTTTTATGAAATGTTAAACTAATTATAATGAATTCTCACGGGCTTTAGCAGCTGAATGAAAACGAAGGCAATATCAAAAGTTTCATTTTGCTCACATAGTTTACAGGAAAACGGACTCAACTTCTCTCGGGTATCTACGGTTCCCTCGTAAATTTCTGAACTACCATAGTAAGATCAGAGAATGGACCAGGAAATTGAAAATGGCCGTGAAAAACACGGCCATTTCCTAACTTGAATTAATTAATCTATCTTTATCGATCGGAACTTATAACAGTTTCTTAGCGATCGTAACTTATAAACTAGTTTTAGCGATCGTAAACTTATCGTAACGTAACTTAGGTTAACTTTATGCAAAAGTCCTAATCTAACTGAAGTCCTCACCTATCATACATGGTTAATTTACACAACAGAACCCATCTTTAACTATCCAAGCCAATACTAATCTATCTTAACCTTACCAAGCCAATCCTAAGATATCCTATAATAGCCTAACCTATAGTAACCTGTCCTAACCTAATCTAACTTATCTTTAGTTGTCTAAAATAACTTATCCTACCGTAACCTGTTTTGACATGCCCTAAGCTAACTTAATTTGTCGTAACGAATCCTGAGGTAACAATAAATCTCATGTTTGCCCAACGACAGTTAACTCGGTGACTTAATTCTGATACTGACTGAAACTTAAATTTTTCAAGATATTTTCCTTCATAATTTGCGTCAGACGAAACGCAGGCAGAATTACAACATAATTTATTAATTAGTCATGGTGAAGGTAGACCAAATTATTTTCATTGTCTTCTTATGAGCGAGTATTATGAACAATTTATCTAAATTTTATTAAGTCAGAATTTATTCATATGACTGAAATAAGCCTTGCAAGCAGCTAAAATAAGCCAAGTCTTTCCACCTAAATTGAACGAAGATCCTTAAGAACTATTGATCACTGACCTGATTAACACCTGCAGAGCTGTTGGAATGAGAAGTCCAAACTGGCGCCTTCATGTACTGCTGCTGTTCGCGTTGCTCAATGCTCTGATGCGTCGGCGGAACGCTCTGGTGCATAGCAGTTGGTCCTGATAAGGATTTGGCGTCGACAATCACTTCTTCCAACTCCGAATACTCGTTTTCCGCTAGTTGACTATTGGGAAGATTCTTCGAAATAATCATTTTCTTGCCCTCTATACTATAATGAGACATTGATCCTTTACTTTCTTGACTTCTACGCACTTTGTTACTTTCATTTTCTTCCAACTCTAATTGGTCTTTCTTACTGTTTGTACCAGCAGCGGGTACTCCAGGCCAACGGTTAACTTCCGTCTTCTTTAGGAAATGGGTTACACTTTGTCTATCTCCGTTGTCGTCTGTAAACGCAAAATTATCCAAACCAAAATTTTCTAATGATGTTCTATTGCTAATAGAATTTATGCCAAGTGAGCTGAGTAAACTTTCTGATGTGAGGCTTTTCAATCTTTTCTTGCGAAACTCGGAACGCCTTGAACTCAGAGATAAATTATCTTCGTTGTGACTACTCTTCGTGTGAGCAACTTTTTCACCCTTTTTGTCAGCACGGGTACCAGCAGCGTCAATATAATTTCCTGAATGATTGTTTCCATGCTCAGATCTTTCCAAGGTGTGCCATTCTTTGCTACGTGAACTTTTGCGACTCAGAGAACTCATACTTTCATAAGTAACGTCATCGATGTCAACCAGGAGCTTACGCCCGTTAGTCTTTAGACCTGATTTTTCCCACAAGTCCCTAACAGTTTCCAACCCTTTCTTTTTATGATGCACATTAGTCTGACCATGAAAATTGCTGTGACCATGTATTTTAGGGTAAATGTCTCTATTGGGCTTGAATGGCGCATTCACTTTGCCGTTCTGGAGTAGCTCGTTGCGCTTCAGAGTAGCGTATAAGCCCTTCGTGTACATGACCTGACTCAAGTCAGTAGTTCGGTCAGTAACTGGAACAATTGGAGAAGAAAAATGGTCTGAACTGCTAGAGTACTCCGGGTAAGTCATCATTTTCAGAGTGTCTTCTGTAACCAAGGAGTCGGGCTGCAGTGACATGATAGGGTAATCAGTAGAGTTACTATACTCTTGCTGAGGAAGACCGCTTCGGAAGTACCGAGTTAATCTCTCTTCTTCATTATCTGTTCCTTCAACGCGTTCATCCTTTTCAGTAGGCTCGTTGAAATAAGTTATTTGCTCTCCTGAGGATGCTATGTTAAATGTGCTCGTCCTGTTTGGTCGTCTAGGTGAGACACTAATTTCTGTTACGTAACGCGAATTCTGAGTGACGACGCTCACCAATGGATTGAATCGAAGTATTTGACTTTTCGGTTTTGGATCAAGTGATGTCGATCTTCGGATCAGTTTTGAGTTCACTGAATTTAATTCGCTAGTATAATTAGTTCCTGTTTGAACATTCCGGGAACCTTGATTATAGGGCCAAACGGGAAACGGCACCGATGACTGAGGAATCGCTTCTCGTATGCGTGATAAGGCACCACTTTCGATGAAGTCCCGCACAGTTTCTAAAGACTTCACTCGTCTTACACCAACTTGTACGGAGTCTACATACTTTGGATTTCTGTGGCACATAATTGGAATGCAATAAGCAGACTCTTTGGAGTTGAAATGTTGATCAGAAGTCATGTCTTCGAATGAGCGCCTCAGCTGAGCCACTTTCGAGGGAAGTGTAGAACACTCCTTTAGTTCTGACAGGTTCAAAATAACTTCTCTCCGAGACGGTGTATTATCACTGTTGAGATCCAGTTCATTATCATGCCTAATTTTAGAACGATGATCCTTGAAATGACGTCTTAAGCCTTGGGCCTCAGAAGACTGGCTTTTCATATCGGGATGCTCATGCAACACTTTATTAGACTCAGAGTCAGACTCAACAAACCGCTCTGACGTCTCCGAAGCAGAATCATTTTCTTTCGATCCATACCCTGATGACCGGAGAGAATGATGATCAGTAGGAGGACTCTCCTGAGCCTGGGGAGTGTTTTTGTTGATGGCACTATTGCGGTCAATCTTTTTGGCGTTGTTAACGTCTTGCAAAAGATGGCTTGGATTCTGATAGATCGTTGGAAACTCACGAGTAACAATGGAATCCTCATGGTAATGCAAAGCTTGAGATGCTGTCGAAGTGTCTTCTTCCCTGTACAGCGGGTTCAACCTGGAAATCAAAATAAGATTTTGTTATGGAGATGACAAGATTACTAACTTTCTAACTAGTTGCATGTTTTAAGTTGAAAATTTACTTAAAACCCAACAATTTGAAAAGAAATTTCAATATTTCATGCTCGTTTATTCATATCATATTTAAACTAAGCTTTTGGGAATAATCATGACATTGAAAACGTTTTATTTTAATACAAGCATGTATAAACCGTTTTTGAGCAGACTTGTGGAATATTCAAAAACTCCTAAACTCCTAGACTCAAAGGTTATCGAACCCATATTTTTATAGTCCCTTTTTAATCTGCATATTTTCAACACCCCTCAATTGACAAGATGGTAAGGAGTATATGTTTCATTATGTTCTCCTTTGAAAGAAGCTCCTTATTTACGAAAGACAAACATATTAACCCATTATCTAAGCGTTAGGGAAAACCAACAGTATTTCATGCTAAAATCGCTTAGGTCTGAATCTCTTGGTATACGTTTCGGGTTTCGACACATCAGCTATAATTTCTGAATGTGCAATAAGTAAAGATATAAAAATGTAGAACTTTTTTAAATATATCAGTAACTATTTCAAAAATTTGAGCCAACCAAACTTAGAACGAAAAAATGAAATACTCGTGGGTATCATTTCCTCGACGTGAATTGATGAGTTCAATAGTACGTATAACTCTTTTCTATTTATGAGGCACGCAAACGGTATGATTGTTGTATATACTTAACTTTTTAAAGCAAAAATATCTCCATGGGAAATTCGAGTCGAAAAATTTATTGAAACTAACAAAAAAATTTCAGTAACTTACATTAAGGAATTCTAAAATTCTTAAACGATTCCAAGTAATCAATTTGGACGATTATTCACGTCTCAAGCTAACTTTTGAGATGATGAAATTTCCTCGCAGAAATTTAACTTACACGCTTATGAACATAACAATATGTGAATACTAGCAGAGTTCTGACCCGTGAAGCGCCGGCAAGATACACAGAGCAAAAACTGGAAACCAAGCTGTCAGAGCTATGAGGTAAGATATATGATTAAATACGTAAATTACTGAGCTTCTTTCGTTGATTAATGACACACAAAGTGTCCCCTCTTAATCTAGTTGATTCGAATCCTTTCCACTCTTAATCTAGTTGATTCGAATCCTTTCTGGCTTCCGTTTTAAATGTCACGAATATATTATACCCCGATATATAAAGCTGATATTAGAAAAATTACTTAGCCTTATCAGTAAGTGAAGTACACCGTTGCAAGAAGCTACTGTACATTGGATTAAGGGGCTCCTATAGCTAGCGCATGCTCACCAACCTGCCTAGACATGACAGCGAATAATTAATTACCAAAGGAGTCCACATGGCACGTACGGCCTTGAAGATAAACCATCGAAGGCGAGTAGGGAAGGGCCAATGACTTCCGTAGCTAACTGTAGTACTATTTCATTGGCAAGTGAAACTAACGCGCACAGTTTATTATACGCGGCAAAACTGTCATCGTACCATCTTCTTCTTGAACCAGAGCACGACTAAAAGACTCAAAACGCAGATGAGCTCGATAGAAGCAGGAGAGAAGGTAGGTGACAAATTTCAAGAGCGTTTTTATGTGAATTTTTTGCAACGGACTATAGAAGTTATAGGAAATTTTGTCAGTTAAATTATTTTTTGAAATTACATTATTATTAGATTGGGTTTAAGGTATACATCCTCTCGACTACCAATCATCATTGTAATTTAATTTATCACAGAGAAAATAAATAATTCTTGAATTTGTGTTGCGCATTATTATTAAGCTGTCAAGACAAAACATCGAAGCTTTGATAATATGATTTGAACGTACACTACATGCTTCTCTCAATTACTCTGACGTGTGTGTTCCATGTTTATTTCTCAAGCATTTAAAGTTGAGCACTTTCCATTTGTTGTAATCTCGATGATCACATACAGGGGTTCAACACAATAATGGAAACACCTTGGAAAATCCACACAATACATTTAATATGGTGTAGGTCCACCTTTTGAGGCAATTACAATCTCAATTCTCCGAGGTATTGATTCATACAAATTGTGAATTGTTTCCAATTAAATTTCAGCCTATTCTTCAGTTGAAATACCCTCCAGTTCTTTTAGAGACGATAACGGCGGAAATCGATTTCTTGCTTAAATTTCCAAAACCGACCATAAATGCTCAATAAAGTTGAGGCCTGGGGATTGTGGTGGCCAGATGAGATGCTCAACTTCATAAGAATGTTCCTCGTACCATTCTTTAACAATAATTCTAGCTGTAAGAATTGGGGCATTATCATCTTGAAAGATGGCGTTCCCTTCCTGAAACAATGCTTGAACTATAGGATGAACTTGGTTGCCCAAAGTTCCTAAATAGTCTCGGCTGTAAATTCTTCCATGAAGGGATATCAATGGCCCGGCGGATTTCCAAGAGAGAGCACCCTAAATCACCACAAATCCCCAGTCATGTTTTACAGTTAGGAGAAGGCAGTTTGAATTAAAAAAGCTTCTTTCGGCTGTCGCCAAACGTACACTCGGCCAGACGTTGAAAATAAGGTAAACAATGATTCGTCAGAAAAAAATCACATTTTTCCACTGCTCGACGAACCAATTCTGGTGATTCCTACACCACTCTAAACGCTCGCAACCATGGTCTTTGAGAGTAGAGGTTTTCTACTTGCAGCTCTTTCACGGAATCCAAATTTGTGCAGCTCCCGACAAACAGTTTTTGTGTAAACTTGGTTTTGTAGGTGTTCATTGAGCTCTGCAGTGGTTATAGAAGCCTTGGTCTTGCGATCTTCTATAAAAATTCAATTATTTGGGTCTCTCTGGGTCTCTCTTCAATTATTTGGGTACGAGGGTCTCTCTCACACAACATCAACTTTCGGCCGGACCTGTGCTTTGCTGAGGACTTTTTCCTTCTCCTTAAAAGGCAGTCATTACTTTTGAGACAGTACCTTTTGAAACACCAAGCATTCGAGCAGTTTTTGTTACGCTTGCGCCTGCCGAGGGGTCTGTCCTTTTTATAAACTATAGCTAACGTTTTTTTTAAATATCTTTAAAAGACAGTCATTTTAAATAACCAATAATCAAATAGTAAGAAAATAAAGAAGAAAAAATATAAATGTCCCGTTTTGACTATTTAGAACATGTTCAAAACTTATGAATGCAAAATGTTAGGTGCTTCCACTATTATGTCCAACTCCTGTATGTATTTCTTTGTTAGATGTCTAAGCAATCTCATATGTATTTATATATTGGGTCTTTTGGGCTTGAAAATTCTCACCAAAGTGTTTTCTCCAAGCTGACGATAGTGGGAATTTGTTGACGTAGAACTTCAAGAACAAGAAATTGACTAATTAGTGTCTGTGTCAGAAAATGCGATGGGGCCACAGGTAAAAAAATATTTTTAATTTGTGCTTTTTGTTTATTGAAACACTCTTTGAAAGTCTCTTGTGGCGAATATTGAAAATGTTATATGTATCGTCAAGTTTAATTTACTGATTGAATGATCATTGCAGACCCAACTTTAATATATTCATGAAGTGACTAGCAATTCAACTCAAGCACGAGAATAAATCACTGTTATTTGTAGGCATGTACTTATTACTGTGAGTGGATATCTAAGTAGGTTGCAGTATTTCAAAACCTCTTGCTTTCAGAACGATTTCGATGAGAGCTGGCACCGATATGGGAATGCAAAGCGAGGGCCGCCTAGTTGAAGGCAAGGGTGGTTCCTGCAGCACCCGCAGAGCACAGCAGCGGGCTCCCTCACAGAGGCTGTGAGGGCTACGCCACACCTATGTACACTGCTGTCGCTTCATGGCGCTGTGGAAGGTATGTCTACACGTATACTCGTACCACAATGATCAAGACTATGCTAACAGAAACATTCTAAGGGCGGAGATGGAATTAAAAATACTTGCACTATGTGCACGCAAAAGAATGACACCGAAATGGTAATAAGCATTAGATATATTTGTGTTTTATCGTTTAAAAAAATTGTGTGTACATCGAGGACGTAGTTCTTACGTACTGTTTTACTAAGAAATCACTAAGTACTATGTATTCTCCGCAGAGAAGCAAATTATTACTGCGAGTCAGTCTGTTTCAAGAACCGCGATAGGTCACGATGTGACGCGGATTGTGAATTCAAAACATTGTAACGCGCAGCTCATCATTTGGTACTATAATTATAGTAATTATTTTCGATTTCACGAGGTGTGTTTGGGGATCGGAAACGGTGCGATCATGTTTGCAAAGTTACTTCATATACTGTTTAATTTTTCCTATTTTTTATAATATTGCCTTGATGCCAATTCTCCGCTTGAGTCACGTTTTCCTTCCTAAACAATAAAAATGAGCATAATCATCAATTTACTGTCGTCATTTTCCCATATAAGTCGGAGCCTAACGTACTTATGACCGTATCTATGCAACAGTCGCTGAGTATTCCTTCCTTCCCTTATTTTCTGCTCTCCCTTCCTTAGAGGCTTGAATTTCCCCTCGTGAAGTGGTTCTTAAATCTCTGTAAAGAGGCCATTTTTCGTGACAAACGTTCCATGCTTCCATTACGCCCTAACATCGCTTAGTGGTATTTGCCTTTTTAGCAGCCCTTCTTAATCCTTTATATTTACTTTCTCGATTGATTTAGGAATTAAATTTCCTTTATGTATTCTACACACGCATTTTCAGAAATACTACCTAATGGTGCATCGAAGCCAGTAACCGAGTGCTAGATTCTCATCACGAAAATTTTGAGATCATCTACAGAAAAGTGTCAACCCTTATGTTATCATTTAATTTAGTTCGTATACAGTCAATATTTGGTGGGAAAATTCCAACCAGATTCATGCCGTGTGCATTTTCATTGCTAAAATTTAAGCTAATTAAGTCATTGTGCTATAGTTATCTTCACTCACATTTTGAAATAATTGGAAAGATTATCAGAACCCATAAATTGGAATTTTATACCTTTCCCTTATAAGAAAAAAAAAAGAAATTACAAGGAGCTAAATTCAATCAAGGGTGTATTGCAGCGGGTGCTGCGAACATTGACGAGTGAGCTACATCCATTAGCTTGGATAGAATTCCGAGCGGATGTTTTAACAAACTATGAATGGTGCGACTGAGCAATTAATTCCCAGTAATGATACACCGGGTTTCCGCCTAGTTTTGTTCGGGAATTATTGCTGATGTCCATGACCCAACAACCCATAACGGTCTGACCAAGAGGATAATTACCCTGCATTACCAGGGCTGAGCTAACACCCATTTAAGCGCAAGTTTACCTACGGTACACTTAGTCAAATTACCAATGAATCTCTGGCTCAGTGATGGCATTCATGTGTGTGAGCGGGGAAATAAAGTTTGTGTTTTGCTGAGTGCTTGCCGTTACCATGCATGCTAAACGCTGCAGCACGATCGACAGTTGTTGCTCATTTAAATTCGAGCATCTTTTACTTGCAAAAATAGATAATGAAGTTGATTGAGATGAAGTATAATTATTGAATTTAATTTCGAAGTATCGTTACGATACAAAGACGTTGAGTTCCAAAATAATCAGGAAAAATGTGAGCGATCGTCAATGGAAACATTGGACCCATCTGTGATAAAAAATCAGAGCAATTTCAGGGAATTAACTTCCACCAACAAATGGAGATTGTTTACAATTATAAGTATAAATTAATCACAAGCGATCCTAAAAATTTCATCAATGAGTTGTCAACAAAAAATTCTAAGTGAACGAGCCGAGCAGAAAAAACATTATCTTCACATGTGCATCCAGAGAAATTTTGCGGTCAGTACGAGACGATTTCGAGATGCAGGCCAAAATTTGTTAGTATGAGTTCGAAATCAAATTTTGCTTCCAAATTCATCTGTATTTTGGTAGCCCAAGTTTGTACCATGCAATGCTTTGTCGAATGTTACATATGCAAAAGCACAAACTTATACGTGAGAATGTTTAAAGCGTGCGTAATTTATTTACACGCCTTTCTTAATTTATTTCAAGGATGAGAGTAATAAAAGCATAATTAACATAAAATTTAATTTTTACCTCTCACATTATCAAATCAGAAGAATTATTAGGGCTCGCTTTCCCTATGAAAAATACCGTTATTTCCCATAGCTCACACAACCGGTCCAACTGAACCAAATCTTCTCTTTTTTCTACTTTAACCTATCAGAACATATCCTAGCTTATAATAACCTAACATAAAATGACTCGACCTATAACTCTGCCAACAATGTTTTTTCCCCTTACGACAGTTGACTAGAGCTTTTCAAAAGTTGAATTGTTTCTTATTGTACCTTGCGATTATGGAACAATTGGAAAATAATTACAATGGTTTGAAGTAGAGAAAATTAAATATGTTTTTCGAAAGTTGAAAGCTGAAAACAAAACTTAACAAATACAGGGAGATAAGAAAACTTCGTTCAAGTCTCCCTAAACCAAACAAAAGTGTTCCAAAGAGATGAAGGAGTAAGAGCTAGTGGAAGTTACCATTTAACATAAAGTCTTAATATGGTACGTATTAGTCGGGTTCCCACACGAGCTCACCTGCTCATGGAAACAGTGAGTTAGGAAGCAAGTTTATGACACAAAATAAAAGTTGAAAGCAAATGAAATAGGTGCTGAAAAATTGCAGTAGTTGACCGAAAAATGCTGTCATGGAAAGAAAATAAAAAACCCTTTTATAGTGGGGATTTCTAAATATGGGACCTAAAAGAATTTTTAATAACTTCCTCGATATCCGGTGGATTTAAAACATTTACACAACTTCCACGATATCCAGTAGATTTAAAAAACATGTACAACATTCTGGGAAATACTAGTTTGATTTTGATTACTTTTTGAATACAACATTCTTCATGTGCCACCGCCCTGAGCGCAGACAAGAATCGACACGATTATACGCACGCTGCTCATTACCGCGTGAGACCTGGTCTAAATTGTTGATTTCTAACTCGATGGATAAATGATAGGATAAGGGTGTTTTATTCTAATCAGGCTCGACACATTTTATCTTGTACATTGGTTTTTCAAATGCCTTATACCTAACACCAAGACGCAATGACGGTTACCCCCAGTCAATCGGTACCCATTTCCGACACCTGGATAGAGTGGAAAATTGTGACCGAGTTCTCCCTTTTCCAAACGGGGAGAATCACCGGGCGCCACTGCCGGGATCTAAACTGCCGACATCTTTCCGTGAAGGGCGCGCACTCTTAGCCTCTCGGTCATGTTTGCCTTGAGTTGGGGTAGACTTACAGGCTTTTCACGTTAAACTCATTTAGGTATCACCAAAGGAAAATACCCAAGGGTAATACATCAGGGGACTGAGCTTGCCATTCAACATCGACAATTATTGAAATTAAAATTAATTTTTTGTAGATAATCCCTTTCAGGTTATACATTTTTTTTAAATAGTTCGCAAAATTAATCAAAATAAAGGTATGTTTTATAGGATCTGATAATTTTTTTTAAATCCATCCCATATTGCTTGTATTATCAAAGATTCATTTAGGTGTCATACTTAAAGATCCTGTATTTCAATAAAAAGAAGATCTACTTAACAGTCAGCTCATAACTTTACGTCCCCTCCCCCTGGGAGTGCTAATCCCTGTATACATGTGGGCAACTTTTGGATCCCCCTGAGGAGAAAAGTGTTCGAAAAAAAAACAGAAAAGCTAAAGTGAAAGAGAGTTCGTGCTTAATTTAACAGAAGTTCTAAAACTAAATCAGCAAGAAATGTAGGTTACTCGTCGATGGAAAGCCTGAAGTGAAAATAAATGATTACAAAATTCAATGCATATATTTTTACTAACGTTCATTACAGTCAATTTTAGTAGGCTATTCTGAAGGAAGGAAACATCAACTGGATTATGCGTTCACTTAGTTCTGATTAGGTGTTTATGAAAATTAAGTTTGTGACCACAGGTCGGTCAGTAGTATTATGAAAATTCCCTCCGTGACTACCAGCGGCTCTTGTCAAGGTCAAAGTGTTTACTAGAAATTATATAAATATACCTATAATACGCTAATCGAAAACCTAAACTAACTCCTAAATAGAGAGATTGATAAATTACCAGTCGTTACAAAAAGAAAGGTGATGGCACTTTCTCTAATATATAAAAGTCTTAAATTAAGCCTGGTGTAACTTCACACATCTAAGTTTTGCTTTTTGCAAAGTCTAACAATAAATAAAATAGCAAGGATAGTCGCTTTTAAAAGATCCATTATCAGTTAGTTGTTTAATAAATAGAAATACCTAAAATGATATATAAAATTGAACGTTTCGACCACAGGGGTCATCTTCAGCATTAACAGAGATCAATGGAAAACAAAAAAATACATTTTATTCAAAATAAGTGCAACAGTAAAAACAAATAAAAAGAAGGGGACGAAAAAGGATGGAGAACAATACTAACATGCTATTAACAGAGGGAATGACAATTCAGTTTCATTTAAAATAGGTTTGTCTTTCATGATAAAAAGAGATTCTAAAATACGAAGGTCTGATTGACTAGATGTGGTTCCTATTATCTGGAAGTCGTCCAAGCGGACTGGCAAGTCGCACTTCTCGGCATGAGTGCGTACCGAAGAGTGAGGGGGAGAAGCAAGGGGATTTTTGGTTCGGAAGCTCCTTCCAGCATGCTCCGCCACACGAATATGGAGGGCCCTTTTTGTGGACCCAACATACTCAGACGCACACAGTGCACAACAGTATTTGTAAACGACGTGCGAAAACAATGCTTTAGGGAGCTTATCTCTGTAGTGAAAAAAAAAGAATTTATTTTATATCTGTTCAACAATATTATCCGAAAATTGATTTGCGTGAAATGTTTAGCTAACAGTGAAAGTATCTCTTTCTTGAGTTTCTCGGATTGGTATCCAAAATAGGGTAAGCAAAAGTAAAAATCCTTCTTTCCCACAGTTGTTATAGGCAATCTGTTATGAAACTTAACATTTAAAAATTTCTTCATGGCTGAATCTATTAATCTGGACGGGAAGTCATTATTAAGAAATAATTGCTGCAAAAATTCCATTTCACAGTGAAATGCATAAAAATTTGCACAGACATTATAACCCCTGCATAACAATGTTTTAACACTATTCATCTTAAGGTTAAAATTACAAAAACTGTAAAAGCTGGTCCCTAGCCCAGTAAAAGTTGGCTTACGATAGACAGAGCTCTGAAATTTGCCATTGTGGCGCGTAATTGTGCAATCTAAAAACGGGAGACAATCAGCAGCTTCAACTTCCATTGTAAATTTAATATTTGGATGTCGAGAATTTAAGTACTTAAACAATGCTTACTGTGTGAACTATCGCGGAATAAAATAAATGTGTCATCAATGTAACGTCTATAGAACACAGGTTTGTACTCTACAGGGCACCGGCTCAACCATTGCTGTTCGTGGAAGGACATGAATATATTGGCAAAAGTCGGTCCTAAGGGGAGCCCCATTCCTAAACCATCTAATTGTCTGTAAAAAACATTGTCAAATATAAAGAAAGAATTCATGACGGAGAGTTGCAATACAGTTTTAAACAATGCCCTAGTTAAACCGATGACTGAATCAGTTTGAGCGAATAAATAGTGCAAACAAATTTCAATTGTCTCCTGCATGCGGTATGTTAGTAAACAAGTTTTCTACGTCAAAAGAAGCCATAAAAAGTTTATCAGCGTTACCCAATTGAACAACGTCATTTACAAAAGACTGCGAATTATCCACTGTATACTCGTTACCGGTGAATGGAGTTAAAATAGGAACTAAAAATTTCGCAAGGTTGAAGCTAGGGGTGCGATATGACGCAAAAATAGGCCTGAACGGAAAGTTTACACTGAAGTCTGGTTTGTGGATCTTTGGTAAGCCATACAAAACACCTGGAGCACTTCCAGACACTATTAGCGTCTTGCAGAGTTCATCAGAGATCGAACCTAAATTTTTCAGTTTACGTAGAAAGTTATTTATTTTGTCTTCGATACTAGTGGTGAATTTAGTTATAGGATCTGTTATGACTGCAAACTTAGTTTGATCAGAAATAATTTTTTTCACACTATGTATATATTTATCCCGGTCAATTATGACAACTCCCCTACCTTTATCCGGACTCGAGACAATTAAGGTTTTGTTTAAGGCTAGCTTCTTTAAAAGTGCAATATCATCTCTGCTAAATATACAGGAAAATATTTTATAAGGTTTGAAATTATAAAAGTATTTATGAGCTACGGTTTTTAGTTGATTTTTGATTACGGAAAACTTGCTCGGTTCGATGGACTTGAGGCTAACAACAAGTTTTTCAAAACATAAAAAATATTTAAAAAATCTAACTTATACACCGGTAAACATAAATCGAAGCCGAATGCAAGTAAATATGTGAGACGCGCAGACAGCGACACGGAACTGAAGTTAAAAACCACTTTAGATGGATCGCAGGGCTGGACCTTGCTGTGGATGCCAAGACTTTTGAGCTTCTTCTCGTGGGTCAATTCTGTAGTAGTCACGAAGGCCAGGGTTGATTGATTAACGTGGTGCATAATCAATAAGGAAGTTATGAACGGAAATCTGGAGCGCAAAGATAGTTTCAGGGCCTCAACATCAGCTGTCAATTTAACAAGGGCCCTCTTTTTCACAGAGATCTCGTTCACAAGGAGTTTTAATTGCCAAGTAGTGTAGAAGTGCGATGACATTAATGACTTCTTATACAGTTTGAAGCGAAGAAATTTCGGCACAGTGTCGTATATCTTGCAAGCCTCTAAAAACTTCACATCAAGCCTCACTTTGGAGAGCTTCCGAGAACAGTTTTCAAATCTTCTGTACAAGCGGAAATTATCCACGCCATAGCAGCGGCGAAGGTAACTGCACACATCTAAGTTTTGCTTTTTGCAAAGTCCAACAATAAATAAAATAGCAAGGATAGTCGCTTTTAAAAGATCCATTATCAGTTAGTTGTTTAATAAAGAGAAAGACCTAAAATTATATATAAAATTGAACGTTTCGACCACAGGGGTCATCTTCAGCATTAACAGAGATCTATGGAAAACAAAAAAATACATTTTATTCAAAATAAGTGCAACAGTAAAAACAAATAAAAAGAAGGGGACGAAAAAGGATGGAGAACAATACTAACATGCTATTAACAGAGGGAATGACGATTCAGTTTCATTTAAAATAGGTTTGTCTTTCATGATAAAAAGAGATTCTAAAATACGAAGGTCTGATTGACTAGATGTGGTTCCTATTATCTGGAAGTCGTCCAAGCGGACTGGCAAGTCGCACTCCTCGGCATGAGTGCGTACCGAAGAGTGAGGGGGATAATCAAGGGGCTTCCTGTCCAGATTAATAGATTCAGCCATGAAGAAATTTTTAAATGTTAAGTTTCATAGCAGATTGCCTATAACAACTGTGGGAAAGAAGGATTTTTACTTTTGCTTGCCCTATTTTGGATACCAATCCGAGAAACTCAAGAAAGAGATACTTTCACTGTTAGCTAAACATTTCACGCATATCAATTTTCGGATAATATTGTTGAACAGATATAAAATAAATTCTTTTTTTCACTACAGAGATAAGCTCCCTAAAGCATTGTTTTCGCACGTCGTTTACAAATACTGTTGTGCACTGTGTGCGTCTGAGTATGTTGGGTCCACAAAAAGGGCCCTCCATAATCGTGTGGCGGAGCATGCTGGAAGGAGCTTCCGAACCAATAATCCCCTTGCTTCTCCCCCTCACTCTTCGGTACGCACTCATGCCGAGAAGTGCGACTTGCCAGTCCGCTTGGACGACTTCCAGATAATAGGAACCACATCTAGTCAATCAGACCTTCGTATTTTAGAATCTCTTTTTATCATGAAAGACAAACCTATTTTAAATGAAACTGAATCGTCATTCCCTCTGTTAATAGCATGTTAGTATTGTTCTCCATCCTTTTTCGTCCCCTTCTTTTTATTCGTTTTTACTGTTGCACTTATTTTGAATAAAATGTATTTTTTTTTTGTTTTCCATTGATCTTTGTTAATGCTGAAGATGACCCCTGTGGTCGAAACGTTCAATTTTATATATCATTTTAGGTCTTTCTATTTATTAAACAACTAACTGATAATGGATCTTTTAAAAGCTACTATCCTTGCTATTTCATTTACTGGTGTAACTTATAATGGAAAAAAGTAATTCACGTTTAATTCCCTCAATATAACTCATAAGCAGTTAGAATGTCGTTGAGAATAGTTTAGTATTGAATAAAAAACGATTCTATTGAACAAAGCTCATTCGCAGGATTTATGTAGCCTAAGGTGAAAAAACAGAATCAGAAAAATTTTTCTGACCGAAGTTGACATTAACTGAGTCTATTATTATTATTTGGTGTTACATTTGAGCTCTCAGTGTGATCTAACCGCAGAATTTAGAGGGTCCACGATCTTGCTCCAGTGAAATTGGCATTAAAATTCTTACGTATAAATAATATACATGAAAGGTTAAACCTTATCTCAACGACGGGCAAAGTAATCATCTTTAAAATTTTAGGGTTCAAAGGTGTTTGAATTTTTCATTTTATTTTTTACAGCGTTAGGACTCACAAGAATCAATGACATAAACGCACCAATTAAACAATCCCCAGTGGAGGCAATGCAATTTTCAAAAGTTGTTTTAGTTCTATATATATATAATACTCGTACATCGTATCTACGAATAAAACGCTACGAGGGAAAGTGCGTCTGGCCGATGACTTCCATTCCGGTGCCTAAAAAAAACGTCATCGTGTGAGAAATATGTTCTCGTGGATAAGCGCATCATATGCGTAATCCTACGATCTTAGCCCAATCTACCACAAACGAACGTCACAACGCCTACGGGCGTCGTTAGAAGGCTTCGTTCAGCCTCATCTTACCCTCGCCCAAACCCCTTTAAGGAGGGCGTCCCATGCCCCTGGCAGGCCCTTGTCGCTCCGCTGGTCATTTTTCATGTTTTTGTTGGAAAAGGACCCTTAGGTGGTGGACTATTCGGTCCTAAAATTTTATGGCACTACGGTCAGTAGATCCCTCCCCAAGGGGGGGGGGGGTGAGGGGACCAAAATCTTTAATTTTCGACCCATTTCGACCCCATATCAAAAGACAACAAAATGGGAAATGAAAAATTTTCGCTTCATTTTCTTGTTAGAAATGTTTCATGGATTCTAAAACTGTCATTGTTTTTGTTCTAGCATCAAAACTGAATGAGGAGAAACTTCTTGAAATATCAATATCAGTGAAATATCAATAGCAGTGATATATCAATACCTAAAAACCAATATATGCAATTTTTTCAATAACTAAGGCTCAAATCGAAAAAAATGAATAAAAGAAATTGTGTTTCTTTTCAAAAGTTACATATCATAGTCAAACTTCATAAGAATCAGATTGAAAATAAAAAATTTCACACTTGTGAAAAAGAAGAATTTTTTTTTTTGAGTTTGCAAATCAAAATTCACAGTGTGAATATGAAGTTATGTATAGAAATTATCGAGAAAAATATTAAAACTGCATTCAATTACATACATTGTCCATTATATTACACATCAACAAAAAATTTTGTTATGGCTTATACGCAAAAAAAATACTTTTCAAGATTCAAACCGTATCTCCTCATTGAGTTTTGATGCTAGAACAAGACCAAAGACAGTTTTAGAATCCTTGGAACATTTCTAACAAACTAAAATTGGCTTTTTTTTCAAATTCAAATTTTTCGAAAAAATATATAGCTCTAAACCCAAAAAATTGATGTTGGGTTTAGAAATTTCAGAAAATTTAAAAAAATAGAAAAAATTTGAATTTGAAGAAAAAACCAATTTAGTTTGTTAGAAATGTTCCATCCAAGGATTCTAAAACTGTCTTTGGTTTTGTTCTAGCATCAAAACCCAATGAGGCGATACGTCTTGAAATATACACAAAAATGTACCAAAAAACTAATTTTTCGTAAAAAAAATCTAAGGCCTAAATCGAAAAAAAGGCAGGAGTAAAAAAGGTTTACTTTCCCTCAAAAAAAAACTGGCCAATTTTCCAACGCATCGGACGAAAAAAGTTGAACAAGTGGGACGACCTCCTTTAACTTCTACTCAGCTAGAGTTTCGATCTGTAGCCTCTTTCCTCTTCTAAGAATATATTTCTGTGTCTGTGTAATCTCAGCTACGTAGGATATTATTCATTTTATATAGATAAAATCCAGGATTCAACTATTAATAACTATCAAGATTGTGGGCCTTTTTCCATCAATCAACAAACGTTCGAATAATGTCATGCGTCACCTGTTTATTCCCAGGCGTGACGAATATGCCTTTAAAGCCCGAGAAGGTAGCCCGCTCCTTCAGGGTAGCGTGCTGGGCATTCAAGCTAGAGCTGTACACGACGGCTTTCTAGAAAAAATTTACTTCACTTAACTAAGTCAAAACATGTTGATTGTCGTATCAAAATGTGAGTGATGTGCTAACCACACAAAATCATTGCAGTCCCATTCGAATCATCGTTCTATAATCTACGCACAAGCTAAGTGATCATAAATACATACGTATTTGCACTCGTTTGAGTCCCATTCCCATCAATTGATTCACGTGTAGGATTAATTGACGATGTTCTTTGATGTGCGTAACATTATCTTTGTATTATGTTAGATTCATTTTCATGTATTGGAATATTCTGTGTTGCGTTAAAGTGATTCTGGAACTTTTATTTGTAGGTAATAAATCGACGATGTGACTTAGGCGGAGTTCACACCAGGGGGATAAGATATTTATCTCCGAAACATGCGATGCACGATAATTATCCTGAAGATAAGTTAGGTTCATACTGCAGTGATAAGACATGAGCTAGCAACGAAGTGTAGCAGGAGAAATTTAGTCAGTAATCATGAGTCCTTCATCGAGTGATGAAGAACTCTTGCCAATATCGTCCCTTCAGGGGGATACAGTTATTGTATCTATGAAAATTAGCTCTCCCAGGGGAAAATGTAAGGGAGTTAGAGTTAGGTAGGCCTTCTTTTGTTCGAATAGAATAGGTTTTTTTGTTTGTTATAGGCCTTTTTTCGGTTCACTGCTGTCCTGTTTTTCAGCACGTACTACTTTTTCAACTTTTTTATTGCTTCATGAACTTCTTTCTTAGTTCTGTGTTTTTATGTTAGACGTTTCTATTGTTTCTATGCACCCTGTGTATAGATTCTGCGTTCCCTTAACTCCATACTAAGTGGTGCCTTCATCCTTCCTCTATTTGAACATATTTGTCGTGTAACTTTCTTATAATCAATCATTCAATTAGCCGATATCGTACGACACTGAAAGAAGAGACACGCACGCTATGTATCTTGATACGCGCATCGTGCGACAGCTGTCACCATCGTACCGGTGTGAACCAGTTTTGTCGTCTCTCATTATTTTTAAAGGATCTGAGCGCGTCGTATCTCACAAGACAATTATCGCCTATCGCTTACGACCTACAGACATGTATCTTATCTCGCTGGTGTGAACGCCGCCTGAGCAGAGCAGACCCGGCGCGGTGTTTTATGTATTCCTATTAGGGTGGCCAGACAAGTAGCACAGAGCAGGGCAGGGCAGCGCTGTCTGAACGCCAGCGGCGTTTTATCTTGGATGATAAAACACCGCTCCGGACCTAGCAGTCAGTTGCACCCTAGCTTTCGAACGGGGAGGATGTCGAACTTCAGATCTTCTCGGTTCACGCGATTCCTGCGATCGGGGGTGCATCTCATAATATTTCGATCATGACTATGTTAATGAACAAAGGTCATTTATAGAAGACGCCATGGAAGTTAGTGTTAAGTGGGCGCGTATTGTTATTTATACGTATATAGGTACTTTACACCTCATAAATCGAAAACTAAACGTATACCAAGTATTTTCTTTGTCAATACCTATACTTTAAAGCGTACCACTTTCCTGACATTTTAAATTAGGTCTTTCGTGTTTGGCAAACGGCACTAAAATTCACTTCAAACACCCTTTTTTATGCATCAACTAATAGTTTTTTAGTAATAGTTTAGCCCGAAGCGCTGCACACGGCCGATACAGAAATATTCAAATTTACGTTTTATCAGTATTACATTGGTAAAAAATAACTCTGAAAGCATGCAACTAAAAAACTATTAGTTTCTCCAAAAAACGATAGTGATGTTCGAGTTCTGTGGGAAAATAGCAATTAAATTGAAACGTAGTGCCGCAAGCCAAATACAAAAGATCCTTTTACACTTTGAAATAGTTTATTAATTTAACAATTCCAAATTCGGGTGGTTATATCCATAAATGTATATCTTAATACGCTTGAACGAATAAGTTCCTTGTTCTGGAATGCATCTACACGTAAAGAACTGCAAAATAATTCAGATTCAAGTATCTAAAAGGTTTCAAGTCATTCGTCAGTGAATTATTTTCATTATTATTCTATCAGCAATCATAATTTGCATGTCATGCAATTAATTTCTTGAGGAATTTTCTGGAGCAATTGTAAAACACTATTAAGGCCATTTAATTCGTTGAGTATAGCAATATTGTAAGGAGATCAAAAGTAAAATACGAGAGTGTACGGATGTACTTGTAATGCTAACAGCATAATGCGTAGCATAGAAATATGTATTAATAAATATAATTAGATAAAATATAGCCAGTTCTACAGCTATTTAATAAATTAAATTTGAGGTAACTTCAGTCACAAAGCACTGCTCTTCTTAGCGCCAAGATTGCAACTGCTCCGGACTGCCACTGCTGTTTGTTTGGCCGCCTAACTTACCAGCATAAGCTAGCAGCTTCCAGTGAGCCGGAACTGCTCTGCTCAGCCCTGCTTCACTGCTGTTTGTCTGGCCGCGGCGTTCTTATTTTCTCGTTCAGGGAGGAGACGTAAGTTATCGCTGACATAAATGGAATTTATAACCTCAAACGCTACCTAATGAAAATTAACCTTCGTACGAATGAATTTAGCTCATGTTATCATTCATATCAATGCAATGCAATGAATGTTATCAATGCAATCTCTCACTAGAGAGTAGTGGCAGCCTATCACATTCATCATTTATACAATGAGGACATTGAAAATTCCATTCGGACTTTGAAAATAAAAAATAGAATAAAGGAGCAAGAAAAACGTCACGACAGCGAAAGATTTTACCATGTTCACGCTTTGAAAAATACTAACATAACAAAGTGAAGCATGAATGCAAAAATAACAGAACTCAACTCCAAGAACCGGCCACTGGACAACTGGATAAATCGGCCACGGAACAACACCACGGACACGCCGCTAAAAAGACGACGAAACTTGCACTGAAGTAGCCGCTAAGCAAAATGACGAAAATGGCTCAGAGCAAAATGACGAGCCTGGATCAGATCAGCTAACTGAAAAAGAATTTCTTAACCAAAATTACGACACCCTAAAGATATTCGTTCCCAACGTACAGAGCATTCATCCAAAAGTGTAAACAATGCAAGCCATCGCATCAGCGATGAGCACGAAATTATAGATCTAAAAGAAACTTGGTTAAATGTAAATGGGAAACATCTCCCAACGCAAATCTTGTTGAAGAATACGTGTACGACAACGTTGATAATCCTCCAGCCAGCAAGAGGGGTGGCAATTCCATACTTTAAATACGTCAATGAGAAGTTACAACCACAGCTTAAAACGAAAGCCGCAACACAGAAAATGTAATTACGACACATCAAAATTCATCCACGACAATGAACTCATAGCTAGATTGTAATTGTTTATAGAAATTCACCTAGCGTAGTATCCAACAGCGATGACCTTGATGATCTACTTGACGATATCATTATTATGTACTTACCACGAAACATCAAGTGTGGATGATTCCAATCTTCCATGAGTGTATAGGCTGCACTTCACGACAAAGTCGACCCACGGAAACAAGTTCATTCATCCCTAAAACACAAAGGGTTGGTAACATCTCCGGACCTCAGACTCAAAAGGCCAAAGTTGAAGCCCATGATACTCAGGGGAACTGCTCTCAATGGAAGGTAACTGGCTCTCTGGTCGCACTCGAAGAGTAACGATGCATGAGTAATTTAGTGACTGGTCTCAAGTAACTTCAGGTGCCACGAAGGGGCGTTTCAGGGCTGGTACTCATCATGATCGATATAAAGAACTTTGACCACGGAAACATTTAAAAAACTAACGAATTCGAAAACGGAACGAAACATTTGAGTAGTGGATTGATTGAGCGAGACAGAATCGCCGTTCATTGAAACCTGAACCTTCTTCTCCAATGGACCAAAACTTTACAAATGATCTTTAACATCGATGAATACTCATTAATGCACATTGCAAGTAATAATTGGCACTTCCTACGTGCCATTAATGATACTCAAACTGAAGAAGATCATTAAAAAGATCTTGACAGCACCATCACCAAAGATCTCACGGATGACAAACAAGTTGAAAAAAGCGTTGAAAATGTGAGCAGACTATTTGTCTTCATTACAAGAAACTTTGAATGCAGTAAACATAATGCTTCCCCTTTATAAGACACAGTCCAACCATGTTTAGAATCAACAGGGCAACGCTTGTTTCTTTGATGTAACGGGAGATATGAACAAAATGGAGAAAGTTCAGCGTAAAGCAAAATGAATTCAGAACTCCTTAACTTCAGCTGTGAGTGAAGTCTCCAACTGACTGAACTCACTTCCTTCGAACATCGATTATCATGAGGCCAATTGATCAAGACCCACAAATACCTTGAGGGCTTTGATGATGTTACTCCATAAGAGCTTTTTACTACTAAAGAAAACGTGCAAACTAGAAATAATGAATAGAAAGTGAAAAGGAAAATTTTAAGATAGTCCACGACGCTCTCAATTTCTAAAAATTATCAGAATCTGAAAGTAGCTCCCAAAAAATGTTGCTTCTGCTAGCACGTATTTATTTAAAGAAAAAAAGTGTACGCGTATTTCACGATGAATCATCAAAAATCGTGTTTTTTTTATGCGATGTATGTATAATTTCAATAGAAATACCTCATCTGACAGTGGCGTCAGTATGGCGCGGAAGAAAAGGTGATGTTGTCTCTAATATTACAAATGTGCGATGAAATCTGTGAAGTCACGTTACCACGCTTTATGTATTGACTGCGTTCAGAGATGTTGTGTTGAATGAATGTACATCTGCTTGTGCGTGGAAATTGATGACTGAAATATATTTTTGTGGTCTTTACGCGCGATGGGCATCGGACGGCACGGGATTTGAGAACAACCTGAGAATGGATCTCTAGGCTAATTTCTGTTGCCGTTTAATACTGTGGTTAGATTTTTGGAAAAAAAGCATCATCTTTGTTCTTTCTCTGACCAGTATTTTATTTCGTTTCTGTTCTTAGATAATTATTTAGTTTTAAATGATCCAACTAGAAACATGTTTTCATAAATTTCTGAACCATGTAAAAGTTAGTGTATTAAGTCAAGTATTCGTTTATTTCCACTTTAGCCTTTTAGTAATAATCTAACACTCTTAGATAATTTAATTTTAGAATTGTGTTTTTCTCAAGTTCTGTACTGACTTGTTTCCAGCTTGGTTCTTTAGTTGTATTTCCTAACATTTTTAATGATTTTGTTTTAAACTTGCAATTCTAGCAAAATATTTACTTTCGTCTAACATTGAAATCATTGTAATTGTTTTTTCAGGTGTTTACCTAAACATAGATCTAGACCTGACATGCTTTCTTTGTGAAATGCAATTAAAATAGGAATCCATTTAGTCGTTATCCTGGCCTTATATTTTTTATTGAAATTGCTTTATAAACCAAATGTTTCAATTATCACAATTATTCTTGGTACATCGTATAATCTAATTTCTAGTTTTTTCGGAAACATCTGCAAATTTTCGTCAATGAGATTTTTGAATAGGGATTTTCGTCTTCGTATGTAGTTGCTACACGCGTCGCAGGCACGCTCTGTTGAGTTGGGGGAACAAAAGTGTTTGCACATAAGAGATCTCATGTTCATTAAGCTGTGAGTTGGCTCATATACGAAACTCTTGACTGAATTGCAGTTAAACTAAAGGTATAAAAAAACAATAAATTTTCAGAAATGAATATTTAACTCCATCAAAAACATATTTTGGACGTCTCACTATCATCTAATCATTTCAGTAAAAAAAACAATTATCACCGTTTTAAGATTCTGTTGTATACATATGAACAAAATTTCAGGTATGCTAGAAGTTTGCAGAGTAAGAACGAAGCGAATAATTCATGTCGATTTGGAAGGATTTCATGAAAGACAATTTCTACCAATTCTTAGAGCCATATTTTACCGTACGTTCAAGTATTCATGATTCAAGGAATACGGCACAACCACCGACTTTTAATGTCATGTGCACCATGGGTAACCAGTGTTCGTGCTCTTCAAAGCATCGAACCCTATCTATGAACTATTCGCTGAACTTATTCGGGTCCACAGGTAGCTATACTCAAATTTGGCTATTGTACTAGACTTAAGAAACAATCTATTTCTGTATCACCTGTGGTAAATAAATTGTTTATTTTTATATGATGCCGTTCGTCATGTTCGGAGGACGGATGAAGCAATGAGGGAAACCTCAAAACAGCTCACTAACTGTGAAACACGAACTGGTGGCACAATGGTGCAGCAGGTCCACGACACAACTAAACACATGATAAATGATAACATTAGCCGAAGTAATTGAATGAACGCAAAACCAATATTCTCTTGTGACAAAGTTAATTAATGGCAAATCTTATGGAACACTGAAGAATCAGATCAAACACAGAAGTTCGAAGAACCGTAAAGAATTGACAATATGTTCACTTAACAATGGACGAAAATAGGAGTATCACAACTTACTCGTCAACGCCTAATTTTACCATGAAGAATTGGTTTCCGAACATAAATGAAGAGTTAAGGCATTAGAACAGAATATTATACTTTACATTTTCGGTTTAAGCCCTTTGACATGTAAAATACACGCTATTGTTCCTTGTGAATTCGTTAACTTGAAAAATCGGATGTTTTATTTTACACATCTGTTGTCTAACTATTAAGAACTAAACACTGTCAGAGTTTCTGGTTTGTTAGCTTATCCTAACACTTTAACAAACGAAAAATCTTATGAGTGAAATACTTTTGTCCCTCTACTCTAAACGCGCACGCGTTTATTAATAATTAAATTATATTATCATGTCTGACACATTTATAGTTACTGCGTACCATGATTCACGTATTTTATTTTCTTATGATACTTCTGAATTTATTTACCACCATTGTGCTCATTATTGATAACGTTATTCTAAATTAAAAATGAAAATAACATGTGCTTAACTATTGAATACTTTGATTTATTGATGCCTATTCTCACTTCCTCTTGCTTCTTCATAATTTGGTCGGAGGCGAGTGTGTAATTAATGAATTTCTGCTTTCCTGACGCTCTTTATTCCACGCTACTGAGATGTTGTGTGATAATTTTTGTGATGATAATTTTTTAAATGCATTTCACTCTAGAGACAAAGATACTAGGTGTGTGCTAAAAGTTTTTTTATATTTTAGGACTAGGTATGAGGGATGCAGATACCTATCGCCTGGAACTTGACTTATTTCATTGATTGTTGTTACAAAGGCGGGTATGATAATAAATTAGAAATTTGTGGAACAGTTATTCAATTTTAAAAGCACGAGAGTTAAGTTATTCATGAAACCATTCGTAGTGAAATTTATTTCGGCCTTCGACATATTTATCATATAATCCGCCCAATTCAAGCGAGTTGATCTTCACTTCTGTTGCATTAACACTGTATTCACCTTGTGTTCCGATGCACGAAGTATCGTAAAATTTCTTCTATGATTCTTGAAGTATCTTCGTTCCCTCGTTTCCTGTTCAACAGTTTTTTATTTGCGTGGGATTCATCTCCTTCTGGCAATCTAGGCGAATTCACTACACAATGCATCTTCATCCTTCCTTCACGGCTGGTTTACTCGCATAGCCAAGCATGACGTAAGCAGATCTCTCGATGCTAAAAACTCTAAAGACCTCAACAGATGGTCCATATTAATTACCCGAACGAGTGAACATCAATTGCAATAAAAAAGGTTGGATATTTCAGCTTTCATTCGTTTTTTTTCAACCCGTCTTTTTACATTCTCATTGGCAGTTATTTTAAGCCTTTATTCAGAAGCATCAGACTTCTCCCAATAATTGACAACATGGCAAGTAAATTACTCGTTGAATGAAAGGAATCCCAATTGCAAAAAATGCTTGCTGATATCGCGAAAATTACAAAATGTCATAATGGTTTCCTCTATTCTTTTCACCTTTTCTTCAAACTTTTACTAGCTTTCAAAATTCCGTTGTAGAACTGTTACACGAATAAATGAAGTAATATTTTTTGCACTTATTTATTATGTTAGGAAAACCTTACATGAAATTTGAACAAAACTTGACATTCTAGGTGCATAATGATTACGAAAGTACAACGATTATTAAAATGAGTTCTCTTATTTTGTCCCAAGCCAGTGATAACACCAAGCGTAGTTTAGATTAGATTAGATGTTAGAATAAGCTTCTCTAACTGCAAAAAAGTGGTTTCTAAGAGAGGAAGAAGGAAAGCACCATTTAGTATGAAGGTGAGGGAATGCGGATTGTATACGCTAGGTGCATAAAAACAGTAAGTTGAGAAAGAAGCTTGCGAAACAAGAGAAAAGTTGAAGAAGTAATAGGTGCTGAAAAACAGAATAGCAGTGAACTGAAAAAAACTGGTCTGTAACAAAACAAAAAAAAACTATTCTACTTCAACATAAGGAAAGGCCTGAAGATCGGGACCTCACATATTTTCTCTGGGAATGCTAATTCCCATAGGTACAATATATGTATACCCCTGAGAGACAAGCGCAGAATAATAACTCAATTTATGTAAATGAGCTAATTACTAGGCCACTTCATTTGTAATTTTATTCATTCGGCAATTGTTTCGTACTTTTTGGGTCAGTCTGCAAAAAAGAACTGTAATTCGTTCCATTAAAAACATCAAGAAAGTAATAAATGAAATAAACATATGTACATACGGTCATGGTGCTTCTCGGAATCACTCTAGACAGCATAGTTCGCTTGAGTGAAGGAGGATGAGCTGCTATGCGGAGGAAATGATACATTTCTAAAAAAGGAAACTGTCTTATAAGATTTCTCCTGTTACATGGTCAGTTTTTAAGCAAATTCTCAACGGAAATCAGATTAAAGAATTCCAAAAATTTTTAATAGCTTCTTTTGCCCGATAATGAGTTCGAAAAAATGTATATCATGCAACGCGTATTTGCACACGTTTGCAATCGTACAGAATTATTGTCATGCGACACCTTGTAATACTTGTAAGTAAATTAACATCGGCGGCGTTATTTACAATTTATGTAAAGCTATAATCGGATACAAAATTAAGGTTTACACACTGATTGGTCTCTCTCTCTGCTGGTAGAGGATTTGTATTTATGTAAACTCCTATCTTGTATAGCAAAATTATTATTTGTGGAATATGATGTTCGTAACATTTATTTATACTTAGAGTGTGGAAGTAAACAGGCAACATAAAAGCTCGCTAGAATTCATGCATTTCATTACCTCGTAGGTTCTGTCGGCCTACAGCTTTGCCAAAAGATTAAAATTAAGTTTATGAAAATGAAACTCGATTCCCAAATCCTGAGTGTTTTGATTTTTCAATCATGTAAAGACAATCATGTAAAGACCTTAAATTCATTTAACTAAACATTAGAACAAACGAAACTGCTGAACATGTCTCGCCATAGGCAATAACTCCGCGTGAAATAGCAGATAGCAAAATAGCAGTATCTAGTTATGGCGCAACGAAACTTGATATTAATATAAAGGAAAAAATATCCTGCTAACACCTGACATCAGTGTATGTTTCTAAACAGCGTATATCGACCTAGCGTTGCTGCAAACCAAAAAATGCTCTTTTAACTCACTGAGCCTGTAAATTTAACTATTCCTTCATAGAGACCGATTTTGATGAAATCCACTACAAATGTTCAAATCTATGCTTTGCATAGAATCTCAGCATATTTTAAAATTTTCGTTGTTTGCCCCTTTTCAGAAAGCCAGAATAATCAAAATATCACGCGTCGTCGATCGCGTTTGATTTTTTGTATTAGTCAAGTAAACATTTCATTATCAATTTTAGTAGCAATTGTAAAAATCATACTGTTGAGAATTCTTTTGTCTGTGTAGAAAGTGATGTAGCTAAGAGAATACGTGGAGGAATATCAACTTTCTACCTAATTACATGGTTTCTACCTTAACAAAGACAACGTCAGGGGCACAACACAATGAAAATTATCGTACGCATCAACGATAAAGCAGGGAAGTTCAAAGTAGGTACGTTTCGTAAAATATTTCAACTATTAAATGATCATAGATGAACAATCAAGAGCCATACATCACCTTTTATGCTCACGTACGTAATTGACCCCTATTACTTTAAGCAGTAAAAATAAAAAATTCAAAACACGTATACAAGCGTCTTCCAAATTCCGTTGGAATAAATTTGAAAATAAATGATTAATCCGGGTTGAAGGAACAAGTAAAAGAATGAAGCAATAGTAAAAAAGAGAAGGAAGCGCTGCACTCACGGCAAAAACGAACAGGTCAAGACCAAATGCTTCTGTAACGAAAGGAGGAATTTTTGCCTATCGGATTTCAACAGCAAAGAAAGAAAAGAATTCCTGTTCGTTTTACACATTTCATGCAAAAAACCTTGAGTGCTAAAATCCTTTGGAATTATACGTTTTTAATGAGATCTTAATTGTAATCAATTTTTTATTCACCTCTCACGGTAAAGCATAATTCATGTTAACTTCCCAATAATTTTTTTGACTGACTACCGTCTGACCAATTTCGGAAGTCTCAATAGCCAGCCTCCTACCCTTAGAGCTCTTCTCTCCTGGTGCTTTCTTCCATACTCCCAGTCCTCCATCCACGTCCAGTGCACTTCCTTCCCTCCCACGTTCATTCACCTCTCATTTCGTGCGCATCCACTCACCATATCCACCTTCCCTGCGCCGCGCATCCTCCTCGCCCGACCACCTCGCCAGCCCGCCCCTCCAGCCCCCGGCCGCAATTTGAACTTGAGCACCAGGCAGCGTGTCGGTGGCGGTGGGCTGTATTGGCTTTTCTCCCCACCATTAGCAGCTTAACTCAACCCAGGAAACTGAACAGTTCAAATAGATAAAGTTCGAAGACCTCTAAGCTCTCATGAGAGAGACAGAGAGAGAGAGATTAAATGGAGAACAAGTCTCCTATTTACCTGAATTGGACCTTAACCGAATTTTTTGTACACGGCTAAATGAGTAAGAGCGCTTGCGTCAAAAACACCTAATCTGAAATAAGTATACAACCGTATTACGGCTTTGCAACCTATTTTGGTGCACATGTTTATAAATAATAAATGCCTGAAATAGAAGGCTTATATAAGGGCCTAATCATCGTCGATTGACAATTGCACTATTAGATTTAATTCGAATTGTTTAAATTTTTTGAATATTCATCTTAAAGCGATTTTAATTCCCTAAATTAATTTCGAAGAAAACTAAGTAAAAATTATACAAATGGAAAAACGTAATTCACATTTTCTCATAACGGATTTTGAAGATTAATTGGAATTAAATTTAAACTCTGGGAGTCGTAAATAATCAAGTTAGATCAGGTTAGGCTATATCGGGTAAGGTGACGTGGTTTATTCAATATGCAACTATTTAAATATCCAATACGTTCGAATATTGCAAAATTAGTCGCCAGAGAACGGCTGATGCGTTAGCACTTACTTTACTTTGATATAATTTTAGTCTTAAATTGTTACAAATTGATATGATCTTACATGATCCAGCCTAACTTCATTTAAATTTTTTATGAAAATTTAATTAACTATAATTTGATGGCAAAAGTTCCCAAGTTCATCGTCGGGATACATATGTTTAGTTTTTCATTTGCCTAAAATTTTCTCTTTGGTCTGGTTATTTTTTCTGCAATTGATATTGGGTATTAAAATAGGTCTTAAGAAGAACACCCGGGACAATGAAGTATATCAGCAAAATAATTACTCTACTATAATTAAGTAAAAATGATTGGGGTTTCCAAAAAGGTTCTGAAAATCAGACATTCCTCTAACGCTGCAGCGTGCGGACGAAAATGTACCTATTTTAGCAGTATATATAAATGAGTATAAACAGAAAACATTACAAGGCAAAGTGTCACAGCGGTCAAGCAGCAAATTCATTAGCTAGAGGCGGGAGTTAATTAGCTTGACAGCGGCCAATCAGCTTCTCTGCTGGTTTCTGCATAAAGCAAATTGCCAGGCTCGACGGCGGCCGGTGGACAACTCGGCTAGTTCCAGCAAAAGACGGTGTGTCAAAAAGCGCTTCCACAAAATAAGACAATGGAAAGTTGTCGTGCGCGTACTACGTGGATTGCATTGTTTCCTGATCTCATGACTCGAGCTTTCTTTAAATATTACAAGCATTCTTGTGATTCCATTACATTCCGAGTAAACTGCACATAATCCGAGGCAACTGGGAGCCAGGCTCTGGTTCTACACTGCAACAGTCATTGAGTCTGTGAAAGGAAATAAATATAGCTGAGAGAAGGAGGTCAATTTCAAGAAAACAGAGCTCGAGACCTTGTGCTCGGCAGTTATGGCTAGCACGGAACAAGCAAATGAAGGTCAGCTCGAGAAATAAACAGACAATGAATGAGATAGACAAAAAACATGCACCGGCAATAACCAATCGTGATGAGAAAATCTCTGATGTGGAATTTCAAGTCTGCTCATAAATTTATAAGAAACTGAATTACACGTTATACTCATTTCTATTTCAATGTGTTCATGAGAAGGAAGGACATGTTTAACTTTAAGTTTCAATAATTATTTAACGTTTAATGACATTTCGTTCAAATTACTTGCAGATGCAGATAGAAAGAAAAATTAAATCGAAAGGCAGGGACGTTTCACTTCTCCCGTTTTTACATATGTCATTCATACATATGTCTACTTCCAACATTTACAACATTTATTTCAACATAAACGCATTTGCTTTCAACTCAGCATTTAGAGTACAGACGGAATTTTACCAGCTGCGTCAGTACAACTTTAATTTATATTCTCTCGCCCTTCCTATCCTAGTTTTTTAGATTTTAGCACAAAACTAAAAAAAGAGAAGTCCTCAAATGTAATTTGAATTTATTCATTTACAGCGAATGAAATCACACAAATTAATAGTAAAGACAGTTTTGCTTCAATTTCTGTTAAATTTGCAGACTGTTGGGATTATCGCGTGGCTACCTTGGCGGCAGGACCGTAAAATTTACTGGCCGCGTCGTACACAGTGTGGCTATTTCGGCCGCAGTACCGCACACAATTATTCCAGCGATCGCAGGAGGGACAATTGCATTTGTTCACAATTCCGTTAGCTCATTGTATTGTGAAAAGATAGTCGAATAAGCTTTCATAATTCATTACTCATACTAGCGGGCCACCATCAAAGCCTCCGCCTAGAAATGTTTATTCTTCTTCCTGGTGTGTTGTGGTACAGAACACGTAAATGAGCAGACTGTTTGTATAAGTACGATTCAGGCAGTATATACGAGCACGTAAGTAAAAATGTAAGTCTGCGCTCATCTCTAACCATTATACTAAGTTACTAATTAACATCTTTTCTCGTCTCCCTAGGTTCTTTTTACTTACTGATATAAAATTCTGTTCTGTAATTACCACATTTACCAGAGCGATGTCAGGGATTTTTATTGATATTATTCAACGACGCTGAAAAAGCGTAATGAGATAGTCATTCATTCTCATTTCATTTCAAGTAATTGGTAATTAATCGTAATATGTTCAGCTTCACGAAAAAGACTTGTACTCTTTTGGTTGCTGTGATTTCTGGCAACCAATATCTGTGCGAAGCCGCTATACTGGTAATCTCTGAGAAACTTTAGCTGGGTAATTGATATTGAAGCATTTTCTAAGCCATGATAAGGAGTTGAAACTCCTTTTACATTATTTAATTAATACAAAACTGTTCTTCCCTTATGGAAACCGAAAAACGGATGGTCGAATGTTGCAAAAAACTCGTTAAATTCAAACTGACTGTTGATTGAAGTACGAAGTAGAGCACTAATTACAATGCATGGAAGCATAAAAAGAGCAAAACTAAATTGTCGTTACGTGAGCCGATGCAATTCTTCTCAGATCATTTCGAAACAAATTAAACGTGTTATTAAAATACCTGGAAAATAGGGACAAGTAGAACATGAGGTGCGTGTTGCACCGTGTACTACGAGTACTATAACTGTATTTAACATGTGATGTGCGAATTCACATGCAGCGAACGCATGTGGTATGTGACATGATTTGCAGGAAAAATTAGATACGGGATCAAATCTGTGTAGTACCATAACAGACTGTCAATAAGGGAAATATTATTTAAAATTATTTAATTATTGTAATATGCGTCATACGGTAAAGTGAAATATAAAGAAGATAGGTAGCGCAATATGGGGAGGAAGCAGCTCGGATACGTAGCATGAATAGGCAGACCATCGCTTATCAGGAAGAAAAGGGCAAAAAATGCCACTTGAAAATAGATGACATGGAGTATTATAAGGGAACAAACAGTGGTTTTTTTCACGGTTACTCAAGAAACAGACTGAACCTCCCATAGACTCATGACGAGTCGAGGCCAGGTTCAATTATCTCCAGTCCGCACTTATTCTCTAATAACATGTAACTCAGGTTCTTAATTTTGCAATTCTTAAAGTCATTCTTCCACCGAGGTACGCTGCTTTCACTCAATCCATAAATTTAAGCCTCTAACTCTTACCACACCCCTTACTCACGGTTTTATGTCTGACATCATTTGCATTCAACTGCATGCTCTTTGTATATTCTATAGGAATCCCTAAACGTACTTCATTTTGTAATATACTTCAACCATAGCCCTCTCATTTAGAATAATCTCTTACGCTTCCCCTGATTTTTCCGTGAGTAAAAGCGGTGTAGCCATGCCAATCCATATTATTTTTATTTATGTTTAACATAAATGGAAAAAGGTTCTAGCCTAAAAACCTGTTTGATTTTTGTAACAACCTAGAAACAGTTCGATTTATATCATTTGCATACTTCAAGTCACAGAATCAGAGGCAAGATCAATGGATTATAAAACTCAAAAGATAACAATTCATATTTCTGCCATCACTGAACTGCGTTATTCTCGACGTAAGAATTTCCAAACGAGAAACACTTTGAGAAAAATATGCAATTAAAGAGTATATAAAAAAATATTCAAGACTGATCATGACTGACATACGGTCAATTCATAGCCATTTCGCACTCATGAAAGCAACAATTTCAAATGCTAAATAAATGAAAACGGAAAAATTATACATAAAATGATTTATGTCCTACCGATTCTACGGCTCTATTCTAAGGGAGACATAACATTTTGAAAATATTGAACTTGCAACGTTTCACTTCAAAATTTTCGGGAATATCTGTATGAGGGAAAGCCCTGTATCAGTGATATTCCCGGGTTGTTAGGAAAAGACAGATGAGCAAGTGAGACCGCCTTCAGCCTATGATGGAGACGACACGAAAGATGTGTTATGAACAGACCGAATAAATAAAAATTGAGACAAAACGAAATTATTTGGTGATAGATGAGGATGAAGCATTAAGGAGTAAAGGAATGGATAAAACCGATGAATTTTGTTGTAGGACGGCTTAGAGTAACCAGTGTCAGTGCAGGACCTGACAGAACCGCAGAATTTGGGAAAAAAAATACTGGAAAGAGTGGATGTGAGAACCGCTGGATGTTACGAAGGGACGAGATGGAAGGAGGTGGTTAAGGCCCGAGTTCGCACGATTTGGTCCCAACAGGAAGAAGATCATTTGCTCTGCAGTGACTGAACTGAAGCGAAGCTTGCCTCCGTGAAGAGGTCTGGAAGTGACGATGGTGTTGACGCTGCATTGTCCTACTGTGCACTACGAGTAGATCTGGTGTACATATGCATTTTGTTGCTGCAAAATCACCCTGCCCGAGCACGCGACCTCATAGTTTTGTTCAAGCGTGTGATTCACCAGAATAAATCATTCCTATGGAAAATATATGGAGGACATTTTTCTAAACAAGACAATGACTGCATGTGTCTATAATTTATCTTTGTTATTTTGGTTCAACTGAGCCAAGAAGCCAATGAGTCGCTTAAAACAGTAAAATTGGGGAGGAAATACAAAAGTATATTTCGGTGTAGATTAATTTATTGTACCTCCCCTGTAATTCAGCCCTTACGAGCATAACAAGTAATTACCAGCTGCTTAAAACTCAGCAGCGTGGACCAAATGGGCCACAAACCCATACAAGCACTAACCGACGTGTCTAAAACTCCTCCATGGATCCGCGTTTCACAAGCGATTCGCTCTTATATTTGATACAAGGATATCGCTTTTCTTTTTCGATCACCGTTTAATAGAATATAGAATCAATATTGCTGAGGAAGAACGAAAATAGAAACATAGTTTTACTTTGACAGCTTGCCGTTAAACGAGTAAGTACTCACTGGATGTGTTTCAAGAAAAACTACTGGAGAGGTCTACTAAATTAAAAGCTAGACAAAATCTGATGATGTTGAAATACCTGTTCAATTTTCAGTGACAATTCACAGCAGCCTTAAAATGAAATTGTACTCAAGATCTCTAAAAAGTACACTGAACATCACATCATTTAACATCACTAAGTGATATCAAAACGCGTTGTTTGGATGATAAGAAAACAAAACGATGAATAGAATGAAGTAAACTTACTAGCGTGAGTACAAAAAAAAATAAATGAAATAGAACTCTAAGAAAGAGGTTTGAACAACGTGAAAATGTCATTAAGGAAAACTTATTAAAGCAAAACTAGCACACCTCGACAAGGAACTTCCTACAGTTAAAAAAAAACCACACGGAAGGGGAAAATCATAAATGAGGAAGGACAGTATATATAGAAACCCAAACCACAGATGTAATCTTGAAAACCCCTCGAAAACACTAACAAATTTCAACAATTTTTCTCAAAAGCTGCGAGAGTTTTTGGTAAGGTACCTATAAAGCCGGTCCAAATCAACCTTCAGTTGTGAGCCTATGTCGTACTTCAATTACTGGAGCTAGAGTTAAATTGAGACCCCGTCTAGTTAGTTCACTAGAAATTCGAAAAAAATTTATATCTTAAAGTCAGGCACGGTGGCATTAACCATAAAAGATTAGTTGTTATTAATGATTTTCCTTGAACGCAACCTAGCACAAAAATTTCTCTGCACACAGAAGATATTCAAAGTTCGATGACAAGTTATGTGGCTGAATTAACAAGAACACAGATTAACTTCGAAAGCCTCAAGAGGGGTTTGAAAGCACGGCATGACCAAAATGGCGTTCAAATCATGCATACAAAACACAACGCGTTATTTTCAAAATGTTACGAGATCTCACTCTCGAGACAGTTAAAAAATCTTCCAAAGGCTTAAATCCAATCGAGAAAGTCAAAAAATCTTGGCGTTTAGTTCGACCGAAGTCTTCAAATTCAACAAGGAGAAAACTCCCAATGAATTAAACGGAACCTTGACGTTCTTTCGTCGTGTAAAAGTGTGCGCGGTAAAAAAAACCTAGGCTATTAATCATCCAGTTTCTAGTATTATCGCATTTTTATTATTGCAGCCAGGTCTGTGTAGATATATTTCAAATTATTAGAAAAAATAGAAAAATGCTTGAACTTTGCGACCAAGGTTATACGCAAAGGTAAATTTAAGAAGAGTGAGAATATAAATCCTTTCCTAAAGAAATTCGGATAAATTCTGATACCTGAAAAATACCTCACTTGCACAGCCCGATTTTTATGCACTGTGTATTTTACTTTATACCTCCCTCAGAGCAATGGAGATGTAATGAAATTTCTTCCACTTCTTAGAATTAACTGAATGCTTAATAAGAGAATTAAAATTTTTTCAGTATATAAAAACTATCGGCCAATGAAATAAATCAAGGTCAATATGGTATGTCATTTTGCGCTTCAACAATGAGGACTATATATTGCAATAGATAGTGACATAGTATTCTTATCATTATCCTACAATGCTCAACGATCAAAACGTCTGCTCGTTTGCGTATGTGATGCAATTACTAGTTTACGTGTGACCAGTGCATACTATGGGTATAAGTCCAAGAGTAAGTGCAAAATAGATAAGCCTACGACTTTCACTTACCATTTAAATGCAAAACCTTTGTGTGTGCTAACTATCAACTTGTTACTCTTAATACTTATTTTGCTTAATTGTTATCGTTAAGTTCATGTGTCACTGTAGTCAGCGCAGCTAATGTAGTGTACTAAAAACGGAATAGAAATCCTTAAATGTAGTATGTCCGACGACTTATTCTTGAGGTACGATTCTCCATCTTGAAAATCTTTTAAAGTTACTCAGCATGAAGTTTCTTTGCATCACAGCCGCTATCTTCTAAATGCATCAGCGGCCCTTAATTTGTCGAGGAATAGAAAACCTTTCCAGGCAAATCAAAATAAGTTACTTCAGTGAATTTAACGAACACAAATTACCTGACGGTACATAATCTGCAAGTTTCCGGTTTCAAATCAAATGCGTGAGTGAATCGGAAATAGCGTTACGATAGTGACGTATCAGCGTAAATATTTATATCTTTGTTCAAATCCCGTTGTACAATATTTTTATTAGCATTAGGTGACCAACTAACCATCCTTTTTCGTTTCACATTTATAAACATAATTTTTGCCTCCATCATTTGGGTAGGATCTGGCATAAATATGTCACGTGGCAAATCTGACTCACGCTTATAATTATAAGAAGAGTTAGTACTTGTTGACATGTAAACAGGTAAGGTTATTTTCAGATTTCGAAGCAATCGACCTTATTGCAAAATTAGTCTCATTTTCACAGATTATACATCCAACAGCATCAGTTATTATTGCTGAATCGTGATGCTCATCGTGAACAGACTGTCCTCCGCATTCATGTGTCAATGTACTGTAAATAGATTATCATCCTTTGTGCTCAAGTGTGGATTTTGGTAAAGCTGTCGGTCTTTATGTGTTACTGCCCTCCAAGCTCATAACTCAACTTGAATGGAAATTATCCTCCAAGCTCATGAGCGAATATAGTGCCCGACTTCTTCTAATCTCGTGTGCCAACGTAAACGGAGACTGCCTTCCAAGCCAACGTGCCCATGTAGACAAAGATAGTTTTCCAAGATGTTCTCATAATTGAGTCACCGTATTCTTTACAGTCATCAGTATTTATGCCTTTTGAGACTCAAAAGGAACTATCCAAGAAAATACATTTTCATGTTTTTCTTCCAATTTTTCCTCGTTCATTGACGCGCCACCATGATTCCTTTTATTATATGTTTACCAACTTAAGACCTTTATGGTTAGACATTTTAATAAACCAATGCTGAAATAAATTTCATGTATCAATTATGTTTAAGCTTCCGCACAAAATAATTTCCTTTTCATTTCTTTCTTTTCTAAATGTTTCATAATAGTTTTTGTCATGGACGTTGTAGATGATCTTAAGTTCTAAGGCTTGCTACGATGAAAGGAAGACTGTATTGAAATCTGGTCATGTTATATTAAGGGTCAGGGAATATGAATTTATTTCTATTTTTAGCTGAGTGATCGTGTTGACCACTATACAAGAAGATACTGTTTTTTAAATCTTTATCTCTCCAATCATACAAAGTTTTAAGCAAGAAATTACGCCAGGAAAATTGATATAAATCAGAAAATTAAGCATTTCTAGGCATTACATGTAAATGAATCATTTAAGGGGATAGTATTCTCAGTTTCTTATTGCTCTAAAGGCAACATTTTTGAGTGTAAAAAGCATGCTCGTTCCTTTTGCGTCAGATCTACATCATGCTTTAGTTCCTTTTTGCATAGATGGACGGACGTATTTTCTGTACAGTACTTTTGAGACTTTTCAGGTGAGACATTTCTTACTCTGTTATTGGTTTCAATAGAGACAGTGATTTCAGAACTAATATTCGAGATATGCTCTTTGAAAATCAGTTTTTGATCACTGCAAATTCCTTGAAATATGAATGAATAATTTAGTTTCCCCAATGAGGCCAACACCAATTTTGATAAGCAAATGAAATTCATTTCGTTTAAAAGGAGAAAAAAAACAGATTTATTTTTATTGACGTTTATACTTATGCTCTGAATCACATGGTGGCTTTTACTAGTTAGTAATATATTTTATTCGGAAGTATATTGTAGTTTTACCCAAAAAAGAGCAAAAAAGAAGCAATGTCCTAAACGAAAAAAAAAGAATTTCAAAATTGGCGTCCTTTAAATAATATCATTGATATCAAAATCAGAAAAAGTCCTGAAGCCAATCCTCGTGGGTCGCAAGGGCTGATATCACATACAGTAGTTCCGATTAGGAGTCACCAATTATTACGCATTGGTAATGATTCATCAGGCATTAAATCATTTATGTGCAACTTTTATAATGCTGTAGCATTGATGGTTTGAGTTAATGTGAAATTAGAGCAACAAAGAACCTGTTCACAAGTAGGAACAAAGTCAGAAGAAAGAAATCTTTAATACGATGTAAGCGTAGACCAAATCCATTTTATAAGACTTTGATCAGTGATATGCGTTTGATTAGGCAGTATATTTCAAATTAAGCTGCGTAGCTCTACATGTATAAAATTTTATGTTGAAATTGTCATCATTGTCCACACCATTACATTCCAAGCTGGTGCATGCTGCTGACCAAAAGAAGGCTGTTCTAAAATGACCGGATAAAGTCGCTCACAAACAGACCTGATATGCACAAGAGA
Organism: Morinoia aosen; assembly: GCA_030386875.1. Lineage (NCBI taxonomy): Eukaryota > Metazoa > Arthropoda > Malacostraca > Amphipoda > Talitridae > Morinoia > Morinoia aosen. The sequence continues at coordinate 16,303,070 of CM059575.1, read as the reverse complement.
GTGAATTTATCAACAGCTAGTAAAATCAGATCTTTGAACCTTTACTTATCTCACTTTTTCACGCATGTAAATATGCAAAAGGTTATATTCTCGATAAAATGAGCTTTGAAGGAATAATTATTGCCCAGAATGGAAGCATGTTGAGTGACACTATGACGATTTGAGATCACCACTTTTTGTAAACCCTTTTTATTTTCGATAGAAATTTAGCTCTAATGTTTCTCTAAAAGTGCTACAGAGATGACTAATTGATGACACGTTCAACTAAAGAATTCATTTGATATTCAAAACCTTTGTTGAGGTTTCGTTTTAACGGAGAATAATTTTATTAATTCAAAAAGAAGACTTATTGATATTTGGATTACGTTTCTTTGTCGAAAATATTCTGTAAATTGTTTAAATTAATCTTGCTATTACATGGTATTAACATGTGAACACATTTCGAGTTGGTTCCGATGTCTACATGATTTATGAAAACATTCATTGACTCGTTAGTATTAGAAATATTCATTGTTTTACTCACTGCACTCTATAGTAAATCATGTCTGATATGTTCCAAAAGCTTCCAATTTTGAAAAAAATGTGGTTCATGCAATTGGAACGTACACTTTTAAATCATATTTTTTTAAAATAAATTTGGAGACTGTTCAGTTCTTGTGGAAATAATGCTGTGAACGTTGCCTTGTTGGTAAACGCTGACTGATAGCTATATGTTTTAGTGCTGAGCCATGAATGATTGATGCTTCTTGACGAATTTGTGTTTCTCAGCAATGTTAAATTGATGGTTTTCTATGACACATTCAGTCACTAAATAAAATTACTGGTGGGCAGCGCAATTTGTTGTTTGCGAAGCAAATGTTGAACTCTTGTATGGATTCAGTTTCTTTACGACGTTTATTTTACTTCCTCTGTAGAGTTTTCTAGTTATTTTGAAGTTACATGCGCACAAATGCTGAAGAAATTTCACTTGAAGAACTACAACTTTCAATACCAGTCTTTAGGGATAAAGAAATTAAGCTGACATGTCTGAGAACGCGAACTAGGATACTGAACCACGATTACAAAAATTTAATCTGCCCAGTAAACTACAGTGATATATGTAAATTTAGTACATCATTCCGTGTTAAAGTAAAAATTAAATATTAGATTGGCTTTTCGTCGTAAAAACTGTGAGGTTTCTTCAATCCAATGCATTTTCTGAAGCTGCACCGGTGATCATAACTTAGTGAAGACGAGGCCTGGTGTTGAATAGACACCAAATTTTCCAAGCGCAGTTCTAAAGCGCAATGATGACTAGAAAGTTCAATTTCCGCTTAGCATACCGAAAGGAAGGATTGAAAACAATTCTATAATAATGAGCGTATTTCTCAGTACCTAATACACAAGTGACCGAAAAATCTAATTAAAAACGTATCAAATGCGCTTTATTATCACATGTTTCCTTTGATCTCAAAGGTCATTTTTTAGGAAAGCGGCAGCACTCTCAAATGAGAAATTATTTCTCCTTAGCTCCTCTCATTGACACTTAACTAAGTCAATGAAGATACCATTTGTTTTATTCATAGTAATGTTTATCATCCGCAAATAAAAGCAATGGGATCCAAAGGGATGGAATCGTTAGATTAAATGTTATATCATCCAGCAATATTTAAAGACAAATTTTACAGACTAGGGAAAAGGATAACGTACCCCGAAAGACTTTTTTGAGAGAAAAGTTTTGGAAAATATTTGGATGGGCCATTGATTATTTTAGTTTTTCCAAAATAGACTCTTGAACGACTGAACTATTAAACAACGTTACTCATTAGGATGCGTGCCAATTTTGTCATCTCTGTTCGTGGTTTAACAGGTAGCTTGTTCATCACCTTAGGCTAAAATTTCCTTCTGAAGAAGTTTTCCACGATTAAATTTTCCTGTTAATCTTCACAAAATGTTTTAACACTCTAATGTATTCGAGCTCACATAACTCACAAATAAGTATGTTTAGTTGAAATCCAAACACGGAATGTGGAAAATTCTAATTTATTTACTTATAAAGGAAAATTATAACGATTTATCTCAAGTTGACTTCATGCTCGGCTCTCGACCTGCATGTGGCTCATGACAGCTTCATTGACGGCTTACCGACCAGAAAATATAAAAATCAATTACGACGAAAATCTTAATCTGGAAAATTCTCACGCATAAATATTGTATGGAAAAATGTATGCATATCCAAGCCTTGAAGTCATTAAAGTATAGGTATTCGTATAGTGTCCTGTGATTGTCTCTTCTCAAGCAAGAAAGGTATTTTCTGGATGGGTGTGGCTTCCAAACTTATTGAATGTAATCTACTAAGTGTCTCTCTTGCAAACATTAGTGACAGGCACGTCTTCGTGCGACAGGCATATCAAATTAGGTGTGTAGATGGTTTGTGTAATGAGAAAAAACTATAATTCAGTTAGCATTTCTGAATAGTTGTCCAAATGACATTACACCTTTATTTCTATGAAATAGAGTTGATATAGTGAGTTTTGAGGAAAGCAAAAGAGACAAAAATATGGCAGAGCTTTATTTTGTGGGTATGGTGAGTGAAGATTTCATTCCATTCTAACCCTGAGGATTCTAACTAATTCGCCGTAGAAGAAGAAAGCAAGAATGGTGTAGTTCCAGTCAAAACTAAATCGCACATGTGAGTAGGTGCCGATGTCTTTTCAAGAATATTTGGGTTAAGTACATTCAATTGGCTGAACGTATTAAATTTACGAGTTCAGGATTTATAATTCATCGGTCCATCTCACGTAACAGACATTTAGAATATTGGTGGAACTGATATTTTCGTTTGAGTAACGATGAAAAATCATTGAATAGGGGGTTATGAGTTTTGAAAACCATTCAACTTGATTGTATATATTTTTTCATTGTTTAAACCCCTCACGCAATTACTGTACTCTTCAACCAAAATGCCACTGGAAACTTTTACTGTTATGTCAACGTGGCGGGTTACCACTGGCGGTGTTGATTTAATTTACGCAGCAGTTTATATTATTCAAGAGCGCCACTTCCTACTACACTACTGACTCAAAACAGACGCTGGAACTCGCGAGCAAAAGTACACACTGGAGGGACGGAGTGTTTGTAAAGGAGAACTCATTAACAACTGCCGGCCCTGCAACTCGGCTTCGTCTAGCAGCTCACGTGAAATTCTACCAACCAAAACCATTCTAGGCGGAAATCTTTGGCCGCATTTTAGGTGAGCAGTAATTACATGGTTCTTCTTTCAACTTCTTTCAAGTCAGCGAGTGACTTAATGCAGGGATATACTAGGAATAATTGAATTTTAACTTGAACATGGGAAAATTCCTAAGCATTAATTCTGAAGAGTTCTTTCGGTCTTTAAACTGTTTTAACTTTTTGTCTCAACAATAATTTTTCAATTTTTTATGCGACCTGTAGTATAGCCTCTATATTAAATTCAAGGGCACCTAAAATTCAAACAGATCATTGTAAATCTTGCATTAATTTCATTCGAGGAAACCTGCAAAGACTTTTAACCTGAGAAGCACAGCAGCCTTTGACAACAATTTCAGGCGAAACTAACACACTGCACGACACAGTGCTGCGTATAAGTAAACATAGCGCGGCTAGGATAAGCTCTCGTGCAAGGTCAGCTTGCTCGACTCATGCAACATCGGACACTGTCACGCATCAGCCTCTCCGCTGATGAATACTTCAGGGAAATTTCTAGAACAACCTGGCATTACTCTTTCGTACTCAAGACACATTTTTGGGCCGTAGGTGAGCAGTCATCTCATGATTGTCACATGAACATCCGGGTCACTAGTGACTTCGATGATAATTTCTGTCTGCGATTAGAGAGACCCCTACTGAGTCCTGCTAGAGAGCCTGCTGGAGTGGTCTCATGACAGGTCGGAGGTTTTAAGAGGGGAGGAGGGTTCCGGTCTCCTAGTTCAACTGTCAGCTCAACTGTTGTTGTCACTACTGCATCAGTTCGCTGACTCGAAAGATTCGGTCAATAATGGGTGCAATTTCTCAAGTTGAAGGTGGTTATAGCTAACTCTACACAAAGCTTGACAAAGTCAAATGGAGCTTGCTGAGTAGTAGAGGTACAGTTTGGATCTCTAGGACTCCGTCGCTTTGCGGTTTTTCGGTATTTACGTTCATGCAAAAAAATACAGATTTTTTTTAAGACTCATGAGTATTTGTATGTTAAATTACCGTAGCTAGACACTTCCTGCCCAGCTCCATGGTGAGAGGATGGCGGAGTTAGCCGCTTCAAAAAATGACTCAATGATCCACACAAAGTTGTCAATCACTTTGCAGAGCAAGCATTGAAAATTATGAACGGCGATGAAGTTGAGAGAAGTTGAATCAAATCAGTGGAACGCCACCGTTTTGTTCCGTTCAAATTCAAACTAGCGTAGAAAATATCTTTCAAATAGATGAAATAGGACTATTTTTAGAAAATCAAAGTCTTAGAAGAAAAAGGAAAACCAACGTAGCTAAGAATATCATGATACAAACAAACGTTTCAGATCATGAAAATTCATCCTCAGTGCTCTGAAAAACAATAAGACCAAGTGTTAAAAACTATATCTGAAACCTAATTTTGCTGAATGAACCGAAGGTAGAACATTGACATTAAAAAGACTACAATAAAACAAAAGCTACAGATATTTTTTTACTAACAATAGAAAGTTTGACCGCCGTGTCACATTCATTTATTGACGGACGGTTTTTTAAAATGTGCATCGATTCTAAATTGCGGAGATCAGATAAATTTGGGGTTGAATCCAATATTTTGAAATTCTTGTTTTTAAAGAAATGGTCGTTATTCAAACAATGTTCTCTTACAGGCGAGTGTTTACACTAGGGGACATTTCGGCTGTGAGGCGCGACTCGTGTAGACGAAGCTCACCACTGAGGCTCATATTTGTGTGTGTGAGCCCGAAGTTCCCGATTCACTTTGATTGAATCCGTGGAGCGGCTGCACGTGTGAGCGGCGCTGGCCGCGCTGCTCTAGACCGGTCAGTGTGCAAGTAGTAGTCATCAAGTTAGGTGGCGCCTCTCGCTCACCCGTAATGGCTGACTCAACACTGCCGCGAGAAACTACACTGCTTCTAATTGAAATGTACTAAGCCCATCAATGCCTTTGGCAGACTAAAAGCTGTGAATATAAGGAGGCTGCTTTCCATTATATTTTAATGAAAATGAACGAATATAGTAACATTACACTCATGCAAATAAAAAAGAGATTACGTAGCTACGATGCAGCAACAATATTCACACAAGCTCGTCTACAGCAATCCATATTTTAAAGCAGCAAGCCACACTGACTGGTTTTGTGCTGCATGGCTGCCACTTTTGTTTGACCAAAAAAATCTAGTGTGACCTCAAAAAATATCGAGAAACATCTAGATTTAAAAATAAAACATCCAAAAATTTATCTAGAAATAAATTAATTATCTACTATAATAAATTAGTTGAACAATAGCATATAAGGATATTTATATCATAAATTGCTTTATATTAGGCAATTTATCTTTATATAAATTATCTAGTATCCTAATATTTACCCTAATAAAGCTTGGTATCCAAATATTCTTCAATTCCACACGTGTTGCGAGTAGAAAGGTCAGTCTCTATTGCATTGCAATTATCAATGCTCAGATTCCTACTTATCAACAATTGTTTTAAGGCTTTCACACCGCTACCTTCATCATTTTTAATAATTTTGCAATTACTAAGTAGGTTGATTCTACTTTATTAGATGCATTACTTTAGTATATAACTGATACACCAAGTAGTTTCATGATAGAAATATCATTGCTTCCATCCAACAATAAACTGAACTCATTGTTACCAATATCATTGGTCATTCTTTCGTCAAAATGAGGCCACAATACATTCTTGACAATTTATGCGCATTTTATTCCATAATTTTTTGATATCATCACTAGTTTTGCAATTGGAGATAATGTGCTTTAGCTTATGAACCGTGAAATAGCCGTCTTGGTGTCGTTCATAATCTGAACATAACATGATCAGAATTTGGTTGCTTCACTATTCAGACAATTTGCTTAAGTGAATTAACAAATATAATAAGAATGAAGCAGTAACCAACCATTTTGGTAAATTCCTAATTCGAATTTACAGTAATCTATCATATACATAGCTTAAATGTAATTCTAGCTAGAAAATTTCTAGCACGCTGAAAAAACTATATAGATTTTGTAGCTAATATCTAGGTTCGAAATTTTACATCTAGGCTTCAGCAAAAACATCTAGATCTAGCTATATAATATCTAGAGTGGCAGCCCTGTTGAGCAGCGCGCGCTCCATGGCTCGCTCCAATGGTGTCTAGTCTAAACGCGCATGGCCCTTGTGAAGCTCCACACGAGGCGTCTACACGTGAGCCTGCAGCAAAATGTAGACCAGTGTAAACGGCCCTTAATTAGTCAGATTATTGTCCGTACGAAAGGAGACTCCCCAGTGTTGCGCACACCTCACAAAGAATTGGAGCCCAGTGCTACCAATATAAGACCGCTCGCATATGAACGAACGAAGGATTTCTCTCATCTCATTCATTGAACTGGTGAGGATTTAAGGTCAAAAAGTCGTGAGGCATATATATAACTTCCGAATGCTACGGATGTTTGCACCACTGATGGAAATGAATGCACGCTCCTTTGCTTTCTTGAAGATAAAATGAAAGATTTTAATTCCCCACGTAATCGCTTAAAAATAGCAAAATTAAATGGGATGCAATTTTCCCTAATAAACTCTCGTTACAGAAAAATCAAGAGAAATTCTTTCAAATTTTGATGTACGGTGTGATAGCAGTGCAACAGTGTTCGTCGGACAATAAGAAATGTACAAACAACAATGAGAGACACTGCCGAAGCAAATCTAACGACAAAGTGTAAATGAATGGAAATACAAATCATTTTCGAGTGATCTTCTGCATATATGTAAAATTTCGGCCTGTGTCTCGCATCACAACATTTATGTTTGTGCTTGAACTACGTTCTAATCGATCGGTTGCCACACACGGCAGTTGAGCTGTTACAAGTTCTCACGTTCACGCGCAGCTCATTTTTCTGCGTGAATTTGGTCAATGACGGCGAAAACTGAGCTGCGCGCCGTTAAAATTTTCTGAAGAATTATTTTAATGAACAGTATTAAATGTGTTAGTAACCATCTATTGAAAACCAATTTAAAGTCACAGTTCGCACTTAAATTAGCCTACATTCGCGTAAGGCAATTAGTATGCAATCGCATACGCTCTAATTTATATATGCCAGCGCTAACCCAATTGAGTGAGTTCGATTACAACTTGATGTACGATTCTGTAACATTTCACGGAACTCGAGATTGTTCCTTATGAGTAAAAAATTGTAGTAACATTTTCTGAACTCACGATAAAGCATTGTAGCTCGATTGCTTGCACAAAATATAAAGTAATTGCACACACATGTTCGTATGACCACGTTCACGTTCAATTTTTTTGCAAATAGTAGCCTACAACGATAAGGCCCATGCTACCGTACTTGGAGCCTTGATATGAATTCAGTTTTAAATTTTTACACATTGATCTTACTTAATCTGACCTGACATAGCCTAGACAAACCTAACCTAGTTAACCAAACGTAAATTGAATAGATTGAGCATCACTTATTACAATTGAAATTTCACTGTATCAGCCCTCTCGATCAGTCTTCTGAACGCAGATGTATATGGCTTTTTTATTTGCGTACAATTTGTTTCGTCAGGTTATTTTTGTGTAATTCGCAAGCGACATTTGAAGAGCACACGCTAAATTGACGCAAATCGAATTTTCGCGCAACTTTCAGTTAAAAAATTTCAGGGTTTTCGAAAAATCTTTCAAAATTAGACGAGCACTCAATTTTTGCAATAAATAAATGAATACTCTCATAATTTCTGAATAGGTAATATATAGTTGTCTATATATGGATATAAGTTTTTGGGTTTTTCGGTGAACTATGGCCGTTGAGCAGATAATGGTCTATGTTTTTGCCCTTAAAGGCCTTGATTCAAGTTAGCTTCCAATTGACGCATAGTGACCTGGGCTACCCAACATGACCTCACGCGACAAAAGTATAACATTACATGTTAGCCTCAAATGAATTGATGTATTCAAACTTTTCTAAGTTGAAATTTGAGAGCGATCCCCTGTGATCTATCTTCAGGTTACATGTGCGAGGATGTTAGAGGGATTTTCATTTGCGAGTAAGTTTTGTTATTTTGCTAATATTGATGACGGCATATCAAAAGCTTTTTTAAGAAGAAGGCAATGGAAATTGCTTGGATGTATTTTTTTACATTTTTTGTACATTTGGGGACCTTTGGCTAACGAAGACCTTTTTGAGGATTGTTATAGTCAATTTAGTAAAAAAAATACACAAACCAAACATGACTTAGCTCAACCTATCCTATCCTAGCCAAGCCTAACCTAAATTGATTTGTTAAATTTGTCAATGTCGGTTTTATGAAAAAGTGACACCATCGAGTTGATTTATACTCAGGGATTTTTCAATCGTGAAAACTTTCTTTTTCTTATTATTCTTTAATTTACACGAGGCATTCACATCATTTTCATACGTGAACATGTAAAAAATTCGGTTAAATTTGATGAGTTTTTGTAAAATAGTCAGTCAAAACAAATGAGGGCCTGCAAAACCCACCAAAATAATAATGAAGGCATCTACGGATGCTTTATTTCCAATTTCAAGCCGGATACATATCACCTTGTACATTGGATTTTCAAATGCCTTATAACTAACGCCAGGACGCCATGACGCTTTCCCCCAGTCAAGACCGGTACCCATTTCAGACACCTGGGTAGAGTGAGGCATTGTGCTTGGAATTTTTCTCCTATACCCAACAGAGAAAATCGCCATCCAGCGCCGGGACTCGAACCCGCGTTTCCCGCACGGCGGGCAGGGCCTACAGACACACGGCTATGGCGAGCACCAAAATCCCGCGGTCCCCTAATGTTGCAATCTAAGGAGCAAAACAATGTCAAGGATTGATTCCATACATATAAGCGGGCATATTTTACAATATATCAGGTATTTAAGTTGAAGCGCAGGTGATGTCCCATATTGTAAAATTCATATTTCGACTACTTTAATTACAGTTATATAATTTTTATCATTATGAGATACAAATTTATTATCTTTTCTTAATTTTTTGTTACATAGCTTCTTAATTTTGACATTACGTTCAACAAGTACTTTATGAGTCGTAATAATGTCAAAACAATACCTCAACAATATGTATGGAAAAATTACAAAACAATTTCCCCGCTTTCAAAGTTATTATTTCAGTATTATGTACGGACAGAGATAGCTTGCCTCAAGCTAAGCTACCAGAGTCAGAATTAACTACTGTTATCGCAGTAATTCTACGGCCATTTCCAGGACACTTACAGAACAACTTTAACTGGTTATAAGAAGTGACTCCTCCTGTACACCCTCATAAACACCGTTTTGCAAATCTGTGGAAAAAACAAACTTTCTCGGTTACTTAAAAAAAAGATCATTTCGAGCGTTCAGTAACGCAGTGAATAAATTGCTAGGCAATAACAAATGTTGGGCAATTATTAATCACTTATTATTAATTTCATCGGCTAAGAGCTTCACTTTTTGAGAGCTGTTTTATTTGGTAATAGGAAATGCATCATTTTCAAAGGCTATGTTGTTTAGTGCAAAAGCGACTCGCATAATCCAGTAGGAAAACAGTTATCATCGATCATGATATTTGCTACTCGTTCTCGCAGAGAGGGTTTAGCCAAAAATCTTATCGTCTTTCAAAAAATTGACATAAGCGATAACTTATTGTTATTGCAACAGTGTAGAGGCCTCCTACAGCCTGCCCACTATCCTTCTTGAATGGCCTGAATAATATTATATCGCGGTTCAAGAAGTTTTTATACAAAGTTGACAATCTTCTAAATTAGCTGCGAGATAACCTTAAATTTTCTTAAAGCAGCTCAGTTTAAATCTTTCTTTCCGATAATCATGAAGCTAACGAGTGTCTCGAAAGGATCCATTACGTTGCATATGTATGTATTTTCATGACAGACCCTACTTCCGAGTAATAAATTCTGATTCATCTTATCATTTTTCGATGCTTTTTAATTAAGAAAAATGTTTTAAGGCGTATGTCATGCCCCTGGTAGAAACTCACATAGCGTAAATAAATTGAAAATTAGAAAAATGGTGTGATGTACTTGAAGAATCTCGCTTTCACTGATCATCTATCAATAAGGCATTGATGCAACGTACGTTGATGAAGCAATATTAGACCATAACTGATTTAAATATTGCATTTAATCTATGTTGTCCGCTCATCGCTCGTACAACTACACCGGAAAATAGACAAAAGCCCCGGATTACTCTTACATCGTTATCAATATAAAGATACGTCAAGCTTACCTCGCATTACTCTACGAAGGACGATATCGTAAGTAAAGCATAAAATAAAAACATTGATGGAAAACTTTTTACGCTCATGTTCACTCAATTTAAAACCAGCCTTAAAAAACGTGACGCCTTCTTAACTTCACTTATAAAATAAAAAAATTAGTAACACAAAGGAAATTTAGCCAATTATTTAATATTATGTAAAATAACAAATGTTTTTAACAAATTCTTCGTGATCGAGCATAGGTAAAACTATTGCTGATAGTATTGGTAACTAGTGAACCACTTGAAATGAATTGGTCATGTCTTCCTCATGCCTACCAATGCTGTCGATGTCCTTGTCTGCATAAACAGCATGAAAATAATACCATGCTGATTAAAAAATTTTTCTGCTAAAGCCATGAAAAGGACAGCTGATATGATAGCGCCGACCATCTCAAACATAATTAACCAGTTCCTTCTACTAGGTATTTCTCTAACTCTCAAAATATCGGCCATATAATACACTTTTTTTTAAATGGTGATTTTTTTCTGTGTTTCTCGACTTTCGAAAAGTATTTAATTGCGTAGTTGACAGTAGCATTTGGCTCTCTAAACTCAACCGTTACGAGATCAGAGAAGTTGCACATGCGTGGCGCATATATCATACATCACAAACCACAAGCATGCAGTTCGTTTACATTGATGATATAAAATCGGAACTACTGCCAAGAAATAGCAGAGAAATTTCACAAGAGTTTGTCCGACGGCCTCTCCTATTTTCAATCTTTATCAGCGACATAATTAGAACTACTTGATATTTCAATTTTACACTTTTTTCCTACGACAGCCACTTTTTCGATTCTTCCTGACGAAAACCACTCTATAATTGAAAATAAAATAAACAGTCGGCATCGAAAATTTTAAATGGGGCTCATAGCGAATAAAATATGCATCGGCATCGCCAAAACAGAACGCATTATGTGCTTCTACGAGCGGAATGCGTCTCATCTGTATATTCGAACTGATGAAAGCCCGACTGGAAAAATCAACTCGTCTAAGTTCTTGGGCACTTTTTTTAAAATTAAAATACCATCAACTGACCTCTTAAATCTTGAATCTCTATTTTCATCCAAGTATTGGTGACGCTGTCATTCGAGTAAAAAATTTCCGAATAGATAATTCAAATTTATAGGTTAATTACTATGAAATGACAATGATCCTATGTATTTACTAAAGTGTACTATTTTCATTAGGCTCATTAAAAATATTATTTTTAACTCAAGTTCCAACTCCTGCGTAGACCCATTAGTTGAGAGGTCTAGCGTGCGAATAAGGGCGAATAAAATGAATGTACTTAGTTAAACATAATAGTACACCTAATAAAAGAGTACTAAAGGGTTGTCTTTCAAGTTGCCGAACTTAATTAGGCACACAAGTAGCTATATTCAAGTGTGTCCGTGGTAATAGCGTTGAGAAAGAATCTTCTTGGTGTAGCTTTTGTAGTAAATAAATTGTTGAAATTTTTTAGATTGTTTCTTAGAAGCACATAATTCCACAATACTGTTTTCCAACGATCTAACGACCTTTCCCTCCCCTAATATTGTCAGTGGTCTGAAAATCTGTAAACAATGAGAATAGTCTTCAATTTATATCAAAAGAAAAAATTGACTATAAATTGAATAATACCTCTCAAAAAAATATTTTGTCATTATGCAAAAACACAACATTTAGGTGATTGTTGACCGAATGAAAGTAAAGGAAAGGAAAGTTAAGGAAATCTTATAATTGAACAAATATTGTTAATCTTACACTTTAATTTTTCAGTGAGCTGCTCTAAAAAATTATTCAAAACGAACTTTTAACCCTGATTGGTTTCAGCGATGAAAAACTACGCGGCAGTAATACTATGTAAAAGATTTTTCCGTACCATGTACTGTAAATGCGACCAACGCACTTTCGAACCATTCAAGCTTCCTTTTCAATCCAAACAACCCAGCGGTTTTTAGTTGATGCTCAATTTTAACTGTTTACTCTCAAGTACTTCTTCGTCAAATGACAGAGCAAGTGTCTTTTAAATCTTCTGCTGAAGAACTTTTTTGAGAGCAAATACTATTGTTCCTGAGAACCATACGAGCGTGAGCACAATAAAGCAGTAGCATATCCTTGCGACTCGAGTGCTCCCGCTGTCACGGGCAATTGACCAGCTCGTGTCTCTACTTAGCTGCTATCACAAGCAGAGATAAATTTCCATAACAAATGAGCTTCAATTTATCACTCCTCGAAAGAATGCAGCGTGTATTGGCACCGACACTTGAACTAAGAAAAAATGTTTTCGTTACTCCTTGAAAACCACGTAGCGTTGAAGTGGCAATTAAACAATGACTCCAAGGCGGGGAATTTCCCCTCCTTCACAGTGCGCAGCTGTCCATGACCATAAGATGGAGAGCTGAGAAAACCTCCGAAGTTTTTTAAACTGGTGTTCAAAAATTTAATTTAATACATTTTCGTCAATTTTCCCAAAACCAAATAGGAATATCAACCGTGAGACTTTCCGGTGCGAGCGAGAGAGCTCCAGATACACAATGTCCATGCTAATGGAACAAAAACGAAGAATTTTACAATTGTTTTGTTCAGGAACTTGAGTACAGTAAAAATGCGGCGAGAATCTGTTAAAGACATTTTGAGAGAAGAGGAATAATATATGGTTGAGTTGAAGAATTCTCTTTAAACTGTAAGGCGACAGTTAGAATGAAAACTGATGCATAAACATTGAACATCAGTACGAAGGGAGATGTTCTTACAATATAATAAATGAACCTCAAAATTTGTGTTAGGACTCCTAATGACGATATGTTTTGATTTCATACAATAATAAGTGCACGCATGTCTGCTAGCATTTTTATTTCAGATAACGCAGCATGTATGACACAACCAAAGCTGGCTGGCTTAAGCAAACGCCAAACGGCGTAATTAAATGTTCGCTCGAAAAAAACTAACTAGGGTGTGAAGAACAATTGAAAGAATCAATTGAAATTGCTGAACTATTTAGCAAATGTTGTGGATATTTTATGAAATAAATAATATTTTTCAAATTTTACTCAAGATGACGATGCAGCGGAAAGAAATCAAATTATTTAACTAACTTGGGTCCAAAATTGTTTCAGTTTAAAAGGATCTCAAGATAGTTTTTATTTAACGCTAGACAATAATCACTAAATTAGCCTAATTTTGTATCTTTAATTTACTTCAGAAAAACCTCCTTAAATATTTATACTTGCCACTGAAACTAGTACATTAACACAATCACGAATGAGCGCTAAAAAAGCAGTACTCACCTGATTAAACACATTGTAACTTTTTACCTTAAGAGCACTGAATATTCAGAGTCTAAGATGATGAGGGATCACAAAACATTCAGAAAAAATTATTGACATTGATTGCCGAACCGTGAACTGGAATGTTTAGGACTTTGGGTTACAATGTAAAATTAATTTTACGATTATTAGTGTGAACTTTCAACTTAAAAGAGTTCCCTTTAAAGCACTCACCGCACCGCAGATAAACGCATATTGTGTATGCACTGTTATTAAAGACAAAATGTACTCACCGAGAGACGGCGTAGATGTGCTCGTCCATCCTTTTGGTGCGCAGCGTGGCGAGAGGGTCGGTGGTGAGGGTGGGAGCGAGCACCTTCCTCTCGTGCGTGAGGTAGCGCAGCTCCGACGGCGGCAGGCCAGACTCGGTGAGCTGCTGCTTGATTGGTGGCTTCAGCAGTTGTTGCTTGCCAGAGTTCATTCGGCGCTTGTGTTCCAATGATCTTTCAATCAAGTATGCATTAAAGCCATTTGACTGGTATAACTGGTCCGTGAAGACGCTTACATCGTCTGCGTTATCATTGCGGCTAGCGTGTGACATGTGTGGATAACCGAAGGATGAATATTTTTGAAATTCATTCACAAACGAGACTTGAGATACGCTATTTTGATTTCTATTTTGTCTTCTATCTTGCGTTGCCTTGTCTGTAAATTCAGGAGCATCAGAAAACACACTAGATTTTTTGTCAATGGTACTTATACGTGAGTTTGAGGGCCTTTCTACTTTTGAATTTGAATCTGAAGAGGTTTTTTCACTTAGGGGTTGCAAAGTAGCTGGCCGTAGACTTACGGAACCACTATCAGTCGTAGCAGGAAATGCATGAAAAATGGGACCGTATGAATAGCTTGATGTCGTAGGTTGGCTAGCGAGTATCTTGCTTGGCTTCGCGTTGGTATTGGATGGCTTGTGTGTGCTGTAGATGGGCTGCTCACTGGAGGTGTCACGGGAGACCCCGACTTGGTCGGAGTCAGGACTGCGGGTTACGAGCCATTTTAGCATCTCCGAAGTCAAATCATAATTTGAAACATTGCATTAATAATTTACTTTTCGTGACCAAGGACAATTATATTCCAGCTCAAAAAACCGTATCACTTGAGACGAGAGGTATTTTTCTTCTTACTTGGAGCGTCTCTGCGGCAAAGACGCCAACCGATTCAGGGTTGTACAGGTTTCGCACGAAGTGTCTCGCTGCGTAACCTGCAAACGTAAAAAAGAAGAATTGAAGTGAAACTACGGAATTGAAAAGTGATTTAGAAATTATTTGAGTTGATAATTACGGTAAAAAAATTAATTCTTATCTAAACAGAACTGAAAACTTTGGCAAACAGCTTGAAAAATCATATAGATTTCAAATGGTTTAAACGGATGAAGCAGATAATTCAAAGTTTTCAAGACGAGAGTAAAAAAACAAATTTATTCATAGTGTAGTGATTACTCGAAGGAAAAATTAATAAATTAGAGCATATTCATACTTTAAACTAAAAGTTACAGGGGTTCGGAAATACTAAATTGTCTTTTGACAAGATTTTTTTCCAAGAGCTCAGGCAAAGGCTCAGGGCAAGATGATTCAGTCAAGTTAGCTGTAGTCAAGTTCAAAAAGTATTCCTCTTTGTCGTACCTCATTTCAATTGCTTCTGTGACTAGCTTTCAAATTTTTAACACAGGTTAAATGAATGTTTCTTCATTTATTGCTCGCAACTTCTCAACAGTAAAGAGTTGAGGTTAGATTGTTCAATTAGAAGCATTGAAGATTTTCCTTTTGAATTAGCGCCTTCAGCACACTCGCTGCGCAAAACATAGAGGTAGAATATTGGATCAACAGCCATCAGTCAGTCGTTTTTTTTTGTCGTACTGGATTGGTTTCCTTTTCAGTTTCATATTGCGCTATTTAATTCGCTTGTTCACCACCAACTTCTTTTTCAACATCATTTTTCAAATATAACTACCTTTGTTGCCCAAGTTTGTCTCCCGTCCACCACATTTGTCGTTCGTCTCATCCCGTATTCTTCTGTATTCTGTCTCATTCTGAAACTGGCCCAAACTAGGTTTTTAAATTTGAGCAAAGCATATTAATACATGTTAGACACCTGATTTGCACGGATGAACGTAACGCACTGGAATTTATACGCTAAAAGAAATGCAATAAGTATTAGTTTATTTTTCTGTTAACGAAATATTACGATATCACGTGAAATACCACTCATTATAAGCATCAGGAGGTGACCTATTCAGTGAAACAGTTTGGGTATAAGAATGCTATAATTTTTTCTGTGATGATGAGTTCATACGATCATTTTGTATTTGCGTCATTGAAAGCAGAGGATTATGAATTGCGGCCAAACTGAAACATAACATATGACACAAAACTGATTTCCCTAATACCTTAACATTAAAATTTACGAGTGGTAGATATACTACAGTGAACCCTGTCAAAGCATGTGCTTCACAGAAAAAAATTCAAAAATGAAAACCATAAGTGATGGATGAAATATCACCCTGAGAGTCACGTAGAAATAACAGCATTCACGAGTGAGCATCAGAACTGCCAAGAGCGCAGCGCCTCCAGCAGTAGCCGAGTAGCCCGAGGCGGCTACGGAGAGCGCGGGCTCACAAAACTTCGCTGCAATTAAGCCACTCGAGCTCGGGAGAGAACAATTGATATCCCCTGGGCAGGCAGGCGGCGTGACCACAGCCGTGAGGCGGCGGTGCAGTCACGCAGGCGCAACAAACCGCCCCGCTGAAGATTATATCATTAAACAGCGGCTGTAAATTGAGTTCAGAATATGGTTTGGATAATATTGATAGCAAGCTATGGAGGAAATCACAGCTGCAGGTAATCGCTTATGAGACAATTGAAGAGCAGAAAAATATTTTAACGAAAATGTCGAACGAACTATAGATCATGACACTTAATTTTACCCGGCATTGTAGTGCAACGTGTACTTGGTGTTGTCCAACTACATGGCGATAACTAGAAGTAATTGATCCTCAACAGATGCAATAAGTAATAAGCAGTACGAAAAGAAACGTACATAATTTGAAACAAGATTTATAGGAAGTATATTAGCAACAAGAAAACTATGATATTCTACGTATCATCATATTGCGTCAATGAATCCCATCAAATTATTATAAAGTTTCCAGAAAAAAACTGTACCATGAATGAAAGTTTATCAACTAGAGTAGGAGCAGCAACGGGCACATGTGCAACAAAAGCCAGGGTTGCAACAGAAACAAAGTCAATCACGTCGAACACAGAAGATTCTAGCGAACGCCCGCAGCGATGTGGAAGGAACTCATTTGTGAAGCAAAGCATATATGCGCAACGGGATCAATGCAACTCATTTGAATCAATACATTGTCGTCTAATTAACGAGATTGTTTAAACAATGACTGATAAAACGAGCGACGCTCCGATAACGGAAGAATGTTTTATTGCGCACATAAAGTCCAATGTCATCTTCTAATGCAGGAGTATGTTTGTGTGAGTGTGTGTGCGTGTGTGTTTGACAATATTATGTTTTACTGTAGCAGTGTGAGTTTGCTAGGTAAAGTTATTTTCGACAATTTTTGTCATTCAATAGAAATGTAGTAAAATTTGTATTAACTTATAAAATATTTGAATCTGGAACGGTCAAGTTGAATTACAGAATTTGTAAGACAAAAGTCATACATTTTCGAGGCATTCAAAATAGAATTCCACGTTGAAAAAAGTAGTAGAAGATCCAACAAGCACTTCTGTACTGGATTCTTTAGAATGAAGGCAGCCTGCGCAGAGGCATGCATGAAGTAGACTGTTTATTTAATGAATAAAGCCAATGATAGCAGTAGTCGCACGTAGCGGAACTCGTAGGCGCAGACTTTGAAGGAAGCATCGATAGGAATGCTACGACATTCAGTAACAATGGTAATCAGGAAGTGCATGGCAAGACTACAAACATACTTATTGCATAACATCTACGGTTTTATAACCAGTTCTATTCAATTCATGCACACCACCGAACGTCAAGTTACGGGTATTCCTTCCATGTTGATGCTCTTATTCAAATTATTAGAAATTCACCGAAGATTCACATACTGCGTGAAGGGGCAGCGGCGTTGTGCAAACCTAAGCCGACCCTGAAGAGAATCAATCATACGGAAAAGCGGTTGAACATCCCTATTGAGCGCGTGTGGCAAACAGTTATTACGTCGTGGACTATCATGTGCACTCAATCAGGAACAATGTTCCAACTTTCAGCTTTGAGAATTGCTACTGCAACCTGAGTTTCGTCTCTCGATGTCTCTTGCCAAAAATGTAACGTGCGCACAACTTTACACTGAGAGTTACTTCGAAATTATATATCTCTACAAACTACAAACTTGGTGAAGTTTGTTAATCATGCATAACTAGCTTCTCAACACAAAACCTAGTCGGAAGATAGGACAAGAGTTAATATTTTTGATCGCTCGTTTGCTGGATTTTTTATGGCCCTTGTGATGGATCAAACTCGAAATTTAGAATGACCTCCATTACTGTTGTCGTTGCTCAAGGACGTCAAATCGCGCTGTTGTTGATGTATAAGAAGTAAAATAATACAGACATTAAGGATCTGTGCTTGCAGGGAAAATACCAAGTGTCACAATAAAAGTCCTAGGACAAGTTGTCTTTCGTTCACATTGCAGTGACGCGTGAATTGATATGCTCTGAAAGGCAGCGCTGATACAATGTTGCAGCCTCAACTGAGGTAAGGTTTGAATAAGATAGCTTGTAAATATCGGGCATCAGTGTTCACTTCAGAGAAATACACTATGATAATACCTCACATTAGCTTTATTAAGCAAATATTATACAAAAGGATGGACTAAATCCTTATGACAAGGAGTTAAAACCACAGGGACTAGAAAGGCACAACAAAAATATGAAATTAAAGGTTTATGAGATAGAAGGTTTGTAGTGGCAAGCATATTAATTTAAAAAATATCATAATTCTATCGTTATGATAAAAGGTACCAATAAGAGAAGTCCAGTTCACATTTAAGGGCACATTTTGTGTTCGTAGGAGACGATTTTGTGAGCGAAGAGTTTCTTATGAGAACTGTTTCACAAATTCGTGTGTTTAGATTGCGGAAAGTGATCAGATAGATGTAATTTAGCTCGATTTCTGGTTTGCCTGATGCACCCAGACTCTCATCACACGTCCGACTCGTACTTCGCGTACAGCGAAGAGACAGTTTGTTACCGCAGAATTATCATTGCTGATACTTCTGAGATCCTTTTTAATCGCTTGAGGTACATATGTAACACAAAAATTAAAAAGTTAATGCTGAATGAAATGAGGAATGTGTATTGAAAAAAATTTAATCGATGATAAGTGAGCTACAAAGGAATTTTATGCTCCAACGACTTGAACGCGTCTCAATTCTCCCAACACACATCGACGCCGGGCTTCAGATTTAGCTCTAGCTAACGTAAATTTTTCCAATTCATTTTGAACACTTAGCCGATGCAATATCTAGTAAGAAATTGTGTGATAAATTTTGTCAAGGAAACACCGCAATGAAAGTAGGGGCCTCCAATTTCGTGCGCTTTCCTAATGCGGTGAAATTTTCTGTCACGAATATGTGAATTGAAGACGAATGCTCTGAGAGTGCCCCTTCTTTGGGGACTTTTTCTAGGCTTTCCCTTCCGCCAGACGTCGATATCTGGCATTTGTGTCCCTCAACAGTGGAAAAATAAAACTCATGAAGTTTTACCCCCAATCCCTCACAAAATTCCGTCAGACGTGTTCCACGGCCTTCGGTTTCATCTGTGGAAATTTGTTGATGTTATTAACCGTTGATCGAATAGTTTTATTGAGTAATTTGTTTTGGGACAGATTTCATTATTTTACAAAATTATTTACACTAGAATAACTCCTTAGAAGTGACTTTGAAACTTTAGAAATGTTTTTTTAACATCTGTTTAGGAATGAATGTTAAACAAAATTCTGCTTAGTAACACATTTGCTTTTCAGAATGTAATCTACGAGTATTCATGATTATGTCATGTTTGAAAGTATTAAATAATACTTATATAAATTAGCGAAATGGAACAGCTCACTCTCCATGGGTATATCTTTGTTTTTTACAAGATTTGTCTGATGCTTACTCCAAATTGCCTGAAATCTCACTTCTACTTGTTGTGCTAAGCATGCTTTGAAATATGCTCGGTGTATCCATCACTCATTGCCATTTAACACCCTCGAGCACCATTGCTATGCGTGTTTTTCGGCAAGTCTACAAGAGTCCTAGATGAGTTGTTTTAACAAATTGCGTAAGGCTATTGTATTTCTGAAAACGATATTAGATTATCTGTTAGTTAAAGCCTCTGTAACCACAGATAATGTCCTCCCAAGAGAGAAAAGAGGATGGCACCATTTACTAAAAAATTAAGGGAACGTGGAATGCACACTCGCAAAAAACGGCAATGGACCGAAAAAAGATAACTCATAAAAAGCCGAAACCTTTTCTGTTGCAACAAAAAAGGGTTCCCTAACCTTTAGCTCTGGGCATAACAACTAGCCTCTGAAGAGCTAATTCCCACAGATACGATAGTCTCATCCTCAGATGGAGCACGACGTATAAAAACGTACGCTAGTTTCATTTCTCAAAATCATGATAAAATTTTTACGTTTCAGACGATCCTGTGGATCGTGTTATGTTTCCCCGAACGCGAAGGTGATCACTGGTCCATAAACAAATCCGTTTAATTTAAAGATCTAGTTTTACTCAGTCGAGTTGATAGTCGAGAAAAGGAACGTCTTATATTAAAAAGGTCCGAAATCCTCAAAATCTTCGTCCATAATAATGTCTTTTTCCATGTGCGAGTGTAACAAAAGTTCGTGAGAAAAAAGGTTGCTTGATCAATAATGACCGGCGATTGCTAGTCTATAAGTTGCATTAACAGTCGTGATGTGATTCACTAGTTTATGAGGTGCGTGATGAATTGTACCGGGAAGGGTTCCGTCGCGTATGAAATGCCTACACATTAGAGACTAGTGTTCGCTGATATGGAGAGCTTGATTTAATAACAGCAGGAAGAGTTATGATGACTCTTAATCAATAGTGACTTGAGGTTTCCGTAGTTTATGGGGGTACCTATTGAATTGCAGCAATAGGTAATCAATAAATTACGGGAGCGCTTAATGAATGCATCCCGTAGAGTGACAAGTGTTCAGCTGTTGTGGGAGTGAAGGCGCCTTTTTATAAATGACAAAAAATCCCTAATAACAATGAGGGTAGGACGATAAAGGAAACAGGAGGAGCTCAGCACTTGAAGCCGACACCTGATCAATTGGGACAAGAGGTAGTCTATGGTACATGAGGATGTCAGGGCCAGGATTCCAAATAAATGATCACTACCGCTGAGGTATCTACATACTGAGAAAAATTACATTTTCTGCGATCAGGTGAATAGGGAAGAATTCTACTCTCATTTGTTATGACTGTTACCAAAGTGTTGCTAGGGAACTATCAGCTACGGAAGAAAATGATTCGCTACTGCTCTATTCTACAAAAAGGTACCGCTACAGTTCATGAAATTCTTGTTGTAGGATGATATTTCCTAAACTAGGGCGAAAAGTTAATGATAATGATAATAGCAAAAGTATTTAATCGTAACTTGTTCAGGCTTACTGTATCTTATTTGTATCTTATCTTCTGAACTGATAAAACAACTTAGGCTTTGAGCTTTTCTTTAATTGTAATCCTAAGTTAGAAAATAATTTAATCAAGCCTTAAATTTAGCAGTAGCAGCTCCAAAATTAAAAAATTAAAATGCTCTTTTCCAATGAGTTCAGTTATGCATTGAAACAACTACAACCCAACATTCCTCATGGGTTATTCAGATGTCAACAACGCGTTTTAATCAAGCCTCTTCGAAGCAAGAGTATAAAAAGGCACCATGTACTTGTGATTATAGAACTGAGTAATTCATTACTTTAGGGTAAAAATAGAATACTGTTAATGTAATAATGTATATTAATACACTGCACATTATTCTGTATGGCCGTAGCTTTAAGCGGACACAGTTAGGAGGAAAATGAATTATGCAGTCGTAAGAGCAGTTACGAGTCCCGTTCTCTCATATGTTCTCATGTCATGCACAGAAAACACAGCGGCTGCGTGCAAAATTTGCCTGATTGCTCCAACGGGAGCTTCCTCTCCTCGCATTAGATGAAGAAGGACTTGTCGCTGGTGTTAATTCGCCCGTGAATATCTTGAACAGACTAGGTTTTACGTAAGAATTGCGCTCGTGATTATTCGTAATTTTACTCGGAGGAAGTAATTTGTTGACTTCACAGTTTTTAGGAGCACATTTTTCTTTTCAGCCACTTCCACAAGTTTCATAGGCAATACCATGGCTGGTCTGACAATAATTTAAAAAAAAACTTATGCATTTCTCTTGCCGATGATTAATAGAATAATTATCCGTGTGACACTCAAGTGATAATTCTCAAATGATGATTCACAAAATTGAAGTCTGGGCCTAACCTTTTTTTAATTTAATTCTGTACTGCTAACAGAGCAAATTTTATTTAAGCAAGATATTTCCTAATATACTTAACCATTGAAGCAAAGCTTTAATTCATCCTTTCACATCATTTGTATGTTAATGAGGCCATCTCACCATCAAGACATCTTACTCTGGTGACTTCGAGATAAAGTGAGCTCCAGGGTGAATACTTGAAGGTGACTAGTCTAAACACGTTTTGAGAACACGCGCTTCTGTAGCACGGTAACCAACCGCAAGTGACGTTGCGATGTGGGTAGATCGATAGTGGAACCGCAGAGACCTTCAAGAATACAGTTGCACATCCAGCGTAGGAGCTGCCACTTGTCAGTGCCTATCTTGCTTCATGTTCGGTGATTTTCCTGAACCGCTAAAAAATTGTAGACCGATCCTCATTTAGATTTGAGGGTACCTCAGTTAACTTGGTTGTTGGCCAACAACTTGGTTGTTGGCTCCCTCCGAAATGTTTGTTGTTCAATTACTTGACCAACTGTCTTTATTGTTCGTTGGCAGAATTCACCATATGTTATTCTTTCTGGCATTAAGCAATCGGTGTGTGCATAACTTTCCTTGTAGAAAGCTAATTCTCAAGTTTTTTCGTCGCTAACCATACCTCGTTTGTCTCAAGTTACGAATTACACCTTACGCTCAGTCTAGAAGAAAGCCCAACAAATAGATCATAGAAAATTCGTACCAAGTTAATAAATGTGGCACTTCTTAATTATTCAATTAACTTAAAATTAAGAAAAAGTAGGCAGCCATTATCATTTTGATGATTGAGAAAAATCTACTTTGGATTCTGCAAGCATTCTTAGAGTGTGCACCAGAACCAGGGTTGCCAAATTGGTCATTTCTATTCAAATTTTTGTGATTCACATTTTTACAATAAAATACATCCATAAAGAACGTTCAGTATCTATCAATCACCCATGATGCTAGTCTTTCAGTGTTTCTTATGATAATCAAATTTAATACGAAAAAACCTACATCTCTCACTAAGAATTTTACCAAAGAAAACGTCAGTTTAGCAACTCCTATCAGATTTTACATTGAACATTGAATTTAGAGTTACACGAAGTGCAGTGATCATTACACTTTATGGAGCATTCCCATTTTGTGTTTCAATTTTGAGGCATGATCAGAGGGAGCGAAGGCCAGCCCGCACGGAGCGTCAGAGCGGCACCCCCGTGCACCGCCAGGCCCTCCCGAGACAATTGAGCGGCCGTGGCGCAAACTGGGTCGCTGCCGACTCATTGAAACCATTTTCCTTAGGTTTTATTTATTTCAACAGATTACTTCACTCTCTGCTCTTTGGATAAATTAAATGGCGGCTGAAACACTATTCAGCGCCTTTTATACATGATCCATTGTAGCAAAACAAAGACTGTTTTCATATTGATCTGAAAGTAAAAGTAACAGGAACGTACTCTATGAAGCTCTAAGTTGAAAAAACTCAAAGTGAAATGAAGTGAATGATAGCAATAGAAAGGAGCAAGTTATTTTTTCAGTTATTCAATTACGCTTTAACGCGTTGAAATTAAAAAAAAACAGATGATTATGGTAGTTTTGAGACTAGACATGTCCACAGAAAAATAATGTATGTAAATCAAGGACACGAATACTCGTGTTTTTATTGCCTTTTACGCAGTGAAGGTGACTTTGCAAAGATTCGGAGACTCTTTGTCTTTCCGCACAAGCAGCGGAGCGAGCTTTGTGCAGCGGCGGTCGGAACTATGGGGCTGGTGACAGAAATCAGGCACACAAGAGGTGCATTCTGCCACTTCCACACGAATGGACAAGTTGATTTGCTTAAGAAATATCATAAGAAGTTTGCTCGACTCGGACTCCACTACTTCGCAAATGGCCGATTGTACACGCACAGGATCAACAAGAACCTTTGCTATACAACTCCGACTTGACATTGCAACTCAATTGCCTTCATCTTTTAAGCAACAAGTAAGCCGGTTGAAGAGGAGTTAATATGCTTGTAAAGAATAATTACTAACATTAATTATCAATCTTGATATTTTGGTCCTGAAAATCGACATCAAAACATTGTCAAAGGAGTAAAACTGGAAAAGAGTTTAACTTATAACAAACTTCCGCTCCTAAATTTAGACATTTGTTTTCGAACATCTGAATAGACATTTTCTGAGCATAGAATCAGTTAAAACTTCATTACTGAACTCCTCGACCTTCTGACGAATGCAGCAACTATAGAAGGGCTCTGTTTGGCAGTATTTTTTTAGCCACGCTCTTTAGACAACTGCTTCACTGTACGAGTATTTTTTTTCTAAAATGTATTTTTCAAAGCTCGTTCAATCCCAACAAAATCCTGAAAATTTATTTTACTTGGGCTAAAGACCATTAATTTGTTTTCCCCATGATAAATTGATCGGCATAACAAGACGCAGCCATCTTAGGGAGGAATGGTGCCTTGTCCTTCAGAAGTTGCATATTTTCCGTGTACTACAGTATGAAGCATCTAAGCTAGAGGTAAGATAATCTAATTACAGGGAGTGCAGACAATCAGCGCTCACTTCTACTACCCTAATCAAGCATGTTTCAATTTACACAAAGACAGGAGGCAAACGCTAACATGAATGGGTCAGACAATTTCGACAGTAAAACCCATAATCATTATTGCAGCATTAAATGTACTAACCCAGGTCAGAAGTCCAAATGATCTTTCACTATTCCAAAACAATTTTAGTGTTTCTTAAGAAACACTCTTTGGCCCACTTTTATTTTCGATTTTTATTAATGATTTCTCTTCATTGCTTTTTAACCCGAGAATTTCTATGCATGTATTTTAAAGCTTTCATTGTTTTTTTATGTATAAAATGGATGCTCAGCGGAAAATCTAGGTTGTTGGCCATTCAATACATTCCTCAATATCTTCAAATAGGATTAAAATAATTTGAAAATTTTACGAAGATGGCGGTCTGCAAAGGCGAATTCAATAATCATAAAACCACTCTCCTATATAAACTAGGCTAGGCTAGACCACAATTCAAGAACGGTTCCTAACTCATACTTCTACCTCCCATAGCAATGCTGATACTTTGTAAATCTTTCCAACCTCTATGTCGAGCCAAAAGCTAATCCAAGATCTGATGTCTAAGTGAGTTAAGGTACTGTCAAAGATATGATATCGAAGTGAGCTAAGCTACCATCAAAGATATACTGTCTAAGTGAGCTAAGCTACCATCAAAGAGATGATGTCGATGTGAGCTAAGCTACCATCAAAGATATACTGTCTAAGTGAGCTAAGCTACCATCAAAGAGATGATGTCGATGTGAGCTAAGCTACCATCAAAGATATAATGTCTAAGTGAGCTAAGCTACCATCAAAGATATAATGTCTAAGTGAGCTAAGCTACCATCAAAGATATAATGTCTAAGTGAGCTAAGCTACCATCAAAGAGATGATGTCGATCGATGTGAGCTAAGCTACCATCAAAGATATAATGTCTAAGTGAGCTAAGCTACCATCAAAGAGATGATGTCGATGTGAGCTAAGCTACCATCAAAGATATAATGTCTAAGTGAGCTAATCGGAGATCCAAATCATCTCCAATTTTATCAATCACGTTAATATGTTTGTAATGGGATTGTGTTTTGAGGTAGTTGTAGTTGTACTAATTGTCAAACAAGCGGAATTAGCCTTTATGATATGTTAATTGTACGGTAGCCTCATAAAACGTGCAACAGGATATTCTTCAGTAATCACAAATTTTGCAACGAAACCTGAGTATTCCACCTGAAGATAGGAGCATTTCTCATCGATGCGCACAGAAAACGCGCTCTTGTAAGTTAGTCTCTTCACTCGGTGAGTACCGCCAAGATTTGTGTGTTTGTTATCTGTAAACATTGAATTTCAATATTTTGTGCCTTTGTGTAGCCTGTAATTTTCTTGTGTATTTTCATAGAGGTATGCCAACCCCTCAAATCCGAGAATTTGGTCTCCCTTGTTAATGCAAATTAACGAAGGGAACCAGACTCGTCTCGTGACAGCCCTATCCTACTGATTGACCCTCCCTCATTAAATTAGACACCAATAATACATGTGAACAATAATGGACACCAATAATGCATGCTGACTATCATGGCATTCCCTGCTGCATGGAACAATTACACTCCACAAGCACACATCACCGGGCATTCCGCGGCATTCTCAAGGAACTTCAAGAGCGAGATCTGTATTGGCGAGACACAGTTCATTTTAATTAGACTTCAGTTCATATTGCGGGTAGGCATTTCTGCGCTGTTACTCTGCCACGTTGACTTGATTTGGGGCCTTCTCATCTCTTCCCACCATCTGAAAATCAAATTTTGCTCCACTCAATTCATTTTTCACAGCCAGATCTAATTAGCATTTTTTTGCGTTATATTGAAGAATATATTTATGTGTATAACATTAGTTTTGCCAAACAAGTTTCTGAGCAATTTCGTAGCTGCATGGATTTCCTCACAAAACACATATCAAACACCAACACACAAGGACTCACAAGGCATACAAAATGTTGATGCAACAAGAACGCACTGTTGAAAGATGTAAGTTTTATTACGCTCCAAAATTTCAACGAACGAATCTTAATGAAGTGCTACAAAACAACACTGCAACCTTGTAATAATTTCAAAACGGAGCAGAACACAATTAAGTCATAAAACAAAACAATCTAGTCATTTATTCATTAAATTAAAATATTTCGTAACAAATAGGCTGGATGTTATACGACTGATGTTCTGATAAAATAATCAGTTAAATATGATAATGGGTTTAAAGTATGCCAATATATAATAAAAAGGAATATATTATGAAGAGTTCACAGAGCTATTCAATAAATCAATTTTCTGTTTAATTCATTTGAGGCAGTGGGTCTAGACATAAGTTGATCGAAACCTGGGCTTTCAATGGGTCACTTAAAATATTTTTTGCCGTGGAAATCTTAGTTAAACTGGCAGCAGTAGATCCAAAAAAGACTAGAAGCCCCATTCGTCCAAAATTGCTGACAGTTACCTGGAAGAGACGTTACTACAATCACTTAATTATTATTGAAGAGAATGAAGGGATATTTCTGTGATCAAGAGCAGCTGATCAAAGATACAAGATTCGTGAAATTAGATTTGCAGGACCATTTTAATCAAATGAAATTGAATAATGAGCGATGGTGAAAATCTTTAATTATAGTTCCGTAGGGGTTTATTTTTTCTCCTTTCATACAAAAATATATTAGAAATTTTAATAAACTGTGAATCAGCTTCGTTTTTTTTCACCGCCCATACCGAGTTTCATGCAGAAGTAGTACATGTACTTAAAAGTTCAATTCATATATATGCCACACAGCATAACCTTGAACTTTAATGCAAGCAAAATGCAATACTTCATACATAGATCTAATAATGCAAGTAGGAAAGGGCCAAAACTTTCCGAGACTTTTGAAAATGATGAAATCGAACCCGAAGACAATGTGAAAAACCTAGGTATTTAATTTGACAAAAACATGTCCTTCAAATCACACGCGGAAATGATATGCCACAAAATTAAGGGAACATTGACTTTTTTCATTGAATTAAGAGCACACTTCATAAATAGACTAGGTTATCGGTCATTCAGTCTTTAGTATTATGGTGTTTTGACTACTCACGTCTAGTCTGAGGAAGCATACTGCGGTATTTTAAAATGAATTGCGATAATGTATGAACGCTGCTGCCAGAGTTGTGCGTAAGGTAAATGGTAAAAAACAATCATGCAACCCCCTTGCAAAAAAAACTAGATTGGACCCCGATATCATAAAAATTCCTCATTCACAAAACCCGGCACGAGTTCTCCTGTCTCTACCTCCTTCAGAGTAGAGACGATATTTTTTAATTTTTTCTACCCACTATTGCCGAAAATATACTAAATCGGAGAAATAATGTCCTAGTTGACTACTGTTGACCGACGTGGGACAAAAAGCTCAATTTCAGGTGCTCTACCTACTATGGAGAAAGCTCCCGTAACGTATAAAAACTCTCGAACAGAGAAATAATTTTACTTGAACGTGTCACGCCATTTCGCATCTCTGCCACAGTTATTACAAACCTTAATATATAAAGTACTGATAGCCACTATCTCGTCGTTCGACATGGCTCAAACTGCAGAATGAAGAGACTACCCGTAAGCCTTGAAATTTCTCTCCGCTACTCTAAGGTAGAATTTTCGCTACACCGCTAGTCTTATTCTGAATTTTCTGAATGCTCAATTCAAGATTTTTTCAGTGCACGAGCTATATAGTTGTACATTTTTTGAAGCGACATAGGGTTTTTCATTGCATTGCAAAATACTGAAAACTCCGACTATTACACGTGTTCATTGAACGCTCTGCGATAAGTAAGCACTAAATTATAAATCTAGAATAAGACATGGGTTTAGTAAATTAAGTTGATTCTATGGCTCACTATGTAATAAAGAGATTTATCGTTAGACTTGCCCGCGTCATATGCTTTCGTCGTCCACAATATAAATAGATAAAAATGCACTAAAACTAGAGAATACACGGATGTCAATCGGAAGTAACTGTGAACAGGGCACTAGATGTTTTGGTTTGTAAAGTTTTAGCTGTTTTACTCTTTTCTGCATCACAAAACATAAGTAAAAATAAAAATGAATTTGTTCTAGTGTTTTAGAATCCTCAACAATTTACCTCACTTATCATACATTGTACATATCATCTGCAAGCATAGAAATTTATTCCACCGCAAATATTTGTTTATTAGTTTTAAGCACACTACGTACAACGCTTACAACGTACAACGCTTGTGTGAAATATTTAGACTAACCTATTTTTATTATTCGAAAATCATGATGTTATTAAATTTTCAAGCATTTTTATTTGAATGATTTGAAAGTTTTGTTTTACCACAAGCATGTGTGTCGTTAAGAGTAAGACATAAGAATATACTTTAAGATCTAACAGGTACCAATATTAGCAATGCGGTCCAAAGTTGCATCGGCTCCATCATCATTATGCTGTTAGCATGTCTACTTCAATTAGAGTACACTGAATTCCCACGGTCTGGTCTGTAAACCTTTTATTTTACAAGTCCCGTTATTTACCTCCACTCAACATACTCTCAACAACATTGGTCATCATGGCGCAATCGCTCAGGTTCATGTATCAACGATCGGAGGCTATGTCTTTCAAGGCACTTATGTTTTAGCGTCGCATCATTTTCCTTTTCGTCTGTCAGTAGATTGTTAAGGTTGTTTTCTTTTTCCTAAGTGATATCAAACTAAGAGAGTAAATTTTACTGCTTTGCTTTCAGTTGATTCATCCGTTTTTATAGGTATTAGAATAATCATATGATTGTAGTATTTGCACTAATTAAATTTAAGGACTTTTTGAATTAAGAAATTTTGAAATCCAAGGTACTGAACTTTTTGTTTCATTTTTGGAAAGTATTATAAAGTATTGATTTTTCTTTTTTATGTTTGAGCAAAACATTAGTTTCAAATGTACGAGATGTTAAATTTATTTTGTTTTGTGTGTTCAAACATTTACTTCCGCTCATTATATTTTCAATCACACCGGTCACTATCTAAGAATCGTTTAGCTTACGATTCAAGGTAAATGGAAACTAACTTTGTCCGTCAGGGCTTTCTTTGTCAGTATATCACGGTTCTCATTTGTGACCGGTTTTTATAAGTTTTTTAAACCTAGAGTAAAATATTTACAGAAGTATATTCTTTATTCAAGTTTCTATTTTTTCAACCACTCACATTGCTTTTTCATAATTCTCATGGCTTCTCTATCAATTCCGGACGTATATGTTAATGAATATTTCAAGTTTTTTTGGTTTTAATACTTTATATGTATGAATTTTTTAGGAAACCAAATGTTTTTTTTCTTTTTCTCCCTAATAACCAAGCAGCGCGTAAATGCAGACTATTCTAGACGCGTTATGGACTTCGCCTTGTTCAGGAGGGTGCTTGCTTGCAGTTGAGGCTGATGATAAAAAGAAACAGGAGGTATTTGGCTTCCATAAGCTGCACGGACGAATAACAACAACTACATGCAAATTTTCGTCCACATTTTCCAACCGCGGGCAGTTCTCTGGAACAACATTTCAAGCTGGAGGTCGTTGCGATTTTTACACAATTGCCGCCGTCGTAGCGGTACAGCCGGCAATGAAATATCTTCTGCTGACTTGGCTACTCTACGCGTTGTTATTTGCTCAAAACTGTCTAATTTTATTGAAAAAAATGAAGCTTGAGAATTATGACCGGAAAAAGTGCGTAGCGTAGCCAAGTCAACAGATGAACTTAGGCAGCCAACTGCAGTGCTATAATGGCCTAAATTGTTTAATTATCTGTCCTATGAACTAGAAGCCGCAATTCTGAAGCCAAAGACCTCAGTCACACACGCAGCTATTCGACCCAAACAAGCGTGCGAGGCATTAATGAGGCCAGAACGGTCGCGCCTGCCTTCTGCATGTTCGTAATGCGCGTGTTTTTGATTCAGTCATTGCTTCAGTTCGACCACTAGCGAAAATCAGAAAAAAAATTATTTTAATTCGCATATCACACAAACTAATGGCTGTGCTTCCGATTATTGTTACTGTTTACTCAGGCATGAAGTAGATTTTTACTCTCTGCTGACTAGAGCCACCCAGAAATCGTGAGTTTGACGCGTAATAGTAGGCACATTCCAGTCTCGGAAGTGTTTTATCTGCATTGCTAATAAGAACTGAATACATTACATTTAAAACAAGTGTAGCAATTCATAGATTCACATCGAAGATTTCCATAAAACAAATGAGTTCCAAAAACCTTTCTTTCGTTTTTCAGCACAAATAAGTTTTTTGCGTTCCAGCTCAAACTTAAAGATTGGAGAATTTCACTTCAATTAAGACAGCATTAAAATGCAAAACGAGAAAACGCAGCGAACATCATTGGAGACATATCACAGAAATAACTATACATAAAAAAACATTTCAAGGAGTAAGTAATAGATCATAAACATTTTCTAGCGCACGCTTCAAAATTCTCTCGTGTAGCGTGGAAGCGCTCAATCACCGTCATGGCCGCGGCACTGGCTGGCTCAGAACACGGAGTTCGCTCTTGACACTTGGCTGTGACACGGGCTGCTTCCCAGCGTGTGGCTGTTGGTAGAATGTCCGCGTACAGAGAGCAACATTAGCGAGAGCTAACATAGAAAAGAAAGCTCAAGGACTTAATTCACTTACTGGCGTTGCGTGGGAAAACAATTGGATTCCAAACAATGATAGAGTAACGACAAGCTTTACAAACGCTGGCTTTTAACAGTCATCTATAATTGTGAGCGGTTGCGCTGGCAGAATGACAGCTGGAAGTTTTTATTCGATGAAATGCAAAAAACGTGAGGCAAAAACATTATTGTTCAGAGAATATATACGAACGGAGAATGCCTAACAACGCTCAGAATTCACAATAATGTGCAGCATTAACACAAATTTAGCAGTACCAAAAAATAAAAGAAAATGAACTTTATGTACAAGCAAACGATCTTGAAAATAACGAAGCGATGCATAACTATTTCCCTTCACAATTACCAGAACAATTACATACTGAACAGAAGAGTTACATTACGCTTCTCAGTTGTTTATTTTCTATTCTAATCAAACATGTCCTCACATTGACCTGGTCGTTCGCGTATTCATCTCCGCCAAAATTAAGCATGGTTTTGAGATCAACTAGCATCGAAGAATATTTTAATCTAATATGCTTCTAAATATTTGTTACGTATATAATTTATGGTGTCCGAAAGCGCAGAAAATTCATATCTGTCTTGTGAATACAATGGTTAAAATAGAATGAATCGCCTTAATGCTGAGTTTTTGTTCGCAGTTTTCATTGAATGAAAGTTTGTGTTGCCATGAAGAAACACAACATGTCTCCTGTTGGCGTGTACGAAGACTTTTGACGAAAATTTCATGCTCACTTTACAGCAACAGAGAGTACAATTCTATTATCCCGATCTAACGAGTATAGGGTCAGATTATGGTTTAAATATTCGAGGCATATACGTTCGAGATAATCCTAGCATAAAAATGACTCAACGACTCCACCAATATGCACTATGTAAATTTGTTTAATTCTGATGAAATAATAACTGGTGATTGTTGTTTCTAAACAAACGATTTCAGGCTTGAGTAAGACGCAGTAAGTTTAAAATGCAAATAATATATTGCTCTTACTGAACAAAAATTACTCATGACCCAACCCAATAAAATTTCAGAGGGGCAAGTTTATTTCCTAATTATTATGCACGAGCAAAGTTGAGAGAATAACACTAACAATGATGCAATCTGAAATTTTAAAGGCAACTGCACAGGCTTGACCGCTGCTACCAAAAGCTATACTGTATGCTGTTTTGTTCTAACTGATTAGTCAAGAAGTCCGATCGGTTTGAGAAATGTGTTGGGTTTTTGATATACTACTGGATTTTTTGTCCAACCTCATGGTGATCTGTTAGGTCAACGATATTTCAATTTGAGACGGTGACGGCCAGGCATTCTTGGCCGTCAACATCGGCAGTGCACCTCACGGATCTGGTGTTGGAGGCTAAAAAACACCAAGGTTGTTCAAGGCAAAACATTCCTCGATACTCCGTCGTTGTTAGAGTATTGAATGAAAGCATATTCAAGCATTAACCCGAACACGTTTTACAATTAATTAAATAATTTGTTTAGATTGGTTATTCTGAAATTAATGGTACAAATTTCGACAGAAGGTCGTTAAACCCAAAATATCGAATGTTTTCGCGGGTGAAAATTCCAAGAATCATCGTATTGAATAAATCGAATCGGAAAGATTATAGGTCACTAAGAAAACTTCTTGCTCTCTGCATTGTCTTAGACCCGCGTATTATGTCAATATTAATTTCTTTACAGAAACTTTACCATCAGTGAACACTTCAAAATAGCTCCGACAACAGAAATCACTCAATATTTAGAAAACATAGAAATGGATCGCCCTAAAAGAATACATAGTTGACGCTGCATGACTCATTACGGGCATCCCACGAGTGTTTTTATCAAGTTTAGGAATCGCTTTCGTGTTGGTACGAGACCTGCATTGACGCAACGGAGGGAAATTTAAAGCGCAAATTGTAACCCTAATTTTGTAGTGAAGGTCATAAAATTTATATTAAATCACCTACGCCTCTGGGGACTGCCCCGCCCACCATAGTTAAAGGTAAACTCAACTTGACTTTGAGATTCAATACCTCGAAAACGATGAAAGTTTGGATTTTTACTTATTCATTAAAATTTGCTCCTCCGGGTTTTCATTCGTCCGTCAAAGTTTTCACCTTAAATGTTCAAACACCTTTACACTTACAATTTGCTCATATTTGAAGGACAGTAAACGCTACAAAAAAAGACTACGACTAGACCCAGGGAGCAGTTGCATCTGTGAACATTCACTATTTAGTGCTACCGTAATAGTTACAATTTTTTTTCAATAAAAGATTCTTACACGGTAAAGGCACAGATTGTAAACGCAAAACATTTACCTTCACCGTTAACTTTTATAATGTGAAATTCCATGCATACTTATTTTGCCCGTCAACATTGCTCAAAAGGGTTAATAAAAGTCGGTCAGAGAGGTGATCAGCTCATGTCTTTGAAATTTTGACATATTCCTGCGTTAATTCTGAAATCTAAGATTGCAATTCGATGTGGTGATTGTTAACATCATGCTTGTGTCCAATGGAACAATGTACTCTTTGGGCAAAAAAAGGCAGTTTAGTCTCCTTTACTCAAAAATTTTTCACCTCATGACCAATTTCTTTTTGTTAAAAAAATATGATGCAATATAGAATAGATATGATGTAGAAAGAGAAACACAATGCTACAAAACAAACATGATGTAGGAATGATGCAAGGCAATAGGAGTCGAGGAGGTTTGACAGCTCTACCAAAGCTCCTTGACTAAAGTGACCACGTGAGTCCACCATTTTCGAGCTGAATATATATTTTGCCTGTGTGTAATCATTTTCGCTGTAACTGTTTGACAAAATTGATTACTTCATCACGTGATTTATTACGAAGAAATTTACTCAACATTTTTTACTGGAAGACTGTAAACCGTTAAAATGTACTACCTATGAAGTCAATGAAGCGCAACGTTTCGATGTACAAATATATTCATCAGGCTGAAAATATACAGAAAAATTTATTAGTCACATTGGTAAAATGCAAATCTAATTCTCAAGCTATATGAGACTAGTATGAGAGATACAATCACCGCGCAAAAATGTTTTATAAATGACTAGATATAAAGTTTGTGCAACAAAAATATGTATACATAAGATCAAGTACAGTAATAGTATTGCACACTATAGATGTTCATTGGACAAGCGATAGGGGCGAAATGACCGGACGAGCAGTTGCCTCATGCAGACTTCTAAGCTGCGGTTTTAGTAAATAATTTTAGAACAAAAATGTCATTAGTATTTTCGTTGAGAACAGGTTTAAGTTTATGGATGTGTAACGCTTCTATAATTTGAATATGTGTGCTCTTTTTTAATGCATCTATAGTGTGCAATACTATCTAACATCTAACATCTATAGTGTGCAATACTATTACTGTACCTGATTTCGTGTATACATATTTTTGTTGTACAAACTTTATATCTAGTCATTTATAAAACATTTTTGTGCTGGGATTTCATCTCTCATACTAGTTTCATATAGCTTAAGAATTAGATTTGCATTTTACCAATGTGACTGATCAATTTTTCTGTACATTTTCAGCCTGATGATGATGTTTGTACATCGAAACGTTGCGTTTTATGGACTTCATAGTTAGTACATTTTAACGATTGTCAGTCTTCCAATAAAAAATGTTGAGTGAATTTCTTCGTAATTTATCACGTGATGAACTTCAACTGTTTCGTAAAGTTGAGAAATTAGAAAAGAAAATTAATTCCTTCTTAATCGACGACTTTCTACTCAAAATAAAGAAAAGGACGCGATTTCCACTCCGCTACTGATCGAGTCCTAATGAAGAATGTTGAGTGATAAGAATTCACTTCTACTATGTCGATATTCTTTTCTTCACGTTGCAGTATAAAACAGTAGTTAAAACAAGATTTAATGCACTGTAACCACAAAAAAAAAATGTATTCACGCCTTAGCGCAAAATTAATATGCTCTACAAAGCGCAATTTTGGGTGTTGTCTACGCAATCAGTGCGCCATATTTCCTCCGTCTTCGAACAAGGTCGTGTATTCTATACGTATTTTTACGTTTGCGCTGAGATCGATAATATAATATAGAAATAATCCCCCATGTTCGAGATCCATACAGTCTCTCTATAAAGTGACACGTAGCCTTGTCAATGTTGCCGATGCAATTGCAGATTTTTTCAAGCAAATTAGTGATTTGGATGAATGAACATTCGTTCAGCTCAAAAAAAATACCAAATCGTTCATTTTTCAATGGTATTTTCTACGATTTACTCTGTACGCATGAGCCAGGAGTTGTCCACCCAGAGATCTATTTTAAATTTGAACGTATTTTAGAGGTAGAGAACTAAAATCTAATCAAAAATTTCCTCACGTACAATGGCGCTGTTGTAGTAGCAATACTTCGATACGACCATTATTGATAATATCCCCAAAGTGACTAGGTGGTGACTGACTGGTAGGAACCTTATATTTTGTCCTTGCATGAATTAGCACACGAAGCGAGAAAAGTCCTTCGTGAAGTTACCACACGAGTATAAACTTCAGCTGAGCGTCACCTTCTTATTTGAGTCAGAGTGAGCTCATTGGACTCATCTATGGGCCTGAGGACACTGAAATGTTAGGCTGTATTTAAAAAATCACATCCAAAAGAAATCTAATACAAATTAATAAACTCAAAACTTCATGTTTTATGACGTTTGATATTATGTGGGACTACTCATTGGAGAAGAAAACTTAATTTCAAGGAAGAACATCCACTCAGAAAAAACCTTCTGTCTTTCGAATGACTTTCTTTCGTTCTTTTTCAGCTACAATAACCTAAAATTTATTTGAAGATAGGATTGAATAACATGAGTTCACTTCGGTAAGTAGTCATCGTTTCGTCACGAATAAAACCTGCAAAGGGACAAATATTTCACTATATACAGTATCTTAAAACTAGATCATTCCACTGTTTTCTAGAGTCGCTGCATGAGTTTAATCATTAGTATACCGTTTAAAAAAATTAAATTTCTGTTCGAAAGCATGAAGATGTGCGAAGACATTGACAACCTTGCACTGCATTTTGAAGTTCGTCATTGCCAGCAAAGTGTTGTGACCAAACTATTTAGCCTATTTTTCACGTATCACTTCTCCCACAGCCGCACTTGGCGTCGAGAGATTTTCAATCGATCACTCACTTGAAAAGAAATTTGCGTCGCAGCACATCGGTGGCGACGAAAAATTTTAAATTACAATGAAACATTGACGATGAGCTCATTCTGCTAAATCTCATCATGTATGAATTTGTAAATTGGTACCTGGGAAAACCCTTATAGGTTATTTTATATTTATTTCATCAAATGCATAATTCTCAATAAGTTTTTCATTTATCGCGACACGAAGCTTACATTTTCGAACTACGTCCACAAAAAATCACTTCGATTTCTAATGATTTTCTTAATGAAAACCAATGAAATGGAGAAGTCTCAGCGAAATGGAGGAGTCTCAGCGACAGTTGAAAAAATATTGTTTCTATCAGGTGTATAATTTTCTCCAACTGAATGCTCACGAATTTCCGGTCTATCCGAAGGCAATCTCTTTTCGACGACAACGAAAAAAATTAGTTTTAATGGCTCCCGTCCTGATGTTAAAAACTAGAATCTAACCCATCAAATACCGTAATTCCGTCTGAAAAAATGTGTGACTCTAATACTAAATTATTCCACCGTCATCGGAATACCGACTGCCGTGGTGTCGCTCACGAGTTCGTGTAATTGCAAGAAGCGTCAATGACTCAACTTAGGAGCATCTCTCTATTTAGCAGCATGTGAGACAAACTTCTAGAAATTGTATTTCAGTAAGCAATTCCTGTGGTTCAAAATGCAATTGCAGACAGTCGAAGTTACGACACACGTGCACCTGGGCTTCGAGCGACTCATAAAACGAGAGTTCACTATGTAGCTCTGAGGATTGAGTCGAGCAACGAGTTTACTGAAGAGTGAGTTAAACGTCTATCTCATTGATGTCAGAGTCAAACTTCGATCTCATTGAAGTCATACGTCCGTCTCATTGAAGGAAAAGTATTTACGTTCTATAGAGTTCAAGTCTGATCTGCAGCAAGATGCCATTACCACACTCCTGCTTCTTTTTAAAATTGTTTTACAGGAACCTAAAAATAGCAAAATTAAAAAGCGTAAGCATGTTCAACAAAAATACGGAAGTTTAAGGTGACGAAGAAGTAATATTAAAATGATATTTGTTCTCTAACTATGAAAACTCTTTAAAAGCAAATCTATGCATCTGGTTAGAATTTACGCACAATAAACTTCTCGATAGTTCCAGTATAATGTGATGTGATGCAGTTTCATACGGTGGAATTCACATTTGTCGGGCTTAGAAGAAGAATCGACATGGAACCTAGGTTACAAGATTTCGATCATTTAGCGAAGTAATATTGACATTATCATAAAGTTTTGATAGATACACAAAAACAAAATTTTCAAATTGAATTTTTCCGAGACCGTGAAAAATTTCAAGTCTCGGCGCCGCTCTATGAGCTCTTTTTATTTGTCGCTTAAAAATTAAGTTCCACCAATTTCTTCATTTAATTTAGCTCCAAAGATAATGTCTACTATAAAGGATTCACGCATAGTCAAAACAAGACTTAAAAATTATGAATTTCGACATGAATTGAAATACTTCCCATGAATTTCAATCCTAAAATGAGTTTATCACATCATTCAAGCCTGTGAGTCAGTGACCTTCGAGGAGGAGGAATTCAGCTGCAGGAGCCGGACTCCTCAGCCGCTGCGCCGGAAATAAGTTCAGGCGCTACAGGAATTCTAACAAAAACTGCAGGACATCGTATTTGCGTGGTCTGTTTTCCCCGTGACTCATCAGCGAGTCTTAGAATTTGATCGTGAATAAGACATCCTAATCCTTTGCAGCAGAACATGAGCATATTAAAAATAGGCATATATGTTCTGCTGTTGAACTTATGAATATTTGTGAATGGGAGAGACATCAACGTAGCGGTGCTTCAATGCTGATATAGGTGCTCCGTGCTGTTCAGTGTGTGCTGCGCTATTCAGTGTGTTCCGTGCTGTTCAGTGTGTGCCGCGCTATTCAGTGTGTGGCGTGCTGTTCAGAGAGTACCATGCTGTTCAGAGTGTACCGTGCGGTTCAGTGTGTGCCGAGCTATTCAGTGTGTGCCGCGCTGTTCAGTGTGTGCAGTGCAGCACGGGCGGAAATTAATACAAAAAATCGTCAGGTGTTGGGACGACAGGAAACGCACGCTGCCGCCGCCGCTACTGGTCGCTCGGCAGGCGGACGGGTGGGTGGCAACGGGTGGGTGGCAACGAGTGGGTGGCAACGGGGAGGGTCAATGTGTGGGTGGCAACGGTTGATGCAGATACTAGTGGCAACAGATGGATAATAGAAATGTCTCTTACAGGAGAATAAAAGAACATTGGGCACCACCCGTTGCAGTGACAACTGTCGGTGGATGTTGATGAAATTGCAGTGGTCTGTGGTGGTCGGAGTGGCAACTGCATCCCTAGTACGGTGTGACAGACAGGCGTTGACATCGCAGTTGATCGGTCTTTGTGACACCTGCATGTACTGCGTCTGGAGTGCCGGAATTTAAGCACATCTCATGTACTGAACGAGGAAAAAAGATGAATGAAGGACAAAGAACCGTATTGCAAGTTGACGTGTCTCTTGTTATTCAAGAGGAAAAGTTTTGCTCACCAAAATGGTGTGCAATGAGATAAGACCTGTGAGAGGGTAATTTTCTACAGAACTCTCTACCAAGAAGGAGCAGATGTTCATCTTTATTGCGAGGAACGCAGTGGAATCGAATGCCTCTCTGCAAGTTGTCGTGATCGCTAGATCCATAAAAAATGCAGTCATAACGTAAATGTATTAAGTGGAGCATTTAGTGATACAGGAGAGATGTCTCAGAAACTTGGGGTAGTTCGCAGTTTTGTGGCAGTCACTTATGATGCACGCGTGGAGAAGTGA
This sequence comes from Morinoia aosen, assembly GCA_030386875.1. Classification (NCBI taxonomy): domain Eukaryota; kingdom Metazoa; phylum Arthropoda; class Malacostraca; order Amphipoda; family Talitridae; genus Morinoia; species Morinoia aosen. Next base: position 16,263,510 of record CM059575.1, on the reverse strand, counting down.
TACAGCGCTAGCTAAAATTTTGGTGTGGGTCATGCACGCTTATTTTTGGGGTTGTAAAGCGTTTGACGGTCTGACTGTGATTTGTAGCGCAGCCGTTTGAGGTAAAATAAAAGTAATTGATGGGCATCGAAGCGAAGAACCTGGTAGTTAAAGAGCTACATGACAGGCTCTGGGGCTTATGGTGAAAAAGTAATGATCAGAGGAGTGGAGGATAGGGTGGGATAGCTGGTGGTTCGAGTAACTTGCAGGAAACAGGGGGCAGTGTCACAAAAACTATTCTAGTGCAGAAGAAGAGACGAACATCAAGTAAGAAAAACGATAATTCTTGACGGTTATGTTCAATGGAGCGACGACTGTCGGCATACAACTGGCAGAATGTGGCAGTCACGAGAGAGACAAATAAACAACAACGGAGAGGGAGCACGTGAGGAGCAAAGCAGCGCTGGACCATGGATGTCATGAAGTCGGTTTATCGATTAGACAATATCAGCATACTGACTTACACTTTTTAACTGAAACCTCCCGATGAAAGCTGACAAATTATAAAATCAAACTGATCCATTGTGATTTATTTTGAAAACGACTACTTGGAAGTAGGTGTACGTTAATCAGTTTTTCTTCATTCCAGGTATACTGCACGAAAGCTATTTTATAAGTAACTCTCTACATAACTAACATAGAAGGGCACACCTTGGTTTGAGATTTAGAGCAGGAGTCGTTTGTGTTCGACTACGCCGAAAGCTTTAGAGGAATCTCAAGTAAACTTAAGAGAGTTTAATATTTGCATCAATGTTACCGCACATTTTCCCCGTAGCATGTAGTACTCTACTGAATATGACGGAAAAAATGTACAGATGCATTGATTAAAATTAATTCAACTCAATGTTACATACTTGAGATTTCTGGATCTCATATATTTATGGCATAACGAGAAGCTTATTGAATACTGAACGCTAATACATTATATCCGATTACTCCTGTATTTTTCAACAGGCAAAGATTGAACGTATCCTTGATGAAACGACTGGACTTAACCCTCATTTGATACAACAGACAGGAAATAAAGCCTATTTTTAATTCCCAATTTTCAATTTGCTTGAGACAGCGGTCGTAAACATTTCAATACTGATTTTCGTGTAAACCTGTGAAAATAAATAATTGAAATTTATACATGAGCCTAAGGGGCTTTGGAAATTACTTTTGCAGTCCAAACTTCTACGCTGTACTATTTGTTTAATGATATCTAACTAGCTCGTTTTGAAATTTTTTGGCGTTAATAATTCGCAGTGGAAGTGATCTTGGATTTCGTCTGTTACTTTTTCCGAATGATATTTCCATGATGTGTGAATTGATTTTGTCACTTACTGTCCAGTCTATTCCGTTGTATTCATCCACTAGATTTTTTTTTCTTGTTTGCTGCTATGGTCCTTCGTCATGCGTTTTCAACCAGGACTTTTCCCCTAACGTATGGTGTTCCCTCACTTAGTGCTGGGTGTTACAAAATTATTGAACCACAAATCAATGGACACCGTAATTGTCTCTGGGCTGTTAGCAAGATCGCGCTACTGGATAGTTAGTAGACAAATTAGAAAGAAAAATCGTGTAGCAGTCGACAAGAATGTTTGTTGAAGGACACAAAAAGTTGGAAAATTAAATCAAACTGTACAAAAGAATTTTGATAAGTTCACGTTATCGATGTGCAGAAGTCAACCCACCTCTCAGGCACACATTTTGTTTAAGGTTTAAGAAAGTTTCTCGTAATAAACTTAACAGTGTGAAATTGCACGCATACTGTACAGTAGTACTGAAAATTTATGCATAGTATCTTTAAACTCATATAGCAGTATTCTCTGACCCCTTAAGTTCTCCGCCGCTTCGGCCGCTATTTGATATCTAATTCACGACTGTTTTGGAGAATCATTAAATCTAGTCTTCCCAAAGCTGCCCAGACTCATAAACTCTTTTGAGGAGTTGTTTCCTATCCAGGATACCCTATTATTGACATTTGAGGCTCTATTCCACGAGCTGCCTTGTACTTCAAGGTATGGGACTTGGTCCTATGGACACCGCCTAGGGATTTCCCTAAATCGAAAAACTAATGCTTCATGTGGGAAGCTAACGTAATGTAAACTGAATTTTGGCCTTTTTGTTCCCAAGTATAAGCAGAACCTGACTTCTTGCAAACTTCTTGAATCAGTGACAAATTAGTCATAGAGTGACTTGAACTCCTAGTCGTATTTTAAATGAAAACTAATTCCACTTATTCATCTAATAATGCGAGTACTCATTTGTCAGTCATTGTTCAATTACAAAAAATGAAGTTGGTGATTCAAATTTTTTTTCGCCCACTACAAAACAATAAATATAACATAAAATTTATAATACAATAGGATAATAACATTTTATACAACTAAGTCTCGTATTTAGATTTGAACTCTCTTATTCTGATGATAGATTAAAAATAAGGGATTTCTACTCCAAGGAGAACATCACTCTCAAATTCTACGTAAATATCCGTGCCCCTTTTGTTCTTGCTTAGCGTATAAATTGCATCAACCGCAAAAAAAAAGTAATTCAACTTGGTAAGATTTCGTTTCATAGATTTTGTTTCAGTTTTTCTTGAAGCCTTGCTAAAATTGCCCATGAAATTATCAAATTGTTTCCCCTTACGTCATGATAAGGATATTTTCTAACATGACTCACCTGGATATTAGCCGCTGAGGAAAATTTACGAAGTTTCAACAAAAAACACTCAGTACTTCGACGCGTAGGTATCCTGGGAGATTCGTGATGTTTTTCTTTAATTAGAGCCTCCTCTCAATGAGTGATGGCTTTTTTGGCTCTTGAAAAGAACTTTAATCATACGGGCGAAAAACCCTTCTGGCCTTTTTCAGCGCACCAATGGCATTTATTGATCCGTTCAACAAAACGCAGCCTTGTGAGTGCACACAATAATTTTGATGACTCCTTTTACGATAATCCCAACCATCAGCTGTAATTTTATTTTAATTGAACATCGTTCATGACTGTTGTAAATGATTGACTGAGTTCATGAAAAAAATGATCGAGCAACTTCCAGTCAGCCTCTTCAGTGACCGCGGCAGCACACACCTCACTCAGTCGTAACTTCTCCTCAACTGACGACGATCGCCAAGTGCGGTTTCCACACCTGCTTCCAGCGGAGCGGCAGGTTACTTTCGAGGACACGGTAACGAAGTATTCATGCTTCGCAAATAAAATTTCATTTGTGATAATACTGGCCGATGAGGGCAGATAATGGGGAAACATTGTATCGTAGTTCGCCCTGATGAGAGATTTAGCGTTGGATAAACTCATCTCTCCCACCCACCTCGGAATGGAAGCCCGCCCTGAAGCCGTTTCCTCTTAGGCAAATTTACGAGTGTCGCAATCACTTTGAATCAACCCACTAAATTCTTCCTAAAATTATTATATTTGGTCTGAAAATTCAAGATTTAAGGTAAAAAAGTTCATGTAGATTGCAGAAACTAATTAATTAGTTTGGGCATATTTTTTAACTATTATTACAAAATTGGGCATTCAAGTCGAAAATTTTTCCCATGATGGGTTACAGCACTTAATTTAAACTTTTTACTGCACGATTCAGAACTCTAGATGACTTACCTTAGATTGGGCTGGAGTAGGCGAGTGACACACAGCAGCGCGGGAGCAGCAACGCCAGCACATTTGTGCGTGCGCGTCTTCGCCGCACGAGTTCCTCCGTGTGGAGGAAGTTGTTCATCTCCCCTACGCCGGGGGACGGCCAAGGGATGGCCGGCTGGTGTGGTGTGGGGGAGCGGCGGTCACTCAAGTCACCGCACGCGTTACAAGCTGCACTCCACTCTAGCCATATCACGCTAGCCATCATGGGCAACATTTTCAAGCAATTTGTGTCTCAGTCGCAGTGTATAGCTCGCAACGTAAGTTCTTCAAAGTTAACTTAAATGTTGACACTGAAAGTGATCTCACTACGACGAAGTACATATATTGTTTGGAAATCTACAGTTTCGAACAAATATGTTTGCTGCAAGGCGAAGCAAACTAGATGATATTAACTATTCTTGAAATTAACTAAGTAGGTAACTAATAAATCATGAAACTTTGGCACCGATAATTTTAAAATCGCTAACTGATAGAGCATTGACTTGCAAAATTAGAAGGTATACTCAAACCTTGAATAAGAAATGCCCTTAGAATGAAGAATGTGGCAGCAGGCACACTGCAAATGACTCACATTACAACTATTCGGAGAGTAATGTGAACTTAGCCTCAAAAAATTGAAGTCTTAAGCTCATTTTCTGAGTACATTGGTTGAGTTGGGGTGAATTTGTTGGTATTGTTTCGAGCTCATAAGTTAGAGATCATTAATATTTCTCGAGAATCCTGCGGGTGCAACTGGACAGCTGCTCATATCAAACGACGTGGAACACCTTAACACGTTAACTGCGATGGGTTAAACTGAAGTTCTATATTCAATTCAAATTGAAGGTTAATTGTGGTAATCAACTTTGAAAATAGCAAACATTAACTGGATGGGGCATTTATTTAGCTTTCATTAAGTATTAATAAACAATGAGTTAGTTTCTGCAGGTGGGCCAGCAGCAGCACTATGAAATTCACTTACGTGACCACCGGTGGGTCACTTCGCAGGAAATTTGTTTCGCATTTACACTAGCATCAATTATGATGAAATATTAGATAATGAAGCTCATGAAAAGAGCGCCACAATGTTATTTTTGGAATCCAAAACGCCAAAAGTAGTAATCTAAGAATGAGGATAGAATCGACATTATTTCCGGCGTTGAAGTCAGACTCAAATCGTGTTGAACATAAACATAAAAGCTGGGTGATTTAAAAGCTGCAACGAAAAATTTGGTACTGAAATTATGAACAAGGATATCAGAAAAATTTGAAAACGACAGATAAATATTCCAAAAAATGTCTAGTTCTGAAAATTTAATACTTTTCAGGCATTCTTGTAGAATGAAATGAGACGGCGCAAGCAGATTTAAACAAACAAACAACGGCATCTACGGGTGCTTTATTTACAATTCAAGCCTGATACATATCACCTTGTACATTGGATTTTCAAATGCCTTATAACTAACACCAGGACGCCATGACACTTTCCCCCGGCAACGACCGGTACCCATTTAAGACACCTGGGTAGAGTGAGGTATTGTGCATGGAATTTTTCCCCTATACCCAACAGAGAAAATCGCCATCCGGCGTCGGGATTCGAACCCTAGATGCCCTAGAACCCTAAAAACTGCAGAGTGCGTACAGTGGTTTGTGGAATACCGGCCCTGGCTTTGAATGAAGTTCGCTTGCATTAACTCGAATGCGAATAAGAAAGAGAAAAAACTACATTTTCTAAAGTGGAGCAAATTTTATGGGGTTCGCTTCGAGGACATCACAGATTCCTTCTAAAACGCATTCAGTGCTGGGCAAAAAAATTTGAGAAAAAGCTTGCAACTTATGATAGAAACCAGTACATCTCCAAATAACTGATGAAAAAAATCAACACACTGGCTGTTGAAAATTTCTAAACATAAAGACTCTTTAATTTAATTGAAGGAAATGCTACAATAGATACACTAATATCAATGATAGTGATTAAAGCAAATGAGGGCAAAATAGTAAAAATACACTCTCTCAGTTAACTAACAGTAAAAAAAACAAAAAATAAAAACCTAACAACTCTTCTGACAAACGAAAAAGGAAACGTTGGAACTTTGAACTGAGGCGCTTTGAAAAACGCAGGCTTGTATTCAAAGATGCATGAACACCAATGCTATATATATTAGTTAAATCAAACAAATCACTAGTACAGTGACTGAGAAGCTGTCTTTGATATATTGAAGGCTAATACTATCATGTTCGACTGCCTTTGTGTTTTTCAATAAGTTGAAATTCTTAACTCTGGTAAATTGACAAGACGTGGTCTCCACCTGACACCAGCCCATGCAGATGCAGTAGGGTACGGATTTTCAACTAAAGTTTAATTTGAATTTGTTTTTCACACTTCATTGAAGACTTGAGCACCTACTGTAGAAAAGCATGTGTTGAAATCTGTGGCTCTTTGTCTGTGTTTGTTTTGCTTCTGTGATTTACTTCCTTATAATGTTTACCTGCTTCTTTTATCTTTGTTTAAAGTACTGTTTGATCTCTCTTTTTTCTGTACTGAGCGTAAGTTTTCTTTATTTTTCTCAGCTCTTTAATTAATTAAAATTCTCCGGAAGGGGGACGCTGTCCTTAATTAATTTCGACAGTAATAGAAACGCCGAGCTTTGGCTTAGTCTTTTTCGTGATGTAAAGTGCGCATTCATTTAGAACTGACGTAAAAATTTTCATTTAAGATTGAAACTTGCATGTATGTCAACATCATCAGATAGCACTATGTCCTAAAATTATGTGGACCTGTTTGTAGTTTTTCATGAAATCATTCCGCTGAATAGCTACTTTTTATCCGTTGAGTCAATTAACTATAATTTCTTTTTTTTCTTTGCGATTTCAATTTGACATTTTATAGAGTAGTGATCAGAAACAGAGGGTGATATTGCGTCAAAGAGCTTTACAGAAAGAGTATTTCTGATTGCCAGATCAAGGAGAGTTTTAAAGACTCTAGTAACACGAGTTGGTTCTTTGACCATTTGGGATAGGTTTAGTTTGTACAATAGTTTACTTAGCTGATAGTTTTTATTAGTCATGTGAACGGAAAATTCTCCGAAAGAAAAGAATGATGTTTTTGCCGCTAGAATTTCTTTGAAAGTTTTCTCCATGAACTCTACCGTTGGATGTAGTGTAATGACTGCCGACGATGATGGATTTATGTTTATTTATTTGTACTTTTAGTCAAACCGTTTCTATACTTTCATAAACTTCATTTGCATGGAGTAAAGAAATTGAGTACATTTCTTTCATGAAAATACAAGACTCACTGCCTCGGCTGTTTTTAACGCCATCATAGCGGTAAAATACGTAATCGAGAATATTATTGAACGAACATTGGGTTAATGAATTTAACCATGTTTTGGAAACGCAAAAAATAATAATTCGTTTAGTAACCAACATTAATCTGATCTCATTCAATTAATCATATAGACTGTGAGCATTGATATGTTTCATTTTGGTATTATTTTCATTATGGCGATTATTAGAAGCAGCAAAGGTGCATTTTGTGAGGAACGTTTCATGGATTCATTAATCTTGTCAGTATTGCCTAGGGTGCAAGGTTTAGCGTCTGCTATGTTTAGAAATCCTCTATGTAACTGGGCAACAGTATTTTGTCAAGATGATGTGACTCCAGTCTTATTTCTGCCTTGTGCAACGAGGGCACTAGGGTGGTTGTTTTCTCAATGAATCATTAGTGGAAGGTTATTAGTTGATAACTCTGGTGACGGATCGATTACTGTCATCCAAACCCCATTCTCTTTATCATCGAAGAATAGAATACTTCCTGTCACATTTGATATGATTTGCGGTATGAGACCTCCGGCAGCATGATGAAAATGTTCGTCGTCAATGTATTCATTTATTAGTTCAGGTATGTCGTCTCTGTTTTTTTAATAAACTTAGCGTATATGCTTGCGTTTGCTATGATCTCTTTTTTGATTGCGGTTTTTGAGTTGGTTTTAAGGCCACACAACCAATATTCCAACATTTTGAAGTTGGTTTGTGGTAAGCTGATGAGCTACTGCATGAAGGCGGCAGTATCCGTCGGCTTTGATGGGAAACGACTCTATTTTCAATGATCGTTTTATATCATTTATACTCATGCGTGCATAAATGGGGCATGAGACCCTTTCTGTTCGATTTTTTTTAAGTATTAGGAGGTCCAGACGTGGATAGGAATGGTCGTTTTCCTGACTTTGAATGGGCTGGCTGTGACAATTTCTGGTAGAGAAATCGACTGAGAAGGGAGAAAGAAGAGCACCAACTTATGTCATTTCTATTTTTTAGAGAGGATTGCATTTGCGGTTGGATGGAGAATGTAAACACCAAAACCTCAACTATAGTAAAAACCATCAAGACACCCTCTTCGAAAACAGCTACCCAGTGAGAAGTTCTCACAGGTATGTCTAGAGATGGAAAGACAGCACAAAATTTTACGAGTCAGGACATGAGGACCCTGAAAGTGAATAAAAGCCACAACAGGGCCAACACTGTTGAGTTTCAGCGACGACCAAACAAAGTCGTGAATGTTTTTCATCGCTTAAAAATGTTGGTGGTAAAACATGTGTAACAAATGAAAAGTACCATGAATTAATTATTCATATTTTAGAGCACAGTATTTCTTTTGATATCCATTCATTATTTGTCGTGTGATATACAGTAAAACGCGGTAAAAGGATCAGAAAATTTGCCACTATAGCGTGGTGTAAGGAAATGTCAAACTTCATATTCTGAGGACCATGAAACGTTGTAAAGGGAACAGTGAATTTTATTCAAACCAAAGGGTGAAAATTACCAACTGTTCACGAAAAACTCATTTGCGTTGACATTCAATCAGGAAAATTTATGAAGAAATTTAGTAAAGTGGGGTTAATGGATGTCGATACCGTCGTGCGGTTGACGTGAGGGTTCGTGGAAAAAGGGGCTGTCTTCTGTGCAGCTACCTTTTTCCGGGGCGCTAGCTTTTCTTCGCAGCTGCCCTTCCTGAGGTTCGTGTGGGTACCGCCTACGCCGTAATCAGTCCGCTAGGGCAACAAAAGTAAATTCTGTTAGTGCCGAACTACGGCGGTACCGTTGTGTGTGTGTGGGGGGGGGTGAGGTCTGTGTGGGTACCACCTGCGCCGTATTAAGTCCGCTAGGGCAACAGAAGTAAATTCTGTTTTGTGCCGAACTACGGTGGTACCGCTAGAGTGAAGTGTGTGTGGGTACCGCCTACGCCGTATTCAGAACGCTAGGGCAACAGAAGTAAATTCTGTTCGTGCTGAACTACGGCGGTACCGTTAGGACGCTGAGCAACTGTCTGCGCCGTATGAGACCGCTAGGGCAACAGAAGTGAACTGTTAGTGCCGAACTGCGACAGTGTTTTCCTAATCGACAAACTATGCGAAATAGTTCGTCCTTCCGAGGTGGCTCCTTAAACCCCTTATTAGGCGAGATGTCGTACGAGACCGTGGAGGGACTATATATGGAGGGAGCATAGCCGTCGGTGAAGAGAACCAGTTTTTGAGATTTCTCCTATGTCTGTGGTAACCAATAGCCGTCTCGCAAGTGTGACGTCAGCACGGAAGCCAGTTACCTACTCACTACGCTAGGGTGCGCACACGCTCGCTGAATGCTCTTCCAGCTGTTGAGTGAATCGTCAATCATTAATTTGGGATTTTAAGACTCCGAAAGATGATAAATTGTGTTTCCTCACTTGAGGACACTTAACAATATCAAAATTACTAGCAAAGATACATTACGAGTTGAAAACTATAAAGATTACAGGCCCTTGAATATAACAAATCAGAGAGGACTTGCACGCGCACCTCACCCTTCGATTTGTGGAGCGGTACTAATCTTGCTTTGGAAAACGGGAGGGCGAGTTGTAGAGGAGGTGAGGAGGCGAGGAGGAGCCAACTTCAGCCAAGCGTCTGTGGTTGGCTCACGTGTGGGGCTTTGCCGATGTCCCAGTCTCCCAACTGTTGCAGCTAATTCGAACCCAATTGGATTCGGCTATGCTCCTTCCAGTATATCCTAACTCCATGTACGAGACTAAAGCATGTGTTAAGAAGGAGAAAAGAAATTTTTTAGACCTCATAGCGTGACTTGGTAGATGCTGAATCCTCTTTAAATCCCTATTACATACACTGATATATTTTCACAAAGACAGTGATTTATTTTCTGTTGCAACAATAGTGCGTACAGACATCAGCTACTGCATAACAGGGTGCAACACTCAAAATTGCATTTAAGATATTAGTCTTATTTAGCTAGGTAATCAAAGAAGCATTGGAATATCGACATGTAATACAAATGATATTTAAGGGCTAACTAAAGTAAATGTACAGACGCAACATCAGCGCAGAGAAACAGACAAGTCGGCGTTCAGGGAGCTAGACAAATAAAAAAAATACTTAAGGTTATGGGTAACTAACACAAAAGCCTCGACAACACCTGTGCGGCCTGACACACCCGGGGGAGGGTGTCTCTGCTACGATAGCCGAGACAGGGATTCTGCAAGGAGGTGGTCGACTACCCGAAAGGTGTTCTGCTCGGAACCTGAAAAGGCTGAAATACAATGCCCAGCGTTTCAATCGAGGGTTCAACTTGTCTGCCTGTTGCAAATAAAGGAGCGGTCGATGGTCGGTTTGTAACACAAATTCTCGTCCACACAGGTAGACCTCAGACTTCTGTAGAGCCCAGTAGTTGCTTAACGCTTCTTTTTCAATAGTAGAATAGTTTATTTCTGCTCCTCTCAGTCGACGTGAAGCATATGCTACCGGCGCGTAGTGACGGAAGTCTCGTTTGCTTGGGTGGAGGAGAGCTGCTCCAAGTCCAGTTTGGGAGGCATCTGTCCTCAGAATGAAAGGACACCTGGGGTCTGGTAACTGTAAGACCGGTCTCTTGACTAACGCTGTCTTCAAACTTTCGAACAGATCTTCTGTTGTATCGGTCCAAGGTATTTGTACTGGGGAGTTCTTCTTTAGGAAATCATGGAGTTCAGATGTCAGTTGAGAGTAGTTAGGAATGTACTGTTGGTAGTACCCAACTGTACCGAGATAACTTCGGAGCTCCCGTTTTGTTTTTGGGAGTGGAGCTGATTTCAAGGCTTCGACTCGATTCTCCAGAGGCTGGATCTGATTACTGCTTAGTTGATGGCCCAAATACTGGAGACTGTCGAATCCGAATTCGCATTTGGACGGCTTCGCCTTAAGACCATGTCGAGAAAGAGCTTCGGACAGTTTAGCTAATGCTGCGCAATGATCTTCCCAAGTAGTCGAGGCGATTAAGATGTCGTCCATTTAGACCTCGGTATCTTGCAGTCCTGCAGTGACTTGGCGTATGAGGCAGGAAAAAGTGGCTGGAGCATTTGCTAGGCCGAAAGGCATGACGTTGAATTCATATAGGCCAGACCTAGTTTTGAAGGCGGTGTATTGGCGGGACTCAGGGTGTAAAGGTACCTGCCAACATCCACTGGTGAGATCCATTCTGCTGAAGATTGTTTTTCCAGCTAAATTGGTGAAGATAGCAGTGGTGTCTGCTATTGGCTCGGCATCGAATACTGTCTGGCTGTTGAGGTGCCTGCAGTCCAGACAAAATCGGTGGGTACCGTCTTTCTTCCGGACGGCAAGGAGCGGTGAATAGTAAGGTGTGGATGGCGTCACGATTCCCATCTTCATCCACTTCTCTAAACTTGACTGCAGTTCAGGCTTCAGCGCTAAGGGAAGTGGATACGAATGTTGAAGTCGAAAATTGGAAGATCCTTCAATTTCATTTCATGAACTGCCGTGCTGGTTCTTCCGGGAGTATCTGTGAAAAGATCTCGTTATTCTCCGAGTAGTTCCTGGAGTTCTGAGCGTTGTGTTGTAGTCAACGTAGAGGAGATGAGACAGTCTTCAATGGTTTCTCCGACGGGTGACCGTATCTCTGGTTCTTTCCGGTCGAGTTCTTCTTCTTCGCAGGTAGGTTCTAGGGCGAGGCCAACCGCTGCAAATGCATCCTCTACTCTCTCGTCGTCCTGCTTGCGATCTTTCTCGCTTGGTGAGGCGGAACTTTGCTGCTCCCGGTCGTGGTACTGGCAAAGGAGGTTGATTTGATAAACTTTGTTGTTTCCATCCCCGTCCAATGTATAGGTATAGGTTCCCAGGCGTGATTTCACTGTATAGGGACCTTTCCAAGTCATAAGTAGCTTCTTTCGAGAATCGGGCAGAAACATGAGGACTTTACCTCCTTGCTTTAGAGTTCGCATCTTGGTACGTCTGTTGAAGAACTTGGCGCTTTTCTCTTGGCTCCTGTTTAGATTCTCGCAAGCGATTTTACGTGTTTCTTTCAATCGGTGCTTCATTTCCATTAGGTACTGAGCAGTGCTCGTGTCGTCTTGCAATCTCCCATCTGTCCAGCATTCCTTGAGCACGGTTTAAGGCCCACGGACGCGATGGCCGTAGATGAGTTCGAAAGGAGAATACCCGGTTGAGGCCTGAGGAGCGTCTCGATAAGCAAAAAGGAGGGAAGGCAGATACAGGTCCCAACCTCGCGGTTGTTCTACGGCTAACTTCCGCAACATGTCTTTGAGCGTGCCATTGAAGCGTTCGACTATGCCGTTCGATTGGGCATGGTATAATGGCGTCAATCGGTGCTGGATACTGACGAGTTTCAGGAAAGCTTCGAAGGTTGCGGCTGTGAACTGAGTACCGTTGTCGCTCGTTAGCGTATGAGGGAAACCAACTCTGCTGCAGATTTCGAGTAGCTCCTGGGCGACCGTTTCTGCATCTATATGTCTGATCGGGGCTGCGTCTGCGAACCGAGTTGATTGGTCCACCACGGTGAGAATGTATCGGTGGCCACGTGCCGAAGCTGGTTGTAATGGGCCTACTAAATCAACACTGAGCGCGGAGAATGGAATGGTGATCGGTGGGGTTGAGATAGGTGCCTTTCTTGGTCGAGATGGAGCGTGCGTCTGGCAGGTATGACAGAAGTGACAGTATTGGACCACATCTTTTGCTAGGGACGGCCAATAAAAATCTCGTTCTAGTCGAGCCTGAGTCTTCTTTTGGGAATAATGGCCAGCAAGTGGATTGTCGTGGGCCATTTCCAAGATTTGTGGGCGAACGCTTGCAGGGGCTACAAGTTGATCGGTTTCCTGACCGTCTCGTAACGTTTTCCGATGGAGAATGCCGTCATGGAGTTCAAAGGTAATGACTCTGCCATCCTTGTGCGTTTCTTCTTTGCCGGTGTCAACTTTCTTGAATAAAAGCTGCAATGTTTTGCACTCCCGCTGTAATTTTTCGAAGTCTTCTTTGTTGTGTTGCAATATACCGACAGTGCTTGGTGCGGCAGGGGGATTTTCGATCGTTTTTGCTGCTGCCCTTGTGACAACGTGAGAGACTTCTGCTGCAACTGGTTGCTCTTCATGGTCGGTCATCTGTTCTTCGAAGGAGGTGGTCCCGGGAACTCGGCCGAGAATGACATCGTGGGAGAGCTCTTCCATGGCTACAGCTGTCACCTCTCCGTGGTAATAAGGGCAAACGAGAGAGACCCGGGCCAGAGGTGCCTCGAAAGAGTGATTATTGGCCAGCCGAACGGTAATTGCCTTCTTCAAAATGGCGTCAGCTGGGACGAGAGCCTTCTTGACAAAGACCGCCGTTGCTCCTCCATCGAGTAGTACTTGAACGGGTTGTTGGTTCACGGTGCCAGAGCATGTTTTCAGCTGTCCCAATTCGATCAGCTTGTTCGAGGCGATGTGATTGCATGCGACTGGGGGAATATCGTCGTATTCATCTGCTTCTTCATGCGTTGCTAGATTGTTTACTCGAGCGGTAGTACTGGAGATAGGTGGGCTTGCATGGGCTGCTCCATTACTATGACCATCACCTTGCCTCCTCTGCAATTTGCGGCACTCATCGCTGGAATGTGATCGGTTGGGGCCATGGAAAGTACAGTAAAATCCAGTGTAAGGTCCTCGTTGTTCGCGCTGCGGAGTGTTGACCGATCCTGAGCTGGTGGGACCACCACGTGTGTTAGAAGTTCTTGGCGGCGTTCCTCGAGATTTGTTGCTGGAGTTGGTTGATCTTGCTGGAGTGCTCGGGGCTCGGACAAGAAATGCCGAGTGTCGCTCTGGTGCTACTGATGCTTTGAGTGCTGGAGGGCCCGCATCCGTCGATGATGTCAGTGTGCGACCCTTACAAAGCTGATGGAGCGATGTATGAGGTCTTGCTTGTAAGAAGCTATCACCTTGCTCTCCAAGGCTTGCGACTGTGTTACCACCCCTGTCACGCAATTGAGTAGCGAGGAAGGGCGGCAAGCTTGAACAAGCTCGGTCAACAATAAGGAAGTCACGAAGAGTCTCGTAGTTGGCTTCGATGTTGCATCCTTTTAACCAAGCGTCAGAGGCTTGTTCGAGTCGCCGTAGGTAACGTGACATATTGTCGCCTTCTTCTGGCTTCAATTCGTAGTAGTTGGCACGTAGTTTTGCCAGAGTAACTTTATGAGCATCTAGTAGGAGCAATTTAATTTCAGGAAGCTTGAAGCGATCTGCTGTGGGCAGGGTATCGATGAGTCGACGTTCCTTCGGTGTGATCAAATTATGGAGCATGACAACAGCATCGACTTCAGTAAATCCCATCGCTGTGGTGTGAGTGCAGAAGCGTTGCAAAAATTCGTCCATCCTTTCTTTCGTGGGATCGAATGGAGCCGGTGGAGGTATCTTCACTCTAGCATTTTGAGGAGCGATTTGAGCATCGAGTTGTCGTAGTCTGAGCTCGTGGTCTCGTTGTGCTGCTTCTCGTTCCGCTGCTCGTTCTGCGGCTTCTCGTTCCGCTGCTCGTTCTGCGGCTTCTTCCAAATGTCTCAGGCGGCTGGTAAATTCTTCCCGGTACTCCGCATCGGTGGGAGTGAGGCCGAGGGCTTCGACGTATTCTCGAGCTTGAGCGACGAGGTTCATCTTGTTTTAGTGATGCGGTGTCCGCGTAGTTGATTAGAACCCAGAAATCCCAGGCAACGTTGGTAGTCCCGCAAAGCTTCTGGGTCCCTGTTCGGGTGCCAGAATATGTCGATACCGTCGTGCGGTCGACATGAGGGATCGTGGAAAAGGGGGCTGTCTTCTGTGCAGCTACCTTTTTCCGGGGCGCTAGCTTTTCTTCGCAGCTACCCTTCCTGAGGTTCGTGTGGGTACCGCCTGCGCCGTAATCAGTCCGCTAGGGCAACAAAAGTAAATTCTGTTAGTGCCGAACTACGGCGGTACCGTTGTGTGTGTGGGGGGGGGGTGAGGTCTGTGTGGGTACCACCTGCGCCGTATTCAGTCCGCTAGGGCAACAGAAGTAAATTCTGTTAGTGCCGAACTACGGCGGTACCGTTGTGTGTGTGGGGGGGGGGTGAGGTTTGTGTGGGTACCACCTGCGCCGTATTCAGTCCATTAGGACAACAGAAGTAAATTCTGTTTTGTGCCGAACTACGGTGGTACCGCTAGAGTGTAGTGTGTGTGGGTACCGCCTACGCCGTATTCAGTCCGCTAGGGAAACAGAAGTAAATTCTGTTCGTGCCGAACTACGGCGGTACCGTTGTGTGTGTGGGGGGGGGGGTGAGGTCTGTGTGGGTACCACCTGCGCCGTATTCAGTCCGCTAGGGCAACAGAAGTAAATTCTGTTAGTGCCGAACTACGGCGGTACCGTTGTGTGTGTGGGGGGGGGGGTGAGGTTTGTGTGGGTACCACCTGCGCCGTATTCAGTCCACTAGGACAACAGAAGTAAATTCTGTTTTGTGCCGAACTACGGTGGTACCGCTAGAGTGTAGTGTGTGTGGGTACCGCCTACGCCGTATTCAGTCCGCTAGGGAAACAGAAGTAAATTCTGTTCGTGCCGAACTACGGCGGTACCGTTAGGTAGACGAGCAACTGTCTGCGCCGTATGAGACCGCTAGGGCAACAGTAGTGAACTCTGTTAGTACCGAACTGCGACAGCATCTTCCTAATCGTCAAATTATGCGAATAATTCGTCCTTCCGAGGTGGTCCGGCTCCTTTATTCCCGTTTTAGGCGAGATGTCGTCCAAAACTAAGGAAAAAAAAGAAAATCAGTTTATTTCCAATAGAGATGGTACAAAAGTACCATCATTGGTTTTTAAAATATCTTAAAATTAATACACTTAGATGATACACACACACGAGTATTGTAAAACTCGTGTCACTAGTCGAAAAGAAATGATTGAGGGCAGTGTACTCCTAATCTATCTTTTAATCTACATTTGATAATACATGTAATGATAATTATAAGAGATAACACAATTTCATGGACGATGCATTTTCATTGTGGGGTGAAAACACTTTTGACAGTTTATATGTACATGGCATAAAACTTCGCAATTCTTGACGCCAGGAAATAATATATGAAATCGCTTGTTTCGATCAATGTTCACAAGTGTCATTTTAAGGAAACATGAAAAAATATATATATAAATATATATCCATATACACACATACGTACATATACGTGTGTATGTGTGCATATATCCACACACACACATATATATATATACATATATATATGCACACATATTTATATATATTCATATATATATACATATATGTACACATAAGCATGAGCACCAAGAAGATTATAAGTTTTGTATTTCTGATTCAACAATTTTAACATAACGGTCATTAGTTATTAAGCATTTCATTTAAATGTAAATGGATGATCGCACAACAAATGTATAGTTTTTACATGAATGCTTTACAATAATAAAAAGATGACGAGTTAGGTAATGTTATAAGGTGAGAGTGCACAGAAAAAAAAACCATTATCTCTAGTAAAATGCTAGTTGTCAGTCTAGTACACACATATGTGCACGTATACATGTAAATATATACACATACACATGCACACACATACCCACGCGCATACTTACACCAAACTCGTAAGCATACACAAATGCATTTCTATGCATCGAGGCAATACGGAGTAATACGCATTATAGTACATACGCATTCTACAGAGTGTCATACGCATAGCGTGCACGCGTACACATATACACAAGTCAGCATGTGCGCAAATATCAGCGTAAACTAGTCAGTATAAACCAGAATTCCAATCGAGGGAAACGGGGAAAATATCTTTTATTATAGCATGAATTTTATAAAATTTCGTACTAAAAATAGTGGCACAAAACAGTCTACCTAAAGTCAGAAACATGAAAACGATTGTGGGACGTGAGTAAGAAAGAAAACATTAATGTCCTATAAAGGTTTCATATTAGAAAAAAATCACATTATCTTTGAAATATGGCGCAAATTGTCGGCAATTGATAAGCAAACATAGGTATCACATTATTATAAGCAAATAACTATAAGCAGAATAAGCATATTACTGCAGTATAAATGGATGAACACACAACGAATTTGTTTTATTTTTTTACATGGATGCTTTACAATTTCATATTAGAAAAAAAACACATTATCTTTGTAATATGGTGCCGAATGTCTGCAATTGATAAACACACACCCACATAGGTACCATGACGGTCTAGTTTGATGCTTGCACAGAAACGGAGAGGAATGACATAAAATGCAACCTTCGACTGGTTTATCTACTCTAGTGCACACAGGTGTACGTGCACATATACACACCCATATGCGCACATACACCTATATACGTACACACATATACAAGTAAGCATGTTTGCAAATGACAACGTATAGCGGTCAAATCACAATACCTACGCATACTTCAATACTGTTGTGTGATGTCTTGAATTATAAAACAATGAGCGAGGGAGATTGTTCAGCAATAGAGATACCAGGCAAATGAGATTCGTCAGTACTTATTCAGTATGTTCTGTAACTAAGAATTATTTTTGAGACACAAGATGACGAGTTATTTTGGCTTTAAATTCTCTCGGTCTTTGAGGGACTTTAATACTCAGGGGAAGTTTGTTCCACAGTAAGGCGCCTGATATGGACAGAGCCTTCTGCCTTAAGTGAGATGAACGATAGTTGACGAAGACATTATTGTTTCTGTTTGGTTTTTGATTGGTTACAGTGGGTGGATAGAAACGCACTATCTCAGCATTGCTCTGAGGAAGATATAACGAGGAGAATACGTATTGGGCCTTCTGCACGAGGATCCTATCTTGGATAGGAATCCAGCCGAGTTTATTGAGGAGAGGGGTTACGTGATCACTTCTTTTGAAATTACCGTTGCATACCACCTTGGCTGCAAAATTCATGCATTTTTGTAAGTCCCTTTGAAGGTATTGAGGTAAGTCTCCCCATACTAGGCTGCAGTAGTCAATGCGCGATAACACAAGGGATTGAATGGCTAATAATTTAGATTTTTCGTCTAGCATACTTTTTATACGATGAAAAAACATTAAAGTTCCGTAGATTTTGTTGCAAGTAGTCTCAACGTGAGATTTGAAGGACATATTTCTATCGAACCAGATACCTAGATTTTTAACTTTTTTTGATGCATTAATTTAATCATTTTCAACTGCATTAGTAAGATCTGAAGTTTTTTTAATTGCATCTTTGGATCCAAAAATAATGCATTGTGTTTTATCAGCAATTAATTTCAGACCATTTCGGTCGTACCATGATTTCAGGCTTGTCAGTAAAGTTTCGACTTTAATTTGCGTCTGTGGTATTTCCGATACAGAACTTGTTATTGCAATTTGAACATCACCTGCATACATTGAGATCCGTGTGTTAGAAGGCATTAGAGGGAAATCATTAATGAAAATAGAAAACAGTAACGGACCATGAATGGATCCTTGGGGAACACCAAAATTGTTTTGAATGAATGGGGACAATTTGTTTTCAATGCGGACTGCATGAGATCGATTTTACAAGTAACTTTCAAATCATTGCGTGTCTATTCCCAAGTTCAGTATTTTACGCAGAAGTCTTTTATGTTCGACGCTATCGAACGCCTTAGAGAAATCGAGTAGCAGCAAGAGTATTACATTCTTTTGATCGATGTCACTGTATATTTTTTCATATATATTGAGCAGAGCGTCTTGAGTGCTAGTATTTCTTCTATAGGCATATTGATTTTGGTGGAGTAGATTTGACTCGTCCAGGTGAAATGACAATTGATTTGTCACCACTTTCTCCAATGGTTTGGACATGACAGGCAAAAGACTGATGGGCCTGTAGTTTGATGCTGTATTTGGGTCACCACTTTTATGTAACGGTCTAATAATGGAGTGTTTCCATTGGTTTGGAAACGTGTTGGTTACTATTGATGTATTAATTATCAGACGAATCCATGGTGCTGTAACAGGAAAACTGTTTTTGATATATTGAAGACTGACACCATCATGTCCAACTGCCTTTGTGTTTTTTAGTGAGTGTAAGATGTTTCGTTACTCCGGTAAATCGACAGGGCGTGGTCTCCACTTGACATCAGTCCTCGAGGGTGCAGTGGGGCATGAATTTTCAATTGTCGTTTCATCTGGATTGGTACGCCCCTCACTGAAAACTTGAGCCCCTACTTTTGAAAAGAATGTGTTGAAATCCGTGGCTGTTGCCAAGGGATTTTCAAAATTACTTATGCGATCTAAATTTTTATATGGGGCTACCTCACTAATGATTTCCCAAGTTCGTTTCGGGTTATTTTTAGCCGTTATCAGTGCGTGGTGGAAGTGAGTTTGTTTCGCTTCAGTGATTTTCTTTCGAAGAATTTTTTCATGTTCTTTATATCTCTCGTATAAGGTACTGTTTGATCTATTGTTTTTGTACTCTCGCAAGTTAGCTTTCTTTATTCTGCTCATCTCTTTAACTTCGTCAGTAATCCAAACAGTCCGTTTTGGCTTGGTTTTTTTGGTGACGTAAGGTGCACATTCGTCGAGAGCTGCTGTGAAGTTCTCGTTGAAGATTGACACTTGAATGTCAACATCGTCAGATTGCATCATTTTCTGGAATTCTGTCGACCTGTCGAGTAGTTTTTCTTGAAATAGTTCTGCTGAATAGTGCCTTTTCGAGCGATAGGTCATTAAGCGGAATTTTTGTCTTTCCTTTGCAATATTAATTTCAAATTCTATAGAGTGGTGATCGGAAATAGAAGGTGATATTACTGTACTAAGTATTGCGGTGGGATTATTTGTGATTGCTAGATCGAGGAGAGTTGCAGAGACTTTAGTGATGCGAGTCGGTTCTTTGACCATTTGTGATAGGCTTAGTTTATACAATAGTTTGCTTAGCTGATTGTTTTTGTCCGTTAGGTCAACATTGAAATCTCCGAAAGCAAAGAATGATTTTTTTGCCTGAAGGATTTCTTTGAAGGTTTCCTCAATGAAATTTAGTGTTAGATTTAGGGGAGACGATGGGTGCCGGTAAAGGCTGCCAATGATTATTGATTTATGTTTATTTATTTGCACTTCTAACCAAACCATTTCAATGCCTTCGCAAACTTTATTCGATAGTAGTGAAGATGTTGAGTACATTTCTTTCACAAAAATACAAGATCCACTACCTCGGCTGGTTTTAGCGCCATCGAATCGGTACAACACGTAATCAGGAATGTTAAAAAATGAACTTTGGGTTCGTGAATCAAACCATGTTTCTGAAACACACAAAATGTCAATTTTCTCAGTGACCAACATTACTCTGATTTCATCCAATTTACCATTCAGGCTTCGAGCATTTACATGCTTGATTTTGATTTTACCTATATTAGCACTCTTTTTAAAGGTAGCGAAGTTACTATCTCGATGGGATCGTTCAGGGGTTTTATCGATTTTGTCTAAGTTGCCCAGGGTGTTTGGCCCAGCATCTGTTATGTAAGAAAGTCTAATATTTGGCTGGGCTGCGGCGCTCTGTCAAGATGAGGTAACCCCGGTCTGATTTTTGCCTTGTGTGACAAGTGCACTGTAGTGATCGTTTTTGCGATGGAGCAGTAGTGGAGGGTTATTATTTGATAACTCTGAAATTGGATCGACTGATATTTTCAAAACACAATGATCCTGTTCATACAGAACGAGAAGTTTTTGGCCTGTCACATTTGAAATGATTAGTGGTATAAGGTCTACAGCAGCTTGGTCAAAATGTTTGTCGTCAATGTAATTATCTATGAGGTTTTGCATGTCTCCACTGTTCTTGTCTACAAACTTAGCGTATGTGCTGTTGTTTGCTTTACTCTCTGTTTTGACTGCAGCCTTTAGGGAATTGTAATTCCATTTTGATGCTGGTTGTTTTGTAAGTAGATGAGCTACTGCATGGAGGAGGCAGTGTCCATCGGCTTTGGTGGGAATCAGCTCTATGTTCCATGATCGTTTCAACTCATCCATTGTGGAATTCATGCGTTCACAAATGGGGCTGGAGATGTTTTTTTCGTACTTTTTACATCATTAAGAGGTTCTGAGAGGTGCGGGGAATTTACGTTTTTCTGGCTCTGAATTCCCGCTCTGTGGTGATTTCTTGTACGGGGATTTGCAGAGAACTGAGAAATGCTCGTGTCAATTATATTTCTCTGGTGATGATTGGGCATACAGTTTGGTAGTGGATTTTCCATCGATTGTCGACTGCAATTTTGCAGCGATTTCTCTCTTCCTGTTGATTTCACTGCTTCCGAGTATGTGATTGGATGTTGATTTATACTCGTGTCTAAGAGGGGCTTTTCATCCTCTTCATCAGCATTGGATAGCAATGAAAACCTATTTTTTGTAGGCAGTCCGCAATTGTTTGCGGCAGATGCAGGAGAGGGCTTGTTATATGAGGGCAAACATTGGGAGGAGAGGGGAGGAGAGGGTTTGTTATGTGAAGGCAAACATCGGTTTATGCTGCTGGTGGTTTCACGTCGATAGGCGGGCAATTTAGAACAATCATTCAACTCATTTTGCTGTTTTGCATAATCATTAGAGTATTGAATTTCTTCATTCAGATCATGGGAGTTTCTGACGCAGGAGATAAAATGGGAAGTTAGTCTCATAGGTGATTTTAGAGCAATTTGTTGAAGAAAATGATGCGTGTCTTCTCACGTAACAGGCCAAATGCGGACATTGTTGTAAGCTTCACTAACAGGACCGGTTTTTACATTTGCTCGCAGCGGAATCAGTTTAAGACCAATTTTTCTGCACAGGCTCGATACCATGTACAATTGCTGCCCACTGCAGGCACTCACCACATAAATATGAGAAAAAGGATTCTTTGTCATGATCACATTTTTTAACTTAGTGAGATTATCGGACGAGAGGCTCAAACCTTTGAAACTAATTATATAGTTCCTGAAAGAAGGTGCGCGTTCGATCTCTTCATAGAGATCATTTAGACGTTCCGAAGTTATGGTCTGAATCCTGCATGCGCTATCAATGTCATCTCTGTTGATTCTTGTGAGACTATTGTCTCCAACGAGAAAAGTGTCTAGAGGGGATTTCGCATAATGATGGTTACTCGCAGCTACCACCGGCTTAAAATCATGAGCGCTGATACAATAATTTAAAGCAAAAGCTGTTCTGTATTCATTTGAATATTTGATACAGTGGAAAAAATCGACGCTGGGCTTGGGGGACAATTTTGTCTCAAAGCTTTATTGAGAAATGCAGCTGTAAGAGACAGCATGTTATTTATTTCGTGAATAGTTTGGGAACTGGTCATTTGGAGAGGATGTAAGTACCCATCAAAAGCGATAGCAGGTCTGTTTGTATAGTTCTCCACTGAAAATCTTAAGTTATCCTCGCAGTTTGCGCTCTGAGGTACTTTACTGCCAGTGTCAGCTGCCGCGCATGCATTTTCAAACCCAACTCCACCGCCTGAAAGGCCTACACACAATTTATCATTAAAATTACAATTAAAATTACCCCTTTTACTCTCTGACTGGTTCCTCACATCGAAAATTTTATCGCGTTCCAACGTTGACGTTGGTGTCGTCGTCGTTGGTGAACAATTTTGAGCTTTCTCAGTGACGCAGGACAGGGGAAATGCCGCCATGACGCAATCGTTGGGACGAGACGAAGGAGCTAGCGGTGGTGCTGTGGCAGCTGGCGCCACTGATGAGATACAAGCAGCGCTTGGGAGATTTTCGTCAAGGACGGGCGACTCTGCTGCTCGATTTTCTGTCGGGCACCTCTCCGTCGATTCTCTGTCGGTCGGCACTGGTGATGTTTTGGGAGTTGCGGTGCTTTCGTCGACGTCATACCGTTTCTCTGTCGGAGTTTTTGTAGTCATTGTGAGCGGCTTAGGCTTTTTAACGAGCGATTTTACACGCGAGAATTTTGGTGGTGTTTTCTTGCGTTTTGTGAACGGTTCAGATAAATTCCGCTTTTTGGGGTTTGAGTTTTCATGCGGCGCTGTTGTGAGGGATGTTGTTTCTCCAGATATAGCTGCTTTCCGAGTAGCTGAGCGAGTTTCGTAATGAGACATTGTGAAGTTGTATTGGATGAGTAAATAAAGGTGAAGATAATTCAAAATTTTGTTCACTGTGCAGCTGTTACGGAGTGAGTAACGATCGTCTTGGGTAGAAGGGTAATCGTTTACACATGAGTGAGGGCTAGCTTCTCATTTAGAATTTGAAACACCCAAAAATATTGCTATAAAAACATCACCAAAAGCATAAAAAGATAGAGTTGCCCTTAAATGCTGGAGAAAGGAGGCGAGGAACTGGGAGAGTGTTGGTCGGCCGTGAATAATGACGACAATGACGTTCAGACTTTTGCAGGTTGACACATTTTACTCATTCAGTTTCTCAACGTTTCATAATTACAAAATTTGTTATCCCTCTTTCACTATTTATGTCACTATTCACCAAAGTTAACTGGTGGGTCACTATTTCACCAAAAGACAGTAAATTTTGTTTATTCCGAGGAGGTTGAAAATTTGGTGATTAACTTTCAACAAGAAAGATAGCCATCATTGAAATATTTGCGAATGAGGGATTGCATTGCTTGTTCACATTTGAAAACGAAAAAGACCGCCTTTTAATGCAAGACGAAGAGAAGCCGCCCGTAAGACAGAGGGGGAGGGGTAGAGGAAAAGAGAAGGTGGAGTAGACAGAGACCCGGGGGGGGGGGGGGGGGGAGCAGGATGCTTGCGGTGATCCAGCTTGGCGTTTCTCGTTCGTCTGCTTGTGAAGAAACCAATACAATTTTTTCCCCGTGAAAAGATTTCTATGGTGAGCTATCCAAAAGACGTCATATTGCTGAAAATTCACCTCACGTTGTGTAATTATGTTCTAGCAGTGAACACAGATTTAAGTTAGCCACTATTACAGCGTGGCAATTCTTGCAAGGCGAGGGTAGGCTGGGGAGAGGAAGGGGTGCGGGCGCAGACTAGGCGTAGCTGAGCCCTCATAGAGCTCTATTGTTTCAGGGTTTCACATTTTATTCACTCATTTTGCGACCTTCAACATTTACAGAAAATATTGTCTCTAAATCACTTTTTACGTCACTGTTTCACCAAAAAGTTCTCAATAAAAGGACAGAGTTACTTACTGGTAAAGTAATTTGAACACAATTTTGAGGATTAAAGGTCAAAATTGAGCGTGATAGACACTCAACATGATTTTTTTGTTGCAATAACTGATAAAGTAAAAAAAAATTATCACTGTGTTTTATGTTTGTCTGCACAAAATTCAAATTTGCTAGTGCATCGGGCCTTTTTTGTTTCCATGCTGGTATTCGTGGTACTATATGCGGAAAAGGGAGGAGCAGGTGTTGCGGTTGACCAGGGAGGGAGGCTACACCGAGGGTCGCTACACATACTTCGAGTGGAGACAAAGTTTACAGAAAGCACTAGTCTGTTTTTGCACGATTAAATTGGTCACAAATGATTGTACTTGATTACTGTTTTTCACTTTCGCGATTCAATGAGGTAGAAAGCACATTCACAGATACTCAGTTCGTGTTTGGGGTTTTGGGAAAGTTTTGTTCCCTCACATTTTGAAAAGTTTCACGCCGCGCTTACGCGGAGCGTCAGTTCAGCTCCGCACTCGCCGACGCTCTCGCACTCGACGCTCTAAAGCCTCTGGTATCAAAGGGAAAGGAAATCTCCATCTATCTTAATGTCTGACTTGTGTGTTGCTGAATCTCTTTAAAGTCCCTATTACATACACCGATATATTTTAACAAAGGCAGTGATTTATTTTCTGTTGCAAAAAAAATCCGTACAGACATGAGCTACTGTATAACAGGGTACAACACTCAAAATTACATTTAAGATATTAGTCTTATTTAGCTAGGTAATCAAAGAAGCATTGGAATATCGACATTAGTACAAATGATATTTAAGGGCTAACTAAAGTAAATGCACAGACGCAACATCAGCGAAGAGAAACAGACAAGTCGGCGTTCAGGGAGCTGGACACATGAAGGAAATACTTAAGGTTATGGATAACTAACACAAAAGCCTCTACAACACCTGTGCGACCTGACAATGGACTTGACATCCATCTATTTTCTGTTTTTAAAATATTTACTAAGATTGACTCACGAGCTAAACCAGGACAACATGTAGAATTATATTTAAAAACAAAAACTGGAACAAAAAAAAAAGATGACAAAATAAACTACACTTCGGCATACGAGGATATGAAAAACCACTGGCTCAGCTGGAGAACACCCTGTGGTGGTATGACTACACACCACCACACAAGCTTAAAAGCGCCACCTTACAGCCTCAAAGCGCCAGTGCTAAACGACCAATAATCAGAGCTCAAGTTTGGAGCTGGGGTGCCGGACCGAGTTTTATAAGCAGCCTGCCTCGAACAGTCAGGCAACGTCGATAGAAACCTCTGGGGGGGGGGGGGGGGGGGGCGGTGACAATAGGAAAGAAACGAAGAGAATTAGAGTTTGGCTCAGAGTGTGCCAGAAGAGAAATAGGAGTAGAGAAAAGGAAAGGGATAGTGGAAGAAGAAAAAGGCGCTTAACGCATAATTAGGTGATCTTGTGCATCTTGTGTTCTTTATACTGCTAATTAGTTAATATAATTAGGGAAAAATACCCATCAGGGCTTTTTATGCTAAAAAATGATTCATGTTTTCTATTGTGCCGCGTCTATTTTGCTCTATAGTATTATTAAATACACGGTAGAGGGCGACTTCAGCAATCCGTACATGAAGTGAATTTAAATTTAAGCTCAGGCAACTTGTGCTCATCTACAATACCCTATATACATACACTATATACACATATACTATATACTAACATGTACATATATAATAATTTTTTTTTTCGTATATATGCATATTTACGAATTTACAAATTTTACATACATATACACACATTCATACCCGACACATGCACCCACATTTTTTTTTTTACATTGCGTACACACACGACAAATAAACATACATATGAATACATATATTTTTTTTTTATCGTCCATATATATACATACCACACACAGCACAAGAACACACAAATAGTTATATACATCCCATACTCGAGCACCTAAAAACATAAACACGCACCCGACGATACTCATGCACACCAATATGCATATATACATCATTATTATTATTTTTTTGTATTTTTTTTTTGTATTTATTATTACTATCATTTTTTTCTTATTTTAATTTTTTTCTTTTTTCCCTTTTTTTCATTCATTCATTCATTATTATTATTATTTTTTGTATTTTTTTTCATTTATTTTTTAAATTTTTTTAATTATTTATTTATTTTTTCCCCCATTTTTTGTTTTCTTTACTTCTAAAAATTTTTTTTCTTCTTTTTTTTTTGTTTTGTTTTTTTCTTTTTTTTTACTTACACTAAATTATAGCTATCTAAACAATTACACTTATCTTACCTACACAGTAAGCATTACCTAAAATTTCATTCGTGGTACTGAACTATGACTTAGGCCTATCTAGTTATTAAGCAACGGTACAAACAATTTAATATCTACACATGTACATCATCTAGTGCCTATGATTAATGTATGAGTTTTTACCTATACACTATCTAATTTACAAGTTTTATCTATTCTTACGCTAATTTCCACCTACCATACCTACCTACATATATACATACATTTCAAGTTAATTATTGTTCTCAACATATATACAATTATAGCGTCTATGCACATCATACATTATATACACCTAGATACAATTTTACAGCCACGCACTTAACACTACATACCTTTTTTACAGAAAGGCTATTGAATGGTTAGAGGTGCAAGTAAACAGGAATTTAAGAACTTTTTAAAGTAATGAAAAATGATTATTGAAAAAGAAATTTTTTGTCAGTGCGATTGAAATGAAGTAAAATGTCTGGGGTTTCGGCTTCCCACCCATGGGGGGGAAGACCGTCCTACCGCTCGCCAAAACCCCAGAAAAACAAAAATAAATGTAAATGAAAGTATTTTTGGTCTTCCCCCACTTCCTCCGAAGAGGTTTTAGAATTTGTAGGTTTTTCGTATAGATATGTTTGTTAAATATTGGTGGTTCAATTAAACTTTGGAGGGGGAGGAGGGGCCATTGCGAGTAACCTTGAGCTTTTGAATCTGGAGTTTTGTTCTGAGATGAGGTCTGGTGGGAAGGTTAGACTAGTATACAGATCGGGGTCAAATTGCTGCATATTGTTCCAGATTTTGTTTGCGTGCTCATGCAACAGTATATTGATGGGAGGGACCTTTAGTTGTATGTGCATATATTCAGATGGTATTGCGTCTATTAGTGTGTTGCCTGTGATGAATCTGAGAGCTTTGTTTTAAACCTTTTGCAGTTTGGATATTGATGATGCTGATGCTGTGTGTAATGGTATAACCGGGTATATTAGTGGTGATCTTACGTAGGCCATGTAGAGTTTTAATTTCGTTTTTGTGGACAGATGAGTGAAACGGAGAATTCTGTTTAAGTTTTTGTACGCTATTGCTTGTCTAGTGGAAGCCTGAGATGAAATGCCTTGTGACGTTATGTTTAGTCCTAAAACTTTGCCTCTATTTGTGTATGGAATCACTTGGTTGTTTATCATTCCATCAAGAGTTTTCCTTCGACTGATTGGAATAATGGCAAATTTGCTGCTGTTGGTTAGGATTTTCCATTTATTTTCGAATGAATTGATCTGTTCTGTTGCTTTTTTGGTTCTTACTGTTGCAAATCTCAACGAATATTGTCCGGCTGTTATTTGGGTGATGTCGTAAGCGAAACATATATAACCCGTATGTGGTAATGGAGGAGGTAGATCGTGGGTGTAGAAGCTGTAAAGCGTGGGGGATAAACATGCTCCTTGGGGTACGCCGGTGTGCAATGCGAATTTGGGTCCTATGTAATTTGCTATTCTTATTGCTGCTGTTCTATTGCTCAAGTAGTTGCTCAGAGTCCGTAAAAATAGAGGGGGAAGATTTTTTTGTGATAATTTAAAGATCAAGCCAGAATGCCACACCTTGTCAAATGCTTTCTTCACGTCTCTCAAACAAATGTCTATCTTACACTTTTGTGCTAGTTTGATTGATATAGTTTCGTGAAGTGTTGCTAGGGCCGTGTGAGTTCCTCGGTTGCATCTAAATCCATGTTGCCTGCTGTTGAAAAGGTTCTGAATTGTGAAAAAATTTGTCAACCTGTTATTTAGGATTTTGTCTAGTAATTTACCTTGTACATCTAGGAGGGAGACCGGCCTATAATTCTGCACTAATTTTAGGGATGAATTTGGTTTCGGTAAAAAAATCATTGTTGCATGTTTTAAGCTGTCGGGGAAATAGCCTGCAGATATAGACATGTTGAAGATGTAAATGAGAAAATGTATCATGTTTTTTGGGAGGTTTTTTAGTTGCAGAGTGGTTATGCCTGTTACTCCTGGTGCTTTCTGCTTAAATGATCTGAGCGCGTGCAGTAGCTCTTCATATGATATAGGGGGAAAATGAATTGGATCAAGTCTGTTAATATTTCCTGTTTTGTGAGGGACAATCGAATGTGCTATATTGTTTATGTGATTATTTACTGTTTCAATATGTTCTCTGTCAAAAAATGGTTCGTCCTGCTCGGTAAATATTTCCTTCCAATGCTTTCTGAAAATAGGTTCTTTTTCTTGTGTTGTGTGTAATTGAATTTTATTGTTTTCTATATATGGGACTATTTGTTTTGAGTTGTTCCCCATCATCCTCTTGCAGGATGACCAGAATGCCTTCGGGTCCTCCTGCAGTTCAAGATTCTTAATTAGTTCTTCCCAGGTTTCATGATATTTTCTTTTGTATGTTTCCTGTAGTTTGGTTTTGATTGCGGTCAGGTGTCTATTGAGTTCTATGGAAGGGCCGTTTGTGTAAACATATTACATTGTTTGCTGGTATTGTGCTTGTAATTGCAGGGTTTCATGAGTTGGTTTGATTCCTGGTATGATTCTGTGAGTGATAAGTGGGATCGTTGCTTTGGTGGCGTCCAATACGTGTTTTGTCCACATTTCCAAATAATGATCTATTTCTTTAAGCGTCGGGTCCTGTTTCAATGGGGGTGTGACTGTTGAAAGTTTCTGTCTATAGGCTTGCCAATCTGCTTTATGAAAATGTCTTCGAGGTTTTATGGGAATTTGTATTGGATTTGCCGATATTGTTGCTATTATGGGAATGTGATCTGATGGAGTGATTGGTCCCGGCTTCAGAAAGATATTGTGGTAAGCTTGTTTGTTCTGCAGGACTATATCTGGTGAGGTGGCGCTATTATGAGTTATTCTAGTGGGAAAATATGGTCCAACGTATGTGCATTTGTGTCTTGTGATTAGATAGTAGAGATGTTTCCCCCTATTATTCCAGTTTGTGTATCCTGTTATATCGTGTGCTGCATTAATGTCACCAAGAAAGTAAGTTGGATGAGGTCTGTTAAAAAGCGTATGAAAGTCAATGAAATGCAGGTAGTCCGTTCTGGGGGGTGTATAAGTAGTGCCTATAGTGATTGGTCCTTGGAACGTGTCTATTGTTACTGCCATCATGTCTGAATGAAAATTATCGTGAAGTCTGTATGAGATGTTTTTCTTGAGAGCTATTGCGGTGCCTGCGTAATTTTCTTTCAACTTATTTGAATAGAATGTATTATATTTGAAGATCTTGAGAGGTTGATTGTTTGTGAGGCAGTGACTATTGATGAGTATGATATCTGGGTCCAGTGTATTATATATGTTTGATAGAGTGATTTTATTGGTATTCCAAGATAGTACGTTGTGTTGAATTATTGTTATTTTCTTCAAATTCATTTGTGAGCAATTAATTTTTTAGGTTTCTTAGTGACTGCTATTAGTGACTGGTGTCTTGGAAGATTTATGAAGTCCTCGTGGGGGATGATATTTAGTTTGGTTCTTGTGAATTGTACCCTGTTGTTTTTTATGTATTCCAGCAATGTTTGCGATCTCATGTCTTGAACTGTAAATTTTAATCCTTTGTCATTTTCTTCTCTATTGAGTTCCTGGATGTACCATTCTGTTGGGGGATTTTCTGGAATTGGTGAGTTATCGATGAAATTTCTGTAGAGTTTGATATTAAGGTTGTGCTTATTGTCCAGTACTATGCTTGAATTTCCAATATCATCACTGATCCTACGCTTTGATCTCGCCTCCGTTTCCATGGCCTCCTCCATGTGCTCCTGCTCCCCATCCAGAGACACATCTACCGTTTTTTCCTGGTCAGTTTCCGTTTCCTGTGGTGCTGTTTCTGATTTATAGTAGAAATTGAAAATTGCGGCTGAGTCACGGTCTGGAAAAGTGGTATCGATATTGAAGTTCATTTTTATTGATTGTGGAAGAAGGTCACTAAATTTCTGTGTTCTATTGAGGGCTGCTATATGTGCTTCCAAAATGATTGCTGTAAGTTTAATATGTGTCTGTGATGTTAGTGTGAGGGTATGTTCTGGGGGGTTTGTTTGTAGTATTGCGTGCTTTGCAATTTCAGCATAGGTGCTTTGAGTTTGTTGGTGATGCTCTTGTTTTTCATTTTCGATTTTTTGTTTGACTACATTTTTCCTGTACGGGCAACTGGATGCTAATGTTCTGTGTGGTCCGTTACAATTTAGGCATTGCTTGAGTGTGCTTGTGCATTGATCGTAGGTGTGTTCTTGAGAGGAGCATTCTGAGCAGTATTGATTTGGTTGGGTGCATTTATTTGTTGGATGGTCTTCAAATTTATAGCATTTGTAGCAGATGAGGATGTGTGTATATTGCTCTTGTTCACATTGATGGGGTGTAATTTTCGTGTGGGACATGTAAAAACCGTCTCGGAGGATCCTTTGTGCTGTAGTAGTGTCGGAAGTTATCATTTTGATTAGATGGGTGTATTGTTTTATTTTAACTATTTCCGTTACTGAGAGCCATGAATTTTGTTGCTGGATCTCTGCTTTTATTTCTTCTGCAGGTCTTGAGCCTATTTCACTGTCCATTTGTCTAACAAAAATAGATCTTTTAGCTCTTAGGTCCGGGGGAATGGCTGGAATGATATTCAGTTTCTGAAATGCGTTAATTGCTTTGCTAGAAGTTAGTTTGTCAACTGAAGTGACATCATCTGTTACAGCATAAAAACCGGTTTTGGTGGGAGTCAGTCGAATAAGGGGAGCATTGAGGTTTTTAAAGGCCGTTTCAAAAATTTTTGTTTTGTCTACGGGCTTTGCAGTGTCAATAAGTTTAAGTTGTATTCTGTAGGTTGATGGTTTTGTTCTATGTGCAGCACCGGTTGCGGCACTGCTTGAAGTTGGCGGTATGAGTAACGTAGGTGGAAGGTTACTAGGGTTTAAGGGGAGGGACCCCGGAATAGTATTCCTAGTTTTTGAAGTTGAGCGAGGGTTTGGAAGAAGAGGGGCCCTGGGAGGGCGGCCACCCCAGCCTCCCCTCCCAGCACCAGCTCCCCTCCCCCGATCTGGGGGAGGCATATCGGAAAAAGCCTAGCCCTACCCTTATTATATTGAAATTCATATATACAGTATTATACTAAAATATATACAACTCACGACCACACAATTAGGAACTAACTTAGGGCACACCTAGCAGTAGTTCAACTGAGTGAGATATCAGGTTCCTAAGTGGCGAAATCTAGATTAAATACGTCAAACTGTACAGTACTGATACATTAAACTATACAATGAAAATACATTAAACTGTACAGCACTAATACATTAAACTATACAATACTTATACACCTAACTATACAATGTCAATACAGTAAACTATACACATCAATGCAGCAAACTGTACAATATCAATACATTTAAATACGTATGCACAAGATCACCGGAATAGAATGACGGAAAAAATGAAAAAGGCAATAGTTGAAAAAATATTCTCACCTCTGGCCCGGAGGGGTTGCCCCGGGGCCGGTGGTCAAAAACCACACTCCGATCCGACTAAGCTACCTCTTAAGCTTTCAAATAGAAAGAATAGAAAAATTAGGTAGCTGAAGAAAGTATTGTGTTTAAGCACATTAATCGCACAAAGAGAGCCACAAACCATCCACGGCGCATTCACGAGAGTCCGAAACCTCTGTAAGTATAGCAAAAGCCTAGACGGCGAAAAGCGGGCACCCCGTCTTGACCAATCGGAGACCTGGACGGCCAGAGTTAGGTCCAAGCGAGGCCTATATAAACAGCCGCGCAGCAAGCGCAGCCTCAGTACACTCGCAGCGTCCCTGATGTTTACAACAAAGTATCGACGCTCCGCAAGCACCACCTCTGCTACTGTCACCGCCGCCTCGACTGCCAGCCGCCACTCCTCGTCGCTCCCTCGATTCGAGCCCGTTCCCTGCTAGCGTCTCTGATACTCCTTGGTCGGAGACTCTCGGTCAGTCGCCGCCTCACCGGTCTGCTCTCGTCCTACAACCACGCTGCGCCTCCCCGACAACCGTCGGCCCGCCAAGAAGTCCTCGGTTGCTGTATTAGCCGGCTGTAATATTTCGTCATGTGCCACCATTGTCGGCGATCTTCTCAATAATACGGCATTAATTCCAGTTGTGTTTTCCTCACCCTGTCGGGTTCGTTTGCACCTCCGGCACTCGCTCCGGGCATAGATGTACAAAGTCTAACGGCTTACAAAGTCTAAAGGCTTACAAAGTCTGCCCGAAGTGTAAAGCAGCCTGAGGGAGAACACTACACCACACCCACTCAAGTAATAGCTACATATAGACATAATACGAGACGAGCATTCAGGTAATCACATTATGTTTTCAAACCTGCAAAAAAATGAATGAGAATTAGGAAATGTAGAACAGTGTTTCGTTGAAACATTTTGAGTTATTTTTGAAGCAGCCAGTTATAAGACATGAAACGCAATAATAATATTTGCCTTCAATACTGTAAGAAGGAAAGAAAGAAAGGAAAACCGTTTATTTCCCAAAAAGCTGACACATGATATGAATAAAAATTAAAAATTTATTAATACAAGACCACCATAATTGATAGATAAAAGTACCATACGAGGCGTACTAATAAACAAACCATACGAGGTGTGCTAATAGACAAACTATACGAAGCGTACTAGTAGACAAACTATGCGAGGCGTACTAATAGATTAACCATGTCAGGGGCTAGTTAAATCAAAATATCATCTCTTGGATATTTTATATTCCAAGAGATGGCTGGCCACTTATAAATAATTTAAATACTGCTAGAGAATTTTTCGGAATTCCTTAAGTACTAGTTGAAACGAAGTAACAAAAGACAAAAAACGCTTAACTGAAACAGATTGAAACACCACCGTAAATGATTTTCAAGCACTGAGAAAAGGTTAGTCACAAAGAAATTAATAAAAAACATTGCGCGACTAGAAACGCGTAAACAAACATACAAGCGGAATGATATTTAAAGCTTGTTCAACGTATGGACAGAAAGATAATTTTTACACGAGTCATATACTCAAGTTGCTCTTTATTTCATTTGTCTGTACAAATTTTTCATTTTTTCCATTCACAGAAACGCCCTCTGGGCTAGTGATAGATCTATTTTTTAATCATTTAGCAAGCGGAATAAATCTATTTCTTGGACTATCGAGTTATTTCTAAAATAAGTTTCATTGTTAACTGGTCGCAGAGCATTAGTGAAATGTAATGGACCTAGAGGTTTTGTGTTTACGCAAAATAACAGAAATAGAAACATATACATATATACACATTCACATATGTATATGTTTACAACAAAGTCTCGACGCTCCGCAAGCACCACCTCTGCTACTGTCACCGCCGCCTCGACTGCCAGCCGCCACTCCTCGTCGCTCCCTCGATTCGAGCTCGTTCCCTGCTAGCGCCTCTGATACTCCTTGGTCGGAGACTCTCGGTCAGTAGCCGCCTCACCGAGTATGTTGCGTATACTATTTTTTAAACAATTTTAAACTATTTATTTACCACAGGTGATGCAGAGGTAGAATGTTTCTCAAGTCTAGTACAATGGTCAAACTAGAGTATAGCTACCTGTGGGCCCGAACAAGTTCAGAGACTTCTAGGGCATCCTACCATCACGTTATTATAAGGTGTACAATAATGTTTAACCTAGTTCACTTAACCTAGTTTCGCATTAGACTGATCATTGAGATGATTAGCTCGATATTTTATGCTGCATTCTACAATATAGGTCAAATCGGCTATATTTAACAGTATGTTCGATAAACGACTTAAGAGCAGACTGAAGATCGGTTATGTACCCATGGCAAGTTACATTATTACATTATCATTAGTTACATGTAGGAGGCAAGATTTGACATGGTGATCTTACACGACTAGTATTCTGATAGGAAGTGAGACTCAATATGTCTTTTGAATACTTTGTACGAATTACTTTCACGGATCTCCGCTGGTGTTGAGTTCCAAGTTCTAGTCCCAACGAAGAGGATACTGTGTTGCGACCGGGCCTTTGAATAATAAGGAAGCATGAATTTACTTTTATTTCGGGTTAAATGGTCGTGATGACCAGTTTGGGCAGTTAATAACTGTTTTAGGCATATACACACACTCACATGTTTATATATATACACACGTATTAAAAATTAATCTAAGAAAAACTAATAAACATAAAAACCAATTTCCCTCCTCTTACATCGAAACTGACAGTCGAGCCCAGTCTACTCGTGAGAAATTATGAAAAAAAGAGGAAAAATGACTTCGAAAAACGTAAAAATAAACTGGTTACTAATTTTCTGATAGAATTTTAAGGGAAATCAAATTACAGTCTATAGGAACAACAACAACAAAATCATCTCGGGTCTCACATCCTCTCGGTATTCTTTTCAACATCATACGGACATGGGTACATGGGATAAAATAGAGATACAGTGTAAGCCAGATATCACTTATGAGCAGTAGCAGTAGCAAAATGGGATACTGCAGTGTTCTCCCTCCAGCTGCCTTACGCTACGGGTAGACTGTGAATATCTAAAGACTTTGGAGATCAATGCCCGAAGCGAGGGCCTGAGGTGCAAACGAACCCGACAGAGTAAGTATTGCATATCCTACCTAGGATATTATTATTAATAGTAGTAGTAGTAGTAGTAGTAAGGTAACCAATTTATGATAGCCTATGCCCATTCACGTAGCAATCCTTCACTAGACTTCGCCACAGTACAGGTTAGACACCACATAGATCGACACAACACACTTATAGCAATATTGCTGATATCAATAGTAATACATAGATCAATAGCAATATTGATACATCAATAATATATAGGCAAATAGGCACTCGCCTCTTGGATATCTCTAAGCTATGAATATGCTCAATTTACTAATCATGTGGCCAGTGAGAGAAAAGCGGAGATAGGTTGGAATTATAGAATAGGATAGAATAGAATTAGTAGTAGGCAGTTAGAAAAACTTGAGTATAGGTACTAAGCCACATGGGGTAATCTATATACACACTTGCAGTCAACATTTACTGTTTAGCTGACTACGACCAATAGAGAACTGCTGCGATTGTTGCCGTCACGAGCGTTGCCAACTTTTGGACTCTCTAACTAGAACTTACATTACTCGCTATGTTACAGCTCTCCCTCCTTAATTAGAAACCCTCCTGTAATCCTACCCCGTTATTTGATCTAGTCAATCCTAAAGGTCCATTCTAATCACAGGCTTCCGAGCTCGGTTAGACCTGAGTGAGATGCTAGCACTTGGAGGCTCGTGCATCCTTTCCTCCTGGGTGGGAATCGAGTAGTCAGGTGTTTCTGGGTCAGATTCATTAGTAGGGGGTGGTGGGTATGAATTTCGAGTAGGTTGTGGAATCAACACGGTTTCCTCAATAGGTTGTTCCATGGGTTCAGGGATGGCGTTCGAGCAGGTAATAACTTGGTCCTGGTATCGACGAATGACCTCTCCCCCCTGCAGTTGGCACTTGTAGGACACCGGGCCCGTTTTCTCAACGGTAGTAGCAGGGGTCTATTTTGGAGAACCCGGTGTGTATTGACGGACCATCACAGGTGACTCCAGCGGAATGTCAACCGCGTGAGACCCTGGGTGGTATCTTTTCTGAGCGTCCTGGCTTTGAGCAACTTTGGAGGCAATTGCCTCTGACGGCCAAAGTAGATCAAGACGAGAGCGAACTTTCCTGCCTAACATCAGTTCGACAGGCGGAAAACCTGTTGTCGTGTGGGGTGTTAGCCGATAGTTGAACAGGAACCTGTCTAGTGCTAGGCGTAGGGGTTCCGTTGACTTTAATAAATTCTTCTTGAACGTTTTTACCATGCGCTCTGCCAGTCCATTAGTTGAAGGATGGTATGGTGCGCTTGTAACATGCCGCATACCACATGCCTTCACAAATTCTTGGAATTCGGCCGATGTGAAACACGTTGCGTTGTCCGAAACAATTGTTACCGGAAATCCAAACGTTGCAAAAGTGTGTTTCAGGCACGAGATCATTTCGCTAGAGGTTGTAGTAGTTGTGGGAAAAATTTCAACCCACTTAGTGTGTGCGTCCCTGATCACTAGATAGTTTTTTCATTCATTGGGCCCGCGTAGTCGATATATATGCGATGCCAAGGCTGCGCCGGCCATTACCACGGATGGAGTTCAGCTTTCGCCGGTGCAGCTCGAGTGCTCAGGACTCGCTGCGTGATTTAGCCGTTTCTTCTAGGCCTTTGTCTAGAAGAGGCCACCACACATAGCTGCGAGCTAGCTCCTTCATCCTGGGTGATCCTGCATGGCCAGAGTGAAGTTCATCCACAATAACTTGTCTGAGGGCTTGGAGCACAATTATTCTTGCTCCCCAGAGCACACAGCCATTTTGTGTGGACAATTCGTCTCTCCTCCTAGTGTACGGAGCGAGATCAGGGTCACCAATTACCGTCGAAGGCCAGGCTACCTGGCAGCATTTATATACCTTTGAAAGTACTGGGTCCCTTAGAGTGCCATCGTGAATGTGGGTGCTGGTGACCGGAGCTCACTCAAGGAAGTTTACTAGGGACGTCCATTCCGCTGGAATGGGCGTGGCTTCCTCGGGAGTTGTCAGGTGTAAACGACTGAGAGCATTAGCCGTGCCCAACAGCACGCCTGACCGGTGACGCAAGGTGAACTTGTAGGACTGCAGCAGTAGAGCCCACCTTTGAATGCGCCCGGATGCCATCGGAGGAATGCTCCTACCCGGATCAAATAGTCCTAGTAAAGGTTTGTGGTCAGTGATTACCGTGAAGTCCAGTCCCCACAGGTAGCAAGGAAATTTTCGGAGTGCGAACACCCTAGCCAGAGTTTCTTCTTCAGTCTGGGAGTAGTTACGCTCTGTTGCTGTTAGAGTTCGGGAGGCAAAATAGGCGGGGCGTTCAATTCCATCAATAAGGTGACACAGCACCGCTCCCACACCATACGCACTTCTGTCAGCCACTACCACTATGGGTAGGTTAGGGTCAAAATGGATCAAAGTCTGGGAGTCTAGGAGGGCTTGTTTAGACTTCTAGAATGCCCTCTCCTGACTTGCAGCCCATTTCCAAGGCGTTTTATCCCGCAGTAAGGCATTTAGGGGCACCAACATAGTTGCAGAAGATCTTAGAAATTTTCTGTAGAAATTTATTAACCCCAGGTAAGCTATCAGCTGAGTCACATACGTAGGAGCTGGGGCATTCCGGATAGATGCTACCTTTTCTGCCGTAGGGTGCAACCCATCCTTGTCAATCTGATATTCAAGGTAGCATACCTGTGATACTCCTATTTGGCATTTATTCATTTTTAGTTTCAGCCCTGCCTCCTGTAGTTTAGATAGGACTTGATGGAGACGCTTGGAGTACTCTTGCTCATTAGTTGCACTGATGAGTATGTAGTGTTCTCCCTCAGGCTGCTTTACACTCTGGGCAGACTTTTACTATCTTTGGACTTTGCGATATCTATGCCTGAAGCGAGTGCCTGAGGTACCAACGAACCCGGCAGGGTAAGGAAAACACAACTTGAATAAAGGCCGTATTTTTGTGAAGATCGCCGATAGTATGGCACATGAGGTAAATAATTACAGGCAGGTAGTATAGTACCCAAGGACGACTTGGAGGACCGACGGTTGGCGGTAAGTCACGTCGTGCGTGCCGTGGAGTAGCGGTGCGCCGTCGACGTGGCGATAGAGGCCGTGAGGCTACTGCTTGCTGAGCAGCCGAGACTAGTGAATGTCGGAGTCGCTGCGCGGAGAGTAGCAGGGAGAAGTCTTGTGTGAGCCACTGCTGTGAGAAGGCTCGTTGGAAGACTTATGTGAGCCGTTGCAGTGAGGAGGCTCGCAGGAAGAAGACTCGTGTGAATATCAGGGTTCCTGCGAGTGCACTGAGTGAGCTGCTGCGTTCGTTCGATGCTTATAGAAAAGACGGAAATAGGGTTTGACGCAGAGTGTGTCGGGAAGAGTAGGGGTGAAACGGAAAAGGATAGATAGGAAACTGATAGAGATGCGCTTGCGCATATGATGCTAGTGTTTGTGGGAAATTTTTTGTAGGTAGTTTAAGGGTGGTAAAAGTTAATTACCCGTCAGGGTTTTGTATGGTTGGGTATTTAGTAAGTGGGCATCTTTAATACCGAACGTGGGTGGGTAGGCTTGCCGTAGGGGTTAAGTCTCTCCTAGCGCAAAACATTCGCTTGAGTCGGTGCTGGTCAGTCGAGTCTGTCCTTCCGTCCGTCGTTAGAGTCGTGTTAGGTGTATTTTGGTCTCGGTTGAGGAGCGAGTGTTTTCATTTTTGAGCTCTGGAATTGTTTGCGCGGTGTTTGCGGGGTGTCTTGCGGGAATGTGAGTTGTAAATAGAGTTATGGGTGCGTGTCGTGAATGTTTTGCCAGATTCTTTTTGCGTGTTTGTGGAGTGAAATGTTGATTGGTTTCAAGTTTGCTCGGCAGTGTAGTTGTGCAGAGGTGGAGAAATCTTGCCATTCTGAATTTGTTATGTATCTCGTTGCTCGGTTTTGTACGCGTTGGAGTGTTGAGATGGATGTTGGTGGAAGTGTGTGTAGGGGAATGGCTGGGTAGATGAGAGTGGATCTTACTAGGGCGATGTAGAGTTGGCGTTTTACTTCTGGGTTCAGGTGTTTGAATCGGTAAAGGCGTGAGAGGTTTTGATGTGCTATTGCTGCTCGTTGTCTGCTGTGGAGTGCATATCCGGTTGTGCTGATTGTGAGACCCAGAACTTTGCCTGAGCTTGTGTAAGGGTGTGGGATGTTGTTGATGTGCACTGTTGGGTGTTTGCGGCGGCTGATAGCAATTATTTTGAATTTGTTTGTGTTGGTTTGGATTTTCCATTTTCGTTCGTAATCGTTGATTTGGGCAATGGCTCGTGTCGTTAGAAGAGCTGCCATGTTATATGAATGCTTTGCGGATATGATTTGTGTGATGTCGTCTGCAAAAGCTATGTAGTCAGTGTTGGGTTTTGGTGGGGGGAGGTCGTGCGTGAAGTAGTTGTACAGTGTTGGGGAGAGGACTGCTCCCTGGGGGACGCCTGACTTGATGGAGAAGGGTGGGCCAGTGTAGTTTGCGATTCGTATGGCTGCCGTGCGGTTAGTGATAAAGCTATACAGGATTTTTGTGAATAGGGGGTGAATTTGTAGCTGTGACAGTTTGAATTTGAGTCCTGTGTGCCACACTTTGTCGAAGGCCTTGGTTACATCTCGTAGAACGATGTCTGTTTTGTTTCTCTGTGTTTGTTTGATG
Source organism: Morinoia aosen (assembly GCA_030386875.1). Lineage (NCBI taxonomy): Eukaryota > Metazoa > Arthropoda > Malacostraca > Amphipoda > Talitridae > Morinoia > Morinoia aosen. The sequence goes on along the minus strand of CM059575.1, from coordinate 16,223,874 downwards.
TGGAGAGTCTCGTGTAGCGTGGCAAGTGCGGTGTGAGTACCTCTTCCGAGGCGGAATCCGTGTTGGCGGCTGTTGTAGATGTTGTTGATGGTTAGGTGGTCTGTTAGCCTGTAGGTTAATATTTTGTCTAGGAGCTTAGCGTGGGTGTCTAGTATGGAGATGGGACTATAATTTTGCACCTCGTGTTGGGAGGTGGAGGGCTTCGGTAAAAAGATCATTATTTGCATGTTTCAGTTTGTTTGGGAAATAGCCCGCTGAGTGGGCGTTGTTATATATGTACAGAAGGTACTGGAGCATGTTTTGTGGTAAGTGTTTTAGGTGGTGTGTGGTTATTTTAGTTGGTCCTGGTGCTTTTTGGGAGAACGTACGAAGTGCGTTTTTGAGTTCTTCGATTGTGATAGCTGGGTAGTGGAAATTGTGAAGGCGGGAAGTGTCTCCTGTCTCGTGTGGTTCGTTTTGGGGAGCGATGTCGTTCATTTGTGTTTCTATGGTGTGTATATGTTCAACGTCGAAACCGTTGTTGGGCTCATCAATACCTGATTAAATGTTTGACCAGTGTTGTCGGAACAAGGGTTCCTTGGATTGTGGTGAGTGGTAAAAGATGCCGCCTTCTTTAATTTAGGGGGTGCTTTGTTTTTTGTTGTTGCCTGACATACGTTTGATGGCGGACCAGAATTGTTCGGGATTGTCCATCTTTTTGATGTTAGAGATGGTGTTGTTCCATGTTGCCGAGTAGATACGTTGATATGCAGTTTTTATCTGTTGTCTGAGGCTGAGGAGTTCTCTGTATAGTGGGGGTGAGTGGCCGTGTCGTTGGAGATGGTCGTAAATGTGTTTGTGTCTCGTTTGAAGGACGAGTATGGCATGAGTGGGTTTGATGCCTGGTGTGGTTCTGTGTGTGATAGTTGGAATAGATTGGTTGGAGGCTTCGTTGGTGTGGGATTCCCATGTGATTAGGTGATTTTCTATGTCCTCTAGTGTAGGGCTTGGGTCTTGCGGTATTGTGTGTGCGGCGAGAAGGTTGTGGTATTGTTCCCAGTTTGCATTGTGGAAGGAGGGTCGTGGGCGGATGGGAATTTGTATTGGGTTGGCTGATATTGTGGCTATGATGGGGATGTGGTCGGAAGGTGTTAGTGGACCTGGTTCGAGTATGATGTTGTGAAATGTTTGCGTGTTTGTTAGTACGATATCTGGGCTAGTACAAGCGCGGTGAGTGATTATCGTGGGGAAATTAGGGCCTATGTGGAGACATTTGTTCCTGTCTATTAGTGAGTGGACTTGTCTCCCCTTCCTGTTTGCGTATGTGTATCCAAAGGTGGGGTGTATGGCATTCATGTCGGCTAGGAGGCAAGTGGGGTGTTTTCGGTTAAAGAGAGTGTGCATGTCGATGTAGTTTATGTAATCAATACGTGGAGGTATGTAGGTAGTGGCAAGTGTGATTGGGCCTTGTGGTGTTTCTACTGTGATGGCCAACATATCTGTGTGGAAGGTATCGTGGCCAACATATCGTCTGCCGCGCAGCTCAATATATAGGACTGGCTGCGGCCTCACTGACCCAAGCTAGCTCTCTGGTTAGGCGGCTCGCGGTGGCGCTTATGAAGCGGTCGAGACTGAGCTAAATGTATGTGGTTGTCTTCAGATGTCGCCTGGCTGCTCGAAGCGCGCGGCTTGTAGGGGCTTGGTCCACCACCCCAGCGCCAGACTTTAGCGCTGACTGCTCGGCCAGTAGGAGCACTTCGAGGCTGTGAGGTGGCGCTTTTGAGCTTGTGTGATGGTGTGCGTGCATGGCTAGTTGAGAACACCACAAGTACATCATCGAGGTAGCAGAACACTCCTGGGAGGCCCTGTAATAGTCCTTCCATAGCACGCTGAAAGATTCCGGGAGCCGAGGCTATCCCGAAGCTCAGTCTGTTATAAGCAAACAGACCTCTGTGTGTGTTGATCACGGTGAGCTCCTTAGATTCATCGTCCAACGGAAGTTGGGCGTACGCTTGAGACAAGTCTAGCTTGGAGTATATAACTCCTCCGGCTAACCTGCTAAATAAATCTTCCACCCTGGGTATAGGGTAGGTATCTAGCCTTATGGCCCTATTTACAGTTAATTTGTAGTCACCACAGATTCGGATGCTTTGATCAGCCTTGAGCACTGGGACGATAGTTGTTGCCCATCTATAGTACTGTACAGGGGTGAGGATAACTTCCTGTACCAGTCTATCTAGTTCTGCTTCCACCATAGGTCTAAGTGAGTAAGGCACATTCATGGCTTTACAAAACTTTGGGGGCACTGTGGGGTCAATCACAATTTTTAAATTCCTTCCCATAAAGCTACCTAGGCCTGGTTGAAAAAGGTCGGGGAATTTTTCTACTAGCTCTTCAGGGCGCGAGTGATCAGCTTATGTACACCATTAGCTACTATAGTTAGCCCTAGGGAATCAATCAGGTCCCTACCCAGCAAGGCTGGCCCTCCCCTGTCTACAACTACAATAGTTGCTAGCTGAGGAGCCCTACCACTAGCTTCACGCTGGATGTTAGCCCTAATCTCCCCACAAACCATTAGTTCAGCTCCACCATAAGTCCTAAGCTCAACATCAGAAGGTCTCAACTCGGGTCTTGTCTTGGTGGATAACATAAAATAGGCAGCGTTTGATAGGATAGACCTGGCAGCACCAGTGTCTACCTCCATTTCCAATGGAGTGTTGTTTAGCAATCATTTCATTTTAATATCCTCGGCTATGGAGGACCTAGGGTTTCATATCCTCGGCTATGGAGAATACCTCCCCACAACAACCCTGATTGGCCACTGAGTAGTCTGCACTGGTTGCATTGTTAGTTCTATTAGGATTAGGGTGGTGTTCCTGTCATGTCTTTCAAGACGCGAATTCCCGACAAGATCTGTGGCAACATTGCCGCGGACAGCCGCGTTGGGCTTGCGGACCAGCGGCATCTTTGTCTGATAAGATAAGTCGTCGCGCTGGTCCGCAAGCCCAACGCGGCATCTTTGTCTGGCTGTAGCCGTCAAGCTGAAAAGTTCTCACTATTTATAGTGCTCCCAGTGTAATTGTGTGTGTAGGAAATATTGCTTAGAGGATTCATAACTCTAATTTAAGTCTCTTTTATTTCCATGTGTTGTCACTGTGCTAGATAGCGGTGAACAGTCCGCTCCTAGAGCATTCAATGATGCTTCTGGCAACCGGCGAACCACCTACATTGAGTCAGGCTAGCCTCTGTGAAATCGTTTAGTGCTTACTGCAGCTAGTGTGCTGCATTGTGACGCTAGGAGATTGATAATTTAGTTGTGTAAGTTAAGGCAGCCAGCAGTCTAGGAGAAGCTGCGGTTTTTTCTGTAACTAAAAAAATGGCTGCAGCCAACATTTTGCCTTAAGAAAAATTAAACTGTTGAACTGGCGCCTTATAACCTGTAAACAGATAGCTTGTGTTAAGAAATTCATATGTTGACAGTGCATAGCTCAGATTTTTTATTTTTTTGCTGAGAAATAAAACACATTTCGAATGTCAATAACGTGTCGGCTCCTCACCCATGAGCTGTGCTGAGCAAGCTGCGCTAGTCAGTAGGGTGGAAGCCTAGAGCTAAAAGCACTCAAACTAGACTGAGAATGTGTTCAGATATTTGTGACCACTGCCCATGTGATTTTGTGTACTCAAGATATCGGCAACTGGATACTTGCTTTGCCCGGGGGATAGTTCACCTATAATTTAAATTGAGCAATCTGAACTTTTGACATGAGAGATAGCCAGGATGATGACAAAATAATTATAGCTGATCTGCTGTATTCACGTACATTAACTTTAAGCTCTGATTATTCTACGGCTGAGTAAGTTGTCGTACTTGCCTGTGAAATTTAGGTGAATGATAATTTGCTGTTCTCTTTTTAGTGTAGCCTCTGCATCAGAGACCTAACCTTTCAAACAATACCTTTCCAACAGGTAGAGTAAAGAAAAACAATAAGATAGTTCTTTTCATTTTTGTAATTTGAAATAGAAAGACTATATGAAGTGTGAGGATACCGTCCCCCATTGTTTGTGAGTATATATGTTAAGGTGTGTCAGTTGTCCCACTGAGGGTGTAAACCCTTGACCACAGCGCATGTATTTAACAGTTAGAAAATTTACTCTTTTTTCTGTCCAGATATTCCAATAGCCTTCTCATTGTGTTATGTGTTTGGCTTTTGACAATTGTCGTTGATATGTGCGTGAGTAGACTGTCCTCCTTTGATCCTATGTGTGCATTACAAATGTGTGTTTACAAATGTGTTCTCTAGTTGGAAAAAAATTCACTTTTTTCTAACCAGATATTCCAAAAAGCCGTTCATTGTGTTATGTGTTTGACCTTTGACAATTATCATGGATATGTTCATGAGTCCTTGCGGGTTGTTCTGAGCGTGGAGTACTATCGTTATTGCTGTTCCCCGGAAATAAAATGCTTGCTAAAATGAGTCGACACGTACGTGCTACCAGACTCTCGAGACTGGCGTGATAGATCATTGTCATTGAGAATGTCCTGTGTTGTGTACAAATTTTAATGGGGAGACACTGGTAATTTTGAGTTGTATTTATGATTATGATGTTCATATAATTTGATGTTTCAAATAACAGAAATGTTCATCTTGTGTGGTTATTTGAAATGAGTCTGATACGAATTAAAATATGTGGCCTTCAGTCCGATATAGTTTGAGTAACTGAAGCGCTAGCACACCCATGTTACTACTACTACTACTACTACCTGTCATTGAGATATATCAGTTCTAGCATCACTAGTTGCTCTTCATACTTTGATCCGTTACTCCTCATCTATATTTTTGAACTAGGAGTTTTCTTATCATGTGGTTATTCCTCGTTTTGCCACCGAACCTGAAAATGTCCTTATGCAGTTTACGGCGTCACGGGTCGAGAAAATAAATCCGAAGAATCTACGTCTTTTTTTGGAGTCCCTTGTTGTACGTTCAATCGGGTCGGAAGTTGCGAAGATCTAGCATCCGCCACCCAACCCGAAATAGTTCCCTCCCCGTTTTTCCATGCATAGCATGCACAAAATTGTTTTTGTTGCCTTTAACAGATTTTTTGTTCTTGAATTTGAAGCAACATTTCTTTAGATGGCCTTTTTGGCCACAACCATGACAAACATTGTCTTTATAGGGAAAATCTCTACGTCAGTGCAGATTACCACAGCCGCTGCATGCTGATTTGGGGCTAGCTTGAGCCTGAGTCTTGCCCTTAGGTTTGTTAGCAGTTTGCTGTACTCTAGTCTGACCAACATTCAAAATAGAGTTAGGTTGTCTCAACACCACTGTTTCTCTTAGTTGGGTTTCTTTGGCAGTTGCTAGATCCACGGCTTTTTGCCATGTCAGGCCAGCTTCAATCATCAAAAAATTTTGAACATCATTACTGGCCACACCCAAAATGAACCTATCCAGTAAAGTTTTTTCTAGTACTTCTTGTTCAAAATTACAGGTATGTGAAAAGGCCTTCAAGCTAGCCACAAAATCAGCAATGTTTTCCCCTTGTTTTTGGTTCCGCTAATGGAACCTAAGCCTTTCAAAGATCTGGTCGCGTGTGGTCTTAAAATGCCGTCTTAACTCTTCCATGATCTCATCATAGGTAGCATCTAAAAGTCTTTTAGGGTACAGGAGGTCTTTAGTCAGTCTTACAATTTTAGAACCCACCAGAGCAATAAATGTGTGGGCTTTCTCACTGTCTTCCATTTTGTTGATACTCAGGAAGCAGTTCAGTCTAGTTTCATACTCAGGGAATTCTTCTTCTAAATGATTGAACTCTCCCACTGAACCTAGCATTGGTATTTTTTAATTTTACACAGCTTGACACACCTTGTGAAAACAAAAATCTACAGTACCAATACTAGAATCACTGAGTAAATTCTGAGTTCCTTCACTAGTCTAGCTTCTCCCAGTAGTTCCACCAAAATCCTCGTCGCCAGTATTGCATATCCTACCTAGGATATTATCATTATTATTAGTAGTAGTAGTAAGGTAACCAATTTATGATAGCCTGTGCTCATTCACATAGCAATCCTACACTAGACTTTTGAGGTTAGGTTAAGTAAAGCGAGACACTTGGGATTTATATATTGTCAGTAACACACAGCAGTACACAGTTAGTTTACATCACGAAGGATAGCCGCGGAGTGGGCTCCACCCAAGCCCGAGAACCATGAGCTCAGTTCCACAAGAACCATGAGCTCAGTTCTCAATGCAGAGTACTGTCTAAACACATTCTAACACATGAGCACTGTAACGTTATCAGTATTATACACATATGCATTCAAGGTGCTACAATAAAGGTTTCAACATAGACTTCACCACAGTATTGGTTAGACACCACATAGATAGACACAACACAGTAATAGCAATAGTGCTGATATCAATAGTAATACATAGATCAATAGCAATATTGATACATCAATAATATATTAGCAAATTGGCACTCACCTCTTGGATATCTCTAAGCAGCTATGAATATGCTCAATTTACTAATCATGTGGCCAGTGAGAGAAGAGCGGAGATAGGTTGGATTTATAGAATAGGATAGAATAGAATTAGTAGTAGGTAGTTAGAAAAACTTAAGAGTAGGTATTTAGCCACATGGGGTAATTTATATACACCCTTGCAGTCAACATTTACTGTTTAGCTGACTACGACCAATAGGGAACTGCTGCGATTGTTTCCGTCACGAGCGTTGCCAACTTTATAACTCTCTAACTAGAACTTACATTACTCGCTATATTACAGAAAGAAAAATACAACTGGAATAAACGCCGTATTATTGTGGATATCGCCGACAGTATGGTACAGGAGGAAAATATTTACGAGCAGGTAGTACAGTACCGGAGGACGCTTTGGAGGACCGACGATTGTCTAGTAGTGAGTAGTCGAAGAGTGAGTGGCGGTCGAGTGAGAAGCGGCAAGGCTGTTGCTGGTCGAGTGTCCCCGACTTTGGAGTATCAGAGCCGATAAAAGGGAACCGACTTGGGTCGAGGACGTGGCATTGTGGCGCGGCTGGCGGTCGAGGTGACGAGGCTACTGCTTACGGAGCGACCGAGACTCGCAGTGAATATCAGCGTTGCTGGGAGAGAACTGCTGCGTGATGAGCCGCTGTCGGTAGCCTGCTGCGAGGCGAGTGCTGCGAGGAGGTTTGTGTGAGCCTGTGGTGTTCTCCCTCAGGCTGCTTCACACTCCGGGCAGACTTGTGAATATCTATTGACTTGTGAATATCGATAGACTTGTGATATATCTTTGCCCGAAGTGAGTGCCTGAGGTGCAAACGAACCCGACAGGATAAGGCAAACACAACTGGAATAAACGCCGTATTATTATGAAGATTGCCGACAATAATGGCACAAGGGAATATGACAGTCGAGCAATACAGCAACCGTTGACGTCTTGGCGGACCGACGGTTGTCGGGCAGACGCTGCGTAGCTGGAGGACGAGAGCAGACCGGTGGGGCTGCTGCTGGCAGAGCTTCCGACCAGGGAGTACCAGAGGCGCAAGCAGGGAACTGGTGCGTCTAGCAAGCAACAAGGCGTGGCGGATGGCAGTCGAAGAGGCGGTGAAGGCAACGGGTGAGGTGCTGGCGGAGCGTCGAGACTTAGTGTGAATATCAGGGACGCTGCAAGTGTACTGAGGCAGCTTGGCTTGGCTTGACGATGCTTATAGAGAAGACGGAAAGAGAGTTTGACACAGAGTGTGTCGGGAAGGGAAGGGGTGAAGCGGAAAAGGATAGGTGGAAAGCGATAGAGATGCGCTTTGCGCATATGATGCTAGTGTTGAGGGTATTTTTTGTAGATAGTTTAAGGGTGGTAGAAATTAATTACCCGTCGGGGCTTTGTATGGGTGGATCTTTAGTTAGTAGGCATCATTAGTACCGAACGTGGGTGGGTAGGCTTGCTGTGTTGGTTAAGTCTCCTTTGACACAAAGTATTCGCTTGAGACGGTGCTGGTCAGTCGAGTCTGTCCGTCCGTCCGTCGTTAGAGTCGTGTTAGGTGTATTTTGGTCTCGGTTGGGATGCGAGTGTTTTCATTTTTGAGCTCTGGAATTGTTTGTGCGGTATTTGCGGTGTGTCTTGCGGGAATGTGAGTTGTAAGTAGAGTTGTGGGTGCGTGTCGTGAATATTTTGCCAGATTCTTTTGGCGTGTTTGTGGAGTGTAATGTTGATTGGTTGCAAGTTTGCTCGGCGGTGTAGTTGTGCAGAGGTGGAGAAATCTTGCCATTCTGAATTTGTTATGTATCTCGTGGCTCGGTTTTGTACGCGCTGGAGTGTTGAGATAGATGTTGGTGGAAGTGTGTGTAGGGGAATGGCTGGGTAGATGAGAATGGATCTTACTAGAGCTATGTAGAGTTGTCGTTTTACTTCTAGGTTCAGGTGTTTGAATCGGTAAAGGCGTGAGAGGTTTTGGTTTGCTAGTGCTGCTCGTTGTCTGATGTGGGGTGCATATCCGGTTGTGCTGATTGTGAGTCCCAGAACTTTGCCTGAGTTTGTGTAGGGGTGTGGGGTGTTGTTGATGTGCACTGTTGGGTGTTTGCGACGGCTGATGGCGATTATTTTGAATTTGTTTGCATTGGTTTGGATTTTCCATTTTCGTTCGTAATCGTTGATTTGGGCGATGGCTCGTGTTGTTAGAAGAGCTGCCATGTTATATGAATGGTTATGGGATGTAATTTGTGTGATGTCGTCTGCAAAAGCAATGTAGTCAGTATTGGGTATTGGTGGGGAAGGTCGTGTGTGAAGGAGTTGTACAGTGTTGGGGAGAGGACTGCTCCCTGGGAGACACCTGACTTGATGGAGAAGGGTGGGCCAGTGTAGTTTGCGATTCGTATGGCTGCCGTGCGGTTGGTGATGAAGCTATAAAGGATTTTTGTGAATAGGGGGTGAATTTGTAGCTGTGACAGTTTGAATTTGAGTCCTGTGTGCCAGACTTTGTCGAAGGCCTTGCTTACATCTCGTAGAATGATGTCTGTTTTGTTTCTCTGTGTTTGTTTAATGTGGAGAGTCTCTTGTAGCGTGGCAAGTGCGGTGTGTGTGCCTCTTCCGTGGCGAAATCCGTGTTGGCGGCTGTTGTAGATGTTATTGATGGTTAGGTGGTCTGTTAGCCTGTAGGTTAATATCTTATCTAAGAGCTTAGCGTGCGTGTCGAGTAGGGAGATGGGGCGGTAGTTTTGCACCTCGTGTTGGGAGGTGGAGAGCTTCGGTAAGAAGATCATTATTGCGTGTTTCAGTTTGTTTGGGAAATAACCCGCTGAGAGGGCGTTGTTATATATGTACAGAAGGTACTGGAGCATGTTTTGCGGTAAGTGTTTGAGGTGGTGTGTGGTTATTTTAGTTGGTCCTGGAGCTTTTTGGGAAAACGTCCGAAGTGCGTTTTTGAGTTCTTCGATTGTGATAGCTGGGTAGTGGAAATTGTGAAGGCGGGAAGTGTCTCCTGTCTCGTGTGGTTCGTTTTGGGGAGCGATGTCGTTCATTTGTGTTTCTATGGTGTGTATGTGTTCAACGTCGAAATCGTTGTTGGGCTCATCAATACCTGAGTATATGTTTGACCAGTGTTGTCGGAACAAAGGTTCCTTGGATTGTGGTGAGTGGTGAAAGATGCCGCCTTCTTTAATGTAGGGGGTGCTTTATTTTTTATTGTTGCCTGACATACGTTTGATGGCGGACCAGAATTGTTTGGGATTGTCCATCTTTTTGATGTTAGCGATGGTGTTGTTCCATGTTGCCGAGTAGATACGTTGATATGCAGTTTTTATCTGTTGTCTGAGGCTGAGGAGTTCTCTGTATAGGTGGGGTGAGTGGCCGTGTCGTTGGAGATGGTCGTAGATGTGTTTGTGTCTTGTTGGGAGGACGAGTATGGCATGAGTGGGTTTGATGCCTGGTGTGGTTCTGTGTGTGATAGTTGGAATAGATTGGTTGGAGGCTTCGTTGATGTGGGATTCCCACGTGATTAGGTGATTGTCTATGTCCTCTAGTGTAGGGCTCAAGTCTTGCGGTATTGTGTGTGCAGCGAGAATGTTGCGGTATAGTTCCCAGTTTGCATTGTGGAAGGAGGGTCGTGGGCGGATGGGAATTTGTATAGGGTTGGCTGATATTGTAGCTATGATGGGGATGTGGTCGGAAGGTGTTAGTGGACCTGGTTCGAGTATGATGTTGTGGAATGTTTTCGTGTTTGTTAGCACGATGTCTGGACTAGTGGCGGCGCGGTGGGTGATTATCGTGGGGAAATTGGGGCCGATGTGGTGACATTTGTTCCTGTCTATTAGTGAGTGGATTTGTCTCCCTTTCCTGTTTGCGTATGTGTATCCGAAAGTGAGGTGTGTGGCATTCATGTCGGCTAGGAGGTAAGTGGGGTGTTTTCTGTTAAAGAGAGTGTGCATGTCAATGTAGTTTATGTAATCAATGCGTGGAGGTATGTAGGTTGTGGCAAGTGTGATTGGGCCTTGTGGTGTTTCTATTGTGATGGCCAACATATCTGTATGAAAGGTATCGTGAAGCTTGAATGAAAGGTCTTTGCGAATTGCTATTGCTACTCCAGCGTGATTTTCATTTGTTTTGTTTGTGGTATATGTGTTGTAATTCCAAACTTTGATGGGGTGTCGTTACGCATGCAGTGTGAGGTAAGCAGAATTATGTGTGGATTGTATTGACGGTAGATGTTGCACAGTGCTATTTTATTATTTTGCCAGTGTTGGACGTTGTGTTGGATGACGGTTAGTGTTTTGTTCATATTGTGTGTATCCATTATGTAGTCGAGTGTTTGGGTTTCTTGTGGGGGGTGTCAGGTTTTGAGCATGTGTTCATCATGTCGAAGTGTTCGTGTGTGATTGTGGCTATGGGTGCCGCTTCGAGGTTGAATTGGCCGTCAATGATTTCTTTCCAGATTTTGTCCGGGTGTGGGTGTACGACAGCGATTTTGAGGCCAGGAGGTTTTTTTGTTAGTTCTTCTATTATCTGTTGGTTGGTGGGTTTGCTTGGGATATGCTGTGAGTTCGTGTCGCTGAAGAATAGTGAAACCTCTATTTTGTCATCGTGTCCAGGAGATTCTTTGGAGGAGGGTTGTCTCTTCTTTTTCCTTTTTTTGTTTTCTTTTTCGGGCTGGACTGAGTCCTCCAGTTTTCTTGCAAGTTGTCGTCGCTTGTTTCGTCCTGGGTTGAGTTTTCTTCTGTTGAGTGGTAGCTTGTGTCCATTGCGTCATCGTTGGGGTCAGTGCTTGCTTGATTTGCAGGTGTCTCCGTTGTGTCTGCTTGGGGTTTTTTGCTTTGTTCAATGAACATGTTGAATATTTTTTGGGAGTCGCGATTGGGGAACTGGGTGTCCACGGCGTAATTTTCTTTGAGGGACTTCGACAAGGTTGATCCGAAATCCCCTCCCTGTGTGAGGTTTGCGATGTGGGCCTCGATGATGATAGCGGCCAGTTTTATATGTATTTCGCTGGTGAGTGTGAGTGTATGTTCTGTTTTTGCAGTTTGTTGGATGGCCGTTTTTGCAATTTCAATGTATGTGCTCTTGGTTTGGTCGGTTTCTTTTTTTTGGAGTTCGTCGTTCTTCTTGCGGATAGCTTCTTTCCTGTATGGGCAGGAAGCTGCGAGGGTGCGGTGGTTTCCTTGGCAGTTAAGGCATTTTTTGTACAGTGAATCGCACTGTTGGTAGGTGTGGTCGTGTGCAGCGCATTCAGAGCAGTTTGATGTCTTGACAGTGCATTGGTGTGTGGAGTGGTCCTCAATTTTGTAGCATTTGAAGCAGATCCGTAGGTGAGTGTACTTTTCAAGTTCCATTTGCGAAGGTGTGATCTTTGTGTTGAACATGAGGAGCCCATTCTGGAGAGCGCGCTGTGTCATGGCAGTGTCGGTGAAGGTTACTTTGATAACGTGTGTGTAGTTTTTGATTTTGTTTATTTCCATGATTTTTGCCCATTGATGCACTCGTGTTATTTCTTCCTGTATTTCTTGCGGTTGGCGTTGGCCAATGCTGCTGTCCAGTTGTCTGATGAATATGGTTCTTTTGGCTCTGAGATCTGGGGGAATGATCGGTTTCAGATTGATTTTCTGAAAGTGTTTGGTGGCTTTGTCCGAGGTCAGTTTGTCGATGGCAGTGATGTCATCGGTTATGGCGTAGAATCCGCTTGAGTTGCTGGTGAGTCGTATGAGTGGGGCTTCCAAGTGTTTAAAAGCAGTTTCGAAGACTTGTTCTCGTTTTGTATCTTGGCTGGGGTTGATCTTGCGGAGTTGGACTTTGTAGGTAGTGTTGGATTTGTTGGCAGGCTGTGCTGGGATGGTTGTGGTAGTTTGCTTGGTCGTTCGTGGTTGAGTGTTTTTGCCAGGGATGGCGTTGGTGCGTGTGTTGGTGTTATGTTGCATAGTGTTGGGTCTTGTATGGGTGGGTGTTTGTAGTAAGGGGCGGGAAAACTGGCTGTAGCCAGCTCTCCATGAACCACGACTTCCTTGGTGGTGATACATGGTGTTTGTCCTAAGTGTTGGTGTATAGTCTCAGGCGTCGGATTTGTCCGGAAGGCGGCTGGTGCCTTACTTGTACCCGCTCCCCCTCTACTATAATGGGGTTTGCCCAGATGGTCTGGGGCCTTTCGGTACACCAGGCTCTACTACCTTCCGGCGACGCTCAACGGTCGGTAAACTAACAGCGAATTAAGAAAAGGCTACTCACTCTCGCTTGAGAGGTCAGTGCTCGGCAAGCGAGGTAGGGAGTCGGCTCCTGTTGTGATATCTTGGTAGTGAGAAGGTCTTTGTTGAAGATTAGATGCTTCTTAGACGGTTTTCACTGGTGAACCTGAGGCAGCTTGGCGATGCTTATAGAGAAGTCGGAAGGAGAGTTTGACACAGGGTGTGTCGGGAAGAGAAGGGGTGAAACGGAAAGGGATAGGTAGGAAAAAAGATAGAGATGCGCTGTGCGCATATGGTGCTGGTGTTGAGGGTACTTTTTTTGTAGGTAGTTTAGGGGTGGTAGAAGTTAATTACCCGTCAGGGCTTTGTATGATCCATCTTTAGTTAATAGGCATCGTTAGTACCGGACGTGGGTTGTTAGGCTTGCAGTATTGGATAGGTCTCTTTTATCACAAGATGTTCGCTTGAGTCGGTGCTGGTCAGTCGAGTCTGTCCGTCCGTCCGTCGTTAGAGTCGTGTTAAGTGTATTTTGGTCTCGGTTGGGGTGCGAGTGTTTTCATTTTTGAGCTCTGAAATTGTCTGTGTGGTATTTGTGGAGTGTCTTTCGGGAATGTGAGTTGTTGGTAGAGTTGAGGGTACATGTCGTGAATGTTTTGCCAGATTCTTTTTGCGTGTTTGTGGAGTGTAATGTTAATTGGCTGCAAGTTTGCTCGGCGATGTAGTTGTGCAGAGGTGGCGAAATCTTGCCATTCGGAGTTTGTTATGTATCTCGTGGCTCGGTTTTGTACACGCTGGAGTGTTGAGATAGATGTTGGTGGAAGTGTGTGTAGGGGAATGACTGGGTAGATGAGAGTGGATCTTACTAGAGCGATGTATAGTTGGCGTTTTACTTCTAGGTTCAGATGTTTGAATCGGTAGAGGCGTGAAAGGTTTTGGTGTGCTAGTTCTGCACGTTGTCTGGTGTGGGGTGCGTATCCGGTTGTGCTGATTGTGAGTCCCAGAACTTTACCTGAGTTTGTGTAGGGGTGTGGGGTGTTGTTGATGTGCACTGTTGGGTGTTTGCGGCGGCTGATGGCAATTATTTTGAATTTATTTGCATTAATTTGGATTTTCCATTTTCGTTCGTAATCGTTGATTTGGGCAATGGCTCGTGTTGTTAGAAGAGCTGCCATGTTATATGAGTGCTTTCCGGCTATGATTTGTGTGATGTCGTCTGCAAAAGCTATGTAGTCGGTGTTGGGTATTGGTGGGGGAAGGTCGTGTGTGAAGTAGTTGTACAGTGTTGGGGAGAGGACTGCTCCCTGGGGGACACCTGACTTGATTGGGAAGGGTGGGCCAGTGTAGTTTGCGATTCGTATGGCTGCGGTGCGGTTAGTGATGAAGCTGTACAGGATTTTTGTGAATAGGGGGTGAATTTGTAGCTGCGACAGTTTGAATTTGAGTCCTGTGTGCCAGACTTTGTCGAAGGCCTTGCTTTCATCTCGTAGAATGATGTCTGTTTTGTTTCTCTGGGTTTGTTTAATGTGGAGGGTCTCATGTAGCGTGGCAAGTGCGGTGTGTGTACCTCTTTCGTGTCGAAATCCGTGTTAGCGGCTGTGGTAGATGTTGTTGATGGTTAGGTGGTCTGTTAGCCTGTAGGTTAATATCTTGTCTTGGAGCATAGCGTGGGCGTCGAGTAAGGAGATGGGGCGGTAATTTTGCACCTCATGTTGGGAGGTGGAGGGCTTCGGTAAAAAGATCATTATTGCGTGTTTCAGTTTGTTTGGGAAATAGCCCGCTGAGAAGGCGTTGTTATATATGTACAGAAGATACTGGAGCATGTTTTGCGGTAAGTGTTTAAGGTGGTGTGTGGTTATTTTAGTTGGTCCTGGAGCTTTTTGTGAAAACGTTCGAAGTGCGTTTTTCAATTCTTCGATTGTGATTGCTGGGTAGTGGAAATTATGAAGACGGGAAGTGTCTCCTGTTTCGTGTGGTTCGTTTTGGGGAGCGATGTCGTTCATTTGTGTTTCTATGGTGTGTATGTGTTCAGCGTCGAAATCGTTGTTGGGGTCATCAATACCTGAGAATATGTTTGACCAGTGTTGTCGGAACAAAGGTTCCTTGGATTGTGGTGAGTGGTAGAAGATGCCGCCTTCTTTGATGTAGGGGGTGCTTTGTTTTTTATTGTTGCCTGACATGCGTTTGATGGCGGACCAGAATTGTTGGGGATTGTCCATCTTTTTGATGTTACCGATAGTGTTGTTCCATGTCGCCGAGTAGATACGTTGATGTGCAGTTTTTATCTGTTGTCTGAGGCTGAGGAGTTCTCTGTATAGGTGGGGTGAGTGGCCGTGTCGTTGGAGATGGTCGTAAATGTGTTTGTGTCTCGTTTGAAGGACGAGTATGGCATGAGTGGGTTCGATGCCTGGTGTGGTTCTGTGTGTGATAGTTGGAATAGATTGGTTGGAGGCTTCGATGATGTGGGATTCCCATGTGATTAGGTGGTTGTCTATGTCCTCTTGTGTGGGGCTTACGCCTTGCGTTGTTGTGTGTTCAACGAGAAGGTTGCGGTATAGTTCCCAGTTTGCATTGTGGAAGGAGAAACGTGGGCGGATGGGAATTTGTTTTGGGTTGGCTGATATTGTGGCTATGATGGGAATGTGGTCGGAGGGTGTTAGTGGACCTGGTTCGAGTATGATGTTGTGGAATGTTCGCGTGTTTGTTAGTACGATGTCTGGGCTGGTACAAGCGCGGTGAGTGATTATCGTGGGGAAATTGGGGCCCTTGTGGAGACATTTGTTCCTGTCTATTAGTGAGTGGACTTGTCTTCCCTTCCTGTTTGCGTATGTGTATCCAAAGGTGGGGTGTATGGCATTCATGTCGGCTAGGAGGTAAGTGGGGTGTTTTCGGTTAAAGAGAGTGTGCATGTCGATATAGTTTATGTAATCAATGCGTGGAGGTATGTAGGTTGTGGCAAGTGTGATTGGGCCTTGTGGTGTTTCTATTGTGATGGCTAACATATCTGTATGAAAGGTATCGTGAAGCTTGAATGGAAGGTCTTTTCGAATTGCTATTGCTACTCCAGCGTGATTTTCATTTGCTTTGTTTGTGGTGTATGTGTTGTAATTTCAAATTTTGATGGGAGTGTCGTTACGCATTCAGTGCGCGTTGAGTAGAATTATGTGTGGGTTGTATTGACGGTAGATGTTGCATAGTGCGATTTTGTTGTTTTGCCAGTGTTGGACGTTGTGTTGGATGACAGTTAGTGTTTTGTTCATATTGTGTGTATCCATTATGAAGTCGAGTGTTTGGGTTTCTTGTGAAGGGGGTTAATTTTTGAGCATGTGTCCATCGAGAGGAAGTGTTCGTGTGGGGTTTTGGTTATGGGTGCCTTTTGGAGGTCGAATTGGCCGTCGATGATTTCTTCCCAGGTGTCCGAGCTTGGGTGTGCGACAGCGATTTTGAGGCCAGGAGGTATTTTTGTTAGTTCTTCTAATATCTGTTGGTTGGTGGGTTTGCTTGGAATATGCTGTGAGTTCGTGTCACTGCGGAATAGTGAAACCTCTATTTTGTCATCGTGTCCAGAAGATTCTCCCGAGGAGGGTTGTCTCTTTTTCTTCCGTTTTTTGTTTTTCTTCTTCGGGCTGGACTGCGTTCTCCAGTTTTCTTTCAGGTTGTCATCGCTGGTTTCATCCTGGGTTGAGTTTTCTTCTGTTGAGTGGTAGCTAGTGTCCATTGCGTCTTCGTTGGGGTCGATGCTTGCTTGATTTGCAGGAGTCTCCGTTGTGCCTGCTTGGGGTTGTTTGTTTTGTTCGATGAACATGTTGAATATTTTTTGTGAGTCGCGGTTGGGAAACTGGGTGTCCACGTCATAATTTTCTTTGAGGGACTTCGACAAGATTGATCCGAAATCCCCTCCCTGTGCGAGGTTTGCGATGTGGGCCTCGATGATGATAGCGGCCAGTTTTATATGTATTTCGCTGGTGAGTGTGAGTGTATGTTCTGTTTTGTGCAGTTTGTTGGATGGCCGTTTTTGCAATTTCAATGTATGTGCTCATGGTTTGGTCGGTTTCTTTTTTTTGGAGTTCGTCGTTCTTCTTGCGGATAGCTTCTTTCCTGTATGGGCAGGAAGCTGCGAGGGTGCGGTGGTTTCCTTGGCAGTTAAGGCACTTCTTGTACAGTGAATTGCACTGTTGGTAGGTGTGGCCGTGTGCGGCGCATTCAGAGCAGTTCGATGTGTTGACAGTGCATTGATGTGTGGAGTGGTCCTCAATTTTGTAGCATTTGAAGCAGATCCGTAGGTGAGTGTACTTTTCAAGTTCCATTTGCGATGGTGTGATCTTTGTGTTGAACATGAGGAGCCCATTCTGGAGAGCGCGCTGTGTCATGGCAGTGTCGGTGAAGGTTACTTTGATAACGTGTGTATAGTTTTTGATTTTGGTAATTTCCAGGATTTTTGCCCATTGTTGCACTCGTGTTATTTCTTCCTGTATTTCTTGCGGTTGGCGTTGGCCAATGCTGCTGTCCAGTTGTCTGATGAATATGGTTCTTTTGGCTCTGAGATCTGGGGGGATGATAGGCTTCAGATTTATTTTCTGGAAGTGAGTGGTTGCTTTGTCCGAGGTCAGTTTATCGATGGCAGTGATGTCATCGGTTATGGCGTAGAATCCGCTTGAGTTGCTGGTGAGTCGTATGAGTGGGGATTCCAAGTGTTTGAAAGCAGTTTCAAAGACTTGTTCTCGGTTTGTATCTTTGCTGGGGTCGATCTTGCGGAGTTGGACTTTGTAGGTAGTGTTGGATTTGTTGGCAGGCTGTGCTGGGATGGTTGTGGTAGTTTGCTTGGTCGTTCGTGGTTGAGTGTTGTTGCCAGGGATGGCGTTGGTGCGTGTGTTGGTGTTATGTTGCATAGTGTTGGGTCTTATATGGGTGGGTGTTTGTAGTAAGGGGCGGGAAAACTGGCTTTAGCTAGCTCTCCATGAACCACGACTTCCTTGGTGGCGATGCATCGTGTTAGTCCTAAGTGTTGGTGTATAGTCTCAGGCGTCGGATTTGTCCGGAAGGCGGCTGGTGCCCTACTTGTACCCGATCCCCCCTACTATAATGGGGTTTGCCCAGTTGGTCTGGGGCCTTTCGGTACACCTGACTCTACTACCTTCCGGCGACGCTCAACGGTCGGTAAACGTAAGAGCTAAATAAGAGAAGGCTACTCACACCCGCTTGGGAGGCTATGGCTCGGCAAGCGAGGTAGGAAGTCGGCTGCTGTTGTGATATCTTGGTAGTGAGAAGGTCGTTGTTGAAGATTAGATGCTTCTTAGACGGTTTTCACTTGTGAACTCCTGAGGCAGTGCTGGCTGCGCGGCTGTTTATATAGGCCTCGCTGGAGCCTGACTCTGCCCGTCCAGGTCACCGATTGGTCAAGACGGGGGTGCCCACTTTTCGCCGTCTAGGCTTGTGCTATACTTACGAAGGTGCTATACTATACTTACGTCGTATACTTACGACGTTGCCTGACTGTTCGAGGCAGGCTGCTTATAAAGCTCGGTCCGGCACCCCAGCTCCAAACTTGAGCTCTGTTTATTGGTCGTTTAGCATTGGCGCTTTGAGGCTGTGAGGTGGCGCTTTTAAGCTTGTGTGGTGGTGTGTGTTCATACCACCACAAGCCGCTACTGTAAGGAGACTTGTATGAGCAGACTAAATCAGCTCGCACTGGACCTTCTTACATTTTGCCTGGTGAGGCACCGCCGCTCTAAACAAGCGTTCCCATTGGCCAATGCGTGGGGGCGCTTTTGGGACTGTTGAGGCTGCGTTAAACTTATGTATGTGTCCTGGGGTGTAGGCTGGCTGCTCGAAGTAGGCAGCTTCTAGAGGCTTGGTCCGGCACCATCACGCCAAATTTGCGTTCTGATTGGTCGGCAACAACTGCCGTTTGGCGGCCGTTCGGGCTGAGCGAGGTGGCGCTTTTGAGCTTGTGCGGTGGTGTTTGCGCACAGCTTGTTGAGACCACCACAATACTGTTGTGGCCGGATATCACTTCTGAGTAGCACATATCTACAAATTTTTGGCACGTAGACGTGGATGAAACAGCGGGCCAGGATGCTAATTTTATTTTCTGAAATATAGAGTTATTTCTGATTTAAAGTTCAGTGGTAATTTGCGCAGAGAACGAAGGAATAAGGAATAAGGAGCACAAATCAAACGAGGAAAACAATAGCCTTGTCAGTGGGTCAATAGTTTCAGTCAGAGAAACAAACAAAATACATTCTCTGGAATATTTTATGCATAGCAAGATGATTGGAAAGTTGTAAATACGACAAGGGAATGCCTTGGAAATCCTTCACGATAAGTAAGTGAAAAAACGTAAGAAGAAAAGACACGAATACGCTTTACCGAAATCAACTGCAACACAGTCGTAAATGATTTCAAATTAGTTAGCCAAAAATAATTTACAAAAATACAGCATAACACTAACATCTAGAAACACAAAATTCAAGTAGCCACAAATATGAATTTCAGAGGTTATTTATCGTACGGATGGTAAATATAAATACAGAAAATAAAAAATAATCGTTATAATAAAAACGACCTTTGCCCTGTTACATTGAGCTGACGGCTGTGTTGCTCACTGTAGTCGACAGAAATAACTAAGATGAATATTAGAAGGACTTGCTGAACGTAAAAAGAGATGATTCCTAATTTTCTGACAGAAATTTCAGTAAAATCAAACGACAGTTTGAAAACAACAACAAAATACATTTAAAGTTTCTCATCGTAATGGTTTTCTCTGAAACAACATGTGGGTACATGGGATAAAATACAGATACGGAGGGAGATTAAATACAGACATGGTGAGGAATGAACTTAATACGGTTACGAAAAACTAGGCGAAGTGGGAAAATAAACATTGATGGCCGGGAGAATTTATTCGCGACAATCAACAGTTCAGAGGCGAATAATTAAGTGGACAACTTAGAAATTGCCAGCAGCTCGTTAAATTTGGACGACGCTGCATACGGCCACCAAGTAGAGAAGATGAATGGGAGCGATCTTCTCGGGCCACTTCAGTTAGTCGTGCCCTGGTGAAAATAGAAAGAAAAACACATGAATTTGATATCAACGGAATTATTCAGTTTTTGCGATCACTGCATGTAGGCAGACGATTATAAAGTTACGTAATAGTTCTGATTATAGGTATAAGTAAGTTATAGGTATAGGTGAGTGATATTTATAGGTAAGTTATAGTTATAGGTAACTTATAGTTCTAGTTCAAGGTAAGTTATAGTTATAGTTCAAGGTAAGTAATTTTACCAGGTAAGTTTACGGGAGCGGATCCATAGAAAAAAAGGATTGATTTATATTATTTATAGGAGATTGAAATACGCGGAGTTCCGTAATGGGAAAATTTGCCGTAATTTATTAGGTCAAATGTCGGAACGACATTTGGAAGAAGAGGACAAACTGCTAAACTTAAATGAACCAAGAAACTATAAGCTTTTCGGAGCAGGTCTTCTGGGAGACAGGCGGGCGGTCCACTTGCGAACTGTGACTGCAGTCGTAAGAAGCAAGCACCCGTGCTCTGTGGAGTTAGTTGCAGTTAGTTAAGATTTAGCGTTTAGTCTTAGGTTTAATACAGTTTATCGTTGTCAGGTGAGTTTACGAGTTAAAAGTTATAAGTTTTTAAGCTAAGTTTATGAGTTATAAGTTTTTAAGGTAAGTTTATAAGTTATAAGTTTTTAAGGTAAGGTTATAAGTTTTTAAGGTAAGTTTATAAGTTATAAGTTTTTAAGGTAAGTTTATATGTTATAAGTTTTTAAGGTAAGTTTATAAGTTATAAGTTTTTAAGGTAAGTTTATAAGTTAAGTTTTTAAGGTAAGTTTATAAGTTATGAGTTTTTAAGGTAAGTTTATAAGTTATAAGTTTTTAAGGTAAGTTTATAAGTTATAAGTTTTTAAGGTAAGTTTATAAGTTATAAGTTTTTAAGGTAAGTTTATAAGTTATAAGTTTTAGTTATTAAGAATGCATGGGGAAACGTCGTCCTAAGTACCCAGCTCACGGCATGGCAGGTATTTGGTAACTGAACTAATAGTTCACAAACCTCCAATAAGCTCGTGAGCATCAGGATGTGCCGGGAAGCGGAGTCAGGCGAGTGGATGGTGAGCGGAGCGGTCAGCAGCACGTAAGGCGCCTCAGCCTCTCATCCTCTGGCCGTTCAGTCCTCGATGGAGGAGAAGCGCAGCGTAGCGAAGGAAAACCCACTGGCTTCCCTGCGTAGGCAGCACGGGAGGTTCCGCTGGGGAAGCGGAGGCAGGTGGACACGACGAAGGCTGTGTAGGCTCAATTATAAAGTTGAAGTTGTGTGGTCAATGGCTGGAGGCGATCTAAATCGGCATCCAGAAAATTTAAGAGGTCAGTGCAGCTTGGCTCAAATGGTGTATTCAATTGGCTGTATTCAGGATGGTAAACTAAAGTTCAAAAACCATGCAAAGACGAGCCTAGAGCTGGGTTATAGAAATTTTTATATATTAAAGTAATGGGTTTTGCTTCATTAATTTCAGATTTGATATTCAGAGATTAAGTTTTACTTATAAGTTGAATGGTAATTTGATTTTAGTCCTTAATTTTAAGTTCATGAGTAAACAAACTTAAATTTAATCAACTCTAAACGATTACAGGATAGCCTGTAAGATTTCTGTGCAGGATCTTATGAAAGCTCAATGGCAGCTAAATCACTGGTAGACGTGCGCCAAGTCTACGTGAACTAACTTCAACTGCCATCAAGTAGGAAGCTCCGTTGACGTCGCAGAGGAGACGTTAAGACTCGTCCAGGCACGAATTCCCTCAGTCATGGATGCCGAGAAGAGGAAGGCGGGGCAGTGCAGTGCGGTGAGGAGTGGTTTAGCCCCTCATGGCTTCCCCAACGAAGTTAGGTCGCATTCCAACGAACAAAGCTTACGCCCATCGTAGCCAAGGAAGAGCGGTCGGAAACGCCGCGAAGTTACGATGAAATAGAGGTAACGAGATGAGGCCCGAGGCAGCTGCTCGGTGAAAAGTGTTCTGCTGGTATGACTTGCGAGAGATTTACAAGACGGATTGTTCTACCAGCGTCCAGTCGTAACAGAAGTGAACCGGAAAATTCACGTGACTAGAGCAGCCTACCAGTGAATGAGCTTTTTTATTGAGATTATTTTTGTTTTCTTTAACGGTTACTCGATATAGGATCCAAGCAAGAAACAAATATGATATGCTTACATATGTAGACAAAGACACACTTTAATCTTACCGTGTAAATATTTACGTTCCATATCTGTTTCAAAATCAAAATAATAGTGATAAGTATTTGGACAGCACCCAGCGGTGCAAGTTATTGTTAAGGTTGGGGATATGGTTGCTATTAACTTCCAATCTTAAACGTTTTTCTCAAGCAGTGTTTTTCGAAATCGTAAGAGAGGGACAATAAGACAAGTCATGGGATAACTCAGCTGTATCTTGTTTATTGAAGGAAGCCGTGATGACCGATGGCGTGCTTGATTTCGGACGATCTTCTCTTAGATGGGAACCTCCGTGCAGGCGAGGTCCGGTGAGCGAGGACGTTGGCCAGGTGTAAGTGAGTGTTTTCTTTGTGGAGGTTACTTTCAGATTGCGGGCAATTTAACAAGCCAGAGAATTAGGACTTTAAGAGTTGCTTCAAATCTTAATTTTGAGCCGTGACTGACGATGGTTACTCCAATTTACTTGGTCTTGGAGTTAAGAATATTACACCCTGAAGACAAATGTCCGTAGTTGGAGCAGATGAATGTTTAGCCAGTAAATTAGATAATTATACCAGGCTGAAATCAGCTCGCAAACCGAGGCAAATGCAAGGCAATAAGGTCGAGTTAAATGGTGTAACTCGAAGTTTGAGTTGTATATAAAATAATAGGCCACGTGAATTTAACTTGTAAAGCTCAAGTCCAAGGAATGTGTGTTGTGGTGTTTGGTGCCGTCGAGGGTCTGCAATAATCGGAGACGCTGAATGAGAAAGTTCTCGAAGAGGCATCAAGGAAAAATTCCACAACTGACAATCCCTACACTGCAATGTAAATTTCCTATCTCAGAGAAAACCCTGAACTTCTTCCATAGATTTGACTCAAGGCTATTAATTTCTTTACAGGCTCAGGAAGAAAATAGAAAGGTTACCAGCCGGCAATGGCTGTTCTTTTATGCTTGAATTACAGTATAAGCATGACAGCAAGACTTGTGATTTTTAAAGCAGTAATAATCTGTTATTATATTTTTGTGGAATTATGGAAAATACATGAGATTTAAGTACCATGATTCGAGGAATTTCACTGAAATACGAAATAGCTAAAAATTGCAAGAATGTGAATGCATAATTTTCGAACTCTATAATATATCTATATCCGTACGAGAAATAAAAAGAAAGTCCTAAATTCATCCATGTCAATCATACTGAAAAAGAAACACTAAACGTATCTCTTGCAGCAAAAGAAAAAATATTAAAACATAATACAGTGAACATAAAAATGATTTGACACAGCAGTTTTGTGCTCCGCCATTTTTCACAAAACGCCGGCAAATCCACCGTACGCTCTCACGAAGTAATCCAATGAGCAAATTTCAATATCATAATGACAGCTGCAAGTATATAATTATTGTAGTAAGGAAATGACATAGTTGAGCATCTTACTATAATCTTGACACAAGAAATGCGCATGACACGCAAACTTTACGCTACGTCGTGTTGAGATAGCACTTGGAATGAGCTATGCTGTGTTACGAACTTTACGACTATTTTCATGTTTATCTATGTATCACGACCTGACCAGATCCTTATACTTAAAACAATGCACACTCAAAAATGACACAATATACTTTACCAGATTTTGCTCTATTTGAACACTTGTCACGAGAAATAGCCCCTTCACCTCCTTGTTAACATTTCGTTAACAGGAAGATTCGGCTCTCGGAATTGAGGAATGGCCCACCTCCAAAGTATACATATGCAGCACAAATTAATGAATAAATATCGGCAATTACAGCACATATACTAAAAAAAGGAAAGGTACTCACCGGGGATCGCTGACCCACTTACGCAGCGCATTTTCTGGGCGCCCTCCGTTGCATTACGATGGATTGCTTCTAATATTGTGGGGCATGATACACAGGGTGAACTATGCTTAACATTTATAATTCCCAGTTATACGTGATACAAACATCAATGAGCGCACACACAATGATTGGTGTTAGGAACAATGCTAATTATTAATGAAAGCAAATAGCATACGTCAAATGACCTACTGCACATAATTACACAGAAATTTGGCTGGCCAGCCTTTAACCGCAGATTGCTTATGCATCCAACCATAACACAGATAATGCCTACAATCTCTAAGTACTCCCAACAGCCAGTAGGCGAAGGTCACTTCAACCACCGAATTCATCCGCAACTCGCTTCAGTTCAAGGCCTATCTTATGCACTGTTCAGAAAATGTCTAGTGATGACGTCATCTTGCTCATTACGTTTCAGCATGTTCACACGTCGATTCCCTTCATTCGAGCTGATCAATCCTCAGATGTATAACTGAATAACCGTCCCGCCTGTCAAAGATAAAAATTTAACTTGTTACTTTTTAAGCGCATCAATGACTGAATGACAATGAATTATCGCAATATTTATCTCAACAATATCTTTACTCTTTCTTTTTAAGAAATGCATCTCTTACCCTCCCTTCTAGTGCAGCATCTCCATGTTCCATCAATAACTCCCACGGTGGGTTATGTTTTGATAAATTTCCCCTTTGTGAACGTGGTGACGGGAACACGTAAATTTTCTGCAAGTGAAACGAGAATGTGTTACTTTCTGGATTACATTATAGCGTGAAACTTAGTATAATTTTCAATATAGCCACTTTTCTTATTATTGCATTAAGCACGCTTGTTATTGTGAACACACCCGCGTTCCTTGGTTGCACCTCACGTTACGGTTTCGCCGGTCGAACTGTCCATTGTTCCTCAGACGCCTTGAGCCCTGGCGCATTTTCTTCGAGGGTTGTGCACGAGGGTTGCTCCTATGAGAATCTTAGGAGCCTCGGAGTGCCCGCCTACCTCTTTTCTAATTGGTAGTGCCGCCGCTCGCCTTTATTTCTTTCTTAGCATCATTTTTCTTCTCACGCTCAGCTCCTTCGAACCGACCGTTGGTTTGCCGACTCTCTCGGTCTGAGTGTCTCGATTTATCTTTGACTACAAGGCGACTTTGTTCGCGCTTGGGTAGGCATTTTTCGACCGTCTCGAGTTTCCCAAGGCTCGCTCGCATGAAAAATTTGCTATAACCACAACATAGGCCCCTCCAGAAACAAGACACACTGTAAACATACATCGTTTGGCTCTCGCACCTTATCGCAGCCTCCTAACATTGCTGAGTTGAAAGAAAACATACAGGCGTAAAAACATACATGTTGAAGCGACATAAAACATTCATGTTGAAGCGACCCCTCTGGCTGCTGGGATTTTCTGAGACATCTCAAGACAACTTTTTACGTAAGCACAAATTTGTTACATTACACACAATTATAAGAATTTTCATTTTTAATTCGCAAAATTTGATCATTCTGAACATATTCTCGACAGACGGCCCTCCTAGAGTTAAAAAAAATTGGCCTGACAATTTTTTTGAATTAGCCTTCAGCTATTTATTGAATAATAAGTACTACAGTATGCAGCCAATATAAGACACTCATGGTAAATTCTACTTAAGCACATTATCATCTAAACTTTGTTCCGCAGAAACAGGGTACCTTACAATTAACACTACAATCATTACTATCAGCCCCAGCGTGATATATTGTGTCGTGTTCTTCTAACCGATGTATCTGTTTTTTCCCGCCGAAGTAAAGTGCGTACTAAATACTTGAGTACTTGACCCTAATAACATTCACAAAATTTCACGGGCATCTTTCCCACTCCTCAGACATCCTAAAGTATCGATGATTTTATGTCTCGTAGTTTCCATTTACGCTTGCGTTTTCTGTTCTCCAAATCCTTGACGCTGCTGTTGACTATTCGATGTCGATTCCTTTGGTATCGTTGACGAATTTGCTCTCTTTCCATGCTTCTCTTCTGGCATTTCAATAGCTTCACACACGCGTTGAAGATGGGTACTTAATTTCATGAGGAAGTATTGCGAGCCCAATCTCCAGACTCGTATAACATTTCTATACACCACATTACTACACGATTGCGTTCTGTAAGATGGATCATTATCACGATTCAAATTACCACTAAATCATGTCAAATACAATGTTTCACATACATTTTATGACGTTTATTCAAACTCAAATTTTTAATCGGCAGATTACTCATGAATGCCTCTTCGTTGATCAGACGAATTGGCAGATCAGGAACTTATGTTGACCTGTCGAAGAATAAGAGTAGAAGCGTCGATAAATTTCATTTAATATAGTCTCCCTTCGCGATAGGGTTCCGAATTCCACGAAGTAATGCTGAAGTTTTCCGAGGCACAATCCTGCGCAGTGCACGCTGGTATCCTGTAGAATTCCTCACAGTATTCCTTGACGTCGACGTGGAATCTGATAGACACAAATAATATTTTATTTTTTTCCGAGTGAACATTCTTATTTATGCGAGAGTTTCATGGGTTAATATCCTTTGAAGACCGTACGTACCATTCAAAGGCTATCCGACGTAATCTCTTTTAAATTTTTATTTCACGTATAAATAGAGATGCCTACAATGTGGCTTCAATATTCCAATGTGATAATTTGCCTAGTAAAAATTCACAGGACACTTGCATGCGAGTTTCAGGAATGCCTTTCTAAGCGTTCATGTCACAATGCAAATTCCAAATAAATCAAGTTAGATTCCATACTCAATAATATAAAAGCATTATCATTGGTTCATTTGGGTACCCATTTATAAAAGCATTTTTGAACACTATTACATTACGGCGCCCTAGAACATTATCTGCTTTATTTTCGTATTCTCTTCCTTCCTTCCTCATCGTGATGTTTAGTCACCCGGTGCTGTTATCCACTCCGAAGCCTGGGCACTAATTACTTGAGATGCCCTTTCCTGGCTCTGCTTGTTAGCGACCCATGTCTACAGCCACAGCTCGACCGCGAGTGGCTCTGAGGCAATTACTTGTGCCCTCCGCATTCTTCTGAGCATGCTCCAAGTTTCCAGCTATACATTCGTCTTTGTCGCCTCTCACTGCAACGCTTGAATTTGGGCAATCCTTTTAAACATCTCCAATACAGGTGCAATGTGTCCCCTATGTTGTGTTGTTGTTCTATCTTCTTCGTTCTTGTATATAATTGCTAGTGTTCCACTTGAATTTCCTTGGTTTTGCTGCTTATATGAGCCGCATTCGTGTTATGCAATGTTCTGGCCTGGTTTCTGCTGAAGTACATACTACGCTAATCTACCAAGAAATTAATTCCTTAAGTCTGAAAAGAAATGTTACTATACTTCTACAGAGTAAGAGGAGAATGATTCCTTCCGGAATACCGTGTTTAAGATATTCTTTCAGGGCAAGAGAAAGACACAGAGTCAGAATTCAACGCTACAGTACAAAAGAATACGAAATTTTAATATGACGCTAAACTTATTTTCCCCGTTGTGAAAATGAACGGTCTAAAGGTATAGATAAAATCAGCTAGCCTGAGATAGCCTCAGCCTAAGAACTTCTGATGAAACTTAATTCATTCGCTAGAGCTGTCTCGTATGAAGCGCGCACGCTTCACGAGAAGCTGGCGAGAATATAAGCATCCTACAAAGGAAACAAAGTACTCCTCTTGAGAAACACACGACGTTAACCTAATAAACGCTCAACTTCCCTTTTCTTAGCAAGAGAGAAAATGAGAACTACGCATAGTGTAAGATTAGATCACTCAACAAGATTTCGTCCAAACGAAATTTCTTGTGAGCAAAGCAAGTTGGAGTTACATAACCTAGAGCATATTCCTATTGAACAAAGCATCACACTCTAGTGAGTGAGATTAGTTTCAATTCACAGCTAGAATAACACAATTCTACTAAAGAACACATTTAGATTAAAGCAATACAACGCTAAAAAAAAACTCACTTCTACGCAAGAGTTTTCTTAAAATTAAACACACAAGAACACATCCCGCAAAGGCAAGTTAATGCATGATTTCAGTCCTCCGCAGTTCGTTTCTAGTTGGCGGTTCACCTACACCGAGAACGTAAATTATAGCTCCGCTGTGTCCTGGCCGCCGCTCTCTCGTTCACGTGGTTTTCTGTTCTCAGCTCTTCATTTTCACTATCGACTGTTTCATATCCGGTTCCACTTCCTGGTTCAGCTGCGACGTCCGACGTGCCGGGAAAAGCCTCGCCCCGTAGGTAAGCAACTTTCAATCTATCCAAATGAACCCTTTCTTGTCGGTTACTATATAGTGCTTTAATGGTCGCATTTGTGGCATTCCTTTCAAGGACACGAAAAGGGCCTACCCAGTCGGTAGGCCACGCGTTTGCAGCTTCGGCCTTTCCTGTCGGATTGTGTAATAACACAATATTTCCGCTCTCCACCTGGTTGTTTTTCACACCTCTTTCCTTCATTTGCACCGACTTGTCGTGTGACGCCTTGGATTTGGCCTTCACCACCTTGAACGCATTGTGAAGTCGGGCGCTCACCTCTGCACTGTAGTTGTCCCCAAGAGAATAATCCATGCGAGGTGTTTTCAGCCAGTCAACAACAGGAATTTCTGCGTCCCTACCAAAAAACAAATAATACGGAATTTCTTCAATTACACTTTGATAACTTGTGTTCAGCGCTAGGCACGTCCAAGGAAGTGCATCAGGCCACGAAGATTGATCGTTGGCGGCAAGGTGTGATAAAACAGTCTTGATATTCTGATTTTGCCGTTCGGTCATTCCGTTGGATTGGGGATGATATGCTGAAGTGTTGTAGTATTTTATTTTCAATTTTTCACACACATCTCTGAACAAAGCTGACGTGAACTCGGTGCCCCTGTCTGAGATGAGAGTCTTGGCTGTGCCGTACGTAGTAACGAATTTAGTTAACGCTTTCGTTACTTCCTCAGTTGTCTTGCTTCTGAGCGGAAACGCTGCAACATATCTACTGAAGTGATCGACCACGGTGAGGATGTATTTGTAGCCCTCATTCGACACCGGCATTTCGATTAAATCAACGCCTATTCTGTCCAGAGGCTTGTCAATTTCAGGGAATGAACCCATGCTAACACAAATTCTATTATTGATCTTACGTTTTTGACATTGCATGCACGAGTCTACGTATTTGTTAACGTCACGCGCCATGTTAATCCAGTATCCGAATTCCATGAGCTTTTTCCACGTTTTAGCACGACCTTGGTGTGCACCAATTGTGCTATCATGCGCTAACGTTATTGCTGCTTCTCTCAGGGCGTCTGGCACAACGATCAAGTGCCTTGTTCTATTAGGCTTTCGTTGTGTCTTTCTGAAATACAATATGCCTCCGTCGGTGAAGACCTCGGCTTTCAGAGCGAGACTTGGAGCGTCCCCTGATTTTTCACCTTCAAGATACCTCAGTACTGGCCCCCACACGGGATCTTTCAACTGTTCTGCTCTCACATTTTCTTTCTGCAAACTACTTTCCGCCTCTTGTACATTGGGAGTTTCATCTAACATCGTCGTGACGAACACTGTTTTAGGGGCTTCGTCGTCTCGATTTTCTTCTTCGTTATCGTTCGCAATATTTCTCGACAACGCGTCGGGCACCACGTTCTGAGTTCCTGGCCGATAAATCACCTCAAAATCATATTGAGAGAGTGTAAGGGCCCATCTCATAATTCTTTTGTTCTTGGTGTTTTTACCTTTGAACAAATATTTGAGAGCCGTGTGATCAGTAATCACTACAAATTTATTGCCGTACAGGTAAGGTGAAAAGTGATTCACAGCCGCTACTACTGCTAATCCTTCACGTTCAGTGATTGAATAACGTTTTTCAGCATCATTGAATCTTTTGCTGAAGTATCCAATCGGTTGTTCCTTACCATTACATTTCTGAGCAAGCACCGCGCCCGAGCCCTCATTTGAGGCATCACAGCTCAAGTAATACGTCTCATTTAGGGAAGGTTTCTTCAGAACTGGAGCTTCTATCATGAGCTGCTTAAGTTTACAGAAGGCTTGCTCGTGTTCTTCCTCCCACTTGAACCTTGCCCCCTTTTTTGTCAGAGCATTAAGGGGTGCAGCTGTTGTAGCGAAATGCGGAATGAACCGCCGGTAGAAGTTGAGTGCTGCGATGAAGGATCGGACTTTACGCGCGGTCGTCGGTCTAGGGTAATTCTGCATTGCGTCCACGTTCTTGGGATCTGGAATAAGTCCCTCACGACTGATGTAACATCCTAGGTACTTCACTTGTTTTTGCGCAAATTTGCACTTGTTTAAGCCTATTTTTACTCCGGCACATTGAAACTCGTGCAACACTTCCCTTAAATTTTCTAGGTGGCTCTCAAAAGTCATAGAGCTAACGCACACATCATCCAAGTAAATAGCGGCGAATTTTCCAAGTTGCCTTTTCAGAACATGACAAATCACTCTCTGGTACACTGATGTTGAGCACTTGAGTCCCATAGGTAGCCTAGAGAATTCGAAGTTGCCTTGCCGAGTCTGAAATGCCGTGTACTGCTTACTTTCTTCATCGAGCTCAATTTGATGGAAGGCTGATTTTGCATCGACAATGGAATAGTATTCTTTGCCAGCCACCTCCTCCAGTGTCCCTACAATGTGTGGAATCGGATAATGTTCGTTTATTACCCGCATGTTTACAGCTCGCAAATCAAGGCAAACTCTGTGACCTCCTCCAGGCTTCTTCACGAGCACGAGGGGGTTCTTCCAAGCACTTGTGCTCTCTTGTACAACTCCACTTTCAATCATCTCCGAGACCTTTTTATCAATAATTTCTTGGCTGGTGTACGGAATACGCCACCCTTTCGTTTGAATTGGCCTGTAATCACTCAGCAAAATTTTGTATTTCACTCCTTTAATGTTGCCAATATCCATCTCGTCTGCACTAATCGTCTTGTGGTATTCCTTCAGCAGGTTCCTAACTTGTTTTTGTTTTTCAGCAACCAAGTGACTGAGGTCAAGCTCATCAATTTGCTGGAAGCGCTTCTCTCTGCGGTGATCTTCTGCTTCGCTATTTTCCGCATTGTTTTCTTCTGCAGTTGCATCTTCATTCGCGATTTCGTGGCATGTTGCAATTATTGCTCCTTCGGTCAGAGCGATTTCTTCGGCAAAAGGGTTAAGTACAGGCATCAAAACATACCCGTTTTGTACCCTTGCAGCGGTGGCTCCGACGTAAGGCGCCCACTTAATTCTAGGCTCTAAAATTACTTCCTTTCCATCAAACTTGCCATCTGCTCGGCACTTTACCATGGCTTGCGTGCGAGGCTTCACTGTAATGTCCTCAGCCAGAGTTACCGATTTTTCTTCCCGCGTTACACACAGAATTTTCGGAGAAGCGTGTCCTGGTGCTGAAAACATGTTCACGTGAGTTCCAAAGAAGGATGCCCTACATTTTCCGAAGTCTATCTTTGCGTTGACTTTGTTCATTACTTCCACCCCTATTAGCAGGTCTCCTGGGAATGCATTTTTCACAACAAAGCATCTCTGTACAATTTTCTGACCGTTAACTTTGATTGGCACATTAATCTTTCCCAGCACTGGTACGGGTTCCTCTCCAATTGTCTTTAATGCAGTGGATGTTCCTTTTACACTAGCATTTTTAATCCCCGCAACCACACGCTCTTTTACCAAGCATATATTTGCTCCGGTGTCAAGAAGTGCGGTAACAGGTGTACCATTCACTTGGAGTATTACGCTGGGATTTATTATAGGAGCTAACGGTCTCCTATTCCGTTTTTTGGCTGTCCTGCAAACTGTTGCACCCTGCAATCAGCCCTTAGGTGCCCAAATTTTCCACAGTTTACGCACGGCGGTGGCACTGTTCTATACTGGGCTAAGTCCACTGCAGGTGCAGGTGGTGCTTCCGAATGCGGCTGTGGCTTTCTTGCGTAGTATATTTGGTGCTGCTGACTCCTAAGTCTGCCCTTTTCGCTCCATTGGGGTGCTTCATAATTTCCTCTTCGATGATAAGGAGAGTGTCGTATCTGTCTGTTCCTTTCTCTCCAGGGTGGCACTTCATGGCGGTACCCTCTAGGCCGTTGTGGTGAATGCCGCATCGTATGGCCGACACGTGCAGTCTCATTCTGTGGCCTCCTCTCGCTTCGCTGCGCTCTTTCTCTCTCCGGTTCCCTCTTCTCTGTCGTTTCCCTTGACATTGGTACTATCCGTCGATTTTCCACCTCGATTGCCATGTCTCTCAGTTCTTGTACTGTCGTAGGTCGCGCATCACTTCGAAATGGTCTTGTGATGTTCTCCCTTAATCCGAGCCACATCAAATCTACAAGGATTCGTTCCGGATGTTCCAGATAATTCTCGTTGTACAGCCTTTCCAGGCGCGTCAGGTACTCTGACACTCCTTCCCGGCTTGTTTGCTTCTTGGTTACTATTTCAAACAGCGCTTGAGTTGGATGTTCGACCTGGTCGGCGTAAGAGCGCAGCCAGTTTTCTGCTTCTCGTAGGTTCGTTAGTGTATCAATTATTTGATTGCATTCCTTTGCCTCTTGTGGACCTAGGCAAAGGAAGAAGGCTTTCACCTGCTCACTGTTATTCAGATTACCCGTCAAAAACTTCAACCTCGCCATATGTTCCCCCACATTATCGCCCCTCCTGAATTTAGCACCAATGGCCCCCACGCAACTCGTTACCACGGGCATGTTTACTGCTTCCTCTTCGGGTCGTGGTGGCGTTGCTGGCGCATTTCTGCGGTCGTGATTCCTTCTCCCACGGGCAGGCATAGTGTCGATCTTCTCCTATTCACTTTCTCCAAAAACTCAAAAATTTGCGATCACTCAAATGTTTTCCACACCTACTCACTGTAAAACTTTTACTGAAACTTTGAAATTAATCGAGTGAACACACCAGAATTTTCTCACTCAAACTTATCACTTCTATAACCACTTTCACTTTCTTGATCTATATGGCCGTGTGCTTGCTGGCTTCTCACACCGGAACACAGAAAATCATCACTACGAGACATGTACCTCTACTGAATTTCTGTACGTTTTGCACATGAAATAACAAACGCAAAAAAAATACAATGCAACTGCTATACTACACTCGCAAAATATTACAAAGCGATCGTGTTGATCTCACCAAATTAGGCTGTCACGAGAAATGGTCCCCTTCACCTCCTTGTTAACATTTCGTTAACAGGAAGATTCGGCTCTCGGAATTGAGGAATGGCCCACCTCCAAAGTATACATATGCAGCACAAATTAATGAATAAATATCGGCAATTACAGCACATATACTAAAAAAAGGAAAGGTACTCACCGGGGATCGCTGACCCACTTACGCAGCGCATTTTCTGGGCGCCCTCCGTTGCATTACGATGGATTGCTTCTAATATTGTGGGGCATGATACACAGGGTGAACTATGCTTAACATTTATAATTCCCAGCTATACGTGATACAAACATCAATGAGCGCACACACAATGATTGGTGTTAGGAACAATGCTAATTATTAATGAAAGCAAATAGCATACGTCAAATGACCTACTGCACATAATTACACAGAAATTTGGCTGGCCAGCCTTTAACCGCAGA
Organism: Morinoia aosen; assembly: GCA_030386875.1. Taxonomy (NCBI): domain Eukaryota; kingdom Metazoa; phylum Arthropoda; class Malacostraca; order Amphipoda; family Talitridae; genus Morinoia; species Morinoia aosen. The sequence goes on along the minus strand of CM059575.1, from coordinate 16,190,547 downwards.
TTGCTTATGCATCCAACCATAACACAGATAATGCCTACAATCTCTAAGTACTCCCAACAGCCAGTAGGCGAAGGTCACTTCAACCACCGAATTCATCCGCAACTCGCTTCAGTTCAAGGCCTATCTTATGCACTGTTCAGAAAATGTCTAGTGATGACGTCATCTTGCTCATTACGTTTCAGCATGTTCACACGTCGATTCCCTTCATTCGAGCTGATCAATCCTCAGATGTATAACTGAATAACCGTCCCGCCTGTCAAAGATAAAAATTTAACTTGTTACTTTTTAAGCGCATCAATGACTGAATGACAATGAATTATCGCAATATTTATCTCAACAATATCTTTACTCTTTCTTTTTAAGAAATGCATCTCTTACCCTCCCTTCTAGTGCAGCATCTCCATGTTCCATCAATAACTCCCACGGTGGGTTATGTTTTGATAAATTTCCCCTTTGTGAACGTGGTGACGGGAACACGTAAATTTTCTGCAAGTGAAACGAGAATGTGTTACTTTCTGGATTACATTATAGCGTGAAACTTAGTATAATTTTCAATGTAGCCACTTTTCTTATTATTGCATTAAGCACGCTTGTTATTGTGAACACACCCGCGTTCCTTGGTTGCACCTCACGTTACGGTTTCGCCGGTCGAACTGTCCATTGTTCCTCAGACGCCTTGAGCCCTGGCGCATTTTCTTCGAGGGTTGTGCACGAGGGTTGCTCCTATGAGAATCTTAGGAGCCTCGGAGTGCCCGCCTACCTCTTTTCTAATTGGTAGTGCCGCCGCTCGCCTTTATTTCTTTCTTAGCATCATTTTTCTTCTCACGCTCAGTTCCTTCGAACCGACCGTTGGTTTGCCGACTCTCTCGGTCTGAGTGTCTCGATTTATCTTTGACTACAAGGCGACTTTGTTTGCGCTTGGGTAGGCATTTTTCGACCGTCTCGAGTTTCCCAAGGCTCGCTCGCATGAAAAATTTGCTATAACCACAACATAGGCCCCTCCAGAAACAAGACACACTGTAAACATACATCGTTTGGCTCTCGCACCTTATCGCAGCCTCCTAACATTGCTGAGTTGAAAGAAAACATACAGGCGTAAAAACATACATGTTGAAGCGACATAAAACATTCATGTTGAAGCGACCTCTCTGGCTGCTGGGATTTTCTGAGACATCTCAAGACAACTTTTTACGTAAGCACAAATTTGTTACATTACACATAATTACAAGAATTTTCATTTTTAATTCGCAAAATTTGATCATTCTGAACATATTCTCGACACACTTAATTTCTTTCACTTACAAAAACGCTGTATGCACAAGCTAAAGACGAACGAAAACGTGACGCGGAAGACCAAGCGTCCCGCGCGGTGTTGCCCTTTTTCAGAGGCTTTAAACTCGAAAATGTCGATCGTTATTTTATGTGTTATGAATTTACACAAAAACTTCAAGGATTACTAATTATAAGTAGAAAATTATTAATAATAATTTAGAGTAAGATTTTTAATGTCAATAATTATTTTATTTAAGTGCGAATGAGAATTTTTATAATTTTACACTATGTAGCTAATGCTACATTACCCCCCAAGGCGCAGACCGAAAGGTCCACCCGCTGCAATCATTTGTAGCGGGAAGGAGTTCCAACTACGCAACCATGCCGGGTTTGGCGGTCGGAAAATGTTACTGAGCGTGGAAGCTTCACCAAACGGGTCTGCAAATTTAGATCAGCAAGAGTTCTTGGTATAGGAGTTACTGCAGCGGTCTCGTCTGGTCTCTCCAGACTTGTCGCTGTTTCACTAAGAGAGCTAGAATTAGAGTCTACGATAGGATTTGGGATAGGGTTTGAAGGTACAGGCACAAAGAAAGGATTACACTCAAGTTGACTAGGCAATAATGCAGCCAACTGAGGAAACTGAGGTGGACGATATGATCGAGTCTCAGTGGAAAGGAAGTTCTGTGGAGAGAATGAAGAGTTAGAAATCACACTATTATCGGAGGTATACGCGACCTTTAATCGATCTATGCTCACAGGGTCGGGTGAACCAGATCTATCAAAGACGAAATACTTTGGCGTCCGTTTTAGTACTTTGAATGGGCCATCATAAGGACGTGAGAGGGTTGGCTTTATAGCGTCTATGCGAACATACACATGTGTGCAATGTTGCAATGCAGGATCTAATTTGTCCTTTGAGTGAGGCATTCGTGGAGCTACATACTTGATCTGACGCATGCAATCCTTGAGACAGGTTACATATGCGGAACGATCAGCAGATGAAAATTCAGGCAAAGGTTTTGGATAAAAAATGTCGCCAGGGAGGCGAAGCGTCTTTCCATACAACATTTCTGCTGCTGTGCACTGCTGATCTTGCCTATGCAAATTCCTAATACTCAATAATACTACTGGAAGTCTGTCAGTCCAATCGTGACTGCAATTAAGGCAACGCAACGCACTCTTTAAATCTCTGTGGACTCTCTCAATAAGTTCATTCGACTGCGGATGATACGCGGTGGTGTTAATGTTTTCACACCCTAAAGCGGTGCTAAGCTCACTCCAAAATTTGGAGGTAAATTGTGATCCCCGGTCATGCGTGACACTTAAGGGAACCCCAAATCTGGAAATCCAATTACTCATGAAAGCACGAGCTAGTCTCAGTTTGGGTATCAGGGAGAGACACGGCCTCAACCCATCTAGAGAATCTATCAATTATGGTTAACAAATAGGAATGACCGCGCGACAAAGGCAACGGACCCACCAAATCTAGGTGTACGGAGTCGAATTTGTGTCCAGCAAAAGCACAACTCTGTAGCGCTGCACGATTATGTTTCACAACTTTGCTACTCTGACATGCAAGGCAATTTTTCACAATTTGCTTGACCTCCTTACGCATCGCTGGCCAGACGAAACGATCGGAAATCAAAAGCAATGTACGGTTAATACCAGGATGTGAAAGAGAATGATAGTGAAGAATAGCTACTCTGCGGAGAGTCTCAGGAAGATACAAACGAGAAGGTCGCTCAGCATCACGGTACACGCCATCAACCAAGGTTAATTTCAAAGAAGTAGTGTTAGAAGGTTTGAGAAGATCCTGGAGTTCAGGATCCTCCTTCTGAGCATTACTAATATTACCGAAAGTGATTTCACCACCGGGGTTGATAGAGTTAATCCTTGACAGACAGTCTGCCACTGTATTCTCCAACCCTTTAATGAAGCGGATGTCAGTGGTAAACTGACTAATGAAAGACAGGTGTCGAGCTTCTCTTGGCGAGTGTCGCTCAGAAGGCATTTTGATCGCCGAGGTCAAGGGTTTGTGGTCTGTGTAGATCACGAACTCTCTTGCCTCTAGAGCATAGCGAAAGTGTCTCACAGACAGATAGCTAGCAAGGAGTTCCCTACCGAACGCGCTGTAAGCACGCTCAGTGGGCGATAGCTTTTTGGAAAAGAAGGCAAGAGGAGAGATATTAGTCCCAACTTTTTGTTGCAAAACGGCACCTACAGCAGTACTGGAGGCATCAACCACCAAACTGAAGTCAGCATTGGCAATAGGGTAGCATAATTCAGTCGCGGTAGCTAGCTTGTGCTTAATCTCATCAAAAGCTTTACGTGCTGCATTCGTCCATTTTACCTCAGTAGATTTACCTTTTCTCTTTGGTTCCAGCAAATCTGACAAGGGAGCTAAAGTTTGCGCGCAATTTCTGATGAATCTATGATAGAAATTAACAGAGCCTAGGAACCTTCTCAGTTCCTTCTGGGTCTGTGGAAGAGGAAAGTTTTTGATCACTTCTACTTTGGAAGGCAAAGGTTTTAGACCTAGGGTAGAGATTTCATGACCTAAGTATATCAGTGATGGCTTTCCGAGCTCACATTTTGCAGGATTTACCAGGAGTCCGTTGTCGGACAGTCTTTGAAACACGACCCTAAGATGGTCTTTATGTAGCTCCGGGGTTGCGGATGCCACCAAAATGTCGTCAAGATACACATAGGCAAAAGTGAGATCCGAGAAGATTTCAGACATGTGTCGTTGGAATGTCTGAGGAGCATTTCTTAAACCGTAAGGCATCTTCAGGAATTCAAAGAGACCAAACGGGGTGATTACCGCGGTCTTAGGTATAGCGCTTTCCTCAAGTGGTATTTGATGGAAGGCGCTTTGAAGGTCTATCTATGAGAAAATTTGTGCTCCCTCTAAATTTGCACTAAAATCATGTAGGTAAGGGCTAGGGTAGCGGTCAGGTAGAGTAACAGCATTCAACCTGCGGAAATCCCCGCACGGTCTGAATTCACCGTTAGCCTTGGGTACTAGCAAGAGAGGGCTAGCCCAAAGGCTTTTGGAACTGCGGATGATGCCATTGTCTAACATCCTAGCAAATTCTTTCTTTGCTAAAGCCAATCGATCAGGCGGTAAGCGTCTAGCTCTGGAGTGAACTGGCGGTCCAGTTGTTTCAATGAAGTGTTTTGTGCTCGTCTGCATATTTTTAGAAGCTAAGTTAGAGTTTGTTAATGCAGGGTATTCTGCGAGAACCTGCTCGAACATGCACTCTTTCTTGAAAGCAATAGAGAAGGAATGCAAGACATTAGCTCTAGTTATGCCACAAGCGGGAATTGAGATCTGCGTCTCCTCGTCCCTAATTCTACAGTTTTTAACATCTACAATGATCCCATACTTCGCTAAGAAATCCGCGCCAATTATGGGCTCTTGGACTTCTGCGTCTAAGAAATTGAAAATAAAGTTTCGCCTTAACCCCAGACTGCACTCGAGTACTCTCTCCCCATAACAAGCTATTGGCGTGCCATTTGCGGCGCGTAGTGTCGCCACTAAATTATTATTGTTTTTATCTTTAGCCGTGGCTGGGATAACTGACACACTTGAACCTGTGTCGATCAAAAATCGATATTTGGTAGTGGGATCTAATATAGTTAAGAGGCGAGTAGTCTGGGAATGAGGCAACGCAGTACTCGCTACTATGCGTCGCTGTTGGCGTTTCCCGAAGTCATTTCGGTATAGCGAGGACAGAATCGGGACCCGCACTTTCGTGCTTGGTCACCAAACTTGTGATGGTACCAACATAAATTACTATTAGCATCGCGAGAGCGCGATCTAGAGTGGCGGTTTTGATTTGACCTATCATGAGATTTACCTCTATCGAAACGTTGAGGAGGAGGAGGAGAATAGTCATAGGGATAGTCGTAGGCATGGTAACGTAAGACATTCCTTGGGCCTGGCTGGATATGAGCTACACTCTGACCTAACTGGCAATTCTGGACAGCTTGTTTAAGTTCGGCGATTTCTCGTTGCATTGTATCCATTGCCGCTGAGGATTGATTATTAGCAGTATTTGACGGGCTAAAATTCGCTGCTGATGCGTTCAAGGAAGCTACCTGCAGTGCTTCTGACATGTTTAAATTGCGCATCACTGTCTCCGTGGCCTGGGCTAAGGTCTCTAGACTTTCGTTCGGACCTATCATTGATAAGAAAGGTCTCACATTAGGTGGTACTTTGCTCAGGTACACTTCTCTGAGAAATCCCTCAGCTACGCCAACACCGGCTGCTAGTTTTCTAAGTTCCTTAACTAACGAAGTAGGAGAGAAAATGACAGAGACAGGTGGAATTGCCGAGGCATCCACAAGAGACCTAAACTTGTCCGCGTCGGACAACTGCAATTTTTCGAGGATTTTACTTCTTAAGATCCCGTAAGGGTTTATAGCTGGCGGATTCACAATTAATTCATTTGAATCACTTAGCATTTGCGTGGGCACAGCAGCTATTAATGCATGGAACATGTCTGATGAGTTCGTGATTTTATTATATCGGAATATGGCCTCCACTTGGTTGAACCAAGTTTGGCTTTCTGCTGGTATGAAAGGAGGAAGAGTTATAGGCTTATTGCGCGCTGGCTCTGGACCATTCTCTGTGTCGGACATACTGGCGATTTTTCTTTTGAATGCAAAATTAAGCTATAACGGCACGGAATTTACGTAATCAACGCCTAATAACTTTGGTATTAAAGTGTCAAAGGTTTGCGATTCTAATTACCTATTCAATCATTCAAACAAATTGAAACGGAAAGAAAGAAAAAATTGAAACGAAAATTTTTACGGTAGTCAGAAATAAGCGTAAAGCACGGAAATAAGGGGAAAAAAATTTTCCTACCTACTGTGGCACATGAAACAAAAGACAGGAAACAGCATGAAAGAAAAAAAATTTTTAGAGCTGCTCAGAGAACGTTAGCACAGTACATCCATGGAAAATTCTCAAGGAATACTACGAATGGGAAACTTATCATTACAATTAGATGCCAACATTATCCTCTCACGTTTTTCTCAAACACTTATCGAGTTGAATAGTTTTGTTTTAAGCTTGAAAATTGGGTCACTCTGGGTTGTCACCAGTGTTAATTGGAAGTTAATAGCAACCATATCCCCAACCTTAACACTGGTCACTCTGGGGTCACCAGTGTTAAGGTTGGGGATATGGTTGCTATTAACTTCCAATCTTAAACGTTTTTCTCAAGCAGTGTTTTTCGAAATCGTAAGAGAGGGATAATAAGACAAGTCATGGGATAACTCAGCTGTATCTTGTTTATTGAAGGAAGCCGTGATGACCGATGGCGTGCTTGATTTCGGACGATCTTCTCATAGATGGGAACCTCCGTGCAGGCGAGGTCCGGTGAGCGAGGACGTTGGCCAGGTGTAAGTGAGTGTTTTCTTTGTGGAGGTTACTTTCAGATTGCGGGCAATTTAACAAGCCAGAGAATTAGGACTCTAAGAAAAGAAACAGTTTATTTCCAATAGAGATTGTACAATATTACAATCATTGGTTTTTGAATATCTTAAAATTAATATACTTAGATGATACACACACACGAGTATTGAAAAACTCGTGTCACTAGTCGAAAAGAAATGATTGAGGGCAATGAACTCCTAATCTAGCTTAATCTACATTTGATAATACATGTAATGATAATTATAAGAGATAACACAATTTCATGGACGATGCATTTTCATTGTGGGGTGAAAACACTTTTGACAGTTTACATGTACATGACATAAAACTTCACAATTCTTGACGCCAGGAAATAATATATGAAATCGCTTGTTTCGGTCAATGTTCACAAGTGTCGTTTTAAGGAAGCATGAAAAAAAAAAATATATATAAATATATATCCATATGCACACATATACACAAGGAGTTCCGAGACTCGAACTCAGGACTTAGAAATTACCGCGCCGGCACGCTACCAACTGAGCTATCGATCACCCTAAAAAGGTGACCGAAACCCAACGATAGCAATGCTTGGCCCAGTGCAGGTACGTGCTGTCCCGACATATATTTTACTCCCTATTTTTTATCGAGAGTTCACAGTCTAGTAAACTCCCAGAAACAGATAATGATTCTGGTACGAGAAGCTGCTGCTTCCACAAGTTGAAACGAAATAATTTACACAAGGAGTTCCGAGACTCGAACTCAGGACTTAGAAATTACCGCGCCGGCACGCTACCAACTGAGCTATCGATCACCCTAAAAAGGTGACCGAAACCCAACGATAGCAATGCTTGGCCCAGTGCAGGTACGTGCTGTCCCTACATATATTTTACTCCCTATTTTTTATCGAGAGTTCACAGTCTAGTAAACTCCCAGAAACAGATAATGATTCTGGTACGAGAAGCTGCTGCTTCCACAAGTTGAAACGAAATAAATGTACACAAGGAGTTCCGAGACTCGAACTCAGGACTTAGAAATTACCGCGCCGGCACGCTACCAACTGAGCTATCGATCACCCTAAAAAGGTGACCGAAACCCAACGATAGCAATGCTTGGCCCAGTGCAGGTACGTGCTGTCCCGACATATATTTTACTCCCTATTTTTTATCGAGAGTTCACAGTCTAGTAAACTCCCAGAAACAGATAATGATTCTGGTACGAGAAGCTGCTGCTTCCACAAGTTGAAACGAAATAAATGTACACAAGGAGTTCCGAGACTCGAACTCAGGACTTAGAAATTACCGCGCCGGCACGCTACCAACTGAGCTATCGATCACCCTAAAAAGGTGACCGAAACCCAACGATAGCAATGCTTGGCCCAGTGCAGGTACGTGCTGTCCCGACATATATTTTACTCCCTATTTTTTATCGAGAGTTCACAGTCTAGTAAACTCCCAGAAACAGATAATGATTCTGGTACGAGAAGCTGCTGCTTCCACAAGTTGAAACGAAATAAATGTACACAAGGAGTTCCGAGACTCGAACTCAGGACTTAGAAATTACCGCGCCGGCACGCTACCAACTGAGCTATCGATCACCCTAAAAAGGTGACCGAAACCCAACGATAGCAATGCTTGGCCCAGTGCAGGTACGTGCTGTCCCGACATATATTTTACTCCCTATTTTTTATCGAGAGTTCACAGTCTAGTAAACTCCCAGAAACAGATAATGATTCTGGTACGAGAAGCTGCTGCTTCCACAAGTTGAAACGAAATAAATGTACACAAGGAGTTCCGAGACTCGAACTCAGGACGTAGAAATTACCGCGCCGGCACGCTACCAACTGAGCTATCGATCACCCTAAAAAGGTGACCGAAACCCAACGATAGCAATGCTTGGCCCAGTGCAGGTACGTGCTGTCCCGACATATATTTTACTCCCTATTTTTTATCGAGAGTTCACAGTCTAGTAAACTCCCAGAAACAGATAATGATTCTGGTACGAGAAGCTGCTGCTTCCACAAGTTGAAACGAAATAAATGTACACAAGGAGTTCCGAGACTCGAACTCAGGACTTAGAAATTACCGCGCCGGCACGCTACCAACTGAGCTATCGATCACCCTAAAAAGGTGACCGAAACCCAACGATAGCAATGCTTGGCCCAGTGCAGGTACGTGCTGTCCCGACATATATTTTACTCCCTATTTTTTATCGAGAGTTCACAGTCTAGTAAACTCCCAGAAACAGATAATGATTCTGGTACGAGAAGCTGCTGCTTCCACAAGTTGAAACGAAATAAATGTACACAAGGAGTTCCGAGACTCGAACTCAGGACTTAGAAATTACCGCGCCGGCACGCTACCAACTGAGCTATCGATCACCCTAAAAAGGTGACCGAAACCCAACGATAGCAATGCTTGGCCCAGTGCAGGTACGTGCTGTCCCGACATATATTTTACTCCCTATTTTTTATCGAGAGTTCACAGTCTAGTAAACTCCCAGAAACAGATAATGATTCTGGTACGAGAAGCTGCTGCTTCCACAAGTTGAAACGAAATAAATGTACACAAGGAGTTCCGAGACTCGAACTCAGGACTTAGAAATTACCGCGCCGGCACGCTACCAACTGAGCTATCGATCACCCTAAAAAGGTGACCGAAACCCAACGATAGCAATGCTTGGCCCAGTGCAGGTACGTGCTGTCCCGACATATATTTTACTCCCTATTTTTTATCGAGAGTTCACAGTCTAGTAAACTCCCAGAAACAGATAATGATTCTGGTACGAGAAGCTGCTGCTTCCACAAGTTGAAACGAAATAAATGTACACAAGGAGTTCCGAGACTCGAACTCAGGACTTAGAAATAACCGCGCCGGCACGCTACCAACTGAGCTATCGATCACCCTAAAAAGGTGACCGAAACCCAACGATAGCAATGCTTGGCCCAGTGCAGGTACGTGCTGTCCCGACATATATTTTACTCCCTATTTTTTATCGAGAGTTCACAGTCTAGTAAACTCCCAGAAACAGATAATGATTCTGGTACGAGAAGCTGCTGCTTCCACAAGTTGAAACGAAATAAATGTACACAAGGAGTTCCGAGACTCGAACTCAGGACTTAGAAATTACCGCGCCGGCACGCTACCAACTGAGCTATCGATCACCCTAAAAAGGTGACCGAAACCCAACGATAGCAATGCTTGGCCCAGTGCAGGTACGTGCTGTCCCGACATATATTTTACTCCCTATTTTTTATCGAGAGTTCACAGTCTAGTAAACTCCCAGAAACAGATAATGATTCTGGTACGAGAAGCTGCTGCTTCCACAAGTTGAAACGAAATAAATGTACACAAGGAGTTCCGAGACTCGAACTCAGGACTTAGAAATTACCGCGCCGGCACGCTACCAACTGAGCTATCGATCACCCTAAAAAGGTGACCGAAACCCAACGATAGCAATGCTTGGCCCAGTGCAGGTACGTGCTGTCCCGACATATATTTTACTCCCTATTTTTTATCGAGAGTTCACAGTCTAGTAAACTCCCAGAAACAGATAATGATTCTGGTACGAGAAGCTGCTGCTTCCACAAGTTGAAACGAAATAAATGTACACAAGGAGTTCCGAGACTCGAACTCAGGACTTAGAAATTACCGCGCCGGCACGCTACCAACTGAGCTATCGATCACCCTAAAAAGGTGACCGAAACCCAACGATAGCAATGCTTGGCCCAGTGCAGGTACGTGCTGTCCCGACATATATTTTACTCCCTATTTTTTATCGAGAGTTCACAGTCTAGTAAACTCCCAGAAACAGATAATGATTCTGGTACGAGAAGCTGCTGCTTCCACAAGTTGAAACGAAATAAATGTACACAAGGAGTTCCGAGACTCGAACTCAGGACTTAGAAATTACCGCGCCGGCACGCTACCAACTGAGCTATCGATCACCCTAAAAAGGTGACCGAAACCCAACGATAGCAATGCTTGGCCCAGTGCAGGTACGTGCTGTCCCGACATATATTTTACTCCCTATTTTTTATCGAGAGTTCACAGTCTAGTAAACTCCCAGAAACAGATAATGATTCTGGTACGAGAAGCTGCTGCTTCCACAAGTTGAAACGAAATAAATGTACACAAGGAGTTCCGAGACTCGAACTCAGGACTTAGAAATTACCGCGCCGGCACGCTACCAACTGAGCTATCGATCACCCTAAAAAGGTGACCGAAACCCAACGATAGCAATGCTTGGCCCAGTGCAGGTACGTGCTGTCCCGACATATATTTTACTCCCTATTTTTTATCGAGAGTTCACAGTCTAGTAAACTCCCAGAAACAGATAATGATTCTGGTACGAGAAGCTGCTGCTTCCACAAGTTGAAACGAAATAAATGTACACAAGGAGTTCCGAGACTCGAACTCAGGACTTAGAAATTACCGCGCCGGCACGCTACCAACTGAGCTATCGATCACCCTAAAAAGGTGACCGAAACCCAACGATAGCAATGCTTGGCCCAGTGCAGGTACGTGCTGTCCCGACATATATTTTACTCCCTATTTTTTATCGAGAGTTCACAGTCTAGTAAACTCCCAGAAACAGATAATGATTCTGGTACGAGAAGCTGCTGCTTCCACAAGTTGAAACGAAATAAATGTACACAAGGAGTTCCGAGACTCGAACTCAGGACTTAGAAATTACCGCGCCGGCACGCTACCAACTGAGCTATCGATCACCCTAAAAAGGTGACCGAAACCCAACGATAGCAATGCTTGGCCCAGTGCAGGTACGTGCTGTCCCGACATATATTTTACTCCCTATTTTTTATCGAGAGTTCACAGTCTAGTAAACTCCCAGAAACAGATAATGATTCTGGTACGAGAAGCTGCTGCTTCCACAAGTTGAAACGAAATAAATGTACACAAGGAGTTCCGAGACTCGAACTCAGGACTTAGAAATTACCGCGCCGGCACGCTACCAACTGAGCTATCGATCACCCTAAAAAGGTGACCGAAACCCAACGATAGCAATGCTTGGCCCAGTGCAGGTACGTGCTGTCCCGACATATATTTTACTCCCTATTTTTTATCGAGAGTTCACAGTCTAGTAAACTCCCAGAAACAGATAATGATTCTGGTACGAGAAGCTGCTGCTTCCACAAGTTGAAACGAAATAAATGTACACAAGGAGTTCCGAGACTCGAACTCAGGACTTAGAAATTACCTCAGTTGGTAGCGTGCCGGCGCGGTAATTTCTAAGTCCTGAGTTCGAGTCTCGGAACTCCTTGTGTACATTTATTTCGTTTCAACTTGTGGAAGCAGCAGCTTCTCGTACCAGAATCATTATCTGTTTCTGGGAGTTTACTAGACTGTGAACTCTCGATAAAAAATAGGGAGTAAAATATATGTCGGGACAGCACGTACCTGCACTGGGCCAAGCATTGCTATCGTTGGGTTTCGGTCACCTTTTTAGGGTGATCGATAGCTCAGTTGGTAGCGTGCCGGCGCGGTAATTTCTAAGTCCTGAGTTCGAGTCTCGGAACTCCTTGTGTACATTTATTTCGTTTCAACTTGTGGAAGCAGCAGCTTCTCGTACCAGAATCATTATCTGTTTCTGGGAGTTTACTAGACTGTGAACTCTCGATAAAAAATAGGGAGTAAAATATATGTCGGGACAGCACGTACCTGCACTGGGCCAAGCATTGCTATCGTTGGGTTTCGGTCACCTTTTTAGGGTGATCGATAGCTCAGTTGGTAGCGTGCCGGCGCGGTAATTTCTAAGTCCTGAGTTCGAGTCTCGGAACTCCTTGTGTACATTTATTTCGTTTCAACTTGTGGAAGCAGCAGCTTCTCGTACCAGAATCATTTTCTGTTTCTGGGAGTTTACTAGACTGTGAACTCTCGATAAAAATAGGGAGTAAAATATATGTCGGGACAGCACGTACCTGCACTGGGCCAAGCATTGCTATCGTTGGGTTTCGGTCACCTTTTTAGGGTGATCGATAGCTCAGTTGGTAGCGTGCCGGCGCGGTAATTTCTAAGTCCTGAGTTCGAGTCTCGGAACTCCTTGTGTACATTTATTTCGTTTCAACTTGTGGAAGCAGCAGCTTCTCGTACCAGAATCATTATCTGTTTCTGGGAGTTTACTAGACTGTGAACTCTCGATAAAAAATAGGGAGTAAAATATATGTCGGGACAGCACGTACCTGCACTGGGCCAAGCATTGCTATCGTTGGGTTTCGGTCACCTTTTTAGGGTGATCGATAGCTCAGTTGGTAGCGTGCCGGCGCGGTAATTTCTAAGTCCTGAGTTCGAGTCTCGGAACTCCTTGTGTACATTTATTTCGTTTCAACTTGTGGAAGCAGCAGCTTCTCGTACCAGAATCATTATCTGTTTCTGGGAGTTTACTAGACTGTGAACTCTCGATAAAAAATAGGGAGTAAAATATATGTCGGGACAGCACGTACCTGCACTGGGCCAAGCATTGCTATCGTTGGGTTTCGGTCACCTTTTTAGGGTGATCGATAGCTCAGTTGGTAGCGTGCCGGCGCGGTAATTTCTAAGTCCTGAGTTCGAGTCTCGGAACTCCTTGTGTACATTTATTTCGTTTCAACTTGTGGAAGCAGCAGCTTCTCGTACCAGAATCATTATCTGTTTCTGGGAGTTTACTAGACTGTGAACTCTCGATAAAAAATAGGGAGTAAAATATATGTCGGGACAGCACGTACCTGCACTGGGCCAAGCATTGCTATCGTTGGGTTTCGGTCACCTTTTTAGGGTGATCGATAGCTCAGTTGGTAGCGTGCCGGCGCGGTAATTTCTAAGTCCTGAGTTCGAGTCTCGGAACTCCTTGTGTACATTTATTTCGTTTCAACTTGTGGAAGCAGCAGCTTCTCGTACCAGAATCATTATCTGTTTCTGGGAGTTTACTAGACTGTGAACTCTCGATAAAAAATAGGGAGTAAAATATATGTCGGGACAGCACGTACCTGCACTGGGCCAAGCATTGCTATCGTTGGGTTTCGGTCACCTTTTTAGGGTGATCGATAGCTCAGTTGGTAGCGTGCCGGCGCGGTAATTTCTAAGTCCTGAGTTCGAGTCTCGGAACTCCTTGTGTACATTTATTTCGTTTCAACTTGTGGAAGCAGCAGCTTCTCGTACCAGAATCATTATCTGTTTCTGGGAGTTTACTAGACTGTGAACTCTCGATAAAAAAAAATAGGGAGTAAAATATATGTCGGGACAGCACGTACCTGGACTGGGCCAAGCATTGCTATCGTTGGGTTTCGGTCACCTTTTTAGGGTGATCGATAGCTCAGTTGGTAGCGTGCCGGCGCGGTAATTTCTAAGTCCTGAGTTCGAGTCTCGGAACTCCTTGTGTACATTTATTTCGTTTCAACTTGTGGAAGCAGCAGCTTCTCGTACCAGAATCATTATCTGTTTCTGGGAGTTTACTAGACTGTGAACTCTCGATAAAAAATAGGGAGTAAAATATATGTCGGGACAGCACGTACCTGCACTGGGCCAAGCATTGCTATCGTTGGGTTTCGGTCACCTTTTTAGGGTGATCGATAGCTCAGTTGGTAGCGTGCCGGCGCGGTAATTTCTAAGTCCTGAGTTCGAGTCTCGGAACTCCTTGTGTACATTTATTTCGTTTCAACTTGTGGAAGCAGCAGCTTCTCGTACCAGAATCATTATCTGTTTCTGGGAGTTTACTAGACTGTGAACTCTCGATAAAAAATAGGGAGTAAAATATATGTCGGGACAGCACGTACCTGCACTGGGCCAAGCATTGCTATCGTTGGGTTTCGGTCACCTTTTTAGGGTGATCGATAGCTCAGTTGGTAGCGTGCCGGCGCGGTAATTTCTAAGTCCTGAGTTCGAGTCTCGGAACTCCTTGTGTACATTTATTTCGTTTCAACTTGTGGAAGCAGCAGCTTCTCGTACCAGAATCATTATCTGTTTCTGGGAGTTTACTAGACTGTGAACTCTCGATAAAAATAGGGAGTAAAATATATGTCGGGACAGCACGTACCTGCACTGGGCCAAGCATTGCTATCGTTGGGTTTCGGTCACCTTTTTAGGGTGATCGATAGCTCAGTTGGTAGCGTGCCGGCGCGGTAATTTCTAAGTCCTGAGTTCGAGTCTCGGAACTCCTTGTGTACATTTATTTCGTTTCAACTTGTGGAAGCAGCAGCTTCTCGTACCAGAATCATTATCTGTTTCTGGGAGTTTACTAGACTGTGAACTCTCGATAAAAAATAGGGAGTAAAATATATGTCGGGACAGCACGTACCTGCACTGGGCCAAGCATTGCTATCGTTGGGTTTCGGTCACCTTTTTAGGGTGATCGATAGCTCAGTTGGTAGCGTGCCGGCGCGGTAATTTCTAAGTCCTGAGTTCGAGTCTCGGAACTCCTTGTGTACATTTATTTCGTTTCAACTTGTGGAAGCAGCAGCTTCTCGTACCAGAATCATTATCTGTTTCTGGGAGTTTACTAGACTGTGAACTCTCGATAAAAAAAAATAGGGAGTAAAATATATGTCGGGACAGCACGTACCTGCACTGGGCCAAGCATTGCTATCGTTGGGTTTCGGTCACCTTTTTAGGGTGATCGATAGCTCAGTTGGTAGCGTGCCGGCGCGGTAATTTCTAAGTCCTGAGTTCGAGTCTCGGAACTCCTTGTGTACATTTATTTCGTTTCAACTTGTGGAAGCAGCAGCTTCTCGTACCAGAATCATTATCTGTTTCTGGGAGTTTACTAGACTGTGAACTCTCGATAAAAAATAGGGAGTAAAATATATGTCGGGACAGCACGTACCTGCACTGGGCCAAGCATTGCTATCGTTGGGTTTCGGTCACCTTTTTAGGGTGATCGATAGCTCAGTTGGTAGCGTGCCGGCGCGGTAATTTCTAAGTCCTGAGTTCGAGTCTCGGAACTCCTTGTGTACATTTATTTCGTTTCAACTTGTGGAAGCAGCAGCTTCTCGTACCAGAATCATTATCTGTTTCTGGGAGTTTACTAGACTGTGAACTCTCGATAAAAAATAGGGAGTAAAATATACGTCGGGACAGCACGTACCTGCACTGGGCCAAGCATTGCTATCGTTGGGTTTCGGTCACCTTTTTAGGGTGATCGATAGCTCAGTTGGTAGCGTGCCGGCGCGGTAATTTCTAAGTCCTGAGTTCGAGTCTCGGAACTCCTTGTGTACATTTATTTCGTTTCAACTTGTGGAAGCAGCAGCTTCTCGTACCAGAATCATCATCTGTTTCTGGGAGTTTACTAGACTGTGAACTCTCGATAAAAAATAGGGAGTAAAATATATGTCGGGACAGCACGTACCTGCACTGGGCCAAGCATTGCTATCGTTGGGTTTCGGTCACCTTTTTAGGGTGATCGATAGCTCAGTTGGTAGCGTGCCGGCGCGGTAATTTCTAAGTCCTGAGTTCGAGTCTCGGAACTCCTTGTGTACATTTATTTCGTTTCAACTTGTGGAAGCAGCAGCTTCTCGTACCAGAATCATTATCTGTTTCTGGGAGTTTACTAGACTGTGAACTCTCGATAAAAAATAGGGAGTAAAATATATGTCGGGACAGCACGTACCTGCACTGGGCCAAGCATTGCTATCGTTGGGTTTCGGTCACCTTTTTAGGGTGATCGATAGCTCAGTTGGTAGCGTGCCGGCGCGGTAATTTCTAAGTCCTGAGTTCGAGTCTCGGAACTCCTTGTGTACATTTATTTCGTTTCAACTTGTGGAAGCAGCAGCTTCTCGTACCAGAATCATTATCTGTTTCTGGGAGTTTACTAGACTGTGAACTCTCGATAAAAAATAGGGAGTAAAATATATGTCGGGACAGCACGTACCTGCACTGGGCCAAGCATTGCTATCGTTGGGTTTCGGTCACCTTTTCAGGGTGATCGATAGCTCAGTTGGTAGCGTGCCGGCGCGGTAATTTCTAAGTCCTGAGTTCGAGTCTCGGAACTCCTTGTGTACATTTATTTCGTTTCAACTTGTGGAAGCAGCAGCTTCTCGTACCAGAATCATTATCTGTTTCTGGGAGTTTACTAGACTGTGAACTCTCGATAAAAAATAGGGAGTAAAATATATGTCGGGACAGCACGTACCTGCACTGGGCCAAGCATTGCTATCGTTGGGTTTCGGTCACCTTTTTAGGGTGATCGATAGCTCAGTTGGTAGCGTGCCGGCGCGGTAATTTCTAAGTCCTGAGTTCGAGTCTCGGAACTCCTTGTGTACATTTATTTCGTTTCAACTTGTGGAAGCAGCAGCTTCTCGTACCAGAATCATTATCTGTTTCTGGGAGTTTACTAGACTGTGAACTCTCGATAAAAAATAGGGAGTAAAATATATGTCGGGACAGCACGTACCTGCACTGGGCCAAGCATTGCTATCGTTGGGTTTCGGTCACCTTTTTAGGGTGATCGATAGCTCAGTTGGTAGCGTGCCGGCGCGGTAATTTCTAAGTCCTGAGTTCGAGTCTCGGAACTCCTTGTGTACATTTATTTCGTTTCAACTTGTGGAAGCAGCAGCTTCTCGTACCAGAATCATTATCTGTTTCTGGGAGTTTACTAGACTGTGAACTCTCGATAAAAAATAGGGAGTAAAAAATATGCACACATATGTACATATACGTATGCATGTGTGTGCATATCCATACACACACTCACACACACACACATACACACACACACAAATACATATATACATATAAGCATGAGGACCAAGAAGATTACAAGTTTTGTATTACTGATTCAACAATTTTAACATAACGGTCATTAGTTAACAAGCATTTTATTTAAATATAAATGGATGATCGCACAACAAAAGTATAGTTTTTACATGAATGCTTCACAATACTAAAGAGATGACCAGTTAGGAAATGTTACAAGTTGAGAGTGCACAGAAAAAAGACCATTATCTCTGGTAAAATGCTAGTTGTCAGTCTAGTATGCACATATGTGCACGTATACATGTAAATATATACACATACACATGCACACATATACCCATTTCTATGCATCGAGGCAATACATACGCATTCTACAGAGTGTCATACGCATAGCGTGGACACGTACACATATACACAAGTAAGCATGTGCGCAAATATCAGCGTAAACTAGTTCGTATAAAGCAGAATTCCAATCGACGGAAACGGAGAAAATATCTTTTATTATAGCATGAATTTTATAAAATTTCGTACTAAAAATAGTGGCACAAAACAGTCCACTTAAGTCGGAAACATGAAAACGATTGTGGGACGTGAATAAGAAAGAAAACATTAATGTCCTATAAAGGTTTCATATTAGAAAAAAAATCACATTATCTTTGAAATATGGCGCAAATTGTCGGCAGTTGATAAACAAACATAGGTATCACATTATTATAAGCATATAACTATAAGCCGAATAAGTATATTACTGCAGTATAAATGGATGATCACACAACGAATTTATTTTTTTACATGGATGCTTTACAATTTCATATTAGAAAAAAAACATGATTTTTTTTAATATGGTGCAGAATGTCTGCAATTGATCAACACACACACACATAGGTACCATGTCGGTCTAGTTTGATGCTTGCACAGAAACGGAGAGGAATGACATAAAATGCACCTTCGACTGGTTGATCTACTCTAGTGCACACAGTTGTACGTGCACATATACACACCCATATGCGCACGTACACCTATATACGTACACACATATACAAGTAAGCATGTTTGCAAATGACAACGTATAGGCGGTCAAATCATAATACCTACGCATACTTCAAAACTGTTGTGTGATGTCTTGAATTATAAAACAATGAGCGAGGGAGATTGTTCAGCAATGGAGATACCAGGTAAATGAGATTCGTCAGTACTCATTCAGTATGTTCTGTAATTAAGGATTATTATTGAGACACAAGATGACGAGTTATTTTGGCTTTAAATTCTCTCGGTCTTTGAGGGACTTTAATACTCAGGGGAAGTTTGTTCCACAGTAAGGCGCCTGATATGGACAGAGCCTTCTGCCCTAAGTGAGATGAACGATAGTTGACTAAGACATTATTGTTTCTGTTCGGTTTTTGATTGGTTACAGTGGGTGGATGGAAACGCACTATCTCAGCATTGCTCTGAGGAAGATATAACGAGGAGAACACGTATTGGGCCTTCTGCATGAGGAGCCTTTCTTGGATAGGGATCCAGCCGAGTTTATTGAGGAGAGGGGTTACGTGATCACTTCTTTTGAAATTACCGTTGCATACCACCTTGGCTGCAAAATTCATGCATTTTTGTAAGTCCCTTTTAAGGTATTGAGGTAAGTCTCCCCATACTAGGCTGCAGTAGTCAATGCGCGATAACACAAGGGATTGAATGGCTAATAATCTGGATTTTTCGTCTAGCATACTTTTTATACGATGAAAAAACATTAAAGTTCCGTAGATTTTGTTGCAAGTAGTCTCAACGTGAGATTTGAAGGACATATTTCTATCGAACCAGATACCCAGATTTTTAACTTTTTCTGATGCATTAATTTTATCATTTCCAACTGCAAGAGTAAGATCTGAAGTTTTTTTAATTGCATCTTTGGATCCAAAAATAATGCATTGTGTTTTATTAGCATTTAATTTCAGACCATTTCGGTCGTACCATGATTTCAGGCTAGTCAGTAAAGTTTCGGCTTTAATTTGCGTCTGTGGTATTTCCGATACAGAACTTGTTATTGCAATTTGAACATCATCTGCATACATTGAGATCCGTGTGTTAGAATGCATTGGAAGGAAATCATTAATGAAAATAGAGAACAGTAGTGGACCAAGAATGGATCCTTGGGGAACACCAAAATTGTTTTGAATGAATGGGGACAATTTGTTTTCTATGCGGACTGCATGAGATCGATTTGACAAGTAACTTTCAAACCATTGCATGTCTATTCCCAAGTTCAGTATTTTACGTAGAAGTCTTTCATGTTGGACGCTATCGAACGCCTTAGAGAGATCGAGTAGCAGCAAGAGTGTTACATTCTTTTGATCAATGTCACTGTATATTTTTTCAGATATATTGAGCAGAGCGTCTTGAGTGCTAGTATTTCTTCTATAGGCATATTGATTTTGGTGGAGTAAATTTGACTCGTCCAGGTGAAATGACAGTTGATTTGTCACCACTTTCTCCAATAGTTTGGACATGACAGGCAAAAGACTGATGGGCCTGTAGTTTGATGCTGTATTTAAGTCACCACTTTTGTGCAACGGTCTAATAATGGAGTGTTTATATTGGTTTGGAAATGTGTTGGTTACTATTGATGTATTAATTATCAGACGAATCCATGGTGCTGTAACAGGGAAACTGTCTTTGATATATTGAAGACTGATACCATCATGTCCAACTGCCTTTGTGTTTTTTAGTGAGTATAAGATGTTTCGTAACTCCGGTAAATCGACAGGGCGTGGTCTCCACTTGACATCAGTCCTCGAGGGTGCAGTGGGGCATAAATTTTCAATTGTCGTTTCATCTGGATTGGTACACACCTCACTGAAAACTTGAGCCCCTACTTTTGAAAAGAATGTGTTGAAATCCGTGGCTGTTGCCAAGGGATTTTCAAAATTACTTATGCGATCTAAATTTTTATATGGGGCTACCTCACTAATGATTTCCCAAGTTCGCTTCGGGTTATTTTTAGCCGTTATCAGTGCCTGGTGCCTAAGAGTTGCTTCAAATCCTAATTTTGAGCCATGATTGACGATGGTTACTCCATTTTACTTGGTCTTGGAGTTAAGAATATTACACCCTGAAGACAAATGTCCGTAGTTGGAGCAGATGAATGTTTAGCCAGTAAATTAGATAATTATACCAGGCTGAAATCAGCTCGCGAACCGAGGCAAATGTGTAGTGAACCCTCAGCCGCACTTCATTCTAATTTCATAAAATATTAAAAAACTAACATCCTAAAATTAAATTATACAAATTTAATTATTTTTATAATTTTACAAGACCAAATTAATTCGATTAAACTCAAAATTTTACCAAAAACGTGTTTCGAAATATTTGCCGATCACGTTTTCGTCAGTCACTTCCGTTAGAAACATTCGCGCAGAACCATTTCGCAAGCTTCCGCTCAAAAGAGCATATAAGGCCGACTTTTCAGGCAGAGTCGTCATTCTCGTACAGATCCTCCTGAATAGTGTTTGGGCCCAGAGCGGGCATTTGATCTACTGGACCACACATTCATGCACTCAAAAACACGTATGGAACCAAACCTTAATCTCGTAATTTAAGGAGCTTACCTCCTCCGGGTTCACCCTCCTGGTTCACTCCTCCAAGTTTCTTCTCCAAGTTGCTCCTCCTTTTCAAATTTCACTATACTGGAAGGCCTGCATCCCTGCAGCTAAGCCGCTAAAATCCCCAGTTGTGACTACCATTGGGTCGAGAGTCCCACTCTTACCGAGTTTTCCCAACCGGTAACAAATCCCATACTCAGCACTCAACTCACTACTCACTTAGTGTCGGAACCTCCCACACTTACACCATCATCGACTTCACACTCCAGCACGCGCTTCACAAGCCTGAGCTGAACGAATCGTCTGAAGTCCTGCAACCTCCTCGGACTCTCCCCAAGAACGTCTCGCGAACAAGAGTCAAGCCTCGCACTTCGTCGTTCAACCTTCTCCTCAATAAATCCCATAAAGGCTAGTCTGTTCCCTCATTTCCTTCTGATGTTGGCTGTAATGGTGGTTTTGTTGTTGATTGTAGACGCTTGAAATATTGCGTCCGAATACCGCCTTAACTCCTTCTGAGTCAGTGGCCATACTTAATTCATATTTAATTGAATGCGCGTCCCCTCGCGCTGGTGACCCCGCCTTATCAAAGAATTCAAACCTGTCCAAAGTAAAAACTTGAATTACGCCCTCAGCCAAAAGTTTAGACTGGTGACCCCAGAGTTGATAAATAATCAAACAACTAAATTACCGCGGCCATCATCGGGAGGTTTTTGAGCGCATGCCGAGGCTGTTGGCAGCTGTTGCATGTTGAACCTTGGAGGAGGTAGTGTTCCTTTCCATCCTTTTCCTCTAATTCTCAGTAATCAAACATAGTTTTCCTCTCTAAAACTCTTCCCTAATAATAAGTTATTGCTACTGCAGCCTATTCTAACACATTCTTCATGTTTTTCCATTGCCACTGAAGCCACCTTTTACAAAACACTTCATGCATTTCCATTGCTACTGAAGCAAACCATAGGAGACCTTCTAGGATAACTTCCATTGCTACTGAAGCTCCTTACTAATAACCTTCGCAATTTCCATTGCTACTGCAGCACCATTGCTACTGAAGCACTAAAGCGAAAATGTCTATGTACGAAACACCAATTTAAACAAATTAACACTAATTTCACAATTGTATAGACTTGCGAAATACTTAAGATGACGCCCAAAAATATGCCCAACCATAAATTTCAACTCTGCGATCGTTGCAAGGGACTGCCGGGTGTGCACCGTTGGTCTTTTGTAAGTTCCTCCGTATCCCAAATACCAAGCTCTTACCCGATCTTCCCTTTTTTGTATCGCTGTCTGGTCGGTGTGCTTGTAGCCTTGGGGACGCCTGAGGAGCACGCACGTTGCCTAGGGAGGCTGTACAAACGACTTACGTCGCACATTTGCTGTATTTAACCGGCATATGTGTTTTGGGAAAGTAAGGAACTGATCTTTTATATTTTTTTGAGGGCATAATGTCACAAACCCAGACTGCGATTTCGCCTCAGGTCAACACCTGTCGAGCCAACGAATTCGTACTTGTCTTAGTTGATTGAGGTTCCTAAAGACGTGGAAGGCGACCAATTCTAGATTCCCCGGTATACCGTTCAAAGAACGCAGTCGGAGTCTGGTGATTCGGGTGCCTCCATTTCGGCGGACACTTCTAGCACGATTGTGCTCAGTGATGCTAACCTCACAGATTCTTTTATGGTCCCAGTTGGGGATCCGAGCTGAAACTTTCATAGTTCCAGAGTTCACCTTCCACTATTTTCATCTATTTTCCTCTGTCAAGCTTTCTTTTGGGAACTTCCCTTAGTAACTCCCTCGAGCATCTTACAAGTAACAGCTTCACTGTTACCAGACCTTTCGGTCTACATGCGTTGGGGGGTAGCTGTAGTGATCGCCTCAGCCGCACTTCAGCCTAATTTCATAAAATATTAAAATACTAACACCCTAAATTAAATTATACAAATGTAATTATTTTTATAATTTTACACGACCAAATTAATTCGATTAAACCCAAAATTTTACCAAAAATGTGTTTCGAAAATATTTGCCGATCATGTTTCCTTCCGTCACTTCCGTTGGAAACATTCGCGCAGAACCATTTCGCAAGCTTCCGCTCGAAAGAGCATATAAGGCCGACTTTTCAGGCAGAGTCGTCATTCTCGTACAGATCCTCCTGAATAGTGCTTGGGCCCCAGAGCGGGCATTTGTAAGTATCAAGTGTTAATATTAAGTGTTTTTATTATAATTATTGACTTGTCTATGTGTTGAGAGCTCATTTTTGTGAACATTCACTATGTTTCCTTGGTGCCGGTGTTAGTTAGGCACCAGCCTCAAGCTCACTGCCCCATCTTTGCCATTGTTTTCGTGTTTACTATTCTCCGATGATTCCGTATTGTGCTGTCAGTGTTAGACGATGTTGGCATTAGCTCCTTAGATAATTTTTAGTGCTGAACATAGCGTTTTAAGACACTTTGCTGTCCACAAAGATCATTTGTGAGGAAGTCCAATTTTACTTCCCTGAATTTAATTGAGCGTTGTTAGCCTTTTTGCTAAGTCACTGTAACTTTGCTTTCCAGCTTCAGTTGGTTTGTTTATTCTGTTGTGCCTTTTCATATACTACTCCTCTTTTATATGTAATTTTTTTGCGCCTAGAAGCAGTAATGGCCCATCTAAATTATAGAGAACAAGAGTCTTCACCTTTTCTCATGCCATTTTGTGTACATTATTTTGCTTCTAGTTGTTAGTTCATACTCAGTCATGTTTTGTCTTTAGAAATTAGTTCCCTGTACGGGAAATTTAAATCTTCAGTCTCATGCTGAGTTGTAAGTGTAGTTTGCTTTTGACTAAAGTTACAACCGCCAACTGACAGCAGTTGGCTGGCTATTTTTGGAATACCTGGAAGCCAAACCAGTATAATTAAATTCCATTAGCAAATTACATAACGATTATATACTCAGTTGTGTTGCTGCTTGTGATATCAGTGGAGTTTTTGACCAGTTGGTCTTGAACACCGGTTCTGGGTGTTAAGATGATTCAGGCTGCAACTCGGGCGCTAGAGCTGCGGTACTGACTTTAGCACTAGACTCTTCCATTGTTCCTCTGTAAGTAGCAGATGCAGCAGTCTTGCACATGTGTATGAATAGACTCGTTACCGTGCAAAGTAATCCAAGTCACCTGCTCCCTCACAGGATCGACTGGACCACACATTCATGCACTCACAAACACGTATGAAACCAAACCCTAATCTCGTAATTTAAGGAGCTTACCTCCTCCAAGTTTTCGCCTTCAAGTCTCCTCCGAGTTTCTTTTCCAAGTTTCTCCTCCCCTTTTCAAATTTCACTATACTGGAAGGCCTGCATCCCTGCAGCTAAGCCGCTAAAATCTCCAGTTGAGACCATTGGGTCGAGAGTCCCCATTTCTTACCGAGTTTTCCCAACCGGTAACTATTCCCATACTCATCACTCAATTCCCCACTCACTTGGTGTCGGAACCTCTCACACCTACACCATCCTCGACTTCACACTCCAGCACACGCTGCCACAAGCCTGAGCTGAACGAATCGTCTGAAGTCCTGCAACCTCCTCGGACTCTCCCCAAGAACGTCTCGCGAACAAGAGTCAAGCCTCGCACTTCGTCGTTCAACCTTCTCCTCAATAAATCCCATAAAGGCTAGTCTGTTCCCTCATTCCCTTCTGATGTTGGCTGTAATGGTGGTTTTGTTGTTGATTGTAGACGCTTGAAATATTGCGTCCGAATACCGCCTTAACTCCTTCTGAGTCAGTGGCCATACTTAATTCATTTTCAATTCAATGCGCGTCCCCTCGCGCTGGTGACCCTGCCTTATCAAAAAATAAATATCAATCAATTCTCAACATTTAAATAGCTTGCTCTTCAAGCTTCAAATTCACATAATCAAATTAAGTTCCCCACTTTGGGTGAACTTTAGAAATGCAAGGCAATAAGGTCGAGTTAAATGGTGTAACTCGAAGTTTGAGTTGTATATAAAATAATAGGCCACGTGAATTTAACTTGTAAAGCTCAAGTCCAAGGAATGTGTGTTGTGGTGTTTGGTGCCGTCGAGGGTCTGCAATAATTGGAGACGCTGAATGAGAAAGTTCTCGAAGAGGCATCAAGGAAAAATTCCACAATTGACAATCCCTACACTGCAATGTAAATTTCCCATCTCGGAGAAAACCCTGAACTTCTTCCATAGATTTAACTCAAGGCTATTAATTTCTTTACAAGCTCAGGAAGAAAATAGAAAGGTTACCAGCCGGCAATGGCTGTTCTTTTATGCTTGAATTACAGTATAAGCATGACAGCAAGACTTGTGATTTTTAAAGCAGTAATAATCTGTTATTAAATTTTTGTGGAATTATGGAAAATACATGAGATTTAAGTACCATGATTCGAGGAATTTCACTGAAATACGAAATAGCTAAAAATTGCAAGAATGTGAATGCATAATTTTTGTACTCTATAATATATTTATATCCGTACGAGAAATAAAAAGAAAGTCCTAAATTCATCCATGTCAATCATACTGAAAAAGAAACACTAAACGTATCTCTTGCAGCAAAAGAAAAAATATTGAAACATAATACAGTGAACATAAAAATGAAATGACACAGCAGTTTTGTGCTCCGCCATTTTTCACAAAACGCCGGCAAATCCACCGTACGCTCTCACGAAGTAATCCAATGAGCAAATTTCAATGTCATAATGACAGCTGCAAGTATATAATTATTGTAGTAAGGAAATGACATAGTTGAGCATCTTACTATAATCTTGAGTCTTGATCTTGGAATCTTTCGTCGGACTCGGTCGCGGTCGGACGTGCGGGGAAATGGTGCGGTAATTGTTGAAATTGCAAGGGGGAAATAACCTAGCCATGCATAAAAATTATACTATCAGTGAATGTGTTTGCTACCTGTGGAACAACGAAAAGGAAAAAATAACTTTTGTCTTATTTCTGCTTAGATCAGTGCACTTTAAATGAAAAGCCAACGAAGCAGTGCTGGCAAGGGGTGTGAAATGGTGTGCTCAGCTTGGTCTCGAACGATAGGCCTGAGTGAAGTGTGAAGTATCCTTGTTCCCTCAGTCTCCCCTCACCGCGCCCGCACCCTCCCCCCCCCCTTTCCCGTACACCTGCCTCGCGTCCTCTGACCGTTCAGAGCATAGTAAAACCTGGACTTTTCCGCTTCAAGCAACCAAAGAAATTACGTTTGTTTTTGATCAATTTTTGGTAATGTCAAACCTCTCAGTTAAGTTTTTGTTCACTTCCTACGTGGCCGAGACGGCAAATGTGCACGAAAGAATTATTGTGTTTCGTACCTCCGTTTCACTACTGACACCGAATAGTTTGAATACACAGAAAGTTTGAAGTGAGCTACCAGTAAGAACAACGGGTGAACGAGAAGTTGAAAAACATTTACAATCACCAGGGAAAATACTATAAAAAGTGCACCTAACCTTGAATTTGTAATTCAAATATGTTCTCACTAAAAGCGTTAGTCATCCTACTGACGATGTGTTTCTTGATCCTGCAAAATTTCCTGCAAAATTACCGCAGCGAAAGGAAGCCCATCCGAACGAAGGAAAAGACTGAAGATGAGGCTGAATACTAAGATACGCTTTCTTTATAATCAATGAAACTAAAATTTAAAAATTGTGCTGTCCCTCAATATCATCATATCACATTTTGTACCAGATCTCATTCTGTTGAATAATTAAAACGTCCCTCAAATAGGAAGAAACTCTCGGCCAAAAAAAGAAAAAAAAAATCCCGACTCGTGTCAGAGACTGTGACCTAGTCGTACAAAATGCAAAATGCAAAATTGCATGTCATTGTTTGCGGCCAACCCCAAGCCTCCCAGTTCCTCGCCTCTGTCCTCCAGCATTAAAGGGCAACCCCTCTTCTCTCAGCTGTGAGCTTCAATACCTCGATGAACGGCTTGGATTTACCTCACTTTTCATAAAATACTTGCTGAGCGAGGTAAAATTTAGCAAATCAGTATCAGCGATACATATACAAAAACTACATCGTTCTCATAATTCAGTCATAGCTATGCAAATATAACGCACAATGCATCACTACGAGACTCGCTACGCAGGCTGGAAAGTGCCGTTCTCTGCACAGATGTTGCCCTACACAACATCCCGGAAAAATGGTTCTTTCAGGGGCAAAAATACGACCTTACCAAGCAAAGTGCCTGCAAGTAGGAAACCTACATCCTCTCACTCACAAGATTCTAATGCTCAAAACGCAGGAGACTTGCTAACCGCTGCCAGTAACTCCGTCAGAGAATGTGTGTCACCTTCCGAAGCAACGTCAGTGAAGACTATGCAACCAATATCGCAGGACGAGGGAAAACATATCTGCCAAACCTCCAGTAATCATTTGAAGGTTCGAAGCAGTGAAGTCTCAGCCGCAGCACCACAACCAACTGCTGCTCCTCATCTGAACAAGCATAACAGCGTGCCAGCTCCCCAGCTCTGCGTCAACAACAACGCTCCAAACTGTCCGCCAGCGACGGGGACACAAACGCCATCCTCATCAGTGGTACAAGACAGAATAGTTGTTATTAATAAGGACATTTCAAGCGTGGTAGACTCTCCTCATTCTCCAGATTATATGTTCGATAATATTCGCGCACAAACCGATACTGGCAGTAAATTACCCCAGAGCGCAAGCTGTGAGAACAAAATGAAATTTCCAGTACAGAGCAATAGAAAAAACACTGTTACTTCTTTAAATGGCTACTTGCACCCGCTTCAAATCACAAGCTCTCAAAAAATTCATGAAATTATTCACAATTTGTCTCTAACAGCAGCGTTTTTCAATATATCCCTAAGACAACGTGAGCCTCCTAGCCCGTCGTCGATTTTCTCTACAGTATCAAACATTCAGAACTTAACCGAGCAACTTTTTGCTTTAAATTCACATATAAGTTCTCATGACCTTGCAACTGCGGTACCTGCTAGTATCTCTTGTGAAGTCGACTCCAATTGTCGAGAACCTTACGATACTCTGCTGCTAGGTGACAATATCCTAAGCACGATCAGAAGGAAGGACATCGATCGCTCTTGCTGGATCAAAACTGTTCCATCTGGGCGCTTCGACGACCTTCTCCATGCTATAAATTGCATGCCTAGATTTAAAAATTATATACTAAGTTTTGATGGTCTCTGCTACTCTCCCTCAGACCTTGCTCGAATCAAACAACAAATTGTAAGGAAGTACGCACTTTCTACTATTTATATCGCCAATGCTTGCAGTGCGAAAGAATTCAACAAAGCGATAAATTTCTGAAAAACCTGGGTTTAAACTTGATTCAATTTCAAACTTACCCAGATAATGAAAATGGTGACGCACTCAATAACATTCAACGGCCTCGCACCCAGGCAGAAAACTTCTGTTTTCTTGGACAACTTGCAATGAAATCAACATTGCGAATCACCGTGCCATATTGTCCTCATTTTAACAAATGTCAAGCAATAATTGGAATTGTAGGTCATTCCAATGAATCGAAAACTTCACGGAAAGAGACAAATAGTCTCACTTTAAACTTTGGAAAAGAATATAAGCCTATGCACATCGCTGCACATGGTACTCCAAATCCTTCAAAATTGATTGCGTCATCAAGCAGAGCTCTGAGTAACTCACCCACCCACAACATGAGGAACATGAATAAGCCTGAGCCTTTCCCTGACTCGATCTCAGACAAATATAATGTCAGTACGAAAAATAAATTTGCGTTACTTGCAACAGACACAAATAGTGATTGCGACATGCCCTTCTTTTCAACCAATTTTCAACTTTCCAGTGAGTACGCAGGAACCGAGGAAAGTCAAGCTAATAACGATATTCAAAACTATTCCAAAAAAAATCAAATCATTCAAAAAAAATCTGTTGCCTCTGCCAGGCCTCCGTTGAACGATCAAACCGATACTGCTACCGCAAAACCAACAGTGAATCAAATTTGTACACGCGTTGCAAACACACTGGACGACTTGAAACGATCGCTCAAAATGGAGCCTGCTTACACTGTAGGGGACGGACACTGTCTCCTCCACGCCGTAACGACGCAGCTTGCTTCACAACAAAGATCGAAATGGGATTATACATCTCTGAAAATAGCCATCAAAACTGAGAGCTCCAGAAACAAGGACCAGTATGCAAAATTCGTTGACAAGAACAGTGGCAGTTTCGAACAACTCATCGATAAATACATCAATAGAAAAGTCTTCGATCACGCAGTTGGAGACCTCATACCCCAAATACTTTCTAATGTGACGAGAACACCAATTCACGTATTTGATGAAAGAGAAAATGGGATTTGGAAGACGACAATCTCCCCTACATCAAATGCTCTGATAAACTGTCCTCCGGTAAACATACACCGGAAACAGGACCACTATAGCGCCCTCTTGAAAATGCGTGAGGAAAATCGTGTTGCTCCCTCCCCCATCTTGTGACTAAATAACAGTGATCAAATTGAATTTGAAGCTGAAATCACAAACAATGAACGCGGCAATAAAGACCTAGAGACGAATACTAAATGCCCTGCTAGACCTAAAAAATGCAATAACTCCACTAAAGATCTGCCTATTGAGATAAATAACATCAAAATATTACACATAAATGCTCGCAGTCTCAATGGTAAAATGGATGACGTACGAGTAATGATGATCACTAACGATATCGATATTTTATGCGTATCTGAAACATGGTTCGATTCACGAGTCGAAAGCTCATATCTCAGCATTGCCGGGTACACATTGTACCGTTATGACGGAGTCAAGAGTAATAGAGGTAGCGGTTCATGCATTTTCATCAAAGATGTCTACTCTACATCCTTATTTCCGATAAAAGAAAAATGCGAAGACATAGAAATGGTTTGGCTCAATGTTCAGGTAAAAAACACAAGTCTTTCATTATCGGCAGTCTTTACAGACATCCGTCAGCATCTCTACGTCCAACATTAGATTTCATTGAAAATACGTTTAAATTAATCTCTGCAGCCAAAAAATCTTTCTATGTTTTCGGAGATTTTAACGTAGATCTGACAAATAAAAACAATAAGCTAAGCAAGATGCTGCACAGACTTAATCTTTCTCAAATGGTCCAAGAACCAACGCGAATTACCAACGCTTCCAAAACTCTTCTTGACCTAGCAATTACAAACAATCCCCAAGCAGTACTCAGCACAGAAATCTTACCGTCCTTTTCTGATCACCATTCGGTAGAATGCCAAATAAATATTGCAAAAGAGAAACAGAAATCTAGTTACATTTCATATCGCATGAAAAACCACTACTCCCCTGAAATATTTCAAGAAAAGCTATTAGACAGATGGAGTGAATTTCAAGGCATGGAAAACACCGATGATGTCAATTTACAAGTTTCGCTTTTCAACGAAAATTTCGTATCGGCTCTTAACGAATGCGCACCTTTCACTACGAAGAAAGTTAAGCCAAGAATTTCTAAATGGATAACAGATGAGATAAAACAGTTGAGCAGAGCTAAAAGAAATTTGCAGCGTGAGTACAAACTGAATAAATCAGACAGTACGTGTCGAAAATTATATAAAGATCATGAGAAGATCCTACGAAGAAAAGTTAAGGAAGCAAAACGGGACTACTTCCACAAAGAACTCTTGGCGGCAAAACAAAACCCAAAAAGAACTTGGGAAATCATTAGAGAAGTTGCTCAGTATAAAAACTCGGAGTGCAAAAGCACTTTCGACAACCCCTCAAAAATGGCTAATGACTTTAATACTTTCTTCTCAAAAGTTGGCGAAGATGTTTTCAATGAAGTATCCAGGACAGTTTCAGACACATCTACAGGAGCAAATCCGAGCGATGTATCATCCCCAAATAGTAGAAACAAATGGAGACCAAAGCCGGTTAGCGTCATAGAGTTACGAAAAGTCTTATACTCACTAAAGAATACCAAAGCGACTGGACATGATGGCATAAGCCTCCAACATATAAAAGACAGCTTCCCTGTCACAGCACCCCTCATTCGTTTGATAATAAATACATCTATAGCCACAAACAAGTTTCCCGACCAATGGAAATTATCCATTATTAAGCCATTACATAAATCTGGTGATATCGACATAGCGTCAAACTACAGACCAATCAGTCTCCTGCCTGTTATGTCCAAAATATTAGAAAAAGTAATAACAAACCAGCTCTTGTCTTACATAGACGAGTCACATCTACTGCATCGCAATCAATATGCTTACAGAAGGAATACCAGTACTCAGGACGCCCTGTTAAACATAACAGAAAAAAATTACAATGATATTGACCAAAAAAAACTAACTCTCTTACTATTGCTTGATCTCTCTAAAGCTTTCGACAGTGTTGAGCATAAGAAACTTCTACAAAAAATTTCAAACCTCAGAATAGACACTCAGTGGTTTGAAAGCTACCTACTAAACCGCTCTCATGCAGTGTGCTTGAATAACAAAATGTCATCATTCATACCAAACAATTTTGGCGTTCCTCAAGGTTCAATCATCGGCCCGCTCTTATTTTCAATCTTCATCAATGATTTCCCCACCATGCCGGCAAACACAAAAATCTCAATGTATGCTGACGACGTACAAATTGCCATGACAAGCTCAACAGCAGATTTAAAAGAAACACAAGCCAACGCTGAAAACCTTCTGAGAAACCTTAAATTGTGGTATGACCATAATGGCCTCAAACTTAACGCAAGTAAAACGCAATGCATTATTTTTGGATCACAGAATGCGACTAAAAATTTACCACCATTCAAGCTAACATTTGGAGACGATACAATTGAACCAGTAGAGACGGTAAAAAATCTGGGTGTTTGGTTTGACAAAAATATGACTTTCAATTCACACGTCGAAACAATGTGCAACAAAATAAACGGAACCTTAATGTTCTTTCATCGCATTAAGAACACACTTGACGAAAAATCTAGATTGTTAGTGATTCAGTCTTTAGTTTTATCGCGCCTGGACTACTGCAGTCTTGTATGGGGAAATTTACCTCAATATCGTCAGGAAGAGTTGCAAAAATGTCTAAACTTCGCCGCCAAAGTGGTGTGCAAAGGAAATTTCAATAAATACGATCATGTCACCCCTCTTTTAAGAAAACTCGACTGGATCCCAATACCGAACAGATTCATGATCCAAAAAGCTCGACGAGTGTTCTCCTCTCTGTACCTCCTCCAAAGTAATGCAGAGGTGGTAAAATTTTTTCCATCTAATATCCCAAACAAAAAACCAAATCGGAGGAATGATGTTTTAGTCAGTTACCGTTCATCTAACGTGGGACAAAAAGCTCTCTCAGTTTCTGGAGCTTTTTTGTGGAACAAGCTTCCCCAGCATATCAAAAACTCTAAACTGTAAAAGAATTTAGAGTAAATGTGTCACGTCATTTTGCATCTTTATAGACCTGCAGCATTTCGGTGTGAATTTCCCATTTACCAGAAATTTTAATTTTCCTGAAATTTCTGTTAGAAAATTAGAAACTATTTCATTTTACGTTTGCTAAGCCATTCGTGCATTCATCTTAACTATTTCTGTCGACAATAATGAGCACCCCAGCCGTGAGTTCAATACAGCAGAATGAACGTTTTTTCCATAATTAGGAGTATTTCCTCGTCTTTATTTTGTTATTTTTTCTTCTCTGTGTTAATATTTAACATCCGTATGGAAAACATACGCTGAAATACATTTTGTGTGTACACCAATATACAGGTTTATAAATGTGAGGATTGTGCAAAGTTTATAATGAATTAAATTTTGGCTAACGTTGTCTCGCTATTTCAAAATCATTCTCGAAGATGTTTTCAATCGATTTCGGCTGAGCTGGGGGGAGGGGTTAATTTAAGCATTTTCATTTAGTCTTTTAATATTTTTCCGTGCGTTCAGTGCACACCAGCACTAAACTTTAAAATCGAAAAAAACTGTTAATTTGTGTTATCAAAATTATCACTTTGGACCATTGCTTAATCTACCTATATGTGCCAAATTTTGTAAATATTCTCCACTCAAATGTGATATCCGGCCACAAAGTTACTCCATTTTATCCCATGTACACATGTCTGTATAATGCTGAAGAGTTGTGTTGTTTCTTGACTGTAACCTGAGTTTTCTTAAAAATTTCTCTGAAGAAACTAAAAACCAGTTCATTTTAAGTTTTCCGAAGTCATCTTTTCCTTTTAGTTATTTTTTTTCGAATAATTTCTTAGGATTACAATGAGCTCAACTGTCATTATCGGTGTAATAGATGGTAGGTTGTTTCTATCCTCTTATTTTATATTTGTATTTTTTTCTTATATTTCATTCTCAATAAGTACATATATTAATATGTGTGTGTACGTATATAGGTATATATATATCTACATAAATAGATATACATGTTTCTATTTCATTTCTTTACACAAAAACCATCCGGTTAATAAATTTTATTGCACTAGCGAAATGATTCAAAAATAGATCTCCCACTTACTCCAGAGGACGTCTCTGTGAATCGGATTAATGACAAATACAATTAATGAAATTAATCGTAATTTGAGCGTATGAATCGTGGTAAAATTATCTTTCTGTCCGTGTGTTGTACAAGCAAATTTTGATGTTGAGTATATGTTTGTTTGCGCATTTCTGCCAAAATTTTGTAGATATTTGTCAATCATGAGTGGTAACTGGCCTACACTGTATCTCCATTTTATCCCATGTACCCATGTCCGCATGATGTTGCAGAGAATATCGAGAAGATATGATATATGATATGATATATTGAAGATATATGTTTTTTTTTTTTTTTTTTTTTTTTTGTTCCTCAGCGGTAACTTGAGTTTTCTTAAAATTTCCTTTAGGAAATTAAAAAACCATTCCATTTATACGTTTTTCGAAGTCCTTTTCTATTCCTCATCTTTCCTCAGGTTATTTCTTACGATTCATCAGAGCTTGGGCTGTCATTTTAAATATTGAAAGAGTAAGATTATTTTTCATGTCTATTAGAATTTTTCTTATATTCGTTGTCAATACGTATATATATGAATATGAGTGTTGGTGTGTGCGTGAGTATGTACGTGTGCGCACGCAAACATAAATGTTTATGTATCAGTGTAAACATGCACACGTTTCGCACACATATACGAGTATGCGCACATGTACATATATCGGTTTCTATTTCTACTTTTTGCATAAAAAAGCAAAACCTCAAGACACATTACATTTTACCTAAAGCTCTGCGATCAGTTAACACTGCACCAAATTTCAGAAATAAACAAATTGATTGCGCTTGCTTTATGATTTATAAATCGATCTATCACGACCCCGAAGGGCATTTCTGTGAACAGAAGAAATTAAAAAGTATAAACAGACAAAGGAAATAAAGCACTCGTGCAAAAATTATCTCTATATTTGTATGCCGAACAAGCCATGCATTTCAATTTTGAGTGTAAGTATGTTTACGCATTCCTAGATGTGCGTGCTGTGTTGCGCGATGTTCTTTACAAATTATTTCGAGACTATCTTTTCTCAATACTTGATTGTCATTTACGGTGTTGTTTCAATCTGGTACGGTGTAGCGTTTTTTTGTATTTTTCCTACTTCGATGATCTTATAAATAATTCGAAAAATACTAAAGAATTCTTCGAAACTGCCAAGTTCTTAGTTGAAATTATCGAAGTAGGAAAAAGGCAAGAAGCGCTGTACCGGAATCTCTTGGAATATAAAATATCCAAGAGATAATATTTCTCATTTCTCATTTAACTACCCTTGACAGAGTTAAACTATTAGCACGACCCGTATGGTTTGTCTATTAGTACGCCTCGTATATTTTTTCTATTAATATGCCTCGTATGGTCTATCTATCTGTACACCTATGATGGTATTGTCTAATATTACATCTCGTATAGTTTGTCTATTATTATGCCTCGTACGGCTTATCTATTTGTACACCTCGTATGGTTTGTCAATTAGTATTCCTCGTATGGAACTTTGTTAGACTATTAGCACACCACGTGTGGTTTGTCTATTATAGTACGCCTCGTATATTATGTCTATTAATATGCCTCGTATGGTCTATCTATTTGTACACCTCTGATAGTTTATCTATTAGCACACCTCATATAGTTTGTCGATTATTATGCCTCGTATGGCTTATCTATTTTTACACCTCGGATGGTTTGTCAATTAATACTCCTCGTATGGACCTTTTGTTTTAGGACGTCTTATATTAAGGAACTTTTAAAAGCCAATATGTTGGCATATGTATCTCATGTGACAACTTGGAAATAAACGGTTTTGTCTTTTTTTTTTTTTGACACAAGAAATGCACATGACACGCAAACTTTACGCTACGTCGTGTTGAGATAGCACTTGGAATGAGCTATGCTATGTTACGAACTTTACGACTATTTTCATGTTTATCTATGTATCACGACCTGACCAGATCCTTATACTTAAAACAATGCACACTCAAAAATGACACAATATACTTTACCAGATTTTGCTCTATTTGAACACTTAATTTCTTTCACTTACAAGAACGCTGTATGCACAAGCTAAAGACGAACGAGAGAGTGACGTGGAAGACCAGGCGTCCCGTGCGGTGTTGCCCTTTTTCAGAGGCTTTAAACTCGAAAATGTCGATCGTTATCTTATGTGTTATGCATTTACACAAAAACTTCAAGGATTACTAATTATAAGTAGAAAATTATTAATAATAATTTAGAGTAAGATTTTTAATGTCAATAATTATTTTTTTTAAGTGCGAATGAGAATTTTTTCAATTTTACACTATGTAGCTAATGCTACATTATAAAGTAACATGGCATTTTGATATCAATGAAAGATTTTTGAATTTTCGGTGTTATTCAAGCTTTCTAAATTACAGTAGTATGTTAAAATTTGTCTATGGGCTGGTCTGCATTATTTTAGGGTAACTTTTGTGCATCCGGAGAAAAAGCCTGGTGACGAAAACTTACGAAAAATTGTTCATTTGCATCAACAAATTACATCAGTCGACGAGTGAGTTCCGTCGGTCGCTTTGTGGTGAAAAGACGTGTGTGCCAGTGCTGCGTAGAAAGTGAACCAAATTTTTGAATTTCCTCTATATTCTGTTCTACCAAACTCTTGGAAAACTTCCAATAATCAGTTAGGTGGAATGGGCAAAGATTCCACCAAGCCGGGCGGCTACGTGGCCTCCCGGCAAAAAGAAGCAACTTCTCGAGCAGCCAGCCAACCTGGAAACGGGAAAGCAAGAGGGAAAAATCTGCGCAACCCCCTCCCAGCTTCAGCTCCAGGAGACATCATTCCAAAGCGCAAAAGAATTCCCTCTCCCACCTCTCAGCTAGCAATCAAGAAGCACGCCATTGCAACTGAAGCCCAATCTATGGGGGAAAATAGCAACCGTGGAAGCAGGGAAAGCCTCATATCAATAAGCTCTATCCTCTCAGGCATTATCAGTACACGGGGCTCGGACCAAGATACCTCTTGTGACATTGCCACTGAGAGTGACCTCACCCAAAATTGCAATGCCCAGGTTCCAACTTCAAAGCTTGCTCAAGCTGAAAATGTAATCCCCAGCCCTCCCCTACAGCCAAAATCTGCACAGGCTAATCTGGCAGATCCAGCTCTTCTCAAAGACTTGCCAAACACCAGAATGGTGTATATACGTTGCCTAGAAGTAACCAAAACCTTTGCCCGGATCAACCCACTCAAATTAGCCAAATGCATAGACAATCTCTGTGGGAAAATAGAAAGCATTCAACATATCAAATCTGGCGGCCTATATATCAAATGCAACACAATAGAACAAGTTCAAACCCTCATTGCTACCAACTCCTTTCAACTGGACTCAATAAACACCATACCAGTTCAAGTGTCAATTGCATTAAATTCGCAATCCACACAGGGCAAAATTTATGCCCCGGAACTAGAAAATGATTCTCTCTCCGAAATACTGGAAATGCTGAGACCAAACGGTGTAGTAGCAGTCCGTAAACTGTTTCAAGACCCCTCGCGTTCTCACGTCCCACTTTATGTCCTGACCTTCTTCAGTGCTACCCGACCCAGCCATGTCAAAATAGGATACAGTAAGTATCGCATTGATGATTTTGTACCCAGCCCTGTGCGCTGCTACCAGTGCTGCAGATGGGGCCACAGCTCCTCTTCGTGCCACAGCGCACAATACTGCAGCCGATGCGGCAAAAAAGGCCACAGTGGTCGCACCTGTACCGAGGCAGTATTTTGTATCAACTGCAAAGGCAACCATGATGCGCTGTCCAAAGACTGCCCCAGCTACCTGCAAGAAAAGGAGATCTGCCAGTACTCAGCAAAGAACAATGTATCATTCCATACAGCCAGACAACATCTGAAAGCCAAACCTGCTGATCCTCAAGATGCCTATCCTAAACATCCCTTGCCTCCAATCCATTGTACTGATAACTTCCCCCCATTACCAACACCTGCTCACCAAGCTCAGGAAAAAAATGCAGAAGGAGTAAAGTATATCAGAAATAAGCAGACTGGCCCTACTAATCAGTCACCCTCAACTGCTCATAATAGTATTGACCTTTCTCAATGGATCACGCAAGGTCAAAAAACTCCGAGTAACTCTGTAAGATCCTCAAGGCAAGTCGACTCAAGGATCACCTCTGTGAATAGAATATTGGAGCCCTCTCTGCCCACATTGCCAAGTCTTAGCCCATGCCCTACACCAAC
This sequence comes from Morinoia aosen, assembly GCA_030386875.1. Taxonomy (NCBI): domain Eukaryota; kingdom Metazoa; phylum Arthropoda; class Malacostraca; order Amphipoda; family Talitridae; genus Morinoia; species Morinoia aosen. The sequence continues at coordinate 16,152,875 of CM059575.1, read as the reverse complement.
CTCACCCTTCCGTGGAAATGATGAACAATCATGCCCAACAACCACTCAGCAGCCAGAAAATACTTCAACTGCAGCTAACAGTACACTTGTAGATGTCCCCCACTGGGTGTTAACTATATTGCCAGCCATACTCAAACTTCTCTTAACTCCTTCCCTGTCCACAAAAATAGAAAGCCTTATAGAAATAGCCACATGCCTCAACATTGAATCAGCTCTCTCTACCTTACTCTCTGAACTGGGCTACACCTCTCTTTCACAATGAACTACAAGGTACTTCAATGGAATATCCGCAGTTTTCAACCTAACATTGAATCGTTACAATTGGCAATAGATGAGATTTCCCCTGACATTATGTGTGCACAAGAAACGAACGTCCCAAATACCAATGCTTTGGCTCTCAGCCGAACCACCCCTGTCAGCCGATCCGATCGCCCTACAGCTGGAGGAGGCACAGCCATACATTCCTTTTGTAGAGTACCTTGCTCTCCAGTAAACATTCAGACACCTTTAGAGGTCAGTGTGGCACAATTCCATTTTCACTCCTCCACCATAACAATGTGCTCGCTGTATATCCCTCCCAACATGGAAAATAAAATGCTTTGCAACAGACTGGATAATATTCTGACCACAATAGCCTCTCCATTTATCATATGTGCAGATGCTAATGCACATCATCAATCCTGGGGTTCATGCTTTTCAGATCAGAGAGGTAACATAATAGCAAAATGGTTAGATGACAACAACCTTACAGTACTCAACACTGGCTCTCCAACATATCAAAACTGCAGAGGAGGATACTCAAATATAGACCTAACAATCACTTCTTGTCAACTAGCCCCTGCCCTCTCATGGGATGTGTTCCCAGACCACTACCACAGTGATCACTTCCCAATCTTAATAGGGCTAGGGATGCCAAAAATAACTCCCAATACTCCTCATCTCAGGTGGATTCTAAGCAGAGCTAACTGGGAAGAATTCAGCACAAATGTGAATCTCCCATCACATTTTTTGTCACCTACAGAAGCTTGTGGGTTAGTAGAATCCAGAATATTATCTGCAGCCTCACTGTCTATTCCACAAACAAATGCTGAAAACAGAAAGCGCCTTACCCAATGTTGGTGGACTCCACAGTGCACTGTAGCACTGAAATCAAAACGGAGAGCCTATTCAAAATACAAGCGTCAGCAAGGCAACCTAACTTTGTGGATAGGATATAAAAAAGCCCAAGCAATCTTTCGTAATACTATCAAGGCAGCTAGGAAACAAAGCTGGCAAATTTCATTTCCTCTCTAAGCTCAACTACAGATTCCCACACAATCTGGAAAACAGTCAGAAGACTCAGAACTCCATATGCACCACACGCTATTGGCCTTCTTATCAATGGTGAGGTTGTGTCAGATGAGAAGAGAGTTGCAGATGCCCTGGCAAGAAGTTTTACTAGTAGAGGATCACAGCCAAACACGTCGCAAAAATCATATGGAGAAATGGAAAGATGCTCTGAACCATGGTATAACCAAGACATTACCACTCAAGAATTGAACATAGCCCTCAAAAATATCAGCTCCAACACCCCAGGACCAGATAAAATACCAATAACATTCATAACTCATCTACCTAATCCTCAAAAGGAGAATCTAACAACCTTCTACAACTACATATGGCACACTGGTTTCCCCCACCAATGGAAATATTCACATATCATTCCTATTCCTAAGCCAAATAAACCATCCAACAGAGAAGATTCCTACCGGCCAATTGCTCAAACTAATGTACTATGTAAAGTTATGGAACGTATTATTACAAAAAGACTCCACAAGTATCTTGAAATCACCCAAAAATTGAGTCCACACCTAAGCGGCTTTAGAACCGGGCACTCCACTCTTGACGCGCTTTTCCACCTAGAAACCAGCATCCGCAGTGCTCTCATCCAAAATGACAGTGTAATTGCCCTCTTTATTGATATAACACAGGCTTTTGACTCTGTCAATCACTCTCTGCTCTTGCAAAAGCTCCTGAACATAGGAATAAGTGGCAACATGTTCTGTTTTATTAGAGACTTTCTTTCAAACAGGAAAATCCAATCAAAGGTGGGGAACACACTCTCACACCCCTTTCCAGCCCTACAGGGTGTCCCACAAGGGTCTGTTCTGAGTCCAATCCTTTTTAATATCTTCATAAATGATATCTCTGAAGCTTTCCCACCCAACATAGAATACTCACTCTATGCTGACGACTGTGCACTGTGGTTAACTTCCTCTGACATCCCTGCTGCCCTCAATTCTCTGCAACTCGCCCTAGATAACGTCTTAAAATGGGCTCACAAGTGGAGTCTCTCTCTGGCTCCAAACAAATCAAAAGCAATGATTTTTACTCACCGGAGGTTATCACAGCCCCCACCACTTACAAGGCAAGGAATCCCCCTGGAATTCGTTCCCAACTACAAGTTTTTAGGCATCACCTTTGACTGTAGGCTCACATACTGCAAGCACATAAAGTCTCTAAGAGACAAATCCATGAAAGACATGAGACTTCTAAGAATAGTTTCAGCCCAAAAATGGGGAGCAGATTATGACACGCTCAAAACCCTGTACAAATCGCTAATCCGCAGCAAGCTAGACTATGGCGCTTTCCTTTTCCATGCCGCAGCACCATCAACACTAATAATCCTGGATCGAATACAATACGCCGCGGCTAGGCTTCTACTGGGTGCGTTAAAATGTACCCCAGTAACATCTCTGGAACCAGAAACTGACTTAATGCCCCTTTCCGTCCGGCGTAAAATGCTACTATCCCAATATGTGACCAGAATTCTTACAATAAAAGACCACCCAGTATACAAACTCCTAACTACCTTCTACCCCTTCAACTTTTACAATATCCAACCCAGACCTCTACCACTAACTGCAATAGCGCACAACGAGCTTCAAAATGCCGGCATCAAACAGGCAAGTATCCCGGCCCTCGAAAAACACGTCTTCCACTGCATCTCCCCTCCCCACGTCAAGCACACTCTGCATCAGTTCACGAAGGCCTCTTTGCCAAATTCAGCGTGGCAACAGATTTTTGTTGAACTTCTGTCACAATACCCAGCCTGCACTCCCATATTCTGTGATGGCTCTCGAGGCGCTGGCGGTTGCGGGGCGGCAGCGTGGGCAGGTGGAACCTCGCTTCTTGCTCACCTACCGGACTACTCCTCAGTACTAACTACAGAACTCTATGCTATCCTCATTGCAATATCCTTCTTCTCAAGGCAACCTGGACCATTTCTCATATTAACAGACTCTCTCAGCTCAATTAGAGCAATTCAAAACCTGCACCCAAAGTCACACTTCCTAACTTTCAGTATTACTACCCTACTTTACAAATTCCCAAACAAATTCACGCTAGAATGGGTTCCCTCTCATGTTGGAATTCCTGGCAATGAAAGAGTTGACCAACTGGCCCGGAAAGCACTAAGCCAACCTACTGCATTGGTATGCTGCTCTTCAAAGGAAATAAAGCAACTCATCAAGAATCACTATAAAGAGCAGTGGCAAGCTCATTGGTCTGCATCACACTCTACCTGGACACAAATCAAACCTACTCTGGGAGTCGCCCCCTACCTCTCACTCCCACGTCGAGAGCAAGTAATCCTCTCACGTGTGAGACTTGGAGTCAGTCGACTCACTCACCAGCATCTCTTCTCAGGTTCATCTCCAGCCTCCTGCCCGTCCTGCAAGTGCAAGATTTCATTCAAGCATATTTTTGTGGATTGCCCATCTCTGACTGCCCTGCGCCATCAGCTGATCTTGGAGTGCAGCAGGACTGGGAGGACCCTGTCTTTGAACACACTGTTATCAGAGGACTTCCCTCCAAAACTGCTAATCAAGTTCCTTGAAGACACTGGTTTCTTAGCCATGATCTAGCAGAACATCAAAACTTCTGTGAACAAGGCCCCGATGCCCCTGCAGGCTGGGTGCCTAACTCAACAAGTAAACAAGTAAACATCAGTCGTGAGTTAGCCATGGAACTTGTTAGTTACGGTAGTGTGGTTAGTGGAACTCACTTCGTGTTTTCATTGTGAATTCAAGTATAAATGTGGTTCAGGAAGGTAGAATTCCATAGCTTGCTGTGCTTTAAATGCTATGTAAAAGTCCTACATGCTGTGATGAACTGTGATCTTGAGCTGTGTGTTTCAACGTGGTGTCTGATCGAAATGGTCAAAAAATGTTGAATATTATAGATAGCTAACTAGCGTGCCAAATATTTCTTGAGAGTTGAAAATACTGTGAAGAACTGTGAAAATTAATCCTCAAAGAATGAACATTGAGTCTGGGTGAGCAGGTTGTAATTTCAAAATTGAAGGACAAATTAAAGTTACAAAAATTTTCAACCACACATTAAAATTGTTCAATTGTTGCAAATATCTAACTTATTTAATTTTGAAAGGCCTTATAATCTGTTCATGAAGAAGAGTTCATTTGATTAAAAAATTAAAACAAGTTCCGAAAATTTGGTCAATATTGAATTTATTTTGTCAACAGCTTGTATAATTTCTAGTAATGTACCAATAAATTGGTATTGACAGTGTCGGTCATTTTTACTTACTTGGGTTGTAATTTTGGAATTGCAGGATATAAATTCAGAAAAAGATTAAAATTTTGGTAAATGTAGTTGAAAATAAGTTTAGGCAATCCAAGAAAATTGAAAATTTTATTCCAAAGAATCACTAAAGAAACCCATTTAAACACATTTTACATGAATGACATTCTGCTTGCTGATGCGTTATTTTTAAGTTCAACTATAAAGTTATAGGAGCTTTGTTAATGAACTGTCTTTCTGTGCCAAAGGACAGGATGTTCCATCAACCCAGCAAGCATGTCAAGCAGAATTTAATTAATAATGGAAGCTAACCCCCTATTACAAACGTAAACAGGTTGGGTTGTGAGGGGGAGCCACAGTTCTTCCAGTGAAAATTATTAACCTTATTAGGGTTACATCCGCAATTGTGTTTACATTAAGGCCATCGAACGGTTTTTTCCTCTAAATTTTCAAAAAATAAAAAAAATACTTCTGGAGTGAAACAGGCTTTGAGGTATTAACAGCATGTTTATAACAGTCTAATAAACATACATAGCCCATAAAAATTTTAAATTTACCCATTCCCCCCTTCCCCCCCCCCTCAAGGGGAAATTTCTAAAAAGTCCTATTTCTCAGCCAATATTATATATAGAGATGATTAGTTTTTTTTGTTCGATTCAAAATGGACTGGTCTACAAATTTGAGATCCAGTTTTTTGATATCGCTTCAAAAAAAAAAATTAGGAAGTTTTGAATTTTTTATCAAAAAATATATTATATATTAGTTATTATTTTGAATGTCATTAAAAAAAATTCTATTCAACTTATCAAACCACAACTGTGCAGGTTTATAGTAATCACCTTGGTCTTTACAATGCAAAAAAGATCTTTTCCATAAGTAAAAAACTGGTTGAGATATACTTGAAAAAGTTGAGCACATTTTCATTGAAAAAAATTTTTCTTGGCTGTGCGGCTTTATTTCTCCTACAGTTTTTTACTTATGAAGGAGATCTTTTCTGCATCGTAAAGGTCAAGGTGAGTACTATAAAGTTGAGATGTGACTTTTCAAAAAGTTGATTAAAAAATTTTTTATTGCCATTTGAAGACAACAAGGTTGAAAATATATATTTTTTTAAATTCAAATATTTATTAAAAGTTTTTTTGAAGCAATATCAAAAAACTTGATCTCAACTTTGTAGACCAGTCTATTGTGAAACGAACAAAAAAACTAATCATCTCTATGTATAATATTGGCTGAGAAATAGGATTTTTTAGAAATTTCCCCTTGAGGGGGGGGAAGGGGGATATGGGTAAATTTAAAAAATTTTATGGGCTATATATGTTATTAGACTGTTTTAAACATGCTGTTAATACCTCAAAGCCTATTTCACTCCGGAAGTATTTTTATTTACTTTTTGAAAATTTAGAGGAAAAAACCGTTCGGTGGCCTTAAGTTAGCTCCAAGATGGTGGCTACCCGGTATGGTTGCTGCCATCTTAGAGCTTACGTAAACGGACGTTGTCCTAATGGGTGGGTTAAAACCTTTAATTATAATTTTCACTAGAAAAACTATGCCCCTCACGACCCAATCTGTTTACGTTTGAAATAGGGGTTAGCTTCCGTTATTAGTTGAATTCCGCTGGGAGCGTAAAAGCCAACTTCACAGTTAAAAAATTCAAAAATAACGCTTCAGTGAGCAGAATGTCATTCCTGTAAACCGTTCTTAAATGGGTTCCTTGAGGGATTCTTTAGAATAAAATTCTTAATTTCCTTGGATCTCGCAAACTCAATATTGCCCGTAAATGTTGAAGAAAAGGTCATAATTGAATTTCCACTTTTTGGTGCCTAAACTTAGGGTAAATGTTGAGGACTTGACCATAATTGATTTTCGAATTTTTGATGCCTATATATTGTTAATGAGATCAAAACAAACAAGTTTTCTTCAATGCACTTTCCGTCGGATATGAGTATTTTAAAAGTTATAGCGGTAAATGAGTTACCGGAACTCTAGTGATTTAGGCGGGAATAAATAAATAAGGGAAGCATCACCCTATTACAAAAATAAAGAGGTTGGGTCGTGAGGAGTAGCCACACTTCTTTTAGTGAAAATTATAAATCAATTGAAATTCTACTATGCATAAACATAGTTAATGAGGTGACGAGTTATATTGTTGCTGCAAAAGACTTAATTCGAATGTTCCCAGATACGTCGAACTCACACTATACCGGGGTTGAAGTCACGGACGGACCTGCGGTCATCTCAAGGCTGCCAGTTACGTCAAAGCAGCGATGTAGCAGCGGAGCAGCTACATCTGTTTCGTATCATTCGACGTAATGGGTCGGTTACAACCTTCCTTTATAATATTCACTAAAAGAACTGTGGCTACCCCTCACGACCCAACCTCTTTACGTTTGTAATAGGGGGTTTGCTTCTCTTATTTATTTTTTCCCGCCTCAAACAGTAAAGTTATGGCAAAGTCGGCTAGGTTGGCGCGCGGCAACGCCTGTTTACTATCACGTCGGACCGCGCGGTATATTTTTTCCCGCCTCAAACACTGGAGTTCCGGTAACTCATTTACCGCTATAACTTGTAAAATACCATTTCCGACGGAAAGTGCATTGAAGAAAACTTATTTATTTTGATCTCATTAACAATATTTAGGACTCCAAAACTAGAAAATCAATTATGGTCAAGTCCTCAACATTTACCAAACTTAGTTAATTAGATCTAAATAAAAATTTTTTCTTTTATGCACTTTCTGTGGTAAATGAGTTTAACAATTTTTAGCGGTATGTTAATTTATGTCTCTGCCAACCATGCGGAGCCTAAACCCATATCTAAAATCTTTTAGTTAATAACACAATAAAGGTTATCACCCAAAGTTATGATAACTTTAAAGTGTTTGCTTGTAATTGATTTTTGAATTTTCCAGGCCTAAACATAGTTTATAAGATCAAAATTAACAAGACTACGCACTTTCTGTCAGAAATGAGTATTTTACAAGTTATAGCGGTAAATACTTAACGCAACTCAAGTGTTTGAAGCGGGAAGGTATTCATCTAGTGCATCATATGGCAACACTGCAATGGATGCTCCCTTCGGACGCTCTCGAATGGTCGAGCGTGTTCCTGCCATCTATGATGAAAGTTAGCATACTGCTCTAACTCGTAAAATACTTATTTGTCGCAAAAAGTGTATAGAAGAAAAGTAGTTGATTTTGATGCTATTACTATGAATCAAGCAACCAAAATTCGAAAATTAATTAGTAGTTGTTTATTCGATTGCATTAGTCATCAAATACGAATATTAACATCCCGCTATAACTCATAAAATATTCATTTATGACAGAAAGTGCATAGAAGAAAACTTGTTTATTTCAATCTAATTAACTATGTTTAGGCAACAAAAAGTGGAAAATTGATTACTGACCAACGCTACACATTTACATGGGTAAATGTTGAGGATTAACTGGGAATCAATTTTCCACTTTTCTAATCCTATACATAGTTAATTAGAGCAAAATAAACAAGTTTTCTTCTATGCACTTTCCGTCATAAATGAGTATTTAAAAAATTATAGCGGTAGGTTTAGTTACGTCTCTGATGAAAGAGCTCAAACGAACAACTACTTGTTGATTTTTTGGTCAATATTGAGTTTAGGTGATGTGGGGAAATTAAGTATTCCGTTTCACATAATCACTTAAGAAGCACATTTAAAAACGTTTTACAGGAATGACATTTTTTCCGCTGATGCTTAGTTTTCGAGTTAAAGCGGTAAATTAGTGCGCCAAAAGAAGCGGGCGCACCAAGCAGAATTTAATTAATAACGGGAGCTGACACCCTACTAAAAACGTAAAGAGGTTGGGTCGTGAGGGGGAGGCACAGTTCTTTTAGTGAAAGTTATAAATAAAGCTTCTAACCGACCCATTAGGGTGACAACCGCAATCTTATTTACATTGGCCGGCTCTAAGATTGCGGTCGTCACCCTAATGGGTCGGTTAGAAGCTTTATTTATAATTTTCACTAAAAAAACTATGCCTCCCCCTCACGACCCAACCTCTTTGTGTTTGTAATAGGGGGTTAGCTCCCATTATCAATTAAATTCCGCATGGTGCGCTCACTTCCTTGGCACCCGAAAGCCAACTTCAAAGTTTAATAATTTGAAAATAACGCATCAGCGGAAAAAATGTCATTCCTGTAAAACGTTCTTGAATGGGCTTCATAAGTGGTCATGTTGACCAAAATGCTTAATTTCCCCACATCACCTAAACTCAATATTGACCGATTTTTTAATTTAATGCTTGAATCATGTTAATAACATCGAAATAAACTACTTTTCTTCTATACACTTTTTTCGTCAAATGAATATTTTACGAGTAAGCTCGGTAGATTCAGTTTCGTCTTTGATGATGAGCGCACCGGAAGCGAGACTGCATTGAAGCGTTGCCATACGCTGGGCTCGAAGAATTACTTCCCGCTTCAAACACTTGATTTGCGGTAACTAATTCACAGCTATAACTCGTAAAAAACTAATTTACGACTGTAAGTGCATAGAAGAGACCTTGTTTATTTTGATCTAATTAACTATGTTAAGGCACCAAAAATAGTGATGTACCTATACCATTTTTTTGGCCGATACCGATTCTCCGATACTTAAAAATACCGATACTTTTACAAGCATCTAACCTAATAATACCCGTTGTGTGTTTATATATTTGTTTGGTGTCCGCTTCTTAAGAAACATAGGATGTCTGAGTCTGCGGTATCATGGATACCGAATTCCTCAGTGTAACATTGAAAGATTGTCTCTACATGCATTGATATGTTTGAAATTTTATCAGGATAGGTTAGTAGTATTGGATAGGTTGTGATTGCCTTAATTTGCGCATTTTTCCTAACCATGTCGCTTTTGTGCAGCTTGCAGGCCATATTGAATAATTAAGACATTAAATTACATATAGTGATTTTGAGAATAGCTGTGCCTGAAGTCATCATTTTTGCGTAATGGTGATTTGTCACCAGAGGGGAACTCCGAATCAAGAGAGCTTTGTGTGTTCTTGTGCAAATGTGCTTGGCATAAACATTTTAAACCTACCTGACTTTCTGTTCCACGTATTGGCAACAGTGGACAACGCATTAGTGGTGCAGGAACTACAAAGAACCACAGTTGCTACCGTGTAATGACGATCGCTAGGCCTTCGCGTCGTGAACTTTCTTTGCGGCGGTGGGAGTCACGAGATAGAATTAGGATAGCATAGGTTAGATAATGTTGACGGAATTTTTCCGTGGGTCCATCTAGCTTACCGATGACATTGTCCTTCACATTTCCATGGGTCATGCTACTTACTACCTAATAATACCCTTGCCCTTGGTTCATTTGTTTGGTGTCTGTTTCTTCCATTTCTCTGTCACGCTCATAAAGATAGTTATAATGACCGTATCTATGATACGAGTTTCACCAGTGCTCTATTACAAGAATATTTTTCATCACGGGTACTGTTAGGATGGATATACTGTATTTGTTTGTCATCTACATCTTGAAAATTTGTTCATGAAAGGTATTGAATCCCATTTTTGGTGGGCTGTGCTCACTAGTATTAAATAAAACCATTTTAAGCCCTACATGGGTGTTATAATAAAATTATTTGCTAATATATATAATAATATATAACAATATTGACAATAAAGTTTCCGATTATGAACAATAAAATGCTCTTGCTATGTTAACTATATTGATGAGAAAAATAACAAAATGAAATCCATTCAATAGATATGTTTCTAATTGTATTGCAACGTAATATAGACTAGCTATAATAGACACTGGCTCCAGAAGTCCGCAGAGGATATTGGTTCGTTGCATTTTACTGCGTGATTACGTACTGCGGAGTGTGAGAAGTAAGCTAATTAGTTCCCCGCACAGAAGCTTCAACCCCCGATGTTCGGCCATTCTGTTATAAAAATTTTGTGACGTGATGCCAACGAACGATGATGTGCCCTGCACACAACTGTACTGCTGTTAAGAATAAATCAAAGAGGCTCACATTTCCATCAGAAGCGTATCATTGTTCCCGAAAAAATAAGCAACCTTAAAATTATACAATTCTGGTACAAGGATACGCATTTGATGGAGAACCGAGCCTTTCTGATTTATTCTTACAGTTGTACAGTTGTGTGCAGTGCTCATCATACGTCGGCATGACGGCACAAAATTTTTATATCAGAATGGCTGAACATCGAGGTCGAAGCTTACGCGCAGGGAACCAATTTGCACAATTCGCATGTAATTACGCAGTAAAATGCAATGTACCAATATCCTCTACGGACTTCAAAATCTTAGATTTGGCTTCAACTACATGTGACCTCAGAATTTTAGATTCGCGACATATTTTTCGACGAAAACCGGCCCTCAACAATTCTGACAGTTCCTACCCATTTCAAGTTGTAAGTAGATCTTGTCGATTTTATTTTCTCTGGGACATGTTTTGATTTTGTTTTGTTTTGTGATTTCTTCTAATGACTGTATCCAACATTTTCTTTTATTGTAGTCAAAATGAATTTTACTTCTACGAACTGATGATGGAGCTGGACTCAAACGTATTCCTAGTAAATATGATTGGGTTCCTTGGAATTTTCCTCGTTTTTGATTTCCTCATCAAGTTGCGATAAAAGCAATCAACTGACCCGACCCGTTCAGATGTATTAAACTATGAGATTGTTTGTGAATTTTTCAAACATCTTAACATAGAAGAAAAATACAAGATTGTGAATGAACGGCGATAGACTTGCTAAATTAATATAAACTCTTAGCTGCGGAATATATGACGATTTACAAGCTAGATTAAAAAAGAATTTTCAGTTACTTCTGTATTAAATTCACAAAAACTTTCAAATGTTCCTTCAACTTTATTATATTGGTTTGGTTTTTGTTAGCCTGTCACATACTTTAAGAAATGGATATTAGGTCAAACTATATAGGTTTTAGTCATGAAATATAATAATTTTATGTCGCCACAGGGTTCAGCTATTCATGCTACATAGCTTTCAGTTATGACCGTGACTCGTCGGGAATTCAAAGTAGTAAATTCAGTTAGAGGGCCTGATTAAACGCTATAATTAAACAGTTAGCTAACTTATTTAATAGGTATAAATAGGCTCTTTACTTGATCACTAGTACGTACGGCCTGTCAAAAATGACGGGATTCACTAACTTTCTTGAACAAATGTCCCAGAAGTGGTGCCAAACAAATACATATATCCATCCTAACAGCACTCGTGATAAAAATATTCTTTTACTTGCGCACTGGTGAAACTCGTATCACAGATACGGTCACTATAACTCTCCTTATGAGCGTGACAAAAAAATGGACGAAGCGGATTCCAAATAAACCAAAGGTATTATTAGATAGTAGCAGGAGCCGTGAAAATTCCATGGACAATGTCATCGTTAAACTAGGTGGACCCAAGAAAAATTCTGTCAGTATTACCTGTGCTAACCTAGTTTTTCCTATTCTAAGCTAACCTATCTTATCCTAACAAAACCTATCCTGATAAAATGTCAAATATTTAAATGCATGGAAACGCCATCTTTTAAGGATATTGTCCCAGGCCCCTGCCGCTCAGGTGGTCATTTTTCACGTTTTTGTTGGAAAAGGACCCTTAGGTGGTGGACTATTCGGTCCTAAAATTTTATAGCGCTACGGATAATAGATCCCCCCCCAGGGAGGGGTAAGGTGACCAAAATCTTTAATTTTGAGCCCATTTCTACCCCATATGAAAAGAGAACAAATAGGAAATAGAAAAAAAGTCCGTGAGAGCTTGTTAGAAATGTTTCAAGGATTCTAAAACTGTCTTCTGTTTTGTTCTAGCATCAAAACTCGATGATGAGTTCCGTTTTGAAATTTCCATAAAATATACCTAAAAACTAATTTATTTTGAAAAAAAAATTAAGGCCTAAATCATAAAATGACATGGGTAAAAAAGGTTTACTTTCACAAAATACATATACTGGCCAATTTTCAAACGAATCGGACGAAAAAAGCTGAAAAAGTGGGACGATCTCTTTAATGTTACACTAAGGAATTCGGTAGCCATGATACCGCAAACTCACACAACCTATGTTTCTTAAGAAGCAGACATCAAATAAATATATAAATAAACACACAACGGGTATTATTAGGTTACATACTTTTACTTTCATGATTTATGACCTTCATTTTAATGATAAAATATATATTATTGGAAAGTATCGGCCGGATTTTGCCGGTGCCGATACCACTAAAAATGGCCGATACTGCCGATACCGATACATTGGTACATCACCAAGTCCAAAAAATCAAATATTGATTCCCGGTTAATTCTCAACATTTACCCAAGAATGACGTTTTGCTTGCTGATGCATTATTTTCTAGTTATTCAACTTTGAAATTTTGGTCTTCCATTGCAGTTGCGTTGCGCGCTTGAGCCATTAGAGTATGCTTGGATTCTTTGTAGTGTATTATTTGCAAATTCTGCGGAGCGTGAACCCACTAATAGGATGTTTTAGTTTATAAAGCAATGAAGGTTATTACCGAAAAATATTATGTTTTAAAGATATGATATTAAATCTACGGTATTTACTCTAACGGTTTTGCTAATGTTCGACCGGGTGGCCGCCATTTTGAAACTGATGTAAATAAAGTCTTCACTAATCCAGTCTTGCTAATATTTTTGGGTTATAACCTTTATTGAGTTATTAACTTAAACACCCTAGAAGTGGGTTCAGGCTCCGCGGGATGGGGAAATAATTCATTACGCCATATATTGCAAAAACTATAACTTCTGCTTTGCGTGGGAAAGCCATTTCACCTATAACTTCAAAGTTAAATAACTCAGAAATAACGCATCAGCAAGCAGAATGTCATTCGTGTAAAACATTGTTAAATATGTTCCTTTAAAGATTCTTTGGAACGGAATTGTTAATTTTTGTGAGCACATTAAACTGCATATTGACCTTCTTTCTCCTTATTACCATGTTTGGTAAAACCATTTTGTAAACCTCTGTAGGAAGCCTACTTTTTATCAAATATTGTTTTTAACCTCCTTGCACTTGGTTAAATTATTGTGATGGTTTAAATTAGACTCAAAATTAAATTTCACAATATGCAAAACTGCTATGACTAGGATATTTTGAATCTTTCTCCTGCAATATTAATCATTTGAGTTCTATGAGCTTCACTACACTGTTCTGGAGAATGAAAACATCTTAGAAGAAAGAGAGACTAGCAAAGCTAGTCTCTCAAGAAATTTCTCAGCCAATAACGCAGATAGAGACGAATAGTTTTTCTTTTTTTTTCTGTTTGAAATAATGGAAGAATCTCAACTCTTCGACTACTCGCGGTTTTCGTGTACTGTCCAACTTTGTCTTTCTCACGAATCCTTCATAAGGTCTCGGCTTTCTCTCGTCGTTGGGTGAAGCACAGCAAAATTTGAAAATATTTGCATTGCAAAAAATTGATACCATGTTATTGACATATAATCTGTAACTTACAAGAATTTGTTGAGTCCCAGATGAGAAAAATTACCTTTTTTAAAACCAAACTCTTATGCACAGTTAATCTTTTTGTAGCAAAATAAAACTATAGAGAAAGCATGGAAAATATATCTCTAAAATTCATTTTCTTACGATGAAGCCCTGTTTCGATGTAACTCAAACTTCTACGACTGACAATAATGAGTTAGTTGCGTGTATTTCAAACAGGCCCTTTATGTGATAATATTTCATTCAAATTTTGTTGAAATATTTTACAGGAATTGAAATGACTAGCAAGCAAAACCTCATTTCTTCTGCGTAAGTTACAGTTAAAAATTATAATAAATATTAATTTTGTTGTCAGAATGTTAGGGCAATATACCAGTATGTGTATTTACTTATATAAAGACTGCAAATCTTCAAACTAGTTACTCAACTGCTGCACATTCTGCAGATTATCTCCTTAAAATATTGTTTTTTATTACAAATAAAAGAGATGAAAAACTACAATTGGCAAACTCACCAAATCAGAATAAAAGTAAGTAGGAACACTTCAGCGCACCTACATCTTTCAACCTTCAGTAGTTTACTGACGCGATTTAATAATTAGCGTCAGTGCAATGACTGTGGATGGGTTGGTCACTTAAGGAGACCGTCTACCCCAAAAAAATCTTTATTTACGAAGGAATTTCTCTGAAACTTTCACAGTAGGTGCGCAATGCTGCAAAGATCATTTATTCATTGAAGTTTTTTATATCTGCACTTTTTTTTTTAAAAACCTGAAAAAAGTTTTTTTCAAGAACTATCTTCTACAACTGTGAAGTTACAGAACCGAAAATTTATTTTTATATAGTTTATATACCCATATATCCATAAGCAATATGGAATTTTGATAAATTTATTTGTGGAATGTTAGGAATTTAAAAAAAAAACAATTGTTTTTTTCTTTCATGTTGTGTAATTTTCAAAATAATGATTGTTTAAAATTTTTGTATTGCTTATGGATATAGCTCGCTAAGCCCTATCGAATGGTATGTATCCCATTCATGTAACCCTGAAATTATGGGAGAAGATAGATTTGAAAGAGCCAATTAGCCATTTTCCAGAAAATGTATTTTTCTACAAAAAAATGTTTTTTTTTTCTATATTTTGAACTAGGTGTTTTCTACAATAAACTCTTGAGCTTTTGTAGAGCTTTTTGAGCATTTTTGATTCATATATTTGACATTGTTGTAGCTTTTGAACTCTGAGAGAAAATCTACATCAAAGTCAATAAGTGAAATGATTCAAAACCCGTATTCCCCCCCAAAAAAAATTTTTTCACCAAATTACGTATTTTTTTCAAGTGCGTTCCTCTGCTTTGTAGCTCTTTGCAAGCCCTTTTGATTGGTGTGCTTGCCATAGCTGTAGCTATGATACCACGGCTTTCATCGAGCTATGAATGAAAGCGTGTGCAAACAAAAGTAAACAGAACAGCTGAAATCTTAAAATTATCAAAAATTATTAGTTAGCATTAGAATGTTTTGTTTGAATATGAAAGCACTTTAAGTAGCCCATGAACAAACTCTATTGCCATTGCCGCAAAGAAACACGCCCAAGTGACCCCCAATATGAGGGGTGGGAGGGGTCACACTGCGTCAAGGTCATGCCACCCCCTTGTTTTCCCCCCTCTGGGGGGGGCCGTACCAAGTACCAATGGGAGTAGACGCGAGAAAGTAGTACCAATGGAAGCGCAAAAAAATCCTCTATAAGATGCATTTAAAAACAGAAAATCAGCCACTTTCAAATTTCCACGTAGACGGCCTTCTTAAGGACACCGTCTAGGTAGAAATCAGGATATGTGTTGATTTTCTGCTTCTATATGCATCTTATAGAGGATTTTCTTGCGCTTCCATTGGTACTTTCCGTTTACGTCTACTTCGAATAGTGCGCCCACCGGAGCGGGGGGAAAGCGATAAGGGTGGCGTGACCTTGACCCCTCACCCCCCTCATTATTGGGGTCAGTTGAGCGTGTTTTTCTGCGGCAATGGCAATATAGCTCGTTCATGGGCTACTCAAAGTGCTTTCATTATTCAAACGAAAAATTCTAACGCTGAATAAATATTTTTTGTAAAATTTTGACAATTTCAGAATTTAGCTGTTCTGCCGTATCTATGATAATGAAGCAGGAGACCGTCTTGGTAGAAATCGGGATATGTGTTGATTATCTGTTTATATATGCATCTTATAGAGGATTTTCTTGCCCTTCCATTGGTTCTTTCCGTTTACGTCTACTCCGAATAGTGCGCCCACCAGAGGGGGGGAAAGCGATAGGGGTGGAGTGACCATGGGCTACTCAAAGTGCTTCCATTATTCAAACGAAACATTCTAACGCTGAGTAAATATTTTTTTATAATTTTTGACAATTTCAGAATTTAGCTGTTCTGCCGTATCTATGATACCGCAGCTTTCATTCATAGCTCAATGACAGCTGCAGTATCATAGCTACAGCTATGGCGAGCACACCAATCCAAAGGGCTTGAAAAGAGCTATAAAACAAAGGAGTTGACTTGACAAAAAAACGTATTTTGGTCAAAAAAAAATGAAAAATTAAAAAAATTGGTTGCTTTCAGGAATGACACCTATTCTCTTTTGTTGTATATTTTTTCCCTGAGTTACAGAGCTAAAGCAATGTAAATTGCATCAATCGAAAGGGCTTGAAAAGAGCTACAAACGCTCAAGAGTTCATTATAGAAAACCCTGTAGTTCAAAAGATAAAAAAAACAATTTTTTTTTGTGAAAAAACACGTTTTTCTGGAAACTTGATAATTGGTTTCTCAAATGCTACTTCTTCCACAATTTTAGAGCTAGGAGAATGGTTTATATACCATTCGATAAGGCTCAGAAAAGTGTATCCTCGCGCAATAGCATTTTTTGATGAATTTATTATTTTGAAAATTACACGACATGAAAAAAAAAATGAAAAAAGTTCATTTGTTTTTAATTCCCAAAATCCACAAAAAAAAGTTATTGAAATTCCCTATTGCGAGTGGTTATATAGACATCTAAGCAATCTAGAAACGAAGTACTGGTTCTGTAACTTCAAAATTGCAGAAGCAGTAGGATTTTAAAAAAACCCTATTTATCATATTTTTCAAAAACAAAAAAAAAAATCCAGTGCAGATACAAAAATTTTGTCAAAATAGCAAATGATATTTGTATTATTTCACACCTACTGTGAAAATTTCAGAGAAATCCATCTGTAAATAACGGGACTTTTTTTACCTAGACGGTGTCCTTAATTAAATATCAAAGCACTGGCTGCATTTGTAAATAGAACACTCAAAGTCTCCACAAATTACAAAGCATGTTTAGAGTCATTAATTGTATTTTTTCAAACAATTTTTCTTCTCTGGCATTCAACAACAACAACAACAAAAAAGAGTAATGTAGGGATATATTTTGTACAACATTTAAAATTGAATTTTGAAATCTTCTAGTATTGTAACTTACATGTATCTACTGGCTTTACTGAACATAAGTGCGCTGTGTTAAATATTTTGTTTTACGGTGATTGTAATTCATAATTTTATTATATATGAAATGTTATGAGTTCAATTAAGGATGTTGTATATTAAGTAATTTTAAAACCCAATGATTTAATGCATCTCATGTATCAAATTTTGGAAATGTTTTTTTTTCTTATCCCATCTAACTTAGAGAAATATCCAGTAAAAACTTGGGTAGAGTAGTTTTATCAGACATAAATAACTACTGAATCAATTACATTTTTTCAAAGTTGAAATTATCTGTGGGATGGATATCATTGACTTACATAGATGTTCTCTTTGTGTACTTTATACTCAAAAACCGTTCATTGCATCTTATTCACATACATGAACAAAAAATGAAAATCATTGCCAAATACCTCTTCAAGACACCCACTGTCATTTTGGACGTCACACTTTGCTCACATTACATTCATTAGCCCTAATGCGTAATATTTAATTTCAAGTCACCAAATTGGTTGGCAGAAATTGGTGTTCTCTAACTTCATGACACCATTGAATTATAAACAAAAAATTAAAAGTATCAAACAACTTATTCTAAGACATACCAAAATATGTGAACATTTATACACTCTGAAGGAGAAACGGAATTTGTACCATAACTATTCCACAGCTCGTATACTCTATCATGTATACAGCCTGCCAGGTAGTTCCAGTGCAGGAGAAACAACTCTCCAGAACCCTGGAACTTTTCCAAAGTTCATCTCTGAGGAACGAGCTGAATTTGTGTCTGGAACGTGGCCTGAAGAGCGATCAATTCTTGTAGGAATAACATAGATTTATTCTTTCCCATCTTGTTCACAGGGAACAATAGTGATTTACTATTACTCAGGAGGGAAATTCATAAAAACAGGAATCATACCTAGAGCACAATAATGTGGTGGAGAAAATTTAAGATGAGATTTGAATTTAGCACCCACAAGTTGGTACTAAACAGTTCTTAAATTCTATGCCAGAGAAAATTTTTTGTATGTTAGTGATTATTGATCGAAATTGTGTTATTAAGGGGATCTACTACCCTGGACTACCCTTTGACAACCAAATTTTACTGTCTTTTATCCCATTTCTATCGCAACTAGGTGAACAAAAATGCATACAGACATGTGTAAAATTGAATTCCAAACACATTTGCATCTATGAAATTTTTTGATTTTCGCAAAATAAAATAATTTATTTCGAGATTATTAGAAAAATATAAATCCTTGCGCAAAACCCTACCCACTCTATAATTTTCAACCTAGAAGCGTGATTTTGGTCTCATTCGACGCACGCGGAAGAACTGTACCAAGACTGTAACGTAGGATTTTTTGATTTTCGAACTAGAAAAAGTTAGTTACACATATCCAACATGTAAGAAAAATATAATTTTTTTTAAATTTTTCCCAATATAAATATAATTTAGAATTCGAATAGAATTTTGCTTCGCTACGCTGTTTCCACTGTCAAACTGCATAGAATAAGACCAAAATCACGCTTCTACGTTCAAAATTGTAGAAGGGATGTGGTTTTGCGCAGAAAAAAAATATTCATATATATATATATATATATGTTCGCCCAATAAATTCTTTTCTATCTCGAATTTCAAAATTTTTCATAGAATCAAATGTGATTAAATTCAATTTTACATGTCGTTATTCATTTTCATTTACCTAGTTGCAATAGAATCCTGTAATCTAAGATTAAAAAAAAGTATATTGAATTTGTCTTTTCAATACTTTTTTGACATATGTAACCATAAATTTTTTTCAAATCCAAAATTTAAAAAAATCCTACGTTACGGTCTTGGTACAGTCCTTTGTCAAATGAGACCAAAATCACGCTTCTACGTTGAAAATTATAGAGTGGGTAGGGTTTTGCGCAACTACTTTTTTTTTCTAATGATCACAAAATAAATTATTTTTTTTCAGAAATCGAAAAATTTTATAGATGCAAATGTGTTTGTAAATCAATTTTACATCCACGTTTAAATTTTTGTTCCCATCGGTGCGATAGAAATGTGCGCAGTTTGAACAATGAGGTCGAGTCCAGGGTATCCCCTTAACCAACTGATCCTTTCTCCCAAGTTGAACTGTCACTATTGATGCTGGATCTCTTGACCTATGACAATATATTTTATTTTATACTGTTCATTTTTATTTATGTATTGTTTGGCTCTTTTTTGTAGCATTGACCACAGTGTATCCAGGTGTCTAGTCGCATTATTAATAAACAGGTGTTTGAATGCAATGGCTTTTGGTACCTCATTATATTACTGATCTCACATAAGATCACCCTGAATCTTTTTTATATTTTAGTATGGAAAATTCTGATTATTGTAATATGTTGGTCATCCATATTTATGGCATGATTCTGAAATTGACCAAATAATTTAAAAAACATTGAATTTTAGGAGATAAGAGATTAATGTTTAAGTGTGAAATTACATGATTTTCTCATTTCCAAATTTGTGCAGATGTAGTTCTGTTTATTGAAAGTCTGGTTTACTTTTCAGTACAGTATGCTCTCATGCTAACTAATATTAAGCCAATAGATTGTATATATTTACTTAGGACACATCCAAAATGGCAGGTGTTGAAGTTGACCTGAGTTACCATATGAGGAGGGAGTTCTTTGATCGTGATGATCTCTCAAAAAATGCAGCAATGTACTCTGTTGATCATCACAACCCGGGCATGCTGCCTGCCAGCGAGTACAGCTCTGTGGGAGGAGCTGAGATGCCTGCTATCCTGTCTGCCAGTGACCGCAGTTTTGTGTCTGATGTTGAAGGTCTTGGCCATGATGCAGCAAGTGCAACATCTGAAGAAAAAATCAAAAGCTTTGCATCTATTTTCAGAGCTAATGAAAGGCCAGCCATAAATGTAAGTGTATAAAGTGTTGCAATTTATTTCACATTCAGAAGCTTTGAGATCTCCATCATTAATGAACTAATTTATGGAAAACTTTATTTTTAAATCCTAAATACTATTTTGGTGAACAAGATTGATTGATGTAGTAACATCCTTTTTGAGAAAATTAAAAGCTGTGATTTGTACTTGCATCAAATGTAGAGTTCTTAGGAAGAAAAGAGATAGGATAAATAAACTTGAGTTCACGTGTTGCAATGACTGGGCAAGGGTAACATTTGTCCCACCTTGGGATATGAGTTCTGTAATAATTGTAAAGTGGTACCACATCCTATTACTGCTATTTGTATTTCAATAATTGACTAATATTTTACCTTAAGACTTGCCAAATAGAATTTATGATACAACCTCCTAAGGATCTGAGTTGACTCACAGTTAACTCATTGTAATTTTTCATGACCTCTCTTGAATCATGGTACTCTGTAGGTAGCTTAAGATAGGCAATAGGTTTAGGTTAGTAAGGTTTGTCTATTGTATGCTAGGGGACTGGCACACCAGGGAGGTAGTGCTGTTACCAGGAGGTTCTGGAAGGTGATTCTTCATCACTTGCGACTTACTTACTGATCACATCTAAGTTTTGCTTTTTGCAAAGTCTGACAATAAATAAAATAGAAAGGATAGTCGCTTTTAAAAGATCCATTATCAGTTAGTCGTTTAATAAATAGAAGAACCTAAAATGATATATAAAATTGAACGTTTCGACTACAGGAGTCATCTTCAGCATTAACAAGATCTATGGAAGACAAAAAATACACTTTATTGAAAATAAGTGCAATAGTAAAAACAAATAAAAAGAAGTGGACGAAAAAGGATGGAGAACAAAACCAACATGCTATTAACAGAGGGAATGACGATTCAGTTTCATTTAAAATAGGTTTGTCTTTCATGATAAAAAGAGATTCTAAAATACGAAGGTCTGATTGACTAGATGTGGTTCCTATTATCTGGAAGTTGTCCAAGCGGACTAGCTGGTCGCACTTCTCGGCATGAGTGCGTACCGAAGAGTGAGGGGGAGAGGCAAGGGGATTATTGGTTCGGAAGCTCCTTCCAGCATGCTCCGCCACACGATTATGGAGGGCCCTTTTTGTGGACCCAACATACTCAGACGCACACAGTGCGCAACAGTATTTGTAAACGACGTGCGAAAGCAATGCTTTAGGGAGCTTATCTTTGTAGTGAAAAAAAGCTTATCTTTACTTACTGATGTTTTGTTAATTATGTAAAAATATGTGCTTTACATACTTAATCAATCAGTTTTTTGTCAGCCTAACTTTTTATACTGCTCTTGGTTTTCTGGGTGCTTAGCTTGTTGTGTCTGAATTAGTCATAAGACTTGAATACTGTTATTCTGTGCCATCTTGTGAGGTGAGTTGTAAATATATACTGAGATAATGAGCTTGTGGTCCTTCAGAATTTTTTGTTCTTTCATTTGTGTGTCATTTTGTTTTTGCCATTTTGAATTGTTCATTTTGGTTGCTTCTCTGGTATGTTGGGTTGAGGACTGTGGAGTTCTTTAACTTCATACCAATAACACTATCTGCATTTTTGCTCTATTTTGTCTTATGAAATTTATTAGCTTGATACTTTTTTGCATTTCTGCTAATTGTCATTTATTTGTATTTTAATCAAGCCTGGTTATAGGAATGGCTTGCAGATCTTGTGCTAATTGCTAATACGTTTTTACCTTTTCATTTCATCTGGCATGTCTACATCTCATGTAGACATGCTCCTAACTCAACCCCATGTTATTCTCACTTCAGCCCAGTAGCTCCCACTCATTATAGTTTATTTTAATGCTCATAATATTCCATACATTTTTTATATTTTTGGGATGCTTAATTTGTTTATTTTTCAGTTTCAAGTTGACTATAAGAAAAATCATAGTTTAATTTTACCATTTCAGTCTGTTATCTTATCTTGATTGAGATCAATGATGTATGGGAAATTCTGACCCTGCAATGCTGTTTGGTTATTTCAGATGTAGAGCAGCCATTGAAACTTATATTTTATGCCTACTTCTTTCAATTTTCATTCTTTCTTTGCCATCTCTTTCTTGTCATTTCATCCTGTTCCTTCTCAACTTGCTGTTGCAATGCACAGAGTCCCCTGTGAGACACAAACACATACGTAGATTCCTCAGTTTTAATAATTCATCCTAAATGGTCTCTTCTGTTTGCTCTTTAGAGATTGCCTTTGATGTGGCTAGGGATTCTCAAGCAAAATTAATAATGTGCTTTTAAAAATATGAAATTTAGATAATATAATGTGTCATGGTAACTGGAAGGCTGTCTGGTGTGATCAACCAATGTGTAGATAGAATTAGAAGTTGAGTGAGCAGAAGAGTGTTGAAGTTCTGTTATATATTAAAATATGCATCGTTATAATGTGACATTGGTTTTGTGAGTAAGAGTTCCGGAGGCTGAGGTTTACGAGTCCCGGAAGATCTGCGTTGTAGGCCTCGCATCGCTGGCTCACAGGATGTCCTTATCGTGCTTGGGTTTGGATGGGTCGGAAGCGCCCCGACCGCAGGTGCCGGATGGTACGGCGGAATTTCATTGTTGCGCACTAGACTTGAGAGCGAGCTGTGTGAACTACGGTGACCAGTAGATGGATAAGTGCCTTACTGAAAGTTTCATTCTCCTCCTTTGGGTAGTCTAAAGCTACCAATACTGTAGTTACAGCTACAGTTAAATTAACCTCATGTTGTGCTGAAAGTAACGACACAACAAGTTCAAATAAATGTTACAGCATTATTTGGTGTCGCCTAATGAATTTGGGTTATGTATTGGAGATGTTACTGGAGAAACAAAATGTCTGTCAACTACTACAGAGAGGTTAATTACAGTTGAAAGAAATATGTGTAAGACATGAGTTTAGTAGTTTTGAATATTTGTTCCATTATCATGGGTGTCTGTGTCTATTTTTATTTTTTGTTGCAGTTAAGGAGGCTGGAACTAACATATAATCTAACCTATAATGGGTGTCTTTTAATCAGTTTCTGAATAGTGTAGAGAGAGCTAAGTTTAAAATGTTTTCAGTCTAATTTAGTTTTCTGAGTTCATTTTATTTTTTTAAATCTTTTGGGAGAGCTAGATAAAAAATCTTCTAAGATTAACTTAATCTGAATAATGTATGTGTGTTATTTTCCTGTTTGCAGAGCTACATTATGACTGTGATCCAGTCTGACCATGACTACTCCCATCACTGGAGCTGCAACCCTGACAACAAAGACTCAAGTGCTCAGCCGGCTGGTGTTGTGACGTTGTTTGCAACTCCTCATGTATCAAAGACTAACTGCTGGCACAACTCAGCAATCCAAGAACATGATGATCAGTGAGTAAATTTTCTTGTGTTATACTGATGCACTTTTGTATGGGAAGTAAAGCCTTAGAATATATTCAATTTCAATTATTGTACATCCATTCAACTTAAAGGGGCCGCAAAAACAAAGTTTGCCCCTGTACCGCGATAAGCACAATTGGCCGGTAACTTTGTTCATGCATTCCTAACCACATGGGAGGAGAGAGGAGGGTGGTATGACAGGTGTTGCTCCACCTCCCCGCTGCACTGTCAGTCATGGATCCCTCAGAGCTAGAGCAGAGCACACTTATGTTGCGCTGCTCCAAGGCCTCTACTTAACTACCTGTTCACTTATTTTGATGCCATACCAGAAACCACCAGAGCATCACAATGGGTTGGAGGAAGCATACTATTGAAGAAAAGACCCCGGCGCTCACTCTAATTGACCAGGGAATCCCGGACTGTTGAACTGAATGTAAGCCGAGTGTCCCTCTTTCAGCTTAAAAAATCAGCTGCTGCACTTCCTGCTGGGATCACAGCGCGACAAAACCGGGAGTAGGCGCAGCTCAGCGTTTTTTTCAATATATTTATGCAATTGTGTTGCAAGGATGTTGCTTCACTTCACTGCTCATCAACACCTTGTCAGGCCTCGCTGTTGTCTTTCTCTTGCGCTCACCTCCTAGTTTGCGTGGCGGTGTGGTCCCAACAGGAAGGGCAGCAGCTAATTTTTTAAGCTGAAAGAGGGACACTCGGCTGACATTTAGTTCGACAGTCTGGGATTCCATAGTCAATTAGGGTGAGGGCCGGGTTTTTTCTTCAATAGTAAGCTTCCTCCGACCCATTGTGATGCTCTGATGGTTTCTGGTGTGGCATCTAAATGAGTGAACACGCAGTTAAGTAGAGGCCTGTGGAGCAGCGCAACATAAGTGTGCTCTGCTCTAGCTCTGAGGGTTCCATGACTGACTGTGCAGCGAGGATTTGTGTGTGGGGTGGTGGTGGAGCGACACCCGTCATACCACCCTCCTCTCTCTTCCCATGTGGTAAGGAATGCATGAATAAAGTTACCTGCCAATTGTGCTTATCGCGGTACAGGGGTAAACTTTGTTTTTGCGCCCACTGTATACAGTAAGGCTTCAGATGCTGTGAATTTTAATTCTCATGCCTTTACATATGTGAAATAAATTTTTTTAGTGCTATCAGGATATTTTTTGAAATGGGACCTAAAATAATATTTAATAACTTATGTTTATGAAACGGATTAAAAGAACCAAGTAATCATGAAACCCTGAAAAGTACCAGCTTTATTCTGATTACTTTTTGACTATAATGTTCATATGCTGCACCCTGAGTGCAGACAAAAGTTGGTGTGGTTACACATGCTGTTCATTATGGCACTGATAAGACCAGATCCAATTTGCCAAATTTCTTCATTTGAATCTGGCTTTTATGCCAAATTGTGTACATATTTTGGTTACAAACACATTCAATAAAGCAAGTATTTTTTTAATTAAATAAATTCCTCGTTTTTTTAAATCTTTTCAATAATATGAGTTTTTAAAATGCTCTTTTAGATCTCATGTTTGAAAATCATCTTGTATTATCATTTATTTTTGTAATAGGCTTGGGTTAATCATGTTTTATTTGCATAGATTTTGAATTAGCAACTCTTTTCTGTGGTAATTATTCAAATACGTTCTGTAATTTGAGACAAATTATTACATTTCTTGCAGAGATGTGGACATAGAGAGTGACTGGAGTGATGGAGTTCCCAGTGTGCCATACAATGAGAAGCTGGCGTGCAAACTCATGCTGGAGTGTGAGCGCCACATGGAGTTTGCTGGAGATGATGCTGCTGCAGTGGCAGAAAAGCAGGCAAAGACTGGTCAGTAGCTGCTTTTTCCTTAATGTATTGTCAATGGAGATTTGTATTGAAAAGAGCTATGTATATTGTGTATTTCATCTTTGATGATTTCTTATGGTATAATCTCATGTCCTTGCAAAAAATTCAGAATATTGGTGCAAACCATCTATTTCACACTATTATCAGAGTAGTAATATCATGTCTGTCTGGTTAAAGATACACTAAAGCTGAAAAATCTTGTCTTATTGGTGTAAGACACAAAAGAGCTGTACTGTCTTGGCTGTTACTGTCTTGGCTGTTTGGCTTTAGACAAGATAACTTAAACATAAATTGGTTTTGACTTTAGCATAATTTTGTTGTTATTGTCATTAACTGGCCAAGATGATGCAGTTAACTGTTCAAAATTATACATGTGTCAAATCCAATCAATTGAAGAGTATAACCTCAAATGACCGATTAAAAAATGTGCAAATGAGATACTGATATTTGCATGTTAATGTGTTCATGAATGTTCTGGAGGCTATATACCTCAACTCTAATAAAAATCAGTTTGGGGTCACAGTGGTTACATATTTTCTTGCTTTATATATTACAGTCGTCCTCATCTTACGAAATAAATTTGATTCAGAAATGGTTTCATAACATGATTTTTTCAGAAGTAGAGTTGCATTTTTCATGTAAAAGGCCTGATTCGTTCCAAAGCCCCCAGTACTATCCTCTAAACCAGTGATTCTTAACCCCTGGGTCGCGACTCACAGTTGGGTCACCAAGCCATTTTATTGGGTCGCTAAGGGTTTGTGTAACCTGTTTGTGTTAACCTAGAGTATAGTAAAATTTGTATTATAGATTCTTGGGTCGCGGTAGTTATTTTGTGCAGATTTTGGGTCACTGCCAAAAAAGGTTAAGAACCACTGCTCTAAACCCTTTAAAAATCAAAATTATACCAATTTTGTATGAAATATTTTTTAAAAGGAAACGAAAAGTATGCATTAAACAATTAAAATGCAAGGCCAGCAAGATGTTGGGAGATAGCCAATTGAAGAGCAACTTTATCGCCCCAATTTCAAAACTAAATACGGGATTCTACAAGTGTAGTTACGTCTTGAGGAATTTGGGTGGCTGGCAAGCCGAGTATGCATTATTTGAATTTTTGCAATTTCACGTTTTGTAACTTGAATAATCTTTTGTATTCAGAGACAACAGTTTTAGGTAAAGGCATTTCGTAACTTGAATTATTCGTTAGATGGGTCTTTCATAAAGTAAGCTAT
Source organism: Morinoia aosen (assembly GCA_030386875.1). Taxonomy (NCBI): domain Eukaryota; kingdom Metazoa; phylum Arthropoda; class Malacostraca; order Amphipoda; family Talitridae; genus Morinoia; species Morinoia aosen. The sequence continues at coordinate 16,125,928 of CM059575.1, read as the reverse complement.
GACTGCAGTTGAATTGTTCATCAAATTATAAATTACGAGTCCTGGTAAACTTTTTGCATAAATTGCCTGTTTAGAATTGTGAGAATGAAGGAGCAATTAATGGGTTGAATTCAGTAAAATTTGTCAAGAGTATATCCTTTTATTCCCCATTTATGTAACAGAGATATGTGTATTCACAATGTTCATTGAGCAGAAGTTCAACAATTAGTCACAGTATAAAAATGTTAATGGTGTACATGAACTTTGATCAATCAAGTTGTCAAAAGACTTTCTCATCTAATAACATAAATGAGGTGTTTGCTTAGTATTCTATGGAGGCGTATGTTCTTGTGGAATAAAAGTAGAAGTAACACCTGCTCAAACTACGTAGTAACATCGTCCTGGTGCCTGACTGCATACCCCTTGCAGATGACACGGGTGTGCTCAGTGACACAGAAGAAGACGATGAGGTTGCAGGCGATGACGATACTGCTTCTAAAAAAGATTTGAACCTTTGCAAGTGAGTGCGAAGTTTCCTTGTTGGCAGTAGAAGATATATCTTGTTATTCTGATTGTTTCTAAAAAAAATTACATATGCTGTGCTATGTATCAAAAAACTAAGTGTTATGAGAGAGCTTCTATTTAGTGGGATAGATTTCAAATTTTTGCTTTGTGTTTCATCACACTATTGTGTTCTTTAATTTTTGAGGGATTTGAGTTTTTCAAGGTATGGAAGAAGTGATGTTCATCTTGAATCCACCTGCATTGAGTGAGAATGTTGGTTTTTAGAGTTGCCTCATTGAGCTGTGAATAGAAGTAATTATATTTGTTTTTGAGGTGATACATCAGAAGATAGTTGGATTTACTGTGGTCACATAAGTTTGTATTATATTTCAATTAAAACTAATGCCTTACCATCATCGCTCTTGCATTGTTGCCTTACATTCTCAACAAAGTGACTTGTTGAGAAAAGCAGGGAGAAGTACTCAGAGATATGTGAGGAATGCATGTGGCCCCCAGGACTGGGTGGACGGCGCAGCAGGAGCGCGCGTTTGACAAGGCGGTGAGCATCCTGGACGGCGAGCGGCTGGCACGTCTCGCCTGTGCGGGGGTGCGGCACGAGCCCGCCCGGCGTCGCGCTCTGCTCGACAGGTACGAGCGATTAGTGGCTTATATTTAGACAAATTTGTCCAGAGTATACTCTTTTGTTCCCCATTTATGTGACGGAGTTATGTGTATTCATAATTGTGCATCATCTCTCTGCTCCTCTCCCACCTTACTTCTTTGCAGTATTTTACTCATGGCATGCTGATACGAGGTGGTAAACTAGACACTAGCTGCATATTTTACTAGAAAGGAAAATGTCAGTAGAAAACCTGCAATGGCACTGACATAACTGATAGTGCAAAAAGCTATCAAATCATGCAAATGCACACGTGAAAATGCCTTTTCACTGTGTTCAAATATATGTGTTAGTGCATGTAAAGTGCCAAATTTCATGTGCTGAGTGTGTATAATATTAATATCTTTCTTTCCGGATTTTTATTGGATAGTTCAATAATTTGAATTGTTGAATTGCTGTTCATACCTATATGATGCTTTCAAAACAATGCCTTCTACATATTTCTATCATTACAAAAGTTTTGTAGCATTGCAGTCGTTCTTACCCTCTTTCTGTTGCATTGTAGTCTCCTTGCTCATTTGAAGAACTTGAACATTTTGTTACATTTGCTATGGAATGGAAATTTACTGATCAAAATTTTTTCAGGGTACGTACATAGTATACTGATGAGAAAAATGTTAAGAACTTCTGAGTTCTTCCTTGATGATTTGCGGACATATACTCTGCATTAAATGTTACAAACCAAGCCAAAATTATTTTGGAGATCGACCTTTCACACAGCGTGGTACTCTGCTATGTCACAAAAGTGTTCTGTAAATAAAAATATTGCATCCAAAGCTAGCTCAATCAGGAGGTAACTGCAAAATGTTTGGAATCACTGTGTGCATCAAAGTGTATATGCGCTCATTAGCTCAACAGGCGCCAGAATTCTGGCAAAAAAATTTATTATTCTGTGACTTTTGTATGATGCAAAACTTTTAAATCAGTGTATGTTTATATAATGGTTAAGTATATTAGAGCATTGTAAATCTAAAAATAGTAAATAATTTTTAAGTGGGAAAATAAGATGGTTTTTAATAACATCCTCTCAGTTGAATGCTGGTGGGTAAGTGACTGAATCTATCCATTATAAATTTTGATTTGCTGTTTTCCAGAGTTATGTGCTTCCCTGATTAGGTACTTCACTAATCAATCAATGCCCCTATGCTCATAATAGGTGACAGTAGTTGGCTTATGGTCAGAAGAGAGACAAAGTATAATTTCTAGCAGTTTCTTCAAACTACCTTGCTGAAGAATTTCATTAAACTTTATATTGCTGTCTGCAAATTAATCTTAGAATAACTTTTCAATGTAACTTCAATGTTAGTAGTTTTCTAATTTACTGACAGGATGCCTGTGTTTGTGTAAAGCTGTGCCATCAATGAATGAACTTGTAGTGTGTTATACTACTCTCTAGGGGAAGACTAATTGCTGTTTTGTGACGAGCATAGCAGAGCCACACAAATCTTTTTGTCTGTATTAGTAGGGCGTCTGCCAATAGTTCACAAAACAGTATTGGAAACCACTCAATTTTAGCTTACACTCCGAATTTGTTGCAATAATCAAGAAATGATAGGTGACAATAGGTTGTATGTTGGACCTAATAGGTTGGTTACTTATTCATTCACCAAATTCATCCAATGTTAAAGGAACAGATTCATCAATACATTTCAATGTGTTAGGACTGTTTCTAATTTAAGTAACGTCACTTGTAATCAGCCATTCTTTTTTATTCCATTCGGAAATGGACTCAGGAGAAGTTTTGAGTTCCTGAGCTGTATATATATAAGGGTTTGTTGAACTGAATAGGTTTTTGTTTTGTTGATGGAGTTTTTTTCTCATCAGTACCCATTGCTTTCATCATCAACTTCTATCATGTGTCAGAAACTTCTTTTTTAATTTACTGTGTCTATGTGCTGGGTATCCTGTGTGGGAACACACCTTGTGCATAGATTCCCTGTTTTCTACAGTTCTCACTAAATGGTCTCTTCTCTTTGCTTTTTTGAGATAGCCATTGCTGTGGCTAGAGAGTATTGCACTAACTAATATAATACAATAATGAAATAGGAGTTGCTCATGTTTTGTTTCGTTGTTTTGAATTGCTCTGTTTAATGCTGTAAAACGAGGTAAACAGTTCAGTCGTTTGCAGTGAAGTTCGTGCTGAACTCTGTTCTGTGTCTCGTCAAGAGTTGTCTGAAAACAAGGACCTATATTTATTTCATGACAGATCGGCCAGCAAGTTCCGGCGACTACTGTCGGGCGAGTGTCGGTGGGAGCTGTCACTGTGTCGCTGGCTGCACAATACCCTGCTGCACACGCTGTCTTCTTCTTACCTCATATCATACCTGGACATCCTGCAGGTAGCCAGTCATACCTGCAATCTTGTTCCACATTGTTCCTAGGGGCTTCATTTCCCTTGGCGCTTTAAATATATGTGATGTCTACCCTCGTAAGTGCATAATTCATGAGAACAGCCAGACGTATTTTCTTTTATGATGAAAAAGAGACCCCTTAGGAGGGGACCACTATTGTACCGATGGGAATTGGCATTTCCGGGGTGAATATGTGAGATCACGAGCTAAAGGTTTGGTAGGTCTTCCTTTTTGTTGAAATGAGCATATGTTTTCTGCTTAGTTATGGACCATCTATTTTCATTTCACTGTTGTCCTGTTTTTCAGCACTTACTACTTTTTTCTCCAACTTTGTTTCTATGTACTTTGTTCATAGATTCCACGTTCGCTATAGTCCATATAAAATGGTGCCTTCCTCTCTTTGGTACGTCTTTGTTCTTTGTACTTTGTTATGGTCAAGGAGACACAAGTAACATCTAATCTAATTTGATGAAAGAGAGATGGGGGAGGCTGATGCATTTAGCTGGTCATTAGGAATAGTATATTCTAAATTAAAGTCTTCATTCACGTGGTATGAAAATGGGAGAATGGTTGAGTGATGTATATTGAGTGCTTGCTGCTCGGTTGGAAGCAGTACCTACTGGAAGCTAACAATGATGAATTACCTTTGGAGCTTAGTTGAGGGAGCCAATGTTTTCATGGTTTGAAGGCTTGCTCTCGACTTCGGCACCCCTGGGGAGGGATGCTATTTATTGTATCTTTGGGTATTTGCGCTCCCAGGAGGAAGATGTGTAGTGCATTGCTGAGCATTTGTCGAGGTTGAAGCTCATTTGGCAGGTTTAGGTCCACTGGAGAAGTCAGTTCAGATCTATTTAAATTGTAGCTATCTCAGTTCTTTGCCCCTCAGGGGGATACAACTATTGTATCTATGGGAATTAGCGCTCCCAGGGGAAAAATGTGTGGGCCCGAGCTATGAGTTAGGTAGGCCTTCTTTCTGTTGAAATAAAATGTTTTTTGTTATGTTTAGGACCACCTTTTTTCGGTTCACTACTGTCCTGTTTTTCAGCACCTCTGACTTTCTTCTTCAACTTTTATCTTGTTTCATGAACTTCTTTCTCATCTTACTGTTTCTATGCCCTTTCTGCATAGATTCCTCATTCTCTTATCTCCATACTAAATGGTGCCTTCCTCCTTCCTCTCTTTGATACGCTCTATTTTTGCAGCGGTTAGGGAGGCTTAAACTAACTTATAATCTAATCTAATCTCAGTTCTTTGTCATCTACTGCAAACTTGATTTTACTCCTGATTCAGAGATCAAGCTCATTGATGTAAATAGAGAAATGCCTGAAATGCTCCCTCCTCACAGGGATATAACTATTGCATCTATGGGAATTGCACTCCCAGGGGAAAATGTGTGAGGGCCTGAGCTGAGAGTTAGGTAAGCTTTTTTTATTGAAATAGAATGTTTTATTATGTTAAGGACCACTTTTTTCTTGGTTCACTGCTGTCCTGTTTTTCAGCACCTACTACTTCTTTCTTCAACTTTTATCTTGTTTCATAAACTCAACTCGGTTATTCTATGGCCCTTCTGCATAGATTCCACATTCCTTATACCCATACTAAATGGTGCCTTCCTCTCTTCGGAATGCTTTTTTAGCAGTTATGCAGAAATATGCAGAAAGTCGGTGTAATCATATTAATTTGTTGATTCCTTGGATCTTGCTTCAGCCTCGTTAACTACCGCAGAACAAGACTTATGTAATTTATTATTATAGTCACCTTGGCAATGACAGCCTCCAATGAAGCTATGCTATGATTTCACACCCATGGCATTCAGTTTCTATTTTAGCGGTGCTTTGTAAGTAGTGAGTCATTCAGTGGATTTAGATTGAGTGTGTTGATAATGCCTTTCATTAATTTCTCCTAAATCATTGTCAATGTTTTGCAATTGCTGAATGTGCTACGGTGTTTGTGCGGTGTCTGGCCGTCTGCAATGTCTCATGCTTTAGCCTGAACAATGAGGGTTAGTCATTTTTATGTGTATTTTAATTCTATCGCATGTCTAAGAATATTTTAAAATTCGCTATTTGTAAATTGCTGCTCTGCTCGTAGATTGTTGATGATAATTGGTTGTTGTTTCTTTTCTCCTGTTTTCAGTAAAACATTGGTACTTGCACAAATAATATCTTGCATAGATTGTGTGTAAAATATGAAACAATTATTACTTCTAGTACTCCCCTTTCCCTGTACAATTAAATGTTTTTTTTTTTGTAAATTAATAGTACTAGTATAACTGTTTTTGTTCTAATTAGCCACCTCGATTTTTATGAATATAAAAATCGTACTGAATATAAAATATATAATGTATATTTTTTAAAGAATATGAGTTTCTTGTAAATCTGACTGAACTTCTGGTTTCAGAGCTTATCTCACGCTCTACCTTCGCTCATGGACAAGCTTTTGGCCCCTAACTTCAAAGCTACTCCTGGTAAAAAGGTGGCTGGGGGCTCAGCCGTCAACACGCCAAATGCTGGCATGGGTGGCGTCTCTTTTTCTCCCAGCATGCCTATAGATGGATCAGTTGCCAATTTCGACAGTAGCAGCTCCAGCAACAAGTTTACTTCAGGGCATAATTCAGGCGGTGATATAGGAGATACAGCACCAGCTGGCAGTACCACAGCGTGCAGCAGCAGGCTGGCTGCCACCAGCCCTGGTGGTGCTCTGGATGTCAACTCTTGCTCTGCTTTGAGCGCCGTTCATCCTGATTCTGCTGCCAATGATGCCAAAAGCCATGGTTTTGGCGGCTCAATTTTAAGTCTGGGGTTGAGTCTCCTGCTTAAACGACCGTGGGACCCTGCAATGCCTATTCTTCACGCTAATAAACCTGTGAGTCCTGCACAGTGGTGTGTTTTTGTATGTCAGAATTCTGGCACCTGCATCTCTTACTAACGGGAATTACCGGCCCAAACGGTGCACTTATTTTTATTGGAGTTGGTTGCAATTACTGGTTTTTTGATTGCATGTTGGTCAATTTACTGGCGTTTGTCAGCCGAGATGCTCATCCACTGTTGGTCACATGGTAGCAGTTCAAAATAACAGCTTATATTTGGATCATGAAATATTGGCCTTCAGCTAGCTGAGTGACAGCAGAGACGGGAACCATGAGGTGTTTAGAAGGATGAAGGTATAAATATCATATGTCTAGTTGCGCAAGGTAACTGGTCATTAAGTGAGGTTACTAATCGTAGAGACATCTACTTCTTCAGAGGGCAGGTTTTTTTACTGGCTTATAAACGTTGTAAAAGTAGATGTGTTTCCTCTCAGCAATCCCTGGGCTCTGGCAGCGCCGTGGTGCTGCTGGTGCCTCACTGCCCTCAGCTCTGTCCCGCCAGTGCCAGGCGCCACAAGACTTTCGCATCGACCCTGCACCGCGTGACCACCACGGTCAGCATCACTGTCCCACATCCTCCAGGTGCGACTCACGACTCATTCAAATTCAGTAGTTCTCTAGAGTTACCCTCAGCAGCACGCAAGTATAGTGTATCGTGTTTCATGCCGTAGTGTGCTGCAGAGGAGCACACTTCTGAAAACTGCCTGCAAGATGAAGGTTTAGATGGTCGTAGATGAATCCATGCCTCCAACAATTTAGTTAGGCTTATTATTCACTTAGATATACGTCATGAGATGTTAGCCACCTCGTTGATATGCATGAACGAAAAAATCTAAAGCTCGAGGTGAGGAATGGCATACCTCCAAGAAATTAAATGATGATACAAACTACCAGAATGGAAGAACACACCACAAATATAAAATGCGTTACAAATTACAACGTGTAAATTTATTTCGGTACTCACTGAATTCTACGACCAGACTTATGCTTACAATTTTCAACTCACTCTCTTCAGCTATGACTTCCGTCTCCTAACTAGTCAGGTTCTTAATACGCAGTTAATTCTTAGGAATTGTATTTTAAACAGGACATCCTAATACACGAAGTGTAACATCAACGTACAATGCAAGATATCCCCAATGGCTGATTCCACACTGAAGTGGTTGACCCATTAACAACTACCTTCAATTAATCTCCTAACACACCAACATATTAATGATAATTGGCGGATTGATACCCCTCACTATCAAAATCAAACATTAACAATGGACATCAACTTGATGATCACACATACTACAATGGGCAATTACGCGATAATGCATACGTAAACCAAGCATTCAACACTGTGAACTCTAGACATCGCGCTCCGTTAACTGCTCTCCTCATGACAACACTTGTTCAGTCTGTCGTGACACGTCTTCAGTTCATGATTCAGAGCAATTTCTTTGAGGTATCCCCTCAGGGGAATACAACTATTGTATCTATGGGAATTGGCGCTCCCAGGGGGACTATGTGAGGGCCCGAGCTAAAGGTTAGCTAGGCTTCCTTTTTGTTGTAATAAAATAGGTTTTTGTTTTGTTACGGACCATCTTTTTTCGGTTCGCTGCTGTCCTGGTTTTCAGCACCTACTATTTTCTTCTTCAACTTTTTTCTTGTTTCATGAACTTCTTTCCTAGCTTACTGTTTCTGTGCACCTTGTGCATAGATTCGGCGTTCCCTCAACTCCATACTAAATGGTGCCTTCCTCTTTCCTCTCTTGGAACATCTTTGTCGTGGTTAAGGGAGGCTAAAACTTTCTTGTATAATAATAATAATAAAGATAATAATAATAATTCTTTGAGGTATTATTTCACCATTAGAGCTGTGGTCGACGCTTGAGCTACCCCTCTGCCACTTTCTGACTTTCTTTTGGCTATGTTTCCCTCCATCTGACCTGTGAAATCAAATCGACCTATATTCTACCGCAAAACTATCAACTCCTTATGTTCCCCGTTATTTCAAAAATCACATCCATTTTTAAGAAACAAATTTTTTAAATGATTTTCTAGTAGTACATTTTTTTTTTGATAAGCTTACCCCTTTCTAGTGTAGTGAAGTATTTCTAAATCACATCGGATTTTTTTCTTGGATTGTCATGAGACGTATATCCTTTCCAAACTTTCTGAAACCAAAAAGGAACACCAGAACACTCATTTGCTCTTTATCCGCCTATAAAATCTCCAATTTTGTAAATATTTTTCACGAATATAATGCACAACACACCTACTTATATGTATTTTGAGAATGCTTCTTCAGTGTATCACGCTGCGATTTACGCACTTGAATGCAAGTGGCACTCACGCCGGAGTTTGGCGCTCAACTGAGTTTCCTAAATTACAAGATGTGCTTGTAGGTGTATGCTTCTCCCTTTTCACGATAAAAGAACTAATCAGGTTGCCAGGGTATTGTACATACTCGTTTCATCCCGCCTCATCCTGAAAATGACTGTTCCCATTGCTTACCGTGGAGGCTGTTCTCCTCCCCTAAGATCTCCGATTTGAGATATCCTTTGGTGAAAAAGCCAATATTTCCAACATTTTATTTCGCACACTTTTTCTCGATTTATGATGTTCGCCGACGCCTTCATCTTGAGATCCAAACAAGCGACTCAGCGTAAATATAACATTACACTCACCCAAGCGCTTGGGCCTTGCAGTTCACCACAAGTATTTTTGCTTCAGCCAGAATGTGTCCTTTTAACCACACCACTTCAAGACAAAAGCCCATTTCTGACACATACTATTGAGAGTTCTATTGGTAAATGTTAAGGAGAACTGACTAATCAATTTTCGAGTTTCTGTTGCTTGTATCATGGTAATTAGATTGAAATAAACAGCTTTTATTCAATGCACTTTTTTGGGGAAGAGATTATTTAACAAATATAGCGGTGGATTAATTACCGCAATTTTAGTCTTTTGAGTGTGAAAAATCATACCGCTCCGATAAGATCTCTGTTCTGCCGTCTCTAATGCGCTCAATCGCAGAACATCCCGAAATTGTATCTTCAGATGAAGAATAGAGTCTTCTTTCAGAAGGCGCAGGTTAGCTCAATTGTTTAAATTCAATTATATAGGTAACGTAACGCACCCAAAACGTAACTTGACGTGAAAAAACGTAACGATTTTTGCCGCTGGGAAGACTATAATTGTCATGCCCGACGGAAATTAACATACCGCTGTTACTCATTAAATACTCGTTTTCGCCCAAAAGTGCATGGAATAAAAGTAGTTTATTTCGATGTTTTTACCATTATTCAAGCCAAAAAATTATAAAAATCGATCAGTCAGTTCTCCTTAATCTTTTACCCAAAACTGAATTGATCTAACCTAACCTAACTTACCGTTATGTAACGGTCATTCGAGCGCGCCGAAACAGAGATTCTATCGGAGTCTCCCGTCAAAACAATTTTTCCCGCTTGAAAGACTAGAATTGCGGTAAGTAAGCTACCGCTATTGCTCGATAAATACTCATTTTCCGTGGAAAGTGCATGGAAGAAAAGTTATTTATTTTGATCTAATAACCATGATACAAGCATCAAAAATTCGAAAATTGATTAGTCAGTTCTTCTTAACAAGAACATTCTTATGAACATTCTACAAGAACATTCTTAACAATGTTCTTAACAAAAACATTGTTCTTAACACAAGAACATTAGTAAACGTTTAGCAAAAAAAATGGAAAAACTATAATCAATATGCATTATTCGTTACATTTATTTTAGAACTATAACAGAGCTCAACTTGAATAATGTTCAAATGAGGGACAGGTAACAAACAAACCGCAGTCCACATAACCAGGGTATGGGTACAAGCTCTCGAAGCTTTCTGAAATGCTATAAATAACCCAATCATTTAAAAAAATTTCCAGAGTGTTACATCAACTAAACTTCAAAACATCTAACCATAGGTGGCTTGTGACAACTCATAACGGAACATTTTACAATAGGTATATTTAAAACAATTTTTATTTTGTAACGAACTTCACCTGCATATATCATTTTATAAAAAATTCTACCTTTCCACGAACAACACACCATTAAGTGAAAACTCGCCGACGCTTACAATCGATTTGTACATATACGTGACCCAACTGAAACCTAATACATAGCCTGCTCGTCTGCAAAACAAAAAACACGAGTGATGAAGTGCACCCAATAATCAGTGGAAAACGAGATGCTCCGAATGAGCGAATGTCATGGAGTTAGCAAGTGCAACGAACAGACTGTCCCAAACCGACGCGGAGCTGGGGGAGCGTCAATTCCCTTGTGATATAACCAGAGCTGGGATATCGGTCAATTTTTCTCCAACCCCAACTCAGACATTTCAGCTTTTTACAAAGTTTTTTGTTCTGGAAACTTTTTTGTTCTAATTTCGGTACCTGCATTTGGAGTGAAACGATGTAATTCTCCAGCATTTTGGGAGAAGCACATTCATTAAAATTTACAAAATTCTCTGAGTTCCGAAATGGTACTTGCGCTCTTCTTTCACTCAGGACTCATGGTGACGAGTAGATCATGTTCATTTTGTTGGTCCTTGAAGCCTTTTATAAGTGTCCCTACCAACAATAGGAATTCTTGGTTAACACTTTGAACGCAGCGTGACCCACCGGTGGTACACGGAGGTAATTTTCACAACGCTGCAGACCGACCAGTAGTCACAAACACAATTTCCATAAATACTTAATCAAAGCTAAATGAAGGCACGATCCAGTTCATGTTTGCTATTTTCAACATCGCGCGCTGCAGTTAACTTTTAATTTGAGTTTGGTGTTGAACTTAATATTTAGTAGTCGCGGTGAAAGTGTTAATAATGCGAGATATTTAGTTTACTTAAAAGTAAAGTAAGTAGGGCATAATAAAACAAGGAAATTTTTTATGAAGGTTGAAATCTGCCTTGGTCGGCAAATACCAATCCTTGGATAAATTTTATGCCGCAATAAGTAATGGAAATAGGTAAGGCTGATGAAGAAAAATCTGGATTTTACTGTTTGCAATCAATGCTATTCATAATCATTTGCTTCGATTCTAGAATTCTAGATTGGTTGTTTCAATGATTTTTTCTCATTATGTCTGGCCTGGGCGATTTTTGAGCCTTTTTACGATTTTGAACATATTTTCCGATTAATCTTGAACAATTTGTTCACGAAAACATCGGATTATATCCCGAATCCAACTGGGCAAAAAATTCTGTTAAATAATCTTAAACGAGTAGCTCATTTTTTATGTTAATTTAGACTACTCAAGAGAAATATTTTTACAAAATTGCTCGACCGAGAGATTCGGGAATATAATCCAACATATCCAGGCAGATTGATCACTGATCCACAACAGAAGTGGCTTCAAACATTGGTGTATACAAAGTTTATGTTGAAAGACTTTCAAAAGAATGAGTTCTAAAATGAGTATTTATGTGTTATGTTACAACAGTTGAACTGTGGCGTCTTAACAATTTTCTATAACCTAATTTTTTTTTATATTTAACAAAGAGGTCGATCATTTTTTTTCCCGACTCCGATTCCTCAAGCTCTATAATAGCTCCTACTCCCCAGCCCTAGAGAAACCCCCATTTCCAGCAACAGAAGTCACGTCCCTTTACAATTTCAACATGCTGAACTATAAGGGTGTGTGTACTGCCCAGTATAGGAAGCAGACCTGTACTTCAATTTTTACTAAAGCAAATGTTTGAAATTGGGTGAAATAATGAAAAAAAGATACCTTGTATTTTTGAATATATTTTGTGGAAAATCAATAATGTCGTTATTAAGTTGTGACTCGACACCTCATTATTATTATTATTATTATTAGTATTATTATTAAAATAATAAAACTTCCTCTTGTTTGTTTGCCCATGTAGCAAATGAGGCAGGACGGCCGTGTGTTTAGTATTTAGCAGTATTTTTTATTTTGAATTATTGTGTTGACAATAAGCGTTTGGCTGCGCAGGTGGCAGGTTGCAGGAGTGGCTGGAGACCGTAGTGGCGGCCGTGGTGACAGCCGTGCAGGAGTGGCAGGCGAGAGGCCGAGGCGTCGTGCTGGCGGGGTGGCGCGCTGGTGGTCTCCTGGCCGCGCAGGTGAGAAGGTAGCCTCTGGGCGTTGTGGTCTGCGTTATCGTCCTGGCCAGTTTGCGTAATGTCTACACTGCTCGAGTCAAGCCGCCATTTAGGTATTAAAATTGTGACATGTTCTGCTCATTTTCATGCATTAACACTTTTTTTTTCTTCACTGCCTGACGTTACCACTTTGTCCTTCACTACTTGACGTCTGTCATCCTATTACCCCTCACCACTTGACGTCATCCAGTTGTACCTCAGTACTTCACATCATCCTTTTGACTCATACTACCTCAAGTTACCATCATCTTGTCTACTTAGCTCTTCCAGACTGACTAGCTCGCCCATTTTCATTCACGTGACTCATCGATATGTCAGATCGCGGCAGCACAAGCGTCGGTGGAAGGCGTGGTCTGCCTGTCACCGCCGTTTTCCGGCTCTGCTGACTACGCATCAACTGCCCCTCTGGTTGAACTGCCCGCCTCTGGCCAGGGCGCTACCGGCCTGCCGCTGTACAGCGGTGCAGGCAGCGTCACCACGGCAGACATCCTGTGTTCCCTCACGTGTCCCCTGCTGCTCGTCGTTGGTGACAGAGCGCACAACGCCAAGTAAGCTAATGGTTTAGCTTTGTTGCTGTGATAGCTCTGTGCTTACATCACGAGCTGTATTTTTTTGCATGTTGTATAACTATGATATCCTTTATATATATAAAGGTTTTCGTTACTTGAACGCAGAATGCGATTAATGTGCTCTTGAATTGATAAGTTTTCTTGTGTACTTCTGATGCACCATCATGGAAAGTATAAAATTGCATGGGCAGTAGTGTCTATAAGTTGACATGGTCAGCACTTGTATTCAAAATGATGATTTTTTTCCGGCAGCGTGCGAGCTGTGGAGCAGTTGCGGGAGCGGCTGTCGGGGGGCAGGAGCCAGCTGGTGGTGCTGCGGGGGGCGGACAGCGAGCTGCGCCTCCACCCGCTCCAGCGGTACCGGGCTGCTCTCACCAACTCCCTGGTAGACCGCTGCATTGTGGTGAGTGAATTTTTCCACTGAGACGTGGTGTGAACGTTGGTGCAAGAGTTTTCAGGTACACCTTCGATAATGCTCAAGTGTCAAGAAAATGCGGAAATTCCATGATTAAATGTGACTTGTCGTTTCTCTTCTACTTATACTTCACAGCCAGTGAGTAATTGATGTCTTGACGGCATGGGACTTTGAAAGCAATGCAAGGAAGGGCCTCTCGGCTGGTTCGTGTTGCATATTCTATGCTGTTTTCTAGGAAGAAGTTTTTAGTCACTGCATTTATCGCGTGATTGACAACTTTCACCATGATGGAATGGGAAATTATTTATTAGCTAGCTTCCGTAGTATAAATAACCCGATTGGCATTGTTTGATATTGTGGAAAATGAAGTTGAGTTTACCGTTTCCTGGCGTAGTTTTGTCATATTTCTGTTTAGTTTGCTCTTCATTTGGAAATTATGACGTTTTCATAGGGCAGTATAGTGTATAGTGAAGTGTGTAGTCTTCTCCTGTGTGTAGTTATATCGTACGGACAGGTGAGAAATTGCTCATCACATTAGAATATCCTCCTAGTTAACAATGCTGTCACGGAGCTGAGCAAACTGCTTACATCTCTTTGCAGGCAGAAGAAATATGAAATGACTGGCTGGGTGCGACGTTCTTTTCAATTGTACATCGTTGCCCATTTGGAGCAACTATGAATTTTCCTGTAAAAATGGTATCCGACAAACCTGACTGGCATACTAGGGCTTGTGGTTCAATTTTGTGAGTTTTTTAGAGTTTTAAATTTTCCAGTTCCTCGCATTATTTGGCATGAGATGTAGAGAGTGTGTGTGACAGAGAAACCTATGTTCTTTTCTTTGCTAATTTATTATGACTACCTTTCTGGTGAAGGACTGACCAGAAACACTTGGTTTCCTTTCACTGATAATTCATCTCTTTGAAGGATGAAATCGGATCGTTCATATCAAGCCTGATTGTGAAAGAAGAAGCTACCCCGGACGCTGCCTCAGCAAGCACTGTTCAGGAGGCCACAAACTCTCCTCCTAGTGAGAGCCCCGCCCTTTCTGTGGGAATGGAAGCTTTTGCAACTGATTCAGCCACAGGGGAGTTGCTCGTCACAGCTAAAAGAAAGGCATGCGACGAAATTCTTCTTCCGGATGCTGCTAACGCAGCTTTGCCTGTTTCTCCCAAGAAACTTCGGCCAGGTGAGTCAGGCTTTAGGTGTATTCCCTTTTGCGCTTTCTTCATGTGAAGGTAAACTCGAAATGTATGTTCTACCTCCTCCCACAAACCGGCAAAGCTGGAGCTCGTCTTGCTATTAACTTGCTCGGCTGGTTTGACAGTTGTTTTGTGAACAAGTACAAAATTCAGGATCTGTGGCCATGAAAGGCTTCAAATGAAATAAGGCCGCAAGGTACGGCGTTTAGTATTATTAGTGTTATTTTTTTGCGAAACGCTCAATCACTCACAGACAATATTTCATTTGATGTCGCTATTTGTTTGTTATCATTCAGAGTAGTTTTAAAGGCATTGGTAAGCCTTTCTATGAACCCTGCTTTGATAGGTTTTCTCTGGATTGTTATTTTTTCTTAGGCGGTCGATTTTTTATTTTGATTTGTTTCAATTTGAGTCACTATCCTGTTACTCTGTTGTCAACTCACAAATGAAGATAGTTTACTTTGTTATTTCAAACTACTCATTCTTGCTGCACCCGAGTTGCGACTGTTTTACGTTCAACGTTTGTCGATCATTCTGCCTCCAGAGACCTGCATTGCAGCTGACGACGGACTGCGGCCTCCTGCTCTACCCGTCGTCTCCATGGTGAGAAATTAGCTCTATTTTTTATAAAACCTAGCTACTTTTATACTAGTTTGTCATTATCTCAAAATTGTCATCAAGTGGGATGTTTTGTTACTTTTTTGTACTCATTTTGGAAACATGACAACTCTTGCTCACGTTGACTGCGTTCGGTTTTGGTACAGATCATCATATTTTCCTGGTGCAAAGTTGTTCAAAGAGAACTGAGGGTAGTTGCAGGATATTCTTTTGCTTGTATCCAGTATTTACGGCTGCAAGTGCTCTCCTTTCAGTCTTTGTGAGTTGAGTGGTGCGGTCAATTCAACTGGGTAATATTTGAACAGGATCGACTGCTGTTACTTATAGTTGACTGCTTCAGTAGTGCCATTTTATATTTCTTTATGTGACGAAAAGTTACCAGGAACAAAGTTTTCTGTATAGCTTCATTAAAACTATTCTTCCTCTTGTCATAAAGCGCAAGCATTTTGGATCCGTTTGTAGACGGTATGTATGTATAAAATTTCTCAATATCCTCTTAAGTAGAACGGCGGCCAACAGAGAGTCAGAGAAGTTGCATGAGCTCTAAATCACTATCTAGAGTCTCTCATTGCTTCGAGTTGGAGAACCGCAAGTTGTGCTTTTTGCTGTAGATTCGCCGACTCTTGTAAACTCATCCTTGGCGCACAATTGTGTAATGCCTATTCGGGCATCATATTTCTGTAGGGCAAAAGGTAAGGAGATCTGACCCTAATATTGACACCATCTTATCTCGCTCTAGCAAACAAGGCGACAAGCACTTCCGTCATCCTTGTTTCTCAAATTTCTGTTGACAATGGCTTGCATTGAGTCCCACAGGGGCCCTCATGTTGGTTTAATAGGGTATAATAAAAAAGCTAGTGGTAAACCATTCGGTGATTTGCTTCCATGGCAAAAGTATGACTCATTAGTGTGACTCGCTTTTCAGGACGTTAAAAAAGTCAGTATTGTAGTCAGATTTTGCATTAATGAGCTTGTGTTGACGTTGCAGGCAGTTATAAGTAGCACGATGAGCACGCTGCCCCCCGGTGGTGGTGGTGCAGTGGTTGCAGCCTCAGGACTGCCCACGACATCACCCGCCGCTCCTTCCAAGGATGTTACGGTACATATTACTCAACAAAGTGGTTTATGTCTTACTGCACCTGCTCAGTCTAGTTATGCCTTTTCAGGCCTCTCAGCAAGTACAATAGCAATACAGTGCTGTTTAGCCTGCTACAAACGCGATTCCACTGGAAATCTGTGGCTAGTTCAACTTTAAATGAAATCTAACGTGATCCTTGAAATACTGTTGTATTTGCAGTCACGAGATTCAGATAATTTTGCCTCGTTTCGGTTTTAAAATTGGAAAATATTTTTGCTTCGATTCTTCTAACTCTTGTAGTAGAAACTGGTCGTGTGTGAGATAGCATCTGCTTATCATTAAGTTCTGCAGTAACGTAATATGTACCTTGTTTGATTCATCCTTAAATTTTCCATAGCGCCTGTGTATGTTGGTTCTCTGTTCAATTCTTTGTTCCCTAAGAATTTAATTTAATATCAATTAGTTCTTCGTGAGAGAAAGATGCATCAGTAATTTCATTTGCGGGCTGTATATATCAATTGACAGACACTGTGAGATTAATTTCTTTCTCAATCACTACCTCTTGTATACTCAGAGTGCGTATGAAATAATATATCAAAGAATGGTATTCAGAAATGTAATTGATGCGAAATGCTATTGTAAATGAGACACCGAACGCTTCAGGGCCACTGTCCTTGTTTACTTCGATTGTGCCGACAACGTCGTGATATAGAGTGACCCAAACTCAAACCTGGGTGAAATTTTGAGAGTCCTACTCTTGACCATTAACTCGGAACCCAAATAAGTTACTTCAAGAATACAGCATGGATGAGCTCAATTTCTCTTCATATTCATTCTGGCTCCATTGGTTTTGAGTAACTGATTTTATTTACTTACTCCGAGTTCTGTTAGTCCAAATCAACTTTCAGAATAGGTAATTTTGAATATGGATGGATTTTAAGAGAATTCAAATTTGATACCCTTCAGTTAGATTAATAGCATTAATTTATCATATGTGAGTTTCAGGAATTCGTTTCTAAAAAGGTTTGAATTCGATCTTAACTGGAACAGTTTATCCAAGAAATACCAACTTTTTGAGCTTTCAATGGCTTTCACTTATTTCTTTCATTGAATCAAAAATTTTTCATGAGGGACCTATTTTAAATTCGTTCAATGCTAGCGGACAGGTATTTTTTAATTTGTTTGAATTTATAAAGTACGAGGGAAGCTACTGCACAGAGCCAACTGTAAGCACTACTGCGTGACTGGGTGACATCGCAGTGCCTCACTGTTGATTCCAGTGGATGAGATCTGAGTTGGAGAGAGAAGCACACAAATAGGTGCCTTGTACTCCGTGTAGAGTCAGATTGTTGTTGGAACTTAACCACCAGTGAACTTTGTTAGCTGTAGGAGACGTGGAGTATATCTTCTGCAATGTTTTAATAATTGATGGGCATTTAATAATTGAATACTGTATTTTTTAAGCACTTTTAGATATTTTCTTCTACTGATAGGTATCACAATTTCGTATCTTAAAACTTCCCCTTCAATAGAAAAAGCAATCTGTTGTAGAATATTTTTGGTATATGTACACTGTTGCACTTGCCCTGAAATGGATTATTTGAGTGCACGACTCGAGAATTCTGTAGCTGGTCACTGTGTTACTGAGGACTTAATGGCAACACTTACGAACTATTGTGGCAGGAGGGTGTGTGGAACAAGCCCGGCGGGGAGAGCGGCAGCACGATCGCGCGCGGCACCAACAGGAGGGGCCGCCGGGCGGGGCGAGGCCGCGGCCGAGGCTCCCGCGCGCCGCTGCCGGGGCAGCTCATCGCGCTGGGCGGCGGCGTGGGTGTCGCGGCGCAGGCTCACCTCAAGACTGCAGGTTTGTGCTGTGGTGGGCCTCGTGCCGTTATGTTCTGGTTTATTGGGATGATTCCGAATAAGGATATGGCGTGTTTATTTTCACATCTAGAACTAATATGGTGTGTATTGTAGGCTATTTGAAACGTTTTATTTTGCTAGAAACCCTGCTTGGAGGAAACCACTCACTAATTGAAACGTAAATGTTGTACTTAGGTAATGTCATCTGACAGCTGCCAAGTCGTACGTGTGAAGATGAGATATTTTGTGATGAGGGACTTCGTGTTTGGGTTGCGGTAAAGACGAATTTACAACTTAAATAACAGTACTTAGTGGTGAATGGCGTGGTGGTTTGCATTAGGATTGTTGTTTATGCACTTGATTAGTTGGCTCTACCTAGCGAGTTAATTAAAGCTCTTCGTCTGTCATAGAGCAGAAGTCGGGCATAGAGTGTTTCTTTACCTCATTGCATGGATCTTACGGGACAAAATAAATACATGATGTCATATATTCAATGTTTATTACTACTAAGAAGCTTCTCAAGCGTTATATGGCAGTGAATATGTTTTTTTCCGTATTTATTCTCAGGGGATATAACTATTGTATCAATGGGAATCTGCACTCCTAGGGGAAAATGTGAGGTCCCGAGCTGTAGAAAAAAAATCTGTATTCTCGCTCCTCAGCCTAGTGTACAGTCGATAGGATTACCTTTCTGGTCAGTTTGAAGGATAGCTTGTGTCAGTGGCCGGTTGGTTACTATCGTCATCTCGAGGGAGTACACAGTCTCTGATTCAGGGTTACCAAGGTGTTGTTTTTTCTCTTAAAAGATCTCAAACTTAGGTGTTTGTCGAGTAGTTGGTGTCTAACGGGTCTTCATCATAGCCAAATTTCTTTTGAAAAGACCATACGTGCATATTTTACCCAGAAAAATTGCTAATCTTATCACTCTTGTCTGTGTTTTTTGGTGTATCGCTTGAAAATTCAGCTTTCTTACAAGGTGTTTCAAATGACCTGTTGCAAAATCAGGCGTTCTAGTTACATTAAAGTGTGGTGGATTCAGGTATTCATTCTCGCTACTTTATCTTCTGTGAGAGCAGCATTTGATACTGCTCACCTCTGCTTTAGATGCTTTGATGCTGTGTCCTTCCGATATCTTCTTTATGCTGATGTGCCTGTTTAAACTATGGATATACTGGTGTTCTTTTGCGAAGCATGGTTTTCGTTTTCGTAAGGAGTGGCATCATCTTATTTTTATCATATTTCAATTGGAAAGCCCTATTTTATCAATTTGAAAGCCCTATTTTATCAATTTGAAAGCCCTATTTTATCAATTGGAAAGCCCTATTTACTGCTTGATTACATTCTAACAAGCGGGGAAAATATAAGTACACGACAACATTTTGGGAATTAACACTATATTTGGGTTTTTGTTCTATTGACGATTCGTAGTTCGGGTACATCCTCACTAGCAAAGGACTGCATAGCATGGTTACCTAAAGGTAGGAAACATGTGCTGACTGCGTGTTTTCGATCTGCAGCTTACCTGAGTTACCTGTTACGTTTAGGCTAAAAGATTGTCTTGTGTCCCCAGGCCGGCGGCAGTCGGTGTTGTCAGGCCGAGGTGGCGCGACGCGAGGAGTGCACTCCTTCATTGGCCGCTCGCCGTATGCCTCCGCGTCACCTGCGGTGTCTGACAGCGACGTGATGCTGGTGTCTCCCGTCAGCTCCCGGCCCAAGATGGCGCCCACCAGGCCCGTCTCCATCAAGGAGCAGGTGGCACAGGCTGCTCAGAGTGAGGCTCAGTTGCTTGCCGCTGTTGCTTCCATCACCCCTCAGTCCCCGCCCGAATCGCAAGCTCCTAGTAAAATAACGACTGTGTCTACTTCTAATGTCGTAAGGAGCCACATGCCGATGACAGGTGTGGCTCAAGCTGTTGAATTTTTAGAGCGCAGTAACGTGCAACAGCCACAGCAAGTTCATTACATGCTTCATCCTCAGCAGATTTTATCTTCAAACAGCTCTGCCCCAATTGTTGTTGGCAGTATCGGAGACCTTTCTTCAGCTCCCAAAACTGTAAGTGATGTTACGTTTGCGACAAGCGTGATGAATATCACGAGCGGATCTCTCGCTGATAAACGTAAAAGTATTCCCAGTATCATGAGCAATGTGGGTGACCGCAGGAAAAACTTAGCTTCTGCTGGTACTACCGCTAACAAAAAACCTATCATTTTTCAAACTTCTGGAGGGGGCTTGTTCTCTACCACAAACAGGATCATCTTACCAAGTACAGTTTCTTCTGTCTCTCCTAACATATCTTCTCTCATTGTGTCATCTTCCCCTGGAGTAGTTCCTTCTTTAGCCCCAATAAAGAAACTTATCCGCCCTTCATTAGGTCATTCAACTCAGCGTATGACTGCACCTGTTGTTCTTTCTACTCATAAAACAGTACCTTCGTTTATCCCAACTACTAAACCTGGCGTCACTTTCGTCAACAGTTCTAAAACAGACTCGGGAATGAAAACTGGGGGGCAAACTTCAACATCAGAACGCAAAACTCTGATAAGCAGTCCTATGCCTGGTACTTCTTTCATTGCTAATCAGAAGGGGACCAGTACTTTAGTAGCCAGTCACAAGGAGTCAACACACTTGCCCAATCAGAAGATCGGCGTAAGTCCTCAACCTCTGCCTCAAATAATTGGTACTTTACGAGGCGGACGTGTCAGCTTAAATTCGGATGTTGTGGCCAGTGGTGTTTTGCAGGGAGTGCCCACAATTATTTCAGGAGCCAGGTTCATCTCTACAAGAGGGGCCTTGAAAGGCTCGATGACGAGAGGAGGTATCGTGCAAGCTAGAACCCTCGCTCCAGCCACTGGTAGGGGCGTAGGGGTGACGTCGCGTCAGCTTATCACTGTGGGTGGTACAAACAATGCCAGTGAAAGTGTTGCCGCGTCTTCTGCTTCTGTTACAAAAAGTCACAACATTCTACTCACCACTTTGGCTACGAACATCTCAAAGCCCTTGCAAGTATCCTCCCCTCTAACAACTGACGCAAGCACTTGTACGAGTCCTAGCCCAGGAAATGTGCTCACCTTTGATACTGGTAAGAATGTGAGTGCTAGTAAGAATATAGGCAGTGAATTACTTCCTCAGACGCCTGTTGGTGTTAAGCAATTGCTGCTAGAGTTACCTCAAGGATCTGAAAAAACGTTTAAAATCCTTCCTCAAAAATCACAGCATGTGATTAAGATCGCGGACAAGCCTCAGCAGGGTCATACTAAAATATTAGTCTCTTCTCAAAAAGCTGCACAAATCTGCTATAAACCAATTGTTGTGCAAAAGAAGAGTATGGTATCTAAAGTGCTAGCCCAAGGAAACAATGTCGTTCAACTGCAGCCTACGTCGCAAAGCTATGTTAGTGAATTACCTAAACAAGTAACAGTCTCAACCACGACTTCAACTACTGTCAGAATTTCGACAGCGGCTAACGCTCATCGCGCTGCTCTGCATCCCAACACAACATTGATTTTGGCGTCATCTGTGCATCCATCACTGAAGTGTTCGGACTCGACCAATCCCACAGCTCCGACCTTGGTCCCTTCTCGCAGCACTGTTCCTATAACTGCAACGGTTTCTCTGCCGATGTTAGTTGATCAATCCTTGTCTAAAAATGCACCCAGCTCACAACCAGATACCGGGTCTTTGAACGATTCTCCTGTTTGTCTGACCGAAAAGCTAGATCTTTTAGCCACTGCAGCTTCTGAAATAAGTCAAAAAATGATTCCCAATCAATCGCTCGGATCTTCAGAGGTTTTGCCGGATAAGTACACTATTTCTGATCAATCTAAACATCCTAGTGTCTTGACTGTTCCGCTTTCGACGCTCTCGAACGTTGCTCCATTAGTGAATAAAGATACAGATCAGCTCATAGAAGTTTCTCTGGAAGAAGTCCCAAAATTGGATGTGACTATGTCTCAGGATGATTCCAACAATGTTGGCGGGGATTCGAATTTGATATCGTTAGAACAATATTCCCTCAAAACTGACGCACCATTAGCGGGGACTTCAATCGACAAAGTAGATTCAGCAACGGCAGCGCTCAACAAGAGTGTGGAATTACTAAGCACTGGTAAAATAGCTACTACTTCTGATAGCGCCACGACCTCTGAATCTTATAATGTAGACAATTTTGAGCAGTTCTCAGAGATAAAGAATAACTCAGTTGTTCCAGTGCACCCTTTCGTAACAGCAGCGTCTGTCGACTCCTATCCAAAAATTTCTCAAGAAAGCAGTTTAAATTCATTTACTGAAAAGAAGTTGCGTTCCATCGATACCAAGCAGCAATTTAAAACAATAAAGCAAGATTCTGAAAGCTCCAGCGATGTTGAGATAATTGAGGAAAGTTCACCGTTGCAAATTTCAGAAGCAAATTCTCAGCTTGTCTCTAAAGACAAGAGTAAAATTATCTTGTCTAAATCGAGCTGCTCACAAATAAAAATTTTCTCATCTTCCTCTAATCCCCCAAGACTGTCTGCGGGTTCATCGTTCACAAGCCCTCAGATCATCGTGTCATCTCAGTCTGGGAAAGGTGCAACTATCGTACGCCCCGGCCGTTCTTTAGGCACAATAGACGGTAAGAACATCACAAAGTTAACCGTGCGACCCACATCTGCTGCTTTCAAATCACTCTCTACGCAACCAGCTGTGATTGGCGCCAAGAAAATCATAATTTCCTCGGGTATTTCTTCGCGACAACAAAATACTTCCTCTACTTCGATATCTACTTCATCTCACCTGACTCGAAAGGAATCTAGCATGGTGTACGTGACAGCTTCAGCTGAGTCATTAGTTCAGCCTGCTGTCATGACCGTGGGCGCATCTGAGGCATTTTCTTGCATGAAATTGTCTTCAAGTTCTTCAGGTCATCTCAAAACCAGCGTGACGCCTCCGATATCACTAGTGTCCATCTCTACAGCTTCTGCAGATGCCAACAAGCCTGTGAGGGCTACCGCCGAAAAGTTTCATAATGTTTCCCCGGAGCCTATTGACACTGATGAAATGAAAGAAACTGTGAGTCAACGGGCCTCAACGGTACAGGTAGTTTCAACTAATGAAGCATTTTCTTCCAAAGCTAGTTTTCTCAACTTGAAGAAAATTCATATTAGCAAACCATGTAAAGTACAAGGCCCAATCGTATCTGAATCGTTGGCGATGAATGAACCTGCCAAAGACGCTCACGCGACCAGTTTACCGAGTTCTAGTGTCAGTACGCCTGAGGCTGACGTCATTCAAAAAAGCGAAAGTATTTCATCCTCAGAAGCTTTACACGTTCCTGCTGGCACTAAAGGATTACAAAAGTTCGATTATTCTGTTTCTAAACCAGATCGCGAGGCCATGAATTTGGAAAATGTTCCTACATTTTCCAGCTCTTCGAATGTGAGGAAAATTTCTTTCTCTACTGTTCCTACGAAAGTATCTCTTCTTGATGTATTCACTTCGTCGACGGTGCAAGAATCCCTCAACGCAACAAGTTGCCCTACTGTTGCGTCTCCCTGTGCTCATCCTGCTTCTGAGATTACTGATGAGGCATCTAAAGCAAAGGACACTTCCAATGCTGACAATATCCTTGATCTTGAATTTCCTAATGATGATAAGCTGTCACCGTCGGTAATACCTTCAGAGTCGTCCACTAACGACAAACCTCGTTGCACCTCAAATTCTAACACAGTTCCCACAAGTTCACAGTATATTCCTTTGACAGAAGCATCTAACATCTCTCAAGCAAACAAAGTGGATGACGAACCTCGTGCGTCCCCAACCTTGAATTCGGACCCACAAAAATTCGATGAACAAGTCACGCCTGTGCACTCCAACTTATCTGCCACAAAATCTGCCCAGATACGAGATGCTGATGTTGAGTCTGAAATATTACTTGAAGTAGACACAGTAATACCTGCAAGTACTACTCCCACTAGTACTGAAAGCACGAAATGCGCGACTCGAGCTTCTGTAGAAGAGCATACAAAAATGTTAAAAACCTCAGCAATACAGGGCAGTTCGAAGGGAGGCAAAGGAGCTTCGACAAGGACTAAGAACCTTCCAGTCAAGACCCAGAAACGCCACAGTGCGCGTCTGAGTCTCACGCCGTACGAAGGCGCAGCGCAACTTAGAAGTGGTAGGAAACGATCTACTTGATTTTTTTTGTTGATTCTTACATATTTTCTTTCAATTGATCTAATAATTGCTTCTACCTGTAAAATAGTTATATCTGTATAATCCTGCCGACATCTTTTGAAGTGGTGAATGATTCTCAAAATGGTTTTTCATTACCTTGAGCGTTCACACAACGGATACAAGTCAACATGAATAGTTTTAGATGTTGTGGTCAATTGTTATTGTTGAAATGATGGCTTGTGAGCGTTTACCAATTTCAGCATGCTATGTTTTCTCTCTTGCTAGGGGTCATTACTTTACATGGATCACTTTTGACTGGATTGCGTTTGGCGGTGTTGTATTTACAAAGTGACGATCTTTTTAGATATGTCAAAGTACTGAAACATAGTTTGTTTTAGTAGTTGTACAGTTTTGGTGTTGAGTATCACGTTCTGAATTTTTGTGTAGACTTTAATTATGCACAGCATGATAAACTGATACCTTCAATGTCAAATCGTTTAAAACGTTCGCTACGTTTCCGCGGTTGCTATGGTCGGTTTGGTTAGGTTAGACGAAGCAGAATTGGAAAGCCCTATTTACTGCTTGATTACATTCTAACAAGCGGGAAAAATATAAATACACGACAACATTTTAACTTGAATGTCATAGTTTGATTTAAATAAAGGATGTGAAATTGTAGCCATTTATACTGATACGTAAATGAGCAATTTAGCAAGCGGTACACATGTATACTAATACGCAGTGAACGTGTTAAATGAGTATTGCGCTCTTCAGGTTCTATCAGCTTTCGTTCAGATTATTGTAGCAAATGCTAAGTTGTCCTGCTGCTTTCACTACTGAAGCGCCTAAATTAGTAGTTAAGAAATACCGTGCGTGGGTGCGCATTCCATCAATGGAACTTTAACGTGAGGTATGACGCAGTGAGCAGTGACGTAAGACAGGATCGGGAAAACTTTTGCATCTTGATGCATTGACGCGCTTGACTGTTTCTCTTTAGAGAGGATGAGAATAGAAATAGGATTTAACTCTTAGATCATCGATTTATATTATTTCAATGTTCTTTCATTTCTTTTCAAGAGGTGCGTGTTCTTCGCTGGAAGCAGATCTGTACGTTTGCGTTCCATGTATCTTCGCTTAAATATAATAGTCAACATAGCTATGATTTTCTTTTACCTGTTCTTGAACAGTTAGAGTGACTTGCACTAAATAATAGAGCTGGAGGGATATTGGGATTTTCACTGTTCCATTTACCAATTTACTGGTGCAGAACTCTGTTTATTATAGTAAGGGGCACGGCCCGTCTCACCCGTAACGAAGCGTACAATCGACCCCTACTCATTTATGAAATTGATTTCCACAGTGACTAGATTTTCACTCAAGTTAATCTCAAAGCGACAGGGTTGAGAGATGATTATTTACACTTGAGGCGAGAGATGACAGTCAAGGCCAAGCACTGACTCTCAAAAACGTAAATGGAGAGTCATTCAATGGAGCGAAGACTTCAGTGTGAAGTCTTCAATCATCTGAAGCTCAAAAACCGAAAGGACTGATCAACCTTAACGAATATAACATGGAGAACTTCAATGAATTCGAGACGGGACTGAAGGAAAATACATCTGTGAAGTAATTGATACAACCTTCATCAAAACCAGGTATGAACAAAAAAGCGCTCTAATCCTGAAGTTTAACTCAGTCTCCACCCGATTACAAAAACATTCCTGGCAAACGGTTATATACTCGGGCATATCTGTACATCGATAACCCCATGCAGTGCAAAAACCGATGCAAGAGCTCTAAAAAACTGTGCTATCGAGCGATCACCTTTGAAAAGTGCAGAGCAGTGATACTTGGCAGCAACCAGTGCCTCGCCACTGAGGTCGAATGCTTTTCCTGTCGCGGCCCTCGTCACGTTAATGACAAAGCATGCTCGAAAAAAAATTAAGAGGAGCAGATACTTCAAATTCAGAACAATCACAAGGGCTTTAAACGTCGCAAAAGACAAATGGTCAAACAGGTACTCCTGCAAATTTTTTACCTCCTCACGCTACATATTTCAATGTACTTTAGATACGAAATTAAAACGTAAAAACTCGCCTTGCGTACTCAAAAAATGCCTGCAACCGAAATAGGATGATTTACCAAAAAAAAATTACATCCCAAAATGGAAACTCATGTATTATTGAGACCAAATAATAAAGTACCCAATTCCGTAACGTAACACCCGTGAACAATATCCCTGCTTCCAAATCTGAGCACCCGCACTTGAATTCAGTTAAAAATCTCACATGCCTTTATAAGAACGACCTTACTAACTTTGACCGCCTCCGAGAGGGACTCGTGGAGGATTACGGACTTAGCGGCACAGTGAGGGACAGAACCCACTTTCCCTGCCATTTCTACTCACATTTAGGCCGCGCCCGCCAACTGATGCGATTCGCCTCAATCGGCAGTGAGTTAGGTAACACAATGCTATTCCTACGGTGCTACAAATGAACCGTGCGATTTCGCAAGTCGTCGCACCAATAGAATCGCATCAGTGGGCGGGCGGCCTTAGACAGAACTTCCCAGACTCCATAGCGATACCTGAAAAACATTCGCAAGCTAAATTTTCTTCGTACTTGTTTCCTCATGCCCTGCCACAACCCATGTTCTGCATACCTTGAGTTAGAAGACACTTGAAAGCGGTATCCTCGCTGTGAAACAATCTGTGGTAGATGTAATAACACAAATCATGATTGCGGTAATTGCACCAGCATCGAAATAGAATGTCACAACTGCGACCAATATTCCTAAGCTCGCTCCTATATATGTACCGAATTTATATATCAACAGAAAATTCTCACCAGTCTGCCCAAATACAAATTAGGCAGAGCCCAATGAATGTTAAAACTAAATTCTGAACCAAACTACCGCTACAACAGTAACAGCAAGCAACTCACGAACACCAAGCCGACTATCTCCTGTACCGATAGAACTGAAGCCAGCCGCCTCTCTAACTCTCCCAGTGCCCTCTCAGTCTCCGAGCTCCACTCGTAGGAATGGGAAAAACTCCGAACACCACGAAATACTATCCAAAAATAAGCAAATGGCTGAAGCAGTTTGTGTAGATCGATCCCCCGAGCATATGTTTTCTACTTCAGGATAGATTACGCGGAATATAAAAAGGAGAACCAACGTAAAAAATACATTTTGATTTGTTTCATTTTTAAGCAAACGTTTCGGAATGTTAAAATTTCTTCTTCAGTGCTGAAAAACAAAAAAATACAGTAAAGTTCAAAAAGTACAAAAAATAAGTAAACAAACGTCTATAAAACTTAAAAATCCGATTTCTCATTCAGCTACAGTAAAAACGATCATTCTCATTGGCTCACCTACCCATCGTTTCACCAGCAAATATACATCAGGACATACATTTAAATATAGGAACCTGACAAACAGACGGGCGCAAACACACTCCACATACGTACACAGAAATGTCAGTAGGTTGACGCACTTGCCGTCAGTTTGACAGCCCTTAATTCTTTATTAAATTTTATTTCATTTTATTTAACTCAGATTTATGGGTGGATATGAATAAAGATTCTAAAATGCGAAGATCTTGATCATTGTTGGTGGTACATAGAGTACAGAAATAGTTTATATCCTATTATGCCTGCAATGAGCGGTTGCGAAATCACTAGCGAGAACAAACCGACCGTAAGCAGCGAAATAAGGAAAATTTTGTAACTATTACTGAAAGAACTCGAACCTCCTCAGGGGGATGCAACTATTGCATCTATGAGCATCAGCGCTCCCAGAGGAAATTTGTGAGGTCCCGAGCTAAAGGTTCGGTGGGCCTTTCTTTTGGTGAGATGGAAGAGGTTTTTGTTTTGTTATGGACCATCTTTTTTCAGTTCACTATTCTGTTTTTCTTCAACTACCTTGAACTACCTACTTTCTTTTTCAACTTTTCCCTTGTTTCATGGACTTCTTCTGCAACTTACTATTTCCATGCACCCTGTGCATAGATGCCGTGTTTCCTCAACTTCAAACTAAATGGGGCTTTCCTCTCTTTGGAATGCTTTTGTTACGGTTAGGGAGCCTCAAACTAACATATAATTCTAAAGTAAAAGGACAAAACTAAAATGAAAACGGAACCTGCCTCCTAGAATGGAATTGACGTGGATGAGCTAGAGTGGATGAACTTTTAGAACTAATTAACCTAAACCATCCATTAGTTATCGGACAAAAAAAAACAAGCTGTAACACAGCTCTAATTTTTCTATGCCTCACTACACCCTTCTCTACGCTCTTACCTATGGGCACTTTTATTTCATATATCACGGAGGAGTTGGACCGCTCGTCCATGAATCTATCCCTTTTTAGAAAGTTACCATTATCTCAACGATCCACGTCATCGCAGCCACTGTCCAACTCACTCGACCGATAACGTCTGTTTCGTTATACACCTCGAGAGACCACATCATAACTCTGGAAATGTTAAACGAAGTATCAACCCAACTACCCCCGCCAATCATTTGATGGGGAACTTCAACAGCTACAGCGCAATTTGGGGATGTGGAACCGCAGACGCCCGTGCTCAACAAATAGAAGAATGCATAAACCAACATGTTAGGGGTACCGGTAAGTTCTGTCCTTTTTCCTTTATAACAAATTTGTACGGCATAAGAATAAGTTTAGAAAGCTATTTTTAAGGTCAGATATTCAGTTAAACTTCGCATTTTATTTAATCTACTCCAGTTGATATTTTAAACACATCAATAGAAGACAAAGACAAAAGTTTCAAAGAGAATCATATACGTCATTGTATGTTGTATAAATTCCACAGGGGTAGCAATTCAACAACAGCCAGGAAAAACGTAAATGCTGTCTATCCAGAAGGTGTGAGTGTTAGAGACTGCTGCAGATGGTTTTTGAAATTTAAAGAAGGCAATTTTGATCTTACTGATGAGTCTCGAACGGGGAGACCCTGTTATTTGGATGATTAACTTTTGCAAGCTGTAATGAAAGAAAATTCTCGACGAACGATCAGAACGCTGTCCCAAAGACTTCATGTGCGTTGGTCTACTGTTCAGGAGCGTCTGAAGAAGATTGGACAGGTCTAAGAGGGTGCCTGGGTTCCTCATGAACTCTCTTCAACAAAACAATGAGGACAACAATCGAAATTGCTTTCTTTAAATTTCCAAAACCATCTGCAGCAGTTTATAACACTCACACCTTCTGGATAGACAGCGTTCATGTTTTTCACTGCTGTTGTTGGATTGCTACCTTCGTAGAATTCATCATTACAATGATGAATATGATTCACTTTGAAACTTTTTTCTTCCATGGGCTATGAATGTGTTTAAAAAATCAATTGGAGTAGATTCAAACAAATGTGAAGTTGAACTGAATATCTGACTTCTGAACTGACCTTGAAAACAGCTGTTTGGTTTTAAAGTTTGGTTGAAAAAAGAGAACATAACTTTTTGGTATCCCTAATAATTTGACCTCGCTCAACACAGGAGCGCCAACACGAATCTCGTTTAACTCCGAATCCGCCATTGATCTCACCTTGACCTTTTCTCGCTTAAATGCTAACCTATCATGAACCACCTGTGAATCTCCGGAAAAAAGCAACCACAGCCCCATCATACTACGGTTAATAAACATACAAATAAGGAACATTAAAAAAGCAAACTAGGCTTTCTTTGAAGCCCACCAATCACCATATATGGGAAGAACTCGAGGTTTCTTACGAGTCGACCTGGATCGAAGCACTCTAAGCTTACATCAGCACCTTTACAGCTTTTACAAAAGAATGTATTCCTACCATCGGCCTCACGAAATTCTTCCTGGAACCCTGCTGGAGCACATGACTTACCGTAAAATGCAGCAACCGAGAGCGTCTCTATAAAAAAAATAAGGCAAACAAAATCTGATCAGAAAGCCACGTTGGAAGGGAGTTAGAGCCATCCATAAAAACCTTTTGCGAGAAGAGAAACAGAAGGCATGGACAGCATTCGGCAGCACCTTCACGAAGGGCTCACCAATCGTGTATATTTATGAAAACAGGAAAATCAAAGGCAAATGGTAACATCTCTCAATCCTGCGGGAGAATAATAAAACACATCCATCAGTTCTTGACATAGCGAACAAACTAGCGGAAACCTTTAGCCACATCAGCAGTGCGTGCGACAAACTACACGAAAGAATTTTCACTCCTGGCTAAACTCCAGGAGTGCATCAACCTATTAAGTAGCGCTCCGGACGCGAGCCAACGATTTTTCCATTCCGATGGATAAATCGAACCCCGTGGATTTTAATCCTTACCAAGCCTTCATTTATTAACGACCCTGTATATCGAAAACCAAAATTTCGAATTTGTCGACAAAATTGGGCTTTCCTGGGATTTTTTTTTTAATTTTTCCAATTTTTTCCTGGGCTTTCCTGGGAAATGATGTCAATCGAAATGCTGACTTAAATCATGAGGCATAATAAGTTTTTAAGAAAATAATTGAATCAACTTGATAAAATGATTTGGTTAAATGCATCTTGTTGCCTTATGATTTAATTCAGTGTTTTCATCAATATCATGGAGGTTTATTATTGATACAATAACGGTATTCTTGAAAACTAATAATTTTTTTTTGTCCTGGGCAGTGTGATTCATGAAACATTTCGGCAAGTGTTTTTTTTTTATTAAATTACTAGTGTACACGATCCGTCGAGAATGACGGGATTTGATAGTTTCCTTAAATACGGTAAGTCTCAAGGTATGGACGACAAACAAGTATACCCACCCTAATAGTACCCGCGATTAAAGTATTCTTGTACTTGTGCACTGGTGAAACTCGTATCACAGATACTGCCATTAAGGCAAGCCATGGCTGGTTTGATAATTTTAAGAGAACTGGCATCCATTCAGTGGTGAGGTATAGCGATGCTGCGAGTGCGGACGTGAAAGCAGCCGATACGTACATCCAAGATTTTGCTGCGCTTGTTGCGAGGGAAGGCTAAACCCCGGAACAGGTGTTTAACTGCGATGAAACGGGCCTATTTTGGAAGAAAATTCCACGGAGGACTTACATCACAGCAGATGGTTTACAATGATTTGGGGATTTTTCATAGGTCAGGAACGGATTAAATCGAATTCAGTTATTTTAAATGGGAGATATTCGTTTGAGATACGAGCTGATTGACTTACGAGCTCGGTTCTGGAACGAATTAAACTCGTATCTCGAGGTACCACTGTGTATATATATATATATATATATATATATTTCTTATTTTCATTTCAAATACGTATATATATATATACGTATTGGAAATGAAAATAAGAAAAATATTAACAACCACAAAAAACAATCTTGCACGTAAATTGTCAAAGGTGTTCTCAACCCACAATGAAAATGCATCGTCCATGAAATTGTGTTGTCTCGTATAATTATCATTATGTGTATCGTCAAATGTAGATTAAGCAAGATTAGGATTACATAGCCCTCAATCAATTCTTTTCGACTAGTGACACGAGTATTAAACTACTCATGTGTGTGTATCACCTAAGTGTATTAACTTTAAGATGTTTTAAAAACCAATGATGGTACTTTTGTACCATCTCTATTGGAAATAAAATGTTTTTCTTTCTTTCTTGTGGTACATCTAGAATGACAGTCAAACTCAGTGTAATCGTAAGAAATAACCTGAAGAAAAAATAAGAGGAAAACATTTCAAAAAACGTAAAAATGAAATGTTTTTTTTAATTTTATGACAAAAATTTTGAAAAAACTCAAATTACAGTCGAGGAACAACATAAACAAAAAACCTCGGGTTTCATATTCTCTCGGTATGCTCTGCAGCATCATACGGACATGGGTACATGGGATAAAATGGAGATACGGTGTAAGCCAGATTTCACTAATCAGTAGCAAATATAAAATTTTGGCAGAAACGCGAAAAAAACATATACTCAAAATAAAAATAGTTTCTTCAACAATCGGACTGAAAGCTAATTTTTCCTCGATTCATATGCTCAAATTTCACTTTATTTCATTTGTCTAATTGTATTTGGCATTTTTCCTATTCACAGAAACGTTCTCTGGGGTAGTGATAGTGATTTTTGGAATAATTTCGCAAGAGCAATAAATTCAATTAACCAGATTATTTTCAAGTTGAAAATAGAGATAGAAACATGTTTATGTATTTATGTAAATATACATATACCTACATACGTGTGCACAGATACATCCATACCTCGGGTTTCTCATCCTATCGGTACTCTCTTCAGCATTAGACGGACATTTCTACAAATACACCTGTGCTCTCCGTGGTACAGTGTTTAAGGGATCGGGCTCGTATGTTGGAGTCGCGGGTTCGTATCCCGGCGCTGGCGCGGAGATTTTCCCCGTTGGGTATAAGGGAAGGCTCAAGCACAATACCTCACTCAACCCAGGTGTCGGAAATGGGTACCAGCTTTACGGGGGAACCGTCATGGTGTCCTATATATAGTGTTAGTTATAAGACATTTGAAAAACCAATGCTAAGATCATATGTATCAGGCTTGATTGGAAATAAAGCATCCCAAAGATGCCGATGTTAACATGGGTACATGGACCGGCAGGCCGCAGCGGAGACATTTCATTATTATCATAAAGCATTCACTTAAAAACCGTACATTTTTTGTATGATCTCCATTTATATTTAAATTTAAAGATCACACAAAAATGTACGGTTTTACGTGAATGCTTTACGTTAATAAAGAGATGACGAGTTAGGGAATGTTACAAGTTGAGAATGACCAGAAAAAAGACCAGAAAAGAGCATACAATTGAGGATACGACACTGAGGTTAATTATTACTGTTTTCGTTTTCCTACGACTTATTTCAATCATTGTCAAATTGACGACGTTTTTCTGTAATAAGAAAGAAAAAAGAAAAAAAGAAAAACGGTTTATTTCCAATAGAGATGGTACAAAAGTACCATCATTGGTTTTTAAAATATCTTAAAATTAATACACTTAGATGATACACACACACGAGTATTGAAAAACTCGTGTCACTAGTCAAAAGAAATGATTGAGGGCAATGAACTCCTAATCTAGCTTAATCTACATTTGATAATACATGTAATGATAGTTGTAAGAGATAACACAATTTCATGGACGATGCATTTTCATTGTGGGGTGAAAACACTTTTGACAGTTTACATGTACATGACATAAAACTTCGCAATTCTTGACGCCAGGAAATAATATATGAAATCGCTTGTTTCGGTCAATGTTCACAAGTGTCATTTTAAGGAAGCATGAAAAAAAAGAAAAATATATATATATATATATAAATATTCATCCATATACACACATATGTACACATACGTATGCATGTGTGTATATATCCATACACACACTCACACACACACACATACACACACACACACATATATACATATGTGTACATATAAGCATGAGGACCAAGAAGATTATAGGTTTTGTATTTCTGATTCAACAATTTTAACATAACGGTCATTAGTTAACAAGCATTTTATTTGAATATAAATGGATGATCACACAACAAATGTATAGTTTTTACATGAATGCTTTACAATACTAAAGATATGACGAGTTAGGTAATGTTACAAGTTGAGAGTGCACAGAAAAAAGACCATTATCTCTAGTAAAATGCTAGTTGTCAGTCTAGTACACACATATGTGCACGTATACATGTAAATATTTACACATACACATGCACACATATACCCACGCACATACTTACACCTAACTCGTAAGCATACACAAATGCATTTCTATGCATCGAGGCAATACATACGCATTCTACAGAGTGTCATACGCTTAGCGTGGACACGTACACATTTACACAAGTAAGCATGTGCGCAAATAACAGCGTAAACCAGTCAGTATAAACCAGAATTCCAATCGAGGGAAACGGAGAAAATATCTTTTATTATAGCATGAATTTTATAAAATTTCGTACTAAAAATAGTGGCACAAAACAGTCTACTTAAGTCAGAAACATGAAAACGATTGTGGGACGTGAATAAGAAAGAAAACATTAATGTCCTATAAAGGTTTCATATTAGAAAAAAAATCACACTATCTTTGAAATATGGCGCAAATTGTCGGCAATTGATAAACAAACATAGGTATCACATTATTATAATCATATAACTATAAGCCGAATAAGTATATTACTGCAGTATAAATGGATGATCACACAACGAATTTATTTTTTTACATGGATGCTTTACAATTTCATATTAGAAAAAATACATTATCTTTGTAATATGGTGCAGAATGTCTGTAATTGATCAACACACACACACACATAGGTACCATGACGGTCTAGTTTGATGCTTGCACAGAAACGGAGAGGAATGACATAAAATGCACCTTCGACTGGTTCATCTACTCTAGTGCACACAGTTGTACGTGCACATATACACACCCATATGCGCACATACACCTATATCCGTACACACATATACAAGTAAGCATGTCCGCAAATGACAACGTATAGGCGGTCAAATCATAATACCTACGCATACTTCAAAACTGTTGTTTGATGTCTTGAATTATAAAACAATGAGCGAGGGAGATTGTTCAGCAATGGAGATACCAGGTAAATGAGATTCGTCAGTACTCATTCAGTATGTTCTGTAACTTAGGATTATTATTGAGACACAAGATGACGAGTTATTTTGGCTTTAAATTCTCTCGGTCTTTGAGGGACTTTAATACTCAGGGGAAGTTTGTTCCACAGTAAGGCGCCTGATATGGACAGAGCCTTCTGCCCTAAGTGAGATGAACGATAGTTGACTAAGACATTATTGTTTCTGTTCGGTTTTTGATTGGTTACAGTGGGTGGATGGAAACGCACTATTTCAGCATTGCTCTGAGGAAGACATAACGAGGAGAATACGTATTGGGCCTTCTGCATGAGGAGCCTTTCTTGGATAGGGATCCAGCCGAGTTTATTGAGGAGAGGGGTTACGTGATCACTTCTTTTGAAATTACCGTTGCATACCACCTTGGCTGCAAAATTCATGCATTTTTGTAAGTCCCTTTGA
This sequence comes from Morinoia aosen, assembly GCA_030386875.1. NCBI lineage: Eukaryota > Metazoa > Arthropoda > Malacostraca > Amphipoda > Talitridae > Morinoia > Morinoia aosen. The sequence goes on along the minus strand of CM059575.1, from coordinate 16,090,445 downwards.
AGGTATTGAGGTAAGTCTCCCCATACTAGGCTGCAGTAGTCAATGCGCGATAACACAAGGGATTGAATGGCTAATAATCTGGATCTAATCTAACTTGCGAAAAATTTCAGCAACAATGAAAAACTCCAAGTCGCATGCACCATGGCATTTCATGAGTCCCTAGTGGCAATTACATACTGTAATACTTCATTGTAGTGCACAAATACAGCATTTAATAATAAATTTCTCACCTCATAAATTCCTTCTTGAAGTATTACACTTCACCCACTCAAAAACTGGACCTTTGTCTACACTTCAAGGTTAATTTTATTCTCGATTTCCGACTGTAGTCCTGAACAATGCTGCTAAAAGATAGCTATACTGATCTTCACTTCGTATTTCCTAAAGTCATTACATGAGAAATTTTCCGACGTGGATATTTCCCTTTATTATCCACGGTAACAAAATCAAAACATATATTAGGGCCATTTATGGAAATATAGAAGCACGAAACCCAAAATTTTGTGTGTTTGGTATAAATCGTCATTCATGCAAATATTCTATCATTAGTCTCAGTGTCATCCTTACCCACAGCAACATCTTTTGAAATAAAATGCTTTAATTTTTCCCTGTTCTACTTAAGTTTATGTAGAACTCGACCCGCGCCGTTGTATAGGCCTTAGTTGATATTTGATTTCACCCAGTGCTTACGAATTTTTTCAAAGCTAGAATACGCTTTCAGTCTTTCTTTCTATTTTTTTGCTAAATCTGAGTATTTGTTTTTTGCTCATGGGTATTATCTCAAAATAAGCTTGTGTGTTACCTTGCATTTCTTATTCTTTTATTTATATGTTCAACCATTGAAATGCCTATTCGTCCACTTCGGTTGGTGTTGTTCAAATCCTAATAGTATGTTCATTGATATTTATGTTAAACTATTTCGTTGTAAATTATATAATTTTTTCAGATTTGTGAGGTATGTCTTTTTTTTACTTTTTCTCCGGCGAAACAGGTCATTTGTGCGTTGATGTATTTTCCCACAGGACAATTTCCGCGGTAAGTTTGTTGTACAGGCTAATGTATTATTTTTGAGGTTATGTCATTCTGAATGTGTTTGTTTCGACGTCTCAACAAATTCTTTCAGAATGCTTCAGTGTTCTATAATTTTTTTAAAATTTTATTGCAGGTCAACAAACTTCTACTGTGCGCTCACTTTGTAAGCAACACTGTCAATACGAGTATTTACGGGCTTATTCCATTTATTCTTTTTCAACTGGTAGCTGTAGGTTAGAAATAGTTGTTCTTGTATTTTTGTAACTGATGAATTACATGATGAAATTATACTGATATCCTGATTCGCTTCAAGAATGTATTCTCAGAAATGAAACTTATGCTCTTCCGCTATGATTTTGTTCAGAAAATTTACATGGTCATCGTTTTATACCTCACGGTCTAGTTCGATGTGTTTCCGGCCTTGACATTTGGCATTGAATTTTTAAACAAATACAAATGAAATGGCCTGTTGATTGAATATAACGTTGAGGATATTATCATTTCATTTTTCAGAACAGAGTAAAGTTAGACGTTCTGACCACGCGCGAGCGCGAAAGGGTTACCTTAATTTCGCATTAAATTTGACAACAAATGCAACTGAAATAGTCTATTGATTGAAAGTAACGTTAAGAATATTATTATTTCGTCTCTGAGAACACAGGAAAGTTTGATGTTCTGACGACGCGCGAGCGCGTAAGAGTCAACTTGAGTCTTTCGACGGCGCGTGAGTCGTACAGGTTCATCAAAGAATTTCTGTAATTTTCAGAAAACTTTTTTGGATGTGTTTGTAACAACTTTGTAAAAAATGTTTTGCTCTTTCGTTTGAGAGTAATTTGAAGTCAATAGGTGCATTCTTTCAAAAGTTACGAGTAGTGGACTTAGGTCTTTCGACGGCGCGTGAGTCGCACAGGTTCATCGAAGAATTTCTGTAGTCTTCAGAAAACTTTTTTGGATGTGTTTATTACACATTTGTAGAGAATGTTTTGCTCTTTCGTTTGAGAGTTATTTGAAGGCAATTGGTGCATTCTTTCAAAAGTTAAGATTGGAAAACTTAAGCCTAAAGTCGCGCGAGGTGGGCTCAAGAAATTCTCAAGAAATTCCTGTACTTCTCGCAAAGTGCTTCTTGAAATGTCTCCGCTGCGGCATGCCGGTGGTACATGGGATAAAATGGAATACTATTTTGTCTGGATATCACTTCTGAGTGGCAAATATTTCCGAAATTTGGCACGTAAAGGTAGATTTAACAGTTGTCCTGAGTAATAATTTTAATTTCTGAAATTTAGAATTATTTCTGATTTGAAAGTTCAGTGCTAGTGTGCGCTGAACGCACAGAAAAATTAAGAAAATTTAAAAATGCTGAAATTCTAGATTCCCTCCTCCCCACAGCTTAGCCGAAATCGGTTGAAACACCTTTGTGAATAATTTCAAAATAGTGAGGCAACGTTAGCCGAAAATTAATGAACTAAAAGCATAGCACAACCCCCATATCTGTAAACCTGTACAACTGATGTACACACAAAAATGTATTTCAGAGGTTTGTTTATCACACGGATGCTAAATATAAAATAGGTACACAGAAATAGAAAATCAAGAAAATGAAGATGAGAAAGTATGAGAGAATACTACAAATAATTGAGGAGAAAAAATGACATTTATTCCGCTGTATTGAGTTGACGGTTGCGTTGCTCATAATAGTCTACAGAAATAATTAAAATCAATATTAGAATTACTTAGAGAACATTAAGAAGAAATAATTTCCAATTTCCTACCAGAAATTTCAGGTAAGTGGGGAATTCACACCGAAAGTGTTGCAGGCCTTATGATAGAGATGCAATATGACGTGACACATTTACTTTAAATTCTATTACCGTTTTAGAGTTTTTGATGTGCTGGGGAAGCTTGTTCCACAAAAGAGCTCCAGAAACTGAGAGAGCTTTTTGTCCCACGTTAGATGAACGATAACTGACCAAGACATCATTCCTCCGATTTAGTTTTTTGTTTGGGACATTGGATGGACACATCTGCATTGCTCTGAGGGAGGTACAGAGATGAGAACACTCGTCGAGCTTTTTGGATCATGAATCTATTCGGTATTGGGCTACAGTCGTGTTTTCTTAAAAGAGGGGTGGCATGATCGTGTCTCTTGAAATTTCTTTTGCATACCACTTTGGCTGCAAAGTTAATACATTTTTGCAACTCTTTTTGACGATATTTAGGTAAATCTCCCCACACTAGACAGCAGTAGTCCAGACGCGATAAAACTAAAGAGTGAATCACATTAAACCTGGATTTTTCGTCAAGTGTGTTCTTAATGCGATGAAAGACATTAAGGTTCCGTTGATTTTGTTGCACACTGTTTCTACGTGTGAATTGAAAGTCATATTTTTGTCAAACCAAACACCAAGATTTTTTACCTTGTCTACTGGTTCAATTTTATCGTCTCCAAATGTTAGCGAATGGTTATAAATTTCTGTTCGTATTCTGTGATCCAAAAAGAATGCACTGCGTTTTACTCGCGATAAGTTTCAGACCATTGTGGTCATACCACAATTTCAGATTTCTTAGAAGGTTGTCAGCGTTGCTTTGTGTTTTTTCCAAATCCGCTGTCGAACCTGTCATGGCAATTTGTACGTCATCAGCATACATTGAAATTTTTGTGTTTGCCGGCATAGGGGAGAAATCATTGATGAAAATTGAAAATAGGAGCGAGCCGATGATTGAACCTTGAGCAACGCCACAATTATTTTCTGTGAATGGTGACATTTTGTTATTCAAGCACACTGCATGAGAGCGGTTAAGTTGGTAGCTTTCAAACCACTGAGTGTCAATTCTAAGGTTTGAATTTTTTTGTAGAAGTTTTTTATGCTCAACACTATCGAAAGCTTTGGAGAGATCAAGCAATAGCAGGAGAGGTAATTTTTTTTGGTCCATATCATTGTAATTTTTTCCTGTTATGTTAATCATGGCGTCTTGAGTACTAGTATTTCTTCTGAAAGCATATTGATTGCGGTGAAGTAGGTGTGACTCGTCTAAGTAAGACGAGAGCTGGTTTGTTATTACTTTTTCCAGTATTTTAGACATAACAGGCAGGAGACTGATTGGTCTGTAGTTTGACGATATATCGATATCACCAGATTTCTGCAATGGCTTAATAATGGATAGTTTCCATTGATCGAGAAACTTGTTTGTAGCTATAGATGTATTTATGATCAAACAAATCAGAGGTGCTGTGACGGGGAAGCTGTCCTTTATATATTGGAGGCTAATGCCATCATGTCCTGTCGCTTCAGTATTTTTAGTGAGTATACGATTTTTCGTATCTCTGTAACTATATCTGGCTTTGGTCTCCATTTGTTTCTAGTATTTAGGGATGAAACATCGCTCAGATTTGCACTTGTAGATGTATCTGAAACTGTCTTAGACACTTCATTGAAAACATCTTCGCCAACTTTTGAGAAGAAAGTGCTAAAGTCATTCGCTGTTTTTGATGGGTTGTCAAAAGTGTTTCTGCAATCTGATTTTTTATACTGAGCAGCTTCTCTGATGATTTCCCAAGTTCTTTTTGGGTTTTGTTTTGCCGTCAACAGTTCATCGTGGAAGTAGTCTCGTTTTGCTTCCTTAACTTTTTTTCGAAGGATTTCCTCATGACCTTTACACAGCTCTCTAAGCGTACTATCTGATTTGTTCAGTTTGTACTCAAGCTGCAAATTCTTTTTAGTTTTGCTCAACTCTTTTATTTCGTCTGTTATCCATTTAGAAATATTTGGCTTAACTTTCTTCGCAGTGAAAGGTGCGCATTAGTTAAGGGCTGATACGAAATTTTCATTAAAAAGCGAAACTTGTAGATTGACATCTTCGGCGTTTTCCATGCCTTGAAATTCACTCCATCTGTCTAATAGCTTTTCTTGAAATATTTCGGAGGAGTAGTGGTTTTTCATGCGATATGTAATGTAACTAGATTTCTGTTTCTCTTTAGCAATATTGATACGGCATTCTACCGAATGGTGATCAGAAAAGGACGGCAAGATCTCTGTGCTGAGTACTGCTCGGGGATCGATTGTAAATGTTAAAAAAACTGAACTGGTGTATGTGCCGCATGCAACGATAGTGTTCAATAGGACTCACAAAAATAGTGAAATGTAAACGGAAAAGCGATGGATAACGTAAAAATGGTTTCAAGCAACGTCCTGATGCGATAAACTAGACTTTCAAACACACTAGATTAATTATGTTAGAATGAAGCGACACGGGAGCAGTAAAAATGCGTAAACTCAAAGGAATGCATAAGCAACAAAATTAAAACGCGTTATTGATAGCAATAAGCTGGGCCAAAGCAACTAAGATAAATAGAGAGTATTACTGTGAAGGCACTAAAAGCGGATTATAATGTATTGAGGGAAAGAACCCATCGCAATGGATAACTAAGTCTTACACTGTAATAACAACAACTAGATCATAAAAACAAGTAAAATACATGATATCAATAAAAAGGTCGCAATAATCGTACACTGCGTATAAATTCATAGCAACTAAAAAAATAAAATGCAGTTAAGAAAACAGTAAAAATAAACACAATGTGAAAACAAGAGACGTAAATGTTACTTCAATATTGTTAAAAATTATCAAGTATACGCGTAGGAATGAGGCACAAAGACTGGTATTAATATCACTTATAAATTGAGCTTTTCACAAGATACGGGGAACAAAAGATGAAAATGAAAATTGTACTGACACAAAAGCACGATGCAATTGTTTTAAGAAAATAATGACAGTATTAATGAGACAATTAGTCTTTTTTCTGCTAATTTCAAGCGAATGCATGCTATTAGTTCATTACCTTGCGTTAATTTAACTATTACCTTAATTTAACAGATCTTTGTTACAGCACCTGAAAAGAGTATATTTTTAGTAGTACTTGTTATTTTACACACACTAAATCGGGCGCCATCCATCATAACATAATTTTAAAATTACGTTTGCGTTTATTTTGCGTTATTTTACATGTATTGCTTTCTATTCAATTATCTTCCCCAATGATTTTCTTACCTGATTTAATGAACAAATGATTGAGAAATAAGCTTCACGAATATGCAGTTAGAATTCACTAAACAAAATATTGATTACAGTCATTGACCTAACATGGGTGAAGGATAAAATATGACAGCTCCCTGGTTCAATAATAAAGTCTCTGTTGAAGCGTAAAACGCAGTGCTTCATTTAGGATTTCATTAGAAGTTTCGAAAATAATAGGGTCACAAATGTTAACGGCTGGTGACAAAGGCAGCAGAGCTTCTGTAAATATGCGAAGAAACTTTTACTGCTCGTGCTGCTTGTCTTCTACAGCGCTGACGTCAACGCAGAATTCGAGTCAGGGCGCATGGCATGTGACGCAACCTATCCTCGAAAACATCCTTTTACATACAAACGGGACTCCCCTGTTTGGACAATTAAGGCGCACGGAGACGCAATTACTCGAAAGCAAATAGACAATCTCGCTGAACTACGCAGCGGAGCCTGCATCGCTCACACACTGAAGTTCAAGATCTCGTTGTGTGAGGTGCATGTCTTCGATATTCGCTCGGCCTTTGGCAAATGAACCGGTTCTTGTATTAACAGTTAGTAGCTTCTGTGTAAAAATATTATCGTAGATGATAGTATTGACACGACTGCTACGAGAAAAAATGCTTTATTAATTTATAGTATATCTCTAAAACACGAATTTTCCAGTAGCAATCAAGTTGATGCTCATAGAAAGCACGCATCATGGAACCCTGCTCAGAACATCATGTCTGTTCACGATGTACAGAACCAAGAGAAAAAGAAAATAACGAAAAACATGCAGTTAACCTCCAAAATGATTTTAAAAGAAATACAACATATTAGAAGTATAAAATATTAGACTCAATTTTAGGATCCTTTAAATTTAATTGGTGATAATACAACGGTAAGTATTCTATCTATGATAGTGGTCGGATCAACTGAGAGAAAAATGGGTGAAACGTGTCATCTCAGTTTACAATAAGTTATAAAAATATGTGAAAAGACCTATGAAGCTCAACTGACTGACGAAAAGAAAAACGTTGAAATAGAATCATTTTGCATGAAATTGCTCTCTGGTGGATGCATGGGCAGTGAGCAATGTTATCGAGAGTATGATGCGTGGAAATGAATAATATTTCCTGTAAAACAAAATGTTTACTGTTCAGTTATGAGATCCTATGAACGGAGTGTGCCTAACCTAAATGAATAGGCTTACCATGTGGCCAATGTAGGTACATCATTCAGAAGTCGTGAGTCAATTTACTATTCTATTTATTGAATACCTGCACTATTTCTGATATATAATTTGAAATTCGCTGGTCGCAAAGCGTTTACTGAGCGTAGTCGGCACGATTTTAAATTACTTTCTAAAGAAATGAAAACTTAATTCCGCTTCATGAAAATTGACGACTGTAGCCTTTCGTGCTGAAGAAAGAGGTCTCAAACTGAAAACTCAATAATGAACTGTAGCTGCTTTTCCCTGATGGAAACGACGAAAAATCAAAGTTTAAATCAAAGTACATAAAATGCATTAGAATTCTCTTTGGATCATTATTCTTGAAAATCTACAGACATTGTTGCATGAGTTTAAACAAAAATATTGTGACAGAATGTCATTTGTTTAATATTACATCTCACTTTGGAAGAGAAGAAGTAGGTTTCTCAAGACAAAAGAAACTCAGTTATTTGTTTTCGTTACATTTTGACAAAGAATGACAATTGGTGTTAAGGGCATCACATGGTGCCCGTTGTTGTCGACGGGAAAACGATTTTCAGATTATTGCAAACGGTAGAGTTTCTTCACTCAGAAAATGAGTTTGTTTGCTCGAGTATTTTCTATCTTTAAGACAGAAAACTCTATCTATTTTCTATTATCAGCTGTGAGTGTTGTCATGATTTTGAAAAATATATATGCTGAAGGATACACTGCAATTAACAACGGAGAGGAAGATTGCAACAAAAATCTAATAAAACTTCACAATAAATGTACTTTACAAGCCTAATACGCCATTTTTGCAGGAATTTTATTTAGAAAAAAGAATCGACAATATTAATGAAGAAAACACCTTTAGATAAGTAAAATACTAACTTTGCACAAACTTATAGCACGTACACCGGTGGCAGTTTTGAACTCAAGGGCAACCGTTTAATTTTACATCCAAGTAATAGAAGCTAGTTGTACAAAAATTACACAGCGCCTCGACATAGCGCCTCGACTTTGGACATATTGCGCCGAATTCACAGAAGCAAGCATATCCCATTTCACGTAATTACACAGCGCACACTTATTTAATCGAAGCATAGTCTCTAACTCAAATTTACGGTTTTCCCAGACTCAAAAAGATTTGCCGGTTTTTGGCATATTTCTGCATTGAAATACTAAAACTAAATGTGTTTTATTGCAGGCGGGGTCAAAATCCCTTTCCTTGGATGCACAGGGTGAGATACCTATTTATTCAATATTTTTTCAAACTTGTGAACAGTCATTTTAAAAAAACCGTAAGCCGAAGTCTTGGTCATCTAAATGTAATACTTTTTAAAACACTCAATATATTTTGTCATTTAAGGATATACACGCTTTTATTGCTCGTTACTTACTCAGAGACCTATACTACCCAACGAAATGTTGAAAAAAACACCTGTAACCACAGTCAACATTACGGGGGCAGTTGTAAACGATCTCACCCGTGCTTACGTCGACTTCTGCAGACGTCGACCAGATGCCTACATCTGTTTGTGAAGTGACTTTTGACTTTAAAGAATGGTGGGTGCGTGTGCGTACATATTTAGGTTATATTCAGTTAATTATTGTATGCGAACCAGGATTGGCATTGTCGCCTCAGAATAATGCATGCAAATACAAATGCTGACTCAGTTACTCCATTTTGAAATTGGTCAAATTGTTTAGGCAAATCTATGAAATCAATCCATGCTGACTGGTAAAATTCAAGCGTTCGCGTGATGGTACACGAGGACTTCGAGGCTGACTTTTGTAGCATACAAGCCTCACAACTCCCTCATCACGGCGCAGGTTAGGATATGTTTAGCTGGACATCTGTGAGCTTTTTATGTTGCCTGAAGTCTTCCATATTCAACTTGTTATAACGTAAAAATATTATTATCAAATTGATTCAGTACTTTTGTTAACTGAAAGAATCCTTCATATCACGTCAAATACGCATACAAACCAAAAACTAAAACTGACTCAAACTAAAAAAAAACAGAGACAGAAACTGAGTTAGGAGTTCATAAATCGATACTGTTACCACCTCTCAGTTGTAGAGGAAAATTTCGCAGGATAAGAGAAATGGAAATAAATATTCCTTTCTCTATAGGAACCGAATTTAATTTATTTAACTCAATCTCAGATTTCAATAATACTTTAAGGTAGGGAAGTACTATTGTTTCTAATTAACTTTCATGGCATGACGACTTAAAAGCAAATGAAATAGCTTAGCAAAGTTTTGATTATATTCTAGCTTATATTGGTAGAGGTTAACTAAGTTACACTTTGTAAGTCATGTATAGTCTTAGAAAATGAAAAACTCATGTTAGAAACTGATACATAATGGATTTTCTTATCACACCTCATGAGATATTCCCTTTAGACAACCCTTAAATACATGAGAGTCAAATGAGCAAATTATAGGTAATACAATAGAAATTCTCTTCCAAGAGCTTAAAGAGTTGATGCGTTCGGGGTCAGGTGTTATTGCTACGAGAGTTAATGGCTGGTGTGGGCCAACCAGCGTGCGCTAAAAAATAGATAATTTTGAAATGACAAATGCTTTTTTGACTTAACTGGCCTTACGAGGTAAACTTCTGAGTGTACAAATATTTGCCTCGCGTGCGAGGGACGCAAGCACGGCAGCATTGAAGCATCGCAAACATTGTCGCATTTTGCAGCCAAATGGTAAGCGGCTCAAGGCACAATCAAATGATTGAATATTGATCCTAGGGGTTGCAGTTAAAAGGAAAAACTATGGAAAAAATTAACTTCTACAAGTATATATACTAACAGGTAAGCCTTTCACGCATTTATTTCGGGAGATACTCGTAAATTACCGTTAGCGAACATTAGTTTCATCTTTTCTATGTAATGTTACAAAACATAGTTAAAGGTTATGATTGAAGAGGTTTTTTTAGAAGAAGTAAGCTTCTGGGGTTAAAACTTTGAAACTCAACTACCTCATTTATACACTTCACAAATTCTTCGAGTATCTCTCCATCTATCGAGGAGTTAATAACTAACAGCAATTACTAGATTTGTACGATACTAGATTTTCATGATGCAGGTTTTGGGTAGTGTATAGATTCGTCTGGGTTCGTTACGTAATATACTATATTGGAACGCAATTTCGATCATATTATAGAATGGTTATTGAGGGTATGAAACGATTCGAATGTGTGAAAAAATTTGAAACAATTAAGAGGTTACAACTTTTACCTGTAACCTCGAAGTATTTAGAGATTGGTAGCAGTCTGAATTGAAACGTTTCTGCATGACGGATGACGATATGAGAAGTAATCATGTTTGTACAGTATGGCAAATTTATGAAATCTATCCATGCTGACAGGCCAAATTCAAGCTCTCGTGAGATAGTACACGAGGACTTCGACGCTGAATTCTATATAAAATACAAGCCTCACAGCTCCCTCATCACTGGAGAGGCTGTATTAGGCTGTATTAACTTATTCTGCAATGTGTTCATTTGATGTAAGATCACAGCACGTTCACAAAATTTTATCGGAAGCGTTCCGCTGAATGGCGACTCTCAATGACATTCTAGTCCAAGTATAGGAAAAACTTAAATATTGACTATTGCCAGACGGCCGACACAACAACACTGAGTCTCGAAATAGAGTCCCACAATGGTGCCTGTCGCTGCCGAGAGAAGTCTTTTGTTTTGGCGTCTTCGTTCGGACCTATGAAGGTCGTTATCAATGAAATTTAGCAAACCATTTTTGGTGTATAATTAGATCTTAGCCATGACAGAAAAAATAAAAATTTCGCGTTGACCCGAGAAACTGTACTTCATGGAAATCAAGACGCCGGTTAAATTTGTTACACATCTTCAGCGTTTAATAATCTCTAAAATGCAACTAAGCTCGTGCGTGATTATGAACATGATTCACAAATTTTTCTCAAAGAAGGCATATTATGAGCAATAGGTTTGGGTTGGTCAGGTTTGTGTATTCTAAGCTGTGGGGGACTGGCTCCCTCAGCGGAGGTACTGTTAAATTGCCTCAAATTAAACTTTTGCTTGATTTTGATTGTTGAAAATATTTATTAAGATCATTCCTTATTTGCTGCCGATTTTCATTAGTGATAAAGGTCCCTTTTACTCGTTATCCCTTATGACTGGCGTATTGAGAAAACGATAGCTGATTTTGACCTACCTTTACTACCGCTTCTCATCATGAATATTCGTGAGAAGAATGTACGGAATTTTTTTCAAAAGACTCTACTTCCTTGTGTAGAATTTGTTGAGTGAAATCAATAAAAAAATTGCGATTTCTGTTAGCCACCAGTACACAGGTTTCAATTTTCACTCTGGAAATGGGAGCATAGAATTATTACTATGTCGGAGCTTATCAGTTCATTTCCTGCAATGGCAGCTGTAAAAGTTCATGAAGTAAAGATTAAGTGTGAAATTCTTCGACACGTCGACGCAACAAATTCGTCGTTCATTTGGAAACAAATTAATGGGCAAGTTTTGATCATGATGGAAGTAATCAAGAACATCCCATAGCTTAAAAAAGAGTACTTATGAAGGGTAGCGTTTGAGAAAACACGCTTCGTGCAAACACCGCGACATTAAAGAAAAAAGAAAAAACAGTTCATTTCTAATAAAAACACGGATCATTGGTTTTTAAAATACTTCAACTTAAAGATCCGTAGTTGAAATGTCATTACTTAAAGATCCTTAGTAAAGCATATATGGGAGTCACAATACCCGTAACTTGTCAAACAAAGAAAAGAAAAACAAAGTATGAATCGGGTGCCAAAACTTTCGAGAAAAAAATTAGTCTCGGAAGCGAACATTTCGAAATTTTTCAACGACGTATCAAAATATGACGCCAGCGGCATTCTGAATGAAAACGATGCAGGATGTCACATGCAGCTAAATTTTTATCAAGCGAATAAAAGGCGGGGGCCTTCAGGATTGTGAATAATCACACAGAAGTTGAAAATATTCAGTTGTTTGTAATTTTAGTTTTAGAAAACCCTAAATAAGACAAGTGGAAATAATAAAATGGTCGAATCATTTTTTGGTTGTATTATTGGAACGAGTGCGAAGATTCTGCGCTTAATACTATGCCCATCGTACTCTGAGCGAACACGGAGACTCCTTCAGAGCTGCGTCTGAGGAAATGTATCAAATTTATCAAAACCTTAGAAATTTATCATTTGAGAGATAAAATAGTATCTCTTAAAATAGCTCATGCATATATGCATGGACAACCAGTTTAACACATTTTACAGTTGATTACTTGAGCGTTTTCTAAGCAGCAGATAATAGATAATGGTAGATTTACAAAGTGCAGAACTCACAATGTTGAATGTATTCTCAGCTTTAAAAAAGCCACATGTAGTTCACCGAGGATGGAGGAGACTTACAGTTGTAAGCGTAAGGGGAATTCCGCAGAAATGAATTTTCGTCGGAAAAAAACACTATTTTAATAATTTTAGATGATATCGCATAATTTTTTAAACAGTTATAATATGTTATAGAACCTACTTACCATCTTTGATTTTTGTTCTTTAAAATAAATGACTATGTTACTTGAGATCAAAATGTTGGACCTCCAGTGTAAAAATCTCCCTGTGCTCTTCACTGGACCACAGAAATTATACAGAGAAAGGGGCATTTCTAAATTTTACCGCTTTCTAACCTTATTCCATTGTAAGTAAGAGCAATCGGTGTTTATGAAGGAATATTGTGTTGAGAGAAAGTCGTTGCCCTCTATTCTATTGTATTTTGGATGCTTTAAGAAATTTTCTTTATCCTTAAAGTGCTGAAGGAGTAGCCAGAATGAATTTTCAATTTTGTTTCTGATTAAATGTGAGAAAAGACCATAAAAATACTGTAAAAATCAGTATCTCCCAGTATTGTGTTCGAAACAACTCGCCTCCCCTCACATTCCCATGCTCTGCTGTTGCGACAGAAGGACTGCTCACGTGGCAGTGGCTTTACTGTCTTTGGTGAGTATCGAATAAAGACAAATTCTACCATAATGTGAGTGAGATCATGAAAGTCTTTACTAAAATCATATTAGCTCGCTTCCGTAGTTCCAGTAACGGTTTATTTTAATTTCCAGTTACAGTATGTTTTAATTTTATTCCACGGACAGGGATTATACAGTATACGATATACTAATATGTATCATTATGCTCATTTCATAATGATATATGAAATCCTTAATCCATATTTATATATATTTAATAAGAAAAAAACTCAAAAATAACTTGGTGTTCATTTTTAGAGACTTTGAAGTATTTTATTTCAGTTTTAAGCCAAGTTACTTGAAATCGAACTTTTCGCATTGAGATCAGGGTCCAAAGTTGGTGTAAATTTCGTAACCCTGACCACAATGCAAAAAATTGCATTCGACACAGCTTCGTATTTAGCAAATGTGAAATGATTATTAAAATGATCATCATGAAGAAAATGTGGCATAGAACATTTCAAGTCACTTACTCTCAAGTATTTGATGTTTGGGCTATTGTTATATTAACTTATGTTCGGTCTGGTTTATTTTAGTCTCCTGTGTAGTTAAACACTAAGGTTTAAAACATTCCAATTTTGGTGACCGATGTTTGTGGAATGTTGGCTGGCTGATGTCTAATTTTTTGTTGAGATTGTGATGTACAAAAAAACTTGATGTAACTGTTGCCGAAACCAGTTCTCACTGAATGTTGTAGGTATTGTCTGTCAAAGTGTATAAATAATCATTACAGTCAGTGATAAATTGAAATTACAATTTAACTCTTGAAATTTCAGTCAACTGTAAATATGGACCTAATAATAGTGCAGTTAGAAGTCTTTTGTAAAGAATTAGTTTAACACAATTCTCGAGCTCGCAGTGCTCGACTAATCGACGCAGTTACTCTCGACTTATATTGTAAAATTCTTGTCCTGACTTACTTATCTTCATCATCGCGAGTAAAGCCAGATCATCCGTAGATTTTTTGGAAACGTTTTTCAATATTTTATGAATTAAATTGATTGAATTTAATAGGAATTTCTGTATATAAGAAACGATCTTTTTACCTGCATCTCATTTAATTAATATGAGGTTGAAGTTCTTGTATTTAGAATGAGTGCAATCTTTAGGTTGAAAATAATATTATCAAACTCCGTATGATTGCTGTATTTGCTTGTAGGGGAGCTTTAAAAGTGACAGCTTTTCCCAAAATATTTTTTGGTTAGCATCGAGTTTGTTTCTGTTTCGAGTTCAAGTAAACTTCATGAACCACATCGAATCGAAATTTGCAAAATGTCAGGAAAGTTATTGATTATTTGTCTTGATGTTCAAATATTTTCATTTCATACCTTCCGCATGGGTCATCACAACTGTTCCATTAGTAGATAACATAATTTTAATTCAAGTTGAATCTAACCCTGTAAATTTCCCCTAAAACATTCCTGAAAATACGTGAATGTGTCAATTTCTACTTTTGCAGATTATCTTCTTATTTCACTTCCTACGCGGCATCGAAGTCTTCATTGCCGCAGATTGGGGACTCAGAGGTAATAAAAGTAAATAAATGACGATAATTTTTATAGTAATTATATCATTACTGTACTCAGGCTACTTGAATATACAAATACCTGAGTTTTTACCGCAAAAATTTTAAATCTCACTAAATTTCCCTCAGAAAAAAAAGAATGATTACTAATATAGGTTTTCTTTATAAGTAATAAAAAAATGCTGAAGTTTTGTTATTATCACAATATTGTAAATTTTCTCTCCGTAACTTTACTCCATCCATCATCGACAGGACCATATGCAGCTCCAATCGCCCTCCTGGTGATGGGTACCATCGGGCTGTGCGTCACCGCCCTGGACGGCTACGGCATCATGAAGGTACCGTGAACACCGACAGCGAAGTTCAAATTGGCTTCCGAAAATACATTTGAGAACGAATATCATTAGGAAACAGTATCAACTTTAAAATATAGTAATTAATAGTTGCTTCATTCTTAGTTTGTTTTATTACTAATTTCATCAAATTTGGGGAATAAATATTGCAGTTCTCCTATTTTAGGCCTGGCCATGATCTTTTCGTATTCTATCATCATTTCTAGACTGCAGCTGCGAATTTTCAGAATAATAATTTCTTCTGAACAAAAATAGATTTCGTTCCCAAGTATGAGAAGTTTTTTTGTGTAAATTGTGTTTTTTCTATGTTATGGAGAGGTGATTCAGAATCCCTGAAAATTTATATTTAACATTCATTTCGTCGGATTTGGATCGTCGACGCCTAAAATAGCATAAATTCATTAAAGTTCGCGAGTAGAATCTGCCAGATTTCTCAACGGTTGCTACCCATAATGGATCGCCAAATGTGGAGCCTGTTGAAGAGAACTCATAGATCGAAGAGAAACAGGCATGAAGAATTATTTAGGAAATTTAAACAATCGATGAAGTCGTTCAAAGTGCATGAAATTGAATTTTTCACATTCGAATCCATTTATTTTATGTAATCACTCTCACGGCCACATATACCATTTAATTTAGCAGTCCATGAAATGAATAACAAGTTTTTATTTGGAGTGCAATAAATTTTCTCTTATTTAATTCTGGGACATTTAAGCTGTGCTCCTTTTCAGCGCACCTCTTAGAATTACCTCTATACCGTGGTAACCCTAGCTACTCACAACAGAATCAGTAACACAATTCGCAGCCTACACTAGCATTTACGAGGGTCTTTTCTTGACTTTTCCTACTTTTCGCCCTCGGTTAAGGCGACTGTTTTGTAAAACTAATTTTCTTCAAGAGCATTTTCGACTCATTGTCCACTGCGATCTTCAACCGCAATAATAATAAACGAGGTGGAGGCGTAAGTAGGTAGCATCGAGTAGTAGGTAGTAGGCGTAAGTAGGTAGCATCGAGTAGTAGGTAGTAGGCGTAAGTAGGTAGCATCGAGTAGTAGGTAGTAGGCGTAAGTAGGTAGCATAGAAAATGTAGACACTTAGATTCGAGAATCATACTAATTAAGTGTAACTAAATGAATCGTGACCACATCGAAACGCTATTCATAAAACGGAAGAAAAATGGTAAATGGATCATGCTTGGAACTGTGTGTAGGCCTCCAACAGCTTGTCCTGTAATTTTCCGGCTGAGCTCCATCGTATTATGTCGCAGTTTAATAAGTCTTTATACAATGATATAAAAATCTGCGGTGAGTTCAATTACGATCTTTTGAAACATGAATGCTGCGAACAAATCTCAAATTTCATAAATGTTTTTTGGTCTTTCCTTCCAATCATCAACAAGCCTACACGTTTCTCATCAGAATTAGCTACGCTTCTCGATAATATCTTTATGACAGATTCAACTGATTTTCTTACTGAAATAATAACTTCTGACTTATCAGACCATATCCCGATAATTCTTATTATAGAAAAGTGTCTATCAAGCCACAGGCTGAAACTTTCTCATATCGTTGCGTTAATGAATCTATTTTGGGAACAATGGGCACTTTTAAAGAATTATTGCCAACATTGAACATCTCTCAACAGAACAATAATGCAATGAACATTGATAAAGCAATGCTAAACTTGGTTGAAATTATAGCGACTGCAAATAATCAATGTTTTCCAAACATCTCTCGTACAATTACACCGAAAAATAGACAAATGACCGGGATTACTGAAGAAATCGTTAATAACATAAAGAAACGTCAAGCGTACCTAGCTCTATTCTACGAAGGGCGAAGATCTAGTGAAACGAAAAGCAGATTCAGGAATTATGTGCCAAATCAAATAAGGACATCGAGAAAAAACACTTTATATTCAAGTTCACTCATTTTAAAAATTATTTTATTAAAAAATGGCGCCCGCAAAGTTCTTGCTTTAAACCGAATAATATTGCTCCGAAGCGATTGAGCCTATTGTTCAAGATCATGTAAAATATCACCAGAAGATAGATATTGCAAATGTCTTCGACATTTTTTGTAAACGAAGCAAAAAATATAGCTGATAGTGTATATTTCTAGTGAACCTACTGATCACTTGGCATACACGAGTCATGTCCGAGAACAAAACTCTTTTTTTTTTCTTTACGCCTACTAATTCTTTCGTTGTAATTGCGTGCATCAACAACTTAAAAAATAAACCAAGTGGGTTAAAAACTTTCTCGGCTAAACAACTTGAGGTTGTAGCTGATGTAATAGCACCGTTCTTATCCAATATTCCTAACACCTTTTCCTAGGTATTTTTCCGAACTCTATCAAAATCGTTAGATTAGCCCCTATTTTTAAAAGTGGTGAAAAAACTTGCACTAAAAATTATGGACCTATCTCAGGAATACCAATAATTAGTACAGTATTCGAGAAAATAGTAAGTATAAAAGGGTATTCTTATTTTGAATAAAAATAATTTCTCTGTGATAGACAATTTCATTTTAGTGATTTAAAAGCCAACACAGGCTGTGTGAAATCATGAAAAATACCTTAATTCGGAATAGATGAAAGAAAGCTGGTTTTCTCCGTGTTTCTTGACTCTCAAAAAGCATTCGACTGAGGGGCTAATAATATTTTACAATCTAAACTCTACTGTTTTGGCACTAGAGGAGTTTCTCATGGTTGGTTCAGATCATGCCTAACAAACCTGGAGCAATACGTCGTCATTGACGATGCACAATCAGAACTACAGACAATTAGCCATGTAGTTCTACAAGGGTTTGCTCTTAGGCCTCTCGTATTTCTAATCTTTATCAAAGATAAATGTAGTTAAATCCACGTCATTATTCAAATTCATACTTTTTGCCGATGACAGCACGCTTTTCACGGACCTTCCTTATCAAAATCCCATTCTAATTGGAGAGAATATAAATAACGAGCAGCGAAAGGTTTCGATATCTCTTATAGGTAAAAAAATAAGTATTAATATCGATAACACTATGCATTGTACTTTCATGCAAGAGAAATGCCTCTCTTCCGCGCAACATTGGTGAAGGTGAAATTGAACAAACCAACTCCTGTAAGTTCCTGGGCATCATAATAGCTAAACATCCGACCTTCAAAGAGCATATTGCACATGTCAGTGATAAATTATCAAAATTCGTTTGAATCCTCAATAAAATGAAAAATGAATCGACTGAAGAAGATTTGAAAATACTTTCCGCAGCGTTCATTTCACCATATTCACATTCCGGAATGGAACCTTGGCACGGAACTGACAAAAATAAAACCAACTTGGTTTTTGGGCTGTAAAATAGAGCCGTTAGAGTAGGGAAAAATTTAGAATGTAATACGCAAACAAGTGATTCATTCAAAAGCTTAAAAATACTTAAACTTTTGGATCTCTACATGCTCTCCGTGAGTAGCTTTATGTATAAAACGCTGACTGATGATGGTGACAGAGACCTCAAACAATTATTAACCGCACAAACTGGCCATGGTGACCATTTAACTCAAAATAAGGGTAACTTCATACTTCCTTATTATTCAAAAGCGCTCTGTCACAGCACAGTATCCTCTTCTTTGGGACTAAGACTTGGAATTCAATCCCTGTTGAGGTCCTAAAAAAAATATTACAAAGCTGTCAATACTCGTACTAATATTGAATCTCTCTTCCTATTGGAATATTAATCACATAAGGATATCGAGTAAAATCTTTTCTGCTATACGACTCATCGTGATAGGGTAATTTGTCATGATTAATCTGAAGTCTATTCTCAAGTCTTTTCTACAATAAACTGTTTACATGTTGTCAATATTAACGATCATCGTAAAATTAAGCATCGAATCCCGAGTGCACCAATTCAGTGATCAGTCTAATGCGCAACTAGGAAAAGTTAATTAGATTAAACATAATTGGAAACCTTAGAATAGCGTAGATGATAGGATGCCCTAGAAGTCGCTGAACTCATTCGCTCCCACAAGTAGCTATACTCAATGAGTCAATTGTATTAGACATTTGAAACAATCTAATGCTGTATTTCTTATGGCAAATATATTTTTTTTCTTGTCGCATTGAGATACACTCCACCACACCTGAAACACTTCAAGTTGATACAATAGATGAGTACTTAAGTGAAATGATTAACTAGCATACTGTTCAGGCATACGTGGTGCAATCAGTAAGTTCCCGGACTGTACTCGTCTAGACTATTAGACGTGACTAGACAAGCCCGCGCATAACCTTTCGAATACGTATGAACTAATGAGTCAGCACGTAAATTTTTATTGTATTGTGAGGTCGTGTTAGGTCTACGAGTTGTGCTCAGTAATCGTGCGTTCCATTCATCGACGAATTTTTTGACGCTGATAAATGAGAGCAACGAGTCCGTACCAAGTTTTGTTTTAAACTTGGTAAATCGCCTACAGCAATCCTATGAAAATCGGCGCTAAAGGTAAAAAAAATAAGAGATAATGTGTAACAAAAAAGACGCAAATGGGAAAAAAACTGGCTGTTGCATCAAGACAATCCACCTACTCATACTTGAATGTAAACAACCCAATTTTTGATCAAAAATTATATGATCGCCGTCCCAAACTCTTTATTTTCACCAGATTCGCCCTCTGCATTCACCCTTGAGATTTAGCTCGGTTCCCGAAAATCGAAATTCATTGGAAATGTTACCGTTATCACATTCACTGTAAACGACATTGAGAAAGAATGCAGAAATTTCACAGCTTTCAGGAGCAAGATTATTTTCATCCATTCTGGATATAAAAAACGCTGGATCTGCCAAATTAATTCGCAGTGAGACGGATTTAAATCAATGAGGTGGAAACCTTCAGTGGCGTATTATAAGTTAATAAAAACTGTCCAGACCAAAAAATAAAACTGGGAGTTTTCTGATAGCGCCGATCGTATTTGTAGCATTCATTTGCTCGGTATCAAAATTTTAGCAATAATTACTTTGAGCAGGAACAAGCGAGCTTCATGATGCCCTTCTTGGTGTACATGATCGTCCACGCGATCATAGTGGGCATGGCCGCTCTGGTGTACATTTTGGCCATGGACACCAAGTTCAGTGACTACAGGACCAACTCATCTTCCTTCATCGTGGGCTGTTTCCTCGCTGTTGGTTTGAATGTTTACTTCTGTACCGTCGTCTCTTCACACATCAGAGAAGTGAGTGCAAAATTTGTGCGTGGAAAGATTCACACCAAAGTCTTCAGTTCATGATGAAATAAATTGGACCAATATGAAAAAAAGCTCAGGGTATCGAATTCTTTTATGGAGCTTTGCTGAACTTTTTACGCTTATTTGACTAATGATGCTAGATAAGTTTTGTATGGCTTTGTTAGTAATTACACCGATAATTATTTATTGTATCAGTTCATTTTAGAATTCGGCATCCATTTCCGAATCCTTTAAAGTATTTGCATTTGAAAGGAATGGATTACTGTCCGACGCGTGCCTTCACAGAGAATGCACCTATAGCTTATAGCGCCTGTGTTGAAATGACCTTGAATAGCTATTGTACTCTTGATTAATAATTAAAAAATAAATAACTTACTGAAAGCGTATAAGCTCAAATGCAGGTCGTGATGCAGGAAGAAAAAAGTCTTTTTTAACAGAGGCAAGCGCAGCCAATTGTTTCCGTCAATGGTCGCATAGGCAAATACATTAACCACTTCTTCCTCGTAGATCTTGATGGTTCCAACGCTAAGTTTATTTTCTATGACCAATCGTTTTTTTTAATTGTGTGGACATTTCTTTATGGTGGGAGATTAATAATGTCATTGTGCTTAGGCTTCGAAAATTCATGACCATCACGTGATATCAAAATAAGTATATCATCAAAGCGACAATCATGAAAGTACATACTGCACCACAAACAGCAAAAAATTTCTGAAAGTATATGGAGCATTGTTTTTTAATATAGAAGAATCATTTCATGAAATCAAATAGTTGTAGTTTTTTAAAGAAAAGACTGAGAAAGGGAAAATTTTTTAATATTGTAGGCGGTTTTTATACAGTATGTTCATGAGCACAGATAACTGAGACGATAAAAATCTTGAACTCTTGAAGTCGGGACGCCTTTTTCGCGGCCACAAGGCGAAAACTCTTCATGCGTATGCGACTATGAAATGAAGCCATTAGTGCGCACTTGACGATAGAAGAACTTCAATTTAAAATTTCCGAAAATCGAAATTATCTGAAACAAAATTTGTTTAGATATTTTTCCGAATAGCCTTGCTCTGGAAGAAAAAACCGGAAGAGAAAATTTCCGAATAGCCGTGCTCTGGAAGAGAAAACCGGCAGAGAAAACCTGGAAGAGAAAACCGGTTAATTAACACGTCGACTGCTTGATGACCCACCCGTCATCACTGAGGGGATTCCCATTATCTGTCTGAATTTTCATTCGCATTCAATGCAAAACACTTATCAATTAATTTTTGTTCACCTAAAATTTTAATATGATATAGCGTGTAATTGAAGTTGAATGTTGAATTTCAGTTAGCCCGCTGCTGTTAATGTGAAAAATCAGAGTGTACAAAAATTATGGAAAGTGAAATGCTTAAAAATCTGGAGCGTCTCAAATGAAATTACTGCTCACAATAGCAGTACATAAATTGCGGGAAATATCCTTGTCTAGCGAATTATGAGCTAAAGTAGCTGGCTAAGCACCCAAATATATTTGGTCATCTCATTTTATTAATCGAAAATGGAATATTTTCATTATTCAGACGACAGTTTGTAGAATAATTCCTGGATGGTTTCCTTCAGTAGGGAAAAATTTTCCTTAATGTTTGTTAGAACTGACTGGGTGCTTTTTTTTCAAGAGAGATGAAGTCATACATAAATTAATGAAGGTAAATTCCAGTACATATCCCTAATGTAAACACTATATAGCAATATACCAGCTGATTTTAGATTTAGGAAATGTTTGATTGGCTTTTTGTTTCCATTTCACTCAAATTTCTGGAACTTTTTTGCCTGTAATGTAAAAATATGCTTGAAACTTTTTCTCAATGTCGTAATTTTCGGACCGACAGGTGAAAACCAAAAGAGGACCAGCACGCAGGAAAGGCGATGCGAAGAAAAGTCACAAGGAAGACAGTGAACACGTTGATAATAATGTTTCAGCGTGATTTCTACGTCTCAAAAAGCTTTTTACAGCAAATCTGAAAACATTTTGGAGCTAATTCAATAGTCGAATGAGGGAGTTCTCTCGCTCATCAAAACTGAAACTGTTTTCTTTTCGTGTTTTCTTCTTATTTATGCAGTTGCGCGGTTGCGCTGCTGCGACGTGTTGAGACGAGTTGCGCTGCTTCATCTCTCAACTTGAAATCATCCGTCAATTCCTACTCCGAATTAAATTCGTGTCTCGTATTTACTGCATGTTCTTATAACTATAAGCTCTAAAACTCAACAGCTAATTTGTTGTCGAGTAAATGGTCTTTGATTTTAATTTGGTCCTTTTTCTGGTCAACAGGCTTTTCAACATTATACGATGTTAGTCAGTAGTCAGAAGGGCTGACTCAAAAAAATCTTTCCTATTATTTAAAGAATTATGAAAGACGTTTTGTAATCCGATATGACCTTCATAGTTTTCCAAATAAATATTTATGGAAAATTGACAATGTATTATCTTGAGAAGGACACAATGTCCGTGTTTACGATTCCAGTTTGGCCCTCCATTTACTGAAAAATCTTTCATGATATCGTTTTAAAGTGGTGTGGGTTCACTAATTCATTTTATCTGTTTCATTAGCACTTTAATGTGAATGTTCAGTTGTATCCACTCTCACTTTCGTTAAGCGTAGAACAAGATTGAGTTACCTCGTGAGTTTGCTCTTGAAGCATAATTCGGAAGATGTATTTCTAAAGATGAGAAACGAATTAGTTTCCACCCGTCATATATCACTGTTCGCGGGCCGGGCAAAAAGCTCAGAAAATGAGAGAAGTTTAATCCAACAAGATTAGCTTGCATGCATTGCGCAAATGCACAGAAAGTGACGAGCATGAACTACCGGGTGGTGATCAAACAAATGCTGCTAATTTCTGCTACAATCGGTTCGTTGGTCTATTTGATAAGAAATAACTTTTCTAAATAATAAAAATGCCATCGAACAGCACGATATTATCCCTCCATTTACAAGGCAATAAATCACTGATATCATGCAAATTATTACTGGCAATTTTACTTCGTCTAAATATTTTTCCCTGACACTCCTCGTTTTGATTCAAAAATGTTTGATGGTTTAAAAATGAAAACAAGGAATTGGAAATGAGTTGCTTATACATGTAGTGACAAACGTAAAAAATTGTGCCGTAACCTTCATCAGTTCATTACCCGATAGAATAAGGTTCTACAGTAGAAAACTATGTTGGCGATCATATGTTAGTGATCATATGCATTCATAGCCACAGATAGAATTTTTTCATCTTCAATATCAATCCAATAATCGAATTATACTTTTGAACCAACCAGGTATTACCGAAAAATTAGCCTAACTCTTTTATGCTTTCTTCACGGTAGATTTTCTAAGGAATATAGTCTTAGTTCTCGATCATGCATGAACTAAGCATCGTGTCTCGATCGATGATGATGCCCCTAAGCACAAGCTCCAAACAACATCGCGAGAGTTTCCCTGTCTGATATACTGCCAGATCTTATCATAAGTCCTGTCCGTTTCCATGTTGGAACAAATTTGACGTTGTAATCCAAAGGAAGGTATAAGGTTGTGATCTATTCTGCGAGACAATCACTCTATTGTGGTCTTTTACACACGTTACAGTGAAATTCGTTCACATGTTTAGCCGTCTGCAGAATATATGAAACACAATACTATTTCAGTTTCAAAAAGGATGTAATGCGCAAACGGCTACCAAAAATCTTCAAGAAGTGTATGGTCCAGAAGGTTACTGAACGAACTTGCTGAAAATAGTTCGAATAGTTTTTAAACGATGAAAGCCGTGAAGATAGCCCTCAAGAAAGTCGTCCTGTTGAGTTTGATGCAGTTGATTGGAGGCAACTCTTGAAGCCAAACCTACAGTATCCATTAGGCAATTGAGCTCTAAACTTCATGTGAGTGCAGTGACAATTCAACGTCTCTTAAAGAAGCTGGGAAAGAAACCCAAACTTGGGAAGTGAGAGCCTTAATATATGACCTCTTCTGTGTTAATCGTCAGCAGCACGTGAATGTCTGTGCATCTTTGCATTCCCGCCAACTGCAAGAACCTTTTCTGGATAAATTTGTTACCGGAGGGGAAAAGTGGATTATGTACAGCAATGTTAAACGTCAAATCAATGGCAAGATCTACGTGAAAAATCGCAATCACCACCAAACCAGGACTTCATCAAAAAAAAAAATTATTGTATGTTTGGTTTGATATGAGTGAAATTATTCACTGAGAGCTTCTTGAAAGAAACCAAACAATCACTATATATAGAACTATACTATCGATAGTTGCGAAGACTATAACACCGCTTTAAAAAAAGAAGCGCCCAGCTTTGATCAATCGAAAGGGCGTCATCCTTCAGCACGACAATGGGGATCTGCACACTACAGGAATGACTTCGTACTCAAAACGGTGAAATGGGAAACAATGATGCATCTGCCCAATTCTCCAGATATAATTGCTTCTTCAGACTTCCATCTCCTTAGGAGTCGAGACAATCATTTAAGGCGAAAAACTTCGAAAGACAAAAAGAACGTTGAAAATGAATGCTAGGTCTTTTTTATTAAAAAACCAAAGATTTCTATGAATGAGGTATTAAAACATCAGTAAGTAGGTGATCAGAAGTTGTTTCCTAACAATGGAGAATATGATGGGGAATAAATGAATGTTACTTGGCTTGTTTTTACTCTCCTTATCATACTAGAAAAAATACAGAACTTATGGTATAACCTGATACATACTGCATCATACTTGTAAAATAAGTCCTGAGACTATGTCTATTAGATATTTGAATGTTTTCGAAATACTTTCTGTAATAATATGTTAGCAGGTAAACTAATCCAGGATTTTGGTTTAACATTTGATCAAAACGCTCTGGAACATGAACAAAGGCCTACGTTCGCAGTAATATTTTTACTCTGAGATCACAGCACAAATGCTGTTATAAATACCAAACTTAACCTAAAAAACACATTTTGACTAAAAATTTAAGATTCATACCCTGCAGTAACACTGCCTGCAATACGAGAATCCAATTCTTTTCAGAAGCCTAAGTCTTTTCTCAATAATGATCAAAGATCACGTCCTCAATTTTAACGTATCTAGCCACTGTAATTATGAAAAGTTAAATAACACTTGTAGTGAGATAAAGTCTATGCAAACTCAATTCTGTAACCATTCAAGATTTTTCACGAGTTTAAGTTTAGAGTAACCGGATTAAAAATTTACGGCAATTTTCGCTTCTTTATTAAAGCTAAGTATAGGAAGTTGGCGAGCAGGTATTGCTTGTTGCCCTTATTATACATGTATCGTAGTGTTGAACACAAGCTTAAGAACGTTTCTTCCAGGAATGTGACGAAATATTTTTCTCGAGGTTGGAATGTTGTTTTTAAGGGAACCGAACGGTTTTTCCTTTGAATTCTTTGAAAAATAAAAAAATACTTCCGGAGGGAAATAAGCACTCGGGTATTCACAGCATGTTTATAACATTCGAATAGATAGTTGTAGCCTAAAAATTTTTAAAATTTACCCCCCCCCCCTCGAAGAAATATTTTTTAAATTTAAATTTCTCAGCCAATATTGTACATAGAGACGAATGGTTTTTTTGTTCGATTTAGAATCAAAATATCTACAATAGCTAGCTCAGTTGGTTTGTTTTTTCTCTAAAATAAATTGACAACTATTTGAATATTAAAAACTTAAAAACACAGTTATTTTATTTCAATGGACAATGAAAAAAAATCTAATCGACTTATATTACCTAAATAAGCTAGCTATTATAGTAATCACTTTGCTCTCCACGATGCAAAAAAGATCTCCTTCATAAGTGAAGAACTCTACGAGATATTGAGCCGCAAAGCCGAAAAAAACTTTTTATGAGGAAGAAGTGTTCCAGTTTTTTAATTATTTCTCCAACAGTTTTTTACTTATTGAGGAGATCTTTCTTGCATCATAAAGATCAAGGTAAGTACTATAAACCTGCATAGTTTTTTTTTGATAAGTTAATTAGAAAATTTTTTATTGACATGTAAAGTAATAACTAAAAAGTTAGTATATTTTACTTGAAAAAATTCAAAAAAATTTGTAAATTTTTTTTCAAGCAAAACTAAACACATGGACCTAGCTTTGGTAGATATTTTTATTGTGAATTTAACAAAAAAACTAATCGTCTCTATGTACAGTATTAGCTGAGAAACTAGGTTTTTAGAAATTTCCCTTAGAAATTTTTTATGGCTCTTAACGTCTATTCGAATGTTATAAACATGCTGTGAATACTCGAGAGCTTATTTCCCTCCGGAAGTTTTTTTTTATTTTTCAAAGAATTCATAGGAAAAACCGTTCGGTTCCCTTAAACTGCGAATTCATTGCAATCTTGACTTATGAAGTTACATCGTTTATTGAAAGTAAGACGTTGCACCTAGCGTGCACGTTTTCACATTAAACGATTTCAGAATCAGCTCAAATTTTTTCTAGTCTCGTTAGATGTCCGGGTAGGGAGAAGCAACATAAAAGGAATACAAGTGCACCGCGAAACAGTGTAAAAAAGGCTTTGTCTGGAGTGAGCGCACTTTGAATCAAGATCATCGTTTGCATCGCCCCATCAATAATTTTTTTGTAAATGTTAACATCAATCGACATTTATCTGTAACCCAACGCCCAAATTCTATCTCAAAACGTTTTTAGTTAGATGATTGAAGAAGATTACGAATACCTTCTTTGTTTTGGGTTATTGTTGCTATCCTTTGGGAAAAATTAGGAAAGCATTGAATTTTATGTCTATTGCAGTTATATTTACAAACTTAGCATTAAAATTTGCGCGACTGATTCCATACGAGGTCCATTCAAAAAGTATTCCACTTTGTGTCATACAGAATAGAACTGTATACATGTCGCAAATTTTATTTGATCACCTTCAAAGAACTCCCCCTTGTGATTTAATTTACACTTCTTTCAGCGATGTTCCTACTGCTGGTAACATCTCAAGAATTTTGCAGAACTCTGACGTCACATATCTTATAATGTCCTCTGACCTTAAACGCTACATTTCCAGGATTATTTCCAGCTTAGGGAACAGCCAGAAGTCACTAGCTGCCTTGTCTGGAGAGTGGAGAGATGTCGAACAAGTACGAGTATACTTTTGTTTTTGACTATGCTTGTTTGGATCAGGGGGGCAGAATTGGTGTTACTTATATCTCCACGCCTGTTCCTCGAAATTCTAAGGTCACAAACGTGACCGGAGATATTGGGCCATTTGTGATCAACCGAAGGGGTAAAATTACCCTTTCTCTGCTACATCACATTACCCATAGGCTTTTTAAAATCTCAGAAAATGCACACATACTCTTTCTGGTAAATGAATGTATAAAGAATTCAATTTTTCGATATTATTTCTGACACGACTGAACATAGAAGCGCAGTCGAGCTTGGATGGGCTAGGAGCAAGCCCGCATTTTTAGATTAAACAATTTAAAGACAGGAAGTACTACACTAGCGCATTTTCTTGTAATATCAGCAGGGTTATGGTCTTCATTTTATCACTGGAACACAAAAGCTAGGCAAGGGGTAGCTACTACAAACAATTATTATATTTTTTTCTGGTTAAAATGAGACCGTTAAGAACATCAGGTACATTTTCAGTCATTCAAACAATATCACAGAAGTCCTAATATAAAGTATATTGAGCAAAGTATATACCTCCTTTGGGTTATATTTCAAACTACATGCTATCTTCCCCCCACAATGATGATATCATTGTTATGTTGCGTCTAGAAACAGGCTTAAAGATGTAGTAAGCGTAGTCAAAATGAACGAGAGCATTGTCATGGTGAAATCGCCAGTTTATCGAAGCCCACATTCCTCGTTTCTGCCATGAATGATTTGCCAGACCATGGCTTGTTTTCTCGACTGACGTTTGTCCTTGCTTGAAGCGCTTGTACTACTCAGTTCTCTGTGTTATCTCCATAGTTTCATCGCAAAAGGCTAGGTGAATCTTTTGGATTGTTTGCATTTAAGTACCTGCAAGGATCTGGCAGAGCAGAATGTAATACATATGTAGTACCGCTGCTCGATGCGCTCCAAGCTGTGCTAGAACCACATTCCGACAAGCGCGTGTCAAATACCTGCCCTCTAGCCTTTACAGGCCGGAACTGCTGCGCACTCCAGGAGCCAAAATGGTGAATTATTTTGTGGACCAAGGAGGGAAGCATTTTAAACGGACCTCGTATGAAAATAATGTTTGTTTTTGACTGCGGTAGCCAAAGCCGTGAGCCCACATAGCTCAGCCGGTCACGCTGAACGTGAGTGAAAATAAATAAAATCGCTCAATTTTCTAAAAAAACGTACTGACGAGAATCTCGACCCGAGTATGGTTAGAGTTGAAGAAGCTTATTTAAACTTTGATAACCGAACAGTTCATCGCACGTTCAATGGATTTTTATTAAATCTTACACCACGTAAAACATAAACTCATATTTTATTAGTTTAATTAAAAACCTTCAAGTCAAAAGGGAAAACAGTATAAAGAAGAACGGGACTTTCCAACTGCCCAAGTCGTCATCAAAATTGAATGGTTACAACCCTAGTGTGTGGTTAAAATGGCTATGGTCAAACTGTGTTCAGTGGTCAGAATAATCAAATATCCTTGTGTCCGTTTTCAGTTACTATCGCACGACCATGGAAATGTATAATTTTGACTCAACGGATGAGTGAAATTTAAAGTCTGCAAACCAGAGTGAAGTCTGGCCACAAGTAACCATTGCAGGTGCACCGGATTTTGCAAGCTGAAGACAACGCAGGAAGCGCTCATGTCCCTTTGGCTCCAATATGAGACCTCTCTAGTAGACTCGGCCAGTACACTAACAATTCCGCAAGGAAACACGACTTTAAGCTAAAATTAAAAATCAAGATACAATTTAAGAGTTAAGGGCTTTCTTTGAAAATTTCAACTCACCCATTCGCGCACAGACTAACGTAAAAAAAATTTGAAAATGTATAAAACATGCCAGCCTCCACCAACGAAGCCTTCCCTAGCAGCACATGACGCCACTTCCTATTTCGCTCGCAGCCCCTAGTTCTTTGCATGGTCGCCATAATCGTTAATTGCAATCATATCACAGAGACCGAGAGAAATCATATCCCGAGAGAAATCATATAATCATAAACCCAACTTTAAATGGTATCAACTTTACAGTGAATGAAGATAATTTAATTCTACTCTTTGTATTTGGTGTAGAAAAATGTTTTCCTAGAAAATTTTAAGTCACATTAAAATTGGTTGAATCAGCAAAATGTATCAGTTATGTGAGTTGCACATGCAAGTTGTAAAAAATATGAGTCGCACGTGGCATTTTAATGAGGTCATAAATGATACAAAAGTTGAAGAGTCATTGTAATATTATTCGTAAAAACGAGTTATATCGAGAGCTTCTTTCAGGAAATCTCTGTTCGAGTTTACTTCAAACTTCCTTTAAGCTCTTTGTTCCCGCGTAGACGTTGTTAATGGAAATGCGTTGCTCCTTTGTTAGTTGCATAACGATGGGTTTCGTCACTTGAAAATTTACAATTAAAGGTAAATTTTCAGACGACCTGAACCTTATTCATACTCCGACCTAAAGTTTTGCATTCAGAATACATTTCTCTGTGTAATACAACAGATGAAACTGTAGTATCTTAATCCAAAGTTCTTAATATTAAAAGTTGGGTTTAATTTTTTATGGTCCCTACGGTATAATTTTCAGTCATTTCAATACTCTTCCACTGAGTCCTAAAACATTTATGATCCAAAGGCCGTTGTTCTCGGGAAATTTCTAGCCTCCCTCCTCACATCCAAGTTAACGAATGAAGGACGCATTTTGGTTCTAACATAAACGTACTCACTAACTACAGTGGGAATGCTAAATTCTCCTGTCTTCAAAAGGCTTCCAGTCTTATCAATAACAACTTATCCGTTCACACAGCATAATTATTGAGCTGCATCCTTGATGATATTTGCAGGCCCCTAGAATGCGTGAGGTGCAGGCCCCTAAAATTTGAACCTAAAAAAAATTGACGACGCTCGTGTTGATGAAGATGAATCCTTAAATCCTCATTTGGAGCAAAAAACGACCAATCATTTCATTCGTCTAGGTCATTCAAAACATTGATGAAATGATCCCTTAATAATAATAGAGACAAATAATTAGATCATACAATTAATTGTTTTTTATTGTCAGATTTTTTCAGCGAAAAGCAGCTCGTGGTCATTTGTTAATAATCTGTATTATACAGTCCAAATTATAAGCCAAAACCTACCATTAAGAGCCAATTATTTATAACGGAGAATTTATTATCTTAATCATTGAACCGAAAGGTCCGTCCAAGTCTCCGATCGAGTATATTCCCATCATGGAGAATTTTTTAATAAATTAGTTTTAAAGATTAACAAAGTCTAAATTGTAGAAATGAAATAGTAGCTGACTTGAGTGTTGTAGGAGCGTAAATACACAAATGCATGCAAGATCTTTCCCAAGCACAATTGGCCTCTGGACTGAAGAAATGAATAACGACTCAAAATTCATAAATCAAACTTGGCATTTGAAACGATGTGTAAGGGAACAATATTAGGTGCGATCATTGTTGTGACGTTCTGTGGAGGCTCAAGTATGCATCACGCTAAATCTGATATCTGCTATAATAATGCCTGCAGAAGATTAGGTGTACGTCAATTTTGTTTCCATGCGACAATACGTGGTACTTCCCATGTAACGCGACATGACTGTGCACACGTGCAACTGTAAGATGTGCTACTTGCTTCAAGTTGGACGTACAAAATTAGGGACACCTTTTTTGAAAAACAAACCTACACTGATCAGATGGAAAAGAAATAGTGTATACGATATTTGGAAATTGTTACTATGATCGTGATGAACTGCGGCTCATTTTTAATTAAGGGAAAAATATGTTATTAAAATCATAAATAATTGTTAAGATGAAATTCTTAGCGTGGGTGCAGAAATGAGAAAAATAAATGGACTACTACGAAAAGCCAGAACTTACCTGCTCATTATTTTTGGATGATATGTACCCACTCTTTAACTTTTTGGGATAAATTGAATGAAGGCTTGAACTTTGAAATAATTCATATCTCTGTGGTGAAATAATCAGCATACGATTAACATGATCCCTAAGTTTTAAACTGTTGCCAGAAGACTTGTGATGCGTTCGTCATTTTGTTAATGGCCTTAATGGAAGTGCGGAAGTGCTAGTAATGGAAGTGCGGAAGAGCAAAAAATAATGCTGATGACAAAATGGGAGTTTGAAGATCCCGACCACCGAGTTTAGTAACTCTACCATGAAAAGTGGAACCCACATAATGGGAAGCGCACGTCATCACAATGCAGTCATATTTATATAGATGAATTGAAATTTAATGCAACTCGATAACAGTACTCTCATCTTGAAAGAAAATCAAACTGAGCAAAACTTTATTTATGTGTAATTTTAATGGTAGATAATAATATGATAGCAAGGTGCATACACGTAAAATATTTTCTGAATATAAAAGTTTTTGCTTACATGATGACGAGGTAATTTTTTATCTAATGGAAATTGTGTCGTACAGAAAAAGCACAATTAGAAGTCATTCGTTTGATTAACTTTTAGGCAAAGAAATGCAGTAGGAGGTCGAATAGATTGATGATGGTAGTAGATGCCTTTGAAAATTTTGTTTTTTATTGTATTTCACAAGAATATATTAATCTTGAGATAACGCGTATATTCGGAAGTAAAATATAATACGTGATAACGCGTTTGTTCGGAACATTAGAGTTGACATCATAAATGAGTTTTGTTAAGGCAAAAACTGGAAGTACTAAGAACTAAGTCTAAAATATTGGCTTTCTATTGTCTGTTGGACATTTCGTCAAGCCAATTAAATCAACAGTAAATATTCTCAGCCAAAAAAATAATTTTTTGTGAGCCTGTTATGACTGAGTAATTTACTACTGGGATACTTTCTGCTCTATTACACATTGAAAAATGAGCATGCTCGGAATTCATGTCGAAAATGGAGAAAAATTCATCATCGTACTTCGTACTTACTCAATTTTAAATTTGTGGGATAAGGAGAATTCTACGTTAAACATTTATTCGAAGGTAACCCCATTTTACAGATCCTAGATTTGTGTATTTATATCGAGTCCCATTAAAACTAGAAATTTTCAAATTTAATTCTGTATGAAAGGTGTACAAGGGATTTGAGATAAATGCTGTATCAGAATTTTAACTTCCACATCAACTTGTAACTCTGTCAAAAACGCACCTACAAGTTTTTTACATCAAAATTCAAAGTCAATTTAACAACGATTAAAATGTAATCTAATTCGTCCGCAACAATACACCAAGCCTTATGAGTGGAAGTTGTGTAAATATCTGCTGGGTCAATGGAACTCTTTGAAGTCTTAGTTCCATTCTTACATTAGGTGTCGATGAGCAACGACTTCAGTCACACTGTTGCTAGCTATAAATTTATAAGACCTGCCCATATTGAAGAAATGGACAAGTTCGAAAATAGCATGTGAAGAACAGAAATAAAATCACTGCAAGAATTTTGGGTCATGTTGGGTCATTATATTTTGTGTTCAAGGGTCAATCCAAGTCAAATTTTGTAAAGACAATGGCGATTTTTTGAGATAGGCAAAAGGTCCTTGCATAGATGTAGCCCGTTTCCAAGCTCGACTGTGGATATAGCACTTGTAGGTAGCCCAATGTTCTGAACAATTACCTTGGCATGAATTTTGAGAATTTAATCCTGTAATGAAGGTTTGGAGTATAGATGCAAATATATGTACTGCGTATCGATATTGCGCTGACGTGAACGATTCCACTTTTAAATTTTCCTCGTCACCTCCAGGTGCCCATCCCTCAGGAAATTTGAACTCCTAACTTGCAAGTCGAACTCACGACCCACAACAGCTACTTCATGATTTCACTTGCTGCGCGCTGTTTTCAATCAGTTAATGAAGTGCCTGCGAGGTTTTCCATCCCATTGATAGGTGGATTCAAATCAATGAGTGCATTCTTTCTAACAGAAAGAGAAACTTGAAATATGGTTTTGTGTTTAAATCCGCATAAATTACTCTTACATGAAAAGTAATTTCTGTTAATTCAGAAATTATGTTTAGTGAGTAGTAATCCCTCTTTCTCACAGCGGAGGGTATAACAATTAATTAAAAGGAACGCAAGAATTTTCAAAGTTTGGTCTCAATGGGGACTTTAAGCGGTTTTCGAGAGGCTTGAATGCGTCGCTCAAACAAGGGGGGAAACGTTGCATCTGCAGTTGCAGACTCTTTGAATTTTGAAAGTGGATCAGGGCGTTAACTCTCCGCCATCGCAAAGCTAAAGTGGGACGCGGCAAGTAAGGCAAGTCAATTGGGCAAAGCAGTGTTTGATTCCGTCGAGTGAGGTGCCCGGCTCTAGGACTGAGCGTGCATGGCCTCTAGAGGTGACTTATCTGCTTCTCGTATGAGCATTTTGAAAGATGTACAAAAACCAGTAAAATGTGCTACATATTCAACTCGACGTAAGCATTATCTGCCAAAAAAACTTAAAGTGAGCGGTTAGATTGTAATATGAGAGTTGCAAAAGCAGAGAATCAAAAGCCAGGAGTTCATAAGAAACATTACAACATTCATAGCCAATTTTGCGCGCCATCTAACAACACGTATTTTTTATGAAAGTTCTAGAATAGCAAAACTGATAATAAAACGAGATTGCCAGATTTATACTTGTTTATTCAATGAATTCTTACCAACAAAATTCAAATGAGGGTCTCTTAGAAGTCAATGATATTATAAATGCTCATATAAATGCATCCATTGTGCAAAATTTGCTCTCCAATTACCGATGATAGATTACCACTCAAATCGTGTTTTGTCCTCAATATTGATTAGCATTTCTTATATATCATCAATTGAGAATGAGTCTTTTGAAAATGAATGGGCATGATTGAAAAGTCTTTTGGAAATTGAATGGGCATGATTGCAAATTAGAAAATTTCTTAATGCACGTGCTATACCCATTGAAAATCAATTTCGAGAAATACTTATTTTTTTCGTTTGCAACTGTTCATCAAAACACAACAGGTAATTGCGAATGCGAAACAAAACCTGATAAAGTAGGTGATGGGAAAATTTTGAATTTAATTATAAGTTTGAAAACTACATAGAATGCGACTCATAATTATTCGTCTGGTGTGAAGAAAAATTACTTTACCCTAAATTCGACTTTGATTTTACGTATAAACTTGAGAAACGGATTGCGAAGGACTGATGTTGGCCTATAAGTTCCACCACTAGTGAATATGTGCATAATTAGCTTTTTAAGGCAGTCTCCATGCCCCAACTCTTTAGAGTACCGCCTTGACTATATTGACGAGTGGTTCCTTGCAGGAACGACAAAAAAGCCTTACTGGTTTACTAGGACTTCTCTTACTTCGAAAATGTCATGGATGAAATTGATCTAATGTTATGCATATTAACAACATGAACTTGAATGCTAAATTCATGGATCGTGGGACTTCCTCCTTAGACTTAAATTAGACACATTATTTGCACAAAAGAAGTACGTAAACAGGAATTCTAATTAAGTGCCAAGTAATAATTTTTTTCAATCGATCATCTTTTCAGCATAAAGTAAACATTATCCGCAGCTTTCGATATCACAATCGAAGGCGATGTTTATATTTAACTTCAGTTGCCAGCGGCATACGTCACAAGGACACGTTTAACTGGTGCGTATCAACATGGGGCGTGAGGTGTAAACTCTCCCGCCGGCTTCGCCTCATCTTCCTTGCGACGCCAGTCTCACGAGATCAACTGTTTTCATGTCTTTACATATTTCAGCTATCCTTTTCACTTTTCATTTCCTGTTCATTGCTAGTGAGGCATTCAAGGGTATTGATAGCAGTCAATTTTATACAATGGTCAATAATGACTCGTGATGATCATTGCAGCTGGGAATGATTTGTTAAATTCTCAATTAATTTTATAAATGTCCGTTTAGCAGAATTAACTCTAAATCAGAAGCGTTTAGACTTATGTTGTCATGGTCTTAGTGGGTCAATGAATTTTTCAAAATGATTATTCAATCACTAGATTTCTAACGAAAACTGAACAGTAAAGCCTAACCGTGAAGTACCGTTAAGCATAAACCTAATAATTATTAATAAGAAGTAAGGGCAAAAACAAATCATTCTATCATTTATATCATTAATCGTAAATTATTTTAAAATCCTAAATCAGTATACAATAACGTTTCGGGTCTCCATCCTTCATCAGTTGTAAAAATAATTAAAATGCAAAATTCGTAGGTAAAAATAAATAATGAAGAACATATCTGATTGACAATACATATTGTAATATAAGCAAATGGACTGAGAACGGCATTTGAAAATAGCTTTATAATATATTCTAAAATCAACCTGAACACATACACAAGAAATGTAGAACCAGAAGCGACTAATTGCTAACGAACCAAGTACAGAGGGTGGGCACACTGCAAGTCTTTTAACTCTAGTTTTTGGTTGTAAAATGATTCTAACATCATAAGTTTAGAATAAAGAATTGCCTATCGTGTAACGGAAAAATCTGTTTTTGAAATCTTGACACCTCAGACTAACTCAACATGAGACCTTATGGAAGCTGTGGGCTGGCGACATACACGGGATGCAGTTCTATGACTAACCCCAATGTGCTCCGCTCGTCTTACGCGCAGTGTACGGCTGTTTGAGCTGGCATACTTAGATGCACGCAGTGCATTACAGAATTTATAATCGAGACAAAAGCGGAGACACAAAAAATTTTATGGTTAAACTGGAATAGTGACCAATTTTAAAATTATTCAGAGTAGGAACTTGGATTGAAACATGCTGAAGAAAATATTATAACGCCTTTGGTTCTCGTTTTAGACTTTCAGAATATTGGGCAAAGTACGGTAGTGGGATGAACACATTTTGTTTTCCTGCAGTTAAAGTAGGATGACTGTTATCATATTTCGTGCTTACAAATTTATCAATTCAAAATTTAACTTAGGTCCAGGGATACTCGTTATTGAAACAGGATATACAAAACGTTTCGAACCGTTCTTGTGAACTGATATGATTAAGGCTCGAAAATGAAATACAAAATAATTTTTGCCCTTAACTTCTTATTAAAGCTGTTTTGTAAGGAGAGCATTCCTTTTACAAATTTTATTCGTGAACCATCAATTTTTAGGCAGGGATATTCGACAATAATTTCTGGCTTCACGTGCAGTGAGGGCGAGTTAACAACTCAGGTCAAACTATTTCAATTCCTACAAAATTTATCCCAATCACACTCCAGATAACCTCTACCAAAACTGGGTTTCTCCGTGCAATGGTGAGTTAGAAATCTTTTACACGCTTTGTTCTACTACCGAGTAAATGAGAGATACTTCTACATCAGTCTCTCCTTTAGCTACATACTTCTCACAGTGAGCTGCACTGTTTCATGTGTCTTACAGAATGAATGTTTTCGGTTGGCCTTGAGGCCACTTTTGCCCCGAGTTTGGTTGTAAAGCTTCTTTTTTCGATCAGAGTTCATTATTGTGGATGACTACACGAGCGTAACTTTGATTTGTGTTGAAAGAGGAAACAATTCTCAAGTACGGAGGCTTGCCAAGTGGCCATTATTTCTCTAGGCTCTTAAATGTTGGCATTCGCAGTCGAGGCTGATAGGTAGGTCTCTCCTTATGTGATGATAGAGAGTAACGATTTTGAGCGAAGGACTTGGGTTCGTATAGTGCATCAGTGCGATACATCAACCAAAGTATGTCGGTGAACGGATTCGGCGTATTCAGATAGAAGACGGATACGGATACTCAAACCGCCTCCATTTATTGTTAAAAAAGGGACTGCACTTATCGCATGATTCGATCAATGAATTTTTCGTTGAATGTTGTACGGAGACGAGATTGTTGAGTGCATTCTTTTTATTTTTTGTGTGTTGCATATCCAAACACTTTTAAGAGTCTTGATACTCAAAAAAATCTCAATAAGGCATTGTAACATTGCAATGAATGTCTCCGCTGAATTTCAGTACCCTTCTCGCCCCTTGACTGCAAAAATAGGACTGCAGCTCATTGTTCCTCCTTCGTGTAAACTGACGTGGAAGTGAATTACCACATTTCTTCAGTCGTAACTGGAGGGAAAATTGACGCGATTGTGACAAAAAAAAGAACAACATTTATTTTCAATGAAGATGATATAAAATACATCATTCGGCTTTAAAATTGCTTAACATAAATATCTGTAGTTGGTAAACGTGCATGGGTATCATAATACCAGCGTCAATTATCTAACAAAGAATTGAGAGAAAAAATAAATCGTATTCCCTTTTTCAAGTTATTATGAGTTTCATAATGCATATAACTATACAAGTAATAATAAAACATAATGCCAGAGGCGGATGCCAGAGGCGCTTTTGCAAGAGCCCACTTACGTTGAAATATGAGCTTAATCTTTTGCAATATCAGGGAATAATGTTCGAAGTAAAACAGGTGGATGAAAATAATTCTGCGTCTAAGATAAAAGGCCTACATGGTAGAAATTCGAAGCTATCTTTTCGAGCTTACTTATCGATTAGAATACCAGGTAACTAACTCATAAAATTTTTTACCACACCACGCGTTTATGATATTTCCCATATAAATAATGCTAGTATAAATAAATTCACCGGAGTCAGAAACAGAAAATTATTGCTACCTAATACTAACCGAAACACGTTACAATACTGAAAGAGCCATTCGTAAAATTAACTACCCATATAATGCAGTCATAGTACACTCTCGAGAGTCAGAAACGAGTAATTGACAAACAAGGCGAATAAAAACATTTTCTAAGAAACGAATAAAACACTGAAACAATCATTCGTACTGTTGAACCAGTATCTTTTGCTAATTTCGGTTCACTGAGGGAGTAGACTTGCACTCCGATATTAATTCAACACCGTCAAATTAATGTAGGTATCAAAATATCCGAATACAATCAGTAATGAAATGTTGATTTCCATAGAGCTCATAAATCGATGATCACTGCCTTTCGAGAGGCAATGATTGTGACCAGGGAAACTTGAAGTTTAATGTTTCGAAAGTGTCGGATTTCGGAAAATTTGCAGTTTAATTCGAAGCCACAGTGCATCCTTCATATGAAATTACTAACTTCCTTTGCGTTTATGAAATATTTACATGCAATGACGCATGAGTTTGACAATAACAATAAAACGAAGTGATGTCACCTAACAAGTTAATATTTAATGAAGAAAATGCAGCATTTAGAGTAAAAAGTAAGAGAAACTAGCTTGGCAACTTTCATCAGCTGCCGTGCGTACGTATATATAATACGTCCTAGCATAAAAGAGATCACATCACATACGCATCCAAAAAAATCCGCTCACAACACTGGTGAAACACCAACTCACCGCATGCGTGAACAAAAATTATTCCACTGAACTTCAAGACATGTTAGGACGGGAGTGAACATAATTTCCACTACGTTCTACCTATTCATCGACTCTTACGTAAGCTCACATACCTTGACATTTTTTCATTCGATTTTGACTCTATTATGACAACCTTCAGAGGGTGGTATAATGAGCTTAAAATGTCGAAATCATAAGTTCAGTTCAGAGGCACCGAAATGAAACACAAGATGCGAGGGAAAAATATTAGATGGAGGTGAAAGGCACATTAAACATTGCCCGGTGACTTGGTATAGAGATAATTAGTCAGTGAAAATGAATGAATTTGATTTGGGCCAAGCCACGCCCATTTTACCCTTGCGCTGTTATTTCATCGGTGGAAGTTTTTCATTAGTAAAAAAGTAAGTGAAATGTGTATCAATGAACTTTTCCTTGAAGAAAGAAAGAAAGAAAGAAAAAACTTTATTTCCAATAGAGATTGTACAATATTTCAATCATTGGTTTTTAAATATCTTAAAATTAATACACTTAGATGATACACACACACGAGTATTGAAAAAACTCGTGTCACTAGTCGAAAAGATATGATTGAGGGCTACATTTGACAATACATTTCATGATAATTATAAGAGATAACGCAAATTCATGGACGATGCATTTTCATTGTGGGGTGAAAACACTTTTGACAGTTTACATGTACATGACATAAAACTTCGCAATTATTGATGCCAGGAAATAATATATGAATCGTTTGTTTCGGCAAATGTTCAAAAGTGTCATTTTAAGGAAGCATGAAAAAAATATATAAATACAAATCCATATACATATATATACGCACATATATATATATATATATATATATACTTACATACACACACACATACAGATATATATATATATATATATATATATATATGTACGCATAAGCATGAGGACCAAGAAGATTATAAGTTTTGAATTTCTAATTCAACAATTTTAACATAACGGTCGTTAGTTAATAAGTATTTTATTCAAATATAAATGGATGATCGCACAACAAATGTATAAGTTGGACATGAATGCTTTACAATAATAAAGAGATGACGAGTTAGGTAATGTTACAAGTTGAGAGTGAACAGAAAATGACCATTATCTCTAGTAAAATGCTAGTTGTCAGTCTAGTACACACATATGTGCACACATACATGTGAATATGAACACATATATGTACACATAAGCATGAGGACCAAGAAGATTATAAGTTTTGTATTTCTGATTCAACAATTTTAACATACCGGTCATTAGTTAATAAGCATTTTATTTAAATATAATGAATGATCGCAGAACAAATGTATAGTTTGTACATGAATGCTTTACAATAATAAAGAGATGACGAGTTAGGTAATGTTAAATGTTGAGAGTGAACAGAAAATGACCATTATCTCTAGTAAAATGCTAGTTGTCAGTCTAGTACACACATATGTGCACACATACATGTGAATATATACACATATATGTACACATAAGCATGAGGACCAAGAAGATTATAAGTTTTGTATTTCTGATTCAACAATTTTAACATACCGGTCATTAGTTAATAAGCATTTTATTTAAATATAATGGATGATCGCAGAACAAATGTATAGTTTGTACATGAATGCTTTACAATAATAAAGAGATGACGAGTTAGGTAATGTTACAAGTTGAGAGTGCACAGAAAAAAGACCATTTTCTCTAGTAAAATGCTAGTTGTCAGTTTAGTACACACATATGTGCACGTATACATGTAGATATATATACATACGCATGCACAGACATACCCACGCACATACTTACAGCAAACTCGTAAGCATACACCAATGCATTTCTATGCATCGAGGCAATACATACGCATTCTACAGAGTGTCATACGCATAGCGTGCACACGTACACATATATACAAGTAAGCATGTGCGCAAATATCAGCATAAACTAGCCATTATAAACCAGAATTCCAATCGAGGGGAACAGAAAAAATATCTTTTATTATAGCATGAATTTTATAAAATTTAGTACTAAAAATAGTGGCACAAGACAGTCTACTTAAGTCAGAAACATGAAATCGATTGTGGGACGTGGATAAGAAAGAAAACATTAATGTCCTATAAAGGTTTCATATTAGAAAACAAATCACATTATCTTTGAAATATGGCGCAAATTGTCGGCAATTCATGAACAAACATAGGTATCACATTATTATAAGCATATAACTATAAGCAGAATCAGCATATTACTGCAGTATAAATGGATGATCACACAACGAATTTATTTTCAATTTTTTTTACATGGATGCTTTACAATTTCAAATTAGAAAAAAAAACACATTATCTTTGTAATATGGTGCAGAATGTCTGCAATTGATGAACATACACACACATAGGTACCATGTTTGCAAATGACAACGTATAGGCGGTCAAATCATAATACCTACGCATACTTCCAAACTGTTGTGTGATATCTTGAATTATAAAACAATGAGCGAGGGAGATTGTTCAGCAATGGAGATACCAGGCAAATGAGATTCGTCAGTACTCATTCAGTATGTTCTGTAACTAAAAATTATTATTGAGACACAAGATGACGAGTTATTTTGGCTTTAAATTCTCTAGGTCTTTGAGGGACTTTAATATTCAGGGGAAGTTTGTTCCACAGTAAGGCGCCTGATATGGACAGAGCCTTCTGCCCTAAGTGAGATGAACGATAGTTGACTAAGACATTATTGTTTCTGTTTGGTTTTTGATTGGTTACAGTGGGTGGATGGAAACGCACTATCTCAGCATTGCTCTGAGGAAGATATAACGAGGAGAATACGTATTGGGCCTTCTGCAAGAGGAGCCTTTCTTGGATAGGAATCCAGCCGAGTTTATTGAGGAGAGGGGTTACGTGATCACTTCTTTTATAATTACCGTTGCATACCACCTTGGCTGCAAAATTCATGCATTTTTGTAAGTCCCTTTGAAGGTATTGAGGTAAGTCTCCCCATACTAGGCTGCAGTAGTCAATGCGCGATAACACAAGGGATTGAATAGCTAATAATCTGGATTTTTCGTCTAGCATACTTTTTATACGATGAAAAAACATTAAAGTTCCGTAGATTTTGTTGCAAGTAGTCTCAACGTGAGATTTGAAGGACATATTTCTATCGAACCAGATACCTAGATTTTTAACTTTTTCTGATGCATTAATTTTATCATTTCCAACTGCAAGAGTAAGATCTGAAGTTTTTTTAATTGCATCTTTGGATCCAAAAACAATGCATTGTGTTTTATTAGCATTTAATTTGAGACCATTTCGGTCGTACCATGATTTCAGGCTAGTCAGTAAAGTTTCGGCTTTAATTTGCGTCTGTGGTATTTCCGATACTGAACTTGTTATTGCAATTTGAACATCATCTGCATACATTGAGATCCGTGTGTTAGAAGGCATTGGAGGGAAATCATTAATGAAAATAGAAAAGAGTAGCGGACCAAGAATGGATCCTTGGGGAACACCAAAATTGTTTTGAATGAATGGGGACAATTTGTTTTCTATGCGGACTGCATGAGATCGATTTGACAAGTAACTTTCAAACCATTGCGTGTCTATTCCCAAGTTCAGTATTTTACGTAGAAGTCTTTCATGTTGGACGCT
This sequence comes from Morinoia aosen, assembly GCA_030386875.1. NCBI lineage: Eukaryota > Metazoa > Arthropoda > Malacostraca > Amphipoda > Talitridae > Morinoia > Morinoia aosen. Next base: position 16,047,937 of record CM059575.1, on the reverse strand, counting down.
ATCGAACGCCTTAGAGAGATCAAGTAGCAGCAAGAGTGTTACATTCTTTTGATCGATGTCACTGTATATTTTTTCAGATATATTGAGCAGAGCGTCTTGGGTGCTAGTATTCCTTCTATAGGCATATTGATTTTGGTGGAGTAGATTTGACTCGTCCAGGTGAAATGACAGTTGATTTGTCACCACTTTCTCCAATAGTTTGGACATGACAGGCAAAAGACTGATGGGCCTGTAGTTTGATGCTGTATTTAGGTCACCATTTTTGTGCAACGGTCTAATAATGGAGTGTTTCCATTGGTTTGGAAACGTGTTGGTTACTATTGATGTATTAATTATCAGACGAATCCATGGTGCTGTAACAGGGAAACTGTCTTTGATATATTGAAGACTGATACCATCATGTCCAACTGCCTTTGTGTTTTTTAGTGAGTATAAGATGTTTCGTAACTCTGGTAAATCGACAGGGCGTGGTCTCCACTTGACATCAGTCCTCGAGGGTGCAGTGGGGCATGAATTTTCAATTGTCGTTTCATCTGGATTGGTACACACCTCACTGAAAACTTGAGCCCCTACTTTTGAAAAGAATGTGTTGAAATCCGTGGCTGTTGCCAAGGGATTTTCAAAATTACTTATGCGATCTAAATTTTTATACGGGGCTACCTCACTAATGATTTCCCAAGTTCGCTTCGGGTTATTTTTAGCCGTTATCAGTGCCTGGTGGAAGTGAGTTTGTTTCGCTTCAGTGATTTTCTTTCGAAGAATCTTTTCGTGTTCTTTATATCTCTTGTATAAGGTACTGTTTGATCTATTGTTTTTGTACTCTCGCAAGTTAGCTTTCTTTATTCTGCTCATCTCTTTAACTTCGTCAGTGATCCAAACAGTTCGTTTTGGCTTGGTTTTTTTGGTGACGTAAGGTGCACATTCGTCGAGAGCTGCTGTGAAGTTCTCGTTGAAAATTGACACTTGTATATCAACATCGTCAGATTGCATCATTTTCTGGAATTCGGTAGACCTATCGAGTAGTTTTTCTTGAAATAGTTCTGCTGAATAGTGCCTTTTCGAGCGATAGGTCATTAAGCGGTATTTTTGTCTTTCCTTCGCAATATTAATTTCACATTCTATAGAGTGGTGATCGGAAATAGAAGGTGATATTACTGTACTAAGTATTGCGGTGGGATTATTTGTGATTGCTAGATCGAGGAGAGTTGCAGAGATTTTAGTGATGCGAGTCGGTTCTTTGACCATTTGTGATAAGCTTAGTTTATACAATAGTTTGCTTAGCTGATTGTTTTTGTCCGCTAGGTCAACATTGAAATCTCCGAAAGCAAAGAATGATTTTTTTGCCTGAAGGATTTCTTTGAAGGTTTCCTCAATGAAATCTAGTGTTCGATTTAGGGGAGACGATGGGTGCCGGTAAAGGCTGCCAATGATTATTGATTTGTGTTTATTTATTTGCACTTCTAACCAAACCATTTCAATGCCTTCGCAAACTTTATTCACTAGTAGTGAAGATGTTGAGTACATTTCTTTCACAAAAATACAAGATCCACTACCTCGGCTGGTTTTAGCGCCATCGTAGCGGTACAACACGTAATCAGGAATGTTAAAAAATGAACTTTGGGTTCGTGAATCAAACCATGTTTCTGAGACACACAAAATGTCAATTTTTTCAGTGACCAACATTACTCTGATTTCATCCAATTTACCATTCAGGCTTCGAGCATTTACATGCTTGATTTTGATTTTACCTATATTAGCACTCTTTTTAAAGGTAGCGAGGTTACTATCTCGATGGGATCGTTCAGGGTATTTATCGATTTTGTCTAAGTTGCCCAGGGTGTTTGGCCCAGCATCTGCTATGTAAGAAAGTCTACTATTTGGCTGGGCAGCGGCACTTTGTCAAGATGAGGTAAACCCGGTCTGATTTTTGCCTTGTGTGACAAGAGCACTGTAGTGATCGTTTTTACGATGGAGCAGTAGTGGAGGGTTATTATTTGATAACTCTGAAATGGGAACGACTGATATTTTCAAAACACAATGATCTTTTTCATCCAGGACGAGAAGTTTTTGGCCTGTCACATTTGAAATGATTAGTGGTATAAGGTCTACAGCAGCTTGGTCAAAATGTTTTTCGTCAATGTAATTATCTATGAGGTTTTGCATGTCGCCACTGTTCTTGTCAAAAAACTTAGCATATGTGCTGTAGTTTGCTTTACTCTCTGTTTTGATTGCAGCCTTTAGGGAATTGTAATTCCATTTTGATGCTGGTTGTTTTGTAAGTAGATGAGCTACTGCGTGGAGGAGGCAGTGTCCATCGGCTTTGGTGGGAATCAGTTTTATGTTCCATGATTGTTTCAATTCATCCATTGTGGAATTCATGCGTTCATAAATGGGGCTGGAGACGTTTTTTTTCGCACTTTTTTCATCATTAAGAGGTTCTGAGAGGTGCGGGGAATTTACGTTTTTCTGGCTCTGAATTCCTGTTCTGTGGTGATTTCTCGTATGGGGATTTGCAGAGAACTGAGAAATGCTCGTGTCAATTATATTTTTCTGGTGATGATTGTGCATACCGTTGGGTAGTGGATTTTCCATCGATTGTCGACTGCAATTTTGCAGCGATTTCTCTCTTCCTATTGATTTTACTGCTTCCGAGTATGTGATTGGATGTTGATTTATACTCGTGTCTGAGAGGGGCTTTTCATCCTCTTCATCAGCATTGGATAGCAATGAAAACCTATTTTTTGTAGGCACTCCGCAGTTGTTTGTGGCGGATGCAGGAGAGGGCTTGTTATATGAGGGCAAACATCGGGAGGAGGGGGGAGGAGAGGGTTTGTTATATGAAGGCAAACATCGGTTTATGCTGCTGGAGGTTTCACGTGGATAGGCGGTCAACTTAGAACAATCATTCAACCTATATTGCTTTTCTGAATAAGCATTAGAGTATTTAATTTCTTCATTCAGATCATGGGAGTTTCTGACACAGGAGATAAAATGTGAAGTTAGTCTCACAGGTGATTTTAGAGCAATTTGTTGAAGAAAATGATGCGTGTCTTCTCGCGTAACGGGCCAAGTGCGGACATTGTTGTAAGCTTCATCAACAGGACCGGTTTTTACATTTGCTCGCAGCGGAATCAGTTTAAGACCAATTTTTCTGCACAGGCTCGATGCCATGTACAATTGCTGCCCACTGCAGCCACTCACCACATAAATACGAGAAAGAAGATTCTTTGTCATGATCAAATTTTTTAATTTCGTGAGATTTTGGGACGAGAGGCTCAAACCTTTGAAACTAATTATATAGTTCCTGAAAGGAGGTGCGCGTTCAATCTCATCATAGAAATCATTTAGACGTTCCGAAGTTATGGTCTGAATCCTGCATGCACTATCAATGTCATCTCTGTTGATTTTTGTGAGGCTATTGTCTCCAACGAGAAAAGTGTCTAAAGGGGATTTCGCATAAGGATGGTTACTCGCAGCTACCACTGGCGTAAAATCATGAGCGCTGATACGATAATTTAAAGCAAAAAGCTGTTCTGTAATCACTTGAATATTTGATACAGTGGAAGAAATCGACGCTGGGCTTGGGGGACAATTTTGTCTCAAAGCTTTATTGAGAAATGCAGCTGTAAGAGACAGCGTGTTATTTATTTCGTGAATAGTTTGGGAACTGCTCATTTGGAGAGGATGTAAGTACCCATCAAAGGCGGTAACAGGTCTGGTTGTATTTTTCTCCACTGAAAATCTTACGTTATCCTCGCAGTTTACGCTCTGAGGTATTTTACTGCCAGTACTAGCTGCTTCGTATGCATTTTCAAACATAAATTCGCCACCTGAAAGGTCTACACACAATTTATCATTAAAATTATAATTAAAATTACCCCTTTTACTCTCTGACTGGTTGCACACATCCAAAATTTTATCGCGTTCTAACGATGACGTTGGTGTTTCCGTCGGCGGTGAACGATTTTGAGCTTTCTCAGTGACGCAGGGCAGGGGCGACGTCGCCATGACGCAATCGTTTCGGCGAGACGAAGGAGGAGCTCGCAGTGCTGTGGCAGCTTCCGCCAGTGAGGACGTATCTTCTTCACTAAAGATTCTCGGCTTTGTGGACGATGAATCTTCTCGGACACAGTCCAAAGCGTGGGGTTGAGAGTCGAGTGCTGCTTGTACGGAATTTCTTGAACTCGCTTCGGGTGTGCCCGTAGCAGGTTTCAGAACTTGAGAAGATGAATTATTACTGGGAGCTGAATTATTACAAGCAGCGCCTGAGAGATTTTCGCCCGTGTCAGATGACTCTGATTTTGCAGTCATTAGTGATGCTTCAGGGGCTGAGAAACACTTGCTGATACCAGACTTCACAAACGTCCGAGAAGCATTTTTCGTTTTGAGTCTTTGAGGACCTTGAACAGATGGATTCACAGGGGCGGATTTATTAGGTCTGCCTTTCCGCTTTATGGCTGGTGCTTTACGCTTTTTACTGAGCTTTTCGTGCGAAGCTGTACTGGAGGATGTTTTTTCAGATGGGGCAACAGTCCGAGTAGTTGAACGAGTTCTATATTGATACATTGTGACGTTGATAGAGAGGAAGAAAAATTAAAATTTGTTCATTGGGTTAAAGTAGAAGACCTCGCCTTTTAAAGGTAGATAAAAAGAGACTGCCAGTAGGAAAGCAAGGGGGGGGGGGGGTTTGGGGTGTAAGACAGAGGAGGACAGAGTGTGAGCGGGAGGAGGGGGCAGGATGCTTGCGGTCGGCAGAGCAGCGTTGCTTGCTGTCCTGCTTGGGGAAGAAAAGAGAACAGAAAAAAAAGAAGAAGAAAAGAAGAAAAAGAACTTCAACTCTTCCATCAGAAGATTGCTCTGGTGAAATTTTCGAGAAACGTCGGATTGTTCAAGTTTACTTCACATTGTGGAATTATGCTCCGTCTGTGAACACAGGCTTACTATGTTTAACATGGTAAATTTTTTCCGAAAGTTGCTGGATCAAGTTTATTTAATTTTTATATTTAAAATTTCCTTCAAAGAAGAAGAAGTTTTTTATCCTTCTCACATTTAACGTCAATAGTTAACCAAAATTGTCCATCAAAAGAACATGAGGTAAGCTAATTTTTTTTAATCAAAAATTGAATGAGTACATTAGAAATTTTCGACATTCATGCTCTATTGTAACAAAAATAGTTCACAAAAAATGGTCACCATTATTTTCCAAAGATGCGAGTTTGACAGAGCACACTTTCTATTTTGTTTCTGGAGATAACAGCACTTGTTCTTCCACGTTAAGAGTGGAGGTGTTTTGGAGGGATGGAGTGGAGATGGAGGGGGGATGGAGGGGGCAGGGGTAAGCTTGTTTGCGCTGCCCTCACCGGCACTGCGAGAGCAACACTAAGTTTTCACATCTCGCCACTCTGATCTGCTTGTTAAAATGATCATAATTGAAAAATGATCTTGAGCTAAAACATTTTGCGTTCTTCAGGTGTAATTGCATTTTCAGGTTTGCACGTCTATTGAAAACTAAAATTATGCATTTGTTATTCAATAGCAATTAAAATGCCCATGTAAACGCTCTTAGCTATCAAAACAGCAGCAATCAATAGTTGATCAACAACGTATATCATCAAATTATACGTTCTTTTATTACAGATTTTCATGAGATCGGATGATTGCGTTGCCTAATATTTATTAGGTACCTAAATTATGAATTTTCTTTGGGAAACAATTTGCTTTATGGTTATTGGTTGTCCAAAAAGTTGTGCAATTAAATTGAATTGAGCTAGTTCAGGTAGAATGAAGCTCTATGATAAATATTGCGTAATACAAACTAGTGATTGAGATGGTAGCAGCTACAAAACTCATACATCATAGACTTATGTTCAGATAGATGATATATACATCATGTGACATGGTTACCTACCAAATGAGATTGAATGAAAATACTCGGTAGGCATCAGTTACCACAATTCCGTAGCTAACTCACACAACAGAAACTGAACGAGTGTTTTAACATATACACTGAATCTCACTTTCGTGTTTGCTTTTTCAGACGTGAAAACGCACAGAACCAATTTCCTCCAACCATCCTTCTTCCCTTCAGGCACTGCTTAAGGAATGAAGAAAGATGTGAGACTTGCTACCGTCTTGAAGCAACATCTGTAAAGCCTTCAAGTGAATTAACTACAGCCATGACAAAATTAAGAGGCATATGTGGAAAAGCTTAAAATCTACCGGTAAGTCTCACCCAAATAAACGGAAATCACTATCTGAAGCATCTCAAATCCATTTTGCTCTGTTCGGTCTAATTAGTATAAATTATTAAATAGTTTACGGTGAATGCGAGTTCAGCTTCTAATTTTTCTGTAATTTTTTTGTATTAAAACAAGTGATTATAGTTTGACAGTTTTCCCACAGTTGCAAATGTTTGCTAGAATATATTTCTGAAACTGAAATTCACAAATCATTTCATGGTTCAAAGAAAGGCTTTCTCAAGTTAAAATAACAAAGTGAACTACTCGAGAAATGGTGTGTAAACGAGTTTTAAAGCGTACGATGAAACTAAACCCACCAAAAATTGTGCTGCTCAATACCGGAACAGGCGCACTACTTCAAGGGAAAGCAGATAGCTGATAAGGAACTGACGGAAAAATCTCTCCGAGACAGCTGAATGTTGCGAGGCCTTTGACTGGGTGATATTGATTGACTCGAATGGTAAACAGAAGGTTGGAGGAAGACTAATAGGGAGTCAAGCTAGAAAGAAGCATTAATGTCCGAGACGAATAAGGATAAGCCACTCGTTTTTGCAGAAAGTTTGAAAATTGAATGTCCAATGATTAAATCAACGTTGTTTGGTCTGATGAAAGTTGACTATGAAGTGAGTTTAAACATCACTTCAAGCTAATAAAGTGATCGTAAATTGTTTGAAATTTCTTCTTTGTAATATAGTGTAACTCCTAAATAATGAACTAACGATTTTTATTCGAGCTTAGGACGCACACGCTTTTTAGGAAGAATCATTAAATAATTCAAACAATGCATTTTCTTTAAATTTTCTATAGTTGATTGATTTACTTTTAACTTAAAGAAATAATTTTGATTTCACTATTAGCTTATTATATAAGTCCAAGCGTTCAAATTTTTTAATCGTTTTGCAATATTTGGTGAACTTCAAGGAAAAATACAAGAACTCATATGAAATAGTAATGCATGATATATTCCAATAATAGGACAAGACCTTATTTTAAAGTGAACAAACAAGGTAATTAAAACGTACACAACCATATGTTAGAAAATAATGTTTTAAGATAGCTAATTTGTTGATTAAATTAAATTGCATATGCCATTACGAGTACCTGTAAACTCCTCTCCAACCAGTAGATGACACCAGTATTAGTATTCCATCGCTGTTTAGGAAATATGTAACGTTGTTTGGGCATACCCTATTTCAGAACATTTCTTTCTTCACGATTACGCGGTTTAGGAGTTATACTGTACATTTTACTTAAACTCAAATTATCATTAAAATATTCGTTCTCTTCAGCGAACTACTCGAGTTATCTATGTTCATTAAAGAGGAGTGGAAGTTTTTAGTCTTGAATGCATTCTTCTACCATAAAATTAAGATGTTTCAGCATTGCAGGGCCTGTCGTCTTCAGGCGCAGGAATGCAGTTCATTTGTGAGGTTAGAATGAATATCAGGACACGAGCATGTTAGAACCGCTTTTCCAACTTTCATAGCAGGAAACTTTCAACAGTAATATTCCAGGTAAAGTAATCTTCTAACCAGGCAATACTACTTGCAACACATCCTGAGTGCTGAAGATTTGATATGATAGAAAAGAAATGAGGGCATAAGAGCATCTCTCTTAGTCCCCTGATTGTAATCGCATCGAGCACCTGCAGCCATGGTTGAGGATAACTATGATGTACAAACGTGCCTCAGAGCGATCGAGGCGATAATTAGAGATCAAACTTAATGAAAAGTGGTAGAGTACCAAAATGATTTATAACAAGGCTTAGCGGCTGTTGTCAGAGCTATAGAGGCCCTCCCTCAAATACTAAATATTAGATGAAGTTACTTAAAAATGTAATGTTCATTCTGTTTTCGTTTTTAAAACAATTTTCTCCCATGAATTCTGCATATCTTTACAGTATGTTGCTTCAAGACACGTCTCATACGTTTCTTCAATCCTTGTACAGTGCCTGAAGGGAAAAAGGATGGTAGGAGGAAATCGGTTCTACTCGTCTTAAGTCAGCAAAAGTAAATTCGAAAGAGAGATTCATAGTATAAGTTAACACACTCGTTCAGTTTCTGTTACGTGAGTTAGCTACGGAATTATGGTAACAGATGCCTTTAATTTTGTTCATAGTTGTACGTGTATTCTTTTTTCTACTTCGCGGTGAAAAAATATAGCGATTACAAAGATTCTAAACAAGTGTTAATAACATTTTTCGGGATACAGTAGTACTTCCGGGAGATCTTTAATTTTTCTTTTACCAACTCCAGCGATCAACCTTATTACTCTATTTCGTATAACTTATGGAAGACTGAGTAGCTATATCAATGACGAAGCATAGTTGAGCACCTGAGGACGAACCTGGAAAAGACAAAATAGTACCTTGGAGTAAAACAAACTGAACCTGGTTATCGTAATGGATGTGCGCACAACGGTAAAATATACTTAAAACTTTTCTAGGTATGCATGAAGTTATTCCTCAAAAAGCGAACACTCGATTTTCATTCTAATTTCCCCGTGAAATATTTCAAAATGAAAGAAATCCGAATAATTTTCAAAATAAATTTTTTCTTTAATTTTACATATGCAATTCTTATTGACGTATGCCCCATTAGTACAATAAATGCAGATGAAATCATTCTAGTGTATATTTTTTGTAATTGTCTCATGTTGAATGCATTTTCAGACGTTAGAATATGGTTGGTTTAAGTGGCAGCCGGTTATCATACAAAGTGTGATAATTCATTAAATAAAAACTGTTTTTTGTTCTGTTTCCAAGATATAGAGCATACTGTGTGTCTGTAATCTACTACGATGAAGATTACTGAATATATTCTGGAAAATTTGATTGTTTGCCTACACGAATTGATGACACATTTTAAATGAATACTAAAACGTCTCATATTTTGAGCTACGGACAGTCCACGTTTCCTACAGCAGATTGTCACAATTCACTCACAAGTAGTGTGCTGTACGGGCATTAGCGACGATTCAGTAACTAAATTTGCATTAGAATAACTTTAGAACATTAGAATAACATCGAACATAGACAGAGAACCGCCCCAAAAAATCACAAGGTATAGGGATGTGACCGCATTCGTTGATGGCCTGAGTACGTATTGAAGCCACGATCGACAGTCATCCGCCGTCATGTGCTGTTGCTGCGACAAGAGAGCCGCCCACGCCACGGCGGCCATACTGGCACTGGTGAGGCATCTTTATTTGTCTGCCTGCACAGGACAAATAATTGCAACATGCTAGGTTTAGACGAACATTCGCGATGTCTGTGATCATTCTGCTCAGATACTAATTTCAGTTCTTATGATAATTGCAGTTGAAATATTTCAATGTTTTAATGGATAGGAGACTATAATAAATGGGATATCATTAACAAGGGGACATAATTCTGTTTGAATGTTTTAAACAATTCAAACAATTTATTTTCTACAAGTGCTACAGCAATAGATTGGTTTTAAGTCTAGTGCAATGGACACATTTGAGTATAACTACTAGTGGGCCCGAATAAGTTCAGCGACTTCTAGGACATCCTGTAATCAACACTATTTTAAAGTGTACAGTTATGCTTAGCCTAATTTACCTAACCTGTGAGCATACTAGACGGATCAATGAATGGGTTCTTTCAAGATTCGATGCTTAGTTTTACAAAAATACTTTTTATGGGCTAAATGGGAACAGTATGTTCTAGAAAACGATAAAACTATTTTAAGAACAGGCTTAAGATTTATGTCATTTTTCATGGCGAATTACCCTATCAAGATAAGTCATATAGCAGAAAAAAATTTACTTGATTACTTTATGAGATTAATATTTCGATAGAAAAAGGGATTCATGATTCGTTTCTAAAGCAATGTAAGAACTTTCCCAAGTATCTCAGCAGGGATCTCATTCCAATTCTTAGTTCCAATGAAGAGGAATCGGTGTTGTGACCGAGATTTTGAATAATAAGGAAGTGTGAAGTTACTTCTATTTCAAGTTTAATGATCATGATGGCCAGTTTGTTTAGTTAATAATTTTACTCAGAACATGTGCATAATTGTTGAAATCATTACTCTGAACAAAAATCTTTTCTCTACGGCAAACAATACGGTTTTATTTCTAAAAAATCGACGACACAGGCTGTATCAAATCATTTACAATACCTTCATTCTAATAGAAAAAATGTTTATTTCCAAATTGTCACATGAGATACATGCCAACATATTGGCTTTTAAAAGTTTCTTAAATATAGGGCATCCTAAAACAAATGTTCCATACGAGGAGTACTAATTGACAAACCATCCGAGGTGTACAAGTAGATGAGCCATACGAGGCATAATAATAGACAAACTATACGAGGTGTACTAATAGACAAACTGTCAGAGGTGTACAAGTAGATAGACCACACGAGGCATATTAATTGACAAAATATACGAGGCGTACTAATAGACAGACCATTCGTGGTGTGCTAGTAGTCTAACAAAAGTTCTATACAAGGAGTACTAATTGACAAACCATCCGAGGTGTACAAATAGATAAGCCATACGAGGCATAATAATAATAGGCAAACTATACGAGGTGTACTAATAGACAAGCTATCAGAGGTGTACAAAATAGATAGACCATACGAGGCATATTAATAGACAAAATATACGAGGCGTACTAATAGACAAACCACACGTGGCTTGCCAATAGTCTATCTCTGTCAAGGGTAGTTGAATGAGAAATGAAAAATATGCCCTAAAAAATATGCAAAGCCCTATCACCACCAAAAACATATTTCGTATCTTCTCGATATTCACCACATCATGCGGACATGGGTACATGGGATAAAATAGAGATACAGTGTAAGCCGGTTACCACTCATGATTGACAAATATCTACAAAATATTGGTAGAAATGGGTAAACAAACATATATTCAATATCAAAATTCATAGCTTGTACAACACACGGACAGAAAGATAATTTTACTACGATTCATATGCTCAAATTGCACTTTATTTCATTAATTATATATGAAATTAATCCGATTCACAGAAACGCCCTCTGGGGAAGTGCTAGATCTATTTTTGAATCATTTCGCAATTGCAATAAAATTTATTAACCGAATGGTTTTTGCGTAAAGAAATGAAATAGAAACATGTATATCTATTTATGTAGATACATATATATACCTACACACGTACACACACATATTAATTTATATACTTATTGAAAATAAAATATTAGAAAAAAAAAAAAAATAATACATATATAACATAAAAGATAGAAGCAACCTACCATCTACTACACAGAAAATGACAGCTGAGCTCACTGTAATCCTAAGAAATTTTTCGCAAAAAAAATAACTAAAAGGAAGAGAAGACTTCGAAAAACATAAAAATGAGCTGTTTTTTAATTTCTTCACAGAAATTTTTAAGAAAAATCAGATTATAGTCAAGAAGCAACACAACTCTTCAGCATTATAGGGACATGTGTACGTGGGATAAAATGGAGTAACATTGTGGCCGGATATCACATCTGAGTGGAGAATATTCACAAAATTGGCACATATAGGAAGATTAGGCCTTGATCCAAAATGATAATTTTGATTACAGAAATTTAGAGTTTTTTCCGATTTGAAAGTTCAGTGCTAGTGTGCGCTGAACGCACGAAAAGAAAAAAAAATAAAAAGACTAAATGCAATGCTTAAATTACCCCTTTCCCTCCAGCTCAGCCGAAAATCGATTGAAAACATCTTCGAGAATGATTTTGAAATAGCGAGACAACGTTAGCCAAAAATTTAATTCATTATAAACTTTGCACAACCCTCACGTCTATAAACCTGTTTATTGGTGTACACACAAAATGTATTTCATGGTATATTTGTCATACGGACGTTAAATATTAATACAGAAAAGAGAAAGAAATAACAAAATAAAGATGAGGAAATACTCCTAATTATGGAAAGAACGTTCGTTCTGCTGCACTGAACTGACGGCTGTGGTGCTCATTGTTGTCGACAGAAATAAGTAAGATGAATATACGAATCGCTTAGCAAACGTAAAATGAAATAGGTTCTAAATTTCTAACAGAAATTTCAGGAAAAATTAAAATTTCTGATAGATGGGAAGTTCACACCGAGATGCTGCAGGCCCTATGACAGAGATGTAAAATGACGTGACACATTTACTCTAAATTCTTTTCCAGTTTTAGAGTTTTTGATATGCTGGGGAAGCTTGTTCCACAAAAAAGCTCCAGAAACTGAGAGAGCTTTTTGTCCCACGTTAGATGAACGGTAACTGACTAAAACATCGTTCCTCCGGTTTGGTCTTTCGTTTGGGATATTAGATGGAAAAAATTTTACCACCTCTGCATTACTTTGGGGGAGGTACAGAGAGGAGAATACTCGTCGAGCTTTCTGGATCATGAATCTGTTCGGTATTGGGATCCAGTCGAGTTTTCTTAAAAGAGGGGTGACATGATCGTATTTATTAAAATTTCCTTTGCATACCACCTTGGCGGCGAAGTTTACACATTTTTGCAACTCTTCCTGACGACATTTAGGTAAGTCTCCCCACACAAGACTGCAGTAGTCCAGCCGCGATAAAACTAAAGACTGAATCACTAATAATCTAGATTTTTCGTCAAGTGTGTTCTTTATACGATGAAAGAACATTAAGGTTCCGTTAATTTTGTTGCACATTGTTTCGACGTGTGAATTGAAAGTCATATTTTTGTCAAACCAAACACCCAGATTTTTAACCTTATCGACTGGTTTAATTGTATCGTCTCCAAATGTTAGCTGGAATGGTGGTAAATTTTCAGTCGCATTCTGTGATCCAAAAATAATGCATTGCGTTTTACTTGCGTTAAGTTTGAGGCCATTATGGTCATACCACAATTTCAGATTTCTCAGAAGGTTTTCAGCGTTGGCTTGTGTTTCTGTTAAATCCGCTGTTGAGCTTGTCATGGCAATTTGTACGTCATCAGCATACATTGAGATTTTTGTGTTTGCCGGCATGGTGGGGAAATCGTTGATGAAAATTGAAAATAGGAGTGGGCCGATGATTGAACCTTGAGGAACGCCAAAGTTATTTGGTATGAATGATGACATTTTGTTATTCAAGCACACTGCATGAGAGCGGTTTCGTAGGTAGCTTTCAAACCACTGAGTGTCTATTCTGAGGTTTGAAATTTTTTTTAGAAGTTTCTTATGCTCAACACTGTCGAAAGCTTTGGAGAGATCAAGCAATAGTAAGAGAGTTAATTTTTTTTGGTCAATATCTTTGTAAATTTTTTCTAATAACGATAAAGGAAAGCTTGTTTTCTCCGAATTTCTTGACTTTCGAAAAGCATTCGACTGCGTGGACACTAACATTTTACTATCGAAACTACACTGTTATGGCATCAGAGGAGTTGCACATGATTGGTTCAAATCATACTTAACAAATCGAAAGCAATATGTTGGCATTGATGATGCACAATCGGAACTGCTGACAATCAGCCGTGGAGTACCGCAAGGGTCGGTCCTTGGGCTTCTTCTCTTTCTGATCTTTATCAACGATATTGCTAAATCTACTTCATTCTTCAAATTCATGCTTTTTGCCGACGACAGCATGCTCTCTGCGGCTCTTCCAAATGAAAATCCAATTTTAATTGCAGAGAGTATCAATAATGAGCTGCAAAATGTTTCAATGTAGCTTGAAGCCAATAAAATATGCCTCAATATCGGTAAGACAAAATACATTATATTCTCATACAAGAGAAATATGTCTCTTCCACACTTTAAAATTGGTGATGGTAAAATTGAAGAAACCGACTCCTGTAAATTTCTGGGCATTATATTAGATAAACATCTGACATTCAAAGAGCATATTGCCCATATCAGTACTAAATTATCAAAATTCGTTGGAATCCTTCATAAAGCAAAAAATATACTGCCTTAAGAAGCCTTAAAAATAATTTATCGAACGATCATTTCACCTTATCTACAATACGGGATAGAAGCTTGGCACAGAACTGATAAAAAAAAATCTGCTCTTCGGATTGCAAAAAAAAGCCATTCGAGCGATAATGAAATTAGAATTTAATGCTCACACAAATGATTCATTCAAAAGCCTAAAAATGCTCAAGCTTTTTGATCCCTCCAACCTCCACATGTGTAATTTCGTGTATAAAACACTAACTGATGATGGAGACAGAGAACGCAAAGAATTATTCACTGCTCAAACTGGTCATTATGATCTTCTAACACGAAACAGAAGTAACTTCATACTTCCTCATTATTCGAAATCTCGGTCACAACGCAGTATCCTTTTCATTGGAACTAAAAATTGGAATGCAATTCTTGCAGAGATCCGTGAAAAAAGCTCTTACAAAGCCTTCAAAACAAATCTTGAATCCCTCTTCCTATCGAAATATTAAACATATAAGGTAGTTCAAGTCAATTTCTTTTTTCTTTTGATACGCCTTATCTCGATAAGGTAATCTACCATTATAATATATATATTATGCTATACTAATCATTTTCATTGAATCATTTTTATTGAATGTACAGTTTCCATCTAGCTCATATCAACTATTTCTTTCTTTGTTTTAAAATTAAGCATCGAAACATGACCAGTCTTGTATGCCCCTAGGTTAAGTAAATTAGGTTAAACATAATTCTACACTTTAAAAATAGCTTGATGATAGGATGTCCTAGAAGTTGCTGAACTTATTCGGGCCCACAAGTAGCTATACTCAAATATGTCCATTGTACTAGACTGAAGATACAATCTACTGTATTTTTGTAACACCAGTGGTAAATAAATTGTTTAAATTATTTAAATTTTGAATGTTTTCAGGTTTAAAGTCTATGGTTTATTTAATTTTTTAAATTACCTGAAAACTGAAAACCAGAGCATAATTTTCTTTGTGGTTCCACGGAAATGAACTCCGAGTAAAGTGTTCAAACATTGGGTTTTTCGGGTGAAATTTTGAGGAAACGTTCTTGGTTCTTGAGCATTGAGTTCTTCTCGTTGTCATGAAAATTACCCTAAATTCTGTTATTCTCGTGTGATTTATCAATTTTATCTTGCTCTTCTACCTTTGCTGAACTGTCATTCCCATTATTATCATAAAAAATTGTATATGTTTCATAATTGTTAAAGAAAAATGAACGAATGACACACGCTAAAAGTAAATAAGATCATTAAATATTGCAGAATACAAATACATCGCTTTTTCGAGTAATAAATAACTGGGAAATCGTTGCTGCAAGGCTGATGAAAGCTTTAGTGTTCAATTAATAGTTAGTTATTTCGTAAATATTGTTATTCCGCAAACCGTCCTAAAGCTTAGTTCAGCGACATCAAAGCGCCACTTATATCTATTGGTGAGCGGTGATGCAGCCAAACCCTATTTTTGGCCTCCTTCAACAAATTGAGGATCGGAAAGTATTCTTTTCTTTCAATTGTCATATATTCAGTACCCCACTCGCTCTACCCTATCGCTTGTATTCTACGATATTTATCTCACTCGCACTAACATTTTTTAAAGAAATATTTATTATTCTTCGATGAGAACGCATTTTTTCTCTATAGATCGCTTTAATGGTTTTAGCATTAATCTGCAAGTTTCTTTAAACATTGCATAGGAACACCATGGTCTGTTGAATCATATTGATGCGTGTTTTTTCTTCACAGCTTGTATCCGTGGTGCTAATTTTCCGTGGCATCGGAGGCTTCATCTCCGAGGACTGGAAACTCAATGGTAATAGTTATTAGACCAGACAGCGCCATGATCACGACAGCGTCAGGGCGTAAAAATTTTAAAATTTAGTGTGGCGTAAAGCACTGTTTGATGGTTGAAATGAAGAAGTTGAAAAAAATGAAGTTTAGAAGGCTCTGTGGACGAAGGCTTTGACAAAGAGTCATAGTAGATCGTAAATTCAATTTACTTTCTACGCTGCGAAAAATTTTGTCCCAAAACAGAGTCACTTTTGTGCGCCATGGGCTTTACGACACACTTAAGTGTGTCAACCATGACACACTTAAACGTAAGTCAATTTTATCTCCCATAAATATTTCACTTTCTCAGACTGATCACTGATTTCACTGATATACAGACAACGTCTAAGAGCGTCTATGAATTAGAAGAAAAATCAGTGAAGGTAGTAGGGTTTTTGGGAGAATTGGATGCCATTCATGAAATCTAAACGCAGTTCGGTTTTCTACAAAAGATTTTGAGCCCTGTAAAACATGAATATCTAATTTAACTCTCTCAGCCACTTTAACTCTACTGAGTATCAAAATATTTTGAATATTCGTTTGAGAGACACAGGGGTGTCAATGATTTCTCTCAGTGGAATTGTTCAATGTAGTCACGAAATAAGTTTACAGATAACATAAGATCTAATAAATGAGAAAAAGTACCGCCAAGAAAACTCTGTGAGCTATTATATCAATTTCAACTATACGTAAAAAAAATCATTAACCTGTAGAGTGTTCCTGAAACATTGCCTGTGAAGTCAAATGACTTCAAAACGTTTAGCTCTAAAGAGAGTGGAGCCATTCTTAAATCGAAGTAAAACTAAAAGTAGATGAAGTAAAATTAAATAGTTACCGCTTTGAGCCAATATACAAGCACAATCTAGGTGAAATAACCACGATTGGTTTTCAAATGTTCCATAGGTCAGAGCATCAGTGAGGACTCCATGCAAGCGGCCTTTGACTTGATTTTTTAGCAGTCTTCTGACTCAAAATCCTTCAAAGCCCGACGGCATATTTCAGTCAGGAGACTATTACTAAACAAATGAAACGCTGTCCTCGGGAACGTAAAAATTTTTTACTCTGTATAACTACGGGACCAAATGTTCCAGTGGCTTCGATGCCCCTGCACGTTATTTTGCTGTCATTACTGAAAGGAAGGTTACGAATCAAACCATGCCTCTGGAATATATTGAGGAAAATCAGCGCAGTAGGCTCATTGTAACTAACAAAAAATTATCTTCATTTGGAGTAGCAGGGAGAGACTTCACCTCAATTGTGAAGAATGTTTGATTCTGTTTCAACTACACTCTAAGTTTTTAGCCAATTTTCAGAAATTACTTTTTTAGTATTCCATGAGTTTATTTGGCGTGGATCTGAGGCGGTGTTATGAGAACTCAAACACAACCTTGTGCTTGTGATTCAATCTATACGCTTTCTCATTTAATCATTCAATAACTCATGAATAATTGATTTTATACTCTTTTGAGAAATTTTACTCTCATTTTTACACTATACCTAAAAAATACGTGATATTATATGAATGTATTACGTTTTTCTTCAATTTTACTTGCACACAGGGCTGTATGGAATACCTGGCGTCGTTTTGGCTCTTGGAACTGCCGGGATCTGCGTGACAATCGTGGATGGCTACGGAATTCTTCAGGTACTCACTCACAATGTGCATTAGTTGACACCAAGCCAAACTTGAGGACAGGAAGAGTAGTGGCAATGTTCAAGTAATTATAGACTCGTACGAGGACGAAACTCTCTTCCTTCGCCGGACTTATCGCTTACATAATTTTTTTAGGAGGTTTGGATGACACATATAGTAAGAGTCTCGTCTTGTAAGAAAACCTTCCTTCCTAAAAACAAAGGCTGTATGTATAACTGTAAGAAATAAATGTACTCTGGATAAGGTAACAATGAACACCGCTTGTTATATCTGGTTATCCTAAGCCAAGAAAAATGTAACTTAATGCCAACTTTTTGAGTAACCCTTCCTAACCCTTGTGCATAAATCAATTATCAATTATTTTATTGTCTTCCCTCCTGAATAATGCTACGACGATACAACTTTCGGCAAAGCTACCTCATATTCAAAGCCTATGAATATATTCCGGACAAGAATTATTGGCTGTTAATAATTTTGATAATTATCTCATTTACGCTTCTTCCAATCATGCACCGTAACCTATCATACGAGAACACAATTGATGCACGTTTATCGCGTCAAAGGTGCTTATTCTTCACTTGCTATTCAATATCTCTATATTTTACAACGTATCTTTAAGCTCGCGAGCTCCAAATTAAACTTAGCCTAACTCCGCAGCACGTAAGATCTCACGTGACAAATCATTCCTGAACCTATGCTCGAGTCAACATAAATCCTCTTAGCTGCTGCAAATTATCCCCACACTTTCATCATTAAAAATAAAACAGCTCTACTTGTTTGAGAACATGGGTGGATTTTTGCGTTAAATACTTTATCAAGAGGCATGAGACATTTTTCCACCTCCGAACGTGTGTTTACCTCACTTAAAGCCACCGAAAATGTGAGCACTCCAAAAGTTCAGACTTGAATGCATTGTAGAGTATCGAGCTTCTTGTTTGAGTCTACTGATGGGAAATTGTAGGTTCTTTAATTTAGAATGAAATTAATAACTTTCCAAGGTGTCGGAGAATCTCGCAGCTTATTTGAGCACTCCCTAATCATCATCATCAGGCGATTTTTCTATGGTATATACCGAGCCTTTTCCTCTTTCAGTAGAGGGTGGCTGAGCATCATTGACATGATACTTTACAAGGAAAGTACATGATAGGGGTTCCCCAGGCCCCTAGTAACGCCCGAGCTTTAAGGCCTTATTTTCCTCTCGTTTAGTGCTCAGGTATCATTCCCTGAGGACAGTAACCACACTGCAGGCAACTGCCGCGTACAGGGCTCGAACCCGTGCAGGAAGCACAGAACGCTGTACACTCGTCCACTGCAAGGCGATTTTTTTAATCTGCAATATCCTATTTTGCGAGGCTGATAACTCACGAGCCTAGGCTTCTAACTCAAACGGTAGCTAATGAAAGTATCAAAGTGCGAACAGTATTTTTGTATGAGAAAATAATTCGCATAATGTTTTAAGTTGACTGAAATATTTTTTGTACCAAACAAAGTACATTGACCTGTAGAGGTAAGTACAAACCACTATAATTTCCTTCGTATAAACTTGAGCAGCTTCTAACCGAAAATGCTATTTATTGTCAGTTCAATAGAAGAATCAATGTAAATGATAACTTATCAACTGTATCGTCGATTCAGGTCTCTCGACGTGCTCATCTTCGGATGTAACTACGCAAGTTTGATGGGTTTTCAATACTGCAATTGATGATAGTTTCAATGATGGAGCGATGGTTCAGATTCCATTTAGTAATCTGATATAATTTCAGTTAGAGACACATGTACGGAGTAAAACATAAGAGAATTCTCTGAAAAATATGGGAATGCCATTAAAATATTTGTAATACATATCATTGGAGGAATATAGTACAACTAATTTTTTCTCAATTTCACTTGCGTTCTTTTGTTCCCATGCAAGTGCACTCACATTCGCATATTTTCCTGTACATCTCATTCTAAGCATTTCTCAGCATAATTCTGGCCGGTACAATCATTCTAACATAATGCTTTCCACAGGAAAAAGCGTGCTTCATGCTACCGTTCTTCATTTTTATGATCCTGCTGACGATCGCCGTAAGTGTGTCAGCAGTGGTTATCTTCGCGATCATGGACACACAGCTCAGCGACTACAGAACCAGATCCTCGACCTTCATCGTGCGGAATGTGTTCACAGTTTGTGTCTGCGGGTACATTTGCAGCGTCGTCTCGGCGCACATGAAAGAGGTGGGGGAGAACTTTTCCGACGCAGAGTTTGTTTGGAGTGAGCTGATGAATGGCGAATCATCACTCTCGTGAGGCAGGCTGGTCGTGAATAAAATGTTCGTGTATTTTCTTGGGCTTATTTGAAGTAAAACAGAGGAAACCGTTTTCGAACATTTTTTCTTCTCATTATCTTGTGATTGAGCGTTTCTATTGAGGTAAAACTACATATTTACTTTGAAAAGTGGTGAAACGTGTTCGAATGGTATGGAAGCGAAAAGTCGATCAATCGAAAAAATAAGGCCCGCAGCTCGGCTGGGCTGCTTGAATTTTTTTTCCAGTGTATGCAGCCAATTATAACAATTATAACATGGTTGGAACATTCATTCGGCATGGATAACAGGAGGGACTTTTTTGGTACCTTTATTATTCTTTTTAAAGCGGGAACTATGCTGTAGCTATACGAGGTTATAAAATTAGAATTTGAGGCATAAAACAAACACGATCCCATTCACGGAAACTGAGCAGCACCATGCTCTTCTGGGCCTAACTGCAAGGATCCCAGATACTGAGTTTAAGTTCATTTGAAAAAACACACAATTGAAAATTTTGGATTCCCAAAAAACAGAACGCAACGTAACCGCGTAGACCAACAAACTTGAAGCACAGGCTGTACCGCAACAACAGCATAAATTCATTGAACATCTGTCCCCACTCCTCACAGAACTCTACATGCTGTGCAGGTAAAAGCAAAGGAAGTTCTGCCGCTGCACGTGAAGAGCCACAACGGCGGCAGGAGCGGACGGAGAGGCGGAGGTCACTCGACAATAGCCTAAATTTTTCCCATAGCTTTGTTTAACTTCATTCAAAAATATTATTAAATGAGACTCCTTCCAATTGTTCGAGTTCTAAAGACTTTGTCCCGATAAATATTTGTAAATCTTCTTTGAGTTTCAATGGAGGTATTGGTCTGCTGATGTTAATAATGGGAGAGCAAAATCTCAAAACACGTTGATCCCGTCAGATTTGCCAAAAAGCACCTTTTACTAAGCTCAAACTTTTATAATGAGTATGATGCAACGTTTACATATGTGTATTTGCCCACGAATTATCAATAAAGTCACCGAGTTCCATCATTTAACGAGTTTGGCGATCTCTTCCTGCAAATCTGAATATAAATCTCACCTACAGCTTTTTAGCCTAAAATAACACAAACTCAAAATCAAATTAACCAAACGGTAGCACTCATTTATCGTTCCTAAATTCAAATTAATGAAACTGAAGCTGAAATTGAACTTCAGTTCAAATTAATGACACTCAAATTTGAATTATGCAGACTCAAATTTAAATTAATCATACTCGAATTGAATTTGAATTGTCTTTTTGAATTGCCTTTTTTTACAATGTAATAAATTTTGTTTCCTTTTCGAATAATTTAAGTTTTTGAAAATCGGTTGGATAACCACTTTACAATGACCGATCTATTGAAAGGGGTAGAAAAACTAATTGTTCACAGAAAAGTTTTTAAAACAATATTGATATTCTTCCTTATTTACTTTCTAGAAAAACAAAAAAAGTAAAAGAGTAACAAATCATTACCTTAAATAAAGTTCAAAAAAATAGAGTAATTTACTATCCTTCGATATACCCTCCATTTCTCTCAAGGCAAGTATTACTTGTAGCCATCATTGAACGATGAGCTTTGCGGATTATTTCACAGTTTTCTTTCAGTTCTTGAAACACTTCTTCAATTCGTTGTCGAAGAATAATTAATGATGGAGGAGATGCATAATTGGTGGTAATCGTGGTATGAAGGATACATCATTGTGAAATTATTTTTAGCAGTAGGTATTGAGAAATGAAGAAGAACACCAGTGTTGTGTTTGAAACTTTTCCTTTGAACACTAAATTTTTCTATCCTTTTCAGTAAGTCGATCATTGTAAAGTGCTTATTTAACCGATGTTCAAAAACTTAAATTATTCGAAAAGACAACAAAATTTACTACCTTGGGGAAAAGACTATTCAAATACGTTAGTTTAAAGCGGAACATTTTTGTGGGACACCCGGTATAATAGTCAGCTCGAACTCGTATCTCCGATTGTTCGTAACTCGGAGATGATCGTAAGTAAGGAAGCCAGTGTACCCATTACAGCCATCAGGAGTGGTACTTCACAGTTTGGTGATATCTATCTACCATTTTGGTCATTTATATATTAGTTTGATATATTTTTCGCAAATTAGGTGGCGATAACACTTTTTTCAAAATCCGTCGAGTGACATTTACTCACGAGCGTAAGAAATGTAGTGATAATTTGCACTACACAAGGCTAACAAGAACATTTTAGTACGTGAATAAGAGATGAAAACATTAATGTCCTATAAGGCTAACACATTAGAAAAATTTACATTAGTTTTGAAATGTCTTTAATTGATAAACATATATAGGTGTCATAGCGGTCCAGTTCAATGCTTGTATACCAAAGACAGAGATAAAAAACATAAATGCATATCCTATAGTTGTTTAATTGAAGTTGAATAGTGTTTGTTAATTCAAGGAAGCAATAAAGATAGCGAACTTTTATGGGGTGAAAACACTTATCACAGCGTGCACGTACATTGACATATATGTAAGCTTTGGATTTCTTGACATCAGAGAATGACATTAGAAATTGCTTGTTACTGCAGATATTCAAAAATATCATTTCGAGCGAGCGTAAAAAAAATAAATATAAATGGGTTGACTGCCTAAAAGAGCACGCTTCAACTCACACCACAAATTCATGGGATTTCTCATTGAAATGCTTGACAATAACGTAGGGTAAAATAGAAAAAAATAAAGTGTTTACAGGACAAATGCGAGTCACTCGACCAGAAATTTTGTAGAAACTGCTCTGCGTAAATGTATGAATGTACATATATATTACTGTATGCTACATTCACACATACACATATGTACATAGACACTAGGATACAAAACTTGTAACTTCATGCTTGTATCCTAGTATCTATGTACATATGTGGATTTGTGTATGTATGCATACATTAATATTTATGTACATTCATACATTTACACATTTACATTAACTTATATGTACATGACATTTATTCATACATTAATGTATACATTCCAGTATATATTTATATATATATGTATGCACCCACAGATCTATATACATACCTGTACATACCTATTTGCTCGTCATAGCTGTGTGGTTTAAGGACCTGCCCTTCCGTGAAGGCATCGAGGGTTCGAATCTCGATGCTGGGTGGCGATTTGCTCCGTCGGGTATAGGGGAAAAATTCAAAGCACAATACCTCACTCTACCCAGGTGTATGAGATGGGTACCGGTCTTGACCGGGGGAAAGCGTCATGGCGTCCTGGTATTAGTTATAAGGCATTTCAAAAACCAATGTACAAGGTGATATGTATCAGGCATCATATCATAATCAGGATCAGGTGATATCGGAAATAAAGCATCCGTAGGTGCTGATGTTTGTTTGTATACATACACTGCGTGTCAAATTATTAGCGAGATAACATTCTTTCAATTATTTTCGAAAAATGGAGGTATTATTTACAAAATTTGCCGGGAATGTTGACAACATTGGCTTTCACGTGAGTAATTTAAATAAAAAAAAAAGGTCGCTGCCACCAGAGACTTTCGTCTCGAAATTTGAGAGTATGTTATTACTTTCGTTTTTTAGGGGAAATAAGCAGCAGGGTAACGTTAACTTCTACAATAGCCTGCATCTGGCTCTACTTCGTTACGTAGACAGGATTGGAATCATTGGGTAGCGCTGACTGAGTTTTCTAGGCGCGTGTTTCTGAGTGATTCGTGCGAGTTGAGAGGTTAATGAATAAGACACAGAAATTGATCATTACAGTTTACTGGGAAGAGGCACGCACGGAAAAGTGAAAGAACACACGCGAACCGTATGACAGACGACCCGACCAATCTCGACAAAGACTTTGACTCAAGCAACGCGTTACGGTATTAACACCACTGTCCCACTCGCGTTTGACCACTACAATGTTGAAACCTAACCCCTGGATTATAAGCCCCCAGATAATGAACAGCGGGATGCAGTCCTCGATAATGAACAGTGGAATGCAGCCCTCGATAATGAACACTGAAAACGCAACCCTCGAAAATAACTAATAAAAGCTTATGCTCTCGCAACAGAAATAACATCTGTCTCTCCGACCAAGTTCTAGCTCGTGACCAGAACCTAAGTGACTTCCCGCCCACTGGCTCGTCCACTTCCTCTCGCCTCTCAACCCTGAGTGAGCCCACAACCCTGGGCCTGAACAGCGCCACGACAATGGTCCATGGCCACGACCACGAAGGGGGGTTCAGGCTGGAGAGGGATATCCTTTTTCTGTTACTCTGGCCTTCCCGAACCATGGTAAATCCAAAAAGGCAAACAGGTCGAAAGGGAACGAGGGGTGGTTTCCTCTCCATGACTTTATGATCGACGCCAAATTCGCCATAGTTTCGAGCAGCCTGTCCGAAGCGGATGAGGTCAGCGGTTTTTTCTTCTATGGCGTCATCATAAAATTCGATCTATCTTCTGGCTCTTGCTCGTAAAGCTGGGTTTACACGGAGGGTGACTTCCCCGGGGCAACGCCCTCTCTCCCTCCCCGCCTCTTCAAAAAAACCCCAATCCCCATGTTTAACGCCTCCCACTACTACCCCATGCGTGTCGACGCTGCTGCCCCACATGCTGGGACTGCCTCAGAGCAGTGTTGCCAATCTAGCGGTTTTCCCGCTAGATCTGGCGGTTTTATGATACATCTAGCGGTATGAAAGTGGCATCTAGCGGCTAGCGGGAAATCTAGCGTATTTTTATAGTCCCTAGCTTTTTTCTAGCGGTATTTCTATTGAAGCTTTTATTTGTTATATAAAATGTATTTGCGTTATAAACAGCGTAAAGTTTTCACATTCAGTTTGGCTGAGCGCGCTAGTTTAATCTAGATTTTTTTCTCGTTTGTTACGCGTTCAATGTTGAGCAACTGCTCGCTGCTAGCTAGTGCTAGCCGGCACCGCATTAGTCACGCTACCACGCCGGCCACGGGCAAACGCTCGAGTGTCGAATACATGTCGATACGGTGTGTTGCCTGTTCGCAACAAAGACGCGTGCAAACATGTTAAATATGTGAATAGTGATTTGTCAAAGGTGCACTGTAGCCTCCGGAAAATAAATTTAAATCGCAAATATAGTGACTTAATTAGCCAAAGGAAAACTACGAAGCATATTGATAAGAGTGGGGCTCCAGTGACAGATATAATTCGGTATATTATCCCGAAATGGAATAAAACAACATTATTGGAAGCCAATCTTGCATTTTATTCAACTTGCTATTCTACCAGTGTAAATTGTGATCACCTGGCAGGTATGATGAAGTCCACAAACGATGGCAGTAAGGTAACGTCGCAATTAAAGATGCACAAGATCAGATGCTCATAGATTATCAAAAAAAGTTTGAAGTCTCATTTTCAGAATGATCTGCTGGCTGATGTTGGTGAGGGCAAGTACAGTCTACTCCTAGAAGAATCAAATGTCACAAAAATTTATAAAATGCCTTCTATTATTAAGTTCTTTCAACTTATCTAAATCTTGTTAAATTGAAAACTTGTAATGCCCAGTCTAATGTGGATGGCTGGATGCACTAAAATGTGAGTTGAAAAGTAAAATACTTGATATTCGTAAACTTGCAGCAATAGACACTGACAATGCAAGTGTCATGGTTGGGGTAACCAATGGAGCGTATCACAAGCTGAAAAAAAGATGTTCCTTCTCTATTACAAATTAGATGTGTGTGTCATTCGTAGCAGCATGCTGTATCTCATGCAGCATTTGAATTTCTTCCTCGAAATTTGGAATTTCTTTTATCTGAAACATACAAGTGGTTTTCTGTGTTACCATCAAAACAAATATCCTACCAAAAACTGTACGTGAAAATTACTGATGGAAATTTTCTTATTAAAATACTAGCAAACGGTCAGACAAGGTGGCTCACGATCGAATGTGCGGTTCGTAAAGGATTGAGTTGAAATCGCATTTCCAAATAACGGAATCAGAGGAGAAATACATGTGATGTATTTATCTTCTTATAAAATAAGTAGCTCTATTAATCAAATTCTAAGAAGTGCTCTTCAAAAAATTTAAACTTCAGAAGCATATCAAAGTTCTTCAACCGACCAAACCCCGAGTTTCAGTACTGATTTGGAACCTGAATGATATGATATGATATACCAATGATACGCTCTCGTAAAACAATGTGTATTAACTTCGTTCTTCTTGAAAAAATGTCTAAAATGGGTTAGCAGGAATTTTAGCGGAATGTAATTAATATCTAGCGGTTTCTAGCGTTTTTTTAATAAGTTTCTGGCGGTTTTTGGTCCAGTGGAGTTGGCAACACTGCCTCAGAGCGCCAGAGCGACAGTGCCGTGGAGGGAGTATATATGGAGGGAGCATAGCCGTCTGTGAAGAGAACCAGTTTTTGAGATTTCTCCTGTGTCTGTGGTAACCAATAGCCGTCTCGCGAGTGTGACGTCAGCACGGAAGCCAGTTACCTACCAACTACGCTAGAGTGCGCACACGCTCGCTGAATGCTCTTCCAGCTGTTCAGTTAATCATTCAATCGTAAATGATTAATTTGGGATTCTAAGACTCCGAAAGATAATAAATTATGTTTCCTCACTTGAGGACACTTAATAATATCAAAATTACTAGCAAAGATACATTAAGAGTTGAAAACTATAAAGATTACAGGCCCTTGATTATAACAAATTAGAGCGACTTGCACGCGCACCTCACCCTTTGACTTGTGGTGAGGTACTAATCTTGCTTTGGAAAATGAGAGCCATTCAGAGGAAGGGTTGTAGGGAAGGTGGGTGGAGCAACTTCAGCCAAGCGTCTGTGGTTGGCTCAGAATCGGGCATTGAGAGTGCCCGAGTGTTTCAACTTTTGCAGCCAAATTGAGCCCGATCGGAGTGCGCTATGCTCCCTCCATATATCCTAGCTCCATGGACAGTGCGCTTCAGACAGTCTTGAAGGCAGGATGTATCTCTTAGCTGCTCTGTCGTCATGTTCTCATGCGTAATCTTAATGCAAAAAGTCTCTCCTGATCTGGAAAAGTGGCTGAAGGCTAAAGTTTTCACATTGATAGATTTATTGAGAGCATAGCGTCAGTCTGATTGTATTTATTGCGGCTGTAAACATATTTTTTTATCATGTACTATCACTGAAATGATTTTCAATCTAATTCAAAAGTAATTACCTCTAACAATAGTAGCACAAATTGTTCGCTACCATGCTATTAATAACACAAGATGGCTCGTGATAGGACTTAGACTGATAAAATTTTTATTACTTATTTCTAAATCCTGTAATCAGACTCTATCGATCGCGCATATTTAATTCATTTTTATCTCTATATACATTTGCTGGGCAAGCTATATTTTATTATTCCTTAGTTTGAGCATTAAGTTCATATAAGAAGCTATATACGCGCTAAGTTTTATTGATTCGCCTCCATCCCTTATTAATCTAATTGACACATTCGTTTCTGCCAAGGCACTTGGCCTTCGTTTAAGAAGTAATTCTTGAATTCTTCACGAATACGTTGATCTTATGCCGGCCTCTGTGAAATAGTTTACAGGTTAAAAATAGTATCTTCTTTTCTGCACGTACCTTGAATTACATTTCGATATCCTCACTCAGTCACTGTTATCTCCAGGGATGCCGATTTTTTTCTGATCGTACAAAACCTTCATGAAAACGTACCAAAAATTGTTAGAGCGTACCAAACCTATTTAACTAGCAATGAAACGAAAATTTTAAGGTTTTACCTACTTTTCCTGGTAGAATGAAACTTTTTCCTCCTCTTCTTCCTTCATCTGCCAATGTTTTTTATTTAATTTGTTGACTAAGCTACCGTGGTGGTTCAAATTTTTGCAGTCTGTGTTCTCTAACGTAGATTTTGATCTCATTCATGCATTTAGTCTTGCTCTTTTTAACGAAATCCTGTTTTTTGCTATTATGTAGTTAGGGTCAAAAAAATTTTCTAGCTGCGGCAAAATATTGCGGTACTGACAAAAGCTGCATCATGAACTCGGGAAGTAGCGAGTAACAAAGCTGCGTACCAGAATTTTTCAGACACAATTTTTGTCTTGAAAAGAGCATCTTGACCAAACAGTTCTCGCCACTTCATATTGATTTTTTCATACTGCTCCTTTTTCGCAAAATTGGAGAAATGCATTGAATATGGTATTATTGAATTACATTTATTAAGATCTTTCAATCCAAACTCTTCTAGTGTTTTGGTACATATTTTGTTGACATTTCTCAGGAGAATGCTTTCTGCAGCAGCACCAAAATAAATCTCATTTATATTGACATAGTTTGAGGGGTTGCCAACATTTATTTTGCAATTATTGTCATTCGTAATCAATGGATCCCTTTTTATGAAGTTGCCCATAGTAAAATTCTCACTCCAGAGAAATTAAAATACATTTTTCTAAGGGAAACTCGTATATTTGTTGAACGCACTAATTTCGGCAGCCCTGGGCATCTCACCCTCCGTCTAAACACAAGTGGGGAAGCTTGAGCGGGTGAGAGGGGTAGGGTGGGGGCGTCACCCTGGGGAAGTCACCCTCCGTGTAAGCCCAGCTTTAACGAGCATTCAGCTCAGATCTAATTGCTTCCACATCCAGTTGACACACGTAATTTTTATTAGATAAACACAACTTAAACCCCCAGCTGGCGTGAAACAGACACAGAATAAATTCATTTTGTTCAGTACAATGAACTTTCCGCTTGGTGCGAGTAATTCAATTTTTACATATAGTTTTAAGTACACCCGTTTTGTGTTCTGGCATCATCAAGGTTTAGGCAATTAAGTTTTGACAGGGTCACCAGCATTTACTGTGCCTATGGCTAGGAACATAAATACAAAAATAAGGTTACGATTGAAAGTCTGTTTGGGCCCTTTGACTCAGAAGGAGTAAGTAATCTGGTGCTCTACTGGCACCGATGTTTTCAGATCACTTGCACGAACTATCTATTGAGTGTAAGTGAAAGTCACTCATTAGCTCGCCTCTTTATTTTTTACGCTGCGGGGTGCCGTGGCCACTGTTCACTCATTGGGGTCTTCCAAACTTCTTGATGCGGGGTTCCGGATCCAGTCCTGGCGGCGTACTCCAACCCGCTCGTGGCTGCGAGTGGAGGTCCGCTGTGGGTCCAGGTGAGGACGGAGTGTGAGTATGGTACTTCCCGTATGTGGGTGATTTGGGTGGCTCAACGAGTGGAGATGGCCGAAGTGGAATGGACGGCGAGAATGAAAAAGTGAAGCATGAACGCTTGGAGCGAGGCACTCTTGGAGGATTGAAGTATTGAACGAGATATTGAAAGAGTTGAAAGAAGGCTCTTGAAAGAGGCAGTGCCGTTATCGCGGTGACTGAATTGTTGAGCCGTGTGGCTGATTTGTAAGTCTCAAGTGTGTCTGAGAAAGACCTAGTTTCGGCTCAATGGCGGGGATTGAGGACTAGGTGGTTGTGTAGGGTGTGTTTGGCTCGTAGGTCCTCCTTTGCGGGAACAACAAGCTGGGTTACTTGGCACAAGCACAGTTAAAGAGGGAGAACAGTCGCTGCACAAGCCAGGCTGTGAACGACTGCCGATTTACAGAATTGCCTCGGATCGAGGAGTCTCTATGCAACAACACCAACCGTAATTCTGGCTCCCGAATACGGCCAAAGGTAAATCGCAATATTGACAACGTCGTATGAAGTATGGACAACATGAAATTCCCAGGTGCAAGCCTCAATATTTATCTAACATACAGCTATGCTCAGCGTACTACTAGAAGTGTACACGGCATGTCTTTTGACTGTCTCCAGCATGGAGTGTAAGGTCAGTCTACGAGATTCCAAAGCTGACACCAATGCAACATTAGCAGTAAGCCAAAACTTAGAATTAAGGTTGTTACTGGATGAGTTTATGTACAAAAGGAACTTACTGATTGGGCGTCAGTAGGAATAAGGGCTCTATTTCCCTAAATCAAGGGTGTCACAGCTAGGGTACAACTATACTAGAATACACAAGTGCAGTAGGTTGGCAGCTGTGACATTAGGACAACTTACACTAAGCAAACACTCAAGGACTGTCTGCAATAACCTACCTAAGCCTAAAATTAACTAGGATCACTGCTAACTTATCCAATTTGGTAAATAACAGGAAACCCCCACAAAACTTTAAACAGCTAAAATATAAGCATGAAATTAACCAAGAAGACTCTTAAGTTAATAATACACTAGCAGGACCCGTGGAAATTCCACGGACAATGTCATCAATAAGCTAGGTGGACCCGTGGAAAAATTCGGTCAACATTACTTAACAAATTTTCAAATAATATAACCTTACCTCCGATGCCATCCTAAAAAATTAAATGAAACCACTATTACGTAACAGAGCATCGAAATGTATGCATATATTCTATATATAATTAAAGGCCCATTTAACTTAGGGCAACATTTCTAGAGAGTGAAAATAAAAATGGCGAACTTAATTTGTCATTTATTGCAGCATACTTATAGTCAATCACTCATTGTAGCATACTTATAGTCAATTTATTGTACATGAGAATTAAATATCTGCTGTAGAATGCAAAGGAGAAGAGTTCTGCCGACCAACAAAAGCAAACAGATATGGCTTCAGGGCACCCAAACGCATACACATTAAGAAATTACTTCTCTGTATACGATATTTCTTGTAAATGTGATTCCTCCTTTGTGGCCATGCGTGGAATCATTAAGATGTAGGACTTCAACTCTCACATTGTTCATTGCTTTTGCTCTTGAAAATGCTACATAGAGCTGGCCGTGAGTGAAGCATGGCTTTGGTAAATATATGCCAACTCTATCAAATGTTTGACCTTGAGCTTTATTTACTGTCATTAAGTAGGAGAGGCGAACTGGAAATTAAGTGGGATGCAGAACAAAGGGAATATTGGCATCGCTAGGGTTCAGTTTAATCATTAGGGTAGGTACTTTGTTATGAGCGTGAGAGCCACTGGTTCTTGATGCCTCGATGCTGTGCTCATGAAGCTGAATGACCTCCAGTCGAGTGCCATAACGCAGTCCCTGAGTTATGGATAGATTTCTCAGTAGCATGATTATGGCGCCAACTTTCAAATTCAGTCTATGAGGAGGCATGCCAGACGGAATGAGAGAATTAATGAACTCCATTGGATAATTTTGCGTTTCTTCATCATTAGCGCAAGATACGGAATCGGTGCTCAAATAAGTTTTATTTTCTGTTGGTTGCATTCTCAAAGCTTCTTCATTGACTGCTAAGCATTCAGAATTTTTTGGTGATAAGATTACTCTCGCTTTCATCTCTTCAGCTGTCAAACACCTTTGATATCAAAGAGCCATGACATGTGCATGTTTCAGGAATGTCTATAACATCTGGAGCCATTTAATCAAGAGTACTCTGGATTGATCCATTGCCCATTTGTAGAAGCCACCTTGGAAACTCATGTTCATTTGCATTTGCTCTCATGTTCTGTGTGAGGCTCATGTGATGCAAGCTGTGCCTTATAAGTCTGAGCATTTGAGGCACACGTCAAGCACTGGGAACAATTGGAAGTACTTGTCTGAAGTCACCTCCGAGTACGATTACTTTACCACCAAATGAAGTGTGGGCGTTCATTATATCTCTCAAGCATTTATCGATGGCTTTCATAGCATAGCATGGAATCATAGAGGCTTCATCAATAATTAACACTTTAACTTGCCGCAGAAATTGTCCTTGCACAGAGCTTGGTGGCGCATTGCAGACACTTATTTCGCTTAGGGAAGCTGGAAGCTTGAATATTTTGTGCAGCGTTTTGCCGCATCTCAACAGTGTTGCAGCAATACCGGTCCAGGCAGAAGTGCTTGTCTTAATGTTGTTCGCATTAAGATAGTCGTTTACTTTGTTGAATATGTAGGTTTTCCTGAGCCGCCGGGTGCATCCACATAAAACAATCTATTTTCAATCTGCTCGCCTCACTCAACAGAGAATGCACTTGCAACCACAACATTGAATATCTGCTTCTGTTCAATATCCAGAGAATTAACATCTATGTTATTGTTTCCAACATCTCCTTCATTTGCAGGATTATCTCCAACTGGTTCAGGTAGATCGAACATGTTGCAGGTTATGTCGTTTTCAATGAAGAAGGCATTCAGCAAGTGGAGAGCAACATTTTCAGCAGTTATGTTATCATTTCTCAGCAGCAGATCTTCGATCGTGTAATGCTTATTCTCATTCTACAACTGCAGGGCATTCACGGGCTGGTTGAAGACGCATATCATTGCAAACATAGTAAGTAGTTGCCATGGCATTTGATGAGCTGCTGCTTCTATCAAAGCTTACTGCAATGCATCGTCATTCTCAACCAGGCGCAGTCTGACGAATGCCTGTTTGAAGGTGTCCATTTCTTGACCCCCGATTGTCTTCAAATCCCTGAATGAAGTCGCTCCAAGGACATGGAGGAGCAGCATCCTAAAATAAAATTTTTCAGTATTTCGAGGACTTGCAGAGTACATTCTGGTTACAATGTTGCTGAATGTAATACGGCGCGTCCACCTTGTTGTTTGTTTGATGAAAACATAATGCTCAGGTATAGAACAGTACAGAAAATTTCGAGCATTCTCATCTGTTTGATTGAGTTTAAACCAAGCTGTCAATTGTGTGTCGCGTTCTTCTGCTCTTGCTGCCGCCTTCCTTTGATTTCCTTCTCTATAGAACACTTGCTGCTCATCAGGTAAATGTGCAGCCAAACGATAAACAGTGTGAGATTGATCATGCATTTTGAACTCTGACAAACTCCAAAATGCTTCTAGCGGAGACACATACCTGCATGACAAATACTGTTTAACTTCATTATGCTCATGTACTTCATTGTGTTCTTGTACTTCATTTGGTTCATTATTATTAAAAACATTATTCCTGATTTCCATGTTAACACAGTCGTGGCCTTTATATACATATTTGAACAGGTACTTTACGCTTTTCACCGAGGAACACACTTCAACAATTTAATGGGCGCGGTATTTTCTCAGTTGATACTTATTGTATGGGATGTCAAATCTGTTGTCAACCTCACGAGTGCCCAATTGTACATTTTCTGCATTGTTTCTCCGTTTGTACACTGGGTATCCATATACATTCATCATGGTTTCTTCTTGGAAATCTTTTAGATGTTTTTTCTCACACTGTCCTTCAACCATGCACACAGAATTAGGATTTGATGTCCCACATGGACTATGGATCATCAATGTTCTCACGCATTCTCTCAACTCTGGGTGGTCTGATGAAGGTATTTCAGCGCAAACTATATCATCAATTTGCTCTCTTTTTCTTAGTTTGTCTTCTTCTCGCAAAATAATCAAAAGATGGCAATGATCCAAGCTTCTCTGTGGTTTCTCGACACTTTGGGTTACAAGTATATGTCCAGAAAATGTCTGGTTTTCCAAATTTGCAGACGATCGCCATGGCATCTTGATATGCCTGTTGTATGTTCCTTGGACTTCCTGTAAATGTGGAGAACAAAATGACTGGAACACCTGGCTCTTGATGATCATTCTGCCTATCTAGGTGATCCATGAGACCCGAATACAGTGTCACTCTTAATTGTGCTTGACTATTTTTGTCGAGAATCTGTTAAGAATAATCAATTTTGCGAATTGGAAATGAAAATTTAGGAAAAATTTGATCATGTGTAATAAATCTTGTAATTGTGTGTAACGAATTTTGTGCGCATTTATTGTTTGCTTGAACTAAAATTGTGAGTTTATAAAACTGTGTTCAGGCGCATTCCAACGGAACGAGTGGATCACTCTACCCAGGTAGCAAAATTTATTGACCTAATATTGACCCAATATACAGTCTCAATATTGACTGGATATTAAAAATGAACATTGGGGCAATACCTTATTTGGAAAATTTGGTTGATATTAGAAAAATATATTGGCCCAATAACAATATTATCATCAACCCAATATCAACTAAATATTGTGTCAATATTGACTTGATAATGAAGTGTTCCCTTCACTAACTTTGGCTTAATACTCAATTCCTGATAGGTTGATATCTGCAAAACATATGACCCCGGTAATGACAATTTCACTAGCCCAGTGCTAATTGTTGTGTCACTATGGCCTAAATATGGTGGTTTTCCTCAGAAATATATTTGCATACTTGTCCTGGAAATCTTGTCGCTTAGCAACCGAGATTCCCTTGCGGCTAGCGAAGTAGCGACAATAGATAAAGATTCGAACTTCTCGTGGTATTTCTATAGGAGAAACTCGTTATATATTTTTACCCCTTACTCTTGGATAATTTTACATTCGCACGTATTAGTTCTACTGAACACAAATGGACTAGAACTGAGTTTGAGGGGCTACTAAGGTAGGGTACTACAGACTCGATACTTATTTTCTGACATCAAGTGGATATTGGTAGAATATATTGTCCCAATAATAACTTATTTTTAACCCAGTATCATCTAATTACTGTGTCACTATTGACTTGATATTGAGGTGTTTCCTTAAACAAATTACTCCATATTATTGGCGTACAATATCAACCCGATATTTGGGCAATAATAATTTATATTTTAACAAATTTTATTAAATTGCGAGATTTTTAATTATTATGAGATTGTTTCCACTTATATGAATATCGTACATATATATATATATACACTGTTAGTTTAATATTAGAAATAAAACTATTTACTACATTGTCCCAATAACAAGTTAATATCATAAATAAATATATTTTATTTCGATATTGTCTTGTTATTAGCCTATTACTTTAATCTAAGATTCCAATATCAGGTCAATAAAAAATTATCAACCCAATATTGGCCTAATAATTTCTTGCTGCCTGGGTAACATGTGTGTAGGCCTGAATGTTTACATTCAACATAGATTTATGTGTCGTGTAAGCGAAGCGGGCACTCGAAGTGGGGCGAATGTTTTGCTTTGTAATCAGACCTCGAGAGCTCGAACAAGAAGGGCAGTGTTGTTTTACCACAAAGGCAAAATTTGTTGACCATAGGCCCGGCCTAGGGGTAGAGGGTAGAGAGTAGAGGGTAGAGTCGTGGGAAGCTTTCTCGCCAAGGGGTTTGACTTCAAGATCAACTCGTAAAAATATGGGCGGGAAAATTCGTGTTCTGCTCACAGCGAATAGGATGCGTACAACCTCGAGAGCAGCCAATAGGACAGAGCAGGCGAATGTTTGGAGGTGCAAGAGTAGTACCATTGGTCATGATTGGAAAGAGGGTAGCCCCAAAAGAACACTTGGGCCAGGACGCAAAAACAAGAGTCAGTGAGTCTTTGCGAGCATTTCGATAAGGTTCGTCGTGGCTAGGCATTATTATACCTAAAATGTTATACTCTGCGTCGTGAATAGGTGTTAAATTAAATGTTATACTCTGGAAAATAAGTGAGAAGCGAAACCTGTTGAGATATATTTTTTTTCTTGAATCAACAAATTAAAAGTTTACATTTTGCTTTTGCAGAGGGAAGAAGATCCCGTACCGGGGAGGTCGTTTAAAAAAAAATTTGTAACGTCGTCAGGGCGGGTAAGGCTCGTTCTTTTGTTACGATAGATACCGCTGGAAACGATAGGTTCATATGACGTAAAAAGAAATTGGTGCAGTTGAATTAAATGTGGGATATGTGCATATATATATATATATGTATGAGAAAATTGTAGAACCAAAGGAATCGTCAAAAATTTGTTGCTCCACAGGAGGGCGGTTTCTTCCTATTGATTGCAAGTACGACCCCTTCATAAAATCGTCCAAAGACAGTATATGCATGGTGTATGAAACGGGGATTGAACTGAAGTTGCTCTTGGACGAAAGAAGTAGTGAGCCGAGGCCAAATAGCCATCCATTGTGCCGTTGGAATGCGCCAACCCAACAGTTAGGCATCATTTCATTATATGTGTTCGGTGTGTAATTTACTTGAAGGGATTGACCGGTCAATTAGGCAGAATAGTGTTTGTCAATGTGTGTTGCTTACAGTTCCAGTAATTTACGGTTAATGCTTTGTACCAGGGTGTTTCATTATAAAGTTTCTTTAGCATTTAATGGCGTTTAAAACCTCGTTAACGCTAGCATCACATCTCACCGAGGCAAAATAGCGCTCAGAAAATGCGCTGTGTAAGTCGTGTCTCTGCTTATCGGTGAGTACAGCTCTAATTTTAGTATACAATTATTGTTTTTTTCCTTTCCTTAGTGACTGTGTTCTTGATACATCCTCATATTTTTGTGTATGGTGTAATGTCATGGAGGTGTGCCATTCCCTCAATTCCGAGAACCTGATCTTCTTGTTAATGAAATGTTAACAAGGATGCGGAGCCTTTTCTCGTGACATTTTTAATGAAGTTCAAATGGCATCCCTCCACTTTTACATAGGCGTCAACAATGTATTGTTGCAGTAGTTTTCCAGATCGATGTAAAGCACGAAAGTCATCTCTGATTGCCAGACGGTATGAGTAAAACTGTTACATGGTGACTTTGTTGCGAACACGCGTTTGGCGATGTTCCATATGAGGCATATCTATATGCCATCCAGGTTCTCCTTTCGGAAAGAAAAGAGGATAAACCATGGTATCAAGATGGCAAGATATGTAAGAAATCCTCTGCCTCTGTAGACCATATAGGATAAACAACAATATCACGGTACATTGGAAGCGCGCCATCATCACCAACGAATATGGCTGCTACCCTCATTGCCTGTTGGGTTGTTGTATCTTCGTCTGTCAGGGCAAGGGATGAACTGCAAGGTTACCTATCTTGGTGGCATGTTCTCAATTACAGCTCTCTCTTGTTCATGTTGTTCAATAGCTTTTATTGTGGTATGCTGCAGCATAAAGATTATTGTTCATCGCCTCATTTATCTTTTAAAAAACAGATATTAAGCAGTTAGCATTTTCGTGAGTATTTGCTCTAATTTGTATTGCTTAATTAGTTTCTAAGATGTAGAGCTGGCCGTATCTTCTCTCTTCAGAGCCATCTGCATAGAGGTGGCTTGCGTAGTGGTAAGTTTGACCTTGTAAACGGAAACAATACGGTCCACCAGGAGGTCTAATATTCGCACCAAAAGATGCAAAAGCAAATGCAGAATTATAGTTTCTTATATTCTGTCTAAAATTAGAACCGTCTACATCGCCGGCATCAAAGAGTTATCTCAAATTTTCGGGGTACTCCTCTAAGGGAGGGAGTGAAACTTTTCCATTATGACAACAATGGTCTCTTCTTTCATGGTCTCTGTTTCTCATGATTTGAAGATGCAATTCTCGCTCCTCCTGACTCATATTTATCCTTCACTGATACATTCGTAGTTTGTTTCCATCACGAATTGCTTGCCTTTCGTCTTCTCGCAAGCGCTGTCGTCTCCTTCGCTGTCGCTCTCTAGCTAGTTCTTTTTGTTCTCTTATTCTCTGCTCCATTGTTTTAGATCAGGGGTGGACAAACTTTCGGTGCAAGGGCCATGTTCAAAAATTCGTAATTTCATAGGGGCGCATAGTACAGGTTTGAACATAAGTAAGATATTGTCAGCAGCACTGATACGCCAGCAACACTTAAAATTTCAAAAAAATTCAAAATTGATAAAAATTCAAAACATTCAAAAAACTGCAGCAGCTCGTAAAATAATAAAAAAAAATTTTCAAAAAATTTCAAAAAACGGAAAAATTAGGAATAAAAAATTAACCGAGATGTATAAAAAAAATTTCAAAAAATTTATATGATAAAAAAATGAAAAAATAAAAATAAGCCAAAAATTATAAAAAAAATATAAAATTGAATAAATAAAGAATATCCAAAAAATTGCAGCAACTCTTAAAATTACAAAAAAAATTATCAAAATATAAAAATAAATAAAAAATAAACCAAAAATTATAAAAAAACTCGAAATTCAAAAAATAAAAAAATATAAAAAATAAACAAAAGATTATAAAAATAAAATAATACAAAGTTTGAATAAATAAACAATAATAAAATAGAAAATAAAAACCTAAAAAGAATAAATGAATAACAAAATAAAAAAATTAAATGAATTTTAAAAAATCATTATCCCTCTCTCCCAGTCTCCCTCTCTCTCTCTCTCCCTCTAATGTAACGCGACCCGACGCGAGCCAACCCGTATCATAGATACCGCAATGATGTTGAAGAGCGTGACGCACAGGTTAGCGTATTAATATATAGATGAGTTTAGCTATAAATTTTTTACAAGTTTGCAGTGCCTCTAATGCTCCCAGGTAACAAGGAGGAATTAAAAGGAATCACTAATTGTAAGTTTTGGACAGCCATAAGGTTGCTCTAAGTTGTCAAGAAAGGAATTAATTTACCTAACATTTAGGCAAAATTTTGCCAAAAACTGGGAAGAAGTTTTGTCTTCCCCGAACATCTGGGAACATGTATGAAAATTACATTCATTAATTAGCTACAGGCACGTTACAAAAGAGTCAGTGAATTTAGAATTATGACTCCTAAGTTGAGATGAATAGCACAGTGCAATAAGTGAGGTAATATGTGAGAGGTGAAAGCTCTCATTCTTATAAGATGGTGTCACTTAAGGGCACTTTTGAAACTAGAATTACCTAACTAATTAGCAAAACATGAAGGCAACATAGCCAAGGTGACACAGGCAACATGAGCAGCCTTCAGCATGCTTAATCATTAACACAAATAGATTATCAAATTCCTAAGTCATTTACATGAAGAAAGAGTTCTGCAGAAATTGATGAAATATCTTGGCGCAAGAATATTTCGGCCTTTTATTGATTAAATATTGAACACACATCATTGCTGGCAACGACCTAAAACAATGACAATGTGTGTGAGGTAAAGCCTCTCATCCTATTTTAAAGGGCAGGAGGAGTTGAGCTTACTTAAAATGTACTTGGCTTTAACAAAAACTGGACAGAAAGATTTGTCTTTCCAGAACAGCAGGCAGTTTGTTTGACAATTGAATTAATTAACTTACTACTGGCTAATGACAGAAGAAGAATCAGTGAATTTCGAAATATGCCTCTTAAGTTGAGATGACAAGCCAAAAGATACAATGAATAGAATCCTATCTTTCAATGAATAAATGCACAGGGTTATTGAGGGTAAGATCTAGTTACCCGGGAAGTTGAGGCAGGAACGGGAACGCTGGCCACAATTTCAAACGTATACAATCCTGCTGATTAATCAGTGACACATGATAATTTATACACATCAACTATACTGACACGATTTTGGTAAGTGAGGTAATTGTAATTTATAGTTACCCGAGGAACAGAACACGGCACGTAAGTAAATAAGAATCTCACCCGTGGAGAAAAGGAACGCGTGATGCACACACAAGGAGTGATTTGAAAAGTGAGCGCTTGCTCGAGACAAGTGTTGCTGCGCTGAATTCTTAAGAGACTGATTTTTTTGGTACACAATTTTAATTCAATTTGGGGTTTAAATGCATGACATTGTTAGTGTAAAATTATGAAAATGATCGTATTGATGTAATTTAATTTTTACGTTGATAGTTTAAATATTTTATAAAATTTTGACCGTTAAGGGCTGAAGATTCACTACAGTACTGTTAAAAGGCATACTGTGTAACCAACTTAACGCCATATTTGGGGAATCCATGGTATTTTAAGGTGGGCCAAGTCAATAACGAGGTGGTGGGTTTTGACATTAAAATGGGTCGTAAAGGTGGTTTAACCAATTCAGGAAAGGGTACTATAAACGCGCAATTAGCGAAAGGGAAAACTACTCTCGAAATATCGAAAATGATGGGAAGATACCATCAAACTGTGAAGAACTTTGTCAGGGACCCTGCGAGAGTACGTAAGAGGGCTGATGAAGGAAAATCAAGAGTTGTATCACACCGTTCTCTGCTACTAATTAAACTTGAGGTTGATAAAAAAAAACCTGAAATGACAAGTAGAGAAATTCTTGAACAAACCGGATTAAAAAATGTCTCTAAAAATTTTCGATGATCCCGCCTGAAAGAAGTAGTCAAATCAGTCAAGCCTGTGACTAAGCCGCCATTGAAGCAACATCATGCACAAAATCGATTGAAGTGGGCAGAGGACGACTTGAAGGCTGATTTTTTCAAAGTTTTGTTCACGGATGAAGTGCGTGTCACTCTTGATGGTCCGGATGGCTGGAGCAAGGGATTGTCCTAGATGGACGAGATCCCCATCAGCGTTTGAGGCGCCAGCAAGGTGGTGGTGGGATTATGATTTGGGCTGGGATTATCGGAGATGCTTTGGTTGGTCCAAGGAAAGTACCAGAGAGCGTGAAAATGACATCGTATGCTTACATAGCTTTTCTGAAGGAGCACCTTGAGCCATGGCTGAAGAAACAAAAGTTGACGTTCAGAAGAACCATTGTTGTAATGCAGGATAATGCTCCCTCACATGTGGCAAACAAAACTAAGGAGTATCAGTGTCGATACCGTCGTGCGATCGACGTGAGGGTTCGTGGAAAAAGGGGGCTGTCTTCGGTGCAGCTACCTTTTTCCGGGGGGCTAGCTTTTCTTCGCAGTTGCCCTTCCTGAGGTTCGTGTGGGTACCGCCTACGCCGTAACAAGTCCGCTAGGGCAACAGAAGTAAATTCTGTTAGTGCCGAACTACGGCGGTACCGTTGTGTGTGTGTGGGAGGTTTGTGTGGGTACCACCTACGCCGTAATAAGTCCGCTAGGGCAACAGAAGTAAATTCTGTTAGTGCCGAACTACGGTGGTACCGTTAGAGTGAGGTTTGTGTGGGTACCACCTACGCCGTAATAAGTCCGCTAGGGCAACAGAATTAAATTTTGTTAGTGCCGAACTACGGTGGTACCGTTAGGAAGACGAGCAACTGTCGGCGCCGAATGAGACCGCTAGGGCAACAGGAGTGATTTCTGTTAGTGCCGAACTGCGTCAGCGTCTTCCTTACGACAAACTATGCGATATAGTTCGTCCTTCCGAGGTGGCTCCTCAAAACCCTAATTAGGCGAGGTGTCGTATAAGACTAAAGCCTCTTTCAAAGAGGAAAAAGGAAACTCTTTTGACCTCAGGGTGTGACTTGTTTAATGCTGAATCTCTTTGACGTCCCTATTACATACACTGATATATTTTAACAAAGACAGTGATTTATTTTCTGTTGCAAAAATAGTGCGTACATACATGAGCTATTGCATAACAGGGTACAACACTCAAAATTGCATTTAAAATATTAGTCGTATTTAGCTAGGTAATACAAGAAACATTGGAATATCGACATGTGAGACAAATGATATTTAAGGGCTAACTAAAGTAAATGCACAGACGCAACATCAGCGCAGAGAAACAGACAAGTCGGGGCTCAGGGAGCTGGACACATAAAGAAAATACTTAAGATTATGGGTAACTAACACAAAAGGTTCGACAACCCCTGTGCGGCCTGACAATCAGCAACAACTGGGATTCTCTGGGCTCCGAAAGATGGAGCGGCCCGCAAATTCCCAGATTTGAGCCAATTGAAAACATGTGGAACTTCATGAAGACACGACTTTACGCAACTGGACGCCAATTCAAGGACAAGGATAAGTTTTGGGATGCCTTCGATGTAATTTCACTAATATCACAGGAAAAGACCGCTGATGAAATCACAACTTTACCGAATTCTGTGGATCAGCGACTCTTTCAGGTCATTTCTAAGCAAGGAATGCATGTCCGATTCCGTCCCAAAAATGTATAGGTAGAAATTTAAAATGCAGTTATTGTGTTCTCAGCATTTTTCCTAGTTCCTTTGATGTTTGTGAGTTATTTATATCCAGGAAATTATTACAGTAAAAAGTTATTGGTTTATCGTGTTTTTTCTTAACCTCGTTAATGATTTGCCTCACTTAGATCATCAGTTATTCGTAATTACTGCCATATTATACACTAACACTGATTTAAATTATTTTATTTGTTAACTGTTATAGTGGAATAGTATTTCCAACATTTCCTGAAGTTTCTGAGCCATTTTATCGCATGGCTTCTGAAATAATCGAAAAAATGTTATCTCGGTAATAATTTAACACGCAGTGTACACATAACACGTATACATACACATATACATACGTATACATTTATGCAAATATTAACATACAAAAAATCATAATACATATGCACACTACAAAACTGTTGTATAATGCATTGAAAGATGGGATAATGAGCAAAGGAGATTCGTAAATACTTATTCAGTATGTTCTGAAACAATTATTGTTTAGACGCAAGATGACGAGCTAGTTTGGTTTTAAATTCTCTCAATGTGTAAAGGATTTTGATACTCTCGGGAAGTTTAACGTACGAACTACAACTATCGTAGTTTTGTAAATCAGGGATTATCCTGAGAAGCCCCAACAGACGATTACGGAGTAGACAGTTGGACGTCTTCCTAACGCTACCGCCGTAGTTCAGCACCAACAGAAATTCTTTTCTGTTGCTCTAACGGACAAATTACGGCGTAGGCGGCACCCACACGAACCTCAGGTAAGGCAGTGGCGGGAAAAAGCAAGCGCCCCGGAATAGGCAGCTGCACAGAAGAAAGCCCCTTTTCCTCGAACTCACACTTCGACCGCACGACGGTATCGACAACGGTCACAGTAGGTCAAGACGGGAGCGAACCTTCCTGCCCAACATTAGCTCGGCGGGCATAACACCTGTTGTTGTGTGAGATGTTAGCCGATAGTTGAACAGAAACATGTCAAGTGTTAGGCGCAGGGGTTCAGTTTACTACCGTATATTCTTCTTAAACGTTTGTGCCATATGTTCTACCAGGCCATTAATTGAAGGATGGTACGGTGCGCTCGTAATATGCCGCATACCACATGCCTTCACAAATTCTTAGAACTCTGCTTATGTGAAATACGTTGCGTAGTCCGAAACAATGGTTACCGGAAATCCAAAGATCGCAACAGTGTGCTTCAGGCACGAGATCATTACACTTGAGGGTGAAGTAGTTTTGGGAAAATTTTCAACCCACTTAGAGTGTGTATCCAAGGTCACTAGATATTATTTTCCATCCATTGGGCCCGCATAGTCTATGTGTGTGCGATGTCAAGGCTTTGCCGGCCATTCCCACGGATGGAGTTCAGCTTTCATCGGTGCTGCTCAGGTGCTCAGACACTCGCTGCATGACTTAGTCGTTTTTCTAAGTCTTTGTCCAAGTTTGGCCACCAAACATATCTGCGAGTTAGTTTCTTCATCCTGTACGATCCTGCATGCAGGGTTGCGGAGTCGGAGTCGGGAGTCGGAGTCGCCGGAGTCGGATGTTTTAGGGTGGAGTCGGAGTCGGAGTCGGAGTCGCTTCTCTGAAGTGTGGTGGAGTCGGAGTCGGAGTCGGAGTCGCTACTCTGAAGTGTGATGGAGTCGGAGTCGGAGTCGGAGTCGCTTTTCCGAATGTGGTGGAGTCGGAGTCGGAGTCGTTCATTCGGATGTGGTAGAGTCGTGGTTGGAGTCGCTCTTTTTTGGTGTCTTCGATTCTAATTTTTGCTAAAAATTATTTATAATTCTTTAAAACTAAAAGTAAACCAAAACAGAGTTAGAATGCATTGCTGAAAAATCTAAAAATACGCAATGTTTTTGTTGATTGTTTTGTTCTAAGTTTGAAACAGCGTATTTATTCCTATCACCTAATACCGTCATGTTATCTAGTCATTGAGGGTTTGCACAGATATATATGAGAAACCTACGAGTGCGAAATATAATTTTTGTACCCAGCATTGATGAATATTTTGTAGTTAAAAGCAGGAATTAGTAATTGAAAGCATCGCAAATTCATTCTGTATATTTCTGTTTTGTTCATTTTTCCTTCAATTAATACATAGGAACTGGAAAATAGTATTAAATGTGTTGCAAGTTACTTGTAGA
This sequence comes from Morinoia aosen, assembly GCA_030386875.1. Lineage (NCBI taxonomy): Eukaryota > Metazoa > Arthropoda > Malacostraca > Amphipoda > Talitridae > Morinoia > Morinoia aosen. The sequence continues at coordinate 16,004,178 of CM059575.1, read as the reverse complement.
ACATTTCAGCTGATGCAATACATTGTACTCACATAAAGAGTGGTAACTCTGTATGCTCAAAATAATGCATTGATTGATAATGATCATAAACATTTCTAGTCTTTAGGTTATGATTCATTGCCAATGAGTAGTCTTTGCCGAAACCTGAAGCTATGGTCTAGTGCACAAAGACTTCTGGTTTTCAAGTCATGTTATCAAAATTTATATGGCTTCCGTGCTTTTAAGCAGGGTTGCGGAGTCGGTGGAATAAATTTGCCACTCCGACTCCGACTCCGACTCCACCTTTCCAGAATTTGGCGACTCCGACTCCGACTCCGACTCCGACTCCACCTTTTCAGAATTTGGCGACTCCGACTCCGACTCCGACTCCACCTTTTCAGAATTTGGCGACTCCGACTCCGACTCCGACTCCACCTTTTCAGAATTTGGCGACTCCGACTCCATTTCTCCAGAATTTGGCGACTCCAACACCGACTCCGCCTATTCACAATTTTGTGACTCCAACTTCACCTATTCATAATTTATAAGATGAATATTTTATTTCTTAACTAGTGTACACAGTCCGTAAAAAATGACAAGATTCAATACCTTTCTTCAACAAATTTTCGTTTGAGTGGAGTTTCCATGCTTTCAGCTTATTCCAAAGGTAACTTAATTTTCTTATAAGAGTAATAAACACTCAGAACACAGCATTTTTGAGCCGCAAGAGAAGTAGTTATAGCCATTCGTGTCGTATCCAAGATACAGAAATTCAGCATTACTGAAAGCAACTGCGAACTTGTGTATGTATATTGTAATATGCAATACAGTACATTGCAATACAGTATATTGTAATATACAATACAGCATATTTCAATATGCAATACCCCGCCGAACTCGGTATTCACGATACAAACTTGAGTATATAAGGCTCTGGATCGCTCTAATTGTGATGAAAGTGACTTATTACAGAGCTATTGCACAACTAAAATGAGTGTATTAATTGACCGTGAACTGGAACCAAGACCGCCAGTGCTATTTTTTTCCTATCAATTATTCTTAACAGCGTGACACAAAACGTATAAATAAACACACGACACTCATTCTTAGTAGTAAACGGTTGCAGGTTTCGAAACCTGTGCATATGTTCATTATATTCTTTATTAGCGAACGACTTTTAAATTGACTACAGATTGTTAATAATCAAGATACTAGTGTACGTGATTGGTCAAAAATGACGGGATCCAATGGTATCGTTTTAAAAAAATCTCAAGATAAAAATGGCAAACAAATATATCCATTGTAATAGTACCCGCGATTAAAATACAGTATTCTCGTACTTGTGCACTGGTAAAACTCGTATCACAGATAAGGTCATTAAGCATCTTTAAAAACGTCACAAACGCAAACAACAACCAATCAAATTGTATAACATAATACCTACCTGAATTGTAATTTAAATTATTGTTCGCAAGAGGTTTTTAAAAAATTTGTCATTACTTTTAAGCATTTAAATGCCTTTGAAATTTAAATGCGATGAGTCGCATTTTCTTGACAGTTGATTAGATTTTCACGCAATGTTTTTTACTTATAAACATAAGTGAGCAGATGCCAGGTTTTTCATATTTCGATGGTATTTATGATACTGTCCAAGCAAGCAGATTCCCGTTGTAATGAGATAGGGGAACTAACGCACGAGAACATATACTTATCATTGACGGACACCTGGCTTTTTATTATACCGGGTGTCCTATAAAAATGTCCCCGATTTTTAATTAATTATATCTCAGCTTTAAATTAACATATTTCAATTGCCTTTTTTCACAATGTAGTAAATTTTGTTTCCTTTTCGAATAATTTAAATTTTTGAAAATCGGTTGAATAACCACTGTAGAATGTCCAATTTACTGAAACGAGCAGAAAAATTAATTGTTCAGAGGAAAAGTTTTCAAAACAATATTGATATTCTTCCTTATTTTGTAGTTTCCATAAAACTGAACACACAAAAATTTTAAAGAGTAACAAATCATTACCTTATATAACGTTTAAATAAATGAGGTAATTTTAGTATCCAACGACATACCCTCCATTTCTCTCAAGGCAAGTATTACTTCTAGCCACCATTGAACGAAGAGTTTTACCCATTATTCCACCGTTTTTTATCAGTCCTTGAAACACTATAATTGAGAACACTTGAAACTTGAAACCTTTCAGAGGGTTTAAATACTTAGTTGTATGCACGATACATCGTTATGAAATTATTCTTAACAGTAGGCATTGAGGAATGAAGAAGAACACCAGTGTTGTTTTTAAAACTTTCCCTTTGAACAATTTTTCTACCCCTTTCAGTAAATCGATCATCTTAAAGTTTATTCAACTGATTTTCAAAAACTTAAACTATTTCAAAAGGAAACAAAATTGAATAAATTGTAAATAAAAGAAAATTAAAATATGTTAATTTAAAGCGGAGATATTATCAATTAAAAAGTCCAGGACATTTTTGTGGGACACCCAGTATAGTATTGATTGTTCTTATACAATAAATGGTCAAGTGCCTCCTTTGAACAAATTAATAAATAGGTTTAGCTATTTCGTGAGCGTAATCTCTCCTATGTTAATACAATGGAGTTTTAGGATTTAAAACTTAAGGGCAACTGCTCGAACATTTATTTCAAATACAGAAGAACTTCAAGGGAACAACAGCAAATCGTTTCCCTTTTCTCCTGCGCAAAAAGAGAAACCGTACCCAAGTTAGGCAGACCTTGAGGATTCCAACAGTACGCTCACCAGCGTCCTCTGTAATATTTTTATTATTAAATTCCTTTAAAATAGAGACCGAAGATCTTCTTTAACGTGCGGTTAGTTTTTAAAACGATACTCGCTAAAAATAGAAGACACCCAATGGACGCGGCCGGTCATCAGTACGGTACTCCGGTAGGAAATTTTAGAGGCGTTCTGAGTAGAGAGATACAGGGTTTCAAGATGTCCGGTCGCCGACCAGCTGGATATCGTATCTTATTGCAAGATTGCATATAGCACTAAGATTTTAACAATTATTTGACAATTAATCACCTTGAATAATAAGTGTCTATTCAAGAGGCTGCAAAAGCCGGGTCGAGAAGTTCAAGTCGCAGAAAGAGACTGCTTCTTACGCAAGAGAAATAAGTTAGAGGTACCAGACCAACTTTTGTTAAAAGGGCGACATGCTGCCCAAGCAGAGCAAGCTCAAAGATAATTTAATGAGTGAACGCCAAGGCGTAACAAGTAATTTTAATTAAAGCTATTTAAGGTTAATGCAGGTCTGCTAGAAGCGCAAACATGCTTAATTATAGAAAGTTAAATTTAAACACAAAAATCGAAAAAAAAGATGCAGCTGCAAAACAAAAGGGAACGAACAAAAAGATCTCATTTCATCAGTTTAAAATTTTTGTCTGTAAACTAAGAGAGGCCAACTGAAGAAAACTTTTTCTTCCACAAAGCCGCCATCAGAAATACGGAAAATATTCAACAGGAAATTTCATTGAACAAACAAAATTGGCTGTTCGTCTTTGTTGGTTGATCTGTCTCCCTTTCACGCTCTTAAAGATGCTTAACTACTGTATCTGTGATGCGAGTTTCACCAGTGCACAAGTATTAGAATATTTTAATCGCGGGTGCTATTAGGATGGAAATATTTCTTTATGGTCCACATCTGAAAGATTTCTATACAGACAATATCGAATCCCGTCATTTATGACGAGTCGTGTACACAATTAGGAATACTGAGTGTTTCAGAACACGAGGTACAAAACTGCACATCAAGTAGAAAATGGCCAAATAAACACTTTTTGTCCTATGAAATTTTCCCCCAAAAAATCGGGGTTGGGAGGTATTAGGTGTTTATTGTTTTTAAGGTTGAAATTTAATGGCACAATTACTCGCGGTATTGATTCTGAATTTACTTTACAAAAATTGTTCAAAATGTGTTCCACCTACATCTATGCACTTTTCGAATGTTAGCCTTAACGGCTGCCGAATATTAGGAAACACGTCTGGCATTAAGGTATCTCACCTGCAGCCACTGCAATTCTGGCCACAAGATCTTCCTCAGACTCAATGGGTGTAGCATAGACAAGGCTCTTCACGTGTCCCAAAAATTGAAATCGAGTGGAGTCATTTCAGGAGATCTAGGAGGTCATGCAACTAGCACATTTCGCCCGATCTTCGTAAATTTAAAATAAATATTGCGAGTAATTTATTCATTAAATTTCACCCTTAAAAACAATAAACTGCTAATATCTCAATGTCTCTTTCTTCGGAAAATTTTATAGAAGAAAAAGTTTCTATTTTGATATCTTCTAGTTGGTGTGCAATTTTTTGCCTCTTATTCTGAATCTGAAACACCCTGTATATTACTGACAAGTGTTTTCTGAGTAGGTAATGTAGGCATTGTCTACACTGAGAAGCATAGATATGTATTAACAGTTTTTTATTAGTAAGTATGCACTAATTCAGTGAAACTATAATAGTTAATTCAATGACTATGCTTCAAATCCCCAAAATTATGTATACGTGCAGATAAGGTAGGCCAGATTTGCACACTGCCTTTTCTTCTCTGTACCTACACTATGCAGGGTAACAATGCAGAAAAGGTGTCATATTATTGCTCAACTCTATGTTACATTTCGGCTATATATGATAAGCAAACGTTGTTCTTCTTTCATCGCAGGGTTCTGACGTTTTCGGAACGTTTTTTTACGAATAAAAGTCACTTCTAGTTTCTTTACGTGTAATATGATACTATCTCTTATTTTCGTCCAACTTTTTACTTTGTATTTGTCTACATTGTCATATTATTGCTATTTGTTATTTTAATAAACGCCCAGGTTCTTCTCATTTCGTGTTTTTTGGAGCAATTTGAAACGTTTCCAGCAAGAGAATTTGTACTATCGCATAAATGCAAAAACCATTGCAGCTGAGATAGTGCATTGTTTTCAGTTACAATGTGTGTGTGTGACTGTAAGTGAAGTTTTTGCTGGTGTGTGTAATTATTTTCATTGCAGCTCGTTTACATCGTATTTTAATTTTTTTCAAGTGTCTCAATGCCGATATAGATAACCTTACAACATTTCCAAATCTTCCTTAACAAGAAGTAATTAATTATATAATGCTACAAAACTAATACTATTTCAGGTTCTAAAAATATATCAACATAATTATAAAATTCTTCATTTCAGCGCATACTTGCTTAGAAACTGGGGAGTGATACGAAGATAAAAATTAAACATGATGATGATATAGTGAAATGCAATATAACTCTGAAAGAACCAAATTACATTCAAGGAATAACTTGAGAAATGAGCAGAAATTTTTATTATTAAAGACCATCCCACTTTTTCAACTTTTTTAGTCCGATTCGTTTGAAAGTTGGCCAGTATATGTATTTTGTAAAAGTAAACCTTTTTTACTCCCGTCATTTTTTCGATTTAGGGCTTACTTTTTTTTTTTGACGAAAAATGTGTTTTTGGTATATTTTTATTGAAATTTCAGATTGGGACTCCTCCTTCAGTTTTGATGCTAGAACAAAAAAAAGACAGTTTTAGAACCCTTGGAACATTTCTAGCAAACGTGCGTTCAGTTTTTTCCAAATTCAAATTTTTTCTATTTTTTCAAAAATTTTTAAAATTTCAAAAATCAGCAACAATTTTTTAGGTTTAGAGCTATATATTTTTTCAAAGAATTCGAATTTGAAAAAAGCCGAACAAGCGTTTGTTAGAAATGTTTCAAGGATTCTAAAACTGTCTTTGGATTTGTTCTAGCATCAAAACTCGAGAACTAGTCGCAGGATGAATGTTGAAAATTCAAAGTGTTGGGTATAAGCAAAAAATAAAATTTTGTGTTGAAGTGTAATATAATGAACAATTGATGTAATTGAATGCAGTTTTAATTTTTATTTCGATACTTCCCATACATAACTTCATATTCAAACTGTGAATTGTGATTTCATAAAAAAAAAATTATAAAAATTTTTACTCATCAAAAAAAAATTTTTTTTCTTTTTTCAGTCTGATTCTTATGAAATTTGACTATGATATGTAACCTTTGAAAAGAAACACAATTGATTCTATTCATTTTTTCGATTCAGGCCTTAGATTTTGCAAAAATTTGACATATTGGTTTTTAGGTATTGATATTTCACTAATATTGATATTTCAAAATGGGACTCCTCCTTCAGTTTTGATGCTAGGACAAAAAAAAATGCAGTTTTAGAATCCCTGAAACATTTTTAACACACTCACGTTCAGCTTTTTTTCCATTTCCTATTTGTTCTCTTTATATATGGGGTCAAAATCAGGAAAAAGTTAAAAAAATTTGGGTGCTTTTCATTGATATCGATATTTCAAAATGGGACTCCTCCTTCAGTTTTGATGCTAGAACAAAAACAAATGCAGTTTTAGAATCCTTGGAACATTTCTAACAAACGCTCGTTCGGCTTTTTTCCATTTCTCATTTGTTCTCTTTTTATATGGGGTCAAAATCGGGAAAATTGAAATATTTTGGTCCCTTCACCCCCCCCGCGGGAGGGGGGGGAATTATTGTCGTAGCGCCATAAAATTTTAGGAACGAATAGTCTACCACCTAAAGGTCCTTCTACAACAAAAACATGCAAAATGACCATGACATCGACAGGATCTGGCAAGGGCCTGGGATGGTCTCCTACATGTTAACTTGACTTAAAAGCACGGAAGCCATATAAATTTTGATAACATGACTTGAAAACCAGAAGTCTTTGTGCACTAGACCATAGCTTCAGGTTTCGGCAAAGACTACTCATTGGCAATGAATCATAACCTAAAGACTAGAAATGTTTATGATCATTATCAATCCATGCATCATTTTGAGCATACAGAGTTACCACTCTTTATGTGAGTACAATGTATTGCATCAGCTGAAATGTTCTACAAGTAACTTGCAACACATTTAATACTATTTTCCAGTTCCTATGTATTAATTGAAGGAAAAATGAACAAAACAGAAATATACAGAATGAATTTGCGATGCTTTCAATTACTAATTCCTGCTTTTAACTACAAAATATTCATCAATGCTGGGTACAAAAATTATATTTCGCACTCGTAGGTTTCTCATATATATCTGTGCAAACCCTCAATGACTAGATAACATGACGGTATTAGGTGATAGGAATAAATACGCTGTTTCAAACTTAGAACAAAACAATCAACAAAAACATTGCGTATTTTTTAGATTTTTCAGCAATGCATTCTAACTCTGTTTTGGTTTACTTTTAGTTTTAAAGAATTATAAATAATTTTTAGCAAAAATTAGAATCGAAGACACCAAAAAAGAGCGACTCCAACCACGACTCTACCACATCCGAATGAACGACTCCGACTCCGACTCCACCACATTCGGAAAAGCGACTCCGACTCCGACTCCGACTCCATCACACTTCAGAGTAGCGACTCCGACTCCGACTCCGACTCCACCACACTTCAGAGAAGCGACTCCGACTCCGACTCCGACTCCACCCTAAAACATCCGACTCCGGCGACTCCGACTCCCGACTCCGACTCCGACTCCGCAACCCTGCTTTTAAGTCAAGTTAACATGTAGGAGACCATCCCAGGCCCTTGCCAGATCCTGTCGATGTCATGGTCATTTTGCATGTTTTTGTTGTAGAAGGACCTTTAGGTGGTAGACTATTCGTTCCTAAAATTTTATGGCGCTACGACAATAATTCCCCCCCCCCTCCCGCGGGGGGGGTAAAGGGACCAAAATATTTCAATTTTCCCGATTTTGACCCCATATAAAAAGAGAACAAATGAGAAATGGAAAAAAGCCGAACGAGCGTTTGTTAGAAATGCTTCAAGGATTCTAAAACTGCATTTGTTTTTGTTCTAGCATCAAAACTGAAGGAGGAGTCCCATTTTGAAATATCGATATCAATGAAAAGCACCCAAATTTTTTAAATTTTTCCTGATTTTGACCCCATATATAAAGAGAACAAATAGGAAATGGAAAAAAAGCTGAACGTGAGTGTGTTAAAAATGTTTCAGGGATTCTAAAACTGCATTTTTTTTTGTCCTAGCATCAAAACTGAAGGAGGAGTCCCATTTTGAAAAATCAATATTAGTGAAATATCAATACCTAAAAACCAATATGTCAAATTTTTGCAAAATCTAAGGCCTGAATCGAAAAAATGAATAGAATCAATTGTGTTTCTTTTCAAAGGTTACATATCATAGTCAAATTTCATAAGAATCAGACTGAAAAAAGAAAAAAAAATTTTTTTTGATAAATGAGTAAAAATTTTTATAATTTTTTTTTTATGAAATCACAATTCACAGTTTGAATATGAAGTTATGTATGGGAAGTATCAAAATAAAAATTAAAACTGCATTCAATTACATCAATTGTTCATTATATTACACTTCAACACAAAATTTTATTTTTTGCTTATACCCAACACTTTGAATTTTCAACATTCATCCTGCGACTAGTTCTCGAGTTTTGATGCTAGAACAAATCCAAAGACAGTTTTAGAATCCTTGAAACATTTCTAACAAACGCTTGTTCGGCTTTTTTCAAATTCGAATTCTTTGAAAAAATATATAGCTCTAAACCTAAAAAATTGTTGCTGATTTTTGAAATTTTAAAAATTTTTGAAAAAATAGAAAAAATTTGAATTTGGAAAAAACTGAACGCACGTTTGTTAGAAATGTTCCAAGGGTTCTAAAACTGTCTCTTTTTTTGTTCTAGCATCAAAAACTGAAGGAGGAGTCCCAATCTGAAATTTCAATAAAAATATACCAAAAACACATTTTTCGTCAAAAAAAAAAAAGTAAGCCCTAAATCGAAAAAATGACGGGAGTAAAAAAGGTTTACTTTTACAAAATACATATACTGGCCAACTTTCAAACGAATCGGACTAAAAAAGTTGAAAAAGTGGGATGGTCTTTAATAATAAAAATTTCTGCTCATTTCTCAAGTTATTCCTTGAATGTAATTTGGTTCTTTCAGAGTTATATTGCATTTCACTATATCATCATCATGTTTAATTTTTATCTTCGTATCACTCCCCAGTTTCTAAGCAAGTATGCGCTGAAATGAAGAATTTTATAATTATGTTGATATATTTTTAGAACCTGAAATAGTATTCGTTTTGTAGCATTATATAATTAATTACTTCTTGTTAAGGAAGATTTGGAAATGTTGTAAGGTTATCTATATCGGCATTGAGACACTTGAAAAAAATTAAAATACGATGTAAACGAGCTGCAATGAAAATAATTACACACACCAGCAAAAACTTCACTTACAGTCACACACACACATTGTAACTGAAAACAATGCACTATCTCAGCTGCAATGGTTTTTGCATTTATGCGATAGTACAAATTCTCTTGCTGGAAACGTTTCAAATTGCTCCAAAAAACACGAAATGAGAAGAACCTGGGCGTTTATTAAAATAACAAAGTGTCCAATACAAAGTAAAAAGTTGGACGAAAATAAGAGATAGTATCATATTACACGTAAAGAAACTAGAAGTGACTTTTATTCGTAAAAAAACGTTCCGAAAACGTCAGAACCCTGCGATGAAAGAAGAACAACGTTTGCTTATCATATATAGCCGAAATGTAACATAGAGTTGAGCAATAATATGACACCTTTTCTGCATTGTTACCCTGCATAGTGTAGGTACAGAGAAGAAAAGGCAGTGTGCAAATCTGGCCTACCTTATCTGCACGTATACATAATTTTGGGGATTTGAAGCATAGTCATTGAATTAACTATTATAATTTCACTGAATTAGTGCATACTTACTAATAAAAAACTGTTAATACATATCTATGCTTCTCAGTGTAGACAATGCCTACATTACCTACTCAGAAAACACTTGTCAGTAATATACAGGGTGTTTCAGATTCAGAATAAGAGGCAAAAAATTGCACACCAACTAGAAGATATCCAAATAAAAACTTTTTCTTCTATAAAATTTTCCGAAGAAAGAGACATTGAGATATTAGCAGTTTATTGTTTTTAAGGGTGAAATTTAATGAATAAACTACTCGCAATATTTATTTTAAATTTACGAAGATCGGGCGAAATGTGCTAGTTGCATGACCTCCTAGATCTCCTGAAATGACTCCACTCGATTTCAATTTTTGGGACACGTGAAGAGCCTTGTCTATGCTACACCCATTGAGTCTGAGGAAGATCTTGTGGCCAGAATTGCAGTGGCTGCAGGTGAGATACCTTAATGCCAGACGTGTTTCCTAATATTCGGCAGCCGTTAAGGCTAACATTCGAAAAGTGCATAGATGTAGGTGGAACACATTTTGAACAATTTTTGTAAAGTAAATTCAGAATCAATACCGCGAGTAATTGTGCCATTAAATTTCAACCTTAAAAACAATAAACACCTAATACCTCCCAACCCCGATTTTTTGGGGGAAAATTTCATAGGACAAAAAGTGTTTATTTGGCCATTTTCTACTTGATGTGCAGTTTTGTACCTCGTGTTCTGAAACACTCAGTATTCCTAATTGTGTACACGACTCGTCATAAATGACGGGATTCGATATTGTCTGTATAGAAATCTTTCAGATGTGGACCATAAAGAAATATTTCCATCCTAATAGCACCCGCGATTAAAATATTCTAATACTTGTGCACTGGTGAAACTCGCATCACAGATACAGTAGTTAAGCATCTTTAAGAGCGTGAAAGGGAGACAGATCAACCAACAAAGACGAACAGCCAATTTTGTTTGTTCAATGAAATTTCCTGTTGAATATTTTCCGTATTTCTGATGGCGGCTTTGTGGAAGAAAAAGTTTTCTTCAGTTGGCCTCTCTTAGTTTACAGACAAAAATTTTAAACTGATGAAATGAGATCTTTTTGTTCGTTGCCTTTTGTTTTGCAGCTGCATCTTTTTTTTCGATTTTTGTGTTTAAATTTAACTTTCTATAATTAAGCATGTTTGCGCTTCTAGCAGACCTGCATTAACCTTAAATAGCTTTAATTAAAATTACTTGTTACGCCTTGGCGTTCACTCATTAAATTATCTTTGAGCTTGCTCTGCTTGGGCAGCATGTCGCCCTTTTAACAAAAGTTGGTCTGGTACCTCTAACTTATTTCTCTTGCGTAAGAAGCAGTCTCTTTCTGCGACTTGAACTCCTCGACCCGGCTTTTGCAGCCTCTTGAATAGACACTTATTATTCAAGGTGATTAATTGTCAAATAATTGTTAAAATCTTAGTGCTATATGCAATCTTGCAATAAGATACGATATCCAGCTGGTCGGCGACCGGACATCTTGAAACCCTGTATCTCTCTCCTCAGAACGCCTCTAAAATTTCCTACCGGAGTACCGTACTGATGACCGGCCGCGTCCATTGGGTGTCTTCTATTTTTAGCGAGTATCGTTTTAAAAACTAACCGCACGTTAAAGAAGATCTTCGGTCTCTATTTTAAAGGAATTTAATAATAAAAATATTACAGAGGACGCTGGTGAGCGTACTGTTGGAATCCTCAAGGTCTGCCTAACTTGGGTACGGTTTCTCTTTTTGCGCAGGAGAAAAGGGAAACGATTTGCTGTTGTTCCCTTGAAGTTCTTCTGTATTTGAAATAAATGTTCGAGCAGTTGCCCTTAAGTTTTAAATCCTAAAACTCCATTGTATTAACATAGGAGAGATTACGCTCACGAAATAGCTAAACCTATTTATTAATTTGTTCAAAGGAGGCACTTGACCATTTATTGTATAAGAACAATCAATACTATACTGGGTGTCCCACAAAAATGTCCTGGACTTTTTAATTGATAATATCTCCGCTTTAAATTAACATATTTTAATTTTCTTTTATTTACAATTTATTCAATTTTGTTTCCTTTTGAAATAATTTAAGTTTTTGAAAATCAGTTGAATAAACTTTAAGATGATCGATTTACTGAAAGGGGTAGAAAAATTGTTCAAAGGGAAAGTTTTAAAAACAACACTGGTGTTCTTCTTCATTCCTCAATGCCTACTGTTAAGAATAATTTCATAACGATGTATCGTGCATACAACTAAGTATTTAAACCCTCTGAAAGGTTTCAAGTTTCAAGTGTTCTCAATTATAGTGTTTCAAGGACTGATAAAAAACGGTGGAATAATGGGTAAAACTCTTCGTTCAATGGTGGCTAGAAGTAATACTTGCCTTGAGAGAAATGGAGGGTATGTCGTTGGATACTAAAATTACCTCATTTATTTAAACGTTATATAAGGTAATGATTTGTTACTCTTTAAAATTTTTGTGTGTTCAGTTTTATGGAAACTACAAAATAAGGAAGAATATCAATATTGTTTTGAAAACTTTTCCTCTGAACAATTAATTTTTCTGCTCGTTTCAGTAAATTGGACATTGTACAGTGGTTATTCAACCGATTTTCAAAAATTTAAATTATTCGAAAAGGAAACAAAATTTACTACATTGTGAAAAAAGGCAATTGAAATATGTTAATTTAAAGCTGAGATATAATTAATTAAAAATCGGGGACATTTTTATAGGACACCCGGTATAATAAAAAGCCAGGTGTCCGTCAATGATAAGTATATGTTCTCGTGCGTTAGTTCCCCTATCTCATTACAACGGGAATCTGCTTGCTTGGACAGTATCATAAATACCATCGAAATATGAAAAACCTGGCATCTGCTCACTTATGTTTATAAGTAAAAAACATTGCGTGAAAATCTAATCAACTGTCAAGAAAATGCGACTCCTCGCATTTAAATTTCAAAGGCATTTAAATGCTTAAAAGTAATGACAAATTTTTTAAAAACCTCTTGCGAACAATAATTTAAATTACAATTCAGGTAGGTATTATGTTATACAATTTGATTGGTTGTTGTTTGCGTTTGTGACGTTTTTAAAGATGCTTAATGACCTTATCTGTGATACGAGTTTTACCAGTGCACAAGTACGAGAATACTGTATTTTAATCGCGGGTACTATTACAATGGATATATTTGTTTGCCATTTTTATCTTGAGATTTTTTTAAAACGATACCATTGGATCCCGTCATTTTTGACCAATCACGTACACTAGTATCTTGATTATTAACAATCTGTAGTCAATTTAAAAGTCGTTCGCTAATAAAGAATATAATGAACATATGCACAGGTTTCGAAACCTGCAACCGTTGACTACTAAGAATGAGTGTCGTGTGTTTATTTATACGTTTTGTGTCACGCTGTTAAGAATAATTGATAGGAAAAAAATAGCACTGGCGGTCTTGGTTCCAGTTCACGGTCAATTAATACACTCATTTTAGTTGTGCAATAGCTCTGTAATAAGTCACTTTCATCACAATTAGAGCGATCCAGAGCCTTATATACTCAAGTTTGTATCGTGAATACCGAGTTCGGCGGGGTATTGCATATTGAAATATGCTGTATTGTATATTACAATATACTGTATTGCAATGTACTGTATTGCATATTACAATATACATACACAAGTTCGCAGTTGCTTTCAGTAATGCTGAATTTCTGTATCTTGGATACGACACGAATGGCTATAACTACTTCTCTTGCGGCTCAAAAATGCTGTGTTCTGAGTGTTTATTACTCTTATAAGAAAATTAAGTTACCTTTGGAATAAGCTGAAAGCATGGAAACTCCACTCAAACGAAAATTTGTTGAAGAAAGGTATTGAATCTTGTCATTTTTTACGGACTGTGTGCACTAGTTAAGAAATAAAATATTCATCTTATAAATTATGAATAGGTGAAGTTGGAGTCACAAAATTGTGAATAGGCGGAGTCGGTGTTGGAGTCGCCAAATTCTGGAGAAATGGAGTCGGAGTCGCCAAATTCTGAAAAGGTGGAGTCGGAGTCGGAGTCGGAGTCGCCAAATTCTGAAAAGGTGGAGTCGGAGTCGGAGTCGGAGTCGCCAAATTCTGAAAAGGTGGAGTCGGAGTCGGAGTCGGAGTCGCCAAATTCTGGAAAGGTGGAGTCGGAGTCGGAGTCGGAGTGGCAAATTTATTCCACCGACTCCGCAACCCTGCCTGCATGGCCAGAGTGAATTTCGTCAATGTAATATAGCGAGTAGTGTAAGTTCTAGTTAGAGAGACCTAAAGTTGGCAACGCTCGTGAGAGCAACACTCGCAGCCAGTTTCCGATTGGTCGTAGCCAGCTAAACCGTTCATGCTGACTGCAAGTGTATATATAGATTATCCCGGACGGCTAAGTACTACCTCTAAGTTATTCTCTAACTACCTACTACTAATTCTATTCTACTCTTTTCTATATATTCCCACCTATCTCCGCTCTACTCTCGCTGGCCACATGTCTGGTAGTTGAATATCTAAGTTGTAGGGTATCTAAGAGGTGAGTGGATTATTTACCTTATGTGATGTGTCATTGCATTTGTCTATTTATGTCAGCACTATTACTGTGTTGTGTCTATGTAGAACCCAGATACTGTGCCGGTGTTGTTTAACCTATACTGTGCTCTAGTGTAGGATTACTATGTCTATCATAATCAACAATAGCTTGCCTGAGGGCTTGGGGTACAACAATTCTTGCTCTCCAGAGCACACAGCCATTTTGTGTTGACAATTCGTCCCTCCTCCTAGTGTACGGAGCGAGATCAGGGTCCCCAATTACCGTTGGGGGTCTGCCTACCTGGCAGTATTTGTATACTTTCGAAAGTATTGGGTCCCTTAGGGTGCCATCGCGAATGTGGGTGCTGGTGAACGGAGCTGACTCAAGGAAGTTTACTAGGAACGCCCATTCCACTGGGATGGGCGTGGTTTCCTCGGGAGTTGCCTAGGCTAGACGGCTGAGAGCATCAGCTGCGCGCAACAGTACGCCGATCATGCCGTAAGGTGATCTTGTAGGATTGCAGCAGTAGAGCCCCCTTTGAATGCGCCCGGATGTCATCGGCGGGATGCTTTTACCAGGATCAAATAATTCTAACAATGGCTTGTGGTCGGTGATGACTGTGAATTCCTGTCTCTACATGTAGCAATGGATTTTACGTGGCGCAAGTACCATAACAAGAGATTCTTTCTCAGTCTGAGAGTAGTTACGTTCTGTTGCTATTTGAGTTTGGGAGGCAAAAAATGTTGTGCGTTCAATTCCGTCAATAAGGTAACCCAACACTGCTCAAACACCAAACGCACTACTGTCAGTCACTGCCACTTGGGTAAATTAGGGTCAAAATGGATCAAGGTCTGGGAGTCTAAGAGGGCTTGTTTAGATTTCTGGAATGCCCTCTCCTGACTTGCATCCCACCTCCAAGGGGTTTTATCCCTCAGTAACGCATTCAGGGGTTCTAATATAGTTCCAAGCGATTTTAGAAATTTTATTTAGAAGTTTAGCGACCCCAAATAGGCTCTCAACTGAGTCACATTTGTAGGAACCGGTGCATTCTGGATTGCTGCTACCTTCTCTGCAGTGGGGTGCAATCCATCCTTGTGAATTTAGTATCCGAGATAGGATACCTGTGACACTCTTCTTTTGCATTTATTCATTTTCAGTTTCAACCCTGCCTCCTGTAGTTTGATAAGACTTGATGTAGCCTCTTGGAGTGCTCTTGTTCATTAGTAGCACTCACTAGAACGTAATCCAAATAGCAAAATACTCTTGGAAGGCCCTGTAATAGACCCTCCATTGCACGCTGAAAGATTCCGGGAGCGGAGGCAATGTAAGAATTCAGTCGGTTATGGAAACGGACCTCTGTGGGTGTTAATTACGGTGAGCTCCTTAGATTCTTCGTCCAAGGAGAACAAGGATTCAGATTCGTCCAAGGATTCTTCGTGAGCTCCTTAGATTCTTATACTTGTCCAATTGGTCGTTGGTCTGAGACATACCTAGCTTGGAGTATATAACTCCTCCTGCTAACCTGCTAAATATATCTTCAACCCTGGGAATAGCATAAGTATCTAACCTAGTAGCATGGTTCACAGTTAACTTATATTCCCCACAGATTCAGAAGCTTTGATCCGACTTCAGCACGGGTACAATGGCTGCTACCCATCTAGAGTACTGCACATGGGGAAGGATGCCTTCCTGAACCAGTCTATCTAGTTCCGCCTCCACCTTAGGCTTTAATGAGTATGAATCAATGAGTTCGTGCCTTGCAGAACATTGGTGAAATATTAGGGTCAACTTTAATGTTGAAATATCTTCCCTTATAGCAGCCAAGGCTTGGTTGAAAAAGGCGGAGAAGTTTTTGTACTAGCTCTTCTGGTTAGGCAACAAGCTTATGCACGCTACCCGCTACTATAGTAAACCCAAGGGAATCTATCAGGTCACTACTAGCAATGCTGGTTGCTCCCTGTCTACAACTACAATAGTTGCTTGCTGATAAGCTCTACTACTAGCTTCACGCTGGCTGTAAGTCCTAATCTCCCCACAAACTACTAGTTCAGCCCCACCATAAGTCCTAAGCTTAACATCAGAAGGTCTCAACTCGGGTATTGTCTTGGTGGGCAATCTAAAGTATGCAGCTTTTGAAAGAATAGACCTGGCAGCGCCGGTGTCTGCTTTCGTCTCTAGGGGGATGTTTTTTTAGCCAGATTTGGGCTTTAATTGGTGGTTTACATCACTCTGAAACTGAGAAAATTTCTCCAAAGCAACCCTGATTATATAAACTGGTTAGTCTGTACTGGTTGCATTGACAGTTTTATTAGGGTTAGGGTGGTGTTCCCTTGTTGAATTTGGTTAGGGTTAATTACGGGACAGAGACACTAACACTATATGTATTTTCTGTAATACACCGTGAGACAGGCAGGGGAACAGTTTGTTTGCATCGCTACGTCAAGAGGTGGAGTGGACTCCAGCAAAGCATCAGAACCATGAGCTCAGTTCTCAGGGCAGAGTACTCTCTAAACACAGTCTATTATAACACAAGAGCAATGTAACATTATTAGCATAATACACATATACATTCAAGGTGCTACAATAAAGATTTCAACAACCCTTTACATTTTTCATGCAGAGCATGCACAAATGCATTTTTATTTCCTCTAGCGGGTTTTTGAATTTTTTGACATGAAGCAACATTTGTTAAAATGACATTTTTGGCCACAACCATGACCAACACTGACCTTATAGGGGCAATCTCTACGTCAGTGCAGATTTCCACAACCGCTGCACGTTGATTTGGGGCTAGCTTGTGTAATGATCTCTTTTCTTTTTGGATCGAATAAATTGATTTTTTATATTTTTCAGGACAATTCTTTTAATTGAATAAATTTCTTTTCTTAACCTCTGTATCATTTCAAGATCGGCATTCAAATTAAGGCACAACTATAGCAGGTATTGAAACACTTGTTATGCTTGGCCACACTTTTTACTGTTTTACGTTGATATCACCAATATGACGAGAGACAAATTCAAATCCGCAAACTAGCAAGAATGAAATGGGGTTTTAATCTCTTACGCAACTTTGAAGGAAGTACAGGTGCTGATGTCGCTGTATTCGAAGTAGTCCCGTTTACGATATATATTCAATTAGTCGTTCTAAATATGAAATCACAAAATGATAATTTATACAATAACAACTCTCAGTACGCCGGGCGGAGTTTTATTTCAAAGATTCAAGCAAAGGCGGCGTATACGAGACCCTTCTATGACTACTACACGCTCGGGAATGGATACTCCTAACTCTAAGTACAATCTTAAGTACTAACTCCTGCCGCAGCTACCCTCCATGGCGGTTGGTAGCATCTAACCGTCCCGTAGCTCTTTTTTATGCTTCTATTTCTGATGCCCTCTGCTGATGTCATGCAAGCGTCGCCTTCCTCTGCTGATGCAGCTTTCTGAGCTTTCTGCTGAAGTACGCTGAATTTTGCAATGGTCATTCAGAGCACGGAGTACGTGGCTCCTGCTCGTTGATGCAACTGTCATTCACGGTGTGCCGTTATGTAGAAAGGTATATAAAAATTCCCCCCATGCCGTTTTTAGTAACATCCTCCTGGATGTTGTCACGATTGGAAGTGTCCGTCTACTTGAAATTATGAGAAATCTCATACTTCATTGCAAGGGAAGATTTAGACAAGCCGACGAGATTTGTGCTTCTGACGCACCTTGAAACGAAGAGCTTAAACATGCGATGACGAGTAGTTGGTATCGGGATACCCTTACCCTGCTCTACCATCGAAGATCTTCTCTCGTGGCTACTGATAATCTACCGGAGGCCTTCCCGAAGACATCTGGGGGTTAAGACCGCCCTAAATATAAATATCGAGTGTACACTCGATTTGCTATCACTTCCGCTTGCATGTAGTTATTTTGAACGTATTAGTGTTCAACGGAATCTTCTTAATTTTCTTCCGCCATAATCGAATCCATGTTAGGCGAATTGGTATAGGGGAAAGTTCCACCTTCGTCGTGAAGTCACACCATTCTCCAAACCGCAGTTCCGTCACCAGCAGATTGCGTCACGCTTTTGCAGCTGTAGTCGTCATCACGTCTCGCACCCAGCTGGCCCAGACCTTTAAATTCGCAGAAAGCCCAATGGTTCTAGTGTTGCCATCCTGGGGGCGCACCACAGCTGGTAGGGTGTAAAGCGAGGCGTTGCCAAATGTAGTCTCACGGGCAGCAGCCAGCCTCTGCGCAGCAGTTGGTGGTTGTATGCCACGGCCTTGAAGTAGTGCTACTGTCATCTGTGTGAAGTCGTCGCTGCTCATGCCTGCTCCGCAGAGTGCCGCTGCTGCTGCGCTACCGCAGATTCACGGATAGGCAACTTCGAAAGAAGTACGCCGGGCTGTAACAACCGTTCTGAATCAATTTCTGAACATGATAAATATTTTCCATGGATTTCCTTCGAGATTGCATCCACTTTTCATCAGTCTACTTATTCCAACTTCTCCCCCGCCATTTACATTTGGTGTATCATTATTCTATGCAATAACTCGAAGGAATCCATTTGGAAAATGTTATAATTAATACATAGTGAATAATTGCAGCATAAAAGAAATTCATACATAAAACATATCGTTACAGATCACCTATAAAAGGGAAATTTCTTATCGCACGGAAAAGGGTTATACGCATCAATACACATTCCTGTGAAGGGATTAGAAAATGACATAACAACAGGTTACACATTGAAATCAGCAAAATATGAATCGGGATAGGAAACACCTATGAGCAAAGACATCCTACTTATATTTCGCTGAGGAGTTTATATAATTACTGCATTAGAAAATGAAAGAAATTAAATACAAGGAGAAATAATGATCAAGCATTTTAATATTAGACATATCATGTTTAAATGAAATGAAGCAATCATGATCGAAGTTCTGGGAACATCTCTGTAAGACACAGACAATCACAGATAGTTTGGACGCTTGTTCCTATTCCTCAGAGAATATCGAGGAATCATTTCTTCATTTTCCCGATTCGTGTTTGGCATAATTGGAACATCGTTCATTTCTGCTTCTTGGGATTCATCTTCTTCTTCTTCTTCGTTGTTGAATGGAAAGGCCAGGACTTCATCCAAGTAGGCTCGCTTAACACGGTTGAGATGAACATTCTGTTCTTTGCGGTCCGAAAATAATCCTTTGATGATGATATTATTTCCACGTCGATTCAAGATACGGTAAGGTCCGAGGAAGCGTGTTGGAAAAGCTCTGTCATCAGCACGACCAGATTCATTCCGGAGCATGACTAACTCTCTAGGTTGGATGTCACACTCCTTGGCCGTCCGATTGTAAATATTTGCTGACGCTATTCTCGCTGCTTCAGAGTTTTTGCGAACTGCTGCGAATGCTTTCGTAAGTCTGAGTGACACTTCGATTGAGTAGTCCTGGTCACACGCATAGTTGATTGGCCGTTCCTTGAAGATATCGTGGTAGGGAAGATTTGCATCTCTGCCGTAGAACAAGAAGAACGGCGTGTCCTTAATTGCAGTCTGATAGGAGGTATTCACTGCTAGAGTCACAAATGGTACGGTCTGGTCCCAACTGAACCTGTCTTCAGCCGCTAGATGTGAGATTGCAGTTTTCAGGATGCCATTGAGTCTTTCACAGCAGCCATTTGCCATTGCGTGATAGGCAGTAGTGGTCTGTGATTTAGCGTTCAGGTTTTTGCACACATCTTGAAATAGTTTATTCGTGAACTCACTACCTCGGTCACTGACAATCGTATTTGGGGCTGAAAATTTTCCGACATATTGAACAAAAGCTCTGGTAACAGAATCGGCAGACTTGTCTGGGAGTGGATAAGCATCGACATATCGTGTGAAATGATCAACGATTGTTAAGAGATATTTATTTCCACTGTAACTAACAGGCAATTCAACAAGATCAACAGCAACTCTTTCAATGGGATAAGAAGCTTCAGGGAATTTGCCAAGAGGAGCTTTAAATTGTCCTTGCCATTTTCTCCTTTGACACGGAAGAAATTTTTTCACGTATTCTTTGACATCGCGGATCTGATTAGTTCAGAAGAATTCATCTCTGGCACGTTCAAGAGTTCTCAAGAAGCCCATGTGAGCAGACAAATCATTGTCATGACTCAACTTCAAAGCTACTTTAATTAAGGACTTCGGGATCACAATTTGTACATTAATCCTACCGTTTCTACGGTTTTTCCTAGATAGCCTACACAGGACATTATTATTGTCTATGAAATATTCGTCAATGTTCGAAATCTTAACATCACCTAGATCATTTCCGTTTAACAGTTTCTTACCCTAGACCAGTAAGGATCATTCTTTTGCTTTGAGACAACATCAACTAAGCTTAACTGCTTTGCTTCGACATCACCATTTTCATCACGTTCACTGGACACAGGTTGTGGACTTGCGTCGTTGACAGAAACACCTGTCGCATCATTACTAGAACAAGGCTTAACTCTAACAGGAACATCAACACTATTTTTATGATTACTTTTATTACTACATTTTGGCTCGCGGGCACCAGTCACAGCATTGACAGTTCTCTCAGATCGGGAAAGGAAGTCAGGCAGATGATGTTGACAACCAGGCTTATATCTTACAGAGAAGTTATATTCCTGCAGAAGCAAAGCCCATCGGGAGACGCGGTGATTACCTGTTTTATTTGCGAAGATAAAAGTTAAAGGGCGATGGTCCGTCACTACAATGAATTCATTTAGGCACAAATACGCATCATAATGTTTAATTGAATCATGAATTGCGAGAGCTTCAAGTTCTGTTGCAGAATATTTTAATTCGTTGCCTTTCAATTTTCTACTGTAATAAGCAACAGGTAATTCGACACCGTCATGCATCTGAAGTAATGCTCCCCAAATTGCAATACCTGAAGCATCAGTGTGAAGGACGAACTCTTTCTGAAAATCAGGGAATTTAAGAATAGGCGCTGAGAAAAGTTTGTCCTTCAAATCGTCGAAAGCTTGCTGATGAACATCAGTCCATTTGAAAGTATTTGTTTTTCTTGTCAACTCTGTTAGAGGTGCTGCAATACGTGCATAATTTTGAATAAACTTCCGAAAGAATCCTGTTGCGCCCAAAAATCTCTTTACTTCTTTAACATTTCTGGGTCTTGAAGCATCTGCCAAGGCTCGCACCTTTTCGGGTCGGGGAGTTAGTCCTTCCGAACTTACTTTAATACCGGGGAATGTCACGGCGTCTGCAGCAAACCGACACTTTTTCAAACTTAATTTGAAACCTGAGGCTGCTGTTTGTGACAGCGCCTTTTCCAAATGCTCAATGTGAGTTCCAAAATCTTTGGAATAAATAATAATATCATCCACATAACAGAACAGAAACTTTGAGATGAAAGGAGCAAATGCCATATTAACAGCTCTTTGAAGTGCCGCTGCGGACGTGATAAGGCCTTGTGGAGAACGCAAGTACCTATAGCTACCTGTTGATGTTCTGAAGGCCGTTATATCGCGACTCTCAGGAGCTAACTAACTCAATCTGGTGAAAGGGGCTTTTCATGTCGAGGGTGGTGAACAAGTTTGAGCCCTTTAAACTTTCCAGAGTGTCAGTTATATTGGGGATCGGGAATGTATCTTTCTTACAAATCTTGTTGATAAGACGGAAGTCCACAACTATTCTGTGAGTCCCATCACTCCTCCTGACTGTCAAAATTGGTGAAGACCAAGGTGAGTAAGAAGGTTCTATAACACCCTGTTTAAGCATTTCTTGAACATGCTCCTCAACTAACTGTTTTGTCGCATGTGGAACACGGTACTGAGGTGTATTTACCGGTTCATGGCCTTGCACATCCAATTTATGTAAGGCATTGCGCGCTCTTCCTATCTCACTTCCGACGGCGAAAGACTCTCTATGCTTATTTATTAACTTTACAAGGGTATTTTTCTGTTCAAAATTCAAGTGAGATAAGTCTACATCGTCAATCATTTGGTTGAATTCAGGTTCATTGCGCTTATCTGCGGCTTGCAGGAGTCCACTGTTAGGCTGCTGCTCACATTGTGCAGTCTGAGCGAGCAGCTGTCTGGGTCCATGCGCTGTTGCCACATCTCCAGTGTTCTCAAGTGCTGCCACAGTACAGGCGTCACTCTCGCTTTCATTTGGGTCAGGCTCATTGACAGCTACATCTAGTATCGCGCAGATATTATTTTTAGGTATCAGAACATTTTTATCGTTATAATTAACAAATACTATTGGCACAGCACCATCAAGGACTGTAGCAAGGGTACGCGGAATAGCTACTCCTTTGCAAGCAAGACTTTGCTGAACTATAACATCTTTGTTGTTCATGTGTTTTGGTACTCTAAGATACGAGTGACATAGTGTTCCGCCCTCTACGGTCAAGTCATTGTGCATTCTTGCAACGCTAAATGATACATCCTCAGACTGCTTTACAAAATTTACAGAATTCGAAGCAGCAATTGATTGAAATGGGTAAGTTATGTCATTGATTCTCACATGACCTTTTTCGTGCTGACTGTATTTTATTTCAACACCGAATCTCTTAAGGAAATCTCGGCCCAACAGAATTGCTCCTGGGAAAAATGAATCTTCCACAATAATAGTGCATGATAGTACTCCAAATCTCCTAATTTAAATTTCAGGTCGATCGTACCTAGAGTATAGAGATTATCTCCATTGACAGAACATAGAACTTTCGTGCATCGTTTAATTCTAGGAGGGTTTTTGAACAATTTTTTAATTACACAAGATTTTACAAGAGTTACAGAAGAGCCCGAGTCAACGAAAGTGGAGCATTTTCTCTGTTCAACATTCAACATAATTACGGGTAAAAAACTTTTCGGTTGCTTTGGAAGTTTTTTGATTTCACAGCAGCGCTGTTACTATTCTGATTTCCATTGAATTTACTTTGGTAGTTATTAAAGGGACGAGCGTTTTTGTGCGATGCACTTTGCCATTTGTATGGATTCGTAGGCTGGTATGCTCGCTTTTGTGGTGAATGGTATTGATACTTCTCTACTACCACATCACTTTCGTGGGCTCGTCTCTTCCTGCTCATTACAGCCCTCTCTTCGAGCAGAGACTCTTCGATTGATCTCGCTTTATCCAAGAGTTTGGTAACGTTTTCCGGGTCAAAATCATGAGGTAATTTTTCACTGATCTTGGGATTCATGTTTTTAATGATAGTTGGGATTAAGATCTTTTGTGCTTTGTCATCCTCGTAGTGCCATTCTTGGCCGAATGTGTCTTTCCAGCTGGCTAAGACGCATTTTGCCAAAGCATTCACAGTTTCATCATTCTCTTGATGCAAATTAAACAAGATCTTATGAACGGTCTTTCTATAATTTGTGGCACCTTTGTACACAGAAATAAGCCAAGTTTTGACATCATCCAACGTGACTAGTTGGTAAGATTTGAGGACATAAGAATCCCAAGCTTTGCCAGTAAGGGCATTTTTCAAATAACGGCATTGCAAATCTACGTCGTTTGTATAAATATCGACTCTAGTTTGCAAATGCTTTAAAAATGAAGTTACACAGCCTTCACCATTAAATTTAGGCAGTTCAATTGCATGATTTAAGGTTGCAATATCTTGATTACTTTCATTATTGTTCTCTGCCATGATTTTAATAGATAATCAGATCAATATAAGCAACGCAAATGGATTCACAATAAACACTGATAGCAATTAAAGTTTTAAATTAGAAATTTAAATGCAATATTTCGCACAACATGTTTCCAAGTACACAGATATAATTGAATATTTCGTACAATATGTTTCCAAACACACAAACATGAATGAATAGATCAAATAAAAGCAATGCATATGGACACAATGATATCAAAATAGAGTGCACAATAATCTTATCTAAAAAAAGGGTCAAATCAATTAATAAAACGGGTTAAATCAATTAATACACGTCGAAAGGAAATACATTAATGAATAAAAGCAATACACAAGCATACAATGATATCAAATAGAGTGCACAATAATCTTATTACAAAAAACGGGTTGAATCAATTAATAAAACGGGTTAAATCAATTAATAAAACGGGTTAAATCAATTAATACACGTTGTAAGAAAATAAATCAATGCGCAAATACGCAAATAAAGTGACATGAGAATACACAAATTAGGGAAATAACACAAATTATGAATGAGATGAATGAATTTTAAACAATTATTTGGCCAATTGCATAATTCTTATTTTTGTTTTAGGTAGCGTGACGTGTTACAAATTGAGCGGTCTCTTTAACGGAAGCGTGGGGCCGGCAAGATCAAATTATATCAAGTTCGATCCTACTACGCTGCCGCCATTTTTGTAATGATCTCTTTTCTTTTTGGATCGAATAAATTGATTTTTTATATTTTTCAGGACAATTCTTTTAATCGAATAAATTTCTTTTCTTAACCCCTGTATCATTTCAAGATCGGCATTCAAATTAAGGCACAACTATAGCAGGTATTGAAACACTTGTTATGCATGGCCACACTTTTTACTGTTTTACGTTGATATCACCAATATGACGAGAGACAAATTGAAATCCGCAAACTAGCAGGAATGAAATGGGGTTTTAATCTCTTACGCAACTTTGAAGGAAGTACAGGTGCTGATGTCGCTGTATTCGAAGTAGTCCCGTTTACGGTATATATTTAATTAGTCGTTCTAAATATGAAATCACAAAATGATAATTTATACAATAACAACTCTCAGTACGCCGGGCGGAGTTTTATTGCAAAGGTTCAAGCAAAGGCGGCGTATACGAGACCCTTCTATGACTACTACACGCTCGGGAATGGATACTCCTAACTCTAAGTACAATCTTAAGTACTAAATCCTGCCGCAGCTACCCTCCATGGCGGTTGGTAGCATCTAACCGTCCCGTAGCTCTTTTTTATGCTTCTATTTCTGATGCCCTCTGCTGATGTCATGCAAGCGTCGCCTTCCTCTGCTGATGCAGCTTTCTGAGCTTTCTGCTGAAGTACGCTGAATTTTGCAACTGTCATTCAGGGCACGGAGTACGTGGCTCCTGCTCGTTGATGCAACTGTCATCCACGGTGTGCCGTTATGTAGAAAGGTATAAAACACTTGAGCCTGAGTCTTGCCCTCAGGCTTCATAGCAATTTGCTGCATCTTAGTCTGACTAACATTCAGAAAGGCATTAGGTTGCCTCAACATCACTGTTTCTCTCAGTGTGGTTTCTTTGGCAGTGGCAAGATCCACGGCTTTTTTTCGTGTTAGGCCAGCTTCATTCAGAAAAATGTTCTGGATTTCATTACTGGTTATGTGAATTGCAGGTATGCGAAAGGGCCTTCAAACCAGCCACAAAATCAGCTACGCTTTCCCCTAGTTTCTGGTTCCACTTCTGAAACATGAACCGCTCAAAGATCTGGTTGCGAGTTGGCTTAAAATGCCTACGTTTCCATGATCTCATCATAGGTGGCATCTAAGGCTCTTTTAGGGGAAACTAAATCTTTAATAACTCTACCAATTTTTGGACCCACTAGTGCAATTAACGTGGTGCTCGCTCACTGTCTTCAATTTTATTAATCCTAAAGAAACACTTCAATCTAGTTTCATAATCTGAAAACTCTTCATCCAAGGGATTGAACTCTCCCACCGAGTCTATCATCGGCAAATTGATTTTTAGTCATCGCAATTCGCAACACACACAGAGAAAAAATAAATAAAATAAATTCTGAGTTCCCTTACTTGTCCCTGCCTAATTTCTTCTCGGTAGGTCTACCAAAATCCTCGTTGTCAATGTAATATTCTCTGCCTAGCCTAGCAGAAATATTGACAGCGCCTACTTAAATAGCCCATATAATGAACATGTCAATTTCAACAATAGACATCAATGTACATTGCACAAAGCAGAGTATCAATAGAAATAGCAAAACATAGCAACAATAGTCCACTCACCTCTGAGGTTTCTTTTTAGCTCTAAACGCTCAACAAAACGATGACTAAGCGAAGCAAGAGCGGAAGAATAGTAATAAAAATATACGAGTGAAAATAGGAGTTAGGAGTAGTTAGATGAAGTACTTAGCATCACTTAAAATACGAACGCACTTGACCAAGAGGTTTTGGGTTTACGCAAAAAAATAAAACACATATATATGTATGTAGATATACCTATACACACGCATACACATATATATTTAGATACATGTAAGCGTGCGTATATTTATATATACTTAAACACACATACACATACACACGTATTCGTATGGTGCTCGCCATAGCCGTGGGGCTAGAGGTTTCTGCCGCCGTGCGGCAGACCCGGGATCGAATCTCGGCGCTGGTGGTGGCGATTTTCTCTGTTGGGTATAGGATAAAAATTCCAAGCACAATACCCCACTCTACCCAGGTGCCTGAAATGGGTACCGGTCTTCACCGGGGGAAAGCGTCATGGCGTCCTGGCGTTAGATATAAGGCATTTTAAAATCCAATGTACAAGGTGATAGGTATCAAGCTTGATTGGAAGTAAAGCATCCGTAGATGCCTTCATTATTATTTATTATAGAATGCATACGTATTGAAAATTAATTTAAGAAATGAAATAAACGTTAAAAATAATCGTCCTCCTGTTATATCGAAAATGACAGTCGAGCTCAGTGTAATCGAAATATAGTACCTGAAAAAAAAATATAAAAAACAGATCTTGAAAAACGTAAAATGAACTAGTTTTTAATTTTCTAATAGAATTTTAAGCGAAATCAATTTGCGGTCTATGAACAAAAAAATCAAGTTATGTTGAAATCTTTATTGTAGCACCTTGAATGTATATGTGTACTATACTAATAATGCCACAGTGCTCTTGTGTTAGAATGTGTTTAGAAAGTACTCTGCTTTCAGAACTGAGCTCATGGTTCTGATGTTTTACTTGAGCTCACTCCATCTCTCAGTCGCAGTGTTTGCTCAAGAGAGTCAACGTTATACGAAGCCTGTCGTAAGAATCGGCTGTCAGTTGAAAACTTAACCTGTGATACTCATCTACTTTTGTTAAAACATTCAAAAGTGATATTTTTGTTTAATTTGTGTTGTGTATTAAATTGGTAGGCGAGTTTGTGCAAAGTGTATGGAGAAAATGGGGCCCGGTGCCCCAACGCGGCGCACCAAAAGTCAGCCAATTAAGGCTGGTCAACCCGGCAATAAAGTTAAATTTAAGTCAAAATCTCAAAGTGCAGTGAAAACAATCGAAAGTGCCATTAGTCACAAACGCCCAAAATCACCTGACACCCAAGTCTATACAGGAGCACCACAGAAAAGGTCCAACTGTGGAAATTCGAACGACATTGATGAATGTTCCTCCATCATGAGTGGCATACTATCAGACTCTTGCACGAGCTTAGCCAACTCTGATATTCCAAATAACCAACTAGGACTGAAGAAAACAGTGCAAAATATACCAAATCCCATCTCTGCTCGCATAGATCTCAACTCAGAAGAACGATTAGCAAACCTTCCTACAGACACAAGAAAGATATACCTAACCAGCACTGATGCATCCATCAACCTAACTCGCACCAACCCTCTCAGGATCGCCGAAGCAATCAACGGTGCTGTTGGAGCTGTAAGTAATGTGGAATATCTGCGTAGTTGTTCGCTCTTGATTACTACTAAATCTTTAGAACAAAGTCATAAACTATTACAGCTAAAAGATCTGTGCATGAATGGAAAAAATATCTCAATTACTACTTCCGTGGCTTGGACCACATATCTTTCATATGGCAAAAAACTGGCACCCGAATTAGCTGATGAACCCCTAAACTATATATTAACCATGCTAGAGAACCACAATGTGGTTGCTGTGCGAAAACTTCTCCTCGATCCAAAGAAAAGCCATGTGCCTCTTTATGTATTGACATTCTTGTGCTCATCACCGCCAAGTGAAATCCGCCTTGGATATGTGCAATATAGAGTCGACAAGTATTACCCTAGTCCTATGCGATGTAGTAAATGCCTCCAATATGGTCATTCAAGGATCAGATGCTCTACCACACAGCCCATCTGTAGTCACTGTGCCACAACTGGTCATAGCGCAGGTACCTGCCCTCAGATAAGCAACCAAAATGTTACCACTGTTCTAGGGAGCATCCAGCTACCTCGAGACTTTGTATAGCATACCTCCGAGAAGTAGATGCCTGTCACCTTACAACTGATGAAGGAATAACATTTGCAGAGGCTCGGGCAAGAGTACGTCAACAGAATAGCACCAACTACAGCTCACACAACTCCAATATCAGTGCACAATTAGCTCCTACACGCACAACTATCAGTACTAACCTAAGTCTTCCTCAGACACAACGCAATACGGTACCTGACATCAATTCTTCAAATGTATTTCCCAGTCTTTCAGCACAGACATGCAACTCTCTACCACTCTTCAACAATGTTCTCAATCAGAGCTACCCTCCTTAGAAAGTGCTAGCCAATCTTGCAGTGGCCACTTATTACCAGCCTCACAACCTCCCTTACCCTACTGCTCCCAACATTTGACACCCTCAGACACCAATCAGTCCTATGTCCCACAACCTAACCCACAAGCATCACAACACATGCCATCCATTAACTCTCAGCACCACCACAACTCATGCCACAAGCTCCACAACACACTCCACAGCCTAATGCACAACACATGCCATTCACTAACTCTCAGCACCCCTCTCAACCACTCACACAGCCTTCATTACCTCTGCCAACTAATCTTGATTTTGCTCACATCCTTGTTAAACTGATTCCTATCCTCATCAAGCTATTCATCAGTTCTTAAATAACTGACAAAGTGGAATGCTTCATTGAGCTTGGCAGCCTTCTTAATGCAAGTGACATAGTTACAGATTCTCTCACTAAGCTGGGACACACTTCAAGAACTTAACTATGAAGGATTTCTGCCTACTACAATGGAACCTTCGATCCCTCAATGCTCGATATCCCTACCTACAAAAACTTATTGCCGATCTGTCCCCTCAGGTCTTATGCCTCCAGGAAACACAGCAAACAGCAGGGCAAACAAGAAATATTAAAGGCTTCCAACAGGTGATAGCCCGGTATGATCGAGTGGCTAGCAGGGGAGGGGTGTTGCAATATATGTTGGTGAATCAATCAATCAGGTTCTTTTTCTTCTGGAGTTGAGTCTGGAAGCATGCGCTACAAAAATATTTCTACCGCAAATAAGCATAACTCTATGTTCCCAATACCTTCCACCTAACTTACCTAACTCATTACTGCAAACCGAACTTCCACTCCTGATAGCTGAACTACCCAGACCTTTCATTCTATCTCTTGACTTAAATGCACACCACATCTCATGGGGCTCTCCATCAAATGACCACAGAGGCTCTATTATTGCCCAATTCCTGGAAAACAAAAACATATTTCTAATGAACACCTCAGAACCCACCTTTCTTACATCACAGGGAAACTTTAGCCACATAGACCTCACTCTCTGCTCTCCAGATATAGCACCATTGTTTACATGGATGGTACACCCAGACCCTTGCACAAGTGACCACTTTCTAATTCTAGTAACATCTAACCTAATTTCTCCAGACATGCATATATCCAGATGGCTTCTCAAAACAGCAGACTGGACTTCATTCCGGAACTCACTTACCCTACCCTCCTATTTCCTTTCCCCTACTCAAGCATGTGGCACTGTAACATCTGCTTTCATGTCTGCGGCTGAGCAGCACCTCCAAAAATGACGCCCAAATACAAAAAAAATGTCTGTTGGTGGAAAAAAGCTTGTTCGGTCACAATGAGAAATAAAAAGAAAGCACTCAACAAATATAAGAAAAACAGAGGCAATACATCACTTTGGATTGAATACAAGAGAGCCCGGGCGATTTTCATTAAAACCAAAACCACCAAGGAAGCCAGAATGCAAAGCTGGCAAGCATTTGTGTCATCAATAAGCAGTAAATCAACAAGCAGTCAAGTGTGGAACAAGGTGAGAGCCTTCAAAGGAAAACCAGTTACAAAACTCATTGCCCTACGAATCAATAACCATCCTACCACCAATCCTACTACCGTATCAAATGAATTTGCTCATTTCTTCTCTCAAAAAAACTGTGTCTCCTCAGCCAATGCAGTATTCCAAACTGTTAAAGGTTCAGGGTGACTCAGGTCAGGGGAATAACTATGCACAAGTTCTACAAATTTTATTAGGAGAACGCTTGACAGGAACGATAGATAACTCTTGACAGAAACGATAGATAACGCTTGACAGGAACGATAGATAACGCTTGACAGGAACGATAGATAACGCTTGACAGGAACGATAGATAACGCTTGACAGGAACGATAGATAACGCTTGACAGGAACGATAGATAACGCTTGACAGGAACGATAGATAACGCTTGACAGGAACGATAGATAACGCTTGACAGGAACGATAGATAACGCTTGACAGGAACGATAGATAACGCTTGACAGGAACGATAGATAACACTTGACAGGAACGATAGATAACATTCCCCAGAGCTCGGAACTGGATGGTTAACAGTCAAGGCAGCTCACAGAACAATACGTGAAAATAGATGTTGAATAATATGTTCTCGGAATACTTTTTCCTCTGCCAGACGCAGCACCACACCCTATGGAGTGACGCGCTGACTGCCTGAGGTCACATGACACCCGGGTCAGAAAAGGTCGCGCTAGAATGAACACGAGACGAGAATATGATGTACGCTTTTACACAAACCCACAAGCAGCTTACAGAGAAAAATCCTCCTAACTTTTAATACTCTTCATCTCCTTGGTATAATAAACCTTTTTCACTCAGTGAACTGGGAAAGGCCATCAGAACCTCAACATCAACGTCTTTTGGAGCAGATCAGATACTTTTCATGTTTCTCCAGCA
Organism: Morinoia aosen; assembly: GCA_030386875.1. Lineage (NCBI taxonomy): Eukaryota > Metazoa > Arthropoda > Malacostraca > Amphipoda > Talitridae > Morinoia > Morinoia aosen. Next base: position 15,972,951 of record CM059575.1, on the reverse strand, counting down.
ACTTTCCAGCCACCATCAACACAGCCTCTAGGCCTTCTACAACTTTCTATATAGCAATGGTTTTCCACATCAATGGCATGAAGCCATAGTTGTCCCTTTTATTAAACCAGGTAAGCCATCTTTCCTTACCTCTTCATACAGACCTATCTCACTGACAAACTGTTTATGCAAGGTCTTAGAGAAGATGGTCAACTGGCGATTGCAAAGCCACCTGGAAAAGTGCTCCTTTTTTGGCACCTCACAGAGTGGATTTCGAGCATCACATAGCACAATTGATGCTCTGTGCAGACTGGAGACCACCATTCAGGAAGCTCTGGCATTGGAAAACTATTGTGTAGCAGTACTTCTTGATATCTCACATGCTTTTGACTCTGTGTGGCACCTAGGACTCCTGCAAAAGTTAAAACAAATTGGACTGAGAGGCAACCAACCAAAATTTATACAAAACTTCCAACTTCCGCTCTCTCAGAGTACGCACCTGCGGCACATATTCTACTTCCTTCCCAGCTACAAGTGGTGTTCCCCAGGGCTTAGTCATCAGCCCAACTCTTTTTACAATCTTAATAAATGACCTGTTTTCCGATATTCCAAACTCTGTCCAGCATTCACTATAAGCTGATGATTGTGCCATCTGGTGCACACATGCCAGTCTGGACACAGCAACAGACCAACTCCAACAAGCACTGCACCAAATAGAACAGTGGTCTTACAAATGGGGCCTGAAGTTCTCCGCTAGCAAAACTGAAGCCATCATTTTCACTCGCAAACGTAATTATGCAATTCCAAATCTCCACTTCTGCAATAGTAACTTGACCTTCGTTTATATGGTGAAGTTTCTGGGACTGCACTTTGACAGATCTCTCACTTGGAAGCACCACATTGGGACGCTAGCATCGCGTTTCCAATCTGACCTACGTTTGCTGTCAGTAGTATCTGCCCGGGGCTGGGGAGCTGATTTTACAACCCTCAGGCAGCTATACATGTCGCTTGTTCGATCAAAGTGAAGTTACGGCAGTTTCCTTTATGGCTCAGCTGCTGAGACACATCTTGCAAAGATGGACAGAATACAATATGCAGCTGCCCGAAACATGCTAGGAGCACTCCGGTGCACCCCAACCTACAGGCTGGAGGCAGAAGCAAACTTACTTCCTTTAAAGTATCCCAGACCATCCCTCCTAATGTCCTACTGCTGCAGAGTATTGGCCATCCCACAACGCCCAGTGCGTCTGCTATTGCTCAACTACCACCCATTTGCCCTTTTTGATTACTTAAATATCCCACTATCTTTCCTGGGATGTGCATACAGAAAATTCCAGAAGGCAGGACTGAAATTTGCAGACATTCAAACCGTCCCAATGTCTTGTAGATACACTACTCCTGATCTTCCTGTCTCTTCCTTTCTCTCCATTATGCCAAGAGATAGTACTCCTGATGCTAACTGGCAAGCCGTGGTATCAGACCTACTGGCAGCACATCCAACCCGCTCGGCAGTCTATACTGATGGTTCAGTGAAGGATGGTGTGGCGGGCTGTGGTGTCTACAGTGATGACTTTCAACTAAAGGCCAAACTCCCACAAGGTTGCACAATCTATTCTGCAGAGCTCTATGCCATATACACTGCTCTGCTTTTTCTATCAAAATTGAGTGGAAACTTTATCATTCTATCAGACTCTCTATCCTCAATTCTTACAATCAGCTCACCTAATCGTCCCACCCATTTCCTTATTGTGTGGATTAGCAACTTGCTCCTTGCCATGCCCCTTGGGAAAGTAACATTGCACTGGATTCCAAGTCATAAAGGCATTAAAGGCAACGAAAGTGCAGATACATTAGCCAAGGAAGCCCTGGTTCTACCAAGTACTGTGGCACTCCCACTCTCTTACAGAGAGCTCCACTCCAAACTTAATTCCTTCTACTTGGGGGAATGGCAGTCTGACTGGGCTGCTCGCCCTCCAAACCTAACCAACTTCAAGAGACAAATAAACACAGAATCAGTTCCTTGCCAACTTCCCCGCACCAGGCAAATTGCCTTCACCCGCATTAGACTTGGCATAACGCGCCTAACGCACAGCCACTACCTGACAAGATCTCTGCCCCTGAGGTGCAGCTGCTGCCACTGTCCTCTCTCACTCGAGCACATCTTCATTACTTGCCCAAAGTATGATAATTTCCGCCTACCGCTGCATCAGCTCTGCACTGCCAACAATGTGCCATTCACAGTAAATGCCATCATCAGCCCTCTTCTGTGTCCTGAAGCAATCATAGACTTCCTGAGAACAACAGACTTCCTCTCAAGAATTTGATCCTGAAACAAGCAATGCAGAGAAAGGGCGCCAAGGCCTTCGTCGGCGACGCGCCTCATCCAACCCGAAGTAACCCGAATTAAGTAACTCCATCTCATGTCTTGACGTAGCGATGTAAACAGATTGTTACCTTGCCTGTTTCACTGTGTGTTACAGAAAATATATATAGTGTTAGTGTCTCTGTCTCGTAATTACCCTAACCGAAATTAACAGGTTTCACATCTTCTCGGCATTCTCTTCATCATATGGACATGGGATAAACTGAAGATTATGTGATAACCGGTTATCATTTATGAGCAGCAAATTTCTGCAAAATTTTGGTACGTAGATTAAACAGCACGCCAGTGTGCTAATACCATTTACTCGAATTTAGTGTTATTTCTGATTTGAAGTTGCTGCGACTCACTGGCATCGCCCTTGCTTACACCAGTCCATCTGTGCGCAAGATTTCTGAGCCGGAAGGACTCGCTGGCTTCCTCCAAAATAAATCTTAGATGAGTGAATACACATTCCCTCGTTTTTTTTCCGCAGTACTCCCAGACAAACGTTGGCAGATGATAGAAGATTGTTGTACCTCACTTATGAGAGGCAACCATTAAACTTTACATGTGTGCAATATAAAGAGCGTTTTCAAGAAGGCATCGTCACTGACATTATGTCTACTTTTTTCAATTGCAGTTATATATATTTTTAAACCTAGATTGAGCAACAATAGGATTACATGCCCCTCAATCATTAGTTTCGATTAGTGACCTGGGCATTACGATACTCATGTGTGTTTATTAACTAAGGATCCTTGCTTTAAGATATTTTAAAAATCAATGATGCGCTTTTTGTTTCATTTCTTATGGACGAATTTTTTTCTGACTACTGCAAACACTTGCTACATAAATACGGGAAAAGAAAACGCATTCTTCAGCAGTATTTATAGTATGTATAAGCGTTCAAAAATCGTCTCTGAAATAAAATATCAAATCGTATAGTCCAACCCTTGACACAGTTAATGTGTGTTTGGTATGATTTGTACATTGACTTTGATTTTGTGCAAAGAAATAGTTAAAACCCAATTTTTTTTGTAGCGCATATTACACGTCAAATGTTTTTTTTTCATTTTTTTTCTTATCTTGACTCACTTTGCAGATACGGAACGTGAGTAACTATAGGTAGACGCAAAGGGAGATTGTATTGATTGTTATATGACAACTGATGGGATTTTAGCTCATGAAGAGAATGTAAAAAAGTATGAAATATTAATGTATTGTTGTGCGCTAGCGGAATTTCTATCTTCGCTTCGGCACACAATAGAACGGAAGGCGCAAGGATTCCAAAAGAATGCGAGGTTTCTTCGGTTTTAATTCTTATCCAGGCGACTCCGTAAATCTGCCCAGACAGGTATGATTCAGACTCGGACCAGGAATTGCATGACAAGAAAATCCTAATTCAAGATCATAGTCGAATGATCAATTAATGTATATGGTGCTGCATAACGAGAAAGGAATCTCCTACTTCTTGAGCAAGACGCAGAGAACGGCTAAATAATGTTAGAACTAGGTATGATATTCTAGTGACGGAATTTGTAACACAATATTCATTATTACATAAGAAAGTTTTAGCCTCCCTTAACCACGACAAAGATGTTCCAAGAGAGGGAAGAGGAAGGCACCATTTATATAGCACCGCACAACAAGAAAGTAAATTCATACCTCGAGGGTACACGAGAAATAGCTGAGTGAGACATAAGAGGCCATAGAATAGTAGCACATAAAAAAGGGAATTCGCCGCCCTGCTAACGACGTAGCACAACGACAATTCGCATTACTATTACTGTTATTATTATGTAAGAAATTTTTAGCCTCCCTTAACCACGACAAGGATGTCCCAAGAGAGGAAAGAGGAAGGCACCATCTAGCGTGGAGTTGGGGGAACGCGGAATCTACGCACAAGGTGCACAGGAACAATAAGCTAGGAAATAAGTTCACAAAACAAGAAAGGTTTCCGTTGCATTCACATGGAAGAGAACAAGTCTCCACCTACGGAGCACATTGCTAGGAACACATTTCTAAAGACACATTTGTAATACCACTGGTTACCACCCTGATATAACAACCCGACAATACTTCTTAGAATACTTACAGACGGTGGGGGAAGGTCCCTCACGCTAGAAAATCTCGTAAAAGCCTATTTACATCTAAAAGAGAAGCGGCTACTTATTTTTCTTTGCTCTACCTGTGGGCGGGGAAATGATTAAGATTAGGTCTCTGATGCAGGGATAAGCTACTTAGGTTACAGCAGATCAGTCAGGAATCCTATCGTTAAAGATAACAACGGATATATCATTGGCTAGCCTAATACTGAAAAGGTCTGACACGCCTCGCCAGTTTTTCTTTTTAACTGGCTTGATTTTAAATACAGGGCACAAGTACACGTTGACCATCATCGCCCTGAGACACAAATCACCTGGGCTAGTGGTCTCACAAGTTTCTGTGAGACAAATATTTTACTTTATTTTATATCTGTTTCTTAATGAATATTATAAAGATTGCAATACAAAGACAAGAAAAATCATGTTTCCAAGTTGGTACAAGTTTAGCACGATGTATCATTGTGAATCTCTCAAAATCAACAACTGGTGTCTAATCCATGGAAGAACCACAACATAGTTTGTATTTTTAGTACACAAATCTTTCAATAGTGAAGCAGTGGTTGATTTGTATTCTTAATTAAATGTAAAATCGTGTTAGTTTTGTGTTAAACTATGAATGTAATAAACTTAAAATAAAATCATCTGTGTCAATTCAAATGCATTGAAATGTCAGTCTTTCCATGTTACATTTACTGCCTATGACACTGTTTACAATGTTATATTTACTTTCTATGACAACATGCTTACATAGCTTGACTATTATGCAAATATTGCTGAGCAAAAAAAAAAAACATTTAGACGTTAATACGGAATCATTTTGAACAACGAAAGAAAAATAGGAATCAGGCAAATCTGTGAAAACCACACACTCACTGAACCTGTCTGACACACCAGCTTTCCCCATGCTGAGTTGTTAAAACTTAGCATGAGAATGCACATATTAAACCTAACCTCAGAGTTAAATTATTTAACAGGCAAATTGCAAAATCACAGTGTTCAGCTAAAATACCGTTAACCTAGAATCTGACTAATTTCCAGCGTTACACTGCAGCTGCAGAGCGCACCAGATTCACAACATCACAACGGCTAGTCTGACTCAATGTGGGTGACTCACCAGCCGCCAAAAACATCCTCGAATGCTCTAGCAACCGGCTGTTCACCGCTATCATACACGAGTTGTGCGAAAGCAATCGACAAATATAGCCAGTAAAGGAATACGCCCAAGTTAAATAAGTTTCTTACACAAATTCACTTTTAAAAGACACAGAAACTTAAAATTATCCGGGAACCTGTTCCTTGAACTTGAACTTCAACATGAAATTGAGGGCTGATAGCGTCGAGGCCTTTGTAACGGCCTACAATTCCCTCCACAATTTTCACACAAAGAGTTCAGCGCCTGGTACCAGACTTGTCCACTAAACTACTCAGGATCTACCAATCCTTGTCACAAGGTGCCATTGGATGGCATCACTGGGATAGCCAGTGTGTCAAAACACCATCCCCAGGCATATTGGGTCATTACTGACCATTCTACCTGACTGGCTCATTCCAGTCACTGTCTCTTACTCCAGGCACGCACAAGAAACATTTTCATAGCTTCAATGATACTCAAATTACACTCCTGATCCAATCCAGCAAGACAGCTCATACCGCAATCATCTTCAGCACATCTGGCATACCACTCATTCTCTCCATGTTGTACAAGCACCACATTCATAAAACTTTCTCTCTCTTGCTCATACTTACTACATTCCAGCACAAAATGCTCAATTGTTTCCTCCACTCCACTAATACACTGCTGACATAATCTGTTATTATTCTCATTCCACCTCCATGTACGTCTGTTCACACTCAATGACTTACATCCCACAGAAACAAGAGTTGACTTCCAAAACTACCATCATAGAACATCTCAAACTTAGGTGCTTCTTTTTTCATATACCAATCAAGTGTAGGCTTCCGCATCATGCTAAGCCTCCACTTATTCAATCCATACTCTTTTGTCTGCCTCTCAATCTCTTTCTTCCACCTCTTGCAGTCCCACTCAGGCCCTACACCTCCAGGATTTATTAAACTCCAGTCATCCACAGGTCTCCCAATTCTAACATGAATAATCTTTTGCATATTAAGCTTCCTTGCATGCCCCCAACACACTTTCTCCCAATAGCTTACACTCAGGTTCCATTCAAAAATTCGCTTTACCCATCTGCTATTCTGCATTCTTTCAATTCTCACCTTATAATTCAGCACTTCTTTCATCATTCTTTCTGAAAATAGGCTCCACCCAAGGTCACCTCTAATGGCTTCTGTAGCTGTCCATTTCGGAGCACCCAATGCTAACCGTCCTACCTTATTTTGTATTACATCCAGCTTTTCGAGATCACTTCCATTCCAGGCAAGAGCACTCATACCATACATGACACTAGGTACAGCAACATACTTCCACACTCCTCTCACACATTCATACTTGTTTGCTCTGTATCTGGCCACGCTACTTAATCGTCCACTCCACTGCATAGCTTTTGCCACTTTCTCACCCTTAGTTCTAGCGCATCCATCTTCACTTATCATACAACGTAGATATTTATATTCTTTTGTTCTACCTATTCTGATTTCTCCAATATTCCACAGTCCGTCTCTATCAGTCTCATCACTATTTATAACCATAACCTTGCTTCTGTCGGCACCGAAGTTCATCTTGAAATCTGTACTATATCCGTTCACAATGTCAAGCATCCTTTGCAGTTCATGTCCACATTCACTAACCACAACCACATCATCAGCATACAACAAACAGCTCAGTCTCTCATTACCAACTTTCAGTCCTAAGCCACTCCTTCTCAGTCGAACTGCTAATTCTTCTGTGTACAATCCAAACAACAGGGGAGACAGAGTACAGCCCTGTCTCACTCCTCTAACACTCCTCAATTGCCCCGTTTCCAAATTTCCTAACCTGTATATAGGGCTTGTGTTCTCATACAGACTTTGTACAATTTTTACTATTTTTCTGCTAAACCCAACTTTTCTCAAAACTTCAAAGAGCCTAACCCGATCCACTCTGTCATACGCTTTTTCAATATCCAGGAATGCTAAATACACCTTCTTATCATCCTTCCTCATTCGCTCAATTATTTCACTCACTACAAACAGATTATCTTCCCCACGTCTATCTTGCCTAAAACCATTCTGTTCTTCACCTAGGACTCCTAATCCCTCAACTAAATTTTTCATTCTCTCTTTCAAAATACCACAAAATATCTTACATACAGTGTCACCCAGTGCAATTGGTCTGTAATTTATAAGTTCTTTCAAACTCTTATGTCCACCCTTATGCAACAGAACTACATTACACTTGTTCCAGTCATCCGGTACTCTTTCACTCTTCCATCTCTCATCAAATAAACATTTCAACATACTGACTACACTCTCTCCTCCACATTTATATAACTCATATGGGATCTTATCAGGGCCACATGCCTTTCCATTTTTCACTTTCTTCAGAAAACTTACAATTTCTTCACAAGTGATTTTGTCTTCCATTTGCAGTTCACGTTCATCAATCAGAAAATTTATGGGTGCATCATCTGTAACCTGCTCATTCATTCCACCAATGTCCTCCCAGTATTCTTCAACTGCTTTCACCATTTGCATCCTATCTTGCACACTGCAACTATTAACTACTAATTCATCAACTTGAACTTCACTACTTCTATCAGTACCTTGTATAAACTTATACCAATCTTTTATTCCATCCGGACCTTTCTTACTTAGATTTTCAACTTGGTGTCTTTCCTCTTTAACTCTAGCCTCATTAATCATTCTCCTTACTTTCTTCTGCTGGTCCTTGTACTCATTCCATGCACTCTGCCATTCATCCTCAGTAATTCTGTTTCTTTCATACATTTTCCTCATACTGCGTTGTTTCTTATTTAAAGTCTTTCTTCTCATTCGTTCTTCCTTTATCTCACTTGTAAACCACCTGGCATTCCCTGTCCCTTTCCTACATTTTATTTTACCAATCTTTTGCTCTGCCACATCATACAAGGTTCTTGCAATCTCACCATTTAGGTCATTTACATTTCCACACCTGTTCCAGTTATACCTACTCAATTCATTCTTAAATTCTTCCCAGTTTGCCTTTTATATTTGCCAACTTTCTTTCACACTACTGACCTTCTGCATTGACTCCTTTCTACCCCAGTTATATTCAAGCACAAGCATTTTATGGTCACTATCAATATCAAAACCATCTTCATCTACAAACATCTCATTGACACACTCTCTTGCTCTACTATTCACAATCATATAGTCAATTGCAGTTTTCCATTCCCTGCTTTGCCATGTATGCAAGCCATTTCCTTTCGTGACATTCAGGTTTTCAAGTTCATTCTCATCACAAAAATCTATCAATTTTTGTCCATTTGCATTCACCGGCTCACCAAGTATACCAACATAGCCATTCATGTCACCCATCACAATCAGGGGGCACCTGCAGTGTTTTCGTACAATCCTTGTTAATATTTCATACTTTTTTACATTCTCTTCATGAGCTAAAATCCCATCAGTTGTCATATAACATACAATCACAACAATACATTCTCTGGCATGCATTCTTTCACACTTAATTGCTAACAAATCTTCACTTTCAGGTTCATTTCCAACAGGAAGTTCCTCTAATTTCCAATTTAGAGCATTCTTTACAATCAAACCAACTCCACCACCTCTTTTTTGCCAATTTACACGCCCTTTTCCTATCATTTGATACTTATTCCCCTTACATGTTAAACTGACTCTATCACGCATTTGGGTCTCTACTACACCAACACAATCCAATTTTCCATTCTCAAATTCTACTACGAGGTCATCTAACTTTCCTGCATTCCATCCACGCACATTTATACTTCCAAACCTTACAACACAATTTAATTGGACAATTCCAGACATTCCTCACTTTTGCTCTGACGGATTTTCATTCATCCAGTTCCACCTTCCATTATGACATGAGTAGCCCTGATCCACCGGATATATTTTTTGGAGAGTTTCATCTCACCTTCTTTTGTAAGATGGACTCCATCTCCAAGAAAACACCCATCCTGGATCACGCTATCCATGTCAAGGAAGCTGGAACCCAGCTCACGCTTTCCCACACTCTCAGCTCTCATACTCATAATCCTTTCATGCAACTCTCTATTCACCTCCTTTCGCACCCTTTCATACTCCTCATCACACGCAGGCCTTCTTAGGAGGCTAGTCACCGCCACTCTAACATTCTTCTTCCGCGCCCTATCAACAACTTTCATAATTGCATTCACCGTACGTTCTCTCCCACATTCAAGCAACCCATTGCCACCTCCTTGCAGTACAACCATTCCTTCGTCCATTCCATCTATCACTCTCTCAGCATGCCTATGCAAATCTCCTACACTCCTTTCCCTCTCATGCTCGTACATCCACTACTGTCACTCATACATACAAACCTATCAACATTCTTCACCATGCTATCTCCACATATTCTAATCATAGGTCTTACTCTCCCTTTCATGCTACTCTTTCGCTCACTTCTTTCACTCAGATCATTCTTTCCATTCATCTTCCTTTCATTCGCTTCCACTACAGGCTCCTGCACCTCATGTGTTACCTCAACAGGTGGCTCATTCACTCTCTTTCCATTTGTACCTCTTTCATCATGCTCATTCATCCTTCTACTCTCATCTGTCACATTTGCACCATCATTTGCTTCATTCACACTCCTTGCACCATCATTTGCCTTATCATCCACTTCATTTGCACTTCTTGCACCACCATTTACCTCTTCATTCACTGCATTTGCACCATTCTCATTCTTTCCTTCGTTCAGCTTCCTTTCATCCTTCAAGTCAGCCTCCAAAGCAACCATCAAAATTGTCAATCTCTCAACCTCCTCTTTCAACTTCTTACTCTCATCATTCAAACATTTCCAGCACGTAAACACAAGATCACTCAACTTTCTCCGACTCATTCCTCTCAAACCTTTGCATGTATCTATATCTACCCACTCTTTACAAGTCATGCACTCAATCTCCTCATCCATTCCACTTGCACCTCCCTTCCTACGACCAGTCCTATTTCTTGCCATCCTCAAACACAGACTTCTCTCTCAGTACAAATTTCACAGGCAGAAGAAGTCTTCACTCACCAAATCTACTGAAAATCAAGTTATCAAACCAAAAGAAACAAAAACGTTTCCTACTACTCTCACATTCACTCTCTACAATGTCACACACTATACTCATTATATGCAAAGAAAGCTTACCAGTCAAAACACCTCAGTCAAAATTTGCAAGTCACCACACCAAAGTCCAATGCTCAGTCTCAACTCTCACGCAACAAAAAAAGCTATTCTCACGAGCACTCCATACAAAGTCACACACTGAACTCACGTGAATATACAAACTTTACCAGTTTTTCAGCAACTTCACTTTAATTCACCACAATTTTCGTCGGAGAATCAGAAGCACGTGCACACCGTATCCCCGTCACAAAGTAATATAACCTTACCTATAAGAAACAATTGCCTGCGTCTCTACGAAGTGCAAATTCCGGCTCCCACGCACTTCAAATAAAATAGAACGTTGGCGTCATTCTTGCGGACCAGCGCGGATCCGCAGAATGTTGCCGAAATAAAATTGTCAATATTCTTTAATTTTTCGTGTCTTTTAAGACGCGACAATTAACAAGGATTGAGGTTGGTCGGATGTTTGAGCGGACAGGACGTGGTGGCTAATTACGATATTACTGGCTTTAAACTGGCAAGTACCTTTATTAAGAAATTATTATTTTTGTATGATAACTGAATACTGAGGCAGCTGTTGAGGGTGATTGCCTAATCTGGTGGGGCCTTTGCCCCTAGCTCGGGCAAGTTCTGAGCTTCTTAAACTCATCAACTTTAAACGTCACGTAGTGCTCTCCTTGTTAGGAAATAACTGGTACTTAAATTCCATTCCTTCTATCAAAACAACCCCTAGAAGTGTCTCAAATAGAAAACATATCAAAAACTTTGCAGAAGGTTCTGAACAGACTGGAAGTTGCAATGCCAACTAATGGAAAAAATTCCAAAGCAGCTGGAGGCTCTCCAAAAAAGAGAGAGAAAAACCCAACTCATACACACAACCTGTCAGAGGAAAACATGGAGGCACTGCCCCTACCAAAAAGAACCTTAAGGTTAGGAGCTCAACTCCAGTAACTTTGTCCCAACCAGTTCAAGCTGAGTCAGAGAATCCCTACCATTCAAAAAAATTGCAGGAAAATAAAAGTCAAACAGCAAATTCAAAGGCTAACAAAAGAACACTTGACAAAAGCCCAGATGATACACTTGAAGCCAATAATAATAAAAAAAGAAATACTCATGAAATATCAAACACTTCTATTGAGGAACTGTCATTATCAATGATATCAAACCCTTCAGGAGTTCTATCTAATGAAAATTCCTTCAATGCCAGCAAAGATAAAATTCCTAATAATCAAGAAGAACTGCTGCAAATGAAAAAAATGTCCACAGTAGAAAAGAAATCAGCTAAAATAAATCTGAATCTTTCAGAAAATGCTGACAAGATGCCACAATCTACAAGGCACATTATAATCTCCTCAACTGATGAGCATGTCAACCTTACAAAACTTAACCCCTTTAGGATACAGGAGGTATTGAACAAGAATTGTGGGCCTGTTGAGAAAGTAGACTACAAAAGAACAGGAAGCCTAATTATCAAAACAAAAACTCTGGAACAAATCATCGAGAATCTGTTAAGAATAATCAATTTTGCGAATCAAAAACATGAGAATTTAGGGAAATTTTAATCATGTGTAATAAATTCGAGTTTTAATGTGTAACAACTTTTGTTTGCTTGAACTAAAATTGTGAGTTTATAAAACCGTGGTCGGCGCATTCCAATGATACGAGTGGCTTGCTCTAACATGAGTGTAGGCCTGAATGTTTACATTCAACATAGATTTATGTGGCAGGCACTCGAGCTGGGTAGTGGTGTGCTTGGTAAGCAAACCTCGAGAGGCGAACAAGGAGTGCGGTGTAGGGTTACCACAAAAGGCAAAGATTTGTTGACCATAGGCTGGCTAAGGGTAGGGGAGCAGAGGGTAGAGGCGTGAGAAAGCTTTTTCGCCAACGGACTTAGACTTCAAGAATTAACACACAAAATAGGGGCGAAAAAAGGCGTGTTCGGCTCACAGCGAATAGGGAGCGTGCAACCTCGGGAGGAGCCAATAGGACAAAGCCGGCGAAGGTTTGGAAGTGCAAGAACAGTAATATTGGTCATGAGTGGAGAGAGGGTAGTCCTAAAGGAACACTCTGGGTAGCGCGGAAAACATGAGTGAGTAAGTTTTTTGCGAGCGTTCCGATATGGTGCGTCGTGGCTAGGTGTCAGCTTAAAATGTTATACTCTGCGTCATGACTGGGTGTTAACGTAAAATGTCATACGTTGAAAAATGAGTGCAAAACCTGTCAAGACATAATCTTTCTTGAATCAACAAATTAAGGGTTTACATTTTTTTTTACTTTTTGCAGAGGAAAGAAGATTCCGTAACGTGGAGGTTGTTCAAAGAAAAATGTTAATAACTTCGTAAGGGCGGGTAAGGCTCGTTCTTTTTGTCACGATAGATATCGCTGGAAACGATAGGTTCATGTAACGTAAAAGAGAGTTGGAGCATTTGAATTAAATGTGGAATATGTGCATATATATATATGTATGAGAAAATTGTAGAATCGAAGTAATTGTTAAAAATTTTGTTGCTCCACAGGAGGGCGGCTTTCCTTTCTCCTATTGATTGCAAGTACGACTTCTTCATAAGAACGTCCAAAGACAATTTATGCACTGTGTGAGAAACAGGGAATGAACTGAAGCTGCTCTGGGGTGACAGAACTTGTGATCCGAGGCTAAATGACAATCCATTGTGGCGTTGGAGTGCGCCGACCCATCAGTTAGGCATTATTTCATTGTGTGTGTTCCGTGTGTAATTTACTTGAGGGAATTGACCGGTCAATTAGGCAGAGTAGTATTTGTCAATATGCGTTACTTACAGTGCCAGTAAATTACGATTAATGTTTTGTACCAGGGTGCTCCATTATAAAGATTCCTTAGCATTTGATGGTGTTTAAAAACCCCATTACGCCCGCACCACATCTCACCGAGGCAAAATAGCGCACTGAAACGCGCTGAGTTAGTGGGTCAGCTAGCGTCGGTGAGTACCTTTTCTTTTTAGTATATGTACTGTAATTGCCGATTATTATTCATTAATTTTGTGTCGTATATGTATCCTTTGGAGGTGTGCCATTCCTCAACTCCGAGAGCCGGATCTTCCTGTTAATGAAATGTTAACAAGGAGGTGAAGGGACAATTTCTCGTGACATCACAATTTGGTGAGATCAACACGATCGCTTTGTAATTTGTGTGAATTTGGTGAGTGTAGTATAACAAGTGCATTGTATTTTTTTTTTTTTTTGCGTGGTTATTTCATGTGCAAAACGTACAGAAATTCAGTAGAGGTACATGACTCGTAGTGATGATTTTCTGTGTTCCGGTGTGAGAAGCCAGCAAGCACACTGCCATATAGATAAAGAAAGGGAAAGTGTTTATAAAAGTGATAAGTCTAAGTGAGAAAATTCTGGTGTTTTCACTCGATTAATTTCAAAGTTTCAGTAAAAGTTTTACAGTGAGTAGGTGTGGAAAACATTTGAGTGATCGCAAAATTTTGAGTTTCGGAAGAAGTGAATTGAAGAAGATCGACACTATGCCTGCGCGCGGGAGAAGGACAACGACCGCAGAAATGCGCCAGCAACGCCACCACAGCCCGAAGAGGAAGTAGTTAACATGCCCGTGGTAACCAGTTGCGTGGGAGCCATAGGGGCCAAATTCCGGAGGGGCGACGATGTAGGGGAACATATGGCAAGGTTGAAGTTTTTGACTGGCAATCTGAATAACAGCGAGCAGGTGAATGCCTTCTTCCTATGCCTAGGTCCACAAGAGGCAAAGGAATGCAATAAAATAATTGGTACACTAACGAACCTACGAGAAGCAGAAAGATGGCTGCGCTCCTACGCCGACCAAGTAGAACATCCGACGCAAGCGCTGTTTGAAATAGTGACCAAGAAGCAAACAAGCTGAGAGAGAGTTTCAGAGTACCTGACGCGCCTGGAAAGGCTGTACAACGAGAATTATCTGGAACATCCGGAACGAGTCCTTGTAGATTTGATGTGGCTCGGATTAAGGGATAACATCACAAGACCCTTTCGAAGTGATGCGCGACCTACGACAGTACAAGAATTGAGGGACATGGCAATCGAAGTGGAAAATCGACGGATAGTACCAGTACCAAGGGAGACGACAGAGAAGAGGGAACCGGAGAGAGAAAGAGCGCAGCGAAGCGAGAGAAGGCCGCAGCATGAGACTGCACGTGTCGGCCACACGATGCGGTATTCACCACAACGGCCAAGAGGCTACCGCCATGAAGTGCCACCCTGGAGAGAAAGGAACAGACAGATACGACACTCTCCTTATCATCGAAGAGGAAATTATGAAGCACCCCACTGGAGCGAAAAAGGCAGACTTAGGAGTCATCAGCACCAAATTTACCACGCAAGAGAACCACAGCCGCAACCGGAAGTACCACCTGCACATGCAGTGGACTTGGCACAGTATAGAGCAGTACCACCGCCGTGCGTCAACTGTGGAAAATTTGGGCACCTAAGAGCTGATTGCAGAGTGCAACAGTTTGAAGGACAGCCAAAAAACGGAATAGAAGACCGTTAGCTCCACTAATAAATCCCAGCGTTATACTCCAAGTGAATGGTACACCTGTTACCGCACTTCTTGATACCGGAGCAAATATATGCTTGGTAAAAGAGCGTGTAGTTGCGGGGATTAAAAATGCTAGTGTGAAAGGAACATCGACTGCATTAAAAACAATTGGAGAGGAACCCGTACCGGTGCTGGGAAAGATTAATGTGCCAATCAAAGTTAACGGTCAGAAAATTGTCCAGAGATGCTTTGTTGTGAAGGAAAATGCATTTCCAGGAGACCTGCTAATAGGAGTGGAAGTGATGAACAAAGTCAACGCAAAGCTAGACTTCGGAAAACGTAGGGCATCATTCTTTGGTACTCACGTGAACATGTTTTCAGCACCAGGACACGCTTCTCCGAAAATTCTGTGCGTAACGCGGGAAGAAACATCAGTCACTCTGGCTGAGGACATTACAGTAAAGCCTCGCGCGCAAACCATGGTGAAGTGTCGAGCAGTTGGCAAGTTTGATGGGAAGGAAGTAATTTTAGAGCCTAGAATTAAGTGGGCGCCTTACGTCGAAGCCACCGCTGCAAAGGTACAAAACGGGTATGTTTTGATGCCTGTACTTAACCCTTTTGCCGAAGAAATTGCTCTGACTGAAGGAGCAATAATTGCAACATGCCACGAAATCTCGAATGAAGATACAACTGCAGAAGAAAACAATGCGGAAAATAGCGAAGCAGAAAATCGCCGCAGAGAGAAGCGCTTTCAGCAAATTGATGAGCTTGACCTAAGTCACTTGGATGCTGAAAAACAAGGACAAGTCAGAAACCTGCTGAAGGAATATCACAAGACGATTAGTGCAGACGAGATGGATATTGGCCACGTGAAAGGAGTGAAATACAAAATTTTGCTGAGTGATTACAGGCAAATTCAAACGAAAGGATGGCGTATTCCGTACTCCAGCCAAGAAATTATTGATAAAAAGGTCTCGGAGATGATCGAAAGTGGAGTTGTGCAAGAGAGTACAAGTGCTTGGAAGAACCCCCTCGTACTCGTGAAGAAACCTGGAGGAGGCCACAGAGTTTGCCTTGATTTGCGAGCTGTTAACATGCGAGTAATAAACGAACATTATCCGATTCCCCACATCGTAGGGACACTGGAAGAGGTGGCTGGCACAGAATACTATTCCATTGTCGATGCAAAATCAGCCTTCCATCAGATTGAGCTAGATGAAGAAAGTAAGCAGTACACGGCATTTCAGACTCGACAAGGCAACTTCGAATTCTCTAGGCTACCTATGGGACTTAAGTGCTCAACATCAGTGTACCAGAGAGTGATTTGTCATGTTCTGAAAAGGCAACTTGGAAAATTCGCCGCTATTTACTTGGACGATGTGTGCGTTAGCTCTATGACTTTTGAGAGTCACCTAGAAAATTTAAGGGGAGTGTTGCACGAGTTTCAATGTGCCGGAGTAAAAATAGGCTTAGACAAGTGCAAATTTGCGCAAAAACAAGTGAAGTACCTAGGATGTTACATCAGTCGTGAGGGACTTATTCCAGATCCCAAGAACGTGGACGCGATGCAGAATTACCCTAGACCGACGACCGCACGCAAAGTCCGGTCCTTCGTCGCAGCACTCAACTTCTACCGGCGGTTCATTCCCCATTTCGCTACAACAGCTGCACCCTTTAATGCGCTGACTAAAAAGGGGGCAAGGTTCAAGTGGGAGGAAGAACACGAGCAAGCCTTCTGTAAACTTAAGCAGCTCATGATAGAAGCTCCAGTTCTGAAGAAGCCTTCTCTAAATGAGACGTATTACTTGAGCTGTGAAGCCTCAAATGAGGGCTCTGGCGCGGTCCTTGCGCAAAAATATAATGGCAAGGAACAACCGATTGGATACTTCAGCAAAAGATTCAATGATGCTGAAAAACGTTATTCAATCACTGAACGTGAAGGATTATCAGTAGTAGCGGCTGTAAATCACTTTTCACCGTACCTGTACGGTAATAAATTTGTTGTAATTACTGATCACACGGCTCTCAAGTATTTGTTCAAAGGTAAAAACACCAAGAACAACAGAATTATGAGATGGGCCCTAACACTCTCTCAATATGATTTTGAGGTGATTTATCGGCCAGGAGCTCAGAACGTGGTGCCCGACGCATTGTCGAGAAATATTGCGAACGACAACGGAGAAGAAAATCCAGACGACGAAGCACCTAAAACAGTGTTCGTCACGACGAGGATAAATGAAGCGCCCAATGTACAAGAGGCGGAAAGTAGTTTGCAGAAAGAAAACGTGAGAGCAGAGCAATTGAAGGATCCTGTTTGGGGGTCTGTGCTGCGGTATCTTGAAGGTGACAAATTAGGGGACGCTCCAAGTCTCGCTCTGAAATCCGAAATCTTCACCGACGGAGGCATATTGTATTTCAGAAAGACGCAACGAAAGCCTAATAGAACAAGGCACTTGATCGTTGTGCCAGACGCCCTGAAAGAAGCAGCGATAAAGTTAGCGCATGATACCACAATCGGTGCACACCAAGGTCGTGCTAAAACGTGGAAAAAGCTCATGGAGTTCGGGTACTGGATTAACATGGCGCGTGAAGTTAACAAGTACGTCGATTCGTGCATGCAATGTCAGAAACGTAAGATCAACAATCGCATTTGTGTTAGCATGGGTTCATTCCCTGAAATTGACAAGCCTCTGGACAGAATAGGCGTTGATTTAATCGAAATGCCAGTGTCGAATGAGGGTCACAAATACATCCTGACCGTGGTCGATCACTTCAGTAGATATGTTGCAGCGTTTCCGCTCAGAAGCAAGACAACTGAGGTAGTAACGAAAGCGTTGACCAAGTTCGTTACTACGTACGGCCCAGCGAAGACGCTCATCTCAGACAGGGGCACCGAGTTCACGTCAGCTTTATTCAGAAATGTGTGTGAAAAATTGAAAATAAAATACTTCAACACTTCAGCATATCATCCCCAATCAAACGGAATGACGGAACGGCAGAATCAGAATATCAAGACTATTTTGTCACATCTTGCTGCTAACGACCAATCATCATGGCCGGATGCACTTTCTTGGACGTGCTTGGCGCTGAACACAAGTTATCAAAGTGTAATTGAAGAAATTCCGTATTATTTATTTTTTGGTAGGGACGCTGAAATTCCTGTTGTTGACTGGCTGAAAACACCTCGCATGGATTATTCTCTTGGGGACAACTACAGTGCAGAGGTGAGCGCCCGACTTCACAATGCGTTCAAAGTGGTGAAGGCCAAGTCCAAGGCGTCACACGACAAGTCGGTGCAAATGAAGGAAAGAGGTGTGAAAAACAACCAGGTGGAGAGCGGAAATATTGTTTTATTACACAATCCGACAGGAAAAGCCGAAGCTGCAAACGCGTGGCCTACAGACTGGATAGGCCCTTTTCGTGTCCTGAAAAGGAATGCCACAAATGCGACCATTAAAGCACTATATAGTAACCGACAAGAAAGGGTTCACTTGGATAGATTGAAAGTTGCTTACCTACGGGGCGAGGCCTTTCCCGGCACGTCGGACGTCGCAGCTGAACCAGGGAATGGAAACGGATATGAAACAGTCGATAGTGTAGATGAAGACCTGAGGACAGAAAACCACGCAAACGAGAGAGCTGCGTTCAAAGAGCGGCGAAGCTACAATCTACGTTCAAGGTGTAGGTGAATCACCACTTAGATACGAACTGCAGTGGACTGAGATCATGCGTCACCTTAACTTTGCGGGATGTGCTCTTGTGTGTTGAATTTCAGAAAAACTCTTGCGTAGGAGTGAGTTTTTTAGCGCTGTACTGCTTTAATCTAAGTGTGTTCTTTAGTAGAATTGTGTTAGTCTAGCTGTAATTAAATCTAATCTCACTCACTAGAGTGTGATGCTTCGTTCAATAGGAATATGCTCTAGGTTATGTAACTCCAACTTTCTTTGCTCACAAGAAATTTCGTCTGGACGAAAATCTTGTTGAGTGATCTAATCTTATACTATGCGTAGTTCTCATTTTTCTCTCTTGCTAAGTAAAGGGAAATTGAGCGTTTATTAGGTTAACTTCGTGTGTTTCTCAAGAGGAGCACTTTGTTTCCTCTGTAGGATGCTCATATTTCTCGCCAGCTTCTCGTGAAGCGTGCGCGCTTCATACGAAACAGCTCTAGCGAATGAATTAAGTTTCATCAGAAGTTCTTAGGCTGAGGATATCTCAGGCTAGCCAATTTTATCAATACCGTTAGACCGTTCATTTTCACAACGGGGAAAATAAGTTTAGCGTCAGATTAAAATTTGCGTATTCTTTTGTTCTGTAGCGTTGAATTTTCTGACTCTGTGTCTTACTCTTGCCCTGAAAGAATATCGTAAACACGGAATTCCGGAAGGAATTATTCTCCTCTCACTCTGTAGAGTATAGTACATTTCTTATCAGACTTAAGGAATTAATTTCTTGGTAGATTAGCGTAGTATGTACTTCAGCACAAAACAGGCCAGAACAATTGCATAACACGAATGCGTCTCGTATAAGCAGCAAATTCAGGAAGAATCACGTGGAATATAAGTACTTATTTACAAGAACAACGAACAGACAACAACTGTACGACATAGGGGATTCATCGAACTTGTATTGGAAGTATTTGACTGTAGAACAAATTATAGCGTTGCATTGGGAAACGACGAGGATGTATGTGAGGCTGGAATTTCGCATCAGGCGTAAGAGAGAATGCGGAGAGCACAAGTAATTAGCTCAGAGCAGCTTGCGGTTGAGTTGTAGCCAGAGATTGCGCACCATGTTCAGAAGAATGCGGAGGACACCAGTAATTGCCCAACACGCCCGTGGTCAGGCTTGCGAAGAGGACATCGTTAGTGAACAGCCGAGCCAGGAAGGATTTCTCGACTAATTAGCAGCACTCAATGCTTCGAAGTGGAAAGCACCACAGAGCGCCGCAGTACCAGGATGAGGAAGGAAGGAAAAGCGAAAAATAATGAAGATAATAGTCTAGGGTACCTCAATGTAATAGCGTTCAAAAATGCTTTTATACAGTGGGCACTCCAATGAAACAATGACAATGCTTTTATATGATTGAGTGTTGATATTTACTTAAGTATTTTGGAATTTGCGTCGTGACATTTATGCCTGGTGAGGCATTCCTGAAATTCGAATGCAAGTGTCCTGTGAATTTTACTAGGCAAATTATCACATTGGAATATTGAAGCCGCATTTTAGGCCTCTCTATTTACACGTGAAATAAAAATTAAAAGAGATTTCGTCGGATAGGCTTTGAGTGAAGCGTACGATCTTCAAAGCATATTAACCCATGGAATTCTCGCATAAGTAAGAGTGGATACTCAGAGAAAA
Organism: Morinoia aosen; assembly: GCA_030386875.1. NCBI lineage: Eukaryota > Metazoa > Arthropoda > Malacostraca > Amphipoda > Talitridae > Morinoia > Morinoia aosen. The sequence goes on along the minus strand of CM059575.1, from coordinate 15,952,363 downwards.
TAAAATATCATTTCGTGTCTAACAGAATTTCTACGTCAATAACAAGGAATACTGAGATGCTACGTCGATATCAAGGAGTACTGAGAGCAATTCAACAGGATACCAGCGTGCACTACGCAGGATTGTACCTCGGATTCTCCAGGATTACCTCGTGGGATTCAGGACCTTATTGCGAAGGGAAGCTGTAGTGAATGCAATTTATTGACGCTTCGACTCGTATTTTCCGCCAGATCAATATGACTTACTGACGTGTCGATTTGCCTGATCAACGAATCGACGTTCATGAGTAAACTGGCGATTAAAAGTTGAGTTGAATAAACGTCATAAAATATATGTGAAACATTGCACTTAACATGATTTGGTGGTAATGTGAATCGTAAAAATGATCCATCTTACAGAACGCAATCGTGTAGCAATGTGGTGATTAGAAATTTTATACGAGTCTGCATATTGGGCTCGCAATATTTCCTCCTGAAATTAAGTACTCATCTTCAACGCGCGTGTGAAGCTATTGAAATGCCAGAAGAGAGGCATGGAAGAAAAGCAAATTCGTCAGCTATACCAAAGGAGTCAACATCGAACCGTCAACAACAGCGTCAAGGATTTGGACAACAGAACACGCAAGCGTAAATTGAAAACTATGAGACATAAAGTCATCAATACTGTAGGATGTTTGAGAATGTAGGAGATGTAACCGTAATACTTTGTGAATGTTATTAGGGGTGAACACTCAAAAGATTTATGACGTACTTCAATTCGGTGGAACACAACACAATATATCAGGCCGTGCTAATTGTAATGAATAGGATTATTAATTGTAACGAACCCTGTTTCTGCGGAATTAATTTTAGAATGTAATAGGCTTAAGTACAAGTTATCCTGTGTGTCTTATGTTGGCTTCAGACTGCAGTGATCAATATTCAATAAATAGCTGAAAGCTAATTAAAAAAAAATTGTCAGGCCAATTTTTTTAACGGTTGGACGGTGGTCTGTCGAGAATCTGTAAAGAATAATCAATTTTGCGAATCAAAAACATGAGAATTTAGGGAAATTTTAATCATGTGTAATAAATTCGAGTTTTTAATGTGTAACAACTTTTGTTTGCTTGAACTAAAATTGTGAGTTTATAAAACCGTGGTCGGCGCATTCCAATGATACGAGTGGCTTGCTCTAACATGAGTGTAGGCCTGAATGTTTACATTCAACATAGATTTATGTGGCAGGCACTCGAGCTGGGTAGTGGTGTGCTTGGTAAGCAAACCTCGAGAGGCGAACAAGGAGTGCGGTGTAGGGTTACCACAAAAGGCAAAGATTTGTTAACCATAGGCTGGCTAAGGGTAGGGGAGCAGAGGGTAGAGGCGTGAGAAAGCTTTTTCGCCAACGGACTTAGACTTCAAGAATTAACACACAAAATAGGGGCGGAAAAAGGCGTGTTCGGCTCACAGCGAATAGGGAGCGTGCAACCTCGGGAGGAGCCAATAGGACAAAGCCGGCGAAGGTTTGGAAGTGCAAGAACAGTAATATTGGTCATGAGTGGAGAGAGGGTAGTCCTAAAGGAACACTCTGGGTAGCGCGGAAAACATGAGTGAGTAAGTTTTTTGCGAGCGTTCTGATAAGGTGCGTCGTGGCTAGGTGTCAGCTTAAAATGTTATACTCTGCGTCATGACTGGGTGTTACCGTAAAATGTCATACGTTGAAAAATGAGTGCAAAACCTGTCAAGACATAATCTTTCTTGAATCAACAAATTAAGGGTTTAAATTTTTTTTTACTTTTTGCAGAGGAAAGAAGATTCCGTAACGTGGAGGTTGTTCAAAGAAAAATGTTAATAACTTCGTAAGGGCGGGTAATCCTCGTTCTTTTTGTTACGATAGATATCGCTGGAAACGATAGGTTCATGTAACGTAAAAGAGAGTTGGAGCATTTGAATTAAATGTGGAATATGTGCATATATATATATGTATGAGAAAATTGTAGAATCAAAGTAATTGTTAAAAATTTTGTTGCTCCACAGGAGGGCGGCTTTCCTTTCTCCTATTGATTGCATGTACGACTTCTTCATAAGAACGTCCAAAGACAATTTATGAACTGTGTGAGAAACAGGGAATGAACTGAAGCTGCTCTGGGGTGACAGAACTTGTGATCCGAGGCTAAATGACAATCCATTGTGGCGTTGGAGTGCGCCGACCCATCAGTTAGGCATTATTTCATTGTATGTGTTCCGTGTGTAATTTACTTGAGGGAATTGACCGGTCAATTAGGCAGAGTAGTATTTGTCAATATGCGTTACTTACAGTGCCAGTAAATTACGATTAATGTTTTGTACCAGGGTGCTCCATTATAAAGATTCCTTAGCATTTGATGGTGTTTAAAAACCCCATTACGCCCGCACCACATCTCACCGAGGCAAAATAGCGCACTGAAACGCGCTGAGTAAGTGGGTCAGCTAGCGTCGGTGAGTACCTTTTCTTTATAGTATATGTACTGTAATTGCCGATTATTATTCATTAATTTTGTGTCGTATATGTATCCTTTGGAGGTGTGCCATTCCTCAACTCCGAGAGCCGGATCTTCCTGTTAATGAAATGTTAACAAGGAGGTGAAGGGACAATTTCTCGTGACAAAAAGCTAACAAAAGAACACTTGACAAAAGCCCAGATGATACACTTGAAGCCAATAATAATAAAAAAAGAAATACTCATGAAATATCAAACACTTCTATTGAGGAACTGTCATTATCAATGATATCAAACCCTTCAGGAGTTCTATCTAATGAAAATTCCTTCAATGCCAGCAAAGATAAAATTCCTAATAATCAAGAAGAACTGCTGCAAATGAAAAAAATGTCCACAGTAGAATAGAAATCAGCTAAAATAAATCTGAATCTTTCAGAAAATGCTGACAAGATGCCACAATCTACAAGGCACATTATAATCTCCTCAACTGATGAGCATGTCAACCTTACAAAACTTAACCCCTTTAGGATACAGGAGGTATTGAACAAGATTTGTGGGCCTGTTGAGAAAGTAGACTACAAAAGAACAGGAAGCCTAATTATCAAAACAAAAACTCTGGAACAAATCAAAACTCTACTGAACATTCAAACTTTTGGTAATATACCTGTTAAAACTCAGATTGCCTGGGGAGCATCCACATCATGTGGTAAAATTTATGCTCCTGAATTTCTATATGATGCGCTAGATGACTTGCTGAATCAACTTGCACCTTCAGGGGTGGTTGGAATAAGGAAAATGTATATGGATCCTAAACGAACACACTCGCCAATTTTTGTGTTGACATTTCTAGGACCGACATGTCCAGTAGAGATCCAGGCAGGATATTGTAACTATAAGGTAGACCCATACTATCCAAGCCCAATACGCTGCATAAAGTGCTGGAGATGGGGACACACAGCTTCTGTTTGCCGCAATAAAAAAATCTGCAGAAAGTGCTCCTCCTTTGATCATGAAGAACCAAATTGTAATTCAAATAACTATCACTGCCCAAACTGTAGAGGAAACCACACAGCAAGCTCAAAAGAATGCCCCATCTATATCAAAGAGCATGAAGTTTGCAAACTCCGAGCTAGTGACCGTATCTCATTCAATGAAGCCCGTAGAATTGTGTATTCGCAGGAACAAACAAACCAAGTACAAGAGATTATTGAAAAAACTTTCCCAGACTTACAATCACAACATACCTTTCCATCTCTAGCACAAACCAACATTCCTGCTAACATCAGAGGAACATCGGCGGTTTCATATGCTGCGGCCATATCATCGCCGAGAAAAACCACGCAGCCAGTAAATCAAGGAAATCTACTAGCAAAAAGAAAAAAAGTAAACCATGAGCAGTATACAGAAAACACTAATGCAATAGGAGTAAACCAACATGCACAGTACTCAGATCCTATAGGATACAACCACAGGACCCTAAGAAGTAGCTCTAATACTCCTACAAATCCAGCCTCACAAGAAGCTATTCAGACCCAAGTAGTTTTGCAAAACTCAAACCAAGTTAATAAAATTGGTGGAAACAACACAGAAATGCCAAATGTGAATATTGAGCTTCTCTTCAGAAAATCTATCTTACAGCTACTACCAGTCATCATTAAACTATTAGTTGCAAATTCAATTACAGAGAAAATTGAGTGTTTGACCGAGCTAGGGAATATTCTAAATGCTGAAGAAATAATCACGGAAACACTTGCCAAATTAAATTGCACTTCTCTAATCAATACACAATGAACTTAACTATATTACAGTAGAACATGAGAGGTTTTTTTCCTAAACTTCCATTTTTACAAGTAATGGCAGATCAACAGCAGCCCAAAATTATATGTCTCCAGGAAACTCATTTGAAGCATAATAGCCAAGTTAAATTAAGAGGCAACAATGTCCCTTACAGAAAAGAACGCACAGAAGGCCGAGGGGGTGGTGTACTTACTTTTGTTCACTACAGCATTCCATCCATTCACATATACTCAAGAAGTTTACTGGAAATAGTTGCATGTAAAGTTTTTGTGTGTCGGGAACCTGTTAAGAATAATCAATTTTGCGAATTTAAAAATGAGGATTTAGGGAAAAATTTTAATTGTGTGTAATAAATGTTTGGCTTTGTTTGGCGTACTTACAAATATCTCAGAAAATCCCAGCAGTACAGGAGGGTCGCTTCAACATGTATGTTTTTATGCCTGTATGTTTTCTTTTAACTCAGCAATGTTAGGAGGCCGCGATAAGGTGCGAGAGCCAAACGATGTCTGTTTACATTGTGTGTTGTTTCTGGAGGGGTCTATTCTGTGGTGTTGGCAAATCTTTCATTAGGGCGAGCCCTTGGGAAACTTGAGACGGTCGGAAAAATGCTTACCCATGGGCAAAACAAAGCCTCCTTATAGTCACACATAAATCGAGACACTCAGGCCGATAGAGACGACAAGCCAACGGTCGTTTTCGAAGGAGCTTGGACGTGGGAAGCAAGGGTACCAAGACATAGCACAGGGAAGGGGTAGGCGGGCCGCTTCGAAGTTCGAAGGGTCTGATTGGGCGAAATGAGTACAGAGGACAACCCTCAGGAAATAGGCTAGGCGGCGAAACGAACAAAAGTCAGTTCTCCAACCGACGCCGCGACGCGAAGTATAAGAGATGAAACGCGGGTGTGTTCGCTGTAACAAACGTGCTCAAAGATATAATGAAAAGTGGTTATTGGATATATTGAAAATCATACTAAGTTTCACGCCAAAATGTGATCATGGCATTCACACATGTTTTCGTTTTTTTTTACTTGCAGAAGAGAGCAAATTAAAACCCCGACCAGCGTGGGAATCATTTAATGGAACATTTAAGTGCAACGTCTTTGGGGAGGGTAAGAGCGAAGCCATTTCTTGGGAGGAGATAATTCTTCGTTATAAAATTTCTGAAATTTATTGGCATACAGTGATGTAAAGATTGAAATGTGTAAAGGGGGCTTAATGGGTGCTATCATAATTAATGGGTTATAAATTGATCTTGCAGGTGGGACGGAGTCATATGTCTGAGGATTGATCAGCTCGACTGAGGGGAAATCGACGTGTGAATATTCTGAAGCGGAATAAGCAAAATAACGTCATCAGTAGACATTTTCTGAACAGTGAATATGATAGGCCTTTGAACTGAAGCGAGTCGCGGACGATTTTGTGGTTGAAGTGACCATTGCTCACTGTACTGCTGGAATAACTGAGAGAGAAATAGGACAGGATAGATGAATTCTCATGTGTAACTCTTGCAAACTTAGCGGCGGCCGGCCAGCCAATATTTCTGTGTAATTATGTGATGTAAGTAATTTGACGTATGCTATTTGATTTCATTACTTAATTAGCATTATTCCTAACACCATTCATTGTGGGTTCGCTCATTAATGTTTGTATTACGTATAGCTGGAAATTATAAATGTTAAGCATAGTTCATCCTGTGTATCATGCCCCACAATATTAGAAGCGATCCATCGTAATACCACGGAGGGCGCCCAGAAAATGCGCTGCGTAAGTGGGTCAGCGATCACCGGTGAGTACCTTTCTTTTTTTAGTTTTTTAGTATATATACTGCAGTGTCAATTATTTTCTATGAATTTTGGGTCGTACATGCATTCTTTGGAGGTGTGCCATTCCTCAACTCCGAGAGACGGATCTTCCTGTTAATGAAATGTTAACAAGGAGGTGAAGGGTACATTTCTCGTGACATCCCAATTTGGTGAGATCAACACGATCGCTTTGTAATTTGTGTGAATTTGGTGAGTGTAGTATAACAGTTGCATTGTTTTTTTTTGGGGGGGTTATTTCATGTGCAAAACGTACAGAAATTCAGTAGAGGTACATGACTCGTAGTGATGATTTTCTGTGTTCCGGTGTGCGAAGCCAGCAAGCTTACTGCCATATAGATAAAGAAAGTGAAAGTGTTTATAAAAGTGATAAGTTTTAGTGAGAAAATTCTGGTGTGTTCACTCGATTAATTTCAAAGTTTCAGTAAAAGTTTTACAGTGAGTAGGTGTGGAAAACATTTGAGTGATCGCCAAATTTTGAGTTTTGGAAAAAGTGAATTGAAGAAGATCGACACTATGCCTGCGCGCGGGAGAAGGAACAACGACCGCAGAAATGCGCCAGCAACGCCACCACAGCCCGAAGAGGAAGTAGTTAACATGCCCGTGGTAACCAGTTGCGTGGGAGCCATAGGGGCCAAATTCCGGAGGGGCGACGATGTAGGGGAACATATGGCAAGGTTGAAGTTTTTGACTGGCAATCTGAATAACAGCGAGCAGGTGAATGCCTTCTTCCTATGCCTAGGTCCACAAGAGGCAAAGGAATGCAATAAAATAATTGGTACACTAACGAACCTACGTGAAGCAGAAAGATGGCTGCGCTCCTACGCCGACCAAGTAGAACATCCGACTCAAGCGCTGTTTGAAATAGTGCCCAAGAAGCAAACAAGCCGAGAGGGAGTTTCAGAGTACCTGACGCGCCTGGAAAGGCTGTACAACGAGTATTATCTGGAACATCCGGAACGAGTCCTTGTAGATTTGATGTGGCTCGGATTAAGGGAGAACATCACGAGACCCTTTCGAAGTGATGCGTGACCTACGACAGTACAAGAATTGAGGGACATGGCAATCGAAGTGGAAAATCGACGCATAGTACCAGTACCAAGGGAGACGACAGAGAAGAGGGAACCGGAGAGAGAAAGAGCGCAGCGAAGCGAGAGAGGGCCACAGCATGAGACTGCACGTGTCGGCCACACGATGCGGCATTCGCCACAACGGCCAAGAGGCTACCGCCATGAAGTGCCACCCTGGAGAGAAAGGAACAGACAGATACGACACTCTCCTTATCATCGAAGAGGAAATTATGAAGCACCCCACTGGAGCGAAAAAGGCAGACTTAGGAGTCATCAGCACCAAATTTACCACGCAAGAGAACCACAGCCGCAACCGAAAGTACCACCTGCACATGCAGTGGACTTGGCACAGTATAGAGCAGTGCCACCGCCGTGCGTCAACTGTGGAAAATTTGGGCACCTAAGAGCTGATTGCAGAGTGCAACAGTTTGCAGGACAGCCAAAAAACGGAATAGGAGACCGTTAGCTCCACTAATAAATCCCAGCGGTATACTCCAAGTGAATGGTACACCTGTTACCGCACTTCTTGATACCGGAGCAAATATATGCTTGGTATAAGAGCGTGTGGTTGCGGGGATTAAAAATGCTAGTGTGAAAGGAACATCGACTGCATTAAAAACAATTGGAGAGGAACCCGTACCGGTGCTGGGAAAGATTAATGTGCCAATCAAAGTTAACGGTCAGAAAATTGTACAGAGATGCTTTGTTGTGAAGGAAAATGCATTTCCAGGAGACCTGCTATTAGGAGGGGAAGTAATGAACAAAGTCAACGCAAAGCTAAACTTCGGAAAACGTAGGGCATCATTCTTTGGTACTCACGTGAACATGTTTTCAGCACCAGGACACGCTTCTTCGAAAATTCTGTGCGTAACGCGGGAAGAAACATCAGTCACTCTGGCTGAGGACATTACAGTAAAGCCTCGCGCGCAAACCATGGTGAAGTGTCGAGCAGATGGCAAGTTTAATGGGAAGGAAGTAATTTTAGAGCCTAGAATTAAGTGGGCGCCTTACGTCGGAGCCACCGCTGCAAAGGTACAAAACGGGTATGTTTTGATGCCTGTACTTAACCCTCTTGCCGAAGAAATTGCTCTGACTGAAGGAGCAATAATTGCAACATGCCACGAAATCTCGAATGAAGATGCAACTGCAGAAGAAAACAATGCGGAAAATAGCGAAGTAGAAAATCGCCGCAGAGAGAAGCGCTTTCAGCAAATTGATGAGCTTGACCTCAGTCACTTGGATGCTGAAAAACAAGGACAAGTCAGAAACCTGCTGAAGGAATATCACAAGACGATTAGTGCAGACGAGATGGATATTGGCCACGTGAAAGGAGTGAAATACAAAATTTTGCTGAGTGATTACAGGCTAATTCAAACGAAAGGATGGCGTATTCCGTACACCAGCCAAGAAATTATTGATAAAAAGGTCTCGGAGATGATTGAAAGTGGAGTTGTGCAAGAGAGCACAAGTGCTTGGAAGAACCCCCTCGTACTCGTAAAGAAGCCTGGTGGGGGACACAGAATTTGCCTTGATTTGCGAGCTGTAAACATGCGAGTAATAAACGAACATTATCCGATTCCCAATATCATAGGGACACTGGAGGAGGTGGCTGGCAAAGAATACTATTCCATTGTCGATGCAAAATCAGCCTTCCATCAAATTGAGCTCGATGAAGAAAGTAAGCAGTACACGGCATTTCAGACTCGACAAGGCAACTTCGAGTTCTCTGGGCTACCTATGGGACTCAAGTGCTCAACATCAGTGTACCAGAGAGTGATTTGTCATGTTCTGAAAAGGCAACTTGGAAAATTCGCCGCTATTTACTTGGACGATGTGTGCGTCAGCTCTATGACTTTTGAGAGTCACCTAGAAAATTTAAGGGAAGTGTTGCACGAGTTTCAATGTGCCGGAGTAAAAATAGGCTTAGACAAGTGCAAATTTGCGCAAAAACAAGTGAAGTACCTAGGATGTTACATCAGTCGTGAGGGACTTATTCCAGATCCCAAGAACGTGGACGCGATGCAGAATTACCCTAGACCGACGACCGCGCGCAAAGTCCGGTCCTTCGTCGCAGCACTCAACTTCTACCGGCGGTTCATTCCCCATTTCGCTACAACAGCTGCACCCCTTAATGCGCTGACTAAAAAAGGGGCAAGGTTCAAGTGGGAGGAAGAACACGAACAAGCCTTCTGCAAACTTAAGCAGCTCATGATAGAAACTCCAGTTCTGAAGAAGCCTTCTCTAAATGAGACGTATTACTTGAGCTGTGATGCCTCAAATGAGGGTTCTGGCGCGGTCCTTGCGCAAAAATATAATGGCAAGGAACAACCGATTGGATACTTCAGCAAAAGATTCAATGATGCTGAAAAACGTTATTCAATCACTGAACGTGAAGGATTAGCAGTAGTAGCGGCTGTAAATCACTTATCACCGTACCTGTACGGTAATAAATTTGTTGTAATTACTGATCACACGGCTCTCAAGTATTTGTTCAAAGGTAAAAACACCAAGAACAACAGAATTATGAGATGGGCCCTAACACTCTCTCAATATGATTTTGAGGTGATTTATCGGCCAGGAGCTCAGAACGTGATGCCCGACGCATTGTCGAGAAATATTGCGAACGACAACGGAGAAGAAAATCCAGACGACGAAGCACCTAAAACAGTGTTCGTCACGACGATGATAAATGAAGCGCCCAATGTACAAGAGGCGGAAAGTAGTTTGCAGAAAGAAAACGTGAGAGCAGAGCAATTGAAGGATCCTGTTTGGGGGTCTGTGCTGCGGTATCTTGAAGGTGACAAATTAGGGGACGCTCCAAGTCTCGCTCTGAAATCCGAAATCTTCACCGACGGAGGCATATTGTATTTCAGAAAGACGCAACGAAAGCCTAATAGAACAAGGCACTTGATCGTTGTGCCAGACGCCCTGAGAGAAGCAGCGATAACGTTAGCGCATGATAGCACAATCGACGCACACCAAGGTCGTGCTAAAACGTGGAAAAGCTCATGGAGTTCAGGTACTGGATTAACATCGCGCGTGACGTTAACAAGTACGTCGATTCGTGCATGCAATGTCAGAAACGTAAGATCAACAATCGCATTTGTGTTAGCATGGGTTCATTCCCTGAAATTGACAAGCCTCTGGACAGAATAGGCGTTGATTTAATCGAAATGCTATGTGTCGAATGAGGGCCACATATACATCCTGACCGTGGTCGATCACTTCAGTAGATATGTTGCAGCGTTTCCGCTCCGAAGCAAGACAACTGAGGAAGTAACGAAAGCGTTGATCAAGTTCGTTACTACGTACGGCCCAGCGAAGACGCTCATCTCAGACAGGGGCACCGAGTTCACGTCAGCTTTATTCAGAAATGTGTGTGAAACATTGAAAATAAAATACTACAACACTTCAGCATATCATCCCCAATCAAACGGAATGACGGAACGGCAGAATCAGAATATCAAGACTATTTTGTCACATCTTGCTGCCAACGACCAATCATCATGGCCGGATGCACTTTCTTGGACGTGCTTGGCGCTGAACACAAGTTATCAAAGTGTAATTGAAGAAATTCCGTATTATTTATTTTTTGGTAGGGACGCTGAAATTCCTGTTGTTGACTGGCTGAAAACACCTCGCATGGATTATTCTCTTGGGGACAACTACAGTGCAGAGGTGAGCGCCCGACTTCACAATGCGTTCAAAGTGGTGAAGGCCAAGTCCAAGGCGTCACACGACAAGTCGGTGCAAATGAAGGAAAGAGGTGTGAAAAACAACCAGGTGGAGAGCGGAAATATTGTTTTATTACACAATCCGACAGGAAAAGCCGAAGCTGCAAACGCGTGGCCTACAGACTGGATAGGCCCTTTTCGTGTCCTGAAAAGGAATGCCACAAATGCGACCATTAAAGCACTATATAGTAACCGACAAGAAAGGGTTCACTTGGATAGATTGAAAGTTGCTTACCTACGGGGCGAGGCCTTTCCCGGCACGTCGGACGTCGCAGCTGAACCAGGGAATGGAAACGGATATGAAACAGTCGATAGTGTAGATGAAGACCTGAGGACAGAAAACCACGCAAACGAGAGAGCTGCGTTCAAAGAGCGGCGAAGCTACAATCTACGTTCAAGGTGTAGGTGAATCACCACTTAGATACGAAATGCAGTGGACTGAGATCATGCGTCACCTTAACTTTGCGGGATGTGCTCTTGTGTGTTGAATTTCAGAAAAACTCTTGCGTAGGAGTGAGTTTTTTTAGCGCTGTACTGCTTTAATCTAAGTGTGTTCTTTAGTAGAATTGTGTTAGCCTAGCTGTAATTAAATCTAATCTCACTCACTAGAGTGTGATGCTTCGTTCAATAGGAATATGCTCTAGGTTATGTAACTCCAACTTTCTTTGCTCACAAGAAATTTCGTCTGGACGAAAATCTTGTTGAGTGATCTAATCTTATACTATGCGTAGTTCTCATTTTTCTCTCTTGCTAAGTAAAGGGAAATTGAGCGTTTATTAGGTTAACTTCGTGTGTTTCTCAAGAGGAGCACTTTGTTTCCTTTGTAGGATGCTTATATTTCTCGCCAGCTTCTCGTGAAGCGTGCGCGCTTCATACGAAACAGCTCTAGCGAATGAATTAAGTTTCATCAGAAGTTCTTAGGTTGAGGATATCTCAGGCTAGCCAATTTTATCAATACCGTTAGACCGTTCATTTTCACAACGGGGAAAATAAGTTTAGCGTCAGATTAAAATTTGCGTATTCTTTTGTTCTGTAGCGTTGAATTTTCTGACTCTGTGTCTTACTCTTGCCCTGAAAGAATATCGTAAACACGGTATTCCGGAAGGAATTATTCTCCTCTCACTCTGTAGAGTATAGTACATTTCTTATCAGACTTAAGGAATTAATTTCTTGGTAGATTAGCGTAGTATGTACTTCAGCACAAAACAGGCCAGAACAATTGCATAACACGAATGCGTCTCGTATAAGCAGCAAATTCAGGAAGAATCACGTGGAATATAAGTAATTATTTACAAGAACAACGAACAGACAACAACTGTACGACATAGGGGATTCATCGAACTTGTATTGGAAGTATTTGACTGTAGAACAAATTATAGCGTTGCATTGGGAAACGACGAGGATGTATGTGAGGCTGGAATTTCGCATCATGCGTAAGAGAGAATGCGGAGAGCACAAGTAATTAGCTCAGAGCAGCTTGCGGTTGAGCTGTAGCCAGAGATTGCGCACCATGTTCAGAAGAATGCGGAGGACACCAGTAATTGCCCAACTCGCCTGTGGTCAGGCTTGCGAAGAGGACATCGTTAGTGAACAGCCGAGCTAGGAAGGATTTCTCGACTAAATTAGCAGCACTCAATGCTTCGAAGTGGAAAGCACCACAGAGCCCCGCAGTACAAGGATGAGGAAGGAAGGAAAAGCGAAAAATAATGAAGATAATAGTCTAGGGTACCTCAATGTAATAGCGTTCAAAAATGCTTTTATACAGTGAGCACGCCAATGAAACAATGACAATGCTTTTATATGATTGAGTGTTTATATTTAATTAAGTATTTTGGAATTTGCGTCGTGACATTTATGCCTGGTGTTAGGATACAATTTATATTAGGCATATGAAAACCGAAGCTACGCAGCAAGGCAACGGGATCTGCAGCAGAGCGCGATCGTGAGGGGATGAGGGGTGCACCACATCAGCAGATGGGAGGAGTACGTAGAGGGTAGCGACTGGACTGAAAAGCTAGTGCGCCAAATTGAATACATAATAAGACGAGTGCAACGTGAATACATAGCACGGAAAGGAAGGGGTTAAAAACTTAATTGCCCACGGGTTAAGAAATCAAGGAGTTATGGGTTTATTTTGAGAAAGATGCGTAGCAATATTGCGAAGTAAGGGACACGTCAGTCTAGTGAGGTGACGCTCGAGGGATAGCCAATCACGAAGGGATACGTCACGTTCAGCTTGGCGCGGGTATAGCGCAATGCCGCACGGGACGCGTCCCTTGTGGGGGTGAGATATATAAGCTGAGGCTTGAAAGCAGCTGGTCTATTTCTGCGTGATCCTGACTAAGTGAAGATGTAGGCCTGCGTGTGCCAAGATAGGAGGTGAGATTATATTCTTTGTTCTGTGCTAGGATCAGTCTTTGGATCTATGCAAATGTTTAATTTTTCAATCCGGGGCGTGTGGGATTTATTATCTCAAACAGGATGCCTTGAGTTTGACTTTTTGTATGACGGTAAAATGATCATTTTTCATAGGGTTCTTTTTTTGAGACGGCATGGAATGGGGAATTAGAATATTCGTGTTTTATTATTAAAGTGCAGGCTCGATGTTTAATGTAACAAAGCGCTTGTGATTTGTTCTAGTAAAAAGGGGAGAAAGTCAATTAATCATGTCGGGAATAGCCACATTGTCAGTTGAAGCTTCATGTCAATTCTCGGAGGGGATATAACGTTTATGTCTCGGGGAATAGATGACTCAACCCCGCTTATTATTTGCACAGGCGGGTTGGGAAGCTGGCCTACGCGTCAGCTGAGACCGAAGGCAGTAGCTGCAGCCGGGCAGTATCAGAGTTGTGAAGTGGTCAGCAGCCTGGTGCTCGCTGCTGACAGGAGTGCCCGGGGTACAGTGCTTACATGTCTCAACCGGTCAACGATCGAGGAGTATTCAGCTGCAGTAAGGCAAAAGGAACCAACAGTAAAGTAATGTCAACGAAGCGTTAACAAAATGCGAGTGCTATATTGCAGCGTGAACTCCAGAGGATGGCCGTGGTGCCAGTTTAGATACGCAGCAGCACGCTGAACAGTGCAAATCCATTTGGCGCGCAGTGTGTAATATGAATTAGGCAGCACGTGGTGTTTAATAGCCGAGGGGTCTAACCCATGTTTGACGTAACCATGCATTCATGTGTGCACTAACTAGAAGATTCATTTCATGTGTCCGATTTTGTGAAGTGGGTTCTAACCTATGTTATACGTAACCATTCATTCATGTGTGCATTAACTAGAATATTCATTTCGTGTGTCTAAATTTTTAAAGTGCCATGTCGCAAATCATTAGCATCTTGCCTGAGGGCTCTGGTGCGAATAAGAGTGTTGCGATAACATAATTTCCCTGTGTCAGCTCCATGTGTTCACTCAAAATAAATGTGTTTAATCTTGAGGCCCATTATTCTCCATGACTAATTATGTGGGTAGCTGGCGAGCAGAAAGGTGTACATTTTATTTATTTTGCGGAGGTTGCAAGTCCTCCTACGTTACGTGCTTGATCAGCATTGTATCGTGACAGGAGAAATGAACGCACACTTTGTGAGCCTGACACCTACATATTGGCATGGAATTTACAGTGCTTTAATATTTTGTTCACGTCACATACCCTTCGAGAAAATCATCAACTATTAAATTCATTATAACAAGTGCTCGCTATTAAGCAGCAATTTCTTCCTGTACCATTTTCTCGTGTTATTTAGCGTGCTACCTGCATTTCTGTATGGAAATTTTTTTTTCAGCAATTTTTAGCATTTTCAGTTGTCTCAAAATTTTTATAGGTGTTGTAATGACCCTTCGAGTAACGCATTAATTATCAAATTGGGTCGTGTGAGTGCTCAATGTCATACACAATTTTACATGTGCCATTCCCTTACATTCACGTTGTGTGCAGCCGAATCTTTTGGGTAAATATGCCGCGGCTTGAGACCGGCCGAGCTTTCTGTGGGCCAGGCTGAAAAATTTCTTAAAGCTGTGGTTGGACCTTTTTTTCGGGAACTAATTAAAGTGAGCCCACTGAGTCAGAGTAGCATTGTCTATTGGAGTCATAGTCCGTTGGTGTTTCGAAGTGCATATATAATACCAACATTACATGCGTTGCTCATTTATCATTGATGTGAAGTGCCTCCTTTAAAACATAGTTAAACATTTCTTTCACA
The DNA here is from genome assembly GCA_030386875.1 of Morinoia aosen. Taxonomy (NCBI): domain Eukaryota; kingdom Metazoa; phylum Arthropoda; class Malacostraca; order Amphipoda; family Talitridae; genus Morinoia; species Morinoia aosen. The sequence continues at coordinate 15,937,290 of CM059575.1, read as the reverse complement.
ATGAAGTTTACCAGAATGCTTTCCGTAATAATTCTCAGTTGCTAGGAATTTTGTGTGTAATGATCTTCCGACAAAGTTTTTCAAATAATTGCACAGTGACTTGCAAAGACTTGCCTTGTATTGAATTTTCGCATAATCTTTGCAACTGTAACAGAGTTAAATAACAGACCATTGGGCGGCAGCTGTAAGAGTCCTTGGCCGTTGGGCTTGACTTGGGAAGCTGCGCTTCCAGTAAATAATTGCATCTCAGGCTTTGAAGTCATAAAAGCGAGGTTGGGGCCACACCACAACTCATGTCCGCTAGAAGTCACTAACTGATTGGAATGTGCTCGACCGAGAACTGTAAAGCTCACCACTAGCTGACTTTAAGTTGCTAAATGCAAGGGGAAGTTAATAAGTTCATATCAACAGTGTTACATATGTTGCTCAATGATCAGGCTGTCGAGTCTTCTGAGCATATTTTTGGGCAGTGAGAAACCCTTATGTTTTGCTGAGTGTTGTTAGAATTTTGTCTGAGTGTGTTGAAAGATGAAAGCAGTAACCTTTTGTTGTGCAGGGGCTGGCTCTCGAAACTTTCTTTTACTTTGATTACCTCTTGTTCATGTGTGGGATAAAAAACTTTCTGTGTGCTGCATTTCACTTGGATTTATCGAATTATAGTATGTACTAAGAATTGAGTTTGTAGCAATGGCTCCGGATTTTATGCTTTAAGTTTTATAAAAACCTGATTGTCTCAGTTGAAGCTTTGAAACCGATTTGGTATTTTGCAGTGTGTAGGAATTTCTGGTAATTAATCAAAATTGAAATTTACCATCCCGTATGCATTAAATTAAAATAACTAGTAGAAAATTTTGTGCGCTGTCGTGTGAATATGTTTCCATAGTAATTTCTGACAAGCCTTAGCAACGTGATGCATACCTTTGTTAATGACATTTGAGACCTAAAATTCCACAATTTATATTTTCTGACCCACGGTGGTAGAATTTTCCTTAAAATCAAATTTTCTTGCTGTGTAATACAGGGTGGTTCAATGTATGTCTCTATGTGTGCTGGTTTCCGGGCCCTTTCAAGGCAGTTTAATATTTAAAGTAAAATTCCAGCATAGAGGCTCATGCCGCTGTGCAAGACCGTACGAGTCGGCTGTTAGAGTCATAAAAATTGAAGCTCTCCTTGCTGCGGCCAGACCGTTCTGAGTGACTCGTTGAAATGAACGTGAATTAGTGTGCAGGTTTTTGGTAGTATTACACGTTGCCATTAAATTTTCTACACGTCATGAGAGAAGAGTACCATCAGTAACTTTGATCGTTTTTGCAGTAAATCTCGCCCATATCTTGAGTGACGATGCTGGAGCTTCTGAGTATGTTTGTTTTGGGAACATGTAAAAGCCATCATAATGCTGTCGAGTTCTGAGGTGCAGCCAGTATCATTGAATTTTAATTAAAATCACAGTCGAATGTGATTGTGTTTGAACTCTATCTGTGTGCTTTGAGAGAATTAATTCTGCTGCATTTTGATAGAATAATATTTTAGCAAGAACTTTCTCGACGATGTGTTGGGTGAAATTTTGTGCGGTGAATTTGAATGTAGCTATGATTGATCCGCCAATTGCATTTGCTAAATTTTTGTGTAGAAATAGAAATAGGTGGCGCAGGAAAATTAATGCCTTAATTTTAGTGAAAAATCGCCTTCGCCAAAACATCTGAGGACAAATTTTGAAACGTCGTATGAATTCAGTTTCATAATAGCTGCTGTTTAACGTAATGTAATCTTTTGTCGAGATAATTTAATAACGTGATTCACATTTTCATTCGCTAATATTGAGTACTTTAATTATAAAAATTTTTAACATCGCTGATATGAGTGATGGAATTGTTTCCGAAATTCAATTTTCTTGCCATCATAGACAGAGTTAATGTTACCTTTTCCAATCGTAGGAGTAAATTGAGTTAAGTGACGGAATGTAGGATTATCAATAATTTAGTGTGGTGATTTTAAGAATGTGTGGTATCTCTTAGATGCTACGCAGCTAATTAATTCTTGACATAATTTTAGTTACTTAAAATAGAAAGAACGCCTACACACGGGACCAGTAAAGTAAACTTTATTCGTTAAATTTTCTGTGTTCACAACAATTCATGCAAACCTCCAGTGTTCAAGAGTGGGAAGTGAATATTTTTGGTTATCTGTTGCGATACTCCATTATTTCAAAATGACTTGTTTTTCCTTCTCAAATTCCATGGGCATAAAAATTTTTATTGCGTCATACTGCTATTCACATAAACTCCTGGGAGTATATGAATTTTTTGCAAGTGTCGACGGTGTTTGGCGAATAAATTTAGTGTGTTCCAATCTCAAATTTAGTGTGTTCCAATCTCAGCTGCTGTCACGTCGTACAAGACGTGAGAAAATTTGAAGAAATTTGATAAATTTGTTCGGCAACATTTTGCGGATCCGCGCTTCGTCCGCAAGAATGACGCCAACGTTTTATTTGTTTGAAGTGCGTGGGAGGAACAGGTTCCCGGATAATATTAAGTTTTGTGTAGTTAGAGAGTGAACTTGAGTGGGAAACTCATTCGGTTTACGTGTTACCGCGCTAGCTATATTTTCGGGTGTTTTTAACATATTTGTGTTTAGATAGCGGTGAACAGCCGGCTTCTAGAGCATTCGAGGATGCTTCCGGTCGCTGGTGAACCACCCACATTAAGCTAGACTAGCCGTCGTAACGTGTCATAGCAAGTGCGCTGCAGTGTAATGTTTGGAAATGTCAGGTTCCATTTTGGCAGTACTTTAGAAGAAAAGCGTGTGATTTAACTGATGAACTTTCCTATCTCTATTTCACTGCTCCAAGTAATTTTGTATTAATGTCCAAATGTTTTTTTTTGCTCAGCACCATTTGCATAATAGCCAGGCCATGTAAGCTATGTTGTCATATATAATATTGTAAACAGTGTCAAGGGCAGTAAATGCAACATGGAGAGACTGACATTTCAATGCCTTTTAGTTTGACACAAGATTGCTTGAAGTTTATCACATTTCATAGATTAACATAAGATAGCAAAATCATATATTTATTTGATAATGCAAACCAACCACTGCTTCACTATTGAGAGATTTGTGTGCTGAAAATAAAAACTATGGTGATTCTTCCATGGATTAGACATCAGTTGTTGATATTGAAAAATCCACGGCACGTCGTGCTGGACCTGCACCAACTTGGGAACATGATTTTTCTTGTCTTTGTGTTCTTCTTGTCTTTGTATTATTTCTTGTCTTTGAATTATTTATAACATTCATTAATAGAAAGATGTGAGGCAAAGTAAAATAAATTTAGTCGAGTGGCTTCTTACCTATGAGCTGTGCTGGGCAAGTTGCGCCAGTCAGCAAGGTGGAAGCCTAAAGTCACGGCATTCAGTAGACTGAGAATAGGCGCAGGAATTCGAGACCACTAGCTCATACGATTTGTGTTCTCAAAGCGACGTTGATAAACGTGTACTTGCCTCTCTCATTTTTTGATAATAGAATTTATTGATAATGGCTGATCTGATAACCTTAGTGACGCCCCTGCTTCAGAGACCTAATTTCTGCTGTCTCTTTTCCCCAGATAGGGTAAAGAAAGCCAGAGTAGGCACTTAATTTGCAGACTAAAATAAGATGTCACAGGTCTAAACTGAGGGACCTTTCCTCATCGTCTGTAAGTATTTTAGAGTATCCTCTTTTAACTTGTGATGTGACCTAACTCGTCATCTCTTTATATTGTGAAGCAGTGTGAAAACTAAAACTTGTTGTGCGATCGTCCACCTTTGTTCAGACAGAGTGCTTATTGACTAATGACCGCTGTGTTAGGATTGTTGGATACGGATGTACATTCATGTTTGTAACTTTGTGCTTCCTTAAAGGGACACTTTGAACATTGGCCGAAACAAGCGATTCATGTATTGTTGCCTGGCGTCAAGGATTACGAAGTTTATGTCATGTACATATAAACTGTCAAAAGTGTTCTCACCTCACAATGGAAGTGCATCGTCCATGAAATTGCGCTGCCTCTTATAGCTATCATTACATGTATTATCGAATGTAGATTCTGCAAGATTACGAGTACATAGCCCTCAATCATTCCCTTCGACTAGTGATACGAGTTTACAATGTTCGTGTGCGTATATCATAGATGTGCTCTTTCTAAATGTGTTACTCGACTAGAGACGTATTTTTCTTCCCTGTCGATGCAACGGAAACCTTTCTTGTTTGTGAACTTATTTCTCGGCCTACTGTTCCTGTGCACCTTGTGCGTAGATTCCGCGTCCCCCCAACTACACGCTAGATGGTGCCTTCCTCTTTCCTCTCTTGGGACACCTTTGTCGCGGTCAAGGGAGGCTAAAACTTTCTTATATAGTAATACTAGTAATGGTAATGCGAATTGTTGTGGTGCTACGTCGTTAGCAGGGCGGTGAATTCTCTTTTTATGTGTTACTATTCTATGGCCTCTTATGTCCCACTCAGCTATTTCTCGTGTACCCTTGAGGTGTGAGTTACTTTCTTGTTGTGCGGTGCTATATGCATCAGTTAATCATTCGACTATGATCTTGAATTAGGCCCCTCATGCCATGCAATTCGTGGTCCGACTCTGAATCATACCTTTCTGGGCAGATTCACGGAGTCTTGGATAAGAAATAAAACCGAAGAAACCGCGTGTTCTTCTTGGTGTCCCTAAGCCTTCCGTTCAATGGCGTGCCGAAAGCGAAGATAGAGGTTCCGCTAGCGCACGACATTACAGTGAATAGACGCCAGCGGAAGGCGCCCTCCCACGAAGAAGCCCTCCAAAGAGGAGGCCCACAGCAGATTCTCAGCCGCCCGCGGCGAATATCCGAGACCACAGAAATGACCTCTCTCGGAAGAAAGAGCAAGCTTAGACTTCCACAGCTGGAAGAACAATTCCATACGGAGCTAGCAGCCTTGAACAGTCTCCTGAATGGTGCAGTACCACGAGATCTCAAGACTTACAGCGAGGTGGATCAAGTCCACGCTGGAATCCGAGCAAAGGCCAAGTCCGTCAAGCGAATCGGAGACCAGCTGGTCCTAGCTCTCGAGGGTTCAGGAGCCACCGCCGAAGCGACGGTAATCCGAGGCTCATTGACAAGCGCTAGAGCTCGCAGGAAAGCACTAGCGGACTCAATGGACCACAGAAACGAAGAGCTCGGTGCGAGCTCCTCACGGAGTGTGACAACGGAACCGTCCCAGCGCGAGAGCTCGAGGTCGAGGAGGACCTCGTCCAAGAACCAGCAGCAAGGCGCTGCCCATCAGAACATGCCCCTAAAACCATCATTGGCTGAGAACAGGAACGGACACCGTTCCAACCGTCGGGGCAGAGACCAGGCCAGCCCCAGCCATCGTCGTCAGAGTCACCAAGGTTCGAGCTATTACAGCCAGAGTCAAGACAGTGAGAGCGATCATAGCCAGAGCCTTCCCAGTGCCAGCTCTCGTCACAAGGACGGCGAATCCGAGCGCTGTGAACCCCCTAGCCAAGGCAGTAAGCAGATGCTTATTGACATCACTGAAGAGCCATCGGTACTGTTGGCGCAAATCGCCATCGAGAGGTCGAAATTGAGGAACAGGAACCGAACGAAGAATGATCAGCACTTCGGTGAGCAGAATACCGAGTGCAAAGAGGACCGCACAGGAGCATGGGTCGACCAAGCCTTCCAGCATCACGTCATTGAACCCGCAGGGGGCACAACGGCGGTTGCGAATGCTTCGCCCCGTGACACCGATCTCGCACCTCCGATGAATCCCTCCGCACCAGCATTCCAGCCTCGGGCTTCCACCGGCTCACCCGCCGTGGTCTTTGAAACGAAGCCACCAGTGATCGACGGAGCTATGAGGCTCTCAATGATCGAAGATCTGAAAAAGGCGCCAAGCCAACCCTACGCGGGAGAGGCTCACCTGTTCCACAGATGGTTCGATGCCATCAAGAGAAGGATGGAGAGGCTCGCCGTGGAGCCCATCGACGCCATCGAGATCCTCACGAACCACACCTGCGGCGAGCCAAGGAGCCTCATTGACGACACCCTGGCAGCTACCTACCTGGACACAGCGGCCCTGCTCACCCTCATCGTCGAACAATTGAAGACTCGCTTCGCCTCTGACGACAGGGTAGCCGATAGCCTGCTCGAACGCCTCGCGCAAACGTCAGACATACGGGGAACAAAGGGCGACCGCACGGTCGGTCTCAAGCTGCGGAAGTTCAGCGACGCCTGCCTAGCGATTCATCACACAATGCGGCACAACAAAGGCCTCGCCTTCCTGAACACTGACGTAGGGCTGTCTCCCATCGTTGAGAGGCTACCCTTCTTCGTTCTGGACGCCTGGAGAAGCGAACGAACTAGGCACAGAAGACTATCTGGATCGCTACCTGATTTCGCGAGGTTCTGCGATTTTATCAAAACGCTGTCAGATACCCAATGCGACAGTTTCGGAGCATCAAACCTCAACTGGGTGAGCGCCCGACGTGACGCCGCGGCACCCGCTCGTCCCAATTCAAGAGCCCCGCGAGTGCTCTACACGTCCTCGGAGAATCAAACCGGCAGCTGTGTCCTCCACCACAGCGCTCAGCACGCGACAAACTCGTGCCAAGCGGTAAGAAAGATGGAATCTCAGAAAAAGAAGGACTTCATACGCGAGCACAGACTGTGCTACCGTTGTTTAGGCCCTCACTGGGCAAAGCACTGCCGAGAAGTCGTGAAGTGCGATGACTGCGGAGCTGACAACCACAGCACGACGGCCCATTTCAACCGAATGAAGACCGAGAACCACGGTGTAGCTATCAGCAGGGCACGCCCCAAGCGGGACACAAGCGTCGAACAGACCCCGAGCGAGGTCGGAGAGAACCCGAAAGCCAGGGCGTTGAATTCTCGTTCGGCCACGACCGGAGGCAGAGCATGCAGCAAAACCGTCCTGGCCGACGTTTTCGGCGAAAGATCGGGCCGGTCGTGTCGCGTCTACGCCATTATCGACGAGCAAAGTACGACGTCTTTCTGTTCCTCTAAGCTACTGGACACTCTTCAGGTGACGGGCCCCAAGTCCTACTACACGCTGGAGACCCTGTCCGATCAATCGGTCGCTCGACAAGGCAGATGCGTGTCCGGATTGAAGATCAGGGGAGTTTCCGAAAGCAAGGCTTTCGAGCTCCCACCGATGTACGAGTGCGACCTCATTCCCGACACCAAAGAGGAAGTGGCGACTAAGGAACGTGTGGAAAGGACCCCGGAAATAGCCCACTTCGCCCCCCACTTCCTCACCCTCGACGACAAGGCAGAAGTTGCCGTGCTTCTCGGGACAGACAGTGGGGACATACTGTACAGCCACGCTGACCAACGTCGTCAGAGTGCCCCATTTGTTCACCACACCGCTTTGGGCTGGGCCGTGGTCGGCAAAGTGAGCGACAGCGTCGGGCCCTCACTCGGACGAAGATGTACAATCTTAAAGGTAACAGCTGAAACCGTTCACGAACATCTCAGCGCCAGGATGTGTTTCGGGCCGTCCCCCGAAAAGGACATGTTCGTCCAACAACCCGACGACGAGATGCCCGGTCTGTCTCACGACGACCGCAAGTTCTTGAAAGCGATGGAGGAAATAAGGGTAAACGACGAAGGCCACCTCGAAGCGCCACTGCCGCTGAGATCGCTCGACGCGGCGCTGCCAGACAACAGAGTGGCGGTGCTTCGTCGTCAAGAGAACACGCTGAAGAGACTAACAAGGGAGCCGGCGAAGTTACAGCAGTGTCTAGATGCCATGAAGAAAAATCTCGACATGCGACACGTTGAGCAGATACCGGCGATCGAAAGGAACCGACCGTGCGGTCTCACATGGTACATCCCCATCTTCCCGGTAGTCCAAGAAAAGAAGTCCAAGGTGAGGCTCGTCTTCGACAGCGCTGCCAAGTATCAAGGGACTAGCCTCAACACGTGCCTGCTGTCGGGACCAGACTACAACAATCGTCTGCGGGATGTGCTAACGAGATTTCGGGAGCACAAGATCGCCTTCGTAGCTGACGTCGAGAGCATGTTCCACGCCTTCCACGTACCGCCAGATCACGAGAACCTAATGAGATTCTACTGGTGGGCCGACAACGACCCCCAGAAGCCCCTCGTGCCGCATCGAGCGCGCGTGCACGTATTCGGTAACACCAGCAGCCCCGCCGTAGCCACGATGTGCCTCCACCGCGCCGCTCAGGGAACTGCCAGCGAAACGCGGCCCGAAGATGCAGAACACCTCGAAGCGGCGCAAGATTATGTAACGCCGCATTTCTACTGCGACGACGGACTTGGAACTGCGCCAGACCCCACCAAAGCTATCGGAATCTTGCGAACGGCCAAATATCTCCTGTCACGGTACCACATCAGACTGCACAAGATCATGTCCAACTCCATGGAGGTCCTCAAGGCCTTCCCCGCGAGCGAGAGAGCGACCGAAGACGACATCGACCTGATTACAGCCCCCAACCACAGCACGCTCGGCGTGTCGTGGAACATCGCCAGCGACTGTTTTGTGCTGAAAGTGAACATACCAGACCGCCCCCACACGAAAAGAGGACTGCTATCTGCAATCAACTCAATCTATGATCCTATCGGCTTCGCCAGCCCAGTCACACTCGGCGGGCGACTCATCCTACGAAACCTGCTCTCCTGCTCTCCGAAACCGACCGAGCATCCGGTGGCAAGACATTGGATTGGGATGAGCCCATCCCGAGCGGCACGGTTCAGTCGTGGCTGCGCTGGCTCCAGAGCCTTCAATGTCTGCACGAGCTCTCGATTCCAAGGTGCTTCCTTCCACCAGAATCGAACGGAAACGACACCCAAACCTTGCACATTTTTTCGGACGCCTCGCAGGAGGCCATCGGAAACGTGACGTACCTGCGTACGACCACCAACAGCGGCCAAGGGCACGTCGCGTTCGTACACGGAGAAAGTCGTGTGGCTCCAAGAGCTGCCACCTCGATTCCCAGATTGGAATTGTGTGCAGCAGTGGGAGCAGTTTTGTCAAGCCTGCAGACGATACAGGAACTGAAAAGGAAACCCTCTCGAGTATACTTCTATTCGGACAGCAAGGTTGTGCTAGGTTACATCAGAAACGACTCTGCGAGATTCAGTCGGTATGTTCAGAGAAGGGTGGACATCATCCGTCAGAGCAGTGACCCGTCCCAATGGAGCCACGTCGACACCACATCGAATCCCGCCGACCTAGCCTCGAGGCCGACCGACCCATCGAGACTAATGCAGACGGAATGGCTCAGGGGTCCGGCATTTCTAATCAGCGACGTCGTCTCCCCTTCCTCCACCTCGGCTTACCCGACGGATCCCGATGAACTCCCCGAGGCCGAAACAAGGGCCGACGTTCAAGCCCTTCGATCGACGGGCAATATCGCTGAATTTCTGTTCTCCAAGCTCTTCTCAAAATTCAGTTCATGGTCGGCCATCCTGAGGATTGCCGCCAGGGTAGTAGCTTTGTCGCAAAAGCTACTCAACAGAGTCCTCCACCGAAGAGCCGACCAGAACAGCCACGTCGCGGTTGCCGACCCTCAAGCCCTAGCTCACAACGTCCTGATTCTGGAAGCCCAGAAGTCCGCCTTCACAGATCTTTTCGACCGGATGCGCCGAAAGGGAAGTGTAGCCCCTCGACACAAGCTTGCCAGCCTTGCACCCTTCGTCGATCAAAGCGGGCTGATCAGAGTGGGAGGTAGACTTGCCATCTCAGACTTCCCAGAAGACATCAAGCACCCCTTACTGCTCCCCTTCGACCACCCCATCAGCGCTGCTGTCATGATGCATTACCATCAGAAAACGAAGCACCAAGGCCGGCACGTGACGCACGCCTCCATCCGAGAAGCCGGGTATCACATCGAGAACGGCCGAAGGGCGATACAGAAGTTACTACGGAACTGCGCCATCTGTCAGCGACTAAGGGCCTCCTTCTTGACCCCGCAAATGGCAGAACTGCCGAAGGAACGCTCCGAGACCACGCCGCCCTTCAGCTTCGTGGGCTTCGACGTCTTTGGTCACTGGATGATAAACAACGGACCAGCCACAAAACGCAACGCCCCCCTCAGAAAGTGCTGGGCTCTCCTCCTCACTTGCCTCGCTTCCCGCGCAGTTCATATCGAGATGCTGCCATCCCTCGATACTCCTACTTTCATCAACAGCTTCAGGAGGTTCATAGCGGTGCGAGGTCCCTGTTCAGTCCTGCGGTCCGACAGAGGCACCAACTTCATCGGAGCCAAGAACCTAGCCGAAGAAGTCAACGTCCAGCAGGCCAGTCGGGCCCTATCGGACCTGGGAGTGCGTTGGGAAATGAACCCACCGCACGCCTCTTACTTCGGCGGAGTGTGGGAGCGCAAGATAGGTCAGATCCGAAGGTGTTTAGAAGCAGCCCTCTTGCACGCCGGTCAACATTCTCTGTCCTTCGACGAGTTACACACCCTACTGCAGGAAGCAGCAGCCATCGTGAACTCCACTCCACTGTGGGAGACGTCCTTTGATCCCAACGAACCGCTGCCAGTGACCCCAAACATGCTCCTGACGCAGAAGACCAGCACGCCACAGCACGACAGGCCCGCGCTCACTCGACACGAACCGGCTTACGGGAAGTTGCGATGGAAAAAGGTGCAGTACCTGGCAGATCAGTTTTGGCTGAGGTGGAGGAGGGGCTACATCTACGAACTGCAACAACGCAGCAAATGGAGAGCCGTCAACCCACCGCTAAAGAAAGGAGACATAGTCCTGGTGAGGGAGAAGATGGCCAGGAGAACCACCTGGCCGACAGGCGTCATCGAAGAGACCATCCCCAGTCACGATGGATCGTTGAGGACAGCCACCGTACGACTCGCGCGACGAAACGACAACGACGGGATCCAGCGGGTGGTACGTCCCGCCACTGAATTAGTTCTCATCCACCACCCCCCCGGCGTCAGCACTTAGTGGAGAAAATCCACAAAGGAGGGGGGAGTGTCACGTCGTACAAGACGTGAGAAAATTTGAAGAAATTTGATAAATTTGTTCGGCAACATTTTGCGGATCCGCGCTTCGTCCGCAAGAATGACGCCAACGTTTTATTTGTTTGAAGTGCGTGGGAGGAACAGGTTCCCGGATAATATTAAGTTTTGTGTAGTTAGAGAGTGAACTTGAGTGGGAAACTCATTCGGTTTACGTGTTACCGCGCTAGCTATATTTTCGGGTGTTTTTAACATATTTGTGTTTAGATAGCGGTGAACAGCCGGCTTCTAGAGCATTCGAGGATGCTTCCGGTCGCTGGTGAACCACCCACATTAAGCTAGACTAGCCGTCGTAACGTGTCATAGCAAGTGCGCTGCAGTGTAATGTTTGGAAATGTCAGGTTCCATTTTGGCAGTACTTTAGAAGAAAAGCGTGTGATTTAACTGATGAACTTTCCTATCTCTATTTCACTGCTCCAAGTAATTTTGTATTAATGTCCAAATGTTTTTTTTTTGCTCAGCACCATTTGCATAATAGCCAGGCCATGTAAGCTATGTTGTCATATATAATATTGTAAACAGTGTCAAGGGCAGTAAATGCAACATGGAGAGACTGACATTTCAATGCCTTTTAGTTTGACACAAGATTGCTTGAAGTTTATCACATTTCATAGATTAACATAAGATAGCAAAATCATATATTTATTTGATACTGCAAACCAACCACTGCTTCACTATTGAGAGATTTGTGTGCTGAAAATAAAAACTATGGTGATTCTTCCATGGATTAGACATCAGTTGTTGATATTGAAAAATCCACGGCACGTCGTGCTGGACCTGCACCAACTTGGGAACATGATTTTTCTTGTCTTTGTGTTCTTCTTGTCTTTGTATTATTTCTTGTCTTTGTATTATTTATAACATTCATTAATAGAAAGATGTGAGGCAAAGTAAAATAAATTTAGTCGAGTGGCTTCTTACCTATGAGCTGTGCTGGGCAAGTTGCGCCAGTCAGCAAGGTGGAAGCCTAAAGTCACGGCATTCAGTAGACTGAGAATAGGCGCAGGAATTCGAGACCACTAGCTCATACGATTTGTGTTCTCAAAGCGACGTTGATAAACGTGTACTTGCCTCTCTCATTTTTTGATAATAGAATTTATTGATAATGGCTGATCTGATAACCTTAGTGACTTGCCCCTGCTTCAGAGACCTAATTTCTGCTGTCTCTTTTCCACAGATAGGGTAAAGAAAGCCAGAGTAGGCACTTAATTTGCAGACTAAAATAAGATGTCACAGGTCTAAACTGAGGGACCTTTCCTCATCGTCTGTAAGTATTTTAGAGTATCCTCTTTTAACTTGTGATGTTACCTAACTCGTCATCTCTTTATATTGTGAAGCAGTGTGAAAACTAAAACTTGTTGTGCGATCGTCCACCTTTGTTCAGACAGAGTGCTTATTGACTAATGACCGCTGTCTTAGGATTGTTGGATACGGATGTACATTCATGTTTGTAACTTTGTGCTTCCTTAAAGGGACACTTTGAACATTGGCCGAAACAAGCGATTCATGTATTGTTGCCTGGCGTCAAGGATTACGAAGTTTATGTCATGTACATATAAACTGTCAAAAGTGTTCTCACCTCACAATGGAAGTGCATCGTCCATGAAATTGCGCTGCCTCTTATAGCTATCATTACATGATTTATCGAATGTAGATTGGGCAAGATTAGGAGTACATTGCCCTCAATCATTCCCTTCGACTAGTGACACGAGTTTACAATGTTCGTGTGCGTATATCATAGATGTGCTCTTTCTAAATGTGTTACTCGACTAGAGACGTATTTTTCTTCCCTGTCGATGCAACGGAAACCTTTCTTGTTTGTGAACTTATTTCTCGGCCTACTGTTCCTGTGCACCTTGTGCGTAGATTCCGCGTCCCCCCAACTACACGCTAGATGGTGCCTTCCTCTTTCCTCTCTTGGGACACCTTTGTCGCGGTCAAGGGAGGCTAAAACTTTCTTATATAGTAATACTAGTAATGGTAATGCGAATTGTTGTGGTGCTACGTCGTTAGCAGGGCGGTGAATTCTCTTTTTATGTGTTACTATTCTATGGCCTCTTATGTCCCACTCAGCTATTTCTCGTGTACCCTTGAGGTGTGAGTTACTTTCTTGTTGTGCGGTGCTATATGCATCAGTTAATCATTCGACTATGATCTTGAATTAGGCCCCTCATGTCATGCAATTCGTGGTCCGACTCTGAATCATACCTTTCTGGGCAGATTCACGGAGTCTTGGATAAGAAATAAAACCGAAGAAACCGCGTGTTCTTCTTGGTGTCCCTAAGCCTTCCGTTCAATGGCGTGCCGAAAGCGAAGATAGAGGTTCCGCTAGCGCACGACATTACAGCTGCTATAGGTGGGATGAAACTCTATTAATAATTAAGTATGCGTAGTTGTAGAAAAAGAACACGTGGAGTTTAGATACATTTATCTATTCCATTACATGTCGCCAATGAATGAATTTTTTTGGAAGTGTGAGTTAATTAGAAAAATTGCGTATTCTTCTTCAGAACGTGCAACCTCGTATTCTATCGCAAAGTAAAAGTGGTGCCTTGTGTGAAAGACGAATATTTCGTGCATACGTCTAGGAGTATTGTCTCGCTGAACAGAAAAATTTACTTGTACTAAATACGAAAATGACCTGACATTTGATATAAACTATATTGGTGGAATGGAACATACCCGATAATTCTTCAGAGTGTTTTCGCATATTTTTTCATTCCTCGTATTTGTCTACGCATTCTCTCTCGTTCGTGCGCGGACTTCAGACAGGTTCGTGAGAGTTGAATTTTGCCTGATCAACAATGTAACTCAAACGAGCCGTCTATGTTTGAGCATAAGATTGGAGGAGCGGAAGCATACAATAATGCCTAGAATGTCAACATGATTAGGCGGTAACCTTAATCAAATTGTGTGGACCGTTTCGTCAGTAATTGAAATTCAATCGTAATTGATGACGAGATTGTGTTTGCATAATTAGGATGTATTTATCAACTTCATTGGGATATGTTTATTTTCCACAACAGAAAATGCTCAATATTTCGAAATGGAGTGTGATTTCTGCAGACGAATTTATTTATAGCGTTAAAATTGAAACTGCTTAGCGACTGGAGTGTACAATTGAAATTTACTTGAGAATGTAGGCAAGAGAGGTACACCGTACAGCAGAGAGACTCTGCCGAGATTTTATTGCTTTGCGAATAGCTCACGCAATTAAGAAATTGTGGCGGTACGTTCAAGCTGATGTGCTTATGCTCGAGTGTGGTATTATGTGAACGCGAGAATGTAGAATGCTAGAGTAAATGAGGTAGAAATATCACTGGTGTATTTATTTGAAAATACGTCGAACATCTATGGCAGGAATTTCTTCGAAAAATATTATAGCTCGTTTTCTGTGCTCTGTCTTTGCGAGTTGTATGTTTACGGAAAATTTCATATGCCATTCCTTTATCAGCTAATGAAAGTACAAGAGCGAATAATAAATCGTTTTCCTATGTCAGGATTGTCTGGAAGGTCAGACTCTAGGCAGGCTTGACAAGGAGTACGTAGGATGATTAATATTTCCGGGTTCACGGCAGACGTTGTAAATAGATAACACATGACACGAAACTGTAGTATGTTAAGTTGCACAAAAGAAATGTGACTTATTCCTGGGTAGCGAGATTTCATGAAGGTATGTTCGCTCGGTGTGTTTTTGCGTTTCTTACTGCGGCGGAATCCCGTGAATCTTGGTGTACTGGGAACGTTACATTTTTATTTTAAGTGTTATAGAATAAGAACTGTTCCTTAATTCTGAATCTCCCATGCGCGTTGCCAGGAACTTTTGCTTCTTTCCACCTGGTGAACGGTGTGTGAGGGAACGAGAATAGGAACTGCGATTTTGACCTACATTTGCAGTGGCACAACTAGAAGTAGAGCATATCCTATTTTCTGAGTTTGAGTGACTGCGATGTTTACCGGATTTAGACCACCTGATTGACTTACTGACTTTTGGATACAATTTGGTGTGAGTTGCCGCAGCGTTCTTGTGTGGAAGTTTTGGTGTTTCCTTCGCATAGGGATGTTCCAGGCACTCAAACTGTTCGTACTCCAACATCGACGGATATGCTAATTTAATTTTCTTCGTATAATAGTTATGTTAAGCTGATACAACACTGTCTCCGTCATTGCACGGCAAACATACTGCATGCTCCCGAGTTATGTAAATACGTTAATAAGGTCATGAAAGTTCAACGACGTCTCTTCGAGTGGAAGACATGATATGAATAAAGGCTAAACTGTCTCAAGGGCTGGTAAATCAGGTAATTAGGATGTGATTGTAATTTTCTCATGATTTTGTGGGTGCGGATGAGTAATTGGATCGCCTAAACTGCAGTGCACGGCAGTGTGGCGTAAGTCTGATGAAATGTTAACACTCTATTTCTATTTTCTTTGAATAAAAGCACACGGGATATCGGCCAACCTGGTAAATCTCTCGTTGTGCATATGTTATTTCATTTGTGTACATGTTTAGGAAGTTAGGTGAAAGTAAATGAGCAGTGACACCGTCGAAGCATTCTTGACTTTGTCTGTAGTTCATTATGGATACCTGCACTTATTAATTTATTTGAAACTCTTGTGATCTCACTTCTGCCCAGTCAGGGTAGGCTTGGAAAGATTCACGAGAAGTGAATAATTAATTAAGAGGAACCAAACTGTACGATGCCTATCGATCACCTAAGTGACAATGTTAGATGGTAAATCGTAGGTGGAAGTTGATCTCTGAAATATGATAGTTACCCTGGAAAGCAAAAGAAGGGCTGACGAGCCCAGCTTACGAGCTCCGACGATGGAATTTACAGCTTTCCGCGGAAACGCGATGTCTAATTTTCCGCGTGTAACGCGACGCAAGGATAATTTCAACGAACGCTCTCCGTGCAGATAGCGTGACGCAAGGATGGAGAACATTGATTGAATCGACAACGGAATATTAGTAGGTTACAAATCCTGATAAACCAGGGGGCCCCCCTTTGATGATAACGTTTGCCGAGAAAATGTAATAATAATGCTGATAATGATTTTGAGGATGATAACAATAATGATGCACCACTGCTTGGAAGGAGAACGAGCTGAGGATAAATAAGAAGATATTCAACGTTGAAACATTGCCCCAAATTTGGAGAGAAGTGGTTAGGCGGCTTATAAGCGCGATAATGTTTGCCTTGTAATGAACACGCCTATTAAACAATCTCTAATGTCGTTGGTATATATGCCGAAGGCAAGCCGGAAAATAAGATAAATTTGATATGTGTGTTTCAATATTAAATGTCATATGTGTGTTTCAATATTAAATGTCATATGTGTGTTTCAATATTAAATGTCATGAGTGTGTTTCAATATTCTTGTGTCTATGTGCCCCCTATGTGTGTTATGTTAGCTGTGTTTTCTCCGAGTCCTAGGATGTTTCTTTTCGATGTGATTTTTGGACGTTGGGATGCGATGTGTGTTTGATTAACGTCATACGTCTAGGTTTATCAACGTCAGCGTGCGGCAACAACATAATAGTTATGTTCATTTCTGCGGATATGCAAAGTACGGATGGAAGTCTACGACCTTATATAAATTTGATATTATCATAAGAAAATTTGAACCGTTGGCTCAAATTTTGCGAAGGGCGCGGGGATGTTAGGATACAATTTATATTAGGCATATGAAAACCGAAGCTACGCAGCAAGGCAACGGGATCTGCAGCAGAGCGCGATCGTGAGGGGATGAGGGGTGCACCACATCAGCAGATGGGAGGAGTACGTAGAGGGTAGCGACTGGACTGAAAAGCTAGTGCGCCAAATTGAATACATAATAAGACGAGTGCAACGTGAATACATAGCACGGAAAGGAAGGGGTTAAAAACTTAATTGCCCACGGGTTAAGAAATCAAGGAGTTATGGGTTTATTTTGAGAAAGATGCGTAGCAATATTGCGAAGTAAGGGACACGTCAGTCTAGTGAGGTGACGCTCGAGGGATAGCCAATCACGAAGGGATACGTCACGTTCAGCTTGGCGCTGGTATAGCGCAATGCCGCACGGGACGCGTCCCTTGTGGGGGTGAGATATATAAGCTGAGGCTTGAAAGCAGCTGGTCTATTTCTGCGTGATCCTGACAAGTGAAGATGTAGGCCTGCGTGTGCCAAGATGGGAGGTGAGATTATATTCTTTGTTCTGTGCTAGGATCAGTCTTTGGATCTATGCAAATGTTTAATTTTTCAATCCGGGGCGTGTGGGATTTATTATCTCAAACAGGATGCCTTGAGTTTGACTTTTTGTATGACGGTAAAATGATCATTTTTCATAGGGTTCTTTTTTTGAGACGGCATAGAATGGGGAATTAGAATATTCGTGTTTTATTATTAAAGTGCAGGCTCGATGTTTAATGTAACAAAGCGCTTGTGATTTGTTCTAGTAAAAAGGGGAGAAAGTCAATTAATCATGTCGGGAATAGCCACATTGTCAGTTGAAGCTTCATGTCAATTCTCGGAGGGGATATAACGTTTATGTCTCGGGGAATAGATGACTCAACCCCGCTTATTATTTGCACAGGCGGGTTGGGAAGCTGGCCTACGCGTCAGCTGAGACCGAGGGCAGTAGCTGCAGCCGGGCAGTATCAGAGTCGTGAAGTGGTCAGCAGCCTGGTGCTCGCTGCTGACAGGAGTGCCCGGGGTACAGTGCTTACATGTCTCAACCGGTCAACGATCGAGGAGTATTCAGCTGCAGTAAGGCAAAAGGAACCAACAGTAAAGTAATGTCAACGAAGCGTTAACAAAATGCGAGTGCTGTATTGCAGCGTGAACTCCAGAGGATGGCCGTGGTGCCAGTTTAGATACGCAGCAGCACGCTGAACAGTGCAAATCCATTTGGCGCGCAGTGTGTAATATGAATTAGGCAGCACGTGGTGTTTAATAGCCGAGGGGTCTAACCCATGTTTGACGTAACCATGCATTCATGTGTGCACTAACTAGAAGATTCATTTCATGTGTCCGATTTTGTGAAGTGGGTTCTAACCTATGTTATACGTAACCATTCATTCATGTGTGCATTAACTAGAATATTCATTTCGTGTGTCTAAATTTTTAAAGTGCCATGTCACAAATCATTAGCATCTTGCCTGAGGGCTCTGGTGCGAATAAGAGTGTTGCGATAACATAATTTCCCTGTGTCAGCTCCATGTGTTCACTCAAAATAAATGTGTTTAATCTTGAGGCCCATTATTCTCCATGACTAATTATGTGGGTAGCTGGCGAGCAGAAAGGTGTACATTTTATTTATTTTGCGTAGGTTGCAAGTCCTCCTACGTTATGTAGCATACCGCTACATAAGAGTAAAAATTAGAAATTCGCTATTCATACTTAAATAAATAAATTAGTAGCATTAAAAATATTACTCTAATTTATTATTAATTATTTTCTACTTCTAATTCGTAATCATTAAAATTTTTGTGTAAATACATGAGAGATCAAATAATCAATCGACATTTCGAGTTCTTAAGCAGCCCGTCTGGCAACATACAAGCGCGTCGCCTAGTCCATTCACTTTTGCTTGTGGCTCGGTTGCGCGAACATCTCGACCTCTACATCAGCGCCATACACACCACCCTCACAGTCAAATTTCCCTGGTTTTTTTTCCCTGAGTGCCAAGTTAAATGACGTTGTTAACCTGAGTCATGCTATAACTCACACAAAACTTACCTTATTATTGAGCCAGCCATTTGGCATTACCTTGGGAAAGGCCAGCAAACCTACCTGAGCCTCAAACCTTTGAACTACTCCATTCACTCAAGCTCGATTGTCTGCTAGATGTTTGGAAAGCAGACCTCATAACGTGACCACATTACGTCACTGTTTAGAACTCCTTCAAGTTTTCACCAAATACCACTCACTCACCACGCTTACTGCATCACGTGCCGGCCTTCGTCAACTCCAGCCTGGTCCTCCGGCACGGATTGCCACCTCAACAAGCTCCCCGAGATCAAGAGCCAAAGAAGCCAGTCTTTCTGGTTTCCGCTTCCAAAATAAACTCCGCCACGGAAACTAAGCTGAGTCCACAAACGTGTTTCATTATCACTCTCGTAATTTACCCAGTACGCTTCGAGAAAAGATCGAGTTTAATTGGCCGTTCCAAACCAATATTTACATACGAAATAATCAACGGTCCCGAAAAACCCGACACTGGTGCATTGGCCGGGAAATTATTTTTAAAAATAAAAGAAAGAACTAAACTCGAAGTGTTCTGGGGGTTGTGAGAGGATAATGTTGGCGTATCATTGTAGTGATTAAATTTTCCCATGTCGTAGTGGTTTGAGAGATTTCCTGTGGATTTTTGACCATGCTAATGAATTTTCTCTGAGCAGCTTAAAAATTTTTTTTATCTTTCTTTTATGCTGTTTTCCTGTCTTTGTTTGTTTTTGTGCCTCAGTAGGTAGGAAAATATTTTTCTACTATTTCCGTGCTGTGCATTTATTCCTGACCACCGTAAAAATTCTCGTCCCATTTTCTCTCTTTCCGTTTTCTTCAACGTATTGATTGATTGAGTAGGTAGAAAAATAATTTTTTTTACCTGCTTTAATTTTGTGCCTACGCAAATTGCCGCATACCGCATAATAATTTTTTTTTCTCTTCGTTTACAATTTCATATTTCCTATCTCCTGTTTCACTAAATTTGAGTGATTGAGGAGGTAAAGAAGTAACGCAAACCCCTTAGCTACTTAATCCCAAGTCATAGGCACTGATATCTTAATTGCGCTTCCCCAAAAAGAGATTGCTAGCATGCCTGACTCCGATAATGAAGATCGAGCACACACAAATCCCATTAGGCTCCCTCCTTTCATTCCAGGGGACGCTCACACCTGGTTCAACCAGGTGGAAGCGGTGTTTAGGTATAATAGGATAAATCAGGAGATAGACAAGTTCTATGCGCTTGTGAGCGCTGCGCCCACAAAACTCCTTAATGATTCTAATGATATCCTAGAAAACCCTCCAGATCATAATCCTTATGGAACCTTGAAAGGCAAAATCTTGGCAAGGCTTCAGATGTCCGATGCGGACAAATTCCGTAGTCTTGTCGATGCCTCAGCAATTCCACCTGTCTCTGTTTCTTTTCCTCCCTCTTCGCTAGTAAAAGAGCTGCGGAAACTCGCTACTGGAGTTGCCGTAGCTGAGGGATTTCTGAAGGAAGTTTTCATGACCAAGCTGTCACCTGACGTGCGACCATTTCTATCGCTAGCAGGGCCCGAGCAAACGCTAGAGAAACTAGCGGAAGCCGCAGAGGCGGTGATACGAAATATTAATTTGCCACGAGAACCACAGGTTGCTTCCTTGAATGTAGCAGCTACAAATTTTAGCCCGTCAAATACGGCGCCTAGCCAATCCTCAGCCACAATAGATAAGCTGCAGCAGGACATCGCTGAAATAAAGCAAGCTCTTCAAAATTTTCAAATAGGTCAGAGTCAAAGTGTGGCTCACATTCAGCAAGGCCCAGGGAGATTCCAAAGCCACCAAAATGCCTACAACTATCCTTATGACTATCACTCTAACTATCCTCCTCCTCCTCCTCAACGCTTTGATAGAGGTAGATCTTTTGATAGGTCAAATCAAGACCGCCGCTTCAGGTCGCGCTCTCGTGATGCTAGTAGCAACTTGTGCTGGTACCACATGACATTTGGTGACCAAGCTCGCAAATGTGCCTCTAGATACTGTCCGCGTTATACCGAAATGACTTCGGGAAACGCCAACAGCAACGCACAGTAGCGAGTACTGCGTTGCCTCATTCCCAGACTACTCGCCTCTTGACAATCCTCGATCCCGTTACCAAATATCGATTTCTTATCGACACTGGCTCTAGCGTATCAATTATCCCAGCCACGGCAAAAGTCAAAAACCAGCCATTAGTGGCTACATTACGCGCCGCAAACGGCACGCCAATACCGTGTTACGGTGAACGAGCCTTAGAGTGCAGTCTGGGATTGAGGCGAACTTTCCTGTTTACTTTCCTCATCGCGGAAGTCCAAGAGCCTATCATTGGCGCGGACTTTCTCGAAAAGTTTGGGATTGTTGTAGATGTGAAAAATAGGTGTATTAGGGACGAGGAGACACAGATCTCAATTCCCGCTGGTAGCATAACTAAAGAAAATGTCTTGCATTCCTTTTCTATTGCTTTCAAGGAGGAGTGCATGTTCGCACAAATCCTCAAAAGTTTTCCCGCATTAACAAACCCTAACTTAGTTTCTAAAAACATGCAAACCTGCACGAAACACTTCATAGAGACGCAAGGACCGCCTGTCTTCTCCCGTGCTAGGAGATTGCCGCCTGATCGATTGGCGTTAGCCAAGAAAGAATTCGCGCGCATGCAGGAGTGTGGCATCATCCGCACCTCCAAAAGCCCTTGGGCTAGCCCTCTTTTGCTAGTACCCAAGGCTAACGGTGAATTCAGACCGTGCGGGGATTTCCGCAGGTTGAACGCCGTTACTTTACCTGATCGATATCCTATCCCCTACCTTCATGATTTCAGTGCCAATTTAGAGGGAGCACAAATTTTCTCTAAGATCGACTTGCAATCCGCCTTTCATCAAATCCCTCTTGATGAGTCCGCTATCCCCAAGACCGCTGTCATCACTCCATTTGGTCTCTTTGAATTTCTAAAAATGCCATATGGTCTCCGGAACGCGCCTCAAACGTTCCAGAGACACATGGCTGAAATCTTCTCTGATCTCTCTTTCGCTTTTGTCTACTTAGACGATATCCTTGTGGCGTCCACAAACCCGGAGTTGCACAAAGACCATCTTAGGGTCGTTTTTCAAAGATTGTCCGACAATGGACTCCTCGTAAATCCTGAGAAATGTGAGTTCGGAAAGTCGTCACTGATTTACTTAGGTCACGAAATCTCTAGCCTAGGTCTAAAACCTTTGCCTTCCAAAGTAGAAGTGATCAGAAACTTTCCTCTTCCACAGACCCAGAAGGAACTAAGAAGGTTCCTAGGTTCTGTTAACTTTTACCATCGTTTCATACGCAACTGTGCCCAAACTTTAGCGCCCTTGTCCGACCTCCTCGAACCGAAACGTAACGGCAAATCTATCGAGGTAAAATGGACAGAAGATGCGCGCAAAGCTTTCGAAGAGATTAAACAAAAGTTAGCTTCCGCGACTGAACTATCCTACCCTATTGCTAATGCTGATTTCAGCCTCGTTGTTGACGCATCCAGTACCGCCGTAGGTGCTGTGTTGCAACAACAAGTAGGCACTAACATCTCTCCTCTTGCCTTCTTTTCCAAAAAGCTGTCGCCCACTGAGCGTGGTTATAGCGCGTTCGGTAGGGAACTTCTTGCTATCTACCTATCTGTGAGACACTTTCGCTATGCTCTAGAGGCAAGGGAGTTTGTGATCTACACAGATCACAAACCTTTGACCTCAGCGATCAAAATGCCTTCTGAAAGACATTCCCCTAGGGAAGCTCGACATTTGTCCTTCATAAGTCAGTTCACCACTGACATTCGTTACATTAAGGGATTAGACAATACTGTAGCTGACTGTCTCTCTAGGATTAATTCTGTCCAAACCGGTGGTGAAATCACCTTCGGCAACATTTGTAATGCTCAAAAGGAGGATCCTGAACTTCAGGACCTTCTCAAATCTTCTAACCCTTCCCTTCCAAAACTAACCTTGGTTGACGGCGTGTATCGTGATGCCGAGCGACCTTCTCGTTTGTATCTTCCTGCGACTCTCCGCAGAGTAGCTGTCCTCCACTACCATTCCCTCAGTCACCCTGGTATTAACCGTACATTGCGTTTGATTTCTGATCGTTACGTCTGGCCAGCGATGCGTAAGGAGGTCAAGCAAATTGTGCAAAATTGCCATGCGTGTCAGAGTAGTAAGGTGGTGAAACATAATCGTGCAGCGCTGCAGAGTTGCGCATTCACCGGTAAAAAGTTTGACTCTGTCCACCTAGACCTAGTGGGGCCCTTGCCTGTATCGCGCGGTTATTCTTATTTGTTGACCATCATCGATAGGTTCACGCGTTGGGTTGAGGCTGTTCCTCTTCCAGATACACAAACTGAGACTGTAGCACGCGCCTTCTTATCAAATTGGATCTCTAGATTTGGGGTTCCCTTAAGTGTCACACATGACCGGGGATCACAATTCACCTCCAAATTCTGGAGTGAACTGAGCACCGCTTTAGGATGCGCCGGCGACATTGTTGACCCAAAACCCTTGCCTGAATTTTCATCCGCTGACCGTTCCGCTTACGTAACCTCCCTTAAAGATTGCATGCGCCAGATCAAGTATGTGGCTCCACGAATGCCTCAGACTGAGGACAGACTAGATTCTGCCCTGCAAGATTGCACACATGTGTATGTCCGCAATGATGCTATTAAGCCTACACTCACGCGCCCTTATGATGGCCCATTCAAAGTACTTAAACGCAAGCAAAAATATTTCATCCTCGACAGATTCGGCTCGAGCGACCCTGTGAGCATAGACAGATTAAAAGTCGCATACACTTCTGATCATAGTGTAACTTATAATTCATCATCTTCTCCGCAGATTTCTCCTTCCACTGAGACTCGATCATATCTACCATCTCAGCTTCCTCAGTTGGCTGCCTTGTTGCCTAATCAACTTGAGTGTAATCCTTTCTATGTGCCTGTACATTTAAACCCTATCTCTAACCCTGTCGTAGATTCTAACTCTAGTCCTCTTACTGACACAGCGACAAGTCTGGGGAGACCAGACGAGCCCGCTGCAGTAACTCCTGTTCCTAGGACTCTTGCCGATCTAAACTTGCAGACCCGTTTGGTGAAACTTCCCCGCTCAGTATCATTTGCCAATTGCCGAACTCGGCAGGGTCGTGTAGTTCGCCCTCCTTCCCGCTACAGATGATTGCAGCGGATGGACCTTTCGGTCTGCGCCTTGGGGGGTAATGTAGCATACCGCTACATAAGAGTAAAAATTAGAAATTCGCTATTCATACTTAAATAAATAAATTAGTAGCATTAAAAATATTACTCTAATTTATTATTAATTATTTTCTACTTCTAATTCGTAATCATTAAAATTTTTGTGTAAATACATGAGAGATCAAATAATCAATCGACATTTCGAGTTCTTAAGCAGCCCGTCTGGCAACATACAAGCGCGTCGCCTAGTCCATTCACTTTTGCTTGTGGCTCGGTTGCGCGAACATCTCGACCTCTACATCAGCGCCATACACACCACCCTCACAGTCAAATTTCCCTGGTTTTTTTCCCTGAGTGCCAAGTTAAATGACGTTGTTAACCTGAGTCATGCTATAACTCACACAAAACTTACCTTATTATTGAGCCAGCCATTTGGCATTACCTTGGGAAAGGCCAGCAAACCTACCTGAGCCTCAAACCTTTGAACTACTCCATTCACTCAAGCTCGATTGTCTGCTAGATGTTTGGAAAGCAGACCTCATAACGTGACCACATTACGTCACTGTTTAGAACTCCTTCAAGTTTTCACCAAATACCACTCACTCACCACGCTTACTGCATCACGTGCCGGCCTTCGTCAACTCCAGCCTGGTCCTCCGGCACGGATTGCCACCTCAACAAGCTCCCCGAGATCAAGAGCCAAAGAAGCCAGTCTTTCTGGTTTCCGCTTCCAAAATAAACTCCGCCACGGAAACTAAGCTGAGTCCACAAACGTGTTTCATTATCACTCTCGTAATTTACCCAGTACGCTTCGAGAAAAGATCGAGTTTAATTGGCCGTTCCAAACCAATATTTACATACGAAATAATCAACGGTCCCGAAAAACCCGACAGTTACGTGCTTGATCAGCATTGTATCGTGACACTGGTGAGGCATTCCTGAAATTCGAATGCAAGTGTCCTGTGAATTTTACTAGGCAAATTATCACATTGGAATATTGAAGCCGCATTTTAGGCCTCTCTATTTACACGTGAAATAAAAATTAAAAGAGATTTCGTCGGATAGGCTTTGAGTGAAGCGTACGATCTTCAAAGCATATTAACCCATGGAATTCTCGCACAAATAAGAGTGTTTACTCAGAGAAAATAAACATCTCGTGTCTACCAGAATTTCTACGTCAATAACAAG
The DNA here is from genome assembly GCA_030386875.1 of Morinoia aosen. Taxonomy (NCBI): domain Eukaryota; kingdom Metazoa; phylum Arthropoda; class Malacostraca; order Amphipoda; family Talitridae; genus Morinoia; species Morinoia aosen. Next base: position 15,912,140 of record CM059575.1, on the reverse strand, counting down.
GAATACTGAGATGCTACGTCGATTTCAAGGAGTACTGAGAGCAATTTAACAGGATACCAGCGTGCACTACGCAGGATTGTGCCTCGGATTCTCCAGGATTACCTCGTGGGATTCAGGACCTTATTGCTAAGGGAAACTGTAGTGAATGAAATTTATTGACGATTCGACTCTTATTTTCCGACAGATCAATGTAACTTACTGACGTGCCGATTTGCCTGATCAACGAATCGACGTTCATGAGTAATCTGGCGATTAAAAAGTTGAGTTTGAAAAAACGTCATAAAATATATGTGAAACATTGCACTCAACATGATTTGGTGGTAATTTGAATCGTAATAATGATCCATCTTACAGAACGCAATCGTGTAGTAATGTGGTGTATAGAAATTTTATTCGAGTCTGCATATTGGGCTCGCAATACTTCCTCCTGAAATTAAGTACTCATATTCAACGCGCGTGTGAAGCTATTGAAATGCCAGAAGAGAGGCATGGAAGAAAAGCAAATTCGTCAGCTATACCAAAGGAGTCAACATCGAACCGTCAACAACAGCGTCAAGGATTTGGACAACAGAACACGCAAGCGTAAATTGAAAACTACGAGACATAAAGTTATCAATACTGTAGGATGTTTGAGAATGTAGGGGATGTAACCGTAATACTTTGTGAATGCTATTAGGGGTGAACACTCAAAAGATTTATGACGTACTTCAATTCGGTGGAATACAACACAATACATCAGGCCGTGCTAATTGTAAAGAATAGGATTATTAATTGTAACGAACCCTGTTTCTGCGAATTAATTTTAGAATGTAATAGGCTTGAGTAGAACTTACCATGTGTGTCTTATGTTGGCTTGAGACTGCAGTGATCAATATTCAATAAATAGCTGAAAGCTAATTCAAAAAGAAAAAAATTGTCAGGCCAATTTTTTTAACTATGGGACGGCGGTCTGTCGGGAATCTGTTGAGAATAATCAATTTTGCGAATTTAAAAATGAGGATTTAGGGAAAAATTTTAATTGTGTGTAATAAATGTTTGGCTTTGTTTGGCGTACTTACAAATATCTCAGAAAATCCCAGCAGTACAGGAGGGTCGCTTCAACATGAATGTTTTTATGCCTGGATGTTTTCTTTTAACTCAGCAATGTTATGAGGCCGCGATAAGGTGTGAGAGCCAAACCATGTCTGTTTACATTGTGTGTTGTTTCTGGAGGGGTCTATTTTGTGGTGTTGGCAAATCTTTCATTAGGGCAAGCCCTTGGGAAACTTGAGACGGTCGGAAAAATGCCTACCCATGGGCAAAACAAAGCCGCCTAATAGTCACATATAAATCGAGACACTCAGGCCGATAGAGACGACAAGCCAACGGTCGTTTTCAAAGGAGCTTGGACGTGGGAAGCAAGGGTACCAAGACATAGCACAGGGAAGGGGTAGGCGGGCCGCTTCGAAGTTCGAAGGGTCTGATTGGGCGAAATGAGTACAGAGGACAACCCTCAGGAAATAGGCTAGGCGGCAAAACGAACAAAAGTCAGTTCTCCAACCGACGCCGCGACGCGAAGTATAAGAGATGAAACGCGGGTGTGTTCGCTGTAACAAACGTGCTCAAAGATATAATGAAAAGTGGTTATTGGATATATTGAAAATCATACTAAGTTTCACGCCAAAATGTGATCATGGCATTCACACATGTTTTCGTTTTTTTTTACTTGCAGAAGAGAGCAAATTAAAACCCCGACCAGCGTGGGAATCATTTAATGGAACATTTAAGTGCAACGTCTTTGGGGAGGGTAAGAGCGAAGCTATTTCTTGGGAGGAGATAATTCTTCGTTATAAAATTTCTGAAATTTATTGGCATACAGTGATGTAAAGATTGAAATGTGTAAAGGGGGCTTAATGAGTGCTATCATAATTAATGGGTTATAAATTGATCTTGCAGGTGGGACGGAGTCATATGTCTGAGGATTGATCAGCTCGACTGAGGGGAAATCGACGTGTAAATATTCTGAAGCGGAATAAGCAAAATGTCATCACTAGACATTTTCTGAACAGTGAATAAGATAGGCCTTTGAACTGAAGCGAGTCGCGGACAATTTTGTGGTTGAAGTGACCATTGCTCACTGTACTGCTGGAATAACTGAGAGAGAAATAGGACAGGATAGATGAATTCTCATGTGTAACTCTTGCAAACTTAGCGGCGGCTGGCCAGCCAATATTTCATTGTAATTATGTGATGTAAGTCATTTGACGTATGCTATTTGATTTCATTAATTAATTAGCATTATTCCTAACACCATTCATTGTGGGTGCGCTTATTAATGTTTGTATTACGTATAGCTGGAAATTATAAATGTTAAGCATAGTTCATCTTGTGTATCATGCCCCACAATATTAGAAGCAATCCATCGTAATACCACGGAGGGCGCCCAGAAAATGCGCTACGTAAGTGGGTCAGCGATCACTGGTGAGTACCTTTCTTTTTTTAGTATATATACTGCAGTGTCAATTATTTTCTATGAATTTTGTGTCATATATGCATTCTTTGGAGGTGTGCCATTCCTCAACTCCGAGAGCCGGATCTTCCTGTTAATGAAATGTTAACAAGGAGATAAAGGGTACATTTCTCGTGACAGTAAATGATAAACCTATTACCATAATAAATGCATATTTCCCTCCGAATCTTGATCAGACTTTCCTGCAAAATAAACTAGAAGAGATTAACAACCTAATCATGGGTTCCTGCATTGTTCTTATGGACTCAAATGCTCATAGCTACTCATGGGGTTCAGATTTCACTGATAGAAGGGGACAAGTGATTGACACTTGGATAACAGATAATCACCTTGTGTTGCTCAATAATACCTCTCCAACTTTCTTATCCTCAACAGGAACATACACGCACATTGACTTGACAATTGTTTCAGAGGATTTGTACCCAATGCTAACATGGAAAACGCATCCAGATACTGCCACTAGTGACCATTTTCCAGTATGGATTGAAGCAAGCATAAAAGTCCCTAGAGTAGAGGTTCCCAAACGATGGTTAATGAAATCTGCAAATTGGCCAAAATTTCAAGCAGCGCTAAAATTTCCAGACTGGTCTGATAAACCAGTTGAAGATGCCTGCAGCATCATCACAAAAGCAGTAATAAATGCAACAAAGGAGGCAGTAAAAATGAGCTCCAGTGCTACCACCCAAAGGAAAAGCAACTGCTGGTGGAATGATAAGTGTAAAGTGGCCCACAAAAATTACCACAATGCATACAACAGATATAAAAACCATAGAGGAAATATTGACTGGTGGATAGCTTTTAAAAAGGCCCGGGCAGTTTTTAGAAAAATAGTGCTAGAGGAAAAAACAAATTACTGGAGAGAGTTTGTATTGAGCCTAAATGACAAAAGTCCCACAAATGTAGTATGGCAAAAGATCAGAGCAATGAAAGGAAGCAGAAATAGAAGTCAAATAATTTTTAAAGGTTCTCACAATCAAATCATCACTGGTACCAAAGAAATTGCTGACATTTTAGTTCAGCAATATGCTAAGAGTAGTAAAAATGAATCAAATGACCCAATATTTGATCATCACAGGCTAATCTGTGAAGCTTTCAACATCTCCTTTGAAAGTTCAACTCCTCAGTACTACAATCGCCCTCTCACTTTTACCGAGTTCAACAGAGCTGTAGAAAGTTCAAAGACTAAAACCCCAGGTCCAGACATGGTATTACTGGACTTCATTAAAAACATGAATAACACTCAGAAAACAAACATACTGAACTTTTATAATAAAATATGGGCATCCACAATACCAAATCAATGGAAAGAAGCTATCATATGCCCCATACTAAAACCTGGAAAAACTCCAACTGAGCCAAAGTCATTTAGACCTGTGGCTCTCACTAATGTATTGTGCAAAGTCTTTGAAAAGATTGTCAACTGGAGACTTCTTACATATCTAGAAAATAAAAAACTCATCAGTGAAACTCAAAGTGGATTCAGAGCAGGACATTCAACATTGGACGCACTCTCCCGACTAGAAAACTCGGTACGGAAACCGCTTATTACTCGAGATTTTTGCATTGCCATTTTTATAGACATTAAACAAGCATTTGATACTGTATGGCATCATGGGCTCATAAAAAAACTTGAACTACTGGGACTTGAGGGAAATCTACCTGAAATAGTTAAGTCTTTCATCAGCAATCGTAACATCAAAGTCCGGGTCAACTCTACATTATCCGAGCCATGCAAGCTAGATGCAGGAGTACCTCAGGGATCAGTTATTAGCCCTACCCTGTTTAATATTATGATTAATGACATCTTTCAAGATCTGAGCTCCAAAATACAAACATCTCTTTATGCAGATGATGGGGCACTTTGGCTTGAACACACGGATATACATCAGGCATATGATATGATGCAGGATGCGCTTGATATTATCCTTGGCTGGTCACAACGCTGGGGATTCCAAATATCAGCGGAAAAAACTAAATATATGATCTTTACCAGAAAATGTGTCAAACCCCCTTACCCTTTGAGATATATGAACACAAACATTGAAAAAGTAAACAAACTTAAATTTCTGGGAGTCACAATGGATGTGCAACTGAGGTGGGGTCCACACATTAAAGAAGCAGCAAACAAATGTCAAAAAGATATCAGACTTCTTTGCATGCTCTCAAACACCAAATGGTCTGCAATGCATGAGCTTTTAAAGAAAATATATACCTCGCTTATTTTGCCAAAGCTAGAGTATGCCAGCTTTTTATTAGACACAGCTTGTGCAACTCATCTTAAGCGGCTCGATAGGGTACAGTACGCAGCGGCCAGGTTGATGCTGGGGGCTTTGAGATGTACCAGAGTAAACAATCTGGAAGTAGAAGCAACCCTAATACCTCTCAAGTATTCACAAAAAAGCCAACTGTGCCAATATGCCGTAAGAATACTAAGCATTCCAGAACACCCAGTGAGAACTCTAATACAAGATTATTATCATTTTTTTGTTTTAGAAAATAGTCCTGACCCACTTCCTGTTTCTGGACGGATATACCATCTACTAAAAAACTTAACATTGAAACAAAGAACATACCATGCATAGCAACGAAAGACAAATATGACATGTTTGAGGTACGTTGCCAGCACAGCCTTAAACTGCAACAAAAGAACACGCTGTCTCATAGCCACTGGACACTTTTGTTTCGACTCCTGCAGGAGTCCCATGCCAACAGAAGAGAAATTTATACAGATGGCTCAATTCAAGATAATAAAGTTGGAATTGGTATATTTTCTGAAAATGACAGCATCATGGCAAGGTTATTGAATGGTACTTCAATCTTCACAGCAGAATTAACTGCAATTTTTTATGCTATCAAGTTCATAGAAAACAAACAAGGAAACTTTATTCTGTTTACAGACTCCTGCAGTTCTATCCAGGCCTTGAACCAGCTATTGCCCTCCAAACACTCCCTAATATATGAAATTAAGAAGCTCTTGCATAAATTACCTCCTAACAAACTAATAATAGAATGGGTACCAAGTCATGTAGGTATACCAGGAAATGAAAAAGCAGACAAGCTGGCTAAAGCAGCGTGTAAACTTGAGATGATCAGCTCCAATTTCTTAGCCCACCCAGACCTTAAACCTATCATCAAAAACATTTCAATTACAAATGGCAACAGGAGTGGGACATAAACTCAACAGATTACCATGTTATAAAACCCAATATAATACCAACAGTAAGTACTACATTACCCAGAAGACAACAAATAATCCTTACAAGACTTCGGTTACTCACCACTCAGTTGACGCATAAGCATCTATTCTTGAAACTTCCACATCCCCAGTGCCAATGGTGTAGATGTCAGACCAGCATAAGCCATGTCCTAATAGATTGTCCTATGTATGATGACCAAAGAATGTTGCTTAAAAAATGGGCTAATAAAAATGACGTACCTTTCAACTTGAAAACACTCCTTAGTGACAAGTTTGATTCAAAGCTGCTGCTCAACTTCCTCAATGATAGCCAGCTTGCCAATGAAATTTGAAATGCCCCACATCCTAGAAGCTCAAATATCAGGCAATAATACCTTTAATTGGTGAGGAGTCTGAAGACCAACTAAGCAACAAGGATTGTACGAGAACACTGCAGGTGCCCTCTGATTGTAATGGGTGACATGAATGGCCATGTTGGTATACTTGGTGAGCCGGTGAATGCAAATGGACAAAAATTGATAGATTTTTGTGATGAGAATGAACTTGAAAACCTGAATGTCACAATAGCAAATGGCTTGCATACATGGCAAAGCAGGGAATGGGAAACTGCAATTGACTATATGATTGTGAATAGTAGAGCAAGAGAGTGTGTCAATGAAATGTTTGTAGATGAAGATGATTTTGATATTGATAGTGACCATAAAATGCTTGTGCTTGAATATAACTGGGGTAGAAAGGAGTCAATGCAGAAGGCCAGTAGTTAGTGTGAAAGAAAGTTTGCAGATAAAAAAGGCAAACTGGGAAGAATTTAAGAATGAATTGAGTGGATATAACTGGAACAGGTATGGAAATGTAAATGACCTAAATGGTGACATTGCAAGAACCTTGTATGATGTGGCAGAGCAAAAGATTGGTAGAATAAAATGTAGGAAAGGGACAGGGAATGCCAGGTGGTTTAGAAGTGAGATAAAGGAAGAACAAATGAGAAGAAAGACTTTAAATAAGAAACAACGGAGTATGAGGAAAATGTATGAAAGAAACAGAATTACTGAGGATGAAGGCAGTTATCGATTTTGAAAATTTCGATGCCTAAGCATAGTTAATTAGATCGAAATAAATAAGTTTTCTTCTATGCTCTTGCCATCTCAAATGAGTATTTTATTAGTTATTGCGGTAAATGACTCACCGCAACTCCACTGTTTGAAGCGGCAAGTAATTCAAGGAGCGCGTCGGACAGCGACACTGCAATGCGCACTCGCTTCCAGCGCGATCGTCATCAAAGACGAAACCAAACCTACCGCTATACCTCGTTAAATACTCATTTAACGAAAAAAGTGTATAGAAGAAAAGTAGTTCATTTCGATGTTATTACGATGATTCAAGCAACAAAAATTCGAAAATAGATGAGTAGCTGTTTATTCGAGCGCATTCGTCATCGAAGACGAAACTAAACTTACCGCTATAAATCGTAAAATACTCATTTGAGACGGAAAGTGCACAGAAAAAAACTTGTTTATTTTGGTTCAATTAATTAGGTTCAGGCACCAAGAAGTGGAAAATCACTAACTGACATATCCTTCAGATTTACCAGGATGAATGGCTGAGTGCATGAAATGAGTACAAGGACCATCAAAAGAAAGTAAGAAGAATGATTAATGAGGCTAGAGTTAAAGAGGAGAGACATCAAGTTGAAAATCTAAGAAAGAAAGGTCCGGATGGAATAAAAGATTGGTATAAGTTTATACAAGGTAATGATAGAAGTAGTGAAGTTCAAGTTGATGAATTAGTAGTTAATGGTTGCAGTGTGCAAGATAGGATGCAAATGGTGAAAGCTTTTGAAGAATATTGGGAGGACATTGGTGGAATGGACGAGCAGGTTACAGATGATGCACCCATAAATTTTCTGATTGATGATCGTGAACTGCAAATGGAAGACAAAATCACTTATGAAGAGTTTGTAAGTTTTTTGAAGAAAGTGAAAAATGGAACGGCATGTGGCCCTGATAAGATCCCATATGAGTTCTATAAATGTGGAGGAGAGAGTGTAGTCAGTATGTTGAAATGTTTATTTGATGAGATATGGAAGAGTGAAAGAGTACCGGATGACTGGAACAAGTGTAATGTAGTTCTGTTGCCTAAAAGTGGACAGAAGAGTATGTAAGAACCTAAAAATTACAGACCAATTGCACTGGATGACACTGTATGTAAGATATTTTGTGGTATTTTGAATGAGAGAATGAAAAATTTAGTTGAGGGATTAGGAGTCCTAGGTGAAGAACAGAATGGTTTAGGCAAGATAGACGTGGGGAAGATAATCTGTTTGTAGTGAGTGAAATAATTGAGCAAATGAGGAAGGATGACAAGAAGGTGTATTTAGCATTCCTGGATATTGAAAACGCGTATGACAGAGTGGATCGGGTTAGGCTCTTTGAAGTTTGGAGAAAAGTTGGTTTTAGCAGAAAAATAGTAAAAATTGTACAAAGTCTGTATGAGAACACAAGCGCTATATACAGATTAGGAAGTTTGGAAATGGGGCAAGTGAGGAGTGTTAGAAGAGTGAGACAGGGCTGTACTCCGTCTCCCCTGTTGTTTGGATTGTACACAGAAGAATTAGCAGTTCGACTGAGAAGAAGTGGCTTAGGACTGAAAGTTGGTAATGAGAGACTGAGCTGTTTGTTGTATGCTGATGATGTGGTTGTGGTTAGTGAATGTGGACATGAACTGCAAAGGATGCTTGACATTGTGAACGGATATAGTACAGATTTCAAGATGAACTTCGGTGCCGACAGAAGCAAGGTTATGGTTATAAATAGTGATGAGACTGATAGAGACAGACTGTGGAATATTGGAGAAATCAGAATAGGTAGAATAAAAGGATACAAATATCTAGGTTGTATGATAAGTGAAGATGGATGCACTAGAACTAAGGTTGAGAAAGTGACAAAAGCTATGCAGTGGAGTGGACGATTGAGTAGCGTGGCCAGATACAGAGCAAACAAGTATGAATGTGTGAGAGGAATGTGGAAGTATGTTGCTGTACCTAGTGTCATGTATGGTATGAGTGCTCTTGCCTGGAATGGAAGTGATCTTGAAAAGCTGGATGTAATACAAAATGAGGTAGGACGGTTAGCATTGGGTGCTCCGAAATGGACAGCTACAGAAGCCATTAAAGGTGACCTTGGGTGGAGCCTATTTTCAGAAAGAAAGATGAAAGCAGTGCTGAATTATAAGGTGAGAATTGAAAGAATGCAGAATAGCAGATGGGTAAAGCAAATTTTTGAATGGAATTTGAGTGTAAGCTATTGGGAGAAAGTGTGTTGGGGGCATGCAAGGAAGCTTAGTATGCAAAAGATTATTCATGTTAGAATTGGGAGACCTGTGGATGACTGAAGTTTAATAAACCCTGGAGGTGTAGGGCCTGAGTGGGACTGCAAGAGGTGGAAGAAAGAGATTGAGAGGCAAACAAAAGAGTATTGATTGAATAAGTGCAGGCTTAGCATGATGCGGAAGCCTACACTTGACTGGCATTTGAAAAAAGAAGCACCCAAGTTTGAGATGTTCTATGATGGTAGTTTTGGAAGTCAACTCTTGTTTGCTGTGAGATGTAAGTCATTGAGTGTGAACAGACGTACATGGAGGTGGAATGAGAATAATAACAGATTATGTCGGCAGTGTATTAGAGGAGTGGAGGAAACAATTGAGCATTTTGTGCTGGAATGTAGTAAGTATGAGCAAGAGAGAGAAAGTTTTATGAATGTAGTGCTTGAGCAGTATGGAGAGAATGAGTGGTATGCCAGATGTGCTGAAGATGATTGCGGTATGAGCTGTCTTGCTGGATTGGATCAGGAGTGTAATTTGAGTATCATTGAAGCTATGAAAATGTTTATTGTGCATGCCTGGAGTAAGAGACAGTGACTGGAATGAGCCAGTCAGGTAGAATGGTCAGTAATGACCCAATATGCCTGGGGATGGTGTTTTGACACACTGGCTATCCCAGTGATGCCATCCAATGGCAGCTTGTGACAAGGATTGGTAGATCCTGAGTAGTTTAGTGGACAAGTCTGGTACCAGGCGCTGAACTCTTTGTGTGAAAATTGTGGAGGGAATTGTAGGCCGTTACAAAGGCCCCGACGCTGTCGGCCCTCAATTTCAAGTTCAAGGATGTTAGAGCAAACTAGTAATGGCTGAAAACTATTACTGGCTTAAACCACCATGCTTGAAACTGGCAAGTAACTGTATTACGGAATTTTTTTTTATAACTGAATACTGTGGCAGTTGTTGAGGGCAATTTCCTTATCTGCTGGGGCCTTTGGCCCATAACTTGGGCTGCCTGGCAAGTTCTGAGCATCTATAGATTTATCAACTTTAAACGTTACAAAATGCACTCTTTGTGGTGAAGCAACTGTAATTTGAATTCCATTCTTTCTCTCAGAAAACCTTTTGGAAGAGTCTCAAATGGAAAAAATATCAAAAACTTTGCAGAAGGTACTGTGTAGACTGAAAGCTGCAATTGAGCTTGAAGGTGAGGCTGACAGTGTTGCGGCCTTATCAACAACCTACAACTCAATCTGCAATACTCGAAATATTCACACAAAGCTGTTCAGCACCTGTGTACCAGACTTGTCCAGCAAACTACTGAGAATCCACTGATCCTTGTCACAAGCTGCCATTGGTCGGCATCACTGGGACAACCAGTACGTCTAGTCTCCAGACACCATTCATAGGCATGGTGGGCCATTACAGCCATTCTACATGACTGGCTCATTTCATTGACTGTCTCTTACTCCAGCCACGTAGAAAAAAATTTTCCTAGCTGCAATGAAACTTAGTTTATACTTTTGATCCGAGACAGCTAATACCAGTCATTTTCAGCACATCTGGTATACCACTCATTTTCTCCATACTGCTCAAACATCATACTTATGAAACTCTTGTTCATACCTTACACACTCTGGCTCAAAATATTAAGTTGTTTCTTCCACTCACCGGTAAATCTGAAGGATATGACAGTAATCAATTTCCCATTGTTCGGTGCCTAAACCTAATTAATTAAATCGAAATAAACAAGTTTTCTTCTATGCACCTTCCGTCTGAAATGATAATATTACGAGTTATAGCGGTAGCTTTAGTTTCATCTTTGATGACGAATGTGTTCTTATAAACAGCTACTCATCGATTTTTGAATTTCTGTTCCTTGAATTGTGGTAATAACATTAAAATAAATAACTTTTACTCTATACACTTTTATTGTCAAATGAGTATATACAGAGGTAGGTTTAGTTTCGTCTTTGATGACGAGCGTGTCAAAAGAGAGACTCTGCCATTTTGCACGATCGATAAATTTCTTTCCGCTTCAAACACTGGAGATGCGGTAAGTCATTTACTGCTATAACTAATGAAATACTCATTTCAGATGGAAAGTGCATGGAAGAAAACTTGTTTATTTTGATTAAATTAATTATATTTATGCGTTGAAATTTACAAAATTAATTCCTGTCACATCCTTCAGGTTTACCTCTCCGAACGAATTGCCAACATAATCGATTATTTTCATTCCATCTCCATGTACATCCATTCATACTCAATGCCTTACACCTCTCAGCAAACAAAAGTTGGCTTTCAAAACTACTGTCATAGAATATCTTACTTAAGTACTTCCTTTTGGATATACCAGATTAATGTAGGCTTTTTGTCATGCTAAGTATTTAATTATTCAATTCAATTCTCTTTTCTTTGCCTCTCAATCTCTTTTTTCTCACTTCTTGCAGTCCCACTCTTGTCCTTTACTTACAACATTCATCAAAAGCCAGTCATCCACAGGTCTCCCAATTCTAACACAAATAATCTTTTGCATACTTAGTTTTGTTGCATGCCCTCAACATATTTTCTCCCAATAGCTTACACTCAGATTCTATTAAAAAATTTGCCGTGCCCACCTACTGTTCTGCATTCTCTCAGTTCTTACCTTATAGTTCAACACAGCTTTCATCATTTGTTCTGATATAAAGGCTCCATTCTACGTCACGTCTAATAGCTTTTGTAGCTGTTCATTTTGGAGCATCCAACACTAGACGTCCTACCTTATTTTGTATCACATCCAGCCTCTCAAGGTTACTTACATTCCAAACTAGAGCACTCATATCATACATGACATTAAGTACAGCTACATACTTTCACATTCTTTCTTGTTTGCCCTGTATCTGGCCACACTACTTTACCATCTACTGCGTTGCTTTTGCCACTTTTTCATATATAGTTTGAGTGCATCCATCTTCACTTATCATAGAACCTAGGTATTTGTATCCTTTAGTTCTACCTGTTCTGATTTTTACAAAATTCCACAGTCCATCTCTATCAGTCTTGTCACTATTTATTACCATAACCTTGCTTCTATCAGCACCAAAGTTCATCTTGAAATCTGTTCTATATCTATTCACAATATCAAGCATTTTTTGTAGCTCATGCCCAGATTCACTTACTACAACCATATCATCAGCATACAACAAACAACTCAATTTCTCCTTACCAACTTTCAGTCTTAAGCCACTCATTCTCAGTCAAACTGCTAATTCTTCTGTGTATAATTCAAACAGTATAGACAGAGTACAACCCTATCTCACTCCTCAATTGCCCAGTCTCCAAATTTTCTAACCTGTAGACAGCACTTGTGTTCTCATACAGACTTTGCACAATGTTTACTATCCTTCTACTAAATTCAACTTTTCTCAAGATTTCAAACAGCCTAAACCAATCTATGGAAAAAATTCTAAAGCAGCTGGAGGCTCTACAGAAAAAGAGCGAGAGAAACTTTGCTCACACACAATCTGTCAGAGAAAACATAGAGGCATTGCCACTACCAAAAAGAAAATTAAGGTTAGGAGTTCAACCCTAGTAACTGTGTGACAACCGGTTCAAGCTGAGCCAGAGGATCCTTACCCTCTAAAAAATTGCAGGAAAATTGGAGTCAAACAGCAGGTTCTAATGCCTTCAAAAAAACTCTTGACAAAGGTCCAGATGCTACCCTTGCAGTCAACAGCAATTAAAAAGAAATACTCATGACATATCAAACACTTCAATTGAGGAATTGTCCCTATCAATGGTATCAAACCCTTCATGAGTTCTATCTAATGAAAATTCCTTCAATGCAATTTAAACAAAATTCCTAATAATCAAGAAGATCTATAGCAAATAAAAAAAAGTCTGAAGTAGAAAAGAAATTAACTAAAATATATTTCTGAATCTGCCAAAAATGCTGATAAGATACCACAATCTACAAGGTATATTATAATCTCTTCAACTGATGAGCATGTCAAACTTACAAAACTTAACTCTTTCAAGATCCAGGAGTTATTAAACAAGGTTTATGGATCTGTAGAGAAAGTAGACTACGAAAGAACAGAAAGCAAATTATCAAAATGAGAACTCTGGAACAATTCAAAGCTCTGCTGAACATTCCAAATTTTGGTAATGTACCTGTTAAAACCCAGATTGCCTGGAGAGCTTCCACATCATGTGGTAAAATTTATGTTCCTGAATTTCTCTATGATTTGCTGGATGACTTGCTTGAATGACTTGCACCTTAGGGAGTTGTTGGAATAAGAAAAATGTATATGGACCCTAGATGAGCACACTCGCCAATCTTTGTTTTGAAATTTCTAGGATCAACTTGTCCAATAGAGATCCAGTCAGGGTGCTGTAACTTTAAGGGAATCAAACGTTTTTTTTATATGAAACTTCAAAAATTAATAAAAAAAATACTTCAAGAGCGCCAGGAGCAAAATATGCTTGGATCACAACATGTTTGGAACTTTTGAATGGACGTTCAAAGCCCTAAAAAACTTTTCAATTTGAAATAATTAAAAAACTAGACCACTTTTTCCATGTAAAATGTTTTTTCAGCTGTGCGGCTCAATTTTTCCTAGAGTTTTTCACTTATGAAGATCTTTTTTGCGTTGTGGAGAGCAAAGTGAGTACTATAATAGCTAGCTTATTTTGGTTTGATAAGTTAATGAGAAATTTTTTCAATGTCTATAGAAATAGAATTAGTATTATGTTTTTAATTTTCAACTAGGTATAAATTTTTCTTTTGAAGTAAAACCAAACACACGGACCTAGCTTCGGTAGATATTTGCATTGTGAATCTAACAAAAAAACATTTGTCTCCATATACAATATTGGCTGGGAAATTAAAATTAAAAAAAAATGTTCGAGTGGGGGGAGGGGGTAAATTGAAAAGTAATTAAAAGTATGGTAAATTTAAGAAAAAAAATTTGGCGATAACTGTCTATTCTAATGTTATAAACATGCTGTGAATACCCGAGAGCTCATTTCCCTCTGGAAGTATTTTTTTTATTTTTCAAAGAATTCATAGGAAAAAATGTTTGATTCCCTTAAAAGTTTGACCCATATTATTCAAGCCAATACTCTGCATAAAGTGCTCGAGATGGAGACGCACAGCTTCTGTTTGCCGCAACAAGAAAATTGGCAAAAACGTGCTCCTTGTTGGATCATGAAGAACAAAATTGTAAATCAAACAATGAAATGCATCTTTAGTTTATGAGCTACAGTGCTGATATGTGTATCATTGGATGCAGAAAGATTCAGGAATTACCATAACCTATGTGGCATTATCCAAATTCCTATTTGAAATGAGAAAAGAAAAATTCCAAAGCACACTTTTCCATAAAATTTTGCACTTGTGATGTCATAACTTTTGATGTACAATGAATTAAGAATTTCCATATAGATTATGGTAATTCCTACGTTTTTTTACATCCAATGATACCCATATCAACACTGTAGCTCAAAAACTGTAGGAGAAAGAAAATTTTGAAATCTCAAAATCCAAAACTCTAAAAAAAGACAAAAAAACAATCTCAATTTCTCTTTATTATTATTGGTGGGATCAGCTAGGACCCTTGCAATCTTTATACAGTAATAAAGCGACATAGGAGCTTGCATAGCAACATCAAGATGTGAAGAAACAACATAGGTGGGCCTGTAACATGATGAAATACCACCCCACCCTTCCCCCCCAAACTTCAAACTCCTGTAGCGGGCGAACGTACAAAGCTCATTTTTTCACAGGATGTACCTGACATCTAACACTTCCTATTGCAGCTAAAATCAAAATTTCATAAAATTCCCGTACCTGGGGTGTATGACCGTGTATTTCCCATTAAGGGGACTGTACAACTTTTGCACTTTTTTAAATTTGTGAACCAATGCTTATGTACTTTGATAGACTGGTAAACACTATGATAAAAAAAAGAGTCACCCTCAGCAATTATTGATTTGCTTCATAGAAAATGAGTTACGGCAACATAAACAAAAAATAGTGTGGTACGACAAACCTTGCTCCAATTTCAACCTATAAAAGTTTAAAAATTGCCATTTGAGAGACAAACACTTGGGCAACACAGCTTAGGTACGAATGTTTGAAACTCAATTTGGTTTTGGAGATAGTTTGAATCAATAAACAAATTTTGAAAAATTGCTAAAATATCAATTTATTTTACTTTGATGGCCTGCCATATTTTACCTAATTAGAAAGTCTCAAATTTCTACCTTGGGGCTTCTGCTCTATAAGTCTTCTTTCTAAAAAATAGCAATTCTCTACATCAAAAACTGTTGGGAGTAGAATTTAGCATGAGGCAAGTTTAAGGTTTCCACAAAAGCAAAAAAAACTCACAAATGCTGTTAGTAAAAAATTTTTCAAATATTTTTTTGTAGTTAAAAAGTTTTAAATGTTTGATTTTTCATGAAATAGAAATTTTTAGCTCAAAATAAAACTTTTTTTACAAATAAAACTTGAAAAAAACACTTCGCCCTCATGACCATGCTACCCTCCCATAACGAGCATTCTATTGCGTGCATGCCTGTACATATTAAGCACATGTATAGCTTCAATTTGAAGCAAAAAATAATGTATGCTGAAAATTTTTTTTGCCCATATAAAGGTGTACAGTGTCCGTCAGGAGATCGCCCCAGGCCCCTGCCGCTCAGGTGGCCATTTTTCATGTTTTTGTTGGAAAAGGAAAGACTATTTGGTCCTAAAATTTTATGGCACTACGGACAATAGAAAGGGGTAAGGGGACCAAAATCTTTAATTTTGGGCCCATTTCAACCCCATATAAAAAGAGAACAAATGGGAAATGGAAAAAACCATGTGAGTTTGTTATAAATGTTTCAAGGACTCTAAAACTGTCTTTGTTTTTGTTATAGCATCAAAACTCGATGACAAGTCCCATTTTGAAATATCAATATCAGTGAAATATCAATACCTAAACACAAATTCTCAAATTTTTTCAATAAATAAGGCCTAAATCAAAAAAATTGATAGATTTAATTGTGTTTCTTTTCAAAGGTTACATATCATAGTCAAATTTCATAAGAATCAGACTGAAAATGAAAAATTTCATATTTTTGGAAAAAAAATTCTTTTTCAAGTTTGGTTTGGAAATCACAATTCATACTGTGAATATGAAGCTATGTATGGAAATTATTGAAATAAAAATAAAACTGCATTCAATTACATAAATTTTTCATTATATTACACTTCAACAAAAAATTTTGTTTTTTTGCTTATACCCAACACTTCTAACTTTCAACATTCAAAATAGGACTAGTCCTCGAGTTATGATGCTATAATAAAACCAAAGACAGTTTTAGAATCCTTGGAACATTTTCAACAAACTCTCGCGGGCTTTCTTTCAAATTCAAATTTTTGCAAAAAAATATATAGCTCTAAACCCATAAAATTACTTCTGTTTATAGAAATTTTAAAAACTTTGAAAAAAATAGAAAAAATTTGAATTTGAAAAAAAGCTTGTGAGAGTTTGTTAGAAATGTTTCAAGGATTCTAAAACTGTCTTTGGTTTTGTTCTAGCATTATAACTCGATGATGAGTCCCATTTTGAAATATCCATAAAATATACCAAAAAACTAATTCTTCTTGAAAAAAACTAAGGCTTAAATCGAAAAAATGACACGAGTAAAAAAGGTTTACTTATGCAAAATACATATACTGGCCAATTTTCAAACAAATCGGACAAAAAAAGTTGAAAAAGGGGGACGATCTCCTTAAGGGGGGCCAACGGTTTTTTCCCATGAAACTTAAAAAATTAATAAAAAAATACTTCAGGAGCAAAATAAGCTTGGAGGGATTCACAATATGTTTAGAACATTTGAATGGATGTTCAGAGCCCTAAAAATTTTAAATATTCCCATACCCCCTTTCCCCCTAAAAAGGAAATTTCTAAAAAATCTAATTCCTCAGTCAATATTGTATATTGAGATGATTAGTTTTTTTTGTTTGGTTCACAATGAATTGATCTACAGAATCAAGATCCAGTTTCTTGATATTGCTTCAAAAAAAAAAAAAATTAAGAAAAGTTTGAATTATTGGAACATAATATATAAATTTTTTAGTGATTACTTTAAATGGCAACAAAAAAATTTCTAATCAACTTATCAAAATACTACTATGCAGATTTATGGTACACACTTAGATCTTTACGATGCAAAAAAATCTCCTCCATATGTATAAAACTGTTAGAGAAATTATTGAGAAACTAGAATGCTCATTTCTCATAAGTTTTTTTCTGGCTGTGAGGCTCAATTTCTCCTACAGTTTTTCATTTATGAAGGAAATCTTTTCAACATCATACAGATCAAAGTGAGTACTATAAATCTGAATGGTCTTTTTTTGATAAGTTGAATAGAATTTTCTTTATTACATTATAAAGAAAAAAAATTAAAACTTTTTTCTGTTTTAAATTCAAGCAATTTAAACATTTTTTTTGAAGCAATATTAAAAAACTGAATCTCAAATTTGTAGACCAGTTCATTGCGAATCAAACAAAAAAATTAATTGTCTCTATATGCAATATTGACTGAGAAATAAGATTTTCAAGAAATTTCTCTTTGAGGGGGGGGGGGTTTGTGTGGGGGGAGGAGGGAGGCAAGGGGGTATGAGCAAATTTTAAAGCTCTGAATGTCCATTTGAATGTTCTAAACATGTTGTGAATCCCTCTGAGCTTATTTCTCTCCTGAAGTATTTTTCATTAAGTTTTGAAATTTCATGAGAAAAAACAGTTTGGTGGCCTTAACCCTTCTCCACACAGCTGACCAGCTGACGTATCGGTAGGTTTGAAGAAAATGGGTAAACTTTACAACTTTCCGTATATTCGTTATTCAAGTTAGAAGTTTTGTTGAGGGTTCATTGTAAAGGGAAAGGGTTCCTCTTTCTTTCAATGAAAAAAAAATGCTGCTACCCTAACAAAAATCTACAGAATTTGAATTTTTATTTTGGTAAAATATAAGAAACAGAAATTGTAATATCACTGGTCATTATTGATCTATTGCACTTCCATGTTTTTTTTTTTGTGATGCATTTTCATAAATTTTTACTTGACCCGTCTCCACACGGGTTACTATTCTTGACTATTCTTATGATGAACAGTTTAAATAAAATTAAGCCCACATAGGTATCAATATCATAAAACTTTTATTACACAATTTAGTTTTTTATGCACTGATAGCTAACATACTTCTTACTGTAGTTTCTGTATAATCTGCTAATACTTGATGGGTTTACTTGTAGGTACTACTCATTGCACATGATTTTCTGGTTCTAGTTCATGTTTTAGTGATTAAATTTTTTTTATATGTGTATTGCTATTGTACTCATGAAAAAAAAAGATTCTTAATCTTCTATTTCAGGTAATTCGGAAGCAAAATTTAAAATGTTTCAAAGATTTCACATTCAACGTGACATAGGGAATATTTCTCCTGCACAATACAAGGAGAAATTGCTTCATTGGTATTACAGCCATTCAGCTCTGATGACTGGGGAGACTCTCATGAGCATCACAACTGAAAACAGAAATCTCTCTGGACCAACACATATAGTCCATCCACAGGTGAGGAACTATGTTGCTGAGCTCTGCAGCCATTTTATTTTGAGTTCTCAAGTTTGGCTCTACCATTATTACTGCTGAAAGACAAATGTTAACTAGGTGAGGGATAAATGTTTTCTTGGCTGATTCAGTATTTGGCTCTACCATTATTGCTACTGAAAGAGAAATTTCAACTAGGTGAGGGATAAATATGTTCTTGGCTGATTTAGTATTTGGCTCTACCATTATTTCTGCTGAAAGACAAATTTTAACTAGGTGAGGGATAAATATGTTCTTGGCTGATTTAGTATTTGCAGACCAACAAGTAAAATTTGGATGAAACACCTAACAAGAAATGTTGTTTGGTATTGAAAAAATGAATAATACCTGTTCTGCACTCTTACAGGATTTTTACTGAATTGTTCATGGTATCATAGTACAAAACAATAAATAGCCCATCAAAAGTTTAATTGACATCATTTTGTAATGTGAACCTTTCTTCTAACATTGCACTAATATTACTATATGAACTAAATTGTTGGTTTTCATGGATAAGATGATTTGTATATTTTTAGTATATTTATACAAAATTAACTTTTGTGCAAAGTACTTGATGTTCTTGTTGAAGCTGTTTGAACTGAGCACATTAAACATGAATAATTTTTTATTTCATCGACATTTATGGTGGCATGGAAAGTTATTTCTGGTAAGTAAGGAGTATTGTAAGACACTAATAAACACTTTTTAAATGTTGTATATTATATACTATTATGTGTAAACTCTTGAAACATATTTTTTGGAATTTTCTTGATCTGGAGTTGTTTTTGTTGCTCTATTTTATCTTGTATGGAAATAAATAGCCTAATATTTGTTAGGACAAGAAGGGCTAGTTTTTTTGTAAACACAGAATGCATCTGAAAATGATGTGTAAAATTTAAAGTTTTAAACCATTCATCTCCACAATTACTGAATTAAAATTAAGTGATGCTTCATGCTACTTTCATAGATCTCCATGATATTGTTGGACAGATGGGCTGTTTGGGTGATCATGACTGAAGCTTAACCCTTATTGGTAAGTTCTGCGTGCAATGCAGTTTTAACAAAAACGAAAGGGCAAAAACCAGGCGACATATCATTTTCAAAAAACTGTATGTCAAAAATTAGAACGTTTCGGGCCTAGACCCATCATCAGCTAAACAATCTGAAATGACAATAGTGAAAACATTAATAAACTAGATCTAGATCCATCATTGACTAAAACAATCTGAAATGACAGTATTGAAATATTGAAAACCTAAACTAGAGAAACTGTTGTTTTCTCGACAGTGGCACACATGAGAATGAAAGAAAGTGACAGGAGGATGGGTAAAGGTTCTAACTAACTATGTGGAGAGGGTGAGCGCTCTGCATGTCATTAAGCTGAGGCTTTAATTTGTGGATGTAGAGGGACTCTAAAATTCTAAGTTTAACTGAATTACTGGAATAACCTAATATGGAAAAGTCTGATGCAGAAATTGATGAATTGCATTGAAACTCTGTGTGAGACCTAATTGAGGAATGGGAAGGATGGCAAAGGTGTGCACTTGTTCTATGACTTATTCCTGCATGTTCCGACCGCCTTACACGCAATGTGCGGCTTGTTGAGCCCACATATGCAGATGCACATTGTGCACAACTGTATTTATAAACAAGGCAGGAGCGGAGACATTCAGGAAGTTTGTCTTTAAAATGAAAAAGTGACCCAATAGTGAACCTATTTACTAACAATACTTGAAAAGAAATTTGTGGAAAGAACAAAGACAGTAACATTAGTAATTCTTTTCTAAGGGTTTCAGATGATGATCCTATAAAAGGGAAGGTTATAAACATTTTTTGTTTTTCTGTGGTAGTAACAGTTGGGCTGATATGGTATATATTATTGAGAAACCGATTAATATGATATTGAATTAGACGTAAAGGGTAGCCATTGGAGGAAAAAACGTGTTAAAAATTCTAACTCATTATGCAAAAACTGGTAATTAGAACAAATTTTATACCCGCGGGACAGTAAGGTTTTTAAGCTATTGATTTTAAATTGAAAAGAGCAATGGCTAAAAAAGCTCGAACCTAATCCAGAAAAGGACGATTTACGAAAAACTGAAGTTTGGAGTGTTCGACCCTGTCTTTTCAATAAAATATCTAAAAATGCTAATGAGTTGTCTTTTTCTCTTTCCTTAGTAAAATTAATAGCTGGATGCTTAGAGTTCAGATAATTCAAAAATAGTTGGGCATGAGAAGCATGGCAAAATAGAAGAAAGCTGTCGTCAATATACCTCTGATAAAAAACCGGTCTAAACTCAGCTGGACAATTATCTAACCACGATTTTTCATGGTAGCACATAAATATGTTTGCAAAGGTTGGACCCAGAGGCATGCCCTTACCTAAACCCTCAAGCTGCTTGTAAAGTTGCCCGTCACACAAAAAAAAAAATTTAAAAACACAAAGAAGCTCGAAAGAAGCCTTGAAATATTCACCAGAATTTTCAAAATGAGAAATACGGTCAATGAAAGATAGTTTTTCAGTTTACGTAAAAAATTATTTACTTTGTCATCTACTTTTAAAGCATACCGATGAATTGCTTCCGTGATGCGTTCAAATTTAGTACAATCGGATACGATCACCTTCATTTTTTCAAGATAAAACACACCTGTCAAGTAATACAACGCCTTTTCCTTCATCGGGCTTGCACACAATAATTTCCTTATTCTGCCGCATATAACGCTCCCAGCTTTCAACTCTCTAAATTTGTTATTCCAATTTTGAAACCTTTTACTACTAGCAATTTGACTGTGGAGAGTTCATATGCTTTCATATGTTCGTATTTCTCATTTTGAAAATTCTGGTGAATATTTCAAGGCTTATTTCGACGTTGAAAATTTGTTCACAAATGTGCCAGTTAGAGAAACAATAGATATATCTCATTCACCTTTTCACTAGTAGCGTTACAACTGTGCTTGGTATGACTAGATCATTATTTTCTACATTATTAGAGCTTTGTGTTTTAAATTCTTTTTTTTTTGTTTGACGGGCAACTTTACAAGCAGCTTAGGGTTTAGGTATGGGCATGCCTCTGGGTCCAACCTTTGCAAACATATTTTTGTGCTACCATGAAAAATCGTGGTTAGATAATTGTCCAGCTGAATTAAGACCGGTTTTTTATCAGAGGTATATTGACGACAGCTTTCTTCTATTTCGCCATGCTTCTCATGCCCAACTATTTTTGAATTATCTGAACTCCAAGCATCCAGCCATTAATTTTACTATGGAAGGAGAAAAAGACAACTCATTAGCATTTTTAGATATTTTATTGAAAAGACAGGGTCGAACACTCCAAACTTCAGTTCTTCGTAAATCGTACTTTTCAGGATTAGGTTTGAGCTTTTTTAGCCATTGCTCTTTTCAATTTAAAATCAATAGCTTAAAAACCTTACTGTCCCGCGGGTATAAAATTTGTTCTAATTACCAGTTTTTGCATAATGAGTTAGAATTTTTAACACGCATTTTTTCCTCCAATCTAATTCAATATCATATTAATCGGTTTCTCAATAATATATACCATATCAGCCCAACTGTTTCTACCGCAGTAAAACAAAAAATGTTTATAACCTACCCTTTTATAGGTTCATCATCTGAAACCCTTAGAAAAGAATTACTAATGTTACTGTCTTTGTTCTTTCACCAAATTTCTTTTCAAGTATTGTTAGTAAATAGGTTCACTATTGGGTCACTTTTTCATTTTAAAGACAAACTTCCTGAATGTTTCCGCTCCTGCCTTGTTTATAAATACAGTTGTGCACAATGTGCATCTGGATATGTGAGCTCAACGAGCCGCACATTGTGTGTAAGGCGGTCAGAACATGCAGGAATAAGTCATAGAACAAGTGCACGCCTTTGCCATCCTTCCCATTCCTCAATTAGGTTTCACACAGAGTTTCAAGGCAATTCATCAATTTCTGCATCAGACTTTTCCATATTAAGTTATTCCAGTAATTCAGTTAAACGTAGAATTTTAGAGTCCCTCTACATCCACAAATTAAAGCCTCAGCTTAATGACATGCAGAGCGCTCACCCTCTCCACATAGTTAGTTAGAACTTTTACCCATCCTCCTGTCACTTTCTTTCATTCTCATGTGTGCCACTGTCGAGATAACAACCATTTCTCTAGTTTAGGTTTTCAATATTTCAATATTGTCATTTCAGATTGTTTTAGTCAATGATGGATCTAGTCTGGTAATGTTTTCACTATTGTCATTTCAGATTGTTTAGCTGAAGATGGGTCTAGGCCCAAAACGTTCTAATTTTTGACATACAGTTTTTTAAAAATGATATGTCGCCTGGTTTTTGCCCTTTCGTTTTTGTTAAGCTTAACCCTTTAACGCCCAAATGGACTGTATGGTCCTCTTTCAAAAATAGCCTCAATATAGTCTATTTCTCGTCAAATTAGTTTCCTAATGTGTTCTTTGGACTTCACTGCCAAGTGGTAGTTTCTTCCTCACCCCACAATCAGTGACTACCTGATGCTAGTGCCAGTTTGATGATGGTGGTTGTGATAACGGTAATATGAGTACAAAAATGTGGATGTTAAAGAGTTAAATGAAACCATAATTGATCCTATCTCCAACATGTGTAGCTGCAATAACACAGCCCTCTTGTACTTGCATTGTGAACTGTTGGCATGGGAAAACAGATTGGAGGGATCTTAACAATATAAAATTATAGAGTGTGCATTTATTGCTAAGCTTAGTCATTGGTTGATAATCCATTTTTAGCAGTTATAATACCAGCATCAATAACTTAAGGCAACCGTACTCCCAAAGAATCAAGAAATTGTTGAATTTCGTTTTCATTCATTAAAATGTACGTATATATGTAGCGGACATATTGGTGACGTTTTACACCCAGAAGACCACAGGAAGTGGGTCAAAAGGGGGTTGGGGGAAAATGTACGTATATATGTTATATGTACGTTTTCTTAGAATAACACATTTTCTATGGCGAAAAAAGGAAAAACATACGAGTCTAATCTTAATCCTTATTCAATTATGCATACCTATACCAAGTTTCATGAAGATCGGTCGAATAGTTTAGGATTTTTTTTGGGAGTACGGTCGTCCTCTCTCTCCTGGCTCTCCTGAACAATTGGCTCTTCTGAACAATTGAAATTTACTGCTTCTACACCTCGGGTAGTTTTCAGTTTTTGAGCTACAGTTATGATTTTAGTATCAAAAGAACCGAAATTTAATCCTCTACAAGATGACGTGGGCTTTTATTCATTTTCGGAATAGAAAATTAGCTACATTTTCTTTTGTCAGGAAAAGTGTGAAAATGGGTCAAATTTTTGTATTTTTCATTTTTTTTCAATAAGTATTTCGAAAATTCAACATAACTCCACGTCATGTTGTAGAGAATACATTTCTGCTTCTTTTGATACCAATATTATCTCTGTATCTCAAAATCTGATTACATCCATAGATTTTCCCCAGATCCCTGATTTTGACGTTTTCTTTGAATAGCACGTTTTCAATGGGGAAAATGGGAAAAACACATGAGTCCAATCTTAATCCTTGTTCAATTTTACATACCTATACCAAGTTTCATGAAGATCGGCCGAATAGTTTAGGATTTTTTTTGGGGGAGTACGGTCCCCTTAATGTAATGAGTGGAAAGTAAAAGGTGCCTAAGATTCCTTAATAATGATACACAAAAAATACACAATATTCTAAGATTGTTGAAACAATGGCATCTGGTAGAAACAGTGACAATTCAAATGTAACAATTAAATAATGGTTTAGTAGCTCAGCACTGCAAGAGAGCAATGGTTGCAATGGCTGGAGGGTAAATATACATTGGACGGCAGAGAAAGACGTACTCGATTCTTGGGATGCAAGGAAGTACCTCACAATCCCACGTCTAGAGGTATTTGCCCCAGCAACCAAAGGTGATTTGTGCAATGCTCCCTTCCAGCGAGAGAGCTCTCTAAGTAGAAGCTGCTTAATTAAGCAAGCTCTAATTCTCTTCTTTTGTAGCTGGCTGTCTCGACTGTTAATTCACTGGCTGGAGGTTTCAGGCCAATCCGTTAATCTTAATGAATAATTACTAATTTCTATTTGATTCAATTACCACCTAGTTGCTTAAAAAGTAGGAATGAACATATGAAAAAATGCTCCATCTTACTTCACCAGCAAATACATTGCAAAATATGAAACAATTCTTTCATTTATGTAAATTAAATACTTTAAGTTGGATTCAATTGTTGTATCTATGGAAATTAGCTAAAATTTCTTATCTAATCTATCTGCACATTAAATGGTGCATATTTTTACCCTGGTTGGTTAATGGTGTATATTTTTATCCATGCTGGTTAATGGTGTATGTTTTTATCTGGACTAGTTAATGGTGTATACATAGATGGAATTATAACCAGTGAGCAGCAATCAGGGTAACTGTAATGATCACATTTACTTTCATTAATCATACATTTTCTCAGTTTAACCCATTAAGGACGAGAATTATTGGGGCGAGATATTAAGATTTTTTCTATAGTAATTTGTTAGGTAGGGTTTTTTTAAAATATCAAACTAAAAAAATGTGAAAAATTGAATGGGAACCGTTATTTTTTGACGCAGGAAATCCTGCCCCTCGTCTATAAATACATGGATTTCATTGGAATCCACATTTCAATTTAAATAACTTCAAAATTAATTTATGCATGTAGAAGAAATAAAAACGAATATGATTGAACATAATGCATTTACTCGTGTAATTATTATTCTAAGTAAAGATATTCTATGAAAAATATTCATATATATAAATAAAATAACACAACAAATAACTCGTCAAATTGCATTCTTTTATCACAAGGGTAGAATGACTATAGAAATGCTCCCTTTCTGAATGATAATATTTGAAACTAAAACCAAGCAACAAAATACTAGTATTTAGACAACTTTGTGCTCCCAGTAAATAATATAATAATGCGTTCCTTATAAGAATGTATTTATAATACTTTCCAGTATAGATAGATAATACCAAAGCTTTGAATGTAAAATAACATTGGATTTACAAAATGTAGCTAATGCTTTCTTATATAGATCAGATATTTTCACTTATTTTCACTTCATTTTGTGTGGAAGGGCTCCATGGATTCGGGGTGAAGAGGGATGTCACACATCTTACACATGAAGATTGTTCTGGAGGAGCATTGACGACATCGAGCATTGGGTTTTTCCCCCCTTCATTGTCCAATGCTGAGCTTCATTGAAACGAACGCTTGATGTGGCCGGACCTTTTGGCAGCTCTTTTGGACCAGGCCTTTTCTTTTGATGTGCCATATTTTGTCATTGTGGCGATTACCTCATGACGGGTAAATTCAAGCTGTGAGATGTCTTCTTTCTCTTTGTAAAGTTGCCATGCGCAAACCGTTTGTGTATTGATGCTCCAAGCGAAAATAGGCCACCACCATTTTTTTAAAATGAATCCTAATTCCGTACGATGACACCGTTTGATCGAAGAGATCAACACCCCCCATGGATTTGTTATAAATGTTGATCGAATGAGGCATGTCCACGGTTATATGTTTCTTTTCAGCCTTGTCCCACCTGGAGGCCTTCTGAAGTGGATGATTTTTGTGCTTGTTTGAAGTGACCATCACAGGTTTGTTATCCTTCCACTTTACTACAGATACGTTTTCAGTGAAGGCTTCCTCCGTATCGCCACGCGGCTTCTTCATCATGTTGGCCTTCGTCATTAGGGCCTTTTGCTGCCTATCTTCTCTCAAAGTCCCTGTCGCCTCACCAATCTTCATTTTCAATAGCTCCTTCAGCAAAGGAATGTTTGTGAAGAGGTTATCAAAAAACTACATGCTGCCCTGGCCATAATTTCAATTGATGAAGCATCTCCAATACTACATTTGGGCCATGGCCAAAGCCTCTATCAGGAATCCTGGTATGAATGCCGCAATACGGCTCGACATGCAGTAGAGAGCCATCTGCTGAGCAGGCAGCCCACAGTTTGAAGCCATACCGTATAGGTTTTCCTCTGATGTACTGCTTGTCACCATGTTTACCATAATAGGGGATCATCACTTCATCTATACTTGAATATTCTGGGATTTTCTTCAGTTTGCAAACTTTATTCAGTTGTTCAAATAAGGGTCAGACCTTGTAAAATCTATCCTCATTGATTGCCATGTTGTTGGAAAAATGCAATATACGCATGATTTGTTCAAACGTATCCCTCCTCATTGATTGTGAAATTAGAGTGTTGTTGCAATCATCCGATGTCTTCCAGTACATACGTCTGTAGAGAAGTTTGTTGTACCCTGAGAGTAATAGGATTGCAACAAATACCCGCAGGTTGTCAGGAGTCATACATTCTGAAGAAAGAGACTTTTGCATGGCATAAACTTTACTTTGATGACAAATCTTTTCAATAAATTCTTTGGTCCAAAATTTGTTCAAACATTCTACAGGATCTCTCATCACTAAGTTTTCTGAAGTACATTTTTCAAAATCAGGTATTTCATAAGCAGATTTCCTTTGCATAACTTTTTCCATACAGGGAGAGATTTCTTTTGTGATGATTTTGTACTTTTTGAAGTACTAGGCGCATTGGGAGCTTCATTTTCTCTGACATTTTCTATTTCTGTCTCATTATCCAAGTCCGTGGTGAGTACGTTAGTGAGTAGAATTCGACGGGGTAGATGATCTGGGTTAGAAGTCACCTCGTCGTCAGAGTCGTCAGAATCACAATCCGTCATTGCGTTGGGATCCTCAAGAGGAGGGACAATGCTAATAGCGACACCTGTTTCACTGTCACTATCATTGTCATCACTCTTCAGTAAAAGATCAAAGATTTGATCATCGTTGAGCCTGTTGAGGGTAGAAAATAAATATATAAGAAATCAATCTATCTTAACTAATTATGCGTTTGATATTATTGATGTAAGAAACATTTTAAATGTATATAGGCAGAGTTCATGTATTTGATGATGAGTGGCAGGATATCCTGCCACTTCGTTTTATTTGTTTTTTAATTAAAATTTTGTGTCATAAATTTCATATATGCAATAATGAACACATTCTAACACTATTCAAGAGTAATTTGAGCTATAACAAGTTAATATTTTGTTTACTATTATCTACTTACATACCATTGTTTGCGCGCCATTGCAGTGTTGTGTACCCTCTATGTAACGACGTGCCATACACGAACAACGTTTTCGCCAGCAAGGGAGTTTCGTACTCAGTGCACCAGCGACGGTTGCAAGATTCTGCGTAGCTCAGCGAAAGCTACATCAGCAGCTCCGAGCGACGCCAGCCCGACAACGACGGGGCCATACCAAAAAAAGTCCCGAAAGTTGGTCTCACGGCCGTTACTGATGCCAACCGTCGCGGAAAGTAGCGGCGGTAACTGCATCTATAAAGGGTTGTCCCTAAGGTAAAGAGCTCTCACTACCCTACGTGTCACTATCGTCGAAGGTCCTCGTACACGCCGTTTTACTTGAGTTTTGTGATAGAATCCAGTCCGGCGTGCTGGGTATTGTTATTGTATAAATTTCAACTGTGACTTAACGCTTAAATCAACTGGTTATTCAAATAAAGTAAACGAGGCTACTTCGAATCCAACGAAACCTGCACCAGCGCTTCACACGAGTGTGCGTAAGATTACCTCTTTGTAGCTATATACGTTTGCGGGTTTTAACAAATCCCCGGCATATTGGTGATATCCGTTTATAACAGTAAATTGTGTGGCCACATATAACGTGTGTTTCAATGCCTGCTATAGTTGCGCCTTAAATTAGGATGCCGGCCATGAGATTCCACTGAGAATGAGAAAAGAGATTTATTTCATTTGAACGATTTATCCAAAAGGAGAAAATTTAATCACTTCGTTCGATCTTGAAGAAGGAGGATCGTAACAATTGGTTGGCAGCGGCGCAGGATTTAATATTGAATTTGGTATAATTTAATTTGATCTTGCCGGTTCCACGCCTCTGTGAGAGACCGCTGTTGCCACGCTACCTATGAAAAAAAAAAAAAACACTTTTTGTAACATAAATTAAATGGCCCAAGTAATTGTTTAAAATCCATTCATCTCATTTATAATTTGTAATATTTCACTAGAAATGTGTATGTCCTCATGTCACTTTATTTGCGTATTGATTTATTTCTTTACCGTGTGTATTAATTCATTTATTTCCTTACCGTGTGTGTTAATCCATTTAATCCGTTTTATTAATTTAGCCCTCTTGATTTATTTCCTTATGACGTGTATTAATCCATGCAAGACCGCCTCTGTAATAAGATTATTGTGCTCTTTATTTTGATGCCATTGTATTAATGTGTGTTGTTTTATTCATTGATTTAACCCGTTTTATTAAGTGATTTAACCCGTTTTCCTATTGATTTGATCCGTTTTGTTCTATTTTTGATATTTCGTGTCTTTGTGCATTGCTTTTGTCGGATCTATCCAATTATTTCTGTGCATTTGGAAGCTTATTGTGCGAAAGATTCAATTATGTCTGTGTATTTGGAAACATATTGTACGAAACATTGCATTTAAACTTCTAATTTGAAACTCTAAATTGCTATCAGTGTTCATTGTCAATCTATTTTGCTTCGCCAATTTTGCCCTAATTAACTGTTGAAATCATGGCTGGGGACGAAAATGAAAGTAATCAAAGTAACAACGGTGAGAATACTCACAACAACTTTGTCACTTTGAATCATGCAATTGATCTGCCTAAATTTAACGGCGAAGGCTGTGTAACTTCATTTTTAAAACACTTCCAGACTCGAGTTGACATTTACACTAATGATAAAGATTTGCAATGTCGTTATTTGAAAAATGCTCTTACCGGGAAGGCTTGGGATTCTTACGTTCTTAAATCGGACCAATTAGTCACTCTGGAAGATGTTAAAACTTGGCTTATTTCTGTGTACAAGGGGGCTGTAAATTATAGAAAAACTGTTCATAAAATCCTATTTAGTCTGCGTCAAGAGAATGATGAGAGTGTCAATGCATTTGCAACTCGCGTTCTAGCTAGCTGGAAAGACGTGTTCGGCCAAGAATGGCACTACGAGGATGCCAATGCACAAAAAATTCTAATCCCGACTATCATTAAAAATATGAACCCCAAGATCAGTGAAAAATTATCTCATGATTTCGACCCTGAGAGTGTGACAAAACTCCTAGACAAAGCGAGGTCAATTGAGGAATCTTTGATCGAAGAAAGATCTTTGTTGAGTCGCAAAAGGCGTGCCCACGAGAGTGATGTAGTGGTGGAGAAATACCAATACAATTCACCACAAAAGCGAGCGTACCAGCCTAAGAACCCATTTAAATGGCAGAGTGCTTCACACAAAAATGCTCGTCCGTTTAATAATTATCAACGCAAATTCAATGGCCACCCGAGTCAGAATGGTGACATCGCCGCAGTAAAGTCAAAAAACTTCCACGGCAACCGAAAAGCTTTTCCCCCGTGATTTTGCTAAATGTTGAACAGAAAAAATGCTCCACATTCGTTGATTCAGGCTCTTCCGTGACTCTTGTGAAATCTTGTGTAATTAACAAATTATTCAAAACTCTTCCCCGAATTAAACGATGCACTAAAGTTCTTTGTTCTGTTAATGGAGATAATCTCCACACTCGAGGCACGATTGACCTGAAATTTAAACTAGGTGATGTTGAGTATTGCCATTCTGCTATAATTGTGGAAGATTCTTACTTCCCTGGAGCTGTCTTGATAGGCCGAGATTTCCTTAAAAGATTCGGCGTTGAAATAAAATACAGTCAGCATGAGAAAGGTCACGTGAGAATTAATGATAAAATTTACCCATTTCAATCAGTTGCTGCTTCTAATTCAGTAAATTTTGTGAAACAATCTGAGGATGCATCATTCAGTGTCGCAAGAATGTCACATGATCTGACTGTTGAAGGAGGCACGTTATGTCATTCCTTTTTGAGAGTTCCCAAGCACATGAATGGGAAGACAGTCGTTCTAAAGCAGAGCGTTACATGCAAAGGAATAGCAGTGCCTCGCACGTTAGCCACAGTCCGTGATGGTACCGTGCCTGTAGTTTTTGTAAATTATAATGATAAGAGTGTTCTTGTACCTAGAAATAAAATTTGTGCTAGTTTAGATGTTGCCATTGAGGACCCAGAGTCTGGCTCAGACGAAAGCGAAAGTGATGCTCGAGCGCAGACGCAGAGCAAGGCCTACGAGACAGTGACAGCTGTGCACAGAGATGGTGGACACACGAGCGAGTCAGCTCGGTGCCACACTGACCAGGATAGGCAGATCGAGGTTAGGAATAGCAGGCTCATACGTGACGCAGAGAGACGTCGGGAGCCCGATTTCAATGGAATGATTGACAATGTCGACCTGTCCCATTTGAACTTAGATCAGAGAACGACCCTTGTAAATTTGGTTAACAAACACAGGAATGCGTTCGCGGTTGGAGACGAGATTGGTCATGCGCGAAATGCTGTACATAGATTAGACATTCAGGGTCATGAGCCAATCAATACGCCCCAATATCGAGTTCCTCACGCTACAAAACAATTAGTTGAAGAGCATGTCCAAGAGATGCTGAAACAGAAAGTTATAGAGCCAGCTTACTCCCCATGGTCGTCACCTATTTTGACAGTCAGAAAAAACGATGGAACTCATAGGATAGTTGTCGATTTTCGTCTTATCAACAAAATAGTTAAGAAAGACACTTTCCCTATTCCGCATATGACTGACACCCTCGAAAGTCTAAAGGACTCAAATTTATTCACGACCCTTGATATGAGAAGCTCCTATCATCAGATCGAATTGTCCCCAGAGAGCAGAGACATTACCGCTTTCAGAACGCCTACAGGTAGTTACAGGTACTGCCGGTCACCCCAAGGTCTTATCACATCCGCAGCCGCACTTCAAAGAGCAGTCAACATGGCTTTTTCTCCATTCATTTCAAAATTTCTGTTCTGTTACGTTGACGACATCATCATCTATTCAAAAAATTTCGAGACTCATGTCGAACATTTGGATAAGGCGTTACTTCAAACAGCTGCTTCAGGCTTCAAATTGAGTCTCAAGAAATGCCAATTTGCGGCCAGTAGCGTGACTTTCCTTGGTATCAAAGTCAGTTCAGAGGGACTAACTCCCAGACCTGACAAGGTGCGAGCTCTAGCCGATGCTTTGAGGCCTAGGAGTACTAAAGAGGTGAAGAGATTCTTAGGCTCAACCGGATTTTTCAGAAAATTCATTCAAAATTACGCACATATCGCGGCACCTCTTACTGAGCTTACAAAGAAAACGAACTCGTTTAAGTGGACTGACATCCATCAGCGAGCTTTTGATGATTTAAAAGATAAACTTGTGTCTGCGCCAATACTTAAGTTTCCCGACTTTCAGAAAGAGTTCGTGCTGCACACTGATGCCTCGGGCATTGCAATCGGAGGAGCACTGCTCCAGATGCACGACGGCATCGAGTTACCAGTAGCATATTATAGTCGTAAATTAAAAGGAAACGAACTTAAATACTCTGCAACTGAACTCGAAGCACTCGCTATTCATGATTCAATCAAACATTATGATGCGTACCTGTACTTAAATGAATTCGTCGTAGTAACAGATCACCGCCCCCTGACGTTTATTTTCGCAAACAAGACAGGTAACCATCGCATCTCCCGATGGGCTTTGCTTCTTCAGGAGTATAATTTCTCTGTTCGATACAAGCCGGGAGCACAACACCACTTGCCCGACTATTTGTCTAGGTCGGAAAGAATTGTCAATGCTGTCGTAGACACTGCTGAGTCCAATTGTAGTAATAAGAATGATCCTAAAATTAATGCTGATGTTCCTTCTAGAATTAAGCCATGTTCTGATAATGACGCGACAGGTGCTTCTGTCAACGATGTGTGCTCTCGACCCACGTCAAGCGAGCAGCCAGGTGTTGCTGCCGAGACCGCCCAGCCACTGAGTTTGGATGATGTAGCTTTGGAGCAGAGCTTGGACCCATATTGGTCTTCTGTTAGAGATGTAATAAATAATAATGATAGAGGTAACTGTAAGATTTCTAATATTGACGAATATTTCATTGATGATAACGATGTTCTATGCAGGTTGTCGAGAAAGAAACGCAGAAACGGTAGAAGTAATGTACAGATAGTCATTCCTAAGTCTTTAGTTAAGGTAGCTTTAAAGCTGAGCCATGACAATGATTTGTCCGCTCATATGGGTTTCCTGAGAACTCTTGAACGTGCCAGAGATAAATTCTTCTGGATTAATCAAATTCGTGACGTCAAAGACCACGTGAAGAAATGTCTAGCTTGCCAACGAACAAAATGGCAG
The DNA here is from genome assembly GCA_030386875.1 of Morinoia aosen. Lineage (NCBI taxonomy): Eukaryota > Metazoa > Arthropoda > Malacostraca > Amphipoda > Talitridae > Morinoia > Morinoia aosen. The sequence continues at coordinate 15,879,155 of CM059575.1, read as the reverse complement.
GGTCAATTTAAAGTTCCCTTGGGAAAATTCCCTGAAACCTCCTATCCCCTTGAAAGAGTTGCAGTTGACCTTGTTGAGCTTCCTGTTAGTTACGCAGGCAACAAATACCTTCTAACGATAGTTGATCATTTTACTAGGTATGTTGATGCTTACCCCCTTTCAGATAAGTCTGCGGATACTGTTACCAGAGCTTTTGTCCAATACGTCGGAAAATTCTCTGCCCCGAATACGATCGTCAGTGACAGAGGCAGCGAATTTACCAATAGGTTATTCCAGGACGTCTGCAAAAATCTCAAAGCGAGATCACAAACGACGACTGCTTACCACGCGATGGCGAACGGTTGCTGCGAGAGAATGAACGGTATCTTAAAGACTGCAATCTCTCACTTAGCGGCTGAGGATAAGTTCACTTGGGACGAGAGCGTCGCCTTTGCGACTCTCGCGGTGAATACTTCCTATCAAACTGCGATTAAGGACACGCCGTTCTTTCTGTTCTACGGCCGAGACGCAAACCTTCCCTTCCACGACATCTTCAAGGAGCAGCCTATAAACTACGCATGTGACAAAGAGTATTCAACTGAAGTCTCGCTCCGACTGTCCAGAGCATTTGCTGCAGTTCGGAAGAATTCGGAAGCTGCGAGGCAAGCTGCCGCAAACATTTATAATCGAACGGCCAAAGAATGTGACATTCAAGCAGGAGAGCTAATCATGCTTAGGAACGTAACTGGACACACTGAAGGCAGAGCCTTCCCTTCGCGCTTCAGAGGCCCCTTCCGTGTGATTTCTCGACGGGGAAATAACATCACCATCAAGGGCGTGTACTCGGATCGAAAGGAGCAGACCGTGCACCTGAACCGTGTGAAACGTGCTTATTTTGACGACGCCATGGCCTTCCCTTTCAATAACGGTGACGAAGAAGACGAACCACAAGAGGCAGAGACGAACGACATTCCTACAGTGCCGAGCACAAGCCAGAGAAATGAAGGAATAATTCCTAGATATTCTCTGAGGAATCGGACGAGACGCCCAAACTATGTATAATTACTTGTGTCTCGCAAGGACGTCCCAAAACTTCGATGATGATTACCCCATTTCATTTCCAAATGTACTATGTTTAATATTAAGGATGTTTCCTAACCATTTCCCTCGTGTTTAACATTTCTTTCATATTTCAATTTTAGGATAAGTGCTTCGACTTAAATTTAAATGATTTCTCCAGCGAAATGCAGATAGGATGTATTACATGATTAATGTCGATTTATAAATCAATTTATGTATTTACCTTGATGATGCTCATCAATCAGATAAAAATTTTACTCGATGTCAAATTTGTAACCCGTTCGTATGTCTTTTCAGAGCTCTTCCCCAGGAATGCGTGCTAATACGTAGGAACTTTCCTTTACAGCCCGCTAACTATCCGAGATATTGAATGTCATGTTATGTATTTCTCATTAATTTCATTTACCTTGCATTTATTTCATTATGTATTAGTTATAATATTCTCCGAATGGATTCCTTTTGAGTTAGTAATAAAATGATATACCAAATGTACATGTCGGTGGATGAAGTTAAAGCAAGTAGACGGGCTGCAAGGGGGGAAATCTTGAAGGAATCCATGGGAGATAATTACCATGTCCAGAAACTAATTCAATACGGTTGTTGCAGCTATACGTAAGGCTGTTGTGACACGGCTGCACAGCGACACCAGCACTACAGAGGCGTGCGTGAACACAACAGTGGCTGCTCCAGCATCCCAGCTGCTCTGACTCAAGGTCATGGCAGGCTCACAGCGGCTGCTGCGAGCAAGCGCTACGCTCAGGCTGGGACGTGTGCATGGCACGGGTCTGGCAGGACCGCACTGTTCGCGCAGTCTACGAGAAATCTGGCAACACCGCGCTCCATTGATATGGCATGGCTAGACAGCGCACTCACTCGGACGTAAATACTACGACCAACAGGGTCGACGCGAGTTAAAGGGCTGAGCGACTGGATGCAACGCGTGAGGGTTACTTCGACTACGAGAACGTGGCGCAATCTACTATCGGCGGAACTGCAATTTGGAGAGTGGCGTGACATCACAACGAGGGTGAGGCTCCCCCCCCATTTCGATATACGCCAAAGCATGGATTCGGCTAAGGCGGAAAAATTAAGAAGATACCGTTGAACACTAATACGTTCAAAATAACTACATGCATGCGGAAGTAATGACAAAATCGAGTTTACACTCGACATATTTATATTTTGGGCGGTATTCACCTCCAGATATCCTCGGATTGGCCTCCAAGGAATATCATCAGTCGCGGGAGAAGGTCTTCGATGATGGAGAAGGATAAGGATATCCCGATATCAACTTTTCGTCATTGCTTGTTTAAGATCTTCGTTTCAGCGTGCGTCAGAAGCACAAATCTCGTTGGCTTGTCTGAATCTTCCCTTGCAATGAAGGATGAGATTTCTCACAACTTCAAGTAGACGGATACTTCCAATTGCGACAATATCCAGGAGGATATTACTAAAAACGACCTGGGGAGGATTGTTGTGTACCCTCTATGTAACGACGTGCCATACACGAACAACGTTTTCGCCAGCAAGGGAGTTTCGTACTCAGTGCACCAGCGACGGTTGCAAGATTCTGCGTAGCTCAGCGAAAGCTACATCAGCAGCTCCGAGCGACGCCAGCCCGACAACGACGGGGCCATACCAAAAAAAGTCCCGAAAGTTGGTCTCACGGCCGTTACTGATGCCAACCGTCGCGGAAAGTAGCGGCGGTAACTGCATCTATAAAGGGTTGTCCCTAAGGTAAAGAGCTCTCACTACCCTACGTGTCACTATCGTCGAAGGTCCTCGTACACGCCGTTTTACTTGAGTTTTGTGATAGAATCCAGTCCGGCGTGCTGGGTATTGTTATTGTATAAATTTCAACTGTGACTTAACGCTTAAATCAACTGGTTATTCAAATAAAGTAAACGAGGCTACTTCGAATCCAACGAAACCTGCACCAGCGCTTCACACGAGTGTGCGTAAGATTACCTCTTTGTAGCTATATACGTTTGCGGGTTTTAACAAATCCCCGGCATATTGGTGATATCCGTTTATAACAGTAAATTGTGTGGCCACATATAACGTGTGTTTCAATGCCTGCTATAGTTGCGCCTTAAATTAGGATGCCGGCCATGAGATTCCACTGAGAATGAGAAAAGAGATTTATTTCATTTGAACGATTTATCCAAAAGGAGAAAATTTAATCACTTCGTTCGATCTTGAAGAAGGAGGATCGTAACACAGGCTGAGTTGAGAAGCACTTTTCTCCGCACTGTTCAAACTGCTACTGAAGATGGTTGCCAAGCGGTAAACTAGTGAAAATTAAAAAGTAGCTATCTGAACCTAACCAGAATACAACTGAATCTAACCTTGCCTAACTTTCTGAAGGTTGTAGTTATAAATTAAATTTTTATTCCATGGCAGGATTTCCTGCCACTCGGCATTAATGGGTTAATATAAACTTGAAATATGAAAAGAAAATTACGGGCTAGAGGAAGTGGTGAATTGCACTTTTTCATTTCCAAATGAGAATTAAAGGTCTTGTAGGAATGCATTACTTCATTAGTTTGTAAACATCTCTGTTCTAGTCTTGTATCAGTGTGTTGCCCAGTCTGTTGCCCCCATACCAACTGGACCAGTCCATTTAGCATGTGTAGTACACAGCAATTATTAGATATGTTTCGAGCTACCTGCAGCAAACTCAGATACTTTTTATTATTTTGTCAATAGAGTTGGCCTTATTGTTGTACCAACCTCATAAGTTTTGGTGGAGTCACTGCTTTATTTCAGTAGAGTTGAACACGTGAATAAAAATATGTTTTATCTTTTATCATTTTCATTTTGAGGCCACAAACAATATGCATGTCTAATGATACTGTCAGTTTTTCCCTATCTAAGTTTGAAACTTGATCAACTTGACAAGAAATGGACAAAGTAGTAGAAAATCTGTTCTTTTCATTGGGAAAACATACAAGATCAGAATATTTTGTGAATGTATGTTAAATAATGAAAATTATCACGTGAAAGAGGAAGTGGTTGTAATTTGTAAGCATCAATTTGTTGTAGTGAGCGTGAATTATTGTTGCTACTTCTAAATTTTGTTAATTTAACCAATATTTGACAAAAGACTTTACCTTTGATTTGATTCAAAATTATTCTAGTTTTGAAATTATTTTTTGTTATACACAGCCTGTGTTTAGTCAGCAGCATTAATTATTAGCTAATATAAAAAATTTTAAATTCTTCAAAAATAATATTGGCATATCTGGAGAGATAGTCAAAATAATCTTAAGTTATTTATGCTTTTGATTCAGGTTTTGCTCTGAATGTTTGGTAATGTATACCATTTGTTTCTATATAAAATGCCATTTGTTAATGTAGAAAATGTCTAACTGCTTCATTCCTTGAAATTGTATTTCAATATGCTTTGAACGTAATGGAGTATTTTTTTTTACAATTTAATAGGGAATGAGATGCAATTAATGCATATCTGGTGACTAGTGATGAACTTTCAGCTACCCTCACAAAGTGTTTTTGTTGCAGGCAAGCCAAGTTATCTCGGCAGACTTGGAGTGCGCCAAGAACCGCTATCTGGTGTCTGGTCGTTTGGACGGCAGTATCGCTGTGCATGACCTCCACTCATCCACCCTGCAGACCATCGGGCCTGTCACCCGGAAAGTCTTCCCCAGTGTCCTCAGCATCAGAGAGCCAGCACCAGGAGCACACACATATCAAGTTCGTTTGTTGTTGGTCTTTAGAATATTAAAATCTTATTATTTCAAACCTTTTTATAATTCCTTTGAACATTGAATTTTCAACAGTTATTGCAGTATGCTGTTATTTCAAGATAGTATTGAGTTATGAAAAAAACCTCCTGTGGTTTGGATTTAATATTGATAACTGCTAGTAGCTCTGGTTAAAAAAGCAAGTACAGATAAATAAAGTCAACCACATAATGCTAAACCTTATTTTCAGACTTATATCCATAATGTTTACCTGTTTATTTTTGTTTGGTTGAAAGTAATTTTGGGCTCAAACTGAATGTGCATTACATGTTGAGGGATTCTGTGTTAATAAAGCTCATACTTGAGGAACCTTAAGGGTTCTTTGCTCCTGATTTGGAGTATACCTTTGGTCTCGTTGGTCAACCTCTGATCTGGTAGTCCTTTATGTCCTTGGTTGCCTATCACCAATTGTACTATGTCGATTGTGATAATTTCTGTTCTGGCCAAAAATGCGAGTTTTATTATTTCCCTTGTCATTTTTCTAATGGCGAGAGTTTTTTCAATGACGTTATATTGATGTACGTATTGTTCCAGTCTTTTTTTTGCATTTACTCAAAGCTTTCTTCATGAACAAAAGTACACATCTTTCAACGTTTTTAATTTAACAGAGCTTAAACCACGCTTCTATCCTTCTGTTATTCTTTTCCTTGTTCTCTTTTTTCAGTCTCTACCCTTATTACTTCAATGGGCTGGGGACTATGCTGTCTGAGAGAAGGGGCCCTGAAGGCATTGAGCGACGCTAGTTATGACTTGTGCTCATTAGAGGTAGCTTGAATTCCTGAGCTTCACTGATAAAGTATGCAAATAGTGTCTGTTGTAAACTGGATGTAAGTGGGATAATGCGTATAAGTTCCTTTTCTATAAAGAAAAAACACCGTCAAGGTTTTAGGTTTGAAGCCACAATAATTTGTCTATGAAAGGAGAGCGTCTCGGCACTTGTCTAATCAATTTTTCAAGTAACCCCAGATGACGTGAAAGACGTATTTCTTTCATTCACGCATTATGAGTAGAGATGTGGTGTATTACTGCAAGCAGATGTATTATGGTCGGATATTTGATACTTCATTTGAGCTTGTCTAAATTGGGTGGAAGGGTCAGTTCTGCTCGTAGTGATGGGTGCGATATGTTTATACTCACTTGTTGTTTGTGTCTTTCTGCCAAACACTTTCGTGCCACCACAGACTTCTTCACCTGGTGCTGCTTTGCTCCATTGTGTTATGTGTGCCTATGGTGACTCATTTAATGATCCTGAATTTTAACTAATTAAAACCAATGTCGGAAAGAGTCTAATTTTATGGTTAACTCAAATCTGGAAATGAATTGACCAATGCCTTGTTAGAAGCAATCCGCTTCAGTTTGATAAAACTATGGTATCATTGAGAATTATTGCTCCTGGAGGGAAAATTTCAAGTCCCAAGTTAAAGGTTAGGTATGCTTTCTTTTTGGTAAAATGAAATATTTTTTGTTTATTTATGGACCACTTTTTTCGTTTTACTGCTCTCCTGTTTTTCAGCGTATGCTTCTTTCTGCTCTCACTTTTACTTTTTTTCATGGTCTTCTCTCCCAACTTACTATTTATTTCTATGGAGAATCTTATTTTGCCGGAACACACATTGTGCGTAGATTTGCCCTTTCCTAAACTCCACTGTAAGTTGTGCCTTCCTGCTTCCTCTCATTAGAACACTTTTGTAGTAGTTGGAGAAGCTCAAGCTTATCAAATTTAATATATGATGCAATTTGATGTAATGTTTTGAAATAAGGAAGAAATGCACAACTCTGTATTGGAAAAACGAAATTTTCCAGTCAAAAAATATGAATCATAACACTTAGAAGTGCATTGATACCATTGAAAATAACCCGCTTAGGAGATTACCGGTACGCTAAGCGCCACATTCATTGTCCACTCTCAGCAAACCAAAGTCCCCGAGTATTGCTCTTGGTGGCAACTTGTTAGAATAAATTGAGTGAACGGAATCGTATACACAGCAACAAAATAATTAATGAACCTCTCACAAGTGAATAAATGCATATAATTTTTAGAAGAATTAGTTCCACCGAATCTCTCTTCAGTTAGTGGGGAGAGGCCGGGAACTCGACCTTCCCATATGATGTAAAGCTAGCCAGTTTTGCGGCGAGAGAGCTCCACCTCTTGCTCTGGTCACCGACGCTTGTTGTGAACGGCGCTCGCGCATTGATGGTCACCGACGCTTGTTGTGAATGGCGCTCGCGCACTGATGGTCACCGACGCTTGTTGTGAACGGCGCTCGCGCACTGATGGTCACCGACGCTTGTTGTGAACGGCGCTCGCGCACTGATGGTCACCGACGCTTGTTGTGAACGGCGCTCGCGCACTGATGGTTACCGACGCTTGTTGTGAACGGCGCTCGCGCACTGATGGTCACCGACGCTTGTTGTGAACGGCGCTCGCGCACTGATGGTCACCGACGCTTGTTGTGAACGGCGCTCGCGCACTGATGGTCACCGACGCTTGTTGTGAACGGCGCTCGCGCACTGAACGAAATCGTGGCATAGCAATGATTAATGTCAGGGTTCTCATTACCATTACCGAGGGTTCATTAACAAAGGTAATAATTGCGTTCTGGATAATATTTGTAAATGAAGAAAAATGAAGAATGAAAAGTTTTGGGCTTTTAAGCACAACTATTAAAGCTTTTAAGCATAACTGGAGGTAAAAATCTACTTGAATTTCTATGGAATTTCTACCTCAGATTTTGGGATGGGATTTTAAACCTTGGTCAATCCTATTTTTTGGGTTTTAGGGCTCAACACTAGCCTAAATCTTTTTCCAATAAACTTTGTTAACCGATTTAAGTAGTTTTCAATTTTTAATTTGGAAATAAATTAATGTTGGAGGCTACAGGTTTGATGTACATCCGTTTTGGACATATTTTTGGTTGTTTGTTTCCTGCATTCTTTTTTTGCATAGTGTGGAGTCTGGTTGCCTTTGTGTTACTTTGGTAAGGCATTTAAGTGGAGCTTCCACTTACGTTTTCCATTTCGACTAAGAACAACCTCTGTAACTGATCTTGCTTTGCAAATTGGGCTACTTGCTCAACAGTGTCCAACTTGTGGCTTGAACAGTAATTCCTATCATTCCTTCGCAGAGGTTAAATTTTGAACCCTATCCGGCTTATACCCTTCAGGGTTTCTCGTGTTTTGTGGCTCGTTTGTATGAGCAGAAATGTTCTTCATTGCTGCCTCCCAACTAATATCCCAGTCTCAAGGTTTGTAGACTATTGTTTCCAGCCAGCCAGCCAGGTGATGGCATATTTCTGCAAGAGCGCTTCCCAGAGCTGTTTCTCTTGAAGTTCCCCCCCAAAACACAAGTTGCTCTTTTGGTTGTTTCAAACAAAGAGATGTTCATAGACTGGTTTATTTTAAATTTCCTAGTGAAAGATTCAATGGAGTATGTAGTGTATGTTTAGGCATTTATTAATTCGAGGTTTAACTTCAGTTTCTGCTTTGTTAAAGTAATTGAGTGATGTGCTGAGAGTCTCAGTGAAGTTTCAATTCATTTGGCACTACATGGGATCCAAATTTCTGACATATCGAAATATAAGACCTACTTTGCTTTAAATCTAAACCCACTTCTGACTCTTCCAGCTAGCGATTTTATGATTGGTCACTTATGTTATCATTGAGCAGTGCTAGTTCTTCAAGGTACACCAAGCAGAGCAGGTTCTGTGTAGATCAGGAATCCTGTATACTTCTGAGTAGCGCTAAGTTAAGATTTGTTGAAAGACATTCGCCAACCTTCAGTGCACCTTTCGTGGAAGTAGGAGAATAACTGTTGTTGAATTGTGTGGAGAAATAATGTTCATTGCATATGTCAAAGTTATAACTAAATGTAGAACTTGAAGGGTTGTCACTCTGAGAGCGTCAGCTAGTGCATCATCTTGGGTGAATATAAAATTCAGGTATTAATTTAAGGTAGCACTTTTCCCCAAGTACGTTTTCTGAATTCATAATTTCCAAAGAGACAGGGGAAAAGGCTTCAATTCACCAGGGGAAATTGTAGCCTCCGCCATGACCCTAGCCCGTTCATGGCGGTGGAAATGAGACAGCAGTACACTCTCGCACCCTATCAGTGTTTGCTCGTAGCAGCCACCACGATGATCATATTTCAGTTATTATGTGAAAAACGTTTCTCCTTGCTTGATCTAAACCTTTGGAACCTGTCAAACCTTTCACTTTTGATGTCAAAGGAATCCCTCAGAAGGATGCAACTATTGTATCTATGGAAATTAGCACTCCTGGGAGGAATATGTGAGATCTCGTGCTAAAGGTTAGGCAGGCCTTCATTTTGTTGAAATATTCTGCTTGAATCTCCTCAGGGGGATACAACTATTGAATCTATGGGAATTAGCGCTCTGATTAGAAAATATGTCAGGGCCCCAACTGTGAGTTAGGTAGGCTTTCTTTTTTTTGAAATAATTTTTTTTATTATGTCAAGGACTAACTTTTTTTGGTTCGCTGCTGTCCTGTTTTTCAGCCCCTACTACTTTTTTCTTTGACTTGTGTCTTGTTTCATAAACTTCTTTCTCAACTTACTGTTTCTGTGCCCCTTCTGCTTAGATTCCGCATTACCTCATCTCCATACTAAATGGTGCCTGCCTCCTTCCTTTCTTTGGAACGCTTTTGTTGCAGTTAGGAAAACTTAAACTAACATCTTGACTAATCTACTCTAAGTTGTTCATTGTCTAGACAGCATGGCCTTCCTCTACTCTCTTCATCTTCGTCTCATCACTGTGAAATTTTTGAAGCTTAATTAACTCTCCTTATCTCTAGTGGGGATATCACAAGAGATGTCTCATTTGCTCCATTACTTGTTGGGATATTACAACAGATATCCTATTTACTTTTTAATTGTAAGGATATCACAAGAGACATCCTATTTACTTTATTAATTGAGAGGATACCTCAAGAGATATCCTATTTACTCTATTAATTGTAGGGATATCACTAAAGAGACCTTGTTTACTGCTTTACTTCTTGGGCTATCTCCCCACGTGTTATTGATACTAGTCTCCCCCCCCCCCCCCCCCTTCATTTGACATAAAAAAGAGGGCGAAATGAAAGGAAGGCCGTAAGAAATAAAGAAATACAACCTCTCGAAAGTTGATGAGGCCGCGTGAACACGGCCCGTTGAAATATAAAGGGCTCGAACTTGTATCACAGATACGCTCATCACACACTTTCGGCTGGCTTCGGACAGACAGAGAGACGGACGGACGGACACGGCTCTTATTATAGTATAGATTGGCTGCTGTTTGGGAACCATTGTATGCCTAACTGAGGCAAGAAAATAAATAGAGGGATTTTTTCTTATGTTCATTATCAAGGCTTATATGCTCAAGAATGTTTTTTGTCTGAAATGAAATAAGAATACTGTAATTAAAAAACACAGTTTGATTGGCACAAACACCAAAGTTCACCTTAAATATGCTGAGAATCTAAAACCAAAGTGACTATTCCAAACACAACGCTTAACATCGGCCATTATTTTTGTAACAATTAAATTTTTGAAAATAAAAAAAATTAAAGCACATCTATTATGCATTATTTCAAATTGTGCTTCGAGGGTTTTTTATTAAAATTCTATTTTTAACTATTTCATTTTTGGTATGGGTAAAAACCTGTCATTTTTCGTCGGCAGTGCGTTCTCCAGTTTATTAACTGCCCTTTCAATTTTTTCATGGTGCAACTATATGTTTTTCAGGGAAATTCATTATTCCCTTCGACATTGTTTCAATATTTTACGATATAATGAAAAGCAAGGCGAAAATCGCTGTACGAATTGCCATTTTATTATCACAAATAGTAAAGTCTAAATGAATAAAATTGAACATTTTGAACTAAACAGTTCATCTTCAGCAAAGAAAAGAATTCTGCGACAAAACAAAAATGAGTAAATTGAAATTACATTATGCAAAAAATACTACAACATATACAGAAAAATAGTCGTAGATCTAAAACTAAAATATAAAACAAAATCATGTGATCAACAAAAGTTTTTCTTAAAGCTTCCCTTCTTTGGCCATCAATCTATTAAGTTAAATCAGGGGGGTTCAACTCCTAATCAGCAAGTTTTTTCGACAACTTAAAATTCATTCTATTCTAGTCAACAATTTCACTATCGGTTCCCTTTTCCGCTTTAAGGATAAGCTGCCCACTGCTATGTGCTCCTCTGTGGTTTACCAGTTTAGTTGTTCACGTTGTGAATCACAGTACATAGGTTCCACTTGTTGTACTCTTATGTCCAGAGTAGCTGAGCACGCTGGGCGCAGCTGTAGAACCGGTCGTCCACTTGGTTCTCCTCCACTGTCCTCTGTTCGATCCCATGCGGAAAACTGTAACGTCCCTGTTTCCGTAAATCATTTTAAAAATCATTGCAGGTGCCCGTCATATGATTGATTTACGCATCCTCGAGTCGCTATACATTTTTAAGCTCAGACCCCCTCTAAATGGTACTCAAAGTGTTTTTCCTCTTCTCGTTGCAAATACATGATCATTAGTTTAGGTTTTTTAATTTTTGTTTTGTTTGATATTTTAGTTTTAGATCTACGACTATTTTTCTGTATATGTTGTAGTATTCTTTGGCATAATGTAGTTTCAATTTACTCATTTTCGTTTTGTTTTGTTGCATAATTCTTTTCTTTGCTGAAGATGAAGTGTTTAGTTCAAAACGTTCAATTTTATTCATGTAGACTTCACTATTTGTAATAATAAAATGGCAATTCGTACAGCAATTTTTGCCTTGCTTTTCATTTTAAGAATGAGACGCTTCAATGCGGATTCAGTTTTATTTTACAATATAGTTACAAGTTTCTAAATATTCATTCCATGGTAACTTAAAATTTAATGACCCGAGACGCACGGTTCGTCTCCTTTCCCAACTTGCAAGTAGCACTTCACCTATAAGTTCGATGTTCTTTGCACGGGTCAGGTCAACAAAGTGGAGTGGTACCCCGGTGATTACGGACACTTCAGTTCGTTGAGCTCCTGCGAGAAAACGCTCAAACTCTGGGACCCCAACAAAGGACAAATTATGGAGGCCTTTAACTTTGATGAAAGTCATCCCAGAGACCACTCCCCTTCTGCTCACCAACCAATCATTGCTGTCGCCTTTACAAGTATGTTTTCAACTTAAATTCTGTATCCTAATTAGTTTAAAGTAGTGGGTACATTCTCTAATTTTATGCGTTATTTCTAGACTGATCAGTATCCTCAAATTTTATGCGTAATTACACGGACCAATTGTAGAATATATTTCCATGTATCCATTGTATTTATGCTGTGTTTGGCATGCGCTGTGAGTTTTAATAACAAAGTTGTAACTTCGGAAACTTTCGTTAATTTCTGAAAGAAAGCAGGGTAGTAGGCGTTCAAATGTGTCTAGTACAGTGGTACCTCGGTTGTCGACCGCCTCTATACTCGACCAAATCGGTTCTCGGCCAAAAAATTCGAGTAGAAAATGCTTCGGATCTCGAACAGATTTTCGGTACTCGACTAGCCGAATCGACCCGAACGCGCTCCTCGGCCAGCGGGTAAGCGTCAGTTCGACTCTGACCGTGAGCGGAGTAAGACGTACGCAGTTTGTTCGAGTACTGTATTTCTTTCCAGATTTAAACGTTTTCGTGTTGCTCTAGCCCTTAATTATGGGTCCAAAGAAAGACAGTTATAAGGAGAAGGAAAAGAGGAAAATAGTGAGGACCACTATTGAACTGAAGAAGGAAACTATTGCAAAATACGAAAGTGGTGTACGAGTGTCCGACCTCGCGTCGCAGTACGAAATGGCGAAATCAACCATTTCCACTATCTTGAAGCATAAGGAAGTGTTTAAGAAAGCTGATGTTGCAATGGGAGTGACAGGAATCAGTAAGCAAAGGCCTCAGATAATGGAAGAAATGGAGAAGTTACTTATCTTCATCAAGGAAAAGATGTTGGCAGGGGACAGCATTAGTGAAGCTCTCATCTGTGAAAAAGCTCTTCAAATTTACGAATCGTTATCATGTACTGCTTGTGCACATTTACGTCTTCATTGTTGTTTAGACACACGTTCTTTAAATATTTTAGGTATTTTTCTTAATGGTAAGAACGGATTAAATTACTTTCCATTATTTCTTATGGGAAAATTGGTTTCGGTTCTCGAACAAATCGGTTCTCGACCACCACCTCAGAACGGATTATGGTCGAGTACCGAGGTACCACTGTATTTCAGAAAGGTGTGCATATTCAAATCTGAAATCTAAAGAGCATTAACGAAGCAGTATTTTTGTAACGTTTTTAGTGAAATTTCTAAAGCTTACTATGCCAGAAAGTGCTCTGGAAAATTATTTTTGTAGAACTTGTGGAATTACGTATGTCGGAGAATATTTAATTAGTTTATTATTATTGTGGGGGTGATTCTAGCAGTGAGTCTTCTTGAATGCAACTTTAGGAATCAGTGTTCCTCTGAAGTAACCCAAGCAACTTACCTCAGAACTGGCAACACACGGTACCAGCGTCTGTACAGAGCTTTGTTTCAAAATGAGGTGACCCAATCTTTCCATCTTTCCGCTTGTTTTTCCTGTTTCCTTTTTTTGAGCCGGAATTGGCGGTCTTTTTTGGAAGTCTTCTGTTCGAATGTTTTTTTGAATTTTTTTCGTCTGCTTCGTATCTCTTTTGTTTGGTTGTAATACTTCCTACCACTCAGCATTTCAAGTAAGCTCGTTCGTTTTGAATTCCAATATAACGAATTGATAAATTAAAAATATATTTTGGGGTACTTGGATGAATGTTTTTAAATCTGAGAAATCTGAGAAAATTCGAAGACTTTGATGTTAATTTTTTACTCCCTTTCGTGCAATCGTCGTTTGTTAAACCTTTCTCAGCATGTTTCGACGTGTGCGATCACTGATCTTACGTGGTGCATCTGACCTTGGCAATTTGGTGATTTAGCCATGGTTCTTAAATTGAGGAATAATAGAACCAATTGTAGAATATAGTACATTTAATTGGGCCGAAATCTTTCTGCATGAAATATCGTGGGAATAAACTTGAATTATTTGCTTACATGAAGGGCCTTAAACTTTCTTTACCTCAGGCATGATTTGTTGGAGGATACCTTCTGCAACGGTATCCTATTTGTAACTGTTAAGTTTCATCATCATCGAACTACCTAGGTTCATATTTTATAAATGCCAAATATGTAGAGGATTTGTTTGCTTTGAAAAGTTTTTAGTGAAAGTAAGTTATAATTATTTTGAAATCATTTATTAGCGTGGTTGAATACTGTAGTTATTTACCACGCGTGTTTTGGTTGTATTATGAAAAATTTATTGTATAATCTAAATTTTTAACTTGATCATAAAGAACTAAAATCTCAGTTTTGCGTGTGTGCCTACTGATAGTTGCATAAACTTTAAATTGCATGTGTAAATATAATTTAGCCCTTCTTCCCCTCACACTGTATTTGATTCTCTCTGTAGCGGTCATAACTGCAATATTATACTTGAGAAATCAACAATTAAAAGTTACTGTATATATTTATCTGAATGTACATTTGAAGTACATTGTGAAGGAAAGACTTCTCCGCTACTATAAGTGTTGTCTGAATAGTTATTGGCTGGGATGTATAAAAATAGAATATTCTATTGTCTACTCTTTTTGAGTAGAAAATTCTCAATTGGTATGCATAAAAGTAGACAATTCGTCCGAAGAATATTCTCCGAAGTAAATTCTCCACACACTTAGCAAATTTAGCGTATGTATGCATCATAATAGAATATTCTTAAAAACTGAAGAATTTGCTTCACATTTGAAAGGCAGGTCATCAGGTGTCTTCGAGCAGTTGCCGGTGGTGGTCATCGTGCATTATGGGTGCGTTCATGAATATTAGAAAGCCTAAAATATATAACGTTCGTCGCTCAAGCCGTCATGTCCATGACTACAAACGTCTATTCCGATTTGACGAGGATAACGTACATTGGATTGTACAAAACGTACTACTGGAAATAATGGTGTTGAGACCAGAAGAGGAGCATTATCTACAAAACAGCGACTTGAAGCATTTCTTAGGTATGTGGCCGATCCAGGTTTTCAAGTCTGGAGTTGGTGAAGACTTAGGAGTAGACCAATCTTCAGTTTGCCTGCCGTTCGGTTCACTACATCTGTGAGAGACTCATACAAATAGCTGACAACTGGATCAAATTTCCTCAAACACGGCAAGAGAAAGAAAACGCTTCCTCGATGTGGACTGCAAAATATTCATTTCCGCATGCTATCGGGCCGATTGATTACACTCATATATTAAGAGGCCTGTGTATGCCGTTCTCAGGGTGGGTAGTAAGTAGACGAGTAGAGTTTCAGCGTGTACTTGACGTAGAGACAGGAACACCAAATGCGCCCCAAGGGGGCTCCGCACTACCTTATATAACCAATAATTGCTTAGGTCAGCATGCGCACTGCGGTGGTATCCGTACAGGGCGTCGACCTGAATACGTACGTACAGATGCACAGAGAGAGTACGCACTTGTAACGGCATACACCTCCCCCCTTGCCCTGGTTATTTACCAATATAAGAATCAATCAATTTAAGTTTTAAGAATCGTAACTTACAATTTCAACACAGGCAGCTAAAAACATCCTAGGTAAAATATCTCCAATTGAAAAGTACTGTGTAATAAAACAACTATCATTTTAGGAAAAGAAACACGCATCGAATTAAAATTGACTGGACATTGTAAAATGAAATCATTCACACCCCCACCACCAAGAAAATCGGAAGAGCCGCTGCTCAAATTCACATTCTGAACGCAATAATCCTAAGTTAATAACAGAATACACGTCCCGAAACACAGTCGTGAATAACGCAACACAAAAAAATCCGTTAACTAAAAACCATAAACGGCATCCAAAAACGGTAATAGAAAACTCCACGGTCTTCGGAACCAGGATTCAACTAACTTTTCAGTGTAGGAACACGTCAGCAACATATCGAAAATAAATGCTAAAAAAAATAATCGTTGAACATGAAAAAAGAAACCTTCTCAGAAATATTCGTTAAGGATTAAGGCAATCAGGCAATATTTATTCAAAAAAAATTTTCGTTTCGTACGCAGAAGAAGGAACTAAACAACTGGGAATCGTTACACATAAAAATTAAACGCCGCATGAATATGCTACGGACAACTTCGTTGACAACCACAGAGTTGGGTTATTATGAAAACAATATCACTTGTAAAAAAAATTTTACACATATACGCGCATGAAAATGTTTATCGAAACTGCTATCAATTTAAATCATCAACATCATCGTAGAAAGAAATCCGATTCAATCGAAATTGAAAGAATGCATACTGTATATTTGAACAGTCGTCTATTCCCGAACGTCAATCCGAACAAGAGAAAAATTGGTACCAAACTCATCAAGAAGAAAAATAACTGAGTATCTGAGTAACCGCTTCAATTGTAATTCGACTTAGGTACGCAAAGTGAAGTTTGGCAATTAACCCCCACCAACAAAAAGTAAAGTGAAAACTGCATTTGAAGAACACATTTCGGAAGCCAAAGGAGTTATCGGGTATGAAAACAATAACAGTAAAAATTGCTAAACAGAAAAACATCCTTTCCAAAATCAAAACACGTCTTCCAAAGTTGATCAACAACGCAAGATGATACTATCAGCGTACCACCAAAAGGATAATACTACCGGAAATGTAGAACGTAAGAAAAAAAATATCATGTATTAACGAACAGCCTCATCATCAAATCATGTAGGCATCATCGTAAACAAAATTAAGGAAATTCGTAAAAAAACATCTGATTCCCCCAAAAATCGAAAACAAAGGTGCACACATTACGCATGAAGATAATGAAAAATATTTTCTTTTTGTAAACAACGCAAGAATATACGTATTTTAGTTTCATCAACAGTCGCCATGAAGTCGCAATTTCCGTAAACATTGTTGCACGCTATACAGGTCAATTGCTAAACATAAAGAAAACGAAAATGGAAAATCGCATCGTTGAAACAACAACCAAATTATAATCACTCGAACATAAGTAAGAAATAATGCAATTTAGAACAATACATTCGTTAAGGATAATAAGAAATACGCATAAGTGAATTACAACGCATTGCCACTGAAAATTTGTTGACAAAATTTATCGCATGAAATTATCTACTGTAATCGGAAACCAATTTATACATTTTCGTGTACGTGAATATGATATCATTTTCGAGCATCATCGCTAAAATTCGAAGGGTATAAGAAAACCTTATAACCAATTCCTGAGGTATATGTTAAAGCTAAATAACACTATGTCCGTTTATAATGCATGAGGAAAAATAGTGTCGCTAAACGACGCGCGAGTGTAACAACCTCACCGTTTCAAAAACATTCCACGCCGTCGCCTACACCTCGTTCGTCGCCTGTGGGTGACGTAACTGCGGCTCGGCAGTGCTTGACCTGAGCAGCTGACGTCGAAGCAACGCGTCCTCAGAACGGAACCTGTCTGCTAGCAAATTCAGTTCACGACGAAAGTAAAAGAGACAGACTCCTATCGCCAAGGTCGCTGGGAAAAGGAAAAGGAATCCTAAATCAGTAACGCGATCCGGTAGAATGTCGACTAAAGCGTTCGCCGCAATCCAGTCCTTGGAAACACGTCCCTGGTGGTGCTCTAACGCATTGGTTAGAGCCTCCACCGAGACATGCGTAAGTCTGTTCCCCATCTTGAAGGTCAGGTGGCGATGCGTGCGCAGTCTGAAATCGGAAACGAATACAGATCAAATTAGCATGGCCACACAATTTAAAAAAATGTAATCAGGTATTTTTACGTCAATTTAATGAAAGGAACCAATGGTGACAGCTGGTGACAGCTGCAATGAAAAGAACAAACAGCATATCTGCACGCAGCAGATCCCACACGGTTTCGACAGCTGCACACCTAATTGCAAAACAAATCGGGCGACGGCGCTCCAAAACAACTCGGGAGCCAGCCTTCGCTCCCACAGCAATGAGGGGCCGCGTTTGTAAACACTGGAGGTTATTGAACCGTGCAAGGCTCTCGGGCAGATGTAAACCTTGGTGGTAAAATGAAATGTGTACATACTCAATCACGCACGTAAAAACTACGGTACACCAAAAACGAAACGAAAATATAAGGTGAATACATAAGGTTATATAAGGAAAGTTCCAATTAAAAAATATACGTAAAATTAACATCGAAGCAAGAATCACACAATAGCATTATGTGAACATAGTAACATCGTCAGTCGTAAGTCGCATAGTTTTCAGTCAACACTTTTTACGTAAAGGTAGTACATGATTTTTATTACTCCTAAATGTTTTATTACCAATTTTGATTTCCACGTAATTTCGGTTAATTTTCGTGATAATTCCCGGCCCATTCCAGGCAAGATCTAGTTTGTTTTTTCGCATGTGATTGCGCAACAATACACGGTCACCGAGGTCAAAATTTTTATTTTTACGTCGAAGGTTGTGATACATGGTTCTTTCACTGGTGTTATTTATTATTGTAGCTCTAACGTTTTCAACGATGCGGGCAGCTTCCTGAGCTCGAAATCTTATTATATCCACGTTCGTGTCGTGACTGTAATTAGGTTCGAAAGTTACGGCGCTAAAGCTCGGACACGTATCGCGATTGAAAACAATGAACGAGGGTGTATCCCCCAATGTGGTATTTAAACTATTGTTTATCGCGTTCTCTGTGCTGTTGAGACACTGATCCCATTCGGTATGCGCTAAAGAGTTAATATATAATTTTAATAAATTCGTAATCTTGCGATTATTTCGTTCAACAATAGCGTTACTGTGAGGACTCCAAGGGAGGACCTCTTTTTTCGCAATACAATGAATTTGAGAGAATTTTTTAACTGCCGCAGATTTAAATTCAAGAGCTTGGTCACTTAGAAGTGTTTTAGGATAGCCAAATGTTGAGAAGCAGCTGTCAAGACAAGAAACAACTGTATCTGCTAATCGATCTGCTGTCGCGTAAAGCTTACAGTAACGCGAGAATAAGTCAATGACAATTAAAATATATTTATTCTGCTGATCTGTGACAGGTAGAGGACCAAGAAAGTCCATTGATACCACCTCGAACGGTTCGTTAGCGATGGGAGCGTCTAATATTTTAATAGGTACAGTACTGCTGGCTTTAAGAATTTTACATACATCACACATTTTGACAAATTTACGTATGATACTCTTCTCTAATAAATGAAAATAACGCAACTTAAATTTAAACAACGTATGCGTGGCATCAGTATGATATAAGGAATGTATACTGAGCACCGCCTTGTTCATTAGCGATGTCGGTATAACCGAAGTGAGAATAGTACTTTCCCTAGAGTCTATTTGTCGTCGTCTATAAAGTATGTCGTTCAGAATTAAGTATTTTTGTAAGTCAGGGATCGTAGATTGTCTACTAGATAGTAATGCGTCTTTAACCTCAGAACAGAATGGGTCTAGTTGTTGCTCATTTCGAAATTCGTCTAAAGTCCATGATACGTCTTTTAACTTAGGTACGTAGTTGGTCAGTCGGGGTTTTTCAGTCGCCTCTGGCGCCACTTGATTAGAGGGCGTCGCGTCTGTTTCGTCTACGTCGGCGGTCAGTGCACCACGGCGTGTAGTTACTGCGAAGGCGTCAACCTCATCGAACTCTGAGCATTCTTCAAGATCAGAAATAGTTAAATGCTCGGGTAATCTACTTAGGCAATCTGCAATTAGATTCTGTTTCCCGGGGAAATATTTTACTACGGGTTCGAAGGATTGAACTGTTAGACACCATCTAGACATAGCCGAATCGTCAGGAAGCTTTTTGAAAAACAAGGGCTGTAAAGGTTTGTGATCAGTGTAGAGATAGATCGGATATCCAAGAATGAGATATTTAAATGCTTTCAGCGCGCTTACAATGGCGAAGAACTCTTTTTTCGTCGTTGAATAGCGCTTTTGTGTTGAGTTTAGACTTTTACTGTAGTAAGCAATAGCCTTCATAGATTTATTTGAGTCATTATCGTGTTGCAAAAGTACCGCACCGATACCAAAATTAGATGCATCAGTAAATACATGGAAGGGCTTACTGAAATCAGGATGCCGTAAAACGGTATCTGATGTCAAAACAGATTTTATTTTCTCAAAAGCTTTCTGACATTCAGGCGTCCAGATAAATTCAACGTTTTTTCGTAATAACTGATAAAGTGGATATGAAATTGAACCAAACATTGGGATATGCGTCCGAAAGTAGTTTGCTACACCTAAAAAACTTTGCAATTCCTTCACATTTCTTGGAATCGGAAATTTTTGAAGCTTCTCTGATTCTTTGCATCGAATTCCGTCTGCCGACACGATGTGTCCAAGATATTCAATTGAGCTTTTTAGGAAATGACATTTTTCAAGTTTAAGTGATAAATTTCCACCACGTAGCTTCTCAAAAACACTCTGTAAATCTTTCAGATGTTGGTTCATGGATTTGGAAAATACTAGTATATCATCAAGGAACACAAAAAACATAATTTACCGATGATATTTGTAAGAACAGAAGAAATGATTCTTTGGAAAACTGATGGAGTCGAGGATAACCCGAATGGCAACCTCTTGAACTGAAATTTCTCGTAACCGATACTGAACGCGGTGAATTTACGGCATTTTTCTTCCAACTCGACCTGATGAAAGGCAGAGCGGAGGTCGAGACTTGAAAAAATGCTATTACCACCTAGAGAGTAAAGTACTTCGTCTATGCGTGGGATGGGGTAACATTCCTTGATAATTATTTTATTGAGTTCGCGGAAATCAATCACGGGACGTATCTCGCCCGACTTCTTTTTAACAACAATTAAAGGAAAATTGTATTCAGAGCTCGATGGTTCAATTATTCCTTGATTCAACATCTGTTTATTGGCTTGCAACAATTCGTTTTGATACTTATGTGGAATTCGATATGGAGGGATGTTAAGTACTGGAGCATCAGGTTTTAATTCAATAGCATGTCGCATGACATTCGTGACTGCAATATTTTCGCCTTCGAGAGTAATTACGTCTCTAAAATCGTTTAATAAATTTATCAGTAATGGTTTAGCATCATCATTTTCACAATTTACATCGTCACACGTCAGAGGACGTCTCTCGTTACTACCCCCTTCTGGGACAACATCTTTGTGTGCATTAATTCCTACTTCATCAACACGATTATCGTTACCACAATGCCTCGTTTCTACAGATACTACCCCAACGTCTTTACCAGAGATGGCATTGAAACTTCCACCATTAACACTGTCGACTTCGGGTAGATCCGCATTATCGTGGGCATCGCACAAATTTGCATCCCGCACAGCTTCGTGCACGGTAGACATGTAAATCTCGTGTTCAATATCCATGTCGTCAAATTCTTCAATCGTACCTAACATCGTATTGTCGCTTATATATACCACGTCCTCCGACACGTTCAAAAGCATTACAGGGACAAAACCATTTGACTTGATATCCACAACTGATTCGGCGACATAAATACCATTCGCGAGAATTGTTTTATTCATAATATACTTTCCGGGCTTAGCCTTTTTGACATACCCATTAATAACACGTAAACAATTCCTTGGCATTTCCACTGCTCCACAATGAACAACTATTTCTCGTTTTTTACTATATTTTAAACCTCTCGCATGTTCCTTAGTTTCTCTTATTTTCTTCGCATGCTGTTTATTTTTTACTTTCCCATTATTTTCTCGCCCTGCCGTTGGGCCTGGGGTACCCCTCTCTTCTGCAGTATTTATCTCTAGGCCATTTTTATCGCCACTTTCTTGGCTCGCAATTTTTGATTCTCTCTGCTTCAGCAGATATTTCCTTATTTTCCTCCTATTCGCAAGCATGTCAGCCATTAGACATTCTGGATTACTTATTGTATTGAAAAATATATCCTTCCTACTTTGCTCGTGCAATTCCTGCACATCATGAAACGGTACTTTAACTCCGTCAAGAACTATAAAACCTTCTTTAAAATTTAGCACGGCGTCCTGCAAAATATCTCTGCCAAGGATTACGTCATATCGAAATTCGCTATTCTTCAGCAGCAAAGCGCTAGTTTTAACTTCTTTATAATTAGGCAGGGTAATGCAAAGATCAACCTCTCCTGTCACTTGGCTTTTTGAATTTATACCTCTGATACTCAGAACACTGGGCTTAATTTGCTCATTAAGACCCTTGAAATTACGATACCTCACTAAACATCTGTCGCTACCACTACAACTTTGTATCATGACGTAGAATAATTGTAGGCTTCTTAGAACGCCGTAATGAAAATAAACCATCGCTTTCTTTCCTTAAGCGACCTTCTTTCATTATCGTCGCTGACAAACAAACTTCTACAGGTAGTTCAGAATTTGCACCTACATCAAGTTCTTGTTCACCTAGTAATTCGAATTTATTTTTACACAGGAAAAGCGGATCTACCTCTTCTGTCGACTTATTAATAGTATCTGGTTTCAACGCCACATGTTTGGTAACGGGGATTGTAGCTGTATCTTCGGGCACTGGTAACTTCCTCTCTACACCAAGACTCTTTGAATTTTCCGATTTTTCTCCGTCTACTCTAAAAAATCTTCACCCTCGCAAGATGCAGCGTAGTACGCTTCACCTCGTCCTCTACTACGACCACGCGAATGACATTCACGTGCAAAATGGCCCGTCTTGCCACAAGTGTAGCAAGCATGACCGCGGAAATTTGATTTGCTTTGGCCTCTTTTAGTCGTGCACATACTTTGAACATGACCTGCGGTATTGCACAGTGAACAAAACGATTTAGATTTATCTTTACTAGTCTGTTGTGGGTTAACTACCTGAGCCTCGTGGCACTCCAAAGAACCTAAAGGTCGATCACCAAAATATGCATGTTGTCTCCCCCGTTGAAATCTAGCGGGTCTCCAATTGCTTCTAAAAAATGGTCTCCGACCATGAAAACGTCGGTTGTTGTTTTGAGATGCATAGTAAACTTCGGGAAACGAGTGTTTCTCGTCCCACTCACTCTCTTCAGGTACAACCGCAAGGTAAGTCTCTCTGGTTTGATACGTGGACTGGGTATTGTTTTTGCGCGCAATTATTTCTCTGCCCTCAGGATTATTTCTCACAGCGGAGACAAGCCGAGCTAAGAGCTCTTCCGATGATGTAAATGGGCGCGAAAATTTTTTTTTTGCAAAATTTTCTTCCAATAATGGAGCAAGAATAGCCGTAGCAAGGCTGAAAACTACTAAATCACCAGAGAACCTTTTTAAATCGTTTACGTTTGTACTAGCAATCACAAATGGATGTCTACTCAGTGCTACCTCTGGGCTATTTAGAATATGATCACTCAAATTTCTAATTTTCGACATAGCCGTAACCAATTGAGCAGACAATCCTTCGTTTCGTAACAGCCGTAGCTGATTTAGATCACAAGCTAAAGCGTGTACAGACCTTTCACCTTTCGCTACATAGATATCATCGAGAATCTCTATAACTTGATCGAAAGAATAATTGATAGCAGGGCCTACTAATTTAGTGACGACACCGTTAAAGTCGCCGACACTCTTGTGCGCACTTCGCACAACTAACTCTTTTTTGGCGTCATCGGAAGTGACGTCGGGCAACAAGCACATGTAAGATTTTAAGTTTGCGACATGCGTCCGAAAACTCTTTGTTTCACAAAAAATTGGGTCACTGAGACGAGGTCTCCCTCGGAACAAGGGAAGCTCTGCACTGGACAGTATAGTACTGCCCCTTTGTAAAGTTGTTGTTACACTACCACCCGTCATCGGTCCACTAGAGGACGTCATTGTAGTCACACTTGGCGTACTGAACGACACAGTCTGTGTACTAACAGTGGTCGTGATTACCGTCGTGGTCTGTGGTCCAGACATAAACACACTTGTTGGAGTATGTGCGCACGTACCAGGTAACGTACCACTAAATGCTGGAACAGAAACTCTTCCGCTACTAGTAGTTGTACCCGTCGAACGGATAAATTCAGGTTCTGAATCAGAATCTCCCATCATTTATCGCAACAAGAAAACAAGTTTTTCTCACAATGCTAAAAAAATTTAATTGCAATTGAAAAATCCCACAGTCCAACGCAAGATTCCTACGCCACAAAGAAATAACACTGCAGAACCCTAAAAATTTTACCTCGCAAAAAAAATAATCACATAACAGAACGCTAAAAACTCACGTTACTAAAATGGATATAGCACACGGTGAAATCTCCATTAAAAATCACTGAAAATTTAAATCCAAAAATTTTTTCTTGCGACTTGCAAACCGAACCGAAACCAATTACTAACAAGGAACTCGTTACACGAATTCAATGGTATCGATCCCAACAATGTTTGAAACAACAAAAAGCAACAAAATAAAAACTGACGAAGTCACGGAAAATTATCTAACAATCCCAAACAATAACATTATAGTTACAGAACACTCAACTGGGAATCAGCAACGCAGCTACGGCAGTGCAGCTTCTGCAGGCAGGGAGGCGTCACAGCTGTCGCCAAGGTCGATCTGGTAGACTGCCCTGTAACAGCAGCAGCAGGTGCTGCGCAGCCTGTCTCAAGGTCGTCTGCGTAGCACAGGCACAGGCACGGCAGACGTCGGGACTGCCGGATGCCAAGGTCATACACCCAGCGCTGGCAGACAGCGGAGGAGCGACGGTTGTACGTAGCACGTACTCGTAGTGCTTACGCAGGGTCACGG
Source organism: Morinoia aosen (assembly GCA_030386875.1). NCBI lineage: Eukaryota > Metazoa > Arthropoda > Malacostraca > Amphipoda > Talitridae > Morinoia > Morinoia aosen. The sequence goes on along the minus strand of CM059575.1, from coordinate 15,854,590 downwards.
TTCCACACTGCGCGTAATCGCACAGCCCAATTTTTATGTATACGTATTAATTAATTTGACCCAGCTTCTGTAGAAATTTGAAACAGCACTGTTCGGTATGTAATTTCCTATCACATACACAGTACACAATTGTTCTCTTAGAAACAGACACTGCAACAGTTCGTAGAATTGTTCTGAACTCAGCTACTTATGCATACAACTGTCAAACGACCACGTCACTATTTCCGATGGAAATTTACGCACAATTTCATAACGCAGTGGTCTCCTTCCTGCTCCAGGTCGACACGCGCTTTGTAGGGCACTCCTAAGGGTATATGCAAATCCAAATTATAAGAATTCAGCAGAGTTTCTTCAGGGATACGTTTTACCACGAATCTAAATACGTTATTATATACTTGCGGTGCTTCTTCAATTTCTCTTCCCGTTGCCGCAGTATTCTCCATAGCAGAGTCGTCGAGTTTACCAAAAATAATCACGTCACACGAAGCGAAGCGTAGACCACCACACGGAGAACTTTCACTAACCTCCGTAGACAAGCGATCTTCAAAATCGCCGTCGATAAACCAGGCGGAAATTTCCGATATCGTCAATCACCGTAGTCGCTGCATCCAAATCACAGCACAAGTACCAAGTAAAATTTCACGTCGTGGGTACGTACTCACTGCCACCAGTATGCCGTTCTCAGGGTGGGTAGTAAGTAGACGAGTAGAGTTTCAGCGTGTACTTGACGTAGAGACAGGAACACCAAATGCGCCCCAAGGGGGCTCCGCACTACCTTATATAACCAATAATTGCTTAGGTCAGCATGCGCACTGCGGTGGTATCCGTACAGGGCGTCGACCTGAATACGTACGTACAGATGCACAGAGAGAGTACGCACTTGTAACGGCATATGTGCGTCGCTTCCACCCTGACGAATTTGTTAGCAGAAAGGGAGTGCATTCAATTGATGTGCAGGCCAATTATGACTCTAAAGAGTGTTTTACAAATGTTTGCACTAGTTGGGCTGGCAGTGTTCATGATTCGAGGATACTACGATGTTCGGACATTCCACATATCATGCAGTCAACAGTAGGTGACTTTCTGTTATTAGGTGACAGTGGATATACTATAAAACCTTGGCTTATGGTACCCTTCAGAAACCCTGAAACTCCTGCGCAGCAACATTTCAACCAAGTTTTCACTAAAGAACGAGTAATTATTGAGCGATGTTTTGGGCAACTTAAGAAACGTTTTCCTATGCTGGCAGGTGTTGTTCGTGTTGCAACAAAACAAGTTCCAAAAATTATTGTAGCATGTGTGGTTTTACACAACATTTCAAAGTATTTACAAGATAACCTGCCAGAAGAAAGAAATCTTGAGCCTATTGGCAATGAAGAAATTAAAGAACATCGTGTGGAAACAGATGCTGTGCAACGACAACTTTGTCAAATAAAACGACAACAGATCGCTGATATTCTACAAAATCTTAATAACTAATGTGGGTAATAATACATGAATGCATTGTTAATTATTATATTGTTATGAAAACAATAATATAATTATTAGAATTACACACGACTTTTTTTTAGCCTTGAAATTTTCAATAAAGTTCTATTATGAATATATATTTATGTATAAATTATCATTACTGATTAATATTTATACAAAACATGACTAAAGGAAGCTATTTAATATTATTGAAATGCAAGCGCTGGCATGAAATTAGAATGAAGTAATTATAATGAAGTATTGCATTTAGACACCTGAAACATACAGAGTACTTTAATGAAAAAAAGGTGTGTTCAGTTATAGATCTTTATGTTCCTACGAATATAAGCTAGTGCTTATGATGCTCTCTTTTTCCCGAAGAATATTCTACTTTGCTCTCTTTTATCACGAAGCAAATAGCAAATTGTTATGCATACCACATTTAATGAATATTCTATTTTTTACTAAGGATTTGCTTTTTCCTATTTTTGGAAGAAAAATAGAATATTCTGTTTATATACATTCCAGCCATTTTCTTGTGTCATCAGATGAGATCCGTCTCATCGACTTGCGCACTGGCTACACCGGGCAGAAGTTCCGTCGGCCCAAACAAGGTTTGGACCGAGTACGGAATTGCTGCCATCGCTCTGCCCGGCCGTTGGTGACATCTGCGAGTGCGGACACCACTCGTTCTTTGAAGCGCTCCCACGTTCCAAGTTTTGATCGTGAAAACAAGAAGCGTCACTCGTATCCGTCCATGCCTCAAAAATCTCCATTAAATTCGACTGTGGACATATCAACATCGTCAAGATCCTCGTTATCTATGCCGATGCCAAATTCAAGTATCAGGGACTCACCTAGTCGTCCTAATTTAAGGAATCAGTCGAGAGAAAATTCAAGTTTACTTGAGCACTACAATCAATCTTTGAATAATGGCTCTAGTAACTCGTGGTCTATAGAGGTTCAAAGAAGACAAGTCTCGCGTGCACCAGCGTCAGGGAATATTTTTGGTGCCGATTATTACGACGGCGTCTCGTGTGTGAGCTTCCATCCCACCATGCCTTCTGCTCTTGCTGCTGGCTATACTGATGGGGCTGTTGTGTGAGGCAACAATTGATCTTAATGTTCATTTTTAGACTCTTAAATTCTCCTCTGGGAATACAAGAATTATGATAATGAGTATATATGTTAAAGGTCTGAGCTGAAGGTTTGGTAGGCCTTTCTTTTATTGAAATAGAATAAGTATTCTGTTTGTAACTGACGATCTTTTTCGGTTCAGTACTCTCTTTTCAGTACTGTTTTTTCAGTACTTATTACTTTCTTCAATTTTTGTATCATGTTGTTTCATCAACGTCTTTTAATTCGGCTGCTTTTGTACCTGGGTACGAGGATACAAAACCTTGTGCCTAGATCCCTGTTCCTTTAATTCCTTTCTAAATTCCTTCCTCGTTCGGGAACATTTTTGTTGTGACTTGCGAAGGGAGGCTTAAACTAACTTATAATCTTAATCAATCCATACTTTCAAATGATCAGTAATCTGGTTGAAACCTTGGTTGCACCTTTTATTTTCATACTGGTAGTTCATACTCAGGGGCATCACGGTAGAAGAAACATGGTAGGGTCTAATCAGTCTTTTTTCGTCCACCGTGTGGCAATGCTGACGTCATGATAATGAACTAATAGCAGCGCTTATATTGCATCTGAAACACTGCTAGTCCCGAATCTGGCACCAATATTGGCCTAACTACATGTTGCAATGGTGACGTCATAAATTTTGTTTGAAATAAAGCCGTTCCGTTGGCTTGCCGAGCAAGAGGTGTATTTTCCCCCATAAAAGTGACTCGACCTTGTTTCCTCTACCGTGGGGGGCATACAATATGTTTCTCTGGGAATTAGCGCTCCGAAGGGAATAAGTGAGATCCCGAGCTAAAGGTTAGGTAGGCCTTCCTTTGGTTAAAATAGAATGTGTTTTTTGTTTTGTTACGCACCTTGTTTTTGATTTGCTGCTGTTCTGTTTTTCATCACCTACTACCTTCTTCTTTAACTTTATCTTGTTTCATAAACGTCCCTCAGGGGGATATGTCACGAGAAAAGGACCCGCCTCCTTACTAATTTACATTAGTAAGAAGATCAGGCTCTCGGAATTGAGGAATTGGCCCACCTCCAGGGGATACATATACAACACAAAGCTTCATGGACAATAATTGACATTACAGTACATATCCTAAAAACAAGGCGTTACTCACCGATGATGGTTGACTCGACTTACATTAGCGCGTTTCTGTGCGCTATTTTGCCTCGGTGAGCTGTGTTGCTAGCGTTAACGGGGTTTTTAAACTCCATTAAATGCTAAAGAAACTTTATAATGGAATACCCTGGTACAAAGCATTAGCCGTAAATTACTGAACTGTAAGTGACACATACTAACACATACTACTCTGCCTAATTGACCGGTCAATTTCTTCACGTGAATTACACACGGAACACATATAATGAAATAAGGCCTGACTATCGGGTTGGCGCATTCCAACGGCACAATGGATGGCTATTTGACCTCGGTTCACTAGTTCTTTCAACCAAGAGCAGCTTCAGTTCAATCCCTGTTTCTTACACGGTGCATATACTGTCTTTGGACGTTTTATGAAGAAGTCGTGCTTGCAATCAATAGGAGAAAACCGCCCTCCTGTGGAGCAACAAAATTTTGACAATTACTTTGGTTCTACAATTTTCTCATACATATATATGCACATATTCCACATTTAATTCAACTGCTCCAATTCTCTTTTACGTTATATGAACCTATCGTTTCCAGCGGTATCTATCGTAACAAAAGAACGAGCCTTACCCGCCCTGACGACGTTTACTAAAAATTTTCTTTCAAACGAAACGACCTCCACAGTACGGGATCTTCTTCCCTCTGCAAAAGCAAAAAAAAATGTAAACTTTTAATTTGTTGATTCAAGAAAAAAAATGTCTTAAAAGGTTTTGCTTCTCACTTATTTTCCAGAGTATAACATTTAATTCAACACCTATTCACGATGCAGAGTATAAAATTTTAGGTATAATAATGCCTAGCCACGACGAACCTTATCGAAATGCTCGCAAACACTCACTGGCTCTTGTTTTGCGTCCTGACCCAAGTGTTCTTTTGGGGCTGCCCTCTTTCCAATCATGACCAATGGTACTACTCTTGCACCTCCAAACATTCGCCTGCTCTGTCCTATTGGCTGCTCTCGAGGTTGTACGCATCCTATTCGCTGTGAGCAGAACACGAGTTTTCCCGCCCATATTTTTACGAGTTGATCTTGAAGTCAAACCCGTTGGCGTGAAAGCTTTCCCACGACTCTACCCTCTACCCTCTACCCCTAGGCTGGCCTATGGTCAACAAATTTTGCCTTTGTGGTCAAACAACACTGCCCTTCTTGTTCGCGCTCTCGAGGTCTGATTACAAAGCAAAACATTTGCCCCCACTTCGAGTGCCCGCTTCGCTTACACGACACATAAACCTATGTTGAATGTAAACATTCAGGCCTACACACATGTTAGAGCGATCCACTCGTTCCGTTGTAATGCGCCTGAACACAGTTTTATAAACTCACAATTTTAGTTCAAGCAATCAATAAATGCGCACAAAATTCGTTACACACAATCACAAGATTTATTACACATGATCAAATTTTTCCTAAATTTTCAATTCGCAAAAATTGATTATTCTTGACAGCTTCTCGACAGACAACTATTGTATCTATGGAAACCAGCGTTCGCAGGGGGAAAATGTGTGAAGGCCCGAGCTGGGAATTAGGTAGGCCTTCTGTTTGTTGAAATGTTTTTTATGTTAGGGATGACCTTTTTTCAGTTAACTGCTGTCCTGTTTTTCAGCACCTACTACTTTTTCAATTTTTATCTTGTTTCATGTATATAGTTTTTTTTCGAGTTACTGTTTATATGCCACTTCTGCATAGATTCCGCATTCTTTTATCTCCATACTAAATGGTGCCTTCCTGCTTCCTGTCATCGGAAAGTTTTTTCATCGGTTAGGGAGGCTTAAACTAACATATACATAATCTAATCTGTTTTGTAAACGTCTTTCTCAACTTCTGTTTCCGCTTTGTGCAAAGTTTCCATGTTATCTTAACTCCATACTAACGCTCTTGTAGGGGTTAGGAAGATTTGAGCTAACATCTAATCTCTCTGCTGATAGTTTCAAATAAATATATTTATGGATATAACTGTAGTATAATTGTGCTTGTTTTGTTCGATATGACGTATTGTGATCAGTTTTGTAAGTTTAAGTTACAAACCGTTCTAAATTTACTCTAAAACGTGTTTGTCGTGCTTATTTCTTACGGAATTACTAAGAAAGTCTTGTTACTTTTCAGGATGTGGGACGTGCGATCTAGCCGCAGCTATCTATTCAATCTGATGGACCATTATCCTCACAACCTCTGGCCTAAGAGAGGGGTTAGCGGTGAGACTACGCTTGTGCTGCGTCACTAGAGCTGCTGGCGGGCTCGTGCTCCCGTACTGTCGTGGAGTGAAGACGGGTGCCAGGACTGTGTCATTCGTTTATACGAGAAATTGCCTTCAAACTATCTAGCATTAACTTAGAGCATCGCTCGCTGGAAGTGACCTTTAATCACCATGTTCAAATTGGCTTCGAAGCCGTTCTTGACTGTCTTGCAAGTTGTAGGATACAATTTTTGTTCCTGACAATAATGGCATGAGACAAATGTGTCTATTATGCTGAGTCATTCTTATCCTTATTTATGAGGTACTTTTTTCGTGGTGAAAAGTTTCAAATATTGGTTACTTTCATGTGAATTATTTTCTGTCCATCTTCTGACTACTGAGTCATGTCTATTCAATTCATACTAGCAGTTCTTAGAAAAAGTGATCTTGATATAAATAGCCGACTGAAATACCAGCTTGTGAACTCAGCTAATTAATTTATGCTATTTGGCGACAGGTTTGAGATATTCGAGTGACGGCCGACATCTGGTCAACTTCACGCGAGACAACGTCCTACTGTGGGACGGCTACACGGGGGAGCCTCTTGGTGACTCCTCACCCTTATTTGCCAGTGAGTATTGCTCTCATCAGAACTGGTGATTTCGATTTTGAGTTTATCATGAGCTAATGTCTGTTGTTCAATAAGTCCGTTCAGTTTATTGTTCAGAAATTTCAGATGCTCTCGTGGTTATCCGTTTTTCATTTTTACACACTTAAAGTGTGTTCAATGTGAGCTATCAAATAATTTTCAGATAACCTCCATCGTGACGTATTCAGCTATTGGGTCTGCTTAAAAGGGACAGCCAAGTCAAACATTATCACCACATTACGCTTTTTTCTGTAGAATGGTGAGAATGCAACTGAAACTTTTAGGAAGATATGCAGTGTGTGTGAACAGTATGCTGCCAGAGGAAATGCATGTTAGTAATGGCTTGCACTGTTCCCATTGGGAAATGTTACACTTTATTATGCACTACGCACTGGGTGAGGAAATATGGTTCACAAATTGAAATGAAGGAGGCAGCCGGAGGTGATAATCCTGCTTAGATTTTTTAAATTCAGACGTCTTTATTTATCGAAATCTAATACAGGGTGTCTACTAGGTAGTAAAGTAGTAAAAAGTAGTAAAAAGTAGTAAAATTTGTAAAGTAGTAAAAAAAGTAGTAAAAAGTAGTAAAATTTGCCTCAGGGTAGTAAAAAAATTGTTGAGTGAAATAATTCTCTGAAAATTTAAGGTAATGTTACATATATATTTATATAGAGTATGAAGATTTTTTTTAATTTATTTTTCCCATAATCTTAAATTTGCCTCGATTTATGGGAAATATTCCAGTAGAGTGGGGTGTAATTTTAGGATTGGAGCACACAAAATAGAAAAAAGTTTCAAAATTTTTGCAAACAATAGTAAAAACAGTTCACTTTTTCTTCTCATTCCGTTTGATCTGAAAGTTATCTAATTGTTTTATGATGGAAGGTTCATTTGAGCCATTTTATTATTAAAAAATTGTGAGAAACAATAAAACGGCTTTCGCTTTGATGCGGTAATTGAGGTTTCATAAATCGTATAAATATAAATTTAAAAAATGTAATACCAGTGGCGATGCATTGTTGAAAACACTTCTATTAGTGCGCACTTACATTGAGATACAAGCTTAGGAACTTTTGATATCAGGGATTAGTATTGAAAATAAAATAAGGATTTAAAAATTGTGCATTTATGATTATGAGGTCGACATTTAACATCTTTTATTCTTACGTATCAAATATGAATTATACCATCACAAAGAAAAATGAAATAGCATAGCTACATGTTTTCTTGTGGAAGCATATCAAGTAGCTTTGATTGAAATATGTTTGTCAAGTAAAATAATTTATATTTTATTACAAATTACAATTCTTTTAAACGTAAAACATCTTGTGAACTTTTTCTTTCAAATTTTATGAATAAACATTAACAACTAGCCAAAATTTTTAAATAGGTAGTTGTATTTATCACTAAATAACTATTACATTTTACTGGATTTCATCTTTAGTGGATGCAGCTGCCTGTAAGATATATAGCATAGTTGGCATATTTGTTATTTTTGTGCACTTGATACTCAGAAATTAAAGTATTTTATTCACAAACGTAAGCACAGAAATAAAATTATTCTCGGTAAATGTTGAGGAATTGAAAATAATTTATTTTTAAATTTTGGGTGCCTAAACCTAGTGAATTATGTGTAAATGAACAACTTTTCTTCTATGCACTTTCCGTCTGAAATAATTATTGAACGAGTTATAAGAATGAATTACTTACCGCAACTGTAGTGTTTGGAGCGGGAAGTAATTAAGTATTAAACTTTGAAGTTGCCTTTCACAGCAATCGCTAACAACCTATTACAAACGTAAAGAGGTTGGGTCATGAGGGGTAGCCACTGTTCTTTTAGTGAAAAGTATAAGTAAAGGTTTCTAGTGACGTCCGTTTACATCGACTCCAAGATGGCTGCCGCCATCTTGGGTACCGGGTGGCGCCATGGTGGCAGCCACCTTGGAGTCGATGTAAACGTATGTCACTAGAAAGGTTTATTTATAATTTTCACTAACATAAACTGTGGCTACCCCTCACGACCCAACCTCTTTACGTTTGTAATAGGGTGTTTGCTTCCCTTGTTCATTTTTCCCCGCCTAAAATACTGGAGTTCCGGTAACTCATTTACCGCTATAACTTGTAAAATACTCAAAGTGCATCGAAGAAAACTTGTTTATTTCGATCTCATTAACAATATTTAGGCATCCAAAAGTGGAAAATCAATTATGGTCAACTCCTCAACAATTACCTCATTCTCAATTAGCTTTTAGAGAGTCCTACTGCCATTTCAGATGAGTAAGTCGTGAATCAAACTTATTACATTTCAATTCCTCCTAATGAATGATGTTTAATTCAAAGTCATATATTTGGCTAGTAAGCTAGGTCTTGATTATCATAAACTTGATGTAGCCTTCCAATTCTTATTCCAAGACAAATATTCTCACACTCCAAGTTGTTGCGGCAGGATAGAAGCATTGCAATGACTTCAAAGGAATTTCTCGGCAGTTCATTTATATCCAGAATGTGTTTTTTGGACCTGAGCTTGATTGTGAGCAGTATTATCTTCCTTTGAAAAGACGAGTTTATTCTGTCCACTTCGATTTGGGGAAACAACGATTTACTGAAACTATAAGGTTTTTTTTTCCAAATTACCTCTTTGCAAAGCTGAAAGTTTTTTTTCCAGTGACGTTAATTTATGTTCAAATACAGAAAGAATTATGCTATAAAATTATCTTTTAATACAATGTGTCATCATTTGAACGAGAGATTAGTTCCTTTGAAGTACTTTTGGCAGTCATAGCGATTCAGTTACCTCCAGGATGTCGTCATAGCATGGAGTTGCTTCTTGTAGTAATCAAAGTTCATTCTTCTACTAAAAGTATGTAGGAAAGCTACATGAAATTTGCATTTTCGTGATTGGTTCTGTAATATAACATGTTCATAACCTATTTTTATTATTGATCACAATTAGGATGCCAATTTAGATTTTGAGGTATGATAGAAATAGCTTACAAACTCATATTTCTGAGTGCCATAATGTTTGGTCATAATGAAATTCCTCTATATTCTACCCTGCTGTAAAGGGATCTGACAATCCCCTGGTGTCTACTAGTGTCCAGTCAGTTTATTTTTTCCATATGATGAACTGTTGCCCTCATAGTTGAAAGATGTTGAGACAAGGTCTTTGCCAAACTTTTGTTAGAGTCCATTTAGGATGGGGGTACCTTAGGAATTTAGGAAACTTTTTTGCCGTAAAGCTTCGGTTGCTCCATTTAGTATCAAGTATTTTAAGTATTGAGAAACTTGGAGCTTTTTTTGAACCTTTGGTATTGCGTATATTATTGACTCAAATTTCTCATTATAAGCCAATTACTTACCTCTGGACATTTGGACAACATTCATTGTGTGAAAAAAGGTAGTAATTTTTTGCCATTGAAGGTAGTAAAAAGTAGTAAAAAGTAGTAAAATTTGGAAATGAAATATCAGTAGTCACCATGTAATATCGCTAATCGTTTGTGTAATCTTGGTTACGTTTCTAAGCTCCATGTTTAGGTTCCCAATGAATTGACTGAAGCTAACCTCATACAAAGGATTTCCATCAAGTTAATTACGTAACAATCTTTACGAGGACAAGCATGTAAGCACCCTAAACAAAACACGCCGGATTAGGTCTTCATCCGAGCCAAGTGTTGCTGACAGCATGGTGTTTTTGACAAGGTATTGCCTATCGTGAACTTCATCCTATAGCAGAATTATAGAGTCCGATGTGTATTTCGGACAAATGGATCAATTCAACACACTAGACTATAGAAACATACATCACTAGCGAATCGAAAGGGCGTGTTTTGCCTTCAGATCTCAAACTTCTTTCGGTAACGCATTGAAAGTTATGAAGGTATCGATAGGATGTTCTTCATGACTGGATCTATTCTATGAATTTGCTGCTGATTAGCCCGTATGACTAGCTAATTGTATATTAGTACGGTTAAATTCATTACTTGTTCTTCCACAATGGTACTGGACTAGCGTTTAAAAATCTCGGAAGCGTTTTTTTTATAGTTGTAATTTATAAAATTTGAATAGGGCAAATATTACTCGTCACTTTCGTGTGCATTTTAAAGGTGTTTTCTGTTGCATCTATATTACTTAGTCCTTTTGTAGAAAAACAAATTTGAACATGTAATTGCAATGCGACTTGTTATTAAGGGGATCATCCGGGTTTGAGATCTTTTTCGTCCGATTCGTTTGAAAATTGGCCAGTATATGTCTTTTGTGAAAGTAAACCTTTTTTACTCCTGTCATTTTTTCGATCTAGGCCTTAGTTTTTTTTGACGAAAAATGTGTTTTTTTGTATATTTTTATTGATATTTCAGATTGGAACTCCTCCTTCAGTTTTGATGCTAGAACAAAAACAAAGACAGTTTTAGAACCCTTGGAACATTTCTAACAAACTCTCGTTCAGTTTTTTCAAATTACAATTTTTTCTATTTTTTCAAAATTTTTGGAAATTTCAAAAACCAGCAACAATTTTTTGGGTTTAGAGCTATATATTTCTTAAAAGAATTCGAATTTGAAAAAAAGCCGAACGAACGTTTGTTAGAAATGTTCCAAGGATTCTAAAACTGTCTTTGGATTTGTTCTAGCATCAAAACTCCAGGACGAGTCCCGTTTTGAATGTAAAAAAGTCAACTTTTCACTAGAGCCCAAAAACAAACAATGTCTATTGAATGTGAATATAATGGAAATTTTTGAACATGAATGCAGTTTCCATGATCTATTTCGATGTACGAACAATGAGCAGCATTTTCCTTGTAAATTTTAAGTAAACATATAAGAAATATCGTTTTTATGAGTAAATAAAAATAATACATTTTATTTCAGTATTCACCATGTTCAGACTTTTTAATTTTTTTCCGTCCGGTTTGTTTGAAAATTGGCCAGTATATGTATTTTGTGAAATGAAACCTTTTTACTCGTGTCACTTTTTCGATTTATGCCTTAGTTTTTATTTTTTTTTGACGAAAAAAAGAGTATTTCGGTTTATTTTTTGGATATTTCAAAACGAGACTCGTCATCGAGTTTTGATGCTAGAGCAAAACCAAAACCAGTTTTAGAATCCTTGAAACATTTCTAATAAAATCAAATTGGCTTTTTTTCATATTTGAAAAGTTTTAAGGATCCTTTTTCAACAAAAAAATTGGGCCTAAAAATCATCATTTTTGGTCCCCTTTTCACCCTCCTGGGGGGGGGGGGGTTCTAGTGTCCGTAGGGCCATAAAATTTCATGGCACAATCACCCATCCCCTAAGGATCCTTTTTCAACAAAAAAAAATTGGGCCTAAAAATCACCATTCTCGGTCCCCTTTTCACCCCCTGGGGGGGGGGGGGAGTCTAATGTCCGTAGGGCCATAAAATTTCATGGCACAATAACCCATCCCCTAAGGATCCTTTTTCAACAAAAAAAAAATTTCAGAGGGGGGAGCCGCCGGGGTCCAACGGGGCTGCGGATGATCCCCTTAAATTCGTACCTACTGAAGCAGCAAAGTAAATTCAAGCCGTGACACCGCCTAGAAAATAAGTGATCGAAGTTTTGTCTGAAAATCAATGATGAAGAGTTAGGAAGCTTGCTTTGTAAAGTATATATAGCGTGTGACGTGCAGTAGATAGAGTATGTATGGTTAGAAACTTGAAAATGAACTAATTGTAATTATTTGGAAAGTGAGGTAGAATTGCAGTTGGGTGAAGTGCTGCTTGAGCTGAACGAGCAAAGCGAAAGAGATTTAGGTTAGCGATAGTACCATATTGGATAGGGCTTCAAATGCATGGGATGGGACTTAAAATGCATGCCTTCATAATGTGTCACTCGAGTAAAAATGCGACTATTTAGTGTGTTAGTTTTGTTTTAAATATGTTTTTAAAGTATGTTTAAGCTATAGTTTAGTTAAGTGAAAATGCACTGAAATCTTGTTCTTAGGAAAAACAATGTGTAAAATTTAGTGAAAAATGTAGCCGCTCAAGAGACACCAATTGCTTATGTGTCGTTTCCTGTGTCGTTAATTACCGACACTTGAGAGATAAGGAAGTGGTGAGATGCGTGAGCATATGAGCTGACTTCGGAGTGGACCGGCGACTTTTGTCGCTTAGACACTGGAAAATTGTCTAGCGTGGGGTGATGGTCTTGAGACAATTTCTTCGTTTTCACTTCCGTGAGTATTGGCGAAGTGCTTGGAACTTGATGCATTTTACTTGCACGAGCAGTTGGTGATCAGACTTTTTACGAGGTTATCTGTACTTTTTAGAAATTGAAATTTATAAAAATGGAGATGTTAGGTATTTGCATTATTAGCATTTTAAGGCGGTTTTTCTGTGTCAAATCTTCAAGAGGTATCAACAGATTTTCAAGATGAAAACCATAAAGCTGGTGTCTATCTTTAGCAATTCTAGATAAGGGTTCTGAGTGTGGTGGTCAGGTACAATTTTGCAGATGTGTTATGTAAATGTTATTTCAAATTAGTGTGATGAAATGTGCCGTCTAATTTTTTTTTTTTTTTTGCTTTGACTTATTTACATTGAATTCCGAGTTGTTACCCATCCGGGAGGGATACAGCTTTATGGGAATTAGCGCTTCCATGGGGGAAGATGTGAGGTCCTGAGTTTAAAGTTAGGCCTTATTTCGTTTAAATAGATATTTTGTTGTTACGGGACATGGTGTTTCAGTTCATTGCTGTCCTGTTTTTCAGTGTTCACTACTATAGTCATCAAATTTCATCTCTTTTCCTGCATTTACCTTTCAACTTACTCTTTATATGCGAAATATAATATATATACCCTCATCGAAATACTATACGTCTCTATATGCCTCCCTCCATCCTCTCCTTGGAACACCTTTGTTATGGTTAAAGAGGTTTGAACTAACTTATGGCTTCATGTAACTTGCATGTTGTGCTTTATGTGTTTGTTTCCTTATGTACGTCTGCTGCAATGTTAGCTTCTCTTATGTGGAATTTATTATACAACTAATGAGATACATTTGAAAATGTAACGTCGTTAATGTTTTTGTCCCACAGATCCAGATCCAAGGAGCAAGTTGTGTCGGGACATCAATGACGTCAAGATATCTGCAGTATCAAAGTGCCTGTTCGTTTGTGTGAAGACTCGGGTTCATTCATTTGATTTACTGTCTGGAGCTGAAATTGCGCATTTTAGTGGTCACATGCGATCTGTAAAGGGCCTTGTAATCGACCACAGCCAACATCGCTTGTTCACTTACGGACGAGATGCACATTTCATCACTTGGAGTTTTCATGCGAAGGAACCCTACGTGAACGTTAAAAAAAGTGACTCTTCTGAACTACCCACGGCTCGGACGATGAGACCACATCAAAATGACGACTGGAGTCCGGACGAAGACAGCGATTAGAATGAATAATCAGACACGCTCTTTCGCCTTCGTTACAGCCCTTTTGTCTAGCATCATATGAACTACTTGTAAAAGATTAGCTATTTTAGCATTTCAAAAGAAAATTAGGTGTTCGACTCAAATATCTACTGTGCATTTTCTTGTGACTATTGGTATGGGAATGCTTTTCTCACTCTTTAGCCGAAATTCGTCACTCGCTGAGATACTCGTACAGTTCGGGTGGCGTTACTTCAAATGTGGTGATTCTAAAAGGCATGCAGAAAGAACGCTTTTTATTTTTTTTCATGTGTCTTTCAAACGCTAATTTCCTCCACTCACTTGTGAGATTCCTGACTTCGCTAGTATGAATAACAAAGCCCAATGTATGTGCATTGTTTCTTTTATTTAAATTCAAGATACCAAATATTTTATGTGAATGAATGCGTTAGCACTATAAACTGTCAAGTTCATTATATTTTCTTAAAAATTACTAGTCTCTCTCCAGACACAATAGCTTGAAATTCTTATCCTTCATTAAAACATCAATTTCAAAGTTTTTCCTATAAATATTTGAACACATCGGGCAACACTGCGAAAATCAAAGTCATCTAGGATTTGACTGGGATTTTTAATACTGGGCAAAAGTTTCATGGTATTGTGATATTGTGGTAGTCCTGTTTGCATAGATAGCGAAGATAAATCAGATTCACATGACCTCATTGTTTCTGAATTCATTATGGGTAGAAGGGCTATAAAATTTCAGTGAAGTTTCGACTTCTGAGACTGTCGTCTATCGATCATCTCTCATCACAATGCGGATGGTAAGACCATGCTCCTTGCTCCTTCAGGCCATCATGTTGGAAGTTACACTCCAATGCAACAATTGCGCCCGTGAGTCTTGACTGACTAGCTAGGAACTTTCTAATTTCAGATGAAAAATCGCATGCGAAATTGATCTCATTTAGATTTGATTGCCCCAGCATCCCGGTTTTGAAAAATAATTGCAAGACAGTCAGCTACTGGCATCAGCAAGTAGTTACTGCATAGTGGCATCACGCGAACGAGTCGTCTCGATTTGTACTGTTACGTAAAACTCGGAGGGGAGAGACTGTAGAGGTAAGCACCATCGTTCCACACCGCTTTTGAGCATCTTCGACATATTTCGGGCCATCAGCTTTCCGTGGCAGGAGATGTACAACAGTGTACTTGTTCAAAAAATAATAAAGTTATTAAATCTTACAAAAACAATTATGAAGAAATTAGGACTTTAACACGTACCCCGCTTATCGGTGCAAATGTGTACCAATAGGTAAATTGATCATTCACGTACCAGTAGGAATGAATGGCATTTCATGTTTCGCGACTTCGAAAAAAATAACCGTTATCATGAGGTGAAGACTATGTGAGGGCCCGAGCTCAAGGTTAGGCAAGCTTTCTTTTTGTTAAAATAATATAGGTTTTGTTTTGTTACGAACCATCTTTTTTCGGTTCACTGCTGTCCTGTTTTTCAGCACCTACTACTTCATTTTTTTTTTCTTGTTTCATGATCTTTCTTGCTTTCTGTTTCTGTACCCTTTCTGCACAGATTCCGCGTTTCCTAAACTCTATACTAAATGGTGCTTTCTTCCTTCCTCTTTGGATTGCCTTTGTTGCGGATAGTGAGGCTTTAACTAATAATCTAATCATATTAGGTGAAATGTCGTCGTGCAATTTTATGAGCTATTTCTCTTAGGAAGGTTAAAAATGTTTCGAGAGTCGCTAAGTCGATTTTCCAATTCTGCCACTTACAACCTTAACAAACCAACCGTTAACCCTTTGGATACCGACGGTTACTTTGCGAAAAAGGTTAGTGCTTCCTCCAGTTCAGGCTATCTGATTTAAGTTTAAAGTAATTTACCACTGAGGGAATATTTTGAAGTAAATGACAAAATTAGGGAGATTAATAGCATGAAACTATTTTTCAGACATTCCGGAAGCCTGCTCATGTAAATTACCATTGATTACCTCTAAGTTCATGCTACAGGATCTGTGCAACATGTTCAATAATCTTCATTCTACTTGAGCAACTATTTTTGGACCTTCGTTCACTTTTCAACAAGGTTAGGTAAGAACTTGTAAATTATTTTTTCGAAATCTTTCTTCAAACATCGAAAATTTCTCTCGCCAAGCTGCTGCTTTAAATAGTCGTAATTTTTAAAACTCGAATATATAAGTAGAGCTAGCTAAACGAAAAATATCCACATTACGGCAATTCCAACGATATTTTAGGGCACTGACAACTTTTTTCCCTAGACCGTTTGATATTTTGGACCCAAAGGGTTAACGACCGCTGAAACGCGAGGAACTTGTTAACGTTTGTTGAACGACGTGGAGTAATCTAGAAGCTCTAACATGATAGAACTTGGCTAACTGAATGTAATGCCGAAGATTGCTCAGGACAGGGTGCGTACAGGCTCTGAGGTTCAAAATTCCACTACTTTTTCATGACTTTTTATGCCAACCAAATCACATTTTCACTGCCTCTCTCTGCCCAAAATAATGTCACACAAAGTTAAATTGCAGCACAATAAATGTATTTCAGTCATAAACTTCACAGAACATTCATCATTACTTGCAGGTCTTGTTTTCATAAATGTGTAAATGATCATCACAACACCAAACAGTCATGCTGGACAGTTCAATAGCATCTGCTATGCATTTGCCAGTGCATTAAGTTTGTCATTAATTTCCGCATTCAGCCCCTTGAGTTGTTCTTGGTTGTCTTTGGCTGATTTCCTCAATGCATTTGACTTTGCCAGTAGGCGCAAATCATTCTTGTCCTCTGCCTTCCGTGCAAAGCTGTCAGCATCCTCCACCAGCGCTTGCAGACTCTCCTCCATCCTCTTCCGTTTTGTCTTCAGGTTCTCCACTTCATCCAGTTCTCTCTTCCTCTTCTCTCCCTTCTTCTGCTTCTCTGCCTCTTCCTTCTTTTGATCCAGGTAGTGTTGATAGCGCTGTCTGCCCTGTGAAGCTGAAAAGAGGAGTTCCTTGGAAATGTCAACCTTGGAGATACCTCCTACATGTTTGATGTGGTCCATGACCACTCTCTGCGCCACGATGGTGTTCTCACCCATGTTGACTTCCATGAGCTGCTTGCTCACAGAAAAGCCCCTTTCCACTGAAGCCTGGCCATGTGACAGGACCAGTAGCATCTTCACAACCAGCCACAGTTTCTTGAGGGAGGATGTGGCCAGCTGGCTGCTCCAGAAGACATCTAGCCAATCAGTGTCTTGCTGAAAACTGTTGAAAGTGCTGATCTTCCTCTGTGCCTCATCAAAGAACTCTGAAAACTGGCTCATCACCTCATCGATGTCACCCTGTGGTAGCCTCTTAGCATCGCTGAGCAGCTGCAGACAGTTTTTCAGCATGGACTTGGTCTTCTCTCTCTTTGTGCGATCCACAAAGACACTTGGCACCAGCCAGCCCATGTTTCGGGCCAACCCGAACTTCAAAGGTGACTTCTCAACAATCTTCTTGATGACAGCAACAAGGAAATTCTTCACATCATCCCTGAAGGAGAAAGCAAGCCTCTCATTCACTTTCTTTGCAGCCATCTGATCTTTCAAAATACTTGCAGCAACAAAGCCAGGGTCAATCTTGCTATTTTGCAGGTAGATGGTCTTGTCATTGAAGTCAAGGGCAGCATACTTAGCTGGTGTGGTCAGTTTTTCCAGCACCTCTGCTTTCACACACCTCTCCAACAGAACCTTCAAAATCTTGATGATGTCATTGCACATGAAAGGCAGGAGTGGCGCGTCTCCAAACCCCTCTCAGCAGTCGGAGGATCGGTCGATGGTTGGGAAGTCACGAAAAAATCCCCGATCTTCGGGTTGGCAAGTCTCGTCGTCTGAGCTTTCACGTTCTTGGCATGCTTTGTTCCTTTTGCATGACTCCTCACAGCCGCTATTCCATTGTTGGCGATGTCGAACTCCGACTCGCACGCGGTGCAAACCGCCATTGTTTTCAGTTTGGGATGCGGTGCTATCCATTGTTGAAAGTCTTTGTCTCGCAACCACAAGTTGTTGAAAGAACAACTGCCTGACATGACGATAATTCCTCAGCTCAGTCTCGGCACCGTAACTCTAGTCACACACACACGGGATGGTCAAGACCGATGATAAAAACTCAGCTCGAAAATGTTCAACAGTGGCGACAGGTCAACAATGGTCCGAGCGAGCGCGTGTCTTCAGTCACACTGAGCGCGTTTGGTTTCACGTGACGCCTGAGAACCAATCAAAATCGCGGACACTAAAGACGTAGCTGTATCAACCAATCAGAGCCCAAGTAACACTCGAAGGTTACTGACAACGCCTCGCTCAACGCGGACCAAACGGAACGAAAATTTTCAACAGTAAAATTTTCTTTTCACGAAAATCCTAAAATTTCATGACTTTCAATGACCATTTTTAAAATTCCACTACTTTCGAGGCCTTGAATTTTATTTTCGAAATTCAACTACTTTTCATGCTTCTCCATGCCTGTACGCACCCTGTCAGGAGGAGCTTTTCAATGACGCACGTAAAGTATCGTCTACCTCAAGAGGAATCCAATACTGCTAACTGAAGGGAATAAATGAATTTTTTTTTTGCATTTTATTCATTTGAAGGAAGAAAGGGGTACATTTCCTGACTCGGTACTGATGCCCAAATTATATTGTTACAGTTCAATGATAGATTTTCAGCATTTGCCATCCCCTACAATACTTGTCCATCTCTTGGAAATAAAGGTAAACTATGGAACGATCATACTAACACATTAATGAGTAAACAAATTCCAGAAATAGCTAATGGAAAACTCGATAGTTGCCTCTTGATCAAAGGCCACCCTCTGTTTACGAAGAAAACGGTCAAACCGTTCACTGGTGTATCAGCTTGACACGAACAGAACATTACGGATCAATCACAGCCTTATTTGTTGATTTGTATTAAGCGAGACCGTCAACAGCAATAATTAGAAAAAGTAGATTATTGAGACAAAGCTACAAGCTATTTCTTTGGCAGTGAGGTGAACCTAAGGAGTTAAAGGAAGTTCACGAGTTTTGCAGTCGTTATACATATAACGCTCGTAAGTTGGACGAAGCAAAGATGTTGCTCACAAACCGACTGTTACGCTGGCTGGACCACTGGCCAGTTCATGAAGTTGAAAATCCAACGTAAAAACACACGACTAAAAGATTTCCCACACTTGTGACTTCAAAAAAAAAAAAAAATCCGAGAGAAAACTGGCAGAAAAAAGATTAATGAAACAAAAACCCAAGATGTAGAGCTTGCTCACAGCCAAGAACATTTTCGAGACTCAATTCAAAGTCTAGCAGCAAGCGGTTTTCCTCAAGTCGGTACGTCCCTGGCGCGAAATGGGCTACGTAAAGATGATTCCGACCAGTTATACTCCCTAGGAAAGTCAGGAAGTCGAAACCAATGCTAAAAAGTTGAAGGAAATTATCTCCAGTAAGATTATCACAGTCCGTTGAACGTACTTGAGGCAGTGTCGCATATTTGCCCCCCAAATTGAGTTCCTCATTCAAGTTCTCGAGTCATACGACGAACGATCTCTAATCACACTACATTTAGTGCAAAGGGACCATTACGAGACTAATTAAGACGCGTCTCGTCAATCAGTCGGTCAGAAGAGCACTGTTGTGTAAAAGCTAAGTTATATTACGATGAAGTGAAATAAAACCGACATCAGAAAACTAAGATCACCAGAGACTAGACCGGATAATTTACTATTTACGACCAATGGAAAAACAACTCGTCGCAGTTGATCGATTTAAACGTCAACTTAAACGAAGCTCGAACATTATCACAGCACGAAGATATGAGCCTCCTATCTCATCAGAACGCTCGATCACAGCAACAACATCAATTCTGATACTGACTTGTCCCTGTATGGAGATCGTTTCACATAAAAAAAATGTTTTATTTGTACCAGTGTTCAGTCCGAATGCTAAGCTCTGAGATGCGTCATTGATTGACTACACCATCCGAGCACTCACTTGCGTCCAAATGAAAGTGAAAACTAACACACTGGTCCCTTTACTAGTTGATAAAGAGCCAAAATGCATAGTGGCAATAATATAAACATTCAGGGGGCGTAGCATAACACATCTTGTTCAATACTGACAACGATCGTGATCTCCCAAGGTAAGGACTTAAAATCAAACATTTCAAGAGTACATTAAATGAAATCCGCTTTCAATATCGCCGACTAACTTTCCGCAAGGCAACACACCGCGCAGTGACGAGTTAGTATATTAGTGAATGAAAAAATAGTTATTACCTTGTGACACTATCGCAACAAGTCAACCTGAGACCGAGGGATTAAGTCATAGATAGCAAAATAAAATGAATTTCTCTGATCCGCTCGTGCGGAAAACAGAAAAAATTGTCCTGCATAGAAGTAATGAATACAGCGAGCATTGTACACTTGAGAGGCCACCTGGCAGAGGCAGATAAGGGCAGCGAACTTGTCACATAGGCTGCCTATTCCCTAATATCACAGACAAAACGAGTGGTGTAATAGGAAAGAGCACACTCGGTAAGACCAACGCTATTCTTGAAAGTACGTCATTATCAGTGGCACAAAGAATCGTGCTGAATACTTAAGCACGGACAAAAACAAATTTTTTTACGAAGGCTGGAGTTTTATTAGTTTTCCAATGAGATAGCACGCCACGACTTCTCCAGCGTCACCATAGTGGCGACGAACTTGTAAAAGTGAACATTACAGGTGAATACGCCACACGTACACTAGCCAGCAGAGGTCTAAAATGTCCCCAGGGTTACGTTACTACCACTGCCAGGAAGACAACACGCTCGCCAGAAACAAATGTTTGGTCCATGAAAGAATCACTTCCGAGATTCCAGTACAACGAGACAAGACAGCGCTGTTCTATCATCACTCTGCCACAATTCAGAGGCTTGAGGCCACTAAGCATAAGTAATACTCCCTCGCGAATCAGACCAGCCTACCTTTAGTGGAATTAGCTACCTTTAGTGGAATTTGGTCCCACAACGCTAAATTCAGTCAGACACTTCTGAGATGAGCCATAGATGGAAAATGGTAGAGAGGCGGCGCTCTTCAATGAGCCTTCTGAATTCATTTTCCCAATGATGAGGAACCATATTAAGCAGCACTCAAGCGCGCACTTTTGTAATCATTCACAATCGCATCTTTGTAGCTCATACAAAACACGACAACGTCGTATCAAAATAGCACCAGATGCTATCGAAACTACGTACCGCATCATTCAACTCGAGCTCATAGACCAAATACAGCACCGAAATTCTCGCATCCAACACACTATCACAAGGGACGGCAAATATCCGGCAATTAATAGCCATTCCATTACGTGCCACTGCGGGCACTGCACGAATGACGTCAGCGCGATTACCAAGCGCTTGTGCCAGTCATGCGAAGAATTACAATGGTAAATAGCCGAATACGAAGTACTTCAACGAGTAGGATTATTAGGGCTCGTCAATAATTTAACACAATAAATAAAATAATTAGCTATTTCTATAACTTTCATACACAGTCGCATGTGTTGTTCGAGTGGTGGGCACAGAACCATAACAAAAAGGACATCTTTGATCATAGTACCTACAGCACATGTGGCACCCCTTTCATAAGAATAAAATGTTGCCACCATGAAGGGCCAAAATCAGCAACAGAAAAAACTTGGTGGCAACAACTGAAGAGACGGTAACTACTATATAAAAAAAAAAAGAAATCCATTTATTATTCGTAAAACTACAGCTACTAAAATTACAAGAAAAGAGAACGGTGGACGTAACACGAAAAAAATTTCACAAGTTTGGTTTCATGAAATTTCAATTATTTGTAGTTTACTTGAAAACAAAAATTCTTGAATTCCCAAATTTACGTGCCAGGCATTTTCACCTCGCAAAATTTAATACGAAGAAAGTACATCAGTTTTATTCCTTTTCATTCTCTGATTTAGACTTAACTGTGATCCAATGATTAAATTGAAGCAGTGAAAATATTGAAGAGAAATTACGTTCACAAGTTCTCTGAAATATCTGCTACATGGCTGGCTCATCAAGACATGTTGTGCTACGAAGACCTCGCTTTGCTGCATAACTCGCCCTAGGAACGTGAGCGCACATTGCCTCCTGAGTAAACCACAGAAATCTTTTGAATATTGACTACCACTTCAAGTAGCTCATTGCTCAATTTAGACAACGACTCGCGTCAACCGACAACGCACAAAGTTAAATAATTGACTCATTAGTACGTTAATTCAAAAGAGTTTCAAATCACGTGAGGGTCAACACATACTTAAATAATCGCCATCAAATCAGTGGCAACAGGAAGATTGTCGCGCTGTCCAGTTCCACGAGGCAATAGAGCAAGAAAGCGTGCTAGTTAGGTCGCACAGAATGAGCCAGCACGAAGTGTCGGGAAGAGCAGCTCGAGATAACATTAAGATCAGTAGGTTAAGATCAATACACATAGCATAATTAGATCCTACACAAGCTAGAGGGATCGCCCAATACGAGCAGACACTACCATCGCCTACTCAACACACCACCCATCATCGCAGTTCACCTGTTAAACTGTACGCATACGTGAATACTGTTAACTTTTAACAATTCAGGGTGATATTACCGGGCAGTTAAGACCGATCTTTCTCAATTCAACTTGAAAAGAGAAAATTGAACTAATAAAAAAGCCCTAGTCACAAAATCTTCTCCAAGACGAAGTTACACAACCGCGAACAAGTGGTAGATATCTTTACGCGCATTACTGGGTAAGATACGCAAAGAAAATATATTATACGATAGGCACCAACAACAATAACAACAACCGGCAGTAATAGCACTTTATAAAAGATAATCAACGGAAGAAAGTATCGTGAGATTCTTCAGAGCCTTGAAGTACGTGATGCTTAGAGAACACTCGAAGCTTTTTCGCAAAGCTTGCACAAGTGAGCGGGAGAGAGCATGCGTGCGCCCTCATCCTAGACCAGGCAACGAGACTGTCGACTGACGCATCAATACTGCTCTCTTTCTCTATCTTACTAGGCTAAACAGATCACTCATTAGTGGATCACATGAAGACAAATGCACTTCATAATATTACATTCACACTATATATCGGCTCTCAAAAATTCTCGACGAATGTGTCGACAAAGGAATGGCTCTCATATGCTATTAACGTTACCAATAAATAGACGATACAATCAACGAAGTCATCTTTGGACCGAACAAAGGTGCAGTACTTTATTGCACCAAGCATGACTAGAGTTAACTAAAAAAACTGAAACAAGAACGAAAGACGATCAGCAGAGTGAGGTCAGCAGCAAACTTTAAAAGTTCAAGACGTAGAAAATCGCAACGAAAATAAGAAGCAAATCCGACATCCTAATTGTCATCACAAAACGATCTCGAGCCATTACACATGACCACGTCATGAGCATCTTTCGTACTCGCGAAGCGTAAAAACAATGTTTTTTTTATAAATCCTGCGTACCAATTTACTAGGTGTCGTTTAAAACACGGACGAAAACTCGCCATTTGCACCACGTCAACCTCAACTAAAACTTGAGACGCTAGTGGGAAACTCGAAAAAAAAAATAAGATAAGTGCCTATAAATAAACTATACTCTAGTCAATGCCAAGTGATTAGCGAGGAGCTAAAGAAAAAGAAACACTGCCGGTCGCAGTCATTGCAATAGTACAGAAAAATAAATTAACGGTATTTCATTTCTAATCCGATGAAGTCCTTTAGACTTCCATCAGATGAGAAAAATTCCGCGAAGAACCTGAAGCACACAACACTACGATAACGCTACGATTCTCTTCAGCTGGACAAACAAGCCAGTATAATACTGACAATGGAAAGACTAACATGAATCAACTTACAAGGAATTCATCAACTCGATGGAAGATCAAAAGTTGATGTACTAGCAATAAGCGCAGAGCAGCACTGAACGAAGCTCAGCGCAAGTGGAATTTGCACGGTCAGAACTACAGAACAAAATTCCGATATTTCAACAGTAAAATTGTACAGTATTGATAATGCAAACACTGCAGAGAAGGGAATGTGCGAGATCATTGTGAGGCTGCGTCTGTCTATCACTCACCTCAGCTCACGCTCTTTAGGTCCAATTAATACTTCTATTTAATATTGAGAAGATATTTGTAAGATTTTTCAAGTTTGGAAACCATTGGCCCAGCTTAGGAATAATCGAAAAAATTAAAACAAGCTTTTAACCGGTAAGCTTGTGAACTCAAATAGAAGCAAAGGACTACAACGATGGCAATTACCACGTCCACTACACAGTAAAACTAAAGTTGCTAAATGAAGGTTCATCTAAGCTGAGCCAACTGAAGGAGCCAGCTTTTGTTCTGGAATTTGAACAGTTTTAAAATTTTGCAAATACCTTCTAAATAGGAAATGAGTGATACAAATGTTGTGATTATTTTAAGAGAGCACGACGTCTGAGATGAGCTCAAGCTTTGCAGTAGTTATCACGCCCTTCCAACGCACCTGCCCCACTGAACGATCCCCTCTATTCTAGTCAAATACCTTACACTATCAAATCCAATGCGCTTCTACAACAACTTTTAACCAGCTGCTATAACGCAATGCAAAGAAGAACTAAGTAACAATTTCCGTGTACGAGCGCGATGCAGAAGACCTTGCCTACGGCAACTAAAACCTAAGCTCAACGTTACTCATGCTCGTTCATTTCGCTGCTGCCATCACAAATTTTTAAAATAAAGACCCATTTTTTGGTTCACAGAAACGACTGACGGACTGCATTATTTCCTTCGTGATAAAACATAAATCAAACTAGAGTTACCCAAAAACTAACACTCCCATCACCGGTCAAAATGCGACAGCATACCGAGAAAAATAGACACGGCGCGCGTCAAGCGACCGCCGAGGAGCTAAAGCGAGCACAATCTACCATCATCAGCAGCAGCATTGAACAGAGAAGAATGTTTTACATGCCGCCGGCCCACCAGTCAGTGCCGGATGAGCTGGGGTTGCTGTAGTTATTGCCCCCAAAGCTGCCCCCTCCGTAGCCACCACTGCCGCCACCGCCGCCACCTCCGTATTGAGTGAAGTGGCCTGAGCAAAAAGGACATTTTACAATTTTTCCATGGGAAAAAAATTTCAATTCATTTTTAAATCAAGCTTTGAATTATAAAATGAACATAAGACAGGCTCTCACAGACTCCACAACCAAGGGCTAAAGAAGTAGTGGGCGAGGACTTTCATTTCAGCATTTGTGACCGCATTTTTTTCCCGACATTCAGGGTTCTTCAATAGCTTTACATAATGATGAATTTCAATACTTATAAAAGAGACACTTAGCACAAAACAAAGAGCTAGTACATCAATGCACAACAAGAATATGTCGAAATAAATCTCGTGAAAACATCAATCAAAGAATCTCCCTTGACGATGGGAAATCTATCTAAAGAGCGTATTGTAGGATCGTCGTCGAGAAAGTAGTAGTAGTAGTAGTAGTAGTAACATAGGCTTACTAGCGCTTCAGTAGCTCCGACTATTTCGCGCCGAAGGTCTCATGGTTTTAAAGATACCTGAATTCTACATCACCTCCGAGGTAGTATTATAAGAACATTATTTCGGTGGTCAACTCTATTTCTATCGCCTCAACACACACAGTTATATTTGTTTGCATAAGCACATTACGATTTCTCACTCAATAAGCAGGATCCATTCTACAGGTCGCACCTGCAAAATGTATCGGTGTACACCGCGAGTTGATACAAAACAAAAAAGATTTTTAAAATTTTAGCAGGGTAAAGAGTGCGAGAACAGCTGGGACCCCAAATCGGAGGCTCCAGCTACCCGCCCACACTATGGCCGAGCGTCTTACCCACGCTGGAACCCCCTCACAAAGACAAGAGTGGCAGCACGGTACGCTCGGCCATTTCTTCTCCTCAAGTTATAACTTTGGACTTGCAGAGTGCACACGGATTTCCGTTTTCTGGGCATAAAAGCTCGTTATATTTTACCTATCAAATCGCTTCGTGCAAGAAAGGTCGCTAGCGCTCCGAGGTTGAAACGAGCACGGAGGGGCTCACGAAGCATCCCAATGTGCAGCGACGGGGCGTCCGCATCTCGAAGATGAGGGAAGGATTCTCTTCTAGCAGCAGCAAAGTTTGGACATTCGGCAAGTACATGCAGCACCGTTATTGGTACATGACAGGTGTTGCAGCGCGGCTGTGGGCGACGCTCCATTAGATGACTGTGGGTAAGTCGGCAGTGCCCAATACGCAGCCGACATAGGATCACCTCCAAACGCCGGCTACGACATTCAGCTGAAGCCCATTCCCCCACCATAGGCTTAAGCACTCTCAGTTTATTATTCAATTCCATGTCCCAGCATTGTTGCCACACATCACGCACGGTAGACTTGATAATGGGGTAGTAATCCCTACAGGGGACACCTGGGTTGTTCGGCAGGTCATCAGATTCAGCAGCACGCCGGGCCTCGGCATCAGCTCTCTCATTGCCGGCCACCCCTACATGGCCCGGCACCCAGCAGACTTGCACATGCTTCGGGCTCCGGGCAAGGCGTGACAGTCGGACAACAATGTCACTAATTATTGGGTGATTGCTGTGGTATGCTTGGACAGCTTCATAGACACTCTTCGAGTCAGTGAATATTACAAAATCATAGTAGGGTATTTGCGCCACGAGGTCTAGAGCCTCGACAACTGCAAGTAGTTCAGCCGAGAAAACAGAAGTTTCCTGCAGAAGCCTTCGAGCACGCACATAGTCGCCAGACACAGCAGCACAACCAACAGATTGATTCGTTTTAGAACCATCTGTATATATCTTACGTTGATCAGAGTGCTCCGCCAGTACATGATCCAAGAAGATACCCCTCAAAACCGAGGCCGGCAGCAGGTCCTTCTTAGGGATCTTGCAGCCTGTACAAAAAGCAGTAATTGGGATGCGCCACGTTGGTGCACCTGCAACCCGTGCGGGAAGGACCTCCATGGGGGGGAACCGCACGTTATTCATAAGCGCACCATAATCTACGGAGGATGGCAAATTATACGGAGTGGGTATACGCTCATCCACGTCGGTACGAAAACTTATCCAGGTCGGAGATTAGATTAGATTATTAGTTAGTTTAAGCCTCCCTATCCTCAACAAATGAGATCCAAAGAGAGGAAGGAAGAAGGCACCATTTAGTATGGAGTTAAGGGAACGTGGAATCTATGCAGAAAAGGCATAGAAACAGTCAGATGAGAAAGAAGTTCATGAAACAAGATCAAAGTTGAAGAAGAAAGTAATAGGTGCTGAAAAAACAGGACAGCAGTGAACCGAAAAAAGATGGTCCGTAACAAAACAAAAACCTATGCTATTTTAACAAAAATAAAGCCTACCTAACCTTTAGCTCAGGCCCTCACATTGTCCCCCTGGGAGCGCTAATTCCCATAGATACAATAGTTGTATCCCCCTGAGGGGATCCAGGTCGGAGAGAGAGGGAGTTGCTGTAGCCGGGCTAGGTACTGTAATGACAGTTGCATACGCCTAAGCTTGAGGGGGGGCTCCCCACTTTCCACGCAGAGACTGGTGACGGGGGAGCTTCGAAAAGCTCCAGTGCAGAGCCTAATGGCTGCGTGGTGTACTGGGTCCAGCATACAGAGAGTACTTTCTTTGGCATACTGGTATATTACACTACCGTAGTCTAATTTCTAATTTAGACCTGATGAGGGTCTTATAGAGCCGCAGGAGAGTCACACGGCCGGCGCCCCACGTTTGACCTGAGAGGCTTTTTAGCAAATTTAATCTCATTATAGACGCTGCTTTTAGTGACTGAAGGTGAGGTTTCCACGTAAGTTTGCTATCGATGGTCATACCAAGAAATTTAGCATTTGCTGCGTAGACTATTGGTCTGCCCTTCAGGAAAAGTTGTGGAGGGTCACGCATTTTGTGGTTTCCCGGAATAAGAAGAGCCATAGTGTTCTCAGTAGAGAACGTGAACCCATGCTCCGATGCCCAACCATTTACATTACTTATAGCGTTTTGAATTCTACGAACCAGAGCAGGCAAAAAGTATGAAGACGCGTACACCATAAAATCGTCAACGTATAGCGACGAGCAGATCTCAGGCGGCACAGCTGTCGTGATTCCATTAATAGCCACAGCAAAAAGCGTACAGCTGATGACGCTTCCTTGAGGGACTCCTTCAGACTGCGTCTCACACGGAGACTCCGGAGAGCCGACTTTCACTCGAAAAGTCCTCCTGCTCAAGAATTGCTGCAGGTAAAGAGCCATATTTCCCCTCAGCCCATCACGATGCAGGTTTTGCAATATACCGTACCTCCAGGCAGTATCATAGGCTTTCGCCATGTCAAAAAACACGCATATAGTATGCCGGCGCTCACGTTTGCATTTAACTAGGTGGTTCTGCAGACGGACTAAAGCGTCCGTAGTACCTCGCATTCTGCGAAAGCCGTACTGTACAGGCGAGAGAAGGTCACGAGCTTCCAAAAACTTCACCAGCCTAACATTAACTATCTTTTCAAGCACCTTGCCGATACAGCTCGTGAGGGCGATAGGGCGATAGCTGCCAGGATTTGTAGGAGGTTTGCCGGGTTTTAAAAAAGCTAGGACAGTGGCAAAACGCCAGGCATCGGGGTACTGGTGTGTGGTTCAGATCTGGTTATATATTGCTAAAAGCACTTTCAGGGCTGTAGGGTGCATTTTCTTCAACATTTTATAGTGAATGCCGTCTGGACCAGGAGAGGTGTTTTTAGTTTCCTTGAGAGCGTTATAAATTTCTAAGATGGTAATAGGTTCGTTATAGGGGAGATTTTCATCTGTGTTGAAAATCAGACTTCGACTCTCCTGCTGTCTTTTAAAGGCCAAGAAAGCTGGTGAATAATGATCACCGCTACTGATGTTAGCGAAGTGCCGGGCTAGAGCTGCCGCAACGCGCTGTGAGTCCGCGGTTTTCTCACCATTGACCTCCAAGCAGGGTGGGCTATAGCTCTGCTTCCCAGACATCTTCTTCACTCGCTGCCATACCTTCGACATGGGCGTTTCAGCATTTAGGGACGATACATATTTTTGCCACGAACGTTTTCTTGCTTCATTCTTTGTGTGTAGTGCTCTTGCTCTGGCTCTATTGTAGGATATTTTGTCTGCCATACTTTTCGTCCTCTGATAGCGTCGCAGGGCATGTTTTCTTTCAATATTGGTGATGGTGCATTCATCTGTCCACCAAGGAACTCTGTGCTGGAGGGCACCCCCCCTCGACTTAGGGATACTGACGCCAGCAGCGATCAGCAGGCAGCCCACAAACTCTTCCAATAAGTCTTCCACTGGCCTGGTCTCGTCAACATCACACATTTGAGTGAGTGCTTCGAAGCTCCCCCAGTCGGCTCGCCTCAAAATAAAGCTGGCTTCGGTGGGAGTCGGACGATTTTCCTCGAACCGTATCTCTATAGGGAAATGATCACTACCGCACAGATCATCACAAACATTCCAGTGCAGATCAGCAACAACATCAGGGGTGCACAAGCTGAGGTCTATAGCCGATGACACGCCCGTCTGCACATGGAAATGGGTGGACAATCCTGTATTTAATAAACATGCGTCTGAGTTTGTGAATAGGCCATCAATGATCCTCCCACGCTGGTCGGTGGAGGGATTGCCCCAAGCTATGTGTTTTCCATTAAAATCCCCCAATATGAGCGCTGGTCGGGGTAGCTGGTCGTAAAGGGTCAGGAGATCTGCTGTAGTGATGGGATCAGCTGGAGGTAGGTACAAATTACAAACTGTGAGCAAGCGCGGGCCAATACCAAGACGTACCGCCATTGCCTGCAGTGCAGTGTTCAGGCCAAGCCTTGTGAAGCCCGTATCCCGCCTCACTAAAATAGCTAAGCCCGTACCTGGCACCGGATTTGGTAGAGGGGAGAAGGTCTCTACGACGTAACTCGCCGGTGGTGTAGGTGTCAGACTTCCGAGCATTGTCTCTTGGAGGCATAAACAGCCCGGCTGAAGCTCTTGCAGCAACCTCCTCAGATCACCATAATTGCGGCGGTAGCTTCGACAGTTCCATTGCAGAAGACTCATTATGTTTATCGGCTTGAAGATCTCTCAGTTGGGGTCAGTTTTTTCTCTGAAGTTTGTTTACTATCTTTTGAGTTTTTGCCACTCTCCTGCCTCGAGCTCCAAGGGAGCAGCTGCACATTAGGCGGGGGCATTGAGGGCATATCTGCTGGCATAGGGAATTTCTTTCTCATTTTAGTTGCTATACTTTCAGGTACCACAACAACACGTTCCAGAGAGCGAACACGATGGGTCACGATGTTACTTCCCTCGCGTCCTCGCTCTCGAGCCTCTCTAGGTTTACTGGACACTTGGACAGGTATACATTCCAGTCCTTGAGGTTTAACCGTTGGGTCATCTGAATTATCAATATGCTTAAAGGTGGGACGCTTTTTGGGGGCTTGCCCTGTCATCCCTCCAATTGGAGACGGAGTGCCGCTTTGCAGGCGCTTTCGGGCACCAACTGCGGTAGATGGATTTTTAGGGGAGGTGTTACTCTGGGATTCAGGTCCCTTATCCATTCCTTTTGACCCCGGGCTCTGAGAGCCTTGTTCCTTTTTTCTTTCCTCCCTAATAGATGAAACCTGCATTGATTGATCGCAGTCAGGTTGATCAACCACAGCTTCAAAATGGCTCCGGGCATCCACACAGACATCACCCAAAGTCGCACAGGACGGTGAAGGGTCTGACACAGTACCGGTAGCGCGTGGTAAGTCACCATCGGAAGACTTTTCTGGTCTTTCGGATCTAGAGTAAGAACTTCGGGGTCTTTTATGTTCCTCATTTGGAGCGTCAGTCTGGGTTGCTATACTAGTCTGTGTTACGGCATGAGCAAACTCGCCTCCGACTCTCATCGGTATCTCCTCGCTGATGCGTGTTCCGCCGGACTCAGCTGTCTGTAATTGCGGCTGACGCACAGCCGATGAATAACTATGCGTAGGGCGCACGTAGCGACCGGAAACCTTCCGCTTTGCCTCACCATAGCTTACGCGCTCAGTAGTTTGTGTAGAAACTATTTCCTGTTCCAGTTTATAGATAGGGCAGGACTGGTCACTGGCGGGGTGGGGCCCCTCACAGTTGGAGCACTTAGGTGGTAGAGTGCAAGGGAGTTCCTGTGCTGTTCGGGAGCAGTGAAAACAGACAGCTTCTTGTTTACGGCAGCTACTTGCACCGTGACCAAAACTTTGACACTTAAAACATCTACGCGGCTTGGGTATATATTGCCTCACCGGGCACCGCGTCCAGCCTATACTCACGGACTCGGGTAGGCGCGTAGAATCGAAGGTCAGTATGTACAACGAGGTGGGTATTTCAGCTCCGTTCTGTCTTCTTTTGGTCCGGTAGATAGATTTTACTCCACTTCTGGCAAGTTCTTCGAGTAGAGTTTCATCTCCGTAATTTGGTTTATTTGTATACCAAATAGTCCCCTTTGTTTCATTCAACCTTCCATGAGGAGCAACAGTGATGCTCACCCCAGCAAGGGTTTGGATTCTTGAGATAGTTTTTGCCTGATGTTCATTTCGAACCTCCACAAGGAGCGAGCCCGTTCGCGTCTCTGTCATCTTCAAAGGTTTACCACCAATTTTTCGTTCAAGTTCTCTATTTGCCACAATTACATCCATCTCTGCTAGGTTAGAACCATCACCCGCGTTGATGGTGTAAAATTTCTTATAATCTGGATGTGTATTCTCATAGAGGGGCACATCTGTGCGATATCTTTGGTTGGTACGTTGGCGGCGATGTCCAGATGAGTTTTCAATACGAAAACTGGGTCGCCTTTGATTACGAGGTGGTATATATGGCTGAAGTACTAAATTTGTCTCGTCAGATTTTACGTAGGGTCCAGCGTCACTCACTGCAGCAAGCTGCGATGATACAGGTTGCAACGGCGGAGAAGGGGGACGGTCATGTGAAGTTTCCGTTATGGTTCCTATGGTCCCAGCTCCATCTGCAGCAGCCGGCTGCAAGGGGGCAAGCCCCGATTTCAGAACAGTGCGGTGAGCAGGAAAAGTTTTCTTTGGAGATCTTTCCGCAGGAACCAAGAAGAGCGCCGGGTCATTTCCAAGAGATTGAGGGGGATTTTCAGTAGTAGAAGCAAGCACAGGTTTAGGATTCTCTTTCGATAGGGATTTCTCCCTACCTATCCAGGCCGGCTCAAGCCGGAAAAGAACCCCTCGGGCGATCAGCAGCATTCTGGTGCATCTCTGCACTTAAGGCGGGCACACGCTGACCACTAGGAAGTAAAAACCTCCTCCCACCGTCGACCCCGGCCCGTGGCAGTCCCCAAGTACGCCCGAGGTAACAGAGACTTTATAACCCGTAACTGCCGGGGCCCGGTTTATATTTACATGGGAAACCTCACCCATGGTCCCCCTTTTGTCAGGCTGCTCCAGTTGAGCCAGCCTACCATGGTTGAACCTACCAGAACCGGGGCCCCGGCAGTATAGCCTCAACCTTCATTGCAGCACGCAAGCCCTCCCACCACGACAAGGTAAGGACATGGGAAGGGTCGTCGAGAAAAGCAGAAATGGCTAATAGCACTGATACAGGTCTAAATTATCCTGGTAGGACATAGAAATTCCAAGCTATTGAGCAGACTTTCAGCCCCCGCATGGCTGTATTTGGGTAAAAATGAACATCCAGTCCAAGTACCAATTGGCACCAAAACAGCGTTTGGAGCAACAAGGATCCGACCGTCCAAGGACTCAGAGTAGCACGAGATTATTTCCGATTTTCTTATTCAATTGAAACGCAAAAATACACGGCCATGCCAGTAAGGAGTAACGACGGCCTGTGACAGCCCATCTCAAATTGAACTTGTTAAATGTAAGGTGCTACGCTTAGAGGCGTAGGGAGAAAACTTCAGAGACTATCTATGGCATAATAGCGAAAGCTCACTGCGGAGTAGAAGGAAATTCAAGTAATAAAACTGAAAACATCGCATTAGAAAATGCGCTCATACATTAAGATTCATTATAACCCATCCATCTTTCCAAAAACCCTGAATGCTCATCAGAAATTGAATAACGTTCTGCTTTCAAGACACACTAATAAAATATCAAAGCCTAAATTGAATCGAGTGGGAATTTTCCAATGATTGAAACTGTGTGCAGTGATAAAGAAACTAACCTTAGCGATTACAGTAACCAATTTTTAAGAGACCTACGCGTTCGACACCAACTTCAAGACCAGCGGTTCGTTCGGTGCTATAAAAAAAATAGCAGAGGGCGACCATCAGCCGAGAATTGTATTCGGTCACGTGAGGCATATGATGTATTCTGCCGACTGAATTACTATCATGAACGAGCTTTTAGACGATCGTATTAAAGTTGACTCAAACCTTCCTTCACCGCAACGTAAGTGTTCCAAATCAAATAAGAAAATACACTACCATTCAGCATCGGATTAGGGGAACGGGGAATCGAAACACATGGTTGGTCAGCACACCTCGCGTTTAGAAACTGTAAGATTGAAGGTTTTTGGAACAAGATGAAAGTTGAAGGAAGTTATGGGTATTCAAAACAAGGAAAGTAGTGAACCGAAAAAAGATCACTATAAAAAAGAAACTTGTTTTAACCGAAGGCCTACCGAACCTCCAGCTTGAAACCTTACATAATCTCCTAGGAGCACTTAGACCGCTTCAGAAATAATTTTGATTAATCAAATCGAAAAACGCTCAGTATCTACAAGAATCATATCAAGTCAATAAAGACGCTCGACAGAAACACGCACCTCCATAACCTCCAAACTGAGGTGGCACTCCGCGAATTCCACCCATGGGCGGCTTGTCGTTGCGCTGCTGCCGGTAGTCACGAGAGCCAAAACCTCCCATTCTTTTGTTGCCTCCACGCCTGTTGTTGGTGCCGCTCGACCACTTGTTCTCGGCAGCCTTGCTCTCCAGCCACGGGGGCAGCACCTGCTTGGCTTCTTGCAGTAGCTCCACGAGATCCCGCACCATGTTCCGGTTTTTATCGTTGAAGAAGCTCGTAGCGAGGCCTGAAATTACGATTACATACATCACTGCAGTCGCTCAAACCTATTTTTACAGCAAAAAGCCTCGATAAGATAAATAACGGTCAAATTGCATGCACAAACACTGTACAAGATACGTTAAGACGAAGAGGAAAACACGAAAATTACTAAACAAAAAAGGGCAAAAAGTAAAGCTATGGAAGAAACAATTGTGATTCGTAACCCACACCAGATTGCCTAACCAAGTGTAGCAAATTTAAATTTCATGTTCTTTGAAATAAAAAAAAAAATGCTGCATAAAATACCATTGATAACTATAACAAGTCACACGAAACTTGAACCACAATTTCGAGAGCATAGCATTCGACATTTCGGAGACCTTGCACTATGAAAGTATTCTGCTCGGACTCACAAAATAGTCGGAACGCTTCTTCAATTTCAGAATAGCGCCACTACCGCTCAGTAAACTAATTCAACAGTTAGAGCTTAACACAGTCTTGTATGATGGCATTTGAGAATCCACCGTACGAGCGAGGGTAATGTTAAGGTTATTAATAATATTCTCATATTAGTAGAGTGAAGATTCGATAAACTAAAGCAATCTCACAGCGGCTTAGAGAAAAGAACATTTAGTGTTGACGACAAAACGGGGTCTCTACGCACAAAATACCCTGCGCATGAAAGCACGCTAAGAAAGAAGAGGCGCATGAGATAAAGTAGGGACGATAAAGAAAAGAAGCTAAGCAAGCATGACAGATACTAGTCACAAAAGCCTATCTACAGCAAAGGCAACCGAATAGTATCCCCTCAGGAGGCGCCAGTCCTCCATAGCATAGGATATACAATCTTTATTAACCTAAACCTGTTCCTTATCCACGTCTGTTGAGGGGAAGTGAAAATTCCACACACCTTGAAGCAACGGTTAGCCACGTAATCAAGAAATTTCAATATTTCAACAAAAACCCCAAACAGCTCAGTGGATTCTTATAAAGGAGTCCAACATTGAAGCCAACTGTAAGAAGGGAAATAGGCGAAAGACTAGACCGAACTTTATGAGGCAAGACTTGAAATGTTACTTCGTAAAGAATTCCAAGTTTATTTGCTACACCAGAAATAACTTCCCATGCCAGACGAAACTTATAAATTTGTTCTCCTGCATACTTCAATACGAATTTTGAGCGTTATATTTCCTATTTACTTATTTATTATCGTAGATTGGCCTGCTGCCTATCTACGATAATAAATAAGTAAATAAGGTGCGACGTGCTTTGTATGAGAGGGGTCTGACTGTGGACGTGGCGAGAGGGATGGCTGCGAACAGAAGTGAGTGGGGGCAGTGTATAAGGATGTAATTTTATTTTGACGCGTTACTGGAAGCTGCCCGCTTGTGATGGGGTTGACCTGTCATGTGCGGGGGGAGGGGCTGCACTCAATGAAGCGGTCAGGGTAAACCAGCTGTGGCTGTCGGGCCTGACTGTGGAAGGTGGTTGTGCTGGGCTGCTGCTGATCCTGGCAGTTCAGGTGCGGCCAGTGCTGCCTCTCTCGCCTCCTAGTGACTAAGTGTGGTGATTGTGGCCTGCTGTCGGCTACCCTCCCATAGGGAGGATAAGCCCGGTATATGTATGTATTATCGTAGATAAAAATGTTGAGATGCATTTCCAATTTCCCCGCAAATCTCAAAGCGTTCAAACATTTTCCATTATACCTACTTCGCAAATACGTTTTACGCCATTAGAATGGAGGGAGACGAAGACATGAACTCACCCAGATTGCCCATACGGCCAGTACGACCAATACGGTGGACGTACTCCTCGATGTCAGACGGCAGGTCGAAGTTGATGACGTGCTTCACGTGAGGGATGTCCAGACCACGTGCTGCCACCTGCAACATCATGACGGGTCAGTCCTGAAGTAAC
The DNA here is from genome assembly GCA_030386875.1 of Morinoia aosen. NCBI lineage: Eukaryota > Metazoa > Arthropoda > Malacostraca > Amphipoda > Talitridae > Morinoia > Morinoia aosen. The sequence continues at coordinate 15,818,641 of CM059575.1, read as the reverse complement.
TGTTTTTATCTTGGTTACCCCTGGGAGCGAGGGTGGTCACAGGCGCGATATGTTCAAGCTGCTGCTGCTGCTGCTGCTACTACTACTACTACTACTACTACAACACCACCACCACCGGTTCTTCTCCCCAAGCACTCTTACTACACCTTGATGTATACGGTGCTTGTAGCACAGCCCAGTCCTGAACTATTCTGAAATGAATGGACTAGTGAGTACAAATTAACCTAATTCACAGGTAAAACTCATACAAAGCATACCATTCTGAACGGCCAAGTGCTTGAACTGTTTGTTGTATTTTATGCATAACTTCTAGCATTATGCACTGCATTTTCTACTCCACAAAAAATAGCATCCCCCCACGTCAATTACTTCACATGAAAAGAACGCACTCGTCGTCAAGACTCACCACTGTTCTTTAGCGTCAAAAACATTCGATTGGCCGATAGAAATTAATACATCGAGACTAGTTACACAAACAAAACATTGGAGAAACCATTGTGTGTTCCAATATTATCTATCGAAGTCAATCCTCCCTTTGAATGTTTTGCGCCCGTCACCAAACCTAAGTGTACTCGCAAGACTACACCGCACGCTGAGCCCCAATACTGACAGCGGTGGCGACCAGGATGGGGCACTGTCCATTTCTGAAGAGTCGGAGCGCCTCCTCGCGCTCTCGCTGAGATCGGTCCCCGTGAATCGAAGTGACGGGATACTGGCGTCGGTACAAGAAATCCTCCAGGCTATCGGCCCCCTTCTTGGTCTCCACGAACACCAGAGTCAGTGATTCGGCTGAAATAAAAACCGAACTTCAACATCTTCGAACAAGACGGTTGTTTCATAATTAACAGTATTTAGATTGAATAATAGTTTAAGCCTCCCTAACAGTAACAAAGGCGTTCCAAAAAGAGGTAAAGGAATGCACCAGTTAGTTAGCACTTCAGGGAACATGGAATCTGTGCACAGAAACACGAGATAAAAATTGACCAGTAGAAGGAGCCGAAATACAGGACAGCAGTAAATAAAAAATGGACCTTAACAAAACAAAAAGCCCCTTCCATTTCAACAAAAGAAAGGTCTACCTAACCTTTAGCCCAGGACTGAAACATAATACATGTTCATGACGAAAATAATAGGGGCTGAAAAACAGGACAGTAGTTGACCGAATAAAAGGTGGTACGTAACAAAATAAAAATTCATTTCGTTTCAATATGAGGAAGGCATATCTCACTTTCAGCTTAGGACCTCGCATCTTCCTTCTGAGTAAATTCTCTTTTGAATCAAATTTATTTTATTCTGTCATGAGGCAAGGCAGTCACGACGAAATAAATAAGGCTGTAGCTAAGAAACACGAGAAAACATTCTTGGTATACATTCATGAGCGAGCGCCAAAAATGAGGGCTGGGCTTCATTATAAAGGTCATAAAAGACCAACCACATCCTCGCTTTGCGTGCTCCATACAAGCAGCAGCAACCTCCACAAAAAACTACAACTATATTATCACCTGTTATAAAATTGAGAGGGAACTGTTATTTCCTTTGATAACTTTGAACTAAATACAGCAATGGCCAAAAAGACGGTGGTCACTGCTTTGACCAGCAGGTCTTGGTGGTCACTCGCTCCCCCGCCTCCCTTTCAAGTCCCATGAAGAGACACCGCATAGAGAGGAGTCTTACGATGTAAACGCGAGTCAGCGAGGATGGAGGCGAGACTATAGAGATAGGCTGATTGTATAGTTAAGATTGAATAAGCTCCCCAGTACTTACAGTGAGGCTACAGATCTCAACATTCGTGACGCCCAAATTTATTCGGGATTGATCTATGGGTTCAGTTTTCCGCGTTCACTATCGTGGGATTGAATGCTCGTGAGGGTTCAGTATTTAACATCACCCACCAACTCCTGATAAATTGAGCATTGACATACTTAATGGTAGAGCTAGTCTTAAGGAGGCATAAACCGAAGGTTGCCGTCTCGCTGCCATTCCATAAGTATATTCCTTAATTGCATTTATGCGTTTCCTCATAAACCTTACGACTCGTACGAACCAAACAGAACACACATTCTGAAAATTCTGTTCGCCAAGTTGATTGCTTAACGATGCCAGAGCTGGATGTCAAGGCTAACGTTTACGTGCCATATATCCACGAGTAAATTAATCATACTTCCTGAAAGGCCATTCCTCAAATTTCGAGGCTTTGGTCTCTCGGGGCATCAACATCCCCTTCCTAATATCTATTTAATGCAATGAGAACGTAACATCATGAGAAACCCCCAACATTCACTCACTAGGTACTGTAGTTGTATACGCCTCAGGGACATGTAACGGTTTTGAAAAGCTCCCCTTGATACAAACAAAATCTAGCTCATGAAGGTCCCCATTTTTAGCAAACGAGAGTATTCAAGGTTAAAATGAATCATGAATATCTCGCAATGATTTAAACTGTTGCCTTCTTCATCCCGCCATTAAAACTTCTGACGATTGAATGAAACAGATGAAAGCAGGAAACAGACGTCAAAAATGGAGAAAATCGTGCATAGTGATGCAAAAAAAAACTGGTTTTATTTGATTGCGTTTTTTTTGTAAAAAAACGTGTTTTTTATGTTTTTTTGTTTTTTTTTTGCACACCTAAATTTTGTTAAGTGTATGTCTGGGTTTTTTTTTTGGACTCCTAAAATATATTAATATCCATGTTTTTTAGTCATTTTATTGTTATAAAAACATCAAAAAGAAACCATACAGTAAAAGTGGTGGCAGATTACCTACAATTACCTAGAGGCATTTAAGAGGAACAGCAGGAGCCACAGAACTTATATTGATGGAGTCAAAATTCAGAGCTTACTATCTCTACTATGTCTGATTTTATTTTTATGTGACCAAAAAAATCAGACTTAGCAGAGATAATAAGCTCTGAATTTTGACTCCATCAATATAAGTTCTGTGGCTCCTGCTGTACCTCTTAGACTCCTCTAGGTAATTGTGGGTTATCTGCCACCACTTTTACTGTATGGTTTCTTTTTTATGTTTTCATTACAAAAAATGAGTAAAACCATAGATATCAATATATTTTAGGTGACCAAAATAATATGCTGTTTTTTTAAAAACATGGTTTTTTTACAAAAAATTCTGACTAATAAAAATGAATATTAATATATTTTCTCGTACCAAATATAACCATGCTGGTTTTTTTACAGGAATCATGACTAAAAAACAATATATTTTATGTGACGTAAAAAGCCCCATGCAGTTTTTTTTTAAAAAAACATGTTTTTTACTAAAAAATCATGACTGAAAAAAACAAATATATTTATGAGACCAAAAAAATGTTTTTATACTAAAAAATTATGACTAAAAAAACATGAATATATTTATGAGACCTAAAAAACCCCATGCTGTTTTTTAAAAAATGTTTTTTACAAACAATGATGTATAAAAAAACCTGGATGTTAATATATTTTATGCAACCAAAAAACCATGCTGTTTTATTTTATGTATTTTTCATAAAAAGTCATGTCTTATAACCATGGATATTAACATATTTTATGTTACCAAAAAATCATTGTTTTTTTTAAAACATGTTTTTTGTATTAAAAAGTTATTAATTTTTGGGTCACGACTTCTTTGTAAGAAAAAAAACACCCCCTCAGGGGGATACAATTATTGTATATGGGAACTAGCACTCCCAGGGGGACAATGTAAGGGCCCAAGCTGAGAGTTAGGTAGGCCTCCTTTTTGTTGAAATAAAATGTTTTTGTTATGTTGAGGACCACCTTTTTTCGGTTCACTCCTGTCCTGTTTTTCAGCACCTACTACTGTCTTCTTCAACTTTGATCTTGTTTCATAATCTTCCTTCCTCTCTTTGGATCGCATTTGTTGCTGGGTAGGGAGGCTAAAACTAATGACTAATCTAATCTGTAAAAAAACATGGCTATTAATTTATTTTATGCGACCAAAAAACCATGCTTTTTGAAAAAAAGATTTTTTACAAAAAACATGTGTTATTAAATTTTATCTGACCAAAAAACATGACATTTTAATTACCATGTTTTTTTTACAAAAAGTCATTAATATCCATGTTTTTTAGTCATGATTTTTTGCTAAAGAAAACATGATTTAAAAAATAACAGCATGGTTCTTTTGGCACATAAAATATATCAATATCCATATTTTTTATTCATGATTTTTCTGAAAAATATGTTTTTCAAAAAACAGCATGGTTGTTTATGGTAAAATAAAGTATATTAATATCCGTGTTTTTTAGTCATGACTTTTTTGTAACAAAAACATTCAAAAAACAGCATGGATTTTTTGGTCACATAAGATATATTAATATCCATTAGAACCGTACCAGGTCTTATGTTTTGGTCCCATATAATATAATAGCCATGTTTTTTTAGTCTAGATTTTTCTTTTAAAAAATGTTTTAAAAAAAACAGCATTGGATTTTCAAGGTCACATAAATATATTAATATTCATATTTTTTGTATAAATAACATGTTTTTTAAAAAAAACAGCATGGGTTTTTAGTCACATCTCTATCAATGACCATAAGTAAAGATATCTTATTATAACACACGATTTTGGGAGTTGAAGGTCATTCACATGTATTGTAAAATAAATGAAATATCAAAGCATGAAACCGCAGAAAATGAAAAATTTCATAAAACCATAGAAAACCATCAATTAAAAAGTATGCTGTTTTATTTTGTAATTTGACATGAAAACAAATAATGTAATATGGTTCTTTTTCTTGCTGAGTTATTTTCAGACAAAATATTAAAAAAAAAAAAAAATATCCACGTTTTTTTTGGCCACGGTTTTTTTTGTAAAAAAACGTTTTTTTTTAAAAAAAACGGCATGTTTTTTTTTGAGTCACATCTCTAATCGTGCATCACAAAAACACGTGCAACTTTGAAATCACATGCGCGTACCAAGGTCCAAAACTTCACCCATCCATCTGCCGACATTCATCTTGAGGCACTATGGTGCTGAACATAAATATCTATCAAAGCAGATTTTATCACAAATTTTTGGAACACTATGCCACTTTATTGTGAGTGAGACGTATTCCAGGTCTTCATCGTTGCCGTTAGCGACGAGTCCTGTTTGCTAGTCTCTAAACGTTAGGCATGTCCAAGATAGGCTAGACAAAAATTGATAGCAAAGAAGCAGCTGAAATCATAACTTTTACGGAAAGTCTAAAGTTTCCAGCCAGGAAGCACTGATGAGGTGCTCACCTTTATTGGAGTTGCTGTCAGCTCCTAAACCCGCGCTGTTGAGGATGTCGAGCAGGAACGAACGCTTGTCTTCCTCTGCCACCCAGACCACGTGCTGAGTGATGTTCTCAGAGGTAGACCCAACGCGACCCACCGACAAAAAGATGTAGTTCTCCAAGAAGTCCTGAAGTATACGTTTACAATTATTTCCTGACAAATGGAAGCCGCAAGTAAGAAGGCGAAATGGTTAAAAATCTGTCAGCTAGTGAGTCGATTCGAAAAAGTTCGATCGTTCAATGCACATATCAGCAAAAAAACAGAAATGAGGTAGTGAAAAAGCATAACTGAAAACCAAAGGGAATAGAAAGACTGAGGTAACTTGATAGTTTCTCTATGGGACGACAGTTCTTATAGAATACGGTAGACAAACCTAACTAACCTTAACCTATTGCCTATTATATGCCCGCTGATAACGACACTGTTTATTATGATATCAAGTGCACAGAAAAGTTATACACAGTGTCGCCCCACCTTGCGCTTAGAAACGGAATATTGAAAAAAGTTCATGAAACAAAAAAGTTGAATAGACATTGAAAAAAGAACAGCGCACCAAAAAAATGATGGGCGACAGCCCAAACCATAAACTGATTTCATTCCTAAAAAATATAGGCTTACACAGCCCACAGATATATAACAGCCCAAACAAACTGATTTCATTCCTAAAAAATATAGGCTTACACAGCCCACAGAATATAACCTTACATCTACCGAGCATGATTTTTGATGCTAGATATCAAGGTTGTGGGTGCTAACCTGTGCAAGCCTCTGGATTTCCTTAGGGAAAGTGGCAGAGAACATGAGGGTCTGTCGCTGGCCTGTAGGTGGCATGTTCTCGTCCTGCACGATGTGCCGGATCTGAGGCTCGAAACCCATGTCCAGCATGCGATCCGCCTCGTCAAGGATGAGGAACCTGCATCAAGTTACGTCCGTTATATAGCATCCTGCAGTTCAGATATAGTTACAATGCACGATAATGCCACTTTAGAAAACTCTGTACCCGCACTTGAGATTGTAAGCTTGTTTCAACTATTTTTAATCAGATGATGAATTCTACATTACACGTTCACTTCTTGCACGAAACATAAAACTCGATTAAAAATTGTCTAGTACGTGATTTCCTATGTAACACAAGCAGTCTACGGAACACACTCAACAATTGAACTGCGGATTTAGAAATCAGCAATGCCAATACTACATACTAAATACATACATGAACACTAAAACACGACTAACGCAATCTTTACATCGTAAAAAGCATCTGAAAAAATGCCTACTTGAGAAATAGTTAAAAGGAATTAATTTGAAACAAAATAATTTTATGAAAACACTTAACAGCAAAAAGAGTTGAAGGGCTAGTAAAGCTATGTACGAGAATGAAAACATGCTCATAAAAGACAAAGCAATATACTAGAGGCAAGGAAGAAGCCTTGAACAATAGCTGTGTAAACTGTCCGACTGGCTGTATTATTGGCTAAGGTGAGGCCCGAGAGGAGACAGTGGGCGAGTTAAATAAAGGTATGATAATTCGATGCAAAATGGGAGCAGCACCAGCAACAAGGTAATTAATTATAGGAATGTCAGGGTTGATTGGAGCGCTGTGCTGCAAACGCATAGAAAAGAAACGAGCATCTTTAGGGATTGGTGAGACTGCTTGATTTTCATGTCATTTTAGGTCTCGTAACGGTTGATAGATGAAGTTCTAATACAAAAATGAAAATCATTTGGTTAAATTTCTATTTACAGCATTTTCCAACTATCACTATTGCCGATACGCATCCATAAATTTTTTTTTTTTTCACACTCGAGAACGAGGTTTGCTGGCAATATGATAGTTACCTGAACTGCAAAAAATACAAATTATTTTAAAAAGAACATTATCGACAAAAAACACCGCACAGAACGTATGTCTCAGCTTCAAGTGTGAATCAAAGTCAACGGGCTGGATTTGAAAGCGTACGTTTCGATAAATAATGAATATCTTCCTTCGCAAGTGGTGTAATGACCAAATTCGAAACCAGCTTTATTGCGATAGCTCGTTAAAGCTTTCACACAAAATTCCAACAGATCGAGGTCCTTACTTGGCTAGATAGAACAGGTATATTTGTTATAGGTCATATCCACGATACAGAACTAGAAGCGAGGAATGCGTTGAGTGGCAGCCTATTTAATATTAACGAAAAGGGAGAAATGTACTCTCAGCACCCATGGTGTCGCATGTAATAATAATAAGAAATACAACGAAGAAGCTCATACAAGCAGGACAGCAAGGCTAACATTGCTGGATGATTAATCAGTTTTCAACATTGTACTTAGACGCACATATGAATAGCTAAATGAGACTCCTTTTCTATTATTTGGACTGCGATAAGGCAGAACCTCCTAGAATATCCTGTTCAAAACAGAAATACGATTAAGTGGGAGGGGCCGCACAAGATGCGCTTCTCGCTTTTTTAATGCGAGATTTTAATGAGAATCATTACTATTATTATTATTAAATAAGAAAGTTTTAGCCTCCCTTAACCACGACAAAGATGTTCCAAGAGAGGAAAAAGGAAGGCTCCATTTAGTATGGAGTTGAGGGAAAGTGGAATCTATGCACAAGGTGCACAGAAACAGTAAGCTAGGAAAGAAGTTCATGAAACAAGAAAAAAGTTGAAGAAGAAAGTAGTAGGTGCTGAAAAACAGGACAGCAGTGAACCGAAAAAAGATGGTCCGTAACAAAACAAAAACCTATTCTATTTCAACAAAAAGAAAGCCTACCTAACCTTTAGCTCGGGCCCCCACATGGTTCCCCTGGGAGCGCTAATTCCCATAGATACAATAGTTGTATCCCCCTGAGGGGATTTTAATGAGAAATGAAAACTCATCAAGGAAAACGGTACTAAGAAATAGAACTCGAAACTTAATTCACATTTGATTGTTTGATCAACAATTGATTCGTTAATTAGTTCACCTCACTGTTTAGCTTAATCTAGGTGTTTATAACAGAAATACGCCATTCCAAGTTTTTCTCGAATTGCATATCTTATGTGAGAACCTCAACGTTTATGCGTGAAAATATGTCCTAGTCATTCAACTGATATAATGCTTTATTCAAGTATTGAACGACGTACAATTTAAGAGGATCGCGAGATTTTCAACTCGCTATTATATACCGTACTTGTGAGTTGGGGGCAAGTACGTACTTGCAGTGGTCCAGGCCAATTTTGCCTCGGTCGATCATGTCACTGAGGCGGCCTGGAGTAGCGACGAGCAAATGGCAGCCCCGATTGAGGTCCCTCATCTGATTGCCCACGTCGGCTCCTCCATACACGACCACCGGACGCACATGCGAGCGGTACGAAAATTTACGCGACTCGTCGTAAATTTGAGTGGCAAGCTCACGCGTGGGAGCAAGCACTAGCGCCAGTGGGTATTGCTTCGAGCGTCCACCTCCGCGAGGAATGTTCTTCATCTGGAATTAAAGGTATTAAATTTTAGCATGTAGTCGTAGTCGCCGTTTCATTACGAGATTTTCAGCCGCACAACGGTTCCTGTAATTGGAGGTCAAATATGCAGACTGTCCTAACCAACAAGACACAGAATTTTAAGACACTCAAGTTAGACGCGTGGTGTTCATCGCAAGGTTGTCAAAATGGTTGTTCCTAGCCATGTTACTAACCAGGAACTAAACTGGAAACTAGGCCACTCTGCCTGAAAGATATCTATGTCGTTATGAGGTGAAATTATCACAATCCATTCTTCAGTTTTGACCTCTGATTTGTGGGTTGGGATACTCTGCATATTTGCCCTCCAATTGTATTCTTGAGGCTGATGATCATTCGGCTTACAATTTAGTCATCGAGCATTTGAATAGACATTTCAAAAACCGATTTCCAAACAGAAAAAAGAATATATCATGATATATGGCTCGCTTCATGTGTCGAATGGGAAAAACAATGATGCAACATACAATTATGTTCTATGTCTAGTTACCGTTTCCGTACATGAAAAATATTTCCCCCAATGAAAATCAGCCCTTATGCAAGCCTACTACTAAATTTTAATGTTCTGACGGTCTTTAATACAAAATGAACTTGAATGAACAATGGAAGAGACTAGTCCCAAAACTTGGCACACTGCTGCCTCCTGTTCTGCAATGTCGGCGAATTTCCCTGCAGATCACGCGGCTAGTAGCTAAAGATACCATTAACTTTATTGCTAAAGAAACCTTGTACGCAAAAGAATCTTACGAACGTTATTACCACTTTGAAATATATTTGAAACTGCTTCAACACAGATCCATTGATGCTCCCGTTGATGCGGGTTCACTTTCAATTTAGCAATTTGACGAGGTCTTGAGAGAATGACCGAGCGAGAAAATACTTCCCAATGCTGGGAAATAAATTGTCTCAAAACACATTAGGCGATTCAAAGTTTCAACTCTGAGCAAAACGTTAATGTTAAGAATAAAATGAAAGCCTCAGTTGAACAAGGTTAAGATGAAATTTCAAAGGGAGTACCATGAAATGTGGGACATCAATACGATGGTTATCAACGAAAAATTCACGGTTAGATAAAATTAGATACTTCCATGTTTCCCTAACCGCAACATAGGCGTTTCAAAGAGAGGAAGCCACCATTTAGTGTAGACTTGAGGGAACGCGGAATCTATGCACACCAAGCACAGTGAAACAAAGTTGAGAAAGAAGTTTCTGAAACAAGCTCAAAAAGTTGAAGAAAAAATGGAAAACACGACAGCAGTAAACCGAAAAATGAAGGCCATAATGAAACAGAATTTCGACCAAAGGCCTACCTAACCTTCAGTATTGGGCCTCGCATACTTTTTCTGGGAGCGCTAAATCCCATAGAAACAATAATTGTACCCCCCTGAGGGGTAAAATTGAAGGTCAACTATAACCGTAATTTTAAATATACTTCTATAAATGCTATAAATCACATAGCGTTATTTTTCACATCTTGCTTTAGTGATCACTTACCGAGTTATTTTTGACCTAGAAATGGAGAATAGATACGGACCAACTTAAACGAAATCATCGAGGCACTTCAGAAGAGAAAGGCGTTCAAGAATGTTATTTCTCTCGAGTACACTGACGAGATCCAGCGAACAAAATAAATACAACAGTGAGAATTTCAGGGATCAAACGAGCTGCGACTAAACCCCTACAATGAAGAAAAGACAATCGCCTTCGAACCCTCTCCTGAACACAGAATCCTAACAGGTTTTCTAAAATTATAATTCAAAAATAGACATGCAGCAAGTTACCACAACCACGTTTTTTTAAACGTTCAAATTACCTGAACTGGTCCCTGTTCGTAGATTTGGTTGAGGATGGGCACCAAGAAGGCGGCCGTCTTGCCCGAGCCAGTCTGGGCAGAGGCCATGAGATCGCGCTTGGCCAGGATGAAGGGAATGGCGTATTTCTGCACAACGCCAATGCTTCATTAATGGATTGCTAAGATGACACGCACGACACGGTTTTAATTGTGATGTGATATTTCCATTTAATTTAGCTGCGTGATGGCACATGAAGGAATATAGGAACATTACTGCGAGGCTTGCTGATGTGGCTAGCTATTCAAAAACAGACATGCGATACAAAATTTTAACATAAAAAATGACCATGAGTACATTTTCGAAATCATGCAAATACGCCTTGATTGAAATTATAAGGATAATAAACTACAAGCAATCAGGAAATGAACTCATCAGTCATGTATCAGCGAAGATCCCTGTGCACAATATGCGCGAGTTCCAAAATACATAGAATAATAAAAAATCCTTTCCAATATTGCCTCTCAAATGACGGTTCTCTTTACACACGCATTCCCTCTGAAAGATTGGTTTTAATTTAAATTTAACAAAATTTGTTTCAAGCTTAACCAAATGCTTCGAGAAACTCGAGTTTAAGTGACGCTACACAAATTCAGATCTAGATGGCCTGAATTTTCTTGGCCAAGGAAGCTTTAGCACCTTAAGACGAAAAGTTTAAAGGAGAAAAAAAAAAACACTTGAAGGATATTCGCGTAGGAGATCGATTACACGAAACGCCGGTGTTCCCACGAAAAAAAAAAGAAAAAAAGGAGATTAAGCATATGGCTTCAACCCTCGACCTGCAGTACCCGCATCAAGCGTTGCTGATTTTGTGGAGGGTAACTAGGTCCACGAGAACCAGTTCCCAGAGGTATACTCGTCGCGGTTCGAACGAAGCTACATCCGAGAACCAACGTCAGGGAAGATTTCCTAAACCTATTTTGAACCCTCATTCTTAGGTTCAAGATTTATGCGTTCTAGATAGCTGACGCCCTGCCAACCAGCCTTCTCATGAGCTAGACATTAAATATCCCTAAGTTTAAAACATTGGCGGTAGATATTTTTGCAAAACGTTATTCTAACTAAAATCAATAGAAAAATAAACTCCCAAAAGTATTTTATGCTTCAACTTGATATTTTAATTTGAAAGTGAAGCTGTGCCTGCATTAGGTTTCAAGCCGTACGACTTACAGAGATAAGACGCAAGAACTGGTGTATGCACGAAATTTAGGCATTGCAGAAATTTCATCTGCCATAACACGAAGGCTAGCTGACACCACTCAGCCAAAGTTAACTCGTCAACATTGGTAGTTAACAAACTAACTAGCATTGACGCCTCTCACGTCACTCAAGAACACTTCGCGTCAGGTCAAGAACATTCTATTATCTCGCAGTTGAGCCTTGCGTAAGCAAGACAGCGTAGGATGTGATAGCCACGAGCACTAATATCAAAGCAATCATTGGATGTTGTTAGGCTATTGCCAAAATATGTCGACTAGTGCCTTTTTAATTCAACAGGAGGGAAAATAATTCTCCTCGCAAATAACTGAGCTCGCGTATCACAGATACTCGCGAAACATACTTCCGTCACGGACTTCAAAATTTCATTAGCTTGATTCAGTTCGGCTCAAAATTCGAAGCTTGAAAAAACAGCTTAACATCTTCAAAGTTTGAAAACAGCTCGAAAATCTTCAAAACTTGTAACCAGATCGAAAACTCTGAAGAATACCGAAAATGTTCGCAACAATCGAAGACTTAACGAACCAACTTAATAAAAATAGGTCTGCAAAAACTGACCTCTCTTTTATCCCTCAAGTATCGGGAAGATTCCACAGGAATAATAAGCCTTAGAAATATGGCCCTCAGAAATCCCTCAGATAGGGACAATACAAAAAGAGTGGCTCCCAAGAAGGACCAACCCAAAATAACTCATCAATCGGGCCGAACAGGACTCGCGCACCAAAATAACCTATTAGCTGGCGCCTAAGAAAGATACGCCGCCTAAATATTTAACAGATGTCAACTTCAACGCCGAATACATCACACATTTGTGCTTCAAGAACAATCCCAAGGGAGAACACAAACCGCGCAACACGCGTGCTCGACTGACCTGCACGGGTGTGGGCCGGTCGTATTTAGTGAGCGCGATGTTGTTCTTGATGATCTCGGTCAGCTTGACATCAGCGAATGTAGTGATGGGCTCAGGCACGTCATTGCCGGTAGCTTCGACAGGAATATCGTCGTACTTGTCGAAGTTGATGCCCGAATTTCCGGACTGGAAGAGTTCCCTCTCGATCACGTCACTTCGAGGTAGTGGTGTCAGCCAATCCTCAGTCGAACCTGAGGTAAAACACTCGGGCTTACGAGGGGATTTTGTCGAGAAACGTAAAACCGTGAAATTTACTGTTTGATTTTCCAAAAAAAACGATAATGAAAAATTGAGTTAACTCATTTCAGATGAGTAAGCATGAAATACTGAAAAGAAAAAAAGGCAAACTATGGAAGATTAGATTAGTCGTTAGTTTTAGCCTCCCTACCCAGCAACAGATGCGCTCCAAAGAGAGGAAGGCGGAAGGCACCATTTAGTATGGAGTTAAGGAAACGCGGAATCTACGCAGAAAGGCACAGAAACAGTAACTTGGGAAAGAAGATCATGAAACAAGACCAAAGTTGAAAAGGAAAGTAGAAGGTGCTGAAGAACAGGACAGCAGTGAACCGAAAAAAGGTGATCCTTAACATAAAAACATTTTTTCAACAAAAAAAAAAAGGCCTACCTAACTCTCAGCTTGGGCCCTGACATTGTCCCCTGGGAGCGCTAGTTCCCATAGATACAATAATTGTAACCCCCTAAGGGGGGCCAAACTTAGGAATTGTACGCAGTGCAATTTGAGAATATGTTCGTACCAGTACAAAAAATGCTGCTGTAACACTTCTAAGCTATTAGACAGTTATTCATTGGCATAACCTTCGACGAAAATTTACGAACGATTTTTTAGAGAAACGAACTCAAAAAACTAATTAAAAAAATGGTGGACTAAGCTTACGTAAATTACGTAAGCTTAGTTCACCATTTTTCAACTAATTTTTTGAGTTCGTTTCTCTGAAAAATCGTCCGTAAATTTTCGTCGAAGGTTATGCCAATGAATAACGTTGCGTCAACACCGAGCATTGTTTTGACACCGTCCAATACAATCCATTGAAACATTGTTCATTGTTCGATTTCATGGCAACAGCTTCGCTGACTATGAGTAGAATCATTTGTGTCGGAGTTTGTATTCTTCATTGTGCGACTAGTCAACTCGAAATGGCAGGATAAAATTCCCTCATTGCGCTCTATTCTAGCGTTATTCACGGCTAATATTTGGTAGTAAGTTTACAAGTTAATGCTATCGAGTACGAATCCGACAACTATAGACAGAAGAGCTAGAATACCTGAAAACATCACGCATTCAAGCGGCCGCCACTATAGTGCAGCAGGTCAGTGATGGCACACAACTGCGGGGCAACCTCCCCATGCATAGGCGTCGTAGGAGAGTGCGCATCCACTGGAATGTAAATTTTACAGACACTCGAAGACTCACTGATGTTGGACGGGGTGCCGTTGCCCGCGCTGCGGTCGTTCCAGCGGCCTCCCACGTCGTTGCGCTCCTCCTGCCAGCGGTTGTTGCGAGGCGGGCCATCAAACCTACAACGAATGTGCATCAAAATATCAGTAAAAATGGATACTTTAGCTTCAAATAAAATTTTTGTCATTCAATAAAAAGGCGCAAAGCTTCTATAATAGAAAGTAATTTCATGAGTTCCCTCGTGGAAAATTGGACTTTTTGTTAGTTCTAGCCTGCCTAACCGCAACAAAGACGTCCCTAAGGGAGAAAGGCACTGTTCAGCATGGGCTTGAGGGAACGAGGAATCTATGCTAAAAAAGCGTAAGTAAAGTCAGAAAGAAGTTTATGAAGCAAGATAAAAGTTGAAGAAAGTAGTAGGTACTGAAAAAACAGCAGCAGTGAACCTAAAAAAAGGGTCCAAAACAAGGAACATTTAGTTACAAGGGTGTACTTAACTCAGTTCGCAACCACACATTTACCCCTCAGGGACTGCTAATTACCATAGATAAAATAGTGGTATCCCCATGAGGAGGGTCCATCAAAAAAAAAAAATTTCTCATATGAATGAAACATAAGAAAGAAGACCTCGAACCCCATCTCCAACTCGTCTTTAATCATTGAAACGTAATCCGAAAAAAAAAAAACTGCGATGAAAGCAGGTCTGTCACGCTATAAAAATCAGGCACTGTCACGCTAAGCTTCACTGATTTTTCGAGCTTCCAACACCTATGGAAAACTACAACAAGACATTTCAGGGCTATCTATGAATAGAGAGCACACTCACTAATAAATAAATCCATCTTCTGAAGCTTTCGGCTGCATACGCGAGTCATCCAGTAACTGAAAATTTGGCATTACTAAATAATGAAAAATAACAAACTTCATGAAGTTATATCACGCTTCTTCTCAGTGCAATTGCCATTGCTATCAAAGCCCTCACTGGAACGCGGCGCAGGTGTCCCCCATGTCATCGTTTTTCTATGCTACCGCCGATGATACGGGCTAGATTCTCACTACTTCTTCGCGGTCTCCAATGTGTTCGGCTACAGAAACGTACGAGTATGGCGCTCTACCCATTTAGAAGCGAAAGAAATAGTTTAACTCGACCCACCGAACATCAGCGTCCACCATTTTAAGACCCGCCAGCCTTGGTTCCTCAGACCAACAACTCAATGTTCGAAATTTTAGTAATTTATTTACAGTTGTGTACCACGACATTCATCGAAGGCTATAAAATATTGAACAAGCAAATTAGCTGAAAAGAACCCCAGTTACTAAATCCGGATTACCACAGGTAAAATGCATTACTTCACACTTTTGCTGCCGCTGGACTCACATGTGTGTCCAGGGGTCTCATGGTAAGTAAGGTTGTAAGTAGCAGAGTTTAAAAAACGACTATACTCCTCGAAAAAAAAAAATTCATCTTTCCTAGAAGTGCAAAAATGTAGTAGTATATTTTATTTCGTATGCTTCAATCCTTTCTAAAACAGATGGAGTAATTGAAATGCTGTTGAAATGATCAATTTACCAGGCGATAAATGGGCAGCGAACGTCAATTACCTCGGTCCGCCTCGGCCGCCACCGCCGCCGCCGCCACCACCACCACCACCACCACGGTTGCCCCAGCGGTCGCCACCACCGTAGCCACCGCCGCCGCCGCTGCCGTACCCTCCGCGGGGCACGAACTCGCGCCGCATCCCTCCGCCTGGCGAAGAGAAGGGGAAAATAACGCAACAGCTCTTCAAAATTCCACTATGCCCCGTAATTTAGATCATTCATCAAAACCATTGCAACTATCCCGTTGTATATTATAGGGCAAGAAACTATTTCGCTATTCTGCGTGACTACAATGAAGTTTAGAGCGCTTAATGAAGAACTACGGAATAGGTTGCCCTGAAGCGAGATTCAAAGCCTGACTAAAAGGAAGTCAATATTGATAGTCGCGAAGTAACTAGCTGAACTGCGAGAATTTAGTTGATAAAGTCAAGTTATACATGGAGGAAAACAATTAACAGCAAATGCGCAAGCACAAAGTGAAATACAACTCAATTTTATGCGAAGTTATTCCACTAAGACCAACATTCTTGTCCGAAACCTAGCGACAATGCTCTTACATCAGGTCAAGCAAGAGAAGCGAGACAATCCAAACGCTACAGAAAAAAAAGAGTTTTACTCTTACCGCATAAAACACACTCAAACCGACACTTTAGACGACTTACTTTTATTCCACCGTAACTCAAAGCACAAACAAAAAATCGCACGGATGTCTACACGCAGAAATTCCACGTCACACTGGAGTGGGAAATGAAAAAATAAAATTATTCCAGTGAAGGAATTATTCTTATTTTGCAGTCAGATTACGCAATCGCCAGATAACATAACTCAATCATAGCTACGTTGAAGATGTAGAACAGAGTTTATTTATCGTAGGGAAGAACTACATGCTCCTCAATACTCATGAAGCTGCTCTTACGCTCCAGATCTACACAGAGAAAGAAGCGAAATCTATCAGGCTACAGAAGTGAATCCACTAAGAGCACAGCTCTGTGTGCTGCTCTACGAGTTAGACCCTTTGAGACTGGTTTACCTACAGCTCCAGGTAATGCTGACAAGGACGCAAGACTCATCATATCCTTCTTCCGAACATTCGGAGAAACAAACGCGAGCTGACTGGTATTATACATGTAAATTAGAGGTAAATTATATGTACTGTCATTTTCAGCAACTATCCTCAATATTTGACTCTTCAATAATACATCTTGTATTTCTTACCATCCTTTGTCTACCGTATACGTAAGGGAGTTTAAATTCCTTTAATAGTTGATCATAGATGGGAAATTACGATACAATGATTTATAATCAATTCAGCATACGAATAACTGTTCAGAACCAATTGTGTTCGTAAGTTGGGAACAAAGTGAACTCTTTTCAAAGCTTGACACGGTTTTAGATAGAATGGACAATGTGCAATTTCATATTTACCACACTCGCAAAAGACGTATAATGAACTGCACGTGCTAGGGATTAATAGAACGTTACTTATCGCATCATAATTGAGTTCATTGGAGGTTTACACATACAAATGTATCGTCTAAACCTGTAGACATTACGTCAAGTCTGGGCATGTACGTAATAACTGGGCCTCAGGTCCCAATCCAGCAACCCGGCCTCATCAAACCATTAGCAAATCATTTGAAACAGAGCATCGTCGCTCAAGGCAATCAAATCTTTCACAGCCTGATTATCTTCAGGCCGTAAGATTAGTTCAAGCCTCCCTAACCACAATGAAGACGTTCACGATAGAGGAAGAGAAAGGCACAATTTAGTTAGAATTAAGGAAACAGCAAACTCAAAGTTGAAGAAAAATAAGTGAATAAAATAAAAGTGGGTGATGAAAAACAGGACAGCAATAAACTGAGAAAAGCTAATAAAATTTTATCTTAACGAAGAGGTCTACCTCAACTCTCGGCTCGAGACCTTACTTTTTCGGGAAGTGCTAATTCCACGACATACAACAGTTGTACCTTTGAGGTGAAGCTGACCTATTTCTTCTGATAATCTAGGTCACAAGCTAACCAATTCATCTCTTTCATTCAATCTAAGTAATAAATGGAGTGTATCCGTGCACAATATTTTGCATACTAAACTTTACTTTCACCGTACTAGAAAAACTTAATACATTGACTAGGTCATCAAGTAGACCCCAAGTCGGAGCTTGTAAAACGCAACAGTTTCAACAGGAAATATTTTACGTCCCAAATTCTGCTACAACAGAACTTTATCTGCCCTCTTATTCCTCTTCAGTACCTTTCAGAAGACTATCCGAGACCCTAAGTAGGATGTTCTCAACAAAAGAACGAATGAGAAATATCGGCGTCTGTGCGCAATTTTGGAAGAAAACTAAATTTGTGAATAAAAACTTCATGAACTTAAAAAGTAGAATAAAATTAGGAGCAAGGTTATAAATTGTATAAGCATATTTAAACCATCATTTCACCCTGGCCGCTAAAGTTGTAAAAATCTAACATTTTAGTGGACTCTAAATACGAGTAATTAATTGTCCAGTAAGCTAGTAAATTAAGGCGGTTTCAAAGTTAAAGTGAGCATATTTTTATGACTGTGTTCGATTACCTGACACAATCTTCACGTGAACTCACAGAGCCATTAATAGAGCTACACGTGTACCAAACAATAATAAAATAACTTGGCAAACGAAATCGGTATATATCTAACGACTCGTAACATAGCTTAAACTAATTAATGATTACTGCACATAAAGTTCTGCCTGGTAAATAGAGGGTGAAGAATGCCACTTTAGCTAATGAACTTGGATGCGTTTCCGTTTACAAACTAGTGTAGCATGGAAATAACACCCTTCTGAATTCTCAACTGTTGGAGCTCGAGAAATGTCTAAGTGATTAAAAATCAATCACTGAATTCTTAACAATTTCCTCATAGTCTAATCGCGTTTTGAATATTCGCGAGTTTAATAAAAATGCATATTTTTCCCGACCACGCAAAATACTTGAAAGTTCAGAATACATATCTGGCAGTGTTCAACTTTAAAATGATGCTCATTACAATCTACGCCAGTCAACAGCCGTCCAAATGTATCATAACCTCTACGTTCCGTTTTAGGAACCGCATCGTCACGCAAGACTCAGATTCATGAAACGAATATCATGTACGTGAACTTCATTGGGGAATCACAAGCCACATGCTCCACACGTAAAACCTTGAACGAAGGCGATTGAAAGAACACAAAAGAAGTCGGTAATATACCGTTCAAAGGGTGCAAAAATAAGGATAGCTATTTATGTGTGATGGAGCGGAAATAAGATGATTTTTACGATAAAATATCATAATACCAAGATCTTTGTAAATAAATTGACTTTTCCACGGGCCGATCCTTCTGTGCAAGTCATGTTGACTTCCACCTCGTGACAATTGATGCAGCTCAACACTACAGGGGCATAAACTATGGAGGAGGATGCCGACAGTCATCCGACACGCCTAAGTAACTAAGCGCCCTCTTATACCTAAAATTACTCGAGGAATATACAGAGCTTATCCGGTAGAAATGTCTGTTAGCATTGAGGGCAGCATTTCATCCGCATTGGAATCGCTAATATTATTAAAAATAAGCCGTCAAGATCTTAACGGAGCTATTTACCTTGCGTTCTGTTGGGATATCGCTGACGAGGGAATGGACCTCAAGTAAGTGAAAAAATTCCTCATCTGTAGCTATATCGCTTGCCTGATGAAAGAAGTCTCATATTTTGCCATACAAAGGATGGTATGATCAACGAAATTACTGTGCAGTAATTTCGCACAGTAGAATAATGCTAACAAAAAATTGTGACCCTCTTTAATACCCATCAAAGTGCCACTCCGGTAAACTTGTCATTTAACCACCAGAAACAAGCTCATGAGGATTCCAATTACTTTCCAACTTATTCTTTAATTTCAAAATGAGCATTTGACGTATTTTAAATTTTTTTATTGCCTTGCTCATTCCGAAGTTTCCATGAGTAAGCATTGAGATGCTCTATGACTGTCCGCATGACTGCCCTCACACAAGCATAGAATTCGTAATAACCAACGCAGAATTAGGCGTAATTTTAGAATTATTGCTTGTGCATACTATAAGAGCTTTAGGAAAAACCAACACTATCTCCGAATTCAGCGCAAAATATAGCCAAGAATAGGGTTAGTTCACAACGGATATCAGAAAAAATGCAAACCAACGTGATCATCAAAATAGGGTGAAAAGTTATTAGAAGAACAGAGTGATTCGTTTACAATTATTGTACCAAAAGGAGCAAGGCAAAGCTGTCACTCAACTTAGTATGCTATCCACGAGTGCTTAGTGCATCACAGTCTACTCTGCTGGCAAGTAACGCATTTGGAGCGAAACTTGCGTCAGAAACAGCCGTTTGAGGACGCAAGCTGTATTGAGACGAATTTAGCGTGTCTCATGAAAAGCAAAGTAGACGGTTCCAAAAAAATATTGTGGGAAGCAAGCTACTCAATTTGACTGGCACAACTCTAAAATTTTGGATTACACCGAGGCTCAAGTTTCAAACGCCCACAAATTCGACAAGGACGACCACATCAAAATATTTGCGGTCAAAAAACGTGGTATGCACTCAGTGCTGTAATACTAACTTCCAATTTAAAAATTCATCAACAATCCAGAACCCATCGAGTAGCAAGAGCACACACAATTACTTTTAAAAACTAATTATTGTACCACATAATCAGGACACGAAAAAAAACAGTCCACGGGAGAAAGTTACCCAATTGGAATGAGAGCGGTCACACAGCACTTGTGAACACAAGCAATAAAGCCTTACTACAGCTCAGCGACACCTAAAGCTAGCACTCACCATAGGAGCCACGACCCCTACTGTAATCGTAAGAATTGTTATAATCACGAAAATCTCGTCCATCATCGGGCCGACCGCCGGACATGGGGAAGTGGCCACCTGCACACAAATGGCATATGCAATGCTCACAGCCTTGCTTTGTTCCTCTACAGGACCATGGGCAACGCTCTCCGGCACACAAACAAGATCTGACAAGAAACGTTCACATCGGCGGCAGCTTTGTTGGGACTCATGCACTCTGCCGCCCAAGTGAGCTTGGTGTCGCAGTCACATCGAGGCAGACGATGTGCCACACTTTAATTCCTCGAGCAACAGTTAAGATGGCCCCACTGTGTGGGTAGGTTAATGTAAGCACCTCATTTTTAGGTGAAGAAAAAAAACACTTATTTGCTTAACATAAAATACAGCATTAAGCTCATGACTGGATACAAATCTGGTTTTGAAACGATATACAAGTCTCTTCAGTAAGTGTGCATCAATCAAGAAAGTGCAGTAGCATACAAAGTAGAAAAGTTAGGAGTGAAAGGTAAACAATTCCATTGAGCCTGATGCTGCACAGCCTTGAAAAAGACAAAACTTCCAGAAGTAAGAATGTCAAAAAAGGAGAAGATATGAACTCACCTCCCCATCCTCCATGGAACGAGGCAATGGGGACAGATGCAAGACACAAAAAACGACTATTACAAGAATAAATAAGTTGTAAACATCCTAAGAACATGCCCACTTGTAGGTTAGTTTTAGTTACACCTAGACAGCATCAGATATTTAGGAATCCATGAGTGGTTGGAGAAATTAGGTCGGAAATTTCTGATCTCCCATCTTGTAAAGAATTTATGAAGTAAAATGAAAAAACAATTATAAGAACCTAAAACTTTCCACTGTTTCCAACTTAGGCATGTGAATAACAACTCTTGACAGCTGTCTCAAGTGAAAAATGGTAAATGTAACAAAGATACTCAATGAACCAGAGTTTTTCTTATAGAAATGCTCCATTTATCATGAATTGGAACCCTTGATCATTTACCCTGATGGATAAATGTTACATCACATGCAATCCATTCATATTGACATTTAACAAGGCTGGAGAGACCATGCATTAGCCCTTCGATAAGAAGTTTCACCAGAAAAATAACAAAAGATTAAAATTAGCACTAAACCAAACCTGAACCTCATGTAGCCCAGAGCCTCAAAAACATATTCCTAGATAAATTCAGCTTCAAATATTGAGATTTATACATTGCTGAATACAATTCTGAAGAACCTTTTCCTGACAGACAAAACAAGTCAAATTACTCCCTGTATATGAACTCAGCAAGGGTTTTACAGGCCTCTAAACAATTTCTGCTCATCAAAAATCTAAAAATTACTCTTCTTTAAACTGAAAAAGTATTTCGAAATCAATGCAAACGACTAATAAAAGACATTAGCAAACTTTGAAAATCCAAAAGCAAAATCAATACAATCTGCTACTGTAACATCAGGTTGGCTTTAACTACTACTGACTATTGGGTTAGCATTTCATTTCACGCCATAATAAATGTGCTAAATAAAGTATTATTTCCTAGCAATAATGTCACATAAGTGCAACTACATTCCATAATGTTGCTACTCTTGAAATAGTAATTGGAGAAATTGTGTGTCATGGTATAGCAGCTAATCTGAAAAGAGTGGAAATTTATATGAAGAGAAAAAATTCACTCCCACCATTTGTAAACAAGTGTAAGTATGCTCTGAAGTGCATATTAAGAAAAATTAAACCTGAATGTTAGCCGAGCAACTAAGCTGCAATGATATATACCTGAAAATATTAGTAAAAACTATCAGACCCTATGTTCAGTAACTTGTGAATTCAGCAGAAAATATTTAAGTAAGTAGATTTCACAGCTAGAAGCATATAAATGAAACAAATTCAAATTATTTCCCCTGAATGCAAAACATTACGTTCTGGAATGACTATGTCAAATATTGACCATATTACAAGAAACCTTAATATTGTAGCAAAGAAGACAGTGCATAGGTACTCACCAGGAGGGAAGTTGGGAGGTGGCATGGAAGTGAAGGGCGGGCCTGGAGGACCAGCCATCGGGCTTGGGCCTCCCATCTGGCGCAGGTGAGGGGGCACATAGCGGCCACCTCGGCCACCACCTCTCCCTCCGTCGCTCGGTCCCAGCGACAAACCAGCAATCTGAACATGCAAATACCAATCCATCATTGCATTGTAACGAGATGCATACATAAGTTTACAAGAAAAAACATGAGAGCCTAACATGGTCCACAAATTCTCCTATAACTAAATTGTACCTACATACTGTTATTATCACCAAGTTTCCAACATGTCACAGCAAACACTGCTATGAATATTAATGCTTTAACACATTGAGTGCGGCGTGACCCACCGGTGGTCATTTAGGTGATTTTCATAATGCTGCAGGCCGACCAGCAGTCCCTGACTCAATTTTTATAAATACTAAATGAAAGTTAAATGAAGGCATGATCCAGTCAATGTTTGCTATTTTCAAATTTTCTTACTACAATTGACTCTAAATTTGAGCTGGATATTGGACTTCAGTTTAACCTGCCGCACTCAATGTGTTGACTGCAATGTAACCCACAGGTGGTCACTGAGGAGATTTTTATGATGCTGCTGACCAACCAGCAATTGCAAACTTGATTAAATTATTAGTTAGTTTAAACCTCCCTATCCACAACATAGGCAATCCAAAGAGGAAAAAAGAAGGCACCACTAGGTATGGAGTTAAGGGAATGCTGAATCAATGCAGAAAGGGCATAGAAACAGTAAAATGAGAAAGAAGTTCATGAAACAAGATCAAAGTTGAAGAAGAAAGTAGTAGGTGCTGAAAAACAGGTGAGCAGTGAACCAAAAAAGATGGGATGGTCCTTAACCAGTCTTCATAAAACCAACCTACCGGTAGGTTTGAAGAAAGTGGGTTAACTTTACAACTTACTTTACATTCATTATTCAAGTTAAAAAAGTTTTGGCGAGGGTTCATTGTAAAGGAAAAGGGTTTCTCTTTCTGTCAGTGAAAAAAAAATGCTGCTAGCCCAACAAAAATCTACAGAATTTGAGGTTTTATTTTGGTAAAATACAAAAAACAGAAATTGAATATCACTAGTTATTTTTATC
Source organism: Morinoia aosen (assembly GCA_030386875.1). Taxonomy (NCBI): domain Eukaryota; kingdom Metazoa; phylum Arthropoda; class Malacostraca; order Amphipoda; family Talitridae; genus Morinoia; species Morinoia aosen. The sequence continues at coordinate 15,794,915 of CM059575.1, read as the reverse complement.
TATTGCGCTTTCATGTTTTATATGATGCATTTTCGTAGATTTTGACTTGCTGAATCTTGGGGTGTGTCTGAAATTTTTTTCTAGGTTCAATAGTTCTGGAGTTACAAGCATTTTATGCAAATAATCAGTGTCCAGTTTTTCTTTATTAGTTCATTTTGTGTATGTGCTGTTATCGAGCAGTTTCATTGCTTATAAAGAGTTTTATATGCATAGAGCTTTTCCTTCCAAATACAATGGTGGTATTTTTTGACTAGAAGTAAATCTGTGGACTTTGGGCCCCCATTTTTTGAACAAAAAATTGAATAAAAACGATGGTGACCTAAGAGGCAGAGTGTGTGCCGGCATGCCTTAACTACACTGCTGGCCTCCTAAGAGGTCATGCAGCGCCTGTAGCCACACTCCAATCTGAGCAGAAGAATTCATACAGATTTGCACATGTTACCTCTCCACCTCCACCTTATTTTACCTTCCACCAATGAATAGCACTCAACGAGATGCTTAAAACCATTTATGGCAAACCTAGGTTTGCTGATGTGCCACATGTACTAGCTTTGCCGACCTTTTAAGAGTCCAGGAGGTGGCGATGGGTTAACATAACATACATTTCAAGAAAAAGAAGGTTTACCTCTCAGCTTGGGCCCCCATACATTTTTCCTTCTGGGAGTGCTAATTTCCATAGATACAATAGTTGTATCCCCCTGAAGGGGAGTATTTACAATTGGTTTTTGGCCAATAGACCAGTGAGTCTTTCTATCTCACATGTTCAATGATCCAGTTACATTTCCCTAAATGTTAAAAATGGAACTTCATATAAGGGAAGAGACAAAAATTCCCTTTACACAGATTAGCCATGTTGCTTATATCTAGGTATTTGCTTATGAAGTGTTAAGGGAACCATTTGGAAAAACTGGTTCACTTTTTTTCTATTGGACGTACGTCTGAAAATTTGCAGACTACTAGATCTCCACATAAATAACAACTTTTGTTTAGGAAAAATTTTTCATAAGGCCATAGAAAATTTTTTATTTGAAAAAAAAGAAAAAAATTATATATATACATATATTATTCATTATAACTTCGAAATTTACAAAGCTAGAGCAATGCGGTTTGTTGCATTTGAAAGTCGAACGTGGGCTCTATCTAAATTACAATATGGAATTTTTGGATCATTTCAATCAGAATTTTAATGAATTTTTCATTGTAAGGGTCAGAGCAAAGTTATAATTTTAGGGTAAAAAAGTCTATGGAAATCTTTACAGATAAAATTTGGGAAAATTATATTGTAATGTAGATAGAGCACATATGTCACTTTCAAATGCAACAAACCGCATTGCCCTAGCTTTGTAAACTTCGGAGTTATAACGACAAACGTCTTGACAAGTTACTTTTTGTATTAGACCTATTTTTAAGAAAAAAAATGCTTCTCCTCCTACAGTTTTTGAGCTACAGTGATGATTTTGGTATCATTGGATGCAGAAAAACAAGGGCTTTACAATGTATTGAGAAGTTTTTCAAAATTCTTTTTTGTTTCAAAGTTATGTCATAAATTTGAATTTTCTTGAAAATATTTTGATTTTTTTTCTTTTTAATTTTTATATTTTTATATTGGAAATTTGAGGAAAAGCATTAAAGTTTTTGGAATGTCCACGTTATTCTGCATCCAATGATACCAAAATCATTACTGTAGCTCAAAAACTATCAGAGAAAAAGCATTTAGAAACCCCCCCCCCCCCCAAATGTCGTTTTCTATGATTTCCCATTTTCTTTTCAAGAAAATCGCATTTTGTCATAAATGATAAATGATTCTAAATTGTATTTCCTATCAGGATACCAAATTTCATTGCTCTAAATTCAATAATAAAAAAAATATTCGGATGGGGATGAGGAATATGAATGATGAAATATATAAAAAAATAAAATGAAAAAAAATTGAAAATTTGCGATTTTTTTGTCCACGTTATTCTGCATTCAATGATACCAAAATCATTACGGTAGCTCAAAAACTGTAGGAGGAGAAGCATTTAGAAAACCCCCCAAAAATGTCGTTTTCTATGATTTCTTATTTTCTTTTCAAGAAAATTGCATTTTGTCAATGATAAATGATTCAAAATTGCATTTCCTATCAGTATACCAAATTTAATTGCTCTAGGTTCAAAAATAAAAAAAAGGTCCGTAAGGCGGATGCCCTTCCCCCCCCCCCCCCCGGGGGGGACGTTAGCTCTGGGATACGTTCCTGATATTTTTACAGACATTCGGGGACATATCTCAAACTCATTTAAAGCAATAAAAACAAACACGGGAGAATCAACTCTTGGACTGCAGATGCCCCCAAAAGCCCCCGGAAATGCTTCCCTTAAATGAACAATTAGCTTCATCTAAATCAAGCAATTCACATATCCCACAACACCAATAAAAAAAGCAAATTCAACTAACAAAGTACGTAGTGGCATAAACAACAATCGCAAGATTTTTGCATGTTCATCAACACTTTGACTACGACGAGCACCACCGGTGGTACACGGAGGTAATTTTCGTAATGCTGCTGACCGACCAGTAGTTGCAAACTAATTTTCATAAATACTAGAAGCTAAATGAAGACAAGATCCAGTTTATGTTTTTTTTCAATAGTTTACCACAATTGAATTTAAATTGGAGTTTGGTGTTGAACTTAATATTTAGTTCAACTAAAGTGTTAAGGGCATGGTTCGGGTCTATTATCAAATTATGGTCATTTTTCAGTTTATAGACACATCTTGGAGAGATTTTTCTAGCGCATCCAACAATATAATTGGCTTTCAAGTACGTCAATTGGTTAGTCTTCTGGACGGGGTAAAAGACACGCACTAGTGTGACCTTGTGATGCGCCAATGGATAGGTGACCTCCCTCTTTGCCCCCCCCCCCCCCCCCCCCCATTAAGAGCCAGTATTGAGTGTTTCTCTCTGGAATAGCAAGAGAGTTCATTCATGGCCTTACTCAAATGAAACATCCTATTATTCAATGATAAATTATGATGGTGTAATTGAGTGTTTGTTTTGAGTCTGGCTGCTGAGTCATCAGCTAATAAGCTGACTATGTAAACATAAACGCCTCCCAGGAGTTATGAAGCTACAGGAATGGCAATTATATCAATGAAAAGGCTTAGAAAGAGCTACAAAGCAATACAGGTTTTTGAAAAAAAAATTTAGTCAGCATTGAAAAAAATTGTTAAAAAATTAACCCTGTTCTGAAACTTGTATTTAATGACTTTTGATATGGATCCTTACCCACTGTTTTGAAGGTACAGAATCACTGATAAGACTCAATTAAAAAATTAGTACAGAACGAAAAAAATTTTTTTGGAAAAATGGCTTTTCTGAATACTCACCTTGATTTTTGAAAACCTACTCCTTTCACAGTTTTGAAGGTACAGAGATGGCAAGCATACCAATCAATAACGATTGAAAAGGAAAATAGATCCGGTGCAAAAGTTTTTTTAAATTTCAATTTACCTTGAAAATTAAAAGCAAATTATCCAAAAAAGTGGAAAGAGGTCATTTTTGGAGAAAAAAGTTGTCAAAATTCAAAAAATCATATAATTGAAAAACTTTTGCACCGGATCTCTAGACAAGACAATTTGCTATCTAGAGAATATTTTCTGAGTTCCGTGAGTTGAAAATTGTAGGAGTAGGATTTTCCGCAACACATGTTTTTTCATGTTTTTTTAAAAATAATCTTATTCATGTATGGTTACGAAAAATACGCACAAATCAAAAAAGTTTTTAATAACAATTTACACCTACGGTAGATATCTCAGAAAAATTCACCGAGAACTTCGACTTTTTTACCCCGAACCGTCCCCTCAAGTGCCGCAGTCAAAGTGTTAAGAAGTTTCACGTGTGCTCAGCAAGTCCTGGCTTAAATGAACAGATACGACATGCTGTACATTATATTTACGCTAAGCAGTACTCAAAATAGACCATGCTTGCCGACCTCAAAGTTGTGTGATCCCTGATTTTCTTTCACATTCTGTTCATCAAAATTTACATGACATCGTAATTAACTATTGATTAATCATACATTTGCCCTTCACCAGTATAAAACTGGCCATAAATAAGTTATATACTATGCATTTCCTCGCCAAAAAATTTTAGGTTATGAACATACATGAATGGCTTTATCACTTTTTATTAGACAGGATTCTTTAAACAGATTTGTTCATGTTGACACTAATGATATAAAATAGCCCCTATAAGTATAATAAAACATTTCATTTGATCTACAGGAATCAGATAAATAAGTAAAAAATTAATGTTGAGCCAACAAGTGTTCTTCAAAATTTTCCATCAAATCATTAGCACCCTTGATCTTCAAGAATCTACCTTCAATACATATTTTGTAATTGTAATCTTTAGTGCCTATTGCTTTTAATAAATCTATATTTTGCTTCAAATTTGGTTTCTATGCAAAGTGCATTTTGCAGAAGAACATAGTACCTAGTGTCAAGATTATGCTTCTTGTCAACTCCATACTAGATAGATTCTTGATCTTTCTACTCTTTGGAACATTGCTGCAGGGCTTAAGGAGGCTAGAATTAACTGACTAATGTGGTAAATCAATGGAACTTGATTTAGAAACAATTACCTTCATCTTAGCTTAGAATAAATTAATACATCCACATCAACATGAAGTAGGATCTATTAACACAAAGGAACATTTGCACAATTATATTAAATCATTTCAAAGCAACTGAACTCTTTAATCCAGGAAATGAAAGAAATAATTCATTCAAGAATAAACCTCAATTTTGGCGTCTTGGCAACCCTAATACTCTGCTCGCATACTGCAATTAACTCGATATTGGAAGATTATTTCTCATTTAGTTAGAGCATGGCTCTGTGGGTGGAGTCGATAAGATTTTGGGGCAAGACACAGTGAACCTTAGAATGATTTTTATACTCTTGTCATTACCTTATCTTGAGCAACGACACTTCTTTTCTTTTTCCCCTATGACTACAGTAAAGGACACGTCGTGATCAAATATTACAACTATTTAACTTATGTTCGTAAATTTAACAAATGACGACAAACAAGGACGAAAATCTACAAAGAAGGTGAAGAAATTATTACAAAAATAAACTTGGAGAAGTCGTAACCTCATAAGAGCGAAAGGAATTTCCAACCGAATGAACTTTCTTTGTACGGTTAGACACAATCCGCCATTGCTGGATACCACGGCGACTAAGCTGTCGGGAATTCATAAGTTATATTAACTTTCCTCAACATAATCAAGCACATATTAACCTCAAAACTTATAAACATACCTGCTGCTCCAGTCCTACGGCATTGTGATTCATAATGATCAGTACGTTCAAACAAAAAATTAAATTGTAAGCTGAGTCCTAACTTAACGTCGAAGTGGTTCAATGAGCCCTAGCTAAGAGAAGGCAGAAGCGATTGTGACATAGCATATAGCCAGTTTAGGAAACACTATCGGAGTCAGAAGGAAAAGCATTGAAAAATACACCGATTTCCCAAATCATAAAAATATAATATCAAAATAGCTTATATTTTATAAAATTTGACATACATAAATAGAAAACAGTGGTTATTTTTGTGAAAATTCATAATTGTTCGATTAATTAATCGTTTCGGTAGTGAAATTTACACACCAAAATTTAAAAAATGCACTTTATATTTTTCAGAACAAATGAATTCTATAAGATCTAAAATCTTAAGCAATATGATGGGGATACAACACGTGGTTACTAAACATATTAATGAAAATATATAATGTTTAGATGTTATGCGCGTTTGTTGCCAACAAAAGTTATGCGCCCTCTAGTGAGCACATTTAGAAGCTGTTAGCTCTAATTGATTTATATATCACTCATTTCAAATTTAAAATAAACAACTAATCTGATAATAATAAATATTAAGCAATAGACAATTCGAAATGAGAAAATTTATACATATATTTCTAAAAATTTGTGCATTCAAATGCCGGCCATTAAATGGCCGATAATTTATGCATGAGAAGTAGAATGAAAACTCTCAGAACTAATTCATTTAAAGTGTTTTAGAGCCTATATGATTAATATCTTCAAACAGTCTAATATCGCGGAAACTAATTTCCTACATAACTATTGAAAAAGTAGTACTCTTCAATTGGCTATGGGTTCATAGCTCACACCTGCGCGATATACATCCCGGAACAAGTGAACTTGAACGTGTACTTGAAATTAAGGCCGACAGTGTCGGGGCCTTGGTAAAGCATACAATTCCCTCCTCAATGCTCACAATAATCACACAAAAGAGGTCAGCGCCTGTGTACCAGACTTTTCCAATAAACTACTCAGGATCCACTAATCCTTGTCACAAACTACCATTAGACGGCCTCACTGGGATAACCAGTACGTCAAGACACCATCTCCGTGCATGGTGGGTCATTACAGCCCACTCTGCATGACTGGCTTATTCCAGTCACTGTCTTTTACTTCAGGAACGTTAAGAAAAATTTTAATAGCTTCGGTGATACTCAAATTATACTCCTGATCCAATCCAACAAGACAGCTCATACTACAATCATCTTCAGCACATCTGGCATACCACTCATTCTCTCTATACTGCTCAACCACCACATTCATGAAACTCTCTCTCTCTCTTGTTCATACTTACTATATTCCAGCACAAAATGCTCAATTGTTTCCTCCACTCCCCTATCACACTGCCGACATAATCTATTATTATTCTCATTCCACCTCCATGTACGCCTATTCACGCTCAATGACTTAAACCTCACTGCAAACATGAGGTGATTTCCAAAACTACCATCATAGATCATCTCGCACTTAGGTACTTCCTTTTGCATATACCAGATTAGTGTAGGCTTTCGCGTCATGCTAAGCATCCACTTATTCAATCCATACTCTTTTGTTCACATCTCAATCTCTTTTTTCCACCTCTTGCAGTCCCATTCTGGTCCTTCACCTCCAACATTCATTAAAAAGTGACTATTTTGATGTAGTAAGAAACAAAGAAGACAGTTAATTGGACAAATCTTCCATGTTTAAGAGCTTACATTTGCCCTCCCATTTTTCTTAAAATCTCTCATTGATTGCAAGGTTATTGAGCGCTGACAAAGAAGTGATGTGTAAAATATTGTCACAAGTTAATAGTTAATAGAAAACAAATTTGAGGAAAAAGCAAGCAACTGGTCTAATGATTTTATACTACTTCTTTCCGTGTGTATTTAATGCGCGCTAGCATGCAAGAAATCACATCGCATACGCTTAATACGAAACTTTGGATCGTAAATTAAGCAATTCAGGATAAGTATATGACGTAAAATTATACTCATGATATCTTGTAACATGATATAATAAGTAACATGCAGTGTTGGGCCCGCAACTTTTAAAATGTTGCGGCTCAACCGCACCCGCAACACTACAAAGAAAGTTGCGATGCTAATGCAACAGCAACTTTGGAAAATCTAAAGTTGCGATCGCAACCGCAACTCGCTACCGCAACTGTTTAATTATTAAATATAATTTGAATTAAATATTATTCAATTAGTTTTACGTGTATATTGCTATGAATAAATATAATATTAAGATATTCAAAATAGTGCAATGTTTTACTAAAAAAATTAAGAGATCGAGTAAATGTGTGGACTAGAATTGAATGAAATATCGTGAAACTGAAAGAAACGTTTCATTTGTATATATAGCATGAAAAATAAAATGAATTCAATTTTCTAATAATAATAATGTTAAAAAGGTACCTAGCTAGTAGCTTTGTTTTCATAGGAGTTCCGTATATATAGAGCAAAAAAATGAGAAAGAAAGAAAGAAACGTTACATTTATGAATATAGCATGAACAATAAAATGAATTGAATTTTATAATAATAATATTGAAAAGGTACCAAGCTAGTAGCTATATTTTCATAGGAGTTCCGCATCTATAGAGCAAAAAATGAGAAAGAAAGAAACGTTACATTTGTGAATATAGCATGAACAATAAAATGAATTGAATTTTATAATAATAATATTGAAAAGGTACCAAGCTAGTAGCTATATTTTTATAGGAGTTCCGTATATATAGCAAAAAAAATAGAAAACAGAAAAGTGCAGAAGATTTGTACAGCCTATATGACGCGTAGAGAAAAACCATGCATATGCTGCTGTAATATATGATTTTCCTCTGTTTTTGTTGTTTCTCTGTTATGATTTAATACTGGTTCATGATCTCTATGTGGCAATGTCAATGCACTGTAATGACGATCAACGTTGCCTTTCAAAAATTTAAACATTTCAAAATGTTTGTCAGAAATTCGAGCACGTCGTGGTCTCAAAATTTCTTTGCTTTAAAGGAGAACAGTCTTGGCAATCAGTCTTGAGAACAGTCTTGGCAATTGGCAATCTCAATGTATGCTGATGATGTACAAATTGCCATGACAAGCTCAACAGCGGATTTAACAGAAACACAAGCCAACGCTGAAAACCTTCTGAGAAATCTGAAATTGTGGTATGACCATAATGGCCTCAAACTTAACGCAAGTAAAACGCAATGCATTATTTTTGGATCACAGAATGCGACTGAAAATTTACCACCATTCAAGCTAACATTTGGAGACGATACAATTAAACCAGTCAATAAGGTTAAAAATCTGGGTGTTTGGTTTGACAAAAATATGACTTTCAATTCACACGTCGAAACAATGTGCAACAAAATTAACGGAACCTTAATGTTCTTTCATCGTATAAAGAACACACTTGACGAAAAATCTAGATTGTTAGTGATTCAGTCTTTAGTTTTATCGCGTCTGGACTACTGCAGTCTTGTGTGGGGAGACTTACCTAAATGTCGTCAGGAAGAGTTGCAAAAATGTGTAAACTTCGCCGCCAAAGTGGTATGCAAAGGAAATTTTAATAAATATGATCATGTCACCCCTCTTTTAAAAAAACTCGACTGGATCCCAATACCGAACAGATTCATGATCCAGAAAGCTCGACGAGTATTCTCCTCTCTGTACCTCCCCCAAAGTAATGCAGAGGTGGTAAAATTTTTTCCATCTAATATCCCAAACGAAAGACCAAACCGGAGGAACGATGTTTTAGTCAGTTACCGCTCATCTAACGTGGGACAAAAAGCTCTCTCAGTTTCTGGAGCTTTTTTGTGGAACAAGCTTCCCCAGCATATCAAAAACTCTAAAACTGGAAAAGAATTTAGAGTAAATGTGTCACGTCATTTTGCATCTCTGTCATAGGGCCTGCAGCATCTCGGTGTGAACTTCCCATCTATCAGAAATTTTAATTTTTCCTGAAATTTCTGTTAGAAATTTAGAAACTATTTCATTTTACGTTTGCTAAGCGATTCGCATATTCATCTTACTTATTTCTGTCGACAACAATGAGCACCACAGCCGTCAGTTCAGTGCAGCAGAACGAACGTTCTTTCCATAATTAGGAGTATTTCCTCATATTGATTTTGTTATTTCTTTCTCTTTTCTGTATTAATATTTAACGTCCGTATGACAAATATACCATGAAATACATTTTGAGTGTACACCAATAAACAAGTTTATAGATGTGAGGGTTGTGCAAAGTTTATAATGAATTAAATTTTTGGCTAACGTTGTCTCGCTATTTCAAAATCATTCTCGAAGATGTTTTCAATCGATTTTCGGCTGAGCTGGGGGGAAAGGGGTAATTTAAGCATTGCATTTAGTCTTTTTATTTTTATTTTTTTTTCCGTGCGTTCAGCGCACACTAGCACCGAACTTTCAAATCGGAAAAAACTCTAAATTTCTGTAATCAAAATTATTATTTTGGATCAAGGCCTAATCTTCCTATATGTGCCAATTTTGTGAATATTCTCCACTCAGATGTGATATCCGGCCACAATGTTACTCCATTTTATCCCACGTACACATGTCCGTATAATGCTGAAGAGTTGTGTTGCTTCTTGACTATAACTTGATTTTTCTTAAAAATTTCTGTGAAGAAATTAAAAAACAGCTCATTTTTATGCTTTTCGAAGTCTTCTCTTCCTTTTAGTTATCTTTTGCGAAAAATTACTTAGGATTACAGTGAGCTCAGCTGTCATTTTCTGTGTAGTAGATGGTAGGTTGCTTCTTTCTTTTATCTTATATATGTATTTTTTTTCTAATATTTTATTTTCAATAAGTATATATATATATTAATATGTGTGTGTACGTGTGTAGGTATATATATGTATCTACATAAATAGATATACATGTTTCTATTTCATTTCTTTACGCAAGAACCATTCGGTTAATAAATTTTATTGCAATAGCGAAATGATTCAAAAATAGATCTAGCACTTCCCCAGAGGGCGTTTCTGTGAATCGGATTAATGTCATACATAATTAATGAAATAAAGTGCAGTTTGAGCATATGAATCGTAGTAAAATTATCTTTCTGTCCGTATGTTGTACAAGCTATGAATTTTGATATTGAATATATGTTTGTTTACCCATTTCTACCAATATTTTTTAGATATTTGTCAATCATGAGTGGTAACCGGCTTACACTGTATCTCTATTTTATCCCATGCACCCATGTCCGCATGATGTGGTGAATATCGAGAAGATATGAAATATGCTTTTGGTGGTGATAGGGCTTTGCATATTTTTAGGGCATATTTTTCATTTCTCATTCAACTACCCTTGACAGAGATAGACTATTGGCAAGCCACGTGTGGTTTGTCTATTAGTACGCCTCGTATATTTTGTCTATTAACATGCCTCGTATGGTCTATCTATTTTGTACACCTCTGATAGCTTGTCTATTAGTACACCTCGTATAGTTTGCCTATTATTATCATGCCTCGTATGGCTTATCTATTTGTACACCTCGGATGGTTTGTCAATTAGTACTCCTAGTATAGAACTTTTGTTAGACTACTAGCACACCACAAATGGTTTGTCTATTAGAACGCCTCGTATATTTTGTCAATTAACATGCCTCGTATGGTCTATCTATTTTGTACACCTCTGACAGTTTGTCTATTAGTACACCTCGTATAGTTTGTCTATTATTATGCCTCGTATGGCTTATCTACTTGTACACCTCGGATGGTTTGTCAATTAGTACTCCTCGTATGGAACATTTGTTTTAGGATGCCCTATATTTAAGAAACTTTTAAAAGCCAATATGTTGGCATGTATCTCATGTGACAATTTGGAAATAAACGTTTTTTTTTTTTTTTTTTTTTTTTTTTCTACCGCAGCGCTCGGTGGTATTGGCGTGATAAATTGGATGAACGAAGCGACTAATTCACTTGAAGGAAACATCGCTCTGTGAACATCAGGGTGGCTAGTTCTGTTCATTACTGCCTGTTTCAGCCAATCATTGACTTGTTTCAACGAACTTCTCTTCGTTTTTTCCTTATCATCCGATATCATTACGACGTTGAAGAAGTCATCTTCGTCACCTCTCGGCATTGCTCTCATCAGCTGAAATATCATTTTCTGATCTGTTTTTAAGATGGGCGATTAGTATTTTTTTTTGTTATTACCTCCACTCTTTGTACTTCGTTTAGCCATTTTAGCTTAAAAATGTGGATGCAGAGAGGATGCCAAGATAAAATCGTCGTTGTGAAGTCCATTGGCAAATCGCAACATCGAGCTATGTAGATTTGCCGTATAACGCGTAGTTTTACACTTACAACTCACATCATTCCTCATAACATATGTAATATAATGAGTTACATTAAATATACTTATATACTGTAAGCAAAGTGTATGTATCACTGTATCGCGTAATGCTAATAATAAACAGTTGCCAGACGGGTTGTACCCTGTACGGTTTAGTTTCAAACGAGTATGAAACGCGTATTAAACTTTATTGAAGTTATTTTAAAAATAAAATTACCATCGTGATGTTGCGGTTGCGAGTTGCGGCCTGACATGTCGAAAATTGTTGCGATCGCAACAGATTCGCAACTTTCCGAAAATTGTTGCGGCGCAACCGCAACAGAAAAAGTTGCGATCGCAATTGCAGCCGCAACTTGTTGCGGCGCAACTGCTCGACACTGGTAACATGATAGATATCATAGTGATTGAACGATTGAAAGAAAAAAGATAAAATTTCATTTGGTAAATTTTGAAGTATTCGAGCATTTATGTAAGAAGAAGTACATATGGACAAGCTTACTCTAAATAGGCAGAAAAGGTTTCATTATTACTTATTTAAAAAATTTGATTCGTGAATAATTCCAGCAGAGATTTTCGAGTGATGAAATATGATACAAAGATTGTCGGACAAAACCAAGTGAAATATCTCACAGCACAATCAGAACAAAATAATGCAAATATATATTAAAGTCACGGCAAATTTATGCTTCTTTATAATTCAAAGTGTTGGAAAAAGGTCATGTAAATAATTCGAGAATCTTTGGCCCTTGAGTACATCATAACACTGAAATATTGAAATAACACTGATCATAACACTACATACGATTATTGGTGATACAGAAACCAGTTACAGAAGTAAGAAGCCATATATGAATGATATTTTTACACACTGATATTCTATTCGATTTGTAGTTGATAGCTTGCTAGTCGTATTACGTTAGTCGAATATAACCTCGAACTGTACAATTATTTGACAATTTGACAACAACTTGATCCTGATTTGTAAAATCGACGATTGCTCGAGTACACGCGGGACAGATAACATAAACTTGAGTCGTAAAACCGGACCAGTTAATTTTCTGTGTGAAAACATTGGAATTGAAGAAGGACCCTCAGTCCTTCGAAAGTTTCAAGATTTCTTAATTGCTTGTGCTCTGAACTTTCACTGACTCCCCAGAAGAGATATACGTTTGCACTAGGATAAACTTACGTTTTGTTTAAAAAATCACATGGACTTACAAGAGATTTTTTATCAACTAACCCAATTACAGTAAAAGGACTTCAGATTTGGTAAAAGAAGAAATAGAGGATGTAGTATATTTCTCAGACAGTTGGTCCGAAAATATGTTTTAACAACTGGATTTAAAAGAGTCGCGATGACAAGTATTACAACCCTGCCAATGTATGACTAATGGCCAAAATTTCTCGAAATTGGCACATCAGCGCAGTCATTACGCTTTCATGGCTGATGTTAGAAAAACGAGTCTGTATAAGTAATTCTGCGACTGATGAGATGATTGAAAGTTGAAAAATTCGAAATGCACGAATACATATGAATAATTATTTATCAGATTGCAGACGAGAGATAACTTGCTTACTACATGATTACGTACTCAAATTACCTTCTCACATTATGCTGATACCACAGATATGCTTTTAACGAACTAGATATTTGGAATATCACCAAGAAAGCAATCGTGCAAAGTGCAAGTACGCAAACATATCCAACTTTTACGTGGATTTAAACATCTTTAAATTGCGGCGATTCACTGCATGAGAATAGATAAGGTGAAATATTTCATAAAATCAACGAGTTTAGGATGCCCTATATTTGGGCAACAATTGTATACACTTCAGTAATGTGCATGCACGAGTGATTACGTGTGCAGCACGCATGCTCGTCGGCGCAATGATAACAAACATATATGCTAAGACAAATATTGATCTCATACAAGTGTTTGAGAATAGGTTAGGTAAATAATATACGAATGTTTTTGGTTTTAAACTTCTATGTCGTTATAAATTGAAAGGAACGCTTCTGGATAAACCCATCTTCATCCAAGAAAAACACTAGAAAAACGAGTTAACAAAAGTAAACATTCACGGAAACGAAAATTAAAATTTTTTACGAGAACGCATGCAATTAAATAATATTTAGGAATGGTATAACTGGACAGTATTTATTATATAGAGGAAATGAAGTTTGCTGATTGTTGAGGGACGATTTGGCTTTAGAAATGAAAAAAGGTTCTAAAATTTTAAGGTCTAAAATGTTCGACGAGTACATAAGTGCCTAAGACTATGTTCGGACGACACACATTATACTACCAAACTTTGCATCGAAAATTAAGCAATTTAGAGTAAATACGATGTGTACAATAGCCGAGTCAGGGGCTAATTATGTTATTGAGAGAAACAAACAAAATGTATTCGCCCTGATATTTCATCTATGCCAAGATGACTGAAGGCTTATAAATAGCATTAGAGAAAGTCTTGGAAGTCCTTCGCTATTATAAGTTAAAACGAAAGAAGAAAAGACATGAAACGCTTTACCGAAACTGACTGAAACACAGTCGGAAATGATTTCCAAGTAGTGAGACAACCTTGGCCAAAAGTAATTTTCCATAAACATAGCACCACACACACATTTAGAAATATGCAAACAAACATACACGCAAAATGAATTTCAGAGCTTGTTCATCGTACGGATAGTGAGATAATTTGTTAACGAATCCTATGCTCATATTAAGTTTTTTTCATTTGTCTATTTACATTCTGGGAAACAGAAACGTGCGACGCTCACTGGGGTAGGGATAAATCTCGTTTTGAAGCAATTATCAAGTGTAATAAATTTTTTCACTGAAACATCGAGCTATTTCTGATTAAAGGTTCAGTGCTAACTGGTCTCAGGGTATTAAATAGAAAATAAAGATGAAAAAATCGTAGTAATAAGAAAACGACCTTCGTCCTGCTACATTAAACTGACGGCTGCATTGCTCACTGTAGTCGACAGAAATAATTCAGATAAAAATAAAAATGACACAGTGAACGGTAAAATGAGCTAGTGTCTAATTTTCTAACAGAATGTTAAAAAAAATTAAGTTGCATTCAAACAACGTACCGAGAGAATGAAAAACTTAAGATGTTTTTAGCATCTCAAGTTTTTCATCTTCTGGTATTCTCTTTAACAACATACGGACCTGAGTACATGGGAAAATAGAGGCACGGTGATAGATTGGTATCACTAATGAGTAACAAATAGTTACAAAATTTCTACACATAGATTTCATACGAACCTATTTATGGTTTCATAATCAACTGCAATTTACAGGCTGTGAGTGAGGTCTTCGAAGTCGGGATAGTAGGAAATGGACAAAGTCAGCTAGAATAAATATAGGCACTGCCACTTCGCAGAGTTTGAAACGCTGACCCCAAAGTAGCGATGAGCAGACTTTCGGCCACCGGTCGATCGTTCATTTTGAATTTACACTGAAATGTTGCAATGCGGTAATCCCTTTGACAGAGCTGCGAAATGACGTGATACGTATGCCCTGAATTCTTTTACAGATTGAGAGTTTTTTATATGCTGGGAAAGCTTAGTCCACAACAGAGCTGAAGAAAGAGCTTTTTGTTCCACGTCAGATGAACAATAACTAATGAAGATATCATTCCTCGGATTTTGTTTTTTGTTCGGAATACTGGATGTAAGAAATTTGTACAATATCTGCATCACTCTGAGGGAGGTACAGAGATGAGAACACTTGTTGATCTTTATGAATGAGGAATCTGTTAGGTATTGTGGTCAAGCCAAATTTTCTTAAGGGAGGGGTCTCGTGATCGCGTTTCTTGAAATTACCTTTGCATACCACTTTGGCGGCGAAGTTCATTCATTTTTGCAATTCTTTTTAAAAATATTGAGGTTTGCTTCTCAGGACTAGACTGTAGTAGTCCAAATGCGATAATACCAAAGACTGAGTCACTAACAATTTATATTTTTCGTCAAGTGTGTCCTTAATACGATGAAAGAACATGACGGTTCCGCTAGTTTTCCTGCATAGTGTTTCTACGTGTGGTTTGAAAATCATATTTTTGTTAAACCAAAAACCAAGATTTTTTACCTTATCAACTGGCTCGATTTTATCGTCTCCAAATGTTAGCGTAAATTTTGATGAATTTCAAATGGTATCCTTTGTTCTAAAAATAATGCACTGTGTTTTAGTTGCGTTAAGTTTGAGGCAGTTTTGGCCATACCACAATTTCAGGTTCCTTAGAAGGTTGGCAAAAATACGTCCTTACGATGCACTATGCCTGCAAGTAATAGACCTACACCCTCACACCCACTGGATCTTAGTGCTCAAATGACAGGAGACTCGCCAACAGCCGCCAGTACTCCCCTCAGAGGATGTGTGTCACCTTCCGAAGCAACGTCAGCGAAGACTATACAACCAATATCGCCCTATGAGGGAAAACAAATCTGCAACACCTCCAGCAATCATCTGAAGGTTCCAAGCAATCAAATCTCAGCCACATGCAGCACCACAACCACCTGCTGCGTCTCATCTCAACGAGCAAAACAGCGCGTCAGCTCTCCAACTCTGCGTCACCAACAACGCTCCTAGTTGTGGTACAGGACAGAATAGTTGTTATTGATAATAAGGGATACTGCCCAGGCATTTCAAGCGTGGTAGACTCTTCTCATTCTCCAGATCTAGGTAATATAGTGGGGGATCTAACACGCGGGTGACCGGGGTTCGTTCCACCCGCCTGGGGGTCTCGTTTTGTGTCAAAATTGAAAAACATCGAGAGGATTGGTAGTCAAAAGTTCGCTGATGCAGCTAAATCTGCTAGTATTGAAAGCGAAACTATACGTCTAAAACTGAATATTTTTGGTAAGGGGAGCTGAACCTGAATATTCGAGGCTGAACTGCAACAGTTTGGCATATGTATAGCGAACCGTTTTTAACGTGATATCTTTTCCACCTATGATATGGTCACTGAGGAATTTATGTTCTTTTATTCTCAGAATAGTTTGTGAGCATAAAAAGGAGCATAAAAGATTCTCAGTGGTAGTCATCGTTAATTACAAAGTTAACTTCGTTGTTCGCAAATACGTTCTTCAAAATATTAACCTCGATAAAAGTCGATCTGTTTAACCTACAGAAATGTGACGGAAGTTAAAGATAATTTATTAATGTTTATTTTTATTATAGAGAAATCAAATACTCAGTCAAATCTTTACCAGTACCTAAAACACTCTGGAATTAATATCAAAACCACAAATGATCCTATTCAAAATTTACCAAAAAAACGATTTAAAAGTTATGAAAGTTAAAAAATAGCGAGAAATTTGTTGAAATATATATGTGGAATATGCAATCCACAGGAGTCAACCAAATTCGTACAAATTAAGAATATGTTGGTTATGCTGATCCGTCTAAAAGTTTGTCACGCTGATATGCAAATGACAGGAAACTCGCAAACAGCCGCCAGTACTCCCGTCAGAAGATGTGTGTCACCTTCCTAAGCAACGTCAGTGAAGACTATGCAACCAATGCTTGGTTAGAAGCCAGCAATTAACATTTCGAGTTAATAGTATAAATATTACGCTACAGCTAGAGCATCGAAACGTTCAGTATCTTTGAACTCTGTCGCGCTGGCCTTCTTTATCCTAGGCAGACAGTTCACAATGTTGGTAAGCGTTTTGACGAATCTCGTCAATATGCAGAGCCCCTCACACATCTAGAGAAGATGAAATCCTCAAGCCTCGCTTTCTAGCTGGCCTAAAAAGAAGCATCAATGCCAAGTAAATCCTAGCATCATCGATATTGGTTAAGAAGATGGTATTCAGCATCACAACAATTCAAGGAGCGATCAAAGACTTTGGCCTCACTTATTACCAACAAGGTAGGAAACATATTTTAGCAAATAAGATGTAAAAAGTGAGGAAGGAACGAAAAGTTTTAAAATGTTTGAAAACCAGCGAATCAACCATCAGATTCCTTTCTGATGACAAGATTTTTACAGTTGATAAGGCTTGTAACAGACGTAACGATCGCTGGATTGCCTCTTCGAGCACTGACGGTCAACCTACGAACCTACGATGACCACGAGGAAACCAGCAAGCGTAATGACCCAACGAGTGGTTTCGAGTGAGGGTGACGTCTTTATTCACTTCTTCACCGACAACGCCTTTCAAAGAATTCTACTGCGTCGTCCTGTAAATAGAAATCAAACTATGGATGAAGGCCAAGGCTTAAAATAAAGAGTTCATACCTTAACTGGACTCGGCTCCCGTTAACCGCGAGCAGAATCGTTACTTGCTCAAAAAAATATTCCGAACGATTCGATTCTAACTTATGACTTTTCAACTCGTCTAAACTGAACCCGTTGGATTGATATTTTTGTCTGCAAATTCGATCCAAAGCTTGTGCAATGCCCACCTCTTGTGTTACAGCCCTTGAACATCAAACAGGCCGTGGAGTCGTACGAAACTGCAGAAATTATTTGCTCCGAGACCAGCTTTCGAGAGCGTGAATTCTTCGAGAGCGTAATTTGAAGCTACCTTCATGGCTGAAAGTGGTCATATCGAATAGAACTTATTTTCGCCTGTTACTTCGTAAACGTTTAAAATTTTAAAGCACTATGCTTCTTTTTTATCGAGTTGTTAATTAAGCATGGATAGGGAAACTATACGGATTTATGAAAGGCCCCTTGCACGTCATATAATCATTCTTCTTCGTTTCTTCCGCAATTTCTTCCAATCGCTGCGTCTTTCGCTTCATGTAGAATACCATCTCAACATTTTTCAGGGGCAGATTTTCAATGGCCTCAAGATATCCATTCACAAGAAAAAACTCGACTACAGCACTGAAAGGGCTAGCAATGTGAGAAGTTATGAAAAAGTCGAATAACATGTGTAGTCAGCGGCCAGATCTTTATCAAATGCTAGGTCCTCGCTATTCATAGATCTGTGCCTTGCTTGTCTCATGCAGCACGGTAAGACCCGTGAAGAAGTTATCCTCCTTAATTGTTGGTGCTGACGTTACAGATGTTGCTGCTAACTCCGTCCGAGGGCTGCCTCATAGCTTTCTCGACATAACTCATTTTGTTTTTTCTCAACTTGACTGCCTCTGGATTGTCACATTATTCCAACTAGATGAAGCAAAACTTGTTGTGGAAGGCTACAGCAAACTTGCACCTGAACGTAAGTCTCCCATTTACACCTGAGGGCACAAATGCCCACGTATTTATGAAGCTGCGCATCCGTTTTGATCATAATTTTTTTTCTGTGGATCTCGACATTTAAATTTTAAAAAAGTTTCCAAGCGGTACATTGTTTTCTATCGGAATACAATAATGTAGGATAAAATTTTGCATTTCGAACACTCTTACATCCTTGAGTTGGACTATCATAAAATTTATTAAGATTCTCCATCTGTACTTAAAATACGCGTATAAACCTTTCAACGTTGGGCTGATTTAATTATTTATCCTTTGGGTTATCAGAACGATACAGAGAACAATTATAGCACACTAAAAAAAATATAGCAAAGCCGGTTCATTTCGTAGAAATTGAGGAAGGCCTTACATTCTGGATAACAGTGACAGACGCTCTTTGAACAGATTGGGAAAGAAAAAATCAGCGCTCACCAATGCTGATGATAACTATCGAGTCATGTGAAGGTCTAAAAACTATGTCTCGGACTACGCGTTGTGAGTTGACGGAAATGAATTTATGTTAGTGCAAATTAGTGTCAGTCATTAGTGTCAGCAACAAATCGGAAAAAGCGTTTGTTGTTGGCTTGATATGACACCGAGATTTGAGTGTTGAGTATTGGAACCATGCAATGTGGTCTGAGGAGTTCAGATGCGCCCTGTACCAGAAAGACGGGAGTGTTCGGGTAGGGCGGCAGCTCCGTGAAGCTATGGATGCGTATTGCATTGTCCCAACTATTGAGGTATCTGGAGGCAGTGAAATGCTTTGGAGCTAATTATCCTGGCATGGAAATGGATTAAATACTCTTAGCAATAACTGAATGAACTTCCAAGACTATTTGCTAGTACTTGCTGATCACATTCATTCTTCCTTGGAGTTTTGTTTTTCTGATGACAATGGGATCTTTCAGAACAACAGTGTTTTCACGCACAGGGCTAGAAATGCTCCAGAATAGTTTACGGCGAATGAGGGAACATTGAGCATATGTACTGGCGATCGTAATGCCCTCATCTGAACTTCAATGAAAATTTATGGGATGAGTTTGTGATGAACTAAAGTGACTCATCGCCCATTCTTTCAACATTGACTGCCTCGGAAGAGGGGTTCCTTCAATTATGACCAAAAATTCAACTGAATTGTAGAGGATCCCGAATATTGTTGCATAAATGTCAGGAAGAATGAAAGCTGAAATTCGATGTGAGAGCGATTCAATTGCTCACTTATAAATTTAAAATTTAATTGCGATTTAATTTAATAAATTTAATTTAATAAATTTAATTGTGATTCAATTGCTCACTTATAAATTTAAAATTTAATTGCGATTTAATTTAATAAATTTAATTTAATAAATTTAATTGCGATTCAATTGCTCACTTATAAATTTAGGTACCACGCAATATTTTTGGCGCCTTAGTGAGATAGTAAGCACATGTAATCCTTCAAAATTAGGCTTTGATCAGTTTTCGAAGGATGAAACTGTATTAAAATATCATGATAGATACGCGTATTGGTGAGGTGAAAAGCTTTTAGAGAATTCAGAGAAGGTAGTGAAAAAATATTTTTATAGCGAAATGATTTGAAACAGGATGAGGAAGGGATGGTAAAAAACCTTTTTTGAATTTATGAAATCACTTAATGAACATCTAAAGTACTTTGTAGGCGCTGACAATAATTTTTTGAAGCTCTTGAGTATTTCATTTCAATTTTCCTATAATATTCTAACTCATTCCTCTCTACAAATCTTATAAATTATTTATTTGCGAGCGTAAATGCCCATTTATTGTTTAAAGTTTGAGGTTTCGTGAGCTGATTACCCTTCGTGTTATTCAGTATACAATTTGGGAGCAAGGCGCCTCCGCTCAGCTCTTCATGAGCACACAATCAGGCCGTGATGCATTAATAACAATAATAATAATAATAATGAAGGCATTTACGGATACTTTATTTACAATCAAGCCTGATACATATCACCTTGTACATTGGATTTTCAAATGCCTTATAACTAACACCAGGACGCCATGACGCTTTCCCCCGGTCAAGACCGGTACCCATTTCAGACACCTGGGTAGAGTGAGGTATTGTGCTTGGAATTTTTCTCCTATACCCAACAGAGAAAATCGCCACCACCAGCGCCGAGTTTCGAACCCGGGTCTCTGCCGCACGAATCACGAGCAGGACTCCAAACGGATGCATAAGAACTGTTTAATTAGCTATTCGTAACACAAAGTCTGTTTGCTTTTAAATTACGGTTTTGAAGTTAATTTGAAAACTTCATTGTTCTGATTTTATCCAACATTATTCCTTTTTTTTAACGGTTTGACGATCTACTTATCAGTTTTCTTTTCTGAAACCCATTCTCAAAGTAAGAAAAAGACCAAAATAAAATGAGGCGATGTTAACAAAAACAGTCATAGTCAACCGTAGAAGGAGAATAAACCAAACGGCTAGAGATAATTTATCAAAGAAAATTACAGCGACAGGGATGTAGATTTAGGAGGAGCGGTGTAGATTAAGGTGGAGCAATTTTTTAAAATTTAATAACACTATAATGCGGAGAAGTTGAGAATCCCTGTAAAAATAACGTGTGCAAAATATTTGCCCTCTAAGTCGATATTTTCACGTGCCGCCGAGGCGGAAAATTTTTGAAAAATAGCCAAAAAACGTCATAATTGATTAAAGTATAAATTTTATAATTTATTTTGCTATAGCAATAAAAGTGCTTTAAAATATCACTTTATTAGGTTTCATATTTAAGGTCTATCTGATAACATCTTCATATGCAACCCGCGTTACCAAAATGGTCAAAATATGGTAAATTAATTATTTTTCACTTATTTATCTGTGTTGAAAATCCAACATTTCAGATGGTATAACTCCATTTTACTCAGCAAATAATTTGAAAATGTGTGGTTAACAATCATGCCACGTATTTAAGCCCTGTGATTCTACCTTCATATACCAATAATTATTTTAGAAAATCATAATTATGATTAAAACAATTGGGCATGTTCCGTCACGTCCCACTAGGTCAGGCTGGGGAGGCTTAGGTCCCGCTAGGTCAGGCTGGGGATGCTTAGGTTCCTCAAGGTCAGGCTGGGGATGCTTAGGTTCCGCTAGGTCAGGCTGGGGATGCTTAGACTTCACTAGGTCAGGCTGGGGATGCTTAGTTTCCGCTACGTTTAGGAGATGCTTACATATGTCCTACGAGGTTAAGTTAGGGAGGCTTAAGTTCCACTAGGTTAGGCCGAGCTGGCTTAGATCCGCTAGGTTAGGTTGTGAGGCTTAGGTTCCACTAGATTTGGTTGGGGAGGCTTAGGTTTCGCTAGGTTAGGTTGAGGAGGCTTAGGAAAATAACCTTTGGATCTTGAGCAAAATTTAAAGAATTATAGTATGAGCGTTAATTACGCGAAATTGCGGATTCAGTAACACGCTTTGAAATCCAGAATTTGTAGTTAAAAGCCGGAGGATAAGATTTGCAGAGATGGAAAAGCAGGGCGCGGCGCTGCCGGCGGTAGCCACTCACGGCCTAAATAGTAGCCATCTGAAGGAAATGAGAGCGTCAATGAGAGCGTCAATAATGAGAGCGTAAATAGTACAAAAAGAAATTCGTCCCTGCTTCTGTGAAAAAAGATTAGGCTTCAGAGCAAAGAACATAACACTTGTTCAAGTTCCAATCATTTAAACGCATTCATACTGAAACATATCCTTTACGTTAACGTTCTAAAGTAAAATTTTAAAACTCTAGTTATACCTAAAGTAAAATGTGCTAAGCATTAGCAATAAAGTATAAAGTTCAAAATTTAAGGTACAAAGTTTGCATTTCAAATACAAATTCAGTTAGGCTACGATATTTTCTTTTGATTGGACCGAGTAATTGGATTTTTACAGAGAAAAAATTCCTTTTGATCTTCGGACAAGGGTGCCTGACAAAAGCGCTTATTTCGTCAGCGTACTCACCGCGTCCGACAGATCCCGGAAGTAGAGCAGTGGAGAGTTGACCTCCCAGATAGACAGTCTAGAGCCACCATAAGCAGCGCAGAGTTTACCTCCCAGGTGCCAGTCTAGGGCCTCTAGAAGCAACGGCACGGAGACGAGGCGGGAGACCGACGACCGGTTCCAGCACCCTCCAGCGAACGCGCTCCCCGGCCAGCAAGGCACCCAGGGAAGCTAGTAGCGCAGGGCTAGACCGCACCCCAATGTCCAACTGCTGAGGCTGATTGTTATTGTCATGACGAGCGTGTGAACAGAGCTAAAACGAGTGTGCGGGGTTCTGTCAGAGAGGTTTTCAGGAAGCTCTACCAGCTCGGCCCGATAACACGCCGGCATCAACGCAATAGTTCGCAATAAGCATGCCAGGAATAAGACTTCGTCATACACCCAAATCTTTTTTTAAAACTTCTGAACAGTTTAGAGCAATCATTACGATCTCAAATAGGTCAGCTAAAGCAGGATATTTATAATTTTCTATAACATAGAAGTTGAGGCGGATCAATTATGAGAGGTAAAAGAGACTTGCATAAACACTTTAAAAAATTTTTATTACTTAGTATTATGTTATGGAATGAAGTTTACATAAAAATTCAGCCGTCAAAGAAATTCATGCGTTAGGTTAAGTTGTTGTGATTCTACCCAGGACACATATAAAAAAAAATTGATCATTCGAAGGAGGACGCTCCACTATTCGAATGGATCCAAAGCAGCCAGAGAAATGTCGTGAGTCACTGACGGTCATCATTTCTGCATCTATCCGCTTCATCCCATCTTAGAAGAGGACACGAAAGAAGGAGAATGTCAACCGACCGACGAGGGATTCCAAGACATCGATATCAGAAGGTTTTACTCTAAATAATGTCTGTATCGTTCTATAGCTAACTTTTCTTAGATCATTAATACGATTATCATGAATTGATATTTCATATTGCGAAGTAATTAAATACGATAGAGTTATTTATAACGCTCAATTATGAATCAATCCATCTTAAAGATTTTATGTTATCGTGCAATGTCAACCCTGCCGAGTAGGGCATAGCGCACAGCTACCGAGCGTGAGCCAGGCAGTTAGCCGTGGAGGGAGTATATATGGAGGGAGCATAGCCGTCTGTGAAGGGAACCAGTTTTTGAGATTTCTCCCATGTTTGTGGTAACCAATAGCCGTCTCGCAAGTGTGACGTCAGCACGGAAGCCAGTTACCTACTAACTACGCTAGGGTGCGCACATGCTCGCTGATTGCTCTTCCAGCTGTTGAGTTTATCGTAATCATTAATTTGGGATTCTAAGACTCCGAAAGATAATAAATTGTGTTTCCTCACTCGAGGACACTTAATAATATCAAAATTACTAGCAAAGATACATTAAGAGTTAAAAACTGTAAAGATTACAGGCCCTTGAATATAACAAATTAGAGAGCGACTTGCACGCGCACCTCATCCTTCGATTTGTGGAGCGGTACTAATCTTGCTTTGGCAAATGAACGAGTTGTAGAGGAGGCGAGGAGGAGCCAACTTCAGCCAAGCGTCTGTGGTTGGCTCACGTGTGGGGCCTTGCCAATGCCCCAGTCTCCCAACTTTTGCAGCTAATTTGAACCCGATTGGAATCGGCTATGCTCCCTCCATATATCCTAGCTCCATGCAGTTAGCGAGCGGCAGCCAAAGAGAAAGGAGCTGAGATTCGTTCCTTGCCTTCGGGCAGCCCTTAGGGGTTTCCTGTTTTCCTGACTTCGTTGTATCTTACTATGTGTCGCTGTGAATTAATCATTCTTCTAAAGTAACGTAACGTAAATGGCTGTCCGCGAAACATATAGCAACACCACCTCGGAATCCAATATAAAGATAAGTCTCATTCAATGCATTCCCATAAGCATCCCCAATTTCGAGTTCTCTGTGCGTAGGCTTAATTTAACTGGATGAATGTCTTCCACAAATATCAGTAATATCTCTTGTAACGTAAAGTAACCGCGCTAATTCACTCTTTATAAATATAATATTTCTTGTAATGTAAATTTAGATGCGCAACGATTCTCACGTCATTGAATTTGTAACGAGCTAGGAATATTAAATAATTGTTTACTCTTATAGTTTTATTTCCGGTTTATTTAGAGAGAGAGAAAGGTTATTGATCATGTTCTGTTAAATCTTAATAACGCACGCTACCAAATTAAATCATAATAACATTCGCTACCAATAATCTATTTAATTGAAATTGATGACATTGAAAAGTCTCGATCTAATTATGATTTATTAAATAAAAATAAAAGAGAGTGGCCTTCAGTCACGACAATCAAAAGAAATAATATCAACTGAATGAAACGCCGATAAATTACGACAGAAAAGAAATGCCTCACGACGAATTGCCGACGAGAAAAAGTGGTATACAACAAATGATGTGGCATCGGTGGAATAAAATATTGAAATACAACAAAGTAAAATATCAGTTCAGAGAAGCTATCCTATTCGTTGAGTAACGAATTTATCGCATTTCCTACATTGAGTAATTATTTCTAATTAATAAGCGTAGCAATTCAGTAGAACCGAAAAATCATTTGAGACACTGAATACATGCTGGTGTAACACTTCATGATCATATACTGTACGTCAGATAATATCTCGTGAACAGTATAAAAATTAAATTAATTAAATACGAGGGCGTATTGTTCATATTTTTGTACTCTTTTACAACATCCAGCCGCCATCTCAGCGACGGAACTGCAAAGTATCCGAGAAAATAATGATTAAATATGCACTAGCTGAGACTCACCACGAGACACTGAATGGAAATCGTAATTTCCACAAAGGAGGTTTCAAAGTTGTCACCAGACGCGGACATTTAGCAATTCAAGCATTTTTCCAATTATTTTATTCTGTCATAAGCAGCTGTTCAGCATAAACTTGGAAAGAATTTCCGTTTTCCAGTTCAATGTATAGCCTTATTTGTGATCTGTTGTTGCACAGTCTACAAATTATCAGCAAAATAGCTAGGCATTATGAGCGAGAGAAAAGAGAAGCCTCTCGAGCCGCATATACTAATAATTTACTCCTGTCCACGGTGTTAGTGTTGAAGAAAATGACATAAGGTATAACTGTGTGTGTTCTCTCATGTATTTTTTTCAAATAGAGCCCTGGAAAGCTGGTTTCTCCGAAGTGGGCTGAAAGAAATGCGAGTGTTCGTAGGATGATCATAATTGCTGCGAGCTCCATGAATAACTCCAACAGAAATTCAGAGAAAGCATTTTTGTGGCCTTGAAAACATCGATCTGACGGTTACATCAAACAAGCGAAGTCCTCTATGCGTCGACTTTCATGTCCAGTATCACGAGTTGCTATACTTTTCGATCAAGTTATTGATATTGTAAAGTAAAAAAATACACTCTATTGGAAATAGACGCCTAGCACCCAACACGTATGAAAACTAGGATAAGTCGTTTCGTCAGTGAAGTTCTGAACACTGAACAAGTATCCAGCGTACAATACTTTTACGGGCTGCTCAAGGCAAACCCGCATCGGCCAATGTCGTGATTGAGACGTTAGTTTTGAAAAAACTCTCCTAGAAATACAACAATCAATTTTTAATTATTTACACTCTATTTTAAGTAATTTTTCACAAATTCAGAAAATGTAAATGCGTAAGCAATTCACGATATGCATACATAAAGTAGGAAAAATTTGAAAGAATTAGAGGGAAAATTTAATGCACTTCTGCCTTGTACATCAATTTCATGCATTTCTTACATGCAAAAGAAGATACCAAATTTTCAAGCATACAGAGATCTACACCACATTCGCCACGTACTAAATGGCCGCAGTACATTTTTACAGACACCTGTAGGATATAAGAGGGCCATTTTTGCATTTCGCTTCCTGGGTCGATTTGTTAGTCACCCGTTAACTTAAGATCTAAACTGAGGTTCAGTGTTATTGCGTAATTTCAGATCTTCACAGGCCGTCTTTAAACTTCAGTTTTTCTCACAAAGAGCACGGCACGATTGAGTAAATCTTAAATACTTCTATGTTTGATATCACTCCTTAGTAAATGAGTTTCAGTTTGGGAGTCCATAACTTGTGCTCGGCAGGTTGGCGACCCCGAAAGGGGCTGAAGGAACCCCATCAAACGCGGGAGCAAGACTGCCTGCCCCCGCCCCGGGCAAGAACCCGAGGTTACCGCCCGGCGAGGGCAACTTCCCCTCAGGGATCTTGCCAATCTCGGCGTTCACGGAGAAGAATTGGTCCGAGTTTTGGCAGTCAACGGCTGCTGGCCAGTCGCACACGAGGTACTTCTGGTTGAATAGAGTTTCTGCACGAGAAGGAGCGTTTTTTGAGTGAAAGAGGTATACAAGAAATATGTCCAAGATTATTAAATGCGGAACTGATGATATTATTTTAACTAGTTTAGGCTCCTGTATCAGTGTGATAGGTATCAAACTCTTGATCCTCACTCACTCTTCACGACTGAAGAGGATATATGTAAAATGATCAAATTAATTCAAACAATTAAAGAGAATTTCTTTGTCTTACAACTTGCTCTACTTGAATTGTTATTACAGATTTTAGGTTGGCATGAAAGTTCTCAATGGTTTTGAAATAAGAGTTAATGGAGTAATCTAATCATTTAACATATCTTTTAATTAGAGGAGCAGTAATGAAACTTCTGAAGTAACAAACACTTGTCTTCGTTATCTATAAATGATTTCCAACAATTTATTTACATCAATACCAATGCAGAAACTACAGTGCTTTCTACATTGGCGTAACTTAAGTATTCAAAATTCGCGAAAATCTACTCTTGAGTGTATCAAGTCTAACAAATCGAGACATTACAAAACTCATGCATTTTGGCCCACGCTCTCACACAAAATCAACTGACAATTCGATCAACAATAGAGCCTTTTGGATTATATCCTCCTCCAGGCCACAGGGAATTTAAACTTTGAAATCGCTACTTATAAACAAAGGGATGCACATCTTAAACGAAATGACTTCAGTTGTATCCCAACTCAACAGCAATTAGCAAGTAGAAAAATAATTTTTTTCATTCCATAATTCTATTTTCTTCAAATCAAATTTTAGTCGTGCTTTACCCTCATTAAGATGAGCATCTAAACTCAACTTACGTTCCCATTCCCTGTCATGGTAAGTCTTCACTGCAACTAATTTCATTTGTTGATTTCATTTTTCTTTCGTTTAACATACGTAAGTGCGGAGTAGCAACTTTATGAAGTTACATTTATTTCACAAAGGGCGGGCGTTTTAAGTAAAGTAGCCCTCATTTTCTAATTGAATTCGGTATTTTAATATTTTCCGTCTTCAACGTTTGACGTAGATGCCAAGAAGATTGAAAAAAGACATCAAATGTTCATTTAAAAATCCTCATAAACATAAATGGCGACGTATTATTGTTACACCCAATTTTTTAGGGCAATATTCACTAGCGAATGTTGAATCGATAAAAGGGATCACATAGAATCTTTATTATAAAAGGAGCCGCGTCCGTCCGTCCGTCCGTCCGTCCGTGTGTCACACCAACCAGCCGAAAGTGTGAGATGAGCGTATCTGTGATACAAGCTTCATCAGCTCCACAATTTTCGGTGCCTTAACCCAGCAGATTGGGAGTCGGAATGAATATCACGTGTATTAGGCTGGTTATTTTGGTAGGTTAGATTAGGTTGAATAGAATATCAGCGGTTGAGACTTGGGAAAGTATTGGAAAGCCATAGAATAGCATGGGAAATCATGGGAGAGCCATGTTGAAGCTCAGTTGGTCCTATATCTAATCCTGTCATTGTTTTGACAGGCCACGTGCACTCGTACCAGGTAATTTGAACAAATAATACAAACATCATGAGCGTCCAATTTTCAGGATTGAATATTGCGTTGCATAACTGTCCTGGTCAATTATATTTTGGCAGCGTCTTCAAACAGAGTCACTAACTTGGTTTGTAAAGTCGCCTGTAGTTCTGCTTCAACCTATCGTCAAGTTGTTTGAAATATTCTTCCACATTTCAAGTCAATTTACGACAATTTACAAACATGCACTTTTTTAAGCTATGCGCACATCTGCTTCACCGAGAGGACCTATTCAAAACGTCCGTACGACAACTTCAGAACCATTTCTGCACGCGGTGTGGTTTGTTTTAGGTCTCTATCCGATTGAAAAATAAAGTTTATGGCTAAAATTCATTTGCAAAGCAGTTCATCGCTGCCCCAAGTCTGTTTTTATGTCTCAAAAACCACTTAGAAGATTCGCCCCACCGGCGCTGAAGGCCGCCGAAGCGCCATGCCTCTTGATGGAAGGAAGTTTTGTATTCGAGCTCAAACCAACTACTAGCTATGCGTCTAACAAACCTCACTCAAAACGAATTAAACATTATACCCCGATTTCGTCACTCCCCACAACTCTAGTCCACTCTGTAGTCTTCCAGCAGTTAAGCATTTTTGTCCATTGTACAAAAATGTGTCATTTCTTGTCAGATATCAACAATTTGTTCACAGATCTCCTTCCAAACCGTCTTGTTTTACCTAGATGTCTTCGGACTAATGTGTACTGAGGGATATTTGGTTTGTTTGTCACCACTTTCACTTCATGTGCCCACTGCAGTGAGCCTTGGATATCATGCAGGCATCTAATATTTCAATCGATTTAACGACCAAGCATTCGTGGTCGGCTTGGCTTGCTCACTTTAGCGATTATTCTTGTGTTTTTGAAAGTGTTGAGAGCTTTGTAACAATAGAAAATGATATTCCAATCTGAATTGTAAAGGCCGAAAAACATTCCTACATTTTTTTCTTGCGCGACGGCTCTCTGCTCTGGTGGATAAATGTTTTTCTTTATATGAGTTATTTTGTTGAATCTAAATGATGTGTAAATAACTTCGAAACTCTTTTCGAAGACTAAGTACAGCTTTGCAAATACTGTTATTTATATTTCGTATATCTTATGCCAATCTTGTATCGATATTAAATGTCTGAGAATAATTTCACTTAGAAAACTCAACGTTAACTTACGCTTGATACTGCGGCTCCACGTTGAACGATACGTTTTCAATGTATCTTAGAGATGCTTACCCTGAGGGCAGAGGAAAGCGTCGTGACGTCCGTCCTCCTGACAGATATGGAACAAGGTACACTGAGCCTCGACGTCCGCGTAATATCCTGGGTACTCGTGGTCCCCGCACTGGAAACTGGTCACCGGGATGGGAGGCGGAGGCCCAAATTCGTCAGGCGCTCTAGCTCCTCCGGTGATATCGTTCCCGCCCTATGAGAGAGCTTTTGCTATTATAAGTGTCGCATGTTATTTTGTGCGAAACTCTTTTACGTCTAAACGTTACAGAAAAATTTTTTCATTTACATGTAGAAATACGCGTAATCATAGTTCATGTACAGCACTTACTATAGCTGTCAATTGTACAAAGGAAACGCATGAATATGTTTCAAATTTTTTATTTCCCGATGACTTGGGAAAAATGTTATTAAACTAGTAAATACTGCCAGTTGATTTCCATAAGAGGCATTTATCCCCTAAGTAAATTCAGACGAAAGCTTAAGTTATAAATAAAATTTGGAAGTTTCACTGCGCCCTCGAAAAAGAAGCATTCAAAGTGAACATCCCTCCAAGACTTCAACTATTTTTCTGAATTAACATATCACATCAACAACTGACGATTATTTACCAAAATTGGCGGGTTGAAATCGTCAGCCGCGAGATCTGGGGGGAAATTGTCGCCTTGAGAGAAGCCTGGGCTGGCCACACCGCCGGCAGGGGGCGCTCCGTATGACAGGCTCAATTCAGGGCCGAGCTTCGCCCCCTGCGACGACCGCGCTGAGGGGACCAGGGCAGAAAAGTTCCTATTACTATTTCTGCGAATTTGGTTGTACGTAAGAGTTTAACCGAGTTTGGAACATCAGTGACGGATTTCACTCCGCAACAGCCACCACACACACAAGGGGAGCAGCTCGTGACTCATAAATTACGACTTGGACAAAGTTCGGCTCAGTTGAGTTGTGAGGACCTAATAAATTGCAGGTGAATTCCCCCTCAATTTCTCTGACGCTGCTTCAAAGTTATTTCAAACATACAAAATTAAGCGCAAGAATTAGTTTTTCGTCAAGAAGCTTTTAAAACAAAATTAAGGAACATGTGTGCTTGGCTTACAATTAATTGACAATATGCATGCGAGGTGTGGAGACGTAGAGTAAGGCCAAGCATGTAATTGGTACAGATCTTATGACTCATTGATAACTGACAGCGTGTGATTTAACTACTGAATTGCACTCCCCATTGCACTCTCCTTCTCCTATAGCTACTCAGACACGCAATGTGCGCTGGATTGTTGGTATATCGCGGACTAAAACATGACTTTGAAATGGTGGTAGCCAATAATAGTAATGAAGTTGATAAGTTCATAGAATGATCCATTCTCCTTATGTGTGTTTGAAATCTATAACCCTAATTCATTTTCAAGTTTATGTGTGCGAAATGTTTCTGAAATAGGGTTATAACAAAATAATTCGCAAATATCTCTGAGAGAAGGCTCAAAAGGTGCTGGAAATAATTTGATGAAACCTATTTTCTGGAGAGGAAATGAAACACGTTCTTGTTAAAAAAATTCAGGGTGAAAATTTTTTATTGTACAAGTAAAAAACGCAAAGCTGTATGCACTGTGATGTTCCTCGTTCCAATTCCTCAAGTAAAGATGAGAAAGTGCAACTGTGCACGTGTCCTAGATAATCGGGGATTACGCTCTTAATTTTGAAACTACAAAGAGCTGACTAATGAAACCATAAAAGCAGGCTTTCGTTGAAGCAAGTGTGTTCGGGGAGTTAGGTTGCTGAAAAATATAGAAATTTGTGAACATAAGCTACAATTTCCATAAGCTCAATGGGGAACTTATTGTATAAAAGCTGAGCGTTAAAATGAGATGAGAAGATAATAAGAGTGAAATTGATTGTTAAATAATGCAGAGATATAATTGACATAAAGTTTATAAAGCCCGAGTCTCCAATCCTTGCTACTTTTCAAACTCTCATATTACAGGGACCGCAAAAAATCTGAATACCAAGTATGTTTGAACAGTGAAGATCAAGTAAAATTTATTTATACTCATTGATCTTTCTTCCCCAAAGGAGGAAATGAAATTTTTCCGTGTCATAACTACAACAAAAAGCCCTTCACGTCATCACACTGTATCGGTGTTTGTGTACGTTTTTGAATTTTTTTCTTTTTTCAACATTAATGACTCCCTACCAAGAAACTTCTTTCAAGAGAAGAACAATCTTTGAGCCGTCGGGGATCAATCTGAACGTACATTCGAGACGGAACATCACCTTCAGTCACCGTTCGCTCCTGGCATTCACGTTATATGACTATTATACTCCTTTTATTCAATTCATTACTATGGTGTGCTGAGGCTTCTCGGCGGCAAATCCAGGTAGAAGATTCAGATCCTCTAACGACTGCATACGTCGGGTTGTTTCCACAGCGTCACAGCGACATTTTTAATGAGAACTTGATATTTTTCATGAGGCCTGCCGATATTATGGCTGAAACAGGTATTATTTCTCGTTTTAAAATCTAGCCATCGTGAACAGATTTTTTTAGGGATCCCACACTCTAGCTTTCGTTATGTAACTGTACGAGGGTGAGCTCAGCTCATGTTTTTTTCAAGTCCAGATTCTCAGTGGTCCTTCATGGCACCTTATGGTCTGAGCCACACGGATTTCTGGCATTCCCTGCTGTAACAGGACAAGGGTTGGACCCTGCCTTGTGTAGGAAAGTTTGGTACGACTGTTTCTGATAACATGAAATCAAGTTATGAGGCTATCAATGTTGGTAAAAAATTCAAAACAAGGTACTATGAAGTAGAGTATAGGAAAGCCCTTTTCACCGAGCTTATGAAGATCATTGAAGAGACGCGTGTTCTAAAAAGCAATTGATCATAAGTAATTTATCCAATTTTGCTATGGCAAAAGGGCAAATAAAATATATTACATAAAATGACATTTCTAATTTCTTTTCAGTTGATAATGTACAGATTTTTAATTTTTTGTGGTCCCTGTAAAATTGCTGGCGTACAACAGATAACGGTAAGGCAAATAATTCTTACGCAGTAACATGACGGCAACGAGCAGCGCGTGTGTAGGGTGCATTCTGACAGTGAGTGTGGCAGTCCTTCTCTGCAGTTCTTCGTGGTGACACTGAAATGACGTCTGCCAATCTACAATGCCTGAAAATTGCTGATCAAAATTTGGGTATTATTTGTGTGCACTATAATGACATCATATATATTTTATTCCAGAATCTTCATGAACTTTAGATGAAAGAATAGTATAAAAAACGAATGTAACTTAGAATTTCAACAAACAGAAGTGAAATCAAAGGAAAGGAAACGCATGTGAAGCAATCTTATGGGCAAACTTCTAAATAATTCATTTAAAGCATTTTTTCTGAATATATTTCTGAACTTATTGAATATATCGGTTTTGGAAGAAGTCTTTACGGTAATCTTCACTTTTTCAATCCACAGTATTTTCAGCCCGCTACCTCAGGCAGAAGGCGAACCATCGTTCGCTGTATTATACATGGTACGATTATGTAACCTAAGTGAAAATAAAATCCATGAATCCACTGATAATTTAATTATTAGCTGCGTAACGGAGTTCTCTGAATTATCACCTTCGTATGGAAGTGTAATTTGCCATCTGATATTAGAGTAGATTTAATTTGAACATGTCGACATTTTCAACAAAAAATCCAGAATAGGTGCACTAAAGAACTTATGTTTCATTCAGAGCGAATCAGTAAAATTATTGAACCTACTTGAGGAAATAGTAGAACACCGTTACAAAAAATTGAAATGAATTATGGGTTGCCTTACCGGGGGAGTTAAAGAGGATTTTAATTGTTTGGCAGAGACGATCAGAACACAAAGATCAAAATGAACGGAGCACGAATTGTCAAGGTAGTTATTACGAAGTAGGTTCGCAGGAATAATATAAGCAATGTTCCAATAGGATTAAATGCCCTGTTAAGAGGATGATGAAGAACTGATCGTTAATTTGACTGCGGTTAAAGCAACCTTTCTGAAATGTGTTCTGTCTATGGGAAAATCCCCCCGCGCTACGATACGTGAATAATACTTTTACGTATGATCGTCATATTTAGAATGAATAAATTTTTAGAATTTTCGGAATCAACATTGAAATACCATCCTTTATGAATGCCAGACAATCTGAAATTACGATTACTGAGAACTTCGTTGTAAACGTAATTTTACCCTAGCAATACATGGAAAATGTCATCAGAGCAGTGAACATTTGTGCCAGAAATTTGATGTATTAAAATCAGTTCGAAATTGCAATGTGGTTCGAATTCGGCTTTGCGTGTTGTTCAAGCTACCTAAAAATAGGGATTCATGGAATTAAATTTCAAGATAGCAAAAGTTATTCAAATAAGCCAATAATAAACTTATTTTTTTCATACTGCTCAGATTTCGGTGTAAATGAGCTTAGACTTAGAAACGTTCAGGTTACATGGCTTTAGCTATTTTTTCCATTTGTCTTGCACATTTGTTAAAGAATTATTTTAGTGTACGATCTGTGAATTCTCTCAGTGTAAGAATTCTTTTAGCAAAGAATTCTTTCAGTGTAAGTGAAATAAGATGCTGCAGTAAGCATATTATTCGGAAAATGAAAAAAAATATTTCATAAAAAATACGTTCAGTTTAATAACTATACTGCTCCAACTTCATACCATAACTCTCGCCGAAAAAATACATTTTAGTCAATACTAAGAAATTAATCGAACAGTGTGGGTCATTTTACTTAGTAAGGTCACGAGTGTACATGTCTTTCGTCTGGCGAAATAAAATGAGATGAGCCTCAACTGGAATATCGCACGACCAGCTTCTCGCTGGTACCCACTCCCCACTCACTCGCGCTGTGAAGCCCAAGCATGTCCTTCCTAAGCAACGCGTCTTCTTATACGACCGAAACACCCGTCCTTTTACCCTTTCCTCCGTTGCTCACCCAATTTTTGACCTGCTGCTGACATGCGCAACTCAGCCACGGTCAAGGGCAGAGCCTGCCGCAGCCGGCACGGGCCCGTGGGAGAGTTGGTATTTCACTTCATTATAGCTCTCGGTCCCGTTGGAGCCGTCATGCTTCTATTCTCCAGTGCTACCTAATTTATTGCGGTCTAGAGCTTTCTTAGCATCCGTTGTGTACATGTGACAGGATTGGAAATTATGATAAAATACTGTATATGTTCAGGGAGATTTCAACGACGCCTGGGCTTAAAATACAATCATGCTAGCAGTTTCGCCTTGATTTCCTGAAGCGATGAGATCTGTACAGTGTACAACCATCGTTGATTTGAAAATTCTGTACCATGATATGGTATTTTGAATTAACAGAAGTAAACCTATTTTGTGGTCAACAAAAACATCTGTTAAACCCAGATGTAAACAAGAACATCTGTACATTGACTCAGAAGGAATTTGCGATTGAGATGGTTTTATATGCTTCGTTTCAACACGATTTCCGAAACCTTATAACGGACTAAACTACTTCCGTCACACAATGAATGAGCCCTCGACGTACGAGTACAAACGCGATTTAGTTTCTCTGACACAGTTGGCCCTGGGTGAGGTAGGACCTATCAAGCATCAGGCACTATTTCCTTTGCTATTTATGGAGTGTGTGACAGCTTCAAGTTGTATTAGCACAATGGCTCCAGGTCACAAACGGAGCTAAATGCCCGGGTGTGTTGTTGACACTGTTATCGGCAGGTCATTACCAAAATCTAATGGGTCAAATAAACTTTTTCTATTTGAGCATCAACGTGAGTTAGGACGTAGCAGCTGAGAAGAAAATTTGAAATGAAGAGCGATTAAAATTGTCATGTGTAAAATGTATATAAAACTTTTAAATCTATTAAATTACTCGTATGCCAAAGTAATTTCTGGTTTAATGACTACTTTTTTTAGATATTAAAGTGATTATTTTGAAACTCTTAACAGAGTAATATAAGGTTATAGTGAATATCATTATACTTTTTGCAATTATAATAGCTTCTAAATGAACTGGTATTGTTTTTGTAAAAAAATGTCGCAGAATAATTGGTAAAGAGATAAGGAACGGAGCCACACAATATTTATTCCGATTTCCCTTCATGCTGAATATTTATTTGTTGACGTCTTCACAGCTGAGCTCATGACATATCGCTGTTATACCCAAACGTATTATTATCTTCATTTTTGCCCAATTTTAAACGATAGAAGAATATGAGTTATTTGTATTCTTTTTTTCAATGTAATGTAGCCTTCAAGCCTAAAGAAGAAGCATAACTAAAAACGCAAAGAAACGGGGAAATATCAATAAAAATGAGATGTGGATCCGTTATGAAAAAATCTACGAGAAACAACGAATATATCATTTATTAGCAATGAATATGACGGCTCAAAACCCTGGGGGTGACATCATAGATGGTGGCCAACCTGCACCCGGCACCTACGAAGCTTATAAGTATTGTAGTCGATGCAGTCCTGTAACTCAGCTGTCACTCATTACGTTGTCATAAGTGGAAAAAAATTAGCGTTTAAAACTAAACGAATATTTTCTGAGTTTTCGGTCTCCAAAGGGGCGTGTAAACTTTACGATTTTTCCCAGACAATTCGTGAATGAGAATCACAAAAGAAAAGCAGGAATGAGGAGGTAGCCGCTAATTTAGTGAAATTTCTTTTTTTAACCTCTTCTTCAGCACTTTTCTTGATTAAGTTCGACTGATCAATCAGTTTGTGAATCTTGCCAAAATTTGTATTCTGAAGCCTCGTTCACGTTTATGCTCCAGGTACATTTGAGTAGTATAGCTTTCGGTAAACTTAATAGAATTCTTTCCCTCAATGAATTTCTCTACTCATAGCTCATTTGAAAATCCTATTCATCGAAGAAGTGAAACATTACACCACTCCATCTCACACTGAACATTTTGAGAGGAGAACTCTTTATTTGCAATCTGCCGAGTGGAGGCTGGGGCACACAGTCTACAGGCGGAGGCTGGGCACACAGTCTACAGGCGGAGGCTAGGGCACACAGTCTACAGGCGGAGGCTGGGGCACACAGTCAACAGGCGGAGGCTGGGGCAAACAGTCTACAGGCGGAGGCTGGGGCACACAGTCTACAGGCGGAGGCTGGGGCACACAGTCTACAGGCGGAGGCTGGGGCACACAGTCTACAGGCGGAGGCTGGGGCACACAGTCTACAGGCGGAGGCTGGAGCACACAGTCTACAGGCGGAGGCTGGGCACACAGTCTACAGGCGGAGGCTGGGGCACACAGTCTACAGGCGGAGGCTGGGCACACAGTCTACAGGCGGAGGCTGGGGCACACAGTCTACAGGCGGAGGCTGGGGCACACAGTCTACAGGCGGAGGCTGGGGCACACAGTCTACAGGCGGAGGCTGGAGGCACACAGTCTACAGGCGGAGGCTGGAGGCACATAGTCTACAGGCGGAGGCTGGGGCACACAGTCTACAGGCGGAGGCTGGGGCACACAGTCTACAGGCGGAGGCTGGAGCACACAGTCTACAGGCGGAGGCTGGGCACACAGTCTACAGGCGGAGGCTGGGGCACACAGTCTACAGGCGGAGGCTGGGCACACAGTCTACAGGCGGAGGCTGGGGCACACAGTCTACAGGCGGAGGCTGGGGCACACAGTCTACAGGCGGAGGCTGGGGCACACAGTCTACAGGCGGAGGCTGGAGGCACACAGTCTACAGGCGGAGGCTGGAGGCACACAGTCTACAGGCGGAGGCTGGGGCACACAGTCTACAGGCGGAGGCTGGAGGCACACAGTCTACAGGCAGAGGCTGGGGCACACAGTCTACAGGCGGAGGCTGGATGCACACAGTCTACAGGCGGAGGCTGGGGCACACAGTCTACAGGCGGAGGCTGGAGCACACAGTCTACAGGCGGAGGCTGGAGCACACAGTCTACAGGCGGAGGCTGAAACACACAGTCTACAGGCGGAGGCTGCAGCACACAGTCTACAGGCGGAGGCTGGGGCACACAGTCTACAGGCGGAGGCTGGATGCACACAGTCTACAGGTGGAGGCTGGGGCACACAGTCTACAGGCGGAGGCTGGAGCACACAGTCTACAGGCGGAGGCTGGAGCACACAGTCTACAGGCGGAGGCTGGGGCACAGTCTACAGGCGGAGGCTGGGGCACACAGTCTACAGGCGGAGGCTGGATGCACACAGTCTACAGGCGGAGGCTGAAACACACAGTCTACAGGCGGAGGCTGGAGCACACAGTCTACAGGCGGAGGCTGGGGCACACAGTCTACAGGCGGAGGCTGGAGCACACAGTCTACAGGCGGAGGCTGAGGCACACAGTCTACAGGCGGAGGCTGGAGCACACAGTCTACAGGCGGAGGCTGGGGCACACAGTCTACAGGCGGAGGCTGGAGCACACAGTCTACAGGCGGAGGCTGGAGCACACAGTCTACAGGCGGAGGCTGGGGCACACAGTCTACAGGCGGAGGCTGGGGCACACAGTCTACAGGCGGAGGCTGGGGCACACAGTCTACAGGCGGAGGCTGGGGCACACAGTCTACAGGCGGAGGCTGGATGCACACAGGCTTCAGGCGGAGGCTGAAACACACAGTCTACATGCGGAGGCTGGAGCACACAGTCTACAGGTGGAGGCTGGGGCACACAGTCTACAGGCGGAGGCTGGGGCACACAGTCTACAGGCGGAGGCTGGAGCACACAGTCTACAGGCGGAGGCTGAAACACACAGTCTACAGGCGGAGGCTGGAGCACACAGTCTACAGGCGGAGGCTGGGGCACACAGTCTACAGGCGGAGGCTGGAGCACACAGTCTACAGGCGGAGGCTGGGGCACACAGTCGAGAGGCGGAGGCTGGAGCACACAGTCTACAGGCGGAGGCTGGGGCACACAGTCTACAGGCGGAGGCTGGAGCACACAGTCTACAGGCGGAGGCTGGAGCACACAGTCAACAGGCGGAGGCTGGGGCACACAGTCTACAGGCGGAGGCTGGAGCACACAGTCTACAGGCGGAGGCTGGGGCACACAGTCTACAGGCGGAGGCTGGAGCACACAGTCTACAGGCGGAGGCTGGGGCACACAGTCTACAGGCGGAGGCTGGAGCACACAGTCTACAGGCGGAGGCTGGAGCACACAGTCTACAGGCGGAGGCTGGGGCACACAGTCTACAGGCGGAGGCTGGGGCACACAGTCTACAGGCGGAGGCTGGATGCACACAGTCTACAGGCGGAGGCTGGAGCACACAGTCTACAGGCGGAGGCTGGAGCACACAGTCTACAGGCGGAGGCTGGAGCACACAGTCTACAGGCGGAGGCTGGGGCACACAGTCTACAGGCGGAGGCTGGAGCACACAGTCTACAGGCGGAGGCTGGAGCACAGAGTCTACAGGCGGAGGCTGGGGCACACAGTCTACAGGCGGAGGCTGGAGCACACAGTCTACAGGCGGAGGCTGGAGCACACAGTCTACAGGCGGAGGCTGGGGCACACAGTCTACAGGCGGAGGCTGGGGCACACAGTCTACAGGCGGAGGCTGGATGCACACAGTCTACAGGCGGAGGCTGAAACACACAGTCTACAGGCGGAGGCTGGAGCACACAGTCTACTGGCGGAGGCTGGGGCACACAGTCTACAGGCGCATGCTGGAGCACACAGTCTACAGGCGGAGGCTGGAGCACACAGTCTACAGGCGGAGGCTGGGGCACACAGTCTACAGGCGGAGGCTGGGGCACACAGTCTACAGGCGGAGGCTGGGGCACACAGTCTACAGGCGGAGGCTGGATGCACGCAGTCTACAGGCGGAGGCTGAAACACACAGTCTACAGGCGGAGGCTGGAGCACACAATCTACAGGCGGAGGCTGGGGCACACAGTCTACAGGCGGAGGCTGGAGCACACAGTCTACAGGCGGAGGCTGGAGCACACAGTCTACAGGCGGAGGCTGGGGCACACAGTCTACAGGCGGAGGCTGGAGCACACAGTCTACAGGCGGAGGCTGGATGCACACAGTCTACAGGCGGAGGCTGAAACACACAGTCTACAGGCGGAGGCTGGAGCACACAGTCTACAGGCGGAGGCTGGGGCACACAGTCTACAGCTAGGCGGAGGCTGGGGCACACAGTCTACAGGCGGAGGCTGGGGCACACAGTCTACAGGCGGAGGCTGGGGCACACAGTCTACAGGCGGAGGCTGGGGCACACAGTCTACAGGCGGAGGCTGGGCACACAGTCTACAGGCGGAGGCCGGGGCACACAGTCTACAGCTAGGCGGAGGCTGGAGGCACACAGTCTACAGGCGGAGGCTGGATCACACAGTCTACAGGCGGAGGCTGGGGCACATAGTCTACAGGAGGAGGCTGGGGCACACAGTCTACAGGCGGAGGCTGGAGGCACACAGTCTACAGGCGGAGGCTGGGGCACACAGTCTACAGGCGGAGGCTGGGGCACACATTCTACAGCTAGGCGGAGGCTGGAGGAACACAGTCTACAGGCGGAGGCTGGAGGCACACAGTCTACAGGCGGAGGCTGGAGCACTCAGACTACAGGCGTAGTTTGCTCGTTTTTCATTATATCAATATTTTTGCCCCAGTCTAGCACCATGTTATATATTTGCATGCTGCGAAGAATTCAAGGTGTCAAAAAATTAAATTCATTTTTACAAAGCGCGGTTAAAAAGATTTCGTGACACCCGTGATACTACTATGTTTATTATCTAACTATGTAGTGTGCACGGCCCGCCAAAAATGATGGGATTCAATACCTTTCTTGAACAAACTTTCTAGATGTGGATGACTAACAAATAAATCCATCCGAACAGTACCCGTGATAAAAAACATTATTTTACTTGCACATGGGTGTAACCCGTATCACAGATACGGTCATACGGTTATGGCTATCTTTATGAGCATGACAGAGAAATCAAAGAAGCGGTCTCAATGCAAATAAACCATGGGTATTGTTAGGTATTAGCAGGATCCGTGAAAATTCCTCGGACCCGTTGAAATTCCATTCCCAGGTGAATCCGTGTAAAAATTCTGTTAATATTAGCTTACATATGCGAACTGATCCTATCCTAATGTAACCAAACCTATCCTAAACGAACACATCCTGAAACAAAGCAAACATATCAATGCATGTAAAGGTCATTTTTCAACGTTACCCTGAGGTATTCGGTATCCATGATACCGCAAACTCAGACATCCTATGTTTCTTAAGAAGCGGACACCAAACAGATATATAAATAAACACACAACGGGAATTATCAGGTTAGATCAGTTTCTATATGAAGTTTAGCCAATGTTATCTATCCGAAAAATGAGAAATGCTCCAACTTCAATGCGCTTTATTTCCTTATTATCGTTAAGCTTAAAGAAAGCTTCAATACTAACCATCAAATAGTGTCCAGAATCAAACAAAATTTTACACTCTTTTTTCATCATTCTAGAATGTGTACGATATGAATTTCATTCTCGTGCGTACGTTTCTTGAGGCGCAGCACGATGACGTTCAAGACGACCTCACAACCAGACCGAGTCATGGCTCCTATCTCCTCTGTGATGTCGAGCGCAATTATGTTCCGCGATGGCCCAGCGCACTTCCTGCGTCCTCTCGGAGCTGTCTAGACAGCCTTATAAGGAACAAATGTGGTGGGCTGAGGTTTTAGTAACGGAATACATTCTCAAAATCGGTCTTGAGGCTTATGACTCGAGCCTTTAAAGATCACTTTCAGCCTCTCGGAACAGGTTATTTGTTTCATCTTAATAAAATTAAAATTTCTTCTTAAGCGACAAAGAATTTGTCGATACCGTCTCGGAGTTTCCAATTCTTACCTCAATACACTTTTCATCGGTGACTGACGCTGCCTCTCTCGCCTTATTGGCTGAAGATTGTACGATAATGCCTCTGGCTAAATTTGTAGCCGATTCTACGCATTCAGTGAAGTGTAGGAGTTTTTGTAACTTCCTTGGGTGTGGAGGTCTCATAGCAGACTGTTGTTTGTTGCCTAACCTTTCTTTCAGGTTGGAAGTGACGCGCAAAGACAGTTCTAAAAATTTAAAGTTCTCAAGTAAAAAGTACTATTATGCAGTAGAAGTGTTATTAATTTGTAAGTAAAAAGTAGTAATTTGTGCGATCCCAGCCTTATGTTGAAGTTTGTTCACCTAAGTGCCGGCACCCTGTATAACTGCTTTAAAATCCATGATTAAATGAACCTTACTCCTGCACCCAACCAAAGGTTCACAACAGCGAATTCTTTTTTAAAATTTGAAAATACTTTTCACCTCTGTTAGTGGAGATCTCCCCCATTATGATAGTAACGAGATACTTCTAGACGTAAAATTGTTAGCGGGTACCGAAAAGGGGAAAAGGGAATAGTTCTATCTATTCCCAGAGGACTTCTGAGGAAGTGAAGGGGAATGAACAGAACCATTCATGTATATTTATTACAGGAACACAGATAATCCGTATAAATTACACAAGGGGAACTACGGAATCAGAACTAATAGTTAACAAAATAGGAAAAAGTCAGGAAACAATTAAATCACAGAACCTAGGAGAGCCCCATGGCAGATATGGAGCATGGGAAACACAGGGATTTGGCACATCAATTGGGAACAAAAGACAAACCTGGTGAAAAAATCAAAAATACAAATATTTTGTCTCCAAAAGGCCAAAATAACACAAACTCGAGCACTAATAAACTAAAATAACAATCGAATGTTAAGGTAGTGTATGAAAGTCAATAAAAAATGATATAATAGCAAATAATGTTGGAATAGGGAATGCAATAACCAGAATAAATCATTTGGACCGATATATTCGAATATTGGTAACAGGTAACCGAGCATCTCCTGAATGCTTCCACTCCAACTATAAAAATATGCAAATCACGAATACAAGAAAAATACAGTTCATCAACTGAACAAACGTGAGTAGAGTTTATTCACGGTTAAAGTTTAATAAAGGTTACTAACTGAACACACGAGTCACGAATAAAAAAAAACAGAATCTTGACTAATGGAAAACAGAAACTGAACTTGTCAGAGCAGATACATACGAGGCCTGTCGAAAAAGTATCCGACCTTTGGCCAGAAAAAATACTTCAACAACCTGACGGGGTTGGGACCCTAATCCCCTTCAAAGTAGGCTCCTTGTGCTTCCACACACTTAGCCCACCGATCCTTCCACTGCCGGAAACACCTCTGGAAGTCTTCTTTTGGAATGGTGTTCAGCTCTGTCGTCGCGTTCCGCATTATCTCTTCTCTACTCTCAAAACGGGATCCTTTCAGTGGTGTCTTCAATTTTGGAAACAACCAGAAGTCGCAAGGAGCCAGGTCTGGAGAGTAGGGAGGTTGGCGAACGGTCGTAATTCCATGTTTGGCCAAGAAATTGCGGATCAAATGGGATGAATGTGCGGGCGCGTTGTCGTGATGCAAGTGCCAGTTGTTCGCAGTCCACATGTCTGGTCTTTTGCGCCGAACTGCATCACGAAGTCGCCGGAGAACATCCTGATAGTACTCCTTTGTCACTGTTTGTCCTTCCGGTGCGTATTCGTGATGCACAATTCCACGGACATCAAAGAAAACAGTCAGCATCACCTTGATTTTGCTTCGCACCTGCCGCGCTTTCTTCGGCCTTGGAGACTCGGGATGCTTCCATTGGGATGACTGTCTTTTTGTTTCTGGGTCGTACCCGTACACCCATGACTCATCTCCAGTTATCACGGTGTTCAGAAACCCAGGATCAGTGTTGGCGGTGTCCAGAAGGTCCTGTGCAACGTCACGACGGAGGTCTTTTTGTTCCGGCGACAACAACTTGGGCACGAATTTCGCAGCCACTCGGTTCATGTTCAAATCGTCACGCAAAATGGCATGTGCAGAATCTTTACTCACTCCAACCTCTTGGGCAATCTCCCGCACGGTCAAACGACGATCTGCCATCACCAAATTTCGCACCCTCTCAACAACAGCTGCACTCCGAGAAGTTTTGGGCCTGCCACAACGCTGCTCACTCTCCGCTGATGTGCGGCCATCTTTGAATCGGTTGAACCACTCCTTAATTTGTGTTACACCCATAGCATCTTCCCCAAACACCTGCTGAATCTTACGAATTGTTTCAATTTGAGAATCACCAAGCTTTTGACAAAATTTGATGCAGTGTCTTTGCTCAATTCGTTCAGTCATCTTGCAAGAAAACTAAATCCGACAAACACTTAGAACAGCACCTTACTTGGCGACCACCAGCCAGTGACTGGCCCAAGTGAATGCGGTGAAAAAAGTCAAGCATGCGCATTAAGATTCCTCCTTCCACCGTGCACAGTGGCGCCGCCTTAGAATCACTACTTTGCGCGGGAAAAATTAAGGTCGGATACTTTTTCGACAGGCCTCGTAAAATTCACTTACCTCACCCACAATGCCTGCCTATCAAAATTCCTTCAGTTTCCTACGTTTTACTTAGAAAATTACTGATCACTGAAATTACTGAAAAAATAAAAAAGAGTAGGGTTAAATACACATTCAACAGGACAGATGCCCTAGCGCCACTTTCTCACAAATCTGTAAGTAACACCGCCACATGACAATTCAGAGCAACGTATTCAATGATAGGTTGAGGTGAAACCTACATTACCGTGCACTCGGTAACAATATGGAATGTATAGAATTATTTGATTATTTCTGCTGAAAAAAATCGACGACACCTGAAGATGTTATG
Source organism: Morinoia aosen (assembly GCA_030386875.1). Taxonomy (NCBI): domain Eukaryota; kingdom Metazoa; phylum Arthropoda; class Malacostraca; order Amphipoda; family Talitridae; genus Morinoia; species Morinoia aosen. Next base: position 15,750,305 of record CM059575.1, on the reverse strand, counting down.
ACGCTTTAACGAGACTACAATCTTCAAGAGACTCGGGACTTGCGTCAAATATTTCGTATTAAAGTTTATACAATCTCTTATTCCACATTTGCATGCATTACAAAGTTGTTAGGAAGGAATGATTGAAGCCGGTTGGAATAGTCATACAAAAATATCCATATTTAGAATCAGAGAAAGAACTTCAACTGAAATAAAATCTGTCGCCCATGTCCTAGCCACTGTAGCCAATAGTTTTCTAAACTGTTATTTTCATTTTCATGTATAAATATGAATAATCTACACCAACATCCTCGAAAAACTTCACAATCACTAACATTTCAGACATTATAATTTGAAATTTTCTATGGTGGTTTAATTATCTAAAACGCTATAAAATATGATTCGAATATTAAAGAATTTAGACATAACTACTGATTAAGACGTTGATTATGCCAATCTGTTTTTTAAAAATATCCCATGAATATGATAAGTTCAAAGTCATCCTATCACATCTGGCACATTTTCCTACCACTCACCCCACTGTGTATTATGCTTAATGTGGGTGATAGAAAGTATCAAGACATTAACGTTCCCTCTTTACAAACATTTTGGTAGAGAAATCACGAACCAGAAGTACCCACGAAAATCAAATGACGTTGAATTCGGGTGACAAAAAAAAAGAGCGATTAAAATTGCCATGTGTAGCGTGTATCTAAAAATTATCAATCTATTAAATTATAGTACCTAGTTATAGTACCAAGAAATCAATGGCTTTATCATTATTGTATCTTTCGTTTTGCTAACAATCCCTTGCCTTATCGCCCCATTAAACCACACGGACCGTTTTTCAAGAGTCGCCTTAATATGATTTAACTTTTAAAAATAGTATCTTCTGTGAAATTACTTACCTAAAGGCAGTTCCTTCCTGACATTGATGTGGGTGACAACCTAATGCTAGTGCCAGTCACATGACGGTGCAGGAGATGGTGGTGTTAGGAGTACACAAATGCTGACGGTACAGGGTAAAATGACAATGTTTAAGTTATAATGATTAAGTATAGTATGCTGTCTATGATTATTAATGAAAGGGTGACTATCAAATTTCCTGATTTTAAATACGTTTGAGTATTTATTAAAATAGTGAAATGACAGAAAAACCATTATGAAGAAGCAACGTACAGGTAAACTGTTCTCTAATGGCCGATGAATTCAGACGGTCATGAAGTTAGAGTTCTTATATTACATATATGTGCTCTTAACGTTAAGCCCTCGAAGTTCATTAACACTTATTCATGACAATTTAGGTTATAGCCCTGTCACAATATTTACTTTGCAACAAAATTTGAAAATTATATTCAACTAATATAATGTATAAATGTATTAATATACACAGGGTGTTTTTTTTACTTTGAACAAACTTCGAACTTAGGTACAAAAACTCAAAATAAACCGATTTTCATGAATGACAAAATGTCCAAAACTCATTAGTTTTCGAGTTATGGCGTCGCAAATCATGTTTAGAAGTGCATGTTATAACTGGGCCGCACACCAATTGTTATTTGAAGTTGTTAGTTTTCGAGATTGTCGAATACAATTAAAGCATTTTTTCCAATTTCATTATGGGATATCCATTCCATGTAATCAACGACAAGATTTCAAGATGCAATGTGAAACTGAAATAATAAAATAAAATTTATTATTAACAATCAACATTACTGGAACGCACGTGTTGCAGTATCAGTTCGCCATTTGTTGACACGCCGTTGCACTGTGACCATGGAAAGATTTACCAATGCTGAGAAGGCAGACATGCATTTGATTTATGGAGCTGCAGGCGGAAATGGTAGGCTCGCTCTGAGGATGTACAGAGAAAGGTTTCCTAGGCACGAAGTGCCTGATTTCCGGTATTTTGCTACTCTGCATACGAGATTGCGTGACACCGGCAGCTTCAACGTTAACAGAGGGAATGCTGGGCGCGGCCATCATCCACAGGAGGATAGAATTGTGGAATACTTTAAGCAACACCCACGAACCAGCACTCGTGCAGCTGCTCAACGTCTTGGCTTGCGAAACCATACTACTGTGTGGAGGGCACTACATCGTCAGCAATTACATCCGTACCATTTCCAAAGAGTGCAAGGGCTCATGCCAGGTGATTTTGAACCTCGTATGCTGTTTTGCCAGTGGTTAATGCAACAGGAAAGAATGAACCGCGGGTTCTCAAAACTTATTCTCTTCACAGATGAAGCTTATTTCTGTCGTGATGGGGTTTTCAACCGTCACAATAATCATTACTGGGCTGGAAATAACCCTCATGTTATTCAGCCTAATAGTCACCAGCACAGATTTAGTGTCAACGTGTTGGCAGGCATTATTGGCAATAATTTAATTGGTCCGTACCTATTACCTTCTCCTCTCACGGGACCTGCGTACACCATCTTCCAACGCGAAGTTTTGCCTGGACTACTGGAGGACGTGCCCTTGGAGACACGCAGGCGAATGTGGTTCCAGCATGACGGAGCGCCAGCACATTACTTTCGTGAAACACGCCTGTTCCTGAATAACCAATTTCAAAACCGATGGATTGGCAGAGGTGCTCCTGTAGCATGGCCAGCTAGGTCGCCTGATTTGACGCCACTGGATTTCTTCTTGTGGGGAACCATGAAGGACCTCATGTATGCCACTCCTGTTGAATCGGAACAGGATCTGGTTGGACGCATTGTGGACTCAGCTGGCCGTATTACGGAAATGCCTGGCGTGTTTCAATCTGTAAGGCGCTCACTGGCTGTTAGATGTCGTAAATGTGTTGAAGTTCATGGAGGCCATTTCGAGTAACTGTTGTAATAAAACTGTATTCAAGTTTGTTCTTGCGTTAAAGTTCTTACATTAAAGTTTGTATTGATTATGTTTTTTACCTGTGTCCTGCAATGCTTCCTGATTAATGGTTAGCTTACATGATAATAATTGATAGTTACTCATTTATGACAATTTATTCTTATTTGAAAAAACGTGTACACGCAAATTTCATTGTGGAATTACAAAAATACTACATTAGTGGGGCCCAAAAACCTCTTTAACTATCAAAGGTAGCGCTAATGGTGCGCGCGTGCAATCCTACTTGAAGTTCTAATATTCTTCAAGTAACTATAACTCGAAAACTAAAGAGTTTTGGACATTTTGTCATTCATGAAAATCGATTTATTTTGAGTTTTTGTACCTAAGTTCGAAGTTTGTTCAAAGTAAAAAAAACACCCTGTATACATGTACTTTCAAAATCAACAACCATACCTCTTACGATCAGAAGACATATTTTTGCCTTCTCACTATCCTGTGACGTTTGTATGTCCTTCCGACACTCGTCCATCTCGGTAAACTTGGACAGGAGGGCTTCTTGATAGATGACACCGTCATTGAATACAAAGTTACCGCCTTACCAGCTCTGAGGTATGGCCTAGTGGTACGGCTCACGTGTTGAGTTCTTCCTACGCCCTTCGAACGTCATCTCCTGTTGACACACGAGACACAAATTTTCTCTCGTCCTTTTTCCACAGATCCAGTATGTATCAGAACCATTTCAAATGAGTATTGAAAATCCACACTTTTTGATTGACTGGGGATTATTTTAAAATCAGTATAAAGAAGAGTTTCTTAATATATACGAAAAAAGGTGAAGTTCACACTGTCAGGATGAAAAATTCAAGGCAAAATTGAGGATAAGGAATAGGCAACAAATGTGTGCCTCTGATGCTGCAAGAATGTGTGATGGAGACAAAATGTGAAGGATATTACGTGGGAATGCATGAATGAAGAATTTTTGCCAGAGCTATAAGGTCACAGCAGGCCTCTGTATATTACTTTCTCTCATAGGATCAGAGTTGGTAAAGTAATTAAATGATGGTCTCAACGCGGCCAAAAGTAAAACACAGAGAGTTGTCAGAATTGATGGGCTACTTCATTTTTGTGGAATTCACGTCGAAGAGGAGAGTTGTATTGTTGCAGCATTGAGGTGCATGCAAAATTCAGGCGTTACCAGCGACTTCGCTTTGGGGAGAGAAAAGATAAATGTCAACTATCGTTCAAATACTATCGCCATGGATTCGTAAAAATATGATCTATGAAACTTCCTTTCTCGGTAAATTCATCCCTTTATCGCCATGTATTTAGATTAGAGCGAACTACTGTAACATCTTCAAACTCGGAAAGGAGTTCGGCTTCCAAATTCAGCCCAGCGGGCATTGCTGGCAAATGAAAGCATATGCACCTCGATGAGACAAACACATTAACTATGAATAAAGAACAAAAATTGCAGACACTCGTGCAAAAAGACAGATTCTTGTTAATTATAACACGAACAAATAAGGCCTGCTTATTCTCTCAACATAAATATGCAACAGCTAAACTCCTGCAATAATTTTTATTGATTGTGTGGTGGGTTGCTTGATTGTCCATCGAGTGAATGTGTAGTAAAGGATATGATATTTAAAACTATACATGTAAAGAGTTAAGTGAGTAGTAAACATTTCTCTTAACCGAAAAAGTGTTTTGATTTTCTTTCTAATTTGCATCTAATCCATCAATCCGCATGCACAAATCTCACTTTTGCACGACAGTACCTGTTTAAGAAAGCTTCATTACACAGAATTATCTCTCATTTACAGTTATACAAAACTAAAATTAGATGGTACGCTTATGCCTTGTCTTCAATAAATCATAAACGATTCAAATTTTTCAATTTACTGTTTCTTCCTTCACATTTGGAATTGAACCCTATTAAATTTACACGTATGAACTGAAAATCTTTTTGTAGATTCTATTGTTTTAGCATTGTAGGTACGATGATAAAAGTCATATACTGGACAGTGGAAAAAATATTCACACATTCGGTTATTTTACTGAAATCAAAATGCGGATTGCTTGTTGAATTGATTGTTTCGATCTCTGTAGGATCGAAACAACATATTTATTAGTTCTTTTAAAAAAGCATCTAATCTCTATCTGTTTTCCTTTGGTAATGCCCTTCAAGTAAATTTCTAAATACAGTCGAAAATAAATTGACACTTGTAGATTTAATGAGAGGGTTGTAGTGTTATTTATTAAATTTTTTTATTTAAAGGATACTTTCGGAGAGTCTTGCGTTATTGACAAATTTTTCAGCGAGTGCGACCGGGGCACACCATGGTTGGTTGTCCTAGTTTGACGTTAGGACCTCACAGCTGGCAGTCTTAAACTGCATATTTAACTGCAGAAGAAATACTGCAGTGCAGAAGAATAAGTGAGTGTAAAGCTTGTCTTCCTGGTGCTCCACACTGAGAGACATGCATCTGCACGGATCTTTTGCGGCATTGATCCTAACACGGATGTTTGCTTATACTTCGAGCTGAGAAGCATCGTATGCCGTTGTAATTATAATTATCAAGCACGTTCTTCAAAAACTTTAAAATTTTTAGTTTCATGCTTTTGATCAATCGCCAAATTGTATCTTTTTTCTTTTGAAAGAGGTCTTAAATAAGCGAAACTCAATGTTCTTTGAATATCTTTTCTTAGTCCTGAGACATATTGAGGGACCCATTCGCATGCCTTAAGGCTCTTAAAAAGATCTTTTATCTCTCCCCACGCCCTTTGTAGGCTCAAAATTTGACCGCTAACTGCAAATCGTAACATTTATGTTCATACGCACCTGCATTTTACTATCGCTTGTTGCTGCCCACACATCAGCCACCGAAAACCAGCTGTTGATTGCAGCAGCAGGCGAGTGTGTGTGGCTGGGAACATCGGCAGCTGGTGTGTGTTGTGTGTGTGCAGCGTCGTCTGCCTGCACGTGTACCGCGCTACGTACTGTACATATCGTACAAATTGAGCCTGTGTACTTTACTCATTGCAAATTAAGAATATGTATCGTATTGTGTTCAAACTGAGCACGCGTCTCGTATCGCATGCAAGTTATATACGCGCATCACACTTCGTACAAATTGAGTCAGCGTATAGTACTGCGTGTAAATTGAGAACTTGCATCTCGGCTCTCTAAATCCGATAAATTTTGATACCTATCTCATTTTCACTGCTTTATGTATCATAATTCATAACTTTTCATAATGTGAGAAAGAAAGCGCCAACTAAAGTTTCGAGGTGAATCTTGCCAAGCAAACACAGCACTAAAGGAACCTCGATTCCATCTTCATTTTAACTCAACATAAGGATCACACGAGCAATTGCTTAATTTACTCGTTTTAATTTCCTCTACATTTTATTATTGCGTCACTTCCCTTAATCAACAATGCGTTGATAATTTTAACATCCATACATAGCAAGTTGTTAAAGAAAAGTTCCACCCTTTCGTAAATCAACAGTGTTGCGTGTGTGTCTGTCAGCAACTAAATTTGTACTCCAATAAATATCAATGACATTACAGCTTACAATAACTCAGCTCCCAAAAAGAGCATTTGGAAAGTGGCTGATGCATGACTGACTCAACAGTTCGACAAAGCATCGCGGTGACAGCAGCGTGACATCACGTGAAATAGTACCGACACCGGTTATACAGAGCTGCGGAGCATGCGCACCACCACCTCCAGCAGCCCACATGCGGCACGAGCAGAGGGTCGTGATGAGGACACCATGCATCGCTCCCACACCGAGCGCCATTGGAGCGAGCAGACCTGAACTTGTGCCCTGATCCGGCATGCTGCCTTATGAGGTGCTGTTCCTCCGCACCTCTAAAAGTGAAGTTCTCGTTTTTTTTTGCTTAAAAGGTGGTATGTTCTCTTTGGAATAATTATTTCGGTAAAAATTGAAGATAAATAAAATTAGTTACTGATAATTCCTGTAAAAGTAGCGTATGGCTATCTACTAAGGTTGAGCTCACTGCTTAATTTGAGCTTGAATCGTTTTAAAAGTTACTAGAGATGTATGAAAAAAGCAAGTTTTGATGTCCGTAATATTGACCGCTATATTTCCCTCAGTGAATTACGAGTCTCACCACACACAGCTACGACAGCGTTTCTGGGGTAAATTCATTCTCCAATTTTAAAAAGCTCCCAAAATAGCCTCCAAATTACAACTGTTGTATTATAATTATTATTTTTTATTCGATTTACGCTAAGAGCACTTCGTCTGAGTGGAATTTTCGCTCAGTAAATTCTGTAGATTTTGATACAGTTCTATAGTAGAACCATTTTAGTTTGTCAAGCTAAATACAAGAAGAACCAATAATTAATTTAATAGTGTTGATAAGAAAACCTCAATGGTCTCAGTATTTCAAAAAAGGAACAAATTGTTTGTTTGTTGAAAGCAACTAATATCAGGGGGAGATTCTGGTACCAGGAGAAGAAAGAATAAAGATGACCGTAAAAGCGAAGTAAATTTTGTGGAAAATGAAAGTTGCGAGCGCAGCTGCTCAGATGGTGGGAAATAACCCGCATGAGCTGCCCAAGTGTTGCAGGAGTGCATGGTTCATTGAACACAGGAGGAAATGTAATTTGCCTCGACAATGGAAGAGAGTGGAGACGAATTCAATGAGTTCCATTGAAAAAGAAAAAATACCTTAACATCGAAAGTGACTGTGGGAAAAGCTGTTTTAGAGTTTATTGAAATCTAGCGGTAGTTATACTATCGTTAATGAAATTATAGCTTATAACTTTGACGGGCAAGAGTTTCCGTCATGTTTGAAAACATACTAGGCGTACCGGTTGATTTTTCGTTATTTCTTTGCTGAAATGCACTGAAAGTTAGAGTTAGTTTAAAGTTTCAACAATTAGGTCAGTTTGTTGCTTTGAAAGTACGTGCCAAAATGCCGTTAATGTCCATCCGAGCTCGCGTTAGCGTTATATTGCGTTCGCACGGTGAGCATGCTTAGCTTTGTACTAATAACGTGTTTGTGCACCAAGTACGTGAAGTGTCACTTTTTCGGCAAGAAAAAGTCTTTCTTGCATCGAATAGTACGTGGGGATGAAAAATGGATCTTCGAGAACTCAAAACACACAAATTCATGGTTTGGCCCGACACCACCTACCTCATCGACTGCTAACTTAATTGCATCCGAAGCAAAACAATGCACAGTATCTGGTGAGATCATCAGGGTGTGGTGTTCTGAGCTTTTGAAACGAGGCGAAACAGTGAATAATGTTTACTACCATCAGTAACAGCTCAATTTGAACCATCCATACAAAAGCATTTAGATTAGGCAATAAGACATGGATAAGTGATTTTGTAGAAAGACAATGCCTCACAAGTAGTGAACGACGTTAGAGACACCATTCGTGCTCTTGGCTGGGAATTATTGCCTCTCCGTACAAACAACGTATGGCCTCCTTTGACTACCACTTATTATCACCTCCGATATGACCCAGCAACACTTCAACCATTTCAAAGATGCCCAAAAATGGCTTGCTGACAGGATCACCTCAAAGTATGAAAGATTTTTCCAAGAGGGAATCCACAACTTGAAGAAGAGAAGGGCAAAAGTAGCGCTGGCGGTGATGCGTACTTCGAAGAAAGTATTTGCCAACGTTCTCTTACGCTACAATTTTTTTATATGGAAAATGGGAAATTACTAACCGGCACACCTGGTAAATTCGATCAACGATTATTTACAGAAAATTAAAATTTGCTTCTGAGTTGAATTTCATATTCCGTACCAGTTAACTAGATAGCTTTCCATAGCTCCAGTTAGGTACGTGTAACGTGTTTGTTATCCGCGTTTAATTTCGCGTGAAATTTTCAAGAAGCCCGTGAATAAAGTTACGTATTTTGCACATAAATTTAAAATATAGGTTGTGCTTTTTTTGTGATTGGATATTATTGATAATGAAATGGATGCCTAAAACAACTGTGCTACTGTATTAAAACAATGCCTATAGTAGAACTATCTGGCGAACGTATGGTTACACGTACATGATAGAAGTATCGGATACTCCTGTTCCTATGTAGCTGTCAATTATTAAGTCTATTTTAAGTGGTTGAATATTAATGGATTTTGCTTTAAAATACTGCCAACTTTTACTTACAAGCGGAAAACTAACCACCAGCAGTCTAATTGAACTTAATTTTATACTTGTTCCTTTGGGATATATTTGACAAAAAAACCTTTAGCTGTTTCACCAATGAACCACTATACTGAAAAATCCATATTCTTTAGAGTGTAGCAGCATAAAAATAACAAATAACAATACAGCCGTAAAAATTGAAGGCAACTTAAACGTTTAAGCACGCACAAGATTGTAAGATCGGGTAACTCTTACAGCTCATTTGAATGTCAGTAGATCCTCATAATTAAACTTCCCCCGCACGTGAGAGAATTAAATAATATCATCAGTCTCTGGTTCAGGGACCTGGCTCATCAAAACTCCGTATGTTTTCACTGAGCGTGAGCTTCCAAAAAAATTTTTGGATTAGTAATTTTCTTAATCGTGCGTATGTCTCACAATCATGGTGGTAGTCCACTTATGGTCGCATTACAATTATATCAATGTGAAATTCAAGGTAGCCGTCATATACATATATTTATTGCTATATCAAAATCTGTCGAAGATTCGTGTACGCCAGAATGCTCATTATTCAATAAACCTAATATCTCAAGCAAGCAAATCCACTGTTAGTCAATTAGTGGATTAATTAAACGGAACTACAAGGTGTACTAATCATGTAAATCTTCCCGAAGTATCAGAAATGGCCCTCTGAGAAGGAATGGCTTTATACTTTGTCTGCTATCACATTTTTGTCTCTATAAATCAAAATTAAATCTCATTTCATTTAAATTTCGTATTTAATGATGCTAACTCGGAATAACGATGTCACGCTAATACTTCGACAGGAAATGTTACTTCTATTTATAAGTTTGTAAGTCATATTCATTTGCGAATTTCACACCGCAAAGTATCTATGACATCTTTTATCATAGTCTGATGTTCATTCGCCTCGTCTACCTGCTATGGAAGTACAACATTACCAACACTCCGATAAACTTCCTATTTTTAGTGTTCCGCTCACATGTTTTCTTCGTTCCACTCACATCTAGTTGCTCCAGCTCTCATGTATCTAAAGAATGCTTTGCATTTTACGGAGCAGTTCAGAGCTCGTGTCACGGCTAGCGCACATCGTCCCTGGACTGCGCGGCTACAATCCCATTCATTTCTTCGCTCTCGTCCAAGTGACCCAGCTTTTCATACTTCGTCGGGATCAAGAAAACCTTTCTCAATTATTCTGACCTTATTTAGCCTGGGAATACCGACGGGGACTCCTGTGACTAGATCACGATCCTTGCTCGTCCCTTGCTGCTTAGCATACGTGGGTCCAAGGCTGAAACCTTCATTGCCTCACTGCCCTCTTCAGGTCGCTTAATTGGCTCGACTGGTGGCGAGAGTGCTCTGTTCAGTCGTCGTGTGATGCAGAGCTTTAAACCACTCTAACTTAGTAGCGATTCATGAAGCCTTGATAGGTCTTGGCACATCCGTTTCTCTCACGAGTATATCCAAAACTTTACAAACTCCATAAATATTTCTAAAATATTTCCAAAGACCGAAGAGGTTAGATAGTTTACACATTTTATGAGCAATAATGTGGATCTGCGAGTTACTTCAGAGAAATTATTGCAGGCGAAATTAAAAAAAAAAATGATATCGTCTGACGGTTGTTTTACGAACCTGACTAAAAAACTCCCACTCGTAATTTATACCAACATTGAAGTAAAGTAGGTATATTTCAATACCTTGAGAGGAAATTATTTACTTGTAATAATACTTCACAAAATATGAGTGTATGATCACTGTAATGCACTTTGTGCTTGGATCGGTTCTGAGAAACGCATGCCGGGGCTTGAAACACTGCGGAAGATTCCAAATGAAGACTGTACGAACGCTATAGGCACGAAGAGTATTCGTGAAATTATACTTTGAGTTTACTGGAAGTGGACTAAACGATGGAAATGACGCTGTTGATCCAGTTCCAGTCGAAGAAGGTATGAAACTATCCTAACTTCCGTGTTTTTGTCAGCAGTGAAGGGAGTTTCCGAGGAAATGCGGTATCTTAAATAAAGTTGAGTTTAGTCAGCATAGCTCCCTATTTATTACTCACCTCAGTTCAATATAGAACAGTGTAAATCCTCTCTATGGTTTTCGGGAGGGTTTACGCCGGGTTTTCTTACTTTCCGCCGATTATACAGGGTGTACGCCGGATTTTTAAAATTTTGATACTAAATTTTTTAAATTTATTTAGAGTATCAGTATTTTCTTCAAGTATTGAGTATTAGTATATTATAAAGTATTTTCTTGAATATTTTAGAGCATCAAAATCCCTCAAACATTAAGAGAATTTAAAACAAAAATAGCTCGTTATCTTGCGTATACACAATAATTGTAAGCTGCAGTTCATACTGGAAAAGTAGTTACGAATTTCCTATATTTCATTACATTATACCGCTTGCACCACATTTTTGTAGCATGCGTATGAGATGTGATTGCTTGTATGCGAATATTTACGCACATGCTTATATATATATATATATATATATATATATATATATATGTATATAAATGTACAGGGAGTTCATGGGAATCGAACTCGTGACTTATAAGTTACCGCGTCAACACGCTACCGACTGCGCTATGAATTGATAGCGCAGTCGTGATTGATAGCGCAGTCGGTAGCGTGTTGGCGCGGTAACTTATAAGTCACGAGTTCGATTCCCATGAACTCCCTGTACATTTATTTCGTTTGAAAAAACCTATGCGTGGACGGAGAGCCCGCTTTACCAGACTCAGTAATTGTTTCTGGGGGTGATATGACTTTGAGCTATTGATATATGTATATATATATATATATATATATATATGTACATGCGTGTTATGAAAATGAATGTAGGTGCGTGTATGTATATGCGTCTGTATATAAATAGATTTATGTATAAGTATATGAGCATACACAAGCTCAGACAGCAGTTTCTGTAAAATTGCTAATTAAGTGGCTTGTATTTGTCATGTAAATACCGTATTTTTTAAATTCGCATTTAAAAAAATTCTTTAATACCTATCAACTTGTCTTTGTCACCTCCTTATAGTATTGTGAAGCATAATGATGAGAAATATGATAAATTTGTTGTACGATTTAAAGCATGCTCTCCGAGGCAGTGAACACACTTCCTTGTTATTGTGCTCGCTCCAATAGATACTTTTGAATATCTGCCGCTCTGACCTGGTAGTTTTGGATATTGTTACCGCGCTCCGTGTTTCTTAGAATTAGAGTTGCCTTAGTAGAATAAGTTTAGGTTAGTCCATTGGCTCTGATGCTTTCACTACGTTCCAGTCGTTGGAAGACCGCGTTGCGGTCTTCCCAAACTAGAATTATTGCAATTGTGATATATTGAAATAGCCATTCCTATTGATACTTTGTATTAATACTCTGAAATACTTCTAGCTAAATCCATTGTACTTTTCTTTGTTGCAGACCATTTCTCACAATAATTTGAAACTAGTTTACGAGTAGCATACGGATAATTTATTGTTAACTTCTCGGTAACTTATTAGTAGCTACTTGACCAAAATAAAACCATGTGAACCGTGAACGAAAAACTTGTGGTGTTTAATTCTTCGTCCAACACTACTATCAGCCACCTCAAGGAGGGAACCGTGGTTCACGAGAGTATCAAATTATTGACCTATAACTATGAAGGCAAAACCCAAAATTCGAGCCTTCAGATATATTTCATCCACAAACACCTTCAATATCGCTCCCTGATATCAAGTAACCAAATCTCATACGTCAATTTACGTAGAAACTGTCACAAGTGTTCTCACCCCCAATGACTTTATCATCTTTATATTTCTTTTATCGCATTCGTAAATGAACATTAATAAATATCCTCTTACCAGCTATGGGATATATTTTTATATTTATCTCTCAGTCTTTTTTGTACAATGATTGACATGCATCATCATGGCACCCATCTACATATGTATATCCACACTACACTTCTCATCTTAAAAGATTTTAAAAAGCGACGTAATTCATCTAATGTAAAAACTTTAATGAACATCATTGTTTTCTTTTCTTAGGTAGTTAACTTTTCCTACTGTTTCAGCTATGCTGCAAATGTTATGGTGAGCTTTGTACAACAATCCTTCTCATATTTTTGACTCCGATGAACTCTTTTGTGCCAGTATTATTAGTGTAGGAAATGTCCTAAATTTTTGTTATGGTAAAATATTTTATTCCCTCCGAGCTCGTTATTTGGCATACTAGTTGATACGTAAGAATGAAAAATTATCCCGAATGTCGACCTCATAGTCTTAGACGCAAAATAATTTAAATCTACCCATTTTAATTTCAATAGTATTCCTTTATATCACTAGTGCCTATATATGTTCGTATGCTTGTATTTCAATATAAGTGCGCACTAACGAGAGTGTCTTCAACAATGGGTCACTAGGATTGTGTGTTCTTAGTTACTTATATTTATATTCTTTGTCAAAATCAGATTAACGCAACAAAGGGAACGCATTTTTTCGTGCTTTTCTTTCAATCATTTGTTTCGACGATTGACATGGGTATTACGATGCCCATGTGTGAATGTCAGCTAAGGATCTTTAATGTTAAGATATTTTAGAACCCAATGTTATACATTTCGTGTATCAACTTTGTTGGAAATATACGGTTTTTTCTTTTCTTTCTTTTTTGTATAAATGAAGTGTAGACAGATTTTTAGATGATTTTATTTAACTGACGTTAACGCTAAATTACTAATACTTTGCATATTCTGGTAGCTTAAATTGTAAAGTTTAAGCGTAAATATTGAAAAAAATTTTAAAATTCAATTATCTGGTGAAATGAGTGACAGAAGTGAACTGATTGCGAGCCTTGAAGCCACTCATAAGTGGATCTGGGTATATAAGGCAATTAAACGCTTCTAAGATTCTGGGAGTTACTTTTCAATAGTGAGAAACACCCACTTCGGTCGGTAAGGACTTTGAAATTGTTCAGTCTCATTAGGAACAAACTTTGGGCAAATTCACAGAGGAGCACAGGAAAAATGGCAAGAAAGGCAAACGTAAGCCACATGACACATCAAAATATCCTTAAAAAGGATCTCAAGTGTCCTCCCTGCAGAAAAATGAAGCGAGAGCTTCCGTCAGTTCCAACATAAGAAAAAAGACTGACCATAGTGCGACAGCTTCTCCAACGTTCAATGGACTGCATGCAACCAACTCTTCTGTGCACTGATGAGAAGTTGTCTACGGTTCTGGCGGTCCACAAATCACAGAATGACCGACTCTGGGCCTAGAATATTGAAAATATATTTGCAGAACAACGCACATCATTCCAATGCCAAAAACCCGCGTCCGTGATGGTGTGGACCGGTGTGACATCATGTAAGCAGAAAACACTCTTCACCTTCATTGAACATAATGTCAAAATCAACCAGCACGTGTACTTGGCAGTGCTGAAAGATAAAGTGGTTCCTGGTTTAAAAAGATCACTGGGAACAACGGGGTAACATTCCAGCAAGAGATAGAGCGACCTCCCCTAGTGCCAAATTGGTTCAGAGCCTCTGTCAGGAAAATTTCAAAGCGGTCTGGTCTAATGCACTTCACAAGATTTGAACCCGATGGGCTCTGGTGTAGGGTTAATGTTGGCGAAGAAGGACTGTGTGATCTTCCAAAAGAACGTTGACTCTCTAAAACGTAAATTGCTCCAATGCTGGGATGAAATAGACCTCGAAACCTTGCGTGCCACCTGTTTCCGGGTTACTAGCAGACTCCGGCGTGTAATTCATGCCAAAGGAGGTTATTTTGAATAAAGGTAAAATCAAAGTGAATTTTTTTTAATGCTTTTAATTTGAGCACTCATTTGATAAAATTGTACGATCAGTAAAACATTTTTTACGGTTTCAATTTGTCTACAACTGGCATTTACACCCTGTGCATGGATAAGGCGCTAGTGTTTACATTTAAAAATTTCCCAATTTCATTTAGAATATATGAGTGTTTTCACTTGAAACACATAATTTTCTGTTGAAATATTACAGGTGTATACGACATCACAGAATTTTGCGTGTTTGTTAAAATGGAAGATGCATTATCCACATTGTTGAATTAGATGAAGTGCATTACTGTTTTCTACATACGGAAATGAGGAAGACTTAGTCCGACATTAACTGGCAACACTAGCCTCATACACCCGACTAAATCACACCATCAAACCTATGATAAAGATCAATTAGCAAATAATTATTTCCGTTAAAAAGTACACTCAATTCACCGTGAAAAAAAATTTTTAATTCCATTTTTGAATAGTAAATCATGTGTGAGTGTCTAATTTAGAAATATCTGGAGTGTTGAATCTATATTTATAGGGACTGAAGAAAAAAATATCAGAAATATTCGGGTATCTTACCAGCATGACCATAAGAAGTATGAAGAAGACTTCACAAAATAAAATCATTGCACTGTTTCACTACCAGTTAGCAAAAGTTATTTCCTTAAAATGATGGCTGTTCTTCTGCGAAAATTATTTGAAACTTTATGAGATATTAGAGTTCTGTGTTGTCACTCGTCCTCGAGACCTTGTGATAAAAATTTGTTAAATAATTACCAAGCCAAGCATAGTATTGTGCCCAGGGGCCAATCCGATACATTGCTGTGGTCTACGCAGCTCATATTTTCTTCGCACACATCCATTAGACACTGTAGAAAATGTGTCATTTTTGTTTATTGGGAATATGGGTGCTCACATTTTATTAATAGATAAAAGCACTTCAGTGGCTTTAGCTCGGAATTAGGATGCCCTTAAAAGTCGACGCAAATGTCGACTTTTTTTCACGCTACCAACCGTCCTCTGAGCTGTTTCCTCCAGAGCCATCGTCGCTCCTCGCCTCCACATAATTGGCAGACTATTTTCAGCCTTCACTTCACCAGCAGCGCATCAGCACCTGACCTTCCGACACCTCATCCACCGTCACGGCATAGTTCGGCCGTCTGAAGACTTGAGAATGTTCCCGTGCCTTGTTCAGTTATCGGGATGGGAGGACTTGAAGCACCCTGCGAGCGCTAGCAAGCACCTGTAACCCGCGTTCTCTCCTTCAAGAGATGAGTAGGATGTCGCGGTGCTTGTCATACTCGTATGTCGGGCGTAAGCTTCAAAGATTGCGCAGTTGAAGCCTAATGAAGTGTTCCGCTCCATCTTGTTAAAAATTAGCTCTTCGTAGGTTATGAGATCGGTTTGTATTAGTTAGGTTGGAGAGATCAGATCGGTTTGTATTAGTTAGTTTGGGTGTGCAGATCAGATCAGAGTGTTCTTGCTAGATCGGATGTGTATTAAATAGATTAGGTGTGTATTGGTTAAATTGGGTGTGTGTTTGCTAAGTGAAGCGTGTATTAGTTAGTTTGTTTATGCATTAGTTTGAGTGTGTAGATCATTTCAATGTGTGTTAGTTTGGGTGAGAAGATTAGACCTGCAAGTGATTTAGAATTTTAGTATTGTATACTTCCGTACGACTCGTAATTTATGGAATATTTCAAACCCTGCGAATTTTGCTTAGTTGCGTTAAACGGAAGGCGCCCGGAGACTATGAGGACGACAGCCACTCCGGTTCTTCGGGCCGAGTCTCCAACGCACTGTCTCGTGGATGAGAACCTGCGTTATTCGACGTTCCCTTTATTTCCATCGAAATGTAATTTTTTTCCCAGCAGTCTTTAATTTGTTGACAGTTTTTTTATCCGGGCCATGAGAGTGCACGTTAATTTCTGTTGTGTTGTCTTTTCATACTCCCCCGTTCGACTTTTTTTCTTGTTGAACCTTCACATTAACACAATTTTTCCGTCTTGGAGACAATTTACTGTAAATGACCTAGCATTAATAATACTAGGGATATAATTTGGAACTCATTTTTAGAAACATAATTCTCATAGTTCTCTTGAAGGAATATTTGCTGTTGCCTATTTACCTTACATCTCCATTAATTCCCGACAATACATTTATTTAAAATATGTTGTTGCGTGATCTTCACTCATGCAATGTCAAGAATGCAGGCGTTTAGAGGTCCACGAGTTCGGCTGCTGTCGTTAGCTGTCTCCCAGTCTCCAGCCCCTGGCGGTGAGGTGCTCTGCTGGTTACCAGACTTACTCATGGATGTGTTGTGCTGCGTAACACTTTACTGCGGCTGGTAAAACTGAAGTTCAATATTCAACTCAAATTTAAAGTCAACTGTGGTAAGCAATTTTGAAAATAGCAAACATTAATTGAATCGTGCCTTTATCTAGTTTTGAGTATTTATAAGATTGAGTTTGTGACTACTGGTCGGTCAGCTGCATTATGAAAACTCTATCAGTGACCACCGGTGGCCTATTACCGGCCACCGGCGGCCAGTGTGTTAAATATGGCACTTTCTGTGATGGGCTCAAGCGGCATTTAAATCATGATGCGAGGCGAATATACGGAACGGTTTCTCGTAGTTGCGATGATGAGAAACACTGAAGGTGTGAGGAGCGGCTGTGCCCTTGTTAGGTGACAGAACCTCGGGCGTCCCTTCATGTCTAATTTGTGCTGAAGAGACAAAATGAACCTAACTTACGGATTTCACTGGCAACGTCATCTTGTGCGTGCCACAGATGTGTCTCCCACCCTCCTGAGGACACATTTTCTCGACATGAAGTGTTCATTATAATTCCTTCCCCTGCAATTCATTTAGCGTGTGTGGAGGATAACAAAATAGTAATTCAGCGTAGACACATTTCATAAGCATGAGGTGCAATTATTGCGTTAATAAGAATCTAATTTAAACTAAATTTCTTTCTACATTGAATTTTAAAAATCATTTGACTACCTTTGACTTTTCAACGCACTGTTTACGTCTTAGGAAATGAATTAAATTGCATATGAGGATACAATTTTTTCAATTTTTTCATGGATAGTTAACCAGGCATGGAAACTGAAATCACCACTGAAAGCTTGGACAAAGGCCCCGACGTTGAATTTGACCCAAGATGGGATCACTATTCCCACGGGTGAGCTATAATGAGGCGCTCGTCAGGCAACAGCGCAAAAGAAGTATAATTATTGTACAAATTCTACGATGAAAATGGACTCCACTCTAACAAAGCACGTTCTCGGAACTTATTACGTACCTCCCTTTGAAGTGCGTTACGTATTTGTTACATTGCAGAGATGGTCACCGCACAGCTCGCACAAAGGCATGCCTCCGGTTGGGCTATGATTTGCCCTCAGGGGGATACAACTATTGTATCTATGGGAATTGGCGCTCCCATGGGAAAAATGTTAGGTCCTGAGCTGTGAGTTAGGTAGGCCATATTTTTGTTAAATAAATTTTTTGTTTTGCTAAAGGACCATAGTTTTTCGGTTCACTGCTCTCCTATTTTTCAGCACCTCTGCCTCTTTTGTTCAACTTTTATCTTATTTCATAACCTTCCTTCCTAACTTGCTGTTTATATGCCCACGGAATCCTTTACAGGAACACACCTTGTGCATAGATTCCGCATTTTCTCAACTCTGTACTAAATTTTGTCTTCATCCATTCCCTCTATGAATATTTTTTTGGTGGTAAGGGAGGCTAAAATTAACTTACAATCAATCAATCAATCAAGCCCTTTATTATTCGAGGGCTCATATAGATAAGCTTCTCTATAATCTCTTATTCAAGACAGCTCAGGAGCTCATCTTAATTAAAGTGTCCTGCCAAATGTTTGTATATATTCCCTTCAGCGCCACGATGTGTTGGTATGTATAGTCGACGTGTAAGATTACTGAAAGAAATTCAGTTCACGCTTTGCTCAAATCGAGTATGGGGTAGGAGGCCTCAGTGTCAGCTGACGGAAGGCACTCCCAAAATTTGAGGTCTCCACGCATCACCATCAATATGTGTTCTTCAACCTGTGTTTCTTCACTAAAACTGTTATAAATGTGTTTAAATATAATTTTACGGGGCATTTTCTAACATTGAATATTCTTCGACAAATATCATCCCTGCTTTACCTAAATGATTCAAATCTGTTTCAGTTTTTACCTCGTTTCATTCGTATAGAATACATCTATCGACCAGTAATATTAGACCTTTTTTGGACTGTAATGATTATTTTTGCAGAAACCACAGATTTGAGCGCCGACTTACATTTCTTTGCACAATTCATTAACAGTTCTATAACTCACTAACGAATAATTTCCGTTTCACGTATAGCACAATTTTTCAGTATAACGATATCTTCCTTTTATTGTTGAAGTCATTTTGTTCTCTCTATGAGTTTATCATGAGAAACATAAATCTAGCAAATATTTTGATCTGTTCGAACGCATCTTCAGTATTTGCTTGCTACGTACTTGGGAATATCATAAGTGAAAGTAAGTTCTTTCAGTTTTTTTAGATAATGGTGTAGTAGTGTGAGATTTAAGCACCTTTGAGTCGAGGTTGTCGATTTCAGAGTTGTCGATTAGTAAGCTGTAGCGCAGCAGACACTCCAGCTGAACGCTACTACAGCACATCCACTGCCAGAGAGGCTCGACTCTGACAACATTGGCGCTGTGTCGTCAGTAAGCAAAAATACATATGTGCAATTCCTTCTGTTTCTCTCAGTCATTGACTGGTCTTTTATGATGCCCATGTATGTATGTTTACCATATAAGGATCTCTATGTTAAGAAACTTTAAAAACCAATGTTGAATATATTTTGCATCAACTTTTTTTGGAATAAACTACTTGTCTTTTCTTTTTTCTATCGTCAACCGAGTAACTTTGGGATAATAAGCAAGAAATGTGTTGCATTGTAATATGGGGAAAGGCTTATGAATGATCATTAATCAAGATTCTATAGAAAATGTAATTCAATTTCGCAGAAGAGCAAACACAACATTCTTGCACCTCAATCCTATCAACAAACATTACACAATGAGCTCCACTCTGACCTCAGGGACCGTTGTAAGAAGACAATCTTCAGTTCATTAAAGCACAATTGCGAACACGACTGATGGCACGCTTGCTCTGCGGCTTTTGTTTCGTCGTTTCAAAACAAGGGGGCGCCCGGATTTGAACCGGGGACCTCTCGATCTGCAGTCGAATGCTCTACCACTGAGCTACACCCCCTTTACTAACGTCTGCTATGGCAATTGTTGAAACTCGTTATTATTTGTTGATTTATATTCTGCCAAGGGTTTGATTTTTCAACATATAATAAGAAGATAATATTTTGACGTGCAATTAAAGTCACCGTACCGCTAATGTTGAATTTGAGGTATTCAATCAGCTAAAATTTGGAAAACAATGACCCGACTTCATCAAAATAAACCCACCTTATTCACAACAAATGAGAATTTTTTGTTTTGCTCAATAGAAAAGAAGTAACTCACCTAAAAGAAGATTTCCAAAGGCTACTTCAAACCGTACACATATTCAACTATTTGCAAAATTACATATATGTTAAGCAAAATTCGCTTTGCAGTAGATGAATTTCTGTGATAAAAATATAAATGGATGTAGCGGTGATAACTGAATATTACAGTGCATGATTTCATCAATTTGATTACAATAAACAACTCTGTAACTTCAACTTCAATAAATGAATGTATTTATTTTAAATAAATTCCTCTGCGCCCTTAAAAAAGTGAATGAGACATCATCTATGAAGCTCTGTAACTGATTACTATTTGATGCTTTTGTGAATATAAATGAGTAACTTAAAGTATCGTTAAGGTCCTCGGTAGTATAGTGGTGAGTATCCCCGCCTGTCACGCGGGAGACCGGGGTTCGATTCCCCGCCGGGGAGGCCTATTTTAATTGGCAGTTGAATTAATACTAACGAACGGTCAAGGTGTCGGGTGTTGCATTTCACAGTTTACAACTGCATTTATTTTGTAAACTCATGGAGCTGAATAACACGTTGTCTACTTTCAGATGGTGTATATAAATCTATCTGTTGCATTTTTATTTGCAATTTGGAATTACAAAAATATCCGATTAAAAAGCTCAAAATAACTACGACTTAATCCTCTACAGTCAAAGTGGATATCAAAATCCACTTTCATAAACAGCTCTTACATTTTTTATTCCTGGTTAAATTTTCACCCTAACGTCTTCTTCAAAGTTAATTGTCGAGTGGCAGTCACTTCCTCGTTGTAACGTCAGTGCCTGTGTGCAAGATGCCGGTGCCAGTTGAAAGATGGCGGTTGTGATGACGGTAATGTGAGTATAAAATACGGACGTTCAAGAGTTAAGACGAGAGAAGCCCCAGTAGCCGTAATCGAATAACCGACGTAAATTAGAAGTTGTACTAGAATAACCGACGTAAATTATAAGTTGTACTAGAATAACCGACGTAAATTAGAAGTTGTACTAGAATAACCGACGTAAATTAGAAGTTGTACTAGAATAACCGACGTAAATTATAAGTTGTACTTGAATAACCGACGCAAATTAGAAGTTGTACTAGAATAACCGACGTAAATTATAAGTTGTACTAGAATAACCGACGCAAATTAGAAGTTGTACTTGAATAAACGACGTAAATTAGAAGTTGTACTCGAATAACCGACGTAAATTAGAAGTTGTACTCGAATAACCGACGTAAATTAGAAGTTGTACCCGAATAACCGACGCAAATTAGAAGTTGTACTTGAATAACCGACGTAAATTAGAAGTTGTACTCGAATAACCGACGTAAATTAGAAGTTGTACTCGAATAACCGACGTAAATTAGAAGTTGTACTAGAATAACCGACGTAAATTAGAAGTTGTACTAGAATAACCGACGTAAATTAGAAGTTGTACTTGAATAACCGACGTAAATTAGAAGTTGTACTAGAATAACCGACGTAAATTATAAGTTGTACTAGAATAACCGACGTAAATTAGAAGTTGTACTTGAATAACCGACGTAAATTAGAAGTTGTACTTGAATAACCGACGTAAATTAGAAGTTGTACTAGAATAACCGACGTAAATTAGAAGTTGTACTAGAATAACCGACGTAAATTAGAAGTTGTACTTGAATAACCGACGTAAATTAGAAGTTGTACTAGAATAACCGACGTAAATTAGAAGTTGTACTAGAATAACCGACGTAAATTAGAAGTTGTACTAGAATACCCGACGTAAATTAGAAGTTGTACTAGAATAACCGACGTAAATTAGAAGTTGTACTAGAATAACCGACGTAAATTAGAAGTTGTACTTGAATAACCGACGTAAATTAGAAGTTGTACTAGAATAACCGACGTAAATTAGAAGTTGTACCAGAATAACCGACGTAAATTATACTATTGAATGCCTGACGTGAAGGAAAGTATTTTCATGTAATACTAATTTTTTATCTCAAACAACTTCCTTTCCCCTTTCCCAGTCGTAGACCTTTCTCCAAATTGTTCAAACTCATAATAAGGACATTTCTCGGTATGCTTGTTTTCTTGAACTGAGCTTAACAGCACACTCGTACCTCTCTCACAAACCCTCTTAGCTTCTGGTTTGAAATTAATCGAATCAAAAATTATTACCTTTAAGGAGGCGTCACACGAAAGGAAAGCTCCCTAAGAAATCCTCATGATCAAAGCAGGAGCTCAAGGTGGAGTGGGGAGCTACCCTCGTGGAGACGGAACGCTCACCGGTCGCACTCTGGAAGTAAAGATTCACAAAGGCAGTGACTGGACACAGAAGTTACATAAACAGTTCCTAGGTGCATTTTAGACCTGCTTCTGTTCTTCAACTACATCAACGACCTTGATCGCGAATTTACATCAACATAAAAAACAAGTAAGCAACAGCGTTAAGAATGCAATCCCGATTCTCGGTTTCACGCCAAGAAATTTTGACAATTCATAGTACGCAATGCTAGAGCTACTTCTTTTTAAGTCACGAATCCATATCTATTTAGACACATCTGAAATACATAGCCAAACTCAGGTTCCCTATTTTACGATAAAATGCAAAAAATTGAAAGAATGCAGTTTAAGTGACGGCAATAATTCCAAAACTCTGAAACTTCAGCTAGGAACGTCATCTCCGACTAACTGAACAAAATCTAGAATAAAGAAGATAGCGAGGTCAATTGATCGAGACGTACAAATATTTTGGTAGATTAGGCGATGTGAGCTCAGAAGGGGTTTTCGATGCTGAGGACAACGTCTGAACCAGAAATCACGACCTGAAATTGATAAAAAAATATTTGAGGGCAGCTGAAGCAATAAACATCTTCCTACTTCAAATTTTCAGAAATTAGAACCACCTGAAGGAAAATGTTCTCGGTGACCTGTGTTGAATACATTCAAAATTCGTCCTGACCATTCCTGGGTTGGAGATGCACAGTATAGGACAAGAAGAGATGTGACTGAAATTCCGAACAGATGAAAATATGAAGGTAGGCGCAATTTTTAGGCATTATCAAAGCTGTGTTTGTTTGTGCTAGGCATCTATACCAAACCATTGGTAATGCCTCACCCATGTCTAAAGTGAACCACACAGCAGAGTGCTTGTGGCCTGACAAAAATACCTCATAGCGGTTCTCATCGTATTGACAAGGCAACACAAAACCTGCCAAATCGTGGGACGACACTTCAGAAAAACGGCTGCACACTGAGGCGTTGCGTTCTAGCGAGTGTAGCGGTGCTTGTCCGTGAATCTTACCGAACATAGGAGTGTTGTTCTTTCTCCCCCACTCCTTCTGTGGCGTGTGTACGTCTTTGTTCTCTGGTGGCACCAGGCGTGGGTAAAAAGCCTAGTGCTCGGTTCATTGCTGTTGTCATATTATATTCCATCGAAATTTTTTCAACCACGTCAGTACCTTTTACACTCATTTAAATTTAATACTGAGCACTACCTTGAATTGAAATTTGTTTCTACTCACTGATCACGGGAAGCGTGCCTCATTAAATCCATACAATTACCGCCCTCGGGAAACCCAACACATCTCTAGAATGCACGCGGCGCTTAGACCTCGCGGGCACAAAAAGAACTCATTTCATCAAAGCACGTCAGTTGGCAAGTCTACTATAGCTGAAATATCCATGACTTATCTCACAGAAAGTGTATCCTCTTAGCTCTGATTGTTGTGGTTACTCCCTAAGTGATTTCAACAAATTACCTCCAAAATGTACATACCGAAACTGGTTCAGGCACAAGGACCCTTTACATTAATGAAGTTATTTCTAAACCGAGTGAAGCATTTCCGTGTCGAATGTCGCTTAACTATTTGATCCTAATATCCTTATGAAATGTAAATATATAGGAGCACAAGGGGGAAATTTGTTGCCTGACTATTTCAATTTTTTTATGATATAATTCCTATTTCCATGAAACTTCATAGTCATGCAGTTTTAATGAAGCCTTATAACATGACTGATTAAAACATGCTGCTTGTGTTAACGCTGCGTCACGTATCCATGCGAGTTGCCTTCTTCACCAACTTTGACTCAAGCGAAAACATATCGATGTTTAACTCAAGTATCATCTGCATTGAACATCACTCCCATACACGACCATTTAACAAAGCATTAGTATAATATTCCAATAATTTTAATGCCATTTATGCCCGTTATTGTATTCACTCACTTCCGATACGAACCAGTAACTGTTAAAAAACATAAATATTACACTCGTTTCACATAATACGTTGTTCAATTGTATTTCTTATCTACACTAACATTGCTTGCCATTTGCGTATATTATGTGACTTAATTTTTAAAGTCTTTATTTATGATTAATGATCTATATAGTTGGCTATATTAAGTTAGCTCAAAATAGAAATTCATTTGAACGTTCATGTGAAGAACCTACTAGTCATAAAAATGTAGGCAATCAAGGCACAAGGTGTCAGATGGCAAACAAGACAGTTGATTGTCCACATCCACAGTAAATAACTCAAGTACCCTAATCTTGCCAACTATTTGTGCGATCACCTATCTATGGAAACGTGGGAAATTAAATTATAAGGTTATGGCAGATAGGAAACAAGATAGTTAATCGTCCACATCAACGTCAAAGTTCGTCTAACCTAATCTAGCCAAGTATTTGTTCACTTAACTATCAATGTAAACATTGGAAATTAAACTCCAAAATCCTGGTAGATAGCAAGCAAGTACCATACCAAGTTTGCATTTACCGAGCACACCTTCCTCCCACATCATGCTCTGATATTATTCTACTTTGTTTCGATTGTCACATCGTAATTTCAGAAGAACCCGTTGGGCTCGAACAAATTTGAGTGAGCATCAATGTTCCCCAAACTGAAGGATGAAGTGAGGGTTTATTTATACTATTCCCTAGCCAAATTCAAGATGCCTCGCATGCTATTCTTCTCCTAGTACAGCTACTTACTACGCAGTTTAGCCCTCTGGATTAGGAAAAAAGATGCCGCCTTATCCCTATCTTCCTTACAAGATGAATTGTGTCCTCTTTTTCATTATGATACCACCAAGAGTAAATAATTATTAAACCGGAAAATTTATTCATTGAAGCATGTGATGCCATGGAGCACAGTTTCTTTACACGTGCGTCATCGCTGCGCCCCAGCGTCGTCCGTAACACTGATGACATTGCCCGCAATTCTAATGACCGCCGAGATTCCTGTACTGTAAAGTAGTACTAAAACTTTGAAGTTATTAAAAGATCGTTAATGTTGAGGACTAACTCGATCAAAACCGAGACGACATGAGAAACAGCGCGGAAACTGACGAGGGTTGTCAGTCTCCAGATCCCCTCAGCCAGGTCAGGCAAGAGATCTCTCATCCTTGAGTGCTCACTGGAAAATTCGCCCCAAGTACTCGCCGTGTGCTACAAACTTACAAACTACGTATATTCATCGCCTATAGCGATGAATGTGCGTTTTTTTAGAAATAGTTTATGAAAGTGAATGCAAGTGTGATTCGTTGTAAAAGATTAGAAGGCCGATATTGCCTTGATCATGGCTATTAACTTTAATTCAAATTGAGATCAGCCTACCTCAGCCTACTCATTATTACAACCATGTCCAACCGGCTTCTCTTTCAATAGCTTTGTGAAATATAACTATCAGAGTTCAAATGTGAATCAAGTGCTCTTTCATGTTTCTAATTCCCTTCATAGGATTCGAAGAATGATAGTGTGGAATGGAAAAGACGAGAAGAAGATACCTGCATATAATAATGACGCTACTGAACGCGCACGTATAAATGATGTCCTTTAAAATACGGATTTACTGGTGCCCTCGATACAAGTTTACCGATGCTAATTATTTAGTCATGATGTAAAAAATTCTAGTGGGGAAAGTAAATGGTCCTGATCATCCCCTTTTCTGGCTGGCAAGTGAGCCGCACCGCAGATAAAGTAGAGCCTTGGCTGGGCCTTAGACGGCAGTTCGCCAACACACCCTGCCGCCACCACTAATCTTTGCCCGAGCTTTCCTGCACCCCAAGAAGGCCTGCGTTGCACACAACTTCATCGCCACTTCCATTGGAAGCCCAGCCTCGAGAGGTGGGAAGGAGTGGTTCCCATACCTGGGGGCTCAACGTCACTCTTCGCGGCTCTTCGCTTCTGCTGCTGCTGCGGCGCCGTGTTGTGACTCGAGGTGAGGCTCGCTAGCTATCGGCCAGACGTTTTCCTCGCCCCTTGCTCACTTTTGATAATAAGTGGATGATCCCATAGGAGCGAACAGTTTATCTAAACTTTCCTACCAGGTTTTGTGCCGTAGTGTACTTATTAATTACCAATTATTAATTACCAATAAATTCAGTAATATTTATCCTGTAATTTTAATTCTCGCAATAAATTCTATAATTCTAATTCTCGCAATTTATTATGTAATTCTAATTCTCGCGATTTATTCTGTAATTTTAATTCCTCTTGTTCTGTGTGAGGTCCCGGCACGGACGAAGAGAGCGGAAACTGTAGTTGCTTTTCAATAAACAAAATATTGTTATTTTGGAAAGGGACAACTTTACAGTTAGTTAACCTAAATTTTTATTTTCCTGCGGCCCATAAACCGTAGGTGGAATGTAAGATTGAGAAATTTAATCTCAAACAAATCCTTACGATTTTTTGTATGCATGATGACCGAAGGGAATCATTGAATCATATTATTTGATGAATGAATTATGTAATTATATCAATGTAGCTCGTCTCATTATTAGAGGCTGCTGGCAGCGGATACCAAATGATTGAAATGATTCATCAAATAGCATAATTACTGCCAGAAAAAATATCAACTCCAACATGCGATGCGAGGCCTCATTAGAAAGAAAATTAATCCAAAATGGACTAAAAATCAGAGACCAAAGCGCTGAATATCGAAATAAATAGAATCAAAGTGTTTATGAAAGGACGATCAATTTTTCGGTCTGGTTATAATACATGTTCTCTGAGCTAATTACATATTCCTAGTTGATATGTTATCACGAAAAGATACTTCTCAACTTCTACAATGTCTACTTTTTAGTTCAAGACACAGAATTATTTACTTCTAACCGTTATGCTTTCAACATTATCCAACGATACTGCAAAAGTCTAAGCACACGCATCAAATTAAGAGGGGACATTCAGAGGCGCTGTTCATGAATATGCCACGGCCTCTGTATCACATGAGTTCATAAGCTTAATCAAACTTAGAATACTTTAACCAAGGGAATGCCTTCTCATGTTCTTCTCTCAGTCGTTTGTTCAACTTTCGGAATGAGCATTTTGAAGCTCATGCATGCTCACTTACTAAGAATCTTTAAGTTAAGACATTATAAAAATGATGTTTTTCATCAACTTCATTGGAAATAAACTTTTTTTCTTTCTTAGAAAGGAACGAAGCAACCAACCAAGCGAGCGAGAACAGTTTTATAAAACATCACGATCCATGTATTTCCTTTGTAGAACATCACGATCCATGTATTTCCTTTGTAGAACATCACGATCCATGTATTTCCTTTGTAGAACATCACGATCCATGTATTTCCTTTGTAGAACATCACGATCCATGTATTTCCTTTGTAGAACATCACGATCCATGTATTTCCTTTGTAGAACATCACGATCCATGTATTTCCTTTGTAGAACATCACGATCCATGTATTTCCTTTGTAGAACATCACGATCCATGTATTTCCTTTGTAGAACATCACGATCCATGTATTTCCTTTGTAGAACATCACGATCCATGTATTTCCTTTCCAATCAACAAATCATTTAAACTTCAGTTTCAATTGCACAATTCTGACATAAATGATATTTTATCTGTGAAATGTTTGCACACACTGATGCATGAGCCCGTCAATAACATAACCATGTGATATGTAAAGCAACATGATACTCGTATGTTAGCATGAGCTTGTCAATAACATTATAACGATGTGACATGTAAAGCAACATTATATAATAGCATGAGTTTGTCAATAACATTATAACGATGTGAGATGTAAAGCAACATGATATAATGGCATGAGCTTGTCAATAACATTATAACGATGTGACATGTGAAGCAACATGATATAATAGCATGAGCTTGTCAATAACATTATAACGATGTGACATGTGAAGCAACATGATATAATAGCATGAGCTTGTCAATAACATTATAACGATGTGACATGTGAAGCAACATTATATAATAGCATGAGCTTGTCAATAACATTATAACGGTGTGACATGTGAAGCAACATGATATAATAGCATGAGCTTGTCAATAACATTAAAACGATGTGACATGTGAAGCAACATTATATAATAGCATGAGCTTGTCAATAACATTATAACGATGTGAGATGTAAAGCAACATGATATAATAGCATGAGCTTGTCAATAACATTATAACGATGTGACATGTAAAGCAACATGATATAATAGCATGAGCTTGTCAATAACATTATAACGATGTGACATGTAAAGCGACATGATATAATGGCATGAGCTTGTCAATAACATTATAACGATGTGACATGTAAAGCAACATTATATAATGGCATGAGTTTGTCAATAACATTATAACGATGTGAGATGTAAAGCAACATGATATAATAGCATGAGCTTGTCAATAACATTATAACGATGTGACATGTAAAGCAACATGATATAATGGCATGAGCTTGTCAATAACATTATAACGGTGTGACATGTAAAGCAACATGATATAATAGCATGAGCTTGTCAATAACATTATAACGATGTGACATGTAAAGCAACATGATATAATGGCATGAGCTTGTCAATAACATTATAACGATGTGATGTGTAAAGCAACATGGTATAATGGCATGAGCTTGTCAATAACATTATAACGATGTGACATGTAAAGCAACATGGTATAATAGCATGAGCTTGTCAATAACATTATAACGATGTGACATGTAAAGCAACATGATATAATGGCATGAGCTTGTCAATAACATTATAACGATGTGACATGTAAAGCAACATGATATAATAGCATGAGCTTGTCAATAACATTATAACGGTGTGACATGTAAAGCAACATGGTATAATGGCATGAGCTTGTCAATAACATTATAACGATGTGACATGTAAAGCAACATGGTATAATAGCATGAGCTTGTCAATAACATTATAACGATGTGACATGTAAAGCAACATGATATAATGGCATGAGCTTGTCAATAATATTATAACGATGTGACATGCAAAGCAACATGATATAATAGCATGAGCTTGTCAATAACATTATAACGATGTGATGTGTAAACAACATGATGAGTTGACATCGTGAGCTTGTAAACAAGTTAGCTGCATGACAATGTCAACAGAACTACAGCCTGTGCACCTGTGCACCTGTGCACATAAGCAGTTGCGGTAATTTTTTTCTACTCACCTGTTTTGTTGAATTCAGTTGAATATTCTCTAACCGAGTATGCTCCGGAAAATGTTATCTTTACTCCCCGACCACAACTCTGCCAATGATGAGATCATGTAACTTGTTGAACATTCAAGTGCATACCGAAAAATCATTACGAAATACTTTCATTACTCTACATAGCTTGATTATCAACGCAAAGTATTTTTTGTCATATGCATATATGATGAGATCTTTTGTACGCTGGTGCGTGTTGTCGTATTATGTACACACGCACCGCAGCTTCTGAAAAATTACCAAGTCACTGAATTTCATTCGTATCCTAAATTCCTTACTTTTTCCAACTATTAACTTGTTATGTTGCTTTTCAAAGCACATCGGTAAAATGTTATGGACCTGATCATTCATCAGTGGTCGTGAATGTTTCAGACATAAAAAGTCCATTATATACTCCATTTGGGAGATGAGCTGTGCGTACATGCATATATCATTTCTATTCACCACACCATTTGTTACATCACTCAATGTGCGGAAATCCATATAGGTCACCTCATTAATAAGGCGACCTCTCAGAGGAATTGTATTCATTGAGTTGACCAGTCACGATTTTTGCGTTAACGGTGAATTGTTCTGGTCAGGTGACTACGACATAAACATGTCTATTTAAATCACCTGCCATGCAACCCTCAGCAGTCTCGCCCCAGATTTCGCCTCGCACAGTGTCACTAGATCAGCTGTCCTGCAATCCTGGTCAGCGTGGCCGTCGTCGAGGGCTGCGTATGGTGCGGAGCATTTTTGGTTGACCGAATGAGGGCCTGTAGGTACTGCTGAAGTTTGGCGCCGGAAGACCGTGGTGGAGTGTGGAGCGAATTGGTCACTCCGTCAGGGAGCAGAGTTCGCCTCTTCGCCTCTTCGCCTCTTCGCCTCTTCGCCCGGTGACGTGTGACCTGACCATGGTAGCCTAACTCACCGACGGCCGTGTTACTCCTCTCCGTCTTACTTCGAAGCACTGGATAGCACTGAGGGGTACGTGGGTTGGTTGGCCATTGTGATTTGCTGTCAACGTATCAATTTCGTGCTCTGGTCAATTAGGGTGCAACTCCACACACGCATTCGAATAATAACTTATAACTGGAACTTACTAACGTATAACGTGTAACTTATAACTGGAACTTAATAACGTGTAACGTGTAACTTATAACTGGAACTTAATAACGAATAACGTGTAACTTATAACTGGAACTTAATAACGAATAACGTGTAACTTATAACTGGAACTTAATAACGAATAACGTGTAACTTATAACTGGAACTTAATAACGTATAACGTGTAACTTATAACTGGAACTTAATAACGTATAACGTGTAACTTATAACTAGAATTGGAACGCAATTCCGCAGTTGTCCGGTAGGGGTTGAAGTTGTTCGGGGTTATTTCATGTCCTTATAGGCTCAAGTCTTTGTTTTTTTCCTACAGGCCGTTGGGTCTAGGTCTTTCGAGTCAAGCGGTGGGCGCTGGCGTGCGGCAAGAGCTGCGTGTTGTGCACTCGGGCCCGATCAGTGCTGCTCCTCGCCTATTGATTCGTCTGACTCTTGTTTACTGTTGTTACTAATCTTTCGTTGAGTTCAATTAAAAACTCTCAACCCGGACTTTCTTTAACTCCACCATCAGTCTTTTTGTATACTCAACCTCTCAGATCATGTGTCAGTGTAAATAGAGACTGTGTTCCCCAAGGCGTTGTTCTTATCAATGTTCACCGTCCTTGTTTTGTGCGCGGTAGTTATCATTTTTGAACTTAACGTAAATTATCGAGGGTAAAAAGGCTAATTAAGTTAACTTCTTTTAGGTTATTCCCTTAATATTTTATTATACTGGTACACTACCTCTATACCCCACACAGGGCCATTACACTACTCTATACCCCACACAGGGCCATTACACTACCTCTATGCCACACACAGGGCCATTACACTACCTCTATACCCCACACAGGGCCATTACACTACCTCTATACCCCACACAGGGCCATTACACTACCTCTATACCCCACACAGGGCCATTACACTACCTCTATACCCCACACAGGGCCATTACACTACCTCTATACCACACACAGGGCCATTACACTACCCCTATACCACACACAGGGCCATTACACTACCTCTATACCACACACAGGGCCATTACACTACCTCTATACCACACACAGGGCCATTACACTACCTTTATACCACACACAGGGCCATTACACTACCTCTAGACCCCACACAGGGCCATTACACTACCTCTATACCACACACAGGGCCATTACACTACCTCTATACCACACACAGGGCCATTACACTACCTCTAGACCCCACACAGGGCCATTACATTACCTTTATACCACACACAGGGCCATTACACTACCTTTATACCACACACAGGGCCCTGTGTGGGGAATATCTCACAGAACCGGTCGTGCACTAACCCCAATCAGCAATTTGGGATCACTGTGAACATTCAAATAATTCATTCAAAACTACAAATTTTTCAAATTTATGCCGAGCTAATAGTGAGCATGACCTAAGAATTCTAGAGTCCTTTTTCAAATTCACCCATAAACCTAACCTCAATAAAGACATTAGTGCCGTAGAGTTATCAATTGCCCCCCCCCCTACTGACGTAATTCTGTGTGTTTGTGTATGTGTGTATGCAATGTGTGTTTCGCTGTTGTATCTGAATTAGCGTGTACATGTGTGTTTTTGTGAATTAGGAGTATGCCATTGTTTGAGTATGAATGAAAAAATTAAGCTTTTTAGATATTTAGAGAATTTTGTGGAATATATATGATTTTTGTTTTAAAATAGACAATTCATTTTTTTTCTCTCTTGTTCCAGCACTGATGATGGAATTTTAATTCCGAATCGTTTGTATTACATGTAATGTTCGTTTTACTTTGGTTCTTCTTTTTATTCTACTAATAAGTTTTTATAATCATAATTATCAATCTTCTTCGACTAAATGAACCATGTGAATTCATTTTGATATTTTTCTCTCAATCTTTTTTACAAACATTGCCATGGTCTACTATGATCCCACGTGTGCGTTTACTGATAGAGGGTTTTTATGGTCAGACATTTTAAAAAACCATTGCTGATTTTATACCAATTTTATTAGAAACAAGCATTTTTCTATACTTTTCTTGCAACTAAGCAGGGTTCACTGAACTCTTCAATATGGCCGTGTTGTATTCTAACAGATGCAGATAACACACAGGTTGAGCAGGGCTGCTCGGGCAGAGCTGACAAAACGCTGACATATAACAGCTGGTCTGCTGAGCTCATAGCTGTGCAGCTCAAAAATATTAGTTTGATTCGTTCAAAGGGTGCAATCGTAAAACCTTTCCTTTTTAGCTCATTTGACATTAGATTAAAAGTTACTGTAATGTAAAATTAGGATTGTTGTGAATAGAACCTTTATGACGAGCGCCCGCTAGGTGCGTTGTATTCTGGCAAACTCCTAATGAGCAAGACTTGGGTCTCACATACATGGGTAACAGGTTATCATTGTTCCATGGCTCCTTCGTGCGTTTTCAGTTGTGCCGAGTAGTATTCTATTTTCTACATCACGGTATTATTGAATAATAACCGCAACTCTATTTTCAGGAAAACAAGGGGGCGCCCGGGTTTGAACCGGGGACCTCTCGATCTGCAGTCGAATGCTCTACCACTGAGCTACACCCCCGATAGGAGGTATTAAACTCTATGTTATAATGATTATTGGTAATATTAAGATGCACTCTTGGAAGGCATTAAAACAATAGTTCCATTTATGGAAAATTCATGTAAAACATTTGAAGACTAATCCTCCATGGGTTATGCACTTTGGTTTTTCATTATTAAACTCGACGCTACTTTTATTGGTAAATGTTAAGGGATGGACCATAATCGATTTTCTACTTCTCGGTGCCTAAACATAGTTAATTAGATCTAAATAAACAATTTTTATTCCATGCCTTTTCCGTCGCAAATGAGTATTTAACGAGTTATAGCGGTAAGTTTAGTTTCGTCTCTGATGACGAATGTGCTCGAATAAACAGCTACTCATCGATTTTCGAATTCTTGTGTCTTGAATCACGGTAATAACATTGCGATAAATGAATATTTTACGAGTTAGAGCGGTAGGTTTAGTTGTTGCGCGATTGAGCTGTTAAGAGTACGTTTGGGTACTTTGTAATTTATTATTAGCCAACCCCGCGGAGCCTTTGTTATATCCTCATGATATAACCGCACTACATCTATATTTATAAAGGAATCGCTACGAGGAATACTGAAATGCTTCGTCTGGCCCACGACTTTCATCTCCTTGATAAGAACCGCACTTAAAATATGTTCTCGCAGATAAGCGCAACTTCGAATCAATTCCACAATCTGCCTCTCGTGCTATTTCCTTCAACAACATCGCCAAACGACGCTTCCGAAGCATTCGATCATCACCATGCTACCCTCTTGATATCATCACCACGACGCAACCGGAGGGCTACAAGTTTAAGTTATCAGATACCTCTTTTTCTTTCCTCTATCACAATGTATTTCTTATCTTTCTAATCTTAATCATCTAGGATATTATATTATTCATTTATATAGATTAAATGCAGGATCCTAATTATTGTTCGTCAATATCGTAGGCTTTTCACTTATTAATAATTAGCCACTGTCATAACGCGTTTGTTCTGAGGTAGAGAAGCGCCCTCATTCCTTCAAGCTAGCGAGCAACAGTTAGTCCTACGCAGGGGTTTGCCAGAGGCAGTCGAGATAGTTCCTTCATTAAGTTCGATATTGAAGAGTAACAGTACGAGAACATATAAAACTCATTGGTGTCTTCCCCTGCGGTTCATCGACTTTAGCGATGAACCCGCTTTACTTTAAACGATTGTAAAAGTGACAGTTGACTTTAAAATACCTGGAGATCCATCTTGCTCCAATCAATCATTATAAATAGATCGAAAAGAAACGAACCTCCTCGCTCATACTTCGACAACGCCTAAACTGGATTCCTGCTGATAAGTTAACAAATTTACTATATGTCTAATCAGCTTCTCAAATGCCCTGCTGGACCTAATAAATGCAATCACTCTACTAAAGATCTGCCTATTGAGATAAATAATATCAAAATATTGCACATAAATGCTCGCAGTCTCAATGGTAAAATGGATGACGTACGAGTAATGTTGATCACTAACGATATTGATATTTTATGCTTATCTGAAACATGGTTCGATTCACGAGTCGACAGCACATATCTAAGCATTACCGGGTACACATTGTACCGTTATGACGGAGTCAAGAGTAAGAAAGGTAGCTGTTCATGCATTTTCATCAAAGATGTCTACTCTACTTCCTTATTTCCGATAAAAGAAAAATGCGAAGACATAGAAATGGTGTGGTTCAATGTTCAAGTAAACAAACACAAGTCTTTCATTATCGGCAGTCTTTACAGACATCCGTCAGCGTCTCTACGTCCAACATTGGATTTCATTGAAAATACGCTTAAGTTAATCTCTGCAGCCAAAATGTCTTTCTATGTTTTCGGAGATTTTAACGTAGATCTGACAAATAAAAACAATCAGCTAAGCAAGATTCTGCACAGACTTAATCTTTTTCAAATGGTCCAAGAACCAACGCGAATTACCAACACTTCCAAAACTCTTCTTGACCTAGCAATTACAAACAATCCCCAAGCAGTACTCAGCACACAGATCTTACCGTCCTTTTCTGATCACCATTCGGTAGAATGCCAAATCAATATTGCAAAAGAGAAACAGAAATCTAGTTACATTACATATCGCAAGGAAAACTACTACTACCCTGAAATATTTCAAGAAAAGCTATTAGACAGATGGAGTGAATTTCAAGGCATGGAAAACACCGATGATGTCAATCTACAAGTTTCGCTTTTCAACGAAAATTTCGTATCAGCTCTTAACGAATGCGCACCTTTCACTACGAAGAAAGTTAAGCCAAGAATTTCTAAATGGATAACAGATGAGATAATACAGTTGAGTAGAGATAAAAGAGTTTTCCAGCGTGAGTACAAACTGAATAAATCAGACAGTACGCGTCGAAAATTATATAAAGATCATGAGAAGATCCTACGAAGAAAAGTTAAGGAAGCAAAACGGGACTACTTCCACAAAGAACTCGTGGCGGCAAAACAAAACCCAAAAAGAACTTGGGAAATCATTAGAGAAGTTGCTCAGTATAAAAATTCAGACTGCAAAAGCATTTTTGACAACCCCTCAAAAATGGCGAATGACTTTAACACTTTCTTCTCAGAAGTTGGCGAAGATGTTTTCAATGAAGTATCCAGGACAGTTTCAGACACATCTACAGGGGCAAACCTGAGCGATGTTTCATCCCCAAAAAGTAGAAACAAATGGAGACCAAAGCCGGTTAGCGTCATAGAGATACGAAAAATCTTATACTCACTAAAGAATACTAAAGCGACTGGACGTGATGACATAAGCCTCCTACATATAAAAGACAGCTTCCCTGTCACAGCACCCTTCATTCGCTTGATAATAAATACATCTATAGCCACAAACAAGTTTCCCCATCAATGGACACTATCCATTATTAAGCCATTACATAATTCTGGTGATATCGACATAGCGTCAAACTACAGACCAATCAGTCTCCTGCCTGTTATGTCCAAAATATTAGAAAAAGTAATAACAAACCAGCTTTCGTCTTACATGGACGAGTCACATCTACTGCATCGCAATCAATATGCATACAGAAGGAATACCAGTACTCAGGACGCCCTGTTAAACATAACAGAAAAAATTTACAATGATATTGACCAAAAAAAATTGACTCTCTTACTATTGCTTGATCTCTCCAAAGCTTTCGACAGTGTTGAGCATAAGAAACTTCTACAAAAAATTTCAAACCTCAGAATAGACACTCAGTGGTTTGAAAGCTACCTACTAAACCGCTCTCATGCAGTGTGCTTGAATAACAAAACGTCATCATTCATACCAAATAATTTTGGCGTTCCTCAAGGTTCAATCATCGGCCCGCTCTTATTTTCAATTTTCATCACTGATTTCCCCACCATGCCAGCAAACACAAAAATCTCAATGTATGCTGATGACGTACAAATTGCCATGACAAGCTCAACAGCGGATTTAAAAGAAACACAAGCCAACGCTGAAAACCTTCTGAGAAATCTGAAATTGTGGTATGACCATAATGGCCTCAAACTTAATGCAAGTTA
Organism: Morinoia aosen; assembly: GCA_030386875.1. Taxonomy (NCBI): domain Eukaryota; kingdom Metazoa; phylum Arthropoda; class Malacostraca; order Amphipoda; family Talitridae; genus Morinoia; species Morinoia aosen. Next base: position 15,713,324 of record CM059575.1, on the reverse strand, counting down.
AACGCAATGTATTATTTTTGGATCACAGAATGCGACTGAAAATTTACCACCATTCAAGCTAACATTTGGAGACGATACAATTGAACCAGTAGATAAGGTAAAAAATCTGGGTGTTTGGTTTGACAAAAATATGACTTTCAATTCACACGTAGAAACAATGTGCAACAAAATTAACGGAACCTTAATGTTTTTTCATCGCATTAAGAACACACATGACGAAAAATCTAGATTATTAGTGATTCAGTCTTTAGTTTTATCGCGTCTGGACTACTGCAGTCTTGTGTGGGGAGATTTACCTCAATATCGCCAGGAAGAGTTGCAAAAATGTGTAAGCTTCGCCGCCAAAGTGGTATGCAAAGGAAATTTTTAAAAATACGATCATGTCACCCCTCTTTTAAGAAAACTCGACTGGATCCCAATACCGAACAGATTCATGATCCAAAAAGCTCGACGAGTGTTCTCATCTCTGTACCTCCCCAAAGTAATGCAGAGGTGGTAAAATTTTTTCCATCTAATATCCCAAACAAAAAATCAAATCGGAGGAATGACGTTTTAGTCAGTTACCGTTCGTCTAACGTGGGACATAAAGCTCTTTCAGTTTCTGGAGCTTTTTTGTGGAACAAGCCTCCCCAGCATATCAAAAACTCTAAAACTGTAAAAGAATTTAGAGTAAATGTGTCACGTCATTTTGCATCTCTGTCATAGGGCCTGCAGTATTTCGGTGTGAATTTTTCCATCTACCAGAAATTTTAATTTTCCTGAAATTTCTGTTAGAAAATCAGAAACTATTTCATTTTACGTTTGCTAAGCCATTCGTATATTCATCTTACTTATTTCTGTCGACAATAATGAGCACCACAGCCGTCAGTTCAATGCAGCAGAACGAACGTTTTTTCCATAATGAGGAGTATTTCCTGATCTTTATTTTGTTATTTTATTTTTCTTTCCTCTTTTCTGTATTAATATTGAACGTCCGTATGATAAACATACCCTGAAATACATTTTGTGTGTACACCAATAAACAGGTTTATAGATGTGAGAGTTGTGCAAAGTTTTTAATGAACTAAATTTTGGCTAACGTTGTCTCGCTATTTCAAAATCATTCTCGAAGATGTTTTCTTTCGATTTTGGCTGAGCACACATTTAATTTAAGCATTTCATTTAGTCTTTTTATATTTTTCCGTGCGTTCAGCGCACACTAACACTGAACTTTCAAATCGGAAAAAACTCTAAATTTCTGTAATTAAAATTATCACTTTGGACCATTGCTTAATCTACCTATTTGTGCCAAATTTTGTAAATATTCGCCACTCAGATGTGATATCCGGCCACAATGTTACTCCCTTTTATCCCATGTACACATGTCCGTATAATGCTGAAGAGTTGTGTTGTTTCTTGACTGTAACCTGAGTTTTCTTGAAAATTTCTATGGATAAATTAAAAACCAGTTCATTTCTACGTTTTTCGTAGTCTTCTTTTCCTTATAGTTATTTTTTTCCAAATAATTTCTTAGGATTACAGTGAGCTCAACTGTCTTTTTCGGTGTAGTAGATGGTAGGTTGTTTTTATCTTTTGATTTTATATATGCATTTTTTTCTTATATTTCATTTTCAATAAGTAATATATATTAATATGTGTGGGTACGTATGTAGGTATATATATATATCTACATAAATAGATATACATGCTTCTATTTCATTTCTTTACGCAAAATCTATCCGGTTAATACATTTATTGCACTAGCAAAATGATTTCAAAAATAGATCTATCACTACCCCAGAGGGCGCTTCTGTGAATCGGATTAATGACAAATACAATTAATGAAATAAAGCGCAATTTGAACATATAAATCGTGGTAAAATTATATTTCTGTTTGTATGTTGTACAAGCTATGAATATTGATGTTGAGTATATGTTTGTTTACGCATTTCTGCCAAAATTTTGTAGATATTTGTCAATCATGAGTGATAACCGGCTCACACTGTATCTCCATTTTATCCCATGTACCCATGTCCGCATGATGTCGCACAGTATATCAAGAAGATATGAAATATGTTTTTTTTTGTTGTTGTTGTTCCTCGGCGGTAACTTGAGTTTTCTTAAAATTTCTTTTAGGAAATTAAAAAACGATTCCATTTTACGTTTTCGAAAAGTTTTCGAAGTCCTATTTCAAATTCCTTATTTTTCCTCAGGTTATTTCTTACGATTCATCAGGGCTTTGGCTATCATTTTAAATATAGAAAGAACAAGATTATTTTTCGTGTTGTTAGCATTTCTCTTATATTCATTTTCAATACGTATATATGAATATGTTTGTAAGTATGTGCATGGGTGTGTATGTGTGAGCACGCAAACATGAATGTCTATGTATCAACGTACACATGCACACGTTTCGCACATATATATAAGCACATGTACATATGTATGTTTCTATTTCTACTTTTTGCGTAAAAAGCAAAACCTCATGACACATTACATTTTACCTAAAGCTCTGCGATCAGTTAACACTGAACCAAATTCGAGAAATAAACAAATTGATTGCGCTTGCTTAATGATTTATAAATCGATCTATCACGGCCCCGAAGGGGATTTCTGTGAATAGAAGAAATTAAAAGTATAAACAGATAAATGAAATAAAGCGTTCGTGCAAAAATTATCTCTATATTTGTATGCTGAACAAGCCATGCATTTCATTTTTTAGTGTAAGTTTGTTTTTCGCATTTCCAGATGTGCGCGCTGTGTTGCGCGATGTTCTTTATAAATTACTTTGTGACTAACCTTTTCTCAATACCTGATTGTCATTTACGATAGTTTTTCAATCTGCTCCGGTATAGCGTTTTTTGTCTTTTTCCTATTTCGATGTTCTTTATAAATTACTTCTTGTCTAACCTTTTCTCAATACTTGATTGTCATTTACGATGGTGTTTCAATCTGCTCCCGTATAGCGTTTTTTGTCTTTTTCCTACTTCGATAATTTCAACTAAGAACTTGGGAGTTTCGAATAATTCCTTAGCAGTATTCGAATTATTTATAAGTTGTTAGCCATCTCTTGGAATATAAAATATCCAAGAGATGATATTTTTCATTTCTCATTCAACTACTCTTGACAGAATTAGACTATTAGCACGCCACATATGTTTGTCTATTAGTTCGCCTCGTATATTTTGTCCATAATATGCCTCGTATGGTCTATCTATTTGTACACCTCTGATAGTTTGTCTATTAGTACACCTCGTATAGTTTGTCTATTATTATGCCTCGTATGGCTTATCTATTTGTACACCTCTGATGGTTTGTCAATTAGTACTCCTCGTACGGAACTTTTGTTTTAGGACGTCCTATATTAAGAAACTTTTTAAAACCCAATATGTTGGCATGTATCCCATGTGGCAACTTGGAAAATAAACGTTTTTTCGTTTTTTTCTTTCTCTCTCGACAGCATTGTGATGTATTAGATGTCTGCCTTAATAACGAACCTTTGTAATCTTTCGAGTCTTCAATTTCCTATGTGAGTTAGAAAGAGATGATGAAGAGATGACGATGACAAAGAGATGATGTAGAGATGATGTTAAAGAGATGATGATAGTGATGATGTAATGCACGTTAATAATAGCCTTCAGCTCTGAGCTCATGCTTACCGAAGAACAAAGATAATTAGTAAACTATGACGACCGATATTAATAATTGATTTACGATTGATATAAATTTTGTTTTCCCGAGTATTGGGCTGGTGGCAGCGAAAAGATACTTAAAAGAATATGATTTGGTCAGAAATTATCAATCCAACTTTCGATGCGACGTCACGCTTAAAATAAATCACAAAATGTTTGAGAAAGAAAGAGGACGTCCATAAAATTGATGTGGCACCGGTGAGATCAAACATACGACCTTAACACTGAACCCACTTCAAGGATCTTTTAGTTAATAGCACAATAAAGGTTATCACCCAAAAATAACGAATTATAGCGGTATGTTAATTTTCGTCTTAAATGACGGGAATGCGCTCGATCATTCGAGCGCGTCGGAAGGGAGAGTCCATTGTAGTCTTCCCGTCCGACGCGCTCGATGAATTACTTCCCGCTTCAAACACTAGAGTTGCGGTAAGTAATTTACCACTATAACTCGTTAAATACTCATTTTCGACGGAAAGTGCATAGAAGAAAATTTGTTTATTTAAGTCTAATTAACGATGCTTAGCCCCGAAAAGTGAAAAATCGATTATGGTCCATCCCTTAACATTTACCCTTTTATTAAACGACGCTCTATTTTCCTGACGATTTTATTGAGAAGGTAGCCATAATTACTAGAACGCATTGAGATAGAAAGCTGAAATATGACTAGTAAAGAACTAGATTGTCTTGTTGATGTTCTCATCGAATGCTCTTAGATTCAAATATTCAGTTCAATATTATTTTTAAAACGGGAGTTGCTAACACCTTCATCGCGACGCTGTTTCCGGGAACATCGCCTCAGAAACGTCAGTCTAATGCTTGCTTCCATCAGCTAAGTGTGCCCAACACTTGTGTGATTGCTCTTTGAATGATGCGAAAATGATGTGAAATGATGTGAAAATACGAGGAATGGCATTGAGAAGTTACTACAACTATTGCTCTATTGCTGACACGCATAGTTTGTATGCAGTTACGACGCACAAATACGAGTATGTTTGCTACGTGTGTCTGCGCGTTGATCCGACATCCTGTCTTTGTTATGTTGTCCCTTAAGTGGAAATCGAACATAGCGTCCCCTTTAGCATTCTCGATATAAGCCCTCTCACCGATGCTGTAAGAAGTATTTTGAAAATTTCTACAACGTGTTAAATTGTTACACGTTATATACTTGCAAATATGGACGTGCGCATAACTCCGTTATTCTTCGCAGAAAAAGCTCCTTCGACCGATGTGAGATCTCCTTCTCCTATGACCACGCACGGTGCGCAGAAATTTTCATGACGCACGTACTGATTGTACGGGAAAGGACAGTCAAAGTTAAAACTTATTCAATAAAATAACAGCTACAGACCGCATGAACAATGAAAGAAAAGCGTAATCTGCTATCGACCCTGTTCAAATTTGACTGCATCCTTGAGTTGCGTTGAGAAGCGCTTCCGAGCACCACGGAGCTCATCGTGTGGCCTCACAGCACCGAAGGGTGAGGGGACCTGCACCCCTCGCTCTCCTGTGTGAGGGGACCTGCACACCTCACTCTCCTGCGTGAGGGGACCTACACACCTCGCTCTCCTGCGTGAGGGGACCTGCCCACCTCGCTCTCCTGCGTGAGGGGACCTGCACACCTCGCTCTCCTGCGTGAGGGGACCTGCACACCTTGCTCTACTGCGTGAGGGGACCTGCACACCTCGCTCTACTGCGTGAGGGGACCTGCACACCTGGCTCTACTGCGTGAGGGGACCTGCACACCTCGCTCTCCTACGTGAGGGGACCTGCACCCCTCGCTTTCCTGCGTGAGGGGACCTGCACACCTCACTCTCCAGCGGCCACCAAGCGGGCTCAGGACCTGACCAGAGCCATTCTGGAGGTGCTGATTTCAGATTCGAAATTCGTTTTCACATATCACCTCTAATTTTTCAGATATAAGTAATTCACTTTTACTGATGAACGCAAGAATGTGTCCCAGAATCCAAATTTTGGACGTTTAGTAGCCACGTGGTGGAGCGGAGTCTTGTTGAAAGATCCAAGGTTCGCCTCAAAGAAATATACACGTGCTCACGAGAGCAGTTCCTCTTCTAACGTTGTAATTACAAACGAAATTATACAAACAAGCGAATGAGTGAAGAATAGATATTTCTGTACACGTTGTGAATTTCCTTCATTATTTTTCAAACGACTGTAATTTTGTTTATATTAAGATACACACTTGAATGGCTTAGGAGTTAATGTTTTATTTATGAAGAATGTTTACTCGGAACGAATAATGGGATCACCGTGACGAATTTGCGTGAATACTTCGATGCTCCCAAATGAGTTGCGTCGTACTTGTTTGAAGATATCATTCGTCACAAACCACAACCTCATCTACGCTCGTTCTTCAAGTATTTTGAAGCATCTCGGCAACTCGTTGCGGCCGTGTGTCATCTCTGTTTGGTCCCTCGCACCGTGCTCTGTTGAGCCTCCAGATCCCAGCAACTACTATTCAGGGAATCTAGCAGCTCTCCTTACAATATGCATCGCAGTTAGAAAATCACAAGCTTAGAACTCATTCTAGACAATCATTTTTAGGTAATCGATTCATCTATGCTCAATCGCATGTAGGTTGGCATGAATCACATACTGTATAGTTTAATTTTCGTAATTATACGTGGCTTATAAATGTGGAATCTGGCGATTCAATTAACCTGTTGTTTTACTTTCCCCCCACTGTATGTGAGTGGTTCTCTAGACGTGCGCACCGAGGAGTGCTGCAACGTTACTAGTTGATGTTTCCTCCTGCCTGCGAACGAAGTAGTGTCGTATTGTGACCGAGAACAGGATGATGAATATAAGTAGAGAAAACTGGATGCTGGGCGTCCATGAATAAGCGGTGAGCTAGTGCTTAGTTCCACGTGTACCTGCGAGTGCCACCGTAATGGTGAGTAGCGCTTCCCGAATGTGCTTAGTGGAACTTCCGTGGGACATGGGTGAGAGAAATTTTTGGTGTAAAATTCCACGGTCCTTGAGTTCAACATTTCAATTACTCGTTTTCTGGGTTATAAAACGGTAGATAATTAGGCGGTAGTTCATAGGGTGTCCTAACATGCTTCCGATTAATTAGACGTGATAAATTTGTAACAACGAGTATGTTCAGACAGATAATTAGCCGGCCAATTCATAGGGGCCAATATTCTACCTATTAAATATCCGAGTTAAATTTGTTACAGCAAGACACTGCGAGTAGCGATTGCGAATCACAGCAGAATTCGAGCGAGCGTATTTTTCAATTTCTGTGCACGTGTTCTGTCCCATGAATTTGTATTAAGGAGTTTCAGGCATTGTCACCGAAGAAAATCATCGAAAGGAAACCACCGGAAAATATGGTGTTGAATTGTTAGTCTTGTTGCCGAAATTCAGGTGGTGCCAAAATTCAGTTGGTGCTGAAATTCAGTTGGTGCCATTTTTTTATATTTCTGCAGATCATCTTAGTGCGTGGATAAGTGTGACATCAATGCTGGGCTCTTCATTTGAGTATCGCATACATAGGAATGAAGGGCAGGCAGCTCCCCACTACGCGGCTCGCGTCAGCGGTAGTGAGCGACAAGTCGTCGTCACAGAATGCTTCCCTTCAGCTATAATTAACTTGAAATAGTGCGAGACTGCCTTATGACTTCACTCTAACATGTTATTGCGATGTTTACTTTTGTGCTGTATTCCTTCTTGATGTTTGTGATTGTCACAATTGTTAGTTAAGATTTGCTCACATACTTGAGATGTTCTGAATATATTTGAAGAAATTCTAGGTTGTTCGGCATCCTTTTCATTATTTTTCTTTGTCCCATCAAGTAATTGGCTGCGCCCGTAGGCCGGCAGCTGTGGCCCGGCACACGCCTTCAGGGGGACAACCCATTTTTATTATTTTTTTGATCAGATTATTCTGAAACTTGGCCAGTATACGTATTTTAAAAAAAATAATACCTGTGTAACTTTTTCGATTTTGGCTTCAGTTTTTGAAAAAAATTGAAATATTAGTTATTTTGTTCATTTTTAGTGATATTTTAAAAATAATAGAAGCCAATGTATTTTTGTGCTAGAACAAATTCAAAAACAGTTTTGTAATCCTCAAATTATTGCCAACAAACTAAAACAGACAGATTTTTCATTTATTTTGTTTTCTTTTAAAATGCGATTTTTGACCACTAACTAAAATATACGAATTTTTTTTCTTGAACTGTGATAAAAAAATGAAGTGTACAAATTGGGAAATCGAAGGGTTTTAGTTTGTTAGAAATGTTCCAAAGATTTCAAAACTGACTTTTTTTTCTAGCATGAAAACTCACTGACTTCTATTCTTTTGGATGGTGAAAATGAGTTTTTTCGTAGGAGACAAAAAACAAAAATTTTATCTGGAGTGTTGTATTATCATCTGGAATGTTTATCATCATGTCACGATACGTCCTTAAGCCTGGTGGCGTGAACGTCACGACTGAGGAATTTAAACCCCGATACCTAAAGATGGAAAGGAAATTAAAGAATGGGAAATACACAGTAAAAAGAGAGGGGGACAGAACTAGAAAATAGGAATAGCAGTATTAGCATAGTGTGCGCTTCGCGTGTACCTAGTTAACTTGCACGGGAAAATGACAAAATTTGAAAGATTTCAACACATTTTATTTTAATGTCGAACGCGTGGATAAAGCATACAAAGATATCTGAACGAAATGATAAAAGAATCACGACTGCAATGCTGAAAAGTACGCATGACATTACCGACATAAAATTCAATACGACATGGTATTAAAAAAAAAGTGTGATGCTCACCGAGAATCAAAATTAGCAACCATCAAGCGTTAGCAAGTGATTTACGGTTGCACAATATTTAAAGCAATTATAAACAATATAAGAGCATGAAATAACGAAGACAATACACAACAGTAGAACCTTGACTTACAACAAGGTATCAAAAATATAGACGCTTAGCATCATTCACAACGCGAATCCAACACCTTGCCTTAGTAAACACCTGACACAAATCGCATTCAAATTGCGCGCCAATTTAAAGCACTGTTCAATGTGCTGCTTTGTATCTAAACTTGTACTTAAGATCACTATTCTTCAGAGTTCTCAAATACCACGAGACACTTGAACACTTCTGTAGTGTGTCGCTGGCGCCACTTTTAATGCCGCTCCTGCTTGAGTCTTGAAGGGTGCCCGCACGGTTGATTAGGCCGCTTCCGCTGCTTCCTCGCTCTCGTAGACCAGTGCTGGTGGACGGCGACACTGCACTCTGAATGCCCATTTTGAGCGCTGAGTGCCGGGCAGCTTGACCACTGCAGGATTCGCAGCGTCTGGCGCCGTTGCAGACTTTGAAGCTGTGCGATTCTAATTGGCATTCTGGAGTTTCTTGCGGGCTTGAAGCTGACGCAGAGACGCTTTGAATGCTCTCGGTCGAATCGTTGACACATTTGCACTTGGCGATTATCACCGCGCATCGATGTGCTTCGAACGGTCTTTGTTTCAAGTTAGCGCTTCGACGATTGGTGGTTTCCTACGTTGTCTTCTTGAAACTTCGATGTTTTCACTTTACTCAGATGTCAAATTTGTTGCTTACGTGGAATGCACACCGGCGGCGGGCTGGCATGCTACGTTTGCGTGCCCTCAGTTTACGCGCACCTCCTCTTGTGTAACTCAAAGAAAAAGCCTCCCGATTTTTCTTGTGAACTCCTTATATATGCTTGACTTGCTTTCTTCCAGAAGATTCTCGAGTGTTCGTTGTTACAGAGCAAGTGTTTCCCTCCTGATTGGTGCATCTCTTCGTCGTCCTGACGTCTTGAATTTAATTGGTGCGTATGGTGGGCATTCCTGACACACCTTCGACTTGCGGCATAGTTGCAAGCGCTCATTGGATGCGGCTTTGATGACCACGCGAAGACTGGCTGTGATTCGGTATCCTCACGGTTGATCCACGCCTTCCATCTTCCGTGGAGCTGTCGTTGGAGGTTCCCTGCATTTGTGAACTCGCTCGATGCTCGTAGGATCCTTGAGTTTGTGTGCGTGTGTGTTTGTGTTGCGTGTGTGCTTGTGTTGTGTGTGAGATGTGTGTTACGCCTGAGCAAGCAGTCTGGTGAAGCGCTGACCACAAGATGACGTTGACGGATGGCAAGCCTCTTGGGCTCGCGAAATATGAGAACGAATGCCATCCTGTGACAACTCCAAAGCTTACCAAGCTGCCCCATGCACTAGAGGCGCTGGCTCGACCGTTGTTTGACCGTTGCTTGTTTGGATGCTTTCACATGCCTCGATGTTCTTGTAACGGCTTTTCTTAGAACAGTGAAAAATCGCCCCTAACGCACTTGCCAGGCAACTTTGCCAAACATCCCTATGTCCCAGCCCAACAATATATTGTATTTCCTAACAATCATGTTGTATTGTCGTCCACAAATAATATGCATGCGTAATTTCATATTTACACTGTGACTTTCAAATTACATGTATATATTTTATATATATATATAATTATTTTTCACTTATTGAGGAATGGTAAATATTTTATTTGTGGGCTGATTCTTCTGAAATAAGCTATTATATGTAATTTTTAAAAAGAAACATTTTGTTCCATTCATTTTTTCGATTTTAGCTTTAGTTTCTCAGAAAATAGAAAATATTTGTTTTTTTATTTCATTTTATCTGATATTTCAAATGAATACAAGTCAATGAGTTTTCATGCCACAACAAAACCAAAGACAGTTTCAGAATCCTTAAAACATTGCTAACAAACTAAAACAGACCGATTTTTTATTTCCTTTTTTCATACGGGGTGAAAAATTCATGATTTGTAGACACCTTACACCCTACCCCTAGGGGGGGGGGCGGGGATCTAGTGTTCGTAGCCCCATAAAATTTTAGGGCACAATAACCCACCACCCAAGGATCCTTTTCCAACAAAGAAAAAAATTTCCAACTGGGCCCGAAAATCCCTGGGTCGAAAATCCCTTTAATTGGCCTATAGAGCGCATGGTCACCTGAGCGGCCGTGAGTGCTAATTCTGGCCTATGGGGGCTTCTCTCCATTTAAAGCGTTATTTTGAGATTTAATCGGATGTTCCTGTAATTCTTCATAGGGAATAAAACAGGCAGCAGATAAAGTTATACATCATCTGTAAGTGGAAAATGCGTGTTTCAGCAGAATGACTTTACAAATTGTACGCAGTTATAAACTGAAATGCAACATCTGGCAGCTAAAGCGCGCTTCATTAGTTATTTAACTTCCCATTAAAATTGGCCTCCCCGGCGGGGAATCGAACCCCGGTCTCCCGCGTGACAGGCGGGGATACTCACCACTATACTACCGAGGACCTTGAAATTTAATGAGTTACTCAGTCATATTCACATAAGCATGAAGTAGTGATCAGTTAAAGTGCTTCAAAGATGATGTCTCATTCTCTTTTTTCAGGGCAGAGAGCAATTTATTCGAGAGGAATAAATTCATTTATTAAAGTTCAAGTAAGAGAGTTGTCTGTTGCAATTTAACTGATGAAATCGCTCACTGTCGTTTTCATTTGTCACCGTCACACCTATTTCTATTTTTATTATAGATATTCATCTGCTGCAAAGTGAATTTTCCTCTACATACATGTGATCGTTACATATAGCTAAATGTGTTTACAGTTAAAAACAGCAGTTGGAAACCTTCTGTTTGAAGAGTTATTTTTTTCTGTTGAACAGAACAAAAAATTCTCGTTAGTTGTGTATAAGGTGGATTAATTTTGATGAAGTCGGATCACTATTTTCTAACTTTTAGCTGATTGAATACCTCAATTTTAACATATTTTTCACATTAGCGGCACGTTGACTTTAACTCTACATCGAAGTATTATCTTCTTTTTCCATTTTATGGTGAAAAGTAAGACCCTTGAGACAACATGAATAAAAAAATTACAACAAATTCTAAAGAGTGTCATAAGCTTTTCTGATGCGGGGGTGTAGCTCAGTGGTAGAGCATTCGACTGCAGATCGAGAGGTCCCCGGTTCAAACCCGGGCGCCCCCTTGTTTTGGACGAAGGAAAAGCCGTAGAGCAAGCGTGCCATAGAGCTGCTACTCAAATTGTGCGTTAAGGGTACAGTGGGTCAACACACTTAACGCAGAATTTGAGTAGCAGGCATTAAGATCATGCATGTGACTGATGGCACGCTTGCTCTACGGCTTTCCCTTCGTCCAAAACAAGGGGGCGCCCGGGTTTGAACCGGGGACCTCTCGATCTGCAGTCGAATGCTCTACCACTGAGCTACACCCCCGCATCATTTATTATTATGACACTCTTTAGAATTTGTTGTAATTTTTTTATTCATGTTCTCTCAAGGGTCTTACTTTTCAACATTAAAATGGAAAAAGAAGATAATACTTTGATGTAGAGTTAGAGTCAACGTGCCGCTAATGTGAAAAATATGTTAAATTTGAGGTATTCAATCAGCTAAAACTCAGAAAATAGTGATCCGACTTCATCAAAATAATTCCACCTTATTCACAACAAACGAAAATTTTTTGTTCTGTTCAACAGAAAAAAAATAACTCACCAAACAGAAGGTTTCCAACTGCTGTTTTTAACTGTAAACACATTTAGCTATATGTAACGATCACATGTATGTAGAGGAAAATTCACTTTGCAGCAGATGAATATCTATAATAAAAATAGAAATAGGTGTGACGGTGACAAATGAAAACGACAGTGAGCGATTTCATCAGTTAAATTGCAACAGACAACTCTCTTACTTGAACTTTAATAAATGAATTTATTCCTCTCGAATAAATTGCTCTCTGCCCTGAAAAAAGAGAATGAGACATCATCTTTGAAGCACTTTAACTGATCACTACTTCATGCTTATGTGAATATGACTGAGTAACTCAATAAATTTCAAGGTCCTCGGTAGTATAGTGGTGAGTATCCCCGCCTGTCACGCGGGAGACCGGGGTTCGATTCCCCGCCGGGGAGGCCAATTTTAATGGGAAGTTAAATAACTAATGAAGCGCTGTAGCTGCCAGATGTTGCATTTCAGTTTATAACTGCGTACAATTTGTAAAGTATATAATTGTGCTGAAACACGCATTTTCCACCTTCAGATGATGTATAACTTTATCTGCTGCCTGTTTTATTCCCTATGAAGAATTACAGGAACATCCGATTAAATCTCAAAATAACCCCTTAAACGGAGAGAAGCTCCCATAGGCCAGAATTAGCACTCACGGTCGCTCAGGTGACCATGCGCTCTGTAGGCCAATTGGCCAAACCCTCCCAATTGGCAAATTTTTTTTCTTTGTTGGAAAAGGATCCATAGGTGGTGGGCTATTGTGCCCTAAAATTTTATGGGGCTACGGGCACTAGATCCCCCCCTCCTCCTCCTCCCTAGGGGGAAGGGTGTAAGAGGACTACAAATCATGAATTTTTGACCCCGTTCAAAAAAAAGGAAAATAAAAAATCTGTCTGTTTTAATTCGTTAGCAATGTTTTAAGGATTCTGAAACTTTCTTTGATTTGTTGTGGCGTGAAAACTCATTGACTTGTATTCATTTGAAATATCAGATAAAATGATATAAAAAACAAATATTTTCTATTTTCTGAGAAACTAAAGCTAAAATCGAAAAAATGAATGGAACAAAATGTTTCTTTTTAAAAATTACATATAATAGCTTATTTCAGAAGAATCAGCCCACAAATAAAATATTTACCATTCCTCAATAAGTGAAAAATAATTATATATATATATAAAATATATACATGTAATTTGAAAGTCACAGTGTAAATATGAAATTACGCATGCATATTATTTGTTGACGACAATACAACATGATAATATACATTCCAGATGATAATACAACACTCCAGATAAAATTTTTGTTGTTTTGTCTCCTACGAAAAAACCTCATTTTCAACATCCAAAAGAATAGAAGTCAGTGAGTTTGCATGCTAGAAAAAACAAAATCAGTTTTGAAATCTTTGAACATTTCTAAGAAACTAAAGCCCTTCGATTTCCCAATTTGTACACTTCATTTTTTTATCACAGTTCAAGAAAAAAAAATTCGTACATTTTAGTTAGTGATCAAAAATCGCATTCTAAAAGAAACAAAAAAAAATGAAAAGTCTGTATGTTCTAAGACTCCACTCACAAGACTCCACTCCACCACGTGGCTACTAAACGTCCCAAAGTTGGATTCTGGGACAATTCTTGCGTTCATCAGTAAAGGTGAATTACGTATATATGAAAAATTAGAGTTGATGAGCGAAAACGAACTTCGAATCTGAAATCAGCACCTCCAGAATGGTTCTGGTCAGGTCCTGAGCCCGCTTGGTGGCCGCTGGAGAGTGAGGTGTGCAGGTCCCCTCACGCAGGAAAGCGAGGGGTGTAGGTCCCCTCACGCAGGAGAGCAAGGTGTGCATGTCCCTTCACGCAGGTGAGCGAGGGGTGCAGGTCCCCTCACGCAGGAGAGCAAGGTGTGCATGTCCCTTCACGCAGGTGAGCGAGGGGTGCAGGTCCCCTCACGCAGGAGAGCGAGGTGTGCATGTCCCTTCACGCAGGAGAGCGAGGGGTGCATGTCCCTTCACGGAGGAAAGCGAGGGGTGCAGGTCCCCTCACGCAGGAGAGCAAGGTGTGCATGTCCCTTCACGCAGGTGAGCGAGGGGTGCAGGTCCCCTCACGCAGGAGAGCGAGGTGTGCATGTCCCTTCACGCAGGAGAGCGAGGTGTGCATGTCCCCTCACGCAGGAGAGCGAGGGGTGCATGTCTCTTCACGCAGGAGAGCGAGGTGTGCATGTCCCTTCACGCAGGAGAGCGAGGGGTGCATGTCCCTTCACGGAGGAAAGCGAGGGGTGCAGGTCCCCTCACGCAGGAGAGCAAGGTGTGCATGTCCCTTCACGCAGGTGAGCGAGGGGTGCAGGTCCCCTCACGCAGGAGAGCGAGGTGTGCATGTCCCTTCACGCAGGAGAGCGAGGTGTGCATGTCCCCTCACGCAGGAGAGCGAGGGGTGCATGTCTCTTCACGCAGGAGAGCGAGGTGTGCATGTCCCTTCACGCAGGAGAGCGAGGTGTGCATGTCCCCTCACGCAGGAGAGCGAGGGGTGCATGTCTCTTCACGCAGGAGAGCGAGGTGTGCAAGTCCCCTCACGCAGGAAAGCGAGGGGTGCATGTCCCTTCATGCAGGAGAGCGAGGTGTGCATGTCCCCTCACGCAGGAGAGCGAGGGGTGCATGTCCCTTCACGCAGGAGAGCGAGGTGTGTATGTCCCCTCACGCAGGAGAGCGAGGTGTGCAGGTCCCCTCACGCAGGAGAGCGAGGTGTGCAGGTCCCCTCACGCAGGAGAGCGAGGGGTGCAGGTCCCCTCACACCTCGGTGCTGTGAGGCCACACGATGAGCTCCGTGGTGCTAGGAAGCGCTTCTCAACGCAACTCAAGGATGCTGTCAAATATGAACAGGGTCGATACCGGATTACGCTTTTCTTTCATTGTTCATGCTGTCTGTAGCTGTTATTTTATTGAATAAGTTTCAATTTTGACTGTCCTTTCCCGTACAAGCATGACAGTACGTGCGTCACGAAAATTTCTGCGCACCGTGCGGGGTCATAGGAGGGGAGAACACACATCGGTCGACAGAGCTTTTTCTGCGAAGAATAACGGAGTTATGCGCACGTCCATATTTGCAAGTATATAACGAGTAACAATTTAACACGTTGTAGAAATTTTCAAAATACTTCTTACAGCATCGGTGAGAGGGCTTATATCGAGAATGCTAAAGGGGACGCTATGTTCGATTTCCACTTAAGGGACAACATAACAAAGACAGGATGTCGGATCAACGCGCAGACCCACGTAGCAAACATACTCGTATTTGTGCGTCGTAACTGCATACAAACTATGCGTGTCAGCAATAGAGCAATAGTTGTAGTAACTTCTCTATGCTATTCCTCGTATTTTCACATCATTTCACATCATTTTCACATCATTCAAAGAGCAATCACGCAAGTGTTAGGCACACTTAGCTGATGGAAGCAAGCAATAGACTGACGTTTTTGAGGCGATGTTCCCAGAAACAGCGTCGTGATGAAGGTTTTAGCTACTTTGTTTTAAAAATAATATTGAACTGAATACTTAAATCTAAGAGCATTCGATGAGAACATCAACAAGATAATCTAGTCCTTTACTAGTCATATTTCAGCTTTCTATCTCAATGCGTTCTAGTAATTATGGCAACCTTCTCAATAAAATCGTCAGGAAAATAGAGCTTCGTCTAATAAATGGGTAAATGTTAAGGGATGTACCATAATCAATTTTCCACTTTTCGGGGCTAACCATAGTTAATTAGATCTAAATAAACAAATTTTCTTCTTCTATGCACTTTCCGTCGCAAATGAGTATTTAACGAGTTATAGTGGTAAATTACTTACCGCAACTCTAGTGTTTGAAGCGGGAAGTAATTCATCGAGCGCATCGGACGGGAAGACTACAATGTACTCTCCCTTTCGACGCGCTAGAATGATCGAGCGCATTCACGCCACCTAAGACGAAAATTAACATACCGCTATAATTCGTTATTTTTGGGTGATAACCTTTATTGTGTTATCAACTCAAAGATCCTAGAAGTGGGTTCAGACTCTGCATGCTCCGTGGGGTTGGCTAATAATAAATTACCAAGTACCCAAGCGTTCTCTTAATAGCTCTATCGCTCAACAACTAAACCTAAAGCTCTAACTCGTAAAATATTCATTGGCCGCAAAAAGTGTATAGAAGAAAAGTAGTTTATTTCGATGTTATTACCGTGATTAAAGCAAAAAAAATCGAAAATCGATGAGTAGCTGTTTATTCTAGTGCATCGTCATCAGAGACGAAACTAAACTTACCGCTATAACTCGTTAAATACTCATTTGCGACGGAAAAAGCATGGAATAAAATTGTTTATTTAGATCTAATTAACTATGTTTAGGCACCGAAAAGTGGAAAAATCGATAATGGTCCATCCCTTAACATTTACTAATAGAAGTAGCGTCGAGTTTAATAATGAAAAACCAAAGTGCATAACCCATGGAGGATTAGTTTTCAGATGTTTTACATGAATTTTCCATTAATGGAACTATTGTTTTGATGCCTTTCATGTGTGCATCTTGATATTAACAATAATTATTATAACATAGAGTTATAACCCCGCAAATCGGGGTGTAGCTCAGTGGTAGAGCATTCGACTGCAGATCGAGAGGTCCCCGGTTCAAACCCGGGGGCCCCCTTGTTTTCCTGAAAATAGAGTTGCGGTTATTATTCATTAATACCGTGATGTATTACTGAAAACGCACTAAGGAGCCATGCAACAACGATAACCTGTTACGCATGTATGTGAGACCCAAGTCTTGCTCATTAAGAATTTGCCAGAATACAACGCACCTAGCGGGCGCTCGTCATAAAGGTTCTATCCACAACAATCCTAATTTTACATTAAATATAACTTTTAATCTAATGTCAAATGAGCTAAAAATGAAAGGTAT
This sequence comes from Morinoia aosen, assembly GCA_030386875.1. Classification (NCBI taxonomy): domain Eukaryota; kingdom Metazoa; phylum Arthropoda; class Malacostraca; order Amphipoda; family Talitridae; genus Morinoia; species Morinoia aosen. The sequence goes on along the minus strand of CM059575.1, from coordinate 15,696,160 downwards.
TAAGATTGCACCCATTGAACGAATCCAACTAATATTTGTGAGCTGCACAGCTATGAGCTCAGCAGACCAGCTGTTATATGTCAGCGTTTTGTCAGCTCTGCAGGCACGAGCAGCCCTGCTCAACCTGTGTGTTATCTGCATCTGTTAGAATACAACACGGCCATATTGAAGAGTTCAGTGAACCCTGCTTAGTTGCAAGAAAAGTATAGAAAAATGCTTGTTTCTAATAAAATTGGTATAAAATCAGCAATGGTTTTTTAAAATGTCTGACCATAAAAACCCTCTATCAGTAAACGCACACGTGGGATCATAATAGATCATGGCAATGTTTGTAAAAAAGATTGAAAGAAAAACATCAAAATGTATTCACATGGCTCATTTAGTCGAAGAAGATTGATAATGCTTATAAAAACTTGTTATTAATAAAAAATATAGAGAGATTGAGTAGTAGTAGTAGTAGTAACACAGGTTTGCTAGCGCTTCAGTTATTCAAACTATATCGCACCGGAGGTCACATAATTTAATCAGTATCAGGCTTTATGATTTACCACATAAGATGAACATCGACAGTATTTGAGCATCAAAAATTATATGATCCTAATTATAATTACAACACAAGATTATAATTGTCTCCCCATTGAAATTTCCTACATGCTACAGTACATTCGAACACACTGGGCAGCCAAACCCCGTAGGGGGTTTCAGCTGCCCACCCATTATGGCCGGACGCCTTACCCACGCTGAAACCCCCCGAGGTACCAACGTAGCGCGCCCGGCCATATTGCAGTTTCTTCATCTACAATCTTCCAATACGATATCACGCTTGGCTACAGTGCATTACTGCGTGGCTTCCTGTTAAATCTCAGAAAATAGCTTGCACCTCTCCAGGAACAGCTGCAACGCTGCTGCGTTAAAGCCTGAGCGCTCGTTTTCCCTGAGTATTCCAATCAACACATTTTCCGCGCAGCCACGAAGATTTGGGAAACACACTTTGCGTATAGCAGAGTATCTTGGACATTCAGCAAGAAAATGTACGACAGTAAGGGGAACACGGCACCGTTCGCATTGCGGCTGCGGCTGTCGCTCCATGAGGTGGCCGTGTGTTATGCGAGTATGGCCGATGCGGAGGCGGCAGAGTATCACCTCCATTCGACGAGCACGGCAGTTAGATGATGAAAACTCTCGGACAGTGAGTTTAATGTTTCTCAATTTATTGTCAGTAGTGGCCGTCCAGTTTCGCTGCCACAGATCCCTCACCGCCGCCTTGATGCGAGGATAAAAATCACGGGAAGGGACCATCAAATTTAGTGTTCTCTCACTTGACCCAGCAGCTTGCTTAGCTTCCCGGTCTGCCCTCTCACTGCCGGATATCCCCACATGCGCGGGCACCCAGCATACCTCGACACTCTTCTGTTCATTTACGAACTGTGCCAGTTTTGTGACGATCTCCGCAATAATGGGGTGGGTGCTGTTGTACATTTGAGCAGCATCTATTACACTTTTCGAGTCCACGAAGATGGTGAAAGAGTGATATGCGTGCTCCTCAATCAGCTGTAGCGCTTGCATCACACCATAAAGCTCCGCTGAGGAAATCGAGGTCTCTGGGAGCAGTCTCCTAGCCCTCACCAATTCCCCGGACACAGCGGCACAGCCCACAACATCTCCTGTCTTTGAGCCGTCTGTATAGATCTTCACAGAGTTTGCATGTTTCTCCAGTATATGCTCCATGAAAATTCATTTCAGGATGTTAGCCGGCATTGACTCCTTTTTAGGCATTCGACATCCAGGGCAGAAACTTTCCACGGGGACACGCCATGTCGGAGAGCAGTCAAAAAGCGCAGGTTGCACTCTCATGGGTCCCAGCTGCATGGCGGCCGTCAGCGCAGGATAGTTTAGTGATGATGGCAGACAATATGGGAAAGGCAGATGTCGCCCGGAAGGCGCGTGCACGCTTCTCCATGTAGGAGACAGAGGCAGCTGATCTAGACGGGCCAGGTACTGTAGGCTCAGTTGCATACGGCGGAGCCAAAGTGGGGGTTCTCCACTCTCCACACACAAACTGGCCGACGGGGAGGTCCGAAAAGCGCCAGTGCAAAGCCTTATGGCCGTGTGGTGCACCGGGTCTAGCGCTGATAACGAAGTTTCCCTTACATACTGGTATATAGTGCATCCATAGTCCAGCTTACTTCTGATCAGGGTTCTGTATAGGCGCAGCAACGTAACACGGTCAGCTCCCCACGCCAGGCCTGATACACATTTCAATAGATTCATTCTTCTATTGCAATCAGACTTCAGCGCGGTCAGGTGAGGTTTCCACGATAGTTTGTCGTCAATAGTCAGACCCAGAAATTTGGCACTATGAGCAAAGCTTATCGGTACTCCCCGGAGAAGTAGCTGTGGAGGGTCACGTCGGCACCGTCCCCGAAAGTGCAGGGCTATAGTTTTCCCAGTGGAGAATACGAAGCCATTTTCCGTCGCCCAGTCATTCACACCGTTGATTGCCAACTGTACCCTGCGCGACAGTGCCGGTAAATACGCTGATGAAGAGTAGATCATAAAGTCATCAACGTACAATGACGACGAGACATCGGCTGGCAGTGTGGAGGTGATGTCATTTACGGCCAGAGAGAAGAGAGTGCAGCTCAGCACACTACCCTGGGGTAGGCCCTCCTGCTGGATTTGCTAAGGCGACAACATGGATCCCACTTTTACACGAAAACTTCTCTCGTGGAGGAACTGCTGGATGAAAAAGGCCAAATTGCCCCGAAGGCCACACCCATAAACACGTTGGAGGAGCCCATGTCTCCAAACGGTATCATATGCTTTGTGCAGGTCGAAAAAGACACACAAGCTCTGCTTGCGGGCAGCAGTATTCTGGACCAGATGACTTTGCAGTCTCACGACTGCATCCGTTGTCCCCCGAAGCTGCCTGAAGCCGAATTGGGCAGGATTCAAAATTTCTTCCGCTTCCAGCCATCGGACAAGGCGAACGTTTACGATCCTCTCCAACAGCTTGCACACACAACTCGTTAGGGCGATAGCTCGGTAGCTGTCTGTACAGGTGGCCGGTTTCTGAGGTTTGGCAAAGGCAAGGATTGTTGCAGTGCGCCAGTCCTTTGGAAATACACGGGTCATCCAGACCTTATTGAATATATGAAGTAGCTGGCGTAAGGCTATTGAGTGCATCCTCTTGAGCATCTGATAATGAATCCCATCAGGGCCTGGTGCAGTATTATTGCAAGTTCTTAAGGTGCGGTAGATTTCAAGGAAGGTGATAGTCTCGTTGTACGAGAAGACTGTTTCTGTTGCGAAATCTGGTTTATGTTGTTCTCTTTGGCATTTTTGTGCTCGGAAAGCAGGTGGATACTGAGCTTCGCTACTATTTTGTGCGAAACTATCAGCCAGCGCCGCCGCCACCCGCTGAGGATCCGCCGTGAGTATGCCGTTCACTTCCAAACAAGGCCTGCCACAGCTGTATTGTCCTTTCATCTTGCCCACACGTTGCCAAATTTTGGTCATAGGCGTGTCGGTGTTAAGGCTGCTAACATATTTGCGCCACGAGCTCCGCCTAGCAGCGTCCTTGATGAATTGGGCCTTCGCTCTTGCTCGCTTATATGCAATTATATCCGCCAGCTCGCCGGTACATCTAGAGCGTCTCAGGGCTTGCCGCCGCTCAAAGTTTGCCACAGCACAGTCATTATTCCACCAAGGAACACGGTACTTTGGTGTACCACCGCGTGACATCGGGATAGCAGCACTAGCAGCACTCCTGAGGGTACCGGTAAATCGCTCCACCATGTCGTCAACTTCCAGCAGGTCATTTATTTCTTCCATCTGGGTTAGGGCTTCAAAAGTATCCCAGTTGGCACGCTTCATGCAGTATCGAGGTTCTGCTGGCACTGGAGCAAACTCCCTCACTTCCATAACAATAGGGAAGTGGTCACTGCCATAAGTATCTTCCAGCACGCTCCACAGAGATTGACAAACTGATGGAATATACTTTTAACAATCTCTATTTACATTGGTATATGAGCTTCGGCTTTTGCGATATCAGGGAATAGTGATGAGAGCTTATTGCGTGAAAGTAAATAAATCTATACACAAAACTAAAAAGACGGCACAGCAAAAACGAAACTACCCTTTAGTGCACACATAGGAAAGTAGCACCTAGGAACTAGCTAACACGTTTTGCCACACATCAAATTTGTGATATTTTCAGCGTAAATAACCCTGGCAGAAAGAAAGGAAAGTAAAGTTTAGTGAAATATGATTTCTTTTGCTTTTATATTTCATTAATGATTCATAACTTACAGGTCTTCAATTGGTTCTGAAACCATTAAAGGTAGTGTAATGGCCTTGTGTGTGGTATAGAGGTAGTGTAATGGCCCTGTGTGTGGTATAGAGGTAGTGTAATGGCCTTGTGTGTGGTATAGAGGTAGTGAAATGGCCCTGTGTGTGGTATAGAGGTAGTGTAATGGCCCTGTGTGGGGTATAGAGGTAGTGTAATGGCCTTGTGTGTGGTATAGAGGTAGTGTAATGGCCCTGTGTGTGGTATAGAGGTAGTGTAATGGCCCTGTGTGTGGTATAGAGGTAGTGTAATGGCCTTGTGTGTGGTATAGAGGTAGTGTAATGGCCTTGTGTGTGGTATAGAGGTAGTGTAATGGCCCTGTGTGTGGTATAGAGGTAGTGTAATGGCCTTGTGTGTGGTATAGAGGTAGTGTAATGGCCCTGTGTGTGGTATAGAGGTAGTGTAATGGCCTTGTGTGTGGTATAGAGGTAGTGTAATGGCCCTGTGTGTGGTATAGAGGTAGTGTAATGGCCCTGTGTGGGGTATAGAGGTAGTGTAATGGCCTTGTGTGTGGTATAGAGGTAGTGTAATGGCCCTGTGTGTGGTATAGAGGTAGTGTAATGGCCCTGTGTGGGGTATAGAGGTAGTGTAATGGCCTTGTGTGTGGTATAGAGGTAGTGTAATGGCCCTGTGTGTGGTATAGAGGTAGTGTAATGGCCCTGTGTGGGGTATAGAGGTAGTGTAATGGCCTTGTGTGTGGTATAGAGGTAGTGTAATGGCCCTGTGTGTGGTATAGAGGTAGTGTAATGGCCCTGTGTGTGGTATAGAGGTAGTGTAATGGCCCTGTGTGAGGCATAGAGGTAGTGTAATGGCCTTGTGTGGGGCATAGAGGTAGTGTAATGGCCCTGTGTGGGGCATAGAGGTAGTGTAATGGCCCTGTGTGGGGCATAGAGGTAGTGTAATAGCCCTGTGTGGGGCATAGAGGTAGTGTAATGGCCCTGTGTGGGGCACAGAGGTTGTGTAATGGCCCTGTGTGGGGCATAGAGGTAGTGTAATGGCCCTGTGTGGTATAGAGGTAGAGTAATGGCCCTGTGTGTGTGGTATAGAGGTAGTGTAATGGCCCTGTGTGTGGTATAGAGGTAGTGTAATGGCCCTGCGTGGGGTATAGAGGTAGTGTAATGGCCTTGTGTGGGGCATAGAGGTAGTGTAATGGCCCTGTGTGGGGCATAGAGGTAGTGTAATGGCCCTGTGTGGGGCATAGAGGTTGTGTAATGGCCCTGTGTGAGACATAGAGGTAGTGTAATGGCCCTGTGTGGGGCATAGAGGTAGTGTAATGGCCCTGTGTGGTATAGAGGTAGAGTAATAGCCCTGTGTGGGGCATAGAGGTAGTGTAATGGCCCTGTGTGTGGTATAGAGGTAGTGTAATGGCCCTGTGTGTGGTATAGAGTTAGTGTAATGGCCCTGTGTTTGGTTTAGAGGTAGTGTAATGGCCCTGTGTGTGGTATAGAGGTAGTGTAATGCCCCTGTGTTTGGTATAGAGGTAGTGTAATGGCCCTGTGTTTGGTATAGAGGTAGTGTAATGGCCCTGTGTGTGGTATAGAGGTAGTGTAATGGCCCTGTGTGTGGTATAGAGGTAGTGTAATGGCCCTGTGTGTGGTATAGCGGTATTGTAATGGCCCTGTGTGTGGTATAGAGGTAGTGTAATGGCTCTGTGTGTGGTATAGAGGTAGTGTAATGGCCCTATGTGGGGTATAGAGGTAGTGTAATGGCCCTGTGTATGGTATAGAGGTAGTGTAATAGCCCTGTGTAGGGTATAGAGGTAGTGTAATGGCCCTGTGTGTGGTATAGAGGTAGTGTAATGGCCCTGTGTGGTATAGAGGTAGTGTAATGGCCCTGTGTGTGGTGAGGTAGTGTAATGGCCCTGTGTGTGGTATAGAGGTAGTGTAATGGCCCTGTGTGTGGTATAGAGGTAGTGTAATGCCCCTATGTTTGGTATAGAGGTAGTGTAATGGCCCTGTGTGTGGTATAGAGGTAGTGTAATGGCCCTGTGTGGTATAGAGGTAGTGTAATGGCCCTGTGTGTGGTATAGAGGTAGTGTAATGGCCCTGTGTGTGGTATAGAGGTAGTGTAATGGCCCTGTGTGGTATAGGGGTAGTGTAATGGCCCTGTGTGTGGTATAGAGGTAGTGTAATGGCCCTGTGTGTGGTATAGAGGTAGTGTAATGGCCCTGTGTGGGGTATAGAGGTAGTGTAATGGCCCTGTGTGTGGTATAGAGGTAGTGTAATGGCCCTGTGTGTGGTATAGAGGTAGTGTAATGCCCCTGTGTGTGGTATAGAGGTAGTGTAATGCCCCTGTGTGTGGTATAGAGGTAGTGTAATGGCCCTGTATGTGGTATAGAGGTAGTGTAATGGCCCTGTGTGTGGTATAGAGGTAGTGTAATGGCCCTGTGTTTGGTATAGAGGTAGCGTAATGCCCCTGTGTGTGGTATAGAGGTAGTGTAATGCCCCTGTGTGTGGTATAGAGGTAGTGTAATGCCCCTGTGTGTGGTATAGAGGTAGTGTAATGGCCCTGTGTGGTATAGAGGTAATGTAATAGCCCTGTGTGGGGTATAGAGGTAGTGTAATGGCCCTGTGTGGGGTATAGAGGTAGTGTAACGGCCCTGTGTGTGGTATAGAGGTAGTGTACCAGTATAATAAAATATTAAGGGAATAACCTAAAAGAAGTTAACTTAGTTAGCCTTTTTACCCTGGATAGTTTACGTTAAGTTTAAAAATGATAACTACCGCGTACAAAACAAGGACGGTGAACATTGATAAGAACAACTGTTTAAGGAACACAGTCTCTATTTACACTGACACATGAGCTGAGAGATTGAGTGATGTAACAAATGGTGTGGTGAATAGAAATGATATATGCATGTACGCACAGCTCATGAAATGGAGTATATAATTGAATTTTTATGTATGAAACATTCACGAACTCTGATGAATGAACAGAAGCATAACATCATAACGATGTGATTTGAAAAGCAACAACATAACAAGTTAATAGTTTAAAAAAGTATGGAATTTAGGATACAAATGCAAGTCAATTACTTTGTTATTTTACAGACGCTGCGGTGCGTGTGTACATACCACAATACGCACCAGCATACAAAAGATATCATCATATATGCATATGACAAATGCTTTGCGTTGATAATCAAGCTATATACAGTAATGAAAGTATTTCGTAATAATTTTTCGGTATGCACTTGAATGTTCAACAAGTTACTTGATCTCATCATTGGCAGAGTTGTGGCCGGGGAGTAAAGACATCATTTTACAGAGCATGCTCATTTGGAGAATATTCAGCTTAGTTCAACACAACAGGTGAGTAGAAAAAAATTACTACAGCTGTTAATGTGCATATAGGTGCATAGGCTGTGGTTCTGTTGGCATAGTCCTGCAGCTAACTTGTTTACAAGCTCACGCCGTCAACTCATCATGTTGCTTTACACATCATATCTTTATAATGTTATTGATAAGCTCATGCCATCATATCATGTTGCTTTACATGTCACATCGTTATAATGTTATTGACAAGCTCATGTTATTATATCATGTTGCTTTATATGTCACATCGTTATAATGTTATTGACAAGCTCATGCTATCATATCATGTTGCTTTACATGTCATATCGTTATAACGTTATTGACAAGCTCATGTTATTATATCATGTTGCTTTACATGTCACATCGTTATAATGTTATTGACAAGCTCATGTTATTATATCATGTTGCTTTACATGTCACATCGTTATATTGTTATTGACAAGCTCATGCTATCATATCATGTTGCTTTACATGTCACATCGTTATAATGTTATTGACAAGCTCATGTTATTATATCATGTTGCTTTACATGTCACATCGTTATAATGTTATTGACAAGCTCATGTTATTGTATCATGTTGCTTTACATGTCACATCGTTATATTGTTATTGACAAGCTCATGCTATCATATCATGTTGCTTTACATGTCACATCGTTATAACGTTATTGACAAGCTCATGTTATTATATCATGTTGCTTTACATGTCACATCGTTATAATGTTATTGACAAACTTACGCTATCATATCATGTTGCTTTACATGTCACATCGTTATAATGTTATTGACAAGCTCATGTTATTATATCATGTTGCTTTACATGTCACATCGTTTTAATGTTATTGACAAGCTCATGCTTTTATATCATGTTGCTTTACATGTCACATCGTTATAATGTTATTGACAAGCTCATGTTATTATATCATGTTGCTTTACATGTCACATCGTTATAATGTTATTGACAAGCTCATGCTATCATATCATGTTGCTTTACATGTCACATCGTTATAATGTTATTGACAATTTCATGCTATCATATCATGTTGCTTTACATGTCACATCGTTATAATGTTATTGACAAGCTCATGCTATCATATCATGTTGCTTTACATGTCACATCGTTATAATGTTATTGACAATTTCATGCTATCATATCATGTTGCTTTACATGTCACATCGTTATAATGTTATTGACAAGCTAATGCTATCATTTCATGTTGCTTTACATGTCACATCGTTATAATGTTATTGACAAGCTCATGCTATCATTTCATGTTGCTTTACATGTCACATCGTTATAATGTTATTGACAAGCTCATGCTATCATTTCATGTTGCTTTACATGTCACATCGTTATAACGTTATTGACAAGCTCACGCTATCAACTCATTATGTTGCTTTACACATCAAATCGTTATAACGTTATTGACAAGCTCACGCCATCAACTCACCATGTTGCTTTACACATCAAATCGTTATAATGTTATTGACAAGCTCACGCTATCAACTCATTATGTTGCTTTACACATCAAATCGTTATAATGTTATTGACAAGTTCACGCTATCAACTCATTATGTTGCTTTACACATCAAATCGTTATAATGTTATTGACAAGTTCACGCTATCAACTCATTATGTTGCTTTACACATCAAATCGTTATAATGTTATTGACAAGCTCACGCTATCAACTCACCATGTTGCTTTACACATCAAATCGTTATAATGTTATTGACAAGCTCACGCTATCAACTCATTATGTTGCTTTACACATCAAATCGTTATAATGTTATTGACAAGCTCACGCTATCAACTCATTATGTTGCTTTACACATCAAATCGTTATAATGTTATTAACAAGCTCACGCTATCAACTCATTATGTTGCTTTACACATCAAATCGTTATAACGTTATTGACAAGCTCACGCTATCAACTCATTATGTTGCTTTACACATCAAATCGTTATAATGTTATTGACAAGCTCAGGCTATCAACTCATTATGTTGCTTTACACATCAAATCGTTATAATGTTATTGACACGCTCACGCTATCAACTCATTATGTTGCTTTACACATCAAATCGTTATAACGCTATTGACAAGCTCACGCTATCAACTCATTATGTTGCTTTACACATCAAATCGTTATAATGTTATTGACAAGCTCACGCTATCAACTCACTATGTTGCATTACACATCAAATCGTTATAATGTTATTGACAAGCTCACGCTATCAACTCATTATGTTGCTTTACACATCAAATCGTTATAACGTTATTGACAAGCTCACGCTATCATCTCATTATGTTGCTTTACACATCAAATCGTTATAATGTTATTGAGAAGCTCACGCTATCAACTCATTATGTTGCTTTACACATCAAATCGTTATAACGTTATTGACAAGCTCACGCTATCAACTCATTATGTTGCTTTACACATCAAATCGTTATACTGTTATTGACAAGCTCAGGCTATCAACTAATTATGTTGCTTTACACATCAAATCGTTATAACGTTATTGACAAGCTCACGCTATCAACTCATTATGTTGCTTTACACATCAAATCGTTATAACGTTATTGACAAGCTCACGCTATCAACTCATTATGTTGCTTTACACATCAAATCGTTATAATGTTATTGACAAGCTCACGCTGTCAACTCATTATGTTGCTTTACACATCAAATCGTTATAACGTTATTGACAAGCTCACGCTATCAACTCATTATGTTGCTTTACACATCAAATCGTTATAATGTTATTGACAAGCTCACGCTATCAACTCATTATATTGCTTTACACATCAAATCGTTATAATGTTATTGACAAGCTCACGCTATCAACTCATTATGTTGCTTTACACATCAAATCGTTATAACGTTATTGACAAGCTCACGCTATCAACTCATTATGTTGCTTTACACATCAAATCGTTATAATGTTATTGACAAGCTCACGCTATCAACTCATTATGTTGCTTTACACATCAAATCGTTATAACGTTATTGACAAGCTCACGCTATCAACTCATTATGTTGCTTTACACATCAAATCGTTAAAACGTTATTGACAAGCTCACGCTATCAACTCATTATGTTGCTTTACACATCAAATCGTTATAACGTTATTGACAAGCTCACGCTATCAACTCATTATGTTGCTTTACACATCAAATCGTTATAACGTTATTGACAAGCTCACGCTATCAACTCATTATGTTGCTTTACACATCAAATCGTTATAATGTTATTGACAAGCTCACGCTATCAACTCATTATGTTGCTTTACACATCAAATCGTTATAATGTTATTGACAAGCTCACGCTATCAACTCATAATGTTGCTTTACACATCAAATCGTTATAATGTTATTGACAAGCTCACGCTATCAACTCATTATGTTGCTTTACACATCAAATCGTTATAATGTTATTGACAAGCTCACGCTATCAACTCATTATGTTGCTTTACACATCAAATCGTTATAACGTTATTGACAAGCTCACGCTATCAACTCATTATGTTGCTTTACACATCAAATCGTTATAATGTTATTGAAAAGCTCACGCTATCAACTCATTATGTTGCCTTACACATCAAATCGTTATAATGTTATTGACAAGCTCACGCTATCAACTCATTATGTTGCTTTACACATCAAATCGTTATAATGTTATTAACAAGCTCACGCTATCAACTCATTATGTTGCTTTACACATCAAATCGTTATAATGTTATTGACAAGCTCACGCTATCAACTCATTATGTTGCTTTACACATCAAATCGTTATAACGTTATTGACAAGCTCACGCTATCAACTCATTATGTTGCTTTACACATCAAATCGTTATAACGTTATTGACAAGCTCACGTTATCAACTCATTATGTTGCTTTACACATCAAATCGTTATAACGTTATTGACAAGCTCACGCTATCAACTCATTATGTTGCTTTACACATCAAATCGTTATAACGTTATTGACAAGCTCACGCTATCAACTCATTATGTTGCTTTACACATCAAATCGTTATAACGTTATTGACAAGCTCACGCTATCAACTCATTATGTTGCTTTACACATCAAATCGTTACAACGTTATTGACAAGCTCACGCTATCAACTCATTATGTTGCTTTACACATCAAATCGTTATAACGTTATTGACAAGCTCACGCTATCAATTCATTATGTTGCTTTACACATCAAATCGTTATAATGTTATTGACAAGCTCACGCTATCAACTCATTATGTTGCTTTACACATCAAATCGTTATAATGTTATTGACAAGCTCACGCTATCAACTCATTATGTTGCTTTACACATCAAATCGTTATAACGTTATTGACAAGCTCACGCTATCAACTCATTATGTTGCTTTACACATCAAATCGTTATAACGTTATTGACAAGCTCACGCTATCAACTCATTATGTTGCTTTACACATCAAATCGTTATAATGTTATTGACAAGCTCACGCTATCAACTCATTATGTTGCTTTACACATCAAATCGTTATAATGTTATTGACAAGCTCACGCTATCAACTCATTATGTTGCTTTACACATCAAATCGTTATAATGTTATTGACAAGCTCACGCTATCAACTCATTATGTTGCTTTACACATCAAATCGTTATAACGTTATTGACAAGCTCACGCTATCAACTCATTATGTTGCTTTACACATCAAATCGTTATAACGTTATTGACAAGCTCACGCTATCAACTCATTATGTTGCTTTACACATCAAATCGTTATAATGTTATTGACAAGCTCACGCTATCAACTCATTATGTTGCTTTACACATCAAATCGTTATAACGTTATTGACAAGCTCACGCTATCAACTCATTATGTTGCTTTACACATCAAATCGTTATAACGTTAATGACAAGCTCACGCTATCCACTCATTATGTTGCTTTACACATCAAATCGTTATACTGTTATTGACAAGCTCAGGCTATCAACTCATTATGTTGCTTTACACATCAAATCGTTATAATGTTATTGACAAGCTCACGCTATCAACTCATTATGTTGCTTTACACATCAAATCGTTATAACGTTATTGACAAGCTCACGCTATCAACTCATTATGTTGCTTTACACATCAAATCGTTATAACGTTATTGACAAGCTCACGCTATCAACTCATTATGTTGCTTTACACATCAAATCGTTATAATGTTATTGACAAGCTCATGCTATCAACTCATTATGTTGCTTTACACATCAAATCGTTATAACGTTATTGACAAGCTCACGCTATCAACTCATTATGTTGCTTTACACATCAAATAGTTATAACGTTATTGACAAGCTCACGCTATCAACTCATTATGTTGCTTTACACATCAAATCGTTATAACGTTATTGACAAGCTCACGCTATCAACTCATTATGTTGCTTTACAGATCAAATCGTTATAATGTTATTGACAAGCTCACGCTATCAACTCATTATGTTGCTTTACACATCAAATCGTTATAATGTTATTGACAAGCTCACGCTATCAACTCATTATGTTGCTTTACACATCAAATCGTTATAACGTTATTGACAAGCTCACGCTATCAACTCATTATGTTGCTTTACACATCAAATCGTTATAACGTTATTGACAAGCTCACGCTATCAACTCATTATGTTGCTTTACACATCAAATCGTTATAACGTTATGGACAAGCTCACGCTATCAACTCATTATGTTGCTTTACACATCAAATCGTTATAACGTTATTGACAAGCTCACGCTATCAACTCATTATGTTGCTTTACACATCAAATCGTTATAACGTTATTGACAAGCTCACGCTATCAACTCATTATGTTGCTTTACACATCAAATCGTTATAACGTTATTGACAAGCTCACGCTATCAACTCATTATGTTGCTTTACACATCAAATCGTTATAATGTTATTGACAAGCTCACGCTATCAACTCATTATGTTGCTTTACACATCAAATCGTTATAATGTTATTGACAAGCTCACGCTATCAACTCATTATGTTGCTTTACACATCAAATCGTTATAACGTTATTGACAAGCTCACGCTATCAACTCATTATGTTGCTTTACACATCAAATCGTTATAATGTTATTGAAAAGCTCACGCTATCAACTCATTATGTTGCTTTACACATCAAATCGTTATAATGTTATTGACAAGCTCACGCTATCAACTCATTATGTTGCTTTACACATCAAATCGTTATAATGTTATTGACAAGCTCACGCTATCAACTCATTATGTTGCTTTACACATCAAATCGGTATAATGTTATTGACAAGCTCACGCTATCAACTCATTATGTTGCTTTACACATCAAACCGTTATAACGTTATTGACAAGCTCACGCTATCAACTCATTATGTTGCTTTACACATCAAATCGTTATAACGTTATTGACAAGCTCACGCTATCAACTCATTATGTTGCTTTACACATCAAATCGTTATAATGTTATTGACAAGCTCACGCTATCAACTCATTATGTTGCTTTACACATCAAATCGTTATAACGTTATTGACAAGCTCACGCTATCAACGCATTATGTTGCTTTACACATCAAATCGTTATAACGTTATTGACAAGCTCACGCTATCAACTCATTATGTTGCTTTACACATCAAATCGTTATAACGTTATTGACAAGCTCACGCTATCAACTCATTATGTTGCTTTACACATCAAATCGTTATAACGTTATTGACAAGCTCACGCTATCAACTCATTATGTTGCTTTACACATCAAATCGTTATAACGTTATTGACAAGCTCACGCTATCAACTCATTATGTTGCTTTACACATCAAATCGTTATAACGTTATTGACAAGCTCACGCTATCAACTCATTATGTTGCTTTACACATCAAATCGTTATAACGTTATTGACAAGCTCACGCTATCAACTCATTATGTTGCTTTACACATCAAATCGTTATAACGTTATTGACAAGCTCACGCTATCAACTCATTATGTTGCTTTACACATCAAATCGTTATAATGTTATTGACAAGCTCACGCTATCAACTCATTATGTTGCTTTACACATCAAATCGTTATAATGTTATTGACAAGCTCACGCTATCAACTCATTATGTTGCTTTACACATCAAATCGTTATAACGTTATTGACAAGCTCACGCTATCAACTCATTATATTGCTTTACACATCAAATCGTTATAATGTTATTGACAAGCTCACGCTATCAACTCATTATGTTGCTTTACACATCAAATCGTTATAATGTTATTGACAAGGTCGCGCTATCAACTCATTATGTTGCTTTACACATCAAATCGTTATAACGTTATTGACAAGCTCACGCTATCAACTCATTATGTTGCTTTACACATCAAATCGTAATAACGTTATTGACAAGCTCACGCTATCAACTCATTATGTTGCTTTACACATCAAATCGTTATAATGTTATTGACAAGCTCACGCTATCAACTCATTATGTTGCTTTACACATCAAATCGTTATAACGTTATTGACAAGCTCACGCTATCAACTCATTATGTTGCTTTACACATCAAATCGTTATAACGTTATTGACAAGCTCACGCTATCCACTCATTATGTTGCTTTACACATCAAATCGTTATACTGTTATTGACAAGCTCAGGCTATCAACTCATTATGTTGCTTTACACATCAAATCGTTATAATGTTATTGACAAGCTCACGCTATCAACTCATTATGTTGCTTTACACATCAAATCGTTATAACGTTATTGACAAGCTCACGCTATCAACTCATTATGTTGCTTTACACATCAAATCGTTATAACGTTATTGACAAGCTCACGCTATTAACTCATTATGTTGCTTTGCACATCAAATCGTTATAATGTTATTGACAAGCTCACGCTATCAACTCATTATGTTGCTTTACACATCAAATCGTTATAACGTTATTGACAAGCTCACGCTATCAACTCATTATGTTGCTTTACACATCAAATCGTTATAACGTTATTGACAAGCTCACGCTATCAACTCATTTTGTTGCTTTACACATCAAATCGTTATAACGTTATTGACAAGCTCACGCTATCAACTCATTATGTTGATTTACAGATCAAATCGTTATAATGTTATTGACAAGCTCACGCTATCAACTCATTATGTTGCTTTACACATCAAATCGTTATAATGTTATTGACAAGCTCACGCTATCAACTCATTATGTTGCTTTACACATCAAATCGTTATAACGTTATTGACAAGCTCACGCTATCAACTCATTATGTTGCTTTACACATCAAATCGTTATAACGTTATTGACAAGCTCACGCTATCAACTCATTATGTTGCTTTACACATCAAATCGTTATAACGTTATTGACAAGCTCACGCTATCAACTCATTATGTTGCTTTACACATCAAATCGTTATAACGTTATTGACAAGCTCACGCTATCAACTCATTATGTTGCTTTACACATCAAATCGTTATAACGTTATTGACAAGCTCACGCTATCAACTCATTATGTTGCTTTACACATCAAATCGTTATAACGTTATTGACAAGCTCACGCTATCAACTCATTATGTTGCTTTACACATCAAATCGTTATAATGTTATTGACAAGCTCACGCTATCAATTCATTATGTTGCTTTACACATCAAATCGTTATAATGTTATTGACAAGCTCACGCTATCAACTCATTATGTTGCTTTACACATCAAATCGTTATAACGTTATTGACAAGCTCACGCTATCAACTCATTATGTTGCTTTACACATCAAATCGTTATAATGTTATTGAAAAGCTCACGCTATCAACTCATTATGTTGCTTTACACATCAAATCGTTATAATGTTATTGACAAGCTCACGCTATCAACTCATTATGTTGCTTTACACATCAAATCGTTATAATGTTATTGACAAGCTCACGCTATCAACTCATTATGTTGCTTTACACATCAAATCGTTATAATGTTATTGACAAGCTCACGCTATCAACTCATTATGTTGCTTTACACATCAAATCGTTATAACGTTATTGACAAGCTCACGCTATCAACTCATTATGTTGCTTTACACATCAAATCGTTATAACGTTATTAAAGAAAACAAAAATTATTTCATTTAAAAGGAAGCTCACATTCACTGGTGGGCTGCTCTAGTCTCGTGAATTATCCGGTTTACTTCGGCTGTGACTAACGCTGGTAGAAGTAACCGTTCTCTGAATCTCTCAGAAGCCCTACCAGCAGAACACCTTTCACCGAGCAGCCGCCTCGTGCCTTAACTCGTAGCCTCTACTTTCATCGTTATTTCAACGCGTTTCCCCGGGGTATTTCCGACTGCTCTCCTTCGGCTACGATGAGCGTGAGCATCTTCGTTGGAATTCGTCCGAACTCCGTGGGGGAAACCATGAGGGGCTAAACCACTCTTCACTGCACTGCACTGCCCCGCCTTCCTCTCTTCGGCACCTGCGATGGTGGGAATCCGTGCCTGGACGGGAGTCTTCACGTCTCCTCTGCGTCGTCAACGGAACTCCCTACTTGATGGCAGCTGAGGTTAGTTCACGTAGACTTGGCGCACGTCTACCAGTGATTTAGCTTCCATTGAGCTTCTATAAGATCCGCTCCCGTAAATTTACCTGGTGAAATATAACTATAACTTACCTTTAACCTTAGGTGTATAACTATAACTTACCTTGAACCTTAGGTATATAACTATAACTTACCTTGAGCCTTGGGTGTATAACTGTAACTATAACTATAACTTACCTTGAGCCTTGGGTGTATAACTATAACTATAACTTACCTTGAGCCCTGGGAGTATAACTATTAACTTATAACTAGAACTAGAACTAGAACTAGAACTAAAATTATAACTATAACTATTAACTTATAACGAAAACTATTACGTAACTTGATAACCATCTTCCTACAGCGATCGCAGTAAAGAAATTATTTCGTTGAGGTGAAATTAACGATTTTTCTTGCTATTTTCACCAGGGCACGATTAACTGAAGTGGCCCGAGAAGATCGCGCCTACTGATCTTCTCCACTTGGTGGCCGTATGCAGCGTCGTCCAATTCTAACGAGCTGCGGGCAATATCTATGTTCTACTTGATTATTCGCCTCTTAACTGTAACTTTACGCGAATAAATTCTCCCGGCCATCAAGGTTTACTTTCTCCACTTCGCCTAGTTTTTCGTAGTTATTGACAAGCTCACGCTATCAACTCATTATGTTGCTTTACACATCAAATCGTTATAATGTTATTGACAAGCTCACGCTATCAACTCATTATGTTGCTTTACACATCAAATCGTTATAACGTTATTGACAAGCTCACGCTATCAACGCATTATGTTGCTTTACACATCAAATCGTTATAACGTTATTGACAAGCTCACGCTATCAACTCATTATGTTGCTTTACACATCAAATCGTTATAACGTTATTGACAAGCTCACGCTATCAACTCATTATGTTGCTTTACACATCAAATCGTTATAACGTTATTGACAAGCTCACGCTATCAACTCATTATGTTGCTTTACACATCAAATCGTTATAACGTTATTGACAAGCTCACGCTATCAACTCATTATGTTGCTTTACACATCAAATCGTTATAACGTTATTGACAAGCTCACGCTATCAACTCATTATGTTGCTTTACACATCAAATCGTTATAACGTTATTGACAAGCTCACGCTATCAACTCATTATGTTGCTTTACACATCAAATCGTTATAATGTTATTGACAAGCTCACGCTATCAACTCATTATGTTGCTTTACACATCAAATCGTTATAATGTTATTGACAAGCTCACGCTATCAACTCATTATGTTGCTTTACACATCAAATCGTTATAACGTTATTGACAAGCTCACGCTATCAACTCATTATGTTGCTTTACACATCAAATCGTTATAATGTTATTGACAAGCTCACGCTATCAACTCATTATGTTGCTTTACACATCAAATCGTTATAATGTCATTGACAAGGTCGCGCTATCAACTCATTATGTTGCTTTACACATCAAATCGTTATAATGTTATTGACAAGCTCACGCTATCAACTCATTATGTTGCTTTACACATCAAATCGTTATAATGTTATTGACAAGCTCACGCTATCAACTCATTATGTTGCTTTACACATCAAATCGTTATAACGTTATTGACAAGCTCACGCTATCAACTCATTATGTTGCTTTACACGTCAAATCGTTATAATGTTATTGACAAGCTCACGCTATCAACTCATTATGTTGCTTTACACATCAAATCGTTATAACGTTATTTACAAGCTCACGCTATCAACTCATTATGTTGCTTTACACATCAAATCGTTATAATGTTATTGACAAGCTCACGCTATCAACTCATTATGTTGCTTTACACATCAAATCGTTATAACGTTATTGACAAGCTCACGCTATCAACTCATTATGTTGCTTTACACATCAAATCGTTATAATGTTATTGACAAGCTCACGCTATCAACTCATTATGTTGCTTTACACATCAAATCGTTATAATGTTATTGACAAGCTCACGCTATCAACTCATTATGTTGCTTTACACATCAAATCGTTATAACGTTATTGACAAGCTCACGCTATCAACTCATTATGTTGCTTTACACATCAAATCGTTATAACGTTATTGACAAGCTCACGCTATCAACTCATTATGTTGCTTTACACATCAAATCGTTATAACGTTA
Source organism: Morinoia aosen (assembly GCA_030386875.1). NCBI lineage: Eukaryota > Metazoa > Arthropoda > Malacostraca > Amphipoda > Talitridae > Morinoia > Morinoia aosen. Next base: position 15,676,755 of record CM059575.1, on the reverse strand, counting down.
TTGACAAGCTCACGCTATCAACTCATTATGTTGCTTTACACATCAAATCGTTATAACGTTATTGACAAGCTCACGCTATCAACTCATTATGTTGCTTTACACATCAAATCGTTATAATGTTATTGACAAGCTCACGCTATCAACTCATTATGTTGCTTTACACATCAAATCGTTATAATGTTATTGACAAGCTCACGCTATCAACTCATTATGTTGCTTTACACATCAAATCGTTATAATGTTATTGACAAGCTCACGCTATCAACTCATTATGTTGCTTTACACATCAAATCGTTATAATGTTATTGACAAGCTCACGCTATCAACTCATTATGTTGCTTTACACATCAAATCGTTATAATGTTATTGACAAGCTCACGCTATCAACTCATTATGTTGCTTTACACATCAAATCGTTATAATGTTATTGACAAGCTCACGCTATCAACTCATTATGTTGCTTTACACATCAAATCGTTATAATGTTATTGACAAGCTCACGCTATCAACTCATTATGTTGCTTTACACATCAAATCGTTATAATGTTATTGACAAGGTCACGCTATCAACTCATTATGTTGCTTTACACATCAAATCGTTATAATGTTATTGACAAGCTCACGCTATCAACTCATTATGTTGCTTTACACATCAAATCGTTATAATGTTATTGACAAGCTCACGCTATCAACTCATTATGTTGCTTTACACATCAAATCGTTATAATATTATTGACAAGCTCACGCTATCAACTCATTATGTTGCTTTACACATCAAATCGTTATAATGTTATTGAAAAGCTCACGCTATCAACTCATTATGTTGCTTTACACATCAAATCGTTATAATGTTATTGACAAGCTCACGCTATCAACTCATTATGTTGCTTTACACATCAAATCGTTATAATGTTATTGACAAGGTCACGCTATCAACTCATTATGTTGCTTTACACATCAAATCGTTATAATGTTATTGACAAGCTCACGCTATCAACTCATTATGTTGCTTTACACATCAAATCGTTATAATGTTATTGAAAAGCTCACGCTATCAACTCATTATGTTGCTTTACACATCAAATCGTTATAATGTTATTGACAAGCTCACGCTATCAACTCATTATGTTGCTTTACACATCAAATCGTTATAATGTTATTGATGGGCTCATGCATCAGTGTGTGCAAATATTTCCCAAATAAAATATCAATTATACCAAAATTGTGCGATTTAAACTGAAGTGTAAATGATTATAATGATTGGAAAGGAAATACATGGATCGTGCTGTATTATAAAACTGTTCTCGCTCGCTCGGCTGGTCGCTTCGTTCTTCTCTAAGAAAGAAAAAGAAAAAGAGTTTATTTCCAATGAAGTTGATGAAAAACATCATTCAAAAACATCATCAACTTGAAGATTCTTAGTAAGTGAGCATGCATGAGCTTCAAAATGCCCATTCCGATAGTTGAACAAACGACTGAGAGAAGAATATGAGAAGGTATTCCCTTGGTTAAAGTATTCTAAGTTTGATTAAGCTTATAAACTCATGTAATACAGAGGCCGTGGCACAGTCATGAACAGCGCCTCTGAATGTCCCATCTTAATTTGATGCGTGTGCTTAGGCCTTTGCAGTATCGTGGGATAATGTTCAAAGTATAATGGTTAGAAGTAAATAATTCTGAGTCCAGAACTAAAACTTAGACATTGTTGAAGTTCAGAAGTATCTTTTCGTGGTAACATATCAACTAGGAATATGTAATTAGCTCAGAGAACATGTATATTACCAGACTGAAAAATTCATTGTTCTTTCATAAATATTATGGTTCTATTTACTTCAGTATTCAGTGCTTTGGCCTCTGATTTTTAGCTCATTTTAGATGAATTTTCTTTCCAATGTGGCCTTGTATCACATGTTGGAATTGATATTTTTTCCGACAGTAATTATGTTATTTAATGAATCATTTCAATCATTTGGTATCCGCTGCCAACAGCCTCTAATGATGAGACAAGCTACATTGATATAATTACATAATTCATTCATCAAATAATATGATTCAATGATTCCCTTCGGTCATCATGACTAAATAATTATCATCGGTAAACTTGTATCGAGGGCACCAGTAAATCCGTATTTTAAAGAATATCATTTGTACGTGCGCGTTCAGCATCGTCATTATCATATGCAGGTATCTTCTCGTCTTTTCCATTCTACACTATCATTCTTCGAACCTTACGAAGGGAATTAGAAACATGAAAGAGCACTTGATTCACATATGAACTCTGATAGTTATCTTTCACAAAGCTATTGAAAAAGAAGGCGGTTGGACATGGTTGTAATAATGAAGACTTATCTTACAAGTCCTTCTGGGCGTTGGTGATAAGCGGGTAGGCTGATCTCAATTTTAATTGAAGTTAATAGTCATGATCAAGGCAATATGGGCCTTCTAATCTTTTACAACAAATCATACTTGCATTCACTTTCATAAACTATTTCTAAATAACGCACATTCATCGCTATAGGCGATAAATATAGATTGTAGCACGGCGAGTACTTGGGGCGAATTTTCCAGTGAGCACTCATGCATGGGAGATCTCTTGCCTGACCTGGCTGAGGGGATCAACCCTCGTCAGTTTCCGCGCTGATTCTCATGTCGTCTCGGTTTTGTTCGAGTTAGTCCTCAACATTAACAATCTTTTAATAACTTCAAAGTTTTAGTACTACTTTACAGTACAGGAATCTCGGCGGTCATCAGAATTGCGGGCAAGGTTAATCAAAAAGTCGAAAAGGAACGAGAGGTGGTTTCCTCTCTATTAAATTCATGATCGACGATCATGTAGCCGTAGTTTTTGTGCGGCCTGTCCGAAGCGGAGGGGCCAGCTGTAGTTTGAGCTTTATTAGACCCTTATAAAATTAAGCCTATCCTCTGGCTCTCGATCGTAAGCGTATACCCATCTAAGACCATGTTTCCAATGTCCATTAGACACTCCTAATTCATATTAAATACACCCAATTTAAGCCTCCTGCTAGCGTGCGATAGGCACCGAATAAATACATTTTATTCATCCCCTTCCCTGTCGCAAAAAAACAGGCAAAAAAGTGAACCTCGATCTTCATCTCCAGCACGACTGGCAGACCTTACAACACATCAACAACCACGCAGCAACACAACAACAACGACAACATCACCGACGCACAACCTAATCTCGCTTCGAGCGCACCCGTATTCCTTCCCTCACACGGCTTCCTTCCAACAGTAGTATGGAAACGTCTCTTACGCGGAAATGCCCTGGGACGATGTTCTTGCTTCAATCTCCTTCCCATCGCGTTGTTGAATCAGATACTTCAGTATATGATTTAATGTGAGTCCCGTTAAATGGTGCTTCCTCTTGGGAACAAAGTGGACGGCGAGTTCTTCACCCTCTAGGATCTTCGCCATTTCCGCCCAGTTCATCTCCTCCGACACGCTTGTGAGATTTCCCGCTGCCAACCAGAAGGTCACCTCGTAGTGATGAGCCGTGACCTGCAAGCCCAGCTGACGGACAACCTCGCTTGGAGTCAGCCTTCGGCCTTTGTGTATGTACGACATCGCTTCCTATTAGCAAAAAAAATATAAGAATTTGGTTTCCGCTTACTGTATTCTTCGTCAGTGTGATGCCTAGTCTTTTAATTTGCTTCGATCGCTGACTGAGTGCATTTTACATAAAGATGAGTGAAATGTTCTACAATTGAATGATTAAGTCCTCACATGACCTAACATGAGCCTTATTAATACGTATTTATCTTTTCCTACGTTTCCCATCTACCACTTATATAGATTAACTTAGAGTTAATTAGTATTCGAATGTCCTTAATGATGAATGAAATGAAATTCGATGAAACGTCCCTAGGTTCTTTCTTTCAGCGCTGAATTGTTTCGTTCAGTTATATTAGCTCATTACATTTTGAGCGAAAGGGAATCCCTTTTCTCATAATCCTCTTTGTTAAGAAACTTTAAAAACCATTGTTGAATATATTATGCATCAACTTTATTTGGAATAAACTACTTTTCTTTTCTCTCTTTCCTTTTGTCAGTCAAGTACATTTGAGATGACAATAAGCAAGGAATATGTTGTCTGTGGAAAGGACTATGAAGGATCACTAATCCAGATTCTACGGAAAATGAAATTTACTTTCGAAGAAGAGCACACACGACATTTTTGCATCTAAATCCAATCAGCGTACATTAGCACAAAGACCTCTACTTTGAGCTCAGGAACTGTTGTAAGGGGACAATCTCAAGTCCATTAAGGAGACAGTCTAGGTGAAAAATAAATTACGTCATTTTCAGACAGATTTTTCTGAAATTTTCACCATTAGTGTAAAATGATGCAACGAATTTTTTGAGACTGTAACGTCAACAACAGGTTTTCAGGAGAGCCTGACTAACCCGGTGCACTAGGTGGTCTGCTGCTCAACGTAACTCAGAATTTGTTCACTGTGTGTGTGTTATAAAGGTTTTTTCGTACCAAAGTCTGTCGAACGTAATCTGTAAGGCTAACTCTCGTCTGCTGAACGTTCGAACCTGCTTCGTCGTTAGGAGGTCGGAAGGGCGCTTGACGACCTAGGGGGACTGTCCCTAGTCTGTCATTTTCCAAAGCATTTTTCTAAATTTCTACCATAGGTGCGAAATGATGCATACGTTTACGATCGAGAGCCAGAGGATTGACCGAATTTTATAAGGGTCTAATAAAGCTCAAGCTGCAGGCTCGCCCCTCCACTTCGGACAGGCCGCGCAAAAACTACGGCTACATGATCGTCGATCATGAATTTAGTGGAGACGAAACCACCTCTCGTTCCTTTTTGACCTTTTGATTAACTAGGGTACAACGGTCATAGCCTGAGTGACCGCTCAAGCTTGATTCATCCCTTAATCGACCCCCTCTCCTTGGTCGTGACCCCGTTGGAGTCTCTTGCGAGGAGAACAGTGGGAGTCCCTTAGGATCGAGAGGTGAAGGAGAGGGTACAAAGCAAGTGAGCGGGAAGTCACTTAGGTTCTGGTCGCGAGACAGGGAGGGCTTTGTCAAAAAAAAAAAAAAAAACAGTATATTTCCAATATAGATGGTACAAAAGTACCATCATTGGTTTTTAAAATCTCTTAAAATTAATACACTTAGATGATACACACGAGTATTGTAAAACTCGTGTCACTAGTCGAAAAGAAATGATTGAGGGCAATGTACTCCTAATCTTGCTTAATCTACATTTGATAATACATGTAATGATAATTATAAGAGACAACACAATTTCATGGACGATGTATTTTCATTGTGAGGTAAAAACACTTCTGACAGTTTACATGTACATGACATAAAACTTCGCAATTCTTGACGCCAGGAAATAATACATGAATCGCTTGTTTCGGCCAATGTTCAAAAGTGTCATTTTAAGGAAGCATGAAAAAAAAATATATATATAAATATACATCCGTATATATATACATATTTATATATTCATACATATATATGCATGTACATATACACACACATATACATGTATACACGTACACATAAGCATGAGGACCAAGAAGATTATAAGTTTTGTATTTCTAATCCAACAATTTTAACATAGCGGTCATTAGTTAATAAGCATTTTTTTTAAACAAAAAGTGGATGATCGTACAACAAATGTATAGTTTTTACATGAATGCTTTACAACAATAAAGAGATGACGAGTTAGGTAATGTTACAAGTTGAGAGTGAACAGAAAAAAGACCATTATCTCTAGTAAAATGCTGGTTGTCAGTCTAGTACACACAAGTGTGCACATATACACGCAAATATATACACATACACATGCACGCACATACTTGCACCAAACTCATAAGGATACACAAATGCATTTCTATGCATCGAGGCAATACATACGCATTCTATTTAGTGTCATACGCATAGCGTGCACACGTACACATATATACAAGTAAGCATGTGCGCGAATATCAGCGTAAACCAGTCAGTATAAACCAGAAATTCCAATCGAGGGAAACGGAGAAAATGTATTTTATTATGGCATGAATTTTATAAAATTTCGTACTAAAAATAGTGGCACAAAACAGTCTACCTAAGTCTGAAACATGAAAACGATTGTGGGACGTGAATAAGAAAGAAAACATTAATGTCCTATAAAGGTTTCATATTAGAAAAAAAAATCACATTATCTTTGAAACATGGCGCAAATTGTCGGCAATTGATAAACAAACATAGGGATCACATTATTATAAGCATATAACTATAAGCGTAATACTGCAGTATAAATGGATGATCACACAACGAATTTATTGCTTTTTTTACATGGATGCTTTACAATTTTATATTAGAAAGAAAATCACATTATCTTTGTAATATGGTGCAGAATGTCTGCAATTGATAAACACACACACACACATAGGTACCATGACGGTCTAGTTTGATGTTTGCAATGATAAACTTGGTCAACTTTACGCGTTGAGAGCCAGACTCTACAGATCAACCAGCTCGAAACTAAAGTTCATGGGCTTCTTGTTTGTTGTCGGTTTAGCACGCGATTAATAGTGGAAAGTAACTCGTGTTTCATGGTCTTTCGTAAAGGTTGCCGACTTGTGAAGTTCCTGGGGTGTTTGTCCAGGGTCCCGTGCGCGCTCTCTCTCTCCTTTCCTCCGTATTTGACTCACTCACTAGTAAAGTTTGATAATAGTAATTATGTGTTTATTCATTAGCCTCTCAACTCGCACGAACCACACAAAAACATGCGCCTAGACACGCGCTCGATCAGCACTACCAAAGTGTCCTTCGATAGAAGAAGTAGGGGTTGGACGTAAGAGCCAACGTAAACGGGACCACGCCACCCGCAATTTATAGGATCTCTAAAAATCATACTATTAATAACTCTGGTTGCAGCGCCCTTTTTTATATTTCACCTCTTAAAATTTACATTAACGTAAAGCAACCACTGACATACACAATCGTACTTTCAAGACTTGTGCTCACCAGGCTTTAACCAACAGTATATTAAAGTAAGACTTCCATCTTTCTCTATTCTTTTTTAGTAATTTTCTCGAAAACAATTATTCCTTTATGTTTATTTGAATAATACAAAAAAAACAATTATGACTCTTTGGAAACAGGGAGTCATTATCGTAACTCCTTACCACTCGCACTTCCTGCTTATATTAGCGTTCTTTTCGGTAACGTAACTGCTGTCAACGTCTCAAGTATACGCGCACACTCATAGCGCCATTTCTGTGGCCCTTAATCTTGTTTTCACCATTAATACTGGTGCTGTTTTTCACAACAAACTACCTTATTTCACGACGGAATATTGAGCAGTTCATAGAAACGATGGCTCCCAAATAGTTCTTCGAACTGGGAAACTTCAAGTTATGAACTCCAAGCCCGAACAGTGAACTTTGTGTTACAACGAAACTTACCATGAATTAAGACAGGCTAATAATTTTCCGTGCAAAGCTGACTCCAATTCACATATACAATTTAAACAATTTTAAACAATTTAAACAATTTAAACAATTTATTTACCACAGGAGATACAGAGGTAGGTGATACAGAGGTAGAGTTTTACTTAAGTCTAGTACAATGGTCAAATTTGAGTATAGCTACCTGTGGGCCCGAATAAGTTCAGCGACTTCTAGGGCATCCTACCATCACGCTATTCTAGGGTGTACAAAAGTTTAACCTAGTTCACTTAACCTAGTTTCGCATTAGACTGATCATTGAGATGATTAACTCGATATTTTACAAGTCGGCTATATTTAACAGTATGTTCGATAAAACGATTCAAGAGCAGAGAGAAGATTGGTTATGGTACACAAGGCAAGTTACATTATGACATTATCATTAGTTACATGTAGGAGGCAAGATTTCGACACGGTGATCTTACACTACTAGTATTCTGATAGGAAGTGAGACTCAAGATGTCTTTTGAATACTTTGTACGAATTACATTCACGGATCTCTGCAGGTATAGAGTTCCAAGTTTTGGTTCCAACGAAGAGAATACTGTGTTGCGACCTGGCCTTTGAATAATAAGGAAGCATGAATTTACTTCTATTTCGGGTTAAATGGTCGTGATGACCAGTTTGCGCAGTCAATAATTGTCTTAGGCTATTGTCGCCATCATTTCTTAATGTTTTGTAAATGAAATTACAGATGGAGATTTTGTATAGATCCGAAAGTTTAAGTATTTGTAAATTTTTGAAAGAATCATTTGTGTGAGCATTATATTCTAGGTTCTTTACCGCTCTGACAGCCCTTTTCTGCAGAGTAAAAATTTTGTTGGTTTTATTTTTATCAGTTCCGTGCCATGCTTCTATTCCGTATTGCAAGTATGGAGAAATGAGCGTTCGGTAGAGCATTTGTAAAGCTGTTTCAGGCAGAAAATTTTTAACTTTATTTAGGATTCCGATGGATTTTGATAATTCAGAACTAATATGAGTGATGTGCTCTTTGAAGGTCAGATGTTTATCTATTATGATGCCCAGAAACTTACATGAGTTGGTTTCTTCGATTTCACCTTCGCCAATTTTAATGCATGGGAGAGATACATCTTTCTTGTATGAGAAAGTAATATAATTTGTTTTATCGATATTTAGGCTTATTTTATTAGCTTTGAGCCACGATGAAACCTTGTGAAGTTCAGTACTTATACTCTCCACAATCATAGCAGGATTTTGGTTCGGAAGGACCGCAGAAAGCGTACTGTCATCGGCAAAAAGTATGAATTTGAAGAATGATGTAGATTTTACAATATCATTGATAAAAATCAGAAACAAGAGAGGCCCGAGAACAGATCCTTGTGGAACTCCATGGCTAATTGTCTGTGGGTCTGATTTTGCGTCGTCAATGACAACGTATTGCTTCCGATTTGTTAGGTATGATCTGAACCAATCATGGGCAATCCCTCGAATGCCATAACAGTGTAGTTTCGATAATAGTATTTTATGGTCCACACAATCAAATGCTTTTCGGAAGTCAAGAAATACAGAGAAGACAGGCTTTCCTTCATCTATATTAGAATAGAGGAATTGTAAATGATTTAATATAGCCTGTGTTGTTGATTTTTTAGAGCGAAAACCGTATTGTTTATCGTAAAGAAATGATTTTTGTTCAAAATAAGAGTACACTTTTTTATACACAATCTTTTCGAATACTTTGCTAATAATTGGTAGAATGGAGATAGGTCGATAATTGTTTACACAGGTTTTTTCACCACTTTTAAAGATAGGGGTTACTCTAGCAACTTTGAGGGAGTTCGGGAAAGTGCCTAGTAAGAGAGACTGGTTAATAATATTTGATATCAGTGGGGCTACAATGTCAGCAATAACTTTAAGTACTTTAGTCGGAAACGTTTGTAACCCACTCGATTTATTTTTCATGTTGTTTATGCACGTAATTACATCGGAGGAGTTTGTAGGCGTAAAGAAAAAGGAGTTGGGTTCTCGAATATGATCCATAAATTCCAGGTGATCAGTAGGTTCACTTGGAATACCATCAGCTATTGTTTTCCCTACGTTTACGAAGAAGTTGTTAAAGAGATTAGCAATTTCTTTCTTCTCATGATATTTTACATTATCTTGAACAACATATTCAATTTTCTTTTTATCGGCATTATTCGGTTTACAGCAGGAGTTAAGGAGATGCCAAATCTTTTTAACGTCAGTTTTGAATTGAGTAAACTTGAGCGTAAAGTAGTTCTTTTTTGATGTTCTTATCTGGTTTGTTACATAGTTTCTAAATCGGTTATATGTTTCTCTAGATATTCGTCCTTCGCAAAGGAGGGCTAGGTACGCTTGACGTTTCTTTATATTTATCACGATGTCTCTGGTAATCCAGGGCTTATGTTTATTTTTCGGGGTAACTGTACGAGTTACAATTGGGCAACACTGATTGTATGCGGTCATTATAGTTTCAGTCAACTTTACTACTGCTTCATCAATGCTCGTAGTATTATTGTTTTGTTGAGAGATGTGCAATGTAGGCATTGATTCTTCTAGAACGGTGCGCATTTCTTCAAGATTTGATTCGTTTATTTTACGATATGAGTAAGTTTCAGCCCGTGCCTTGGTGCAAGCAATATAGACATTTTTCTTAATAAGAAAAACTGGGAAGTGATCTGATAAGTCAGAAGTAATTATTCCAGCAAGAAAATCACTAGGGTCTGTCATAAAGATATTGTCAAGCAGCGTAGCACACTCTGAGGTTATTCGTGTAGGCTTTGTAATGATCGGAAGGAAGGATTGAGACTGAAAGGTAGTTAGGAAATTAGAGATTGGTTCATGGCTTTCATGTTTCAGTAGATCATAATTGAAGTCACCGCATATTATTATGTCATTGTATAAGGGCCTGTTGAACTGAGAAATAATACGATTCAATTCATTCAGGAAGGATATAGGACAGGCTGTAGGAGGCCTATACACCGATCCAAGCACAATGCGTTTACCATCTCTAAAAAGTTCTACGAAGAGTGATTCTATATGATCCTGATTCATGGTTGCACTTGCTATGGTTCTCGAGTCTATGTGGTTAGATATATATGTGCTGATGCCTCCGCCCCGCTGGTTTTTTCTTAGCGAATGGTAACTATGATAATTTTCAAATCGAATCATGTCTTTAGTCGAGTCATCTAGCCAGCTTTCGGTGAAGCTAATCACGTCTAGGTTATATTTAAGTTCAGTAATAGTACATTGTATCTCTTCCAATTTTGGATAGAGTGACCTACAGTTCCAACACAGGAGTGAGAAATCTCGGTCAGTTATTCGTATAGTTTCGTTGAATTCTGATATATTAGTATACCTACACTCTTGAGAGTCGTTTAGGTTTGGATATATTCTGTTCAAATGATTGAAATCTGGATCGATTTCCTCAAATATTACAGGGTGATCAGTCATTTAAAATAAGTAAAAGTAAGAATTAGGTACTATAGAGCTTAAGACGAAATACAGAGTCAAGCTTAAAGGGATATTTCAGTCTAAAAAGTAGCTTATTAAGTAAGAGAGAATAGAGTAAAAAAGAAAAATCTAGCGCGATTTCGTGAGTACACACAAACTCAGTCCATGAGCGAGTGATAATGGAGTTCAATATCACAACATTGGTGCAAACAGATTGCTAAGGGCGTTTTCGCAAGTTCACATACAACAGGTAATAAATTTCTAAAGATTATGACGACAATGATACAATCAGCTATATATAAATAATTCACAGCTCGTATTAGGTTGAGCGGCAGCTAATGAGTTGTGTTCTATGCAATGGGTGATACTGCAGCATCAGGATTTTAGTTTTATGAATTTCAGGCACGATTTATGCTATAGGTAATGGGTAGAGCTACACAGCGTGTTGTGTTGTGCTCCTCAGCAAGTAATGAGTTGTTCTCTAGCAATGCGTTGCGCTTTACGTGCCTGAAGCACTGAACCACACACACACGCGGGCTGCTACGGTTGCCGCAGTTTACGAGCAACAGCCCCAAATTTGTTGCCGGAGCTCTTAAAGGGACGCTGTGTCCTCATGACGCCTGACAGACTGGCTGGCGGAAATTGGTATCAAAAGTACTTATTAGAAATAAAAAATTAGAACTATTTTTTCAACAAAGCACTTATTTATGTGTATTTATAAAATTAATACTCAAAGTACTTATTAGTAATTTTATTAAATATATTAAATTAACAATAGGAACAAACAGACATTTGAGTTCTCGAGAACATTTTTAAAATGTGTATATACAGACAAATAAAGCCTATATGCTTTTGCAGCTTCATAACCTCCATTAATGATAACGGGGAACAAATTCCAAACAAAGATAAAAGCAGCTTTTCAACGCCCTTCATATTAGACTGGATTAAGTATTTTGCATGTTTATAAGCCCCTCACATCCCTCATTGCAACTGATTTTTACCTACGTATCGAGCTTAAAACTACAATAATTTGTATGGTGTAATTTAAAAAACTGTACAAACGTAAGACAACATTTCTTGAACTATTTCATTCTATAAGCTTCATTTTTGAAAAAACAATGAATGTGGTTGCTCGTGTAAAAAATTAAAAACTCAGATTTAGAACCTATTTCTTCATGTTTAGTCACTCATACTTTTTCACAAGCTATATTTATGTGAATTGTTTGCTTACAAAAACATTTAATGGAATATAAAACACACTCTCGCCAAAAGATGCTACACATTCCATCTTATCGTCCGACAGTTGCGATGATCATCAGACCGATTTATTGAAATGTCTAAATAATGCAATGTAACTACTCAAATTATGAAAAATAATTCAAGCAAGAAACGAATTCAGGATGCAAAAATGAAGTACTACAAGAAGAGTTAAGCAACGTCCAGCCTACAGTTCTACAACGTGAAGAGTCAGTTGCAAAAATGGAGCTGTGCCGCTTGCTACGCAAGCCAAGACCCTCCAATGTATATTCATACCAGGCACAAGAAACTCAAAGATTAAGTCGGTAAATGTACATGGTTGCCATAACAGCGCATATCAATGTTTGTACAAAAGATTGAGAGGAAAATATGATAATGTATTCCCAACAATTGATATCGTCGTAAGCGACCTTTGATTAATGACTTGGTTTTTGCCTGCTGGCTTCAATGTACACGAGTTTATGGTAACCATTATGACGTGTTGAACTGGGTACGAAGGTAAAATCCATTTTGCCCCCACAGAACCTGCCGGTATCGCACGGGTTTTTAATAAGAATCTGGCAGGCTAGGCCATTTAATGAACATTTTCTTAACCGAGGTCGAATCCATCATCACATGATGGAGCACAATGCAATTTCATTGAGACACTTGAAGAGCAAATCAGAGAAAAAGCTACAACTCTTGGTTCACTTTACATTGGTCACTTGCGGCGGAAGCCATTTACTTGTGTTACTTATATCGAGAGTCAACCAATCTTGAGGGTTCAAACAATCCATAGCTGAGATTCCATATATCTACGTTTTAACGCTTAACAAAAACTTCAACTCTCTTGAAGACTCTCCTCACTATCGCCATGCTCACTGATGTCTCCTTCTAGACAACTGAATCGAACACATCTTTAGCACTATACTGTGTGTGTTTATGGGTGAGACAATTTGTAATGAGATCGCAATAAGCTTGGATGCTGCCTTATTTGTCTTGGAATGAATTCATTGAATTGAAGACATCGAGTTGAACTAAACCGAATTTGTAACGTTGCCTGAATATCTTCCCGTGCAGAAAATTCTCGTGCAATACAGAGTGTCCGTAAAGTTTCTGCAACATTGCAAAGATTTATTATTGATGCAATTGATCTGTAAACTCAAATTTCTGTACTATTTGAATATTCAAGTTCAATTTACTAAAGATAAAGATATATTGATGTTCATTTGATTTAATGTGTAATTAGTGTTGAGCATTAAGTTTTCCTTATAATCTGTACAGCATTCTCAAATATTACTGCTTGCTTTAGTGGGGTTGAAGATATCCCCTGAAGTTAGCCGCTACTGTACACTATTGTATTTCAACACGATAAACACTATTCGTCCCTGACAGACCTCTATTGCAAAAGGTTCAAATTGGATGCAAACATTTATCTGTCTGCACAGTATTTTTGTATGTTGGACTCCGTAAATGTAACTCAAAATTCTAAATTTATTTTGTAATGTGTTGATCTTTAATTTTTTTAATCCGGTTCAGTTAGGGCTGACAACTTTTCGCTGCAATTAGTAATACACGTTTGCAGCAATTAAGTTGTGCTCTTGGACGACTTGAAGCATTGTATATCAAGCGTTTCTAGTCGCACGATCTTGAACTGCTACTGAATTCTTTTAGCAGCTTGCGCTACCATAGCAGTTATTTATTCGATAGAAGGTAGTTCTTATTTGATTCCTGTATTTTTTAGTATTCAACGTTTTAAAGAAAGATCATAATATCATTTGCGCGGAGAATTTTTGACAGTTAAAACTAAGATTGAGAGCTGAGGCGATTGTGTCACAAGAACATTCGTTTCCTAATGTGACTGTTTTCGAGACGCATGTCCGAGCCTTTTACACCCGATAATTTCCAACTAGTAGGGAGTGCGGTGGTGTATCGGTGCCATGGCGCTGGTAACCTGGGAGTTCAATCTTTTGAGCTCTCCGTGGCACAGCGGTTAAGGGATCGGACTTGTATGCTGGAAGTCGCGGGTTCGTTCCCAGCGCTGGCGCGGAGATTTTCCCCGTTGGGTATAAGGGAAAGCTCAAGCACAATACCCCACTCAACCCAGGTGTCGGAAATGGGTACCGGCTTTACGGGGGAACCGTCATGGTGTCCTATATATAGGCTTAGTTATAAGACATTTGAAAAACCAATGCTAAGATCATATGTATCAGGCTTGATTGGAAATAAAGCATCCCAAAGATGCCGATGTTAACCTTTGATGTGAAGTTCCTCGGAGTGAGACGGTGTGAGCGTCGCTGCTGCGGGCAGCTGCCCTCTCCCGTTGAGGTAGAATACCTTGTTGGTGGCTGTTGGCAGCACTCTGCATTTCCTTGCTTTTGACTTGCTGCATTTTAATCTACGAGTATAATAAAGCATTTCTTTACTTTTTTGTAGAGCATTTACAGCCAGTTTTCTTGTGCTTTATACGAAATGAATAAAATATGTGGAAAAAGTATAAAAAAATGTAATATAAGTGATATGATCTAACACTTTGATCTACCGTCGAAGAAGAAGTATTTAACATAGAACACTCTGCCTAACGTTCTATTTAGAAGTCATAGTATAGACCGTAAATATAGCTAATGCTCTATTATTCATTTCTATTTTCCCATGCAGTGAGCTGCACTTTTCCTAACTTCTCCACTCGCTTGGCTTCTCAGGTCACTTTTGTCACGAGAGATAGTCCGGCCTCCTCATTAATTTGCATTAATAAGGAACCAGGTTCTCGGAATAGAGGGATTGGCGTACCTCAAAAAAAAAACTCAAACACAAGAAATCAAGGAAAGATATAAGAACACACAATCACTAAAAAGACAAAAAATGGGTACTAAACACATACTAAACCAAGGGCTGTACTCACCGATGAGTAGAGTTACCACTTACAAAAAGCGCTTTTCTGTGCACATCTGCGTTGGCGAGATATGGTGCTATCGTTACAGGTTTGAAAAACTCCAAGTACGTTAACTGAAGATTTATGATTAATACATCCTACCACAATACATTATCGAAAATCACGGGAACTGTGAGTTATACAAATACAGATCTACCTAATCGGCCGGCCGAATTGATCCTACGTTACTAACACCGAAACACATAGCAGAATGATGCCTATTATAGCGCACTCTACCGGGACAGATGATTATCAGATTCAGCCCACAAATTCATTCGCTCACGTCCTGCTCCAGTTCGAATTCCTGAATCACACACAGATCAGCCAATCTTTATTATCGTCGGTGTTACAGCCACGTGCCAATTTCTCCTTGCAGAAGTATTATCAGCTACAACCTCCCACCCTGCAATATAGTAAGATTTGCCCGTTACTTTAAAATCTAAAATTTGCTCATGTATACATTCAACATTTAATTCACCGGCACTAATTTCCATTATATGCATCTATTGTATCGAACAGCATTTATCATGAACAAAAGGAAAGTCTTACCGCCGTGACGAAACAACTAATTTTCGTTAAGAACCTCCACGGTTTGGTTGAGAGGTTCGCCCCCTTCTGTAACAATACAAAATGAGAAGTTATTTAATTTGATTCCCACATTTATCAGATATATATATTTCCACGCACACTATATTATCAAGTGTTTTCACGTTATATATCAGTACTACACTTGGTTAAACGTACTTCTTTTCCCGCCAAAGTTTCGCGTGATACTGATTTCCTTTTATCAGCTCTACCTAGCTGTTCCAGAAAGCTGTTCTCCACTTTTCCGCGAGACCAATCGTGTTCTCTGGGGCTTCGTGAGCGTCCGCCTACATTCCCCTCTAACTTTCCAATTGGTTTTTCATGAGGTTGGCTTTTTCCCTATTTGCTGTTGAAATGCTTTGACCAGCGCGCTGTAATCTCCGCTTTCTACTGAGGTTGTTTACTTTTCGATACGACCGCTCGTTTTCTCGGGCTCCCCAAGCTTACATATAGAACCCCATAAATCTGTCAACCACTTGTGGCTGGAGTCCTCGGCCGCTGGGACTAACGTTTTTTCAGTTCAAGGGTTTGTAATTAAATTTCACCCTACGTCGTCCGGCCGAAGCCTCTCAAGTTTCTCAACCACTTTCTCCCCTATGTTATTCTAACAGCACCCTACCTACAAACACTTTTGTGGAAACGGTTTTTTCTGCCTATGTAGGGGATCTTTGTTGGCCAGACAGTTCACTTCCAAGTTCCCTCATAAATTCCTTCGCTGTCAAGTCAAGTCGGCATCTACTCCAAACACTGCCCAGGCCTCTAGAGATTGCTTAGACCACAAACTTTCGCTGTGCCCATACGACCGTTTCGACTAACACATGTACACATGTTGAATTTCAAACATTCCACATACAACACGTTGAAGCTACCTCTTTACGGTTGGAGTGCGGTTTTTATAGAATACAAATGCATACTCCTAGATTGATATAATTATCCTATAAAGATACACGGCAAACACAATTGAATTTTTCTAACTCTCCAAAAAATTCGTACAATAACATTTTTCTCAACATCCTCCCACCTACAGAAAGAAAAAATTGATTCAAGAATTTTTTCGCATTAGTTTTCTGCTAGTCATTTGACTAATTATACACAAGTATTGACAGCCAACTTCAGCCGCTCATGGTAATCTCTACTTTTGAACATTTTCTCCTTAAAATTAATTTTGTAGAAAATAGAGGCATGTTATGATTAAGAATTATACGCGTTACTATCAGCAATAGTGTTACTATATTGTTCACCTTTATGTAATTGATATATCAGTGTACCGCCGAAATGAAGTACGTTATAACTGCTTGAGAGCTCCAGAGTACAAGCTCAACTTTTCGCGGGTGCATTCCCCTTACAAACTTCAGATATCCTAAAGAATGAAATTTTATTCCGCAGATTTTAATTTCTGTCGTGCACATTCTGTAGCACAATCCTCAAGCTTCCCATTTTCGTCTTAACGACGACTTCGTCCTTGACATGCTGAAAATTTCTTTTGATCTCATACGCTTTTCCTGTAGCGTCATTATTGCTTCATACACGCGTTGATGCTCGTCACTTCTTTGCAGGATGACGTCTTACAATTCCAATAATTCCAATTTTCCTAAAATTTTATCCGCCACATTGACCTCACGACTTCGTTTTGTCAGATAGATCGTTGTTTCGATCCAAATATCCGCTCACTCATGGGAAATGCAGTGTTTTTAACTTGTCATTTACACGCTCCTTCGAACTCTATTTTCAAACATCAGGTTCTTCATCAAGCTTAGTTCGGTGATCAATCGAATTAGCTTTTCATGAAATCATATAACTCCGTTGATAAAATCGTGTTGATGTGTAAGAAATTCGATTCAACACAACATAAATTCGAGGTGGTATTCCGTTGTATCGAGATAGATTTCTGTTAGATGCGAGATTATTTTCAAATCTGCCAGCATTCAAATATTCGTTTCTTTAATACGAGACACTGCTCTTTTTTTATGCGGGAAAACATTCATCTTTGTGCGAGAAAATACTCATCTTTGTGCGAGAAAATACTCACATTTGTGCGAGAAAATACTCATATTTGTGCGAGAAAGTACGTTGGTTAATAGAAATTTGAATCGTGGCCACCTTGTTCAAATCTATCTAACGTTATCTCTATGTTACTGCTTCTTCTTCACATGATGACAAAGATGCCGAAAATATGGCTTCAGTATCCCACTGTGAATATTTGCCTAATTATTATATTTCACAGGAAAAGTGCATTCGAGATCCAGGACACCCTATCAGGCGTTACTGTCATAATGCAATTCCACATCAATGACATCATATTTCGTGCCCAATAATATAATAACGTTGTTGACACTAGTACATCACGGCTACCAGAACAATTTTTTCGGAATTATTTTCATATCTTCTTCCATCCTGATTGTGACTCTCAGTTTACTCTGTACCGCCCTCAAACTCTGCTGTATTGAGTGCCATGCACTCGATGAGCTTTTCCTTGCTCTCCTGAGTGCGGACGCTGGAGTTTGCCGCAACCTGCGCTTAACCACAAGCTCGACCCAATTAGTGCTCGTCCTCTCTGCATTCCTTTGTGCAATGATCTCAAATTTTCAGCCATTTGTTCTCAGTCGCCGTTCCTTCAATGTAACGCTTGAAATTCTCCTATTTTCAATACTTCATTTAAAATTCGATGTTTCCCCTTATGTTGTATCGTTGTGATTTCTTCATCGCTGTTGTAAATATCGTCTGCCGTTCGTTGTGTTTGCCTCTTTCTTTGCTGACGCAACTTCTACACTAATGTACCAAGAAAGATTAATTCCTTAAGCATGAAGAATCAGAAACGTACAAAATCTACAGAATTAGGTAAGATTTACTCGCAAGAGAACATCGTAATTTACGACGTTCCTTATGAGTGAGTGAAAGGCACACAGAATTAAAAAGTTCAACACTACAGTATGAATGAAACCGCTACTCTTAATCTAATTAAACACATATTTTTCCTTTCGAAGAAACGAACTACATTAAAAGTATTGATAAGATCACACTCCCTCTTGAGTATTTCGTGTAATACCACGCTTCTGGTGAGCGGCAAAAAAAAGGACTGCGATACTATTGATGTGAGAGTAGCCTGCTCTAGAGATGCATCTGAAAATTAACCTAAGGCAAATTGTTGTTACTCTCGTAGCATGAGCTAGCATGATTCTAAGAAAATCAGTTAAACTAATTCACTCGTTTAGTCATCTCATGTTAACTGTGGACTCTTTTTACGCGAAGCAGGTGATAAAATCAAACTATGAAAGCACACAAACTACTGCTGTTAAAACACACAAAATTACCCTAATGAAAATCTATTTTTCCTTCTCTAAGCATGAATGAAAATGAAATTTTGAGCGTAGAGTAAGATTAGCTCACTCGCACAGGTGTCTCGTATCCAACGAGATTTCCTGTGAGCGAACAGAATTACAGTTACCTAAAGCTAGGAAAATATTCCTACTGGAGAACGCATCTCACTCTAGCGAGTGAGAATTATCTTAACTCAAACCTAAAATAACGTACTCCTACTAAAGAACACATGTAAAATTAAAGTAATACAGCGCTAAGAACTCACTCCTACTGAAAAACGCACCTACAATTAAACACACAAAAAGAACACATCCTACAAAGTCAAAGACACTCATAAAACTCAATTCACTACAGTTCGTTACCTAAGCGACGCTTCACCTACACCTATAACGTAGGTTATAATTCCGCTCAGTTTTGGACGCAGCTCGCCGCCCATTTACGGTGTCTTCTGTCCTCCTGCCTTCATCTTCGCTGTTGCCTGCGTCGCTAGCAGCTCCGGGAGCAGCCGCGTCGTCCTCTTTGTGAGGATAGGCCTCCCCTCTTAAATACGCTACCTTCAGCCGGTCTAGGTGAACTCTCTCTTCACGGTCACTATAAAGTGCCTTAATCGTGGCACTCGTCTCGCTTTTTCCGATTATTCGATAGGGTCCAATCCAGTCAGTTGGCCATGCGCCGGCAGCTTCAGGCCTTCCTGTAGGATTGTTCAGCAGCACGATGTCACCGATTTGAACTTTGTTGTTCTTGACTCCTCGCTCTTTTAATTGCACGGATTCATCGTGCGACGCCTTAGATTTTGCCTTTACAATTCTGAATGCATTGTGAAATCGAGAAGTCACTTCTGCCGCGTAGTTCTCCCCTAGAGAGTAATCTATTCGAGGGGTTTTTAGCCAGTCAATGATAGGAATTTCGGCATCTCGGCCAAAGAACAAATGGTATGGAATTTCTCCAATGACGCTCTGGTAGCTGGTATTAAGTGCCAGGCACGTCCAAGGCAAAGAGTGCTGCCACGAGGATTGATCATTTGCTGCCAGATGAGACATAACGGTTTTGATGTTTTTATTTTGACGTTCCGTCATTCCATTCGATTGTAGGTGATAGGCTGAAGTGTTGGTGTATTTTATCTTCAATTTTTCGCACACACTTCGGAACAAGGCAGACGTGAATTCGGTGCCTCTGTCTGAGACGAGCGTTTTCGCAGGGTCATATGTTGTTACGAATTTATTCAACGCTCGAGTAACTTCTCCCGTGGTTTTCTTCTAAGCGGAAATGCCGCGACGTATCTGCTGAAATAATGATCGACTACGGTTAGGATGTATTTGTGGCCTTCATTCGAAACTGGCATTTCAATTAAATCAACTCCTACTCTGTCCAGTGGCTTGTCAATGTCTGGGAATGATCCCATACTGACACAAATGCGGTTTTTAATCTTACGCTTCTGACACTGCATACAAGAATCAACATATTTGTTTACATTTTTGGCCATATTTATCCAGTAACCGAATTCCAGCACTCGTTTCCAAGTTTTAGCCCTCCCTTGGTGAGCGCCTATGGTACCGTCATGCGCCAACGTTATCGCTGATTCTCTTAGAGTGTCGGGAACAACTATTAAGTGCCTTGTTCTATTAGGCTTTCGTTGGTATTTCTGTGATACAATATTCCTTCTTCGGCGAAGAATTCGGAGTTCAGAGCGAGACTTGGAGCTTCCCCTAACTTGTCACCTTCAAGGTAATTCAGCACAGGACCCCACACCGGATCTTTTAATTGTTCTGTTCGCACATTTTCCTTTTGCTGGCTGACTTCCGCTTGTTGCACACTGGGCGTTTCATCTAGCATCGACGTGAAGAACACCGTCTTAGGAGCTTCGTTGTCTTAATCGTCCTCGTTGTTTTGCGCAATGTTTCTTGACAGTGCGTCTGGAACCACATTCTGAGCTCCTGGCCGATAAATTACTTCAAAATCGTACTGTGAGAGTGTTAGTGCCCACCTCATAATTCTGTTGTTCTTGGAGTTTTAACCTCTGAAAAATATTTAAGGGCCGTGTGATCCGTTATCAGAACGAATTTATTACCGTACAAATAAGGCGAAAAGTGATTCACCGCAGCGACAACTGCTAGTCCTTCACGTTCAGTGATGGAGTAACGTTTTTCAGCATCATTGAATCTTTTGCTGAAGTATCCGATGGGTTGTTCTTTACCCTCCCATCTTTGGGCTAGGACTGCTCCAGAGCCCTCATTTGATGCATCACAGCTTAAATAATAATTCTCGTTTAGAGAGGGTTTCTTCACAACTGGAGCTCCTACCATTAGCTGCTTATGTTTACAGAAGGCTTGCTCGTGTTCTTCATTCCACTTGAAATTTTGTCCCTTTTTGGTCAGCGCGTTTAGGGGAGCAGCTGTTGTGGCGAAATTTGGGATAAACTTCCGATAGAAATTAAGCGCAGCCACGAACGAGCGTACCTTTCATGTAGTCGTAGGCCTCGGATAATTCTGCATCGTCTCAACATTCTTGGGATCTGGGATTAGCCCCTCACGACTGATGTAACATCCTAGGTACTTTACTTGTTTTTGCGCAAATTTGCACTTGTCTAAGCCTATTTTTACTCCGGCACATTGAAACTCGTGTAACACCTCTCTCAAATTTTCTAGGTGACTCTCAAAAGTTATAGAGCTGATACACACATCGTCCAAATAAATGGCAGCGAATTTTCCAAGCTGCTTTTTGAGAACATGGCAAATTACTCTCTGGTACACTGATGTTGAACACTTAAGCCCCATAGGGAGCCTAGCAAACTCAAAATTTCCTTGCCTAGTTTGAAACACCGTATATTGTTTGCTTTCTTCATCTAGTTCAATTTGATGGAAGGCCAATTTTGCATCAACAATTGAGTAGTACTCCTTGCCAGCAATTTCTTCTAATGTTCCCACAATATTCGGAATCTGATAATGTTCGTTTACCACCCGCATGTTTACAGCTCGCAAATCAAGGCAAACTCTGTGGCCTCCACCGTTTTTTTTCACAAGCACCAGATGATTTTTCCACGCACTTCTACTCTCTTGCACAATTCCACTCTTGACCATCTCCGAGACCTTTTTATCAATGATTTTTCGACTGGCGCACGGAATTCGCCATCCTCTCGTCTGAATGGGCCTGTAATCATTCAACAAAATTTTATATATCACTCCCTTTACATGCCCAATATCCATTTCATCTGCACTGATGGTTCGATGATATTCTTTGAGCAACTTTCTGACCTGCTCCTGCTTCTCATCATCCAAGTAACTGAGATCAAGCTCATCAATTTGCTGAAAGCGCTTCTCTCTGCGGAGATTTTCTGCTTCGCTGTTCTCCTCATTGTCTTCATTTGCAGTTGAATCTTCGTTCGAGGTCTCATGGCACGTTGCAGTTTTGCTCCTTCAGCGGAATCTCAGCGGTCATTAGAATTGCGGACAAGGTCATCAGTGTTACGGACGACGCTGGAGCGCAGCGATGACCCACGTGTAGAGCGACTGTGCTCCATGGCATCACAGGAATCCGTGAGTTCATTTTCCGGTTGAAGAATTATTTCCCCTTGGTGGTATCATAATGAAAAAGGAGGAAAATTATCTTGTACGGAAGAGAGGGATTGCGAGACATCTGTGTTCCTAATGGATGTTGGGGCTATTCATTGCTCACTAAAATTCGTTCGAGCCGGACGGTTTTTTTTTAAATTGTGATGCGATAATCGAAACAATGTAGAATAATATCAGAACATGATGTGGGAGGAAGGTATGCTTGCTAAATGCAAACTTCGTATGGTAATTGTTTGCTTTCAGACAGATTTCATAGTTAAATTTTCCATATTTTGACAGATGGTTGATTGAAACAAATAGTTGGCTAGATTAGGTTAGATATATTTTTTACTTTGACGTTGATCTGCACGATTAACTCTCTTGTTTGTCATTTCCAACCTTGTAATTTGGCTTCCTACATTTTTATATCTAGTTGGTTCTCCAAATGCGCGTTGATATATATTACTCTTTTAAATTAACCTAATTTTGCTAACTATTCAGATAAATAATTATCACAGAAAACTTTTAAAATCAAATCACAAAGTACTAGAAAATAGTAAACAATGTTAGTGTATATAAGAGGAACAATTGAGTTACGTGTAAAGTGAGACGGGTGTGATATTTACGTTCTTCAATAGCAGCCGCCGCGCATCACAAGTGAGTGAATGCAATGTCGGGCAGAAGTGACATTAAAATAATTGTATTCCGAGTAAATTTCATGCTAATGCTCTCATAAATAGTTTTGAATAGGAGTGATGTTCAATGCAGGTGTTATTTGAGTTAAACATCGATATGTTTTCGCTTGAGTCAAAGTTGGTGAACAAGGCAACGCGCATGGCTACATGACGCAGCGTTAACACAAGCGGGGTCTTTTAATCAGCCATGTTATGTAGGCCCCATTAAAACTGCATGACTATAAAGTTTCATGGTGATAGGAATTATATCATAAAAAATGGAAATAGTCAGGCAACAAATTTCCCCCTTGTGCTCCTATATTTTTACATTTCATAAGGATATAAGGATCAAATAGTTAAGCGACATTCGACAGGGAAACACTTCACTCGGTTTAGAAATAACTTCATTTATATAAAGGGTTCTTGTGCCTGAAGCAGTTTCGGTAGGTACATTTTGGAGGTAATTTGTTGAAATCACTAAGGGAGTAACCACTACAATCAGAGCTAAGAGGATACATTTTCTGTGAGATAAGTCATTGATATTTCAGCTATAGTAGACTTTACCAGCGACGTGTTTTGATGAAATGAGTTCTTTTTGTGCTCTCAAGGTCTACGCGCCGCGGGCATTCTAGAGATGTGTTGGGTTTCCCGAGGGTGGTAATTGTATGGATTTAATGAGGCACGCTTCCCGTGATCAGTGAATACAAACAAATTCAAATTCAATATAGTGCATGGTATTAAATTTAACGTACAAATGAGTGTAAAAAGTACTGACGTAGTTGAAAATTTTTGATGGAATAGAATATGACAACCGCAACGGACCGAGTTATCAGCTTGTTACCGAAACCTAGTATCTCCAGAAAACGATGTCGTTCACACGCCACAGAAGGAGTGGGGGAGAAATAACAACACTCCTATGTTCGGTAAGATTCACGCACAAGCACCGCCACACTCGCTAGAACGCAACGCCTCAGTGTGCAGCCTTTTTTCTGAAGTGTGGTCCCACGATTTGGCAGGTTTTGTGTTGCCTTCTCAATATGATGAGAACCGCTACGAGGTATTTTTGTCACGCCATAGGCACTCTGCTCTGTGGTTCACTTTAGACATGGATAAGGCATTACCAATGGTTTGGTAACTGCATCACGCAAACAAACACAGCTTCTGATGCCTAATAATTGTGCATACCTTCATATTTTTACATGTTTGGAATTTCGGTCACCTCTCTTTCTTAACAATATTGAGCATTCCCAACCTATTAATGGAGGTCAGCTAGATCTTTAGCGGTGAGCTAGTGCTTAGTTCCACGCGTACCAGCGAGTGCTACCGCAATGGTGAGTAGCGCTTCCCGAATGTGCGTAGAGGAACTTCCGTGTGACAATGTGACATGGGTGCGAGAAATTGTGGTGTAAAATTCCACGGTCCTTGAGTTCAACATTTCAATTACTCGTTTTCTTTGTTGTGAAGCGGTAGATAATTAGCCGGCCAATTGATAAGGGTCAACATGCTTTCGATTAATTAGTCGACGTAAATTTGTTACAGCGAGACACTGCGAGTTGCGATTGCGAATCCCAGCAGAATTTGAGTGAGCGTATTTTGGAATCTTTGTGCTCGTATTCAGCCCCGTAAATTAATTTTAGAATGCTAAAAATATTGTCACTGAAGTAAATCCTCAAAGGGAAACAACTAAATAATATGGTGTTGAATTGTTAGCCTTGGTGCCGAAACATGGTGAATTGTTAGTTTTGGTGCAGAAACATGGTGAATTGTTAGTCTTGGTGCCGAAACATGGTGAATTGTTAGTCTTGGTGCAGAAACATGGTGAATTGTTAGTCTTGGTGCAGAAACATTGTGAATTGTTAGTCTTGGTGCCGAAACATGGTAAATTGTTAGTCTTGGTGCCGAAATTTAGTAGGTAATATTAATTAATATTTCTGCAGACTATCGCAGAGCGTGGATATGTGCGCCATCAATGCTGGCACTTCATCTGAGTATCGTTCACACGGGCAATGGAGGGCAGGCAGCTCCCCACTTCGCGGCTCGCGTCAGCGGTAGTGAGCGACAAGTCGTCGTCACAGAATGCTTCCCTTCAGCTATAATCAACTCGAAATAGTGCGAGACTACCTTATGACTTCACTCTAACATGTTATTAGCGATGTTTACTTTTGTGCTGTATTCCTTAATGATGTTTGTGATTGTCACAATTGTTAGTTAAAATTTGCTCGCATACGTGAGATGTTCTGAATATATTTGAAGAAATTCTAGGTTGTTCAGCATCCCTTTCATTATATTTTCCTCGTCCTATGGAGTAATTGGCTGCGCCCGTAGGCCGGCAGCTGCGGCCAGGCACACGCCTCAATTGGCCCCAAGAGCGCATGGCCGCCTCAGCGACCGTGAGTGCTAATTTTAGCCAATCCTTCTCTCATCCTAACTCTTTAACGCCCAGAAAACTTTCGGTTCACTCGTAAAAATAGCCTCAATATATTGTATTTCTTGCTAAATTTGTTCCTTAGTGTGTTCTTTGGAGTTCACTACTCAGTGGCAGCACCTTCCTCACTTCATTCTAATGTCACTCACTATGAAATGCCAGAGTAAGTCTAATGATGGTGGTTTTAATAAAGGTTGTATGAGTAAAAAATGCTGACATGAAAGGGCTACGTCATAGTTTTTGATTTTTTAATCGGATGTTCTTGTAATTCTTCATTGTGAATAAAAAAATTCAAGAATTACAGTAATACCTTCTTCATTGCGTCTTCTTCATTGGCAATGCGGACTAAGCTCGTTTTCATGGCGGTGGCCAGAGATTTTCAGTATCGTTACAGCCTCACGGTCTATGAGCAAATTAATACGCCTGAAGCGAGAGCAAGTGGGCGGGGCTTGCGACTCTCTTCACTGCTCACGCGCACACTCAATGATCGTGTAAACAGGCCTTTAGGAGGGAATGCGTTTGGCAGTGTGAAGCTTAAGCCACTACTCCTGTACAAATCTAAGAACCCCACAGCTTTGAAAAATGTAGCTAAAGATTCGTTGCCTGTTATCTGGAAAAGCAGTCTTGAGGCATTGGTAACAATAAAAGAGTTCATAGATTGGTTCAGAGATTATTTTGTTCCGTTTATTGAACAATTTGAAAAACAGGAAAACCAATTTAATAAAGCTTTGTTATTCTTGGATAATGCTATAGGTCATCTCGTGGAGGAACTGAACGATATGTTTCCACACATACAGGTTACATTCCTGCCTCCAAATGCTACTTCTGTACTACAACCTATGGACCAGGGCGTCATCAGAACTTTAAGGTTTATTACTTACGAGACACCATGAAAGGACTTGTAGATGAGACTGATAAAAGTATGGAGGGTATCAAATGCTATTGGAAACGTTTCAATGTTAAACAGTTATAGAAATCACGAAAAAGGGGTTTGAATAATGTGTCTTTGACAACATTGGATTCTGCATGGAAGAAATTGTGGTCAGAGTGTGTGAAAATAAAAACAGAAGATTCAAACAGTTCAGAGCCCATCGAAGGAGCTTGCAACAGAAGCTGGTTTTGCGGAACTAACATCTGATCATATTAATGAATTCCTAAGCAGTCACGAACAGGAACTTTCAGTTGATGAATTAGTAGCTATACACAATGATAGCAGTGAAGGCGAGGTTACAGAAATTCTTGCCGAAGATTTACCTAACGATGTAGTTGCAGCAAATGAAAGGAAGAAGGATTTAGCTGAATTTCTGGTAGTGGCTGAAAAACTCAAGAGGAAGGCGTCATCAGTAGAAGTGGATGCGAAGAAACTTCGCTCATTCCACCAATCAATTGACGCATTGATAAGTTACTATAAGAATGAATGAAATATTGGTAGTAGCTATTACATTTTATTAGTTATCATTAAAATTTCACTGTTTACAGCAGTGATAGCATAAAAACGTCCTTTTATTATTTAATTTTCATATCTTATTTCACTGAGATATTTAATGCGTTAATTTTTGTTAGTTTGTCATATTCTGATATCAAAATATCAAACGAATTTTTCTCCTCTAGTATTATAACAATAGCTCCATAAGAACTAATTTAGAGACTCTACTCTAGAACCATTCGTAAATAGCTTAGTTACCCGCAAATAACGCCTTTCTCTGAATGTTTTTAGTATTGCGTTGCTTCCGTCATTGCTCAAAGTTTCTGGAACGCAACACAGCAATGATGGAGGTAACTGTATTCATTTTTCATTGCCACAATTGTTACGACGATCTATTTCGTAACGTGGTGATGGCGAGATCAAATACTTAAGGGAACCATGCTCTCCGGTCAGCCAAAAATTGGTTTTCCATCCGTAGATTTTTTTCTATCGGACTTATGTCTATGAAAATTTGCAGACTACTAGATCTCTAGATTCCCAACAACTTTTTCTTCTATAAGTTTTTTTGCATTGGGACACAGAAAATGAGTTATTCATGATAAATAAAAAAAATATATATATACCATTCGTTATCATGGGGCCGAAATTTAGAAAGCTAGAGCAATGCGGTTTGTTGCATGCGAAAGTACAACGTGTGCTCCAAAAATGCTATGTTCCGGTTTTTGAATTTGAATTCATTTTGAATTTATAGAATTTTTTTTAAAAAAGCTATAGTCAGAGTTTAAATTTAGGGTAAAAAGTCTACGGAAAAAATTTCACGTTGAAATTTTTGAAAATCAACTAGATAGCAATTGTAGATTACACATGTGACTTCCAAATGCAACAAACCCCATTGCTCTAGCTGTGTAAACTTCGGCCCCATTATAACGAATGTATTGAAAATTGTGATTGTTCAATATCGACGATTTAAGAAAAAAAATGCTTCTCCTCCTACAGTTTTTGAGCTACAGTGATGATTTTGGTATCATTGAATGCAGAAAACAAGGGCTTTACAATGTATTTAAGAAGTTTTTCAGAATTCATTGTTGTTTCAAAGTTATGACGTCATAAATTTGAATTTTCTTGAGAATATTTTGGTTTTTATATTTTTTAATTTTTTAAATTTTTATATTGGAAATTTGAGGAAAAGCATTCAAGTTTTTGGAATGTCCACGTTATTCTGCATCCAATGATACCAAAATCATCACAGTAGCTCAAAAACTGTAGGAGGAGAAGCATTTAGAAACCCCCCCCCCCCCCAAAAAAAAATGTCGTTTTCTATGATTTCCCATTTTCTTTTCAAGAAAATCGCATTTTGTCACAAATGATAAATGATTCTAAATTGCATTTCCAATCAGTATACCAAATTTCAGTGCTCTAGGTTCAAAAATGAAAAAAAAGGTCCGTAAGGGGGATGCTCTCCCCCTCCCGGGGGGGTGATAGCTCTGGGATACGTTCCTGATATTTTTACAGACATTCGGGGACATATCTCAAACTCATTTAAAGCAATAAAATAAATTACGTCATTTTTTAAGAAAATCACGGCATGCTTCCCTTAAAAGTTCTGAAATATGCTCTAATCCCACATTCGCTGTTTTCATCATCGTCGTGAGATTTTTCTGGCCACATTCTTTTATTTTGTCAATCAAAGCCGGATAACACTTTTCAATGTCTCAATCATAATGTTAATTATGATATTACATTAGTTAATTTATATTTATGCTGCCACCACTCTCGAATGAGAGATTATATAAAATAATATATGATATAAGTCGCAACAAGATTCCCTTTATATTAAATATGGACAGTTACTGTGAGTCGGTGTAATTTGGTAGCGTTCAATTCCTAACTCCATCGATAACTTATCTCCTTATCCTTAAGGGAAATTAATAGATTTGAATCACGTCATTAGTTTATTGGCTTAGAGATAGTTATAGAATCACTTTAACGCAACAAAGAAATTGTCTAATACATCAAAATGAATCTAACGCACCTAGCCTACGCATACAAATAATGTTACACACGCTGAAAGCAAGCGCCAATTAATCCCACGCAATTAATTGATACAAATGATGCTAAGGGTAATACATGTAATGAATACTTAGCTTGCCCGTAGACTCCAGATTGGTGATTAGAATGGACGAATACGTCACTTAATGATGTGACTTAGCTAACAAAGCCCACGAGGCCCGAACGCGACCATCTCTCGTCAGATGCTTGCTTCACAAGCAGGCGCGTCAAAAACCGCACACGGTAGAAGTTCATGCAGCACTCGTGCAACCGACATGCATGCTTCAAATTTGGGCGAATTGCGCATGAGTTGCACGAAGAAATGCGTAGTGTAGCCGAGCCTTTATTGGGAACGTCCGGACTCATTCTAGAAATGGCTCTCACGTTTGTTCTATGGGATCCAGATCTATGATATTTGGCATACGTATGAATTTTTAATAGGGCTATAGGTGCGTATTACAGGCTTTTTTCAATTTTCGAATAAATTACTGAGATAATTGAGAAAAATGGATGACAAAAGTGTATTTTCAAAAGCTATCTCCTTCAAAAGTTATTATCGTAGAGCAATGATTTACGTCTCATTGAATGCGCAAAATGTTGCTGCACAGCTGGACGTGGGCTCGTTACTAAATTCGTACTGGTTTATTTTAAAAGAATTGAATTTTTTATTTGAAGCCATGCATTTTTTCGAAGATTTTTCAATGGAACTCAAAATTTACTGTGAATTTCAAAACGAACCCACGTCCAGCTATGCAGCAACATTTTGCGCATTCAATGAGACCTAAATCATTGCTCTAGCATAATAACTTTCGGAGGAGATAGATTTTGAACTTTTTACCTCCAACTCTTCAGGAGGCCCATTTTTCTACAATTTTTCATTTTTTTCCTTTGCAAGCTATATTAATTGGAAAAATTGACGGGTTGAAGTTCTGAAAGCTTTCTGAATATATGAATATCTTTTCTTGCAAGTTTTTTGTTGTTCCTTGAAGCAACTGGTACCACAGGTATCACAAATACGAATGGAACTGGTATCCCTGATACGCATCACCGCTCCAGGAGCGCACGCTGCGGCGTCCATCTCGACGTGCTACACCCCATCCCGCCTTTGTTTCCCACTCTCATGCAGCAAAATATGTTGTGTAGCTTTGCTAGATTGCTAACTAACGAGTTCTGTGTTGAATAGACCAACAAACAAAATCCAGATATATCTGGATTGTGTCTAATGCAATTACTGTCCGGCACTAACAGCTACATTTGAATACACCCCCCTTCCCCCTCGTTTCCCTCTCTCATGAAGCCCAGAAAGTTCTGAACCTTTTCTAGGTTGTAAAATAAGGACTTCTGTATTGAATAGTGCAATGAAAACCACAGGAAAAGAATTTTCAGGGGCGTGGCACATGCACTTGCTGGACGGCACTGGCTGCTGATTGGACCCCTCCCCCCCTTCCCTACCCCATTTCCCCCTCATACGGTGCTTAGATCATTCTGAAAATTTGACAGCTTGTGAAGTAAGTTTATCTCTAGCGAATAAGGCAATAAAAAATTCCGGTTTCGGTTCGGACGTTCCCCTTATGGCATGCTTGCTCCACTACTTATCCTTCGTCGGTTCAAAACAAGGGGGCGCCCGGGTTTGAACCGGGGACCTCTCGATCTGCAGTCGAATGCTCTACCACTGAGCTACACCCCCGCATGGGTGTTTCATATGACACTCGTTAGAATTCGTTGAAATTTTTTATTTATGTTCTCTCAAGGGTATGATTTTTCTCCATTGAAAAAGAAGATAATACGAGTACCTTGATGTCGAAGTCACTGTGCCGCTAATGTTAAAAATATGTTTAATTTGAGGTATTCAATCAGCTAAAACTTAGATAACAGTTACCCAATTTCATATAAAAAGCAACTATACACAACAAACGAGATTTTTTGTTCGGTTCAACAGAACAGAAGAGACTTTCCTGACGGCAGATTCCCAACTGCTGTTTCAAACTGTACACACAATAAATAGAAATGCATGTGACGGTGACATATGAATATGATTTCTGCGCGATTTCTTCAGTTTGATTATAATAGACGACTCTGTAACTTGAACTTCAATAAATGGTTCTATTCCTCTTAAATAAATTGCTCTGTGCCCTTAAAAAAGAGAATGAGTCATCATCTTTTAAGAACTGTAACTGATCGCTACTTTATGCTTTTGTGAATATGAATGAGAAACTTACGCGGTATCCAGATCCTCGGTAGTATAGTGGTGAGTATCCCCGCCTGTCACGCGGGAGACCGGGTTTCGATTCCCCGCCGGGGAGGAAATTTTAAAGAGTAGTTTGATGAAATATAGTCGCACGTTCTACATAGCTGTCGGGTGTTGCATATCATAGTAATAAATTCATACAGTTTGTAAACTCATCGCACTGAAAAACGCGTTTTTTACTTGCAGATGATGTATACAGTAATACCTCCATCATTGCTGTGTTGCGTTCCAGAAACTTTGAGCAATGACGGAAGCAACGCATAAATAAAAACATTCAGAGAAAGGAGTTATTTGCGGGTAACTAAGCTATTTACGAATGGTTCTAGAGTAGAGTCTCTAAATTAGTTCTTATGAAGCTATTATTATGATACTAGAGGAGAAAAATTCGTTTGATATTTTGCAGTTATATCAAAATAAGACAAACTAACAAAAATTAACGCATTATATATCTCAGTGAAAATAAGATATGAAAATTGAAAAATAAAAGAACGTTTTTATGCTATCACTGCTGTAAACAGTGAAATTTTAATGATAACTAATAAAATGTAATAGCTACTACCAATATTTCATTCATTCTTATAGTAACTTATCAATGCGTCAATTGATTGGTGGAATGAGCGAAGTTTCTTCGCATCCACTTCTACTGATGACGCCTTCCTCTAGAGTTTTTCAGCCACTTCCAGAAATTCTGCTAAATCCTTCTTCCTTTCATTTGCTGCAACTACATCGTTAGGTAAATCTTCATCAAAAATTTCTGTAACCTCGCCTTCACTGCTATCATTGTGTATAGCTACTAATACATCAACTGAAAGTTCCTGTTCGTGACTGCTTAGGAATTCATTAATATGATCAGATGCTAGTCCCGCAAAACCAGCTTTTCTTGCAAGCTCCTTCGATGGGCTCTGAACTGTTTGAATCTTCTATTTTTATTTTCACACACTCTGGCCACAATTCATTCCACGCAGAATTCAATGTTGTCAAAGATACATTATTCAAGCCTTTTTTGATGATTTATATAACTGTTTAATATTGAAACGTTTCCAATAGCATTTGATACCCTCCATCTTTTATCGGTCTCATCTACAAGTCCTTTCATGCTGTCTCGTAAGTAATAAACCTTAAAAGTTCTGATGACGCCCTGGTCCATAGGTTGTAGCACAGAAGTAGTATCCTGGGGCAGGAATGTAAGCTGTATGTGTGGAAACATATCGTTCAGTTCCTCCAAGGGATGAGCTATAGCATTATCCAAAAATAACAAAGCTTTATTACCTAGGTTTTCCTGCTTTGTAAATTGTTCAATAAACGGAAGAAAATAATCTCTGAACCAATCTATGAACTCTTTTATTGTTACCAATTCCTTAAGAATGCTTTTCCAGATAACAGGCAACGAATCTTTAGCTACATTTTTCAAAGCTCTGGAGTTTTTAGATTTGTACAGGAGTAGTGGCTTAAGCTACACACTGCCAGACGCATTGCCACCTAAAGGCCTGTTTACACGATCATTGAGTGTGCGCGTGAGCAGTGGAAAGAGGCGCAAGCCCCGCCCACTTGCTCTCGCTTCAGGCGCATTAATTTGCTCAAAGACCGTGAGGCTGTAATGATACTGAAAAGCTCTGGCCAGCGCCATGAAAACGAGCATAGTTCGCATTGTCATTGAACAGTAAATGCGCCTGAAGCGAAAGAAAGTGGGCGGGGCTAGCGCATCTCTTCACAGCTCACGCGCGCACTCGATGATCGTGTAAACAGGACTTGAGAGTAGGGTCAATAGATCTTGGCTTCCTTTGAATCCTGATGCATTTTTCTCTGCCTCTGTTATAAATGTTCTGGAAGGTAGTTTCTTCTAATACAAACCTGTCTCATCAAAATTAAATACCTGATGAGGCGAGTATCTCTCTTGTGTAATCATGTGCTTAAATTTTTCAACAAATGGCGGCACAGAGCTAGAATCTGAACTAACAGCCTTTCGTGAATATCAATGAGTAACTTACTCGATATCCAGATCCTCGGTAGTATAGTGGTGAGTATCCCCGCCTGTCACGCGGGAGACCGGGGTTTGATTCCCCGCCGGGGAGGAAATTTTAAAGAGTAGTTTGATGAAATATAGACGCACCTTCTACATAGCTGTCGGGTGTTGATCAAAGAGCGCTAGCTAGCCACTAGCTAGCGCTCTTTGATCACATATCCATTGAAATAGCATAGATTCTATCAGTGACATCATTTCATGTTCGGGTCTCTTCATTGTTTGAGTAGCAGAGACAGAAACAAGTTTTGCACTCTGTTGAATTGTAGTTTCATTTTTGATAATAAATATTAATGTTGATGCAGGGATCCCCATAACTCTAGACATCTCCATACCGTTCAAGCCTTCCTGATAGTTTTTCAACACTTTCAATTTTGTAGATATGCTTGCCACTTTCTCCTTATTTTGGGCTTCCGAGTGTGCCTCCAGAACTCATGTTAATTTCTTTCGCTTCATTTCGAGGGCAAGAAACCAGAAGCTGATAGAAAATTGTACAACCAGTGCGTTGACCGAAGAGGGGTTGCTTGCTCGGTCATGTGGAGCTGTCTGGCAACTCCATTCTCTAAGCAATAACAAAATTGCAATCTCAAAAACGAAAGAGCAATGAAAAAATCCTGCAATAACGAAAGGCGTAATGAAGAAGGTATTACTGTACATTGTTCAAGAAAATGCAACTCATCGCGAGGAAAAAGAAAGCGCAAATTTTTCCTAAATTTTCTTGGCTAATAATCAATTCTATCTTATACAGTGTGTCCCCCCAAAAAAAACGAAACCTAAATTCGAGGGCTATAATTCAGAAACTATTAAACTTATAAAGAATTGAAAAGTCACATTTTGTTTCTTAACATTTTTTCCATCATCGTACATAATTTCAGAAGAATTGGTCCAATTGTTTTCTTTAAGCAGTATTTTTAGTGACCGATACTGAAAACCTGTTTGCACACTTTTGCTAAATTTCGAATTTTATGATATTAAAACCATAATTTTAATAACTTTCAACCGTTTATTAAATGGAAAATGCCACTAAAATGAAACAATCAAAATTTTCCTCCCATTGTTCGTTTCTTTCGGTGTGTCCTCCGTTTCTCCCAATACACACTTGCATTCGCCTCCTCGTTCCCGCCATCGCTCGTCTGACGAGAGCATCATCTAATTGCAGCAAATTCGCCTCATTTTCAATTCTTTGCTCGAGTTTGTCGGTATCGCGTAGTAGAGAGCTATAAACATTACTCTTTAGGTAACCTTAGTGCCATTGAATAGCATTTTACATTTAAGAAACGGTTGAAAGTTATTAAAACCATAGATTTAATATAAAAAATTCGAAGGTTAGCAGAAGTGTGCAAACAGGTTTTCAGTATCGGACACTAAAAATACTATTTAAAGAAAACAGTTGGATCAATTTTTCTAAAATTTTGTACAAAGATAGAACGAATGTTAAGAAACAAAATTTAACTTTCCAATTTTTTGTAAGGTTAATAGTTTCTGAATTACAGCTTTTGAAAATTGGATATTTTTTTTGGGACACCCTGTTTAATAAAACGCCAGGTGTTATCTTAAATTTATAAATTGATGAATAAATTTATATATTTTTTTGTGTAACGTCTTTATGTTATTACTATGGGTATATCATAGAACACATTAAATTGGTTGGGCCGTCTTTCAATCACGCTTTTAAAGGATGCTTAATGGCCGTATCTGTGATACGAGTTTCACCAGTGCACAAGTACAAGAATATTTTAATTGCGGGTACTATTCGGATGCATGTATTTGTTTGTCACAGACATCTGGAAGATTTGTAACAAAAAAAGTCGAATCCCGTTACTTTTGACTGGTAAATACACTTGTGGGGTACTAAACTTCTCACCACTCCACCATCCATCCCGTTCCACCGTTTTGGAGCATATGTAAGCTCTTCGGACAAATATATACATATATATATATTTATATATATATATTTATATATATATATATATTTTATATATATTTATATATATATATATGGAATGTATGTAAGCTCTTTCAGTGGTGACATTGTTCAGTCAATTCCCAGAGCTGGGGAATAATGTAAATGATTCTTCTTCATAACTACAGCTTTTTAACTTTAATTTAAAAAGCTCAAGTTCAATTTAAAAAAACTCAAGTTTAATTTAAAAAAGGTCAAGTTCAATTTAAAAAATCTCAAGTTTAATATAAAAAAGGTCAAGTTCAATTTAAAAAAGCTCAAGTTTAATTTAAAAAAGATCAAGTTTAATTTAAAAAAGATCATGTTTAATTTAAAAAAGCTCAAGTTTAATTTAAAAAAGATCAAGTTTAATTGAAAAAGTCTCAAGCAGACTATATTTAAAAAAGGGTCAATTTCAATTTTGAAAAGCTTATGTTTCTAAAATTGCATACTTACGTAATAATAATAGTATAATTAAAGTTTATTCATGAGAATGCATATTCATTTAAAAGTACTGGCACTGAAAATAGAGTAAATCGAATATCAGGCAAACTAAGCTGCTGTAATTTTGTACTCAATTTGACATTCTTTAAGTTTTACCTATGAATCATTTGCTAAACAGGTCATCGGTACTTTTAACTATTGACAAAAATGGTTCGAATAAACTTCATGTAATAAGTAACTGTAGGACAATTAGCAAACTGCACTGACCGAAAAATTGAACATTACTGAGCTTCAACTTTTCAGTCAGTGCATACTGCTAATTGTCCCACAGTTGCTTATTGCATAAAGCTTATTTGCATCATTTTTGTCAATAGATATAAGTACCGATGATCTGTTTAGCAAATGATTCATAGGTAAAACTTGAAGAATGCCAAATTAAGTCTATCACAGCAGCTTGCCTAGTCTGATATTCGATTTACTCTATTTTCAGGGCCAATACTTTTAAATAAATATGCCTTCTGACAACTAAACTTTACTTATATTATTATTACATAAGTATGAAATTTTAGAAACATAAGCGTTTCAAAATTGAAATTCATCTTTTTTAAATACTTTTTGAGACTTTTTAAGTTAAAAGGCAAGGCAAAAATCGCTACAGGTAAAGTTATTTTATTGAAAATGATCAAATAAAACTGAACGTTTCTAACTAACTGTCCATCTTCAGCAAGAAAATATCTGTAAAACGAAACCAAATAAGAGAAATTGAAGCACTAAAGTAGTATACATACAAAATCTAAACTTTGAAAAAAACACAAACAACGGTAAAAAAATATGTAAAAGATAAAGGAAAAGTTGAATTACATATTGGCAACATGAAGCGGGAAAGCACTTTGGGTGTCATTGAGAGCAGGTTTTATTCTGTAAATATACAAAGATTCGAGAAGGTGCAGATCTGTTCTATAGGAGGTACTGTTCTGTAAGAAGTGTTCTGTAAGAGGTTTCATTCTCAAGCTGAGAAGCATCAACGATGGACTTTTTAAATTAAACTTGTTCTTTTTTAAATTAAACTTGAGCTTTTTTAAATTGACCTTGATCTTTTTTAAATTAAACTTGAGCTTTTTTAAATTGAACTTGACCTTTTTTAAATTAAACTTGAGCTTTTTTAAATTGAACTTGACCTTTTTTAAATTAAACTTGAGCTTTTTTAAATTGAACTTGAGCTTTTTTAAATTAAAGTTAAAAAGCTGTAGATCTTATTACGGGATCTTATGTCTACATCTTATGCACTTCATGGTCAAAATGTTTGTCGTCCTCTGGAAAAATAAGGTGGTAATGTCAACAATCAATTCTTACAGGTTATCAGACCACATTTTGTATTGAATAAACCTTTTATTCTATCAAACTTAGGTTCTTAAAGATTTTCGAAATAATTTAGACGAATATTTGTCTCAAGTACGACCAAGCACTGACAAAAGTTTTCGAAGGAAAGGGAAGGGGGATGTTAAGGTTTGCGACTTCCTCTCCAGTTGGTCCCATAAATGGAGACCATTCCATGTGAGAAAATGATCCCTGTGGTCCCCGAATCAATCTTGCACTACATGGGAGAGGCTGAAGCGACCGTTGCCGTCCGGACTGGACCCTCGAGGAAAATAAAAATCCATTGAAGGGTGTATTTGGTCACCTAGGACGTCCAAATAATCGTGAAATTTTACTTCGTTGCCACAAAAGGTTGTCGATCCAAATCCCGACCATGTGAAGCACCCCCAGATCGTAACAAATGCCCATACTATCGAAGCAATGCACGGAGGGCCCAAATCTTCGCAAGCTTCCGACCTCACAGCCTCTGCCATACCGATGGAACAAAGTTAACCACAATTCAACTGACCACAAGGCATATTTCCGTTGCATTACAGAGGGCGTTCTTCCGTTGCTTTACAATCCAGTCTTTGAAGTCTTTTGCATATTGAAGCAGTTTCGTTTGATTAGCCCCACTGACTATTGGCGTCCTGGTGAATTTGTAAAAAGGATGCTGTATTGCAACCAAGCCTGATACATATCATCTTGTATTATACATTGGTTTTTCAAATGCCTCATAACTAATAGGACACAATGATAGTTACCCCCGGTCAACCCTGTACCCATTTTTGGCACCTGGGTAGAACGGGGGATTGTGGCTGAGTTCTCCTTTTCCAACGGGGAGAAACACCGACGGTACAGCCGGGATTCGAACTGCCGACACTTTCCCGTGAAAGGCACGTTCTTAACCACTCGGTCACGGTGGGTGACTCCTTTAATACATCTCCTTCAGTTTACGGTTCATGGTGGGAGCACAAATTTTCCTAGAAAGAAAAAGAATGGACGGATAGAAGACTGCTAACTTCTAATAAATTTTACACTACCAGGTCTTTCATTGAACATGCCAGTCAACTGCTGTACACTTATCCGCCAGTTTCCTTTCATTAATGCTTCAGAGAATGTTAGTTTAAATGTTCCATATCACCGGAGTTTGTATCACATGACGTTGTGCATCCCTTTTCGACCTCCTAGCCTATCTTACGTTATGTTGAGCTGAGGTTGGTTTTCTGATAATTTTGGAAGCTTAGTTTTACCAACAAACTGAAGGGACTCGAGTTTAAAAAATCCTCACTCCCTTGAGAGCCTTGAAAAAAATTCGTAACGCTAGCTGCTTGCGCCCTACAGTCGAGTACAAGAGCGTGCGACCCACTGAGAGGCTACGTAGGCCTCCGCGATATCAGAGAATAAAATACTCCACAAGATATAAGCATTTCCTATTTCACAACGCTTGGATGACTAAGAGATACCAGAACTACAAAATTACTTTTCATACTATTTTGCCCACATTATTAACTTACAATTCTCGCAGGAACGCAAATCCTCAGTTTAATGAATTCTACATTTAAGAGTCAATACAGATAGTCTCACATCCCTATCTTTTGCTGCATGCAGTCCTGTCGCGCACGGGTATTTTTCTGTCCCCCAACTATTGCAAAAGCCTCAATAAAGCCCTACAGATACACTATATGTTGTTTTTTGTATACTTTACGGAGCACATCGGTACATTTTCATGCTTGAGATTTTCTGTCGATAATAATTGAAATCTTTTTACTATTGCAGTTTAACTACACATGATACAGGTGTAGTTCCATAATTTAACGCCTCTCGATAACACTGAACTTGGGAGTGAATATCAAAATGTCTGCATCAATCTTCTCTCGACTCTAGCGGACTGCAGGCACGCACACCGAGGCATTGAAAGTTACCCCCTTATTAATAAAGCCCTAAGGACCGTACGTAGCTCATAAATTACTTTGAAATTCATCCCTCGATGCTGCACATCAAGCGACAGGGAAAAACACTTTGAGCCCGTGATTTTGATTAAATTCAGTATAGACTCGTTATATTCATCATCGTGGTAAGGACAATTAAGAAATCGAGGGTCTCATTTAAATCAAATAATTAGGAAGGATCATGTTTAAAGTCCTGGTTATGTTGATTTTACTAGATACCTTAAGTTTTACAAGGGCTTTTAAGGTTCACCAGTTGCCGGGGAAGGCAACAATAAGGAAGGATAATATATTAGGCCCTTTGACTCAGAAGGAGTTAAGCATTCGAACGCACAACTGGCGTCATAATAAGAATTATTTTTCACCACGACAACCGTCAAAAGAAGAGGTATTGAGAAGACCGAATTTGCTCCCCTCTTTGAGATTTATTGAAGGATGAGGTGCTGCGGTGAAACGCTGGTCTCTTGCTTCTTCAAAAAGTTCTTGGGTCCAATCCTGGTAGAAGAATCTCCACGATGGGCTGGAAGTTGTATGTGTAAATAGTGATGTGCTTCAGCTACCCGTTAACTCTGGATAGGTTGATACTCAAGAGACTAAATTAAGCTGCCAAATGTGGTTGTAAGCACAGCGAGGATAAAAAGGCTTGAATCAATATAATGGGTAAGGATAAAAAGGCTTAAGCCTATTTAGTTGGCAAGGATAAAAGGCTAGAGCCAATATAGTTGGTAAAGATAAAAGGCTAGAGCCTATATAGTTGGTAAGGAGGTAGCCGCTATGAACTTTGGTGCTCAGTTTGGGAGCAGTGTTGGTTGAATACCTAGGGTCAGAATGTTACTGACAACAAAATGTTTAAAGGTGATTGTCACCACGTTAATTCCGCTCATCGGAAGCTTCAGCAAAAGTGAATTGTGGTTGAGCTGAAGATATGAATGAGGGATGTGGTGTTTGTTATGAAGAACATATCATGTCTCGTAGATCCAGAATTATTGAGATAAGACCTAGTCTTATCCGTGAACTAGCACAAGAGCAAAGGCACTATGACGGACAATGTAAGCTTGATTCTCGTCGACCAAGATGGTTCTCGACGCTATTGTCACACTATGTAGATGAACCTCGAAATTAAATTTTCGGTCAAAATATTTTCGAGTCACATTTTAATAGATTTCGGGATTTTTATTGATGGGAATTATATAGTGATGGAAAATTATAAAATTAGTTGTGTTTATGGAATTCGATTTTTAGACGATGAAATTAATAATTTGTGAGATTTTGGCTCGTATGGACCCTAGGGGTCCACTACACATGAAGCGATTGGTTATATAAGTAGAATTACCGGGGCGAATTGGGTAACACTTCTTAAACACTGCATTTGTTTAAATGAAGGCTGCGACTTGTTCTTACTTGCCCACACTCACATGAACAATTCTTCTATTCGATCAATTAATACTTATCATTCTTTTCATTGATTGTTCAAATGCCTCAATTATGTTCCAGCACGCAATGACCGTAAATCCTGGTGAAGCCGGAATCCAGTTCACCCACCTGGGTCGAGTGGTGAATGGGGGCATCGTCTTCTTTTCCCAATAAAAGACGGTGAATGTGAATGCGGGCTAGATATACAAGGAACATACTAGTTTATCCGTAATATTTCCCACCAACGAACGCTCCTAACCGCTAAGTTATGATGTCCGCAAAAATTAATGAGTTTGAAAAGTTCGAGTCTTTATTTATAAGTTTATTCGGGCGAATTTTTTGATCAGAAGCATTAAATGCATCATGTTGATTACGTTCACTAAGCGGTAAGCAATAGCGCCAAGCAACAGCCCCGCGCACTGAGTGCGGCAGTGATGCTCAGCAACTCTCATCTTCAAATGCAGGCAGGCACAACCCATATACACAAGTCAGCTACACGCCAACTACACTTGTATACATTGGATTCAAGATGCAAACTTGCATGCATTGCAAGTTCAAGAGTGCGTTGCCTTGTACTCTGCATGCCAACTGCACTAACACATTTACAAATCTGTTCGCACAGCCCTTGCAACAGGCAAAAGAGGGAGGCATACAAACCTCCTATGCAAGTGTAAAACATTTACAAATCTGAAATTGAATAGAATATTTGAACGTACCTTTGTCAGCTTCTGTGAGTGAGTTTATAAAAAATGAAAGAGGAGTACTATGATAAATTTTATCTTTTTTTAAATTAGACAAGGTGTAGACCAACGCTCGGACCAACATCACAAACATATTTCTGCGTCGTACTAAGAATCAGTCAACGTAACTGTAAACGAACTGTGCGTAGGAGAAATAAAGTGATAGTTGAAACAAATTCTCTGTGACATACCTGATATAAATTTATTTTCAGATCATTCAAAGAACAATCACGTTGGTGCTGGGCACACTTAGCTGATGGAGACA
Source organism: Morinoia aosen (assembly GCA_030386875.1). Taxonomy (NCBI): domain Eukaryota; kingdom Metazoa; phylum Arthropoda; class Malacostraca; order Amphipoda; family Talitridae; genus Morinoia; species Morinoia aosen. The sequence continues at coordinate 15,635,271 of CM059575.1, read as the reverse complement.
AGCATTGGACCAACATTTTTGAGGCGATATTCTGAGAACTGCGCCGTGAGAAGGCGTTAGCTGCTCCTGTTTTGAAAATACTGTTGAACAGAGTACATCGATCTAAGAACATCAGATGGAAACATCAACTTAATATTTCAGTCCTACGCCTGTTGTAATTCAGCTTTCTATTGCTCTGTGTTCTAGCAATAACTGCCTGCACAATGAACTCGTTAGGACTATATAGCATAAAAGTTACTTGTTTGGATGTATATTCAAACTCAAAAAGTAGCATTGAGTTTAAGAATGAATGATACGCTCAACATACAACTCAAGTGTGAATAATTTTTCAGATGTTTGACTCGAGTTTTCTACAAATATAAGAATATGACAACATTAAGCCTAACATCGTAATTCTAAACAATCATCAGTATAACATAGAGCTGCCAATAAGGTATCGGGGGTGTAGCTCAGTGGTAGAGCATTCGACTGCAGATCGAGAGGTCCCCGGTTCAAACCCGGGCGCCCCCTTGTTTTCCTGAAATTCCGCTGCAGGTTTATTCAAATCCTAGGGAATGAATGGAAAACAGCGCAAAACATCCATGTTAGTGCCGTTAAACAGGTGTGCGGTCATGTTGCCGGTTGCATCGACCTTCAGGTCGTAGTACGAGTCGACTATAAAGATGCCATAACGTAACTTTGCTGGAATTATAAATTGTGACGTTTGCTACAACAACGCATGCTACTGAAGAAGAGTTTTTATTTTAACATTACCGGAATACGGTGAACGTTTGTGTGAGTGGCAATTATTATTATTATTATATAGGACGTTTCACCACCGAAGACGCTACGAAGACGTTTCTTCGGTGAATTCGGTATTTCCTAGTTCGTCATTTCTGTACATAAAGCAAATATCATTCCTATCATCGCCGCGTGGCGGCATAGTTGTAGTTTTAAGGTATGTTACGTTTTACTTTAGTACTGATATGTTGTGTAGTTCAGCTCGCTTGGGCCAGGAAAAAAGACCATCACCACGCGCTGCCTCGCAAGTTAGCTCCTTACATAAGCTCTAAAGGTTTGAATATTTTCTATCTAGTTTGCAGGTCCGGTCAGGGTAGAGTTTTACTTGTGGTAGCTGGTACCCCCATGCGGGGGTTGTGAGTGGCAATCCATTTTTGATTTACAGTCCAGCACACCTGCAGTTTATCAGGGTCATTGTTAAGTACGAGCAGCAGGTGCGGCGCAGCCGAGCCCCAGCGACGCTCCACAGAGACAGCCCTAACAGCACACCGTCCCTACAGAGACGTGGCTGCTTTTGGGATAACTCGTAGATGACAATTTCATTTAAATTAACGTGAATTTTTTTCTGAATGGTGTACGGAATAGTATTCAAGGAAAAATCACAAAAGAATATTATTTCGGACCAGTATTATTCTTGAACGGTATTTGTTAGAGCAGACCTTATAACGGCATTTATTTATACATTTACGCTGTAAATTCATATTTGGTTACTCGTTCGAACTTTGTTTCCCATTACAGAGTGTTAATTGAAATCAGTTTTCGTGTACCATCGACTAATTTTAATATATAATTAACTCGTTTTGTTTCTTACGCAGTCCAAATATTATTTTTTGCTGTGTGACTAAGTTTACCGCCACTCGTTCATTTTCTCGCGTTAAACTGTATAGGTCATTCTTACGTGCGAACTCAAATGATAAGTTCAGCCCAAGGAGCGCAGCGTAGCCCAGCCCAGCGTGTCGTGCCGTCGTGTGATGCTAATATCAGCTCTTGACCTCGCTGTCCTCATGTAACATGCCGCTGATTTTCCCTGAGGTAACGGCTTCGCCAACTCAAACGACATGTGAAACTGGAGCATTCGATATTCTTCGAATGTCAAAGAGAATTAGCGTGTCAGATTTTTTGAGGAACTGATATCACTCCTCTATCGGTATTGATGACCAATTTGCAAAAATTATTGGTTGACAATACTTCACCAAATTTTTTATTTAAATTAATAGAAAATTTGTAAACAAGAAAATCTGTCCCTCCTCTCCCCGTGAGCGTAACATAGTAGACGTTGTACACAGAGTTGCCATTCATGGGTTATTGGAGTGCAGAAATGAAGGACTTCTCACCTCTGATCTGTAAGTCATTTACTTCTGCAGATATCGGAGTGTTTCATATAAGTAATTTTGAGATACTCTTTTTTTATAAGAAAAGATCGATCGGGTGAATTCTTATGAAGTGGAAGGGTTTGTATTTATACATGTGACCGCTGCGTACAGTGTTTGCTGGTGGTACCAAACTCCATCAGCTCAGAAGACACAGTCCACGTTCAGAAATGTCCCACAGACCAGGGCGCGCCCTCTTTCCCTTTCACAAGTAACAAAAAGGGATCACTGTCAGAATTTCAATAATCTATTTAAAAACATTAATTTATCTAACCTTTTGTTTAGAAATTTATGAATAAAATCTTCGTATTCCAGAGTGTTCCATGTTCCATGTTCACCAGTTGTTCTAATCTGAACGAGGATTTAAGTTCAGTCAAACTGCACATTCTTCAAGCTTACTTGCATATCGCTCATTGGGAAGAACAACGTCACGAGTCAAATTTTTTTATTTTTCAGGAGCAGTGATTTTAACTTTCAAGTGATTTTAATTGCTTTAACCAACTGCTTTACCGAATTAGTTTTGATCGAAAGAAAGAATCCTTTCTCTCAGTAAATTTGAAGGTAAAGACGGTTTTATCAAAATACGTATAATGAAATGGTGAATTTAACAGTATGGATACGTCAATTTTCCAAAAATTTTGAGCTATGACGTTGTTCTTCCCAATAAGCGACATGTTTTAAATTGGATATGAAATTAGAGAAACTCGATATTAAGTTTTTATTTCACACAAACGAAATCTCTGTGAAACGAAGGTTTCAGACTCGTCAGGGCTTAGTATTTCTCCACAACATCATTCATTATTGAGATCGTTCACTCGCGGGACTTTCCACGGTATTGAGTGTGGGAACCGTTTTGAACCTATCAACATTGCTGTGTGAAAAACCACGAAAAAGAAAAAAGAAAGAAAAACGGTTTATTTCCAATAGAGATGGTACAAAAGTACCATCATTGGTTTTTAAAATATCTTAAAATTAATACACTTAGATGATACACACACACGAGTATTGAAAAACTCGTGTCACTAGTCAAAAGAAATGATTGAGGGCAATGAACTCCTAATCTAGCTTAATCTACATTTGATAATACATGTAATGATGGTTGTAAGAGATAACACAATTTCATGGACGATGCATTTTCATTGTGGGGTGAAAACAATTTTGACAGTTTACATGTACATGACATAAAACTTCGCAATTCTTGACGCCAGGAAATAATATATGAAATCGCTTGTTTCGGTCAATGTTCACAAGTGTCATTTTAAGGAAGCATGAAAAAAAAGAAAAATATATCTATAAATATATGTATATCCATATACACACATATGTACACATACGTATGCATGTGTGTATATATCCATACACACACTCACACACACATACACACACACACACAAATATATATACATATGTGTACATATAAGCATGAGGACCAAGAAGATTATAGGTTTTGTATTTCTGATTCAACAATTTTAACATAACGGTCATTAGTTAACAAGCATTTTATTTAAATATAAATGGATGATCGCACAACAAATGTATAGTTTTTACATGAATGCTTTACAATACTAAAGATATGACGAGTTAGGTAATGTTACAAGTTGAGAGTGCACAGAAAAAAGACCATTATCTCTAGTAAAATGCTAGTTGTCAGTCTAGTACACACATATGTGCACGTATACATGTAAATATTTACACATACACATGCACACATATACCCACGCACATATTTACACCTAACTCGTAAGCATACACAAATGCATTTCTATGCATCGAGGCAATACATACGCATTCTACAGAGTGTCATACGCATAGCGTGGACACGTACACATTTACACAAGTAAGCATGTGCGCAAATATCAGCGTAAACTAGTCAGTATAAACCAGAATTCCAATCGAGGGAAACGGAGAAAATATCTTTTATTATAGCATGAATTTTGTAAAATTTCGTACTAAAAATAGTGGCACAAAACAGTCTACTTAAGTCAGAAACATGAAAACGATTGTGGGACGTGAATAAGAAAGAAAACATTAATGTCCTATAAAGGTTTCATATTAGAAAAAAAAATCACATTATCTTTGAAATATGGCGCAAATTGTCGTCAATTGATAAACAAACATAGGTATGACATTATTATAAGCATATAACTATAAGCCGGATAAGTATATTACTGCAGTATAAATGGATGATCACACAACGAATTTATTTTTTTTTTTACATGGATGCTTTACAATTTAATATTAGAAAAAATACATTATCTTTGTAATATGGTGCAGAATGTCTGTAATTGATCAACACACACACACATAGGTACCATGACGGTCTAGTTTGATGCTTGCACAGAAACGGAGAGGAATGACATAAAATGCACCTTCGACTGGTTCATCTACTCTAGTGCACACAGTTGTACGTGCACATATACACACCCATATGCGCACATACACCTATATACGTACACACATAAACAAGTAAGCATGTCCGCAAATGACAACGTATAGGCGGTCAAATCATAATACCTACGCATACTTCAAAACTGTTGTTTGATGTCTTGAATTATAAAACAATGAGCGAGGGAGATTGTTCAGCAATGGAGATACCAGGTAAATGAGATTCGTCAGTACTCATTCAGTATGTTCTGTAACTAAGGATTATTATTGAGACACAAGATGACGAGTTATTTTGGCTTTAAATTCTCTCGGTCTTTGAGGGACTTTAACACTCAGGGGAAGTTTGTTCCACAGTAAGGCGCCTGATATGGACAGAGCCTTCTGCCCTAAGTGAGATGAACGATAGTTGACTAAGACATTATTGTTTCTGTTCGGTTTTTGATTGGTTACAGTGGGTGGATGGAAACGCACTATCTCAGCATTGCTCTGAGGAAGATATAACGAGGAGAATACGTATTGGGCCTTCTGCATGAGGAGCCTTTCTTGGATAGGGATCCAGCCGAGTTTATTGAGGAGAGGGGTTACGTGATCACTTCTTTTGAAATTACCGTTTCATACCACCTTGGCTGCAAAATTCATGCATTTTTGTAAGTCCCTTTGAAGGTATTGAGGTAAGTCTCCCCATACTAGGCTGCAGTAGTCAATGCGCGATAACACAAGGGATTGAATGGCTAATAATCTGGATTTTTCGTCTAGCATACTTTTTATACGATGAAAAAACATTAAAGTTCCGTAGATTTTGTTGCAAGTAGTCTCAACGTGAGATTTGAAGGACATATTTCTATCGAACCAGATACCTAGATTTTTAACTTTTTCTGATGCATTAATTTTATCATTTCCAACTCCAAGAGTAAGATCTGAAGTTTTTTTAATTGCATCTTTGGATCCAAAAATAATGCATTGTGTTTTATTAGCATTTAATTTGAGACCATTTCGGTCGTACCATGATTTCAGGCTAGTCAGTAAAGTTTCGGCTTTAATTTGCGTCTGTGGTATTTCCGATACAGAACTTGTTATTGAAATTTGAACATCATCTGCATACATTGAGATCCGTGTGTTAGAAGGCATTGGAGGGAAATCATTAATGAAAATAGAAAACAGTAGCGGACCAAGAATGGATCCTTGGGGAACACCAAAATTGTTTTGAATGAATGGGGACAATTTGTTTTCTATGCGGACTGCATGAGATCGATTTGACAAGTAACTTCCAAACCATTGCGTGTCTATTCCCAAGTTCAGTATTTTACGTAGAAGTCTTTCATGTTGGACGCTATCGAACGCCTTAGAGAGATCGAGTATAGTAGCAAGAGTGTTACATTCTTTTGATCGATGTCACTGTATATTTTTTCAGATATATTGAGCAGAGCGTCTTGAGTGCTAGTATTTCTTCTATAGGCATATTGATTTTGGTGGAGTAAATTTGACTCGTCCAGGTGAAATGACAGTTGATTTGTCACCACTTTCTCCAATAGTTTGGACATGACAGGCAAAAGACTGATGGGCCTGTAGTTTGATGCTGTATTTAGGTCACCACTTTTGTGCAACGGTCTAATAATGGAGTGTTTCCATTGGTTTGGAAACGTATTGGTTACTATTGATGTATTAATTATCAGACGAATCCATGGTGCTGTAACAGGGAAACTGTCTTTGATATATTGAAGACTGATACCATCATGTCCAACTGCCTTTGTGTTTTTTAGTGAGTATAAGATGTTTCGTAACTCTGGTAAATCGACAGGGCGTGGTCTCCACTTGACATCAGTCCTCGAGGGTGCAGTGGGGCATGAATTTTCAACTGTCGTTTCATCTGGATTGGTACACACCTCACTGAAAACTTAAGCCCCTACTTTTGAAAAGAATGTGTTGAAATCCGTGGCTGTTGCCAAGGGATTTTCAAAATTACTTATGCGATCTAAATTTTTATATGGGGCTACCTCACTAATGATTTCCCAAGTTCGCTTCGGGTTATTTTTAGCCGTTATCAGTGCCTGGTGGAAGTGAGTTTGTTTCGCTTCAGTGATTTTCTTTCGAAGAATTTTTTCATGTTCTTTATATCTCTTGTATAAGGTACTGTTTGATCTATTGTTTTTGTACTCTCGCAAGTTAGCTTTCTTTATTCTGCTCATCTCTTTAACTTCGTCAGTAATCCAAACAGTCCGTTTTGGCTTGATTTTTTTGGTGACGTAAGGTGCACATTCGTCGAGAGCTGCTGTGAAGTTCTCGTTGAAAATTGACACTCGTATGTCAACATCGTCAGATTGCATCATTTTCTGGAATTCGGTAGACCTATCGAGTAGTTTTTCTTGAAATAGTTCTGCTGAATAGTGCCTTTTCGAGCGATAGGTCATTAAGCGGTATTTTTGTCTTTCCTTCGCAATATTAATTTCACATTCTATAGAGTGGTGATCGGAAATAGAAGGAGATATTACTGTACTAAGTATTGCGGTGGGATTATTTGTGATTGCTAGATCGAGGAGAGTTGCAGAGACTTTAGTGATGCGAGTCGGTTCTTTGACCATTTGTGATAAGCTTAGTTTATACAATAGTTTGCTTAGCTGATTATTTTTGTCCGTTAGGTCAACATTGAAATCTCCGAAAGCAAAGAATGATTTTTTTGCCTGAAGGATTTCTTTGAAGGTTTCCTCAATGAAATCTAGTGTTAGATTTAGGGGAGACGATGGGTGCCGGTAAAGGCTGCCAATGATTATTGATTTGTGTTTATTTATTTGCACTTCTAACCAAACCATTTCAATGCCTTCGCAAACTTTATTAGCTAGTAGTGAAGATGTTGAGTACATTTCTTTCACAAAAATACAAGATCCACTGCCTCTGCTGGTTTTAGCGCCATCGTAGCGGTACAACACGTAATCAGGAATGTTAAAAAATGAACTTTGGGTTCGTGAATCAAACCATGTTTCTGAGACACACAAAATGTCAATTTTTTCAGTGACCAACATTACTCTGATTTCATCCAATTTACCATTCAGGCTTCGAGCATTTACATGCTTGATGTTGATTTTACCTATATTAGCACTCTTTTTAAAGGTAGTGAAGTTACTATCTCGATGGGATCGTTCAGGGGATTTATCGATTTTGTCTAAGTTGCCCAGGGTGTTTGGCCCAGCAACTGCTATGTAAGAAAGTCTACTATTTGGCTGGGCAGCGGCACTTTGTCAAGATGAGGTAACCCCGGTCTGATTTTTGCCTTGTGTGACAAGAGCACTGTAGTGATCGTTTTTACGATGGAGCAGTAGTGGAGGGTATGATAGACATGTTTCAAGCGTTAACAATGGTGGCACAATTAGACGATCCCTCATGGCTCATATCAAGTCCAGGGTCAAGTTGGGTTGTTAATTTTGTAGTGCAACAAATCCTCCCGCATAAATGCACCAAGCAAATGCTGAACAAACACGTAAAAATAAAACATATAACAGGTGCGAAGATAGCTGTTATTTTCATAAATATGTATTTTACATTAGTTGTGAATATTACAGAGTCAGAGTTAGAAAATGCATACAGTTGTACACGCTTCCAATGGTCAAGCATTCTACTATACTATTGTACCCGTGTGTCTATTTTTGTGTTAACAATTTGAGGATTAACAACAACTTCAGGAAGATCATTCTGAGCTGGTGAGATTGCTGCTGACCTGCGCTCTAGTATGGGCATTTATATGCATACACACAGAATTGTCAACTATTGATGTTTATTGGGAGCAACACCTTGAGAGGCTTTGAAATAAATCACTGCTGTATAAATTTTATTGTTAGTGAGCTAACTTAATTATTTTAGCTTATAGAAATAACCTGCACTATTTGTGTCAAGATATCAAGGTATTGACCGTAAAATTAATCCATAGAACTATTACATACGGTAATTTTTATATACCCTGTCAGAAATTATTGTATGCAGCAACGATGATTATGGTCGAGATCTTCGGTTGTTTATTATCGAAATATCCTCCATATTCAACTATTTATGGGGTGCATTATGGTAGGGATATGTCCGCTTTTCTCGATCATGACCAACTATAATACCCTTCCATAAAAAAACCAATATCAACCTTTCAGGGTCTGGCTCCACAACCATGTTCAACCATAGTGAACCGTATGAAACACCATTCACAACCATAATCGACTGTGATCATGGTAGAATATAGTTGTGTAGTTCTATTAGCTGAAAATAGTTGTTTTTAGTGGTGTATGGTAATGTTAACAGTTAAATAAAGTTGATCATGGTAGAATATAGTTGTATCATTAGCAGCTAACGATACAACTATATTCTAACATGATCAACTTTATTTAACTGTTAACATTACATACACTACTAAAAACCACTATATTCAGCTAATGATTCATTAGATGATTTTTGTTGTTCTTAGTGGGATATCCTAATCTTCAGAGCTTCTGAAAACAAATGTCAATGAAAGATTTTTTAATTGGAATATTTATTGTATATATTTGCTGGAACGAGTTGAAGTAAAAAATATTTTTTTTAGCGAAACTCAGTAAGGTTTCGAAATAATCAAAGAAATTGCAAATAACCGTAAGGAACAAAGAACTAAGCACATTCCGATGAGGATCATTAATAAGATATGGAGTGTATAAGTACATAATATAACAAATCGTTAATATCGCAAAAAGAAACGTTATTATCGTATTTAAATCAAAATAAACCAATGAAAGCAAAAAATACTTTCAGCAGAGAAAAACTCAAGTAACGTGAACAGAACAGTTTGTCCATCATGAAAAAATTACAACGCGGTGGAGTGACCAATGAACAAGCTCACAATTCAATTAAAAAATTTGAAAAAAGATGGGCGAGTGTTTTGAAACTTCAAATTCAAAAAATGAAAAACCTTAGCATTTATCTTCATTGTCGAGACGAATCTATTGATATATCATTCGACAATTCTCGGGAATGAAGTCTAAATTAGAAATCTAAAATATATCAAAAAGTAATGATAGGGGGTCCCTAATTCGAATTTATAAGGTCGGAACAGTTTATTTATTGACATTGACGAAACCAAGCGAATGATACTACTTTCGACGATAACTCGAAACTGTGACCGAAATTAGAAAATATAGGGTTACTGACGGACAGACATAAATAATTAATGTATAACATAAGATACGTCAAGAAATTTGAACCCCACTTCTCTACGACCACTTCTTATGGGTCATGTCCGATCATGTTGCCTCATGTGAGGGGAACCATAACAAGATAATCCTTTTCAACATGCACTCGGCGAAAAGCATTAGTAAAGTTCCAGGCAAAGCAAAAAACTAGACGCGCAGTCAAGTGGGACTGCAGATGGGTCCCATTTCTAGTGAAACTGGAATAGCTTGTGGCTCAAATGGTGAACATAAAAATTGTGATTTTTAATACGAAATTCAAAATGCTACTACAGTAACCATGTCTAAAAAACACGAGTTTCACATCAATCTAACCATAAAGGCAGAAATTAGCCGAAACCTAGATGATTACCCGTGATAATGAATGAATAATAATGAACAGGAACTCTTCGCATAATAATGAATAGGAACTCTTAGAATATATGTAACGAACACTGATGCAACATAAACAGTTTATTCCACTTTACCGGTTGGCATAACTAGAACACTTATAATTATTAGAAGAGGGGAGCTGTAGCCGAATTATACGACGGGCAGCTTGTTGAAGGTTTCAGTTGAAGGTCCAGCTGATGCTTCTGCTGCATTCTGCGCGCAGCTCATCATAGTGTCAGTTGAAGGTCCAGCTGATGCTTCTGCTGCGTTCTGTGCGCAGCTCATCATAGTGTCAGTTGAAGGTCCAGCTGATGCTTCTGCTGCGTTCTGTGCGCAGCTCATCATAGTGTCAGTTGAAGGTCCAGCTGATGCTTCTGCTGCGTTCTGTGCGCAGCTCATCATAGTGTCAGTTGAGGGTCCAGCTGATGCTTCTGCTGCGTTCTGTGCGCAGCTCATCATAGTGTCAGTTGAAGGTCCAGCTGATGCATCTGCTGCGTTCTGTGCGCAGCTCATCATAGTGTCAGTTGAGGGTCCAGCTGATGCTTCTGCTGCGTTCTGTGCGCAGCTCATCATAGTGTCAGTTGAGGGTCCAGCTGATGCTTCTGCTGCGTTCTGTGCGCAGCTCATCATAGTGTCAGTTGAAGGTCCAGCTGATGCTTCTGCTGCGTTCTGTGCGCAGCTCATCATAGTGTCAGTTGAGGGTCCAGCTGATGCTTCTGCTGCGTTCTGTGCGCAGCTCATCATAGTGTCAGTTGAAGGTCCAGCTGATGCATCTGCTGCGTTCTGTGCGCAGCTCATCATAGTGTCAGTTGAGGGTCCAGCTGATGCTTCTGCTGCGTTCTGTGCGCAGCTCATCATAGTGTCAGTTGAGGGTCCAGCTGATGCTTCTGCTGCGTTCTGTGCGCAGCTCATCATAGTGTCAGTTGAGGGTCCAGCTGATGCTTCTGCTGCGTTCTGTGCGCAGCTCATCATAGTGTCAGTTGAGGGTCCAGCTGATGCTTCTGCTGCGTTCTGTGCGCAGCTCATCATAGTGTCAGTTGAGGGTCCAGCTGATGCTTCTGCTGCGTTCTGTGCGCAGCTCATCATAGTGTCAGTTGAGGGTCCAGCTGATGCTTCTGCTGCGTTCTGTGCGCAGCTCATCATAGTGTCAGTTGAAGGTCCAGCTGATGCATCTGCTGCGTTCTGCGCATTTCCTGCACTAAAAAGGGTTGCGATTTAGAATCCTAAAATTTTGTAAGCTTTTCCATCACTAGAAAAAACTTACATACGTTCCGTCTCATTTTGATAAATGGTAAAAGCTAGTTTTACTTTCCTTTTGACGTTTTAAAGTCGATTAGTAGTCACAATGATTTCTATTCTAGTTGAGAACATCAAAACTCACGTTATGCAAGCCAATGCAGCGGAGCTTGAGCGGCCACCATCCAAGTCGGGAACCGATTTCAGAACTGTCGCCACTGTAGCGGTGAAGTCCTTGGAAGCCAGAGGAGCTGGTAGCAGAATTTCCAGTCATCTGTTGAAATTAAAATTGAGATTTTGTAAGACTTCGAACAGTCTAAATGAACATAAAAATCATTGCTACATTTGATTCAGCCCCGACTACTTTCTTCTTGAACTTTTTTCTTGTTTGAACTTCCTTTTTAACTTGCTGTTGCTATGCGCTTGGTATCCTGTTTGGTAACACATACATGTTGAAATTCAAGGATGTTCTGTGCGAGGCACATCTCGTGCATAGAATCCCCTTATACTTTTCCATACTAGATGGTCTTCATTATTCCTTCTCTTGATTTGGCTAGGGAGGCTTAAACTGAGAGAATAATAATAATAATAATAAAGTTGGGTTCTTGAAGGAGCAAGGCATAATTATCTAAACGGAACCAAGATAGAAACGTATCCTAAGCCAGGGGCTTGTAAAGAAGCTTCAGTTCAAAGATGTAATGTACGTGACACAGTGGAGAAAACCTAAAAAGTCTACCTAACTGAAAGAGAACAATCCAGCTGCAAGTTAACACCTATACTGCAAGATGCAGATAGACTCGCAGTACTGGGTCCAGTCAGAGAACTCAGGAACCTGGTAGTCCTGGAAGCCTCGCAAAAAAATTGAAACCTCAAGTCCCCTTGGGGAATGATTTTGAAGCAATTGTAAAATTGACATTATCAGATAAAATCTCCTCTAGCTCTTTTTGAAATGAGGGGAGGTAATGAAATTTTATTTTGCTTTTCATGCTCAAAAAATTGGTATCGTAGAAAGTCATTTAAAAATTTTTCAAAATTAAAACATTTGGAAGATGACACATATGACCTATAGTCATCCCATAATATAATTTCCCAGCTTGATGATCTCTGAAGCTGCTTTTTGCAGGCTTTCTGGAAGGTCCCAGTCCTGTCCAGCTGAAGGATAGCGCCAGTTGTTTTGACATAAGCCTTCGAATAATGCGGCGAACTGTGTCACTGGATGACCTGCCTTGAAGTTCCTTTAGAGCATCAAGCTGAAAATGAAAAACATGATTGAGTTGGTTTCTGAAATATTTACCTCTGAAGAGTTATCCATTAAAATATTACTGAAGGTAGCAGTAAATAGTGAAGATAGTTCATATGGAAAATAAAAACATTCAGAAAGACAAAAAATTCAAACGAAAATTCGCGGCACTACATGTTATCATAAATGAATGTCATTACTACATTGACTGTATGTGAAAGACTAAATTTCTATTCTGAATGATACCAAGTAACAGAGAGTGGTATAAAGATTAAAATAATGTAATTTATTGTGATGTGTCATATAATTTAAATGACATGAATCAAAGTAGTACATTTTGAAACTTTATCAAAAACAATTAAATACACTGATCTGTCAATCAATACACAGAAGAAATATGTTTCGAGTTCACCGTGGACAATACAGATCTGGAAGTGATTTAGAGTAAATTGTGGTGTGATCATATCTCATACCTTAGGAACTGTTTTTCAAATCAATTAATTAACTTACGAGTGTTGGAGTCTGAAGTAGGACGTCCAGTTGATCAAGAGTCTCAGCTGGTGGAGGTAGCCCTGCGCTACGTGATAAGTGCTCCTTTGCAGATGCTTGCGACAATTTTTCCTGATGAAGTATGAAGAGAATCTTGTCCAATTTCTTAGAATTTTCTTCCTGAACTTGTTTCAGTTGTGACAATTCAGCTGATAATTCCTGGCCATCAAGAGCCTTTTTACACCTGCTCAAACACATCGACATTAGAAGTCACGAATAGCATTTGTATTTTTGTTGAAACACGGGAGAACTAGACCCGTAGTCAACTTTAACTGCAGCTAGGTTTCGTTTCACGTGGAACTGGAATAGTTCGAAGTTAAAATGGTGAGCATAGAAATGGTGACATGTCTATATAAATCCAAAATTCAAATTGCAACTACAGTTTCCATATTTGGAATAGCAAGAGTAATCATTAATATCTTTATTGATGAAATAGGAGTAAAATTACGAAGTAGATGAACGCAAAACTATTTTTTTAATTATTGATGGAGAGGGAGATGAGTTTCCATTCAAAATTTAAGAGTAAGGGATGGTCAAATTCATAAATTGTCACCATTCATTTTTAGAAATTGACAGGATAAATTGATTTATACCACTTTCGGCAAAATCATAGCAAAACTGGGGAATTTTAAATTTTTGGGGGTGGGAATAGGGCTAACTCAAATATGAAAATTGTTTCACCCAGACAAGATGAGGCAAAATGAATTGATATCATTTTTGATGAAGTTAAATCAAAATTATGGACAGAAAAATCAGCTACAACTACCCTGTCGGGAATGTCGAGACACATCGATTAAAACAACTTTCGATGAGACCAAAGTAAAACTGTGGAGTGAATTAAGAAAAAAAAGCGTTACATTTGACAGACGGATAAACAGACAATAAAAAACAGCCAAACCCAAACAGAAGAACCTAAAAAATGAGGCAAAATCTGAATGGTTCATAGCGGGGACCCCTAATAATTTCAAGCATGATTACCAATGATTATGCAGATAGTAATGCAACTAATGTACATTGATATAATCCATGCAAAATATATAGGTAGCTAGCTGTTACCTCTTTTCAGACGGCATGGCATTGCAGCGAGGAAGAAGCGGTGACGGTGTACGTATTCTACTGCGAATCTCCTCTGTAGATGAAGCGCAGTCTGTGCTAGTGTATCCGTCAGTTTCTGAGGCTGCATACAGCTTCTTCTCACATCCAGCAAACGTTTCTGTGAAATAAAACGACAGTTATATTTTCTCCGATGAACACAAATGTGTGTACTAAATACTCGAAGCGTTTAAAGAGCCTGCTCCTGATAAACCTGACGGCCTGCCCCAGTTGCCGCTCACCTTCTGACACAACAAGATTCTGACAAGGTTATGAATAATAGTTGAAATTTTGCGAGGTTTATGGGCAAGATGATTGGTAAGTTTAGAAACTTGGGGCCCCTACAGGTTTTCATGTGAGTGACTTGAGTCACCTCAAGGCCAATTGCAAAGTTTTTGTCGTAGTCCTTGCAACTGTGTCCTGTAGTTTACCTAAAGGCCTTATTTTCTTTCTTTTTTTCTTTCCTTTTTTCTTGCCCTTTTTTCTTTCTTTCATTGATAATAAATAATATCATTGAGGTATTTCAATAATAATACATTGGTTGTTATTTGTTTATACGTTCAGAATTATGCACAGTAATTAATTTATTTGATAAACCCCAATCCTAAGAAAAAACAAGTAAAAAACAACAAAAAAACTGATGAAAAACAAACAAGAAACGGATAAAAAACATTTTTCATTAGAATAGAACCCAAAAACATGAAAAACATGTTATTTAGAACTTTACTCATAACCCATGGGATAGTTACATTATGCATAACGTCAGTGGTATAATTTTAAAATTGGCATTCCATATATATAAAAATGACTCAGGTCTATGAATGTGCAAAAAAAATTATTAAACACAACTTACTTGAATGTGTCAGTAGTTTAATTGGGATAAGTTCCCAGCTGTCATCTGCTGCAAGTCCTCCAGGTGCGCGCAGTCTTACTTCTTGAACATCATTATTTTTGGCCAGAGACACTTCGTCATTTTTTTCTTGAGCCACTCTCGAGGCACGACTTCATGACTATTGTCAGAAAACTGTATGACACAGAATTTTTTCATATTTTTCTTGTCGATGTTCATAACTGTACTTATAGCTAGGAACTACATATATTGAAGTGAACAGTTTTGCTCAGGTGCTGTGTATGAGAACCTGTGCAAGAAAATCATTTTTATAAGGAAAAATTACTATTTTTGATACAATATCATCTAAAGATACCCAAGTTGCATCATTTATGAAATTAGATAGTTTGAAAATTCCAATTTTTGATGAAGGGAAAGGGTCAGTGAAAAAATCAAGTTTGTGTAGAAAATGAGTAAACAGTAATGTTATATTATTTTCAAGTTTGTGGATTTCAATGATAAATCCAATTCGACCATCTGCCAATTGTACACAACTGTTTCTTTCCGAGTGAGATTTTATTTTCAGGCAC
Source organism: Morinoia aosen (assembly GCA_030386875.1). NCBI lineage: Eukaryota > Metazoa > Arthropoda > Malacostraca > Amphipoda > Talitridae > Morinoia > Morinoia aosen. The sequence continues at coordinate 15,619,633 of CM059575.1, read as the reverse complement.
AAATTGTTTTTAATTTTCAACTTTTTGTAGCACTTTTCATTTTGTGTTTTCCCACGGCACTCTTTGTTGGATATTTTGCAGCAGTTTACATATTCCTTTTCAGTCTATTGTTTCCAGTTGAAGTTAGTATGAGCAACATGTTTGGAGATTTGACTCAGGGGTTTAAAACCAGACCTTACAGCACCTTTTATGTGAGTGCCTAAGGATGTTTCAAACGGAAAGGTAGATATATTTTCGAGTTTGCCAAATCTAATATAATCTTGTGGAAGATGAATCATGGCATGAACATTATCTCTCCCAAATAAACTTGTTGTTTTCTGAATAAATGCATGGAGAAGATTTTTAATCACGTCAACATTTTTTTGTTGATCATCAAGTAAAAGTAACTTCATGGCCAGAGAAAAATGTAAGAAACTATTGCACACCTCCTTACTCACAATTTTGGAGCTGCGTAAAACAAGTGTTCCACAATATAAAAGAAATGTCCGAAATTCTGTTGCTTTCCAATGCACCATTTTTCAATTCCCCTTTCTAATTTTCTTGAGAAATCATCTGGCAAATACATGAAACATTGAAGTAGCTTTTCATTGAATTTTAATTTTGCTTGTGAACTCATATGCATTTTCTTTTGATTGGCTCTGCTGCTCTTGAGTCTGCTCAAGAATCTTTTCATAGTCCCAAGTAGACAACAGTGCATGTAATCAATGACAAAGTCACTAACCATATTGCATCCAAATTGTTCTAATGGAGATTTTAACAATGCCTTATGATGATTATTATCTAATCGTCTGGCAAAACTTTCATCTGTTCTTTCATCGAAGTCCAGTTCAGGGTAGACAACAGTGCAATCATGATACTGACCGCGTTGAGTGCAGCGCTCACAGCTTGAATAACCGCTATGACTAACAATTTCTTTTAGAGCTGCTCTTATTGGAGCATCACACACAAAAGGTCCCAGCTTCACAGTAAGCCCCTTAGTCCCCATTGATTGTTGCACTGAGGCAAAATCGTTCAAAAATGATTCTAAAAACTCTCTTGTCGGCGGCAGGTGATTAGAACATACCTTGTTGGCGCAATATATTGCTGCACAGAATATATGTTTGAGAATTTCCAGTACTTGTAAAAGAATTGGATATGCATTATACCTAATTGAAGCATTAGTAAGAGGCAACCCATCCACATTAATTTGAACGTGTAATATATTTTGTTGCTTCTCATCCGAATAATTTTGCAAAATATATTCTTCTAATTGAAACCGCCAGCATTCAAAATAAGAATACTCACCATTACCCATGACTTTTATACTAAATTCATTTTCATTCATTTCCGATAAACATCGTTGCCCTATAGGGCAACGAGGTTCATCGGAAAATGAGCCAAATGAATTCATTATGCCTCAAAATTTATCAATAGCGCACGAAATGCAAGAAAGGCACGAAAATAGAACACGTGTAGACTTCATATTGATTAGCAGCATCTAAAATGAATCTTCACTCACTAGAATGAGGCGCAAACCCCAAGGAAGTAGCCCCAGAGGAATCTACAACGCAAGATATAGATCATATAGATTCACAATAATACCATTCTACAATATTCCTAGCGTGGAAATAACGCTATTTTTACGCTATCAAGAACAAATTACACGCGACGATATGCATGGAACGGCTTCTATGTCTAAATTATGAGTTCAGAGCTGGTTATTCCATGTAGACGTCCTCCACCAGTGGACGCTTCAAGAATTTCTCGTTTATAATAAGCCGATTCTAATCAAGATTATTCTTTACATAATGATTAAAACAAAGAACATTTCATAATGTTTCAAGTCGTTTCCTGTGTCCTGTTATAGTCATTTGAACGTAAGAAGAAATGTATTCCCCTCGGAAGTCACACACGTTTCGTGTTGATGCTCAGAATACTCATATTCTACCCAATATAAACAATTTAAACAATTTATTTACCACAAGTGATATAGAGGTAGAATGTTTCTTAAGTCTAGTACAATGGTCAAATTTGAGTATAGCAACATGAGGGCCCGAATAAGTTCAGCGACTTCTTGGGCATCCTAACATTAACGTTATTCTAAGGTGTACAATAATGTTTAACCTAGTTCACTTAACCTAGTTTCACATTAGACTAATCAATGAAATAATTTAACTTGATATTAGATGCTTCATTTTACAATATAGTTCATATGGACTAGATTTAACAGTATATTCGATAAACGATGTAAGAGCAGATCGGCGAAATTAACCATGGCAGATTACATTATTAGGACCAGTCATGTAGGAGACAAGGTTTGACTTGGTGATCTTACACGACTAGTATTCTGATAGGAAGTGAGACTCAAGATTTCTTTTGAATTCCTTGTAAGAATTACTTTCACGGATCTCCGCAGGGATTGAGTTCCAAGTTTTAGTTCCAACGAAGAGGATACTGTGTTGCGATCGGGCCTTTGAATAATAAGGAAGCATGAATTTACTTCTATTTCGGGTTAAATGGTCGTGATGACCAGTTTCTGCACTTAATGGTTGTTTTAGGCTATTGTCGCCATTATTTGTTAATGTTTTGTAAATGAAATTACAGACGGAGATTTTGTAGAGATCCGATAGTTTAGGTATTTGTGAATTTTTGAATGAATCATTTGTGTGAGCATTATATTCTAGATTATTTACCGCTCTGATGGCTCTTTTTTGCAGAGTAAGAATTATATTGGTTTTATTTTTATCAGTTCCGTACCATACTTATATTCCGTATTGCAAGTACGGTGAAATGAGCGTTCGGTAGAGCATTTGAAAAGCTTTATCAGGCAGGAAAATTTTTAACTTTATTTAGGATTCCGATGGATTTTGATAATTTAGTACTAATATAAGCGATGTGCTCTTTGAAGGTCAGATGTTTATCTATTATGATACCCAGGAACTTACATGAGTTAGTTTCTTCGATATCACCTTCGCCAATTTTAATGCGTGGGAGAGATATATTTTTCTTGTTTGAGAATGTAATATATTTTGTTTAAATCGATGTTAAGGCGTATTTTATTAGCTTTAAGCCACAATATAACCTTATAGAGTTCATTATTTATAATCTCCGCAATCAGAGCTGGATTTTTGTTCGGAAGTACTGCAGACAGCGTGCTCTCATCGGCAAAAAATATGAATTTGAAAAATGATGTAGATTTAATAATGTCATTGCTAAAAATCAGGAATAGGAGAGGCCCAAGGACAGATCCTTGTGGAACTCCATGGATAATTGTCTGTGGGTCCGATTTTGCATCGTCAATGACAACGTATTGCTTCCGATTTGTTAGGTGTGATCTGAACCAATCATGGGCAAACCATCGAATGCCATAACAGTGTAGTTTCGAGAGCAATATGTTATGGTCCACACAATCGAATGCTTCTCAAAAGTCAAGAAAAACAGAAAAGACAGGCTTTCCTTGATCTATATTAGAATAAAGGAATAGTAAATGATTTAATATAGCCTGTGCTGTAGACTTTTTAGAGCGAAAACCGTGTTGTTTATCATGGAGAAATGATTTGTGTTCAAAATAAGAATACACTTTTTATACACAATTTTCTCGAATATCTTGCTAATAATTGGTAGCATGGAGATTGGTCGATAATTTTTTACACAGTTTTTTCATCATTTTTAAAGATAGAGGTTACTCTAGCAACTTTGAGGGAGCTTGGGAAAGTGCCTAGGAAAAAAGAATGGTTAATAATATTGTATGGGAGCTGGGCTACAATATCGGCAATAACTTTAAGTACTTTAGTCGGAAATAGTTGTAACCCTCTCGATTTATTTTTTAGGTGGTTTATCCACGCAATTGCATCGGAAGAGTTGGTAGGCGTAAAGAAAAAGGAGCTGTGTTCTCGAATATAATCCATGTATTCCAGGTGATCAGTAGGTTCACTTGGAATACCATCAGCTATAGTTTTCCGTATGTTTACGAAGAAATTGTTAAAGAGATTTGCAATTTCTTTCTTCTCATGGTATTTTACATTTTCTTGAACAACATGTTCAATTTTCTATCTATCTGCGTTGTTCGGTTTATATCAGGAGTTAAGGAGGCGCCAAGTTTTTTATGTCAGCTTTAAATTGAGTAAACTTGAGCGTAAAGTAACTCTTTTTTGATGTCCTTATCTGGTTTGTTACATAGTTTCTGAATCTGTTTTATGTTTCTCTAAATATTCTCCCTTCGCAAAGGAGGGCTAGGTACGCTTGACGTTTCTTTATATTTTTTACAATGTCTCCAGTAATCCAGGGCTTTTGTTTATTTTTCGGTGTTACTGTACGAGTTACAATTGGGCAACAGTGATTGTATTCGGTCATTATAGTTTCAGTCAACTTTACTACTGCTTCATCAATGCTTGTTGCATTATTGTTTTGTTGAGAGATGTGCAATGTTGGTATTGATTCTTCTAGAACGGTGCATAATTCTTCTAAATTTGATTCGTTTACTTTACGATGTGAATAAGTTTCATCCCGGGGCTTGGTGCAAGCAATATATACATTTTTCTTAATAAGAAAAACTGGAAAATGATCTGATAAGTCAGAAGTAATTATTTCAGCAAGAAAATCACTTAGGTCTGTCATAAAGATATTGTCAAGCAGCGTAGCAGACTCAGAGGTGATTCGTGAAGGCTTTGTTATGATCGGAAGGAAAGATTTAGACTGAAAGACATTTAGGAAATTAGAGATTGGTTCGTAGCTTTCATGTTTCAGAAGATCATAATTGAAGTCACCGCAAATGATTATATCATTGTATAAGGACCTGTTGAACTGAGAAATAATACGATTGAGCTCATTCAGGAAGGATATAGGACAGGCTGTAGGAGGCCCATACACCGTTCCAAGCAATATTCGTTTACCATCTCTAGACAGTTCTACGAATAGTGACTCTATATGATCCTGATTCATTGTTGCACTTGCTATGATTTTCGAGTCTAAGTCTTTAGACATGTACGTACTGATGCCACCGCCTCGCTTGTTTTTTCGTATCGAATGGTAATCATGATAATTTTCAAATCTAATCATGTCTTTGCATGGTTGAGTCATCTAGCCAGCTTTCGGTGAAGCTAATCATGTCTAGGTTATACTTAAGTTCGGTAATAGTACATTGTATCTCTTCCAATTTTGGATAGTGACCTACAATTCCAACACAGGAGCGAAAAATCATTGCGAGTTATTCGTATAGTTTCGTTGAATTTTGAGATATTAGTATACTGTACATGCAGTTATCAGAGTCGTTTCTGAATTCTGAAAACAATACAGTTTTGAAAAGAAAAATCCCCGTTTGCGTATAAAAGCTGGGTCCTACAATACTAAGATATGTATTCCTTCCAGAAATTAGACCTAATGCTGAAAATATCGCTGCGAGAGTTCTGGTTTTTACGTAAATGTTGCCCACGTGTTTTTTCTCATTTACCGCCTCTCCACTACATCCATTTCTTGAGAATTGTTTCTCTGTATTTCCTTACTCGACACCAAGGTTATCTAAAATGCATTATGCACAAAAACTGTAGGTAAACGGCTATATGAGCAACTATAAATGTTGATTTCAGAGTTTGTGTTATAAGAATAACTGATTTTGCAAATTTTCAGATCATGTGTTCTGTTTTAATTATTCTGAGCAGACCTGACGCATTTTTTTACATCAGGTGTTATATTTTTAGGTCATTTGTTATATTTTCTGCATTTTCATCTCAATCCGAGATATCCGCCCATACAACCGCACAACTTCTGTTCGTTTTCAATTACGCAACACAGAAAAAAATTATTGCAAATTTCAATTATATCACCTTGCTGTGCGCTAAACAGGGGTGTAGCTCAGTGACGTGGAGCATTCGACTGCAGATCGAGAGGTCCCCGGTTCAAACCCGAGCGCCCCCTTGCTTTGTTTAATTGGTAAATTCAAATGAAATTTAAGAGTATGGGCCTCAGAATGGCTCTTTCTAAGAAAGAACAAGTTTTACTGAATGAAAATTTTGATTGAATGAAGATAAAATATCTCAAATTATAGAGATCCAATGAAAAGTATGAAATATTTTTCTGACATCCACAATTCATTTCGTGTATGCTTTCCAAAGTCTATACTGAAAGATCAGGGAAAATTCTTCAACTTCAAGCCTTAAACATCCAAGACGACGGAGCAAACAACAAATCTTTCGTTGGAGAGGTAGAGCGGCTTAGCGCCACGCTTGTTAAGAGTATCTGGTGTTGATCAAACGATCTCGGAGGAAATCTTCACTGGATTGCTCGATAGGAAGCCTGCTCGGGTGGGTTGGGACCTCTCGAATGTCACTCTCCTGAATACAAGAGGATGAAATAACTCGGCTTTTAATATAGTTTCACAAAGCTGGACGAAAGTTTCATGTTTCTACGTTGTCAGAACAGAAGTTCAGGCCGTTCAATCCAGTATTATCATTAGTGCCAAAAGGTATAAGTATACATGTACATATATACAGAGGGACCGGTAATTTGTCGTACAAATTAAACATAAGGTTGGAAACTCTCGAATGAATACTTTTTAGTCTGTCAAGAATCTGTTAAGAATAATCAATTTTTGCGAATTGAAAATTAAAATTTAGGAAAAAATTAATCATGTGTAATAAATCTTTTAATTGTGTGTAACGAATTTTGTGCGCATTTATTTTTTTTTGCTTGAACTAAAATTGTGAGTTTATAAACTGTGTTCAGGCGCATTCCAACGGAACGAGTGGGTCGCTCTAACATGTGTGTAGGCTTGAATGTTTACATTCAACATAGATTTATGTATCGAGTGAGTTTTTGCGAGCCTCTCGATAAGGAGGGCGGTTGTTCCTATTGATTGCAAGTACGACCTCTTCATGAAAACGTCCAAAGACAGTATATGCACTGTGTATGAAACAGGGATTGAGTGAGCCAAGGCCAAATAGCCATCCATTGTGCCGTTGGAATGCGCCAACCAGACAGTTAGGCATTATTTCATTATATGTGTTCAGTGTGTAATTTACTTGAAGACATTGACCGGTCAATTAGGCAGAGTAGTATTTGTCAATATGTGTTACTTACAGTTTCAGTAATTTACGGTTAATGCTTTGTACTAGGGTGTTCCATTATAAAGGTCTCTTCGGCATTTTAATGGCGTTTAAAAACCCCGTTAACGCTAGCATTACAGCTCACCGAGGCAAAATAGCGCACAGAAGCGCGCTAATGTAAGTCGAGTCAACCATCATCGGTGAGTAACGCTTTGTTTTAGTATATGTACTGTAATGTTGATGATTGTCCATAAGTTTTTTTTTTGTGTTGTCTATGCATTTCATGGAGGTAAAGCCAACCCCTCAATTCCGAGAACCTGATCTTCTTACTAATGTAAATTAGTAAGGAGGCGAGACCTTTTCTCGTGACATGTCAATAACCTTGTGGTCGAAAATGTTTTCGTTACAGAGTTACAAGGACGTGAAATTTCCACATGGCAACCAAGGTCTCCTGATATTACGCCCCTAAATATCTACATCTGGGGGCATTTGAAGAGTTTGATGTAGGATACCCTGATTCATTTCGAAGAAGACATCGGCAGAGTTGTTGAAGCCTCCGCAAGGGTTCGTGAAACTTCTGGTGTCTTCGATCGCGTCCGGCAATCATTGCACTGGCAATAGAACGCCTGCATCGCTACAGTTGGGCGTCATGCTGACTATCTTTTGTAAATATCTAGCCCAGTTTAAGATGCTTTTCTGGTGGTCATATCAATTAAGGTTGTTATTCTATTTCTTGTGTTCACAATAAAAATATTTTACTAACTTCAACATTTCATTTTGCTGCCACTCTCAACATATGAATTTTTTTCCAATAAGTTTCAAATTTTTAATTTCTTGCAATCTTTACCGAAGCATTTTCGACCTGATGGTTATTGATTAAAAAGTATTTATTTGAACGGTCCTAAACTTGTGTTGAAGTTTGTTCAAAAAATTGCCAGTTACCCTGTACATGGGTGTAGAAATTCTACAAATAGGCCTCTTTCCAACTTAGGGCTATCTAGTACCCACACAAATGATTTTTTCTTCTTATCTGAAACTGCCTGTCAATCACCGAAGTTTCATTCACGAAATACTTAAAACTTATAGAAACTGACGCTTGCTTGGTATAACACAGGTAAATTTGATACTGAGAGGTTTTTAAATAACAAACAAAAACAAATTCACAAGCAAGTAAAGAAAGTAAATGTAATGAGCGAGTATAAAATCATACAAAATATCGTTACTAAATTTTACAATGGATAATTAGCCATGTAAAACTAATTAAAAAGAGTCATATATATTTGTATTTAAAAATGCTTCCGGTGAATACACACATCAACTTGAATATCAAACTATTCCATGTCTTGTGGTTAGGAAATCTGTCTGGTATACTAAAACTAACTCTTCGTTGAGCACGAACTTCGGTAAATGGTTTTTCGTGTGTCATACAGAATTTGTTCCTCTACTAATAGATGCCATAGCCTCGAAGCTTATTTGGCCAAGTGCAAACAGTGTTGACTGCTGGGTATTGCGTATATTCTTCTACCCTACTCATAACACTGGACTTACTTATAAAATTATGACAGTCTTTCCATTTTATCAAATCATGCGTGATGATTACGCACTTTTGTGTTCATATTTCATGCTATAAACAACTTTTCTCATGCACAGATCTTATATATGGGTGTGATAAGTTGATTTTAACAACCTCGTGGCATAATTAACAATATACCAATCATGTGCAAAAATATAGGTGTCGTATTGAATTTAAATAAATTTAGACACCCATAGTAATAAAACGAGTAAGAAAATATTCTGCTAGTGTTGGAGACTTCGATGACTGGTTGACAACATCAGCCAGTTCGAGATCTGGACCACAGAATTGTGCTCGTCAGCATCACTCCAGTTGCCAGCTCCCCATCAGCTTTTAGTCGAGGAAAAGTGGACACAGAAATAATCACAGGAGTGAAAAATATTTGGGATAAATTTAAGCAGAATCTTAATTGGGTGCGCAGCAAAATTAATGACCTCTCTCCTTTAAAATATAAAATTCAAAAATGAATCTATTCTTTGAGTAAACTTGGTTTAATTTCACACTCTGTAAAATTGTTCAGATTTTAAGCGTAGTTCTAGCTGGGAAATAGATGATGGGCGGCCAAGGAAGACTCATTTTAGAGCTCCATATTAAGATTCCTGGCTAAGTCATCATCATGGGACAGCTAACAAAAAACAAAACAGTACACAGCAGACCACACCGGATCAGAATAAAACACACCAAAACAGGAGAAAACAAACCTAAACAAAACAGACCAAAAACGCCAAAATAGACCATAACAGACATAAGCAAAATAAAATCAGTTCAAAGCAAAGCAAAACAGGACAAAACGAAAGAAGAAAAGAACAGAGTAGAATAGAGTAAGAAAAGAAAGCTCAGGACAGGACAGGAGCCAACACTTTAATTGACGGTTGTCCCCTACACGCAGGAGTGGCCGCCCACCAGCTGGCTGCTCCACCTAAATTGAGATCATTTCTGAAATCAAATCCCCCATTTGAAGAGTCCAATTTTCGATTATTATCGATGCACCTAATGAATAGGACCTTCATATCTTGGAACCAATGATTCTTTATACCTGTTCATAAGCCGCTGCTAAACAGGATCGCGGTGCAAGGCAACAACAGGTTGCCGCTACGTCTAATGTCATTGGTAGGCTTGTGAATGAATGCATGTGTGCGTTATCTTGTGTGCTGTACAAATGTGTTTTCTGAGCAATAGGGTGTTGTTTTATTACTTATAGTCTGATACATTACCATATTTTACCTAGCATGCCTGATAAACATTTAGGATTGTTTTTCTGGTTGTTTTTAGCACTGATGATGAGAATTACAAATCTCGAAATGCTTGCAGTTATATTTGATAATTTGTACGATGTTTTTTTTATGTTGTAATATAATTAATTACGTCGAGAAATAATTCAAAAGATTTGTGAAAATTTCCCTTTGAAATATTCATTTTGTGTTTATAGTACTTACATACCAACAACTGGATTGCTTAGCCACGGGTTCAACTTTCTGTCAGGTTATTGCAAATGTTTATATCGAATTTAAAAACAAATTATGTCAGTTCATGTCCAATTGAATTTAAACCTAGATATGCCGACGATATATAGATGGCATCTTTTTACTCTTCCAGTCACATGATTACACAAATGAGTTTTTCCAAACGATCTATAATATTCGCCCTAGTATTGTTTTACAATGAACACGTTGGATCGACCATTCACGGATCATTATTTGCGGCTCAACTCGAACGGGGAACAGCGTTACAGCCAAATTGTTGGACGTTTCTTTCGCTCTCTCAAAATAGATGACAATGTTGGCAACCGAAATTTAAATGAGCCAAGCGACTCATTTAGCGTTGCTACCCAAGTCCCTCGCTTTCTGACGCCAGTCACTCACTGGCACCAGAGCAGCACATTTACAGTCCTCAATTTTCAGGCACCAGCACATTGTTAACGCATTATCTCAACATACGGCTGTTTCATATAAATTTGGTCTCATGATTTGAAAGCTTTTCTATCATTATGAGCAATAACCGTGCTGACAAAACCGTGTTTAGGCAACACTGAGATGAAACAAACAGTTAAACGCCATTCGTGCCTGAAAATATGAGTAAAGTGTTCCAATGGAGGGCAAAATCAAGTAGTTATTCAATTAAATGCTAACTCAACAGAACAAATACTTGACTCTGTCGATGATAAACACTGCAGACTATATTACAGAGTTTAAATTATAATAAATTATATTACAGATTGTCAAAAATTTGCGACGCCGTTTGCATTAATACTGACATTTTTGAAAACAAATTGAGAATGCTTGCGCACAAATTCTTCAACAAATTTGACCGTCATCATAATTCACGTGCAGCGTTTGGGCAGAGAGATTTTTCAGTTTTGAAATAAATGAAAATAAAGGTGTTAATGTTATCTTTGAGTGTGAGAACATAGCGAGCAAAGTTTACCCTGGCATGTGTTTCATGGTCATTTTGCCGTTACATCGAGCATCGAAGAGTGTGGGAAGGCATCTCAAGCCAGGATATTGTGGCCGCGGGATTCTGCTGCGGGCGTTCATATTTGGCGAACCCAAGAGATGGCATTCTTCAATGTAGCCCTATGGTCATAGCTAAATCAAACACGCTGGCTCAGGAAACATAAACATACACGAACACAACACACAACGCACACAACACACACACACACACATTAACATACACACACGCAAGTTTGGGAACAGGAGGCAGAGGCAACGTTTGAGCCGCGTAGCGCGAGGGGCAGCCTCGAAGTGCGAGGGCTGTTGAGCAGAGAGCCGCACCGCCTGCGCTAATGAGCACTCGCTAATAGATCACGCTAGTGGGTGTGTCAGGGCACGCACCAATTAGATTTCGAGACTTCAGGACGACGAACAGCTACGTCAGTCAGGAGAGAGAGGCTTGCTCTGTAACTGGGGAACACTCGCTTACCCTCTGGAAAGAACCAAACCGAAACACATATAAGGAGTTCACAAGATGAGTCGAGAGAATTATTTTCGCTGAGTTACGCGAGAGGAGGTGCCCGTGAACTGAGGGTACACAAACGAAGCATGCCGGCCGCCGCCGGTATGCATCCACATAAGCAGCAAATTTGATATCTGAGTAAAGAAAGCACATCGAAATTTCAAGAAGACAACGTCGGATACCTGCAATCGTCGAAGTGCTACCTTGCAAAAGAAATTCGCTACAAACATACCAACGTCGCGGCGATGAACCTTAAGGACAAACTCATCTAAAATTCCACTGAAAGCATTCAAAATGTTTCGACGTCAACCCCAAGCTAGCAAGAGACTCCTGCATGCAAATTGAAACTGAACAGTTACGAAGTTGCAACGATGCGGGCTAACAACGAGATCTACAGAAATCAAGCTCCTTTGGCTCTCAAACGAACGGAGCTCAATATAAAGCGCTGAATGAGGGCCTCGCCACCAGAAGCCGAAACCGTCTAAGATGACCGGGCATGGTGTCGGGAAGCACAAGGTCCAATCTCGCGAATTTCTACACCACCCAACCCTCTCCCTCCACCTCCAAGCAGCTACATAAAGTTGCCATTCGCGCCAATTATTGAACTATGTAGTACTACTGAGGTTTGTTAACCTATCTGTTCGTTATACATTTATTATTAATCACTGCATTATAACCACTACAAGTACTTAGTAAGGGGATACTTCAGCCGAATACCAAAGTTAACCTGTATTAAATCATTATAATGAGTTTTGACAACGACGGCTGGTGTTTGGCCATTCGACCCTCCATCTCGGCACGCATAAACAACAATTTTTAAACTTTTTTAAGTTAACCGTAACTAACTGAACATGGCCTAACCTAACCCAACCTAACCTAACTTAACCTAACCTCTTAACCTAACTTAACTCAACCTAACCTAAATTAATTTAACCTAACATTTCTGTAGCTGCTCGGAGGTGGTGCTGTAGCTGCTTGGAGGTGGAGGGAGAGGGCTGGGCGGCGTAGAAATTCGCGAGATTGGACCCTGTGAACCCGCCACAGCAACACCGCCGAAAGCAGACGCTTGAGGAAACCGCGGAATGATTGGATCAGCTCTACGTGCATCCTTCAAGCAGTATTGAAGCAGTATTAGGTCATCGCGATCCACATGTTACAAGAAAGTGCTAATACAAATTTGTTGGTCGAGGACTCAGAGAAGTGATCTAAAGTGTAAATTACAAATCAAGTAGCGCGGGGAACAGTGCTTTGAAAATTGGCGCGCTGTGTAATGAAATTTGTGTCTTGTGTTAATTCGTTATAATGCGAGGTGTTCACATTTTGCATACCTTGCTGTAAGGCACAGTTAAACTGTGATCTATTATCCTCGTTATTTTTGTAACTTGTGTTGCTTGGGGTGCAGGGTTGAATTTTCCATGTCGTGTTGAATTTTCGTGTCATTGATGTCATGCGTAACTTTCATAATGACGCCCGTGCTCCTTTTCATCATTTTGTTCAAATATTTTTCTTTGTGCTTTCATCTACGTGTTCGTCATAAAAATAAAGTTTGTTTTAATCTTTGAAAGTTTGTCATTTTTTCCATACAAGTTAAATAGATACACTCGAACGCACACCATGTAAGCACTGCTTTTCGATTTTATAACTGTTCTATCCCCCTTTTCTTCCTGTGTGCTTCCAATCTTTTATTTCCTTCAATTCTCCATCTATCGGGGTTTCAACTCCCCAAGTGCTACGATAGGCGAGAGCCGCGAGGCTGACCCTTTTTCGTTCCGTAACAAAGATGTAGTATATAATTCATCAATTATTCCGATAATTCATTTTACATATCTAAGGCTGACAAAGGAAATGGTGTCATAATATTAGACAAACGAGATTATGTTGCATGTTAGAACGTATCATATCGGACAAAGAAAGATTTCGTCTTCCGATGTTGAAACATTGTTACCTATGCTAGAGAATAAAGTTAACTATCATCTAAAGAAAGACAAAGATTGTGGACCATTACCCGAAGAGCTCTACAAATCGTTTCGATCTAATGGTTCTCAACTGGGTATCATGTATGGTTTACCTGAAGTCCATAAGCAAAATGGACCGATCAGACCTATTGATAGTCATTGATATTCTCTTAGATCGATTATTCAAAAACTCTGCAAACTTCTGGAACTACAGTTAATTTCAATTCAAAAAATTACTAGATATAGCTTTAAAAGACATATTTTTTGTTGTCAATAGTAGGATTTACAAGCAAACTGACGGTTTGGCTATGGGATCCAGCCTCTCTTCCCTTGTAGCAAATTCTTTTTATGGAATTTAGAAATACAGTTCCTAAGAACATGCCCTAAACCCATTTTTACCTCAGGTACCCACACGATACATTCGTTTTGTTTCGTTCACAGGAAGAGGCTCCAAAAATCTTTGACTACATAAATGGCCATAACGCAAAATAAATTTCACAATGGAAACTGAACAGAATGGTTAATTACTATTTTTAGACGTTCTGGTAAAGAAAATCAATTCAGAATTCTCTACCTCTGTTTATAGGAAACCTATTTGTACAGGATTATGTACTAATTTCTTTAGTTGCATATACAAGTGTAATATTAAAACCAGTGTCACTACATAATTGCATAGAGCATTTCGTAAATTAAGTCCTTAAAAAATATTGCATGGCGAAGTTTAATATATCACAAAGTTATTTGTGCAAAATAAATACCCTCTATCTTTTGTCAACTATCTGATTAAAAAGTTTTTCGAGAAATAACTTTCCGCTCCTCCTACAATTCTGACCGCACCAAAGCAGCAAGCATTCGTTGAGCTCCCTTTCTTGGGCTATCTTAACAAGGAGATGAGAAAGGAGCTTTTATCCCTGATACGCACTCATTATACTTTCTTTGACGTGCTGCCGTTTTCAGAAATTGTTTTGAAATAGGTTCATTTTTTGATTGGAAAGAGCTTTTGGAAGAGTGCCTGAGAAATGGTTCTGTCTACTTCTATAAATGTGATTGCTGCCTGCAGTCCTATGTTAGGAGTACCACACTCCAGCAATTTACTCGTCACAGCCAACACTCTGGTATCTCCCACAAAGCCGGCCGTCCATACTCGTCTCCCTCCAGTCAGCCATCAGAGATCATTGCCATAGTTCAAACTACCTTTTTAAAAGTTACAATTTCTCCACGGTGTGCAGAACTACAGATGAATTTGACCTCAGAATTTTGGAAATCTTGTTCATTTTTACCCATCGACCTCAGATAAATCATGATCAAAGTGCAATGAAATTAAAAATTGCCCCTGCTGTGTACACTGAAGAGTGTTTGAATGTGTGTGTATGGTTTCGAAAGTTCAAAAACCTTCATGTATTAATAGTTACGCGTAGCGATTTTTCGATGCATGTATATTGTCATTAGTTTCTAATAGTCCTTACAATTTCTTTACAAAAGGTTTTTTCTTTGTTTTACAGCACTGATGATGGAATCAGAGATTCCGAAACGTTTGCTATTAAAAGAATGTTAAAACACATTTTTCTAAAAGTGCGTTATGTGTCCTCAGATACCTTACGCACCTGTATATATATATAGGTGTATGTAAATATCTATAAATATGTTTCCATTTTTTGCGTAAAAACAAAGTCTCGAGGCCCATTATTCACTTAATGCTCTGCGACTAGTCAACATTGAACCATTTTTCAGAAACAGCTAGGTACTCAAGCTGCTAAATTTATTGCTCTCGCTAACTGTTTCGAAAATCAATTTATCGCTACACCCGTGGGCGTTTCTGTGAAGTGATAAAATGAAGAACATGAATACGCTAAAGAAATAAAGCGCAATTTCAGCTTATGATTCGTGAACAAATCATCATTTTGTCCGTACGATGAACAAGCTATTAATTTCATTTTGCGTGAATATTTGTTTTTACGTTAAAAAATAAAAAATGCGATTTTTTAAACATATAAACAAAAATTTACGCAAAATGAAATTCATAGCTTCATTTTACGCATTAGAATAAAAAAATCGCCCTTTCAAGTTTTTAACTATTACTTTATTTTTGTAATTTTACATAACAACTACTAAGCAAGTACAAGTAGGACTAGCGTTCGAAATAATCAGAGGCTGTTGGTTAGTGACACGACGTTAATTTATCATGTATCAAACAAGTGAAGGTTATGCAGACTCTTTTGTATTTACAGTGTGTTGTGTAAATACATCAGAACATATTAGCATTACTTGCTACTCCTCGGTAGTATAGTGGTGAGCATCCCCGCCTGTCACGCGGGAGACCGGGGTTCGGTTCCCCGCCGGGGAGACGTTTTTCATTAGTACTCTTCGAACGTAAATTAACTTCAAATAAATGTATTGGCGCGCGTCGCGGGGTTTTGAAAAACTCACGAACATGCTGTGGATTGATGAAACAAAATACGTAATTCTCATCTTGGAAAGTTGTGTGAGTACATTTACGAAGAAATCTGGCTTGCAGTTGACTAAGAACCCCGAACGTATTTCTCGAATCGAAAATAAAAAATTGCAAGACGAAACATCACCTCAACATTGGTCGTAAATTTACAAATGCACGTAAATTTTGCACAATAAAGAAAGAGAAGATGTAATATCTGGTTGGAACAACAGCGCACCTGCTGTGCATTGCCAGGGTTGAGCAGGAGCCATGAGACGGGAGACAGGACATGCACAGCTCACTGGCGTTGCTGGGCGGAGGCAACCGCATTTCTCGACATCACGTTCTTATCTCCGTCAAGACTATTACTTAACAGTTTCCGAATGTTGTGCTGGGGAGTATTTAAGGCAAAGAACAGCATTGCGTATGCCATAGAAGAACAAGAACGTCAGGGATAGCACGACAGCAGTGCTCAGCTCGGGTCAGGTGAAGCATTGACCACGGGCAAACAGAACCATTCACTTCACAGGTGTTTATTTTGGGTGATCGCTTCAATTTGCGATCAATGGTGTGGGCAGGAGCATGTGACGATTGTTCTTGAAATGATAATGAATTAATAGTTGTAGTACACGTGGATAATAATCTCCGCATCCATTAGTCTCGGGCCGCGCTGCCTTATCAAATTGCTATGAATCCATCAAATTATTGAATTGCTATTTATCCATCAAATTATCTACTTGCCATTGATCCATCATATTATCAAATTGCTCTAGATCCATCAAATCAGTAAATTGAAATAGATCCGTCAAAATATCAAATTGATATACATAAATCAAATTATCAAATTGCAATAGATCCATCAAATTATCTACTTGTCATAAATTCATCAAATTATCAAATTGCTATGAATCCATCAAATCAGCAAATTACTATAGATCCATCAAATCAGTAGATTACTATAGATCTATCAAATTATTTAATTACCGTAGATCCATCATATTATCAAATTGCCATAGATCCATCAAATTATCAAATTGCCGTAGATCCATCAAATTATCAAATTGCCATAGATCCATCATATTATCAAATTGCCATAGATCCATCAAATTATCAAATTGCCGTAGATCCATCAAATTATCAAATTGCCATAGATCCATCATATTATCAAATTGACGTAGATCCATCATATTATCAAACTGACGTAGATCCATCAAATTATTAAATTGCCATAGATCCTTCATATTATCAAATTGCCGTAGATCCATCAAATTATCAAATTGCCATAGATCCTTCATATTATCAAATTGCCATAGATCCATCATATTATCAAATTGCCATAGATCCATCATATTATCAAATTGCCGTAGATCCATCAAATTATCAAATTGCCATAGATCCTTCATATCATCAAATTGCCATAGATCCTTCATATTATCAAATTGACGTAGATCCATCATATTATCAAATTGCCGTAGATCCATCAAATTATCAAATTGCCATAGATCCTTCATATTATCAAATTGCCATAGATCCTTCATATTATCAAATTGACGTAGATCCATCATATTATCAAACTGACGTAGATCCATCAAATTATTAAATTGCCATAGATCCTTCATATTATCAAATTGCCTTAGATCCTTCATATTATCAAATTGACGTAGATCCATCATATTATCAAACTGACGTAGATCCATCAAGTTATTAAATTGTCATAGATCCTTCATATTATCAAATTGCCATAGATCCATCAAATTATCAAATTGCCGTAGATCCATCAAATTATCAAATTGCCATAGATCCATCATATTATCAAATTGACGTAGATCCATCAAATTTTTAAATTGCCATTGATCCATCAAATCATTAAATTGCTATAGATCCATCATATTATCAAATTGCCATAGATCCATCATATTATCAAATTGCCGTAGATCCATCAAATTATCAAATTGCCATAGATCCATCATATTATCAAATTGACGTAGATCCATCAAATTATTAAATTGCCATAGATCCATCATATTATCAAATTGCCATAGATCCATCAAATTATCAAATTGCCGTAGATCCATGAAATTATCAAATGGCCATAGATCCATCATATTATTAAATTGACGTAGATCCATCAAATTATTAAATTGCCATAGGTCCATCATATTGTCAAATTGCCATAGATCCATCATATTATCAAATTGCCATAGATCCATCAAATTATCAAATTGACATAGATTCATCATACTATCAAACTGACGTAGATCCATCATATTATCAAACTTACGTAGATCCATCAAATTATCAAATTGCCACAGATCCATCAAATTATCAAATTACCATAGATCCATTGCGGAGTAATTTTACTTCGTTTTGTTGTGCAGGTCAATTTTCGTGCATGAGAGCTTACTGTTGGTGCGAAGTGAATTCAGTTTGCCTGTGTTTTGAATTTCTCTGCAGCCTTAGCAATCAATTTTGTGATGTAATTGATTTATTTCATTTCGAAATGGCTAAGTTCGTCTCATTAAAATTAAGCATTCATCTCGTCCCACAGAATAAAATTCTGTCTCGAGTTATTTTCTCGGACAAAAATATAACATTAACCTTCCTCCAAGAATTGTTGCATCTTCCTGAGATAATATTACTTATGGCCTAGAATGGCGCTGCTCGTAGGAAATGCCGAACGTTGACCTTCCTGTCCGTAAATATAGGCTATGGAGGAAAACTCTGTGGAAAATAAACTCACTCATTAAAAGAGTGATTCTACTGGAAGCGGTACTGACCTGAGGCTCGTATTCTAGCGTTCATTGAGAATACAGAGAGTTCTCGGTTTACGGCGGAGATCAGTTCGTGTGATGCGTTGTAACTCGAATATTGGTGGAAGTCGGAACACACCAAAATAGAGTACATACGTCGGAACACATACATACATAAGCACCTAAGTCACTCACTTATGCTAATGCAGTACACTGTATATATTAAAGTTATAATCTAGGACTTAACAATACACTTCTATGACATGAAAACAACTAGGGCTAAAAAAAGCCCGAGGAGGACATCACTGTAATAAAAGCAGCCGCGTCCGTCCCTCCGTCCGTCCGTGTGACCCCCTCTTGATTATGGTATCCAGATTACGCAATCGGCTTATTTTTACAAATAGAAATTTTCTACGGAGTTTTCTTTGTTAAAATTAATTATGTCGCTTTGATATTTTTAATTGATAATGCGAAAAGAAATGTTTTGAATTTGTTTGACCAGTAACCTGGCTACCACTTGGTATAAGGCCCAAGATTTTGGAACTTGAGTTATTGTTTTCGAAATTGTGATTTTCTTGAAAAGCCTCGAAGAGATAATAGACGACATTTCAGAATAAAATTTCGGCAAAAGATGCCATTATGGATAGAAATGTGTTCAACTGCATGGGAGAAGTAGCAAGAAGCAAGACTACGACAGCAAGAAAAACGCCGAAGACGATCGGGTGAACAAATCAAAATGGCAAGACGAAGCAATGTTGCTCGCCAGCGAGAAGCTAGAGCTAAATTGACCCTTGACCGGCGTATGGGAATTCTACGGAATAATGCAGAGCAACACCGAGTAGCTAGAGAGAGCTTAATAACATGAAAGAAGCAAGGAAATTATTCGGCATAACGCTGGACAACATCGAGTGGCACGAGAGAATTTAACTCAAGAAAGAAGGGCTGAAATTCTTCAGACTAAATTAGTGGCTAACAGCATCGACTTGCACAATCAAATTTAACTCAAGAAATAAGGAATGAAATTCTTCAGATTAATGTTGATCAGCACGTGTGCGCTAGTAATTATAAAGTATAGGTCCACAATCTTTTGGGAAGATTGCGTCGTATCCACGGTACGTTGTAAGGCGTTCGTCGTTAATGAGGAACCTCTGAGTAAGCTTTCCTTATTCTTTGATCGATTTCCCATTTTGTGCAGTGGGAGTTCGTGAGGAGGTATTGCAAATGTGATCACAATTACTAGATCTGTCCAACTGTCACTTATGCTGGATACTTATGCATATCCATGAAAAATAGACCAGGTAAAGTTTCGTACACTAACATGTCCAAGTTAATAATAAACAATTTAACCGAGTTTAAGAGTTTTTGTGAAATCGATGATGCAAAGAAGGGCATCGCGGTCAGCACTAAACCTTAAGGGGATCATCTCAGGCCCCTGCCAGGCCCCGGCCAGGCCCCTGTCGGTCTGGTGAGCTTTTTTGTTTTGTTGTTGGAAAAGGACCCTTAGGTGGTGGATTATTCGGTCCTAAAATTTTATGGCGCTACGGATAAAAATAAAATATAAATAAAAAAATCAGGACTAAAAATCCTGAATTTTCGACCCAATTTCACCCCATATAAAAACAAAACAAAAAGCGAAATGTAAAATTTGAAATCGTAACTTTGTTTACAATGCTTCAAAGATTCTAAAACTGTCTTTGGTTTTGTTCTAGCATAAAAACTCAATGAGTTCTATTCCTTTGAAATATCAATAAAAATGAACTAAAAAAACAATATGTTTAATTTTATCAAAAAACTAAGGCCTGAATCAAAAAAATGAATAGAAATATTGTGTTTCTTTTCAAAAGTTATATATAAAAGTCAAATTTCATAAGAATCAGACTACAAATATATAATTTCATAATTTTTATGAAATTAAAAAAAATTATTTTTTATTTTTGTAAATTACAATTCACAGCTAGTGTGAGTATGAAGTTATGCATGGAAATTGTCAAAATAAAAATGAAAACAGCATTAAATTACATAAATTGTCCATTATATTACACTTCAACAAAAAAGTTTGTTTATGGCTTATACCCAAAACCTCTAACTTTCAACATTCAAGAGGACTCGTCAGTGAGTTTTTCTGCTAGGAAAAAAAACAAAGACAGTTTAAGAATCCTTGGATCATTTCTAACAAACGTAAACTAGCAAACTTCCAAATTTTGAAAAAAAAATATATAGCTCAAAACCCCAAAATAATGTATTATTGATGTAATGATAAAATATCGCTTATCACAAAAAAATTCCAAATGTTCCAATTTTCTACTTCACGTTTGTTAAAAATGCTTCAAGGATTCTAAAACTGCGTTTAGTTTTGTTCTAGCATCAGAACACAACGACGAGTCCTCGTTAGAAATATCCATAAAAATGTACCAAAAAACTAATTTTTTGTAAAAAATAAGGCCTAAATCGAAAAGTTACATGAGTAAAAAAAGTTTACTCCCAACAAATAAATATACGGGCCAAATTTCAAACGAATCGGATGAAAATAGTCAAAATCTTGAGATGACCCCCTTAAAGGAGTACGAAAGGTAATTGCATTACAATTACAATCTGAAACTTTTCCCTTTTTTCATTTTTTATTTTTACTTTTTGATTTGAGTACTAATTTGCATAACATTTAAGAATTAATTGGTTTTAGTGTGTACAAAAAAATAAATCTTTTATTTGAAATGGGAAGGCCTGCGGGAGCGATGCAAGGAAATCAGTTGTGCTGTTCCGCCTTATCCTTGAAATTGGGCCATTCAATAAACTTAAAGAAAGGAAAACAAGGAAATTTTACTATTGTTTCCTCTATAGATATTTAAATTTCCTATACACGTATTACATTTGGTAGAGAGTGAAGCGTGATGAACTATGTTTTAGTCTCTGAAACTAAGTCTCCCTTACGAAATGTTTCAATGTCTTCCTTTTTTTCCATCGTCAAAGTTAAATTGTCTACGGACGGCTACGACATGATGTCCCCTCATTTCAAAACAAAAATCATACGCGCTGCATTACTCCTATAGAGACGTCTGGGTCAAAACCCAGAATATTATCGATTTTTTTTACTCAGGTGTGGAAAATTTTCTTATAAATCTAACGATATGCTTCTATTCCTTGTAAGCGTGTAAGTGTATTCGTTCTGTGTTACATCTCATAAATGGCTGGCTAGCCAATTAGGGATGGGGGGGGGGGGGGGGGTAATAGTAACGAAAGACCAAAATAAATACAAAATTTCGATTGTCTGTTTTAAGCTCATGTTATAGAAATCTTTTTTTCTGACTCTAACGATTTGTTTTTCTGCTGTGTAAGTGTGTTCCTTCGTCTGCTACAGCTGCGAAAAGCCAGCGACAGTTTTGAAGGCCCAAGAGAGGTAAATATATCAATCGATAAGGCTCAAAAAGAGCTAAAAATTAATGTATGAATTCTTGAAAACAATATTTAATTTGAAAACTAGAGCAGAAATACGATGGCTAAACTTATAAACATACGTTTATTGAAAAAATCCTAAAATTAAATAAATCAAACTAATGAAATTCCATTCCAATTTTTAGTTAGATAATACATTTAGCTCTAAAAAAAATATGTTGCCTGTTCTGTATTCCATAATTGAAGGAGATAAATATTCCGTAAAACTCTTACATTTTTTCTGTAAAAATTCAATTTTATAATAGAAATTTAAAATAAGCATACAAGTCCAAAAACGTTCCCTCAAGATTTCAAACCTATCGTGAAAATTTCAGAAAAATCCGTCAGAAATTACAGACTTGAGGTTTTACCCAGACTGTCCCCTTAGAGAGAACGCCATAGAGAGCGTTTGACAAATGAAAAATTCATCCGCTGGATTTCTTGGATAGATACGACGCTTACTGCCCTTCATCTAATGACGAGTAAAGAGTATGAAAGGGTCTTCTTAAGAATGATCCCGCATTGTGAATTCGCGTTTTTTTAATTTTACATCTGGAGGAGACCAATGAGGCATTTTTGTTTAGCCCACTACGAGATGCGCAAGATGAGCACCCTTTCATATTCTCCTTGCTGAGACTGATGTAGGGTGTAGTGCGTCCAGTCTGTTACAGCACATTTTGCTGTCGGAGGCGATGATGGAGTACGACCGCCTAACATTCCGGACTGTTGCATTCATTTCACAGATGTAAAACAAGGGGGCGCCCGGGTTTGAACCGGGGACCTCTCGATCTGCAGTCGAATGCTCTACCACTGAGCTACACCCCCTATTCCATCTACGTAAACTACCTCTATGAAATTTATGTTTTCTTAAACATTTCTCTTGCGTATTTAAATGTGGAATTAGGAAATTACACCACGCACTCAATATAAAACACAAGTCAGAGCTCCGTTAACTTTAAATAGCTGTAAAATTTGACTTATTTGATCAGGGTAAGCCAATAGGAAAGAGTGAATCGACTCCATGAACATAGCCACTTGGAACACAATAACCCAAGTTATTTTTTTAGCTTGTAGAAAAGAAATGATTCACTGAACGCAAGAGCTCTATTTCTTATTCCTTACTCAACTGTATGATAATGAAATAATATTCATTAGAATGACTTAAAATGCTATAAATCAGTACACTGCAAGAGAAATGTTTAAGAAAACATAAATTTGATCGAGGTAGTTTACGTGGTTGTTATAGGGGGTGTAGCTCAGTGGTAGAGCATTCGACTGCAGATCGAGAGGTCCTCGGTTCAAACCCGGGCGCCCCCTTGTTTTGCATATGTGAAATGAATGCAACCGGTCAGAACGTTAAGCTGTGTTTGCACGTTCGTTGAGTGCACGCGTGAACAGTGAAGAGAGACACAAGACTTGCCCACTTGTTTCCGCTTCAGGATCATTTAATTGCTCAAAGACAGTGTGGCTGTAATGATACTGACAAGCTCTGGTCGCCGCCATGAAAACGAGCAGAGTCTGCATTGTCATTGAGCAGTAAATGAGCCTGTTACGATATATGATGTATTTTAGTGTTTTTAGCTAAATCACGTAAAGCTATATTCGTATTACATGATATTTTTAGGCAAGATAAACATTCTGCTAAACATTCTGCTGAGCTACGAACATTTTAATGCTTGGAGTGCTCTCTGTGGCACAGCGGTTAAGGGATCGGACTTGCATGCTGGAAGTCGCGGGTTCGTATCCCGGCGCTGGCGCAGAGATTTTCCCCGTTGGGTATAAGGGAAAGCTCCTGCACAATACCCCACTCAACCCAGGTGTCGGAAATGGGTACCGGCTTTACGGGGGAACCGTCATGGTGTCCTATATATAGGGTTAGTTGTAAGACATTTGAAAAACCAATGCTAAGATCATATGTATCAGGCTTGATTGGAAATAAAGCATCCCAAAGATGCCGATGTTAACCTTAACCTTAATGTCAGACCGTTAAGCCAAGCGCCGGTGCTGCACCGCCTAGCTCAGGCGAGGGGTAGCTACGGGACATACGCAGTCACACACACGCACATCGATACACGCACACACTCAAACACGTAGGCTTTGGATGAGAAGGCAAAGGTTTTGGCTAGCGCGAGGGCAGATTTGAAAGAAGGAGGAGTAAGGCTTAAGCAGAGAGCGGCACCAGCTACACCAATGGTGTGCTCTCTAAAGGCCTGTTGACACGGTCAGTGGGCCAGCGCTTCAGCACTAAAGAGAGGCTCAAACCCCACCCATTTTCTCTCGTTTCAGACTGAATGGAGCACTAAACAACAGTGTGTCTAGGTTTGGTCTTCGTCGAGCTATCCAATGCTTGCCAGGCCAGTGCCATTTGAGATGCTGAACGTGTAGGGTGGGTTGTCTCTGCTCCCTGCCTACAAGTTCTCTTGGAAAAGTGGCGTTTAGCTGCCAAAAAATGACTTTTTTAAGCCAACGCTTCGCCCACATGTTCCTCATTCGTTTTTGTTTCTTCTTTATAGCCGCGACAACTGATAGAGATTGAAAGCGCAATTGCCTGTCGCAGAGCCACCTTCGTACGTTCTCTCTCTACCGCTGCTTGGAGCAGACTGAGGATTTTACTTGGAGCAGTGCTGCACCTCTGCCATGGTCCGTGTGGACACACTGACTCCACCAAGTACTCGTGATGAAGCGCTCACCCACTGACCGTGTCAACAGGCCTTCAGGAATCACGTGTGGGTGTGTCAGAGCGCGAACCAATTACATTTCAGAACCCCGAAACAAGCAGGGCTCCACCAATCGTGAGTGAAACCCGTGATCTTTGCAAAGAACAGTCGCGAAGGTTCTGGAAAAGAAACTAAGCGAGAGTATATAAGCGGCAGACGAGTACATTCGAGAGGTTTTTCGTGAGTTACGCAAGGAGGTGCGCGTGATCCGAGGGCACACCCAACGTAGCATTCCGGCCGCTGCCGGAATGCATCCAACGTAAGCAGCAAAATTTAATATTTGAGTAAAGTAAACATCGAGGTTCCAAGAAGATAATCATCGACACCTGCAACCGTCCAAGGACTGACGTGTAAGAGCAATCTGCTTGAAGCATATCAGTGGAGCGGCAAAGTACGTTAAGGACAGCTCCGTAGCTACGCCTCTGGAAAACATGCCAAATGTTTCAACTTCAACACCAAGCTCCCAAATAGCTCTTACAAGCAAATAATAACTGCACAGAGACGAAGTTTGCAACGCTGCGAAGCAACAATGAGAGCTCAATTTAGAGCACTGGATGAGAGCCCCGGCCCCGGCCCCGGCCAACCCCGGCCATTTTTGCTGACCCCGGCCCCTGCCCCGGCCCCGGCCCCGGCAAGCCCCGAAAATTTTTGCCCACCCCGGCCCCGGCCCCAGCAGAATAGTGCCCTGAACCGGGGTTTTGGCCAGGGTTTTTAGTATTTTACTACACCTTTTTTACATCAAATTAATCCAAGTCAAGTTCAAATTAATCCAAGTCAAGTTAAAATTAATCCAAGTCATGTTCAAATTAATTTAAGTCAAGTTCAAATTAATCCAAGTCAAGTTCAAATTAATCCAAGTCAAGTTAAAATTAATCCAAGTCATGTTCAAATTAATTTAAGTCAAGTTCAAATTAATCCAAGTCAAGTTCAAATAAATCCAAGTCAAATTCAAATTAATCCAAGTCAAATTCAAATTGATCTAACCTTAAGTTGAGTTGAAAATTAACATAATCACATGTTAATTTGAGCGGTTTTGTGATAAATATGTATCTATTGGATGTGGTGAGCGAGACAATCGTTTTTCCTTTAAGAAAGGAATACATAAAATTTCCGCCAGTGTTGCAATCTCTATAAAAACAAGCTGTCGTAAAATGTGCTAAATCCGCCAAGTATCCAGCATCAGGAGGCTGAGTGTAATTCAAATCTTTGACCAGCGTTAAAGATGCGAGTCAATTATAAAAACTTAGCATTATACTACTCATTAATGTTGCTTTAAAATTTGACATTGATGGCAGTGTTCAAACATTCAAATATTTATGTCCAAAAGGTAATTTTATGGTAAACATACACGTAGTAGTTTGAGGATTTATTTACACTCATAAATATTTATATACGTGGAATTTCACTTGATCACATATGTATATTAAATCATATACATGCAAATACGAAAGATTACCACCGGACGATACGTAGATTTAATCTTTAAAAGTAATATACAAATGAGATTCACAGGGTACTAATGTACGATTCCGTTTGATTACAGTTTATATGAGTATTACACAAATGTGAAGAAATGTAGGATCCTCTGACAATACACTATAATAATACAAATTACAATGTTTCTGACTCAATGCGTATTTTATATGTTTGTGTACACAATTCAATATATGTTCGTGTATAC
Organism: Morinoia aosen; assembly: GCA_030386875.1. Taxonomy (NCBI): domain Eukaryota; kingdom Metazoa; phylum Arthropoda; class Malacostraca; order Amphipoda; family Talitridae; genus Morinoia; species Morinoia aosen. The sequence continues at coordinate 15,593,123 of CM059575.1, read as the reverse complement.
ATTCAATATATCTTGATATGGGTGACAATATTCATTAAATGACTATCATAAAAATTATTTGAGTCTTGAAATTATAATATATGTTGAATTGTATACACATACATATAAAATACGCATTGAGTTAGAATCATTGTTACTTGTATTATGATTGTATATTGTAAGAGGATTCTATGTACCTTTCGTCACATCGTCTAACACGGATTACGGAATAGTACATTAGTACGCAGTGAATCCCATTTGTATATTTCTTTTAAAGATTAATTCTGCATATCGCCTGGTAGTAATCTTTTGTATTTGTATGTATATGATTTCATGTATATATGATGTAGTGAAATTTCAGGATCGATGTAAGATCTATGAGTAAATAAATACATACACATACTATGTATATGTGTAACATAAAATTACATTTTGAACATAAATATTTGAATGTTTGAACACTGCCATCAATGTTGAATTTTAAAGCAACATTAATGAGTAGTATAATGCTAAGTTTTTATAATTGCCTTGCATCTTTTACGCCGGTCAAAAATCTGAATCTCACTCTACCTCCTGATGATAGATACATAGCACATTTTACGAGAGCTTGTCTTTCCATAGATTGCAACACTGGCGGAAATTTTATGTATTCCTTGCTTAAAGCAAAAACGATTGTCTCGCTCATCACATCCATTAGATACGTATTTACCTCCAATAGATACATGTTCACAAAAACCGCTCAAATTAACGTGTTAGTATGGCAATTTTTAACTCAACTTAGGGTTGGATTAATTTGAACTTGACTTGGATTAATTTGAACTTGAATTGGATTAAATTGAACTTGACTTGGATTAAATTTAACGTGACTTGGATTTATTTGGAGTGAAAAAGGTGTTGTGTGCTCGGCAAACCGCACGTGAAAAATTCATGTGTTTTTTAATCAAATTTAAAATTATTTTTCGAGAGATTTGCGACTTCATCGCAATCCTGAAGAACATGCAGTCACTAAGTAAAAAAAGCAGTGTGTATACTACCATCCAGTCTAATTATAATCCAGTGCGCAGTTATTGACATGAAAGAATCTCGACTTGAAAGATCGAAATATCAGTAGCTCATGAGAAGATGCTATTTTCGTTTACTTGCTTTTGTATTTCCTCTGAAATGGCACACTGAATTTGGATACTGAGGTTCAGAATTAGTCTTGTTCTAATTACCTTCTCTGATGGAATTATTCAAAAACTCTAGAAAGTTCAAAAAGTTTCTTTTTCCCCAGGGTGGTAAGGATTGAGCGCGTCACAAATCCAGTAAATTAACAATTTCTCTCCATGTATTTGGTCAGTATTATTAGGCACCCAGTTTTTGGATTCAGAAAATGTTTTTTTTTAAGTCAGCTGTTTGCCAGTAGACGAAGACAGCGTGCTACTATCGGCTGTTTTACCACTGCTGCAACCTAAACTGGCTTTGCTTTCAATACTTAGACATTTAGTTTTTCTTCTTGTCCATTTTGTTTTTATTTTTCAATTCTCTTTCCTTGTTTGGATTTCTTTCAGCTTCCAGGAATTGATCATTTTGTGATGATTTTAGATGGCCCCATGAAGATTTAGTTGAGAAAGTTTTCTGAGATGCAACAGCCGTTCCTTGTCGTATATTTGCTTCACAAATGGTGCACACTGCAATTCCTACACTCTTCATCGACATATAAAAGCAATCCCATACTGCTGATGCACTGCTTTTAGTCATTATGCCTGGTGTCCCACAAAAATTTCCCAGACTTTTTAATTGATTGTATTTCCGTGTTAAATTAACATTTTTAAGTTGTCTTTTTTACAATGTAGTAAATTTTGTTTTCTTTTAGAATAATCTATGTTTTTGAAAATCGTTTAATAACAACTTTACATTGATGGATTTACTGAAAGGGATAGAGAAATTAATTGTTCAAAGGAAAAGCGTTTAAAATAATGTTGATATTCTTCCTTATTTTGTACTTTCCAAAACAACGAACAAACAAAAATTTTAATGTGCAACAAAACATTACCTTAAGTAATGTTTAATTAACTAAAGTAATTGAGTATTCTTGGACATACCCTCCATTTCTCTCAAGGCAAGTATTACTTCTAGCCACCATTGAACGAAGAGTTTTGCGGATTATTTCACTGTTTTCCTTTGGTTCTTGAAACACTTCTCCAATTCGTTGTCGAAGAACTATTAATGATGAAGGTAATGTTTTGAAATTGCGTTCGCTTACAGTAGGTATTGAGAAATGAAGAAGAATACCACCAGTTGTTTTTAAAACTTTCCTTTGAACAATTAGTTTTTCTGCCTTTTTCAGTGAATCGATCCCTGGAAAATGCTCATAAAACGATTTTTAAAAACTTAAATTTTTCGAAAAGGAAACAAAATTTACCACATTGTGAAAAAAGACAATTAAAATATATTAATCTATTGCGGAGATAGAATCAATTAAAAACTCGTGGACATTTTTGTGGAACACCCGGTATATTTAATTACTATAATTGTCTCTATATTAATTAATTCAACAAACACAGCAACTGCAAGTCTACAAAACTTTAGTGACTTGACAACATTACGCACCCAACCGCAACATGCATTGAGCCACTAACCGGCGTTTTGCATTACGTCGTCGTGACACGTCCTGACACGGTCTGAACCCCGGCCCCGGCCCCGGCCATGGTAAATTTGATAACCCCGGCCCCGGCCCGACCCCGGCCATGACAAATTTGTTGACCCCGGCCCCGGCCCCGGCCACGGCCAAATTTTCAACCCCGGTCGGTCTATAATCACCAACGAGGCAGCAGACCGGCGAAGAGGGTAGTCATTATGTCGGGCGCTCTGCCGTAACATCGCCGGAAGAAGCAGACGCATGAGAAGACCACGGGGCGGCCTACTCAGCTCTCAAGCAGTATTGGAAGTGTATTAAGTCATCGTGATCTACAATTACAAGAAAGTGTTAATGTCAAGTTACTGATTGAGAACTCAGAAAAAGTGATTTTAAATGTAAAAGTTCAAGTACAGCCAGCACATGGAATAGTGCTTTCCGAGTGGCACGCAGTCTAATGTGATTTGGGTGTTGTGTTTTCCTTGGCTGAGGTTCTGATTTTGTGATTTGTATAATGCGAAGCATTCTATATTTTGAAACCTTGCTGTAAGTCCAGGCTCTACCTTTTTGGTATAATCATTTTATTTCATGTGTGCGCTAGCCAGGGCATTCATTTTATGTTTCTAATTTCATTTTATTGTGCGTAAAAAATTTCCTGTTTGATAGTTGCCGAGAAATTCTGTGTAACGCTTAATTATGCAATCGTTCGCTGGCGCTCATTAATTTTCAAACTTGTATCTCTCATTTTGTGTATCATGTTTGGCCAGAATGTGTTGACAATCCTCATATTATTCATCCACGTGTTCTTTAGCAAAATAAAACCCATTTTAATCTATCATTTCTTTTTTTTCCATGCTTGTTATGTGGGTGGCACGCGAACACAAAGGTGTACTATTATGAATTATTTACGGAGGTTGAGAGCCCTTCATGCGTACGAGATAAACCAAATTCTCGTATCGCAACCAGCCTGAAGCGAAAGAAAGTGGGCGGGGCTTGCACCTCTTTTCACTGCTCACGCGTGCGCTCGATGATCTTGTAAACAGGCCATTAAGGCCTGTTTACACGATCATCGAGTGCGCACGTGAGCAGTGAAAAGACGAGCAAGCCCCGCTTTCTTGCTTTCGCTCGCCTGTACTTTGCCTCTCTCCTTCCTTGTGCACTTCATTAGCAATTTCGAATTTGTGTATTCACTATTTTTTAGGAACCATTCTTTAGCTCATTTTGAGCGAGCTTTTACATCTCTTTTTTTTCTTGTTCGTTGCAACTATAGCGAATTCCATCAACTAAACGAACTCGCCGGGTGGAGCCTCCATTCTTGTGCGTGCTCTGCACCTAGCTGCTACTGGCATACTGAAGCGTGTGCCAGTCTTTGTCAAGCTTGATGTGTGTTGTTTGAAAATAACTCCAGACAGAATTTTATTCTGTTAGACGAGATGAACGCTTAATTTTAATGGGACGAAATTAGTCAATTTAAAATGAGATCAATCCATTACCACATCAAATTGCTCACTAACGCTACACAGAAGTTCAAAACATAGGCAAATTGAATTCACTCCGCGCCAAAAGTAAGCACCAATGCACGAAAATTGCCCAAAACTACAAAACGAAGTAAAATTACTCCGCAATGGTTCTATTGAAATTTAGTAATTTGAGGGATTCATGTCAATTTATTAATTTTATGGGTCTACAATAGTTTTCAATTTGACCGATGTGTAAGCAATTTAATAATTTGATGGATTGATAGCAATTTGATAAGGCAACACGGCCCGGGACTAATGGATACGGAGAATTATTATCCACGTGTACTACAACTATTAATTAATTATCATTTCAAGAACAGTCGTCACATGCTCCTGCCCACACCATTGACCACAAATTGAAGCGATCACCCAAAATAAACACCTGTGAAGTGAATGGTTCTGTTTGCCCGTGGTCAATGCTTCACCTGACCCGAGCTGAGCACTGCTGTCGTGCTATCCTGACGTTCTTGTTCTTCTATGGCATACGCAATGCTGTTCTTTGCCTTAAATACTTCCCAGCACAACATTCACAAACTGTTAAGTAGTAGTCTTGACGGAGATAAGAACTTGATGTCAAGAAATGCGGTGGCCTCCGCCCAGCGACGCCAGTCAGCTGTGTATGTCCTGTCTCCCGTCTCATGGCTCCTGCTCAACCCTGGCAATGCGCAGCAGGTGCGCAGTTGTTCCAACCAGATATTACATCTTCTCTTTCTTTATTGTGCAAAATTTACGTGCATTTTACATTTACGACCAATATATTGAGATAATGTTTCGTCTTGCAATTTTATTTTTGATTCGAGAAATACGTTCGGGGTTCTTAGTCAACTGCCGGCAAGATTTCTTCGTAAATGTACTCACACAATTTTCTAAAATGAGAATTACCTATTTTGTTTCATCAATCCACAGCATGTTCGTGAGTTTTTCAAAACCCCGCGACACGCGCCAATACATTTATTTTAATCTAATTAACGTACGAAGGGCACTGATAAAAAATGTCTCCCCGGCGGGGAATCGAACCCCGGTCTCCCGCGTGACAGGCGGGGATACTCACCACTATACTACCGAGGAGTGGCATTTAGAAAAATATGTTCTAATGTATTTACACAAAACACTATTAATACAAAAGAGTCTGTATAACCTTCACTTTTTTTATATATATGAGTCATTGACGTCGTGTCTCTAACAAACGGCCTCTGATTATTTGTGTGCGTGCGTGCACATATAAGCGCCGGCCATTCAGGCATAGGCGCTAATCGGTCCGCGCACTCTGTATCTGTATCATCACCTGTCCGCCTCTGCTCGTACCAAGTAAACGTAAACTGAGGGCGTTTATATAATCCTCCAAGCAACTACCTCATAGCGCCACGTTTGGGCGTGTTACAAAATGAGAACTACCTATTTTGTTTCATCAATCCATAGCATGTTCGTGAGTTCTTCAAAACCCCGCGACACGCGCTAATACATTTATTTGCAGTTAATAATATACGAAGGGTACTAATGAAAAACGCCTCCCCGGCGGGGAATCGAACCCCGGTCTCCCGCGTGACAGGCGGGGATACTCACCACTATACTACCGAGGAGTCTCTGTGTAAAAAAATATGTTCTCACGTATTCACATAGCACACCATAAATACAAAAGAGCCTGTATAACCTTAACTTTTTTGATATATGAGAAATTAACGTCATGTCACTAACAAACGGCCTAAGATTATTTCGAACGCTTGTCCTTTTAGTACTTGCTCAGTAGTCGTTAGGTAAAATTCCATAATAAAGTTATATTTCACCATTCCTAATATGGAGAGACAGACTTATTACATTATCCAGGAACAGGTTTCAAAGCGAATGCAACTGAAAAAAATAGAATTTTGTTTCTCAATTCTATAGGTTGACAAAAAAATATAGGAAGCTAACTAGTGTTTAAATTTGTTCTTACCAGATAAGTCAGCACTCTCTAACAGCACAACTTATCTGTTTAATTAACGGCTGAAAATCCACAATACTGAAGGGTCGGGTGAGTGGATGAAATTATCTGAAAACATCATCCCGATAATGTTGAGTTGCTTAAAACTAGTTTTTGTTTGATGAAAATATACGACTTAAAATATATCATAAAATAAAAATATGATATAGATTTATATTAATCAGGAGTAAAAAGAAAATATTAATAACAATTCGAGGATGATAAATAGAACGTTTTCTGGCTGGCCGGTTGAGGGTCACCGTGATGTATCTCCTTTACTTGACTTTGTTTCTACTGCCGCCGTTGAAAGAAACATCGTCCGAAAAAATTCGTTTTCGCCTGATCAAATACGAGAACTGATGCCGGAATTAAAAATGAACAGAATAAGCATCCGAACGTTGCATTAGGAAGCTAAAGTATTGTGTCTAGGATGCAATCATTTTGAACCTGATTCAATAAATGCGTTTTGTTTTTGCTTTATCGTATGCTATAATTAATGTGTTCGAAGTCTGCGATCCTTCAATATGATATTTCAATAGCTAACATTTGTAATCGGGAGGAGCCATTTGGCCGGCCAATATAAGATTTCAGAAGTGTTAGTCATGGTTGCTGTATACCGATTTACAATTGCGAGTGCTCAGCATAACGTACGTGTAATATGACGAAATTTGTTTGAGTAAAATTTCGGGGAATATTCAATCATATTATGACCCAAGCGTATTTAGTGAGCAGGTCCCGCGTCAAGAACACAGGAAAGCCCATAAGAAAAAAGTTCATGGAGTTGTAAGTCTATTTGTCGTCAAACCTGACGAGTACCCGTAATAAATTAAAATTTTTGCAGGCTAATTCAGGTTCATTGTTGTGTTAATACTGTATATATGTTTTAATCGTGCAAACTGTAGCGTCATTTGTGCGTTATATGGATGTGTCTTCCCTTCAATCCGAGATACTCATCTTAATCTCCGGCAGTGATGTGCTTTCTTCTCTCTAAGTTTTCCAACTTTTTAAAGCAATAATCAATTTTGAAGAACTGAAAAAGATAAGTCAGAGCAAACAGCAAGCAAATTTAAGGAGATCGTCCCACTTTTCAACTTTTTTAGTCCGATTCGTTTGAAAATTGGCCAGTATATGTATTTTGTGAAAGTAAACTATTTTTACTCGGGTCATTTTTTCGATTTAGGGCTTATTTTTTATTTTTTTTCGAAAAATGAGTTTTTTGGTATTTTATTCACATTTCAAAATGTATCTCATTCAGTTTTGATGTTAGAACAAAACCAAAGACAGTTTTAGAATCCTTGGAACATTCCTAACAAACTCTAATGAGCTTTTTTTCAAATTCAAATTTTTCCATTTTTTCCAAATTTTTTCAAATTTCTAAAAAAACAGTAATTTTTTGGGTATAGAGCTACATATTTTTTTGAAAAATTTGAATTTGAAAAAAGCTCATTTGAATTTGTTAGGAATGTTTCAAGGATTCTAAAACTGTCTTTGGTTTTGTTCTAGCATCAAAACTGAATGAGGAGATACATTTTGAATGTTGAAAGTTAGAAGTGTTGGGTATAAGCACAAAACGAAAATTTTTGTTGAAGTGTAATATAATGAACAATATATGTAACTGAATGCAGTTTTAATTTTATTTCGATAATATCCATAAATAACTTCACATTCACACTGTGAATTTTTATTTCCAAACCCCCCCCCCCCAAAAAAAAATTTTTTGTTTTCAGAACTGTTATTTTTTTTCAGTCTGATTCTTATAAAATTTGACTATGATATGTAACTTCTGAAAAGAAACACAGTTTATTCCATTCTTTTTTTTTATTTAGGCCTTAGTTTTTGGAAAAATTTGACATATTGGATATAGATATTGATATTTCACTGGGATTGATATTTCAAGATGTATCTCCTCATTCAGTTTTGATGCTAGAACAAAAACAAAGACAGTTTTAGAATCCTTGGAACATTCCCAACAAACTCAAATGGGCTTTTGTTCGATTTCCCATTTGTTCTCTTTTTATATGGGGTTCAAATGGGCTCGAAGTTAAGATTTTGATCCCCTTACCACCCCCCCCTGAGGGGGGATCTATGGTCCGTAGCGCCATAAAATTTTAGGACCGAATAGTCCCCCACCTAAGGTTCCTTTTCCAACAAAAACATGAAAAATGACCACCTGAGCGACAGGGGCCTGGGACGATCTCCTTAAACCTTGACTTACAGATCAGGGTCAGATTTTCGAATGTTTTACGTTGCCGTAATGGTAAAGCTGGCTGGAAAAGTTCCCCTTGGGTACCTTGGCTAGCACGGTCGCCTTGGCTACCTGACGTGCTAGGTTTCCTTGCCAAAACATTAAACTTTCATTTTTTCACGCACAAATTGCAAGCACACAATTGGCTTCTTCCACAGTATTTAAATGTTGTGTTTTTTTGGCAATAGCCGAGAAAAAACGCGTTTGTGCAAAAAAAGCCGCACATTAAGTAGCCAAGTTGTCAGGTGAAAATTTACCGGCAGGTGTACCGCTATAGGATGACGTAAATTGTTTGGAACTCCGGCCTGTGGTCCTGCTCCCAAACTGCAAAGGTTTGTTAAAAAGTCATACCTTGAAGAAAGTTGTATGAGCACTTGAGTCCATGGCACCCATGAATTTTACGACTGAACCATAAAATGTCTTCTATGCGCATTTTCTATGAGTTTCATTAAGGAATGATTTACTGTAAGAGCTCGTTTTGTCCAACTGAAAAAATTAAAGCATTTCTGGTCAAGTCCCAAAAAGCGAGCGATAAACGGCGTTTTTCAAGTTCCACCATTGAGACTTCAGGAAATGTGAAGTGAGAATTTTTACACCGTAGAAAATATTTTTTATAGAAACATTATTAAACTGCTCATTTTTGGCTGAGTTTTCCAATGAATCATTTGCCAAAGTTAAGCTCGGTAGATGGAATATAATTTTTTCATCTTATTGTGTCAATTATTTACAGCTGCCGATTTGGTTGCAAAGAATTATAAAAGTTTACATTAAGGTCAGGCAGCGATAGCCTTCAATCAAATTGGGGATTCCCACAACCAGGGAAAGGAAAAAGAGAGCTTATATTCTGACCACAGAGAGACTTGAAGCAGTAACCGAAAAATTCACTATTGGAAAAAAGCTCACTTATAGTGAAATGAAACCTCACTGCATTTAGAGCGTTACAGGTTTTCGATTGGAATACGTACGATACATTGCAACAATAAGGGAAGTGACATTTAAAAGATGCGAAGTTTTTCTAACGGTTGTTGACTTTACCATTGCGAATTTGAGAACATGAAGGAGTAGCGCAGCAAATTTTCAATAAGTACTTGAGCAAAAATATTGCTGAAAGCAGCAAACGGAACCTTTTCAAATTGTTGTAATGAGAAAGTTGTGAGACTGTCAAAGTTAAAACGTTACGATACCTACGAGAAGTAACCTCAGCAATGTTGCGTTCAAGTAACTTGACCTCAGTAAACGTGCGTCAGCAACGTTAGCGACCAGGCATATCTCCGCTATATTTTGCGTGTCAGTCGACCATTTAGCGTAGCAGCACCGGCCGGTATAAGGTTCATGGTGAGTAATTTACGAAGGGCCAGTTAATAAAAGGTATTATATTCTATTTAGTATAATGTGATATTGCCTAGTTAATGCAAAAAAGATTGGGTAACTGACGAAAGAATAAGTAGAACTATTAACGACAGGAGACTTTTAGGCGGGGGCAATTCGGCCAGTTAAAAGAAGGTCATTCAGGCCAGTTAATAAAAGTGCAAACTGAACTGTTGAAACGAGTATATATAGGCTACTTGGTAAGAGCTGATGTTGGCTAGATTATAAGTTGATATAATGGCCAGATTAGAACAAGATTTATAGGCCCGTTTAAAAAAAGAAAGAAATTCTAGGTTATGACAGGACATACGGGCGGACTGATACAACACGTTGGAAAGAAAATAAGAGGTCAATATGACTAGGTGGTTGACATGCTTGGAGTTAACCTGATGCCATGTTTGATGAATTAATAGGCATGTTGGACTCTTAACATGTGAGCCATGGGACAAAACTTGATGGCACATTGAATAATTGCTCTTCCAGGTGAAATGGCAAGCAGTCGATACTGCATAGTGAGTCGCCTCATAACCATCGAACTCAGCGAAGTCGTGAATCCGCGATGATTGAACTGCGAATTAGCGAAGGAACGCTGTACTTGGGCGGCTAAAATCATTAACGCTCAGGCCAAAAAATTTGTGGTTATGAGATATGTAGTAATAGTTGGCATAATGTTACAAGTCAACGAGGGGCAAAATATCTGCCGAATATTGAAGTTAAGTTTTTTGATAGTACTAAATAAATCACATGCTGCAAAACAAATGATTTTCTCATTATTTTTCGTAAAATTTCTCTTCTCTGAACTTTCTGGATTTATTCTTAAGCTCACGTTTTGATTGAATGGAATTTACCAGTCTGCTGCTGATGATCACCTCACCGACCATTATGGGCTTCTGCAGTTAGTGCGATGTAATTAATGTCAGTAACTGAGTATAGTGTGGTGGTCTTCGTGATAATCTCCTGCCCCGCCCACATATCACTAACTGTGTATCACAGTGTACTGATATAATCCAGGTGGAGAGAATGGGAGACCTTCCTTCTATGTTACAAAGAGAACTTCCCCATTGTGAGGTAGAAAAGTCTTATGTTTAAGCTGAAAAGATGGCATGCGGGCAGTACAGGGATGAGCAGCGTTCCCCTACCGTGACCACACCCCGTCCACAGGCCCGCGTGTGGTCCAGCTCTTATTGGCACGCCTGCAGGACCCTCAGGCGGCAAAGATGGCTCTCCAGTGCCCTTGATCTTTCTCGGTATCTCAGGTTGTCAGTTTCAGACAAACTCAGAACGTATTTCAGCTTTAAGTGAGACGGGAACAAACTCAGCAGGTGAATCGGTTAAATCAGCGCACCGAAATTCAACTAAATGCTTCAGGGGCCCTCAAGTGAGACCAAAAAGGATGACAATCATATTAGGCATGACTAACTTGATATAAATTTTCAATTCCAGTAAGAAACATTTATTTTTATTAATTAAACGTTTGCAAGAGACTCAATTCTTTTGCTTGGTATTGAAAAGGGCATTTTATCCCCTCTTTCAGAGAGGATGGCAGCTGCAGCGTAAAATAGCGTCGATCCAGAACAAAACTTAGACAACTGAAGAGCTGCTTAGACGAGCAAGAAAAAGATCTCAAGTGAAGTGAGCGAAGCAGTCGATACTGGAAAACCACAAGAAATTAAATAAAAATTCCAAAAATAAACAGTAGACTGTATCATTGATTAGACTGAAACAAATATATAAAATCATATTAGAACAATGCTTACACAAGGAATTCATTCGTGAGTGAAGAAGGATTTATGCTATAAGATATATCAATGAAATAACGGTGGAGCCTAGCTTAGGAGTACCATTCAGAGCCAACCAATACAGGAAAGAATGGCAAAAAGTTCAATTTAATAGAAAAATCCTTCATTCATGGATTATCTAGCTTTAGAAAAAAAACTTGCTAGATAAGAATGAAACACATACTGGAGTGGCCACTTTAAGGGTGGCCACTGGGCCTGTCAGGGTGGCCACTGGGCCTGTCAGGGTGGCCACTGGGCCTGTCAGGGTGGCCGCTGGGCCTGTCAGGGTGACCACTGAGCCTGTCAGGGTGGCCACTGGGCCTGTCAGGGTGGCCACTGAGCATGTCAGGGTGGCCACTAGGCCTGCCAGGGTGGCCACTGGGCCTGTCAGGGTGGCCACTGGGCCTTTCAGGGTGGCCACTGGGTTTTTCAGGGTGGCCACTGAGCATGTCAGGGTGGCCACTGGGCCTGTCAGGGTGGCCACTGGGCCTGTCAGGGTGGCCACTGGGCCTGTCAGGGTGGCCACTGGGCCAGTCAGGGTGGCCACTGGGCCTGTCAGGGTGGCCATTGGGCCTTTCAGGGTGGCCACTGAGCATGTCAGGGTGGCCACTGGGCCTGTCAGGGTGGCCACTGGGCCTGTCAGGATGGCCACTGGGCCTGTCAGGGTGGCCACTGGGCCTGTCAGGGTGGCCACTGGGCTTGTCAGGGTGGCCACTGGGCCTGTCAGGATGGCCACTGCGCCTGTCAGGGTGGCCACTGAGCCTGTCAGGGTGGCCACTGGGCCTGTCAGGGTGGCCACTGGGCCTGTCAGGATGGCCACTGGGCCTGTCAGGGTGGCCACTGGGCCTGTCAGGGTGGCCACTGGGCCTGTCGGTGTGGCCACTGGGCCTGTCAGGATGGCCACTGGGCCTGTCGGTGTGGCCACTGAGCCTGTCAGGATGGCCACTGGGCCTGTCAGGGTGGCCACTGGGCCTGTCAGGGTGGCCACTGGGCCTGTCAGGGTGGCCACTGGGCCTGTCAGGATGGCCACTGGGCCTGTCAGGGTGGCCACTGGGCCTGTCAGGGTGGCCACTGGGCCTGTCGGTGTGGCCACTGGGCCTGTCAGGATGGCCACTGGGCCTGTCGGTGTGGCCACTGAGCCTGTCAGGATGGCCACTGGGCCTGTCAGGGTGGCCACTGGGCCTGTCAGGGTGGCCACTGGGCCTGTCAGGGTGGCCACTGGGCCTGTCAGGGTGGCCACTGGGCCTGTCAGGGTGGCCACTGAGCATGTCAGGGTGGCCACTGGGCCTGTCAGGGTGGCCAACAAATCTCTTGAGGTCGCATCGCTAATAGAAGTATTTCTTTTATTCCGAATTCATAATCTCTGAATGAAAAAAAATACATAGAACACTCCGACTCATAGAGAACGAAAAATCGAATTTCAGACACACAAAGGTAAAAATAAGGAACAGAGTTAAAAAAAAAGGTAGAGGGGCTGGCAAAAGGCTCTGAACGTGCCCACCAACGGAGTGACACAAGGCTAAGGTACCATCACAGTCACCTAAACCATCGCAGCTTTTCTTTAATAATCAAAATATAATCGTAATATAATCAAAGTTATAGTGAACATCCTAAAATATATTGAAAATTAAACCGATTTTACTTCCCGTTCAAAAAATCTCTAGAGAGTCAATATACGGATGTTTTAACCATGAAGCTATTTCCATGCACGTAAAGCTATTGGATATAAATAAGTGGTTTGCTTTCTGCAAATTCGAATTATAAATAAAAGTGCCATGATACACGTTTAAAATCTCATCATTTATTTAGAAAAGTCAATGAAATAAAATTTCTGGAACGTTTCGACCACCAGGGTAAATTAGTCAAGTGTCAAATTTATATCAATCATGGAAGGAGAAAGCAAAAAAAGAAAGGAACAAAATAAAAATGTCCAGTATCAAAATTACGTTAGTTGACCGGTTTTTCTTCAAAATATGGAGAGATTCTAAAATGTGGACGTTTATTTGGTTTAATGCAAAGGAAATTACTCTAAAATCGCCTAATCTAACAGGAATGTCGCACTTCTCAGCATGAGAGCGGACTGAAGAATGGGATTCCCATGCGTATCCTTAAATTCTCTACATTCAACGTTGTGATAAAACCAAAAAATGGTTGACTCAAATCTTCCACGAAATTTCAAAACGTCGAGAAGTCAAGAGACTATTTTGACTGAAACAGATAAAAAATACAATATATATATATTATAATTATCTTCCGAACATGACAATGGGAACAAATCAAGTGCCATCAAGTGGCACAAGGACACCTCATTCGAGGTTGCTGCGCGCAGGTGAGCTCACAGGCAGCTCGAGTGTCAGCATCAGGTGGCGGGGCTCGTGTTCCCAGCCGACGCACACGACAGCAGACGTTTGGTGCGCTTATTTGGTGCCGGTCTACACTGTCGGTGAAGACCTAGGAAAACTAAGTTCTTGATCTTCCAAGACGCATTCGTTAGGAGGAGTACAGGAATTGGAGGAAAACTTTCAGGCGAGTACGGTTCACATCGATACCAGCATACACGGCTCAGGAAAAATGTCGTCATTAGATAATGATTGGTTCAACAACTAAATCTTTAATTAGATGACAATTTACACTAAATAGCGTTGCTATATGACTACTCGGAGCAAATCTAAGTATGGAATGAATGAATTTGCGATGCAGGCTTCAATACTTCTTGAATTTTTCATGAATTTCTTTCTATAAAACCAGGTATCAAAATAGCCTTCCTAAAACTACGTTACGGATGAAGTTAGGAGCAATGGTACAAACACGTTTCACTCTAAAAATCTCGTCGAGGATGCTAAGCTACAAGGATTTGAGATAAAAAATGTATTTGTGAGAAATTTGTCCTCCATTAATTAGACAAAATTATAAGTTAAAATAAGAACAATATTACGTTCATAATCTCGAAAAGGAAAGTTTTAGGTGCGCGCGAGAATAGTTCGAAATTTCGTCCATCTTTTTCGACGCAAGCATCTGATCATTGACGGACGCGCACGAACACACCAGGAAATTTCTCAATTCGTGAAGAACCTTGATCAGTTATAACTCTGAGGTCTTCTTCAGGCTGAATCAATGTTCTTTAACGATACTCATGAGATGTCTCCAGGCGGTAAGCTAAGGTCTTTTTGTTTTACGATGTAAGGCAACACTCAGGGAGCAGGATAAGTGCATGTAAGATTAAATTTTAAATCTCATGACTCTTCAAAAGAGCATTGTCGATAGAATCGTTATGGAGTGTTTATTGCTACGGTCCTAACCTTACATTGATATCAGTCCCAATATTTTGAACATGCTAAATCACCAACTAAAATGGCTTACGTGTTTCTTCGAATATTAGTTTTGAAACAACTTGTTCAATGCAGAGCAAAATTTTGTGTTAACATCTGAATCACTAAGATTGGACAAAACACTTTCCCTCGGGTACATTTATCAAATCAATAATGCCACTAGTGTATATTAACGATGTCGTTATTTTCGACGCTACAGATACCTTAATTAGATGATAATTAAGACTTAACTATTTTACAATAATTCAGCAACAAATAAAAACTAGAAATGATCGGGCTTGAATTAAAGAATTCGAATACTATTGAAAACTTTTGTTCAACTATAGCTGAAACCCCTATCCCGTGAATAATATATCTGCGTTGCTCTGTTCCTTTGATTTGGGGCTGGATGCCAATTTTTTTAAAGATTTTCCCATTATTTAGAACGTTTGATGAAAGGATTTTGCATCCAATGTCATTGTTGTGATTTTTCTGTTAATAATCAGATATAGGTCAAATTATAACTATTTGACGTCTTTTACGAAAAAAACCCTCCGGAAATTATGGAAGCCACAATCAATGCACTGTCGAAACAAGGGTTCTCTCTAATTCATATTGTCAACAACATTAAATACTCGAGAAATCGGTCGAGAACCGTTATTAAAAGTTATAATGAAATCAACTCGTTTGAAAATCGTGGTGGCCAAGACCGGAAATGGTATACCTCAGAGGAAGACAAAATGCTTGATAGAATATCACTCGGTGAATGGAATGAAACATGCGGTTTCCGCATGTTGTTGCATAATGTTAGGTGATAATTTTTCCATACTTAACAGCTTAGGGCAAGATGTTGAATTTTGCCTTCGTTTTTACTGACAACGGTGTGTGTGAACGATTGCAAGCTAGTGAAAAAGGCAGTTTTATACGCAAAAATTTAAATATTGAGCAAAAGTGGCGAATTATTTTTATTTTACATCGTTTCAAGTTCATGAAAGAGGAAAGCTTAGGAACGATTCCTGCAAGTTCTCCTTTGGGTATGCGCAGACTGACTAATCCAGTGACCTGAGCTCCTCAGGGAATGAGACACTTTCACATTTGAATTATTGACAAAAATGAAACTTAGTTAAGAAAAATAATGCGCCCTTGAAGAACCAGGCCCGACAAAGACGGGCCAGGTAGGTGCGGGGAGTGGCGGGTGAAATCTGGCACCTGCGACAACAGCTCCGCAAGCAACCAGTTGATGAGCTAGCTGAGCAGACAGCAGTAAAACGATGCGACGGCTCAAGGGTGATTCCACCGGGACAGTGCACACGTGCAGCCTGCAGGTAATATACCAATGCAACATTGCCAGCGAGACGCATCCGTTAGGAGTACAGGAATTGGAGGAAAATTTACAAGCGAGTACGGTTCACCGCCTTAACTAACAAAATACTGCGCAAGGCTAAATGACGCAATGCTCACTGACGCAGGGCTCACTGACGCAGGGCTCACTGACGCAGGGCTCACTGACGCAGGGCTCACTGACGCAGGGCTCACAGACGCAGGGCTCACTGACGCAGGGCTCACTGACGCAGGGCTCACAGACGCAGGGCTCACTGACGCAGGGCTCACTGACGCAGGGCTCACTGACGCAGGGCTCACTGACGCAGGGCTCACAGACGCAGGGCTCACTGACGCAGGGCTCACTGACGCAGGGCTCACTGACGCAGGGCTCACTGACGCAGGGCTCACTGACGCAGGGCTCACTGACGCAGGGCTCACAGACGCAGGGCTCACTGACGCAGGGCTCACTGACGCAGGGCTCACTGACGCAGGGCTCACTGACGCAGGGCTCACAGACGCAGGGCTCACTGACGCAGGGCTCACTGACGCAGGGCTCACTGACGCAGGGCTCACTGACGCAGGGCTCACTGACGCAGGGCTCACTGACGCAGGGCTCACTGACGCAGGGCTCACTGACGCAGGGCTCACTGACGCAGGGCTCACTGACGCAGGGCTCACTGACGCAGGGCTCACTGACGCAGGGCTCACTGACGCAGGGCTCACTGACGCAGGGCTCACTGACGCAGGGCTCACTGACGCAGGGCTCACAGACGCAGGGCTCACTGACGCAGGGCTCACTGACGCAGGGCTCACAGACGCAGGGCTCACTGACGCAGGGCTCAATGACGCAGGGCTCACTGACGCAGGGCTCACTGACGCAGGGCTCACTGACACAATGCTCACTGACGCAATGCTCACCGACGCAATGCTCACTGACGCAATGCTCACCGACGCAATGCTCACTGA
Source organism: Morinoia aosen (assembly GCA_030386875.1). NCBI lineage: Eukaryota > Metazoa > Arthropoda > Malacostraca > Amphipoda > Talitridae > Morinoia > Morinoia aosen. Next base: position 15,576,059 of record CM059575.1, on the reverse strand, counting down.
CGCAATGCTCACTGACGCAGGGCTCACTGACGCAGGGCTCACTGACGCAGGGCTCACTGACGCAATGCTCACTGACGCAATGCTCACTAACGCAATGCTCACTGACGCAGGGCTCACTAATGCAGGGCTCACTGACGCAATGCTCACTGACGCAACGCTCACTGACGCAATGCTCACAGACGCAATGCTCACTGACGCAATGCTCACTGACGCAATGCTCACTGACGCAGGGCTCACAGACGCAGGGCTCAGTGACGCAGGGCTCACTGACGCAGGGCTCAATGACGCAGGGCTCACTGACGCAGGGTTCAGTGACGCATGGATCACTGACGCAGGGCTCAGTGACGCAGGGCTCACTGACGCAGGGCTCAGTGACGCAGGGCTCACTGACGCAGGGCTCACTGACGCAATGCTCACTGACGCAGGGCTCACTGACACAGGGCTCAGTGACGCAGGGCTCACTGATGCAGGGCTCACTGACGCATGGCTCACTGACGCAGGGCTCACTGACGCAGGGCTCACTGACGCAGGGCTCACTGACGCAGGGCTCAATGACGCAGGGCTCACTGACGCAGGGCTCAGTGACGCATGGATCACTGACGCAGGGCTCAGTGACGCAGGGCTCACTGACGTAGGGCTCAGTGACGCAGGGCTCACTGACGCAGGGGTCACTGACGCAATGCTCACTGACGCAGGGCTCACTGACGCAGGGCTCAGTGACGCAGGGCTCACTGACGCAGGGCTCACTGACGCAGGGCTCACTGACGCAGGGCTCACTGACGCAGGGCTCAGTGACGCAGAGCTCACTGACGCAGGGCTCACTGACGCAGGGCTCAGTGACGCAGGGTTCAGTGACGCAGGGCTCACTGACGCAGGGCTCACTGACGCAGGGCTCAGTGACGCAGGGCTCAGTGACGCAGGGCTCACTGACGCAGTGCTCACTGACGCAGGGCTCACTGACGCAGGGCTCAGTGACGCAGGGCTCAGTGACGCAGGGCTCACTGACGCAGGGCTCATTGACGCAGGGCTCAGTGACGCAGGGCTCAGTGACGCAGGGCTCACTGACTCAGGGCTCACTGACGCAGGGCTCACTGACGCAGGGCTCACTGACGCAGGGCTCAATGACGCAGGGCTCACTGACGCAGGGCTCAGTGACGCAGGGCTCACTGACGCAGGGCTCACTGACGCAATGCTCACTGACGCAATGCTCACTAACGCAATGCTCACTGACGCAGGGCTCACTAACGCAGGGCTCACTGACGCAATGCTCACTGACGCAATGCTCACTGACGCAATGCTCACAGACGCAATGCTCACTGACGCAATGCTCACTGACGCAATGCTCACTGACGCAGGGCTCACAGACGCAGGGCTCAGTGACGCAGGGCTCACTGACGCAGGGCTCAATGACGCAGGGCTCACTGACGCAGGGTTCAGTGACGCATGGATCACTGACGCAGGGCTCAGTGACGCAGGTCTCACTGACGCAGGGCTCAGTGACGCAGGGCTCACTGACGCAGGGCTCACTGACGCAATGCTCACTGACGCAGGGCTCACTGACGCAGGGCTCAGTGACGCAGGGCTCACTGACGCAGGGCTCACTGACGCATGGCTCACTGACGCAATGCTCACTGACGCAGGGCTCACTGACGCAGGGCTCAATGACGCAGGGCTCACTGACGCAGGGCTCAGTGACGCATGGATCACTGACGCAGGGCTCAGTGACGCAGGGCTCACTGACGTAGGGCTCAGTGACGCAGGGCTCACTGACGCAGGGGTCACTGACGCAATGCTCACTGACGCAGGGCTCACTGACGCAGGGCTCAGTGACGCAGGGCTCACTGACGCAGGGCTCACTGACGCAGGGCTCACTGACGCAGGGCTCACTGACGCAGGGCTCAGTGACGCAGAGCTCACTGACGCAGGGCTCACTGACGCAGGGCTCAGTGACGCAGGGTTCAGTGACGCAGGGCTCACTGACGCTGGGCTCACTGACGCAGGGCTCAGTGACGCAGGGCTCAGTGACGCAGGGCTCACTGACGCAGTGCTCACTGGCGCAGGGCTCACTGACGCAGGGCTCAGTGACGCAGGGCTCAGTGACGCAGGGCTCACTGACGCAGGGCTCATTGACGCAGGGCTCAGTGACGCAGGGCTCAGTGACGCAGGGCTCACTGACTCAGGGCTCACTGACGCAGGGCTCACTGACGCAGGGCTCACTGACGCAGGGCTCAATGACGCAGGGCTCACTGACGCAGGGCTCAGTGACGCAGGGCTCAGTGACGCTTGGATCACTGACGCAGGGCTCAGTGACGCAGGGCTCACTGACGCAGGGCTCACTGACGCAGGGCTCAATGACGCAGGGCTCACTGACGCAGGGCTCAGTGACGCAGGGCTCAGTGACGCTTGGATCACTGACGCAGGGCTCAGTGACGCAGGGCTCACTGACGCAGGGCTCACTGACGCAGGGCTCAGTGACGCAGGGCTCACTGACGCAGGGCTCACTGACGCAGGGCTCACTGACGCAGGGCTCACTGACGCAGGGCTCACTGACGCAGGGCTCACTGACGCAGGGCTCAGTGACGCAGGGCTCAGTGACGCTTGGATCACTGACGCAGGGCTCAGTGACGCAGGGCTCACTGACGCAGGGCTCACTGACGCAGGGCTCAGTGACGCAGGGCTCACTGACGCAGGGCTCACTGACGCAGGGCTCACTGACGCAGGGCTCAGTGACGCAGGGCTCACTGACGCAGGGCTCACTGACGCAGGGCTCAATGACGCAGGGCTCACTGACGCAGGGCTCACTGACGCAGGGCTCAGTGACGCTTGGATCACTGACGCAGGGCTCAGTGACGCAGGGCTCAGTGACGCATGGATCACTGACGCAGGGCTCAGTGACGCAGGGCTCACTGACGCAGGGCTCACTGACGCAGGGCTCACTGACGCAGGGCTGATTTTATATGAAAGAGACAGAAAAAAAATCAGAAAAGTCAATTCACCGCGTAAGTCCATTTAGTTTGAGCAAATGCTATAAGCTCGATTCAATAAGGTCTGTGTAGAAATGATTTTGAACCTATACGAGCAAAAACTGCATAAAAGAATTAAACCCAATCATTAAAAGTTATTTCTTGCTTTGTTGACGCAACTCTCGAACAAATCACTACCAAGAACCAAGTCAGAAATGAGAGAGAGAAACAGTTCATTTCTAATTAAGTCAGTATGTTAACTAGGATTCATTTTCGTACCGCATGTCGAAGTAGGTGGGTAGATATATATATTTTTCTGCTCTACATTTAGACTTGGAAGACATTAGACCTAAAATACTATTGAATTTATGCCTTACTATTGTAAGCCAGGATAATTTATGCTTCAATCATATGAAAGGGTTAATTTTGGCTAAAGTTGTGAAAATAGTTACTAGAACGTTAAAGATTTACGGGGAAAATTTGTGCGTGCTTTCACACAATGTGCGTTGAATGTTCATAGCCGTTGTTTTGGCATACCAATTTAGGAAAGAGAACATTTGCTTGAGGCATCGTTCGACTTGAACAGAGTTGGAATGAAAAAAAAAAACAAGAAAACAGTTTATTTCCAATAAAGATGGTACAAAACAGATGGTACGTCATTTTTTTAAATATCCTAAAATAAATACACTTATTTGGTACTCACACATGAGTATTGTAATACCCACGTCACTACTTGAAAACAGATAATTGAGGGCGACGCATTCCTAACGTTGCTTAATCTAGATTTGATGATATATGTAACTACAATTATAAGAGACAGCACAATTTCATTGACGATGCATTCTCTTTGTGGGGTAAAAACACTTTTGACTGTTTACATGTACATGACATAAAGCTTTGAATTTCTTGTCATCAGGAAATAACATTATAATCGCTGGTTTTGGCAGATGTTGAGATGTATAATTTCGAGCAAGCATGAAAAAATACATGCATGAGAATTACGAAAATGAACAGTTTTGTTTTTCTAATTAAAATTTTTTAACATAACGGTCATTAGTTGATAAGCCTCTTATTTAAACATAAATGGGTGATCACACAACAAATTTGTATTTTTGACATGAATGCTTTACAATAATTAAGAGATGACTAGTTAGGTAATGTTACAAGTTGGGAGTGAACATAAAAATGGCCGGTATCTCTAGTTCAAATGCTAGTTGCTAGTTTAGTACATACATATGTGCATATATACATGTACATAAATACACATATATATGCCCAATTTGCACGTACATACCCACGTAATTACATACACCTAACACGCATACCTACACAAATACATACCTATGCATCGAGGCAATCACAATACATATGCGATCTACAAAAATGCTGTGCGATGTAATGAAATATAGGATAATGAGCAAAGGGGGTTCGTAACTGCTATTTCAGTATGTGTTGCTGCTAACAATTTCGAATAAAATAACGTAAACATTTCTAATTAGGTGTTGTAACGAAAAGATCGTTGGTTGATAAGCATCTTATTTATCATATATGGATGATCACACAACAAATTTATACTTTTTATAAATCCTTTAGAATAGTGTAGGGAAATGATGTGTTAGGTAGTGACACATACACATTCACCCATATGCGCACGCATAGCGTGCACATGTACGCATATGCATAAGTAAGCATGTGTGTAAATATCAGCGTAAACTAGTCTGCATAAACTAGCATTCCAATCGAGGGACTCGAAGAAAATATTATTTATCACGGCACGAATTTATGATACTTCCATGCTAATAATAGTGGCACAAAACAGTCGACCTGAGTTCGAAACAGGAAAACGATTATTTTACAACGGTTCCCAAGCACAACTTAACTGGGAAAATACGTGAAATTAACACCCAGGTGGGGTTGTCATAATATACTCTAGAGCGGATGAGATGATATGATAATTTGCACCACACAAGCCTAACAAGAACAGTTTTGGACGTGAAAAGAGAAGAAAACATGAATGTTCTATAAGGGTTTCAAATTATAAAAAGTCATATTAACTACGAAATATGGTGCAAAATGTCTGTAATTGGTAAGCATGCATAAGTACCATGACGGTCTAGTTTGTTATTTGTACAAAAATGGAGAGGAAAGACATAAAACTATATAGCTGGCTTATTTAGGTAGAATAGCGCTTGTTAATTCATGGGAACAATAAAGATACTGAACTTTGTGGGTTGACAACACTTATGACAGTTTACACGGACATGACATACAAGCTTTGAATTTCTCAACATCATGGGATAATATTAGAATTATTGGTTTCGGCAGATATTCAAAAATATCATTTCTATAGGTGAGAATGCAAAATGGAAAAAAGTGAAATGACTGTCTAAAAGGGCACGCTTCAGCCCACACAGCAAGTTTATAAGACAAATGCAGGTCGTTTGATCAGAAGTTTTAAAAAAAAAACTGTTCTGGGTAAGTTTATGAATGTGCGTACATATTCATGAATGTTATGCATACATAGACACACTCATGAGTTCGAATTATTGTGGTAAACTTCCTCGGAATACTCTCTTACGACGATAGTTTTTTACTTCATTCCATAACAATATTAATAATGCAAATTTTTTATGATGGTTGAAAGCCTGAATCTTGCTTGTCCTCGTAACGATAATTAATAAGGGGTTTGAATGATTACGATATAGCGCTGCCACTAGAGGTAGCGATCTCATAAAAAATTCACGGAAATAAGAGAAAAAGATAAGCCTTTTTCCAAAAAAATTGATTCATGAAATACATTACAACGAAATCGATTTTAAATATTTCATAGCAAAAAGGGACTAAATTAATACACAAGCCAATAAGGCAGACAATAGATATGTCAGCTGTAAAATGTAATTCAAAGAAACAAAATAAAAATCCATTCTTTAGGATACTTTACTCTAAACACGCCTGAAAGCTCATAAATACTGTAAATGTTACTGAAGAATGTCTTGGAGGATATTCGCTTCAAGTTGGACAAAACGAAAGACGAGCGTCATGATTATTTTGTGACTGAATTTTTCAATGTTGGTGCGTAAACGCTAGCCTTCACATCCACACTTAAAATCTCACTCAAACGCTCCCCTAATTGCAGCTTAAGCGATCGCATCCACACTCAGGTTATCGTGTGACAATCAGGTGCTATGGTACCGCTGGCCGGTTTCAATGGTTACGTCAGTTGTTATTTCTGGTTTGTGCAAAAAACGAGAGGGTTAAAATGGAAGATAAAGAACATTTTATTGTATTTTTGATGGAAGGGGATGCGAGCACGGAGGAGTTTAAAGCACACGCAGAGTAATCGAAAAGTTTCGACCAAACGGAAACCAGACCGCACTGTCAACTTCGGGGCTTTATGTAAGTATTCCCTTGCAGGCTCCGATGAATGTGTCACGTGGACAGCGATATTGAACCAACCGATCACTGACGCGCTGAGAAAACCAACCTTAGAGAGAATTCGAGTCATTAAAAGCCAACTCAGAAAATCTTAACAAATTGGTCGACACGGACATCGAGCTTTTAAATGAAGCAGGAAGAAATTCGTGATTGATAGAATTGAGCAAACCAATCAATCTAGCCTGACATTCTTCAGACTCATTCTCCTCACCTTCAGTGAAGTTATGTACTCCATTCTGATTTGTCCTAATGAGACTCGAATGAAAGGCAAGAGAGGAGGGCGGCTTCACACTCCGGTTTTGGAGCACCGTTTGAGAACAGTCCTCCTTCCTCGAGCAACATTCCTGCCGGCAATCACGCCGTCCTCCACACGCGGGCGTACTGAACACGTTACGGCATTTGCGCGGCTGCTCCGGTCGCTTTGATTAGGTTGGAAGTAACAGCATTGAAAAGTCGTCTTCGCTGCTTGATTACATTTGTCCCCTCTCTAATATTCGGGAAAAATATGATTGCACGATAACATTTTAACTTGGACACCAAAGTCTAATTTAAATAAAGATAGTGTGATAATTGAAATGCTATTCAATGATAGCATTTTAATTATTACGTAAATGAGCAGTTTACCTAGTGGTGCCCATGTGTGCTAAGCCATCACCCTAGCCTGCTGACATGACCAGTCACCAGAGTGAAAGAATTTTCAGATAGTCAACAGGAAAGCGGCGCCGTCCGCTCTTATTTTAGCGTGATAATTTCAAACTCGTTTTTTTAAGGATTTTACGTGATAAAAAAAACATATTTTATTCACAATTAAATTCTTTCAGGACATTTGACACTTTTTACGTACTGAACACTTTATTCAACTCAGTTATTACGTAATATTTCTCATCTAAATTTTACTTAAGTACTCAGATGTAGAGGTGTGAAAGCTTTTTATACCCGAAAAATAAAAACGTGGTATATAAACTCGATTTCCTTCAGGTTTTTATTGAAAGTTTGTACCAAAAAATGAGAGACGTCAATTTCAAGAAAAGCAGTAAAAACTATCAGTGTGTCGTAAATTAGAAGTACAGTTGCAAAAGAGCTTTGGGAGACTTAACCTACCATCTAAATCTTATTTACTGCGGGTAACATTTGTTTCTTAGCGATAGCGCTGTTAGTGAGTCAAGATCAAAGTCTCCAGAGCACCGAGACAACGGAAATATATTTTCCTCTTTCTTCCTTCACAAGTTGAGTCCTCAATGACGGCTTGGAAACTCGACTTTATCTTCACATACCTCGTCTAGGACCATGAGCTCAGAAGTGAACACAACAGGAATGACTTTTTGCCATTTCCATCGTGGTGAACAGATGGCATTCCTTGGACGACACCAAAGTGTCCTCTATTAAGCCATCAAAGACAGTCCAGGACTATACCGCTACCAAACGAAATGATCGCAATGATGCCGTGGGAATGTGGCAAAAAATTAACCAATTCAAAATTACAGGACCAGGTCACAACCACCAGACCAGGTCACAAGCACCAGACCAGGTCACAACCACCAGACCAGGTCACAACCACCAGACCAGGTCACAACCATCAGACCAGGTCACAACCACCAGACCAGGTCACAACCACCAGACCAGATCACAACCATCAGACCAGGTCACAACCACCAGACCATGTCACAACCACCAGACCAGATCACAATCACCAGACCAGGTCACAACCACCAGACCAGGTCACAACCACCAGACCAGATCACAACCACCAGACCAGGTCACAACCACCAGACCAGGTCACAACCACCAGACCAGGTCACAACCACCAGACCAGGTCACAACCACCAGACCAGGTCACAACCACCAGACCAGGTCACAACCACCAGACCAGGTCACAACCACCAGACCAGGTCACAATCACCAGACCAGGTCACAACCACCAGACCAGGTCACAACCACCAGACCAGGTCACAACCACCAGACCAGGTCACAACCACCAGACCAGGTCACAACCACCAGACCAGGTCACAACCACTAGACCAGATCACAATCACCAGACCAGGTCACAACCACCAGACCAGGTCACAACCACCAGACCAGGTCACAACCACCAGACCAGGTCACAACCACCAGACCAGGTCACAACCACTAGACCAGATCACAATCACCAGACCAGGTCACAACCACCAGACCAGGTCACAACCACTAGACCAGATCACAACCACCAGACCAGGTCACAACCACCAGACCAGGTCACAACCACCAGACCAGGTCACAACCACCAGACCAGGTCACAACCACCAGACCAGGTCACAATCACCAGACCAGGTCACAACCACCAGACCAGGTCACAACCACCAGATCAGGTCACAACCACCAGACCAGGTCACAACCACCAGACCAGGTCACAACCACCAGACCAGGTCACAACCACCAGACCAGGTCACAACCACCAGACCAAGTCACAACCACCAGACCAGGTCACAACCACCAGACCAGGTCACAACCACCAGACCAGGTCACAACCATCAGACCAGGTCACAACCACCAGACCAGGTCACAACCACCAGACCAGGTCACAACCACCAGACCAGGTCACAACCACCAGACCAGGTCACAACCACCAGACCAGGTCACAACCACCAGACCAGGTCACAACTACCAGACCAGGTCAGGAACGATTCAAACGGTTATCACGACACTAGGACGAGGAGCTGGGCACTGATGTGAGTACACACTATTACTCTAAATGATATATTTTTTTTTATTTTGCACTCTTCGAACTTTTAGCGAAATGAATTTTCAAATTTATTGATAATATATAATTATATTTAATTGATCCTTTGATCAATTTCAACTCATAAATAATTGATTTACCTAATTTACCTGTTTTTGAGTGCTTTAGTGGACGAATGCTGAAAAATTACGTTAGCGTAGAATTGTTATTAATTGGTTTAGCAATTAAAATAGAAAAATAGTATTATTCCTTCATGACTCTCTTTGAAGATGGTGTCGACATTAACACGTAGCCGAATTGTCTTGGGTTACATCGTGTTGGTGAGCTTTGTGGCGAATTTCGTGAAGAAAATGTTTCGGGGATCCCGACCCTGCTCAGCAGGTGTTTAGTAAGGGATCTTGACGCTGGGATATGAAAGTAGATTGAATATGGTTTACCTTCTATCGTAAACGCAGTAGTATGGGCAGTAGTATGTATACTTCAAATATTGGTTACGTCTTTGCAAACATGTCTTAAACTGACTCTAAATCATATACTTACTCCCGAATTCAGAGAAACAAGTGAGTAACTAGGGAGTTGTTGTACTTCACATCACGTTAATGCTTTAGTTTATCATACTATTTTCGATAGTTTGGTTGAATAGAAATGCCAAAATTGTAGTTATAGATTACAGCAGCATAGGCAGTGGAAAATTCATTAAATGAGGAAAATAGGTAAATGGTATGAAACAAAATGGCACCTTGTTTATTTTACGTACTGCAGTCTAATAATTGTTCAATATTCACCTATTGTTCGTAAAAATGAATCAACGTCTATTTAACCTCTCCTGTTAAACCTTGAGTTGAATACCTCTGTCTTATTAAATCATTATTCCCATTTTCATATGTTGTAATGCATTTCTTTCCAGCCGATATTTTCATTAGTTCTGTGATGATCACCTCAGAGCCTGTTATAATGTGTTTACTGAACGTGAACTTTTATAAAGCAATTTAAATTCTAATGGCAATAATAACAGTGTGCCATAAGAGGAATGGGGGTGTAGCTCAGTGGTAGAGCATTCGACTGCAGATCGAGAGGTCTGCGGTTCAAACCCGGGCGCCCCCTTGTTTTATAACAAATCTCGTAGGCCGTGAGCAGTGCTCTCGAACATAGTATTACCTAATAGAGGTACAATTTCACCGACTCTTAATTGAGGTTTCAGGGTTAATCTGAGTAAAATTTGACTACCTATAGTGCATGTATGAACTTTTTCTGCACGTGATTTGCTCGAGTAATTATGAAAATCTAATTTATTAATAAAATGGCCATTTAATTCTCGGCTCCTGTAAAATCGTTGACAAACAAGTAAACTTACGCGTCTGAGGTTTATTCAAGCGAACACCATCGCCAACGCCACCACCTCAAGGCCTGCTCATGAAATTGTGACGTCGTAACAGTGGTCAGAGATTTTGCGCCATTTGCAATGAATCGAAGAGGAGAAGAAGATGAGTTGGGTGACCAGTGAAGCATCAGGCCACCAGTGAGGCATCAGGTCACCAGTGAGGCATCAGGTCACCAGTGAGGCATCAGGTCCCCAGTGAGGCATCAGGTCCCCAGTGAGGCATCAGGTCACCAGTGAGGCATCAGGTCACCAGTGAAGCATCAGGTCACCAGTGAGGCATCAGGTCACCAGTGAGGCATCAGGTCACCAGTGAGGCATCAGGTCCCCAGTGAGGCATCAGGTCCCCAGTGAGGCATCAGGTTCCCAGTGAGGCATCAGGTCCCCAGTGAGGCATCAGGTCCCCAGTGAGGCATCAGGTCACCAGTGAGGCATCAGGTCCCCAGTGAGGCATCAGGTCCCCAGTGAGGCATCAGGTCCCCAGTGAGGCATCAGGTCCCCAGTGAGGCATCAGGTCACCAGTGAGGCATCAGGTCACAAGTGAGGCATCAGGTCACCAGTGAGGCATCAGGTCACCAGTGAGGCATCAGGTCACCAGTGAGGCATCAGGTCACCAGTGAGGCATCAGGTCATCAGTGAGGCATCAGGTCACCAGTGAGGCATCAGGTCACCAGTGAGGCATCAGGTCCCCAGTGAGGCATCAGGTCACCAGTGAGGCATCAGGTCACCAGTGAGGCATCAGGTCACCAGTGAGGCATCAGGTCACCAGTGAGGCATCAGGTCACCAGTGAGGCATCAGGTCACCAGTGAGGCATCAGGTCACCAGTGAGGCATCAGGTCCCCAGTGAGGCATCAGGTCCCCAGTGAGGCATCAGGTCACCAGTGAGGCATCAGGTCCCCAGTGAGGCATCAGGTCCCCAGTGAGGCATCAGGTCCCCAGTGAGGCATCAGGCCACCAGTGAGGCATCAGGCCACCAGTGAGGCATCAGGTCCCCAGTGAGGCATCAGGTCACCAGTGAGGCATCAGGTCCCCAGTGAGGCATCAGGTCACCAGTGAGGCATCAGGTCCCCAGTGAGGCATCAGGTCCCCAGTGAGGCATCAGGCCACCAGTGAGGCATCAGGCCACCAGTGAGGCATCAGGTCACCAGTGAGGCATCAGGTCCCCAGTGAGGCATCAGGTCCCCAGTGAGGCATCAGGCCACCAGTGAGGCATCAGGCCACCAGTGAGGCATCAGGTCCCCAGTGAGGCATCAGGTCACCAGTGAGGCATCAGGTCACCAGTGAGGCATCAGGTCCCCAGTGAGGCATCAGGTCCCCAGTGAGGCATCAGGCCACCAGTGAGGCATCAGGCCACCAGTGAGGCATCAGGTCCCCAGTGAGGCATCAGGTCACCAGTGAGGCATCAGGTCCCCAGTGAGGCATCAGGTCACCAGTGAGGCATCAGGTCACCAGTGAGGCATCAGGTCACCAGTGAGGCATCAGGTCACCAGTGAGGCATCAGGTCCCCAGTGAGGCATCAGGTCCCCAGTGAGGCATCAGGTCCCCAGTGAGGCATCAGGTCCCCAGTGAGGCATCAGGTCACCAGTGAGGCATCAGGTCCCCAGTGAGGCATCAGGTCACCAGTGAGGCATCAGGTCACCAGTGAGGCATCAGGTCACCAGTGAGGCATCAGGTCCCCAGTGAGGCATCAGGTCCCCAGTGAGGCATCAGGCCACCAGTGAGGCATCAGGTCCCCAGTGAGGCATCAGGTCACCAGTGAGGCATCAGGTCCCCAGTGAGGCATCAGGTCACCAGTGAGGCACCAGGTCACCAGTGAGGCATCAGGTCACCAGTGAGGCATCAGGTCACCAGTGAGGCACCAGGTCACCAGTGAGGCATCAGGTCACCAGTGAGGCATCAGGTCACCAGTGAGGCATCAGGTCACAAGTGAGGCATCAGGTCACCAGTGAGGCATCAGGTCACCAGTGGGGTATCAGGTCCCCAGTGAGGCATCAGGTCACCAGTGAGGCATCAGGTGACCAGTGAGGCATCAGGTCACCAGTGAGGCACCAGGTCACCAGTGAGGCATCAGGTCACCAGTGGGGTATCAGGTCCCCAGTGAGGCATCAGGTCACCAGTGAGGCATCAGGTCACCAGTGAGGTATCAGGTCACCAGTGAGGCATCAGGTCACCAGTGAGGCATCAGGTCACCAGTGAGGCACGGTCACCAGTGAGGCATCAAGTCACCAGTGAGGCATCAGGTCACCAGTGAGGCATCAGGTCCCCAGTGAGGCATCAGGTCACCAGTGAGGCATCAGGTCACCAGTGAGGCATCAGGTCACCAGTGAGGCATCAGGTCCCCAGTGAGGCATCAGGTCACCAGTGAGGCATCAGGTCACCAGTGAGGCATCAGGTCCCCAGTGAGGCATCAGGTCACCAGTGAGGCATCAGGTCACCAGTGAGGCATCAGGTCCCCAGTGAGGCATCAGGTCCCCAGTGAGGCATCAGGTCCCCAGTGAGGCATCAGGTCACCAGTGAGGCACCAGGTCACCAGTGAGGCATCAGGTCCCCAGTGAGGCATCAGGTCACCAGTGAGGCATCAGGTCACCAGTGAGGCATCAGGTCACCAGTGAGGCATCAGGTCACCAGTGAGGCATCAGGTCCCCAGTGAGGCATCAGGTCACCAGTGAGGCATCAGGTCACCAGTGAGGCATCAGGTCCCCAGTGAGGCATCAGGTCACCAGTGAGGCATCAGGTCACCAGTGAGGCATCAGGTCCCCAGTGAGGTACAGGTCACCAGTGGGGCATCAGGTCACCAGTGAGGCATCAGGTCCCCAGTGAGGCATCAGGTCACCAGTGAGGCATCAGGTCCCCAGTGAGGCATCAGGTCCCCAGTGAGGCATCAGGTCACCAGTGAGGCATCAGGTCACCAGTGAGGCATCAGGTCCCCAGTGAGGCATCAGGTCACCAGTGAGGCATCAGGTCACCAGTGAGGCATCAGGTCCCCAGTGAGGCATCAGGTCCCCAGTGAGGCATCAGGTCCCCAGTGAGGCATCAGGTCACCAGTGAGGCATCAGGTCACCAGTGAGGCATCAGGTCACCAGTGAGGCATCAGGTCACCAGTGAGGCATCAGGTCCCCAGTGAGGCATCAGGTCCCCAGTGAGGCATCAGGTCCCCAGTGAGGCATCAGGTCACCAGTGAGGCATCAGGTCACCAGTGAGGCATCAGGTCCCCAGTGAGGCATCAGGTCCCCAGTGAGGCATCAGGTCCCCAGTGAGGCATCAGGTCCCCAGTGAGGCATCAGGTCACCAGTGAGGCATCAGGTCACCAGTGAGGCACCAGGTCACCAGTGAGGCATCAGGTCACCAGTGAGGCATCAGGTCACCAGTGAGGCATCAGGTCACAAGTGAGGCATTAGGTCACCAGTGAGGCATCAGGTCACCAGTGAGGCACCAGGTCACCAGTGAGGCATCAGGTCACCAGTGGGGTATCAGGTCACCAGTGAGGCATCAGGTCACCAGTGAGGCATCAGGTCACCAGTGAGGCATCAGGTCACCAGTGAGGCATCAGGTCACCAGTGAGGCATCAGGTCACCAGTGAGGCACCAGGTCACCAGTGAGGCATCAGGTCACCAGTGAGGCACCAGGTCACCAGTGAGGCATCAGGTCACCAGTGAGGCATCAGGTCCCCAGTGAGGCATCAGGTCCACAGTGAGGCATCAGGTCCCCAGTGAGGCATCAGGTCCACAGTGAGGCATCAGGTCACCAGTGAGGCACCAGGTCACCAGTGAGGCATCAGGTCACCAGTGAGGCACCAGGTCACCAGTGAGGCATCAGGTCCCCAGTGAGGCATCAGGTCACCAGTGAGGCATCAGGTCCCCAGTGAGGCATCAGGTCACCAGTGAGGCATCAGGTCACCAGTGAGGCATCAGGTCACCAGTGAGGCATCAGGTCCCCAGTGAGGCATCAGGTCACCAGTGAGGCATCAGGTCACCAGTGAGGCATCAGGTCCCCAGTGAGGCATCAGGTCACCAGTGAGGCATCAGGTCACCAGTGAGGCATCAGGTCCCCAGTGAGGCATCAGGTCCCCAGTGAGGCATCAGGTCCCCAGTGAGGCATCAGGTCACCAGTGAGGCACCAGGTCACCAGTGAGGCATCAGGTCCCCAGTGAGGCATCAGGTCACCAGTGAGGCATCAGGTCACCAGTGAGGCATCAGGTCACCAGTGAGGCATCAGGTCACCAGTGAGGCATCAGGTCCCCAGTGAGGCATCAGGTCACCAGTGAGGCATCAGGTCACCAGTGAGGCATCAGGTCCCCAGTGAGGCATCAGGTCACCAGTGAGGCATCAGGTCACCAGTGAGGCATCAGGTCCCCAGTGAGGTACAGGTCACCAGTGGGGCATCAGGTCACCAGTGAGGCATCAGGTCCCCAGTGAGGCATCAGGTCACCAGTGAGGCATCAGGTCCCCAGTGAGGCATCAGGTCCCCAGTGAGGCATCAGGTCACCAGTGAGGCATCAGGTCACCAGTGAGGCATCAGGTCCCCAGTGAGGCATCAGGTCCCCAGTGAGGCATCAGGTCCCCAGTGAGGCATCAGGTCCCCAGTGAGGCATCAGGTCCCCAGTGAGGCATCAGGTCACCAGTGAGGCATCAGGTCACCAGTGAGGCACCAGGTCACCAGTGAGGCATCAGGTCCCCAGTGAGGCATCAGGTCACCAGTGAGGCACCAGGTCACCAGTGAGGCATCAGGTCACCAGTGAGGCATCAGGTCACCAGTGAGGCATCAGGTCACAAGTGAGGCATTAGGTCACCAGTGAGGCATCAGGTCACCAGTGAGGCACCAGGTCACCAGTGAGGCATCAGGTCACCAGTGGGGTATCAGGTCACCAGTGAGGCATCAGGTCACCAGTGAGGCATCAGGTCACCAGTGAGGCATCAGGTCACCAGTGAGGCATCAGGTCACCAGTGAGGCATCAGGTCACCAGTGAGGCATCAGGTCACCAGTGAGGCATCAGGTCACCAGTGAGGCATCAGGTCACCAGTGAGGCATCAGGTCACCAATGAGGCATCAGGTCACCAGTGAGGCATCAGGTTACCGGTGAGGCATCAGGTCCCCAGTGAGGCATCAGGTCCCCAGTGAGGCATCAGGTCCCCAGTGAGGCATCAGGTCACCAGTGAGGCATCAGGTCACCAGTGAGGCATCAGGTCACCAGTGAGGCATCAGGTCACCAATGAGGCATCAGGTCACCAGTGAGGCATCAGGTCACCAGTGAGGCATCAGGTTACCGGTGAGGCATCAGGTCCCCAGTGAGGCATCAGGTCCCCAGTGAGGCATCAGGTCATTAGTGAGGCACAAATTCTAATGTCATTAATAATGTTTTTAAAAATATACCTGATGTCATCTGACTCAACCTATTGAATGTCAAATCTAGCCTGTTTTACTCTGAAATTTTAGTGTTTTAAGCACCTCACTTACTTGATCTCTTAAGACAACAATGAAGTAATTTACATACGCGTTATTTCGTCTGAAATTCTGCATAGTACTTAAGATGGACTGAGAACTTCAATCAACACT
The DNA here is from genome assembly GCA_030386875.1 of Morinoia aosen. NCBI lineage: Eukaryota > Metazoa > Arthropoda > Malacostraca > Amphipoda > Talitridae > Morinoia > Morinoia aosen. The sequence goes on along the minus strand of CM059575.1, from coordinate 15,560,013 downwards.
GCTTTGGTGAAAATTTTTGTTAGACATAACAATTTATGAATAGTAAATTTGGTGAAGTCATTACGAAATTCTGCTTTGAACGATTGCAAAACTCAGCCTTGCAGGCGCATCCAGCCAATACGACTGAGGTTCTACTCCTGATGTCGGTCCCATGGGATGCTAAATAACATTACTTTGCACTAAACTAAAAGAACTAAATATCATTACTTCGATGAACTCATGGTAAAGAAACGCCGAACTGAATACAAAGTAGGCAAGAAGGGAGAAGTGAAGTAAGACACCTGCGCGATGTCCCTTGGCTCCGCTTTCTGTCGTAGAGTTGGCGAGTGATATGGGCCGCCAAAGTGAAATCATACTCTGTTTTTTATTTATTATGTTTCATAAACGATTATTTTTTTCTCTACGCTCCATATCATGAACTCTACTTAGGGTATAAAGTAGGTATCTTCCCCCTTCCTCATTTTCGTTCTTATGCAGCTGAAGTGCCGTTTTAAATACCATTCTACGCTTTGGTCGACAAGGAGAGCGGATGGGTCATGAGATGAGAATACCAGCGCAAAGTTAAACAAGGAGAATGATATGAAGTACGCCACTGAATCGCAAAGCCCAGATTCGTGTTCTGATATTTCTTTTTGAGATTAAAGTTCAAAATTCGAGTGAAGGATTCCTCTCTGTACATTATCCTTAAGCGTCGGGGATTTGACACTTTTGAATTTTCAGGCTGCTTTGAAAGGAGCCTTGATATCGCAGCGATCGCCCAACGGCGCAGCCTAACAGCTTCAGCTGAGAAATAATCATTCAGAGATAACCTCAACTATGCATCATCATCATGCAACTGGTGCAGCCGGATGCTTCCTGTGACTGTTGCTGCCTGATACTTCCTGCCGTTAGTGCGTCCGGGTATTCCAGCGGTCATTATCTGCGATGAGCTCAGTATTGAGGCTAGGCCTTTCTTTTTGTTATCTTTTTCTTTTTTCCCTTTGGCCCGTATGTCATTGTTGGTAACTTTTCAATCAGTTGAACGCAATCGTAAATTTTATTTTATTTTTTCCGTTAATTTTGTTGAGGCAATGAGCACGCTTAAACTCTGTTTCATTCACCAAAACATGAAGGCTTTAAACAATACCTTATTTCTACACGTTAATTCTAGGGTTCAAGTTACAAGCAAGATTAGTTAGTAAGGATTCGTCAAGCATTTTAAATTTCTAGAAGTTACAAGCTAAGAGATATCGGAGTGTACCGACCCATCACTTTACATCATATGAAATCTTTTTCCAATGTAGCATAAATTTAAAGGATCAAAAAGAAATCATTTCGCCAAAGTGAGAGCAAATTAAGTGGAACATAAATATTAAAAATTAGTGTGGTCATGTGTGAAAGCATTCACAGTGAGTTTCAAATGAACGTGTTCTCCGTAATGATTTCTTCATTTAACATTTGGATACTGTTTCCAAGATCAATCCATTCTCTAGTCTAAAATTTCAAATATTTCATAGAGATCATTCAATAAAATTTGCAATATTGATGACCACACTTGTGATTGTTTCCGAAGTCTTTCCACGCGCTGATTTTATAAGGGCCAGAAACCTGCTTCAACCGAGTATTTTGACTCCATGAGGTTGTTTAAACAAGTTAGAGGGACTGCACGTATACTGAATTATTCAAACGCCAATTTTCAAATTTACAAATTTACCGCTGAAATATTTCGTAGCTGCTAACTTGGTGATCCCCTTATCAATTTTAATTCCGAGAGGAACTTTTTCAAAGAATAAACTTCACTATTTTTTATTGAGTATTAAACTTCTCCGAAGTATTTTGAATGAATTACCCTCTGTTTTGTTGGTCTATGTTGTAACAAAGAACGTGTGGAAAATTGCAATTGGCTCTTGAACAAACAGATTTAGAAGAGTATGAGAATCGCTGATGTGAACTTGTTGCTCTGAATCTTTGTTATGAATATTTGCGGTAAATTAATTATTAGCGCTTTTCGGATTACATTGGTTCTCTTGTAAATACCCCTTCATGAGAATCAATTCTAAGAATTGTAAGGGTATTTTTTAAATGAATTATTGCTACTCTAATTTCCAATTTCCCTTCATTTTATCGCTTATTAGAAAGATTTCCGGTTAACATAATTGATAAATTGAAACTAATAAAAATTTGATGCGCAGACCCCTAAGCCTACGCAGGTACAACACGAGCATACTTCTAACACGATCTCAACCTTTAGTCCCTCAGATCAGTTTCGTTCTGTTACCCTCTGAGCTGTACCGCGTAGTTATGATGCAACTTCTCAAAAAGATGAAAAACACTCAATTCCACATATTTTGTCATTGTCGCCCCATTTCACTTTTGCGTCCTCGTCTTTCTTCCTCACAGAAAGCCTCAGGTCAAACTCGGTTTTACTTTTACTGTATAACATAATCCACCACCAATCCCTGTCCCATCACCGTATCAGAATTTATTTGTCTTGAAATAAAAGCTAAAAAATATTTGAGGCTTTCAACATTCATAATTAATGTTTGCTATTCGATCGTTGTTTTAGATTTCAGTAATTCTGCAGTGCAAGTTACTCTACGCATATTTCAGCGCGTAGTGGCTTTGTAAAATGTGGTGTTGATACAGGCATTTTTGCTAAGAGTGTACAAAGTAATCTGTCAAGGATAAGCAGTATATTCATTGTTTTTACGTTGACCGGAATTTTGCGTTGACTCACTGTCTCCAAATTGAGCTGAATGTTTTATAGAGTAAGAGGACATATCAGTGTTAGGTTTTGAAAACTGAATATTTAATTTTCAAAATAGTTGTGCAGAAAGCTAGTTTATGTTATTACTTTGAATGTTAGGTGAACATGAAGAGTGTATATATAGCTCAACAGCACAAACAGCGCCGTTTGCCCAATTCTGAAAATGAGCAGTAACATGGCTCTGAAACATTTTCAATGATCACTCTATAACCACACCCGTGATTTAGAAACGTTATTTCATGTTCTTAACCCGAGGACAGGGAGAGAACTCACTGAAGTGCAAACTCAATGAGTATGATGAGTTCCTGGTCTCACCTCTGCAGCTCGTCCTCGCCGTTTGCTGTTGTACTATTAACGGAGGGGCTACACACACACACACACACACACACAAATGATAATACAGCAAAGTCCAGACTGGGAGTCAACGGCAGTGCCCGTAATGCTCTGTTGCTAAAAGGGAGGTCAACAATTGACCAATGTATAATCCTGACGAGCGTATAATCGTTAATCACTGCTACAAAAATACAACTGTCTTGTAAGATTGATGTAACCGCACAATTACCTAACTCGTTAAAAGGAAAGGTGTCGTTTCCATCAAAAAATCGCAATCACTCAGCATTCAGCTGCTGATAAAGACAAACATCTATACAGCTTACAACGATTGTATAAAAAATGCATTCGCGTGAATGGTCATCCCTATTTTGACTTATTGAAATAAATTTACGTAATGACTTCGCTTATTCCATGCAGGAGTGTGGGTATAAATGCGCCCCATTCTTTTGTTATTTTATCCGATTCGTTTATACGTATAAACGTTAATGAGTTCACTGTTTACCGAAAACATTCTTGAAAGCCAGTTCATTAAATCGTCATTGCTATGAGTGTGTGTGTGAAAGAGAGTTGAATAAATGCTGTACGTTTCATATTTTGATAAACAATCGTCACTATAGATTGAAAATATTTTTTGCAAGTCATGGGAGCTGACTGAAAGAGATAATGCTACCTTAAAGTGTTTTTTTTTTGCATTTACTAAATCTATAATAAATAAAAAGAAAAAGGAAGAGGCCGCTTCTTATATTTCCGAATGTTTAGAATGGTAAGTTGCAAACGAGGTCAAGTGGGAAGAAACAAGTGAAAGCGTCAGAAAGCTGGAAAAACGATGTTTTCGTCTGAATGCGATAACCGAGAGTTAAATCATTTCAAAAGATTTCAGTAGTAGGCCAAAGCGAGTAAATTTTCATTTTTCCAAAATCCAGTTATTTCAAATTTAATTTTTTAAATGAAGAAAATTTAAGAGATAATTAGCAACACATGATTAAAATATAGCGTGCAACATGAGACAGAAAAAAGCATCTGAAGCATATATTGGCATCGTTTATATGAACATTTCTGTAGTAATCTGACTGGCTGACGAGTTTCCTCCAATTTTGTCATGCTAAATCAATCCCCCGAGCAACGTTAAACATTGTTCGAATTCTTAATGATGATTATTTTTTGGATGGAGTTCCCTCCCGATCGGTAGAACGAGTTGTAGCGTGAAAATAAGAGGCCTGCCCATTCCACAAGAATTTGACCAGGGTTTATGAACCAAAAATAATTTATTCTTCAAGAATTCCTTCACGTGGTAGTTGACGCCAACCTTCCTGCGCATGTGTGGAAATTTTAAAAGCCGGAATGCGCGCCAGTTCTCGCCCGGAAAGGCTTGGGTGTCGGTTATTGAATTACGGGCTAGTCGTATATATCATCGTCCTTACGCAACCTGTCGGTGCACATCGAGCAGCTCTTCAGCATCAAGTTCATCCAGAGGCTTGGAAATATGCAAATGGTCCTGAAAATTCCCCAAACCTTTGGCTATAAAACCATGGGAATAACACTTATAAAGGAGTGGCATGTCGCTTCAAGATGAGACAAACCTCGGTCGATCTCGAGGGCAAGCGACGGTTTAGCAGATCATCCACTCGCTGAAACGAAAAATTTTCATGGCGAATGTTCATCGGATAGGGGTGGAAAATCATTGTGGGATCAGATCATTCAATTTTAAGGGAAGCTCTGAATGTGCTACGATGTCGGCAAAATTCGTTGCCAAGTTGCTTACGAGAGAGCTTAAACAACTCTACCTGGAAATGACACTTGACCCGCTTGACTATGCGAACAGTGACTGGCTTCATGAAGACCACCACCACCGGTATTAACTGATGTGACTCTGATGCAGGGATGCAACCCAGAGAGGGAAATGCTTGGAGTCGAGAGCGGAAATAAAACATGCGGTGGCTGAGCTGTACAACATTTTAATCACAGCGCTCCAGAAAGGTTACGGGCAGTGACACCGTTGCTCGGAAAACTGTATAAACTCTCAGAAGCGGTACTTTGGAGACATTGAAGTAAAATTTGTGGAATGTACGTTATTTTACATTTGACTCAAGGGCCAAAACTAATTCAATGGAAACCGTGTGCAAACAGTCCTCGGTGTAACAGAGAGCACAGTGGTAATCCAGGAAATTACAGCAATAAAATTCATCAAAGAGTGTTCGCCGAAAAATGCACGTCACGATGAGTCCTGTGTGCTTTTATTCAGCGCCCCCTATTGTAAACTTGACAAGCTTCATTGGAATATTCTGATGTTTTGTCGAGTGAATTTATTGTTTATTATTGAACAGATTTTTTTTTATTGAAGTTAGTTCTTTGTGACTGAAGGTCCAATCGACTTTGGAAAAACACGAACATTGGAAATTCCGTGGCTGGTAGGTAAGCGGGTTGTTTTAAAAACTTCATCTTTCTGTCTATCGCAGTCCATCCGCCGCCACTGCAGTTCTTCGAGGGGCCTCCAATGCACTGTCATGTTTACGAATAGAAGTAGTGGTTGCTCACTTGTACTATTTACATTACATTTAGCCAATGTTTTAACTCATGTAATAATAATGTTTGCCTTCACAAGGTGGTTTATTATCTTTAAACTGTATTAGAGTTTATTAGTCGTTTCACAGGAGCGAAAAGGACAACGATCTTACATAAAATTGCATGTGACGAAAATTATTATGTATCAAACTGGCATTTTCCGCTATCACAACCAACCATGAATTGATAAATTGATAAGAACTAGTGAATAAAGGGATACATTGTCCAGTCTAACTTTTTAGCCAGAGCATGCATGTTTTTCACCGCTTAAGCGATTTAATTACTTGGGCGGCGAAAAAAATGCATGCAGGTGAATGGGGAACTGAGTTTAAAACAAATTCTTCATTGCTCTTAAAATATAAATAAAATAATAATAATAATAAGCTGCAGGATTTCGAAAGCACTTTTTTGCCATCACTCCACAGATGTTCCATTCCGCGATACAATTATTTTTCCTCATTTTCCATAGCAGCCAGTCGCCTGTTGATGATTTCCTCGACGTCCAAAGCGTACAGTCGCTGCTGGATGCGCTGCACAGGAAATAAAAGAAAAGTTACTGATCGAACAGACTTGTCTGCGTGAAGCGCGAAGTGAAACAAATTTGCGCTCATCTTAACTTGTTTTGGGAGTAAGGGAGCGGTCTTTGAATAAGTTCCGGCGTCGCGACAGCACTCCTGGGCAGCTTACGTGATCTTAGTTGCCTTACTGTGAAACAGCTTCTGCTGCCAGCAGGGCTGCTACGGTCATGTAAAATGTTTGAAAATTAGGTCCAGGGTCGGCTGGGAACGCTAGGTAAGGGAGATATATAAGTATAAAAACTAATTCTTTACACTCACAGTAGGTAAAATAAATTTCCGATACATGGTCAAAAATTTAGATTGCAAATGTACACAACTTCGATGTAATCGAAAATTGAACATTGTTAGGCCCCGCGCCAGTGCGGCCAGATGCATATTTTAGTATCACGCTACCGGCTTTGTAAATAATGTTCGCCGGAATTTAATTCGAGTAACCTAGATACGCCCCACACCCTCTTGAATCCGGCTTGTCCGAAATTCGAGAGTGACGAAAAGAACCGCCAGCTCTCTGGAATTTCGGAACCTCATTATCCGCCATTGAACTACTTTGCAACTAATATTGTTCCCTGCAAATAAATCTGAAAACTAACCAAATACTATCTTCCCCGAGAAGAATACCGACTACAAAGAAAAAGAAGGGTCTCAACTCCTAGAGAGTTTTTAATTGAGTGGCGCCCAATGAGCGGCAGCCTAATTTAATTACATCCGCTGAGCTACAGCCTCTACTAACTAAACTTCGGCACCTGTGAGCAAGGTCAGCCCGTAAAAGCATCCGAAAAGATCTAGAATCTTGGGCCCGAACAAGGACCAAAAATAATAAAGAACTTTAAACACTGGCGCCGAACAGGACAGCCTAACAAATGTAATAATCATATCTAACAAACATCTTGTGCATTTTCATACTCTGAATACAAATCCAGTTTAAGAATATACAAATAGTATTCCATTGATGTGATTACGGCAAAAATACTAAAGGAATATTTTGGAAAAGTATCAAATACACCTAGGTTAGATAAATTAGTTTAAGCCTCCTTAACCACAACAAAGATGTTCCAAAGAGAAGAAAAACCAAACACACTTATAAAAAATGAAATTAAATCATCTTTCTTAGTCAATACAGTTTCTACCCGTTTATAGGACATTTAATTAATAAGGTTTTGGGAAATATTATTGGCGAATAAAATTGGTCTCATCGGTACATCTAGTTTATGAATTTTAAGTAATCCATATAAAACACCAAGTTGAGAACCCACCGAACGGCACGTATTGTATAATTCGTCATTTAAAATTCCCAGTTCTCTGTTTTTTTTAAGTCTATAATTGATCTTATACCATGTATACAAACGTACCGCTAGAAGAATCAATTAATGACATGTAATCTCACCATTATGAATTATGATATGGCTCAATTCAAACGTTTGCTAGACATCGAACTAAAAGATTCATTGTTTGCAATCAAGGGGAATACTTTCCAACAAATTGACGGTCTAGCAATGGGCTCAAGCTTGTCTCCCCTCTTAGCAAACTCTTTCCCGGCTAACTTGAAGAAAAATGTATGGCCCAATGCCCTGCAGAATTTAAGCCCTTATTCTACCGTAGATATTTAGATGATACGTTTGTTTTGTGCCGTTCTGAAAATGAAGCTATTAGGTTTTATGAACATATCAATGCATCCCATCCTAACATTGAATTTACCATGGAAATAGAGCAAAATGGCCAAATCCCTTTCTTAGACGTATTCGTGAAGAAGTCTAACTCCTATAGGCTTATTACCTCTGTCTACAGAAAACCAACATTTACTGGCCTCAGTACGAACTATTTCAGTTGTATTTATAAGGGATATTTCAAATCTTGCATAATTACATTACTTTATCGCGCTTATCGCATATCTAGTAGTTTTGAAATATTCCACCGTGAAATAGAATTATTAAGACATTATTGATTGAAAATATGTCTCAAAATTTATCATTGATAATTTCGTACGAAAGTTTCTAGACAAAAAATACTGCCCCTCTCCTGTCACCTTGAGCGTAGCAAAACAGAAATTGTACATAGAATTACCTTTTTTGGGTTATTTGAACTCGGAACTGAAAAAAGAAGTCGTAGCTCTGGTTGACATTAGAGTATTTAAAAAAATAGTTTAAAAATCGGTTCATTTTTCAGGAAGAAAGAACGTCTGGAGGAGTGCCTGTGGAGTGGATGTGTTTATTTATATAAGTGTGACTGCTGCATGCAGACTTATGTTGGTAGTACTAAACTACAACAATTTATCAGACACAGCCAACATTCAGGAATTTCCCATATAACCGGTCGCATACTTTCCTCTCCTTCTCATTCAGCAATCCGAGATCATTGCCAGCAATTTAATCATTCTTTCACAACAAATAACTTCTCCACTCTGTACCACCAATGACTAACAGAATCTTCGCATTTTACAATCTTTATTCATATCTACCCATAAGCCTGAATTAAATAAAGACTTGAGTGCTGTCAAAATAAACGTTGCCTCAACCTACTGACATATTTCTGTGTGAGTATGAATGTGGAGTGTGTTTGCGCGTGTCTGTTTGTTAGGTTCCTATGTGTAAATGTATGAATGTATGTGCTTGTGAAAGGGTGGGTAGGTGAGCCAATGAGTATGATCGTTTTTACTGCAGTTGAATGAGAAATAGGATTGAAGTTTTACAGATGTTTGTTTACTTATTTTTCGTATTTTTGAACTTCTCTGTATTTTAATATTTTTGACCTCGTTGTATGTTTTTCAGCACAGAAGATGGAATTTTAACATTCCGGAACGTTTGCCTAAAAAGAAACAAATAAAAATGTATATTTTTACGTTGGTTCTCCTCTTCATCTTGCGCGTAAATTACTCTTCTTCTGTGTAACTCTTGAGAGTCTACTTTTGACCATTTTTCAGACATTTCCAGTGACTGCCGCACATTTAACAACATACGACGGTAACTGCATCAGTTGGATTGAAATCGGTTTGGAAACATAAAACTTCTGGCAATCCCGTTCACTTTGATGTAGGTTATGAATCCATACTCGTCAATTCAGAAAGACAGCAAGTACTGACTTACGTTTGCAGTACGTTGATGATAAGGAAGAAGTGTAAAATTCGATTATCACAAACTCGAGAAATATGAGAAACATTTCGAGAAATATCGCCCGAGGGAGCCCTAGCAAGGCTAAGTTGACAGCATAAGTAGTTGCTAGCTACTAAGCAGAACCTCTGTGACATTTTAATTTAACGTCGAAATCACCGAAAGATTTATCGTCATTTATCGTCAGGAGATGTCGAAATGCACACAAAAAGGGCAAAGTAGGTAACTAGCTTTCACTTCAGCAAAGGCTTGTGTTAAAGTTGCTCACAGATATTGCTGCACAATGTATACAACTATGTAGTAAGTTTAAAGTTCCGTGTCCATTGCGAAGACGTTTCCACGGAGGAAACAGAAGGGAACATTTGGATCTTTTCCAGATAAGCCCCGCCACTAATACAACACATAAGTTCACCCCTCACTTATAACTTTCGAAATAATGTGCCTATCGACTTCAAATTACTCTCATACAAAAGAATGTTTTAATCTTTCGTTTGAGAGTAATTTACAGTCGATAGGTGCATTTTTTCGAAAGATACAAGTGGGTGAATTTATGTGCTGCAATTGGCGGGGCTTGTGTGGAAAAGATTCGATCATTTAGTACTAAGTGTGGAAAACGTGAAATCTGGCGAGTTCCCACATCGGATCCCCTGTTTTTGGAAACAAAAAGTTAGGAAAAAAGAAGAAGATATATGGAAGAAGCTATTATATTGGAAAGAAGCAAGTGGGCATGAGAAATAGAAGCCCTTAAGACCTATTGTATCTACAACTGAGATAACCTTTCAGTATTTCCTCTGAGGGCGCCACTTACCATATAGTATAGGATAGACAAACTCAACTAACCTTGGTTCATTATACACAAAACAGTTCTATGAGTAATAAAAAGTAACAAATCAATACTCAAATCCTCGAATTATCCTAAGCTCTCATATTATAATTTACCTTATCTTAAATACTGGCTGGACTTATTACACGAAAAATAATAATTCGCTACCTTGAAATCGTAATCTACATTAAGTTGTGGGACTATGATATAAGTTATTAAATAGATTAATATAGAATACATACATTCGAAGACTTTTTCATTTTTTAGAACGGTTAGGCTCGTAACATTTCATTTCGTAAATGCTTTCATCCTACAAAAATATCACAACGTCAAATTTGAACAAAATAATTTTTGAACAGAATACGTTTCGCTTTGTTATTATAAATCACTTTTGAAAAACGCAATTTGCTTCATATTTGATTTTTTCTCAGTTTTAGCTTCACCTAGCAATGGTAAATGGAGATTTGATTTAGTTGTCATTGATAACTCGTTACAATTGCTTTCACAGAACTCATGATAGTGTGTGATGTTCTCCACTCACGTCGGGAAAATTTCATTCCAGCACATCTAGTAAAAATTAATTATTACCCATAACGTCGCAAGGCAACTGTTTTTTTTTTGACGTTTGCCTTAAAGCTATAAAGGAATAGTGGCACATTGTTATTTAGGCTACATGTTCTTTTTGTATGACATAACTGAAATTCATTAGGGGTGGAAAGCAGTGACAAAATAATGTTCAAATTTTTTTTTTTGAATTATTGGTTATGCAGCCTAAAGAAAATATCATTTTGAAAAATACAGCATATTTCACAAATTTCATACTAGTTCACGAGATTTATAAAAAATATGAAACATATTTAACAAAGTGACGGGGCACTTTATTGAACAAACTTCAACGTATGGTTGGGACCGCAGAAATAAACGCTTTTGGCTGGATAACCGTGTGGTCAAAATTACTGTGTTTAAGAGTTACCGGGACTTGAAATTTTCATCCCATTTTCTGCGCGTTCCATTATATCAAAGATTATAATTTGTTTTCTTGCACTGAACATTTCATCGGCTACGAACGTATTATCAATGGAACGAGTACCACTGCTGAAAGAGCGATATGCACCTAGTTATCATTGCAGTGAATGGTCATTCTAGGTAGGCTGTTCGAATTTACGCATCCAAATAACATACATGTTCCATGTAGCCCATCAAATATACACCGGAGCCATATACACCCTCAGCCACACACCGGAGACTGTGTGGAGACGGAGCATTTGGCAAAGCTCAACTCGAAGGACGGCGCCGTAGAATATTAAGAGATCAAGACACGCACGAAGTAATATTGGAGCACTTTCATGTTAATTCAACCACAAGTACTCGTTCGCCTGAACGTGTATTACATGTAAGTCGAACTACAGTGTGGGAAATGCAACACGATAATGGTCAACATCCATTTCACGTTCAGCATGTGCAGGAATTGAGCTAAGAAGATTTCCCACGTCGCCTTCAATTTGCAAGATGATTTCTACCCAAAACAGTTGACGAACATTGGTTTCCATCAAAAGTCTTATTCACAGACAAATATCATTCACGCGAGAATGAGCAGCTTACGCCCATAATATGCACTTGTGGTCTGATGTTAATCCACATGTTACGTGACAAGGTAAACATCAAGTTAGATTCTCCATAAATATTTGAAAGGGTATTTTCGGCGACCATCTAACTGGGCATAAAGCCGGAAACAATGAATGGACGCAATTATTGAATTTTTCTTAATGAAATGTTGCATGAGTAGTTAGAACTTTTCCCTTGACCAACTTCAGAGGAATATGGTTGCAACCCAATGGTACTCCTGCACAATTTGCGATTGCTGTTAGGCAGTAATTGGACATCGGATTTCCAAATCGCTGGATTGGCAGTGGCGACCTCAACACATGGCCACTGAAGTCTCTCGATATAACGCCCCAAATTTCTACTTCTGTGGAGATATGAAAAGTTTGGTGAACGTAAAACTCATTCCCAAGAAGACCTCATCGGTAGAGTTGTTAAAGCCTCCGCAAGGATTCGTGAACCTCCTGATGCCTTCATGCAATCGCGTCCGACAATCACTGCACCGCTGTCTGAACGCCAGCAGCACAACAGACGGGCGTCTTTATGAACATTTTTTGTAAGTACCAAATCTAATTTCGAAATCTGATTTTTGCGGTTACAATAATTAAAGCTTAAGTTAAAGCTTTTTCAACAAATGCAGGTCACCCTCTATATTTTTTTTCGAATTTACAAATTTGGAAATGCGTCACAGAAAAACAATTCCAGCCAGGAATGAGGCTTGCAACCGAGAGTTGAGGCACATGCCATAGAATTACATGCACCGGAGCCTCTACCGTCCTTTCTAAATTGAAATCAAGCTAATTAATAGGAAAATCCCAGCCTTCATTAGAAATACCGATTCAAAATTATACTAATGGTAAAGAACAATGATGCCTGGATTGTTGATAGTAAAAATTACTCATAAAGTTATTAATGAACTACAGTAAAGTAAAGGAATGATGTTTAAAAATATGTCATCTTCTTTTATATAAAGATTTCGTAGATAATCACATCATCAGTTCTAGAACACTTCCATGTTGGATTCAAATTTTTTAACTTCTTTGCTCAAAGGGGATTTTCTGTTTTATACCCTGAATGCCCTTCGCTCATTTTAAGCCTTTTTATTTATTTCCCTTCATGACAAGGGAATAAAATTATATAAATACAATTAAAGACTTTGTGAGTTCGAGATCAATTGTAACAAAAATAATTGCGTGCCAATTTAGGGCATCTTTCTAAAAATGCTCGTTTTTTGGAAAACAGCCTAGACAGTGAGTTGCGACTTTTCAAGACCAATTAGTATCATCATAAGTGTAGCAAATAAGCCATCGCTTTCAAATGACGTAAAGGGGAAGCCTCGTCATAAGGGTTTGCATCCCGGGATCCCGGATGATTTGGGGCTGAAATTTCCCTGTACGGGAATTCCTTTTTTCCTGGAATTTCCGGGATTCTAAATAGTTTATATATATCAAAATTTGAATGAAAAAATAACTTCAAATCATGCTGTTTGATATGATTAATCAATTATACATCTCAAGATAGGACTAGTGTTTTAATATAATTGCAATTTACTTCACTTCACAATGTAGTCTACACTATCGCATAATACAGTTCAACGATTGCACTAGAACATATTTTGAAGTTTGGTTTTGCAGGTCATAAGGAATAGATTGTTTTAGATACGATGGCAACGTCCGATGTCGTAGAAACTAAAGCTTTTGTGAGGTGATACTCTGTTAAAGATGTAACCGGAGAAAGTGCGAAGTGTATAAAGTGCAGCAAGAATTTATCTTGCAAAGGCTGGTCTACCAGTGATTTGTTACGTCACCTAAAGAGTAAACACAACATAGTGAAGCATGAAACTGTAGACCCAGTTGCGTCAACTAGTAGCTCAAAAGATAGAATTTGTATTGGAACAGAGCGCCCTCATGCAAGGAAGAGCAGTAGTGAAAGCACTAAACATAAGCAAACAAAAATAACAAGTTTTGTTAAGGTGCATCAAAGTACTCCGGAAGAACAAGCGACCAAGCTTGTAGCAGTTGAGGGCGTGTCAGTAAATACAGTTAGAAAGAGTGAATTCATTGGGGAACCCTTCTCAGATAAAGGTTTTTCGCTCCCTAAATCGCCAAATACTGTGATGGGCAGGGGCAACAAATTACAATGGCATAAATGGAAAAGTATAAAGAAATCCCTGGATCCCTGGAATTCCCGGGATTGTCTCCCTGAAATGCCAGGATTCAGGGATTTTCATTTTATCCCGGGATTATAAACCATAACCGTCATGGCAGAATACTTTTCTACTGAAGAATTCAATGTTCGGATACAAGGGGTTTCAAAAATTCAATCATTGCTACTAATTTTACTGGTATGAGAATGAAGGCGCCATTTATATGTTGTGATATAATCTGATTCATAATAATCACAAAAGATCGTAGGTGTTAATATGATTCATAATCAATATTATAGGATTAATAGGATTTACGAATAATTGATTAGTAATGCATTTATGTGTGTATTTTTCCCGCTATCTACCGTCCTGCTTCTTCTTGCTATTGGGAATTCTCTAATTTTCATACAACTGATGACTTAACACTTTGACTGCGACTTGCGCCACCGGTGGTACACAGAGGTTATTTTCATAGTGCTGCTGACCGACCAGTAGTCGCAAATTCGATTTTCATAAATACTTAATCAAAGCTAAATGAAAGTACGATCCAGCTCATGTTTGGTATTTTTAAAATAGTTCACTGAAATTGACTTTAAATTTGAGTTTGGCATTGAACTCAATATTTAGTAGTCGCAGTCAAAGTGCTAATGAGACCTGGAATTCAAGTAAAATGGATACGGCATAATTTCTCATATTTTCTGTGTTAAAATTTATAGTTGAATTTTTTCGCTGCTCCAAAAACACAATAACCCTTTTAAATACTTAGCAAATGACGATCTTATATTCCAAAAATGAGTAAAAATGACTGCGATATTTTGGATGGCAGACCCATACTTTGAAAATTTGAGAGTGATAATCGCGGGATAGACACACGATTTTAATGCAATATGATCCTAGATTACTATGAAAACAAAATAATTTCCCCTTTTCGTTAATAGACTTATCAATCTGGAACGGGAATCGAGATTATGAGCTTTTATTTAAGTCGTAACAATACCTTAAGAAGAATGGAGTTCGAGAGTGACAGGAGTAACATGCGGCTATATTTCTTTTCATTTCTATTGTATGTAGCTTCTGTGTTCTTTTCAGAAATTAGCTCGATTTCAGCCCATTGCGTGTTAAGAGAAATTCATCCCTAAAGAGAACAAAATTTGTATCGCCTATTCGAGGCCGTCGGTGTCACACGAACCGTGACTATCTCGGCGTCTTATCATGTAGCTCAAACATCTGCTGCGTCCTGTTTATCTTGCTCCCTCGCTTGCAAGTGCTGTTGTTGCGTACGTACGTGCTACGCTTTGGTCATTAATGCAAACTTTCTATTTTCATTCTGATCATTAATGAATACATGACAAAAATGTGAAATTCTGATCAAATTCAATTGATGAAACACGTTCCTTCAATTGAATAACTGTACTAAATAACAACTTTTGTTCATGTGTGTTCACAATGCTCATTGAGCTTCTGGCTTCAAGCAATCGAGTCCTGGATTTGATATTGCTTCAATTTTCTGTCGCATTCATAACTGCTCGTTTGTAATAGTTTAATAACAAAATAAAACACAGTAAAAAAGCTGTCGAGTCACAAGAAAAGAATGGCGTCTGGACACTCAATACAGAAACTAACAATTAGGATATTCCGCTTTTGCCGTGCACCTTCGATTTTACCAGGAATGAAAACTCTTGATGAGTATAATTCATTCTATCTGGAATAATTATACCGAGTCAACAATCTGCTTACCCTCAGTATACGACACTTACGATGGTGATCTACAATGTGGTGGCTGCTAGGCTATGCTGGATATCTCCGAGCCTTTAACAGCAAGTGTTCTTCGCAGACGTGAACATCACCTAACGAGACTGACCTTGTGCAGGAGAGGTTCGATGGCCCTGGTTATGGGGCCCCTGAGGGCGTTGGGAATCCCGTTGACGGCGGCCTCCAGCAGATAACTCAGAGAGCTGTCACCGCTGCTCAGCAGGCGGAAATTTCCTGAAATTGTACAAACGCTTTAGCGTTCAGGATCCTTTAGGTTATGAGCGCATTAATTCAACTCAAAATCTGTGTTTAACACCTATGGTACGCTGCGGTAACATTGGTAAAATTATTAGTCAATATCGTGAGCACTCAAAGGTCACTTCTCTCTTAATGTAACAAAAACTGAGACAACTTCAATGCGAATATTAATCGTTTTTTTTCGCCAGACGAGAGTCACTGTCTAGAGAGAAAGAGTGAATACAAATGTCACTTCAAAGTGGAGTTTACTTCTACAGCTCATACGAGCCTCCTCTGATAGATAGGTCCCATGGTACAATTTCGACGAAGGCTGATGGCTTAAGTTGGAATATGAGGCATGTAGGAAGACTGAAGAACAAATCTGTGTCACTGATCTCACTCAAAAAATTCATTAACAAGCCATTTGTAATTAGAGTGTGGACAATAGTCGCATCAGAAGTATCAGTAAAACTATGTTCTAAGCTGGCTCTTCTTTATCGCTTTCATCAACTTCTTCGTTCAAATAAAAATCGATAAATTAAACAAGTTTATAGTTCAATAAGGCAAATAGAATAGCACATGAAATACTCTGTGAAACGTGGTCACCTACCTCCCACCTACTACCATCGGGGAAAAATTCATCACCAAACAGAAAATAATTTCAGGATTCCATCTCTAAGCAGAGTACTGCGGCTAGTAACCTAAACTCACCTACCTTGAGTAAAATTGATTAATATGTCAATTATAAATAATTTGTTTGCCCTGCCTTGTCAACCAAGATGGCGTCTTCGACTGGAAGGCTACGTTTGTAACAAAAATAGTAAGAGTTACCCAACCAATAATCTGTTAATCAGTCCTCCTCATTCAGCGATTAGAAACCCCGAGGATAAATGTTAGAATCCCTCCTACATCAATAGCTTCAAAATTTTCGGTAAAATTAGATTTACCTCAGACGTGCGTAATTTGGAATGTTTTTTTTTCAAAACCCACCTATTTCTAACAATCATCTTACCCACTGACTGCTTATAACATAACAAATATTTGTTCAGTTTAACGTGTTTTTTTCCGCGTTTTTTTTTTGTTGATGTTTCCGTTCTAATTTTAGTTTTATTCACTTTAATTTTTTAAAACGTTGCGTGTTTCATGTGTTTTTTCGCAGAGGGCTTTACTGTTCACAATTGAATGCACAGAAGGCACATTTTATAATTTATTTCCAACGTACTTTTCAGAAGAAAATATACTTTAGACGATATGTCCAGTTCTCTTTTCTTTCGTAAAGATTAAGAAGCTTCCTGAAAAAAATTTCAGACAGTGGTCGGGACGTTGTACAAACTATTCAGAACACCTTAAATAACGCTTTTTAATTACTTTTCATGTAGTTTGAACTTGCTATTCAGACATATTGTGTCCGCTCACCTAGTAAATGCCGATTGTATATCACGGCGATTAATATTGGAAAGACCATCCTTACATTTAAGTAACTGAAATGCTGTGTATATCACTACATTCAAGTTGGTCGCGATGTGAGCCGCCGGTGTATACGAAGGGAATTT
Source organism: Morinoia aosen (assembly GCA_030386875.1). NCBI lineage: Eukaryota > Metazoa > Arthropoda > Malacostraca > Amphipoda > Talitridae > Morinoia > Morinoia aosen. The sequence goes on along the minus strand of CM059575.1, from coordinate 15,542,577 downwards.
TCATAATGCTGCTGACCGACCTGTAGTCACAAACTCAATTTTAAACAATTTTTTAAACAATTTAAACAATTTAAACAATTTATTTATCACAGGAGATACAGAGGTAGAATGTTTCTTAAGTCTAGTACAATGGACAAGTTTGAATATAGCTACCTGTGGGCCCGAATAAGTTCAGCGACTTCTGGGGCATCCTACCATCAACATTATTCTAAGGTGTACAATAATGTTTAACCTAAATCACTTAACCTAGTTTCGCATTTGACTGATCAGTGAGATAATTTACTCGATATCAGATATTTCATTTTACAATATAGGTTATATGGACTATATTTAACAGTATATTCGATAAAAGATTTAACAGCAGACTGAAGGCAAATTACATATTACATATTACCCATGGCAAATATCATTATTGGAAACAGTCATGTAGGAGACAGGATTTGACTTGGTGATCTTACACGACTAATATTCCGATAGGAAGTGAGTCTCGAGATTTCTTTTGAATACCTTGTAAGAATTACTGTCACGGATCTCCGCAGGTATTGAGTTCCAAGTTTTAGTTCCAACGAAGAGGATACTGTGTTGCGACCGGGCCTTTGAATAATAAGGAAGCATGAATTTACTTCTATTTCGGATTAAATGGTCGTGATGACCAGTCTGCGCACTTAATAATAGTTTCAGGCTATTGTCGCCATCATTTCTTAATGTTTTGTAAATGAAATTACAAATGGAGATTTTGTAGAGATCTGAAAGTTTAAGTATTTGTAAATTTTTGAATGAATCATTTGTGTGAGCATTATATTCTAGATTCTTTACCGCTCTGATTGCTCTTTTTTGCAGAGTAAAAATTATATTGGTTTTATTTTTATCAGTTCCGTGCCATGCCTCTATTCCGTACTGCAAGTATGGTGAAATGAGCGTTCGGTAGAGCATTCGTAAAGCTGTTTCAGGCAGGTAATTTTTAACTTTATTCAGGATTCCGATGGATTTCGATAATTTAGAACTAATATGAGCGATGTGCTCTTTAAAGGTCAGATGTTTATCTATTATGATGCCCAGAAACTTGCATGAGTTGGTTTCTTCGATTTCACCTTCGCCAATTTTTATGTGTGGGAGAGATATGCTTTTCTTGTATGAGAATGTAATATATTTTGTTTTATCGATGTTGAGGCTTATTTTATTAGCTTTAAGCCATAATGAAACATTATGGAGTTCATTATTTATACTTTCCGCAATCATAGCGGGATTTTGGCTCGGAAGGACCGTAGAAAGCGTGCTGTCATCGGCAAAAAGTATGAATTTGAAAAATGATGTTGATTTGATAATATCATTTACAAATATCAGAAATAGGAGAGGCCCAAGGACAGATCCTTGTGGAACTCCATGGCTAATTGTCTGTGGGTCCGATTTTGCGTCGTCAACGACAACGTATTGCTTCCGATTTGTTAGGTATGATTTGAACCAATCATGGGCAATTCCACGAATGCCATAACAGTGTAGTTTCGAGAGTAATATCTTATGGTCCACACAGTCGAATGCTTTTCGAAAATCAAGAAAAGCGGAGAAAAAAAGCTTTCCTTCATCTCTATTAGAGTAAAGGTACTGTAAATGATTTAATACAGCTTGTGTCGTTGATTTCTTAGAACGAAAACCGTATTGTCTGTCATAGAGAAAAGATTTTTGTTCAAAATACGAATACACTTTTTTATACACAATTTTTTCAAATATTTTGCTCATAATTGGTAAAACAGAGATAGGTCTATAATTATTAACGAAGTTTTTATCACCATTTTTAAAAATAGGCGTGACTCTGGCAGTTTTGAGAGAGTTGGGAAAGATACCTTGAGAAAGTGAATGGTTGATAATATTAGATATGCACGGTGCTATTATATCAGCAATAGACTTAACAATTTTAGCTGAAAATGTATTTAATCCATTTGATTTATTTTTCAAGTTGTTTATGCACGTAATTACATCGGAGGGATTAGTTGGCGTGAAAAAGAAAGAGTTGTGTTCATGGACATGGTCCATGTATTGCAAGTGGTCTGTAGGTTCACTAACGACACTATCGGCTATATTTTTACAAAAAAGTTGTTAAACACTGTTGCAATATCTTGTTTATCATGATATTTTACATTTTCGTGAACGATGGACTCAATTGTTTTTTTAGCGTTATTATTCGGTCTATAGCATGAATTAAGCAGGCGCCAAGTTTTTTTAATATCAGTTTTGTATGTAGTAAATTTGCGCGTAAAGTAGTTTTGTTTCGATGTTCGTATTTGATTTGTCACATGATTCCTGAATCTGTTATACGTTAATCTAGAGATTCGTCCTTCGTATAGTAAGGCTAAGTACGCTTGACGTTTCTTTATATTGATCACGATATCTTCAGTAATCCAAGGCTTTTGTCTATTTTTCGGCGTAATTGTGCGGGTGATTATTGGACAACACTGGTTATATGCGGTCGTTATAGTTTCAGTTAGATTTAGCATTGCTTGGTCAATGTTAATCGCAATATTGTCAAGTTCATAGATGTCCAATGATGGCATTAATTCATCTAGAACAGTTCGCATTGTTCCCAAGTTATATTATACAATTATTGATTGATTTTATTAAATACGTAATCAAAGCTAAACGAAGGCACGATTCAGTAAATTTTTGTTATTTTCAAAACTGCGTACTTCAATGAACTTAAAATTTGAAGTGAATATTAAACTTCAGTTTAACACATCACAGTCTACGCGTTAAAATCTGTGATAAACCGAGATGTATGTACTGCTAACTTTTTAAATATACACGCTTTGCGACTCGCAGTTCGCCCTCACTCATCAGTCGATAGTAAAATAAAATTGGCGACAACTGCATGTAAAACTAAATATTTGGCATGTAACTGAATTACAAAAACGACCACATCACCCATGGGTTTTGAATTGTACGATGTTGCTCCGTTTTCTATTTTACTGCTGCGGTACCCAAATTTCCAGCTCAAACCATTGGTATCTGGAAGCGAGTATATGACTTCCTTCATTTTCAGATTTTTCTCAGATTTGCAAAGGCAAAGCGTAGTGACAGTGTACTCGTAGAACACGTGCTGCTCGTCCCTTTCAATTTTCGATGTGAGGTTAAACTTTTTTGTCTCTATTCTATCGCCTGTTAATGATTACATAGTTCGCTTCAAGCCCAAACATAGATCATTCCTATGGTGTAATGCATTACGATTTGATTCCATTCCACTCCTGAATCAATAATTGTATCAGTCTGATAGAATCTTAATCATGACATCTGATTGTTGTACTTAATTTATTCGTTTTCGTTAGGAAACAAAAAATGCGTATCGGAGAGAAACGAAACAAGTTTCGCGCAGAAGTAATTCAGAGTTCACTCACGAATCCTTACACTCAACTCTCCTTGAAAATTGTTCATATTATTCTATTAACTCCTTCATTTTAACCATTTAGTAGGGGCTTTTTGTGTCTTGGAGGTGAATCAAGTAGAATAAGTAGAGCTGACTTCCACAGCAGCACAAAAACTTACCCAACGTGATGTGTATTCTGCGCAGCTGAGGAGGATGTCTCACGTCAGCGGACTGCTGAACCTCTACCCACACGGCGAAGCTGTCCAGGGTGAACTCGACCGAGGTCGTAGTGGATGGCAGCACGGGAACCGATATCTCAACTTCAGTTTGCACGCTTATAGCTTGGCTGCCAAGCTGCAGGACAAATCAGATGCTAAGACCAAGCTTAAAATTTTAGCAAAAAATGTTTTGTTTGAAAAAATTTTGTCATGGTTCTGCTGTGACTATACTCTACGCTGTGTTTGAACGGGCGTTAAGAAGAAAAAGTCTGCCTAGCTAGCGACTGAAATTCCTTCGAAAAGACTGGCTTCCATAGAAATATCTTCTCGTCAATAAAGGCTGCATATTCTGATATTCACGATCTTCGCCTAGACATCGTCAACCGTCGTCTTCAGCTCTACCAACCGTCGCATTCAACAGTGACATCATCCCCATCGCTAGAAAGGCGCACGACCACACCCTCTGTGAGCGACACGTCACGAAACATCGACAGCTTGCTGGACTGCCTAATGCTTCCATTTGCTCAACGTATATTCTTTCCCTTCATTAGAGACTTAGGATCGTATTTACTCTGTGTAAATTAACTGTCATCCAATTGTAAGTCTATTCTCTTCTAATTATATGACGACACTTGCCAATTCCGATTAAATTAACTAATGTAAAGCATTGTCTATAAAGACATGTTTGTTCTCAAGGCGGACAGCGTCTCAGGCTCCTGCGCTTGGTAGACGACGACCCGGGAGAAGCGTCCCAGCAATCGCAAAGCACAGTCACGTCTGTTTGTGTCCTCCCACCTCGCTGCTCTGGCCAGTCGGCCAGGCAGTGAAGGTTACCCACTTGTTATTCAATGAGTCGTGTATTGACTCTTAAGCGCCATCAACGACCGAGCTAAGTATCCTAATGTTTTCGTATTCCATACGTTCAAGCCACTTTGCTTCGCGTGGTAGGTTTAGATTCTGTACCCAAAAATGTATCGCGTCAGGTTTATTGATGAATTGAATGTTTAGTATTTCGCAAGATAACTGATTCCGCGGAGGCTTCACCTCATATAAAATGTACTTATCGTAATTATCAACGTATTAAGGTTCAAGTAATGAGGGCTTCACCTGTTTATTTTGAGATCATGATGCGATCTCCTGTAACTGTATTTTCTGATAGATTAGAATAGTTTTGAGATTTGATGGTGTCACGATCATCTAGATTCATTAATATGACATGTTGTGCATCGTAAGTCAATCACTATCCTAACATGTAATCTATTGCTATTAGAAGGACGTCATCATTTTAACAGAAATTTACGTTGTAACAGCGTTGTCACTATCCTTAACGAGGCCCTATTCGATTTGCTATAATATTATATTTAATTGTAACTAATGACATTGAAAAGTCACTGCATATTTCGATCTTTATTGAAATTACAAAAATAGAATAATTGAGGCCTTCTGTCTCGACTATTGATCGAAAGTAAATGAAACCGAAAAGAAAATGACGATAAATAATACGATCAAAGAATTGCCTCCTAAAAATCGCACGACGAATAAATGCATGATGAAAATTACGATTACGGCTTCGATGAGAAACCACGTTCATAACATATGGTGCCAAGCGGTGGCGGATCTTTATCTTTAATCGTCTCCGAAAGAGACCGCTCAAAATTGTCACGCTTACCAATTCCCAATCAAAATTGTCACGCTTACCAATTCCCAATCAAAATTGTCACGCTTGCCAATTCCCAATAAAATTTGTCACGCTTACCAGCTATCAACTACCAGAAATTACTAAATTATACTACATTATGATCAAACTATTTTGATAAAAATAGCATTACGATCTGCCGAACCAAATTAATTGTGTGTGATTAAGAAATTTATAGAATTCTAAAATTGTACTAATGCGTTTAATAATCCATACATTATAACAGTTTGCATTTAAATCATTCCTATTTTATTATCATGTTGTACCCATTCGAACTATTTTGCTATTATTGTGTCTATTGTAGAACCATCTATATTCTCTATTGTGTTTATTTACTGTGTAATTGTTCATATGTCTAATTGTGCATTGATTCCCGTTGTGCCTTATTGATTTCTTTGAATAACCATGTTTCAGGTTAGCCGTTTGTAATTCTCTGATTGTGTTTTGCCCATCGTACTAATTATTCCCATTATGAAACCTCATATTTCATTATTATATTGTGTGTATTAATTGCCGACGTATTTGGAACTACCAAATATGCAAAAGAATTAATTACAGTCGATCTACAGAAATAAATTCAAGCCTCATTCAATTAATTATCGCACAGGTTGCTGTATTCGAGCAATAAATTGGAATAGGGCTCTGTGAAAATTACACCTACGAGCCAAGCCATTAAACTACAGGCGCCATTTTGTAATCGGCGAGGGAGACATGAGAACAACACTGTTCATGACGCCGACTTTGAATTCAAATCTTCAGACTGAGTTGAACGTTTAAAGCTATATCATCTTAGCTCGCCAAAATTTAAACTATGTTTGTGAAGTTATCAACTCTAAAGTATGATTCGTAAACCTCCATAAAAATCTCCTATGGATAATTAAATTTATACCTTATTAAAAATTAAATTTCATTCTCACATGCTAAAGGAGACTCATATAAAAGAAAAAATTCCATTCAAAACAACATTTTCCGCGCATCAAAAATTTTACATACACTATGTATACTTATAAATTTGATATTTACTAAATTTACTGGTGCGAATTTATGTAATGTACTGGTAATTTCATTCCACGTCCATTTCAAATTTATCGCAATGTGTAACCATATAATTTCATGTTGAGAGAATGGTGTATGAATGAATATTCACGTCTGGAATGTGGGTATTGAGATGCTATGGAGAGTGTGACATGGACGAGGTTGTGTGCTGTGGTGTCGGACGGTCTAGTCGAGCCTTTGTTTACATTCTGAGTCGGCCTCCGAACATCTGGCTCTGCATGGCGCTCGATCTTTCTGACCTTCCTCCCCTCTGGTACCTATACCCGAGTGCCAGCTCATCGGCGCTTCTTTCTTTCATTCTCTATGCTTAACGATCGCTACCACGACCACTCGTGCTACTCATAGTGAACTCTATCTTCATTACACGTATCGAAGTATTGATTTTATCTCACACTCAATTGAAATGTTTAATGCTTAAATTTTAAAGTAATGTTAAACGTGCACTACTTAAACATGATGATGTGATTTTTTTTTATTTTTTAACATTCTATCATTTGTCATTCTTGATTGCTTGCCATATCTTATAGTCAACGAATAAACTAATTACCACCGCAAATTGAATACTTGAATGTAACTCATGCGCATATCTGGATCATTGATATATGAAAAAAAATTATTCTCTCAATGTTTATATGAATTATTGCATCGCAACAAAATGTAAATGTTATTAAAATCAAGTGAATCTGATTCTAATTCAAAGATCATGCCGCTCTGTCATTATCTAATTTCCAACGCTAATGTGTTATTAGAAATTTATGTAGTCTCTCTTTCTGCGATTCATAATTGTCACGTAATATCACGTCTAGTTTAAGATTGGAATTAAAATTAGGTTTATGTCCTCTTTGTGAACGCGAAGTAAAGTGGGGTGAATGAGGTGAACGCGATATGGATGCGAATGCGTATGACAGCAACAAGGGAGTAAAAATCTCGGACTGATAAGGTCATTAAATAACCAAAACTGAACTTTCAGTCATGGCGCCATGGACCAGTCGTACGCCGGCCGACAACGGGCATCGCAAGGACGCGCTTGCCTTGTGTGGTGCCCAACCACGTCGCACAGAGCACAGGCTCAACCTCAACCACAACCGCACCGCTCAACCCAGAGGGTAGGCGGCAACGCCTGCGCACACCGTGGACGTGGACGAGTGGACATACACGCACACAGCGCGGCACTTGAGGCAGCGGCAGGGCGTCACAGCTCGGACGTCGGCGCTTGAGGGATACGCACCTACTCCAACACACCCCTATACGCACGCACGCACATACGCTTCGCGTACGAGCCTCAGCTGGTCAGCACGCGACACGACGCAATCTCACAACTCCCACAGCAGGTAACATCGACGACGGAAGGCGTGACGGCAAGTGAAGGGAGCGACGTTATGCTGTATTTACCAGCGAGACGACAAATGGGACAGCAGCGCTCCAAAAAGATGACGACATCCCGCATAAGAGGAATACGTCCACCTTACATCTCAGGCCCCGCGGAGTTATTTAACTCGAAAATTTCTGCAAGAGGAATCAAGTAATGGAAGCCCCTTGGACCCTAGACGGCCAAGGTATTTAAGGGATTTTGATCCCTGAAGTTCTTTAGCTTCACGACTGTTGTATACGGCGGTCATGACGACAAGAGGGGACGTCAACATCCGTTGCTAGGTGAATAGATCCTGCACAAGGATTACTACACGGTTGTTTTCACAAGACTTCCCCGTATCAGAGCACTTATTTGGAGCAAATCTTGTCGTCAAGCTTCACATCTGTTTCCTCGAACTACGCGTTATTTCAACGCATAGTCGCACGCGTTGAGGTCGAGTGAAGGAGAAGAAAAAGCAGGAGCTTTTAAACAAAAAAACGCGACGGAGGGATATTTGTCATGGTTCTGCTGTGACTATACTCTACGCTGTGTTTGAACGGGCGTTAAGAAGAAAAAGTCTGCCTAGCTAGCGACTGAAATTCCTTCGAAAAGACTGGCTTCCATAGAAATATCTTCTCGTCAATAAAGGCTGCATATTCTGATATTCACGATCTTCGCCTAGACATCGTCAACCGTCGTCTTCAGCTCTACCAACCGTCGCATTCAACAGTGACATCATCCCCATCGCTAGAAAGGCGCACGACCACACCCTCTGTGAGCGACACGTCACGAAACATCGACAGCTTGCTGGACTGCCTAATGCTTCCATTTGCTCAACGTATATTCTTTCCCTTCATTAGAGACTTAGGATCGTATTTACTCTGTGTAAATTAACTGTCATCCAATTGTAAGTCTATTCTCTTCTAATTATATGACGACACTTGCCAATTCCGATTAAATTAACTAATGTAAAGCATTGTCTATAAAGACATGTTTGTTCTCAAGGCGGACAGCGTCTCAGGCTCCTGCGCTTGGTAGACGACGACCCGGGAGAAGCGTCCCAGCAATCGCAAAGCACAGTCACGTCTGTTTGTGTCCTCCCACCTCGCTGCTCTGGCCAGTCGGCCAGGCAGTGAAGGTTACCCACTTGTTATTCAATGAGTCGTGTATTGACTCTTAAGCGCCATCAACGACCGAGCTAAGTATCCTAATGTTTTCGTATTCCATACGTTCAAGCCACTTTGCTTCGCGTGGTAGGTTTAGATTCTGTACCCAAAAATGTATCGCGTCAGGTTTATTGATGAATTGAATGTTTAGTATTTCGCAAGATAACTGATTCCGCGGAGGCTTCACCTCATATAAAATGTACTTATCGTAATTATCAACGTATTAAGGTTCAAGTAATGAGGGCTTCACCTGTTTATTTTGAGATCATGATGCGATCTCCTGTAACTGTATTTTCTGATAGATTAGAATAGTTTTGAGATTTGATGGTGTCACGATCATCTAGATTCATTAATATGACATGTTGTGCATCGTAAGTCAATCACTATCCTAACATGTAATCTATTGCTATTAGAAGGACGTCATCATTTTAACAGAAATTTACGTTGTAACAGCGTTGTCACTATCCTTAACGAGGCCCTATTCGATTTGCTATAATTTTATATTTAATTGTAACTAATGACATTGAAGAGTCACTGCATATTTCGATCTTTAATGAAATTACAAAAATAGAATAATTGAGGCCTTCTGTCTCGACTATTGATCGAAAGTAAATGAAACCGAAAAGAAAATGACGATAAATAATACGATCAAAGAATTGCCTCCTAAAAATCGCACGACGAATAAATGCATGATGAAAATTACGATTACGGCTTCGATGAGAAACCACGTTCATAACAATTTAGGGAAAAGTTCATGTTGATAAATTTCCCTCTGAAAAAATCTACAGTTACAAGAATTGATTTTAAAGCATGGTCATTTCATATCTTTACTCGATGTGTTAGACAATATTGCAGCTGCTCGAGCGACCATCTTTATTGAGAGTCGAAAATAAATAAAAAAGTGTTCAGTGTGAATCTTGAATACAAACTTGTGATTCATAGGTACTGTAAAAATTTTAATTTAAAAAACATGTTACGCCATGAAACTCCACCTGTCAAATTTCGTGATGATACCAATAACCGCAATATATGTCCATAACATTATCTTCTGGAACTTCTGGGTCTAAAACTGTAGAAGTAGGTTCGCTGGCAACTCTGGCACCCGTTATTACTGAGGCAGCTCGCCCACTGAAGCGATGCGATTGGTGCGACGCCTTGCGAAATCGCACGGTTCATTTGTAGCACCGTAGGAATAGCATTGTGTTGGCTAGCTCACTGCCAACTGAGGCGAATCGCATCATTGGGTGGGCTGCCTGAGAGATACGGAATAACTTAAGGGAACCATGCTCACCGGTCGGCCCATAACTTGAATTTCCATCCGTAGATTTTTTTCTATCGGACTTACGTCTATGAAAATTTGCAGACTACTAGATCTCTAGATTCCCAACAACTTTTCTTCTACAGGTTTTTTGCATTGGGATATAGAAAATGAGTTATTCATGATAAATAAATAAAAATATATATATATAACATTCGTTATAATGGGGCTGAAATTTAGAAAGCTAGAGCAATGCGGTTTGTTGCATGCGTAAGTACAACGTGTGTTCCAAAAATTCTGGCGACCGGTTTTTGAATTTGAATTTATTTTGAATTTATAGATTTTTTTGAAAAAGCTACAGTCAGAGTTAAAATTTAGGGTAAAAAGTCTACGGAAAAAATTTCACGTAAAAATTTTTGAAAATCAAAACGCCAAAAATTTTAGAGTACACATTAGACTTCCAAATTCAGCAAACCACATTGCTCTAGCTTTGTAAACGTCGGAGTTATAACGACAAACGTCTTGAAAAACTTGTTTTATAAGACCTATTTTAAGAAAAAAATGCTTCTCCTCCTACAGTTTTTGAGCTTCAGTGATGATTTTGGTATCATTGGATGCAGAAAAACAAGTGCTTCACAATGGATTAGGATGCTTTTCAAAATTCATTTTTGTTTCAAAGTTATGACGTCATAAATTTGAATTTTCTTGAGAATATTTTGATTTTTTTTCTTTATATTGGAAATTTGAGGAAAAGCATTCAAGTTTTTAGAATGTCCACGTTATTCTGCATCCAATGATACCAAAATCATTACTGTAGCTCAAAAACTATCAGAGAAGAAGCATTTAGAACCCCCCCCCCCCCAAAAAAAATGTCGTTTTCCACGATTTCCCATTTTCTTTTCAAGAAAATCGCATTTTGTCATAAATGATGAATGATTCTAAATTGCAATTCCTATCAGTATACCAAATTTCATTGCTCTAAATTCAATAATAATAAAAATATTCGGAAGAGGGATGCTTACCTTGAGGAATATGAATGATGAAATAAATAAATAAAAAAATAAAATAAAATTGAGTATTTGAGAATTTTTTTTTAATGTCCACGTTATTCTGTATCCAATGATTCCAAAATCATTACTGTAGCTCAAAAACTGTTGGAGAAGAAGCATTTAGAAACCCCCCCAAAAAATGTCGTTTTCTATGATTTCCCATTTTCTTTTCAAGAAAATCTCATTTTGTCATGAATGATAAATGATTCTAAATTGCATTTCCTATCAGTATACCAAATTTCATTGCTCTAGGTTCAAAAATGAAAAAAAGGTCCGTAAGGAGGATGCTCTCCCCCTCCCGGGGGGGGACGTTAGCTCTGGGATACGTTCCTGATATTTTTACAGACATTCGGGGACATATCTCAAACTCATTTAAAGCAATAAAAAAAAATTGGGAGAATCGACTTTTGGACTGCAGATGCCCCCAACATGGTTCCCTTAACAGCTGCAGGCAAATCACAAGTTCAGGTATAAACTCAAAATTAATGAAAATTTAAATTTTCCTTCAGTTAAGTTTATTTCAGAATGAAAAAAACACAATTTTATGAATGAAAAAGCTCGCATGACTTGAATCGCTAGAGTAGAAGATAGGATCTTTAATAAATTCGTCATCCAGAGAATGAAAATCCCACATAACTCTCACCAACTGACGGGATGCCAGCTAAGAATACGTACATCGCAGTAACGGAATAAGCGCGCACACAATTTTATTTCCTTAACCATCACCTTAAAAATAATTAAAATTACTAAACTCATTTGAAAACAAGGTTATGAGAGCACGGCAAAAGATAGTGAGGAAGGCGATGTGTCTGATGGATGCGGAAGGGTCTGATGAAAATGCATAGTCTATAATCGAATTGAGTTCGGATAAACAAGAAGAAAGAAAAGAAGAAAAGAAAACATTTATTTTCCAATAGAGTACAAACATGAAATGTCGATACATTGGTTTTTGAACCAAGAGAGGTTCACTTATCAATGGGAAGCGTATCGTTGTACCGGAAAAGAGAAGCTACCTTGGAATTATTCACCATAGCGACGCATTACTGAAAGTTATGAAAGTATTTTTGCTCAGTAATAAGAGGAATTATTATGTGAAAAATACTTTCATAACTTCCAGTTACGCGTCGCTGTGGTTAATAATTTTAAGGTGGCTTCTCTCTTCCAGAACAAGGATACGCTTCCCATTGATATGTGAACCTCTCTTGTTTATTCTTAGAGTTGTGTGCAGTGCACATCATCGTACGTCGGTATGACGTCACGAAATTTTTACATCAGAGTGGCAGAGCATCGGGGTAGAAGCTTCCGTACTGAAGCTCAGTTAGCACGCCGCTCTCTCTCCGCAGTACGCAATCACGCCGAAAACTTCGATGTACTTATATCTTCTACCGACTTTAAAAACTTAGACTGCCTAAGCCCCTTATGATCTTAGGATTTTAGAGTCCTTGAATATTTTTAAACGAAAACCTGCCCTCAACAAAACTGGCTGTTCATACCCGTTGCAAATAGTAAATAGAAAACAATTTTTTCAATTTTATTTTTCTCTAACATATTTTGTTTTCATGATATCTTTTGATGACAGTTTTTTATCTTTTATTTCAGACATAATGGCTTGTATTTTTGCACTGATGATGGAGCTGGACTCCGAAACGTTTTCCTATAAAATATGATCAATTTATTCAGAATTTTCCTCGTTTTTAAGTTCCTAATAAATTTGTGACTTGAACAAGCAAACGACTGACCTGTTCAGATGTATTGAAAGTAACATTTAAGGCGGCAAGAATTTGCGAGGCAATATAAAATAATTTTCTAGTATTAGATTGCATTTCCTTAGTTGATAACTTCTACTTTCTGGTGTCAAGAAAAACCATCAGTCGTACGCAGCTTTCGAGTATTATATTGTTCAACTCTTGAAGACAGATTTTCTTCGGTTCAGTGATACTTTCAGGAGGGAAGTTTTAAATAATCATAATGAGGGCATCTAGGGATGCTTTATTTCCAATTTCAGGCCTGATGCATATCACCTTATACATTGGATTTTCAAATGCCTTATAACTAACGCCAGGACGCCATTACGCTTTCCCCCGGTCAAGACCGGTACCCATTTCAGACACCTGGGTAGAGTGGGGTATTGTGCTTGGAATTTTTCCCCTATACCCAACAGAGAAAATCGCCACCAGCGCCGGGACTCGAACCAGGGTCTGCCTGGACGGAGGCAAGTTCGCTAGTCTCACAGCTACGACGAGCACGTCATTGACCGTTCTCTCCTTTTATTTTCAATGTTATTCCTGTCCGGGACTATTGGCCGCTCTATAATAGTTATCTTCTGCTCATAGTTCGATGCTATCGTTCGCTGTATAAATCAGGTCGTTTTCCAGCAGAAAGGTCAAGCCACGTTTCAATTCCAGATAGTGAATAGAATCTGGGGATAATCTAATTGTTTTCAATTTTTCTTGCAATCGATGCTTCGTGCAATTCATGCTTCTTATATACTTTTTGCGTGGTTGTTATTTAATACAATATGTTGACCGTTGTGATCGTTGACCGTTGAAATATGTTGACCGTTGTGTATTTCCTGTAATAAAAGAGTGTTTACCTTTGTTCTATAGCAGCGAGTATGATTTTAATAACACACAAACTTCACTAATAGTTGAATTCATTACTTTGCAGAGTTATATTTTTTCTAAATTAACAAGGAACGGGTAAATTATCATTAATTATCATTTTTTAATTATCTTTTGGTCCTCTACGAATACGTTTCATTGAGTCTCGAGTTACGATCGACCCAAAATTCGTTCATCATACTTAACGGCAGATATATGATAGTTTTTCAATTCGATTCAAATCTTGTAAGAAACAATAATTTTACTCAAATCAATCACAAAATTTCAAGTTTAAAATCCATTTTTTCATTAGTGAGTCAAACGGTCGTTTCGTGAACGCTTCATTCAGTTTCTCACGAACTGATGAATTCCAGATGTAGGCTATGTAGGCTATCATTCCAGATGTTGACTCAAATATACACACTTGGATACGACACACACGGATCTGAATGCACAACAGAATGATGCCATACCGTGTTCTCGTGCGCTGACTTGTAATTTTGAGGCAGAGTGCGCGTTCATCTTTCTGGTGGTGACGTACCTGAAGTGTGAGCAGGAGTCGGTCATCAATGAGTTGGAGCGACACTTCCCCTTCCCTGTGGACGGTCGACAGGCCCGTCACGTTGATGCTGCTCACCTGCCGTTGAAAATCACCGCCTTGAATCTGAACTGACATTTCAGCAACGTTGCGCTAAAGTGAAAGATTTAAATGATTAAACAAAAAAATTGTCAATTATTTTCGCCTGATTCAAATTCCCCCAGCTCACAGTTCACAACAGAAGAATAACGAATGACAAAAACGATCTGAATTAACATTTTAATTTCCACATTTCGTTCCAATATTTTTATTTCATTGTAATAGGACTTTACCAGAGGAAGTCCGTCCTACTTGAGAACCGTCCGGCTTTTAACTCAACTTTTTGACGTGGCAACTGACCGTCCTAGGCTGGACCTTCAATTAAGCCCGGTATACTCATGTGCGACACAAGTTAAGGCATGCAGTTACTAACATACACTTAAGTGCTGTGCCTTGTTTGTCCATTTCTGAGAGTGTGCATATGAAAAAGGGGTTAGAAAATAATGAAATATCTTGAAAGCTAATGAGTATTTGTAATGTATAATGCAGTAACGTACTATAGCCTGGCGTGATATCGTCTTGGAAGATTATAGATGAGGAAAATGCAATATGGCCGGGCGCGCTGCGTTGGTACCTCGGGGGTTTCAGCGTGGGTAAGGCGTCCGGCCATAAATGGGTGGGCAGCCAAACCCCCTAAGGGGTTTGGCTGCCCAGTGCGCTTGAATGTACAGTAGTATGTGTAAAATCTTATTTGGGAGACAATTATAATCTTGACTTGTAGTACTATAAATGAACGACTGTGCTGCATAGTGAAACTTTTCACGTTTCTGTTAAAGCAGACCCAGCTGTGACGGGAAAAACATACGCTCAGCCGTGGAGCTGCATGGAGACCTCTTCAAAGCTCCAATAAACTTCAAATAAAGAAAAAAAGACGTGGCGACTGTGGTGCAAGGTCATGCTGGCATACCCATAATCGCTCTATAACTGTGAACGGGTATGTCTCGTCTCGATAGAATGACTAACCTTGCCAGAGTCGGCCACTCGCCTCACCTGTGCAGCAGTCTCGCCTGTACTCGATCGCGACTCATCATGTTTCTCTTCGGGGAAGTTTGTTTGATTTCCTCCCAAGAAGTAAATGTGCAGTTGGGCGCCCATTTAGTGAAACTATTGTACTTAAGATCAGTTTTTTGCAACTTCTAGAGGTTTTTAAAGTAAAATGTAAACTCGTTTAAGCGCAGAAGCCCAGTGGCTTACTGACGGAAGTTTTTACTGTTTCTGTAACCCCGTTTTACCGTTACATGAATCCTATGATTATTGCCTTTGTCTATCTTTTCTCATAATTGTAGATTTAGGAATTTCTTGAGCTCACCAAAGATTTAAAGACTGAAGTATGGGTGTCGTCATTTTTCCTGACCTGGTCTGATTTTAAACGCAGCAATGGGCCGTTGTAGTGACCCGTTACAATGTCATTGTAAGCACAAAGGCAACCCTAAATAGGCATTCGAAACTTCCGTTATCTTTTCTGGCGAAAAGCTCCCTGTTCTATCAATTCCTAAACGTCCTCAGGAAATTGAAGGAGTTGAAATAATAATCTGACCTACCCTCGGTAAGCTTAGCATATGTTTTTAAGTTGACTGCTGGAGGGAAAATCCTGATTAAACTCCATTACCATACACGCGACTGATATAAGGTGACAGTTGAACTATTAGGGAACGACAATGGAAATTCACTGCTTCAATATTTAATTACTTTAGCTGTATTTAACGGAGTATTAACTCAGTTAGACTTACGTTAAGCGTAATGCCCACAGGTAGATTCACGACTTTGCTGCCGATTGTGAGAGGGTCCATTTTGTGGCGGAAATCTTCCTTGAGTCCTGCGACCAGCAAGTCCACAGGATTGATCCCTACGGGGAACCTGACGGGAGAAACCAAACGAAAACAGTAACTTCAGAACTTGCCCCGTTTCTCTGTTTATACTCGTATTATAAACAAGAAATCTGGCGGTGTTACTATAGCGTGAGGTCTACCGCCATATATCACCTACCCAGTGCAGTTTGAGATACACAAATTAAGTCTATATCGCTAAATTAAATGGATGGAAATAAGTAATATCCATTAGTAACCTAACCTCACCGTACAGTACTAGCTAGAGATAGATCTCATGCTATAGCGTTGTAGACCTCACGCTATAGCAGCAGCAATCTGACGACAGTTCAATTTCATATTTTTCCAATTGATTTTCTTGAACTAAGCCGAATAGGTTTCAGTTGAACTCGGCCATACTTTTCCAAGTTGTTTGTTTTTATTCATGCGAAATATTAATGTCTGGCGAATTAGTATTGTCTCGTTCTTTTCCATGAAATCAAATTTCCCTGATCTGTGAACTCCCTATATTAAGTTAGAAGTTCGTATTAGAGAAAAGCTGTTTCTTCTTTTTTCCCATTCTACATGTCTATGACATTACTAACACACTTTACTCATAATTATCCTTATCTTCAGCTTCATGCACAAATCCAGCAAAATCCCTATTCGTTCTTGAAGAGAATTTATGCACAGTGGTGTAGTCATGGGTTTCATTAGGCATTTCTCTCAGGTACTCTTTGGAATAAAACTGGCATTTTTCTCAAGTATAATACCGAGAACTCAAAATCGGATTTTAAGGCGGTTTTGTACTGTTTCAAAATTGAGTAACTTTTCGCGAGTGAATAGCACTCAATGCAAGCTTTGATTTTTCTGCTCTCAAAGTATGATTTGCAGTTAGCTTTTATGTGTACACTGCAAAAGGCTGACTTGAACTACAAATAGAACCATGAATGCATGGTTTCCTTCACTTGCGACTACTCAGCTTGTGCTCGCAGTTCCTACATTCAGTGACTGCTTCATTTTGATGTCTTTATAACCCGTAAAAGTCAGCAACAGAAGATACTCTTGAATCCTCGACAGTTGAATCATACGAGGTTTAAACTCACTCTTTACTGACTATTGGCATAGCCAGGCCTCCACAAAGCTGATACCAGGACAAACCAAAATTTTTTTAGGTATATTCAGGTACTTTTAAAATTCAATTGCGTTCTGTCGAACGCGACTCTTCATACAATGGTACACTTATCATTTGATCTGAAACTAAGAAAGTTTTAGCTTGGCTAAAATTTTAAATTTGATCGACTTAAAATTATGTAACTCAGCAGAGAGAAAAATTAGCATTAGAGGGGCTGTTACTCAACTCGTCATGTAGATCATTGAACCTATCTTGCTCCCAGTCCACTACCGAACATCGACCGTCCCAACTCTAGATTCACAATTCCCACATCTACTCACGAAACCAAACAACGGTGCTGCAAAAGCGTGAGGTCTATCACAGTTTAGCATGAGATCTACCTCTAGCTAGTACTATAGCGTGAGGTTAGGTCACTAATGGATATTACTTATTTCCATACATTTAATTTAGCGATAAGCACTTAATTTGTACAACTCAAGCTGCACCTGGGTAGGCCATATATGGCGGTAGACCTAACGCTATGGTAGCGACCAAACAACTTCGTACGAACCGCCAACGTTTGGTTACCTTTTCTTTATCCGTGTGACGAGCTAGAAGTTCACCTATGAATCCATAATTGAGGCTCCCATATCTATAGCCAGAATCTCAATTATTTTATGCCATCGTAGCGGTACAGCTCGTCACGAAAGTTCCATCGTCGATTTGGCTACTCTAAATACTGTTTTTATAAAGATCATCTAGTTTTGTTGTAAAATGCTCTTACTTGAGGATTTGGCATGGGAAAAATTCAATAAGATGTAGCCAAGAACAAATTGAAATTTTCACAGCCAGTTGTACCGCTAAGACGACGCAAAATGTTTGCAAACCTGGCCCAGGCGGCTCTATAAAGGTCTGGAAGTACATAAAATCTGACAGTGTTAATGATCACAGAAGCATGTTATGTCTTCACCTACTGGCTTCGCTCACCGTCTTTCTCCCAATCGCTCCCTCAAGCGTGCGTTGACTTTTCTTGTGACAGCATCTACCTATGGGGAAAAAATCAGTGTCGAGAATATGAAACTTGTTTTTCTAATTTATGGCCCGGTGATATCAATCATGCAATGTATAAATATGATACTACAGTTAGGTTATGAAAAATTTGATTGATGCTAGTAGTTTTAAGCTGTCACCAAATGAGGGGTTCGCAAGCGCATCGTTTCTTGGCAAATGTTATCTGTCCCGATAGCCTAAGATTCCTGTTACTCGGTGAATTATCACAAAATTTTTTTACTATTAAATATAATTTTGCCTTTGATTTTCTTGACTCTCGTGTTCTTATTTCTCAAAACAATTTCTTGACTGAATTTTAAGTCAAAAGGAACTGTTAAGTATTCAAAATCTATTAGTTACATATGCTGATTTGTGGTAGAAATTAAAAAAAGTCTGAAAAGAATCAGATATAAATCAATTACTAAAATTTTACATTACATTTCGGCGAAAAAATAAAAAGAAAACAAAATGCAATGTTATAACTCTAATTTGCAGAACCGATACTCAATAAGGAAACATTGACGAATGTGTTTTAATTCGTTAATATTTATGCATGTATATCATTATGTGATTTTGGTGAAATCAACCTGTAAATCTTTTGTCAAAATGTTTTCAGTGAAAGATAGACTTGGATCATTTTAAAATAAATTGTAATCCATATACTTAAAAAACTGGGATCACCTCGTACGGGTTAATTGTTTGGCTGCTCACATGATTGGTTGATCAGTTTGTTGTCGCCGTCCACTTTTTACTTTGAGCTACAACGTAAGAAAGAATTTAGCAGACTTTTCAAAATAACCTGGCGTAAGATTTTAATTTCTATAACCAGGTTTTGTGGATACGACTTGTTACCGATGCTCATTCCAAGGCGAATACTTAATAAGAATTGATTATACTCACAAAAGCAAGTGAACCGAAAGCCGGAGGTAATCTTGTGACATCTGAATTCGGTTATTTCAGCGTGCTCTGCAGCGTTTAACTTTGCCCTACGTTATTTCTAAAAGCAATGCAGACGTTAACAAGAAACCAAGCAAACAAATAAGATTACCGAGTTTGCATTGCACCTAAGATCTATATGCTGCAGCATTAATTATTTTCCTATAAGTAAGAACTTACCATTTGTACGATTCCGAGCTGAATGGTGCAAAGACCTAAATTAATTGATGAAAAAAATTAAAAAAAAATTCTAAACAGTATACTAAAGTGTCCTGCAGGCTGTTTTAGAAAGAAAATATCTATGTATGCAATACATTTTTCAAAATTTGTTAATTTTCCTTAGGAGTGATGCGAGATATTAATAACATTCGTAAAATTATCGTACCGGAAATTGAAAAAAAACAAAACAAAATATTTTGTTATTATTCCCGAATTCTATGTAGTGATCTGAATAATGGTCATTGTTTCTGTGTAGCCATCTATGTACAGGGCATTTTTGAATACGGGACCCGAAAAAAATCTTTAATACCTTTCGATACAATGTACGGATTTTTTAAAACAAAACGGTAGTAGAATCCTGAGGTTTATATTTTTTATCTGGTACCAAGATATTCATGATACAGCTGTCAGAATATGAATCAGACGACACAGTAAAATTCATCCTGCTGTGAAACTGCCGCCAAGATGACGAACTGGATTAGCTTCCAACAATATTAGCTTCCATAAGCACTGGCACTGCATTCTTCTCTAATGGAAGGAGCATCGTCCTAGCCCAGCGAAGTTTCAAGAGGGAGTACAACCTGCGAAGTTCTCATTCAAAGGCCATTTTAGATGCGTAAAGAATTTAGCCAACAGCGAAAATCTGGCGAAGAAGAAACAGGAAAGACGACCCTGCAACGTTACTGTTCGATTAAATATTGAAAAATCCAAGAAGATTGTGGAAAGGAATCACAACATCAGTATTAGGCACCTGTCATGACAATTAGGGAGAAGTCGTTGTTCCGTTCAGAAGATTCTGAAGAAAAGGTTGTCAATGCATGCGTATAAAGTTCAAATTTGTCAAATGTTAAAGGAAACTGATTTTTAACGAGGGAAGAATTTCTGTGAGTGGTTCTTGAAGGAGAAAATGGAGAGAGAGGATCCAGGACGTTAGAAGATTGATTACGTTGGACGAAGCTCATTTCTAAAATAACTCCATCATTGATGCTTCTCAGCTTGAGAATAAAAAGCAAAGCGAAAATCGCTACACGTAAAGTCATTTTTATTGAAAATGATCGAATAAAACTGACCGTTTCGGACTAGCTGTTTGAACGGATGTGTAAACAAACAGAACATGAGATTTTAGGCTTTCGAAAACCAAATAGAGATTATGGAAACTCCTCTTTATTCAGAGAGGGTAACCGTTTGGTGCGGTCCCTATTATGGCGTTATTGATCCCTATATCTTCCAGGACAACAATGGCCAAGGAGTAACTGTCACGGTCAGCGATACCAAAACATGCTGAACACCTTCTTAATTACTGCAGTGAACAGAATGAATTTTGCAATTCTCTACTCCAGCAGGACGGGGCAACGTGTCATACCACAAGAGATAACATGGGCATCCTGCGTAACCAGTTTCCCGGAAAGCTGATTTCAAGACTCGGCGACGACGTTGAGTAGCCTGCAAGGTCTCCTGATTTATACCCATTGGACTTTTTCTTATGGGTATATCGACAGGCAAAAGTCGATCGTGACAAATCGACGGATCTGAATCAACTCAAGGATGCTATCATCTCTGAAATAAGATTGATCGGTCCCACCCTCACCAGTGCTGCAATGAGAAGCATGCGAACACGCGGCCAATATTGCTTTCGGTCGAGTAGACGTCATATGAAGAATACCATTTTCAAAAATTAGTTCGAATAAAAGATATAAATCTCAGGATTCTACTGCCATTTTTTAAAAAATCCGTTCATTTTATTAAATGTTAGTAAAGATTTTTTTCAGGTCCAGTTTTCAAAAAATACCCTGTATAATCCGGCCGGACACACACGATAAGACCTCAAGCTTACGAGTTTTGCACCAGTGGCTCTCGATACTAGTATACATACGTACCCGTTCAGAAAAATGCAATCAATAATATTCGATAAAAAGTGCGAATTGCTTGATTAAAGTGGTTCTTTAAAATAGCTCACTTCTGTGATAAACTTGAACGAAAAAATGGCGACACTATTTTTTCATTCCTTATCCATAGGATTTGGAGATTATCTGATGTTTCATTTTCCTTGTTGTGGTGCTGGTAGGCATCGGGCGAATGGAGAGCCATTTTTTGCTATTGCGCATGAACTCCACCAAGAAACAAATTTTGTTAAATCTAAATGAATGAACGTTAAATAGTTTCTACTTACTCTGGTATCGATTCTGTTGGCAATTATAGCGTCCAACCCGGTGTCAATCGTGGTGAGAAAGACGTTCAGTGCAAACGGAGCGTCATTGAAAGTATATAAAAAACTTTCCTTTAACACCTCCACCTGGAAAATATTTAGATATATATTAATACTACTCAATGCACAAAAGACAATAATGATAATAGTTAAATCTATTCGACTATGTTACTCCCACCCGAATTAATAAAAAATTTTTAACCTTATTTTAGAATTTTGAGATCCATAGCAGTTGCAAAATAGTGTAAGCAACTTATATCGCAATGTCTCATAGTTAATCTCAGTGAAAAGAAAAATTAAAGCTGTGGGATATTTAAATTCTTAATCACAATGCCCCGAATATTCAGCTCGGTACGTGCTATTTGGAAAATTAATTTGAAAAATTTATAATTTGATATCAGTCAGAAGGGAATTATGAAACTGACCACTTTAAGTAGAGGTGACGAGAAGCTATAGTGCCTGATTCACGCAAGCAGGCGTCAATGAAGCTTGCTAGGCCGTTCATATCAAACAGCACTTCGTATAGAGGCTTCATAGCACAAGAAATAATTAAAATAATCACAAATAATATTTAATCATTTAAATTAAATAAATAATGATACTTTAATTTATTAAAATTATCTTTGAATAGATAAAAAACCATTAAAATTCATTATGATAGATTTTAAGTTAGTTGAGGCTTTTCTAACCGCAACGTCTTGCTACGTCATCTACACACAGCGCCATGTAAGACGCTTTCCATACTTACACCGGACGTAAGAGCGGAATTCAATTTAAGAGACAAAAAATTGTAGGCTATAAAGCACCTTTGGGCTGGAGACATGCATGAATTTTTAGGAATATATAAGCTCTTTAAAGCAAACTACAGCAGTTCGTGAAGAATTATATCATCAGTTGATTTTTACTTGTCAATTACTTTTCAATCATGCATGTCTAGCGTGTTTCTTGCGACGAACTAGCAGCGTCGTAATTTAAGTTACAAGAGTGATTGGAACAATTCGAGAAATAAGTGGATTAAAACTACCATTGACGCGAATTTCTTTGGATTTCATTGCACTATATTACTTAAACATCACTAAGTGAATGCTTGATTTCGCCAACACGTTTGTAATTCAAATTTCTAGGTGACAGGGGCTAAATTTTTTTGTCTAAGGGATTCGGTCAAGTACTACCACTGATCAGTGTGATCGATCTATTTGAAGTTGCTCGAAAAAACATCCATTAAAAATAATATATATAATCAAGGAGCTTCACTTATCCATTGGGGAGGGGTTTTGGTCTTGCTCTGGCTGCCTGTTTACTCTTATTTGATATCTGTAGCTAAATTACTGTCTTCCTGGTGATCTGTAGTGGGTGAGTGCATCATGACAAGTTCGAGTCACCTTCAAGGACAACAGCTGCAACTCAGATTGGTGATCGGACCCAAGTTCAGCGTTGATTTTGATGTCGATTCCAGTGATTGTGATGTTGCAGTCATCCTCAACATCCCCAAAGTAGCTTGTGTACTTGTACACTGAGAGTGCTTCGACTTTCGGTATCCGCATCAGCACAGCCACCTTAATACCAATTAATTCATTTGTTATTTGCGCTTTGAAAGACTTCAAAATAAGCAGGCACCTCAGACTGGTGAAAAACATGCGGGATTAAAACATGAAATCCGCACTCACAATAATATAATCTTCGTAAGTGCAGAGAAAACAATGCTATCTGAAAATTTTGCGTATGAAGCCGAACGTTTTTTAAAACAGAGATTATCATCTAGTACTGAAATATCATTGAAGAAGACGTGGCTTCATGAGACATTATATGTGAAAGAACATCTCTTTGGACATATTTTGCGAATTTAATTGACACAAAAATTGAATGAGCCTAAATCATTCATATACATTATTAGGTAAACACTTTAGGCTTAAATTTTGGTGAAACATTCAATGAATACATACATTCTGTTTGCATAATAATTGACATAAAATTTTGAAAATGAGTATTTAATGCATGTCCTTAGTTGTCAAATTAACTATATTTGCTTTATGTACAGAAATGACAAACTAGGGAATACCGAATTCACCGATGAAACGTCTTTGTAGCGTCTTCGGTGGTGAAACAACCTATATAATAATAATAAAAATAATAATAATGTCAAATTAACTAGTAAATTGCACGGCCTGACAAATTTTCTTGTGCGTCCCAAGGAACTGACAACGCTAGGTCAGAAGTCGGTTGGACTCGTTTAATTACCTGCTGTGGACCAACTTTGAGCCTCGGTGAACTTTTTATGCAAGAAACAGCCAGCTGATGTTCGAAATGTTGTCAGAAAGTGATCAAAATTGACGGAGATTTCACATCACGAGATGGTTGTGACAAAATGAAAAGCATGGTTCCTCACAAGCTTGTATGAAACTGCAAATCGATTTTCCATTCACATTGAGACATCCGATAGTTATTTTCGCAAAACTCGGTTTAAATGCATATATAAAAGATTTGTACGCATGATAGACAAAGGCAGTAGAAACTGCCCATTTTAGATAGAAAACTTCAAATGGCGCAAATACAAGCATTAAACTCTAATTAATGAATTAGAAACTTTAAGCGCGGCGTGAGCCACCGGTGGTCACTCAGAGGATTTTCATAATGCTGCTGACCGACTAGTAGTCGCTGACTCAAATTCGAATAATGCTTAATGAAAACTAGATGAAAGGTACATCTATTCAATGTTCGTTATTTTCAAAATTAATCTTTTCAATTAACTCTATATTGAATTGAATATTGAATCTCAGTTTAACCCACAGCACTTAATTAACATGTTAAATAGTGAAGGCTCTCAATTTTAAATAAATATGTTTAACAGTGAAGGCTCTTAATTAACATGTTAAATAGTGAAGGCTCTCAATTTTCAGATGAATTCTGTTGCGAGTACATGATCCGAGCCGACTGGATCGACAAGGAACTCAAATAAATCAGCCGGTATTAAAGTTACGTCCAGTACTTACATTTAAATTGGTGGCGTTCACGTTCACATACTCCAGTTTGAATTGTGAGACACCCGAGACTTCCAAGCCGAAGAATGACACCCCCATTATTGATGCGTTATCATTGATGATGAGTGGGTCTGGCACGTTTAGGACTGTGGAAAACACAGACTTAATAGGTAAATTGAGAAGGAAGAGTCGAGAAGCAGGTTTCAACAGTTGAAAAAGTTTTTCCATTTACCATTTCTAAGTTCCTCGGACTAAATGTGTCATTAAATGAAAGTAGTAGCCAAGACTATCGATTTAAAAGACATTTTTGTTGAAAAACGATTGTTTCGACCCCTAAGGACCCCGTGTCTGAAAAACACACGGAAAAATATACATTCATAAATTGAAGAAAACTGCACAAAAAAACAATAACGGTAAAAACTTTAAACAGAAGCTATTTTTAAGGGGTGTGACGACTGCATCGTTTAGATTGGGTTTTAAGCGGCTAATAAAGAGGGATTCGATGATGCGTAAATCAGTGACTGAGTTAGCAGAACTTAAGATGGAAAAGTCTTGCAGCAGAATGGGAGATTTACTCTGATCTGAATGAATTCGTATAGATGAGTAAGGTGGCCTGCTTAGTGAATTACCGGTTCTGAATCTCCTACCAATATGCTCTAATACTCTACATCCTAGTGCGCGTGAGGTAGAACCAACATACACAGACCCACACAGTGGGCAACTATATTTATGCACGATAGAGGAGAGCATAGACATAGGTAGTTTATCCTTGAATGAAAACAGAGTACCGATTCTAAAATTGTTCACTAATGTAATTTGGAGGTCAACACACGTAAAATATTTCATTGTGAGAGAGCGTAATTCCTACATGGCTTCATTTGATGTCGAAAATTTATTCACCAGCACTCCGTTGACCGAAACCATTGTTTGCAGCACCTGTTTAAACTGTACATAATATGAGCAGAACTGTTTTTTAAACTTTGTTGGACTTTGCAGTTCGGTATTCGTTTTTTCTTTTCACTTGTAAATTTTATAAGCAAACGGAAGGGTTAGGCGTGGCGCTGCCCTTGGGGCCAACATTTACTAATATATTTTTATGTCGTACTATGAACAAAACTGGCTCTTAGAGTGCCCTGTTCATTTTAAGCCAGTATTTTATCGTAGGTACGTCGATAACACCTTTGTTTTATTTCATGATCCAACACATGCCAGTCCATTTCTTGACTACCTTAATGCAAAACATGCTAGCATCAAGTTGACCATGGAAACTGAAGCTAATAATAAATTACCTTTTTTGAGATTGTTTGGGACATCACATAAATAACACCCTTTGCTCTTTTGTTTATCGAAAAGATACGTTTACTGGCAGGGGTTTAAGTTTCTTTAGTTTTTGTCCGTTACAGTTAAAATCAATAGTATCAAGACGTTATTGTTCCGGGCATATGAAATTAAAGTTCCACTTATTTATCAGCGCATAATGAGCTTGCATTTCTCAAACAATTTTTTTTTTTGAACAATGTCCATCCGCTTCATTTACTCAATAGATGTATTCGACAACTGATAGAAACCAAATATAATTCTGCTACGATGCCGCCGACAGTACAGAAAAAGACAATGTATATGTTGATGCCATTCTTTGGTTTCCAGTCCGAGAAGCTGCAGAAGGAATTACGCTCTCTCACAATGAAATATTTTACGTGTGTTGACCTCCAGATTATATTAGTTAACAATTTTATAATCGGTACTCTGTTTTCTTTCAAAGATAAACTACCTATGTCTATGTTCTCCTCTATCGTGTATAAATATTGTTGCCCACTGTGTGGGTCTGTGTATGTTGTTTCTACCTCACGCGCACTAAGATGTAGACTATTTGAGCATATTGGTAGGAGTTTCAGAGCCGGTAATTCACTAAGCAGGCCACCTTACTCATCTATACGAATTCATTCAGATAAGTGTAAATCTCCCGTTCTGCAGCAAGACTTTTCCATCTTAAGTTCTGCTAACTCAGTCACTGATTTACGCATCATCGAATCCCTCTTTATTAGCCGCTTAAAACCCAATCTTAACGATGCAGTCGTCACACCCCTTAAAAATAGCTTCTGTTTAAAGTTTTTACCGTTATTGTTTTTTTTGTGTAGCTTTCTTCAATGTATGAATGTATATTTTTCCGTGTATTTTTCAGACATCCGCTGATGATGACCTTAGGGGGTCGAAATGTTCGTTTTTCAACAAAAATGTCTCTTAAATCGATAGTCTTTTCTAATAATTTCATTTTAAAGCTTTGTCGAGTCGTGCAACCTAATTTGATGCGTAAATGTGTCATTATTTGGACAACCCAAATTCAGCCAAAATGGGTCTATACCTATAACATATGTACACAACATTCCGTGCCCTTCCCTTGTTATGGGCGACTAGAACTTTTATATTTATTGCACTCAACGAAGCTGAAAATTTTCGCTACTTTGGAAATTGTGTGTGCTCTGTAAAACTTGAGCGTTGTAAGAGGCTAGGCTTCAAATGTTGACTGAAATGTGCGCCGGCCACGGAGGGGATTTTCATATGTATAATGCTAATCACCGTCCAGAAGTCACAAACTGAACATTTATAAATACTTAAATAAAGCTAAATAAAGGCACGATCCAGTAAATGTTCGCAATTTTCCAAATCGCCCAAGACAATCAACTTTAATTAAGTTTGCATTCGCAGTTAAGAGGACACGAGCAAGAGCAACAAGTTAAGAATGTATCTCCCATGCCTATTCATTTCATATTTTGAATTTATCTCTGCTCGAGCGAACTAGGCCTCTTGATGAAATTTTATAAATTCGCTTTTGGTAACATTTTACAACTTCATTTTCGCGAAAAATACGAGATCAATGTAGTTTCACGCCGTGTTCTCGCACTGGATGAATTCTCTGCCCTAGAAGTTGGACCCACAAGTAGCTATACTAAAATCTATCCATTGTGCTAGATTTCAGAAACTATCTACTACTGTATCACTTGTGGTAAATGAATTGTTTAAACCATTTCCAAGCGTCACGAACCTGGTATTCCGACAGGGTCGTCCCGCATGTAGTAGTCGAGCATCTCACGCACTATGCGCTCTCGGGTCAGAGGCTCCGTGCCGAGAAAATCTGAAAAATTATTAGGCTATGAAAAGAAAGGAAGAAAAAGAAAAACAGCTCATTTCCAATAAAGATGATATAAAAGACATCTCTGGTTTGTGAAATATCTTAAAGTTAGGATCCTTAGTTGATACACACCCACATTGGTATCGTAATACCCTTGTCGCTAGCCGAAACAAATGCATGATGGCAATGACGCTGCATCTGCTGATTTTCTCTCGTCTTCCACCGAAGTACGCTTGAAGACATTGCGGGAGAAAATAAATAGGAAATAGTACGAGTTTATGAAATTAGAGGAACGAAGCATGAGACAAAAAAAGAAGCTGTACCTATTTCGCATAAGAAGTTTTCGTATTGGTGCGCTGTATGACCAGTACGCGGAAGTTTTCGTACCGGTAACTTGTTTGCTCATCCTCCTCATTCAGCAATACGCAGCCACGCCGAGAAGTGTAGTGCAATTATTCGTGATGGCGATTTTAAAATAATATGCAGTTCATTCCGTGATATTGACCTCAGGATTTTAGAGGCTTTGCATATTTTTAAGAAAAAACAATTTTAAATAACACGCTTCGCTCGTATCCCCCCCCCCCCCTTCAGATAGTTCATGCATAGCCGTCCTTTCTTGTATATTCTGGAATTCATTATCGATCGTGTTTTATCCTTGCGTTAGATTGATTATACTTTGTATTTTACAGAACTGATGATCGAGCTGGTTTCCGAAACGTTTTCGATTTTTTTTAATAAAATGAATAATTTGATGAGCATTTTCTTCGCTTATAAATTTTTAGTTATTTCTCATAATTGTTGTTGTACGTTTAATCAGTGGCTTTTCCGTTCTGATTTGTCCGCCCGACCTAATAAGTATGTGTATAATATAGGAATAAGAGTTTGATCCAATTTTTTTAATCCGCTTCAGGCAGCCTTTATTAAATAAGTTTTTCTTTTTATCATTCAGAATCGTAACAAGGAAAAGTTCCCCCATACAATTTCCTCTCAGGGTATGAGAGTGCAGTTCATAATTTTATGGAGAATTCTAATATTCCCCAGTGCCCTGAGAGACGCATTGGGGTTTGACCTTTAGTTTCAGTTCGGCGTGGCTGCGGGCAGGTGAGATGAGAGCTGCGTTTGCTGTATTTCAATAGATATTTTTTTGAACCTCTATACCATCGCATACCATCACATACCATCTTTGATGCGTGCATTACTATTTGGATGTGATTATCTGGCGTCCTCGGTGCGGTAATGGTAGCACTTAGTGAAGCAGGAGTGAGTTCTCTCAGCGGGCGAATGTGTTTTGCTTGCGTCTCTCGTTGACTTGCTTGGCCGTCGGACCGACTGCGCTGGATCTGCGGTGTCTCACCATCCTCCGTGCTTCCTCGCCCCCACTTCCTCTTCAATGTTAAATACTTAATCCTTTTCTTTGCTCATTACTTCGGCGGTTACTTGCCGACCTAAATTTCTACCACTTAATCTACTGCCTGTATTACTCAGATTAATTAGCTTCTTTCTTGTTGTAATTGTGTGAATGTGAGAGTGCGTGTGATTTTAACCTTAATGAATTCTTAAATTAATTGAGCCGACTTGGCTCAAGTTAGCTGCTTGAATTTCTTCTTTGATATCTTTACCTGGGGCCTGCCGGCGGACAGCTATTAGGCTGTCTAGGTCTCTAAGGAAATATTCTAAACTTTATAATCTAACCCTTAATTCTTAACTGTTTCGGCTCTACATGAGCATTTCTTTACCTTATCTTTTTACGTCTTTCCTTCTTGACTCCGGAATTGTCCACCACACTGAGGTACAATTTTAAACTCAGGTTAGCATTCCTGTCGTTTGATTAAGCTTTGTATTTCGATACTTAAGCTGAACTATAAAGGCCTCAGCTGTTCTCTTTTTTTTTTATTTCACACTATTTTATCCCTACAGTATCTACAATTTAGCTTCTTTAATAACCCGGGGTGAAGAGGCGGATCAGCGGTTCGAACTGGACCACAGGTTCTATTTCGGCGCTTCAGACTGCAGCGGTGCCGTCACTTTGAGTTCCACTTAATTGATCCGGGACTGCTTTTCGGCCTACTGCAGCTTCTGGTTTGAGGAGAAAGAGTCTCACGGCAGACATTCTCCACTTGCCCGACTCGACGCTGAGACCTGAGATAGCCATGGCCATCGTCACTTTTCGTTGAGGATTCCTGCAGTAATACCCCGCTCCTCACGCTCGATCGTCGCTGCAGCGGTGACGTCGACCAAGCCGTGAAAGGGCACGCCAATCACAACTGTTTTTAAATTTTAACCCTTGAATAAATCGGCCGCATTTCTTAAATGCATTAAGCGTTAAATTTGTTAATCTTTACGTAGAATATTTCCTGGAGTTGGTCTTCTATGTTCCGTTGAAGGCTATTCAATAACTTTAATAATCTTTAACATGTATGAGAATAAAGTTTCTTGCAATTTACTTCGTTCGACTTGATCCTATTTGCGTGGGTTTTCCACAATTTCGAGCTGTAACTATTCCGGAATTTTTACGATCTGAATAACTCAATTGTACAGTTTTTTCGCCATGAGTTTAATGCTAGTCTCGGTGCAAATGAAGGCGTAAAATCCGTTATATTAAAAATTAAATTTCAATAAATATAAATACTCATATACTACCCAATGTTACTATTCAGAGTCGAATAACCTTTAAACAACTAGATAGGTTTCAGTTGTTGAAATGCGAGTTTCAGCAAAAATTATCCATGTAAAATTAGCTGCATTGTGTTGCTTGTTGGGATTTCTAATTTTTACAAAACATTGATCCTCATTTTTTTTTTGTGGCGTGATACTAATGTTAAAGTGGAGCCTGTTCTATGTGTTTACACTCTGCCATTTGTGAATCAGTGTGAAAACAGTTACCCTGTTCAGAACTGAGACTGGGACCTAAAGTGTATAAATTTACTACAAAATCTTGAGAGAACTCTTATCTACGATTGTTTTTAAAACAAAATCATCGCTATTAATCTCAACTTCACCACCTGAAATAGTATTATAAGTCCGCTCTACAGATTGCACAACATCAATTATAACCAGCTGACATCTATCATCAATGCAGGTATACCATGTTTCGTATTCCGAAAGTGTGGGAAGCTGAGAGTTTCATGAAAGCCTGTATATATATTAGTCAAGGGTTGATTCTATAGGAACATTTTAGTAGCCCAAGAAATTCGCTTGACTATGATTTCAGTGAGTCATAATTTTGAAACATCTTACTTAGGTTAGTGAGCGCAATCATAGGTAATGATATATCCATTAACTACTTAAATAGCTTAAATGTAAATATTTTGTCAGAAATCAATTTTTCGACGTGAAATGAAATACATCTAAATTCTTCTATTATTGCCAAGCAAAAATAGTCCCAGCAAAACTTTAAAGGAAATTGATTTTTTTTGTTTTCATCGGCAATTTGTGCGAATTATCTTACCTTCCAAGGTGACTGCAGGGACACTGGCGAAGCACAGCGCGCTGACAATCACTGCCAGTAATATCTTCATATTTTAAATAGTAGTTTACACTCAACACTTCACTAAATTATTTTGTCGTTTTCTAGTTTCTTTTTGTGGTCATTTTCTTTATTTTTCTGAAAAATGTTGACAAAATTTGTGTAAAAAACTTACTGGAACTAAAATAAATGAACTATCACAAGAAAAATTCCATTTTGTAATTTGAAGAGAATTGTTTAGGCCTATTAAGGATTCACTATAGATCATCAAGAGAGAGCTGAGAACTAAACAGGTTTTTTGAACTTCCCTGAACACTTGCTGTTAGTTAACAATTTGCTAGTGAACATTTTGTCGTTAAATATTTATAAATTCAAGTTGGACCGCTACTACAGTCAAATCAATTAAATGAAATTTATCGACGCTACACATTAATTTTGACTTCGTTTTTATTGAACAAATCCCTCTGAGTAACATGACCTATTTATTTCATGCAATGCCCTAAGTCCTCTGAAGAACAGTTCGAATTTCCTTCAAAAATGCATGCCGACTTCGTACTTTGGTAGACAACAATTTGAACAAAATTCAGCAGAAGATGGCCACAGAAACGTGCCGAATGCTCATTGTTGGGTTGCTGCACAAGTCGGCTACATTTACACAACCGTCACACACAGGCTCCTGTGTGGGTGCGGGGAGGAAGAATAATAGCACTTGCGTTCACAATCATCAGTTTTCACGCACGTTCTTCAGAACATTCGTTTCAACACAATATAATATTATTATAAGAGGACATTTCACAAAAGGTGGTAGCATAATTTCACCGATATTCAATCTCATTTTCAGTAATTACAGAGTAGATACATGGTCTGTCTTACGTGACTCCATGATAACTCTACTATTGGGTGAAACATTAATAATCATATTGCTAAGTCTGTATACTACACAAACGAACACTGTACCTGATAATGGTTTACAGTTACGCAAGTAATATTTCTTTCTTCGTATTGGTGATTTTTTTCCTCGAATGGTGAAGAAGCTTTTTGAACATATTCAGCGTAGAACTATTTTACAAAGCGCTTGTAGAATTGATCTATTGAACTTTCTTTGTTGCGCATGTCTGAGCTACTCAAGGTGTTTGCGTTTCATCGACACCAAAAATAAACTGGACCGCACAGTTGTGAGCAGGCAGCTTCTGCGTCCTAAGCTAAACGCACGCCTTATCTGATCAAACGTCAATGGAACCAGATCACCTTTGTCTTCGCTCATTTTGTTTCATATTTCTTTTGGAGTGAATCGTAAATTTGTGTTCAAAAACTGAACATTTCTTGGAGCACGCACATTGAAATCGAAAGTACACAAGCTGGCTTCTCAGTCCGTTTTGATGTTGAAATGCCGAGTTGCTCGCGCCACCAATGCCAGAACAAGAATGAAACCACTAACATTTTAAGTTATTTTTTGAACCATGAATAAATTCTTACATACGCCCTAAAGCAAGAGCAACCACTGAGCGCTCTCGTACCCAATCAGGATAAGACTCACTACGATGAGCGTCCGAACGATTGCGTTGTAGAGCAGAGGCCACCACTTGAGGGCTGATACTGATCAAGTGCTGCTCTCATTTGGACTCACTGAAGGATAGACCTGATTGTTGTGATTAGGTGGATGACCAGTAAAAGTACTATAGATACGAAATACCGAGTATTACAGAGCTTGTATTCTGCGCAAATGTGCGAAAAATGTAGCATAGATGGGTTGTCACATTTCTCAGCATTTTTGGAGCGAGTGAACAAGACACGGGTATCATGTAAATAAAAACACCAAGTATTAGTTTACTGATCCAAGAAAAATCATCTTGAAACATCGATTGTTAGTTACCTAAGAGCACTGATTGTTTTCTGCTGACCACATCGTAAATGTTCAGCCGAGGGAGGTCTGCACTCAGTCCTGTGATGTTGGAAATGCTTCCAAAAGATTCGCTGAGGCTCTTTTCCTACATTATAAGTGGGAATACTGTTGAAGCAATAATTTATCACGCAAAAGTATGGTACCTGGATAAATTATGCTATACTTAATTGTATTCTTTGCGGGTTTTCTATCCCCCACACAGCTAATAATTTAGGTTTTAATATTTTCTGATACTTTAGAACAGCAAAATGAATATACAATTGTGTGGAATATTCTTCCCACATGCTCCTCGTTTTGCCTTTGGAGGCAGAGCCACGCGTCACTTTCGCGCTGTCATTTGTTGCCGCGGAGCTTGAGCTGAGCAGAGTGGGCAGATGATTTTTTATCATGAAGAAATTCGGCATTTGACAATTTTAAGGGAGCGGTGGCAGTCTGAGCAGCACCTAAAGGACGCCAGTGATTACTATTCACGTAGCCACGAGGTTATGTACTACTTCTCCTCGCTTACTGTACTATTTACCTTACTATTTATCTTCCTGTGTTTAAGTTTGTATGTGTGATTGCGAGCTTTGTGATTTTTTTTTAGTTATTTTCTTGGTATTCAGGTTCGTAAGAATTAGTTCTAACTTAATTAAACGGCTAATTGCCAGTAAAATACTTCGATGGGAGAGCTAAACCAATTAAAACGCTTCTTACGAAGTTTATAATGCCTATTTACGAACCGTGAACTCTTGATATTGAGAGGAAACTATAATGATTTCTTTTTGAGTTCATCTAGCTTACGATATATTACCTTAAGGGCTTATTTCATCTCCCTACTATTGTTAGCGACCTACCTCCGTATTTACGCCTGAACACCTTCCTACCTCTGTTTTAATCTTTTTTCCTTTTCTTTAAAAACCTCTTAAAGTGGCTTACCGACCCACCGAGTGGAAACTAACTTGGGTGAGTGGAGCTCACTATTTTTTATAAAATTAGTGCTCTGAAATACTCCCTCTCTATTTCGCCCTGTCGGCGCCCCATGCTAATTCCTATGGTTTTTGTTTCTGCTCCCAGTATCTTCTGCTGCTGGTATCTCGTCTAATCTCGTCTAAAAACGACGTGATCATTGTTCGAGCTAAAGCAGAAATGTTCTTTAAACATAGCAATAATAAATCACACTAGCCGGACCCGTGGAAATTTTACGGACAATGTCATCAATAAGCTAGTTGGATCCGTGAAAAATATTCGCTCAACATAACCTAACAAATTCTAACCTCACATATTCTAACCTAACATATTCTAACCTAACATATTCTAAACTAACCTATCCTGACCTAACATTCTAACCTATCTTCTCCTAACCTACCCTTACCGAAGATATCCTGATAATATGTCAGACATAAAAAACCGTGACCTGCAAAAAAATTCCGCCAACATTGCTTACCTATGCTAATCTAACCTATCCTAACCTAACATATCTTTACCTATCCTTACCTAACTTAACCAATGTCAACGTAAGGTTAAGTGGACACGTGATGAAATTCGGTCAACATTACCTAACAAATTCATTACCTAACATAACATATTCTAACCTAACCCATCCTAACATAACATATACCAACCTATCCTATAACCTATCCTAACCTATTCTAACCTATCCTACCTTATCCTACCCTAACTTAACTTAACCTATTCCTACTAACCTATCTTGACTTATCCTATCCTTACCAATCCTATCCTACTAACCCATCCTACCCTGAATCATTTGCATTGTTGTAATAAAGGAGTTTCTCTTTTCTGTATTAATATTTAACGTCCGTATGACAAATATACCATGAAATACATTTTGTGTGTACACCAATAAACAGGTTTATAGACGTGAGGGTTGTGCAAAGTTTATAATGAATTAAATTTTTGGCTAACGTTGTCTCGCTATTTCAAAATCATTCTCGAAGATGTTTTCAATCGATTTTCGGCTGAGCTGGAGGGAAAGGGGTAATTTAAGCATTGCATTTAGTCTTTTTATTTTTTTTTCTTTTCGTGCGTTCAGCGCACACTAGCACTGAACTTTCAAATCGGAAAAAACTCTAAATTTCTGTAATCAAAATTATCATTTTGGATCAAGGCCTAATCTTCCTATATGTGCCAATTTTGTGAATATTCTCCACTCAGATGTGATATCCGGCCACAATGTTACTCCATTTTATCCCACGTACACATGTCCCTATAATGCTGAAGAGTTGTGTTGCTTCTTGACTATAATCTGATTTTTCTTAAAAATTTCTGTGAAGAAATTAAAAAACAGCTCATTTTTATGTTTTTCGAAGTCTTCTCTTCCTTTTAGTTATTTTTTTTGCGAAAAATTTCTTAGGATTACAGTGAGCTCAGCTGTCATTTTCTGTGTAGTAGATGGTAGGTTGCTTCTATCTTTTATGTTATATATGTATTTTTTTTTTTTTTTTTTTTTTTATTCTAATATTTTATTTTCAATAAGTATATAAATTAATATGTGTGTGTACGTGTGTAGGTATATATATGTATCTACATAAATAGATATACATGTTTCTATTTCATTTCTTTACGCAAAAACCATTCGGTTAATAAATTTTATTGCAATTGCGAAATGATTCAAAAATAGATCTAGCACTTCCCCAGAGGGCGTTTCTGTGAATCGGATTAATGTCATATATAATTAATGAAATAAAGTGCAATTTGAGCATATGAATCGTAGTAAAATTATCTTTCTGTCCGTGTTTTGTACAAGCTATGAATTTTGATATTGAATATATGTTTGTTTACCCATTTCTACCAATATTTTGTAGATATTTGTCAATCATGAGTGGTAACCGGCTTACACTGTATCTCTATTTTATCCCATGTACCCATGTCCGCATGATGTGGTGAATATCGAGAAGATACGAAGTATGTTTTTGGTGGTGATAGGGCTTTGCATATTTTTTAGGGCATATTTTTCATTTCTCATTCAACTACCCTTGACAGAGATAGACTATTGGCAAGCCACGTGTGGTTTGTCTATTAGTACGCCTCGTATATTTTGTCTATTAATATGCCTCGTATGGTCTATCTATTTTGTACACCTCTGATAGCTTGTCTATTAGTACACCTCGTATAGTTTGCCTATTATTATTATGCCTCGTATGGCTTATCTATTTGTACACCTCGGATGGTTTGTCAATTAGTACTCCTTGTATAGAACTTTTGTTAGACTACTAGCACACCACGAATGGGTCTGTCTATTAGTACGCCTCGTATATTTTGTCAATTAATATGCCTCGTATGGTCTATCTACTTGTACACCTCTGACAGTTTGTCTAATAGTACACCTCGTATAGTTTGTCTATTATTATGCCTCGTATGGCTCATCTACTTGTACACCTCGGATGGTTTGTCAATTAGTACTCCTCGTATGGAACATTTGTTTTAGGATGCCCTATATTTAAGAAACTTTTAAAAGCCAATATGTTGGCATGTATCTCATGTGACAATTTGGAAATAAACATTTTTTTTTTTTTTTTAAGCAACGTCATCGTTTAGCTAGGTTGACCAGTGAAAAAATTCCGTTCAACATTACCTAAGCAATTCTAAGAAAACATATTCTAACCTATCCCATCCTAACCAAAGCTATCCTGATATGTAAAACATAAAAAACATGGGCCCGATAAAAAATTTCATAAGCATTATCTAAACTATGCTAACCTGATAAAATATCAAACGTATCAATGCATGTAAAGGCGATCTTTTTATGTAACACTGAAGAATTCGGTATCCATGATACCCCAATCGGGTGAGAGCGTTACCCACGAACTTAGTATTAAGCGTAATAATATATAGAATTTTAATCAGGAAATGCTCTGGAAAAATATAATAAAAAACAGTTATAGCTTACGGTCCTATATGGTCCTGAATCTTGGGCGTGAATTTCTGTAATCTCAAAGCGTCAGGACCGTTGCATGTTAATGTGTCGGTGCACTGCTTTTGGAGTGATGGACGGGCAAGAAGAAACAATGTTTACTGTTCGAGATGTGTAGACCAAAAGAAAATCGGAACAACCTAAGCGAATCTCTTCCTCAACCCGAGCTGCTGCCAGTCTGAACACTCCAGGCGTTTTGAGAGAGACCGTAGTCTGTTACAATGCAGTCTTGTCCTCAAATGCGTAACTCTTTCCTCCTCGTCCTCTGCTACGGGATATTTTAAATTTGTGGTCGTTGTGGCTGATAATGTTTGGTCAGTCTACGATTCAGTGCTTTAGCTACAGCGGCTATGACTTTAGAGTTCATAAAACGTAGTGAGCAATTATTAATACACATATTTTTCTATTCCTATATACGTAGCTATGCTTGCGAATCCTCGTACATTCTTAGCACGGGATCAGCTCAAATTTCTCAACGGTGAATAATGAAACAAAAGTACAAAGAAAAGTTTACTTAGAATGTATTTGTGTTATTAATTGCGACATTAATTCAATATAATACATTGTCTCAAACGACGTTATAAGTAAACTGTTATGTAAGAATTCAGAGACACTAACGCTGTTATTTGAAATTAGGAATAAAATTGTTTGGGCTCAATGCGAAGGAATAAGACCTTTGGATCACAGGTCGCACTAAATTTTGCACCAGGGATTTTAAGAAAGCTCTGGAAAAATAATAATTCATTTTAGTGAAAATATTTCTCTAAGCTTTCAAACATTTGCTATTGCTGAAACAAAATATTAATTCATAAATTACACTGAAAGAAGAAGGCGACCCACTCATTCACCAATATTTTTCTTTCAAGTATTCGAGCGAATCGAATAATCCCTAACTGTGGCAATTAACATTTCAGCCAAAATATAAATATCTCAAGTACTGCACGCGAGTCATGGCCTCCGCATTTTGTGCGTCTGTATGTTCAGATAATCCATCAAGTAACAAGGCATGCCCCGTTTCAGACAATAATTATAAAACAGTATTATTCACTGGATGATGTAGTTTTAACAAAATATCATTAAGTCTAAAATTTGGATTTGATGTTTTATTTTTGCGTGGACAGTGGAGATGAGGGATGAGCAAACAAGTCTGTTATGATCGTAAAATTTTTTAGAACGACGTCGTAATTACAAGGATGCTTTTAGTTTCTCGACCTGAGTCGAAAGAAATGATGAGCAGGCACATAGAGTAGGGGTGTGTCCCCTACAACCGCTTGTGCTCCTATCTCTGGTTTCTACAATATCTATAAAAATTACTTGCCCTATCGAATGGGCCGCTCCAGGGATCAAACTGAAGCGCTTCTCGTATCAAGTGTAACGTTTTGTAAAATGTAACGCTCTGTGAAATGCTCGTTGTAAAACAAAGTTTCTGCGAGGATCATAGTTTTGTATTGAGGGACTAATTTAGAAACCAGCCTTCATTGCTACAACTGTAACTGCTGAAAAAAGTTAGGGTTTGGGTATAGTTGTCCATTTTATTATTAACAAATTTTATTAGTCTCCTTCAAGTGAGAAGCCCTCACAAAAGTTTGCTGACGTACTATACATATGCACTGAGTCGATGGGTTGAAAAAGTTAATGAGGGTGTCGCTTAGCTTTTAACCCAAAGATCCTAAAGACTGGAATGGAAGAAGTCTGAAATGAAAAAAAAGAAGAAAATAAAAGTTCAGAGGTAAGACACTATCCACGAAGAAATTTAGAAGCAAAGCGAGTGATAATATCTCGGGATCGAGCCAAAATGTTAACATAATTGTCCAAGCAGGAATACAAGAAAAGTCTCTGTAAAAAAAACGTTTATCGAATTGTCCAGGTCAGACAGAATTTCAGAGCTAGAGAAAACTTGTAGTGGAGTAAGTTGCATGTGCGATAATATTTTTCAAATAACTGATGAAAATTGAAATTCGACAGATTAAACGAGTAGTATCCCAGTATTTATTTGAATGCATAATTCAGGCGAGATCTAATGTGAATAATCTTCATTATATTTTTAATCGATATCTCTTAACTTACCATTTGATTAATCTGTCAACAAAATAGAAAAATTAGTTCGATTTTCCGATTTTGTTATAACTCTTGAGGAAAATGAAATTTCAGCTAAGAAAATGAATAAGAATCCGTTTGCAAAGCGTTAGAAAAAAAAACTCATTTTTAAGTCTTTAAATATATAATTTACGATCCAATGCTCGTATCAATTTCAGAAAACAAAGAAATTGATTTCACGAGACGTATAAAGCGACATTATATTCTAAATTTAAATATCTTTGAAAGAATACGCGGACGTACTGAAAAATGATACGTGTCATCAAATCGCGCTTTGTTGGACAAAGGCATAAAATAAATAGCCGGAAAAAAGTACGTAGCTTTCTCAATGGAAAATGGATAGGCATTTATTCGTATTTTCCCAAATTTGCTGCTTTAATGCTAGTCCGAATAATATTGACATTGCATCGAAATTTCAACCAAAGTTTCAGTAATAATCCCTGTCAACATCATTAACATTCATAAGTTATTCCACACATTTTTCGCTTCAAATTAATCTAAGTCAAGTTCAATTTAATCCAAGTCAAGTTCATATTAATCCGAGTCAAGTTCAAACTAATCCAAGTCAAGTTCAATTTAATTCAAGTTATTTAATCCAAGTCAATAACTTTTGTAAAAATCATTTTGGGAATATTTAAGTCTTGAAAGTATTATATATTGAATTGTAAACACCCACAAATAAAATCAGTAATGAATTAGAAACATTGTTTCTTGTATTATTATTGTGTATTGTAAGTGGATCTTACATTTCTTCACATCGACTAACACGGAATTGGAATGGATGGCAACATTTATATTGCTAATGCAAGAATGTATCTGGGTAGTAATGTACAAGTATAAATTGTAATCAAATGAAATCGTACATTAGTTCTCATTGAATCGCATTTGTATGTTTCTTTTAAATATTAAATCTACATATAGGTCACTGATAACCTTTTGTGCTTGCCTGTATATGATTTCATAGATGTGATAAAGTGAAATTTCACGTATATAAATATCTATGAGTGTAAATAAATCCTCGAAACCAGTCCTGCTTATAACATCCAATAGATACATATTTAAAACAAAAAACTCATTTTAACAAATTATAATATCATTTTATAACTCAACTGAGAGTTGGATTAATTTGAACTTGACTCGGATTAGATTAGATTATTAGTTAGTTTAAGCCTCCCTATCCGCAACAAAGGCGATCCAAAGAGAGGAAGGAAGAAGGCACCATATAGTTGGAGTTAAGGGAACGCGGAATCCATGCAGAAAGGGCATAGAAACAGTAAGATAAGAAAGAAGTTCATGAAACAAGATCAAAGTTGAAGAAGAAAGTAGTAGGTGCTGAAAAAACAGGACAGCAGTGAACCGAAAAAGATGGTCCTTATAATAAAAGCATTTTATTCCAACAAAAAGAAGACCTACCTAACTCGCAGCTCGGGCACTTGACTCGGATTAATTTGAACTTGACTCGGATTAATTTGAACTTGACTTGGATTAATTTAAACTTGACTCGTATTAATTTGAACTTGACTTGGATTAAATTGAACTTGACTTGTGTTAAATTGAAGTTGACTTATATTAATTTTAAATGAAAAAGGTGTAGTAGCCCTAGAAGACGGCAAATAATTTTAAACATTGAAATTTGTTTAGTGCGATGAGAGGCTGTGTACAAATTTCAAATAGCATGGCAAGCTGAAATAAGAAACAACGGGGAAGTGTTTTAGCCAAAAATAAGGCTGCGCTATAATGTAGGCAACCACACGAGAGTCAAATATTGTAACCAGACATCGAACACAAATGAAAGAGAAAAAGGTGAGGTATTAGCTTGTCGTTTGTAGAAAATTTTTCCCTTTTTAGCGAGTTCTAAATGCAAAACGTCAAACATGATAGGGTTCCTTCAGCCCTTATTGACACGATGCATTCATTTAAGCGACTGAATCATCAACAATCAAGGAAGTAAAACTACAATTAGTTTTTAAGTGGGACAATAAACACCATTAAAGAAAATGACAACCATTGACTCATAACCGTGAACGATCCAATACATAATATTATGTTATTTAATGCGTTTCGATTGTGTCATTACTGACGCTTAAGCTTGCTCATCTTTTCAGTCATCATATTACAGTATTACGGGACTGCTTCTGATGAGAGGCTATTTTATGTATATATTTGTCGTTGATGAACACTTGTAAATGAGAGCCTATAAGTATCCCCTCATTTTCAGCAGCTGTTGATTTGCTAGAAATATGTATTTATATATTCATGATGAGTTAGTGTTATAACCTCCTTGTAACACCACACAAAGTAAGGGAAGAATGAACACATGAACAGAAGCGCTTTCACTCCAGCAGTACGCACGAATATGAGGTGTCCCACTCTACGAGATGCAGGAAAGTAGAAAATGTACCCATCGGCGTCACACTCACATAACTCGTGCTGGTGATAACCTATGATGCCGTCGTAAATTGCTAACTCCTGCGAAGGAACACTGTCAAGGATAAGTTAACCCGAAGATGCCCCTTTAAAAAATACAGTAATCTTACAAATGCTGCTTTTGAAAGTAATATCTAAAACGACATCGAATTACATTCTTCACTAACGCACAGGACTCTGATACATCACCCTGATAAATCAGCTGTTCGAAAGCAAGGCACTCAAACTGCGAAACATGATTGTACGACCGACTGGTGTCGTTAACTTGGTTCCAGCAGACCGCCCATGTACTAGCGTTTAGGAACAGTTCATGCAGTATGGCGGTGTCCCAACTGCCCCTCGAAAATTACCATGTATACGAAAATTGCAGTGTATATGTTTCAAGTACTAAAATTAATAAATTAATTCTACCACACTAAATGGAAAACGAAGTAGAAATAACAAATTTTACAATTACAACAAACTCATTAACGGTTACTTGGATACTCAGAAGATACACTGGCACAAATTCCAGGTGAACTGGCTGACTTCGTGGATGAAATAGTGTCGCATGTTCCAGTTTAGGTACACCAAGAAGCTTCGAATGCGGTGGAACGGTGTAGTGTGGATACGAGCGGGTCACAAAATATGCTGGTGTACCTATCGTATTTTGTGACCCGCTCGTATCCACACTACACTGTTCTACCGTGTTCGAAGCTGCTTGGCGTACGTCAACTTCTACGTCCTAACTAGGCCGAGCAAGGACCATTCCAGACGTTCAAGTCAATAAGAAAAAATATCATTCGACTGTACCGGTGTGCAAAAAGATGCGCGCGAGTATTATGATATAATCTTTACCGTTAACGGAACTCGTGTACATACAATTTCCACCAACGTATTATCACAATGCAGCCAAATTCCGGTCGAACATCCCCCATCCAAAATGGACGAAGTCGAACCGTCGAAACTGACTTTCTGAATAGGGGCACAATATCAACCTTTAGGCCCCATTGTGTATGTTCACTATTTTCTGTTTTTACTGAAACTTATTATTCGTTTGATACATTGCCATAATTCATGCACTGCATATTGAGTAGATCGACCCTTTGGCCCATTTCCGCTGCCAGACCTAGCCGTGCTTCAGGCTTCGGGGGAATACGAATGGCTAGAGTCCAGCAAGTTGGATGATAGATGTATTTCAAAGCCATTATTTTACAGACAACCACACCACAAAAAAAATCAGTAATCAATGTTAAATATTAAATTAACAAAAAATATATATACAGGGTGGTTGCTAAAAATATATAGCTTTTAAAATTCCAATAACTTTTTAAATATATATGATAGAGGACTCCAACAAAGAACATCCGATAGGACAGAATTCAATGTTCTCTAACGTGTCTGGTATTACCTCCAAATAAATATAAACATCAAGGGTGCAGGAGAGAAGATTATTGTTATCAGCAAACATGGCACAACTAACTCTTCAACAACACAAGTTCATCATCGAAGAAATAACGAAAATTGGATCCATCGTCGGGACTCAGAGGAATTATTCTGGGAATACAGATTCAAACCCAACAAAATAACGATTCAGAGGACTTCTAAAAGTGGCAATCCCAGTTTATTGTGAGAACATTAATAAAGGAAGATCTGGAAGAAAAGTTTCTGAACGCACAGCGGAATACACAAAGATGTATGGCAGCTCGTGGGGGATACTTTGAATTGTAGGTCCAGCAAAGAGAATTGAAAATGAAAAATTGACTCTTCTTTCTAATAATACCAGTTTTATTTCCCTATCCTGTCCGTGAAAAAGGTTACAGTAATTTTAAAAATTATGCATTTTTAGCAACCACCTTGTGTATGAAATACATCCCAAAACTAATAGCACTCATGAGAAAAATGTTTTAAACAACAGTTGAAAAATACTCGCTGTTCTAATCGTTTATTTGGCAGTCTATCATTAGGATGTAAACATTGCCGCTTCTGAGGGTCTGTTCAAATTACCACATTGATCACACAAGCCGTGTTATGATAACGTTCAATACATTAAATGAGCACACAAGATTTGATAAACTGAACTTCATAAAAGGTATTAGGTATTCTTTTTAATTTCAAATATATATTTAGGTGGAGAAATTACCCTCTGTCAATTTTACCGGCATCAGTCATGAAAATGGATTGAAAATGACCATAACTGTTCACAATCTCGCAAGTTAAGTCGTCATTCAAGATGGTTTTAAATTTTAGTTTTAAAAGAATCTTTGGTAACTCAAAATATAGGATAGGTTTTAAAAAACGAAACACTCGTTATGGAAAATTCTAGTTTTATTTCTATTACTTTTTGAATATAATATTCTACCTCTCGTCTAAATCGCTATATTTCTACATCGATAGACGCACACAGGATACCTTGAGTTGTTTGACTTTGGGGATATTTAGAAGGAAAAGTTAACCTTGAAAAACCTACAAATCTACACCAACTCAAGGCATCCATCGAGTTTGAAATCCAGCGAATTAGACCAGATCTCACCAGCACAGCTGTTA
This sequence comes from Morinoia aosen, assembly GCA_030386875.1. Taxonomy (NCBI): domain Eukaryota; kingdom Metazoa; phylum Arthropoda; class Malacostraca; order Amphipoda; family Talitridae; genus Morinoia; species Morinoia aosen. The sequence continues at coordinate 15,498,421 of CM059575.1, read as the reverse complement.
TTGGCACGATAACAGCTTGCGTTATCGTGCCGATTCTTATCTGCTCTCATGGGGCGGCACATGACAAATATTTTATTTGAAAGTAATCCAAATAGATCTAGGGATTTTCAGGATTGCACAAAAGCTTTGTTTCTTAAAATCCTTTTGATATTGTGAGCGTTATTAACCCTTTAATGGTCACTTGTAGAATTTGAGTAAAAAAATTTTTTTTCATGTCAAATTCCTTCATCTTTGAAGTAGAGTAACAACTTTTGTTTAAGAAAATTTTCCGTATCTAACATATTTCTCAAGTTACGAGCCTCAACAATATTGTTGAGTTGCCACATTACGGTAGCTAAAATTTTGTTGAGCTGCCACATTATGGTAGTAAGTTAGGCATGCACATTGACTCATTATATCAATATATTTTTCACAAAAAATAACACGAGTAACAAACTTACTTTCTTCCAATACTGTAATATAGCGAGTAGTGTAAGTTCTAGTTAGAGAGACCAATAGTTGGCAACGCTCGAGACAGCAACACTCGCGGCCAGTCTGCAAGTGGCCTCAGGTTCAACAACAAGTAAATGTTGACTGAGTGTGTGTATATAGTACCTACTGTGGTTGGTATCTAACTTCTTAATTTCTAAACTAATGTACTAATTCTATGCTACCCTATTCTATATATTCCTTTCTATCTCCGCTCTGCTCTCGCTAACCACATTCTGGTATCTGAGTATCTAGTTATGTTGTAAGGTATCCAAGGGGTGAGTAAACTATTTTACCTAACTTGATGTCTATTACTATGTGGTGTCTGTCTATGTGAAACCTATACGGTGCGATAGTGTAGGTTGTAATATTGGCGACGAGATGTTAATGGAACTACTGGGAATGACTAGTGAGGAAACATAAAATTTGCCCAATAATTTTTTATTGTTGTTGTGCTGCTCACTGGTGTTGCTAGACTGGCTAGACTAGTGAAGAATCTCAGAATTGAGCAAGTGATTGTACTATTTGTGCTGTGAAAATTTTTTTTACAGTGTGTTTGACTTACAAAAAAATTCAATATGCCATTGATAGGTTCAGTAGGAGAATTTAATCCTGTAGAGGAGGAATTTGGAGACTATGAAACTAGATTACACTGCTATTTTTTAATAAACAAAATAGAGGAAAATAAAAAAGCCCCCACCTTAATTTCACTAGTGGGTCCTAAAATTGCTAGGCTCATTAGAGACCTCGTGTCTCCTAAAAAAGTACTTGATGCTACTTATGACGAGATTGTGGAAGCGTTGAGACGGCATTTTAAGCCAACAAGAAATCAAATCTTTGAGAGGTTTAGGTTCATAAGCGGAACCAGAGACAAGGGGAAAGCATTGCAGATTTTGTGGCTAGCTTGAAAGCACTTTCTAATACCTGTAATTTCAAACAGGAAGTGCTAGAAGAGACCCTGCTGGATCGTTTCATTTTGGGTGTGTCCAGTAATGAAATTCAAAATTGCTTAATAAATGAGGCTGGCCTGACATGGCAAAAGGCCATGGATCTAGCTACTGCTAAAGAAACCACACTGAGAGAAACAGTGGGGTTGAGGCAACCAAATTCAATTCTAAATGTAGGCCAGAGCAGAGTTAAGCAAACTGCTATTAAGCCTCAGGGCAAAACTCAGACTCAAGCTAACCCCAAATCAGCATGCAGCGGCTGTGGTAATCTGCACTGGCGTAGAGATTGCCCCTATAAAGACAGTGTTTGTCACGGTTGTGGCCAAAAAGGCCATCTTAAGAAATGTTGTTTTAAATTGACAATTAAGAAATCTGATAAAGGCAACAAAAATAATTTTGTGCATGCTATGCATGAAAAAAGGGGGAGGGAAAACCACCCTAACCCTAATGGAACTAGCAATGGAACCAGTGCAGACTACCCAACCCCCAATCCAGAATGTTATGGGGACATTTTTGCTTTAGCCGAGGAAATGAAACCCCCAATCAAAATAAAATTGTTACTAAATGGTGTGCCATTAGAGATGGAGGTAGATACAGGTGCTGCCAGGTCTATCCTTTCAATGGCCACCTACTCTAAAATTCCAGCTAAGTCAAGACCCGAGCTGAGACCTTCTGATGTTAAGCTTAGGACTTATGGGGGAGCTGAGCTGGTAGTTTGTGGGGAGATTAGGGCTAACATCCAGCGTGAATCTAGTGGTATGGTTCCTCAGCTAGCAACTATTGTGGTTGTAGACAGGGAGGGGCCAGCCTTGCTGGGTAGGGACCTGATTGATTTCCTTGGGCTAACTATAGTTTCAAATAATGTCAACAAAGTGATCACTTGCCCTGAAGAGTTAGCAAATAAATTCCCCGACCTTTTTCAACAAGGTCTAGGTTGCTTTAAGGGAAGAAAATTCAAAATAGAAGTGGATCCAGCCATACCACCAAAGTTCTGTAAGGCCAGGAACGTGCCTTACACACTTAGACCTAAGGTGGAGGCTGAACTTGATAGACTGGTGCAGGAAGGTATTCTCACCCCTGTACAGTATTCAAGATGGGCGGCGGCGATCGTCCCTGTGCTCAAGGCTGATCAAAGCATCCGAATATGTGGGGATTACAAGCTCACAGTCAACAGAGCCACTAGGCTTGATACCTACCCCATACCAAGAGTGGAGGATCTATTTAGCGGGTTAGCAGGAGGAGTTATATACTCCAAGCTAGATATGTCTCAGGCATACGCTCAACTACCCTTGGATGAAGACTCCAAGGAACTCACGGTAATAAACACCCACAGAGGTTTATTTGCCTACAACCGTCTCAGCTTTGGAATTGCGTCCGCACCTGGAATCTTTCAGCGTGCCATGGAAGGACTATTGCAGGGCCTCCCAGGAGTGTTCTGCTACCTGGATGACGTCCTGGTGAGTGCCACTAATGAGCAAGAGCACAACAAGCGTCTCTATCAAGTCCTATCTAAACTTCAGGAGGCAGGACTAAAGCTGAAAATAGATAAATGCCAAATTGGAGTGCCACAGGTATCCTACCTTGGATACCAAATCGACAAGGACGGATTGCACCCCACTGCCGAGAAGGTAGCAGCAATCCAGAATGCACCAGCTCCTACTAATGTGACTCAACTGAGAGCCTACCTGGGGCTGTTAAATTTCTATAGGAAATTTCTAAAATCATCTGCAACTATGCTGGAGCCCCTAAATACCTTACTGAGGGATAAAACCCCTTGGAAATGGGATGCAAGTCAGGAGAGAGCCTTCCAGAAATCTAAACAAGCCCTCCTGGACTCTCAGACTCTAGTCCACTTTGACCCTCAGAAACCCATAGTGGTAGTGGCTGACAGTAGTGCGTATGGTGTGGGAGCGGTGCTGTGTCACCTTATTGATGGGATTGAACGCCCCGCCTATTTTGCCTCCCGAACTCTAACAGCAACAGAACGCAACTACTCTCAAACTGAGAAAGAAGCCCAAGCTATGGTGTTCGCACTTCGAAAATTTCATTGCTACCTGTGGGGACAGGATTTCACTGTGGTTACGGACCACAAACCTTTGTTAGGACTATTTGATCCGGGTAGAAGCATTCCTCCGATGGCATCCGGGCGCATCCAAAGGTGGGCTTTACTACTGCAGTCCTACAAGTTCACCTTGCGTCACCGGTCTGGCGTGCTGTTGGGTACGGCTGATGCTCTCAGTCGTCTACCCTTGACAACTCCCGAGGAAGCCACACCTATTCCTGCGGAATGGACGTCCTTAGTAAACTTCCTCGAGTCAGCTCCAGTCACCAGCACCCACATCCGCGACAGCACCCTAAGGGACCCAGTACTTTCAAAGGTATACAAATACTGCCAAGTAGGCTGGCCTTCGATGGTAATTGGTGACCCTGATCTCGCTCCGTATACTAGGAGGCGAGACGAATTGTCCACACAAAATGGCTGTGTGCTCTGGGGGGCAAGAATTATTGTACCCCAAGCTCTCAGACAAGCCATTGTGGAGGAACTTCACTCTGGTCATGCTGGATCATCCAGGATGAAGGAGTTAGCTCGCAGCTACGTGTGGTGGCCCCTTCTGGATAAAGATCTAGAAGAAACAACTAAGTCATGCAGCGAGTGCCTGAGCACTCGAGCCGCACCGACGAAAGCTGAACTCCATCCGTGGGAATGGCCTGCGAAGCCTTGGCATCGCATACACATTGACTACGCGGGCCCAATGGATGGAAAATACTACCTAGTGATCGTGGATGCACACTCTAAGTGGGTTGAAATTTTTCCCACATCTACTACAACCTCTAGCGAAACAATCTTGTGCCTGAAACACACTTTTGCGACATTTGGATTCCCAGTAACAATTGTTTCAGACAACGCAACGTGTTTCACATCGGCTGAATTCCAAGAATTTGTGAAGGCATGTGGTATGCGACATATTACAAGCGCACCATACCACCCTTCAACTAATGGACTGGCAGAGCGCATGGTACAAACTTTCAAGAAGAATATACGGAAGTCAACGGAACCCCTACGCCTAGCACTAGACAGGTTCCTGTTCAACTATCGGCTAACACCTCACACGACAACAGGTGTTACGCCTGCCGAACTGATGTTAGGCAGGAAAGTTCGCTCTCGTCTTGATCTGCTTTGGCCGTCAGAAGCAATCGCGTCCAAAGTTGCTCAACGCCAGGACGCTCAGAAAAGATACCACCCAGGGTCTCGCGCGGTTGACATTCCGCTGGAGTCACCTGTGATGGTCCGTCAATACACGCCGGGTTCCCCAAAATGGACCCCTGCTACCACCATTGAGAAAACAGGCCCGGTATCCTACAAGTGCCAACTGAAGGGGAGAGAGGTCGTTCGTCGACACCAGGACCAAGTTATTACCTGCTCGAACACCATCCCTGAACCCTTGGAACAACCTACGGAGGAAACCGTTGTGTTTCCACAACCTGCTCAAAATTCATACCCACCACCTCCGACCCATGAACCTGACTCCGAAACACCTGATTACCCGATTCCCACCCAGGAAGCTAGGATGCACGAGCCTCCAAGCGCTAGCATCTCGCGCAGGTCTACCGGAGCTCGGAAGCCTGTGGTGAGAATGGACCTTTAGGATTGACTATATTGAATAAGGGGACTGGGGATACAGGGGGGGTTTCTAATTAAGGAGGGAGGGGTGTAATATAGCGAGTAGTGTAAGTTCTAGTTAGAGAGACCAATAGTTGGCAACGCTCGAGACAGCAACACTCGCGGCCAGTCTGCAAGTGGCCTCAGGTTCAACAACAAGTAAATGTTGACTGAGTGTGTGTATATAGTACCTACTGTGGTTGGTATCTAACTTCTTAATTTCTAAACTAATGTACTAATTCTATGCTACCCTATTCTATATATTCCTTTCTATCTCCGCTCTGCTCTCGCTAACCACATTCTGGTATCTGAGTATCTAGTTATGTTGTAAGGTATCCAAGGGGTGAGTAAACTATTTTACCTAACTTGATGTCTATTACTATGTGGTGTCTGTCTATGTGAAACCTATACGGTGCGATAGTGTAGGTTGTAATAAATACTAATATAAAATACAAAGAATGATGGGTAAAATGGAAATCAACATTTTGTTGCCGTATCAACTGGAAATCTTTGGGTTGTTCGGTATCGAATAAATAGAAAAAATTTTGGGTGGGTTCCAGTGTAACTGGAAGATGCAACTAGAGTCGCTTCCAGTCACCGTCATGGCCCATGTTCACTTCTTGGGACAATCAACGAAGCAAGTTTGCTTATTTTTTAGGTTCAAGTATAAATCACACTTTATGCGATTGTGAAAAAGTTATCACAAAAAACAACAGCTGATTGAGGGTTAGGGGTAAATCTGTCATTACCATCAACACCTTTTAACTACGTGACAGGTCTTTCTCATTTTCGTCCAGGGTTTCTGTGATAAATGTTTTTCCTTGATACGATGGTAAATCATGATTGATTCCACTACAGCTTGATCTACAAAAGTTTTGAAGCCCCACTTATTGGGTTTATTTCTGATGTATTGGCATTGCTTTCCTGCCTTTTCTGCCATTTTCTTCCACTTCCATTTTCCTTCCATTTCTTCATCTACACTCTTAATTGCATGAGTTGCCTTCAACCTTCTTACAGTGATCATGAAACATTTCAAACAGCTGCCAAAGCTTCCAATATATATCGTCATTATTGTCTTCACTATTGTGGTCCGTAAAATGTATATACGCTTTCAGAGAATTTTACCTCTAACTCATCCAATCATACTCATTATATCATCTAATGCGTCATCCCTCAGCAGCGTACTCCAGTAATCGTACACTGCTGGCAGCTTGTATACACCCATATGGAGCATTATTGCTATTAATTGTTATATTTTATTGTCATCTATACCAACACTCTTGGTACACTGTTCAACTGAGTATAAGTTTGTGTGATACGAGATAAGGTTAGTCATTTGTGAAGAACTGAGAGAAATACTGGTAAGGTGTTAGCATTTCATCTGGCCCAGTAAATTCAATCTCTGGTGGATAAATATTATCGATGTCTCTTTTCCTCCACTGTCGTTTCCGCGAGAGAGGCTCGTCTGGAAATTCATCATTCGACTGAATTACATCAATATTTTGTTAGCGTGTTCTGTGTTTTTTAGTGCTTGTTCCCTCTAGCTGTTGGTTTGAGCTACCTTCATTGGCATGCAATATAGTTGTGCCTTCATCACATGTATCATCGCCTTCATCAATGTCATCTGCTATAGCACCACTTGTGTTAGGAATGAAATCAGGATCAGCAACACCGTCGTCCGTGTCAATGCCATCATCAGAATCATCGGCATAATTTGGAGCCACACCTTGCAGATATCTATTTCTGGTATCATAGAAACCTGACACATCCATTTTGGGGCCTGTGGAGGTGAAATGCTATCAATAACCGTTGGAAATAACATAGTTCAACAATTTTGTTGAGCTGATTCTCTACTTATACTTTTTACCATGAATGGGCAGCTCAACAAAATTGTGGACCTATATTCAAGTACCTTACACGGTGCCATAATAATAATATAATTATCTGCAAAAAATATGCTCAAACACGTCTACAAGAACAAATTAAATATAAATAGTAAAATAGACATATATTATATACTTGTTACACCCTGAAATTGAAATAAGAAAGCAGAGAAGTTCGGCGACGCGTACACAGGGATCAAAAGGTTGTGGACATTGAGGCTTGCCACTGCCTCAGCGCCATCTATTGCCTACTTTTTGTACCTACGTGACGCGCAACAATTCTGTTCAGCAGAACAAGAAAAAACAATAGGTAACTACAATAACGTATATTTTATCAGGCCTAAAAATACCTCGACAATTTTGTTGAGCAAACCATTAAAGGGTTAAAGATATTTGTAGGACCCATATTTAAAAGATATGGAAGATCTTTGTGCCTCAAAATTGAACAACTTTTTTATTTTTAAATGCACTAGTATCCTTATTTATAAGCCATAAATAATAGAATTATCAGCCACACACAGGTACAAAACCAAACTAAGGAATGGAGAAGCTTAAAACTAAGAATTACGATAAATCAAAAAGCGGCAATCCTCGCCGAACACTTTTGTATGAAATTGAATTATTGAGCACAGTATGTGTTTTTGGCGAGTGAAGTTTCTTCTTAAGGTTTCGAACACGGAATGGATGGCGCAGCAAATGTCGAGTTGCAGCACTTTGTACACATGAAAATGAGCTTGTTACTCACTTGTTCAGAGGAAAATGGTAGATATTAAAAACTGAGTTAAAATAGGAATCTATTCTGAGGACAACAAGAGTTAATGTGAAACAAGCCAGACGACGGGCACATTAGAGTGTCAAGGGATTGAATGCATGGCTTAGAAGAGAGACCATTTTTTTTGACATAATCTTTACCCTTGGTGCCGGGAGTCGCTGCTTGTGGCTACTTTTCAAAACTGATCAGGTCGGCCGCCACAGACAATGGGAGGGCTGGGGAAAAAGTGTTTTTTTCTTAAGCGGGCATAGTGAGGTGCAAAGAATGCGGAGCCGTAAAAATAAGCTGTATGGCTAGTCGCAATTACAGACGTGTGAAAAGGAATTAGAGCGCTTTGAACACGCACGAATTGTGATACTGAAATTTGTGACAATTCGAGTTAAAAATGAGTTGGTACGCTATGAACACAGCACGAGTTGGGGAACGAAGACTTGTGTCTACATGAGTTGAATGGCAGGGAACAAACAAGTAATTTATTCTTAAGACTGACGCACGGAAAATAAAAAGCACGTACTTCAAAGATTAAACTATGTGCTATTTGAGTTCGCACAGGTTGGTGGTAAACTCCCAGAAGCAAAATGACAAAATGAGTCTATTACTCTTAATTAAGTACAGCAGCATGCGCATTATCGTCAGCAAAGGGAACATTTTTCGGCGTAGTTCTTTACGGAAAAATATAACGCCTTCACAAGCTAAGTTACTTTCGCGTTCAATTGAATATGATTTTCCATTTCGAGGCAAAATTCTGTACGGCAACCCCTAGAGACAGCTCATAGACACAAACATGTGTTCACTATATATATCAGCTAACGGCAGATTTGACAAAAATTGATTCACGGGAAACATGAGAAAATAGATTCCAAGTCTGAACATATAACTATGACCATGAAAAGCTTTTGAAAATGTTATATCATAGTAAATAACCATAGAAGCGTTCTGATTAGCCACAGATTTAGTTGGACACTTTTGGCACGCAGCTCGGCTAAGATTCGCCAAAAATGACTAGGATGTAGTTAACCTCAACATTCAGGTAAAGTAACAGGGGAGAATGTGGCTGAAAACACGTAGCATTCAAAGGAATCACCTTTGCTTAAAATATTCAAAGAACGTAGTTTAAATATAGAATGTACCAAAGTCCTTCACGAACGTTCCCATCCAAGCTCACTCACATTGTCGGTGAGGTCCAACAGAAGGTAATTACCACGAACACTCAAAAAGATTTACATTTTACTTCAGTTCAGGAAAATTCGTGTAACTACCCAGAAAAATTACAAACATACAACATACCATTACGACGACTAGATAACAATGAAGAGATCGTTGTATTCAAATGGTATATTACGATCAATTTAGAAAATTTTGAGTGCCAGAAATCCCATAAAACATCCCTTGGTTAGAAAACTTTGATCCTTTCGGACCTCCATGAGATGCTTCCACGATTGAAATTATAATGACGCAAATTGAGGTACAATTGAAACCTAACCCGACCTTTTTATCTCTCTATGAACTCTGAAGGTCTTATAAATCACATTTGGTCATGTGTACACGCTGAAGAATTGCGTGAGCTACTCATGACCAATCAGTAAAAAAAAGCTCGAATCACGCTTCCATTTGAGAATCCTCCTTCAAATAACTACAAAAAAACATGCGATGTTAAAATATTAAAAAAAATTAAATCCAAGTTCTGCTACTAGTCTAGTTTGGACTGAGACACTTATGCTCTAGGGCGAGGAAGTAGGCTTAGGAGCTGAGTTGCGCAGACGCGCCGGAATGTGAGGAAGTCTTGATCGGAGCGGAAGGCACTTCAGGAAGCTAGCTGCAGCCACAGGCTCAAGAAAAGTGCGGGAACTCAACCCCACCAGCTGAAAAATAAAATGATTTCATAATTAATCAGAGGTAAAGCGATTGTACTGGTGATAATAAACCTTAATCATCCTTTTGATCAGAAGTGAATAGACAAAATTTTACCTTTGGCTGATACACACAAGTCTCGAAAAACGATTAACTTGAAGTGGAGTCTTAGTGTAAGAAACACAAGGATAATTAGATCATTGAGCTGAACAAAAATTGATGCAAACCCAACAGGTACTCATAAGAGTTAATTTATCGCTGCTGTGAACTAGAAAAAAAAAACGAAGAATCGCCATGAATTCGCAGAGCATCTCGAATATCAGGCAGGATTTTCTGGAGCGGGAAATAAAAAAAAAAGAAGAATTATACGATCAAAAGATACGCCATGAATATGCGAGTTAAGTTCCAAGCGTAATCAGGGGGATAAAATATCATATTGAACATAAGGACATGAAAATCATGATTGCGACTTGCAGCAGTTTCCTAAGCATTGTGTTATACATCAATGTCAAGGTGCGGCAAAATATGAACTTGAAATAGCTTATGCTAGCCTTTCCAACACCGCTTTATAGTCTTGAACATTTTTTGATAGGCTCATATTAGATTTCAACATTTTTAATTTGATTGGGGCTTTATAATACTCTTATATTTATCGCAGGGCTGCGCAAAAATCAGAAAACCCCAAGGTAAAATTGTGCTAAGTTGGTACTTATTCAGTATCGCGCTTTTCCATAAATGATTTTTACACTATTATGTGCTAACAGCTTGCATGGGAAATTATAAACAACAGTACGTCTTTGCTGGTCGCTTTTACGATCGCGTTTGTAATGAGAATGGTTTCTTAACTCTTATCCTCAGGAGTGGAAGAGGAAGCTCATAGAATGAAAGGGTTTCTGCTATAACTTCTCCCATTCACCTTCTTTTTCTACTCACCAGAAATGTTGCTAACCCAGAAATGTTCGCGCTGCTGTGGGCTATAGAACAAGGACCCATCTCACGCAAAGTGTTATGTTAAGTTCGGGTGAGGTCATTGTGACCTAAAGGATAAGTAATCTTGTCTTTTGTATTACGGGTATTACGATACCAATGTGTTATAATCATTTAAGGATGTTAATGTTAAGGTGTTTTAAAAACCAATGTATCGACATTTCATGTTTGTACTTTATTGGAAATAAATGTTTTTTTTGTGAGGAAGGGTTGAGACCACGTAGTGGGAGCTCGGTGTTTCTTCCCATTGATCGTTCCCAGATGTGGATCAAAAACAAATATATCCAACCCAATCAGGACCCACGATTAAAATATTCTTAATCATGTGCACTGGTGAAACTCCTATGAAAAATCGTCATTAAGCATCCTTGACAGCGTGACAGAGTGACAGACCAACTGAACTTCAACATGGATTTCCCGTGATTTCCCATGCTATTCTATGGCTTTCAATACTTTCCTAAGTCTCAACCGCTGATATTCTATTCAACCTAATCTAACCTACCAATACACGTGATATTCATTCCGACTCCCAATCTGCTGAGTTAAGGCACCGAAAATTGTGGAGTTGATGAAGCTTGTATCACAGATACGCTCATCTCGCACTGCAGGCTGGTGGGTGAGACACATGGACGGACGGACGGACGCGGCTCTTATTGTAGCATAGGTTTGTGTTAATTTAGAAATGAGTTCATTTTTAGTAGTATTTTAGTTCGTTTTCTGAAACAAACAGGGATTAATAAAAAAAATAAAATTAAATGCTGTAATGAATTAGAATGGAATTTCTGTTCGAAATTAAATACATATATAAGTAAAAATATATATATAAATTGCATTTTATCCATCTGCAATGTAGCTTAACTATCATAAATTTTAAGTGAAATTAATTATGAATTAATGGTAATAACCATAACATTTGGTCCCCAAGCGGGAGGATAAAAAAAATCGCGGAAAGCACAGGGCGCGCGAACAGGAGGCGGCAGCTACTCGGTAAAAGTCGATGGGAACATTCAGCTCAGCAATTCCAATGATAGTTAGGAAGAGGGTGATTATCGCCTTTCCTGCATTGACGATGAGGGAGAATACATATTACACATCCGGTGTACACGGCCCGTCAAATATGACGGGATTCAATTTTTTCCTTGAATAAATTTTCCAGATGTAGATGGCAAACAACTTTATCTATCCTGATAGCACCCGCGATAAAAATATTTTTGTACTTGTGCATTGGTGAAACTCGTATCACATTTACGGTCAATAAGCATCTTTCAAATCAAATCAATGAAGCTGTTTCTTAAGAAGCGGGCACCAAACAAATAAACAAACACACCAAGGGTATTATTAGGTAAGACTATGTAGTGTGCACGGCCCGTCATAAATGACGGGATTCAAAACCTTTCTTGAACAAACTTTCCAGACGTGGATGACTAACAAATATATCGATCCTTACAGTACCCGTGATAAAAAATATCATTGTACTTGCGGACTGGTGAAACTCGTATCACAGATCCGGTCATTATGGCAATCTTTATGAGCATGACAGAGAAATCGAAGAAGCGGACCCCCACACAAATAAACCATGGGGATTGTTAGGTAGTAGCAGGACCCGTGAAAATGTCTCGGACAATGGCATCGTTAAGCTAAGTGGACCCTTGAAAAAATTTTGTCAATATTACCTAACCTATGCTAATCTGTCATATCCTAAACAAACCTACGCTGATAAAATGTTAAACATATCAATGCATGTGAAGGCAATCTTTTACTGTTTACTGAGGAATCCGGTATCCATGATACCGCAAACTCAGATATCCTATGTTTCTTAAGAAGTGGACACCAAACAAATACATAAATAAACGCACAACGGGTTTTATTAGGTTAGATAGTAAGAAGTGAGACCTCAGGAATAGTCGACGGGGTGAGCGATGACGAGAATGAATACTACAATTCGAAATGCGTGATTCAAAATGTGAGAGAAGTCGGTCAGAGGCAACAACGGGGCGAACTAAACGTGAAAGTAGGAGTGCTTTGAAGGGTAAAGTGCAGGGTGAACTTGTGATCTTGTTTTTAAGATGAGTAGAAGACAAAATTGTATTCCTGAGGTTACGCTAGAAAAATGCGGCGCCGTCAAGTGCTCAATTATTTTGCGTGCAATAGTTAAGTATTTTGTTGTGCTTTGTTGCTCGCTTATTCACATTGTTTTTAGTTAACTTACGCGTTCACTTTGAATAAAATAATTTAATCTCTCAATTAGTCGTTATTTTCCCCATGTTGATCAAGCAAATGCAGTGTAGGAAGATCTTCCCATCCCTCATTTCCCTCTCTTTCTTCTTTCTCTCTCTTTCTGTGTATCTTTCTTCTCTAATTTTTCCATTTCCTTTTCTTTACCCTAGCGAGAGTTTAAATCCCCTCTTCGACGCCGGACACTCTCTTTGCATCTGTTACGAAAGACGTTATGGCGCCTTGACAGCTTGATTGGAAGAAAATATCGTTTTTAGGAGGAGCGCACGCCAATATCAGTAAAAAAAATTCTACATCCTAGCTTGCATATTTCAATCAACGTCAGAAATTGAAAGAAGATTTAAAAACGCCTAAAGGCAAAATTTTGGAAGCAATATGACCCTCATTTAGTCATTGCAAAATAGCAAATCTACCCTCATCGTATTCAGAATGCAGATAAAATAATGTACTGTATTTTTTCGAACACTTAACCTAAGCTATCTTATCATAACCTACCCTATCCTAACCTCTCGTACCCTAACCTATCCTACCTTGATAAAATGTCAAACACATCAATGCATGCAAAGGCCAGCGTTTAATGTTGCACTGGAGAATTCGGTATCCATTATGCCACAAGCTAGGACGAAACCGTAACAAACGGACGAAGTGACTAAGAAAAGAACAAGCAGAATATTAAATAGATTTTATTCATTATTTTATTAACAATTATCATCTTTAGAAGAAAAGTTAATGTGTTGATGTTCCGTCTGATAATTATTTATTGCTGGTTGAAGAAAAAAACAATTTTAAATGTTCAATTCAAATTAAAAAAAATTATGAATTCCCTACTGAAACGAGTAAAAAATTTCCTCATCATAACCAAAGAACCGATGATCAGTGTGGTGTTGGCAATGATTCAAGATGAGGGTATCTCACGTTGATTTAATAGACTGACCAACGCTGTAGTGGCTTAAGTAGATGCATTCAAATAGAATACATAAAATTAGAACCGTAATACAAACATATCTTTTTCCTGCCAGTGTCCATGTATGTCCGGAAATACTAGTCCTGTATACCTTGCTCTATTAAGCTTTGATATCATTGACGGGACGGAGAACTAGAATGGCTCTAAAAACTTTCTTCGAAGTATTCATTGATACACATTTTTAAAAATAATTTCATCTCCGTGTCCAATTGTTGAGCCGTGACTGGGTGGTTAAAAAGCGCCCCTATGATTAAAGGGTTGGCAGTGCGAACCCCCTCAAAGCCACTCGGTGATTTTCGTCATCGGGGAAAAGGATGAACTTGGCCATAATTCCCCACTTTACCAATGTCAGAAATGGGAACCAGCTTGACCGGGAGAAACCGTCACCGCATCCTGATGTTAACTATAAAGTATTTGAAAAAACAACGTACAAGATGATGTGTATCAGCTCAATCTATACTATAATAAGAGCCGCGCCCGTCCGTCCGTCGGTCTGTCTGTCCGAAGCCAGCCTGTAGTGTGTGATGAGCGTATCTGTGATACAAGCTCCAGCCCTATATATTTTGACGGGCCGTGTTCACGCGGCCTCATCAACACTCGAGAGATTGTATTTTTTAATTTCTTACGGCCTTCCTCTCAGTTCGCCCTCTCATTTATTTCAAATAGGGGGGGATAGACTAGTTGAAATAGAAGCTTCTCTGTACTACGCATTTTTGCATGAAAATTTATAAAATCCATTATAATTGGGGCCTCTTCAGTTATTTATCAACTGGCTTGCTGATCATAGCTGTTTTCCGAAGGCCGGAACGCTCGAAAGTCCTCGAACAGAGGCCGGTGAACGATTTCGAGGACTGTGAAGAACTTAGTGCAGCTCATAACTTAAAGGTCCCATACCCAATCCCTCACTTAGAATGCATAGTTGTGGCAGATACAATCTGTTTTTTTTTTTTTAACAAACGGTAAGAGCTGTGGCTTTACGTTTCTTGAAATAATCCGCGGCGTGATAGTTGACCACTGCTCGGAATACACTCATAATTTAGCAGTTAAATCCTATTTTAGAATTTCTTTAACTTTAGGTAGTGCAGTTTTTTGGCAGTCGATGGCTACCGATATCGAAGGTATTCATATTTTCGTGGCTTCCATCACTCCCATCTAAATAAGAGTCAAAAATTTCCACGATTGTCCTTCCTCATGCCTTAGCTATTACATGCTCGTATCAAATCGTCCATGAGAAATCATTCTTCCTCCAAGTCGTGAAACATTCATAAGGAACTATACCAAAATTTAGGATTTCTACTTCTGATGAAACTAAATGTATTCAATTCGAGATCAGCAGCTTTTATTTCGAGCATGACTCTCACTTTTACTAGTAGCTTCAAATTTGGTCAACTCAGTCTAATGATAAATCGGATTAAAATATACACTACATTCAACAACGATAATTGTTATTAATGCTATTAGATTTCTTCTTGCACGCATTTAGCTATCGAGTTCCCAGAAAAAATATTAAACCAACCTTCCTTCAAAGGTTTGTTTCATAATTACCATTAAACTTTGGTGCTCCTACACCTTATCAGGACAGCTGTAGTTATTTGAGAAAGAAATAGCTCCTGCAAAACAGGTATTTAAAGCTACGAATAGTAAGTCATAACCTTCAAATTACTCTTTCTACGTAACGACGATAGCGTTCCTTTACGGTATTGGCTCAAGAGGAGCGCCGTAACTACACTGGGAGCAGAACCTCCATGTTCGCTGACGGGTCACCACCGCTCTCCCCTAGCAGGTCTGTCGCACCATGGAGTGCATACTGTTAACGAACTGTAATCTAGATTTTATTTACTACCGGGATCCATTCTGGCTCGTTGAACAACTTGAGACTAGCATTTCTTAGCCATTCTAAATTGTAAAAGGGCATCACGATTCAATAATTGAGACTGTTTGTATCCTATATAATTCTGTAGATAAGTTATTCGCATTTTCGCATAACTTTTTCAGTTTTTGTAGGTGTATGAATTTACTCGTTTTGTAATTCAGAACCAAAAAGTTTCTTGAATTAATCAAGCTAGTGCTGGTTCTCATGTTTCAAAGCAAGGCGCTCAATTTTCTCCTCGACAATATTTTTTCATGGGCTTAGGAAAACAGTTCCGGAGAATCTTCGAATGATCGCTGCAACTACACAGCTGTGCTGTACACCGCATTCCAGCTTCTACAACTGAGTGGAGAGTGTGAGTGAGGGAAGTGAAAGCTATAAGAGCAGTTGAATTATTCCTACAACCTCTTTTAAACGTCATCACAGCCGAGGAGCTGATTTTATTCCGGTGAACATACAGAGTTCGCGGGCCTGAGACAGAACTAGAGCCTTTCTGATCCCAAGTGTGATGCTTATTAGTGGAGAAGACAATGCAAGTCGGACGAGACTGCGAATTTGTAAGTTCTATAGCATGGAATCATGCACGTATACGTCAGACGCAACATGAATCTATAGTAGTAGAAATTTTGGCTCACTAGAAAAATATTAAAAATGGAGTGCATCGAACTCGGAAAAACATCAGGCAGTGGTAAAAGTTGAGGACCAAGTCGGTTTGAGTTGACTTAAAAGTGAAAAGCATCTCGGGTAAAGAATTATTAACAAATTTTTAAAACAATCTAACCGCACTCACAACTTATGCTGCCAAACGAACGCTATTCTGTCGCTAATGAGTAATCGTAATGTTCTCCGAACTCACGTGATCGCCAAGGTTACGCTTTTACTACTAGTACTCAGCAGCAAGGAAATGCATCATTACTATGCCAAAATTCAACTTCTTTACCATTTCCACTCTATCAGAATTAAGGTCTGTAACTCAAAGCCTTCAAATACCAAGGAGAGAAATTCTGACGGAGCATTCAAATAGCAGCTTGAATATTTATCGTCTAGGTACATACAACTGTTCAAAATTACTGTCGCCTCTGCTCTATATAACTCGGAATAAGCCCAAAACTCTATAATGAAACATGTTTCAAAACTTTAGTTTGGTCAACCAAGTGTGTTTCTGGGTTGTGCTCTAAATTAAATAGAACTGAATTCATTAGAATGAAGTCGACGCAGGATATCCGTGTAGTTACTCCTAAAGTTATACATCAAATAGCCAGAAGCAATGAAACACGATAATTCTGCAGTAATGCTTATGATAGGTGAATTGTTCAAAATATCCGGAGAAAAGGTGTGGTCTTAGTAACTAGATTGTGGTTTTTACTAGAACCTCCACCTTCCTTATTATAGGGAGCTTATCGAGGTGGGAGACGCAGTGTTGATGAACGAGCACATAGGAACACTGCTAACGTTCGTCAGGCCATATACTTCAGTTCTTTCAGCATCGAAAAAAATTAACATGGTCCTAGTTCCACCTTTGTGAGCGAGAGCTTTATTTCAGCTAATGGACAATGATTCAAGTGCTGCATAGCTTTGTTTCTCTGCTGAGTCAGAACTAGAAATTGTGCTTCTTTTAAAAAGTTTACACAACATGAATATATTTACAAACTTCCAGGCCAAGATATTAACATCAAAACTATGGGAAAATATTCATAATTCCACCAAACCTGCTACTAGTAAAATTCGTGCTAGTAGACAGCTAATGCCAGATCAATTCATCGCAATTATGAAAATCGTAGCAAAATGCAACTTCACAGTAATATCTATACCATTCATTAATGGCAGATTAGATCACAGGTTGGTTTAAGCTCAACTACACCAGTGGTGCTCCCAAGAGAGGAAAGAGAAAGCCATTATTTTGTGTGGCTTCCCATTGAGGGAACGGGGAATCTATCAACAAGGTATGCTCCCCACACCCTACGCAAAGAATGCGCTTGATCGAAAGGAGTTCCAGAAAACGATAAAAGTTGATGAAAGGAATAGATGCTGCAAAAGGATAGCAGAGGATCGAAAAATAAGGTTCGTAACAAAAAAAAACTACTTTATTGCAACGAAGGGAAGACCTGCCTAACTTCCAACTCAGGACCTCACATTTTTCCCTGGATAAACCTTAGTTGCATTCCCCGGAGGAGCCTTAGTAACAATCAATTGGCTTCAAGTTACTGTTGTTCTCGAAACAGGCCTTCAAGTCCTGATCATTCTAATAGTGAATTGTTAATTGCCTGCTGAAGAATTTAATCGAGAAAGTAACACTTGGAACGGGACTTCATACTCGTCTCGAACGCTGAATTTATATCGAAGCTAGCATACAAGGAGTAGAACTGAGCTAACAACTAATGCACAGAGCCCAATGCTCTTCACTTGGCATTAGCTCGGTAGTTCATAAACTATTTTCAAACTTTCAAGTCGGTAAAAAAAGACTACGCAATCCCCGGCGTAACGGAATTCTGGGAGTCCATAACTAAACGAATGCTTGAGTTTTGCTATTTGATCAAAATATTCGAGTTCATCGAAAAACTTCAAATTTTAACAGAAATCACACTAAAAATAACCTACAGCTTGTAACATATACACCGAAACACAACTACAGTAAGGCTTTGCAATGCACTTGTACAGGTATAAATACTGAGGTTTTTCGAGATTACTTCCCTATCCTCCAACTCGTGAAAAAAATATGTGCTTGTACTGAAATAATTCGGAAATTTTTATAATCACATAACTCTCCTTAATACATAAAAACAACCATGATAACTCGCTTCTAACACGCGCAGGTAAATGGAAAGAGAAAATGCAGTATATCATCACTCCAATCCCGTTATTAATTCGAATTGACACTATTGGACTACTTTACAAAATAGATGACAAAAATATAAATCCGATATCACAAGGGCATGTAATGTCTAGCGGAAGCACTGATCAGTTAATAAGGAAATATGAAAGCCTGGACCGACAGAGGCGGTGTTGGCTGGTATAGGTTAGGAGGGAGAGCACACTCAAGCCAGACGTTAGGGTGGTTAGTTAGGGAGTGCAAGGCAAAGCAGATACCCCTCTGGTGCAATCAAGACAGTGCCGTACGAGAATGGTGGACATGAAGTATTTACAATGACTTACAAAAAGGTGCAAATCTCTTGCATGCACAAAGACAAACTCAAACCCACAAAAGACGCAGCCCACACACATTCTACCAAATAGCTTCGAAGTCAGACGTAATCTGGGAAATAAAATAAACAATAAAACCAAAGCCCTTTATTCAAAACACAACAAGAACAAAATGACGAACTATAAAACGTAAGAAAATATACTGAAAAGAAACTCAAGTCTTCATTGCACATCACAGATCATAGCAGTCATAAAATTAATCCATATAAAACTAATAAACAAAACTACGAGCAACAGAAGTGAACATAATCTGTGTCTTAAGAAATTATCATGAGAAACAACCCGACAGCTGCGGGCTGCAATAAAGCTGGCGACTTATATAAGAACAATACTGAGAGGCACAGGCAAAACACTATTCAATGAGGCCACCAACTAAAAATGCGCGTAATACTGAGTCTTGTTTCTAACCCAACTATACTCTTAGAAACAATTCTGTACCATGTAGAGAAGTTACTGCTGGTAACAACTTTAACTTTGACACTCGGTTAACTTATTCGGTGAAACAAGTTTTATGGCTGATCAATGACGCATTATACTGCGTTCAAATCCAATGAGAGATATAGCGCTTCTACTCGTAAGCAGTGCAGCCACAATAGCCACGTCTGTCATATCCTCGAGATTATCGACGTCTTAACTTCGTTGTTCTGCAGTCTTTTTTCCGTAAGACAAAACGACTTATAAGATTCTGGTAACTTTTTTACCCTTACACCTTCAATCGGTAATGATTTTACTTGGCGTTTTACGATTTCATAATGATAAGGCAGCAGGGTTAACACTATAACCTTCAATTTCTTTGTTATTATATATTATTATTATATAAGAAAGTTTTAGCCTCCCTTAACCACGACAAAGATGTTCCAAGAGAGAAAAGAGGAAGACACCATTTAGTATGAAGTTGAGGGAACGCGGAATCTATGCACAAGGTGCACAGAAACAGTGAGCTAGGAAAGAAGTTCATGAAACAAGAAAAAAGTTGAAGAAGAAAGCAGTAGGTGCTGAAAAACAGGACAGCAATGAACCGAGAAAAGATGGTCCGTAACAAAACAAAAACCTATTTTATTACAACAAAAAGGAAGCCTACCTAACCTTTAGCTCGGGCCCTCACATGGTTCCCCTGGGAGCGCTAATTCCCATAGATACAATAGTTGTATCCCCCTGAGGGGAATTCAATTTCTTTGATTCACGAGTTTAGGTAACGCAAAATTTTTTAGATATGGCATTTTAGACATCACCGAAAATTGTCCACACCAGCAGTAATGATGAAATTTAATTTCCAGCTAACTTAACATTTCATAGAAGCGATATGCAGGAATGTTAAGTATCGACGGCCGCAAAAAATTGTTTGCAATACAACTACCTTCTTTGACGGACGAGCATCAGCCTCGCCTTGGGCAAGAAGAACAACACTTGTAAGCTAAAAAATTTACAGAATAAGAGCTTTCTGTGCACTAAAAGCGGCGAGGCTTATGAGTTCGCAAAATAAATTATGTGGACGAAACCTAACAGTATAGTAAATAGTAAATCATACCTAAACTAAAACTCTGTCGAAGACTTGAGTGTAAACACTTCCACTTGTTGAGAGGAATAGTTACTAGTGAGATAGGATTGTACCAGACAGCAGTTACAAAAAATACCCGCTCTCGGGAATGAATGAACAATGTTATACGCCCTACTCGTCATAAAACTATTTTTCACGAGCATAACTGAATCACTTTTGATTTCCAAAACCAAAGCAAGGTAAATGTGGTGGGAACAGCAGTTTCGTTACCTGAAACCTAACAATGCATGATATATAATATGAAATAAAATTTAACACGAGAGTACATTGACAATGGCTGGCTCACACGGAACCTAAGATTAAACGGAGTCGATGGCACATAAGTTTCGCACTCGATCATGAAGGCACGAACCGCTTTTACTGCTTTACCAGCCTCCAGCCGCAGCTAGCGGTAAACGAAAATCGTAAATCCAGACAGAACCTTTCCTGGTAAATGACGTCGAAATAAGAAAGTAAATCAGAACCGTTCACGCTGGCAAAAAATGAACATCAAATAGATAGCCTCAACCGCCTCATTCAACATCTATTCAGCATCTCTGAACATCTAAAATAAATACTTCAACACCTAAACAGCATTCACACCCGGTTTATATAATACTTAAAATATTGAGATACCATAGCCCATGTAAGCGCACGCTTGACATTCAACGTCAAGCACACATGGCAGTAAATAATACTGGAAAGGATGAAAACATCGACACGAGAGAATATTTAAAAGGTGTGAAATAATAAGCTAAAACCTCCAACTGGAAGCTAACTAGCAAAGAACACGGCTGCCCAGGAAAGGAAAGCCAGTCGCTGCCGCAGGGCGACTTAGCGTTGTTGCTGCGCCTATCACCACAGCGCAAGTGGCAATTGATGCGTCGTGTCCCCTGCAGGAATGAGAGAAGGCGAACAGAGTGAGAGCAGATAGCGAGTCGGGAACTGTGTTCGTCAGTACGTCACCCTCCGCCACATTTGGCATCAAGCTCAGTGGGAACTGCCTCGCCACTGTACCACGCGGTCATGTGTAGCAAAGCGCAATGCGCTAATGCAATGCTTCAAATAATTCTCGTAGCCAAAGCTAAATAGACACAAAAGCTATGCACCTCAACCGGTAAGACTTCCACACTTACAAGTGAATTTAGCGCATAAATTGAAAGCTAAACAAAGGGCGTCACCATGATGCTGTCAAGTTAGGAAATGAGCTCAGCGTTTGTATGGATGAATTGCAACACCGCATATGAAATGTGGAAATTGCAATAGAAAACCTATAAAAAATAAAGAATGAAGGCATACTTTCAATGAAGGTAATGAATTCTGAATCGAAAATAAACCGAAATATTCCAGAAGCCCCATCAGGTACAAACGCGCAGTAAACAATAAATATTTTAAAATGCACCAAGAAATTGATCCTTAATGGTCGAACAATGGGATGTAATTTCTAAAATAGTGAAATACTAAGAAAAAATTGAAATCCTGCAGCAAAGAATTACAAAACAAAATCCCCTTATAGAAGAGGACATGATTGTCTACTTTAGTGGCTGAAGAAAACAATCCCTAGGAAACCAGCATCACTCAACTGAGATGCACACGTGAGCTGCAGCGATGATCTTCATAAAAAATTCAATCAAAAATTATAAAATTCCCAGTGATTCAAATTCACCACAGTAACGTCGCTAATAAAATGAACGAACGATACGAATAAATGCGATGGAGATGACGACGTTCCTGAACTATACTGCTCGTGTATAGTGAAGAAAAAATAACACGAGGATGAACACCGAGAACACAATGAACCTCCTGAACTACGGTATGCGCGCAAAAATCTAGCATACGGCAATTACTCCGTGAAGCAAGTTAAAAACGATAAAACGTCAGAACTTAAAGCGGCTTCCAAGAATAATTTTCTCGGAATATGGAAGCGTTCGGAAAATTAGATTGGAAAAGTTATCTTATGATACCAGACTCTACAGGAAGCATTACCCAACGCATCTCATAAACTGATTCGTTTGAATGCAGTTAGTGTAGGAGCTCGAATGAAGGTTCAAATTGAGCCATTAATTTAAGTCAAGAATTGCTCACGCCGTTTTGCACAGGATTTGGAACTTGAGGAGTAACCGGCATTTCTTCTTTAAAGAAAGAACTGCCACCACCGATGACACGATGAATATCAGTCAAAAAAGAAACGAAGAGTGCACACTGAGCATCAGCTACCGTCACTTCCCTGCAAAACCATGACTGCCCCTCACAATTTTTGGGAAATTTCCTTTATTCTCATCTGACATGACGTTCCGCGTACTTCTAACAAGGTGCACATTTATTAATAAAACTATGCTGGATGGCTTTAGAGCGCCATAGTTCGAGTCCAAAGGCTAACGATGAGGTAGATCCTATCACAGCCCACGGCACTGCTGATAAAAGTAATTAAATCTAAGAATACATTATGTTACCAGTCGAACTATGTATTAAGACATCAGTAATACATCTCAAAGAACGGGAATACTACGCCTATACATTCTAATATACTATTCTCACACAATTAAATGGATAACCTCTATATCAGAGTAAGTTGATGAAATAACTCGAGCTCTGCCTGCCCACCCCAAACTTAAGGAAATGGTTGACAGCGAATGAACTACTCGCAGAACAATCTGCCGCAGCCCCACACTCTCCCCGGCCCTGTCCGGTGAAGCATAAAACGAGGCAGCCGATTCCCAATCTTACATTCGCCCAGGGTCGTCTGATATGTTTTCCATTCCCTAATAATTGCCTAATTACTCTTATCGTAACAAAAATTGCTCATAAAATCAATTACCAACTGGTAAGTCAGCAGGGTTACTGTTACCATTATCATTCATTAGCGTTCACTCTGCTTTTCTGCCTCCAAAGTCTCTCTGCAGCACAAAACGATATGATAAACTAAACTTAGGTGCTACGTAGCTTTTTACGCTTATTTCTACTTCGTTGGACTGTATGATCAAACATACTCTAAAATCCCATCTAGCTTACTTAAGGCCTGTTGACACGAGGGGTGAGCGAGCGCTCCACCGGGAAAGAGAGGCTTAAACCACGCCCATTTTCTCTCGTTTCAGGCTCAATGGAGCAGTAGACAACAGTCTGTCTATGTTTGGTCTTCGTCGAGCGACTCCATGCTTCCCAGTGCAATTTCAGACGCTGAACGTGTAGGGTGTGCGTCTCTGCTCCCTGCCTACACGTTCTCTTGGAAAAGTGGCGTTTAGCTGCCAAAAAAGGACTTTTTTAAGCCAACGCTTCGCCCACATTTTCCTCATTCGTTTTTGTTTCTTCTTTATAGCCGCGACAACTGATAGAGATTGAAAACGCCATTGCCTGTCGCAGAGCCACCTTCGTACGTTCTCTCTCTACCGCTGCTAGGAGCAGACTGAGGATTTTACTTGGAGCAGTCTGCACCTCTGCCATGGTCCGTGTGGACACCCTGACTCGAACAAGCATTTTACTGAGCTCGTGGTGGAGCGCTCGCTCACTCGTGTCAACAGGCCTTTAAAGCTGCAGTGAAAACACATGCGTTTACCGAGAAATGACAATCCAGGAATGTTTGGGTTAATAAATGAATTGAACACCAGGGCACAGTCAAGGCAACGACAGACAAAATGAAAATCTGAACTGAATGAAGCAGCAGACCCACAACCTAATAGCTGCTTCCTTATTCAGCGCAAGTTTTAACTCAGCCAGCGCTCCAAACAACGGCAGAAAATCTTTCACGAAGAAGCAGTGACCTCGAGCGAGAGGTTGCGAGACATAAAAACTCAGCAGCACAACAGCTCCCGTGCATGCAAAATAACTCAGCCTCTTCACACAAAAGCTGAGATAAACGTTAATGAAGTACAAGGAGGTACTGATGAAGGGTGCTTCTCAACACACTCTGCACATGAAAGCTGCAGTTCTGGTCGTAAGTAGAAACACTGAAGACCGCACTATCACTACGTTTCGCCCAATTTAAATATTTAATTAACGAATGAAAATAGCAAACGAATTTCGTAAGACTTTGACCACCAGGCGTCAATAAATTTTTAAATCCGAAGGCTTTTAAAATTAGAAGAACCAACATAACTGCACAATACTGTTAATGTCATATTCGCGTACATTATCTGACGTCTATCGCCCCCGATGCGACCGGTACTAAACTTGTGCTGCCTCCACAAGACGCCGTGGCCCACACACTGACGTGAGGCAGTGCCTCCTCTGCCGAGGCGCGCCACGTAGATTTTGATAAGACCACACCAGGAAAAATGGATCAATTCTCACGCGGTTAATTGTGCGGTATTGAAGTTTTTGCGAACAATCAAGATATTTATCTTGAGCAATCTCATAACGTGGATGACTACAGAATTGAAAACCAGCAGCCGCACGTGTAACAACGCATCAATATGATGCAGTACAAAACGATGTCAAAATAAGCTCCTCATACTAATTAAAAATAACAATACAACAAAAACAGATGACTCATACCATAACGATAACTATGCAGCTGCAAGGATTCGAACTGAAATAACTTTGTTGAAAGCCTTCCAACAAGTCCGCGTTGGACAATAATGCCTAATTAAAGCACTTCCTAGACTTTGTGTCTTTACTACATCTGCAATAATGCCCAAGATCAGGAACGTTGTAGCATATGAGGGAAGTTGTGCTCAGATTGGAAAGACGGTGAATTGCTCAACTGAAGTCGGTCTCACATAGCAGACCATCAGAAGCGTCACAGTGTTGTAAATTAGTGTCACTAGGTCGAGAGACAAATACTTAATAAAGTAATACCTCAGAAGCCGAACACAACCAGTTTTAGAAAAGAGGTCGACTTCTGAACTGGTCGACTTCCGAACGAATTTCCCCCATAAGAAATAATGGAAACGCAATTAGCGAGTTCCAAGCCCCACTGGACAGGGACAATACAGATATATACAAGTAAGGTATAGTTCTTACACAGATAATAACTCAAAGTTATCTCCACTTCTTCCAATATCTGAGGTCTTTTCTTCGTCGATGAGGTCACTCTATTTACAACGTTCGCTCCTTCAAGCTTTTTTTTCTGTTCTTCTTCAAAAACGTTGCTATCGTCGATTTAGCCAGGGTGCGTAGCAAGATCCGAAACACGCCCTCCACTCTCAAATTTTACATTAATTTCCTTTTTCAGTTCGATTGTTGTTCAAACATTCTTACTTTTCACTAGCCCACTATCGCTAACATTCTTCTTAGAACCCATTTTTAGCGGTTTAGAGCACAAATTAAACAAATACCCAGGAAAATGAAATATAACGCTGCGTAAGTTCACGTGTGACCAGAACAACGGACGGCGCATGTCTGACGACGCCCGACTGGGCGCGCTTTCCACTCCGCTTGGTTCAACTTCCGAACGTTTGTTCGGCTTCCGGACCGAAAGTCACTCGAATTTTTTGCTCGAATTCCGATCTGTTCGACCTTCGAGCCGTTCGACTTCAGAGATATTACTGTATTGAGAAGCTACAACTGAAACTTGAGGAGTAACCCAGAAAAGCTTGTACTTTAAGAATATCACTACACAATCAATGATTTTGTTGAACCAGAACGTATCGTAAGTTATTCAGGTACGCCACTAGATCAAAGTGCTTTTCAGGCAGGCTACAAAGGAATTTCAGCAGCGTAGTGTGAATTGAAGCTTTCTTAAGTGAAAATGTTGCCCCGGAAGTAAATACAATTGAGCTTCTCAATAAAATTGGGACTATAATTCATGTAGAGGCTACAGAGGACATAAAAGAGAAATATGTTTCCTAATAAGACGAGTAGAATAAAAAGGCTTCGCTCCTAACATTCAGCATCGGTATTCTTGACGCATGAAGTGTGTCATCATAGCAGCGCGAGGTGGGGTGGAAGTTAGTAACTCTCCCTGGCGCGGTGGCTGGTGCACGTAATGAGTCTCGGCAAGGCAAATTCTATAGACACATACACAGAGGGCTTTAACACCAAAACAATTACAACAACAAGAATGATGCGAACGAATTCCATGCAATCGATCTATAACAAAGCAGTCCCAGCACAGAAACAAGAAGTAAACGAGAAATGATAGATTACAACACACGTTATGTTTCACATGGACACATGATGCATTCATATATTTAGTTTTGGCAGAGACATTTAGCATCTGCAAGGACTTACATAAAGTTTGATGCAGCAAATTCACATTCGTCTTGAAACAACAAGTACGAATAAAGCGTATTAGGCCAATATTACAAACCCTTCACAAAAACCCAATTACAAACAGAGACGCATCTGAGGAATCTACACTGAGACTCAAATTCAATAAGTTGTTATGAGTATAAAAGCGGTCAAGAATTCATTCCAGAGGCTGGAAGCAAGCGATTGTAGGGTGAAGGGATGCGCTATCTCCTTACGCGAAATTGTAGGGTGCAGCTAACACACCTGGGGGTAGAGGAGGGGGTCAGGTGACAGCAGCACGAGGCAGGGTTAGGAACGTCAAATGCCAGCGCTACGTCAACTCTAGCGGCAGCGCAAAGCAAGGTTGGGTAGAGCGATAGGAAAGAAAAGCCGAATTTAGTCTCAATGGTCTTCGGGCGATGTGAGTTGAAATCAAGCGGTAATAAAGTTCAAGCAAGGTCACATAAAAGGGTTAGAGTGCAAGACAACAGTGACAACCTCAATAATACTACTGGAGCTAAGCTAAGTTTAACGAGAAGGTGAAAACATTTAAGTACAGAAGAAAGGTAGTAGGTAACGCTACAAACACAAAGCAACGAGTCAATAACATTCATACAGACAAAAAAAAATGAACTGCTAGGGGTAGATTTACGAAAGAAAATACTGTCAGTAATATTAGTCAGCATTAAAATACATGCTAACAGAGAATACTTTCTAAACTACAAAAAAAAGCTGTCTTCAGAAGTAAAATAAAATGGTGCTTGTAACGTGAGAAACTTCAAATTATAGCCTAACACCGAACCTTTCAAATGCGTAAAAGAACAAAGTCCTGATAAAATTACTTGAACTTGCAAACAAGGTACCAGTTACCGTATTTGAAGTTCAAAAGCAACACTAATAATTAATATTTTTGAAAAGCTGACACAAAACGATTTTAGGTTAACTGTTCAATTTAATTTCAGTAATTACTTTGCAATTAAATGCAAAACACAACACATTACGGTGCGATTGAAGAACAGCTCTTAAAAATCAGCCCGAACACTGACTGAAAGACGTTTGTGAAGCACCAAAAGCACCACAGTTCCAAGAAATGTTTACAAGGGGAAAAGACACACTCAAAAATTAGAGTGGACAACATACATTCCAGAGCAACTTTATCAAAGCAGATACTTATAAAAACAATAACCTTACAGCCCACATCAAGTTGGCAGTATAGAATTAAGAAATACATAAGCTAAACAGAAAAATATTAGCAATGAATGTTTCCATCGTTTATTTTTGGTAGCTTTGGTAATGCAAGTTCGTAACCTGTGCAACGACTCCAAGGAACAACACTTCATAGCACACGCTAGCCAACTCGTAAGCAAAATCGACCAACCACACCTCCAGGCCTGCCAAGTACACGAGGATGAGTGCAAGGCGTGGACCAGAAGGGCTTCTTCTGGAGGTCTTGAACAGACGCTCTTGACACGTTGCCAAATATTTGCAGTACACACTGAACAGCTGCCAGTGAGGGACAGTATACTCTAATTGTTCGCTTGTAACAATAAAATATGCTATCACGATTGATGTTTACTAGAGTCTTCAGACCTGTGTCGACATCCAATGCACATCCGTGCTTTACCATCCCATTGCTCACCTCACCCACCAGCACTCCCCAGCCACAAGGCAGGAGCAAATGACTTCGGCCACATCTAAGGGAGCAACAGCGACTGCACAACCTGTTAGACGGGCTGCACAATTCTGAGATTCGATTGGCCGAGACCGGGGTTCGTACCACAACTACGAGCCTTACAAGTGCAAACACGTAAAATAAATGTATAAAGCTACGTCACTTGCACCATCCTATAGCTAGCTAGTGCAATAGGCGGACTCAGAGACAGCCGTCGACGAGTTAAGAGAACCACTAAACACGATGCACTTCAAACACACAGAGTCATGGCTATGTGAGATGAAACGCTAACCGAGTTGGAACGAAAGACTGAAAACTCCATCCACTCCAATTTTCTAAATTGTAATTAGGTCACTGACCCAAAAGGAATTGCAATGTGTACGTACTGCAACAACACGACTCCAGTAATGAAACAGAAGCCCTACTGCAGACCGGCACAATGTGCAGCCTCAGAATCCTTTGAGTTTCTATTTCAACTAAATGAATTAGTTCAAGACTCTCTAGCGACGACTAAGACGACCTCAAGAGAGCAAAGAGAAAGAACCATTTAGTATGGACTAAGGAAAACGGAGAATCTATCCACAAAGTGTGTTGTCACAGAGGATACCCTGCATATATGAACAGTAAGTAAGGAAGGTAGGCAAAAAAAGATGAAGACGAGATAGCACTAAGCTCATAAGTACTGAAAGAAGCAAAGCGGGCACGAATGCTACTTTGAGCTTCAATCAAGTGCATACCATAACAACACTGAAGATCGAGAATACTCGCTAAGTGATATCCGGTTGAATTTTAAATTTTCAGAATATTCTAACACATCATTGTCCAACTGATTTCGAAACTGACATAATAGTGCATTCTACATCTCATATAATTTGTACCCTAAAGTGTTTCTTACACTTCACTGTCTAGTGAAGGTAGTAATAGCAGCAGTATATCGTTCCTGCTTCATTCTGGTACTGTTTGCAAGCTGATGTTAGAGTCACTTCAAGAACGGTGGTTGGAGCAACTGTACAAAGGGTAAAACAATTCGAACGATCCAGAGATAAGGGCTTATAACATGTGATACAGCAACAAAATCAATGGTTCGAGTTTATAAAATCATTGTTTCGCGCAACTTTACTTATATCGATACTTAGATGAAATTAAATCGATGGTAATGCAAGATTCGTGCTCCAATTCTCAAACTTCGCAAAAAGCTTCAGGCTAGGATCGTAATGTATCCTAACCATTCTAATTATCGTTATAAAAAGTGATCTCTACAATCAAATTTATTTCGCAAGTTTTTCTGACATCTATTGTCACAAAAGATTTCAATGAATTTATGATATAAGTTGACTGAGTATTTGTAAAGATTAAATTAAATGTTACTTTAAGCCTTCCTAACCGCAAGAATGACGTTCCAAATAAAGGGAGGAGGAAGGTACATGGCTCCCTCCGCACATTCGTGAGCCGAGCTGCGTAAAAGCGCTCGTCGTGTCTGAACAATCGCACTCGACAGCACTGACCGCCGGTAGCACCTGACTTGCGAGCTCCGATCCCCAGTAAACTACTAGAACCCTTTCAGCCTTTCCTTCCCTACCTGACGACAACGGTGGCTCCAGTTCCGGGGCTTACAGGTACAATTTATATAGTCTGGACTTGGGGAACGCAAAATCTGTGCACAAGGAGCAAAGAAACAGTAAGTTGAGAAAAAAGTGCACGAAACAAGATAAAAGATGAAGGAGAAAGTAGAAGGCGCTAAAAAACAAGACAGCTATGAACTGGGAAAAGATGATCCGTTACCAAACAAAAAGCTCATACTATTTCAACAAAAGAAAGGCATAAAACGAAACGGGAATACCCTTACTTGGGAAGCACAAAACATTGCTGTAACTTTAGCTGCCTATCTCTCCAACGAAATAGCTAGCTGGCTTGCACAATCTAAAACAAAGTAGCCTATACTGTGCGATTCACTGGAACACTAGGAGAATTTCTAGATCAGAGTTCCAATGTTTCTACAAGCATGTGTGTATCTAATCACTCCAAATGAAGTGCAAAAGAATTAATTATACCTTTATAATGGTACTGTCGTGCTGATTTGGTAGCAAGGAGAGATAACTGTGGTGCTAAGAAGATGGCAGCTCAACTATAAGTGAGAGACAAAACTGAACCAATGATACAAGCTGAAGTCGACATACCACAACCGCTCGTGCGAAATAACACCAAAGAAGTCAGAGTGAATGTTAAGTACGACCAGTACAACAGCATCCATTATAATTTTCGCAATAAATACTTTTTTGTCACTCAAACCACTGCGTTTACAATCATTACTGCCAATCTAGAGCGCGTTTAAATATACAGCCCACTATAATATTCGCACGAAGTGGCACACTAACCAGGTTGATGTGATCTGACAAGTTCAAATGCTGATCAACTCAAATATGTTCTCAGTATATACTCGGTAAATTGAGTTAGACAGAAAATCTAAGAAATATTCTCATATCAAAATAGTTAGTATTTGTTAATAATCGACAGAAAATAAGAATCAAATCATGCAAGTGAACAGAGTATCAGTCACATAAACAAAATCAAGAGAAAATGACAAGCATCGGTTAAACAGCAATCAGAAGTAAAGTGAACAAAAGCGTAAAAGAGGGTGTCGTAGAGTCACGGTGCATAGAGACGAGTTCAAGAAGAACAAGGCCAGGGACAGACACGGGTGAGACGCTAAACACAAAGTGAGTTCATTTGATACCATTAAGGCGTCCGTTGAAGAGCCTGCTCTGGTACTGGTGTCCGATGCACTCCGTGTAGAATCCCAAGTCCATGAGGTGATGCTGGTCCAGGATTTTTCTACCATCAAACACCCACGCTGGCTTTGGCATCGACTTGATCATGCGCTCGTAGTCCAGTGTCTGAAAAACAGGATCTCATAAAAACTCGAAGAGAGGAAGAATGGAATATCAGTTTTCTATTCCGTTACCTTTGCTAGTCACATTTTTTCTTGGAGACCGTAGGTATCCCACAATCGAGTGTAAACGTCTCGCTATTGTGAAGGCTATAATAAATTCAAGTAATGTCAGATCGAATGTGAATTTGTTCCTGCTGTAAACCATCAAACTAATAAAGCTTATAAAGCTTAAGAGCAAACCCTCAGATTACGAGGAGAGCTTTAGCCCAAGAAGGTAATGTTTCATTATGTACGCACTTCAGAAGGGAAAAACATTTAATGCAAACTTGCGCAATCCGTCCGCTTCTTGAACCCGCTCACTGCACTCTTTTATTTTAGATTTCTTTCCTAGTTTAAATTTGTTCAAATCTTTCAAGATACTTCATTGACTGCATGTAACGTATTTATTGTAACAAATTCCATACAGCAAAAATTGAGAACCATAAGCATACACATAACTGCCATTTTTCAATTTCCTTTGTGTGACAAAGGTAGCTTTCAAGGCGCGAAAGTAAATAACTACGGCCAGTGAAATACAGCGCTGAAAGAAACCCGTCCGTTTGACGTCAGGCCTCGCCTATAAATAACCCATGCTTCCACCCGTTTGTTTGCGTCGTTTGGCCTTCATATTAAAGACTGCCCTCAACTTTCACCTGAAAAATTGTGCCAATATCCTCCATCTAAAAAGTTACCCTCAAGTTGTAGTAGAAGGAGCATCATTTACTAGCGCAGCAAGCGTCACACTCACCTTGCACCGAACACATGGATTTTTTGGTCCTCAGCAGCAGCAACCCACTGCCGCCTTGGGATGGAGGCGAGGTTTTTAAAAGTTCCAATAGTAGCCTCAGCTTTCAGAGGACTTTCAGACAAGCTTAGATATTTATATCTCATTATTCATCCTACCAGACTGAAAAACTTAGGGTTATGTTTCCACCAAGGTATCCAGCAATTTGCAGCTATAGAACCTCACCAAGTTCAGGCTAGGTAAGAATGAGTTGCCTTCGAGGCAATGTGAGTTGAGTTTTACCAGTGGAAGTTGGGAGCCCAAAGCGGGGCTTCCAGCTACCCACCCACACTTTGGCACGCTCAAACGCTCAATTTGGAATGCTCGACTTACCCATGTCGGTACCCCCCTCGGGCCGAAAGTGACAGCTCAGCGTGAAATGTTGCCCTCACCCTTCACCGGGAGATCTGCACCAACAACCTCCATCTGGGAAATTGCCCTCGCTCTTCACCTGGGAAACTGATTCCTCAGGCCTCCATTAGTGAAGCTATTTCTTAGTCTAACTCGGAAATAATGTCATCTCAGAAATGTCTTTCTCGGAAATAATGTCCATCTCAGATATACTCGTAATGTGTCTCAGAAATAATGCTTCAAGGCTCGACGAGAGAAACTGTTCTAGTTTTATCTGGGATTCTGTGCCCTTAGTCATAAACGGCTACTCCCGGCCACCACTTGGGAAACTGCACCTCTACCCGCGACCCGTTTCTTGCTTTCTAGTCAAGTTTTATTTCGCTTCATTGTTCTAATTAATTAATAACTTGGGACTCTCTCAATAATTGATACCTTTGTTAAGATGCACCAAGTTTTATTTAGCTTCATCGTTCTAATTAATCAATACCTTCGGACTCTATCAATAACTGGTATCTTTGTTAAAATGCATCAAAGAAATTCATCAATTTTTTTTTATTCTATTCAAGTTCAAAATGAGAGATAAACACTTTCATTATAGAAAGTTATGTTATCATTCCGATTACTTAGAATAATACTAAAAAAATTCTAGCCCTTATATCCGTAACGTAATAAAAAATATTTTTTTGCTGGTTCCAAATATTAAAACTAAGTTTACTAGCAATTTGCATTCTTCTACCCTAGATCCGTCGGGCGATTGACCGATTACCATTTCACGTTCGTCGCCACCGAAAACCAGGACATGAACGTACTCCAGCAGCTGGATGAAATTATACGCCTCCAGGCGGTAAGTTATAAGAGAGCACCCAAGAGCGTACCTTGAACTCGTCCCACTCAGTGAGGACGACGATGGCGTGCGCGTTGTCAGCGGCAGAGTAGGCGTCCTCGTGTATGGAGGTGAGCTGCTCGATGCGCTCGCGCGGCAGGCAGCACGCCGCGGGGTCGCACAGGTCCTGCATGATCTGACTCGGCTCCACCTGTGAACAGAGTGCATCTCGTCCACGTCTGATCCTAGACAATTTCTCCCGCAGTCATACTTCTACCGTTTTAGAAAATTAATTCAGGCACTAGTGTATGATGTACGAACGGGGTTCGAATCGAATTAGCCTATTAGCCTTAGCTCATAAAAAAAATTAAGTAGGTGAAGTAAGAGGGTACTGGATTATCAATCACCTATGACACTGCAAGTATGAATACACGGGCTGTTGATTTTTGCGTGAGGGCTCGCCAGCCAAAAATCTCACACACCATAGCCAACATCCAACTATCAGAGGTCAAAATACCAAAGAACCTAAAATGTTACCTTGGGATCGTAGATCTTTAGCTTCGCGCCTTCTTCAAGCAGCTGAGAGCAAACTGATATGGCTGGGCTCTCTCTTGTGTCACCCGTATTCTTCTTGAATGCAAAGCCAAAAATTGCTATGTCTTTGTTCGCCACAGTGTTGAAAAGCCGAGATACAATCTTCTTTGCAAACCTGCCACAAGCATCGAAGATATGAGCGCCACAACGCAAAGTTACAGGGCGGTGTACTAGTCTAGAATGAGTCGTCAAACGAGAAACACACAGCCTCGTCGGTTGATCCAAATTTTCAAAATGAGTGAAAAAGTATTGGGCTCGAAGATGTCTAAGATTCAGAAATTGAGGACAAATTAAGCTAAAATAGGCACAGCAGGGTTTAATGAGAGTACTTGATAAAACAAATTACTTATTGTCATTACCGAGAATAGATTATTAGTAAGTTTAAGCCTCCCTATCCGCAACAGATTAGATTAGTCGTTAGTTTTAGCCTCCCTACCCAGCAACAAATGCGATCCAAAGAGAGGGAGGAGGAAGGCACCATTTAGTATGGAGTTGAGGAAACGTGGAATCTACGCAGAAAGACATAGAAACAGTAAGTTGTGAAAGAAGATCATGAAACAAGATCGAAGTTCAAGAAGAAAGTAGTAGGGGCTGAAGAACAGGACAGCAGTGAACCGAAAAAAAGTCGGTCCTCAACAGAACAAAGACATTTTATTTCAACAAAAAGAAGGCCTACCAAACTCTCAGCTCGGGCCCTCACATTGTCCCTCTGGGAGCGCTACTTCCCATAAATACAATAGTTATATCCCCCTGAGGGGAGTCATTCCTGAGAAGATACAATGAGAAAGCTTCCTCGATTAAAAATAATAGGAAAATATGGAATTGCAGAGGACACATTATCAAATGAAATAGAAGCCTCCGGTATGATAGAAATGCGTCAAAAAGTAACTGTTCCTATGAAAGAAAATAATAAATATATCATTTTTACTACCTTAAGGTATAGCGGGAAAAAAATAAAATGAATTGTATATCCATCCTCAGATGCATTTCAGAAAGATTCATGTACATAGATTTAAATATGGAAAAAACACCCTTTTGTTTTCCCCATCACAAGCGCAGTTATAATAAGAGAAAAAAAGCGTCACAGGAACCAAAGAAAAAGTTTTCTAGATATCTTGCCGAAAAATCATAAATTAAAAATACTCCAGAACATTAGGCATTATATTAGATTAGATATTAGTGTAAGCCTCCCTAACCGCAACAAAGGCGCTCCAAAGAGAGGAAGGAGGAAGGCACTATTTAGTAAGGAGTTGAGAGAACGCGGAATTCACGCATAAGGTGCATAAAAACAGCAAGCTAAGAAAAAGGTTCGTGAAACAAGATAAAAGTTGAAGAAGAAAGTAGTAGGTGCTGAAAAAACAAGCCAGGAGTGAATGGGAAAAAGTAGTCTTTTTAACATAACAAACATTTTATTTCAACAAAAGCTTAGATTATTAGTTAGTTTAAGCCTCCCTATCCGCAACAAAGGCTATCCAAAGAGGAAGGAAGAAGGCACCATTTAGTATGGTAGTATGGAGTTGAGGAATACCTGTAGTCTATGCAGAAAGGGCACAGAAACAGGAAGCTAAGAAAGAAGACCATGAAACAAGAAAAAGTTGAAGAAGAAAGTAGTAGGTGCTGAAAAACAGGACAGCAGTGAACCGAAAAAAGATGGTCAGTAACAAAACAAAAACCTATTCTATTTTAACAAAAAGAAGGCCTACCTGACTCCCACCTCGGGCTCACACACATTTGCCCTCTGGGAGTGCTAATTACTATGGATATAATAGTTATATCCCCTTGAGGAGCGGTAACAAAGCAAAAAGCCAAATTTATTTAAACAAAACGAATGTTTCCTAACTTTACGCTCGCGAGCTCACATATACCCTCGAAGACCACCTAATTCCAAGGATAAGATAGTTGGACACAGTTTGTCTCATTTTAACAAATATCAGGGATTCATGGTCTGACATAAACGAAGAAGTCTCATAATTTGGCGCAATTATTAAATGTCAAAGCACGCTGAAGAGAACAGAAATTAACTCCCAAATTAACTAAGATCAAACGTATATCCACTAACCAAGCACGGTAATAGTTTCTGATCTTCCCCTAAAAGAATATTTAAGAACTTGAAAAATAACCACTAAAATTTTTGGCTCCTTTTCATAAATTATTCCTAAGATCAACAGAACACAAGTGGTCGAAGGTAATGTTGAAAGCGGCCATCATTAGCATGACGACCGCAGGTGTTCGATGAAGTTAAGTTATTTCAAAGAATTACCATCGACATTTAATGAGGAACTTGACACGTGTGAGTCGCATTGCACCTGCCGCGCATGATAGGGACGGAGCTCATTTATCAACTATCGAAGTAACAAGTTGCTTGTCAAGTGCTCAATTGCAAGAATTTCAAACGAAGCAGAAGGCGGCACGTAAGCTCACCAGACGCAGAATTGACTAACAACCGAAGACAGAAATATTCTTCCCAGAAATTACCGTCACAGAACATCTGTCAATTTGATCAACGAAAAATGAAGATGAGAGCTAAAAATAAGAGTCAACACACTGCCCCAGCCAGCGTTACTCGGTTACCACTGGCTCACATACGCATCTCAAACCGGCGTCAGGCCAACGCCAAACAACGATGAACGGTTACCAAAATTTGTAACTCGATATTACCATCAATTTATAGAGAATACGAACGACTAAAAGAAAACTTCCAAATAAAAATGAATGTTTTTTTTTCAAGTCACAATATGCGTAAAACAAGTGCGAGCCTCCTAAACTAAAGATGCGACCTCAATCAATCACCGATGAACTCAAATTTATGCGTCTGAGTTCACGGTACTAGCTAGTCAGTCTTCCTAAATTTTCATACGGAGCAGCTCTAGCGCTGGTGTGGCACACATCAGCTGCACAGTTCCGTACAAGGCGCTACTTTAGCTGTGTTGCAAACGAAGACATCACGTTCACTTCAGTCAGCTGAAGACAAAAATTAATAGCATATTATTACAATTATTTTCTAATCAACTAAATTAACAGATGCGTCACGGCAGCAAAATTTTCCAAGTGATCACGTATTTACCTTGTTATTCAGAAATTCAATTTTGCTCGTTTTTCCCACAGGAATATTTGATACACGTTTTCACAAAGAAATTTTCTTAGGTACTCTTGCAATGCAGGCGTATGGTATGTCGCACTATTTTTTTCACTATTTCTTTACCGCCATAGCACAGTTGTTCTGAGGGATGATTAAAGAGGCGAGAGAATACATAGAATACATCGGCGTAAAAGACTAACTGATTCAACTAAAAATCAACAGAACACTTCTAAAGGTAGAGGAATTTCAGTGTTTTCAAACCATTTAGGAGTTATTGATTTTTCAATTTTATGAAGCTACCTTCTAACAATCGAAAATCCAAGTCATTTGAAGTCTTTTTCCACATTTGTCACAATCGAGATTCGTTTTCTAGCATCCTCTTGACCAACGCCACGCAGAGCAGCCCCGGCACTGATATTAGTCAGCATCTGAACTAGTGATGTACCGATACCATTTTTTTGGCCGATACTGATACCGATACCCATTTTTTGACCAATACCGATACTTGGAAATACCTAGTTTGACCGATACTACAACCGATACCGACACTTTTACAATTAAATTAAAATAAAACCGTTGTAAGCCCTACATGGGTGGTATAATAAAATTATTTACTAATATATTTAATAATACAATGATATTGACAATAAAGTTTTCGATTAGGAATAATAAAACTTCTCTTGCTATGTTAACTATATTGTTGAGAAAAATAACAAAATGAAATCCATTCGATGGATAAGTGTTTCTAATCGTATTGCAACGCAGTGTAGGCTAGCATTGCGCATTGCGTCAAGCTATATAAGTTTTAGTTATAAAAGTACTCGTATAATAATTTTATGTAGCTATTGTGTTTAACTATTCATGCTACATAGCTTTCACTTACTGACAGTGCGTGACTCATTGGAAATTCAAAGTAGTAAATTCCGTTAGCGGGCCTGATTAAACGCTGTAATTCAACAGTTAGCTAACTAATTTATTAGGTATGAATAGGCTCTTTATTTGATTATATTTTTACTTTCATGCTGTATGACAATTTCTATGATAAAATACGTATTATTGGAAAGTATCAGTAAAGTATCGGCCGGATTTTGCCGATCCCGATATCAGTAAAAATGACCGATCCTGCCGACACCGATATCGGTACATCACTAATTTGAACCATTATCGTCTCACTGCGGAAACGAACTCTGTGATACGGGCTGCAATTTTTAATCGAACTGAAAGATACCATGCGAGCCCAAATCTCTGGCTATCAGCAGATCACACAAGGAAACCTGAACTTCACTCGAAAATAAATCCTGATCCAGAGGCGCACCTAGTGGAAAACATTCTGAGCTGTAATGTTAAATTAACTATCAAGACATTTACAATTTAGAATCACAGCTACAATATTCATGTAATTTAAAAGTAAAACTCTCTCAAGCGTCAAGATACGCCTCTCAGTTCCTATCACTAAATAGGTCACCAGTTCTTATCCTAAGCTTCACCAAAGCTACAAGTTCTTCAAATCACTCCTTTCCTGATATACCTTCAATAACTTTATGTGACCAAAGCTTTGAATATGACCATATTATGTCCGCACTCATATGTAGCTTGGAGATCCAGGTGAACACAAGTCCCTAAAATTTCTCACGCTTCCCCTAAAGGAGATCATCCTAGGTCTCTGCCAGGCCCCTGTCAGTCCGGGGGTCATTTCTAATGTTTTTGTTGGAAAAGGACCCTTAGTTGGTGGACTATTCGGTCCTAAAATTTTATGGCACTAAGGACAATAAATCCCCCCCCCCCCCCCCCCCCCCGAGGGAAGTGAGGGTACCGAAATTTTCAATTTTTTCCCGATTTTCACCCCAAATAAAAAGAGAACAAATGGGAAATGGAAAAAAGCTCATTTAAGTTTTTTTAGAAATGTTCCAAGGATTCTAAAACTGTGTTTTTGTTCTGGCATCAAAACTGAAGGAGGAGTCCCGTTTTGAAATATCAATATCAGTGAGAAGCACCCAAAATTTTTAATTTTTGACCGATTTTGACCCCATATAAAAAGAGAACAAGTAGGAAACTGAGAAAAAGCCCATTTGAGTTTGTTAGAAATGTTCCAAGGATTCTAAAACTGTCTTTGTTTTTGTTCTAGCATCAAAACTGGAGGAGGAGTCTCATTTTGAAATATCAATATCAGTGAAATATCAATACCTAAAAACCAATATGTCAAATTTTTGCAAAATCCAAGTCCTGAATCAAAAAAATTAATGGAATCAATTGTGTTTCTTTTCCAAGGTTACATATCATAGTCAAATTTTATAAGAATCAGACAGAAAATAAAAAATTTCATATTTTTGAAAACATTTTTTTTTTGTTTGGAAATCACAATTCACAGCGTGAATATGAAGTTATGTATGGAAATTATTGAAATAAAAATTAAAACTGCATTCAATTACATCAATTCTTCATTATATTACACTTCAACCAAAAATTTTGTTATGGCTTATCCCCAAAAAAAAAATAATTTCCAACATTCAAAATGGGACTCCTCCTTCAGTTTTGATGCTAGAACAAAACCAAAGACAGTTTTAGAATCCTTGGAACATTTCTAACAAACTCAAATAGGCTTTTTTTCAAATTCGAACTTTCAAAAAAATATATAGCTCTAAACCCAAAAAATTGTTGGGTTTAGCAATTTTTCAAAAATTTGAAAAAAAAATAGAAAAATTTGAATTTGAAAAAAGCCCATTTGAGTTTGTTTGAAATGTTTCAAGGATTCTAAAACTGTCTTTGTTTTTGTTCAAGCATCAAAACTGAAGGACGAGTCCCATTTTGAATTATCAGTAAAAATATACCAAACAACTCATTTTTTGTCAAAAAAAAACTAAGGCCTAAATTGAAAAAATGACAAGAGTAAAAAAGGTTCACTTCCACAAAATATGTATACTGGCCAATTTTCAAACGAATCGGACGAAAAAAGTTGGAAAAGTGGGATGATCTTAATAAACAATGCATTTCCACCATCAAGTAACAGGCCTCTTTATACGTTTTGTGATAGGAAAAACGAGCAAACACGGATTTAGGATAACTTATGGATCACGATAATCAATAGAGAGAAAATCACCAAATATTCTATTAATAAAGACACTTAAATTCAAGTGCTAACGATGCATCACTCACACTCCCTAACCACAACGAAGGCAATCTCAAATGAGCAAACAGAACGAGCCATTTATTATGGACTGTAGGAAACGGGAAATTAGATCAGAAGTTAATTTCAGCCTCCCTAACAGCAACAAAGGCGTCCCAAAGAGAGGAAATAGAAAGGTATCATTAGGTATGGACTTAAGAAAACGCGAAATCCATGTACAAAGTACATAGATACATTAAGTCAAGAAAATAAGCTTATGAAACAAGAAAGAAGTTGAAGAAGAAAGTAGTAGGCACTGAAAAACAA
This sequence comes from Morinoia aosen, assembly GCA_030386875.1. NCBI lineage: Eukaryota > Metazoa > Arthropoda > Malacostraca > Amphipoda > Talitridae > Morinoia > Morinoia aosen. The sequence goes on along the minus strand of CM059575.1, from coordinate 15,458,215 downwards.
AACACCAGGGAACCGAAAAAGCTATGGTCCGTAATGAAACAAAAAACCTATTCTATTCTAACAAAAGAAGGCCTACCTAACCTTAAGCTCGATGCCCCACATATATTCTCCCTGAGAGCTCTAACTCCCATAAATATGGTTGTATCCCCCTGAAGGGAGTAAGAAAATGGAAATCTATGCACAAAGTGTGTTCCCACACAGGACACCGAGCATAGAAACGCCAAGTTAGGGAGGAAGAGGAAGCCGCAGCAAAGAGATGGCGAAGAAGGCATGAAAGTGGAAAGAATCAAATTGAGCACAAAAGATTGAATTCCCGAAGGCCGATTTACAGTAGGCCTAACAGTACTAACAGTATCCTTTTGGTTCAGTCTCCACATAGCGTAAGAGAAATAGACCTAACCAACCTAAACCTATTGTCTGCCCTTTGCTCCCTGAGGTGATGGCCACTTAATCCATCCGATAAAAATGTTGTAGGTCTCTCTCTGGCTTTCTTCCTTGCATCGAATCAATAAGCCCAGCACACGAGAGGCCAAGTCTTGATAACGGGACACACAAGTGGCTGTGAAGTGAGAACAAGTGTTCAGTTCCATTTCAGGCACAGGCGTCTAAAGCACACCACACGCTCGCCTAATACCAGTATATCCCACACCAAGACAAGACAGCAATAGAAAATTTAAGGAAAAAATACGGCATGCAATCTTCCCCCATTTTAACAATTATAAAACGTAGAAAACGACTGGTTACTTGATGGTAAAAATGAAGTGTTTATTATGGGGGAAGTACCAAAAGTCATCTATTCACCATTGTTTGGCGTTCACCTGACGCGGTTTGAGACACCCTGCTCCCGTGCTAACCCGGTAATGCTGGCTGGGGTAGCATGTTGATTCGTATTTTTGGCTCTCTTCTTCCGCCATCTAGTTACTCTCCCCAAGTCAAGGGCAGATCCACAACGTGACAGAATTCATGCAAAAAAGTTTCGTCCATTTGGTTTCCGACGGCTTGCAGCCGCATCACAGAGCCAACGTCATGCTAGGCCCAGACTTTGACCATCAGTCTTTTAACTCTGTGACCGCAACGGGAGCCACCAATGGCCACGAAGGTATTCTCCTAATGCTGCTGACCCACCAGTGGTCACAAACATAATTTTTTTAAATAAATAATCAAACCTAAGTGAAGGCACGATCCATTTAACGTTTGCTATTTTCAAAATTGCTTACTATAATAGACTTCAAATTTGAGTTGAAGATTGAACTTAAGTTTAACCGATTGCAATCAGTGTTAACATCGTAAGTCAAAACGAACTCTAGATTACGTTTGAGTACAATAATCGGTCCCTCATCAGACGCGCGCAAATCCCACAGAAATTTTGTTTTGCACAACCCTCCGTCTTCATTTTGTTGATACAGTCAATAAAATTAAGAGTTCGGTCAATGCCCTACACTATCTGAGGCAGAGCAGAAACAACTTCAATATTAAGAAGTGTATTTCATTAACCCTGACAAAGGACGTATTCAGTCTCGTAAGACTGGCATTACCAGCAACTGTTGTAATCCCAACATGTTCCTTTCTCCATCGATTCTTCTTTTCCTACTCGTAAGACGTGGTGCATGCGTAAGGAAAAAGTTAAGCAGCGTAAAGAGGGTAAACGAGTTCTCGGGAGTCGACACACCCAACACCATGATGGGCTCGTAGAATAGGCACCATTGTGGTAAAGCCATGCTAACGTTGAACGAACACAAAATACGAGACTCTTATAAAGAGGTTCTTACTTTTTAGAAGGGATTTCAACATCAACTTCAGCCACTGATATGTTATACAAAAAACGTCCTACTGATGTAGCAACACGGATTAAATGAGTGGACACCGGCAGCTTGCATCTCAATAAATTTCCTTTTCACACAACACAAAAGGGAAGCGTTTCGCTAACAGTGGCATCTGAATAACCACATCCTACAACGCCATGGCTCACATCACAAGATGAGTCATGAGATTCATACCAGGGCAAAAACCAGGTCCATAGAGAATACCAAGCAAACTAGACCAACAAGAAACCCTGTTTCACCACAGGTGTATCGAAATACCCCCGCCAATGGATACATTAGCACAGCAGGACTAATATTTCCAAAGGCTGAGATCACAAATTAGGACGTTTGAGACCTCACATGCACAATAATGCTTTATGATTCTCGAAGAGCTGTCTACAAATATGGAAAGGCTAGTAGCTACCGGCGGCCTCAAAATTCAAGATGTGTCGAGTTCAGCTAGTTAATCTGTACAAAATGGGCGTAAGTCCTGGCCTTCGTTTACCTCTTGTCCATTGACGGTTATCCTATCATTAAGCTGGAAAGCGCAACCATTTTTCAGGGAAAAATGGCACTCTGAACTAATTTGATTAATAGAGTAAAAAACTATGACCAACTAGCAAACATCTACGGTCATAGTAACAGTAAGGAAACCATATTTTAGTACAAAAGAAAACGATTAAACTACAATTTGAAAATAATTAACACCGTGTTTATGCCACGAGATTAGTAATAAAACACGTTTTACACTTTTTCATCAAACTTGACAAGCCTCTTTACCACAATTCTATTAGTTAACTAATGAGTTATGGTTCGAATACAATTTAGAATGAAAATAAAATACTTTCCTTTATATATAAGAGAGTTCCCCCTCAGCAAGCTCTCGAGACATCGTCAAATCTTACGACTGAAATGAGCAAGCAAATCATAAGCACGGAGGAAATGACCTAAGCTTAATTAAGTTTGAATATATTTCAAGGTGAACACTTTTCCTGAAGTCCTTTTTCCCGCGGTACAAAACTTTGAGTAGACAAAGAGCTCAAGCACTGGAGCCTCACATTGGTTCTGAGGCCGACAGTACTGGGCAGCGCCACCAGGTGGTGCAGTGTTTTCTTTTTGCTGCACGTGCTTCTCAAGTCAAAGTCAAGAAGTCAAAATGCGGGCCCAAACCATAAACTTTGAAGCACCAAATGGATCTAGGCAAAATAGTTAACAGTAGCTGCAGGTGTTCATGGTAGATTGTGATGGGCGGCTCATTGAGGCACCTCCTACCTGGTACTTTAGGTGCTCTGACAAACACTCTTGAGTGCTCGTCCGACATGTCTCTTTCTCAAGCGATATTTTAGATATCGTGAATATTAAAGAAGCTAACATTATGGCAGCAATTGACAAAAAGAGCCAAATAAAAAAAAACAAGTAAGAAGCAACCAAACACACTTTAGAAGCTTAGATGTACGCATGCAAGAAAGAGGTCGTACCGAGTTTTCTGGAAGTCGTTCATGGCGATGACCTGCATCCAGTACTGAGCGACCTCGGGCAAGTTCAGACACTCAGAGACGTATACCAAGTTCAGGATGTCTTTCTGGAAGCAGCTGCCTCCAAACCCTGCAATGAAAATCAGAGACATTTTCAAATACCATTAACTACAAAGCTGAAGATTCCAGTGAAGTTACAATGTAAAGAGTAAAAACGTGCAAAACGAATTTAAAGAACATGAAATTCAAAGAGAAAACAAAAATGAAGAAAAAACATAGATCATCAAACTTTGATAAGATAATGTCGCTCACCAGGATAGAATGATCTTGTCATGATGAACAATGAAAATAACTAATCTGATAAGCACAGGTGCTGATGACAGGTGCATCTGCAGACCATCAGAAGCTGCTGTTCCCGTTTATTTCATGACCAGTAAATTTCTTTTGACGATCGCACTGTGCGGAACACCTGCGTAGCGCATTCTCTAGATCTATGATCCAAAATATGTTAAATACAAAAATCACACTAGTCCATTTTCTGTGAAACACGTGTGCTATTTCCATGAACGAGTTTCTGCTAGCTCACGAAATAAAATGAAGCTTTATTGTTGTTCCATTTTGTAGGATAAGATTAGAATTAAAACTTCCGTTGTAATATTCGAGTGCTATGTAGAGCTAATATTTTATTCTTAAGCAAATTTAAAGTCAATCATTTCCATAACGGCGCGAGTAGGCGCTATGTGACCACTCTAAGCACGCATAAATGAACTAATGCTTCAGTTAGTGTATTTCAAAGAGAATAATTTAATACTTCGTTTATTCCCTTCACCTCTTCGAGGAGAGACTCTGTGTTTGATCGTCAGCATTTACAAAGAATTTACCAACGGGAGTTTTACCACACTAATTTTCAACAGCTAAGTATTCACTAGACTACAGCGTGGAATGCACACCTTGAGAGCTGGGCAACAGCCACGTGCGTTATTAGGTGCTCTTTTTTATCTGCTTTCGGTACATGCCAACCACAGCCTCTGCGCTGACAGCAAATGCTATCTCACTAACATGTAGCTTAAGCATTTCTCATTCAGCAAATAATACCATATAACAGCTGTGCAAAATATTTTTTTCCTGCTGAACATGCGAAATGTCACTGAACTATCTTTTTTGTGGTTCTGTTCCAACAGATCGCATGCTTTGACTACGCGTTTACAAAGGCGTTTCCACGGACAAGCGCGAGCAGCGAGTATTTCCAGTGGAGAACGCTACTAATCTGCGACCCATCATGTATAACTCGCATTCATTTGGTTGCTCGGCGTGGCACAGAAAGAACCCTTGTAAAGGCACTTAAAGCAAAAGCAATAAATTCACTGATAAAAAGTAAATGAACCGCGTAACACAACAGACTATGTAAATCGACCAGGCTATCCCGAACATTCAACATAACCTTTGGCCGAAACAAATTGGCTTTTTCATCAACCAAGAATCGTAACTTAACATTCATAATATGGAAATCAAATGCAAGCTATTTGCTCAACTCACCGTGTACTATACACCACAACAATCACACTTTCCGCTTGTGTACAGACAAGTGGTCTTGACCACAACACCTGTAAGGGGCTGGTGATGAAGGAGTGCACGCAACTGGCAGCGATGTACTGTCTACTTGTTTATGACAAATCGTTACGTTCTCTTCCACATATTCACCGTTGAATTTTCAAACAAAAGATGAATCACAAGCATATCCTTCACTCAAAAAACTTTCTTGGTCTGCCAAGTTCTGTACAGAAAATGAGTTGCGGACTACAAAGATTAATTTAAGGTTTAATGGAACTCGAACAAGCTGTACAATAATGAAGTATTCATCAAGATTTCAACTAATAAAAGAAACAAGAGATTTGATTGACAATACACGAAATTATTGTATTCAAAAAACACAGGAGGCTTCCACTTACTTACTTACTCACTTACTGTTCATTTCTCGGCTCTCAGATGAGATACAGAGTAAGACAAAAGAGACGCTACACCGCAGCACTACCATCTAATGAATGAATAAAACAAAGTTAGAGTAGCTGAGTGAGCGCAGTAGCTCAGTGCCAGGAGGGAGCACGGTGCGCGCCAGAACCAGAATACGGTGGCTGAAGTGAAGCGGCCCAGACGCGGCGACTCACCAACAGAGGCCTGCAGGAACTTGCTGCCTATCCTGGAGTCGCGGCCCACCGCCTCCGCTACCTCGGTGACGTCAGCACCCGTCGCCTCGCACAGCGCGCTCACCGCGTTGATGCTGCTCACGCGCTGCGCCAGGAACGCGTTGCTTACCTGCGTTCCGCAACCCCATTAATAACGCAACACAAACTCCCAAGCTCTTGGCCAATGCTTGCGTGTAATTTATATAGTCATTTATTCATCCACGTTTATGGAGATCATGATTATTCTAGACAACCAGCTGCAATTTGGCTATATTTGTGTCCATACAAAAAGAAAAACCAATTTGTCGTTTAAAGCAGGGTTTCCCAGTCTGGAGTACAGGTACCCCAAAGGGTACATTTGCTTTTTGTAAGAGGTACATTTAAGGAGCACGCCTAGTGAAAGATGGTCTAAATGACGCAATTTTATTTTTTACTCAAGTTACAGAGAAATTATTCTGAATCTAACATTATGCTTCACTGCTATGTAAATATGTTCATTTGTCTACTACAGCTTAGCAGACAATACTTTTAAATACTTTGAGGGAGTATTTTCTCAAAAATTAAATTTTTTTCAAGTATTCTAAAAATTCATAACAAAATTCAAATAGTATGGATCATACTTTTATAGCTAACACAATCTTCTTCATTTTGCAAGTTGAATGGTAAAAATCAGTTGGAAATTTCCACAGAAATAGAGATTTGAAAATTTAGCAAAAAAAAATAATAATAATTTCAAAAAAATGATGTGAGCAAAAATGTCTTTGAATTCATTTTCACATACAACTACAAAGTTTCAGATAAATAGGACAGTAAATAAATAAAATGACTCAGCACCTAGACGCTCCCCTTAGTGTTAACGAAAGAACGGTTAAATATGTTCATGTGTTATACATTTCCAAATATTTATGCACAAAAATCCATGATTATATTTTTTCCCATAGAGGTACATGCATATCTGTTGATATACTGGAGTACAAGGTCACAGAAAGACTGGGAGCCACTGATTCAGAGCATTAGATGTTAAGGTGAGCAAGCAAGAAGTTACAAGTTTCAATGAGCATTTGAGCATTACATCTCAATGAAGCACAGCAACTGAAACAAAGTTGACATAGTTTGAGGAACAATTCACAACTTAAATAGATGAAATGAAAGAAAGGTAGTTCTGCATACTAGTTTGGAGAGCTCGCTGCTCCAGGTGTTCATAGTGATAATGTTCTCAGCCGGCACCCAGTTCCTGTAGACGCCAGACAGCAGCTCGATGGCCTCCTGTCCAGCGGGAGTTGGGCTTCCTCCTGTCAATAAGGCATGGCAAATGCCAGGGTGGCATGATTGGTCTTTGTATCCTAGTTAAAATTTTCAAACTTAGCCATTTTCCAATCAAATATACCTAAATTTGAGAATTTAGGCCCCAAAAATCGAAGCAAGTAACAGCTGCAGTTTAGCTAATGTATATCCTCAGGAGTAGTCCTAAATACCTATGCAATTGACCTTAGTATGGTGCTCTGGCAAAATATTCACAAATCAAGTTCAATAAAAATTAAACAAAGTATACAGTGATGATTTCTCCATTTTGAGAAACATGAGATATAATTTCAGTAACTGCATCTTCTCATCTTGACCCCTTCCCCAACAATTTTTTTCGTATAAATGTTTCTTTTTCAGAGTATTTTTCTTAATTTTGGTTCTATATAGTATTTATGATGCTGGTTATAAAAACAGTTTGTAATTATTTTTTCTCCCCATTTTTGTGGTCAACTTTTTATTTTGAAAACCCCTTTGTCGGCCAAAAACGAGTCAACTCGCCTTCCTATAAACCATATTTTCTGCCATATTTTCTTAATTTTTCTCAAAATTTTATTACCAAATGTAAAAAGAAATAAAAAGCTATTTTATTTTTAATTTTTATTACATTTGTATACCAAATTTCTAGCAGTAATTATAATATGCATGATAAATGAAATTCCTTTTTCCGGCATTTTATGATGAACAAAATTGATTGAAAACTAAGTTCTTAGCAAAAATATAAAACAAATTAATTTTATTTCCACATATATAAGAATAGTATTTCCTCAGAAAGTTTCTAGATGAAATTATTTAGAATGGTACTTTCCAAATTAAAGCATATGTGGATGCAAACAACACCCATCCAACGACAATTGCTGTCGGAGCAAGTCTAGTAACAATGTCCTTGAAATCCCACAGCTCTATCCTATCACCTGTGCCAGGCGAACGATTTGACGAGAATACTCGTTTCACACGTAGAATGGGTCACAAAGGCTTAAAATCGACGAGTATATACGTATGTAGCTGGTTTTTGAAGGTAAAGTTTTAGATGGGTATACTCGTTGACGGCTGAAAAACGAACCTTTTGCAAAAACGTGTATACTCGTTTCTGAAGAGGAAGGGGTTTAAGTCGGTCTTGAATAGGGAGTAAAGAGACTAAGGCTCAACTAAAGAAGCTCTCAGCACCACACTCACCGATGAGAACCCGGTCAGGGTTGAGGAGGTCCTGCACTGCTGTCCCCTCAGCCAAGAACTCAGGGTTGGACAGCACCTGCACAAACAATGCATTCAAAAATAAATCTCGGTTCATTGGAGTCAGTGTTCCAAAAGTGATGTGTACAACTTCCATGGAAAATCACTCCTCAGAAACTGTCTGGTATTGTCCCAAAATGAGCGGGCATTTAATACTCACCATCCACACAACACAAATAATGAAGCACCTGTACAACTTTGCTGGGATATTGCCAAATATTTATAAATAACTTAGCTATCCTATATTTGACAGACAAATGCAACTGAATCAAATCATTGATAAAACAGTAGAGAGCAGAGAGAAATTACCCTTCATTCTAATTCAATTTTTCATATTTGTCAATACCATCAAATTATCCTATCAGCCCAGCAAGGATGTGTGGCCAAATAAATGGTCTGGAAATTTTTGAGACTGATGAATTTCTGAATTTATTGTCACATAAATTTACACCATGTAAGGAGTCTATTATGCCAATAGTCACCCAAGATACTGAATTGAAGTTTCAGCAGTGGTATCACAAAGGAAGACATTTAGAAATGACAAAGGAAGAGGGAAGGAAGAATTAGTTTGTAACACAAACAATCAATAATATCTACAGATTTTTGCAAGAAATTCTCTTTTAAAACAGTAATGATGTAATAGCAAACACAAAAAAAAGAGGTTCAAAATAAAATTACTGACAATGAAGTAATTCATTGTATCCATGATCTAATACTGACCATAGAATTGTATAGCATGCTTAAACTCAGGACAGAACTTCATTTAAATTTCATCATCATATATTACAAGTGTGATTAACATTACATTGATACATATATGAAGCAATAATTGCTACTATATTTCACCAAGATTAATAAAAATTGCTTCAAATGGACCCAAAACTAAGCCCCAATGAAGAAAGTTTTATTGGAACAACTACCAACTTTTCATTAATTTAAGAAAATGAAAAATAAAACCCAAAGAATTGAAATGCAAACATCACCTGAAAGTGTGCAGCCACAGGAGAGTTGGCAGCAAATATTTCACTGATGCTGGCAGCAGCTCTGACTGGCACTGTGCTCTTCTCAACCACCACCTTGTAGCCGGTGGCACAGGAGGCAATGAGGCGAGCGCACGACTCCACATACGTGAGGTCTGCAGCTCGGCCCTGCATCCGGGAGAACAACACTAACACTACATTTGCGGTCCATCAAAACATACAAGTTAGAAACCTAAAGCTACACTTCAACACTTGTAGCCTAGAACATAACTAAAGCCTCTTTAATAATTGTAGCCTAGAACATGACTAAAGCCTCTTTAATAATTGTAGCCTAGAATATAACTGAAGCTTCAAATAGTTGCTTTAACAAATGGAAAGAAAATACTTTCATAAATTTCTGGAACAGATAAAAAGAAACATCTAATCACATTAGAAAGTTTTCAAGGGAAAGCCACTTAAACAGAACTGATAAAAATAGGTAGCCAGAATATAAAAAAATTTAATGGTTGAAGAGTGAAATAGAAATGGTGGATGAACTCATGCTGGTGAGGTACACGGAGCCCACACCAGCCTCCTCACCTCACTAGACAAATAGGAAACAAAAGCTAACAGTAGACTGCTTTAAAAATTTGTTGCCCTGAAAACTCCGGCAACATATACGTATTGCAAATTAGCATGTTTCCCCGCGTTTCCGTGGCTGTTAACGGCTGGTTTGGTCAGGTTGTAAGCAGCAGAATAGGGAAATTGATTTTTCAACTTGAAGAAATTTTAATTCTTCTTAATGAATATGAAAAATATAATTGCACAATAACATTTCACCTCAAGAATTCAAACATTTTTCAAATAAAAATTCAACAATTTTTAATTTTTGTCTGAAGCAATATCCAAAAACTGGCACTCGCTTTTTTTGATATGTTCATTGTGTATCAAACAAAAAAAAATCATCTTTATGACCATATTGGCAGAGAAATATAAACTTTAAAAAGTTTTCCTGGGGGGAAGGGAGGTATGGGTAAATTCCAAAAACTACAATGCTCTAAATGCCTATTCAAATGTTATAAACAAATTGTGTATGCCTCAGAGCTTATTTCACACCTTAAGTATTCTATTTTTTTATATTTCACAAGGAAAAACCGGACACTTCCCTCAAAGCCACCAACAGTGTTGAAAAGAAAGTTTTGGTGAAACAACAAAAGAGTATCCAGGTGGTGCCCACTTTTAGCTAGGCAACTGCTTCTAAATGCAGGTAGCATATTATTAGGTAATTGAGATATTTTGAGTTAGGAATAATTATACGAGCTCAGGTGTAGTACAGACAAAATTTCTAAATTCTATAATGGACAACAAAACTTTGCATTCATAGAGTAAATAAAGAATCAGTCACTTTTTTTAATTGAGAGACCTTAGCTAAAAATTTGTGTTCACCTTATGCATGATTGCCAAAGTTTGTTATTGGCCAAACCTTTAAATCCATCTTCTACCACAGGAGTAGTAATAAAGAGCTCAGACATAACAAGATTACCAACTAAACACCTTGAAACATGAATGAAGCCTAAAACTGCAACTTACCTTGCCAGCCCCATAAGTTTTGGTGGGTGTGTTCACTGAGATGAAGATGAGGTCTGCATTCACAACTCCATCTTCAACATCAGTTGAATAAAATAGATTCTTCCCACGACACTGCATGACAACCTCATGTAGATTTGGCTGCAATTAAAGACATCAAACCGAGTTAAAGCATTTATTGGCTGATGAGAAGTTACTGTGTTGTTGCAGGAGTTGGAGCATTATTTGGAATTTTGCAATAGTTTAGCTTTAATGAAATTTGAAAAAAAATTTGAAAAGATCATTTTTTCCTAATATTTTTTTAATGTAACCAAAAATTATTACAAATTCAGAAAAATCTTCTGTCAGTAGATAGAGCAGCTCTTTGTGTATCCAATTATCCCTGAATCTTTGCTCTACGATAAAACTCGGAGAAAATAGATTTTGAAAAATAACTATTGACCCCATGACCTCCATTTTTATGACAAAAATGGGAAAAATTTACGGAGAGGACCCCTATTTCTTTCTAAAAATTACATACATATGCCAATTTTCATAGATCTAGATTCCATAGAAAGAATGTTATTGCCATTTTTTTTTTAATAGACTAATATCATCCAATCGAAAATTCTTTACATAAATTTTTCTTATGTAACTTAGAAATTTTCATGAATATCAAAATAATCCTTTGACTTGTCATGCAATAACTCTTATCACATTCAATGAACCCTAAATTATTGCTCTAGTATAACTTTCGGAGAAGATGTCTCTTGGAAAATACCCATTCCCCCGTCTCCAAAAATGTCAAAAGTGGGAAAAAGTTATAGAGATGACTCATATATACATCCAAAAATACACACATATACCAATTTTCATAGATCTAGATCCCATACAACATACTAACAGCCATTTCCTTGATTTTGGGTAGACGAATTAAAGAGAAGTAAATATGAGTAATCTCTTTAACATTTTCCCACTTTTAAAAATTTTAGAGACAGTGGGGGGAAAGGGGGTACTTTTCATGGGACATCTCCTCCGAGTTATTATCGTAGAGCAATGATTCAGGTCATTCGATGCACAAAGAGTTACTGCATGATGAGTCGGAGGATCATTTTAATATTCATAATTTTTGACTTAGGAAAATGTATCAGATATTTATTGCACCCACTAAAAGTACACTGTTGAAATCCCATATCAGCATCTCAAGATGTAAACATGAAAACCCATACAAAACAATCAGAATTGGAGACTTTGACCAATACAAAATAAAAAAAGTTGATTAGCAATCTCAAAGCAGACAGATAACTTACCTCATAAATTGGCAGCTTATCGGAATTCCACTGAGCAATTCTGATTGGATTTTTATCAACCACAGTTACTTTGATATCAGGACACTTTTGTGCTATGATGGCACAAGTTGGTCCTCCCACATAGCCAGCACCAATGCAGCAAATGCTATTGATCCTTTCTGGGCCCATTTTTTTTCCAAAGTCAGCCATTTTTACTGTCCAAATTTTAAAAATTTTAAAAAAGTGAGTTGAAAAAATGTAAAAATTCTGGAATGAAAAATGTTTCAATAAATAATCGAATGTTTCACCCTACAAAATTGAGGTGGAATGAACTTTATAGCCATGAAAATTTTACTCTTGCCTCAGGTTTCAACAGCTGCAGAAACATAGCTCAAGATTCATGAAACATTTATAATTAATGAAGATAAGATTATAAGTTAGTTTCCACATACCTAACAACAACTAAGATGATCAAAGAGAGGAAGGTTGAAGTCACCATTTCAAACAGAGTTTAGGGAACACAAAATCTATGCATATGGAGTGCTCAAGGAAAAATAAAGATGAAGCCTTTTTTAACTAAATCGTAGAGCAAAGTAGAGATAATACAGCTAGGATATGACAACATGCATGAGCTGTGGATTTCAAATTTGAAAAAATGGATATAAATGATGTAGACAATGAAAAGGAGATTATTTTGAATATTAAGTTTGGGCTTCCCTAACCGTAACTTTAGTGTTTTGAAGAGGAGAAGAAGATGGGATGTAACATTTAGTCTAGAATTGAAGAAGAAAGAATGTATGCACAAGGTGTGTTCCCACACATGATGAGTTGAAGTTGAGCCTGAGAACATAGAAAGAAGCGAGAAAATAAATGTATGATATATGATTAAAGTCAGAGAAGACAGAAATAGGTCCCAACAAACAAGATAGAAGTGAATAAAATAGAGGATTGCCCATAAAAAAATGAAAAATCAATTATTTTAACATCAGGAAGGCCTACCTAACTATGTATAAGCTCAGGCTCTTGCATCTTTTTCTTGGGAACACTAAGTCCCATACATACAATGGTGCATCCCCTTGAGGAGCACAAAGAAAATAAATGAAGCACATAAAGAATAAATTTGAACCCAGGATTTGATTTTAACAATGAAACCATAAGATGAAAGGATTGAGAATTTAAAGATGATATACATGAAGAGTAGACATATTGTTGAACAGTCTAGCTGTGCATTACACAAGCAAATACACAGATGTATGAAAGAAATGATCTGGCAGTGATCACACCGTAGTTTTATTCCTTGCTAACAGATGGCATCATTAGCAAGCCAGAATGCTGATCAGCTGATGTTTATAAATGCATAAAAGCATTTCAGATTGGATTGCTTTATTCTCACAAATTCATTGTTAAAGCACTGGTAGAAATACCAGCAATAAAATAAGGATGCATGGAGTTTACAGTATGTAATTGAGTTTATATAATGTCTGATTAATCTGAAACTTTGTAGGTATATGTAAAAATGAATTTGAAAGACATTTTTACTTGGTAATTTTGTCAATTATTTTCATTTTTTGAGTTAATGACAATATTTAAGTTTTAGAACATGGCATCAACCTACTGACATATTTCTGCATGTGTGTATGTATGTGGAGTGCGTTTGTGCGCGTCTGTTTGTTAGGTTCCCACGTGTAAATGTATGAATGTATGTACTGCTAAAAGGGTGGGTGAATGGGCAAATGAGAATGATCATTTTTACTGTAGTTCAATTATCAGTAGGATTCTAGTTTTATAGATGTCTGTTTGCTCATTTTTTGAACTTTTTTTATTTTAAATTTTATGATCTTTTTGCATGTTTTTCAGCACTGAAGATGGAATTGAAACATTCTGAAACGTTTGCCATAAAAAGAAATAAATAAAAATGTACATTATTATGATGGTTCTCCTTTTTATCTTACGCGTGAGATTCCTTAAAAATTGACCTATTGGAAATATATTTAATTTTTTTGCTTTCATTTTCAAATTTCTGTTTCCCTAGAATTTTTTGAACAATTTTTTTCAATCAACTTGCAAAATGAAGAGAAATGTCTTTGCTACATAAGTACAATCCATCCTGTTTGACTGTTATGAGTTTTTTGAAAATTGGAAAAAATGCAATTTTATATTTTTTCTGCAAATATTTTCAAAACACTCGGAAAAAAGTTTTTACGACAAGAATTTCAACTGTTCAGATCATACTTGTGAGGACAACATGTCTTTCTTCATTTTGCAAGTTAAATAATAACAATTGATCAGAAAATTTTGGAGAAACAAAAATTTTAAGTTGATTTTTTTGACAAAAATTGGCCACTTATGATAATACTGTTGTCAACGATTTTGAAAATTTTGTTGCCACATTTAAGTAATTGAGTACATTTTGAGACCTTTTATTTAGTCTTTTTATTTATTTTTTATTTATATGAAACATCTTACAATGTCTCCAATTACCTAAATGTGGCAACGCAATTTTTAAAATTGTTGACAGTAAAATTGATATTGATCAAAAAATTGAAGTGAGAGTAAAAGCTCTCTAAAGTATTTATTGCTTTTTTGCCTGCTAAGCTATAGTAGATGAATGAACATACCTACACAGCAGTGAAGCATATTGTTAGATTCAGAAAAAAATTTTCTGTAACAGGATGGAAAAACAACAAATTTGGTCAATATGCAGTTCAATGTGCCTAGGGAAATTAAAAATTCTGTTCCCAAGAATCACTAAAGAACACATTTAAAAATGTTTTACAGGAATGAGACTCTGCTCACTGATGCATTATTTGTGAGTTATTCAAGTTTTGATTTTTCGTCTTCCATAGCGGTTGCGCTGCGCGCTTGAGCTGTTAGAATACGCTTAGGTACTTTGTAATTTATTATTAGCCAATCTTGCAGAGCCTGAACCTACTTCTAGTATCCTTTAGTTCATAACACAATACTGGTTATCATCCAAAAATATTAGCGGGACTGACGGAGTGAATACTTAAATCTACGGTATTCACTCCTACTGTTTTGCTAATGTTTTACGGTGGCCGCCATATTGAAACTGATGTGAACTGCATATCGATTTCATTATTCATTACCCCAGTCCCGCTAATATTTTTGGGTGATAACCATTACTGTGTTATGAACTAAAGGATATTAGAAGTGGGTTCAGGCTCCGCAGGGTCGGCTAATAATAAATTAAAAAGTACCTAAGCGTATTTAAAAGCTCAAGAGCGCAAAGCAACTGCTATGGATTACAAAAATTCAAAACATGAATAACTTGTAAATAATGCATCAGTGAGCAGAATGTCATTCTTGTGCAACATTATTAAATGTGTTTCTTTAGTGATTCTTGGGAACAGAATTTTTAATTTTCATGAGCGCATTGAACTGCATATTGACCACAAATTTAACCACCCAGACAGTTTTTAACTACGCAGAGCTGCCCTAAAAAACATATCAAAGCTTTATCTGTGATGCTATTTGTTATGGGTCTGTGAGGTCATAGCCCCGCCTCCTCTTTTGCAAAACCTGTGCAATAATGCCATAACCTTTGCCATTTGAATGCGGAAAATTGTCAAGAAAGACAGAAATTACCTAACCGCTATAACTCGTTAAATACTCATTTGCAATGGAAAGAGAATAGAATAAAAATTGTTTGTGCTGATATTAACATTAAACAATCATTGAAATTTTGAAAATTGATTAGTATGTTGTTCTCAAAAATACCTAAATATTTAACAGACTGGATTTCAAGAATTTCAAAACATAAAAGTCCTTACACCTTACTGGTAGGCCTAGAAAGTGAATGAGTCTTTTGATATCAATGATTATGGTTACATATTGAGTATACTGGTAAACATTTATGTCTTTCAGCTTCTAAAAATTTGGTATCATATAAAAAACTTGAGCCCCTATCAACAAACTAAAAAAATAATCACGATGTCTAACAGGAATGTATTGAACAGTATCACACATGGATGGTGCACAGCTACTAACCATTAGTGTGCCGGTTCAACAATGATATTAAATTAATTGAAAAATACCAACTCTAAATGAATAACTTACTGTACCTACAAGCACACACAAGGTTAACTAAACAAAATTTAAACTAAAAATTATCTTCCCTATGTATGTACTTAAAAATATACGCAACGCACGGCTAAAGCGCACAATAATCTTTTAAAACACTAGGTAATTCCCTAAACCCAGTCACCATTGGTCGAACAGTTGGAGTACCTAATTGATTTCTCTCTCTCAACAGAGACAAACCCTTCCACGCACAAACCTTGGGCCTAAGTGAGGCTGGAGAGAATAATAATTCGTACTCTGAAGAGTGCAGGTGCACTAGATATCGTGAATTTAATTTCCACCCTTTCACATGGCCAGCACACAGTTCTCCTAGAATTGCTTACGTAGGCAGACAGCCGGTAGGCACATCGTTGAGCCGATAGTGAGTAACCTGAGGGCACCGCAGGGGCCAGGGCACCCACGAGTCGCACTGAAGTCAAGAATCGCAACAAATTCTTGAAGAATCCAAGCATGTTGTAAGTAGGGCACCAACGAACACAGTTAATAGGTCTAAAATTTACCCATAAATACCCTAAAAAAATCTTAATTTCTCTAAATGAGAATTTTCAACCACATATAGTTGTTTTACCCGTGCGATTCAGATATTTAATCGGAAAATAGCAAAGAATACATTTAAATATACTGTTTATAAACATATTAGAACTTCTTTAAATTAAATTCTGAATGAATTATAGATGGTTAGACAAGCAATGCCACGACGAACTTCAGCGCTGTTTTGAGAGTCGTGGAAATTTTCAATTGGTAGCCCGAACGTTCATTTGAACGGTCCTTTTTATTCAGAAATAGTGTAAGTTTTGAACTCTGGCTTGTAAGACTTTCATCTTAATCTCATAATTCTCATAGGCAGCTCATAAATTTCTTTTCATCAAGAAAGGTGTAGGAGAGGAGCTTCCTTTCCCATCCCTGCGATCTCACCTTCTGAAAGCACTCATTTTGAACCAGCTTTAATTCCTAACAAATCGAAAAATCGAAAAATATGAATTTACTCTTAATTTGAAGCTATCCTTTTCTTCGAATTTACCTCACTCCTCATAAGTACAATAAATTTACAGGAGTTTCTGTATAAGTTTTCACGTTCGTTAACTTTAAGCTTTTCTTGCTCATGAACTTAATTTTAAGATTCTCCCGAAGATATGTTTGGTAATACTCGTGCATCAACTGATACTCGCAGTAAAACACCCCAGAGCGTAAGCTGCAAGGATGAAGAAAATTTCCAGTGCAGAGCTATTTTAATTAATTTTAAGATTAAAATTAATCAATACTTAACCTAAAGTAGCACTTCAGAACTTGAAATTAAATATAGCCACAGATAATTTAGCAAATTCAATAACTTAATACGTAAAAATTTTTAAAACCCAGCTCTAGGCTTGTCTTTGGTTCATGAACTTTGGTTTACCATCCTGAATACAACCTAATGAATATACCATTTCAGCCAAGCCGCACTTAGCTCGTAAATTTTCTGGATGCCAATTCAGATCGCCTCCAACCTCCACTAAGCAAACATCATCC
This sequence comes from Morinoia aosen, assembly GCA_030386875.1. NCBI lineage: Eukaryota > Metazoa > Arthropoda > Malacostraca > Amphipoda > Talitridae > Morinoia > Morinoia aosen. The sequence continues at coordinate 15,440,796 of CM059575.1, read as the reverse complement.
ATCAACTTTATTACTTATACAAACTTGAGCCTACTCAGCCAAGTCTCGAACACCGTGCGGAACCTGCCTGCAACCAGCCCAGGGGCGCCGGTGGTTTTTCGTCAGCTTCGCTACGCTCTCCGTCCCTTCTTCCGCCGAGGACCGAGCGGACAGAAGATGAGTGACTGAGGCGCCTCTTGCTGCTGACCTGCACCACTCACCGTCCACTCGCCTGACTGCGCTTCCTGGCCTCCTGAAGCTCACGAGTACTTGTGGAGAGCACGGCTTGCTTCCTAGGACGGCACAGTCGCAGAACACAAGTCCAACGCCCGCCTGCCTACCTGAAGTCCGGCTCTGAGAAGTTCATAATCTTGTTGCCCCTAGTTTTAGTGGTTTAATCTTCTCATTCAAATGTCGTTCTGACATTTATCTCAATAAACTGAAGCAATTTTTACCATTAAGGAATTCAGGGTATTTACTCTCCTAAATATTATTATTAATCAACCTTTTTTCTACAGGGTGTTTCGAAAATACACGGCATAATTTCAGGTATGTATTTCCCACATGTAGACAATCAAAATAGTTCATTACAACATATGTCCGGAAATGCTTCATTTCCGAGTTATGGCCTTCACAACATTGAAATTCACCGGAACGTTTTTCTTTCCGCAGGTCGTTGCCGTCAAAGGACACATTAAGAGGGCACTCTGACAGATCATTCCTAGGCGAAGGTTAAATTCAGTGTTGTGTTTGGCGTTCGACTGTGTGTCATGTACACAAATCAGGAGCTGGCAGAGATGCACTTGATCTACGGTAAGGCAGACGGCAATGCTGCGCTGGCTCGTCGTTTGTACCAGGAGAGGTACCCACAGCGACAATGTCCAGATCGGAAGACATTTGTAAGTCTCCATCAGCGTCTGTGCGAGTATGGAAAATTTGACTCTCCTGGATTGGGAAGGGGACGACCAAGATCTACAACTCCAGAAGAACAGGAGGAGATTCTGGAGATTGTGAACAGAACTCCTTCTATCAGCACACGAAGGTTAGCGTTGCAAGTGAATGTTCCCCATACGACTGTCTGGAGACTGCTGAAAGAGTATCAATTGTATCCTTACCATTTGCAATGTGTACAGGCGCTGTCACCAGCAGATTACCCTGCACGAGTTAGGTACTGTCAGTGGTTCTTGCAGCAATGTGCTGCAAATCCGAACTTTCCTGCCTTAGTATTATTTACAGATGAAGCACAGTTCACACGAGATGGCATAACAAATCTCCACAATCAGCATGTATGGGCGTATGAAAACCCAAATGCAACTGTTGTATCTCATCACCAGGTGCGGTTCTCCCTCAACATGTGGGCCGGTATCATTGGTGATCGGTTAGTTGGACCCCATGTACTTGTAAACAGACTTACGGGGCAGGCGTACACAAACTTCCTGGAAAACATCATACCTGATGTTTATGACGACACTCCACTGATCGATCGTCAGCACGCTCACTTCTTGCATGACGGCGCTCCTGCACACTTCAGTCGTACGGCTCGCCGGTACTTGGATCGAAGATTTCCTGATCGATGGATAGGTAGAGGTGGCCCAATTGCTTGGCCTCCACGCTCACCTGATCTGAACCCTCTCGATTTCTACTTGTGGGGCCATTTAAAATCATTGGTTTATTCGTCTCCGGTGCCTGATTTGGAATCCCTTCGGAATCGAATTGTGGCACGCTCTGAGGACATACGCAACATTCCTGGAGTGTGGGATCGTGTTCGCAGGTCAATGAGACATCGATGTGAGGTCTGTATTCAAGCAGGAGGTGGTCATTTTGAACATCTTCTGTAATGGCAACGACCTGCGGAAAGAAAAACGTTCCGGTGAATTTCAATGTTGTGAAGGCCATAACTCGGAAATGAAGCATTTCCGGACATATGTTGTAATGAACTATTTTGATTGTCTACATGTGGGAAATACATACCTGAAATTATGCCGTGTATTTTCGAAACACCCTGTATATATCATAAGATACTAACCGAGCGAGGTGAAAAGTTAACAAATTAGGATCATCGACAAATACACCAAAGCTACTTCGCTCTAGGAATCCAGTTACATGTAGCTTTGCACCAATATAACACAATGCATCCTTACGCAACTCGCTCCGCAGCTCAGAAAGTGGGGTTACCTAAACAAACGTTGTCCTTTAAGATATGCAGAAAAATATTTTTTGCGAAGCCGAAATACATCCTTACTAAGCACAATGCATGCAAGTAAAAGACCTTCACCTTCATACCCACTGACTCCTAGAGCTTAAACGGCAGGAGACTCGTAAACAGTCGCCAGTACTCCCATCAAAGGATGTGTGTCACCTTCCAAAGAAATGTCAGTGATAACTATGCAACTAAAATTATCTGATCAGAGAAGAAATTTTTGTCCCACCTCCAGCAATCATTTGAAGAATGTTCCAAGCAGTCAGACCTCAACTGCAGCACCACTACCACCTGCGCCTCTTCTAAACGAGCGCAACACCGCGACATCTCCATAGCTCTGCGTCACCGACGAATCTCAGAATTTTCTCTCGTCGACGGAGACATCAACACCACTTTCATACGCATTACGCGACAGAATAGTAAATGTACGTGATCTGTTAAACCCGGTAATTTCAAGTTGTTAAAATATAAATAATAGACAATCGGATTTAGACATTTCACGTGCGGTAAGCCTTCTCATTCTCCCGAAGATATGTTTGGTAATACTCGTGCATCAACTGATACTCGCAGTAAAACACCCCAGAGCGTAAGCTGCAAGGATGAAGAAAATTTCCAGTGCAGAGCTATACAAAAACTACTGTTACTTCTTCTAATGGGTACTTGCATCCGCTTCAAATTACAAGCTCACAAACAATTCGCAAACAATTCACAACAGCATTTTTCAAAAAATCATTTACACAATACATATAAGTTCTCAAGCTTTTGCTCCTGTGGTACCAGCTAGTATTTTTCCTAATGTCTACTCGATTTGTCGAGAGAATCTTATAATACTTTGCTGCTAGGTAACAATATTCAAAGCACAATCAAGAGGAAAGACATCGATCGCTCGTGTTAGATCTAAACTGTTAGATCTAAACCCTCTGTGCGTCTTGATAACCTTCAGAAAAAAATAGTCCGCCTATATTTAATAATTACATTTTGTGTTTTCAAGGTCTCTGCCTCTCGCTCTCAGACCTAGCCCGAATCAAAAATATAGTTGTAAGGAAGGACGTACTTTCTCGTATTTATATTGCTAATGCATGCAGTGCGTAAAACGTCTACAGAGCGTTGAATTTCTGCAAAACTTGGGCTCAAACTTGACACAATTTAAAGTTAACACTGAAACTGTTAATAATATCGCACTCAATAACTTAAGGGGTGTTTACACTAGGGGACATTTCGGCCTTGAGGCGCGACTCGTGTAGACGAGGCTCACCACAGAGGTTCATATTTGTGTGTGTGTGTTCGAAATTCCCGATTCGCTTTGCTCGAACCCGTGCAGCGCCGCATATGTGAGACTGTGACTCACAGTACAGAGCTCTTCTCTGTACTGTGCTGTGACTGTCTGTGAGAGGCGCAGCCAGTGCTTCCACTTTGGAGTAAAATACCCTATTTTAGGGTAATCAGATGTGGTCTAGGGTAGAGTTTAGGGTAAAGCAAAATTACATGATTTTTAGGGTAATTCGACGTCTGTCGGGGTAGTGCGACAAAATTGTAGGGATATTGCCTGTTTTCATTATCAATATCAAGTTTGTTCTCAAGTACTACAATATACCTTATGTAAGGTACATTGCGGAAGTACGCTACCGAAGTATTTGTGAAAATGTTCAATAAGAGTCATATTTGGAACAAACTTGCCCGAACTCGCCAATAATTTAGTCTTTATTGCACACTACAGGGCCGTTTACACTGGTCTACATTTTGCTGCAGCCTCACGTGTAGACGCCTCGTGTGGAGCTTCACAAGAGCCATGTGCGTTTAGACTAGACACCATTGGAGCGAGCCATGGAGCGCGCGCTGCTCAACAGGGCTGCCACGCTAGATGTTATATAGCTAGATCTAGGTATTTTTGCTGAAGCTTAGATGTAAAATTTCGAACCTAGATATTAGCTATAAAATCCATATAGTTTTTTCAGCGTGATAGAAATTTTCTAGCTAGAATTACAGTTAAGCTATGTATATGATAGATTACTGTAAATTCGAATTAGGAAGTCACCATAATGGTTGGTTACTGCTTCATTCTTATTATATTTGTTAATTTACTTAAGCAAATTATCTGAATAGTGAAGCAACCATATTCTGATCATGTTATGTTCAGATTATGAACGACACCAAGACGGCTATTTCACGCTTCATAAGCTACAGCACACTATCTCCAATTGCAAAACTAGTGATGATATCAGAAAATCAAGGAATAAAATGCACATACATTATCAATAACGTAATGTGGCCTCATTTTGACGAAAGACCGACCAATGATATTGGTAACAAGGAGTTCAGTTTATTGTTGGATGGAGCAATGATATTTCTATCATGAAACTACTTGGTGTATCAGTTATTTACTAAAGTAATGCATCTAATAAAGTAGAATCAACTTACTTAGTAATTGCAAAATTATTAAAAGTGATGAAGATAGCGGTGTGAAAGCCTTAAAACAATTGTTGAGAAGTAGGAATCTGAGCATTGATGAAATGCAATGCAATAGAGACTGACCTTTCTACTCGCAACACGTGTAAAATTGAAGAATATTTGGATACCAAGCTTTATTAGGGTAAATATCAGGATACTAGATAATTTATATAAAGATAAATTGCCTAAAATAAAGCAATTTATGAAATAAATATCCTCATATGCTATTGTTCAACTAATTTATTATAGTAGATAATTAATTTACTTCTAGATAAATTTTTGGATGTTTTATTATTAAATCTATATGTTTCTCGATATTTTTTGAGGTCACACTAGATTTTTTGGTCAAACACAAGTGGCAGCCATGCAGCACAAAACCAAGTGGCAGCCATGCAGCTGTAGACGAGCTTGTGTGAATATTGTTGCTGCATCGTAGCTACGTAATCTCTTTTTTATTTGCATGAGTGAAATGTTACTATATTCGTTCATCTTCATTAAAATATAATGGAAAGCAGCCTCCTTATATTCACAGCTTTTAGTCTGCCAAAGGCATTGATGGGCTTAGTACATTTCAATTAGAAGCAGTGTAGTTTCTCGCGGTAGTGTTGAGTCAGCCATGACGGGTGAGAGAGAGGCGCTACCTCACTTGATGACTGCCATCCGCACACTGACCGGTCGAGCTGCGCCTCGCACACGTGTAGCCGCTGCACGGATTCAACCAAAGCGAATCGGGAACTTCGGGCTCACACACACAAATTTGAGCCTCAGTGGTGAGCTTCGGCTACACGAGTCGCGCCTCACAGCCGAAATGTCCCCTAGTGTAAACACCCCTTACGATAAGGTGCAAATTGTTGTGCATATCGCTGCAGATCTCTCAGAACTCAGATCTCTCTTCAGTATAATGAGACCAGATTTGCTGTACAAATAATACTTTGGTTGATTGAGAGTAATGACAATAACTAAAGTGGTATGCAACTTGATATAATGTTTGGAATTTTACATTTTCTTGCTTTACATAAATAACTCGGTAATGTATCAAGATTTACTCCAATACATCGGTCATCGGCGTTTACTGGAATTGGACAGCTATATAACGTGTACAGAACGACACTCCCCGTGCCGAGAGTAGGCAGTTTTGTTTCAGTCGAGTGCAATTACTGTCAGGTACTGTTACGAACATGTTAAGATTGGTGGGTATGGTTAGTTATTAACATCCAACCTTAAACGTTTGCTCAATAGTGTTTTTCGAAATTGCAAGAGAGGGATAATAAAGACACTTCATGGGATAACTCAGCTCGAATTTTTATTGGAGGAAGCCGTAATGACCGATGGCGTGCTTGACTTCTGACGATCTTCTCTTAGATGGGGAAATCCTTGCAGGCGAGGTCCGGTGAGCGATGACGTTGGCCAGGTATAAGTGAGTGTGTTTGTGGAGGTTCACAGTCTGTTAAATCTTAGCGACTGACAGAATATCAATTCCAACCGTGACGTGTGGATGAGTCACTATTTATGGGTTCAGACTTTAGAATAATTCCACGATGTAAAAAGCTAGTTGTCGTGGTGGAGCGGGTAGATTAGTCAGCCATTCGTGGTAATATATTAGGCTCTACTAGCTCCGAACCAAGTGATTGCAAAGTGATATATGACCAAAGGTCAGACAGTCTTACGTCACAGATAGGCAATTTACGTGGTGTAACTCGATGGTTTAGTGAGAGAAAATATGCCACGTGAATTTACAACTTGTAAAGCTCAGACCCAGGGAATGTGTGTTGTGGCGTTTGGTGCCGTCGAGGATCTGCAATAATCGAAGACGCTGAATGAGAAGGTTCTCGAAGAGGCATCAAGGAAAAATTCCACAACTGACAATCCCTACACTGCAATGATAAATTTCCCATCACGGAGAAAACCCTGAACTTCTTCCATAGATTTAACTCAAAGCTATTAATTTCTTTACAGGCTTAGGAAGAAAATAGAAAGGTTACCAGCTGGCAATGGCTGTTCCTTTATGCTTGAATTACAGTATAAGCATGACAATACAAGACTTGTGATTTTTAGAGCAGTAATAATCTGTTATTCCATTTTGTGGAATTATGGAAAAATGCATGTGATTTAAGCACCATGATTCGTGATTTCGTGATTCGTGACTCGCCTGGCAGACTCGGTCGCGGTCGGACGTGCGGGGAAATGGGGCGGTAATTGTTGAAAATGCAAGGGGGAAATAACCTAGCCATGCGTAAAAATTATACTATCAGTGAATGTGTTTGTTACCTGTGGAACTGCGAAAGGGAAAAAATAACTTTTGTCTTATTTCTGCTTAAATCAGTGCACTTTAAATGAAAAGCCAACAAAGCAGTGCTGGCAAGGGTTGTGAAATGGTGTGTTCAGCCGGGTCTCGAACGATAGGCCTGAGTGAAGTGTGAAGTGGCCTTGTTCCCTCAGTCTCCCCTCGCCGAGCCCGCACCCCCCCCCCCCCTTTCCGAGCCCGCACCTCCCCCCCCCCCCTTTCCCGTACACCTGCTTCCCGTCTTCTGACCGTTCAGAGCATAGCATGGCAAATCCTGAACTTTTTCCGCTTCAAGCAACCAAAGAAATTACGTTTGTTTTGATCAATTTTTAGCAATGTCAAACCTCTCAGTTTCAGTTTTTGCCACTTCCTACGTGGCCGAGACGGCAAATGTGCACGAAAGAATTATTGTGTTTCGTTTGTTACCATAGAACATGGATGTTGAAAAATTTCTAATGCACACAATCAATTATTGATTCACCAAATTAGCTTACATTATTATCATGTTCTTTTGATGGACAATTTTGGTTAACTAGTGACGTTAAATGTGAGAAGGGAAAAAACTTTTTCTCTGAAGGAACTTTTAAATTCAAAAATTGAAAAAACTTGATCCAGCAACTTTCGGAAATAATTTGCCATGTTAAAAAAAATAGAAAAAAAAAGAAAGTGTACTCTGGTAATTTCGCATCTTTTGGGAAAATAACAGTGACCATCATTCGTGAACTATTTCTATGTTACAATAGAGCATGAATGTTGAAAAATCTCTAACGCACACAATCAATTTCTGATTCACCAAATTGGCTTACATTATTGTCTTGTTTTTTTTATGGAAAATGTTGGTTAACTAGTGACGTAAAACCTGAGAAGGATAAAAAACTTTTTCATCTTCGGTTTCTCTCATCTCTTATTGCAAAAAAAAACATCATGTTGAGTGTATATGACGCTACCTGTGGAACTGCGAAAAGAAAAAAAAAATAACTTTTGTCTTATTCCTGCTTAAAACAATGCAATTTAAATACGAAGCTAACAAAGCAGTGCTACCAACACGAAGGAAAGGTGTGCTCAGCTCAGCCCAGTCGCGACCTATGGGCCTGTCTGTCTGAAGTGTCCTTGTCCCCTCAATCACCCCTCACCGAACCCGTTCACTACTCCCCCCCCCCTCTTCCCGTACCCCTGCCTCCCGTCTCTCCGACTGTTTAGAGCATGGCAAATCCTGATGAACTTTTGCGCTCCAAGCAACCAGCGAAATTACGTTTGATTTGATAAATTTTTGGTAATGTCTAACATCTCAGTGAAGTTTTTGTTCACTTCCTACGTGGCCAAGACGAAAAATGTGCACGGAAGAATTATTGTGTTTCGTACCTCCGTTTCCCTACTGACACCGAATAGTTTAAAACATCATAGCTATACAATTACAACGCACGATGATGCATCACTACGAGACTCGCCTCGCAGGCCGGAAAGTGCCGTTCTCTGCACAAATGTTGCCCTACACAACATCCCGAAAAAATGGTTCTCTCAGGGGCAAAAATACGACTTTACCAAGCAAAGTGCCTGCAAGTAGGGGACCTACATCCTCTCACGCACAAAATTCTAATGCTCAAAAGACGGGAGACTTGTTAACAGCTGCCAGTAACCCCGTCAAAGAATGTGTGTCACCTTCCGAAGCAACGTCAGTGAAGACTATGCAATCAATATCGCCGGATGAGGGAAAACATGTCTGCCAAACCTCCAGCAATCATTTGAAGGTTCGAAGCAGTGAAGTCTCAGCCGCAGCACCACAACCACCTGCTCCTCATCTGAACAAGCAAAACAGCGTGCCAGCTCCCCAGCTCTGCGTCAACAACAACGCTCCGAACTGTCCGCCAGCGGCGGGGACACAAACACCATCCTCATCAGTGGTACAAGAAAAAATAGTTTTTACTAATAAGGACATTTCAAGCGTGGTAGACTTTTCTTATTCTCCAGATAATATGTTCGATAATTTTCGCGCACAAACCGATACTGGCAGTAAATCACCCCAGAGCGCAAGCTGTGAAAACAAAATAAAATTTCCAGTACAGAGCAATAAAAATAACACTGTTGCTTCATTTAATGGCTACTTGCACCCGCTTCAAATAACAAGCTCTCAAAAAATTCATGAAATTATTCACAATTTGTCTCTAACAAGAGCGTTTTTCAATAAATCCCTAAGACAACGTGAGCCTCCTAGCCCGTCGTCGATTTTCTCTACAGTATCAAACATTCAGAACCTAACCGAACAGCTTTTTGCTTTAAATTCACATATAAGTTCTCAAGACCTTGCACCTGTGGTACCTGCTAGTATCTCTTGTGAAATCGACTCCAATTGTCGAGAACCTTACGACACTTTGCTGCTAGGTGATAATATCCTAAGCACGATCAGAAGAAAGGACATCGATCGCTCGTGCTGGATCAAAACTGTTCCATCAGGGCGCTTCGATGACCTTCTCCATACTGTAAATTGCATGCCTAGATTTAAAAATTATATACTAAGTTTTGATGGTCTCTGCCACTCGCCCTCAGACCTTGCTCGAATCAAACAACAAATTGTAAGAAAGTACGCACTTTCTCGCATTTATATTGCCAATGCTTGCAGTGCAAACGAATTCAACAAAGCGAGGCATTTTTGCAAAAACCTGGGTTTAAACTTGATTCAATTTCAAACTTACCCAGAAAATGAAAATGGTGACGCACTCAATAACTTTCAATGGCCTCGGACCCAGGAAGAGAACTTCTGTTTTCTTCAACAACTTGCAATGAAATCAACATTGCGAATCACCGTGCCATATTGTCCTCGTTTCAACAAATGTCAAGCAATAAATGGAATTGTAGGTCATTCCAATGAATCGAAAAATTCACGGAATGAGACAAATAGTCTCACATTAGACTTTCAAAAAGAATATAAGCCTATGCATATCACTGCACATGGTACACCAAATCCTTCAAAATTGATTGCGACATCAAGCAGAGGTCTGAGTAACTCACTCACCCACTGCATGAGGAACGTAAATAAGCCTGAGCCTTTCCCTGATTCGATCTCAGACAAATATAATGTCAGTACGAAAAATAAATTTGCGTTACTTGCTTCCGACACAAATAGTGATTGCGACATGCCCTCCTTTTCAACCAATTCTCAACTTTCCAGTGAGTACGCAGGAACCAAGGAAAGTCAAGCAAATACCGATATTCAAAACTATTCCAAAGAAAATCAAATTATTCGAAAAAAATCTGATGCCTCTGCCGGGCCTCCGTCGAACGACCAAACTAATACTGCTACCGAAAAACCAACAGTGAATCAAATCTGCACACGCGTTGCACACACACTGGACGACTTAAAACGATCGCTCAAATTGGAGCCTGCTTACACTGTAGGTGACGGACACTGTCTCCTCCACGCCGTAACGACGCAGCTTGCTTCACAACAAAAATCGAAATGGAATTATATATCTCTGAAAAAAGCCATCAAAACTGAAAGCTCCAGAAACAAGGACCAGTATGCAAAATTCGTTGACAAGAACAGTGGCAGTTTCGAACAACTCATCGATAAATACATCGATAGAAAAGTCTTCGATCACGCAGTTGGAGACCTCATACCCCAAATACTTTCTAATGTAACGAGAACACCAATTCACGTATTTGATGAAAGAGACAATGGGATTTGGAAGACGACAATCTCCCCTACATCAAATGCTCTGATAAACTGTCCTCCGGTAAACATACACCGGAAACAGGACCACTATAGCGCCCTCTTGAAAATGCGTGATGAAAATCGTGTTGCTCCCTCCCCCATTTTGTGACTAAATAACAGTGATCAAATTGAATATGAAGCTGAAACCACAAACAATGAACGCGGCAATAAAGACCTAGAGACGAATACTAAATGCCATGCTAGACCTAAAAAATGCAATAACTCCACTAAAGATCTGCCTATTGAGGTAAATAATATCAAAATATTACACATAAATGCTCGCAGCCTCAACGGTAAAATGGATGACGTACGAGTAATGTTGATCACTAACGATATCGATATTTTATGCGTATCTGAAACATGGTTCGATTCACGAGTCGAAAGCTCATATCTCAGCATTGCCGGGTACAAATTGTACCGTTATGACGGAGTCAAGAGTAAGAGAGGTAGCGGTTCATGCATTTTCATCAAAGATGTCTACTCTACATCCTTAGTTCCGATAAAAGAAAAATGCGAAGACATAGAAATGGTTTGGCTCAATGTTCAAGTAAACAAACACAAGTCTTTCATTATCGGCAGTCTTTACAGACATCCGTCAGCATCTCTTCGTCCAACATTAGATTTCATTGAAAATACGCTTAGATCAATCTCTGCAGCCAAAAAGTCTTTCTATGTTTTCGGAGATTTTAACGTGGATCTGACAAATAAAAACAATCAGCTAAGCAAGATGCTGCACAGACTTAATCTTTCTCAAATGGTCCAAGAACCAACGCGAATTACCAACACTTCTAAAACTCTTCTTGACCTAGCAATTACCAACAATCCCCAAGCAGTACTCAGCACAGAAATCTTACCGTCCTTTTCTGAATCACCATTCGGTAGAATGCCAAATCAATATTGCAAAAGAGAAACAGAAATCTAGTTACATTACATATCGCATGAAAAACCACTACTCCCCTGAAATATTTCAAGAAAAGCTATTAGACAGATGGAGTGAATTTCAAGGCATGGAAAACACCGATGATGTCAATCTACAAGTTTCGCTTTTCAACGAAAATTTCGTATCAGCTCTTAACGAATGCGCACCTTTCACTACGAAGAAAGTTAAGCCAAGAATTTCTAAATGGATAACAGATGAGATAAAACATTTGAGCAGAGCTAAAAGAAATTTGCAGCGTGAGTACAAACTGAATAAATCAGACAGTACGCGTCGAAAATTATATAAAGATCATGAGAAGATCCTACGAAGAAAAGTTAAGGAAGCAAAACGGACTACTTCCACAAAGAACTCTTGGCGGCAAAACAAAACCCTAAAAGAACTTGGGAAATCATTAGAGAAGCTGCTCAGTATAAAAATTCAGACTGCAAAAGCACTTTTGACAACCCCTCAGAAATGGCGAATGACTTTAACACTTTCTTCTCAAAAGTTGGCGAAGATGTTTTCAATGAAGTATCCAGGACAGTTTCAGACACATCTACAGAGGCAAATCTGAGCGATGTTTCATCCCCAAATAGTAGCAACAAGTGGAGACCAAAGCCAGTTAGCGTCATAGAGATACGAAAAATCTTATACTCACTAAAGAATACTAAAGCGACTGGACATGATGGCATAAGCCTCCAACATATTAAAGACAGCTTCCCTGTCACAGCACCCTTTATTCGCTTGATAATAAATACATCTATAGTCACAAACAAGTTTCCCGATCAATGGAAACTATCCATAATTAAGCCATTACATAAATCTGGTGATATCGACATAGCGTCAAACTACAGACCAATCAGTCTCCTGCCTGTTATGTCCAAAATATTAGAAAAAGTAATAACAAACCAGCTCTCGTCTCACATAGACGAGTCACATCTACTGCATCGCAATCAATATGCTTACAGGAGGAATACCAGTACTCAGGACGCCCTGTTAAACATAACAGAAAAAATTTACAAAGATATTGACCAAAAAAAATTAACTCTCTTACTATTGCTTGATCTCTCCAAAGCTTTCGACAGTGTTGAGCATAAGAAACTTCTAAAAAAAATTTCAAACCTCAGAATAGACACTCAGTGGTTTGAAAGCTACCTACGAAACCGCTCTCATGCAGTGTGCTTGAATAACAAAATGTCATCATTCATACCAAATAACTTTGGCGTTCCTCAAGGTTCAATCATCGGCCCACTCCTATTTTCAATTTTCATCAACGATTTCCCCACCATGCCGGCAAACACAAAAATCTCAATGTATGCTGATGACGTACAAATTGCCATGACAAGCTCAACAGCGGATTTAACAGAAACACAAGCCAACGCTGAAAACCTTCTGAGAAATCTGAAATTGTGGTATGACCATAATGGCCTCAAACTTAACGCAAGTAAAACGCAATGCATTATTTTTGGATCACAGAATGCGACTGAAAATTTACCACCATTCCAGCTAACATTTGGAGACGATACAATTAAACCAGTCGATAAAGTTAAAAATCTGGGTGTTTGGTTTGACAATAATATGACTTTCAATTCACACGTCGAAACAATGTGCAACAAAATTAACGGAACCTTAATGTTCTTTCATCGTATAAAGAACACACTTGACGAAAAATCTAGATTATTAGTGATTCAGTCTTTAGTTTTATCGCGTCTGGACTACTGCAGTCTTGTGTGGGGAGACTTACCTAAATGTCGTCAGGAAGAGTTGCAAAAATGTGTAAACTTCGCCGCCAAGGTGGTATGCAAAGGAAATTTTAATAAATACGATCATGTCACCCCTCTTTTAAGAAAACTCGACTGGATCCCAATACCGAACAGATTCATGATCCAGAAAGCTCGACGAGTATTCTCCTCTCTGTACCTCCCCCAAAGTAATGCAGAGGTGGTAAAATTTTTTCCATCTAATATCCCAAACGAAAGACCAAACCGGAGGAACGATGTTTTAGTCAGTTACCGTTCATCTAACGTGGGACAAAAAGCTCTCTCAGTTTCTGGAGCTTTTTTGTGGAACAAGCTTCCCCAGCATATCAAAAACTCTAAAACTGGAAAAGAATTTAGAGTAAATGTGTCACGTCATTTTACATCTCTGTCATAGGGCCTGCAGCATCTCGGTGTGAACTTCCCATCTATCAGAAATTTTAATTTTTCCTGAAATTTCTGTTAGAAATTTAGAACCTATTTCATTTTACGTTTGCTAAGCGATTCGTATATTCATCTTACTTATTTCTGTCGACAACAATGAGCACCACAGCCGTCAGTTCAGTGCAGCAGAACGAACGTTCTTTCCATAATTAGGAGTATTTCCTCATCTTTATTTTGTTATTTCTTTCTCTTTTCTGTATTAATATTTAACGTCCGTATGACAAATATACCATGAAATACATTTTGTGTGTACACCAATAAACAGGTTTATAGACGTGAGGGTTGTGCAAAGTTTATAATGAATTAAATTTTTGGCTAACGTTGTCTCGCTATTTCAAAATCATTCTCGAAGATGTTTTCAATCGATTTTCGGCTGAGCTGGAGGGAAAGGGGTAATTTAAGCATTGCATTTAGTCTTTTTCTTTTTTTTTTCTTTTCGTGCGTTCAGCGCACACTAGCACTGAACTTTCAAATCGGAAAAAACTCTAAATTTCTGTAATCAAAATTATCATTTTGGATCAAGGCCTAATCTTCCTATATGTGCCAATTTTGTGAATATTCTCCACTCAGATGTGATATCCGGCCACAATGTTACTCCATTTTATCCCACGTACACATGTCCCTATAATGCTGAAGAGTTGTGTTGCTTCTTGACTATAATCTGATTTTTCTTAAAAATTTCTGTGAAGAAATTAAAAAACAGCTCATTTTTATGTTTTTCGAAGTCTTCTCTTCCTTTTAGTTATTTTTTTTGCGAAAAATTTCTTAGGATTACAGTGAGCTCAGCTGTCATTTTCTGTGTAGTAGATGGTAGGTTGCTTCTATCTTTTATGTTATATATGTATTTTTTTTTTTTTTTTTTTTTTTTTTTTTTTCTAATATTTTATTTTCAATAAGTATATAAATTAATATGTGTGTGTACGTGTGTAGGTATATATATGTATCTACATAAATAGATATACATGTTTCTATTTCATTTCTTTACGCAAAAACCATTCGGTTAATAAATTTTATTGCAATTGCGAAATGATTCAAAAATAGATCTAGCACTTCCCCAGAGGGCGTTTCTGTGAATCGGATTAATGTCATATATAATTAATGAAATAAAGTGCAATTTGAGCATATTAATCGTAGTAAAATTTTCTTTCTGTCCGTGTTTTGTACAAGCTATGAATTTTGATATTGAATATATGTTTGTTTACCCATTTCTACCAATATTTTGTAGATATTTGTCAATCATGAGTGGTAACCGGCTTACACTGTATCTCTATTTTATCCCATGTACCCATGTCCGCATGATGTGGTGAATATCGAGAAGATACGAAATATGTTTTTGGTGGTGATAGGGCTTTGCATATTTTTTAGGGCATATTTTTCATTTCTCATTCAACTACCCTTGACAGAGATAGACTATTGGCAAGCCACGTGTGGTTTGTCTATTAGTACGCCTCGTATATTTTGTCTATTAATATGCCTCGTATGGTCTATCTACTTGTACACCTCTGACAGTTTGTCTATTAGTACACCTCGTATAGTTTGTCTATTATTATGCCTCGTATGGCTCATCTATTTGTACACCTCGGATGGTTTGTCAATTAGTACTCCTTGTATAGAACTTTTGTTAGACTACTAGCACACCACGAATGGGTCTGTCTATTAGTACGCCTCGTATATTTTGTCAATTAATATGCCTCGTATGGTCTATCTACTTGTACACCTCTGACAGTTTGTCTATTAGTACACCTCGTATAGTTTGTCTATTATTATGCCTCGTATGGCTCATCTACTTGTACACCTCGGATGGTTTGTCAATTAGTACTCCTCGTATGGAACATTTGTTTTAGGATGCCCTATATTTAAGAAACTTTTAAAAGCCAATATGTTGGCATGTATCTCATGTGACAATTTGGAAATAAACATTTTTTCTTTTCTTTTCTTTTTCTTTTCGTGGAATTTAACTGAAATACGAAACAGCTAAAAAATGCAAGAATATGAATGAATAATTTTCGTACTCTATAATATATCTATATCCGTACGAGAAATAAAAAAGAAAGCAGTCCTAATTCATTAACATGTCAACTACACTGAGAAAAGAAACACTAAACGTATCTCTTGCAGCAAAAGAAAAATATTCAAAACATAATACAGTGAACATAAAAATGACATGACACAACAGTTTACGCTCCGCCATCTTCCGCAAGAACGCCGGCAAATCCACCGTGCGCTCTCACGAAGTAATCCATTGAGCGAATTGCAATATCATAATGACAACTGCAAGTATATCTTTTTGCAGTAAGGAGAAAGACGTGGTTAAACATCTATACTATACTCTTGACACAAGAAATGAACCTGACACGCAAAATTTACGCTACGTCATGTTGAGATAGCACTCGGAATGAGCCATGCTATTTTACAACTCCTACGACTATTTACATGTTTATATATATAGCACGACACTGACCAGATCCTTATACTTAAACACAATGCACACTAAGAAATGACACGATTTACTTTACCAGATTTGCTCTATTTGAACACTTAATTTCTTTCACTTACAATAACGCTGTAATGTACAAGCTAAAGACGCACGAGAGAGTGGCGCTGAAAACAAAGCGTCCCCGCGCGGTGTTGCCAATTTCCAAAGGCTTCAAACTCGAAAATGTCGACCGTTATTTATATCTCATGCATTTACACAAAAACTTCAAGGATTACTAATTATAAGTAGAAAATTATTAATAATAATTTAGAGTAAGATTTTTAATGTCAATAATTATGCTATTTAAGTGCGAATGAGAATTTTTATAATTTTACACTTTTGTAGCTAATGCTACAAACAGTATTGCATCGTGACAAAATATTTGGTTACTTGCGTTTCGGCAAATTGCTATTATTAAATAGATCCTGTGTACGATTAAGCTGCTATACCACCCATGAAGGAAAGTCAAATTTTATCGTCTGTTAAGCCCTTTTCACGAAAAGGGAAGGAAGGATAGAGAAGTGAACAACTGTTTTCAAGCTGGTTAGAAAAGTCTCAGCAATATACCACAACTAAGGATACGGTATACTGTACTATATGCTCAACTATCATTACGCTTGGTTAATCTGAGATTATTCTTCATGCTAACACTCAACGCCATAAAAGTCTCTCAGTGCAGAGAGGGAAAACACAAACTATACCTCTGTTCATTTATCACACAATCCAATTGAGAAGTCAGGTATAAAAATTGAATTACCGATATGTGCCAATCTTTCTCAGAATAATTTGCTTATTTCATTACTACTGAAATAAATGTTTCTCAAAGGAAGTAAGCTTTGGGAAACAAAGAGCTTCAAACATAATTAGACAATGGTTAAGTAAACGTCTACTAAGTGATCTTGCCGTTGTTCTTAATGAAGTTTATATTCTGTAATACTTGATGGAACAACTGATCGCAGTAAAGCTAAACAGCTCGGAGTCATCGTCCAATAATGGAGTGAGAGTCCAATCAAGAGCTCCTTTGTTGATCTTGTTGAAAAAGAGGATAGCACAGCCAATGGATTGCTTACTACTCATAAAAAGGATTTCAGTGATAAAAATATTAAATTGAGCGACATTGTCAGGTTCTGTTCAGACACGACTTACGTTATGATGGGACCCAAACATTCTTTTGCTTCTTTGTTAAAAAAATGAATTTTCGGCTTCATAGAATAAATGTTGGCTTGGTGGAAATACAGATATTGGCAGTGAATAAAAAAGCTTGTGAGATAAAAATCGAGGTTTTTCTTCCATTATTCATGGCACTAGGGCTTACTAACGTAGGACTTCAATTCTTGGGGGGGGGGGGGGGGGCTACGAGTATGCGACTTTAGGCTCTTGGATTTTTTGACATGTGGGCATTTGTCGAAAAATAATCCGGCCATGGGCCGAGATTCTTAATTGTAACGAGACTCTTATTTGAAATTCAATGGGGCCAACTTTGAACCTTGAACAACACCTGCTTCGCCTTACTCAACGTAAATTAACTCTATCCGCAGCTAAATTCGAACCAATTGAGTATACTGATTGCAAAAATTCTGGGAAAGTTATAATAATTATTCTTCATATAGTGCATTACATTCTTTGCCCCGTTCTTTACAATTGCACCGAGAATTAGGGTGTATATGAACTTATTTCACATCTAAATTCCTCTAATTTATTGCACAAAAATTTTGGTACTGTGTTTGTGTTGTGTTCCATGAATAAATGTTTCGAGTCGTTCATTTCCTCTTACTTTGTCTTTGCTTCTCTCTGATAGTCAAGAGTAGATCGCCTGGCCTAATACTTTACGTTCATTGAACAGAGCTTGTGACTAGGTAAACATACAAAGAAGACAAACTATAGTGAAAGCAAAATAAAATGTTGCCCTTATCGTGACACATATGACCCCTTGAAGTTAGAGAATTGCATTTTCTTATGCCCGCATGTCCCTGATGTAGTGTCATTTCTACACATATAAACATGGAAACATTGAATATTTTCATTTAATACCAGCAATGGGCTTATTTGACAGTTTAGGGTAATTTATGCATTTTTAGGGTAATCTTGAACCAAGTTTTAGGGTAGGAACTTTCGAGCTCGTGGAAGCCCTGGCAGTGCTTCCACTCTAGGGTAAAATACCCTATTTTAGGGTAATCAGATATGGTCTAGGGTAGAGTTTAGGGTAAAGCAAAATTCCATGATTTTTAGGGTAATTCGACTTCTGTTGGGGTAGCGCAGCAAAATTGTAGGGTAATTGCCTGTTTTCATTACCAATATCAAGTTTGCTCTCAAGTACTACAATATGTGTAAGGTACATTGTGGAAGTACGCTATCAAAGCATTTGTAAAAATGTTGAATAAGAGTCATATTTAGAACAAACTTGCCCGAACTCGATATTAATTTAGTCTTTATTGCATGCTACGGTAAGGCGCAAATTTCTGTGCATATCAATGCATATTTTTCAGAACTCAGATCTCTCTTCAGTATAATGTGGCCAGATGTGCTGCATAAATAATACCTTGGTTAATTGAAAGTAACGACAATAACTAAAATGATTTCCAACTTGATATAATGTTTAGAATTTTATAATTTCTAGCCTTACATAACTAACTCGTAAATTTTATTGACACCTATGAATTGGTCATCGTCGTTTAATGGAATTGAACAGCTCTATAACGTGTAAAGAATAACACTGCCAGAGCCGAGGGCTGGAAGTTTTGTTTCAGTCGAGTAAAATTACTGTGTCAGGTGCTCTCACGTGCAGTATTGCATCGTGACAAAATACTTAGTTACTGTAATGTCGTGCGCGAGCGGAATTGATCTTCGCTTCGGCACGCCATTGAACGGAACTCGGTAGGATGCCCAAAGGGAAACGAGGTCTCTTCAGGTTTTTTATTTCTTATCCCCTGGTTCCGTGAATCTGCCCAGAAAGGTATGATTCAGAGTCGGACCACGAATTGCATGACATGAGAAGCCTAATTCAAGATCATAGTCGAATGATTAACTGATGCATATAGCACCGCACAACAAGAAAGTAACTCACACCTCAAGGGTACACGAGAAATAGCTGAGTGGGACATAAGAGGCCATAGAATAGTAGCACATAAAAAGAGAATTCACAGCCCTGCTAACGACGTAGCACAACAACAATTCGCATTACCATTACTAGTATTATCATATAAGAAAGTTTTAGCCTCCCCTGACCGCGACAAAGGTGTCCCAAGAGAGGAAAAACGAAGGCACCATCTAGCGTGTAGTTGGGGGAACGCGGAATCTACGCACAGGGTGCACAGGAACAGTAGGCTGGGAAATAAGTTCACAAACAAGAAAGGTTTCCGTTGCATCGACGGGGAAGAAAAATAAGTCTCTAGTCGAGTAACACATTTAGAAAGAACACATTTATGATATACACACACGAATATTGTAAACTCGTGTCACTAGTCGAAGGGAATGACTGAGGGTAATGTACTCCTAATCCTGCCCGATCTACATTCGATAATACGTGTAATGACAGCTATAAGAGACAGCGCAATTTCATGGATGATGCATTTCCATTGTGAGGTGAGAACGCTTTTGATAGTTTATATGTACATGGCATGAACTTCGTAATCCCTGACGCCAGGCAATAATACATGAATCGCTTGTTTCGGCCAATGTTCAAAGTGTCCATTTAAGGAAGCACAAAGTTACATACATGAATGTACATCCGTATCCAACAATCCTAACACAGCGGTCATTAGTCAATAAGCACTTTATTTGAACAAAGGTGGACGATCGCACAACAAGTTTATAGTTTTCACATGAACGCCTCACACTATAAAGGGATGACGAGTTAGGTAACATCACAAGTTGAAAGAGGATACTCTAAAATACTTACAGACGATGAGGAAAGGTCCCTCAGTTTAGACCTGTGACAGCTTATTTTAGTCTGCAAAATAAGTGCCTACTCTGGCTTTCTTTACCCTATCTGTGGAAAAGAGACAGCAAATTAGGTCTCTAAAGCAGGGACAAGTCACTCAGGTCATCAAATCACCATTATCAATAAATTCTATTATAAACAAAATGAGAGAGGCAAGTGCACGTTTGTCAACGTCGCTTTGAAAACACAATCATATGAGCTAGTGGTCTCAAATTTCTGCGCCTATTCTCAGTCTACTGAATGCCGTACCTTTAGGCTTCCACCTTGCTGACTGGCGCAACTTGCCCAGCACAGCTCATAGGTAAGAAGCCAATCGCCTAAATTTATTTTGCTTGGTTCGCATCTTTCTATTAATGAACGTTATAAATAATACAAAGACAAGAGATAATACAAAGACAAGAAAAATCGTGTTCCCAAGTTGGTACAAGTCTGGCACGACGTGCCATGAATTTTTCAATATCAACTGATGTCTAATCCATGGAAGAATCACCATAGCTTTTATTTTCAGTACACAAATCTTTCAATAGTGGAGCAGTGGTTGGTTTGTATTATCAAATAAATATAATATTGTGCTATCTTGTGTTAATCTATGAAATGCAATAAACTTCAAGTAATCCTCTGTGTAGACTAAGAGGCATTGAAATGTCAGTCTCTCCATGTTGCATTTACTGCCCATGACACTGTTTACAATATTATATATGACAACATAGCTTACATGGCTTGGCTATTATGCAAATGTTGCTGAGCAAAGGTTTGGACATTAACACAAATCACTTAGAGCAGTGAAACAGAGATAGGAAAGTTCATTAGTAAAATCACAGTGTTCAGCTAAAATACCGTTAAACCAGAACCTGACTAATTCCCAGCATTACACTGCAGCTTACTGGCTACACCGTGTGAAAACACCCGAAAAATATAGCTAGCGAGGTAACACGTAAATCGAGTGAGTTTCTCACTCAAGTTCACTTCCTAAACAGCGCAGAACTTAAAATTATCCGGGAACCTGTTCCTCCCACGCACTTCAAACAAATAAAACGTTGGCGTCATTCTTGCGGACGAAGCGCGGATCCGCAGAATGTTGCCGCAATAAATTTATCAAAATTCTTCAAATTTCCTCACGTCTTGTACGACGTGACACTCCCCCCCCTTGGTGGCTCTGGCCACCAATAACTGCCTTCGGGGGGGGGGGGGGGGAGCGCTGGTTAAGAGCTGGTTCAGTGGCGGGGCGCCACCCACTGCGTGCTCATCGCAGTCGTCTCGCCCCGCGGGACGCGTCGGTGTTGTCTTCAGCGACGTGTGGGTGGCCTTCCACCTGCTGCGCGGGCGTGACTCATAGAGGAGTCCTCTCTGCTTCCCCGACCAACGTCGAACTTTCCGTCGCTGGCGGGTGGTGGACCTCTGGAGGGGTCCGGGTGTTGTCTCCTGGTCTTTCTCGACACTGCCCGGCATTCCTCGTGCGTCGGCGAGTGCGTCATGCTTGTCCCGATGCTTCGGATTCCGACGGTAGCTTGTTGCGTAGGCGGTACTGAGAGGCTGGTAAAGGGAAGATGGAGGTGGGTGCTCGGCGTTTCCTGGAGGGTCGGGAGTCGCGTGGCCGCCTCCCCCTTTGCTTGGCCCGTTCTGTCGAGCTCTCTTGTCAACAGATGTGCGCTCAGCATGGTGCGCGTCGTACTTTCTCTTCCGATCACCAGGGTGCGGAAGCTCCCATTTCCGTTTCTCCTTGGACTTTGGTGATGCGCTGTCTGGATCGCACTGAGCGTCCATTTCATCGTTTGTTGCTGACTGGTTGATAAATCTCGTCGTTGGCGGGGCTTCCGCTTGATTGTCTTCCTCTGCTCTTGTGTTTTTCATCTTTTCAGGGTCTCCGCGACCGTCGGGGGGCCGCGGATGAGGGGTTTCATCGCTGTGCTGCTGGGCGATAGCATCTTCTCCTGAGAGCGGTTCAAGGCACGTCTCCGGGCCACAGGTTTCGAGAGTGGCTTCGGCTACGATTCTTGCGACCGTGTAAGAGTGCTCTCCTTCGGGGCTGACGTCGTCGTTCACCTTGCCGACCACTGCCCAGCCTAAGGCAGTGTGGTGGACGAACGGAGCCTTGCGGCGTTGTTTGTCGGAGTGACTGTAGAGTAGGTCTCCACAGTCCGTCCCCAGGAGCACCGCGACTTCTGCGTGTTTGTCCAAGGGCAAGAAATGCTGAGCGAAGTGCGATATCTCCGAGGTTCTTGCGACGCGTTCGTAGGTCGCGACTGCTTTCTTTCTATCGGGGATGGAGTTGCATTCCAACATCGGTGGGAGCTCGAAGGTTCGGTCTTCGGACACTCCCTTTATTTTCAACCCTGACACGCGTCTGCCGTATCGAGTGGCGGATTGGTCGGTCAGCGTTTCCAGCTCGTAGTGAGACTTGGGGGTTGTCACGCGGAGGGCGTTCAACAGCTTAGGAGAGCAGAAGGACGTGGTGCTTTGCTCATCTAAGATTACGTAGGCGCGGCACGACCGACCCGTGTTCTCGTCGATAACGTCTGCCAGAACAACTTTGCTGCATGCACCCTCCTCGGCTGTGGGTACGCGAGAGGCCAGGGCCACAGCTCTCAATCTCTCCCCGAATTCGCTCTGAGCTCTGTCGTCGCTCGGTTCTCGACTGGGTCTCTCCTGACGAGTGGTTTCACTCGAATTTCCAGCTGCTCGCCAGTTAATGTGGGCGGCCGTGCTGTGACTGCTGGCTCCGCAGTCATCGCACTTCACAACTTCATTGCAGTGCTTTGCCCAGTGAGGGCCTAGACAACGGTAACATAACTTATGCTCGCGTATGAAGTCCTTCTTCTTCCGAGATTCCATCTTTCTTACCGTTTGGCACGAGTTTGTCGCATGTTGTGCACTCTGGTGGAGAACGCAGTTGCCGGTTTGATTCTCCGAGGACGTGTAGAGAACTCGCGAGGCTCTTGGATTGAGGCGAGCGGGGGCAGCCGTGTCGAGTCGATTGCTCACCCAGTTGAGGTTCGATGCCCCAAAACTATCACACTGGGAGTCTGACAGCGTTTTGATGAAATCGCAGAACCCGGCGAAATCAGGTAGCGATCCGAATAATCTTCTGTGCCTAGTTCGTTCGCTTCTCCAGGCGTCCAGAACGAAGAAGGGTAGTCTCTCAACGATGGGAGACAGCCCTACGTCGGTGTTCAGGAAGGCAAGGCCTTGGTTGTGCTGCATTGTGTGATGAATCGCTAGACAGGCGTCGCTGAACTTCCGCAGCTTGAGACCGACCGTGCGGTCGCCCTTCATGCCCTTTATGTCCGAGGTTTAGGCGAAGCGTTCGAGCAGGCTATCGGCTACCCTGTCGTCGGAGGCGAAGCGGGTCTTCAATTGTTCGACGATGAGGGTGAGCAGGGCCGCTGTGTCCAGGTAGGTAGCTGCCAGGGTGTCGTCAATAAGGCTTCTTGGCTCGCCGCAGGTGTGGTTCGTGAGGATCTCGATGGCGTCGATGGGCTCCACGGCGAGCCTCTCCATCCTTCTCTTGATGGCATCGAACCATCTGTGGAACAGGTGAGCCTCTCCCGCGTAAGGTTGGCTTGGCGCCTTTTTTAGATCTTCGATCATTGAGAGCCTCATAGCTCCGTCGATCACTGGTGGCTTCGTTTCAAAGACCACGGCAGGTGAGCCGGTGGAAGCCCGGGGCTGGAATGCTGGTGCGGAAGGATTCATCGGAGGTGCGAGATCGGTGTCACGGGGCGAAGCATTCGCAACCGCCGTTGTGCCCCCTGCGGGTTCAATGACGTGATGCCGGAAGGCTTGGTTGACCCATGCTCCTGTGCGGTCCTCTTTGCACTCGGTATTCTGCTCACCGAAGTGCTGATCGTTCTCCGTTCGGTTCCTGTTCCTCAATTTCGACCTCTCGATGGCGATTTGCGCCAACAGTACCGATGGCTCTTCAGTGATGTCAATAAGCATCTGCTTATTGCCTTGGCTTGGGGGCTCGCGGCGCTCGGATTCGCCGTCTTTGTGATGAGAGCTGGCACTGGGAAGGCTCTGGCTATGATCGCTCTCACTGTCTTGACTCTGGCTGTAATAGCTCAAACCTTGGTGACTCTGACGACGATGGCTGGGGCTGGCCTGGTCTCTGCCCCGACGGTTGGAACGGTGTCCGTTCCTGTTCTCAGCCAATGATGATTTTGGGGGCTTGTTCTGATGGGCAGCGCCTTGCTGCTGGTTCTTGGACGAGGTCCTCCTCGACCTCGAGCTCTTACGCTGGGAAGGTTCCGTTGTCACACTCCGTGAGGAGCTCGCACCGAGCTCTTCGTTTCTGTGGTCCATTGAGTCCGCTGGTGCTTTCCTGCGAGCTCTAGCGCTTGTCAATGAGCCTCGGATTACCGTCGCTTCTGCGGTGGCTCCTGAACCCTCGAGAGCTAGGACCAGCTGGTCTCCGATTCGCTTGACGGTCTTAGCCTTTGCTCGGATTCCAGCGTGGACTTGATCCACCTCGCTGGGAGTCTTGAGATCTCGTGGTACTGCACCATTCAGGAGACTGTTCAAGGCTGCTAGCTCCGTATGGAATTGTTCTTCCAGCTGTGGAAGTCTAAGCTTGCTCTTTCTTCCGAGAGAGGTCATTTCCGTGGTCTCGGATATTCGCCGCGGGCGGCTGAGAATCTGCTGTGGGCCTCCTCTTTGGAGGGCTTCTTCGTGGGAGGGCACCTTCCGCTGGCGTCTATTCACTGTAATGTCGTGCGCTAGCGGAATTGATCTTCGCTTCGGCACGCCATTGAACGGAACTCGGTAGGATGCCCAAAGGGAAACGAGGTCTCTTCAGGTTTTTTATTTCTTATCCCCTGGTTCCGTGAATCTGCCCAGAAAGGTATGATTCAGAGTCGGACCACGAATTGCATGACATGAGAAGCCTAATTCAAGATCATAGTCGAATGATTAACTGATGCATATAGCACCGCACAACAAGAAAGTAACTCACACCTCAAGGGTACACGAGAAATAGCTGAGTGGGACATAAGAGGCCATAGAATAGTAGCACATATAAAGAGAATTCACCGCCTTGCTAACGACGTAGCACAACAACAATTCGCATTACCATTACTAGTATTATCATATAAGAAAGTTTTAGCCTCCCCTGACCGCGACAAAGGTGTCCCAAGAGAGGAAAAAGGAAGGCACCATCTAGCGTGTAGTTGGGGGAACGCGGAATCTACGCACAGGGTGCACAGGAACAGTAGGCTGGGAAATAAGTTCACAAACAAGAAAGGTTTCCGTTGCATCGACGGGGAAGAAAAATAAGTCTCTAGTCGAGTAACACATTTAGAAAGAACACATTTATGATATACACGCACGAATATTGTAAACTCGTGTCACTAGTCGAAGGGAATGACTGAGGGTAATGTACTCCTAATCCTGCCCGATCTACATTCGATAATACGTGTAATGACAGCTATAAGAGACAGCGCAATTTCATGGATGATGCATTTCCATTGTGAGGTGAGAACGCTTTGGATAGTTTATATGTACATGGCATGAACTTCGTAATCCCTGACGCCAGGCAATAATACATGAATCGCTTGTTTCGGCCAATGTTCAAAGTGTCCTTTTAAGGAAGCACAAAGTTACATACATGAATGTACATCCGTATCCAACAATCCTAACACAGCGGTCATTAGTCAATAAGCACTTTATTTGAACAAAGGTGGACGATCGCACAACAAGTTTATAGTTTTCACATGAACGCCTCACACTATAAAGGGATGACAAGTTAGGTAACATCACAAGTTGAAAGAGGATACTCTAAAATACTTACAGATGATGAGGAAAGGTCCCTCAGTTTAGACCTGTGACAGCTTATTTTAGTCTGCAAAATAAGTGCCTACTCTGGCTTTCTTTACCCTATCTGTGGAAAAGAGACAGCAAATTAGGTCTCTAAAGCAGGGGCAAGTCACTCAGGTCATCAAATCACCATTATCAATAAATTCTATTATAAACAAAATGAGAGAGGCAAGTGCACGTTTGTCAACGTCGCTTTGAAAACACAATCATATGAGCTAGTGGTCTCAAATTTCTGCGCCTATTCTCAGTCTACTGAATGCCGTAACTTTAGGCTTCCACCTTGCTGACTGGCGCAACTTGCCCAGCACAGCTCATAGGTAAGAAGCCAATCGACTAAATTTATTTTGCTTGGTTCGCATCTTTCTATTAATGAACGTTATAAATAATACAAAGACAAGAGATAATACAAAGACAAGAAAAATCGTGTTCCCAAGTTGGTACAAGTCTGGCACGACGTGCCATGAATTTTTCAATATCAACAACTGATGTCTAATCCATGGAAGAATCACCATAGCTTTTATTTTCAGTACACAAATCTTTCAATAGTGAAGCAGTGGTTGGTTTGTATTATCAAATAAATATAAAATTGTGCTATCTTGTGTTAATCTATGAAATGCAATAAACTTCAAGTAATCCTCTGTGTAGACTAAGAGGCATTGAAATGTCAGTCTCTCCATGTTGCATTTACTGCCCATGACACTGTTTACAATATTATATATGACAACGTAGCTTACATGGCTTGGCTATTATGCAAATGTTGCTGAGCAAAGGTTTGGAAATTAACACAAATCACTTAGAGCAGTGAAACAGAGATAGGAAAGTTCATTAGTAAAATCACAGTGTTCAGCTAAAATACCGTTAAACCAGAACCTGACTAATTCCCAGCATTACACTGCAGCTTACTGGCTACACCGTGTGAAAACACCCGAAAAATATAGCTAGCGAGGTAACACGTAAATCGAGTGAGTTTCTCACTCAAGTTCACTTCCTAAACAACGCAGAACTTAAAATTATCCGGGAACCTGTTCCTCCCACGCACTTCAAACAAATAAAACGTTGGCGTCATTCTTGCGGACGAAGCGCGGATCCGCAGAATGTTGCCGCAATAAATTTATCAAAATTCTTCAAATTTCCTCACGTCTTGTACGACGTGACAGTTACTAACGTCTCAGTAGAATTGCTACTATTAAATAGATTCTGTGTACAGTGAAGCTGCTACACCACCCATGAAGGAGAGCCAAATTTTATCGTCTGTTAAGCCCTTTTCACGAAAAGGGAAGGAAGGATAGAGAAGCGAACAACTGTTTCAAGGCTAGTTAGAAAAGTCTCACTCTTATACCTAAACTAAGGATATGGAATACTGTAATATGCTCAACTATCATTACGTTTGGTGAATCTGAGATTATTCTTCATGCTAACTCTCAACGCCATAAAAATCTCTAAGTGCAGAGAAGGAAAACACAATCTATAATTTTGTTCATTTTATCACACGATCCAATTGACAAGTCAGGTACATCAATTGAATTGCCGATACGTGCAAATCTTTCTGAGAATGATTTGCCTATTTCGTAACTACTGAAACAAATGTTTCTTAAAGAGAGTAAGCTTAGGGAAAGAAAGAGCTTCAAACATTATCAGACAATGATTGGTCAAATATCTACCAAGTGATCTTGTCGTTGTCCTTAATGAAGCTTGTATTCTGTAATAATAATTGATGAAACAACTGATTGCAGTAAAGCTAAACAGCTCGGATTCATCGTCCAATAATAGAGTGAGAGTGCAATTAAGAGCTCCTCTGTTGATCTTGTTGAAAAAGAGGATAGCACAGCCAATGGATTGTTTACTACACATAAAAAAGATTTCAGTGATAAAAATATTAAAGTGAGCGACATTATAGGATTCTGTTCAGACACGACTAACGCTATGATGGGATCCAAACATTCTGTGGCTTCTTTGTTAAAAAAATGAATTTGCAACTTCATGGAAGAAATGTTGGCTTGGTGTAAATACACATATTGGGAGTGAATAAAAAAGCTTGTGAGATAGAAATCGAGGTTCGTCTTCCATTATTCTTGGCACTAGGGCTTACTAACGTTGGACTCCGATTCTTGGGGGAGCTACAAGTATTCGACTGTAGGCTTTTGGCATTTTTGACATGTAGGCTTCTGTCGAAATCTAATCCGGCCATGGGCTATACAAAAAGACTGATGGTGGAGTTAAAGAAAGTCCGGATTGAGAGTTTTTAATTGAACTCAACGAAAGATTAGTAACAACAGTAAACAAAAGTCAGACGAATCAATAGGCGAGGAGTAGCACTGATCGGGCCCGAGTGCACAACACGCAGCTCTTGCCGCACGCCAGCGCCCACCGCTTGACTCAAAAGACCTAGACCGAAAGGCCTGCAGGAAAAAACAAAGACTTGAGCCTATAAGGACATGAAATAACCCCGAACAACTTCAACCCCTACCGGACAGCTGATATATCAGCTGCTGAATTGCGTTCCAATTCTAGTTATAAGTTACACGTTATACGTTATTAAGTTCCAGTTATAAGTTACACGTTATACGTTATTAAGTTCCAGTTATAAGTTACACGTTATACGTTATTAAGTTCCAGTTATAAGTTACACGTTATACGTTATTAAGTTCCAGTTATAAGTTACACGTTATACGTTATTAAGTTCCAGTTATAAGTTATTATTCGAATGCGTGTGTGGCGTTGCACCCTAATTGACCAGAGCACGAAATTGATACGTTGACAGCAAATCACAATGGCCAACAAACCCACGTACCCCTCAGTGCTATCCAGTGCTTCGAAGTAAGACGGAGAGGAGTAACACGGCCCTCGGTGAGTTAGGCTACCATGGTCAGGTCACACGTCAGCGGGCGAAGAGGCGAAGAGGCGAACTCTGCTCCCTGACGGAGTGACCAATTCGCTCCACACTCCACCACTGTCTTCCGGCGCCAAACTTCAGCAGTACCTACAGGCCCTCATTCGGTCAACCAAAAATGCTCCGCACCATACGCAGCCCTCGACGACGGCCACGCTGACCAGGATTGCAGGACAGCTGATCTAGTGACACTGTGCGAGGCGAAATCTGGGGCGAGACTGCAGAGGGTTGCATGGCAGGTGATTTATATAGACATGTCTATGTCGTAGTCACCTGACCAGAACAATTCACCGTTAACGCACAAATCGTGACTGGTCAACTCACTGAATAATATTCCTTTGAGAGGTCGCCCTATTAATTAGGTGACCTATATGGATTTCCGCACATGGGCCGAGATTCTTCATTGTAACGAGACTCTTATTTGAAATTCAATGGGGCTAACTTTGAACCTTGAGCAACATATGCTTCGCTTTACTCAGCGTAAATTATCACTATACGCAATTAAATTTGAACCAATTGAGTATACCGATTGCGGAAATTTTGAGAAAGATATAATTCATCATATAGTGCATTACATTCTTTGCCCCGTTCTTTGCAATTGCGCCTAGAATTAGGGTGTATCTGAGCTTATATCACATCTAAGTTCCTCTAATTTTCTGCGCAAAAAATTGTGAACCTTGTTTGAGTTGTGTTCCATAAATGTTTCGAGTATTACTTTGTCGTTCATTTCCTCGTACTATGCCTTTGCTTCTCTCTGCTAGTCAGGAGTAGATCGCCTGGCCTCGTACTTTACGCTCATCGAACGGAGCATGTAACTGGGTAACCATTATAAACCATACAATAAAGAAGATAAACTATAGTGAAAGCAATGTAAAATGATGCACGTATCGTGACACATATGACTCCGTAAAGTCTGAGAGTTTCATTTTCTTATATCTTCATGACCCTGATGTTGCGTCAGCTCTATACATATAAACATGGAAACACGGAATATTTTCATGTATTACCAGCGATGGCTCATTTGATATTTTAGGGTAATTTATGGATTTTTAGGGTAATCTTGAACAAAGTTTTAGGGTAGGAACTTTCGTACTCGTGTAAGCCCTGAGAGGCTGAGCCCTGGGGCCTGGGCGCAGCTCTAGACCGGTCAGTCAGTGTCATGGAGCTAGGATATATGGAGGGAGCATAGCGCACTCCGATCGGGCTCAATTTGGCTGCAAAAGTTGAAACACTCGGGCATTGTGAATGCCCGATTCTGAGCCAACCACAGACGCTTGGCTTAAGCTGCTCCACCCACCTTCCCTACAACCCTTCCTCTCAATGGCTCTCATTTTCCAAAGCAAGATTAGTACCTCACCACAAGTCAAAGGGTGAGGTGCGCGTGCAAGTCGCTCTAATTTGTTATAATCAAGGGCCTGTAATCTTTATAGTTTTCAACTCTTAATGTATCTTTGCTAGTAATTTTGATATTATTAAGTGTCTTCAAGTGAGGAAACACAATTTATTATCTTTCGGAGTCGTAGAATCCCAAATTAATCATTACCGACTGAATGATTAACTAAACAGCTGGAAGAGCATTCAGCGAGCGCGTGCGCACTCTAGCGTAGTTGGTAGGTTACTGGCTTCCGTGCTGACGTCACACTCGCGAGACGGCTATTGGTTACCACAGACACAGGAGAAATCTCAAAAACTGGTTCGCTTCACAGACGGCTATGCTCCCTCCATATATACTCCCTCCACGGTCAGTGTGCAGTTGGTAGTCATCAAGTGAGGTAGCGCCTGCGGCCTCTCGCTCACCCGGTACGGCTGACTCAACACTGCCGAGAGAAACTACACTGCTTTTAATTGAAATGTACTAAGCCCATCAATGTCTTTGGCAGATTAAAAGCTGCGAATATAAGGAGGCTGCTTTCCATTTTATTTTAATGAAAATGAACGAATATAGTAACATTTCACTCATGCAAATATAAAAGAGATTACGTAGCTTTACGATGCAGCAACAATATTCACACAAGCTCGTCTACAGCAATCCATATTTCATAGCAGCAGGCCACACTGACTGGTTTTGTGCTGCATGGCTGCAACTTTTGTTTGACCAAAAAAAACTAGTGTGACCTCAAAAAATATCGAAAAACATCTAGATATAAAAATAAAACATCCAAAAATATATATAGAAATAAATTAATTATCTTCTATAATTAATTAGTTGAACAAAAGCATATAAGGATATTTATATCATAAATTGATTTATATTAGGCAATTTATCTTTATATAAATTATCTAGTATCCTGATATTTACCCTAATAAAGCTTGGTATCCAAATATTCTTCAATTCCACACGTGTTGCGAGTAGAAAGGTCAGTCTCTATTGCATTGCAATTGTCAATGCTCAAATTCCTACTTATCAACAATTGTTTTAAGGCTTTCACACCGCTATCTTCATCACTTTTAATAATTTTGCTATTACTAAGTAAGTTGATTCTATGTTATTAGATGCAATGCTTTAGTATATAACTGATACACCAAGTAGTTTCTTGATAGAAATATCATTGCTTCCATCCAACAACAAGCTGAACTCATTGTTACCAATTTCATTGGTCAGTCTTTCGTCAAAATGAGGCCACAATACATTCTTGATAATGTATGTGCATTTTATTCCATGATTTTTTATATCATCACTAGTTTTGCAATTGGAGATAGTGTGCTTTAGCTTATGAACCGTGAAATAGCCGTCTTGGTGTCGTTCATAATCTGGACATAACATGATCAGAATATGGTTACTTCACTATTCAGACAATTTGCTTAAGTAAATCAACAAATATAATAAGAATGAAGTAGTAACCAACCATTATGGTAAATTCCTAATTCGAATTTACAGTAATCTATCATATACATAGCTTAATTGTAATTCTAGCTAGAAAATTTCTAGCACGCTGAAAAACTATATAGATTTTATAGCTAATATCTAGGTTCGAAATTTTACACCTAGGCTTCAGCAAAAACATCTAGATCTAGCTATATAATATCTAGAGTGGCAGCCCTGTTGAGCAGCGCGCGCTCCATGGCTCGCTCCAATGGTGTCTAGTCTAAACGCACATGTCTCTTGTGAAGCTCCACACGAGGCGTCTACAC
This sequence comes from Morinoia aosen, assembly GCA_030386875.1. Lineage (NCBI taxonomy): Eukaryota > Metazoa > Arthropoda > Malacostraca > Amphipoda > Talitridae > Morinoia > Morinoia aosen. The sequence goes on along the minus strand of CM059575.1, from coordinate 15,408,807 downwards.
GTGAGCCTGCAGCAAAATGTAGACCAGTGTAAACGGCCCTTTACAATAGCCTCGCACCAAGAAAGAAAAATCTTGTTTTCTAGAACATTGCGTATCACCACGCCAAATTGTCGTAATTTCAACTAATGCTGTGCAACAAGCAAAATCGTAGATCACTCCAGTGAATCGAAAACTCCACGAAATGAAAAAATATTGTCACACTAAGCTTTTAAAAGGAAAACCTGCCAATACACGTAAATGCACATGGTAAACCAAACCCTTCAATATTGAGAGTGTGTTAAGCTCAAGAAGGAAAGGAAAGCCTTTAAAGCGAGGAACCGATTTTATCAAACTTCGGAAACCTCCCTGATGTGCCGGTACAAGGTTAAAATCCCACCAACATCCGCAGGACCCACAATTGGCAGCTCAACACAACTGGAAGAAGAGAATATACAGGCTGTAAGGCGTATCGTTATCAAGTATTTATAGATGTTTATACGAGAAGAAATTTATATGATGCAAGATATTTGAAATGGCATTTCAAATCCATACGCAACACACCTATGAAGCGGGCTGGCTTGGCCTCGAACCACTACGACGGTGAGTTTTTATTAAACAGCCCAGCTCAGGCGACAGGATTAATCGTGCATGTGCGGCGGACAACAATAGTGCTGGGTTAAAACGCGCAGTCTCGGGCAGACTTCAAAGTTATTCCAGAAGAAGAAAAATTACGTTAATTTACTGAATTTATCCCCAGCTACCATTTTATAGGCATCTATATCATACCGTTCAAGGTATCACATTTAATTGCTCAAGTAAGAGCTACACAGTGGCACCAACCTTGAAACTTTAATGGGCACATATCAAGGGGCACCTATAAAAAGCCATTAGAGTAAAAATTGAAAGTTTAAGTAAGAGACGACCATGTACTTTCAAGTATTGAGGTAATATTAAGGTAATAAGAAGATAAATTCTCATAAGAGGTAAGAAGAAATTTTGGTATTTCTGAAGGAAAGAACAGTGATCGATTTCCCACTTTTCGGTGCCTAAACATAATTAATTTAATCAAAATAAACAAGTTTTCTTCTATGCACTTTCCGTTGAAATGATTATACTACGAGTTATAGCGGTAGGTTTAGTTTCATCTTTGATGACAAATGCCCTCGAATAAACAGCTACTCATCGATTTTCGAATTTTTGTTGCTTGAACCATGGTAATAACATCGAAATAGACAACTTTTCTTCCAAACACTTTTTTCGTCAAATGAGTATATAACGAGGTATTGTGGAAGGTTTGGTTTCGTCTTTGATGACGAGCGCGCTGGAAGCGAGACTCCATTGCAGTGTTGCCATACCACGCAATCGATGAATTTCTTTCCGCTTCAAACTCTGGAGTTGCGGTAAGTCATTTACCGCTATAACTAATAAAATAATCATTTCAGACGGAAAGTGCATAGAAGAAAACTTTTTTATTTCGATGTAATTAACTATTTTCAGGCATCGAAATTTACAAAATTGATTACTGTTCTTTCCTTCAGATTTACCAAATTTTTAACTTGGGCGCTCTAGGCCAATTTTAAGGTTTTAAGGTTTAAAGAACTCCTAAATAGGAGAGTAAGTATATTCCCAAAGTAAGGCTTAAAGCTTACTAGGCCTCTCGGTAAGAGTTTTAAGGAGCTCAAACATGCTATGAGAACGTAAATTAAAGTTAACGAAAATCAAAAGAGTGATCACTCGAAATAAAAAGTATTACGAAGAATCGGCCATGATGTTAAGCGGTCTGCCCAGAAGCCCTGCTTTCTACCGCTCCGCACCCCATGCACGTAAATTTCCTAAGCTACATTATCTTTTTCTTTATGGGAAAATTTAAGAAGTACGTAATTTCTAACAAGCGCCATCAAGCAAAGCTTTGAGCACCTCACCTATCCACAGCTTAAAAAACGTGCAACAGCCTTTCCCAAACTAGATCTCAGACCACTATAATGTAAGTACGAACAAAAAATTTAGGCTACTTTCAGTAGACACAAAAAGTGACTATGACATGCCATCCTTTTCAGTCAATCCTCAATTTTTGGATACATGCGCAGGAACAGGGGAAAGTCAAGCAAATAACGGTATTCAAAACCATTCCAACAAAATCAAATAATTAGGAAAAAATCATTACTCTTCAAGCCTCTTTCCAAATATCAAAATCCCGGGCGCAGTCCCGTAGGTAATTTCTGCAATGGAAAATGACCCCTGGACAAATCTCCTACCTCTACTGAGCCCCAACGTATAACCGAACCGATACAGAAAAATCAGCATCGAGCCCAATTTGTACAAGTGTTCCAGACTGTAGTATTCTTCTTTAGGCTACGTTACGCTCTGGGCAGATTATGAATATCTAAGGACTTTCAATGTCATTGCCCAAAGGGAGTGCCTAAGTTAAAATAACTCTATCATTGTAGCTTCTCAGCTTGAGAAAAAAAACAAGGCGAAAATCGCTACACGTTAAGTCATTTTTAGTAAAAATGATCAAATAAAACTGAATGAACGTTTCGGACTAACTGTAAAACGAAACCAAGTAAGAGAAATTAAAGCACTAAAATAGTATACATACAAAATCTAAACTTTGAAAAAACACAAACAACGGTAAAAAAATTTGTAAAAGATAAAGGAAAAACTGCATTACGTATTGGTAACATGAAGCGGGAAGGCACTTTGGGTGTCATTGAGAGCAGGTTTCATTTTGTAGATATACAAAGATTCGAGAAGGCGCAGATCTGTCGTGTAAGAGGTACCGGCCAAGATTTTAAAATAATTTAGGGAGACCGGAACATTGCACTCCTCCGCATGAGATCTAATAGAGGACAGTGGGGGGACCCAAGAAGGAGACCAGTTCTACAACTACGCCCAGCATGCTCGAAAACTCTAGTCTTCAGGGTACGGCAGTTAGAACCAACGTACCGCGATTCACAACGGCAAAAACTGTATTGGTACACCAGAGACGAGCACAGTGAGGGTGGCAGTTTGTCTTTGAAACGAAAAACAGAACCAATTGTAAAATTATTCACGAGGATCATTTGAACTTTGAGTTGCGGGAAAAACTCGTTAATAAGGAATTTAACATCCTCGCTTAGTTTCAATGACTCATTTCCAAAATACGGCAACTTAACATAGAAAGCTTGTTGTGCACAAGATTGAACAGATTAAGAGTTATCATATATTATTGACAGAAATCTATTGATATGCCGGTCAACAAAAGAAGAAGGGAAGCCGTTTTTGGCAAAATGTCGCGCAAAAAATCGAACTTTTTGTGTAAGTATTAAAAGTTAGAACACACATTAAACGCACTATGGACGAGAGTACGAATGCCGCACCCCTTAAAATTGTATGAACAAAAGCTGGAAAAGCTGGTCCCGGGCCCAGAAAAATTTTCTTTTGGAAAACAGAGCGCTGAAAAGTATTGCCAACTCTCTCTACACACGCATCAAGAAACGGCAACCTATCATTTTCTTCGTCTTCCCTAGTAAATCTAATATTGCTATGGCGAGAATTTAAATATTGGAGGAAGAGGTCAGCATGAGCCTTATCTCTGAACAAAACAAAGGTGTCATCAACATACCGCTTGTAAAATACCGGCCTAAAAACAGGAAGACATTCTTTTAACCAGTTTTGTTCATGGTGGCACAGAAATATATTAGCCTAAGATACCAACGAACCCGACAGGGTAAGAAAACACAATTGAAATGAATGCCGTTCTATTATGAATATCGCCGACAGCGATGGCACACAAGAAAAAGATTGCTGTCACGTAGTAACGCACCAAGAGATGTCTTGGAAGACCGTAAGGTTACGTAGAGTTTTAATGCACTGCATGATGGCGGTAGAGTGACTATTGAGTCCGATGCTGTGGTAGAGGCAGTAGAGACTTCCAAGTTCCTACTGGCGAAGCGTCTTCGGTGAGTGTTGTGAAGCTTGAAGCCAATGCAAAAAACTGACTGAGCTTCTTCTGCACCTACTTGTATAGGGCCCGGTGAGTGTGGTAACGCGCTGAACACGCGTCCCCATTGGTTGGTGGTAAGTGGCGCTTAGGCCAATCCGAAAGCCACCTCGAAGCACGCCGTTGCGTGTGGTGGCCACTTGAAGCTTATGTGGTGGTGTACAAGTGAATTGTTTGTTCAGACCACTACAAGACACACTGGATGACTTGAAAAGATGGTGAGAAGGCGCGTACAAACTTGAACAACAGCATAACATGGCAAAATATATATAAAATTAAATGTAAAATATTTGTGCTACTGAGATTGGCAATCAAACTAATGTTGGAATGTTGAAATACAATACAAATGAAATTTAAGGGCTAACTAAAGTAAATGCATTAGCTCACCATCAGCGTAGGCACACCGAGCTAGGGGGACAACTTGTCTATTGTTCGCCATGCCACAGGTCAAACACTTGAAAGAAAACATTGACTCCTATGGATAACTATTGAATGCTATATTCGATATCACCTGCGCTGCCTGATAAAAGGTAATGTTAATTATTAGCGACATCGACATTTTATGCGCATATGAAACATGGTTTGACTCATGAGTCGAAAGTTCATATTTCAATCTAACCGGCAACACATTGTACCGTTATGACGGAGTCAAGAATTACAGAGGTAGCGATCAAGCTTTTCTATTAGAGATGTCAACTCAACATTCATATTTCCAATGAGAGAAAATGAAAAGACCAAGAAATTAAATGTACGAGGAGTTCGCGAGACTCAAATTCAGGACTAGAAATTACCGCGCCAGCACGCTATCGATCACCCTAAAAGATAATCGAAGCCCAACGAAAGCAATGCTTGGCACAGTAAAAGCAGGCGCGCACTGTCCCGACAGATATATTTTTTTATTCCCTTATGTATAGCGCGGTCGATAGCGTGCTGGCGCGGTAATTTCTAGTCCTGAGTTCGAGTCTCGCGAACTCCTCGTACATTTATTTCATTTGAAAAACCTTGTTGAAGCAGTAGCTTTCCGTACCAGATTCATAATCTGTTTCTGGGGGTGACTAGACTTTGAATTCTCGATACATAAGGGTATAAAAAAAGACAAAGAAATTGTTTGGCAGAATGTTTAAGTAAGCAAACACAAGATTTTTATTATAGGCATTCTTTACAGACATCCATCAGCAGGCCTACGCGCAACATTAGATTCAATTGAATATACGCTTAAATTGGTCTCTGCAGCCAAATAGCCTTTCTATGTTTTCGGAGATTTGAACGTAGATTTGACCAATAAAAACAATCAGCTAAGAAAAATACTGCACAGACTTAATCTTTCACAAATGGTTCAAGAACCAGCGCGCAATACTAACACTTCCAAAACTCTTCTACATTGACCCCGCAATTACCAACAATTCCCAAGCAGTACTCAGCACAGAAAGTTTACCTTCCTTTTCCGATCCCCTTTCGGTAGAATGTCTAATCAACATTACAAAAGGAAAGCAAAAGTTTCGTTACATAACCTATCGCATAAAGAACTGCTAATCCCCGGAAATATTTTAAGAAAAGCTATTCGACAGATGGAGCGGATTTCAAGGCATGGAAAACCCTGATGGTGCGAATCTTCAAGTTTTGCTTTCCAATGACAATTTTGTATCATCCCGTAAGAATGCGAATCTTTCACTGCAAAGAAAGTTAAGTCAAGAAAAGCTAGTTGGATAGCAGATATGAGATAAAAGAGTCGGGCAAAGCTAAAAGAAATTACCAGCGTGAGTACAAACTGATCTATAGATTTATTCTTGGGAAAGCTTAATTTACATATAAATAGTAAATCTAAGGCGGGTAAAAACATCTTTCACAAAATCTCACGATGTAAATTAAAAATAGAGCTTTCGAGCAAATCCATACTCATTTTCAATATCTGGAATAATAAATTGAAACATGGTAAATACAGTACATGAATACAAATTGTTAATGGAAATTAAATGAAAATATTAGGACAAGATATTTAGAGGCGTAGAAGATGACATATCATTGAGACTTGGTTTAAATTGATGAATTATGATACTTTCTAGTAACTTAAGGCTATGTTTATTACAAGTTGAGACTATTTTGAAATTATCAGTGCGTATTGGATGGTCAGATTCTAATGCATGATCTCTTATACTGCTGTGCAATGGGTTTGACACTCTATTTCCCGTAGGAAAACACGCATAGCTGAGCACAAGGGGGTGTCGGTTCGTACGGTTCAAACCCATTGCACAGCAGTATAAGAGATCATGCATTAGAATCTGACCATCCAATCCGCACTGATAATTTCAAAATAGTCTCAACTTGTAATAAACATAGCCTTAAGTTACTAGAAAGTATCATAATTCATCAATTTAAACCAAGTCTCAATGATATGTCATCTTCTGCGCCTCTAAATATCTTGTCTTAATTTTTTCATTTAATTTCCATTAACAATTTGTATTCATGTACTGTATTTACAATGTTTCAATTTATTTTTCCAGATATTGAAAATGAGTATGGATATGCTCGAAAGCTCTATTTTTAATACACATCGTGAGATTTTGTCAAACTGATCTAATCAGGCTGCACGCTTCGAAAGCTGTATAAAGATCATAAGAAGATCCTGCGAAGAAAACTTAGTGAAGCAAAATGAGACAACTACCACACAGAACTGTTGACAGCAAAACGAAATCCAAAAAGAACGTGAGAAATCATTAGAGAAGTTGATCAGTATAAAAAATCAAATTGCAACAATAATTTTGACGACCCCTCAAAAACGGCGAATGACTTAGATACTTTCTTCTCAAAAGTTGATGGAGATGGTTTCAATGAAGTGTCTAGGCTCGTTCCAAACACACCTACAGGTGCAAATCCGAGCAATATTTTATTCCCAAATATGAGAAACAAATGGAGACCAAGAATGGTTCGCATTATAGATATACGAAAAATTTTATACACATTAAAAAATACTAAAGTGGTTGGATATGATGGCAATAGTCTTCAATATATAAAAGATGACTTCCCTGTTACAACACCAATATTTTTTTTAATAATAAATACATCTATAACTCCAAATAAGTATCCCGATCATTGTAAACTATCCATTTATAGGCCATTGCATAAATCTGGTGGTTTCGATAAAGTGTCAAATTATCACAAGCTCGGTCACAACACAGTATCCTCTTCGTTGGAACTAAAACTTGGAACCCAGTCCCTGCTGAGATCCGTGAAAGTAATTCTTACAAAGTATTCAAAATAAATCTTGAATCTCATTTCCCATCAGAATTTTAGCTGCGTAAGATAACCAAGTCAAATCTTGTCTCCTACATGATTGGTCCTGATAGGGTAATTTCCAATAGTGAATATCGTTAGTCTTCAGTCTGCTCGTAAATCGTTTATAGAATATACTGTTAACATCTGGCCTACATAAACTATTTTGTAAAATGAAACATCGTATATCGAGTAAACCATTTCACTGATCAGTCTAATGCGTGACTAGGTTAAGTGAATTAGGGTAAACATTATTTTACACCTTAGAATAATGTTGATGGTAGGATGCCCTAGAAGTCGCTGAATTTATTCGGGCCCACAGGTCGCTAAACTCAAATTTACCTATCGTACTAGACGAGAAACAATCTACCTCTGCATCGCTTGTAGTAAATAAATTGTTTAAAATTGTTTAAACTGTTTACATAGATCAATCAGTCTCTACTTCTCAAGTCCAAAATATTAGAAAAAGTAATAACAAACAAGCTCTCGTCTTACATAGACGAATCACATCTACTTCACCGCAATCAATATGCTTGCAGGAGATACACGTACCAGTACTCCAGACGGTTTGTTTAACATGACAGAAAAAATATACAATGGTATAGACAAAAAAAACTTGCTATTGCTTTATCTCTCCAAAGCGTTTGACAGCGCTGAGGGCATAATAATCTCCTACAAAAAATATCGAACCTGAGAATCGACACTCATTTGTATAAAAGCTACCTACTACGCTCTCATGCAGTGTGTTTGAATGACAAAATGTTACTCTTCGCACAAAACAACTTTGGCGTCCCCACACGGTTCAATCTTCGCCCCGTTCCTATTTTCTATTTTCATTTATGATTTCCCTACCATGTCGGCAAACACAAAAATCTCCATGTATGCTGGTGATGTACAAATTGTCATGATAATTTCATCGTAGATTTGAAAGAAAATGAAAGAAAAATGCAAAACAGTTTATTTTCAATGAAGTAGAAACATGAAATGTTAGACATTGGTTTTAAATTGTTTTTTTAAACACAAGTTCAACGCTGAAAGCCTTCTAAGAAACCTGAAATGGCGGTTTGACCAAAACACCCTCAAACTTAATGCAAGTGCAACGCAATGCATTATTTTCGGATCAAAGAATGTGATACAAATTTTCTAAAATTTACGCTAATATTAGGAGACGATAAAATCGAGCCAGTATAGATAGGTAAAAAATCTTGGTGTTTGTTTTGATAAAAATATGACTTTTAAACCACACGTAGAAAGAATATGAAACAAAATTGGCGGCACCTTAATGTTCTTGTACCGTAGTAATTAAGAATACAATTGACTAAAACTTTAGGTTATTGGTGGTTTAGTCTTCAGTATTATCTCGTTGGAAGTACAGCAGTCTAGTCCGGGGAGATATAACTCAATATCTTCGAAAAGAATTGCAAAAATGTATGAACTTCGCAGCCAAAGTGGTATGCGAATGTAATTTCGCACAGGGAGCACTAAGGAAAATCTACTTACAACCCATAATTCCACCTGATCTTAGAGCAAAAAGATCCAAATTTGTGCGCCGAATTGATACATAGGAGAAACATAGAAGAAAAACAACCTGCTGAAATTCAATAACAAATTCAAATGCTTCAACCATGGTTTAGTATCTTCGAGGTAATCAAAATAAAAGACTACTATACTCATTTCATCGAAAAAGTAACCACCCACACTACCATAACACAAAAAGTCCTAGGAGACGGATTTCTCATGTTCAACACGAAGATCACACCCCACCAATGCCAAACAAGAAAGTTCACCCACCTTCTAATTTGCTACGAATACTACAAGATTGAAAAAAACGCCACTCATCAATGCACAGCCACCATAACAGTTTGTACAGATTGTGGTGACGTTGGACACTCCTACACCCAGTACAGGAATGAGCATAAGAAATGTCTAAACTGTGGGGAAACACACTGAACTCTTGCAGCCAGCTGCCCGACAAAGAATAATACAATTAAGGAAAAAGAACAAAGAATTACACAACAAGAAAATGAAAGAACAGAGCAAACCTACTCACAAACAGCTAGAACCGCAACAAAAGAATCAGCAATTCCAAAGCAAACACTTCCTACTAAGAACCCAATTCAAATTAAACTACTCAGACTCATTCTGGAAACCCATATCGTCAGTCTAGCATGAGAAGAGAGCTTCGGTTGCGTTTTCTCGTGAAACCTCCGACTAAATTATGGCATTGATGCAAAGTTCGAAGACAAAGACTCAAGATCCAATTTCAATTTTTTATACAATAACTTTAATAGTCAATTTCGCATGCAACCTAATCAGCAGTCAGAACCATCACTGTTCGAGCATGCACTCTGTAGACGACTCAAACAGTGAAAGAGAACACGATCCAACTCAGATGGCTGTAGAAACAGACCGTGAACCACCAACAGACCCACGAATCAAGAGGAAGATCAGTGACCAATTCCCACCTACTGAAAAGATAGAGAACATTCTGAAACCAGATCAAATCAAATTTATCGCAGGCTAATGACAAACAGCATTTTCCTCCAAACCCAACACAGAAATGGTATATTAGTGAATTAGCAAAGAAGAATTTTGGCCTAAAGTTCACAGTACAAGACGCAGACTCAAGGAAATTCCACGAAATGATCAGAACAGAGAGACTAAAACTTACAGGCACAAAAATGCACATTCTCAAATTTCTACGACTACCCAAGCATTCCACTACAAGCACGGCAAAACAATCGAAGCCTTAAGCATGCATTCATTGAAAATTTTACAGCATAACTTAACCTCGTGGAACAAGAAGAAAATCCTCCTCTCGAACATTTATAATCAATTCGATCCAGATATTCTTTTGAGCGAAACAGCCGTAACAACAGGACAATCACTCAAAATATTTAACTATAGCGTATTTACTGCTAATCACGTAAATAAACGTTACGTTGGAGCAGCAATAAGAATCAGAAAAAAACATCAAATACAGATTGATTAACAATTTACACTCAGACATGATCGCAGTAACGTTAGAAACATTGCAAGGCCCAATTACACTTGCCACTTTGTACACACCTTCTAGAACGCAATTTCTCAACATAATGGACTTGAATACACTATTCAGAAGAAACCACCCCAGTAATCTGATAGGTGATCTCAACGTATGGCATCCGGTTTTAGGGCACAATATCTCAAACACTAGAGGCAGAAATTCAAACACTCTGATAAGGTCAGACATTTGTTCCCATGTGGGCCCCTTCTTTCCGACTAATATTTGCGTGCATCACACCACCACTCCAGATATTATGTTTCAGAACCGCATGGCATACATGAACACTTATCTTAAAGCTGGACCCTTAACTCTATCCAACCACATACCATTACTGATAAGAATTTTTGCAAATCCCATACAAATTCCTACACAACCTGGAAAATGTTTTGGCAGAGCCAACTGGCAAGAATACAGAGCCGATCTACGATGGTAAGCACAATTTATAGATCCAAATCCCACTCTAAAGGAAATAGATAAGACACCAGAAGATTGGATATCCGAAATTCAAACGGCGGCAAATAAACACATTCCAACTATAGTTTACAGGACTATCCCAGGTATCAAGCCTAGTCAAGAAGCTAACACACAACTAATGTACAGAGCAGCTCTGGATCGTATGTCCACGTTCGGTCCATCAAGACAGTTTATCACATACAAAGCCAATCTCAGAAATAATCTTAACACTATCTACAACGGTTTGTATACAAGATCTTGGAATAATATCATGGATGACCTGAACATCGAGGCAGACATACAGAAATTCTGGACCACAGTCATGAAACTTTAAGGTGTAAAAAGAAACTAACAACATGCATCCTATATAAGGCATAATAATGCAGAACTAACTGAACCGGCAGACAAAAAGAGGGTTTTCAGGAAACATCAGTGGTGGGCACGATAACGAAAAACGTTATCGCGATAACCGATAAATCGATAACGAAAACCTTATCGGCGATAACCGATAATCGATAATTGGCGAAAAATTTATCGCCGATAATCGATAACCGATAAATCGATAAATCCAAAATTTCGATACTAGCGATAACGATATTGGTATTTTAAATGAAAAACAAATCGAAATGTTTTTTTTAATCTTTATCTTAGAAAACAAAAAAATCGTAGAAAAAATAAGAAGTCTTTGAAAACTTCTAGAAAAATACTAAATGTTTATCCTGTCTACTAATAAAAACTGCGGTTAAAGTAAAATAACTAGATTTAGACGAGGTTCTACAGCATGCACTCCTTCATAAACATAAGAATGTTGAAGTTTTCACCAGAGAGGCAGCTCCTCTTGGCCTTGATGATGTCCTTTCCAAGGGAGAACAAACGCTCCACAGCGGCGCTGCTCGGCATCGCCGTGTTGTACCTCAGAAAGAGGTCAATGAGGACCTTCTCGTGTTGTGATCTTATCACAACGTAAGGATCTTTCTGAACGGGGGGACGCCTCTACGTATTCGAAATGATCCAAAGCAGTCAGAGAGAGATGCCGTGTGCCGCAGGAACGGTTGTCGGATTCTGCTAGTCGTGCTAAGTAGTTATTCTTCCCTCCTTCTGTTTCTACTCTACGTCGACTCCGAGATCGCGGGGGAAGCAAAGGACGTCAACTGACTGAAGGAGCTGCCGAATACCGACACAAGAGAGATTCTTCACTGTTATTTCTGTCATTATTCAATAGCCCATGTTAATTAGATCATTTGTACGATTAGCGAGAATTAATGTTTCCCTTTGCTTATATAATTCAATACGCTAGAGTCATACACAACCGCTTGGTCGAGGAATAATCTATATTGAGATTGCAATGTTAAGCTATCGTTCGAAGCGGGCGTGAGAGCAGACGATCGAGAAGGTGAGCGCTCCGCACGGACGAGAAGGGTCAGTATCAGGGTTGCCAGATGCAGGGAAATTTCCCTGCTCTAGGGAAATTATGGGTCCCAGAGGGAAAAAGGGAAAAAACTTCGAAAAACGTATGAAAACAGGGAAATTTTGCTATGCGGCTTCATTTTTTTATAAAATTATATGTAAGTGATTAGCTACTTAGCATTTTGTGCTATGCTACTTAGTATTTATAATTTTTAACATTTGTCGGACATGTTCGAACTTTGATACACGTATTGTACGCGTACATACTGACTAGGAGCAATCAGAGACGCCAATGCATCGCAACCGCTCAGCGCCAGTTCAACTTCACGCGGTTCACGCTTCACAGAGTCACATATCCTAACCATCACAGTTGCATTAGCCATCGTAATGATTGTAGCAAGAGGAAATTGAAGAGACGCGCTTCAGCATTACTGAAATTTTTGAAATGAATTAACGTAATATGTAGAGCAGTGGAATGAAACCCCACAATCAAAAGTAAGACGTTAACGTTTAATTCATACTCAAAGGTACCTAGAGTTGTGGGAAACTGAAATGAAATTCATAGGGTGGCTCAGTAAAAATTAAAAAGGAGCAGAATATTTTCAATGTAAATTATGTGATGTAAATAGACGGAAAATCTGGCTGATCAGAGATTGAAAACCATGCGGAAATGAAAAATACAACAAATGTAGAAATTAGAAAAACAACAAGAAGTTCTTTGGATACGTAGAACGGCAGTAAACGAAGAAAAAATACACAAGTAGAAGAAGGTGAAATTAGACTTGTTGCATTTTTATATGATCATAATTTTCCGTATTCTATTGTTGAACATTTAGTCCCAGTTGTGAAAGCAGCTTGTCCTGATTCGGAGATTGCGAAAGGTTTCAAATGTGGTAGGACCAAGTATATTGCAATTGTGAAGAATGTTTTAAGAGGCGAAGTGAGTGATAATATTTATGAGCTCTTGAAGAATCATTATTTTTCTCTGATAACGGATGAATAAACATATAAACGAAATACAAAGTATTTGGCATTGGTGGCAAGGGTTGTTAAAAAAGATGTTGTTAAAGATCCATTTTCGACTATCATTCCACTCATCAGTGCTACAACATGTTTGCATGGAGAAATAAAAGAGCTATTCACTGAAATAGGTATACTCTATAAAAGGAATATGATTCTATGTATGTTCGTATGTATGTTTAAAGAATCTACGAAACAGGGAAATTTTTAGTCAAAAAAGGGAAATTTTGAGACTAAAACAGGGAAATTTAGGTTAGACCATCTGGCAACCCTGGTCAGTATGCCCGTGACTACCTCAAGAGAGAGTACTGTATCACTCCTTGAACGCCTGCCCTTTAGGGGCTAGGCATTGCTTCTCCTTTGAAATGTGCACTACAAGTGATTCCGAATACCTGTCAAATTAACGTTATTAATAAATGTCACGGCGCATACACACGATATAGCCATCTTCCGGAATTCTGAACAAAGATAAGTCCATCATGTCATATGCCCCTTAGGTAACATCCTCATTACCTCCCTTCTGGGCGTAGGGTTATCGTTATTATATCTTAAACATTCACTTATATCGTCTTGCCTTCAGCTTATATATCGCCCTTGCCTTCAGCGTATATTGAAAGTGTTAATTGAAATGTAATTTAGTGCGTTAGGTTTACTTTACTTTTAGAATGATAACCTTTTGTGACGAGATTAGGGAATAACAATGTCGATGTGCCACGTCGTATAACCTCCTGTTAATTAGAAAGATGGATTATCAATATCTGTAGAGAGGTATCCCACGCTACCAAATTATAACGAATTATTTATGCCTATTTGCCGCTCATTCATTAATTAAATTTATGGACATTGAAAAGTCCCAGTTTATCTCTGGCTAACAAAATAAAAGAATGTGATCTTCAATCACGACCGTCAAAAGAGAGCTAAAAGGATGAATAGAAAGAAAGAATGACATCAAGAAAGAGCTCCATAACACTCGCTGTTGAAGGCAGGGTCTGCCAGACTGTCAGTCCCTTTGGCCTGCAGCCACACATGCACAATATGAGCGGCCTTGGACTTAGTAGACCTGTGATGACCCCCAGTGTCTTCCTCCTCATCACAAATGCTGGCGTAGTAGTCTTCCGTCTCCATGTCATCGCTGCTTCTGCTGCTGGCGGTCACGCCAACATCAATAATACCACAAAAATGGCCCTAGTGAAGCTACTCTAGCTCCACTAGGGCCCCTGGTTACCCCCCTATCCCTGTCACTAAGTTCCTCTAAATCACTTATATTATCAATTAATTAATATAATGCAAGTTTGACCTGAAACAAGACGGACTTGAATGCACATCCAACGATCAGAGGAGCTAAATACGAACTGAATACGTGTCGTCACGGTCTCACCCACAAGGTTGCCCGATGTTCCAGTCCACATGAGACCACACTTTTGATCCAAAAAAGAAAGAAAGAAAAGAAAAGATTTTTATTTCCAAGTTGTCACATGAGATACATGCCAACATATTGGCTTTTAAAAGTTTCTTAAATATAGGGCATCCTAAAACAAATGTTCCATACGAGGAGTACTAATTGACAAACCATCCGAGGTGTACAAGTAGATGAGCCATACGAGGCATAATGATAGACAATCTATACGAGGTGTACTAATCGACAAACTATCAGAGGTGTACAAGTAGATAGACCATACGAGGCATATTAATTGACAAAGTATACGAGGCGTACTAATAGACAAACCAGTCGTGGTGTGCTAGTAGTCTAACAAAAGTTCTATACTAGGAGTACTAATTGACAAACCATCCGAGGTGTACAAATAGATAAGCCATACGAGGCATAATAATAATAGGCAAACTATACGAGGTGTACTAATAGACAAGCTATCAGAGGTGTACAAATAGATAGACCATATTAATAGACAAAAAATACGAGGCGTACTAATAGACAAACCATACGTGGCGTGCCAATAGTCTATCTCTGTCAAGGGTAGTTGAATGAGAAATGAAAAATATGCCTTAAAAATATGCGAAGCCCTATCACCACCAAAAACATATTTCATATCTTCTCGATATTCACCACATCATGCGGACATGGGTGCATGGGATAAAATAGAGATACAGTGTAAGCCGGTTACCACTCATGATTGACAAATATCTACAAAATATTGGTAGAAATGGGTAAACAAACATATTCAATATCAAAATTCATTGCTTGTACAACATACGGACAGAAAGATAATTTTACTACGATTCATATGCTCAAATTGCACTTTATTTCATTAATTATATTTGACATTAATCCGATTCACAGAAACGCCCTCTGGGGAAGTGATAGATCTATTTTTGAATCATTTCGATATAGCAATAAAATTTATTAACCGGATGGTTTTTGCGTAAAGAAATGAAATAGAAAACATGTATATCTATTTATGTAGATACATATATATACCTACACACGTACACACACATATTAATATATATACTTATTGAAAATGAAATATTGGAAAAAAATACATATACAAGATAAAAGATAAAAGGAACCTACCATCTACTACACAGAAAATGACAGTTGAGCTCACTGTAATCCTAAGAAATTTTTCGCAAAAAAATAACTAAAAGGAGAAGAAGACTTCGAAAAACATAAAAATGAGCTGGCTTTTTAATTTCTTCACAGAAATTTTTAAGAAAAATCAGGTTATATGTCAAGAAGCAACACAACTCTTCAGCATTATACGGACATGTGTACGTGGTATAAAATGGAGTAACATTGTGGCCGGATATCACATCTGAGTGGAGAAATATTCACAAAATTGGCACATATAGGTAGATTAGGCCTTGATCCAAAGTGATAATTTTAATTACAGAAATTTAGAGTTTTTTCCGATTTGAAAGTTCAGTGCTAGTGTGCGCTGAATGCCCGAAAAAAAAATAAAAAGACTAAATGCAATGCTTAAATTACCCCCTTCCCCCCAGCTCAGCCGAAAATCGATTGAAAACATCTTCGTGAATGATTTTGAAATAGCGAGACAACGTTAGCCAAAAATTTAATTCATTATAAACTTTGCACAACCCTCACATCTATAAACCTGTTTATTGGTGTACACACAAAATGTATTTCATGGTATATTTATCATACGGACGTTAAATATTAATACAGAAAAGAGAAAGAAATAACAAAATAAAGATGAGGAAATACTCCTAATTATGGAAAGAACGTTCGTTCTGCTGCATTGAACTGACGGTTGTGGTGCTCATTGTTGTCGACAGAAATAAGTAAGATGAATAAACGAATCGCTTAGCAAACGTAAAATGAAATAATTTCTAAATTTCTAACAAAAATTTCAGGAAAAATTAAAATTTCTGATAGATGGGAAGTTCACACCGAAATGCTGCAGGCCCTATGACAGAGATGCAAAATGACGTGACACATTTACTCTAAATTCTTTTCCAGTCTTAGAGTTTTTGATATGCTGGGGAAGCTTGTTCCACAAAAAAGCTCCAGAAACTGAGAGAGCTTTTTGTCCCACGTTAGATGAACGGTAACTGACTATAATTAAAATTAAAATTGTATCAAAAAGGTCACAAAAGAGGCCAACCTTATTACACCATTCCACGTACATCCTACACGTATAGTTCCTGTCCCGAACTCGTATCGCTCCGTCATGTCGAATCCCAGCCGGGAAAACTGAAATTATCGATAATCGATAGTTTGGAACCAAAAGTATCAGCGATACCGATAAATCGATATCTCGGGGAAAAAAATTATCGGATAACCGATAAACCCGGAATCGTTATCGCGATAAACTATCGCGATAATTTATCGCGATAACGCCCAGCTTTGGGAAACATTGGCAACAAATTTTCACAAATCAGGATGATGACACGATACACAAAAAGTATATCGAGACAACAGAGCACTGGATGACTCGCAACTATCAGCACACGATACCATAACACGCAAGCAACCTTAACTCTTATTCCGAATATAATCCAATAGAGTTTGTGATTTGAGGTCCTCTGCGGTGAAGTTCAGTCCTTTGTCATTTTCTTTTTTGTTGAGTTCCTGGATGCAACATTCTGTTGGGGGTTCTTCTGGAATTGGTGAGTTGTCAATATAATTTCTGTACAGCTATATATGGGAGCTATGCTTGTTATCTAATAATATAGTTGAATTACCAATATCATCACTTATTCTTGTGTTTTTTTTTTGTTTTTTTTCTGTTCGCTCTCAACTTGTAACATTACCTAACTCGTCATCTCTTTATTATTGTAAAGCATTAATGTATAAACTATACATTTGTTGTGCGATCATGCAGTTATATTTAAATAAAATGCTTATTAACCAACGACCGTTATGTTAAAATTGTTGAATTAGAAATACAAAACTTATAATCTTCTTGGTCCTCATGCTTATGTGTACACATATATATATATAAACAAACGATTCATATAATATTTCCTGGCATCAATAATTGCGAAGTTTTATGTCATGTACATGTAAACTGTCAATAGTGTTTTCACCCCACAATGAAAATGCATCGTCCAAGAAATTGTGTTATCTCTTATAATTTTCATTACATGTATTAGCAAATGTAGATTAAGCAAGATTAGGAGTACATTGCCCTCAATCATTTCTTTTCGACAAGTGACATGGGTATTACAAGACTCATGTGTGTGTATCATCTAAGTGTATTAACTTTAAGATATTTAAAAACCAATGATTGTAATATTGTACAATCTCTATTGGAAATAAAGTTTTCTTTCTTTCTTTCTTCTATTCTTCTCTTTATCCATGCCTCGGTTTCCGTGTTTGCCTCTCATTCTTCTTGTTCGGATTCTGATGAGACATCTATTGTTTGTTCTTGCTCCGTTTCCCTTTCTTGTGGTATTTTTTTATTCTAGTATCAGACAACATTGTAGGTATGGTTCCTGTCAGCAGATAATTGATATTAGCAAATTTAAAATATTAGATACTAGTGTGGCCGATAAACTACGTCTTTAGGATTCCTAGCCACTATAATTTGCCGACAGACGATACACAATGGACTGTGATGTTCAATAAATTATTTCAAGGTCGTTATTCTTTTTCTTTCCTTTTCCACGGAAATCTTTGCGTTTCTATGCAGTTGGAATGCCTATAGTAAAATAGTTCCGGTAGTTTGATAATTTATTAAAACGTGGTTAAATTAACCGAAGGAATTGCACTTTATTAACTAGCATTTGCAATGCGATTAAAAGTTCACATTTATTGACAAACAGTTTTAAAAAGATTGTTTACAAGATGAAACTGGCAAAAACGCACTTTAAAGTTAGACGACTTGAGACTAGGAAAGTCCTCGACTCAGGTAGCTTAAACACACGAGCTTATAGCACAAGTAGAGCCACCGAGGCAGCCCGCAGGCGCAAGTGCTGACAACACTGTCAAAACTGACAACCGCACGTGTTGCTCAGAAAACACGGCGTACGAGTAGAGCATATAGGGGCAACAATCCACGCATTAGCCTGCGCGGCACACAAGAAAACAGGTCTGCACCCTGCCTCGCTCTCTCTAACTCTCGACTGCCCGACTCTCAGCCCAAACTTTGCTGTCGCTGCAGCCAGACTACTTCTTAGGCTGGTGTTTACAGTAAGGTGGTCAACGTGAGAAATGCCTCGGTCACACTAGTACCGCCAACTTAGACCTACGTATTTTAGAGTCCTTATTCATTCATAAACTCAAACCTTCTCTCAACGAAATGCAGAGTGCATACCCTCTGAAAATAGTCAACCGATAAATTATTATATTTTTTGTTTGTTTTGTTTTTTTGTGCTTATATCCTGCACTTCTGTAATTCTGGGTGTACTGACTTGTCTATAATTTTATTTGCAGACTTTTTGTTGAGAATGAGCCTAGGCTCGAAACGTTCAGAGTAAATGTTTTTTAAATACTTCTTCTCCATTTCTTTCATTGTAAATTTGCTTCGCAAAAAAAGATTTTCCTTTGTACATTTTTTATTTATAGTAGATATTGAAGGTTGCGGCTGAGTCACGGTCTGGGAAAGTACATAGTATCGATGTTTGAGTTCATTTTAAGAGCATGCGATAACAAGTCATTAAATCGTTGGGTTCTGCCAAGAGCTGCTACGTGTGCTTCCAAAATAAGTGTCGTAAGTTTAAGGTTAATATAAGGGTGTGCTCTGGAGGGTTAGTTTGTTGCATTACATGTTTTGGTATTTGGGCGTGAGTGCTTTGAGCTCGTTGATGTTGTTC
This sequence comes from Morinoia aosen, assembly GCA_030386875.1. Taxonomy (NCBI): domain Eukaryota; kingdom Metazoa; phylum Arthropoda; class Malacostraca; order Amphipoda; family Talitridae; genus Morinoia; species Morinoia aosen. The sequence goes on along the minus strand of CM059575.1, from coordinate 15,389,416 downwards.
TTGTTGTTCATTTTCTTTTTTTTTTTGTTTAATTATGTTTTTTCTGTAAGGGCAACTGGAGTGTGTGTGTGCGGAACGTTGTAATTTAGGCATTGTTTGAGTGTGTATGCCGTTTCAAGTACGCATCCTCCCTGTGCGTATGTTCATACGTGTTCAAGACTACGCCCTAGAGCGGGCTAACCCCAATGCGCTTTGCTGTGTCAGCAATGTTAGGACTATATAAGGCTTGTGCGGAGCCCCCTCTGCGCACTTGGACCGAGTTCTACCCTGTACTAAGTTCTCTACGATTAAACTCGCACAGTAACCTGCGTATTCACTCTACCCTCCGAAGTCGCAACCCTAAAGATATAGACTCATAGATAAAGGGGCGCGATATTGGTGGCGCAGTATTTAAAGGAACCACGACGTGTTATACTTGTATTGGTGAAGTGAGATAACTTGAGTGACCTCTGTGATTTTTGAGGCAGGAGAAAAACTCTGAGGATTTGACGGTGATTTTGCATCGATATTGTTTCTACGGACTTCGAGTTTTGCAACGTGTTGGTGTCTACGCTTCGCATCGTAAGAAGAGATTCTGCTGGATTTTTCGTCGAATTTATTATGGAAAAGACTTCACCAACAGGCCGAGAGGTTGAAGAGGCACCGGAAGATTACAAAAATATTTTCCGTTTCACGACGAAACGCGTTTCGGAAGAAATTATGAAGAAGACCTGCGGGTTACTCTTGGACATTCCTCTGGGTGTGCCTTACTCAGCGCGTATTGACCTAGAACAAGACGGCGACGATTGTGTAATAAGGAGCTGCGTCAGTTTTCATCGTAAGAAGTAACGGGAGCGTCTACATCTTCGAGAACGTCTGCATCTTCAATTCATCAGTGATTGTGTTCGCTAAGATCTCTACAAACTATAGTTGTATTTTCTGATTCTACAAGAACTGTTGTGTTAGTAAAAGTGGTAATTATTTAAGGTACCGAACAGTGCTATCAATTAAATAGAGTATCTACGTACTATCCTGCTACGCGCAAGGTGTATAACTGTGAGAATAACTGATGGTTACGGAACTGTGTTAGTGTTGGCTCGCTGAGTATAGAGAGTGTGCTTGCTTGCTGACCGTCGCTTCGCACCTGCATCTGAGCACGGAACCGAGAGCGACCTTGACCATCTGCTACATCGTCTGGCTGTGCATGAGCAGACTGCCTTGCGCACGACCCTGGGTTCAGCTGGTACGAGCGCTGACCTACTTCTTCGCTTGGCCGCTGTTACTGCGTGGCAGAATCTTGAAGTTAAGTAACCAGTAATTGAACATTTTTTTTTTGTTTCTTTAGTGTAATTAGGTACTTCGGTATATTTTCAGTATTTTTATTTTGTCCAATTCCGATTGAGCTGTGGAGACTCTCATTTACATTGAGTGTGGAATTTCTTTTTTAGTAAATTGTTTAGCTGAAAATGTGGAAAGCTGCGAAGAGCTCGGGTTTTTAATAATTTTTTAGTGTTCATTACTGACGTGCATTTCTTTAATTTCGTGCTATAAAAATTTTTTTTAATTTCGTGGAAATTTCGTGGTATAATTTTAGTGACTTGCGGTGAAATTAGTATTGATGTGTTAGGATTTTCAGAGTGATTAACGATTTTGATAGTTGGGTCGGTGATAAAATTGTTGTGAGTTACTGCAGTGTTTTGGTTCTTGCCGTGTTCTTATTTTATTTCGGTAAAGTAAATTTTGGTGTTTTGCTGGGAAATTATTGTAGATGTGTTAGACTTTTAGGATTCTTTTGAGATTATTTTGGAAGTGTAAGTTACCATGGGAGATTCGGATTCCGAACCTGAAACTATTCGCTTGCACGAAACAATCACTCGGAGTGGCAGGGTCTCTGCTCCTCCTTTAAGTGGTACGGTACCAGGTACATTATTTACGCCAAGCCATTTTCAAACGCCTAGTACGTCTAGACCTGTGATAACGACAGTTGTGTCGACAGTGAGAACTACTCAGACGGTGACCTTCAGTACACCTAGTGCTCCTCCCGTAACTACCATGACATCCACTAGTGGGCAAATGTCAAGTGGTTCTGTGACCTCGAATTTACAGAGGGGTAGTACAATTTTAAGTAGTGCTGAGCTTCCTCTTTTTAAAGGTAGGCAGAGAGTGAACGACCCGATCTTTTCCGAAACAAAAAGTTTCCGGACCCATGTGGCCAACCTAAAATCCTATATTTGCTTGTTGCCAGACGTCAGTTCCGATGACGCGAAAAAAGAATTACTGGTGCGAAGTGCTCATAAGAGCGTAGGCGACTTTAACGGTATTGTTACGAAATTAGTTAATCCCACTGTCAATTATTCATTTGCTCAAGTTATAGAAATATTGGATGATATATACGTGGCTAAGGGCGAAAAGTCTGTCCACGCATTAGCTTCTGATTTAAGTCAACTACGATTGTTACGAAACGAAGGTTTGGCTGCACAATTGGTCACGGCTCTGTCAAAAATAAGAAATCTAAGTGACCATATAATTAACAGTGCAGAGGTAGCGCTGCAAAGGCATCCGTTTGTGGTCGCGAGCGCGGACGCGAACGCACTGAAAAAATTCGCGGGTGACTTAGTAGTCTTTAGTCTGGCTACAGCCATATTGATTCCTTTACTTGAGGAGAATTTTTGCAAAAAGATTTTTTCACGTCCTTTTACAACATCTGAAGAGCTGCTCGCTCGTCTCGTTTCTGCTGTCCGAAATAATCCCGAAAGCAAAGAAATGCTTGCACGCAAGCAGAGTTCCCAATATTCGTATCCGCAAAGAGAAATTTATTTGGCATCCATACCTGAAGAGACTGGTTGTGACGAGACGGAATCGTGTTCTGACGTATACTACAGTTCACAGCACAACCCTCGACGATTTCAGGGACGGCGTCCATTTTTCCGACGGGGATGGCGACCGCATAGATTCCCAAGGGGAAGACAGAACGCTTACTTTGGAGATCGGCCGCTAGGTAGCATGGAATGCAACGAAGCGCGTGTAGAAAACCAAAAAGATCCTAGTGTAGATAGGTCTAAATCTTTCTGTTCATTGTGCAATGCCACAGGGCATAATCAAATTTCATGTACGAAAATAAGAGGTAATGGTAAAACCAATTTCCGTGGCCATGCCTGCTACCTATGTGGCAAGGTCGGTCACTTCGCACGTGAATGCCGTTCGCGTGGACGAGGTAGAGGGAGAAGTGAAGCGCACTACGCGGCATTTGCCGAGGGTAATGATTTTTTAGAGTAAAAGTAGAAGAATTAAAGAGTGTTGTGGTAGAGCAGGAATCACAAGTGCCCGAGGATATAGCTACAGTCCCCGTTATCAATGATGTAGCATTGAAACCAGATACCGAAACGAAGTCGACCGAGGTGGTGGATCCATTATTTACGTGTACCAACAAATTTGAATTATTAGGTGAAAAAGAATTAGATGAAGGAAGTAATTCCGTATTACCGATTGAAGTTTATTTGTCAGCAACGATTATGAAAGAGGGTCGTTTGCGAAAGGGAAGCGAGGGTATTTTTTCGTTGAGGCGATCAAAAAAGCCTACTATAATACTGAAAAATGATAAAAAGTTGATGAACGCGCTGATTGATAGCGGAAGTGACAGGTGTTTAGTCAGTTATCGCAATTTAAAAGGACTAAACGAGAAAATTAAGCCTAGCGCATTGAGTGTAAAGGGAATTAATGCGAAAAGCCATGTAACAGGTGAAGTTGATCTTTGTATTACTCTGCCAAATAATAAGGAAATTAATACTAGCGCTTTGATGTTAAAGGACGCCGAATTTCGATATGATGTAATCCTTGGCAGGGATGTTCTGCAAGATGCCATGATTAATTTTAAAGAAGGATTCATAATCCTTGACGGAGTTAAAGTGCCGTTTCATGATGTGCATGAAGTGCACGGGGAAAGTAAAAAGGAGATATTTTATAACACTATTAGTAATCCAAAATGTCTAATGTCTGACGTGCTTGCCGGTAGGAGGCGTATTAAGAAGTATCTGCTGAAGCAGAGGGAATCAAGAATTACAGGCCAAGAAAATGGCGGTAGGCAAGGAAATAGCCTAGAGATAAATACTGCAGTAGAGTGGGGTACCCCAGGGAAAAATGGAAGGGAAACTAAACTCCCAGCGCATAAAGAGCGAAATAAGAGAGAAACTAATCAAGCGATAAAAGTAAGAGAAAGTAAACAGCCAGCGAGTAAGGCGAAAAAAGTGAGAAATATTAAGCAACGAGGGATAATTGTTCATTGTGGGGCAGTGGAAATGCCGAGTAATTCTTTACGTGTTGTTAATGGGTTTGTAAAGAAGGCTAAGCCCGGGAAGTATATTATGAATAAAAGAATTTTGGCCAATGGGATATTTGTGGCCGAGTCAGTAGTAAATGTCGGGTCGAATGGGTTCGTCCCTATTATGCTGTTAAACGTTTCAGAAGACGTGGTATACGTAAGTGAAAATACTATGATTAGCAATATTGAGGAAGTAGACAACATAGCGCAAGAAATTTACATGTCTACGGTACACGAGGCTGTACAAGAAGCTAATGGTTGCGACATGCTCGTGAATACGGATCTACCCAGGGTTGACAGTGTTTGTGGTGAAAGTTTCAATGCCATCTCTGATAAAAACGTTGGGTTGCTATCTGTAAACACGGGGCATGATTGTAGTGATATTCAAGTTGACGAACTAGGAATTAATGCACAAAAAGAAGATGTACCAGAAGGGAGTAGTAACGAAAGACGTCCCTTGACCGATGACGATATCAATTGTGACAATGATGAAGGAAAACCGTTATTGTTAAATATATTAAACGATTTTAGAGATGTGATTACGCTCGAGGGCGAAAACATTGGAGTAACAAATGTTATGAAACATAAGATCGAATTAAAACCTAATGCTCCAGTATTGAATATCCCACCCTATCGAATTCCGCATAAATACAAAAATGAATTAGTGGTAGCTAATAAACAGATGTTGGATCATGGTATTATTGAAGCCTCGAGCTCCGAATACAATTTCCCATTGATATGTGTGAAAAAGAAGTCGGGCGAGATTCGGCCCGTCATAGATTTTCGTGAATTAAACAAAATAATTATCAAGGAATCTTATCCGATTCCCAGAGTGGACGAAATCCTTTTTACGCTTGGAGGGAATAGCATATTTTCAAGTCTTGACCTCCGCTCAGCCTTCCATCAGGTTGAGTTGGAAGAAAATAGCCGTAAATACACAGCATTCAGCGTCGGCTACGAAAAATTTCATTTCACGAGGCTACCATTCGGGTTGACCTCGAGTCCCTCAGTATTTCAAAGAATTATTTCATCAGTTCTGACTAATATCATCGGTAAACTTTGCTTTGTTTTTCTCGATGATATTTTAGTTTTTTCAAAAACCATGAACCAACACCTGAAAGATTTAAATAATGTACTAGAGAAATTACGTAGCGGTAACCTTTCCCTAAAACTAGAAAAATGTCATTTTCTAAAAAATTCAATAGAGTACCTGGGACACATTGTGTCGGCGGAAGGAATTCGCTGTAAGGAATCAGAAAAGCTACAAAAATTTCCTGTCCCGCAAAACGTGAAAGAACTACAGAGTTTTCTGGGTGTGGCTAATTATTTCCGTACGCACATACCAATGTTTGGCTCTATTTCCTATCCTTTGTACCAGCTACTACGCAAAAACGTGGAATTTATTTGGAACCCGGAATGTCAGAAAGCTTTCGACAAAATAAAGTCTGTATTAACGTCAGATACCGTTCTGAGACATCCTGATTTTTCTAAGCCTTTTCATGTCTTGACAGATGCTTCAAACTATGGAATTGGAGCGGTGCTCTTACAGCACGACAATGATTCTAATAAATCTATGAAGGCTATTGCATACTATAGTAAAAGCTTAAACTCTACCCAAAAAAGGTACTCAACTACGAAAAAAGAGTTCCTAGCCATTGTGAGCGCATTAAAAGCATTTAAATATCTTATTCTTGGCTATCCTATTTTCCTGTATACCGATCATCGTCCCTTACAACCTTTATTTTTTAAGAAGCTCCCTGAGGATTCCGCAATGGCACGCTGGTGTCTCACCGTTCAGAATTTTGATCCCCTCGTCAAGTATTTCCCTGGAAAGCAAAATATCATCGCAGATTGTCTAAGCAGATTAACCGAAAAATTAACTGTATCTGATCTTGAAAAGTGTACCGAGTTCAAAGAGGTCGACGCACTCTCAGTGACTACACGCAGTAGAGCTCTGAGAGCAAACGCCGACCAAACAAACGACGTGAACCTTGACGCGGTGGCGCCAGCGACAGCTGGGGCCCCCCGACTAATTAATTACTTACCTCAAGCAAGAGACGTGACTTGGACTCTAGACGAATTTCGCACTGAACAACAACAGGACCCATTCTGTTCCGAGGTTAAAGACGCATTACTTAATAGTAGTAGCTCTACGATCCCTGACTTACAGAAATATTTAATTATAAATGACATTCTTTATCGACGCAGACAAATCGATTCTAGAGAAAGCACCATATTGACTTCTGTGTTGCCGACTTCGTTGATGCACAAGGCTATACTGAGTATACATTCACTTTATCATACTGACGCTACGCACACCCTATTTAAATTTAAGTTGCGATTTTTCCATTTGCTCGAAAAAAGTATTATACGTAAATTTGTTCAAATGTGTGAGGTCTGTAAGATTCTCAAGGCTAACAGTACTGTTCCTATTAAGATTTTGGATGCACCTATAGCTAAAGAACCTTTCGAAGTAGTGTCGATGGATTTCCTAGGTCCCTTACCTGTAACGAGTCAGGAAAATAAATATATACTAATTATTATTGATCTATTTTCGCGTTACTGCAAACTCTATGCAACTTCAGACAGATTAGCAGATACAGTTGTCTCTTGTCTAGACAACTGTTTCTCGACTTTCGGATATCCTAAGACACTTCTTAGCGATCAAGCCCTTGAATTCAAATCTGCGGCGGTTAAAAAATTTATTCAGATTCACTGCATTGCAAAAAAGGAAGTTCTTCCTTGGAGTCCGCATAGTAATGCAATCGTCGAACGCAATAATCGCAAAATTACGAACCTTTTGAAACTATACATCAATTCCCTCGTCCATACCGAATGGGACGACTGTCTTAGCGTAACGGAAAATGCCATTAACAATAGTTTAAATACTACATTGGGTGAAACACCTTCTTACATCGTATTTAATAGAGATACATGTGCCCATTTCAGTTCCCTCTCTTTCGAAACTAGTTACAGTCCGGACACCGACGTCGATTTAATCAAATCTCGAGCTCAAGAAGCTGCGCGTATTGTGGCAAACGTTAGAGCATTAATAATTAACAATACGAGCGACCGTACCATGTATCATAACGTACGTCGTAAAGATAAACATTTCGAGTTGAATGATAGAGTTTTGTTACGCAACCATATCCGAAAAAACAAACTTGACCTTGCCTGGAGGGGGCCTGGAATTATCACCAAAATTAATCGAAATTATGTAGAGTTGAAAATAGGAAACAAAACGTTTAAGTCTAATAAAAATCATGTCTTACCTTTACGCAAAAAGCAATGAATACCAAACTGTACGACTTACGACCGACGGTCTTACTATGTTCACATTTTAGTATTGTGTGATTTTTGTTTCAATGTTAATTTTAAGTCGCAATTAATTTGGAAGTTTCTTTATATAATCATATGTATTTGTTTAAGTTCAGGTTATTGATGTCGAACACTTTTTCTATCACATTCAATGTTCTATCGCCTTAAAAGCTCTTTCACTTTCAAAATATTTCGAATTAAAATGTTTTATGACATTAAAAGTTCTTTCACATTGAAAATGTATCGAATTAAAAGTAGTATCACATTCAACTGTATCGCATTTGATTTTACAGCTAAGGTTTGCACCTGCTCGAGGGCATTACACGGGTCATTACACTCCGTATGTTTAGAAACACGGGAGCTCAATATTGCGGGACCGTGTTCTGGCACCCCAAGTTGTTTTGGGAAGGCAGCTCCGATTTGTTTTGGAACTTCGCCCGGCAGCAGAGGAGCCGTGAGAGACTCGCAGAGTGTAGACATGTTTAGGGTCTGTAACGTGCAGACATCTGTTGGTTTCTTTTCATGTTCACTATTCTTTCATTTCCTTGTTTTTTTTTTACGATGATTTCTTTACTTTGCTTAAATTAAATGGCCATGCTAATTTGATCTGTATTTGTCTCCAATTTCAGATTGCGCACGCATCGTTTCCTGACCTTCACGATGGGGAACAGATTAACTCACATCTCGGTGGAAGCGCTCACCAATGCGTTAGAGAACCACCAAGGACGTGTTTCCAAGGATTGGATCGCTGCGAACGCGTTGGTAGACATCCTGCCTGACCGCGTTACAGATTTAGGACTTCTCCTTCTTTTCCCAGCGACAATAGCGATAGGAGTCTGTCTATTCTATTTCCGTCGTGAGCTAAATATGCTTGGAGAAAGGTTCCGGTCTGAAGACGCGTTGCTCCGTCGTCAGATGCTCAGGTCGAGCACTGCCGATCCACCGTTACGTCATCCACAGGCGACGAGCGAGATGTAGGCGTCGCGTGGGATGCTTGTGAGACGGTGATGTTGTTACACTCGAATATCGTTTAGCGACAACGATGTTTCTTTTCTTGTAATCGGATTGTTTAGTGTTTAACTTCAATATATACTCAGGAATTACCTTTTAGATTTTGCGTTGTTTTTCTACTTTTCTATTTGTATGCGTATTATACACTTTACCGTATTGGCGATGATGTTCACGAAGAATAACATTTTAAAGTATAACAGTATGTATTAATGCATCTCCGATTTCATTAAATGGTCCGATACGAATGGGTTATCATTACATTTCAATAACAATGCGTTAAAACTTTCGTGATAGTTTAGTTTTATTGTTGACGAATGTATTGTTTAATCAATTTTCACGGGAGGTATAAATATTCTATTCTTAATTATGTTTGAATAAAATTTTTCTGGTTCATGTTTTCATGTCTTACGTTGCTACTTTCTATTTTTATTTTCCCAAGTTAGCAATTGAAATGATTATCAAAAATCCTATAATATATTTGCGATACTTGTGTATTCAGGGCATATGTTATCGTACCTATACGAGGTACATTGATGCGTTGTTTCTAATTTTGTATCTTGCGCAATAATTAAATACTTCTTTTCAACTTTTTTCAAGAGTAATTAAAATTTATTTCATGTATTTCCTTGTTCATTTAGTGTTACATAAGATAACTGCGAGTATTAATAATGTAATTCTTTTTCTTTCATGCTTGCGTTTTATTTGCGAATTGTTCTTTACGTAATAACGATTGACAAGATAGTTAAATGTTTGTTCCTCTATCCGTGGATTTTTTTTCGTTTCCTATTGCTACATGTTCTTGCTGCCTTTCAAGGTAAACGGGTATTTCGATGTTGCGTGTTGTAAACTTCGGTTTTCGACGCGTTTTTATACTTACGGATTTTCTTTTGTCGTTTCATTAGATATATTAATTGTTGTTCTAATATTGAAATTTTCTGTGCGAGACTTTGTTGCTAAAAGAAAATTTTCATGAGTTTATAATCGTGCTGTTGTACTGCGAAGACTGATTTCAACTTTTGTGGTAGGGGGTATAGTTGATGATTTCATTCACGCGATAACTAACCCAATTTAATTCGATGCATTGCTGACACTGATAAATGAAAATTGTTTTACGACCACAGAGCGAATTTCATTTCGGGATAATTATACTATGATGTTTTAGTCTCTTTTATTAAATTATACATTACGATTCTTAACTGAGATTGATGATTTTTGGAAATAGTAACTTGTTATGGCATGGGGGGAGGTGTATGCCGTCTCAAGTACGCATCCTCCCTGTGCGTATGTTCATACGTGTTCAAGACTACGCCCTAGAGCGGGCTAACCCCAATGCGCTTTGCTGTGTCAGCAATGTTAGGACTATATAAGGCTTGTGCGGAGCCCCCTCTGCGCACTTGGACCGAGTTCTACCCTGTACTAAGTTCTCTACGATTAAACTCGCACAGTAACCTGCGTATTCACTCTACCCTCCGAAGTCGCAACCCTAAAGATATAGACTCATAGATAAAGGGGCGCGATATGTGCTTGTGCATTGGTGGTACCTGTGTTCTTGGGAGGAACATTCTGAATAATATTGTGTTTACTGAGTGCATTTATGGGTTGGATGGTCTTCAAATTTATAACGTTTGTAGCAGATGAGGATGTGGATATATTTTTCCTGCTCACATTGATGAGGTGTCCTTTTCGTGTGATACATGTAGAACCCATCTCTAAGAATCCTTTGCGCGGGAGTGGTATCTGAGGTTATTAATTTGATCAGGTGCGTGTACTGTTTTATTTTGATATTTTTTATTACAAATAACCAGGAATTTTGTTGTTGAATCTCTGCTGTAATTTCGTCAGCAGGTCGTGATTCTATTTCGTTATCAATTTGTCAGACAAAGATGGATCTTTAAGCTTTTAGGTCTGGGGGAATGATGGGAATTAAATTCAGTTTCTGAAATTCGCTGACTGCTTTGTTAGAAGTTAACTTATCAATTGAAGTGACATCTTCCGTTACTGCAAAAAAACTGTTTTAGTGGAAGACAGCCGGATCAGAGCATCGTTGAATTCCTTGAAGGTTGTTTCAAAAATTCCTGTTTTGTCAATTGATTTTGAATTATCGATAAGTTTTAGCTGTACTCGGTATATTAGTGACTTTGTTCTTGGTGTGGTACCGGTTGTGGCAATATTAGTGTTTGGAGGTACAAGCAGCGTAGGCAGAAAGTCACTAGGATTTAGAGGGAATGATCCCGAAATGACATTTCTAGTTTTAGAAGATGAACGGAGGTTTAGAGGAAGAGGGGCCCTGGGGGGCGGCTACCCGAGCCTCCCCCGCCCAGCACCAGCTCCCCTCCCCCGATCTGGGGGGAGGCATTTCGGAAAAAACTAACCCTACCCTACTATATGTACAATACAATTATACAAATTTACAATATGATATTTACAATACACAACTACACAAATCAAAAACCCAAATAAGGGCACGCCTAGGCAACAGTTCTGCTAAATGAGATAGTATTCAACAATTCACAGAATAATTTTTTCAATGGGAACTATACAATTAATGATACAAAAAATTCGACAGGCATGTACGAGATCACATGAGAACAAGAATAAAAAAGGCAAGGAAAATGAAAACAAGCAATAATTGAAAAAGACTCACCTCTGGCCTGTAGGGGATACCCCAGGGCCGGCGGTCAACAACTACTCTCCACTAGCCTCGACTCAATTGTCTTTTAAAGCTTATAAATAGAAAAACAATAAGCTTTATGAAATATAAGTTCGTTTACTCTTCCTGCACAACAGAGAGAAGTCAGTGTTCTTTCACGGCGCATTCACGAAGGAGCAGACTGGCTCAGCTCGTTCTGCACCTCCTTATATAGTGCCTGGTAAGGTGGTAATGCGCTAAGCGCGCGTACCCATTGGTTGATGATTAGTTCGCGCCTCAAAGCCGGCGATGAGTGGGGTGGCGCCTCGAAGCCTGCCGCCGCGCGTGGTGGTGGCTGGTCGCTCGAGAACCACCTCGAAGCGCGCAGTTGCGTGGGATGGCGCCTCGAAACCCGCTGTTGCACGAGGTCGTGCCTCGAAGCTTGTGTGGTGGTGCACAAGCGAACGGCTAGTTGCGACTCCCTATATTTTTATTATTTTTATTCATGTTTATTTTTCATAAATACATGGTGTTTCAGAACAAAAGGTACAAAATTGCACACCAAGTAGAAAATGGCCACATAAACACTTTTTCATCAAAAAGATTTTGATTTTTGAGATATTAGAGGTTTATTGTTTTTGTTTCAAAGGATGAATTTTAATTACACAATTATTCGCAATATTTATTTTGAATTTAACGTAAAAAAAATGTTCAAAATGTGTTCCACCTACATCAATGCACTTCTCAAATCTTAGCCTTAACGACTGCCGGATATTAGGAAACGCGTCTGGCATTCTAAAATTATGACCAACAGCCACTGCAATTCTAGCCATGAGATCTTCCTCAGATTCAATGGGTGTAGCATAAACAAGGCTCTTCATGTGTCCCCACAAAAAAGTCAAGTGGAGTTATGTTAGGACATCTAAGAGGGCATGCAACAGGATAATTTCGCCCGATCCACCCATTAGGATATTGACCATTCAGGTAATTTCGGTAATTTGATCAATTTCCGAGCACCATCATGCTGGAACCCCATTCTTCTTCAATTATTGCAAGTGGTAGATCTTCGAGTAGCTCGGAAAGTACTTCTTCTAAGAAAGCTCTGTAATTATTCTCGTTGAAAGGCAATGGTATAATATGAGGTCCAATAATTTGATAATGGATGATACCAGTCCAAATATTAACATTGTACCGTTGCTGGTACGAATGTCCACGCACTATATGAGGGTTTTCAAGTGCCCATTCGTGTTCGTTGTGGGAATTGAACACTTCCTCACGAACGAGTGAATGTTGCATCATTCAAAAATCACTACAAGTTCTGAGAAGTTAGGTTCTTGCAATTCTTTGTAAAGGTTCCACTCTGCTAATTGTACTCGTAGTTCATAATCTCAAGGATTCAATGCATGAACTCTTTGAAAGTGGCATGAATGGAAATTATTACCATTCATGATTCTTCAAACTCTACAGTGCGCCTGTAATCCCAGAGCTTCTGCAACTCTATGCTTGCTGGGTCTTAGATTATGACGAAAAGAATCTAGCACAGCCTTCTCAACATTTTCATCCCTTGGGCGTCCAGTTTCTCTTCTGTTAGTTTCGAAACTTCCATTGTCACGTAGCCTTTGGTGTAAATTTGTAAAGATTCTGTGACCAAGTATGTATCGGTTAGGAAAACGCTTGTGATACAGCCTAGATGCCTGTCTCGCATTCCATTAGCAGCACCAAAAGCAAGGTGCATATCTGCCATTTCAGCATTTGTTAAACGGTTCATGTTATCGGCATCGTGGTTTTTTCGAAACTGAACCGTACCAACAAGAAAAACAAGAATTAACCTGGTAGCACGATTTGGAAGAAAAACTGACCAAATTTTGAGCAGATATTGACGCCGAAACTGTGCGTGCCACGTGTGATCCCTCGTCTGCGCCAGGTTATCAAGGAGAAAGGAGGATATGTTGAATAATTCTTAGATGTTATTAAAGACAATAATTTTTTTTATTAGATACATGAGTTGTTTTGATTGGCCTTCATATAACTAAAAAACTTAATTTTCATTTGTCCGCTCTTCGCTGGACCACCCGGTAAATATTGCGAGTAATTGTGTAATTAAGTTTTATCCTTTACAACAATGTGCAGCAAACACCTCAATAATTAAAATTTTTTCGGAAAATTTCAGAGAAAGAAAGTGTTTATTTGGCCATTTTCTACGTGGTGTGCAATTTTGTACATCTTGTTCTGAAACACCCTTTATATACATACATGTGGGGGTATAGGTATATATATGCAGTGATGGGCGCTAAATACATTAAATGTATATAAATACTAAATACTAAATACATCGTTGAAATTTGTTTAAATACATTTTTGAAAAGTGTTTAAGGTATATCTGAAGGATATTTCAGTTATCGATTTTCCACTTTTTGATGCCTGAACCAAATTAATTGAATCAAAATAAACAAGTTTTCTTCTATGCACTTTCCGTCTCAAATGAGTATTTTACGATTTATAGCGGTAGGTTTAGTTTCGTCTTTAATAACAAATGCGCTCGAATAAACAGCTACTCATCGATTTTCGAATTTTTGTTGCTTGAATCATGGTAATACATCGAAATAAACAGCTTTTCTTCTATACACTTTTTTCGTCAAATGAGTATTTAACGAGGTATAGCGGTAGGTTTGGTTTCGTCTTTGATGACGATCGCGCTGGAAGCGAGTGCGCATTGCAGCATTACTGTCCGACGTGCTCTTGAATTACTTGCCGCTTCAAACACTGGAGTTGCGGTCAGTCATTTACCGCTATAACTAATAAAATACTCATTTGAGACGGAAAGTGCATAGAAGAAAACTTGTTTATTTCGATCTAATTAACTATGATTAGGCATCGAAATTTACAAAATCAATAACTGACAAATCCTTCAGATTTACCGTATTAAATGCTAAATACTAAATACGTAAAATGTATTTAAATACATCAGTAAATACATTTCCCATTTTTACCGTCAAACAATAATAAATCACTGGTATAGTAGACAACAGTGTCTGAAAATGAAATACGAACATTTGAAACGCAATAACTAAAACACATATAAGCAGATGATACAATTGTGGCCATGTTACGGGCAACAAATCATCAAAACAAGCAATTTGCATTAGTCTTTTAGAGGACATTTGAATTAAGTTGCAGTAATTGCAATTGTTCAACTATTCTATCGCTCTGTCTATCCTAATGAGGCGTTAATGTGAGCCCGGCGAGAGAAAATAGTCTCTCAACTGAAGCGGAAGACAGCAAAGCTTTGTTGTATCGAAGAAACATGTTAAGTATAAGTGGGTGCCGCTCCAAACTATCAAGGCTTTTATCGCTATCGTTGAAATAGCTCATTACTTGCATTTCTGTCGTGTCTTACTGTCTTATTACTTGCTGACGTGTCTATAGATTAGTTTTTCCCGAATTAAAAGTATTCTTCCCGTTCGGATGCCATCTTCTGGTGGATTTAAACTTCTTGAAGGCGACACAAATGCTGACACAGAGAGCATCAAGTCATTCTTCAGTGACCTTACTTTGCTCTCGCGATCCCACCCTTTATTTAGATCCACCCACCACAACTTAGAGTAGGGATGCGTGGTAGTTGCTAGTAAATACTGGCATCAGAGGTGTGCATCAGAGTGGAACCTTTACTTTACATCATGGACATCAGGTTCGTCATCCAGCAGTAAATACTTTCTAAATCTTTTTTGGAACCCATGAGAAACTGTCCGTAAAAGTGGAATGCAGTGCATCAAGGATTCTGATTTTAGTTCTCCCAGCTTTTTCTGCAGAGTTAGCAGGTAATGGTCATAGTATGTAGCCTCTTCTCCTTGCAGGTGATCAAGGGCTGTAGCAATAGATGCCCAAACAATGACATAATCTGTAATAAATTCCAGTTCTGTGGTTTTAAGAATCGGTAAATCAAGAATCTGCATGAGGTAGTTCAATTTTTCCTTGTGTTTCAACAAGAGAGTCAATGCATCGTTGAGTGAATTCCAGCGTGTTGGACAAGTAATACGAAGACTACAACGGAGAATCTATTTGATCAATTCTGCCTTTTTCGACCGGCTACTTTTGTTCCACAAAGTTGAACACTTTCCCATTGTTGAGTGATTAGGGGTCGCAAACTTTGAATATTTTAGAGCATTTTGGCCATCAGTTGTGGCTATTAAACTCAAAGTATGGGAAGCGCACGCAACAAGCTGGGTTGAAAAGTATCAATGTTTTCGTCAGCATAAACATCGCCAGAAATTTCGGTGCCTCCGACAGTAAACAAAAGCTGCAATTCATTCTCACATGCCTCTTCTTCTTCTTCTTCAGTCGCATAACTGTCCATTAACTCGTCAAATTTAACAGCAGTAACGTCAAACTCTCTAAAGCGGCCCATAGACGATCAATTGTATTGTCAATATAATTGACAATGATGAATATTGACAATTATATTGATCGTCTGTGGGCTTGATTGACGACCGTCAATTAATTGACTCAATGTATTGACGCAATAAAATCAGTTTGAGCCCGTAGACGATAGATTTCATTGTCAATATAATTGTCAATGATGAACATTGACAATGATATTGATCGTGTGTGGGCTTGATTGAAGACCGTCAATTAATTGACTCAATGTATTGACGAAATCAAATCATTTTGATTTTTTATTGATGGTTCGTCAATATATTGAAACGTCCATTTGGACGCGTCAATATATTGCGTCAAGATTTCATTCTGAGCTCCGGAAGTCGTAGTGTATGCACCTGAAAATACTTCGAATTTTATTTATGTGTACTCGCAGATCTGTTACTTCTTGCATGTTGGAGTGCGCTGCTTCGAATATATGGTACTTTTTATGTCTTATTATGAATAATATAATTTGAATTTAGTGAACTAATTTTATTTATAATTATTAGCCTATTTATTAGCATTATGTAGGAAAGTAAAAACTGGGACTTTTTCCTTGGAATCGGCGACTTTCGTACGGCTAAATCTGGTACTCTTAACAAAATACGTAGGGTAAGTTAATTATGGCAACCAGGGCTGAGGGTGCTTACAAACTAAAAGACTGAAAGCGAGAAAGCAAGCGAGAGAGAAAGCTGTCAGCAGGATCTATCACACACAAAAAACACACAGTTTGCTCTTAAATGTCATGGAGAGATGTCTATAACAGAAACAAGCAGTACAAGCATGTGTTTGTAACGTTGATTTCATTCCTTCTTCATCCCATTGCTTTGAAACATGTAATCTGTCCCTGTGCTTTGGATTTTTTGAGTTCGAAATGCGAGGTACAGCATTAATTTCGAGTATCAGAAGTTCAGTGTATGCTGGAGGAATTGAGCAGTACGCCAACCTTATCGACATCTCACCGCGCACTTCCTGGTAGCCAGCTTCTATCTGCAACTCTCAAGCGTGAAACAATCTTCGAGTCGGTTTCTTGCTTAAGTCAATCTTCAGTCTTTCTCGCTCGCTCTCTTGCTTGCTTGCAGTGTATGCACTCTCATAGGAATCCATGTTAATCAATTCAAGCTCGCTAGCTTTCTCTCATCAAATCGTTTGTTGTGCAGACATCCTGACATTTTAGATATTTAATAGCTAGATCTATATGTTTTCGCTTTAACCTTGCTGTAAAGTTTGGATTGTAGATATTAGCTAAAAAAATCTAGATGGTTTTTACCTTGCTTGATATTATCTTGCGGGAATTTCACTTAAGCGATGCATATGATATATTACTCAAAATTAATATTATGCATTCGCTGTAATGTTTACTACTTCATTCTCATAAAATTTGCTGATTTGCTTAACCAAATTATTTGAATAGCGAACTTACCACTTTCAGAACACGTTATGTTCAGATTATGTAGCAGACCAAGACGGCTACTGCCATGTTTTTGGGCCACCATAGTGCAACTTTTAATTGTGATCATATGGTTGTTATGTTAAAGCACATCTCCAACTGCAAACCTATTGATGATGTTTGAATGCATCTAACAAAATGCACAGAAATTATCAAAAATGTATTGTATCCTCATTTCGAAAAACTGACCAATGATAATGGCAACAATAAGTTCAGTTTATTATTGGACGAAAGTAATGATATTTAAATCATGAAACTACTTGATGAATCAGTTATATGTATACTACAGCGATATATCTGAAAAGGGAAATCAACTTAGGAATTGCATAATTAGTAAATGTGATGCAGATAGAATTGTGACAGCCTTAAAACAATTGTTGATAAGTATCTGAGCATTGATAATTGCATTGCTAAAGGGACTGACAATCGCTAGTCGCCAGATATCTCAGCGTGAGCGACAGCCGATGGCTAGGTGATATCGGTTCTCGCATGTTTGTTGATTCTTTCTGTATATATGGAGTGAAGAGATGGAAAAGTTGATCAAATGATGTAGTGTCCATTCGAAGATAGTTCTTGAAATCTTCTGGCTCATTTGAACGTAGTTCTTTCAGCAATGCGTCGATTCCGAATATTCTGCCACGTTCCCTGAGCCAGTTTTTGGCCCGTGTCTTGCATTTACGCGGAGATTTTCTTGAAGTTGAAATTGCCAACGCGAGCGCTACAATGGTAATTACTTCGTCGTTTATCACGTACGGCATCCGCAGAGCAAATGACAGGTTTTCATCAATTACATTGATGCAAAGGTTGACGCCGCCAGTGGGCAACAAAAAATCTCATCAATATATTGAGTCAATGATATTGACAATTAAATTGATCGTCTATGGGCTCAAACTGATTTTATTGCGTCAATACTTTGAGTCAATTAATTGACGGTCGTCAATCAAGCCCACAGACGATCAATATAATTGTCAATATTCATTATTGTCAATTATATTGACAATAAAATTGATCGTCTGTGGGCCGCTTTAGTGGGCAAAAAAAAATCTCGTCTATATATTGAGTCAATGATATTGACAATTAAATTGATCGTCTATGGGCCGCTTTAAGGCTTTCACAAAATTTGATCCATTATCTGTAACTGTGCTGACTATTTTTGTCACAGGTAAGTTGTAGTGGTTGGCGATATCGTCTAGCAGCTCTGCAAATCTAACATGAGAGTGTTCACCCTTGAAGCAGCGACAAGCCAAAGCTCCACTTGAGCGCTTCAATTAATGAACGCTTATCAATCTGTAAAACGCAGAAAAGCTTCAACAAATAAGTTGTGTACTCTAATATTACTACTCTAATTTTTTATGATTGAATATATTATGATTTTTGTATTTCTTCCCTACACTTAATTTTCTAACTTCTAACTTTTATTGAGCTACTGTTTGCTTTATAAATTTAATACATATTATTAAATTTTAAAAATGGGGAACAAAATAATATAAAATATAATGCAAACTAAGCAGCTATTTAAAAATAATAACTAAATGAAATAATATTTTTAAAATAATATCGTCGTACCATTAAAAAGTAGGAAATGTCAAGAGCTTTTTATGACGGAAACTGCTTTTTTTTAGATACACATTGTGCAAAAAAAAACAGTTGCTGACCGCTAGAAGAATTGCTGTCTTAAGCCCTGTTTACACTGGTACACATTTTGCCACAGGCTCACGTGTATACGCCTCGCGTGGCGCTTTGCAAGAGCCATGAGCGTTAACTAGTTTCTGTGCGCCCGGCGGACGTCTTAGCGAAATTCCGGGAAAAAAACCAAGACCCATACGCGCACAGATTCGAAGATAAATCTTCACCACTTACCCTAGACGCCGCGTGGCGAAGACCGAAGGATTGTTCCTTCTATTGATGTCGCCTTTTTATAGGGTAGCCCCTCGAACGCGTCGTCGCAGCGCCTTCAAATTTGGGAGGCACATAAAAAACCCTTTGGACATGAACCTAAGCTTTTTTCTTTGAGATCGTGCGAGAACTTTTCCTTCAATGGCCGTTCAAAGGTCGAAAATCGACCGAAATGACACATTTTCAAACTGCTGCCAAACACCCATAGAATGCCTCTAGGCGGCTCTTATTTCAGCATGTGGTAGACGAAACAATAGAGTGTACGCCAACGTTGCCATTTTGCGATCCGTTCATAAAAACTATCCCTCTTTGCCCCTCAAAGTTTGCGAAAAAATTTTAGGGTATTTTTGACGAAATTTGGAGAATATTTTTGAGAAAACCACGCAGTTTTAAACTTTTAAACTTTGATAGCTCGTACATTTTCAAAAGTTCTACGCCTCATGAAATCAACGGCTCTCGAAGCGATCAAGTTTCCACACAACTTGGGGTCAAAGTTTTCCTCAAAATTTTCGAAAATTTTGTGTGAGGTTTGAGTTTGCGTAAGTATTGAACGGTAATACCTGGGGGTGTCAAACTTTGTGGTCTCGTTAAAAAAGCTTTGTAATATACCCAGCGAGTTTTACAGAGTGCCACCTATGAAAACTTGAGTGGTGCGCAACTTTAAAGTTGAAGTAAAAAAACGCGTTTTTTATAAGGTCATTTTCGCCCGCCAGTTGTGACGTTGTTTGATTGATTGGTGACTTGAAAATTTGATACGATCTAGTTTTAATCTTTTTCTCAAAGTTATCAAGTTTACAGTTCATCATGAGCAAAACTTTTCTCAAAAAATGGTTCCAAACACAACCCCCAACACCCCCAAAAAACGTTCCGAGCATGTTTTTGGAAAATGGGGGTGACCTACGAAAAACTTCATTTAACACTTTGTGCTCGGTTTTTCGTCGTGCATTCAAAAGTTTTTGGGCTGGTTGAATTTCGGCTTCGTTTGAGCGTGAGACATTATTTTCATTTTTCCAGGCCATTTTTGCCTTTCCTTCGCCCCTGAAGCCCACTTCCTCACCTTCGAGGGAGCTGAAAATCACTTGAAAGATGCGTCTTGAAGAGATCTTTCGATTGTTACTCGTGTCTCAAAGTTGTAGGCCTTCAACTTTTTGCTTAAATTTGAAAAAACATCAAACCTTAGGGAGGAATCGCAAAAATTTGCCCATCTAGGGCAAAAATTGGATACCAATCCACCTTGTATTGAAGTCTCCAAAATGCGAATTTTTTTTAATGGCGAAATTTATGGCCTGAAATGAAACTTTATGGAGTTTAAAGGTTTTATATGGATGCCCATTTTCATGAACTTGGTGCTGTGTTGTTTTTCGATTGCGAAACAATATAATTAAATGAATCGTTGAAGTTCAAAGTTTTTTTTAATTTTTTTCCATTGGAAGCGATTTTGCTAAGTTTTGAGTGTTTTAATGTGTTGTTAGAGCTCATAAAAATATATTGTATTTCGAAGTAAACGTTGTAAGTGCCTGTTTTTGCCTTGAAATTCATAATTTTTTTTTGCATGACGCGTAATTCATCATTTTCAATGGTTTATATTCGTTTCACAGGGAATTTTATAGAGAACAAATGTGTTTAAAATAGGCGATTTACCTTATGGTTGGATTATTTCACTTCCAACAAGTTTTGGTACAGAAAAAGAAAATGTTAATTGAGCTTAAAATTTTCGTCTAAGTCGAGAAAATCGGTATGCAAGGCGGTTTGCAGTTGCAATACCTAAATGAGGTTCAGAATTTGAGGCTGAAATCTTGTGCTGCTTGTAGAAGTTGTAATGTAAATGATGTTAGAACTAGAAAGATGACAAAACTAATGTTAAAGTGTCCGCATCATCGTACTGAGCATGTAAAGTGACTTCAATTATAACTTATTTTTGGAATGGAATTGTTAACCCTCATAAAATTGTCTTTGTAATGGATAGAAAATTATTTCAATGGGATACTTGTTGATTAAAGGGCGTTGTTAGGAGAATCCATCCTTCTGTCCCACTGCAGTCATTACGCACAGTCAACTGTTACATAAGTTTTTCATGAAGAGAGATACGAAATCAACCCATAAGTTGTTGAAAGTGAAAAGTGTCCCCTTTCTTCAATGAAACGAAACTTGAAAAGAAATTGTTAACATTGTCTACTGAAGATTAACATGATACGTACATTTAAAATGATTCCAACTCGATAAATTTCGTAATAGGAACAGAAATTATTGATTTCCCATATTCATAAATTTCAAGTGTAATGCCTGTTCGATGGGCGAATTGGTCCTCAAAGACGCGGCCTGCCGTGTGTGTGTGTCCTTTATGACTGGGATAACAAGCAAGATGTGGATACAAAATAGTTATTATTTGTTTATATAACTCCTATCTATTAATGTATAACTCATTTATGTATGTCAAGCTTCGTTGTTACTTGAATCTTTGCCTGAAATACTTAGATATTGAGTGAAGTAGGAACAGCATTTTTGACTTGAGTTACCCCTCGAAGCCGTGCTCAAGCAGGAGGTATGTTCAGTCATTTTGAGACACTGTACAAGTTTGGGTAGTGACTTGAAAAACAAAACGAAAGCGTTGTTCCAAGCTTCGTATGTCGGTGAGTTTTTGACAATTATTTGTGGTACTACATGGAAATATTATCGGCTCATGAGTCGGAAATACCTCTGTATGAGAATTCAAGATATGAAAGAACTCGCATTTTAACATAGAAAATGGTGCTAAGTTGTTTAGGCGGTGTAAACCAGTGAAGCTATTGAATATGATGGAAGGATCGATTCTATTATGTTTTTGGGGAGTTAAATTGAACATTTACGGGTGAAATCACGAACATGAATTCATTTAGAAATTATAGGAATGGGTCATTTCACTTATTTCGATGCCGAAATTTGAATGAATCTTTAATAAGAACTCACTTTATGTATGTCAAGCTTCGTTTTTGCTTCAATGTTGTCTTTAAAGATGAAAATATTGAGTAAATGCATAACAGAATTTCTTACTTGAGTTACCCCTCAAAGCTCTCCCTTGAGCTGTGCATGTTTTCAGTTAGTTTGGGATACACAATGTCTCTTCTTGGAACGAAAATTGAAATTTGATGTTCGCTAAATCACTTATTTCGCATAGATCATGGTTGCAGTTTGCACGAAGCGTGCGGTCTGATGTAGGGGGGCGATAGCTCATTTTTCGTGTGGAGAAAGTGAGATTGAGTTATATTGAGAGGTAATGGTTTTGTTTTCATGGTAAATGATGATGCATTGGTGAACTCGGTTATCAATTGAGTGTAGTTTGAATTAGGCATATGATTTGATGTGCATTGCAGGTAGATGTTGGAAATTTTGATACAATGTACATATGTATGTCTGTTTATGCTGACATTTTGAGATTTGACCTATCGACATTTTGGGGTGAATGAGTAATTTTCGAAAATTGTATGCATGTTCAAATTTACGATGAAGGGTACTTTGAAATCAGGTAGAGAATTCATTTTGGGCTCATATGAAGCGGAGTCAAAAGCAGGGTGTTAAAGTGGTTTATTATATTATGTTTATTCATAATTGTTTGATATATGGGGGAAATGAGTTTTTGAAATGTTTTTGCCGTTATTTCATCATTGGAACGTGTTTTGAACCGTTTTGTGAGTAATTTCGGCTATTTCGATCTGTGTAATGATCACGGATTTGGAAAATTTAGGGAAAAGTTCGATAAAAGTGTACGGATATGAAAATGTTATTATCAATGCAAAAAGGGATGCATATGAGAATTGCTGCAAATGAAAATGTCAGTACCATGCGGACAGTTATTTTTTAGGCTGTTAGTGAAGTGTAGGGGGTAAGTACGGTGAAAAAGGGGTAAAAATGAGACAGAAATGTTTTTTTTTGTAGAGTTTGAAAGTGTTTCTAAGGTAAATGCAGTGTCCCTCGAGTATGACTAATATAAGAGCTGTAATGATGCCGCTCTGCGAGGTGCGTAGCACCCGTAGAGCGGCGCAAGAAGTCAGATAAAATTGTCTCAACCTTCGAATTTAACCGCGCGACGGCGCGTTCCATCATTATGAACCCAATGAAGATGAACAGGTGTCGATGTTGTTGTATGAAACGAGAATTAGCTTTCGTTTTGATGTGGTATTGCGATGTTTCTTTATTTTGGTGATTATTTATATTTTATTGAGGATTTATGGTTGTTTCTTATAGTTTGGAGAAGGATTGGATTATTTAATGGCTCTGCATGAATAAGTGCGACGCTATCTGATGTATGGTAATGTACAGCTCATTAACATGATTTATTCGTGAGAACAAGAATACATTTGGTTCTTGTGGTTAATTTGAAAAAGTATTGATAGTAATTGGATGTGACACGAAGTTGGTGGATATTTTTTGTTTTCTCTTGAAGGTTTGAAATGAATTTTAAGAACGCAAGGTTATTTCTCGCTTATGCAGGTGAGTAATGTATTTTGATGTCTGAGGTGGCAATTTTGGAGGGTTATGGGAAGCCTAATTTCCCTACGTCAGGCTTTGGCGGAATTTGAAATAGGTTTGGTAGAATTTCATTTATTTTTGAAACGCATGTATAATGAAAATTTGGAATGAGGCTCATGTAATTTAAATCAGTTATAGGTAACATGTAATGTATTGTGGTTAAATGAACGAACATATTTATAGTCTTGTGAGCATTTTTGACCTTAGGTGAATTCGTGATTTAATATTAAAATTTCATTCTCCCAGGATTCTGTATATAATATTGTGAAGAAAGTTTCAGTCGCGCTTCATATTAGGGATTTATGTTATTTTAAGTTTTGATTTAGGTGAAGCTATATAATTTTGAGTAGGATAGGTTAAATGACTTTGTGTAAATTGATGAAAAACAGGGGATGGACGGTAAGTTAAATGGAATACAATAAGAGTGGTGAAAAATTCAACCAAAAAATTGTATACATGAGGTTATAAAGTCAGGTGAGGATAAAATTGCTTATGTTAGGTTTGATTAGACTAGGTCGCGTTAGATTACTTGAGGTTGGGTTGAGTTGGTTATATTATTATGGGTTTGGTTCGGAAGTGATTGGTGAACTTATTGGTTGAATTGTGATTGGTGTAGTCATTTTAACAGAGAAGATCTGATTGATTTGTTGAGGATGTGTTATTCATAAAAAATTTTAGTTACCCCTCAAAGCTCTGCTCCAGCAGCGCATGTGTTCAGTTATTCGGATATACACCATGAAAGTTCCCCGAATGAAAATAAATTTCCATATTCAGTGTGTAACCGTTGTTTTTTAAGATCCGTGTCATAATTTGAGAGATCACGGTCTGTGAAATGATTTTTAATCTGTAAATATGGGCTTAGGTTACGTTTTTATTTGGTAATGGTGTCGGAAATCAATTGATTTTTGTGTTTGAAAGGTGAACATAGAGCCTAAAATGAAATACATTGTACACATCGGTTTGTTATTTGAGACGATGGTGTATCTGATTGTGTTGGCTAATTGTGGTTATTTTTAAAAGTGTGCACTGCATGTCTATGTGTATATGTGTGTCTGTGTGTGTGTGGGAGTGTGTGTAAGAGTGTGAAGGTTTGGGGTTTTGATGTGTTTGTGTGTGTGTGTGTGTGTGTGTGTGGTCCGCCCCGGTCTATGCTGGATATTGAGCTTACCACGGAGCGCGCGCTGCTCAAAACATGGAGCTAGGATATATACTAACTCCATGACACTGACCGATGTAGAGTTGCGAGCAGCGAGGCTCTCGTAAGTCGCGCCTCAAGAATTCGATCAGAACGAATAGGGAACTTCGTACACACACACAAATATGAGCCTCAGTGGTGAGACTCGTATACACGTGTCGCGCCTCACGGCCGAAATGTCCTTTAGTGTAAACACCCCTTTACTCAGTGAAAAGTCACTCCTACGAAACTGCAATGCCGCGTTGACCAAATGTCTGCAGTAAGGCACACGTAATCCCATCTTTCCAGTTTTTTTTTTTATTTTAGAGTGCAAATCGGCTTCATCGTTCGTCAGCAATCGGCATAATTTTCGGCAAGACATGCACGACACCTCAGGATTAAGAGCTGAAAATGTAGATGTGCATAAATATGATATAACAGAAGTAAAAAAATAAAACAGTGTATATTACGGTAATACATAATATATATTATTACAATATTTTCTCTCCTATCTTATAAATTTATGATCTAAATTCAAGTAATTGTTATTGGATATGGCATAATGTTTACATCTTTACGGCTGAACGCAATACGCATAAAAAGTAAAAACCTCACTCGACATAAGAGAAGCAAAAGCAGGCTGCTCCACTGTGGCTAGAGGATGGATGCCTTGCACAATGGACTGCACGACTGCCTTGTCTACGTCCTCCTGGCTAACACGATGACGCCGACCACACGGCGATAACTGAGCACTGGGTGGCATAGCCTCACATCTTAGGCTGTTTCAGATTGCTGTCCCTGCATCCTGCCTTATCTGCGGTTTGCGGTTCTGCCGAACTGAGTTTACGAGCTCTTGCACAGAATTTTGAATTCCGGGATGCCGTCACTGTTGACAAAAAGATTATTGTGTACTTTGAAAACCAATACCATCCTTATAATCGTCATGGAACTGTAGTTTCCAAATCACAACAGACTGATGTAGAATCACCAATCAAAATTTAGCATTAGTATCACATCCTACTATCTATAAGAATTTCACAGTAAATGAAGCGCACAACGAACACACATAATTCCATGCTATTAATAGGTTGAATATTCATTTGAATAAAACGCTCTATTGGCGCGGGTAAAACATATGTAAATGATTTTTTAAAAGTGAAATAAGCACTCTTTACACAACACATTTTTCACTCATGGAAATCACATTAACACGAAAAAAATAAACGGCATAATCACAGGAAAACTGAAAAAGTACGTAATAGATTCAAAAGTTTCTAAAGTTAGAGTAAAAGATCTATGCACAGAATACATTAACATTATATAACCTCACAAATTCTAGCACACAATGATACACAGTTACTTCCCTTAATAAGAGTGAAAAGATTTGTTGTAGCATTAGCAGCAGATGAGAGAACCTGCCCACATAAATTGCACGCACATTTGAGCTTCGTGCAACAAACGTGACAGCCATTTCCTTGATTTTGACTGGACGTCCCCTTAAATGTCCGCTACTGTTTTCTATTTTCATTAATGATTTCCCTCCAATGCCTTCTAACACACGGATTTCAATGTATGCAGATGATGTTCAAATTGCAATAACAAGTTTTGTATCGGAAATACCACAGACGCAAATTAAAGCCGAAACTTTACTGACTAGCCTGAAATCATGGAACGACCGAAAAGGTCTCAAATTAAATGCTAATAAAACACAATGCATTATTTTTGGATCCAAAGATGCAATTAAAAAAAACTTCAGATCTTACTCTTGCAGTTAGAAATGATAAATTTAATGCATCAGAAAAAGTTAAAAATCTAGGTCTCTGGTTCGATAGAAACACGTCCTTCAAATCTCATGTTGAGAATACTTGC
The DNA here is from genome assembly GCA_030386875.1 of Morinoia aosen. Taxonomy (NCBI): domain Eukaryota; kingdom Metazoa; phylum Arthropoda; class Malacostraca; order Amphipoda; family Talitridae; genus Morinoia; species Morinoia aosen. Next base: position 15,362,850 of record CM059575.1, on the reverse strand, counting down.
AACAAAATTTACGGAACTTTAATGTTTTTTCATCGCATAAAGAGTATGCTAGACGAAAAATCCAGATTATTAGCCATTCAATCGCTGGTGTTATCGCGCATTGACTACTGCAACCTAGTATGGGGAGACCTACCTCAATACCTTCAAAGGGACTTACAAAAGTGCATGAACTTTGCGGCCAAGGTGGTACGCAACGGTAATTTCAAAAGAAGAGATCACGTAACCCCTCTCCTCAATAAACTCGGCTGGATTCCTATCCAAGAAAGGCTCCTCATGCAGAAGGCCCAATACGTATTCTCCTCGTTATATCTTCCTCAGAGCAATGCTGAGATAGTGCGTTTTCATCCACCCACCGTAACCAATCAAAAACCGAACAGAAACAATAATGTCTTAGTCAACTATCGTTCATCTCACTTAGGGCAGAAGGCTCTGTCCATATCAGGCGCCTTACTGTGGAACAAACTTCCCCTGAGTATTAAGGGGGTCCTCCGGGGCCCCTTTTCCCTCCGATGGGGTATTATTCATGTTATTGTTGGAAAAGAACCCTTAGGTAATGGACTATTCGGTCCTAAAATTTTATGGCGCTACGGACAATAGATCCTCCCCCCAGGGGGGGGGGGGGGGAGGGACCCACCAGAGGACCAAAATTTGCATCATCTACCCCATTTCAACCCCATATAAAAAGAGAATAAATGGGAAATGTAAAAAAAGCCCATTCGAGTTTGTTAGGAATGTTCTAAGGATTCTAAAACTGTCTTTGTTTTTGTTCCAGCATAAAAACTGAATGATGAGCTACATCTTGAAATATCAACACCAGTGAAAAAGAACCAAAATAGTAAATTTTCGAGCCCATTTCAACCCCATATAAAAAGAGAACAAAACAAGAAATGGAAAATTTGCGAATATACTTTTGTTAGATATGTTCCAAGGATTCTAAAACTGTCTTTGTTTTTGTTCTAGCACGAAAACTCAATGAGTTCTATTTTTTTGAAAAATCAATACCAGTTGACTAAAAAACCAAAATGTCAAATTTTTTCAACAACTAAGGCCTGAATAAAAAAAATGTATAGAAGAAGTTGTGTTCCTTTTTAAAAGTTACATATAATAATTAAATTTCATAAGAATCAGACTGAAAACAAAAAATTTTGTAATTTTTATAAAATAAAAATATTTTTTAATTTTTTTTTTTTACAATTCACATTGTGAATATGATGTTATGCGTAAAGTTTATCGAAATAAAAATAAAAACAGCATTCAATTACATAAATTTTCCAGTATATCACACTAAAACAAAATATTTAGTTTTTGCCTTATACTGTAAAGTTACTTCTATTCAAAATTCAAAAGAATAGAAATCAGTGAGTTTTTATGCTAGAAAGAAAACAAAGACAGTTTTGGAATCCTTGGAACATTTCTAACAAAGTTATATTCCCACTTTTTCCATTTTTACATTTCATTTTTTTTATAATAGTTCATATCCAAAAATTTAGGTTTTTTTGATATATTGGTAAATTTTTGCATATGAAAAAAAGTAAGAAAAAAATGCAAAATCCCCGAATATATCTTTGTTAGAAATGTTTCAAGGATTCCAAAACTGTCTTTGAATTTTTTCTAGCATAAAAACTCAATGACTTCTATTCTTTTGAAATATGTATAAAAATGACCCAAAAACCTATTTTTCAAATTTTTCGGAAAAACTAAGGCCTAAATCAAAAAATTTCGAGTTCATATATGTTTGTTTTGCAATACTACATATACTCACCAAGTTTCAGACCAATCGGAGCAAAAAAAATTTCATTCCGGAGGTCCCCCTTAAAATCCCTCAAAGACCGAGAGAATTTAAAGCCAAAATAACTCGTCATCTTGTGTCTCAAAAATAATTCTTAGTTACAGAACATACTGAATAAGTATTGACGAATCTCATTTGCCTGGTATCTCCATTGATGAACAATCTCCCTCGCTCATTGTTCTATAATTCAAGACATCACACAACAGTTTTGAAGTATGCGTAGGTATTATGATTTGATCGCCTATACGCTGCCATTTGCAAACATGCTTACTTGTATATTTGTTTACGTATATAGGTGTATGTGCGCATATGGGTGTGCATATGTGCACGTAAGCCCGTGTGCACTAGAATAGGTAAAGCAGTCGAAGGTTGCATTTTATGTCATTCCTCTGCGTTTCTGTGCAAGCATCAAACTAGACCGTCATGGTACCTATGTGTGTGTGTGTTTATCAATTGCAGATATTCTGCACCATATTACAAAGATAATGTGATTTTTTTTTCTAATATGAAATTGTAAAGCATCCATGTAAAAAACAATAAATTCGATGTGTGATCATCCATTTATACTGCAGTAATATGCTTATAATGCCTGTAGTTATATGCTTATAATAATGTGACACCTGTGTATGTTTATCAATTGCCGACAATTTGCGCCATATTTCAAAGATAATGTGATTTTTTTTCTAATGTTTTCTTTCTTATTCACATCCCATAATCGTTTTCATGTTTCTGACTTAGGTAGACTGTTTTGTGCTACTATATTTAGTACGGAAATTTTATAAAATTCATGCCATAATAAAAGATATTTTCTCCGTTCCCCCCCTCGATTGGAATGCTGGTTTATTCTGACTAGTTTACGCTGATATTTGCGCACATGCTTACTTGTGTATATGTGTACGTGTGCACGCTATGCGTATGACACTTTATAGAATGCGTATGTATTGTAATTGCCTCGATGTATAGAAATGCATTTGTGTATGCTTACGAGTTTGGTGTAAGTATGCGCGTGGGTATGTGTGTGCATGTGTATGTGTATATATTTAAATGTATATGTGAACTTATGTGTGTACTAGACTGACAACTAGCATTTTACTAGAGATAATGGTCTTTTTTCTGTTCACTCTCAACTTGTAACATTACCTAACGCGTCATCTCTTCATTATTGTAAAGCATTCATGTAAAAACTATACATTTTTTGTGTGATCATCCATTTATATTTAAATAAAATGCTTATTAACTAACGACCGTTGTGTGAAAAATTGTTGAATTAGAAATATAAAACTTATAATCTTCTTGGTCCTCATGCTTATGTGTACATATATATATATACATATATATATATATATATATATATATATATGTATATATATATATATATATATGGATATATATTTATTTACTTTTTTCATGGTTCCTTAAAATGACACTTTTGAACATTGGCCGTAACGAGCGATTCATATATTATTTCTTGGCATCAAGAATTGCGAAGTTTTAGGTCATGTACATGTAAACTGTCAAAAGTGTTTTCACCCCACAATGAAAATGCATCGTCCATGAAATTGTGTTATCCCTTATAATTATCGTTACATGTATTATCACATATAGATTAAGCAAGTAGGAGTTCATTGCCCTCAATCATTTCTTTTCGACTAGTGACATGGGTATTACAAGACTCATGTGTGTGTACCGTCTAAGTTTATTAACTTTAAGATATTTAAAAACCAATGATTGTAATTTTGTACAATCTCTATTGGAAATAAAGTGTTTTTCGTTCTTTCTTTCTTAATAATTACAAACTACAAATACGTGAAATTATTGATGTATTCACCAATTTTGAAGACTACGCACGCAAATTTTAATTTGCTCTCTTCGAATGTGTACATGATACATTTTGAATCCTCACAAAATTATATCCTAAAACAAGACATCTTAATACACATAGTGTGCCCTCAACGCACAATTCAAGAGACACCCAAAGGCTCTCACGCATTGATTGATAGTCAACACAACATCTACATTGAATTAGCATACTAGCAAATGGCCAATTTCTAATGATTGGCAATCGACACACTAATAATTACCTTGAACTTTCACCCTAATTAAAGACATATTAATAATGATTGTACGGCCAATAACCTCTCTACAAATGTAAATATCCGCAATTAACATCAACATAACATTAACACATCCTACTGTAGCGATCTCAACAAGCCGTTCCCTTGTACGCCACCACACAGGCTTCATGCTGCCGTCCGACATCCCAAGCATCGCCGGGCTTTGAGGCGGCTGTCTGATTGGCCGAAGCGCCACTTAACCACTAACCAATGGGGACGCGCGCTTAGCGCGTTACCACCTCACCAGGCACTATATTAGAAGGTGCAGAAAAAGCTGAGCCACTCTTGTCACAGCGGCTCCTATCATCAAGACTCACCGCCTGACGGTCCTTCAAGACGTATCTTGGTGCATTAATACCTGAAAGCAATATTTTCCTCGTGTGCATTAATGTCGGCGAGTTTCCTAATAGAATGGCATTTATTCCAGTTGTGTTTCCTTACCCTGTCGGGTTTGTTAGTACCTCAGGCACTCGCTTCGGGCATTGATATTCAAAGTACTTAGATATTCATAGTCTGCCCGGAACGTAAAGTAGCCTGAGGGAGAACACCAGACTACTATGCGTATTTTCTCAACAGTGTGTGCGTTGAGCAAAATCTTACAGACGGGGAATAAATAACTGGGCAGAGCCAACTCTAAAGTTTTAATTTAACCGTAGGAACACGGCTTAGCCGTTACAAGAATTTTGTAAACTTTAAGCTGGACTGCTGGTGCCCGGTGGAAATTAGTGCGACCCGACTTCAACCGGGAAACGAGAAGAAATAGGCACATGGGTGCACCCCCATCTGGGCCTGCTCCTCTCACGACTACAACCTGGAATATTAAAATTACATGAGCATTTTTCAGAGCACTATAAGAAGTTTGTCACTCTGTAAGGAATGGTCGTTAAAAGTTCATGAACACTCTTCAACTGAAATTCGATAGAATAAAGAAGTAGAAAATTCGGAAGAGAATAAACAAATTTGCTCCTTGTATAGGTATAAGTCAAGAGATTTTAAATTTGAATGAATTAGACCGAAATAGCCCCTACTTCATGAATGAATCGTAAATAAAAACACCAAGGTTGCTACTCTCAAAGTCAACATTGTAAAAATTATTTATTGCTTTAAAAGGTAAACGTTTCGAGCACCAGGCTCATCATCAGTACAAGCGTTCTGAAAAGAAGAACAGCGAGATGGACAAAAATATACGAAAATTAAACGCAGAATTGAAAAAAATACTACTTCTAAAATCAAGAGGAAACTATGTACAAAGGGTGGGCACTATTAGTTTCATTAAGAGGCGGCTTACGTTTAAAAATGTACAAGGACTCTAAAATTCTTAAATCATTCTGATGGCTGGCTGAAGCTAAAATGCCAAAATTACTGCACTGTACACTGGAGCCACACTGTTCACTATGGAGGCGCACCGAGGAGTGGGGGGGATGGGCAAGAATCCCTCCAGTGCGGCTACTACGTCCAGCATGCTCCGCTACTCTAACGCCCAAAGTTCTGCAGGTCGAGCCTACATAACTAGATGCACATTGTGCACAACGAAATTCATATATTAGAGAGCGGCGCATGCTGGAAGGTAATTTATCTTTGTAGTTGAAAATTGAACCTATAGTGAATTTGTTTGTAAGAATAATTTTAAAATCAACATCAGGTAAATATGAGTGAAGAATTTTGACAAGCTCTGTTTTCATTTGTTCAGATTTAGGCCCAAAGTATAAAAAGGGTAAGTATAATCTCTTTCTTGTACTATCGACGGGATTGGCCGGTAAGCTATATTTGGAATTTAAAAAACGTTTTATCAAAGCTGGACGTTTTTTAAATTCCAAATATAGCCTACCGGCCAATCCCGTCGATAGTACAAGAAAGAGATTATACTTACCCTTTTTATACTTTGGGCCTAAATCTGAACAAATGAAAACAGAGCTTGTCAAAATTCTTCACTCATATTTACCTGATGTTGATTTTAAAATTATTCTTACAAACAAATTCACTATAGGTTCAATTTTCAACTACAAAGATAAATTACCTTCCAGCATGCGCCGCTCTCTAATATATGAATTTCGTTGTGCACAATGTGCATCTAGTTATGTAGGCTCGACCTGCAGAACTTTGGGCGTTAGAGTAGCGGAGCATGCTGGACGTAGTAGCCGCACTGGAGGGATTCTTGCCCATCCCCCCCACTCCTCGGTGCGCCTCCATAGTGAACAGTGTGGCTCCAGTGTACAGTGCAGTAATTTTAGCATTTTAGCTTCAGCCAGCCATCAGAATGATTTAAGAATTTTAGAGTCCTTGTACATTTTTAAACGTAAGCCGCCTCTTAATGAAACTAATAGTGCCCACCCTTTGTACATAGTTTCCTCTTGATTTTAGAAGTAGTATTTTTTTCAATTCTGCGTTTAATTTTCGTATATTTTTGTCCATCTCGCTGTTCTTCTTTTCAGAACGCTTGTACTGATGATGAGCCTGGTGCTCGAAACGTTTACCTTTTAAAGCAATAAATAATTTTTACAATGTTGACTTTGAGAGTAGCAACCTTGGTGTTTTTATTTACGATTCGTTTGCGTAAGAAAGCAATTCATGATGTTCATGAATGAAGTTTTACTTTGCCTCAATCACCTTAACAAGTGCCTTCCGTTTAGGGCGACGTACCTAAAACCCGTGACACACCTTGCAACTTCGCGTACTCCATGCCGCATCGACGAGTTGCCCAGAGCTCTCTCAACTGCTCGGCTGCATCAGGAGCAAAAGTCCAGGCAGCTTGATTCATGTAGCAGGACGACGGCGCACAGCAGAGCCAGTGCGAGCCAAGCAGGCATTGAGCACGGTTGTCTCGCTCAAGCGCTCACTGTTGTCTCGCTAGCGCGCGTTCCGCGATAATCCGAGCGCAGCTGCTTTGCAGAGCACATTGTCGTCTGACGTCCTCCTTCTCTCAAAGCTTCAATGCAACTGGCTGCCGCGCATTGTCACGCGCTCATCCACAAGCTCGTTAATTAAGGCGCGTCCAGACCTACACTCATGTGTGTCAAACCAGCGCCACACACTCATCCATGGACTCAAAATCACTCCAAAAGTTGAGTCGACACTCACCAAGCCGTTTTCCGGCAATGTTGGAAACCATGGCGCTGAATTGTCACACTTCCCAGTCGCGGGTCAGATCCCATAGAGTAAGGTTGGCTGCAACATGTGCTCCCGAGGTTCCGGAATTCTGGAGTAGAACTGCCACCGATATTTTTATTGGTTTAATAGCTCCCAACCATGTTTGTGAAAGGTTCAAAGTAAGGAATATAAAAAAAACATTAAAAGCAGTCGCTCTAATTGACATCAAGAAAACAATGCAACCTTTCATTCCTGACCTGACTGTAGAGAATATAAAAAGAAAAATAAATACTCTGCGTACACAGTTCAGAAGTGAACTTAAAACATTGAACAATCTAAAAAATCAGGAGCAGGCGTGTCAGATGTTTATACTCCAAAACTTTGGTGCTTCGATCAACTGGTTTTTCTTAATGAGGGTGAGCTCCAAAGAGAATCTCGCTCAAGTTTAGATGATGCCAGTACTGGAGAGGTAAGTAATTTGATTCTGATGAAGTAGTGACTCCGTCAAACCTTACATTATAAAAATTTCCGCGTTAAATATAATTAATGCTTATTTAACGATGAGTACATCTTTTTGCATTCGCTAATTAACTATGAACTTTTCTTGAATCATTTTGCGCAATATTAAGTCAAGCACACACTAACAATAAGTGATATAAAGAAAGCAATCTATGAAAACTGTGAAACATTTATCTCATGCGAATCAATACGCAGAACAATGAAGCAATGAGCAAAACTATGAAAGAATCCATTATTTCTGAGACAATTAAACGCAATGTGAATCATTATGCTTATGAGATTTATGTGCTTCCTGCTATTACGTTTATCTAGAATGATTACATTCTGAAGCAGTGTTCGTATTATTCAGCGTGCTAAGGTTTACCATGCACTTCATGGTTTCGCCGAATGTGTCATTCAATTGCTGTATGTTTCGCTGAGCTTCTGATTATGTAACTGGTATTTGCAAGAATGTTTCAATAGGGTATAAGTGTTCTTCTGTTCTGTTCGATTGTTCAAGAAAATTTGCGTATTGTTTCATTAAGAATTTCATTGACCTTAGACTGTATAACATTGACTGTCTTCAAAACCCATTGTACCCATTCTTCGTTGTAGCCATTTCTTCGTCCAAATCTTCTTCTTTTTATACTTCCGTAATATTTTCAAGGATGCTGCAGCAATACAGCACACAAGCGCTGCTTTCATATGCTTTTTGCACTTTATTGCCGCCAGTTAATGAAGAGCGCACTTTATCACGACCAGAGACTGCACCGCACTGAGATTAACAACACATCATAGGTGTGGACAAACCGACAATTTGAGTGTCATCAGAGTCCATGGACGTGCGTGTCAACTCGACAACATGAGTGTAGGTCTGGACGCGCCTATTAGCCGCAGCGGTTGTTCTGCGACACCAATACAGTCACAAGTAGCATTGACGTAATGCAAGGTGAGTCACGGGCTTAAGACAAAGCTGGGCAGTAGAGCTGTGCTGTGGTGCGGTGTGCTGCCATCTCCAGGCTGCGTTGAGTGGCGAAGACGAGACGGGGGCCCCGGTCGGAGCTAGCTCACTCCATCACGATAGCGAAGCTGCTATGCTAATCAAAATGATGATGATGGTTCCAAGGCACTCTTATTACTTGACAAAAGCCTAGTAAAGAAACAAAATGTACCAAGTTAGGAGTGAGTAGGCTGGGCATTGCCCTTTAAGGTCGTTCTAGCTTCTGTTGATGCGCGACCACCGGTGCTTGAAGCAGACACAGATTTTTGTCTCTTTCTTCAAGCTTGAAGAAATGCGGGAAAAACCAAGGTTCATCACACGTTACGAAAGGCACGTTGGCATCAGTAGTTAAATAACTAACCAGTTATTCGATAGCAAATTTGTGTTAGGACAGATTAGAACATTGGGTAGGGATTCATAGAAATTTTATGCAAAATTTCTGAACATGCGTACGACAGGCACTTGCCGCATAATTTTCATCACTCACTTCACACCACGTATCGTTCACATCACACGACTCATGCCGTTCTCTTTGAGCGTCAGTTCCTTAATCCGAATGATTTTTTGATATATTATTTCTTCACGAGAGCGAGCGCAGACGGCGGCTTGTCTGATTTGCATGATCTTTCGCACTTGGGCTACAACTCCTCCCTTCCTGCGCAATTAAATAATTAATCTATTACTCTACCGCAAATTTCTTTGATTCCTATTTTCCACAATATTTCAAAAATGTCATTTACTTGTATGATACCAAACTTTGAATCACTTTCTTTTTTAGGCTCGCTCTCCCGGCTTATTTCCAGATCTCATCGAATTTTCTTTTTCTTAGATGACCATGATACTTGTGTGTTCTCTTCTAAAATTTCTGAAAAATAAAAATGAAGGAACATTCGTTACTATGACCTCTAGCGACGTATCTTTAATTATTTTTTCTCAGTGCAAAAATTTTCCGGAGAATCTGAAACACGCTAACATATTTATGCATATTTTTTCATAATAACCTTCCCAGTGAGACACTCGGCTATTTACGTACTTGCCCGCCGTAGTACACCTTTTCGAAGTTGCCGCTAAACTAAGTTCCTCTAAGTTACACGATGTGCTTGCGGGTGTTTGCTTTTCTCCTTACACCGTAAACGGCCAATCGCCTTTTCGGTTTGTGGCGTGTATTCATTTTCACCCCGCCTTAAAGTGAATAGAATTGATCCCATTGGTCAACCTGGCGGTCTTATTCTCCTCCCCTGAATTTTCAGATCTGAGACTCTTTTCCTAAAAAACATTAACGTCCAATATTTTTCGTGTTTTTTCTTCCGCGCAATTTATGTTTCTATTTCCGGGGTTCACTTATCGCTAAGCTAAACAAAAGCGAGCGTCTCAGGAACCCTCTATGTGTGTCTCAAATTTCCTCAGTCACAATTTAGGGCCTGCGATCTGACCTCTACTCTTCAGCCTTACAATGTGCCCTTGTGCCATAGCGGTCTGGCATCCATTGCATCACCCTCTTCGACACCTGTTCCTGAGCCTATCGTGCCTCCTCACCCTCTTGAAAGCTGAACACGATCCTCTAAGCACGACACAGGGCTTGAAAAAACACACAACACAAACACACGACACAAACGCGACACAAAGCACAACACAACGTTCGCACACCAGCACACTCTGTTGAAATTTTTTCCATAATGCTGCAAAATTTTGCTCAAAAGAAAATTAATAAATGTTACAAAACAAACGGGTAACCAAGCAATAATTTCTAAAAATCAATTAAGCTATCAATTTCTAAAACAATTGCCACATTAGAACGAACTTTAATTTCAACATGTGAGACAATGCTAGGCAGCTCATAGAAATTTTATGTACTGCAAATGGGTCAGCCAACATCACAACATTATACTCACGTCTGAAACGAAGAGATTTTCAATTAAATTATACATTTATCTTGTATGTAATACAATTCATAGTAATAATCTTTTATATCGATCATAATACCCATATGAAAGGTTTCAATCGCGAGAATACGATACAGCAAATTTATACGTGCGACCCAATTGTCATTATTACCCGAGAACCTTTATGCGCTTTGATACTTTCTTTCGCACGAATCAGTGAGAGAAAACGAGATGGAAATAAAGAGAAAGATGAAGGGAAAGAAAGATGGATACAACAAAAAGAGCAAATTGCGTCTTTTGTTAGAAATTGAATAATAAGGTCTAGATGGTAATACTTACACGTAGGATTCTCTGAACTTAATATTTGAACGTCTTTTCCAGCCTGTAGAATCGTATCCTATGTTTACGAAATCGTTTTACAAAATTGCACAGTAGTTTCCGGTAAATTTTATCTTTACCATCAACACTATTGCCTTGAAGCGATTTCAAAAATTCTATTTCACGTTCCTTGTTAAATGTTTTCAATTTATGAGATCGTCTTTTGTGTTCCTAGATTAATCTGGCAATATCACAGTACCCAAAAATTTCAGCATCAACTTAGACATCGGAATTCTTTTCCAGGTGTGACTCTCAAGTTGAACCTGACGCTAAAGCAGCCGTAACGACACTAGACACCGAATGCTATCCCGATGCATGACCACTGAAGGAGATGGGGTCACATCTTAACAACACCCAAACAGTTTGAAGGCTTCCTGCAGCGTCAGCATAACTCTTCTAATGCCAACATACAATGATAATAAATATGTCCATTGGCAATTGCGTAACCTGTTTGGCTTTCTGTGTAACTTTTAGTACCACTACATTGAAAATCATTTAAAAAATGATATTATTTTGTATAATGTTATCACAAATGTGAAAAATAACAACTATATAGCATGTATGATTTCGTTTGTGCATGTTTGTTCCTCGTTCTACATTTTGATAACGCTGATTTCACTTAGATGAAAAATTTCGATAATTTGTCATGCAAGTGCAAAAGCTTACAGACGAGTATTGGCTTAAAATGCGATTTCACAAGAAAATTGGCTGAGGATTGAGGGGCCACGGGAACCTCGCTCCCTGCCCTCCAAAAAGCCTAAGAGAATTTTGTTATACATGCGTCCGTGGAAAATGATTCGATGTTTAAATTGAAACTAATTTGAATTTTGTGGGTGCACTAATTTAGAAATCAGAAGAGGCACAAAATAAAATTTCACGAGAAAATTGGCCTTGGATTGGGGGCCACAGGAACCTCGATCCCCGCCTCTCAGGGGGGTGTAAGAAATTTTAACGTACTTAAAAATGTTATTCATGTCACAAGCACCAATTTGGTACTGCTTTCAAGTTTGTGCGTCTTATTGTTTAGGAATTACCCTAGTTTTCCTGGCAATTTATAGGTCTTACTGGAGTGTCTAAGTTAGGGTCTAAAAACGGCTACCTTTTAACAATTATATTTTCCTATTTCTATCTCTAGTGGAAGGGGGCAGAGGGAGCTTTGCTTCAACCATTTCTCTTACCCCTTCCTGATAAAAAAAAGATTCGAATATTGGCTTTTAATTGAGATTAAATTTAAATTTCAAGATGTAATATGTTAAAAATTAGTCATCAAAATAGGTGTTTTCAGCAGAGACTGACCGCATGGTGAGGGGGTAAAGCAAACCCAGCTCCTATCTTTTCTACATAAAAATAACATTCGTGACCAATTCATACAGTTGGTAAAAATTATTAACTTCAAATTGATACTTGATTTAAATTTTTCGATGTAGTAGATTACAAGTTGGGTCTAATTAAAATGGGCGTTTTCAGAAGAAGGGACTACATGGCACGGGGGATCAAAATTCATGAATTTTTGACCCCATATAAGAAAAGGAAAATAAAAAATATGGCTCTTTCAGTTTGTTAGCAATGTTTCAAGGATTCCAAAACTATCTTTGGTTTAGTTGCAGCATAAAAACTCATTGACTTGTATTCATTTGAAGTATCAGATAAAATGACATGAAAAACAAATATTTCCCATTTTCTGAAAAACTAAGACCAAAATAAATAAAAGTTAATACAACAATTTATTTAACACAGGTGATACAGAGGTAGAATGTTTCTTAAGTCTAGTACAATGGTTAAATTTGAGCATAGCTACCTGTGGGCCCGAACAAGTTCAGCGACTTCTAGGGCATCCTATCATCACGTTATTCTAAGGTGTACAATAATGTTTAACCTAGTTAACTTAACCTAGTTTCGCATTAGACTGATCAATGAGATAATTTACTCGATATTTTATGCTGTATTTTACAATATAGGTCAAATCGGCTATATTTAACAGTATGTTCGATAAAACGATTCAAGAGCAGACTGAAGATCGGTTATGTTACCCAAAGCAAGTTACATTATTACATTATCATTAGTTACATGTAGGAGGCAAGATTTGACATGGTGATCTTACACGACTAGTATTCTGATAGGAAGTGAGACTCAAGATGTCTTTTGAACACTTTGTACGAATTACATTTACGGATCTCCGCAGGTATAGAGTTCCAAGTTTTGGTTCCGACGAAGAGGATACTGTGTTGCGACCGGGCCTTCGAATAATAAGGAAGCATGAATTTACTTCTATTTCGGGTTTAATGGTCGTGATGACCAGTTTGCGCAGTCAATAATTGTCTTAGGCTATTGTCGCCATCATGTCTTAATGTTTTGTAAATGAAATTACAGATGGAGATTTTGTAGAGATCCGAAAGTTTAAGTATTTTTAAATTTTTGAAAGAGTCATTTGTGTGAGCATTATATTCTAGGTTCTTTACCGCTCTGACAGCTCTTTTCTGCAGAGTAAAAATTTTGTTGGTTTTATTTTTATCAGTTCCGTGCCATGCTTCTATTCCGTATTGCAAGTATGGAGAAATAAGCGTTCGGTAGAGCATTTGTAAAGCTGTTTCAGGCAGAAAATTTTTAACTTTATTTAGGATTCCGATGGATTTTGATAATTTAGAAATAATATGAGTGATGTGCTCTTTGAAGGTCAGATGTTTATCTACTATGATGCCCAGAAACTTACATGAGTTGGTTTCTTCGATTTCACCTTCGCCAATTTTAATATATGGGAGAGATACATCTTTCTTGTATGAGAATGTAGTATAATTTGTTTTATCGATATTTAGGCTTATATTATTAGCTTTGAGCCACGATGAAACCTTATGAAGTTCATTATTTATACTCTCCACAATCATAGCGGGGTTTTGGTTCGGAAGGACCGCAGAAAGCGTACTGTCATCGGCAAAAAGTATGAATTTGAAGAATGATGTAGATTTTACAATACCATTGATAAAAATCAGAAACAGGAGACGCCCAAGAACAGATCCTTGTGGAACTCCATGGCTAATTGTCTGTGCATGGGTCTGATTTTGCGTCGTCAATGACAACGTATTGCTTCCGATTTATTAGGTATGATCTGAACCAATCATGGGCAATCCCTCGAATGCCATAACAGTGTAGTTTCGAGAGTAGTATTTTATGGTCCACACAATCGAATGCTTTTCGAAAGTCAAGAAATACAGAGAAGACAGGCTTTCCTTCATCTATATTAGAATAGAGGAATTGTAAATGATTTAATACTCGTATAGCCTGTGTTGTTGATTTGAATGAAAGGGAAAGGGAAAAAGGAATGAAAGGGAAAAATACAAAATATTTTTCTTTTTAAAAATTACATATAATGGCATATTTCAGAAGAATCAGTCTAGAAATAAAAATTTACCATTCTTCAAAAAATGAAAAAAATAAATGTATTTTTTCCTATAATTTATACATGTATAACATGCAATTCACGGTTTTGCTATGAAATTATGCATGCATATTATTTTAAGATGATAATACAACATGAATACAGCATTCAAGTAAGAAAATGTCCATTATATTACACTTCACCATAAAATGTATTTGTTTGTTTTTTACTTTAAAACCTCATTTTCAACATAAAAACGAGCTAAGTTGTATAAATTTCTTCATATTAAAGTACGGAACCTGCCAGATTATCTGTGATCAAATTTAATTTTGAGTTTTGACATGTTACTTATGTTTTAGTATTAAAAAGTCTTAAATTTAAGTTCAGGAACGAAGAAAGCTTAAATTTATTGAAACCGTGAAACGAATACAGGAAATCTTGTCAATTTATTGCACATTTGTGCATTGAATTTTTTATCACAGTTCAAAACAAAAAACTTGGTATATTTTAGTTAGTAATCGAAAATCGCACATGAAAAGAAAACAAAAAAGAAAATAGAAAATTAGGATTTGTTAGTTTGTTTGAAATGTTACAAGAATTTCAAAACTGTCTATGAATTGGTTCTAGCATAAAAATTCATTGACTTATATTGTTTTGAAATATCCCTATAAAGGAATTAAAAAACAAATATTTCAATTTTTTTCAGGGAAGAGTCCCCCTTTAAAAAGAAATTTTATTATTGAACCTATAGTAATGAAATTTGGTATAAAGATAGGAAATGCAATTTAGAATCATTTTCTATTCGTGAAAAAATGCGATTTTCCCCATAGAAAACGAGATATTAATAGAAAACGAGATATTCATAGAAAATGAGAATTTGGAGGGGTTTTTCAAAATGTATCTCCTCCTACAGTGTTTGAGCTACAGTGATGATTTTAGTGTCATTGTATGCGGAAATACTTGTAGATTTCAAAAACTAACTTGCATTCTCCAAACTTCAGTTTGAAGTTGAAAAATTGAAAAATTAAAAAAAATGTGTTTTTCCTAAAATTTCATACTTTATGACGTCACAACGTTCGATCGAAAATGAATTTTCGAATAGCTTTTTAGTTTTTGGAATGCCCACGTATCTCCGCAACCAATGACACCAAAATCATCACTGTAGCTCAAAAACTGTAGGAGGAGATACATTTTGAAGCCCCACATTCCGATCCTCCAAAATAAGGCAAAACAGGTAAACAAAGATATTTAAACAATTTTAATTTTTTTTTATTATTTTTTATTGGGTCAGCTAGGACCCTTGAAATCATTATACAGTAAAAAGAGACATAGAAGAAGGCATAGCAACGTCAAGCCGTGAAGAAAGAGCCAAGGAGGAGGTGTAACATGATAAAGTATCACTTCCCCCTCCCCTCCCCCCCCCATACTTCAAACCCCCGTAGCGGGCGAACCAATGAACGTACGAACTTCATTTTTTCACAGGATGTACCTGACATCTTACCCTTCCTATTGCAGCTAAAACCCAATATCTCCAGAAAATTCGACATTTTGGGGGTACTCTTCCCTTAAACTAAGGCCTAAATCGAAAAAGTTACACGAGTAAAATAGGTTTCTTTTCCAAAAATACATATACTCGCCGAGGATCGGTCCCTTCTGCTGAAAACACCTATTTTGGTAACGAATTTTTAATATATTACGTCTTGAAATTCAAATTTATTCTCAATTAAAAGCTAATTTACGAATCTCTCTTTTTTTATAGAGAAGGGGTAAAGCAAGTCCAGTTCCTATCCCTTTTACATAAAAATAAAATTCATGAGCAATTTCTAGAGTTGGAAAAAATTAGTAACTTCACATTCAAACTTGATTAAAAATTTTCTATACAGTAAATTACAAGTTGAGTCTAATCAAAATGGGCGTTTTCGGAAAAGGGGACCACATAGTGCGGGAAACGTAAGGGAGCTCCACTACTACCTCTTTAACGTAAAAAATTATGGATGTCATATTCCAATCAAGCCTGATACATATCTTTTTTCACTTTGGTTTTTCAAATGCCTTATAACTAACATCAGTCAAGATGCCATGTCAGCAGCCCCTGGACAAGCCGGTACCTATTTCCGACACCTGGATAAAGTAGAGTTGTGGCTGAGTTCTCCCTTTTCCCAACGTGGAGAAACCTTGGGATGCACTCCCGGGATTCGAACTGCCGACACCTTCTCATAAAGGGCGTGTAGTGTAGTGTTCTCCCACAGACGAGAGATACGAACAAACCCACCGGGGTAAGAAAAACACAACTGAAATAAACGCCGTTCTATTGGAAATATCGCCGACAGTAATGGCACACGAGGAAAATATTACAGTCAGGTAGTACTGTACCAAGGGACGACTTGGAGGACCGTCAGATGACGTGGAGTTGCAGTGCGGATGGTGGTCGAATGCGAGGCGGCGGTATAGGCAGTGAGGCTACTGCTGGCCGAGCAGCTTCGACTTATTGTGTATATCAGAGCCGCTGTGAGGGAACTGCTGCGAGGAGAGTCGCTGTGGGTAGCCTGCTACGAAGCGAGTGCTGCGACGAGAGTCGCTGTGAGAAGACTCGTATGAGCCGCTGCTGTGAGAACACCGGCTCAGCTCACACTGTACCTCCTTATTAGGTGCCTGACGATGCGTTCTCATTGATCGGCGGTTGGTGGCGCCTCGAAGCTGTTGCTGGACGGGGTGGCGCTTCGAAGCTTGTGTGGTGGTGTCTTGAGGTGGCGCCCGGTCGCTCGAAGCGAACGGCTTGTTGAGACCACCAGATGCGCGCTATCAACGACTTAGCTACAGCGACAAAAAAAAATTTTCTTAGCCCTTTGTGCAATTATGAAAAAACATTATCTCTAAATTTAGATTAAAAATTACATTTCTGGATTCAATAGGTTAGGAATTAGAGTTTTTATCAAAATTACCCTATTGTTAAGGAAAACGGTGAGTTGAAATGAGAGATTCACGAGAGTTCGAAATATCGCTCTCCCGTCACTTATCTTTCTTTGGTGAAATAGTGACGTATAACGTGGAAGAGGGAAAACAATTACTGTAAATGTGAAACGTTCTGAAACTGAACGAGTAAAATGTGAAACCCAATACATGTCTGAAACAATAGACCTCTACGAGGGCTCTGCTTCGCCAAGCCTGCGCCCACACTCCTTCCTCCCACCCCCCTCCCCCCAAGCCCACCCTCTCCTCCACACTTCCTTGTGCCTAGCCTGTGGACAAATGAATGCAGCCCAACCCTGCTAGCTTTACGATGCCCTTCTTCCTTGACCATCAAAAGGCGATGTTTTTGGGTGTTTCTGAGTCTGGTTCCTTTTCATCGCCTGGCAGTTTCTTCTCATCTCATTTTAAAGGTGATTTCCCTATTTTTCTAACCTTTACGAGCAGCAAGCTCTCACTTATCCTTCATTTGCTATCCTTCCTTTTGAAAGTTAATCACCCAATATCACAATATCAACTCAGTGAATAAAGACTTCAATTTTTCTTCTTCTGTTTCAATTTCATAAAGTATCAATATAGAACTCGATCAACTACTCGGATGGTTGCCCCATCTGAAAATAAATCATCCTTCAGTGCAGTTTCGAACGAAAGCTTTAGTACGAAGCCGAGTGCACCGACAATAAAGCGGAAAGGGGGGGAACAAAAAGCCGCACTCATGAAACTACCAGTTCAAGGGTTTCAAACGCTCGAAACAACAAAGGCTTCTAAGTTCATGAAGTCAGACATCAACAAATGCCTCTCAACGTCCAAAACACCACCAGTGACGACCGCAAAATCAAAACCATCCGACACTGGTGAAAATCTTTCAGGCGCCGCCGACAATAATTCAAAGTACGTCTTAGCTTCCCAAGTTTTGACAACAACCACGCAGACACCCGAAGCGATTTCAAGTAATTGCACACAAGCAACACTCGACTTGCAACCCCACACTTTGGACTGTGCCAGAGAAAATTCATCTTCCACAAAGTCAACTATCTCGAGTAAAGAAAGTATCTCATCACTGGCAGGAGCTGCCACAGCACCACCGCCAGCTCCTTCGTCTCGTCCCAATGATTGCGTCATGGCGACATCTCCCCTACCCTGCGTCACTGAGAAAGCTCAAAATTATTCACCACCGACGGAGACACCAACACCAACGTCATCGTTAGAACGCGATGAAATTTTAGATGTGTGCAACCAGGCAGAAAGTAAAAGGGGTAATTTTAATTATAATATTAATGATAAATTGTTGTAGACCTTTCAGGCAGCAAAGTTATATTTGAAAATGCATGCGCAGCAGCTGATACTGGCAGTAAAATACCTCAGAGCGTAAACTGCGAGGATAACGTAAGATTTTCAGTAGGGAACAATACTAACACACCTGTTACTGCTTTTGATGGGTACTTACACCCTCTACAAATGACCAGTTCCCAAACTATTCACGAAATAAATAATACGCTGTCTCTTACAGCTGCATTTCTCAATAATGCTTTGGGACAAAATTGTCCCCCAAAGCCCAGCGTCGATTTTTTCCACTGTATCATATATTAACAGCTATTTGCTTTAAATTATTGTATCAGTGCTCATAATTTTACGCTGGTGGTAGGTGCGAGTAACCATCCAAATGCGGAATCCCCTCTAGACACTTTTCTTGTTGGAGACAATAGTCTCACAAACATCAACAGAGATGACATAGATAGTGCATGCAAAATACAAACTATAACTACTGAACGTCTAAATGATCTCTATGATGTGAATGAACGCGCACCTCCTTTTAGGAACTACATAATTAGTTTCAAAGATTTAAACCTTTCGTCCCATAACCTTACTAAGGTAAAAAATCTCATCATGTCAAAGAATGTTTTTTCTCATATTTATGTGGTGAGTGCCTGCAGTGGTCAGCAATTATACATGGCATCGAGTCTGCAGAAAAATTGGTCTTGAACTGATTCCGCTGCGAGCAAATGCAAAATCAGTTACTGTTAATGAAGCTTACAACAATGTCCGCACTTGGCCTATTACGCGAGAAGACACTCATCATTTTTTTCAACAAATTGCTCTAAGATAACCTTTGAGACTAACTTCACACTTTATCTCCTGTGTCAGAAACTCCCATAACCTGAATGAAGAAATTGAATACTCTAATGAATATTCAAAACAGTAAAATGAGTTTTGATGAGTTAAAACAGCTTATAAATGGCACTCAGTGTAGGAACTTTTAGGCGAAGAATTAATTATTGAGAAATTAAGAAGAAATCAGTAGTAGGAAAGTGTCCATGGCGTGAAAGAAAGTAAATATAGTAAGAGGTTCAAATTCGTTAGAAATAAGGTAAATGAGTACAGGTTGATACTAGGTCGCTAGTGCAACCCAGAAACTAGCTGAACCGCACTCTTTTAAGTTAAGTTTTAAGTTAATGTTTACGGTTACCGAAGTAACTAGTTAAAGGTCAACTGGCCAAGTTAATTGCCAAGGACACTTAGAAAATTTAAGCATAAAGTAAGCAACATAAATTAAAGAAAGAAATCATTCACACAAACAAAATCATCAAAGAGATAACAGACACAGGAAGAATTTTTAGAAAAATGAATTGCCCCAGTTACAGCCAAGTACAGCCTCCTCCATCACCGTCCCGTCTCAAGAGGTGGAGAACGCAGCGTATGCCGCGACGCAGCCCGACGCTCCACAGAACTCCATCCAACGAAGGCCCCGAACACGCCTCCTCCAAGCCAACACACGATCCTCACACTGGCTGCATTAAAAACCACCAAGGTAACCTTCCACGGTGTGTACGTGAAGGAAGTTCAAAGTATTCTAAGGAGTTTCAAAAGGATTCTAAGGAGTTCAAAAGTATTCTCCCAAAACCTCCTGCCACAACGACCCACCTCAGCTTCGACCCGACCGGAACAGCCAACCTCAGACTCGCAGAACAACACTCCCGACAGACGCACACAAGACGTACAATTTTGAGGAATTATTTCCGATACCGAAACGAACTTGGAAAATCATTAGTGAGGTTGCCCCATATAAAAATTTAGACCGTGCAAGTAATTTTGAAAATCCCTTGGCAACAGCCACGGATTTCAATACATTTTTTTCAAAAATAGGGGCTAAAGTTTTCAGTGAGGTGTTTACCAGTCCAAGTGAAGCGTCAATTGAAAATTCATGCCCTACTGCATCCTCGAGGGCTGATGTCAGGTGGAGACCACGTCCTGTCGATTTACCGGAGTTAAAAAGTATCTTACACCCACTAAAAAACACAAAGGCAGTTGGACGTGATGGAATCAGTCTTCAATATATTAAAGACAGTTTCCCAGTCACAGCACCATGGATTCGTCTAATAATTAATACATCAATAGCAACCAACACGTTTCCAAACCAATGGAAACACTCCATTATTAGACCGTTGCATAAAAGTGGTGACCTAAATACAGCATCAAACTACAGGCCCATTAGTCTTTTACGTGTAATGTCCAAAATATTGGAGAAAGTGGTGGCAAATCAATTGTCATTTCACCTGGACGAGTCAAATCTACTCCTGTATGAAATCAGATTTTATCCCCTATTTCATGTTACCGAGTACGATGGAGAGAACAAGCTCTCTCGTAGGATGTGTTGAAACCTTTCATGTAGCACCTTGAATGTATATGTGTATAATACTGATAATGTTACAGTGCTCTTGTGTAAGAATGTATTTAGACAGCACTATGCGTTGAGAACTGAGCTCATGGTTCTTGTGGATCTCTGCTCGTGGTTCTCGGGCTTGGCTGGAGCCCACTCCACCACTACCCTTCGTAATGTAAACGTGTGTCCTGCTGTGTGTACTGATTATACAAACTCCAAGAGTCTCGTCTTCTTAACCTACATCCATTAGGTTATGGGCCCAGTAAACCTTCCGATGAAGCAATATCAAGTGAGGTTATCTTAAGTCCCGAAGCGAAAAACAGCCCGGGACAGCGAGAACAGAAGTTGGTGATTTGTTAGTGCTGTGTGAGACAGAAACGGTGAAAGAGAAAGAAACATGGCAGGCTCCGTAAGTGAAAGTGCAAAGAACTGCCTCACGGCTCTTAATGATAAAAACTATCCTACGTGGAAGCTGCAAATGAAGATGATTCTGATGAAGGAAAAACTGTGGAACTTGGTTCGAGGAACGGAAACCATGCCACAGACTACGGACGAGACTGCTCGAAGAAAATTTGAAGAAAGACGTGACAGTGCACTTGCAACAATTGTGCTTGGTGTCGAAACAAGTCAACTTTATTTGTTGGGTGATCCTACTGACCCTGTGCAACTATGGCATAAGATTGAAGATACATTCCAGAAGAAAACTTGGTCTAACAAGTTCAGACTACGCAAAAGACTCTACAACATGAAACTAAAAGAAGACCAAGACTTACAAACTCATCTCAAAGCATTTGTCGAAATATTTGAGTCCTTGAGTGTGATTGATGACGCTGTTGATGAAGAAAGTCGTGTAATAATCTTGCTGTCGTCACTTCCCGACCATTTCTCCACACTGGTGACTGCACTGGAAGCTCATGAAAAACTACCGTCATGGGATATTGTGACAGAGCGTCTTCTGAATGAAGAAGCAAAACTGAAAAACCAAAGTGCTTCAGACTTCAGTGAAAAATCCCTTGTGACCTCCAAATTGAAAAACTCACGATGCTTCGAATGCGGAAAATTGGGACACCTACGTACCAAGTGCTGGATCTATCAAGAAAAATTGAAGAAAGAAGATGGGAACCACACAGAAAACCAAAACAATTTTGTAGCAGGTAAAACAAATTATATCGGTGCATTGTCTGTGATAAATATCAATAATTGTTGGGTAATTGATTCCGGTGCAACAGCACACATGTGTAATAATAGGAATGATTTTTCTTGTATGAATGAGCTATCTAGTCCAATTAACATTGAAGTTGGTGATGGTAGAAACTTGCAAGGTGTTGGTGTAGGTGATGTTGAAGTTATGGTGTTGTTGCCTAAAGGTCGAGTAGATACCTGTGTTGTTAAGAATGTCTTGTATGTACCTGGCTTAGCCTACAATTTACTTTCCGTGCCTCAGATTACAGAAAGTGGAAACTCAGTTTACTTTGACGAAAGCTCATGTAAGATTGTAAATAAAGACGATGAATTAATTGCCTTAGGCAGTAAAGTAGGAAAATTGTATAAACTTAATTGCACCCTTAATTCAGCCGCTAAATGCATGAACGTTTCCTCTGATGAAATTCTGTGGCATAAACGATTTTGTCATCTAGGATTCAATAATCTTAAGAAATTAGCCACTAAGAATCTTGTTAGAGGTTTTGATTGTTCTGTGAGTGGAGATAACATTTTTTGTGAAAACTGTTGTGATGGTAAAAATCATAGGCTTCCGTTCCCCAAAACAAATCACAAAAGGAAACGCCAACCCTTAGAACTTATCCACAGTGATGTGTGTGGCCAGCTTAATCCCATATCACTTGGGAGTGGAAGGTATTTTGTAACCTTCATAGATGACCACTCCAGATATACTTGGGTGTACATTATCAAACATAAGAGTGATGTTTTCAAAGTGTTTCAGGAGTTCAAATACTTGGTAGAAAATCACTATGATCACAAAATTAAAATTCTGCGCTCCGATAACGGTGGGGAATACATCTCTAATGACTTTGAACAATTCCTAAAAAGGGAAGGAATTATCCATGAAAAAACTGTGCCTAAGACACCTGAACAAAATGGAGTTGCAGAAAGAATGAATAGAACTCTTCTTGACTCTGTCAGAGCTATGCTGTCTGGTTCAAAGTTACCAAAATCATTCTGGGGTGAAGCTATATCAACTGCCGTGTATGTCAAAAATAGGAGCCCTGCTAGTGCATTGAATGATATGACCCCTTATCAGGCCCTTAATGGACACAAGCCCAACGTACAGCACCTCAAAACCTTTGGCTGCAGTGCGTACGCTCATGTCCCCAAAGATGAGAGGGAAAAACTTGATCCAAAATCTAAACCGTGTGTTCTTGTAGGATATGGAAGTGGATCCAAGGGATATCGTCTGTATGACATAAACAGTAGAAGGATATTTTTGAGTAGAGACGTTATGTTCAATGAATCTCAGCAGATGCCAATTGAGAAGGAGCCTTCAGAAGTAAATGATGGTAATTTTACTCTTCTTCCTCAGGATCCAGAACCAGAAGACTCTGAGGGAGGGGTGGAGCATAGACAGTCAGATGCTGGGATGGAGGGAGTGCAGCCTAGACAATCAACCAGATATCGACGGGCTCCTGATAGGTTTGGTGAATGGGTGTATTTAATGAAAAATGAGCTTGATATACCATCTTGTGTTCAAGAAGCACTCAGTGGACCAGAAGCAAAACTATGGGAAACAGCTATGGAGAATGAGATGGAGTCTATAAATCAAAACAGAGTATGGTCCCTTGTAGAGTGTCCTAATGACAAAAAACCTATCAAATCAAAGTGGATCTTTAAAAGAAAAACCGGACCCGACGGAAGCATTTGCTCGTACAAAGCTCGCCTTGTGGCTCAGGGCTACTCACAAAAATATGGCATTGACTACGACGAGACCTTCAGTCCCGTGGTTCGATTTGAGTCTGTCAGGACAGTACTAGCTTTGGCTGCCAAATGCAACATGCAAGTCCATCACATGGACGTTGCAACAGCCTTCCTTAATGGAGAACTGATTGAAGAACTATATCTGGTTCAACCTGACGGTTTTATTGTCAAAGGCAAAGAAAATCTGGTGTGTAAACTACAAAAATCGCTCTACGGACTAAAACAAGCTCCTAAGTGTTGGAATACTACACTAGATAGCTATTTGAAGAAATTGGGTTTTGTACAATCTAAGAGTGATGCTTGTATATACACTCGTGTTCAAGATAAGAAACTGTGTATTGTGGCGGTGTATGTAGACGATCTAATAATTGCTTCTGAGTCTGGTGATGAAATAAATCAAATAAAGTTGAGCCTTTCTACCCAATACAAAATGAAGGACCTTGGTGTGCTGAGTTACTTCCTAGGTGTAAGTGTTGTACAATTTAAAAACAATGTCTTCTTGAATCAAACTGCCTACACTGAGGCTCTGTTGTCAAAATTTGGCTTTGATAATTGTAAACCTGTTGCAACTCCCGCCGATGTAAACGTAAATCCGATATGCTCCCCAAATGATGTCGAATTTGACCCTGCCACTTATCAAAGTGCTGTAGGTAGCCTTTTGTATTTGTCAACCAGAACTCGACCTGACATTGCATTCGCAGTGAATAATGTTGCTAAATACAGCTCCAAACCTCTTGAACAGCATTGGATGTGTGTTAAGAGAATATTCAGGTACCTGAGAGGCACCTCTAAACTAGGTCTCTTGTATAGCAAATGTTCTGATACTTGCATTGGTTATTCAGATGCTGACTGGGCTGGTGATAAAAATGACCGAAAGTCTACCTCTGGTTACTGTTTCACCCTCAGTAATTCGGTAATTACGTGGAGATCTAACAAACAAACTTGTGTAGCCCTCTCAACTGCAGAAGCCGAATACGTTGCTCTTGCCGGTGCGGCTCAAGAGGCTGTCTGGTTAAAGCACTTACTCAGTGATCTAAATTTTGGGACTATGGAACCAATGGTTATAAACGAAGACAACCAGTCAGCCATCTGTCTTGCCAACAATCCCAAATATCATGGGAGGAGCAAGCACATCGATATTAAGTTTCACTATGTACGGGATCTTGTAAGTAACAAAGATATAGACATAGTGTATTGCCCTACCGACGAAATGCTCGCCGACATATTCACCAAGAACCTGCCGATAGAAAAGTTCTCTAGACTAAGAACGAAGTTAGGAATGGTCTCATCTGACACACATTCAATGTGAGAAGGAGTGTTGAAACCTTTCATGTAGCACCTTGAATGTATATGTGTATAATACTGATAATGTTACAGTGCTCTTGTGTAAGAATGTATTTAGACAGCACTATGCGTTGAGAACTGAGCTCATGGTTCTTGTGGATCTCTGCTCGTGGTTCTCGGGCTTGGCTGGAGCCCACTCCACCACTACCCTTCGTAATGTAAACGTGTGTCCTGCTGTGTGTACTGATTATACAAACTCCAAGAGTCTCGTCTTCTTAACCTACATCCATTAGGATGATATCATAAAATATTCGGGCAATCTATAAAACTTGAATTGGAGCCTACCACATTAGCTGGGATAAATTTAATGCGCTTGGCTGCAGCGGTTACACAGTCATAAAGACGACGCAGGGCTCGTAGAGCCGGCCACGTCAATTTGTCAAGGACCCTATAAGTTATTAGAGAAATATAAAAACGATTGCCGGCTTCGGTCGCTCAGACGAGGGACAGAGCGTGGGATCAATTGCTAAATTAGCCATGGCTAAAGAGAAAGCGGGGCCCCACCAAAGCATACCCCTGCATCCCTTCTCCCCAAAAACCTACCCCCCCTTGCCCAACCGCACCCCCTTGTGGGGAGGCGCGGTCCAGAACTGCGATGGCAGGACGATGTGCAGTCACAAAGTGTCCGGTCGGTATAGAGAGCGGTCAGACTCCGGGTGAGCTGTTATTTCAGTCTCCGGTTACGAGATAAGGACTTAGAGGGATCATTACCAAGTTAGCGAGATTGCGTCAAGCACAGTTAAACTAAAACGTCGATCGGGGTTCTGGTAGTTCAGGCTTCTTTTGTTTCCGTTTCATAACTGGATATTCGACTGGCTCCGATATCCACTTTATCGTTGAGGGCTCAAACTTTTGGAGCGTATGCAAAACGCTTTCCCGGGCTCGGTTTTCCTTGGCTAGAAGTTTGGCTGTATGTTACACAGTCTGTTGTTGTTGTCATCCGGGGCGATCCATTAAGGATAATTGTGAGCTGAATTGTTGTGTTCGAACGGTGTGGTCGTAAAGTCCTTGCCTCGCGTGCTCTCGCCGTCCGTACATTGCCTTCCCAATAAATAATTAAACCGTCGAGAGTAATAATTTCTCCTCTCCCTCTCGCTTTAGTGCCACCCAGAGAACCACGAGCCTATCCCCTACAGCCAGTGCTGCCAAACCCTTTACACACGACCAACCCAAATTATAAATTAAATCTTAGTTCCGGGTTCTAGCCGGTGGTGGCAGCAGACTATCCGTATTAAATTCAACTATTGACTATTAACGTATTACCACTGCAGAAAAGAGATCTATAGAAATCAGATGCACGATATATAGAGTGTTCAGAAAATACACTTTATTCACTCCACCGTAATCAATACGCCTATAGTAGAAACACTAGCACTCAAGATGCTCTGCTCAATATCTCTGAAAAAACATACAGTGACATCGGTCAGAAGAATGTAACACTTTTGCTGCTACTCGATCTCTCTAAAGCGTTCGATAGCGTCGATCATGATAGACTTCTACTTAAAATACTGAACTTGGGAGTTGACAAGCAATGGTTTGAAAGTTACTTGTCAAATCGATCTCATGCAGTCCGCATAAAAGACAAATTATCCCCATTCATTCAAAACTATTTTGGGGTTCCCCAAGGATCCATTCTTGGTCCGCTACTGTTTTTTATTTTCGTTAATGATTTCCCTCCAATGCCTTCTAACACGCGGATCTCAATGTATGCAGATGATGTTCAAATTGCAATAACAAGTTTTGTATCGGAAATACCACAGACGCAAATTAAAGCCGAAACTATTCCGACTATCCTGAAATCATGGTACGACCGAAATGGTCTCAATTTAAATGCTAATAAAACACAATGGATTATTTTTGGATTCAATAATGCTATTAAAAAACTTCAGATCTTACTCTCGCAGTTGGAAATGATAAAATTATTGTTTCAGAAAAGTTAAAAATCTAGGCATCTGGTTCGATAGAAATATGTCCTTCAAATCTCACGTTGCGACTACTTGCAACAAACTCTACGGAACTTTAATGTTTTTTATCGTATAAAAAGTATGCTAGACGAAAATCCAGATTATTAGCCATTCAATCCCTTGTGTTATCGCGCATTGACTACTGCAGCCTAGTATGTGGAGACTTACCTCAATACCTTCAAAGGGATTAACAAAAATGCGTAAACTTCGCAGCCAAGGAGGTATGCAACGGTAATTTCAAAAGAAGCGATCACGTAACCCCTCTCATTAATAAACTCGGCTGGATTCCTATTCAAGAAATTTGCTCCTCATGCAGAGGGCCCAATACGTATTCTCCTCGTTGTATCTTCCTCAGAGCAATGCTGAGATAATGCGTTTCCATCCACCTACTGTAACCAAACAACAGCCGAACAGAAACAATAATGTCTTAGTCAACTATCAATCATCTCACATAGGGCAGAAGGCTCTGTCAATATCAGGCGCCTTGCTGTGGAACAAACTTCCCCTGAGTATTACAATCCCTCAAAGACCGAGAGAATTTAAAGCCAAAATAATTTGTCATCTTTCGTCTCAACGATAATTCTTAGTTACAGAACATACTGAACACGTATTAACGAATCTCATTTTGCCTGGTATCTCCCTTGCTTAATACTCACTTTTGCTCATTTTCTTTATAATTCAAGACATCACACAACAGTCTCTGAAGTATGTGTAGGTATTATGATTTGATCGCCTATACGCTGGGATTTGCAAGCATGCTTGCTTGTATATGTGTGTACGTATATGGGTGTGCATGTGTGCACAATACACCTGTGTGCATTGGACTAGCAACTGGTATATAAACTATAAATACCAGACTTTTTTCTCACTCCCAACTTCTAACACTATCCAAAACATCATTTCATTTTATTATTGTAAAACAATCCAAATCTTAAATGTCTTGTACATGTAAAATATGGTACCTATGTATGTTTATCAATTGCAGACGTTTTGCGCCATATTTTAAAGATAATGTGATTTTTTTCCTAATATGAGACCCTTATAAGACATTCATGTTTCTTTCTTCTTCACGTCCAAAAATGCTATTGGTAGGCTAGTGTAGTGCAAATTATCATATAACCTCTTACGCTCTAGAGTCTAGAGTATATTATAACAACCGCACCTAACCCTCGCGTACTTCTGGAAATATTCTGTACTTGGGAAACGTTGTGGAACAATCGTTTTCATGTTTCTGACTAAGGTAGACTGTTTTGTGGCAATATTTTTAGTACGGAAATTTTATAAAATTCATGAAATCATAAAAGATATTTTCTCCGTTTCCCTCGATTGGAATGCTAGTTTATACTGATTAGTTTCCGCTGATATTTGCGCCCATGCTTACTTGTGTATATGTGTACTTGTGCACGCTGTGCGTATGTAGATAGGTGAATGTGTCACTACGTAATACTACATTTCAATTGATTATTGTACAGCATTTATAAAATATATATACACAAATATATTTGTTGCGTGATCACCCTTCATATGATAAATAAGACGCTTATCAACCAATGATCTTTTCGAGACAATATTTAATAAAACATCGTTACAATATTTAATTAGAAATTGTAAGCAGCAACACATCTTGAAAGAGTTGTCACGAATTTCCTTTGTTCATTATCCTATATTTCAGAACATCGCACAATATTTTTATAGAACGCTCATATATTGTGATTGCCTCGATGTATAGAAATGTATTTGTGTATGTTTACGTGTTAGGTGTATGTATGTGCATGTATATGTGTATATATTTACATGTACATATTCACATATGTGTGTACTAAACTGACAATTGGCATTTTAACTAGAGATAATTTTTTTCCTGTTCACTCTCAACTTGTAACATTACCTAACTCGTCATCTCTTTATTATTGTGAAGCATTCACGTAAAAAAAACAATGCATTTGCAGTGTGATCATCCATTTATATTTAAATAAAATGCTTATCAACTAATGACCGTTATGTTAAAATTGTTCAATTAAAAATACAAATCTTGTAATTTTCGTGGTCCTCATACATATATATATATATATATGTATATTAATTTTTTCGTGCTTCCTTGAAATGACATTTTTGAACATCTTCCGAAACAAACAATTCGAATATTATTTCCTGGCGTCAAGAATTTTGAAGTTTTATATCATGTATATGTAAATTGACGAAGGTTTTCTCAACCCAGAACGAAAATGTATCGTCCGTGAAATTGTGTTGTCTCATATAATTATTGTCGTGAAATAAAAAGCAAAAACCTTTAGGCAGGTTTTAATCAACTAAAAATCAACATTAACATTGAAAATACAGATTGCTTCGTACATCTATCCTACACGCGGGTAGACAGGATACACAACGAAGTTTTGACATTTTAATCGTAATATGACATTCTTCCCCTCTGACGTTAATCCCATCTGACATTTTAATCACCACCCATAACGTTGAGGCTCTCGTCTCTCCCGAGTGGAGCGTCGCAAAACCGGGGTGCTCCTTTCGGTATGGTCAGAATTTTTCATACTCGGCTGGTCCTCCACAACAAACAATTGCGGGGCTTCCTTGTCCACTTCGTTTGCCTCAACGGGCGAGAAGTTAGGTGCCTCACTTTGGCGATTTGG
Source organism: Morinoia aosen (assembly GCA_030386875.1). NCBI lineage: Eukaryota > Metazoa > Arthropoda > Malacostraca > Amphipoda > Talitridae > Morinoia > Morinoia aosen. Next base: position 15,333,216 of record CM059575.1, on the reverse strand, counting down.
CTATTAGGAACAGGGCGCTAAGTCTTTCAGGGATACAGTGTTTTCACGACCGTTCGAATACTTGATGCGGGCATACGCGGGATTCACCTACACAAGTTCAACTTTTTTGTCAAATGAAATTCGTATTCAGCTGGAAAATATTATTTTCTGTCGAGCTTTCGAAATTTTAAACAAATTTCGTTTTCAGGACAAGAGACTGAAGTTTTTGGAAGCAAAGTTATGGCCAAAGCAGGTATCCTGGATACAAGGGAAGATATTACATATAAGATAAACGAAAGCGGACATCGGTGGAACATGCAGTAGTCACAGTAATTATTTCAGGAGTGGTTTATAAACATCCGGAATTTAGAGATATCTATTGTAGGAGTTTGAATTAGATGTGGAAAAATAGCAAATTAATTCTTTAGTTTACTAACATGTTCGGGACACGGGTCACTAAATAAATTTTCAAAATTATTAAATTATATCTCAAAATTCCAACAAGAAAGAAAGAAGATACTTAGAAGCATTCTATTCCACATCTAATTCAAACTCCTACAATAGATATCTCTAAATCCCGGATGTTTATAAACCACTCCTGAAATAATTACTGTGACTACTGCATGTTCCACCGATGTCCGCTTTCGTTTATCTTATATGTAATATCTTCCCTTGTATCCAGGATACCTGCTTTGGCCATAACTTTGCTTCCAAAAACTTCAGTCTCTTGTCCTGAAAACGAAATTTGTTTAAAATTTCGAAAGCTCGACAGAAAATAATATTTTCCAGCTGAATACGAATTTCATTTGACAACAATGGAACCTGGATGTCCGCTATTTCAACTAATAAGTTCAACTTTGTCCACCAATGGCTCTTCTTTGTTAGTCCGACCGAAACGGCGCAGTAGTATAGGACCTGGGGCCATAAGCCAGGATGGGAGTGATGTACTTTGACAAGATCGTCTTGGGAAATTGAAAAATCGTTCATGTGACGTAGTATTGGTAGACGTAGATAATAAAGAGCGTATCGAATGGAGAGCTTGCGGTAGAACTGATTCCCATTCTTTTTGATCTACGCCATGAGTCTTCATGGCCAATTGAATACATTTCCAAATGATGCCGTTATATCTTTCAATTTAGCTATTCCCGGTTGGATGATATGGAGTTGTCTTACTAGTTGCAACTCCTCGATTGATGAGGTATGCTCGGACTTCATGAGATAAAAATGCTTGCCCACGATCAGAATGCACATAGTTTGGCATTCCGCACAAAGAAAAGATGGAGTCTAGACACCTCACGACAGTTTGAGATGTCATATTTTAACAAGGGATTGCGAAAGGGAATCGGGAAAATTCATCAATGGCTGTAAATAAGTATTTGTTCCCGGTACGCGATGGAATTGGGCCCTTAAAATCAATACGTAATCTCTCCATTGCATGTGTTGCTTTTATAAGAACATTGTCCGATCGTGGCTTATAAAAATTCGGCTTGACTTCTGCGCAGATTTGACAGGAAGAACACACGTTCTTGACATCATCAGTTGAAAATGGTAAGTTCCTGCTTCTCACGAAGTGTAGCATCCTAGTAATTCCCGGATGACAGAGACCATTATGAATTTCCACAAGGCGATTGGAACCGGACGTTGATGCACAGAAGGCGCGAGTAAAAGCATCGGGGGCAACGTTCTTTTTGCCTGGTCGATATTGGATGGAGTAACTGAAATTAGCGAGTTCTAGTCTCCATCGTTGTATTTTATCATTCTTGATCTTTGTCCTTTTTCGGTTATCCAGCATAAATGCTACCGACCTCTGATCAGTAATTATAGTGAAATGGTGACCAGATAATATGTGAGTCCACTTCCTCACAGCATCGATAATGGCAGTCGCCTCCTTTTCGACAGCCGGGTAGTGCTTTTCACTCGCATTCAGCGTTCTGGATAGAAAAGCGATCGGACGTCCCCCGTGGTTCAAGGTTGCCGACACGGCAACGTCAGAAGCATCACATTCCTCAACAAAAGGAAGCGAATCGTCGATGCCGCTTAGTGCCGCTGTCCCAAGAAGCCTCTTCAAAGTTTCGAATGCGGTGATGGCCTCCTAACTCAAAGGGAATGTTTTAGCCTGGTACAAAGCTCGAGCCTTGTCGGAGAATCCAGGAATCCATTTTGCATAGTAAGCAAACATGCAAAGTATTCTCTGAAGAGCAGCAAAAGTAGTGGGTGGCGGGAGCTGTTACAGAGGTTCTAGTCTATCCGGATCTGGTTTGATCAAACTGTTTTCCGGTCTATAACCGAGTAAGTTAATAGATCTTGCAGATGTCACCATTTTTGATGAATTAAATGTCAACTTCCTCCGCTTGGCAGCAGCCATAAACCTCGCAAGATTCTTATCGTGTTCCTCTTAAGAGCGTCCAGCAATAGTAATATTGTCAAGGTACGGAAATGCCCCATTAAGGTGCTCTTACTCAACAAATTCATCAATAGCTCTTTGAAATATGGCTACTCCATTCGTAACCCCGAACGGAACTCTTTTGAACTAGTGCAATCTTCCATTTGCCTCGAACGCAGTAAATGGCTTATCAGAATCACGGATAGGGACCAAGTGATAAGCACTCTTGAGGTCAAATGTTCAGAAAACTTTGTACTTTGCCAATTCGTTCATCATGTTTTAAATTTTAGGGAGAGGATAGGCATCCAGATCAGTGTATCTATTGACCGTGGCTGAATAATCAATGCACAACCTTTTCTTATGGTGATTTGTTTCGTCTTTTGCAATGACCACCTGCGCTCTCCAGGCTGACGTGCTCGGCTGAATGATACCTTCAGAAAGGAGATGACGAATCTCTTGAGCGATGAATTCGCGATCTGCTCGGCCAAAGTCCCTAGACTTGGTTGCTACCGGTTTTACCCCTTCCTTCATATTTGCAGAATAGGAGAGGCTCTGACACACTAGCAGCCATTAAAAAACATGAACCATGATTGGAAATTCTGAGTTACGGCTTTTTACCGCCATATGTTATTGAGACTGATGAATGTTGGCTCTGAAAATCAATGCCAAGTAGAATATCGCTACAAAGATCTTTTACCACCCCAAGATTAGTGTGGGGGTACTCACGGTTGTTTAGTTTCAGATTGACAGAGCACATTCCGGTCACAACAGCTATCGAAGATGATGATGCAAGTGCAATCTCCTGATGTACTGGCTCAACACATAGATGTAGCCGACGGGAAACCTTCTCGTTGATATAACTATTTGTGCTTGCAGTATCAACAAGCCCTGAGAGCGATGTCCCTTTTAGCAGCACTGTTACCGTAGAAGGTTACAGGCCATACGGGGCTGCGGCGGTAGTCGAGCATTTGGTGGGAGAAACGATAGAGGCCACGACGTCTCTAGTAGTCCTGGAGCGGCAAACCTTTGCCCAGTGGCCCACTTTACCGCATAATGAACAGTTGGAATTTCTTGCTGGGCACTTGTTGCGAGGATGAATAGCTCCACCACAGAACCAGCACTGTTTCTTTGTAACCGTAGAAGTCACTGCGTTGTCCTCAGTCTCCTTCCGCGAAGTAGTTATCACACTTTCCGTAACAGATGACTGATTGCAAGCGTTGGCTTTCATGGCTGCAGTAAACTAATCCGCTGACCGATACGATTCCGAATTGCGCTGTGCAAGATCGAGTACTCTGGCCGTATCATACTTCGGTGAGGGTCAGAGTAGAGTTTTCCAGAAGACGTTAGCGTATGATAGATGATGAGAGTCCATTGATAAAGGCATCACGAACGAGTTCCAGTCGGTATTCTTCTGCTGATACAGGCGTTAATTTACAGTTCTTGCTCAATCTGTGTAATTCTTGAAAGAATTCATCCAAGGATTCAGACGCCTCTTGTCGGCGTGTTGCAAGAAGATGCCTAGCGAAGATAATGTTCTTCTTTAATAATGTACGATAAAGATGATGTACGTACAACTTCTCCACTACAGCAATAGCTCCATCATACGTGGACTCATCAGCAATATAATCATACATATCGGCCGATACATATCGAGTTGGGCAGCGAAGTTTATCTGGTGCTCTCTCTCCGCATTCTTCTAGGAAGTTATCAAACGTTCGATTCCAATGTCGAAACGTCTTCTCGGCCGCCGGTGAATTTGGATCAGCGTTTAGTATCTCGGGGCTAAAGATCGGCTCCATTCAGACAAGATTTTTAGTTGATTAAATTGTCGTGAAATAAAAATCAAAAACCTTTAGGCAGGTTTTAATCAACTAAAAATCAAAATTAACATTGAAAATACAGATTGCTTCGTACATCTATCCTAAACGCCGGTAGACAGGATACACAACGAAGTTTTGACATTTAGAAGTGATCTTGAAAAGCTGGATGTAATATTTAGAAGTGATCTTGAAAAGCTCGATGTAATACAAAATAAGGTAGGACGGTTAGCATTGGGTGCTCCGAAATGGACAGCTACAGAAGCCATTAGAGGTGACCTTGGGTGGAGCCTATTTTCAGAAAGAATGATAAAAGCGGTGCTGAATTATAAGGTGAGAATTGAAAGAATGCAGAATAGCAGATGGGTAAAGCGAATTTTTGAATGGAATCTGAGTGTAAGCTATTGGGAGAAAGTGTGTTGGGGGCATGCAAGGAAGCTTAGTATGCAAAAGATAATCCATGTTAGAATTGGGAGACCTGTGGATGACTGGAGTTTAATAAATCCTGGAGGTGTAGGGCCTGAGTGGGACTGCAAGAGGTGGAAGAAAGAGGTTGAGAGGCAAACAAAAGAGTATGGATTGAATAAGTGGAGGCTTAGCATGATGCGGAAGCCTACACTTGACTGGTATATGAAAAAAGAAGCACCTAAGTTTGAGATGTTCTATGATGGTAGTTTTGGAAATCAACTCTTGTTTGCTGTGAGATGTAAGTCATTGAGTGTGAACAGACGTACATGGAGGTAGAATGAGAATAATGACAGATTATGTCAGCAGTGTATTAGTGGAGTGGAGGAAACAATTGAGCATTTTGTGCTGGAATGTAGTAAGTATGAGCAAGAGAGAGAAAGTTTTATGAATGTGGTGCTTGAGCAGTATGGAGAGAATGAGTGGTATGCCAGATGTGCTGAAGATGATTGCGGTATGAGCTGTCTTGCTGGATTGGATCAGGAGTGTAATTTGAGTATCATTGAAGTTATAAAAATGTTTCGTGTGCGTGCCTGGAGTAAGAGACAGTGAATGGAATGAGCCAGTTAGGTAGAATGGTCAGTAATGACCCAATATGCCTGGGGATGGTGTTTTGACACACTGGCTATCCCAGTGATGCCATCCAATGGCAGCTTGTGACAAGGATTGGTAGATCCTGAGTAGTTTAGTGGACAAGTCCGGTACCAGGCGCTGAACTCTTTGTGTGAAAATTGTGGATGGAATTGTAGGCCGTTACAAAGGCCCCGACGCTGTCGGCCCTCAATTTCAAGTTCAAGTTCAAGTTCATTTCAATCTTAATATGACTCGAATGTAATATGACATTACATGTATCATCAAATGTAGATTAACTAAGGAGCACGTTATTATTATCATTACATGTATTATCAAATGTAGATTAAGCAAGATTAGGAGTACATTGCCGTAAATAATTTATTTCCGACTTGTGACATGAGTATTGCAATACTCGTGTGTGTGTATTTTTAAGTTAATTAACTTTAAGATATTTTAAAAACCAATGATAGTACTTTTTTACTTTCTCTATTGGAAATAAAGTGTTCTTTTCTTTTTAATCTTTTTTTAAAGGGCCACATGTTGGCGATGTAAATAGGAAGGAAAAATTCTGCTCTCTTGCTTTCCGTTGTCAATTAGAAAATTAGAGAATAATTCTATATATTCCGAATTAGGTATATATAATAACTCAATTAGATAATATCCATGCTCTTTTTGAAAGTTATCAAACCCCATCGTTTTAGAAGAACGCGGATGCGTTTTTGTTGAAAACTGTACCTACTGTACCTAGTGAAAATTTTTGAAAACTGAAGTTGTCGAGTAGAAGAATGTGATGAATTATATTTATATGTACGTTCATCAATATAGCTGTTATGTCATATTTGGCGAGACTTTCCTCTTTGTTCTGTGTATTATCATTCTTTATTCATATATGATCATCTTTCTTGCGTATTCTGCACTGATGAAACTTGCGTAGTCGAAAATTGTTAGGGACACAACTCGCTGAGTCAATGAAGAATTGATGACACAGTCATATAAATTGAGCAAACTATCTCCAAGCTTAATAACCTGAGTGAATTTTCTATTTTATTTGGAATTACAGCTGATAGAAAGTTGGTTAGATTTATTCATGAAAGTCTTGGTGCTTGGAGTGGTGCAGAAGATTCAATACCATTTTACGCAACTTCTCATGATCACTACCTCTTTTGTTTCAAGTGCTAAGTGCAATTAAGCCTATATTCCATTATTGGGAACAATAGACCAATGTAATTCAGTAATGTAGAGATTAACAAAAAGAAGTACTAGGCTAGGGCCTACATGTTACTTGTTTAAATTGGTTGGAGATAAGTTCTGCTCTGATAAATTATTTCGAAATGATTTTATTAACTTGGTATTTTTTAGCAGCATTTGAAAAGTTTAAGTACTAGCATTGTATGTTAGGTATGTAAAATCTAAGATTAATGAACAAAGTACTGGTATTCAAAACATTAAAGATTCTAGATATATATTCAACGCAATCAAATTTCTTCATTATTAAGGCTATTTCTAAAATTTAGAGTCAATCATGAATTTATTTCAGTAAAAAAAATTCATTCTAATTTTTTAGGGTCAATATTGAATATAATGTTGTCAACAAATTTCATATTTTCGTAGGTATAGATAGGTAATATAGTTGATTTTAAGACGTTTTACACGAATGACAATGTGCCCGGAAATGCTTATTTTTGGAGATATTTAACTTTGAAGTTGTAGGAACGTCGTTTATAAAATTGAACAAACGGAGAGGTAAATAAGCAGAAATCCGGTTCTGACGTAACGATAGGTAAGGTTAGGTTTGGTAAAGTTAATTTAGTTAAGTATCCTAACCTAAGTAAGCCTAAAATATCTTAATTCAACTCAACCATACCGAGGCCGATGACTCCCGCCGAAAAACTTGGCGTGGTCCGCGTCCGCAAAACGCCGGAAGAGCCATATCGCAACTGCCGTTAATGCTATTCTTACCTGGCGTTATTTATCCTATATCTCCTAAACTAAGCATTTCCGGGCACATTGTCATTCGTGTAAAACGTCTTAAAATCGACTATATTACCTATCTATACCTACGAAATTATGAAATTCGTTGACAACATTATATTCAATATTGACCTTTTTTAGTTCTCAATATTTTCATGTCCCTTTCACTTTTGACCTAGAAGCATAGTATGCATATGTATTTTTAATTTTTTTTTTGCCAGCAAGTTGAGGAAAAGCTAATTGAAACTAAGTTCGGTAAATGTAAAGGACTTGACCATAATCGATTTTCCACTTTTTGATCAACAAAGATTGTTAATGAAACCAAAATAAACAAGTTTTCTTCAATGCACTTTCCGGCGGAAATGAGTATTTTAATAGTTATGGCGTTAAATGAGTTACCGGAACTCCATTGTGCATCACCCTATTACAAACGTAAAGAGGTTGGGTCGTGAGGGGTAGCCACAGTTCTTTTAGTTTTATAATTTTCACTAAAAGAACTGTTGCTACCCCTCACGACCCAACCTCTTTACGTTTGTAATAGGGGGTTTGCTCTTCGTCGGCTTGGTTGGCGCGCGGGAACGCCTGTTTACTTTCACGTCGGACCGCGCGGTATATTTTTCCCCGAGTCAAAGACTGGAGTTACGGTAACTCATTTAATGCCATAACTTTTAAAATACTCATTTCCGCCGGAAAGTGCATTGAAGAAAACTTGTTTATTTTCGTCTCATCAACAATATTTGTTGATCAAAAAGTGGAAAATTGATTATGGTCAAGTCCTTTACATTTACCCTAAGTTCTTCCAAGGCCAAAACTTTGTACTTTTGTGTTGCCGGTCACTCAGCTGTCGGTATATCTTGAGTGCAATTCTTGCTCTAGATTTGAGTAATCAAGGTCAGACAGAATTTGAAACTACTTGATTAACATGTTACTGCAATGGGTTAAACTAAAGTTCAATATTCATTTCAAATTTAAAGTGAATTGGGGAAATCAACTTTGAAAATAGCAAACATTAGCTGGATTGGGCCTTCATTGAACTTTTATTAAGTATTAATAAGAAATGAGTTAGTGACTGCAGGTGGGTCAGCAGCACTTTGAAAATCACCTAAGTCACCACCGGTGGGTCCCTTCGCAGGAAATGTGTCGAGCCTAAATATAAACCCAATTTGAATTTTTCCCATAAAAGTTCATATTTTTTTATTAATTAAACTGACTTGATCATGAAATTGAAAAAATTATGGTAAATGTGTAGCATTTGATAATAATAGATTTTCCAGTTTTCAAGGCATTAACATAGTTAATTAGGTTAAAATAAATAAGTTTTCTTCTGTGCACTTTCCATCGCAAATGAATATTTAATGAGTTATAGCGGTAAATTACGGCCCGCAACTCTAGTGTTTGAAGCGGCAAGTAATTCAAAGAGCGCGTCGAACAGCAACACTGCAATGTAGTTTCATTTCCAGAGCGCTCGTCATTAAAGACGAAACCAAACCTACCGCTATACCTTGTTGAATACTCATTTGACAAAAAAAGTGTACAGAAGAAAAGTTGTTTATTTTGATGTCTTTACCACGATTCAAGCCACAAAAATTCGAAAATCTATGAGTAGTTGTTTATTTGAGTGTATTTGTCATCAAAGACGAAACTAAGCCTACCACTATAACTGGTAAAATAGTCATTTACGACAAAAAGTGCATAGAAGAAAACTTGCTTATTTTGATCTAATCGACCATGTTTCGGCACCAAAAATTCAAAAATCGATTATTACCAAACGCTACACATTTACCAAAATTATTATATTGACTTGATTAAATTTGTTCAAGGTTTTTTCATGAATTTTAGTCTGCTTATCTTGAAATTATTTTCTATTTTGATTTAACTACAATGTCATGGAGAAGCTGTTATTAAAACTATTGTTTGCAACATACAAACATTTTTGATTCATCTATGATTTTAGTCTACAGTGAGTCAGGTGAGATCAGTAGAGCCCTTGGAAGTTGTGACCTACTTTTCCTATGAGCATTGTATTTATGTCTCAAATTTAAATTGTATACATATTTGCTCTATTTTCATTCTAAAAATTTAATTTATTTGAAAAACATGCAATCAATATTATTGCTCTTCTGCAAAGAATTTGAATTTTTTATTGCGCCATTTCAGAGGACGTATAATATCAAAGATTAGGTTAAAGAGATTTTTTGTCTTTTTCATTTTTATGCTATAAAGACTAATCACCACTTGAGAGGGACAGTGCAAAGTTGGACAAGCAAGGGATACCCTTTTAGATTTTTTACCTTTTGAAATTTATTTTCTTCTTTCAGTTTTCTTTTCCAGCTCTTCATCTTTTCTTTCTCTGTTATCCTAACTGGCTGTTTTAGTGTGCTGGGTATGCTGTTGGATAGCACACCTTGTTCATAGATTCCATATCTTCAGTTCATGGTAAATAGTACCTTATCTTTGGTTTATCAAGATTGCCAATATTGTGGGAAGGGATATTTTAACTAATATAATTATTTTGTGAGATAAACTTTCATATATTGATTAAAAATTAATAGAGTTCAATAGTTTTTTACTATCATCTAAATTAATTTATACTGTTCTATGTTATACTGTGGAAATACTTAAATAAAAATTGAAAGCAAAAATTAAAGACCTAGATGTTCTGGAAGATTTTGGTTTATTTTGCTGTTACATATGTTGCTGATATGTGCATCCATATGGGGACTGCTTGTATGACTACTTTGATTTCTTATATTATTTATTTTGAAATAGTCAACCTGCAACTGTTTTTTTTCTTTCATCCCCAGAGAATTTGAATTTGCAATCTTTTGTATCCTTTCAAACTGTTTAAGTAAGTCATAGTGCTGTTGATTGACAGATTTGTTTAAATAACAAATATTTTTGTCTTTGATATCAGCTGTAAGCCTTTCCATAGATAAAAATATATTCTTATGCCAAAATGGAAAATGATATATTCACTTGTCACAAGAACTTACAAAAATGTAGTTAGTGAAAGGCTTACAATATAAGCTAATGTGTTGGCATTATTATTGTAGTTTTGGAAGTAAACCCTTTTTAGTGATATTTTCTTTAATTATTTAGACATGATACAGCATTAAAGCCTTCACTATGATTTTATTCAGAACTAGTCACCCCTTCTGGTATACATACATACATTAATTATATCTAAGAAAATAAGTGCTTTCAGAGAGAATGTGCATGTTACCCTTGGTGAATGTTAGCTATGTCTTTCTTTTGTTAAAATAGATTAGGTTTTTTGATTTCTTGGGAACCTTCTTCATTCTCTTCAGTACTATCATTTTTAAACCATTTTACTTTCTCCCCATTTCTTTATTTTTTTTTGCATAACCATCTTTCAACCTTGCTGCTACTTCTACACAGATAATTTTGGGACACACTTTGTGCGTAGGTTCCTTGTTCTTATAATTCTATACCGAACATTGCCTTTTTCTTCTAGGAACGTCTTTTTATGGTAAGGGAGGCTTGGACAAACTTGTTACCTAATCTAACCTTCATAACTGATTACTTAGTCAATAAGCTTTAGTATTTATAATTGTTGGTTATTTCAGACATGTGTTTATCATCATAATTTGTTCAGTATTTACCAGTTATGGTTGCCAAAAGTAGACCAGTTGTTAATTCCTACCTTGTACATTTGTCATTAAATGGTCACTATGAAGTTACTTGTCTTGTCTTCATAATGTGGGACTGAAAAATTCTACTATTTGCTTATTCAGTTTGGAGCATGTGCTTTGTTGGGAATTTGAAGCAGCAAACTGTTGAAAGTTGTAGTATAGTTTCTCATTAGAATAGTTGGGACGTAATACTTTTGAAATTCATTCAAGTACTTACACTCTTTTCTCTGTTGCCCACTATCTGATTTAGTTGTGATAGGTATTGATGTATGTTTTTTTTTATTTTTATTAGTTTACCTCAGCCTTTGTAAATGATCATTAATCATATAATTCTTGTTCATAGGATCTTCAAGGATCTGTGACCCTCCTTCCTTTGTTCAGATCTGCCACTTCTGAAGGGTCACCACTACACAATTTTATAAGCTCAACTCTTGTACAATTTTTCCAATATATTTTAAAGAGTTTAGCAAGAAGTGGTATTGTGTAAGACAGGTGCAAAGAAATAAATTTTTCTTCAGTAAAGTAAGAGTGTAGTTTGAGCTTATGTAGTAAAACCAAGTAATTAATACAACAATGAAGTACAGATATTAAGTGCTCTGTAGTAAGAAAGGCTATATTTGATGCCTGTTATCTAATTATGTCTGTATTAACTAATTTCTTGGCACTTCTGAGCTGTGCATGTTGATTTCATCACGATGTCTTCAAAATATCTCACTCCTGATGACTGTGGGCCCCTCAGGGGGATACAACTATTGTATCTATGGGAATTAGCGCTCCCAGGGGACTATGTGAGGGCCTGAGCTAAAGGTTAGGTAGGCTTCCTTCTGTTGAAATAGAATAGGTTTTTGTTTTGTTACGGACCATCTTTTTTCGGTTCACTACTGTCCTGTTTTTCAGCACCTACTACTTTCTTCTTCAACTTTTTCTTGTTTCATGAACTTTTTTCTTAGCTTCCTGTTTCTGTGCACCTTGTGCATAGATTCCGCGTTCCCTCAACTCCATACTAAATGGTGCCTTCCTCCTTCCTCTCTTAGAACATCTTTGTCGTGCAATTAAGGGAGGCTAAAACTTTCTTATGTAATAATAATAATGATGACTGTGGGAGTCAGGGATGGAAAAAACCCAGGGTTTTTTAAAAAAACCCAACCCACCTTGGTTTTTTTGGGTTAAATTGGGTTTTATGGGTTAAATTGGGTTTTATGGGTTTTATTGGGTTTTTTTGGGCTTTATTGGGTTTTTTGTAATACTTGTTATTGTAAAAGAGTTATTCATTTATATACATACACTTATTGAGTAAATATTGTTATTTGATTACTTTATTTCCAACATTATATTACATTATTATATGAATTATTACATTATATGAACAATATATGAATTAAGTTTGTCCATCACAATTACCATTTACCAATTACCATATGCATAGAGACATAGCTCTGCAGTCTATAAAGATATAAGATGTCCAAAGAGAACTGCTATGCTCGTCAATTCATAGTAAGTTGTTTTAGCAGCAGACAGACGCAAGTCATGTGAGAGGGAAGCACCATGCAAATCATAAGTAACCACCACAAGCAATTTGAAGCAAGACAGCTGCACATCACTTAGTCATGCTGTTAACAACTTAACATGTGTATTGTGTGAGCAGGAGTGCTTAGCTGCGCAAGTCAAGTCAGTCAACCACACTGTTACATGTTACAACATGTAGTGACATGCCAATTTTTTTTTTAATTTGCCAAAAAATTCACTTTTCGCAGTACAGGATAGCAACAAACACTAAAATGATTGGAAGTAAATGCTGTAACAGATTCCATCGTCAAATTTGTTCCAGTGCAGCTTGAATGCTCACCATAGGCCAGTAGTTTCTTTACTTTCTCACCCCATGATGGCTGAGGTTGTCTTGCCCCGTTTGACTATAATTGTTAGACTTATTTCAATTTAAACAATTTATACAATATATTTACCACAGGTGATACAGAGGTAGAATGTTTCTTAAGTCTAATACAATGGTCAAATTTGAGTATAGCTACCTGTGGGCCCGAATAAGTTCAGCGACTTCTAGGGCATCCTACCATTACATTATTCTAGGGTGTACAATAATGTTAACCTAATTCACTTAGCCTAGTTTCACATTAGACTGATCAACAAGATAATGAACTCGATATTGACGTTTCATTTTATAACATTTAAGGCAAAGCTCTCACAGGAGACTGATATTGAAGAGTGGTTGGCTGAGTACAATCCGGAGTTCATCGGTGCGCTTTACTCCTATAAATTGAAGGACTCCAACATCTTCCCAAAACACATGTTCAATGAGAATATCACTAAGACAATGACTCCATGTTGATGGTGGGATATTCAAGACATGAAACAGCAGAAAATGCAGATTCATGAAAAAAACACTGACAGAGGGTTGCTGCAAGTTTATAAGCAATCTTTATTCTTGCCCCGCAAGTTCAGGATCCATTGAGAGAATTTTCTCAACATTTGGAATTGTGTGGAATAAATTGAGAAATAGATTAGGATCAGAACGCGCACAGAAATCGTCTCAGTATATCGCCACCTCACAAATGATCATGATGTGGATGACAACGATGATATGGCAGTGGATGTAGAAAGAGAAACACAGTAGTATTGTAGTAGCAGTCTAGTCTAGCAGACAGGAAAAATTCAGCAGTCTCTATATTAAGTAGTCAAACTGCATTTGTTTCTAAATTTTTGTTTTTTTACTTTGGAAATGGAATTCATTAAAATATATTAGTCCCTCGAGTTTTTTTGTGATAAAGGTTTTTCTAATTTGATTTGTATAGGGTTGGTGTTTTGTTTTTCAATGTTTTCTTGTCATAGTCATGCACATGACTTAGATACTTATTTTGACAAGATAAATATCTGGCTCATTTTGATTCTGTAAGCTTGAAAACAAATAAAATTTACATAACAGTAATAAAACCCAGAAAAACCCAAAAAAACCCACTATTTAGTGGGTTTTTTAGTGTGGGTTTTTTTGGGCTTTTTTGGGTGGGTTTTTTATGTGCCAACCCTGGTGGGAGTGTAATGGTATAGGCTACCTGAGCAAGAATTGAGGCATTCTACTGCCTGTTCTATTCTTAGTGCCGGTTGGGCAATTTATACAGAATACAAGGTGTGGAATTTCCTAAATATCTCGTGCTGTTGTAGTGTAAAACTGGCAGTATTAATCTGTTGAGTTGACCTCCTCAGGGGGATACAACTCTTGTATCTATGATTAAGAATTTAAAGACGAAGAATACAGCACGGATAGGTATCATATTTGTATCTATGAGAACTAGCGCTTCCTAGGGAAAAATGTGTGAGGGCCTAAGCTGACAGTTAGGTAGGCCTTTTTTTTGTTGAAATAAAATGTTTTTTTATTGTTATGTTAAAGACCCCTTTTTTTGGTTAACAACTGTCCTGTTTTTCAGTATCTACTTTTTCAACTTTTATCTTCTTTCACAAATTTATTTCCCAACTTACTGTTTCTATACCCCTTCCGCATAGATTGCACGATCTCTTTTCTCCATACTAAATGGTGCTTTCCTCCTACCTGTCTTCGGAACGCTTTTTTTTAGCGGTTTGGGAGGCTTAAACTAATATCTAATCTGATTTTAGGTGTTGCTTGGACACAATAGAAGTTTGAGAAATTGTGAAAACTGTTTTGTAGGTAATGTGGTCTTCTTTTGAATTGTAGTACTACATTGAGGTTAATGAATAATTTTCTTTGTATTGCATTTCTTATGTGTCTTTCTACCAATGAAAAATGCAATATATGTGTTTGGTACATTCTCTAGAGCCCTGTTTGTTCACATGGCTGTTCATGGTTCTCTGTAGCTGGGAGCTCTGGAGATGCGTAGATCTCTGATTTGCACAAGCAAACGTTCTGACTTGCATTATTTCTGTTGAAGTAGTAACTCACCAGCTGAGCTATCGATTAAGTCGATTTCACTTGAACCTGTCATCGGTCTTAACCTTTCTAACCTAATTTATTTGGACTTCTCGTGAGGGAACTTAACTTAACGTATAGTAACGTAACCTTAAATCTCCGTTTACCAAACGCCAGTAACGAAGGTAATTTGTCCACTGAGACACGAGTTGTGTGGAAAGGCTAGAAAAGGTTAGCCTACCTAGTATGTCATGCAGACAAGTGGAGACCTTATTGAAGTGTTCGAGTACAGGCACAAAGAATGCTTACTGGAAAATTCTTGGTGAAATAAAATGAATTTAGTTCCAGCGGACACAGTTTGAAACTGGAGAAACGCAGGCATAAAACGACTTGAATATTTGCTCGAAGCGCTGTGTGGAATCATGGAAAGGCCTCCTTGCTGATGTAGTTGAGTTTCTGACTAGTTTTAAAAACAGCGAGTTTTAGGGCAAAGAAGTGTATGTGTAGAATAAATGTGCGGTCCACCCGCTGAGCTGATGGAAAGATCATTGTTTTCAACACTGACTGCGACGTGCGCCACCAGACATGCACGGAGGTAATTTTCATAATGCTTCTGACCGGCCAATAGTCGCAAACTCAATTTTCATAAATATTTAATCAAAGCTAAATGAAGGCACGATCCAGTTCATGTTTGGTATTTTCCAAATAGCTTACTACAATTGACATTAAATTTGAGTTTAGTGTTGAACTTCATGTTTGGTAGTCGCAGTCAAAGTGTTAATATATGTTTTAGTGGTACTACTCTTGAAAAGAAGTGTTTTTGTTGTAGCAGTGCTAATGTAAAGAAACATGAGAGGACCAGACTCGGCAACAGGCCTATTAGCCAAAAACTACTGCCGAAATTTCTGTATTTTGGGGTCCTATTACAACACCTCATGGGGAATAAGGTAGACAGTGTGCTTAGGTTAGTTTTGTCTATGCGTTGCTATGGTAACTGGCGCCATCAGGATATATACTTTTAGATTACCTCGACTGCAGTACACCTTTTGGCTTCTGTCTATCGTGCCTACTTTGCTTCTTTCAGTTTTCATACCTTCGTTATCTCTTGTATCTTTTCTTACTCTTCCTTGTCAACTTTCTGCTTCTATGTTCTGTGTAAGTACATGCTTAATGGTCTCTTTTCATTTCTCTGTGGAAACTTCTTGGCGGTGGACACTGAGCTTCAAACTAACTACGGTACTATACTGTGCTCAATTATATAGAGAGCTTAAAAGCCACTCCAGAGTGAATGCCGTGGATCAGTCGGCTGCCAATTGAAGTCAAACTGAGAAAGGGATTTACCTGCAAATTTTCAAGGAATTCGAAAAGATATTCAATCTTGCTAACATAAAATTTATGACATAAAAGTTGCGATGTGTGGGGTGAAGATGGCGACGCGTGATGTGGAGGTTACGACGAGTGAGGTGCCGGAAGGTTAGATTAGGTTACTATAGGTCAGATTAGAGAAGTTGAGGTTTGGTTATTTCGGGTCAGGTCACTCCAGGAGGGGGTTAGGTTAAAACGTCGAGTAAGTATATCGTAGCTTAGGCGAGGGTCATGGTAGAGAAAACAAGGTAGGGACATTTCTATGGGAGAAAATACACCTCTTGTTCGGCTAGCCAATAGAAAGGCTTTATTTCAAGCAAGCTTCATGACGTCACTAAAACGCCAAGTTGTTAGGCCAATAGTGGAGCCAGATTTCGGGGTAGCAGTGCTACCAGATACAATATGAGCGCTGCTATTATTGCGTTGCCGTGACGTCAGCAAAACCACACCGTCAACGAAAAATAATAATAATTAATAATGTAAAAATAATAGTGAAGGCATCTACGGATGCTTTGTTTCCAATTCAAGCCTGATACATATCACCTTGTACATTGGATTTTCAAATGCCTTATAACAAAGCTCTCCGTGGCACAGCGGTTAAGGGGTCGGACTTGTATGCTGGAAGTCGCGGGTTCGTATTCCGGCGCTGGCGCGGAGATTTTCCCCGTTGGGTATAAGGGAAAGCTCAAGCACAATACCCCACTCAACCCAGGTGTCGGAAATGGGTACCGGCTTTACGGGGGAACCGTCATGGTGTCCTATATATAGGGTTAGTTATAAGACATTTGAAAAACCAATGCTAAGATCATATGTATCAGGCTTGATTGGAAATAAAGCATCCCAAAGATGCCGATGTTAACCTTTTAACCTTTAACTAACACCAGGACGCCATTGCGCTTTCCCCCGGTCAAGACCAGTACCCATTTCAGACACCTGGGTAGAGTGGGGTATTGTGCTTGGAATTTTTCCCCTATACCCAACAGAGAAAACCGCCACCAGCGCCGGGACTCGAACCCAGGTTTAAAAGGTTAACATCGGCATCTTTGGGATGCTTTATTTCCAATCAAGCCTGATACATATGATCTTAGCATTACTTTTTCAAATTTCTTATAACTAACCCTATATATAGGACACCATGACGGTTCCCCCGTAAAGCCGGTACCCATTTCCGACACCTGGGTTGAGTGGGGTATTGTGCTTGAGCTTTCCCTTATACCCAACGGGGAAAATCTCCGCGCCAGCGCTGGGAACGAACCCGCGACTTCCAGCATACAAGTCCGATCCCTTAACCGCTGTGCCACGGAGATTAAAAAAGACTGGGTTGAACCTACCTTGTTTCCTCTACCGTGGCGAGGGTTCAAAACCTTAGGCTGTGATGTGTGCCGCGAGGGTGGAGTATATTACGATAGAGAATGTGTCAGGTTAGGTTGGAATGTGTCGGATTAGGTTGGAATGTGTCGGGTTAGGTTGGAATGTGTCGGGTTGGGTTGGAATGTGTCGGGTTGGGTTGGAATGTGTCGGGTTAGGTTGGAATGTGTCGGGTTAGGTTGGAATGTGTTGGGTTAGGTTGGAATGTGTCGGGTTAGGTTGGAATGTCTGGTTTGTTCGGAATTCATTAGGGTAGATTAGGAAATTGTAAGTTTGAATTGGTAGGATAAAGTTCGGTTATTCAAGTGAGAAAATAACCGTAATGTTTTTTTGGGCACAGTTAGCTTGACGATGTTATGTATTTACCGTGAAATTTCTTCTGGTCTGCTTCTACTGTACAATACCTATAGAAGTCATTTAAGTATCCAGGTGTAACTAAGATACGGACCGCATTAAGCTCAAATTTCGGAATATTTTCCCGTGTGATAAGTGTTGACGTAAAAATCGAAGTAATTAAGATTAGTAAGTGAATACACGCTGGTAAACTTGTTCTAAGCTGTCTTTTTTGTGTTCAAATTTTATTATACGCAGGTTACAAGGAACATTCATCGAAAAAGTTAATATCTTGAAAATGTAATTTTAATTCTGTTCGAAACTTTCCAGATGATGGCACCCCTCGTAGCTCAGTTTGTCAGCATTGTACAGCGCATGTCTCGTGGTGCCTAGTTGTTATTTCTTGCTTTACCAGCGTTAGTGAGCCTAGTGATGAGGTCGGGACGGCCCAGAATTGTGAGTAGCTTTCGGTTGAGTTCAGGCATGCACCCTGTGTTGCGTTATTTTCTTTGTTGACCTACCGTTTTATGCATGCGTTTTTGTTTTTGATATTCCAGCATGTAGCTTTGGAAAGCGTTGCATTTTCATCAATTTTAGTTACTTGTTACTTTAATTACAGCAACTTCATCACGCAGCATTTAGCGGAACTTGCTGGATGTATCTTGAATGTTCAATGTGATACTCGGTGCATCCACAGTGAGGGGGTGTCTTGAGAATAAAGGAAAATAATCAAATTTTTAAGAATGAGAATAAGTATATGATAATATGCTCCTTGCGCCCGAATGCTTGGAAGTTCACTTTTCGCGTTTGCTGTTTAAGTGAAGTTCTGGGAGCACATCTCATAAGGTTGCACTATCTACGCTATTTGTTCGCTTTTGAAATGGCTAGTATAGGAAGGTTGCGAGGGCCTTTGATTATTACTATGGGAACCTGATGTCAGCCTTAGCTGTTGCTATCCAATCTTTCAGTACACAACACTTTCATGTTTATCAGTAGATACTGCTTAATTATATCCGAGGTCAGTCTCGACCAAAGCATACGACATGTGTTCAAAAAAGTATCGATCCTCAAGCTGGTAAAAAATACATTTGATTTGAAAATCCAAGACACAAATTCCCTTCAAAGTAGTCTCCTGAGTAATGCTCACACTTTTCCCGGCGTTGCCGGCTCTGTTGGAAACACTTCAGGAACGCAGTTTTTGGAATGGCGAGCAACCGCCCCATCGCATGGCGTCTTCGCTAGATTGAAATCGGATCCATTTTAGCCTCTCCTCCAGCTTGGAAAACAGTAAATGGTCGCAGTAAGTCGTGTCGGGTGAGTAGAGAGCTTTGCAAACCACAGGAATGTTGTGTTCAGCGACGAAAATCGGAATCAAATTCGTGGGCGCGTTATGATGGTGATGAAGCTTCCAAGTTTTCGTTGCCTACAGATCAGGTCGTTTGCTCTGCACAGCATCACAAAAGCGGCGAATGACCTCCTGGTAAGGTAAGAAATAAAAACCTACTTCAAGGGAAAAACCACTTTTCAATAATCTTGAAATTACGCTGATGTGTCACATTTCTTGGTGTTCCATGAAAAAAGGGCCACGTGCGAAAAAAATGTCAATTTCTGTGTAACCTTGGCTGTGGTGATTCTCGGCGTCTTAACGAGCTTCATGGTGTTCTTCATAGTTGTGCTAGTCTCGACAGACCTGACCTCTGTCTCTCACTCCTTCAGTCAACTCCCTTGCCAGTCTGACTTGTTTTCTTGTCATCGAGATACCACTATTGTATCTATGGGAGTCAGCGCTCCCATGAGAAAGAGATGAGGCCCTGAACTGGCGGTTAGGTGGGCGTTCTGTTTGTTGAAATAGATTGTTTTTATTTTGCTATGCAGCATTTTTTTTGGTTCACTTTTTGAGCACTATTTTTTCAGAACTTTTGATTTCCTTCTTCAATTTATATCTTGCTCCATAAACTTCTTTCTCAACTTTTTCCGTGCGCAGGAGGTTACGTGTGGGAACACGCTTTGTGTTTAGACTTCCCGTTCCCTGAACTCCATACTAAATGATGCCTTCCTCTCTTTAGAACTTCTTTCTTAAACTTAAACTAACTTATCTTATCTGACCTGCTGTAATTTTTCATTCCGGTGGTTTTGAGTGACCTCCACGTTCCTGACGTTGTCGCTCGCTTAGAACAAGCGAACAGGCGCACTCCCAAGTTTTTTCCCGAGGCATGGCTAGTTGGTCAAGAATTTATATGTTTGCGCTGTACAAGCCATTTAGAAGGCAATTATTGCTTGAAAAAAAGCGCAATCAGTTCGTAGAGCTTCCAGTATTGTTTAGAATTGTTTCTGATTAAGTTCTACATATCGTCTGTCGATATGACTTATTTGGATGTGATGAAAGAAATGTTTGAATCACAAACTGGTTATTCATAGGAAAAGTGTGTAATTGATTTTTTGATTATGCAAGAAAGATGCAATAGTCTCATTGATAATTATTTATAATATCAAAAAAATATTACACAATGTCGGATGCTATTGTGAAAGTATACGTGTAATTATCTGTAAAGCTAAAATTTATATACTAAGCTATTGTAAGTATTAACAAAACAAGGGCCCCTCAGGGGGATACAACTATTGTATCTATGGGAATTAGCGCTCCCAGGGGAAAAATGTGAGAGCCCGAGCTGAGAGTTAGGTAGGCCTTCTTTTTGTTGAAGTAAGTTTTTTTTGTTATGTTAAGGACCACCTTTTTTCGGTTCACTGCTGTCCTGTTTTTCAGCATCTCTCACTTTCTTCTTCAACTTTTATCTTATTTCATGAACTTCTTTCTCATCTTACTGTTTCTATGCCCTTTCAGCGTAGATTCCTCATTTTCTTATCTCCATACTAAATGGTGCCTTCCTCCTTCTTCTCTTCGATACGCTCTATTTTTGTAGCGGTTAGGGAGGCTTAAACTAACTTTTAATCTTATAACAAAACAAGGGAAACAATGGTAAATTCTGCAAAATTAGTTTCATCATGAATATCACACGATTCATCTCCCTGAAGAACCCTCAAAAGGCGGGTCATCCATTACTGCGGTCAAGTTTTGAGATAATTAAGCGATCAGTGTGCCTCTCTTTTTTTAGAACTTTTATTCTAGAGTTCGACTTCGCTTGTGTTTTCACCACCTCGATATTTCTCGCATTTGATGGCACTCTAAAGGTTCTCCATGCAATTTACGTCTGAGGATGGAGGCCACTTCAATAATCGTTCTCCAACGATATTTGTTAGTTAAATATTCCTTTGCAAGTATTGAAGCATGGCTAGGTGCATTACCGTGCTTAAAAACGCACTTGTGCTGGAAACTCCGCTTCTGGAGCTTGTCCTGGAAAAAATTTCTTATTCAGAAAATCCACAAATGAGTTCAGCTATACTCCTCTGGAACACGAAACAGTGTAACTACAAATGGGGACCAAATGGGGACCAATAACACTAGTCATTTGCCTTCCTGCCAGTGTGTGAGCCTTGAATGAATATTGTGGCCGTTAAATCCATCCTGTTAATCATCCGTCGGGACCGTCCGAAGATGATCTTCACTCCTATGTGAGTATAACCTTCGAAAAATGTTTTGTCAAGTATTATTATTTTTTTGTCGTTAGATAAAGTTTAGGGTTTGATTACTCTACATTTCCGACCTTTCTGAGGATTCTACTGTGCTCTGTCACGTGACACTTCGGTCACCTTCGCCTCTCAGATGACGGTCTTACTACTACTGTGTAGCTTTCGTTTTCGGAGCCAGTGCAATTTTTATACCACGTTCATTGAATACTGGTTTATCATTATCAATGCAAATTTTCTGGAGAAATTTATGTTTTTGATAACTTGTTGGTTCTCACGTTCTTTTCAAGTCCTTCTTTATGTCCGTAATTCTTTCACCACTAGATAAAAATTGTGATTTTTTTTCTTTAGTATAAAAAAAAGAGAGTGATTAGCGAATTTTTAGCTGAAATTTAGTTGATGTTAGATTCTCAGCCTGAAATTGTCATTCGCGTTGCACCGTCGGACGGCCAAAACTGGAAAAAATGAAAACGTTACTAATTAATGGATGCTAAGCTTTTTATTAGTGCGTTCAGAAGCTTGTAATAGAACATAACGAAATAATTAGTGAATATTTATTTTATGCGTAATGTTGAGTTTGGGAAGTATTTGAAAAACGGAGTTGCGTAATATCATCTAGCTCATGTTGCTCCATTGTATTTTTCTAATGAGAGAACTCTTTCGTATTAGTTGTATGAGTTACTACGATGTACAAGGTGTTCCAAAAAAATGTGCTCATATTTTGCCTGACGGTTATGTATTTTTGTTTCAGATGCAGCGGTGTTCTTTTATAACAGTTAATTTATTAACCTTAATATTCTTTTCTTTGGTTTAACTCATTAGACTTATATCTATGTTAATAAGCACCTGTGTAAAAACAAAACACGTGAGTACTGGGCAATCAAACAGTACATTTTTTTTAAACACCCTGCAAAGCTTGAGTTCGCACCCAATAGAAATGTTTTCTTGTGTTTCTAATCGTCGCCTGCACGGTAGCGCCCATATTGGCGTCGGACTTGAGAGGAGGTAGGTGGTCTAGAAAAGAAACTTGGTGTTGATCTACGTTCGTATATGAGCTAGTGCATGATGATGTAGATCAATATTAGCGATGAATAGTATCGTATTGTATAATATCTTGCAATGCATGTGTTTGCTCGTGATGTTGCTGGTTGTCCCAAAAGTTTGCCTTTTTTGTCATTGCCCCTACGGATTTTTCGCATTTAGTTATTCGAATTTTGGTTTTAAATTTTAGTAGTGCATGAAGAAACTGCATATGATATTCACCTTTTGTAACATTCGAAAATAACTCTGGTGGTACATTAAATTTACCTCTTGACTTCTTTTATTGGGCTTTGATATGAAAAAAGTTAGCTTTCATATTCCCGTCTTGTTATTCAGGTTGCTTTCATTCATGATGTTCTCTTCTCAGAGCAATAAAATTGCTGTATTTGTAAAAATTAGCATCCCCCCCCCCCAAGGACAAAATGTGAGGTACCAAGCTGAAAGTTTGGTATGCATGCATTTTGTGAAAATAGAACAGATTTTTTCTGTTTTGTTATGGACAATCTTTTTTCGGATCACTGCTGTCCTGGTTTTCAGCAATTTTTCCTTTGTTTCACCAGCTTTCATAACCTGCTCTTTAGGGATCTTGAGAGCAAACACAGCCTGTGCATAGAATTCATGTTCCCTTGTCTCCATACTATATGGCGGCTTTCTCTCTTCAGAAAACCTTTGTTGTAGTTAGAGGCTTAAACTAACTTATCGTATCTAACCTTGGTGTTGAATTAGCACTTCTATCGAGAATTTGTGAGGTTTAGCTCTGAAGATTAGCAAGGCTACCTTTCATTGAAATACCATCATTTTAGAACACCATCATCAATGGTGTTCTTTTTCCTACACCGTTTACTTTCTTTTTCAACTTTTATTTTGTATAGTAAACTTCTTTCAATCTTGCTTCTATAAGTAGGGTGTTGGGACACGCTCTGTGAATGTATTCATCGTTCTCCTAATGCCACGCTAAATGGTTCCTTCCTTTTTTATATTAAGAACACAGGTATTACGGTCTAGGACGCATAAATTAATTTGTAATAATTATAATCTAATTTAATAAATTCTTAGTTTTGCATTCTGCCCAATATACATCTCTAATTCATGATCATTTATTCTGTACCGAGTATAACTATCATTTGCTTCTTTCCTGCAATATGTATCGTAAATACGTCTGTAAACTCTAGATTACCCACTAATTTTAAATGTGATTCATTAAATTTTCCAACACTTATAAGGTTGATCGTAATATGGTGCTTCGAGTGCTTGATTTCCCAGCACTATGTCATCAAATGAGCAGAGCTCGCTGCACAAGTCCTTCTAAGCATTACTTGGATACGTTACTCGCTGTAAATAATGAAGGCATCTACGGATGCTTTTTTTAAATAATGAAGGCATCTACGGATGCTTTTTTTAAATAATGAAGGCATCTACGGATGCTTGGTAAAGCAAGACCAGCGTCCGGCAACCGTGCAGGGTTGTCGGGTCCTGAGCGGTGAAATTTCATTTGAAGAGCTTAACGCGTTCACTGCTTGCTCACCCATCGGTGGTCACTGGTTCCCGCGATGCGAGTGACTCGCTAGTGGTCACGAACACAATTTTTACGTGTGCTTGAAGAAAATTGAGGGAAGATACGTACCGATTTATATTTTGTTCATTTTAATGTTGAAAAGTGAAATTTAGTTGAAAATTGAAGTCCAGTTTGCCCCCATCGCAGTTAATAAAAAGTGATCAACTCTATTTTGAACTGATACTGCTGAGTGTCCTGTCCCCTCAGGGGGATACAGCTATTGTATCTATGGGAATTAGCGCTCCCAGGGGAACCATGTGAGGGCCCGAGCTGAGAGTTAGGTAGGCCTTCTTTTTGTTGAAATATAATGTTTTTTGTTATGTTAAGGACCACCTTTTTTCGGTTCACTGCTGTCCTGTTTTTTCAGCACCTCTGACTTTCTTCTTCCACTTTTATCTTATTTCATGAACTTCTTTCCCATCTTACTGTTTCTATGCCCTTTCTGCATAGATTCCTCATTTTCTTATCTCCATACTAAATGGTGCCTTCCTCCTTCCTCTCTTCGATACGCTCTATTTTTGCAGCGGTTAGGGAGGCTTAAACTAACTTTTAATCTAATCTGAGTGTCCTGTTGCGAATATGTTCATTGTTTGAAAGTCCTATCGAGTTTAACTTGGTGAGCGTGTTCGGATTGATACGAGTGACATCCATGTCGGAACGATCTCGGGCAGGAGATGCAGCGCTCTTTTCAAATGTTCTTATACTTTTTCAATTATTCTTATACGTCTTTAATTGAATTAGGAGTGTTTTTCTCATTGCGGTTAACTTTCGTTTCTTATGGATGTCTTGTGAGGTGTACGTGCGGAAATGCTCGCTAGTGTCAGTATGGTCAATCGAGTGAACCTCATCTCTATACATTTGACCTTTATTTTGCTTATCGCGGTCTTGGCACGTATTTTGTTGACTGTTAGATGCGACCGAGAACAAATTTAAAACCTGTTAGACTCCTATACACATGAGTGGTGCACCCAAGTATGTAGTACTCGCAAAAACTGGACCAAACGAAAGTGTGGGTTATACTCTTATGAAACGGAAAAATATTTTAATTGAATAGGCAGGTCGTCCAAAGGCATCTGCCATGGTTTGTTAGTAAGCATCATGTGAGTGAACACGAAACAATGAGTTGAGGAGAAGACCATTTGAATAATCTATGTAATTATGTTGAACTATTGTTCCTGTACATTCATTTAATTGGTGTATTGCGTGAAATGAAACGTTTTGAAACCAATTAGTAAATCCAAAGCTATGCCTGAAATGCACTTGAATGTAACGCTCTAATTTAACATTCAGCATTAAGGCCTTACTCTAATGAATGTTTCAAGTAATTTGGGATGAGTTTTCATTGCGTATTTCAGAGTTGTAGCGATATCAGTGAGATTATAAAATCAGTTAATTGTCTCCTCTTAGAGGGATACAGGTATTGTATCTATGGGAATTACCGCTCCCAGGGGGACTATGTGAGGTCCTGAGCTAAAGGTTAGGTAGGCTTCTTTTTGTTGAAATAGAATAGGTTTTTGTTTTGTTACGGACCATCTTTTTTCGGTTCACTGCTGTCCTGTTTTTCAGCACCTACTACTTTCTTCTTCAATTTTTTCTTGTTTCATGAACTTCTTTCTTAGCTTTCTGTTTCTGTGCACCTTATGCATAGATTCCGCGTTCCCTCAACTCCATACTAAATGGTGCCTTCCTCCTTCCTCTCTTAGAACATCTTTGTCGTGCTATTAAGGGAGGCTAAAACTTTCTTATATAATTAAAATAATAATAATAATAATCAGTTAATTGTTGTCAGCCATGATATTTCTGCAGACACCGATTTAGAGTGGAATTGTATAAAGAGCGAGAGAGAAACACGAGCGGTTGAGATGAGAGGGTCTTCAAATAGTTGCGAAAGTGTGGGCTAAAAACAGGGAGCGATGACTTGGATCTTGGATCGGTGTTGTGTGTAAGGCACCGCTGTGGGTGTGCTGCTGCGAGCCGCTTATAACGTGCCGTCTAATTTAATAAATTCTTAGTTTTGTATTCTGCCCAATGTACATCTTTAATTCATGATCTCTAAGGGATGAACCCGAAACCACGGTACTGATTCTGCCATGTTGCGAACTTGTTCTCGGCTTTATATTCGTGTTTTTTTATGTAGACTCGAACAAAATTTAACTCTATTTAGAACTAAATTTAAAGCCAAGCAGCTGCTAAATAGTAATAAAAAATTACGGTTACCTTCTATACCTGAATCTTATCGCTACTAATCATTGAGGCTCACACACCTACTTCCGACTACCCGCCAATATTTGCCAAACGTTTATTCAATAGCTTCACTTGACTGATACCGTCATAATTAATTTTTGGATGAAATTCCACAGAGGCATATTTGTTTGGGGTCATCTTCGGGAGCAGAAGCTAGCGGCTCACCGGAAGCTGCGCAAGAAGATCTGCAAGATGCCATTGGTGAGTAGTGGCGTGCAGTTGGACGAACGGTGTGTTGTCGGAGCGTGTGCCGTTTAATTTGTGCATGAAGGATCATTTTTCTGCTACTTTGAATTGTCGGAAGGACGTTCATCGTTGCCACCACCAGAGTTGGGTAAGAGTTCGTAACTAGCTCGACCATTCGAGCGGCATGATGGGAAGCTCCGATGTAGGCTGGCTTTGGCCATGTTTTTTTCATTTTGTAACTTCTTAGTCAATTTACACAACGATGCACTAAATTTATCACGTAAATTTAACCACGCTAAAGTGTAAACCTCATGTCGGAATAATTATGGAAGCAGTTAAAACACGACCTGTTAGATTGCTCTCTAACGTCGATGATTATAGTGAAGTTCTTGGAGAGCAAATATAGAAAGTTTTTACTTTAGCTGACGGCACTAAATCTTGACATTTGGCCGCATTTATTTTACTACCGTATCGGTCATATTCGCTCCGTCAACTAAATTTCTAAGCAATTTGGGTAACAACAGACATGAAATATTCAGAAGTAAATGTTTTTTTTATCAAAAAAAAGCTTTTTGAGAAAGACATTGCATGTGTACTATCGGGAAGTTCGTCCGGCAAAGTAACTATGATTAGCTTAGGAATTAAGAAGTTAGCTTAAGCTTTAGCTTGTTCTGTGCCACCATGTTACTGATGAGATGCACAGAGTGGCGAACGTTGTTGAACGTTTTGAATCGTGTAGGCTTTGTAGTTAAAAGAAAATCAAATAAAGTCTGTTATTTGTGCTCGTGTTCTACCATTTACTGATTATTATTATTTTTTGAGACGTGTAGAAAACTTTATTCATGCAAAATTAGCGTATTAGAGTCCTATGCCTTTTATAAAAGTACAAAATAGAATGTGAGGTAAGTTTGACAACGTCAGGCGGCCGCATTGTGGACAAGGCTGCACTGCCCGCGCTCGAACAGACCAGCGATGGTTTAATGCCAGTCACTTGACATCTGTGGCAGGTACCAGTTTTCTGATTACTTCTTGCCATTTAAAATCAGAATATAACGTTTCATCAGCTGAATTTCGAGAGTAATTAACTAAATCTGTTATTTGGGCTATCACGATCTCAAGTCCGTTCTTTCACTGAGCCTGGTGACTGCTGGTATCTTTTGGTGTTCTAAATGACACAAGGGCAAAGCGGTACACGAGGTTGTGGGTTCTGTCCCTGCGCCTGTGCGGTACATTTGTCCTGGAGAACGCCTCCGTTGATGGTGTAAAAAACGGAGAAAGAGCGTAAGGAAATATTGCAAAAATGAATTGACAAATTTCACTCCCTCATAGCTAAGTTCTGAGCTGAAAAACAGTTGTAATTGTCTTCGAAACGCTGTTGTAAAATGAAGCACTCAACTGAGTTTTTAAAAACTAAGAAAATAGTCTCGGCAATGCGATACGTTGCAAAATTCGTTCGTGTCAGACGCTCTATGAATTTTCTCTCTCTAACACCTGACTCTGACTCTAGCTGCGTGCAGAGTTTGTCGGTTGAATATTCGTAAAAATAGAAAATGGTGAAAATTTTTGTTCCCAAATATTGTGTATTGTACAAAGCTGATAATTTAAACGGCAATACATGAAAGTTTTCTCTTATAAAACATTTTAAAGAAGCGTAACATTGTTCAACAGTTCAAAAGCTAATACGAATGCGCCTGGTAGGTGCAGAAGACCGAGTGATATCGTTTATCATGACCCCATGTGAGAGTGCAGGCTTGGCTTCAGTTTGTTTGTGCTCTTTGCTGTCGTTTTCTGATGCTCGCTTATTTGTTTCGGTGTGTGAAGTTCAGTTTTGATTTAAACAGTTACTTTTGATGAGGATTGCACACGAGTTTTTTGTATTACGGAAAAGCTTTATTAGCTTGACAGTGTGGAGGAAAAATATGAATCTCATCTAGCATCCCAGCCGATGCAAAAAAAACTGAAGGTTTGCAGATATGTGTCTATACGCATATATTTTTAGTAATGCGTACCTCGAGTTATTCGAATTGTTTAATCCTTAGTGTACGCGTGTGTCTGAGGTGTGCATGTTACACTAAATCTTCTTTCATGTACGTGTAGAATACGAAATGTGAATGTGGATGACTCCGAACGGCACCATTGACCTTGAGTTATTTCTAATGTACATTTCTTTCTCTAGACTCCAACCGATTTCTGATTGAAGCTGAAATTGCATGGGGACATTCTATCAGTTCGAGCAATCTTCATATTTGAACGGCCTTCACAGCAAATGGATTCTACGAAATTAGTTTTTCGTCTAGGTCTCGAGAATGAGCATGGTATAATATTTTATTGCTGCAAGGTCAACACTTTTTATGCTCGTGGCATTCCTCAATATTACTTTCCATAATGTTCGGCGCTGCTTACAGAACTTTCCACTCACGCTGTGGTCGTTTATTTTATGTATAATTACTGTTCTTTGAGGATGGTATAACTACTGTATCATTGTAAATTTGCATTCCAAGAGAGCGCTGACGTCCTAAGCAGGTTAGATGAGCCTTCCTTTAGTCGAAGCAGAACAATTATGTTTGTTTAGTCTTTTCCGTTAACTGCTGTTTTTTACATCATTATTATTTTATTCAAATTTAATTTTGTCCCGTGAACTTCTTTCAATTTTGCTGTTTTTATGCGCACGATGTGGAGACACACCATGTGCATGTTTTCCTTAATTCTTTACCAAATGGTGCCTTCTTACCTTTCTTAGAAACTCCTTTGTTTAGGTTAGGGAGGATAAAATTAAGTTATTAATCTACGTGGGAATGACGTCCTGTTCTTAACCCTTTCACGTCCTTGAGGACTATACGGTTTCCTTTCGAAAATAGCCTCAATATATTGTTTTAGTTGTCAGATTTGTTCCCTAACGTGGTCTTTAAAGTTCACGGTCGAGTGGCAGGCAGTTCCTTTCTTATTCTAAAAGCAGTGACTATCTGATGCCAGTGCTAGTTCTATGATGGTGGCTGTATAAGAGTAACCCCTCAGGGGGGTACAACTATTGTATCTATGGGTATTAGCGATCCCAGGGGGAAAATGTGAGGGCACGAGCTCGGAGTTTGGTAGGCCTTCTTTTTGTTGACATACATTTTTTGTGTTATGTTAAGGACCATCTCTTTTTCGGTTCACTGCTGTCCTGTTTTTCAGCACCTACTCCTTTCTTCTTCAACTTTGATCTTGTTTCATGAACTTCCTGTTTCTATGTCATTTCTGCATAAATTCCGCGTGCCCTTAACTCCATACTAAATGGTGCCTTCCTTCTTCCTTTCTATGGATCGCACTTGTTGCGGATAGGGAGGCTTAAACTAACTAATAATCTAATCTAATATGTGTTAGAGTCATAATAATACAAAAATGCTGATAAGATTATACTTCAGGGTAGCTGATCGCAGTGCAAGTTTAGGCTCCAGGGTGGCTGCATAGTGGTAGGAGTTACAGTCTTGGTAATTAGTCAACTAGTCTTCCTCGTGTAGCAATAAGAGGTCACGTTAAATAATGCAATAGCTTCGTTAACTTGAATCGTTTCAAAATATTTATGTTAACTAGGTGTAAGTGAACTCCTCAAATTTCAGAATCGGTATTTGATTTCCAAATCATTTTTTTAAGTCATGTTAGTTGTTACCCCCATGAAAATCAGATTAGTAGAGGTTTTTTATTTCTTTGTTAACTCTGTGTTTTTCCAATTACAATTTCTTGAGGCTCGTTAGTTTCAATTTTTCAGGTGGCCATATTTTTTGTCACTGATGATGAAAGAATGCACGGAACTCGCAGTTGTGGGACTAGATTCTCATGTTGTTTTTATAGGAAAATGTTGTAATCGGTTTCCACAATTTTTTTTCTTATCTGTTACATACGCATGAAGTATTGTAGCTGCAGGTGTGTTAGATGTAAATAGGCTTTGTTCCTCGATCTTTCTGTAAAGTGCCGCAGGTGCTCAGGTGTGCATAGACATCTTCATGGGACAAGTGTGAGGGTTCAGCTTGAAGCCATTTTTGGTAGGCCAAGTGTGACTTATAAATTTATCTATTCATTTCGTCTGAAGGTTATGCCATCTGAGATAGATCATCTTCCCTACTTACTACAAGTTTCGCTTCTGAATGAGTTTATGGCTGTTAGTCCTTGCTCACTTGCTGATGTTGAGATTTAGAAAATAGTAATCATCTAGAAGCTCTTTCGCTAGAGGCTTGATGGCTGATATTCTTATTTGTCTGGTTACGAGAAAACATAAAAATGAAAATAAATTGAACAAAATATTGTTGTGATTGAGCAAAGTTGCATGGGGATAATTGCAGCGTCTTAGATGTGTTATTTTTATTCAATCCTTTAGCGCCTGTTTTTGTATCGCATCACCATTGTTCAACCACCGTGATTAGACTAGTCCTAGTATCTGCTTTTGGCCAACGTCAGAATTAGGGAGGAACTAATGAATTGTATCAGAACCGTTTGTATAAATGTATTTTGAAATTTACTTGGGTGATAAAGAGTTCGTTTTTATATGTTCAACTGTTTTAGTTCGAAGATTGTGATGTGGATGTTCTCAATACAGATTTATCGGAGTTCTGCTATCTCAAGCCGCTGGACCCGTCTGGTAAACCCTGTTGTACGCCCGCGCACTACCGGGGCTGCTCGACCTCCCGACTGAGACTGCAGTGCATAGTCAACAGTGAACCGCGTACTAAAGATAGCTTCCTAGAAAATGCACATCGACTACGCTTTTCTTCCGATTCGCTGCCTGTTCGTTCGGATGGTTCTCCTGTAATATCAAGTGCACTTGCAAAAACTTACAGTGAAAATAAACAAGCTGATGAAATGGAACGTGCTGAAGTCAATTATTGCTCTAGTATATCAAGCCATAAAAAATCTCGTTTATATGAGCGAAATCATTATACAAAAAATGACTCAACCGGCTCTTCCGGCGAGGAAAAAGTGCCTTGGGGATGCGAGGAAACATCTTGTAAGCAGTCGGAGAGTAACGGTGATGCCCAAGTCCGTCAAGTGTCATATCCATTTGAAAAATATTTTACACGATCTGAAACTTCTGAATTTGCTGAGTGTCCATCTGGCATTAATTTTTCAACCTTTTCAAAGAAATCAATACCAAAAAATTTCGATTCGTGGTTTTCAGTGAACAAAGAGGAACGTAAGAGCAAGAAAAACGTTGAGAGTCCTGGCAATGAGCAAAATGTTCAGAATACCGTGAAAACTCGTGGAAAATTGAGTTCTAGTCGTTCCATCAATTTTCGGACAAAATCCAATAGCACGCAAAGTCCTTGTGCGTCAAAGGGTAAAAATGGAGGAATTAAGCGATTGAACTACCGAAGAAATCGTTCTAAAGGTTTTTCTTGTACGACTAACTTGTTTACTAGTTCTGCCGCCTCAGCTCGTAAAATCACGGACGAACTCTGGCGAGAAGTCAAGGTAGAACCTTCTTGCACAGAGGATTTTGATGTGTCTGATGGCATAACCATCAAGTGTGATGAAGGTCGGAATTTGAAGCCAATTGTCACCATTATTTCTGATGACATTAGCTCTGCAAGAAACTCAGTCGCTGGAACTGTCCAGAGAACAATTTCGGCCCATGAGTTTCCTTTACGGACTGAAAAATTTAGTCTTAGCGCAGCCAAGTCTTGTAAGAATGATTTCTTCTGTGATCTTGGAAAATATTCGTCTCACAATGTCAGTTTTCGATTTGAGCGAGAGAACGGTAATTCTCCTCTTGACGATCGAAAAGATGACGACGAAATCTTGAAATGTATATCGATAGGTCCAGGTTCAACAGATTCTCAAAAGACTTCTCACGTAGCTTGTGATGGAAAAGACAATGCGCTGACTGCCTCTTTGGAGGGATCGAAAAATACAATGTCTGCTCTTACTTTCAGGCCAGTTTTTCCGACTGCATCTGACCAGTGGATCGGGGAGAACGATTTAGGTGATTTACGATTGAGCCGAGAAAATCAAAGTTTGTACCAAGCAGCTCTTCCAGGGCCAGAATCTTGGAAGTTTTCTCCAAATGACGTGAAAGTGGCGTGTGCCAAGCGTCCGAGGGCTTACGGGAAACGGAACTACCTAGCGAACCACTTCTGCAGAATTTGTCACTTAATCTTCCCGACAATTGGTCGACTTAGGGCTCATAAGAGACTTCACATAAGACGATACCAGTGTCAGTTTTGTACAAAAATTATATGTTCTGAAGGTCAACTTTTCAAGCACTTGGAAGAGGTTCACCGCATGATTTTAGTCGTTCCAGATCTTGAAGTCGAGCACAGAACTCTTGGAAAGAAGCCAAATTTTTCAACTTCGGAGCCTACAACTGTCATGCGTAAAATGAGAAGAAAATTAATTATAAACTCCAAGAAAATGAATAGGGGAGAACTTTTGCATCTGGACACTTCTCAGTCAGAATATTTTCTCGAGTCTCGAGGCGTGTACCCCGGATTAGGAATTACGGTCCAGGCGATTGATGAAAACGAGGAAACTGTCGACATAATACTGAACGAACAATGTGTTGAGGAAGGCGGAGTAATTAAAGACGTCGTCACACAGAATGTGTCAAATTTTCACGTAAATGAGTTCTTGCAGGATAATGGTGAGAACCCGTTAATCATTAGAGAGGAAGAAAATCACACTCATGAGGTTGAAACCAAAATTGAGACTTCGTCCGAAATTTACTGGCAAGCAGAATGTTATTCTGACGATTGGCCTGTCCGTAGATGCGCTCATGTGCCCCTAAAAAAACGAGCGTGTTGGAAGACCGAATGCGAAGGAAAAGGTGATGGCTGTTCTTCAAAACCAAAAAATTATATAGAACCTATTAGTGTCGGTTTAGATGAAACACCTTGCAAAAGAAATGTAAAATGGAAGTGTGAAATTGGGCGTTTCAGGAACAAATCACATAGAAGTAACTTGACGGACAGATCTTGTACAAAAATATGCACCGAACTTATTTCTACTGAGGAACGTGAAATGAAACAGCAGCCATGTAACACTTATTCGAAGCAATACCTGTCACAAAGGTCGAGCGGAATTGGATCGGCTTGCAGAAAAACTAACAAGTTGAAAATCGCGGGAAAAAACTTACGGGATAAGCATCAATCTGTGAAAGTGAGGGATGAAAAATCGAAGTCTCCAGTAATGACCAACCTTAAAAATATTTACAACTTGCGGAGCAGGTGCATAAGTTCCAGTGAGCGAGAAAATGGGAATACCGTTAAATCAAAAAATACTGGCTCAGAATCTCGAGCAATGACAAGTGAACTCGCTGAACAAGGAATAAATAAATGCAATAAAAAACCGATCGTTCACGAGGCCAAAAACCGTGCAATGAACTCTATATTGCACAAGAAACTGAAATCAAATTCAGGCAAAATAATGCCACCGTTTACTGCTTTGGATTTCGAGCAAAACAACCAATTTGCTCATGCGGCTGTGCCATTGCTCAATGACGGCCGGCCTTTTGTACAGAATGTTCGACGAAGTTCGCGGAAGACATCTTCAATTTATGCCGTTGCTAATTCAACAGGTCAAAATGCAGTTCAGATTTCCCCTAAAGAACACAGTCAAGACCCTATAAAAGCCAAGAAAGTATCCGGGCAAATAGTTCTGAGAAGGAAAATTCCTAGTGTTTATTCACGAATCGAAGTAATGCGTGAGAAAACTTATCCTTGCCCCTTCCAAGGCTGCCCGCGTGTGATGGCGTCGGCGGCCGCCCTCAAGTATCATCGGGAGACTCATGAAGCGCTGTCATTCAAGTGTAACTTGTGCTGTAAGGCGTTTGGACACAAGGTGAACTTGCGCAACCACCTACTTACACACCAAGAGCACAAATTTGAGTGCGCTACTTGCCATCGAAAGTTCCGACAAAATATTTATTTGCAAAGGCACATTCAAGAAAGGCACTTGAAATTGCCAATTCACACTTGCAAAGAGTGTTCTGAAAAGTTTATTTCCTACCGCGATCTCGTGCGTCACCGTCGGCGCCATTCGCTTACTGGTGGTAGAAAATTTATTTGTTCTATCTGTCAAGTGGGTTTCGTTCGGAAAACTCATCTAGCAGTTCACAGCGACCAGCACGTGATCAAACCTGACTCACGGTACATGTACACCTGTGGGTTTTGCCCTGACTTGATTGTTTTCAGAACTTTCGTGTCTGTAAAACAACATTACCATTTTATACATCCAGACAAGTTAATGCCTTCAGTTCTAGATTGCAAACTTGTTATTACCGAGGAATCGAGTGTAGCTGAGAATAAACTTTGCCTGGATGAAAATTCTTCATCTTCGCTGAGTGAAAAACTAACAACATTGGAAAATATACCTCTGCCTTCTTTTGCAAGTATAGGGAAACAGAAGAGTGTGAGGACATTGAATTATAGTTCACCTTCACTCGTGTGTTCTGAAGATGAGGTTGAGCGTGCTGCTGAAACAAACAAGGCAGTCCAGTCTATTCAAAACTCGTGCGTCTTTGCTCTAGATGAGAATTCTGGAGTGGAAATCATCGGTGATCCGTATTTTTATGATATAACCTCTAGTATGTTTAATGATGAGCCCAGGTCCTCTCAGGTTGAAATGCATGATGGAGACACGATGGTCGAAACAGACATGGCTCCTTTTAGATGCGGAGTAGATAATGTTAACGTAGCTGTGTGTTTGAATGAGACGTTTGGTCCATCGGGAAAACCAGAATTGTTGGAGCCAGTTCTAAATTTACGCGGGGAATATGTGGATGAACTTTCTCTTGCTTCTTCGACTGCCAACCAAACTATTCATTCTGATTCAAGCGCAAGTGTTACATTTGACTCTAAATTTGTGGGTTCAAAGCTTACGACGCCTGCCTCATCGAATATGCTTTCTGGATTTATGGACGATATTAAATGCGAAAATACGAAGTATGATTTAGAACAGCAAAGGAATTTAAATGTTCTGACAGAAGATTCAACAATTGGCGATACGGTTACCGAGTTCATTGGTTGCAATGTGGAGGTGCCGTCTTCTAATATAGAACCAACATACTTTGACTTGTGTGCCAACTCCGTTGATCCCAACAATAATGAAGTCTACAGCAGTTACCCACTTCTTGAGAATCCCGAAAGTTTCTCAAAGCTAGAAGTTAATCGAAGTATAACTTCAGTGGGAGGATGTACAGACAATGGCCTGTTGAGCGCTAGCTTTGGTGACAGCGATAGCTTCGAAAGTGGGTATCTGAGCTGCTCCTTCAGTGAAGTTCCTCAATTTCGAGCAATGTCTCCTAAGGAATCCAACTCTCAAGTCTTCTCGTCTGACCGCAATTTCCATTAAAGTATCCCTTAGTATACTCGAAATTGGGGCTTTCGTTTGTTAATGATGTTCAGTGAGGAATTTTTCCCTTATTTTTAATCCTTTTCAGAACATTTGTATGCATTATTTGAAGGAAGGGTACTAAGTGTTCTGATTGAGTTTCGTTTCGTCTGATCAAACGAAAACACTCTACTCACCTTTAGGACAAGCTGTTGGAAATGGTCTACTGAAGTCTCTCGAATCGTTTTCACGATGTTTACTTTCTATATCGAACGAGACTCTCGGCTAAATGTGTCTCATTTCGTGCGCTTTACGTCAGCTGTGTTAAAACTAATACTAAGATTCTATTTTAATATTTTACATTTTTATTTATTTTGCTGCTAATATGACAATACACAGGGAAAATTGCATTTTGGCTTCCTAAAGACACAACGTATTTGACGCAGATTCTTGGTTCTGTGGCCAAATCATTCGTTAAGATTCTCTCGGTGCGTATTGTTTACATGGCTTTAAACTTTCCTTTTCCACATTGAAAATTATCTTCTCCCCGAGTCATTTAGAATGTTGTCTGTCACTCGGAAGACGTAGTACGAGTTATTCTCAAATTTGTTTTGGTTTTAGGAAATAGGCTCTCCTGCATTGCTCGTTAAAATATTTTAATCTTTTTATGTCTAATCGAATATGCTTTTATGTCTTTTGAAAATGAATATTTATCGCTTTGGTTTTAGAGCTCATAAAATCTTAATTTGTTTTTATCTTATACGAAGCCGACGATAATGTGAACGTTTGTGTGTTTTAGTAGTTTTTAAGGCAAGGACTTCACATGTTCCACGTTACATAAACGCTTTCGTTTCAAGGACTGTGATATAAATGATGATCTTTTCTTTTCTCAACGTATTCACGCGTCAAACATTTTACAAGTTTTATTACGTGCGTTCGCAATCATATTTATTTTTTAGTTCCTCATTACACTCGTTTCTGCATTATTTGCGTTTTATAGTACAGGTGTTCAAGCCTTATTTAAGAATACACTTGATTTGTCTCGAATTTGTTTCATTTACTTTTTCTAGTTGTAGTGCTTGTTATATAACCCATGAGAAGTACGGTTCAGGTTATCGAAGTATTTGTTTTTTAGATAATGGAATACACTCGCAGGAGTGATAAAACGCATTTTTCATTCCACAAGAGGCTAGGACAGACTAGGTTTGGACCAGTGGGGTTACCCTATCCTAGGCATGGGGAGTGGCGCTCCCAGGAGAGGCACGGTTAGGTACATCACCTAAAAATAGGCATGGAGAATTCTATCTCTTGTGCCCACTTGGCTTCTTTCAGTTTTCATATCTTCTTTCCTACCTCTTGTTTGCATTCTTGTCTTGTTAACTATTCTTTTTGTCTTATTGACTTGCTGTTTCTATGCGGCGTATATTCTGTGAGGGAACATACCTTCGTCATAAATTCCCCGTTTTATACTGTCCACAAAATGTGAGGGCCCGAGCTGAGAGTTAGGTAGGCCTTCTTTTTGTTGAAATAAAATGTGTTTTTGTTATGTTAAGGACCACCTTTTTTCGGTTCACTACTGTCCTGTTTTTCAGTACCTCTGACTTTCTTCTTCAACTTTAATCTTATTTCATGATCTTCTTTCTTAGCTTACTGTTTCTATGCACCTTGTGCATAGATTCCGCGTTCCCTCAACTCCATACTAAATGGTGCCTTCGTCCTTCCTCTCTTGGAACATTTTGTCGTGGTAAAGGGAGGCTAAAACTTCCTTATATAATAATAATTATAATGCAATACTCTAGTGGTTTCACTATAAATTAAATACCCCTATGTTAAAAATTATTCAACAACCATTATTGCAAGAAATTCCAAGTTACAGCTGTATTTTTTTCTGCCGGTTTTATTTAAGTAGAAAATCTCATAAATTTCTTGCGCAATTCAAAGCATGTTCCCAGAGGTAGTTACTTAGTTCTATTTTCATACAGATAAGTGAAAGGATAGTTCTAAATTTTTGCAACGTCCATAGACTGTATTAAGAACTTTCGAGTATGAATTTTCCCCTCTAACTTTGACCTTATCTACGTAGACTTGTAGGTTTACAGTTTTCTTGGTTTCTCAAGTGGTGGTTTCAAACTAGAATTATTGTGCTAGTAGCGAACTTTTTTACTTTTATCTCCAGAATTACAGGTTTATTATCAGAATACATATAAATTGCCACTTTTTTAGTATAAAAGTGCAATTGGACGAATGCCTCTAAATTCACTGAGTAAACTTGTGCGTGATTGCTGACAGCTGTCATATGCTGGAAGTACTACCCTACAATTATTTATTCGTTACAGTCATCATTCAGGGTTTTCTCAAAGAACAGGTAACCTATTTGCGTAGCCCTCCCAATCCGCTATTAGAGACGACTATAATAGTTCAAATCAGCCTTTCAAAGTTCATAATTTTTCTACACTTAGCAAACAGTGAACAGGATCTTTGTAGTTTACAATCATTTTATATGTTCTTTAACGAGTCTTATTTAAATTATTGCAGTGCAACAAGGTTAATACGTAGCCGCTACTTCCTAACTCTGAAACGAATATGTGTTTATGAGTGCGTTCGTCTTTCGGCTACTTTTGTGTAGGATCAGAAGTTTTTGCGGTTTTATTACATTTTTAAAAAGTTAGATTAGTTTTTCCTTCATGATTTCATTGTATTTTTTGTAGCTCTGACTGCAATATCTTATGTATTTTATTCAGTATAATTTCTTATACATACAATAATAATGAAGGCATCTACGGATGCTTTATTTCCAATCAAGCCTGATAAATATCACCTTGTACATTGGATTTTCAAATGCCTTATAACTAACGCCAGGACGCCATGACGCTTTCCCCCGGTCGAGACCGGTACCCATTTCAGACACCTGGGTAGAGTGGGGTATTGTGCTTGGAATTTTTCTCCTATACCCAACAGAGAAAATCGCCAGCGCCGAGTTTCGAACCCGGGTCTCTGCCGCACGGCGGCAGAACCTCTATCTAGCACATGGCTATCGCGAGCAATATATCTTCTATGTATCCTATCGTCAGTTTTTCTTGCACTGGTGGTGGAAACTTTGAATTGCAAAATGTAAACTAGTAAATAAGTTTATGACGGCGTTGGTTCTTCTATTTATCTTGAGAGTTCTATAAGGTATTATAACACTCGCCAGCCCCAACAGAGATGATCTTATATTAGCAAAGAATAGGAGTCAGTTAGTTTGAACTGCAGAAAACGGTTAATCTATGCTCAAGGTGTATTCACTCTTAAGAAACAATGCACAGAGAAACAGCCAGTTAAGAAAGAACAGGAAAAGACAAAGAAGAGGTAGCCAAGAAGGCATAAAAACTGAAAGATGAAAAGTGAGCACGAATGACATAAGTGCGAAGGCTCGTGTATAGCTAAGCTACCTAACAATATCTCTCTTAAGGGTAATGCTTCAGAAATTGCCATGAAAAACGGAGCACATCTACAACAACGAACACAACACTAATGTGTATCAAAATAAGTAAGTTATTAACCTACAAAGCTAATTCCACCTTAGATCCTGATGAATAAATAAGTTAATGACCTAGAGTGCCTGAGTACATAAGGCCATGCATAAGGCGCCCCCGCATCGGTTCTACTCGTCATGAGTTTGGAAAACCGTTACCATGAAAAAAAATAATGAATAGGAATTGTCAGAGTGAGCACACTGCCAGCACCACCAGGTGAAGGTGCGGTGGGCAGAGGACCAGTGTCGTGACTCTACCGAGACAAACTTTCGTCGTG
The DNA here is from genome assembly GCA_030386875.1 of Morinoia aosen. Taxonomy (NCBI): domain Eukaryota; kingdom Metazoa; phylum Arthropoda; class Malacostraca; order Amphipoda; family Talitridae; genus Morinoia; species Morinoia aosen. The sequence goes on along the minus strand of CM059575.1, from coordinate 15,293,711 downwards.
TTCATAAAAACGTTAAGAAAAGGTTGTTCTGGCCAAGCAACTATCTTCTAAAAGACCCGCCATGGAATAAAATACTCTCGACAATGAACACAGCATCTCTGAGCTCTCCAACCTATGCTTCGAGCAAAGCTTCACTATCCGCCGAGCATCATTTGAAACAATCAGCGAACCTCACCCCCTCTCTACGAACCACCATTGGACTTCGGACACACTGCCACGTAGACAACGCCTGTACCAAGGATTATTTCCAAACGCTTCCATTCTTCGCGTATATTTCAACTTCTTCCTTGTTGACCTAAAATGTTGTTCATTCTTCATAAATTACTTGCCATTTAATTATAATGCTTAATCCATTAGAATCATCTCTCAACGCTTGCTATTTTCTGAGATATTTTCATGTAACAACTTCAAGACAGGTAACGCGTTTATTCCAACTTGAGACAGCGTCACTCAGCCTCCCTCTGGGTAGTGTGCGCAAGCGGCAGAAGGTCCGGGGCCGTCAACTAAGAAAGACGTGTGACTCTCCGCTCGCCCATGCGGGTGAAGCGGAGGAAGTGTTAATTAAGATTGCACTGTATTGCCCACAGCTACTCGGGATTTTTGTCAGCTAAGTACCCCCATGTTATTCCTCTTCGTATTCATCTATATTTCGTCGAACGCTCCTCGTAACTACATGTGTAGGATAGATTAATTCCATTCGATGTAACTTCTAGACGATCATTGTTCCTCTTCAAATCATTCAGTGCCGAGACCTCATCTCACAGCTAAGATGTGCTTCTTATAATTATTAATATGTTTCTCTATTAAAGGATTCAACTCCGAGGCTCATCCTCAATTAAGATGTCCTTATCAGACTCCTCAAAGTATCAATGACCTGCGTTTTGTCTATTGTTCGCGTAAACGGCTTCACCGGTTTACTCTCAACGTCATCGTGCGAATTCTGATAATTATATCGTCTTTTAGATAAGAGCTAATTCATTCGCCGAGATCTAATAGCATTGTAATCATCTAGAATTTCTAATGTGCCGTGTACATCATTAATCATCCCTTTGTATAACCGTGTTAGAGGACGTCATCGTTACAATATGAATTTGTATTGCAGCTGTCTAATCATTCACCCTAAGGATATCCTATTTAACTTGCTTCGACATTATGATTAATTATAGTCAACGGCATGGAAAAGTCACCAGTTATTCTCGAGCCCTTTTAGTAACGAAAATATAATAATGAGGCCTTCTGTCTCGATCACCAACCTTGAGATTCCTGAAACTGAAAAGAAAATGACGATGAATTATACTAGAAAAGAATTGCCATCTGAAAATCGGCCAGCGAATGATACGTACGCCGAAAGAAAAGAGGCTATAACATATGGTGACAAGCGGTGGTGGATCTTCATCTCCGTGAGAGACCGCTCGAAATAATTGTCACGCTACCAAAAATTGCCGAAATTTACCAAAATTACCAAAAATAACAAAACCATTCCAAAATTAAATTAAATCCGCCTCAAATACTTCAAAAAAATTTCATTTGATCGGCCAAACGCAAATTCAAATAGTAATCGATGACTATTCATAACACTCAATAATTGTATCAAAGTGTTTAGTATCTATATCATTGTATCCCGCTTACGTTTAAATTGTTTCTAATTTTGTGCCCATTTACCTATTTACTAATATTTTGCCATTTCAGTTCAATTGTAAACCCATTTTACATTTTCGTTTATTTGTGTCCATTTAATATAAAATTGTTCATATGTCTAACCATGCTTTCTATTTTTGATTTATTACTATTGTGAACCTATTTACATTTCATTTTATCATGTTTTGTTTAATATAAAATTGTCCATATGTCTAACCATGCTTTCTCTTTGATTTATTAATTTCTCTCAATAATTATGCGTCAGATTAACCGTTTCTAATCATATTTAAACCCAATTGATAACCTATTCTGAATTTCTTATTTTCGTTAGGTCATTTCATGTTGATAATTCGTATATTGAATACCAATATATGAAGCGGTTATTTGCCAATGATTTCATAAATAAAAATCAAGTCCAGCCTCATTCGATTGATCATTGAACAGCTTCTGTGTGAGAATTATTAACTTGAGTTGGAGGCCATGAAATTCACTCATACGCCGTGAAGCTCTCGACGCCATTTTCTTGTGACAAAGGAATGCGTTGGAAGCCGCACGGTCCCACACACTTGACAGCGGTAGCCGGAGTCATGTTCAGAGACCTACGTGGAGCATACATTCTTTGTCATCCTAATTCTCATTTGGAATCTTAAAATTCAAGAACTAAACTTCTAAAATCAACATCATAGGAATTAGTTAAAATATCTCCTAAACGTTCAATAAAAATTTTTATTAAAACTTTCAATTCAAGTGTTTATTTAAAGACTTCTTCGTAATCTCGTACACCAACGGAGGCTCGTGAGATAAAATTTCCATCCGATCAAAATGATTTCTACGGAATAACCATATTACATGCATCACGTACACTCAAAAATTGATATTACATATAAAATTTACGGATGGAGAAATATTCTACCAATAATTTATTCTCGTGTCCATTTCTAAATTTCAAAAGCTATATTTCATTATGTGAATTGACTGTTTTAAGAAGATGTCGTGCGTGAATGTTCCCTTATGAGGTGTATGGTGTGGAGAAGTGGTGAGGCTTACAGCCTGTGAACGGCATGTTGGGTATGCTGTGTGTGGCGACTCGGCGAGGGCCCGTTCACTGTTTATGTTTTTTTTTGCCTCTCAGTCGCCCTGCCTGGTCTCTCGACCTCTTAACTTTCCTGCCTTCGAAGCACTGCCACGCATGGCTGACTCACTCCCTAGCCTCATAGAACATGTAACGACATGGCAACATTTAAAATTCAAGTATGATGCTCGATGTTTAGGATGTTTTAGTGTGATGTTTGAATGTATTTTACGAAATAGCGTGGTAGTGAAATTTATTTTATTCCTGCTTACTTATGTTTCATTATCGACAAATTACTAATTTAAATTACGACCACCGATTAAATGCTGAGATAATTCTTTCATGTCTAGATTATTTTCTTTGTAAAGTAAATGTCGCGTGAATTGTAAATTAGTTAATGATCTCTCAGTGCGAGTAAATTGATATTTCCTAACGAGGAATTTAATGATAATTATACATGTAAAAGAATTCGATTCAAATCTGGATAGCGTGCAGTCCATTAGAAAATAAAATTCAAATTTAATGCGTTATTAGGAAACATTGTATTCTCTCCTTCCGAGAATCATTATTGTCATTGCTTCATAGTATCGAATAAAAACGGAATAAAATTAAATGTAGGTTAGAAGAATGTCCTTTTCTGTAAACATGGAGTTACGAAGGAGTGAGATGAGTGTGGATGCATGACGAGAACGCCTGTGGAGGAAGGAGTGAAAAATTTTGGATCTGTAAAACCAGTGGATAACGATCATGGACCTTTCAGTCTTTTGCTGTGCTGTGGACGTGAGAGGCGACTTCAATCTCCACGAGAGCCGCACTGCGCGGAGAGCCTCTGCCTATGCTGAGCGACTTCGTGAACGCAGACTTCGCATACATCTGTGTGCGTGACTGGACGTACACCGCGGCCCAAGCAGCGGCAGAGAACATCACACGTTCACACGGAGGCAGCGACAGCAGCGAGCGTCTCACTGAGGCGTCGGCGCGTACGTACGTCTGCGTGCGTGAGCGACCAGAACTACGTCGCAGCAGCAGCAGCAGCGAACGTCTCGACTGAGATGCGGGAGGCAACACAACAGTGCCCGCACACACTCGCTTCACATACGCGTGCACTGCGTGCATCTTGGCGTGACGGCGGTTGGCGGCGACATGGATGCACTCTGCTACATACGTGTGCGAAGTACAACACAGGCTGATGCAGCGAGCATCAGGCATGCGAGGAAACAGCGCAGCAGCAGCGGCCGCGAGCGTCACAGCTGGAACACTCGCGTACAACAACGCGTCACTCAGAGACTTGCCCTGTCTCCATGGCAACGCCAGGTAATCGAACACGCTTGCGTCTACTCACACACACACACTTGGCGCGCGAGGCACAGCTGGTTGGCGCATGACGTGATGCAATCACGGCGAGCATCAAGGACAGAGGATACGACGATGAAGGAAACAGAGCGACGATGTGCTGCGTTAATGGAGAGATAACCAATGATACGGCAACGTTTACATCATCATTTATGATGAAGAAAAGATGACGGTTCCAGCCATTAAAGGAACACGTCCACTTCTATCTTAGATCCCGTGGAGTTCTATAACTCGGAGTTTCTTCCTGCAAGAGAGATGAAGAACAGGAGCACCCTCGGTCTCTACGCGACTGTAGGGCAAAAAAAGGATTTTCCATGAAGTTTTTCAACTTCAAGACTGCTGCATGTGGCAGTCATGACGGCGTGGGAGATCACCGACATCGATTGTTAGGAGAATGTCCTGCCAAAGGACAACTAAAATTGTGTCATCTCAAGGTATCTCGATTTAGCGCTTCCTAGTGAATGCAAACCACTCCCGTCCAGCTCCGTATTTGTCTTCTCGGAACTACTTTTCTTCTGATCAGTAGTCGCACACGCACAGATCAAGAGGAAGGATAACAGCGAGCGGGAGCTCGCAATTTAAATGAGGACGGCGAGGATTTGTCGTGACTCTACCGAGACAAACTTTCGTCGTGTTCATAAAAACGTTAAGAAAAGGTTGTTCTGGCCAAGCAACTATCTTCTAAAAGACCCGCCATGGAATAAAATACTCTCGACAATGAACACAGCATCTCTGAGCTCTCCAACCTATGCTTCGAGCAAAGCTTCACTATCCGCCGAGCATCATTTGAAACAATCAGCGAACCTCACCCCCTCTCTACGAACCACCATTGGACTTCGGACACACTGCCACGTAGACAACGCCTGTACCAAGGATTATTTCCAAACGCTTCCATTCTTCGCGTATATTTCAACTTCTTCCTTGTTGACCTAAAATGTTGTTCATTCTTCATAAATTACTTGCCATTTAATTATAATGCTTAATCCATTAGAATCATCTCTCAACGCTTGCTATTTTCTGAGATATTTTCATGTAACAACTTCAAGACAGGTAACGCGTTTATTCCAACTTGAGACAGCGTCACTCAGCCTCCCTCTGGGTAGTGTGCGCAAGCGGCAGAAGGTCCGGGGCCGTCAACTAAGAAAGACGTGTGACTCTCCGCTCGCCCATGCGGGTGAAGCGGAGGAAGTGTTAATTAAGATTGCACTGTATTGCCCACAGCTACTCGGGATTTTTGTCAGCTAAGTACCCCCATGTTATTCCTCTTCGTATTCATCTATATTTCGTCGAACGCTCCTCGTAACTACATGTGTAGGATAGATTAATTCCATTCGATGTAACTTCTAGACGATCATTGTTCCTCTTCAAATCATTCAGTGCCGAGACCTCATCTCACAGCTAAGATGTGCTTCTTATAATTATTAATATGTTTCTCTATTAAAGGATTCAACTCCGAGGCTCATCCTCAATTAAGATGTCCTTATCAGACTCCTCAAAGTATCAATGACCTGCGTTTTGTCTATTGTTCGCGTAAACGGCTTCACCGGTTTACTCTCAACGTCATCGTGCGAATTCTGATAATTATATCGTCTTTTAGATAAGAGCTAATTCATTCGCCGAGATCTAATAGCATTGTAATCATCTAGAATTTCTAATGTGCCGTGTACATCATTAATCATCCCTTTGTATAACCGTGTTAGAGGACGTCATCGTTACAATATGAATTTGTATTGCAGCTGTCTAATCATTCACCCTAAGGATATCCTATTTAACTTGCTTCGACATTATGATTAATTATAGTCAACGGCATGGAAAAGTCACCAGTTATTCTCGAGCCCTTTTAGTAACGAAAATATAATAATGAGGCCTTCTGTCTCGATCACCAACCTTGAGATTCCTGAAACTGAAAAGAAAATGACGATGAATTATACTAGAAAAGAATTGCCATCTGAAAATCGGCCAGCGAATGATACGTACGCCGAAAGAAAAGAGGCTATAACACAGCACCTAAGCTCAACTGACCTGTATCGAATCACTCCTGATTTATGAATTCCGTATTAGGGGGGGGGGCATTTTTTTAACAATTTAAAAAAAATTGTAATGGTCGTTTCTCTATTTTCGATGCCAGTACAAAGCGGTAAAGCGAATGGCAAAAAAATTCACTGCAATCGAATTACACTTAACTCGCTCAGCATACACACACATCACTTCCGCTCAAGAGCCTATCTACGAGTGGCTCACGCCCACTTCCTATTACCGACTTTGTCACTAAGTAGTGATCAGTCTCGGACGGTTTCAGAACCTACAACACCTAACTATTCACCATCCACACCGCCACCCTTAAAAACTCATGCGCCACTAGCCTTCATGGGTGTCGAGTACACTATTGGTGGGGCATCTTCGCACTACACCATATGAGAAGAGAAACTAGGGAAGTTTTTATTTCGATCCGGGAACAGAATCGGTGACCCCGCGAATAAAGCGCTCTCAACAAGGAAGTTGGATACATGGAACCGGCATCGCTATCTTTTACCAGTCAAGCGAGTGAAGCCAATTCTGCCGTCCCAAGCCCCGCCCACCCGACATTCGGCCCCAGTTGTGGAGGTGGTGTTGCAGTGGAGGGGTACCACCACCTCCAACATCAGGAACTGAACACCGTTTGCAATTCATGAAATTTCTGTACGTACACGTGTAAACTTATGTCTGAATCTTTTTTGAAAGTAACTGCACTTGTGTATAATGCATGAGCTCGGCATATTGGGAAAGTAGTCCTTGAACGCAGCATGGATAAGCTGCACCCTTCCTCGCCAAGTGCCAGTTGAGCAGTGAGCACTGAGCATGGAGCTAGGATGTACGGAGGAAGCATAGCTGATTCCGATCGGGCTCAATTTGGCTGCAAAATTTGAAAGACTCGGGCACTGTCAAGGCCCGACACGTCACAATTCTGAGCCAACCACAGACGCTTGGATGAAGTTGCTCCACCCACCTTCTCTACAACTCCGCCTCTCATTTTCCAAAGAAAGATTAGTACCCCACCACAAGTCAAAGGGTAAGGTGTGCATGCAAGTCGCTCTAATTTGTTATAATCAGGGGCCTGTAATCTTTATAGTTTTCAACCCTTAATGTATCTTTGCTAGTAATTTTGATACTATTTAGTGTCCTCAAGTGAAGAAACAGAATTTATTATCTTTCGGAGTCTTAGAATCCCAAATTAACGATTAACGATTATGCGATTAACTCAACAGCTAGAAGAGCATTCAGCGAGCGTGTTCGCACTCTATCATAGGCAGTAGGTAACTGACTTCCGTGCTGACGTCACACTTGCGATACGGCTATTGGTTACCACAGACACAGGAGAAATCTCAAAATCTGGTTCTCTTCACAGACGGCTATGCTCCCTCCATGTATACTCCCTCCACGGCACTGAGCCCCATCTCCGTGTCTAGGGCCGTCTGCCTACAGCTAGCGAAGATTGGCTTCACTTTAGAGCGATGATGCCGGTTCCATGTATCCAAATTCCTTGGCTCTCAATATACCTAACACTTATGTGCTCGTCATAGCCGTGTAGTTAAAAGACCCGCTCTTCCGTGACGCGTCGAGGGTTCGAATCCCGGCGCTGGGTGGCGGTTTCTCTGTTGGGTGTAGGGAAAAAATTCAAAGCACAATACCCCATTCTACCCAGGTGTCTGAAATGGGTACCGGTCTTGACGGGGGGAAACCTTCCTGGTGTTAGTAAAAAGACATTTGAAAAACCAATGTATAAGGCGATATTTATCAGGCTTGATTTGAAATAAAGTATCCTTAGATGCCGATGTTTGTTGTTCCTCACCCCACTTAATCTTGTATCTTCTCTCATTGGAACGTATCTAAACCTAAACTACATTAGCCCCATTCTTCTTCGATGAGAACTTGAACCAATTTTATCACCAGAAATAATGGTTTACAAACACGCTGAGAAAACCATAGAGTATTTGATGGAAAAAGCGTGTATCATGTAAATATTTATTTTACGGGACAAAGTACATATTCAGATAAATTTATAAATTAGTTCGAGCCACCCTAATCACAACAGAGATGGTCCTCTGCAAGAAAGGCCCCTTTTAGTTTAAAATTAAGGATACATGAACACGATGTATCTTCTCATTCTCCACATAGACAAGATCAGAAGAAGTTTATGAAGTAAGACAAGTAGAGGAAGCACGTAACTGGTGCTGACAAAAAAAGACAGCAGTGAGCCGAAAAAAAATGATCCGTATCAAAACATAAAACCTATTTCCACGGAAGGTAGGTTTACCTTTCATCTCATGCTCATCTTCCCTGTGGAAGGGCTAATATCCATAGATGCAGTAATTGTTTCTCCTTGAGGAGTGCAATGTTATTAAAGTATTCGTGCGCACATTATGGTCGAGCTCGATTCGGAGATACAGAAGTCAGTTGGGCAACTTATAGAAGCGTGTTTATCGCTTCATCTAAATGACATATTTCTCAAGTCCGGACTGGAGTTTATCCAGTATGGAGCAGTAGTGAATTAGAGTAGATGTTAGGCCGCCCGCCAACTGATTCGATTCGCCTCAATCGGCAGTGAGTTAAGTAACACTGCTATTCCTACGGTGCTACAAATGAACCGTGCGATTTCGCAAGGCGTCGCACCAATAGAATCGCATCAGTGGGCGGGCGGCCTTAGTTCAAGTCTCCCTAAGCGCAACAAAAGCGTTCTTCGATAGGAAGGAGGGAGGCACCATTTAGTATGGATTCAAAGTTAAGATGAATTTATGCTCAAGGTGCAGAGAAACTAAGTTGAGCAAAAAAAATTATGAAACAAGATATAAGTTAAGAAGAAAGTAGTAGGTGGTGAAAAACAGGACAGCAGTAAACCGAAAGAAAATGATCCATAACAAAACCTAAAAATCAATTTCAACAAAACAAGACCTACCTAACCTTTAGCTCGGGACCTCACATATTTGCGGGTAGTGAATGCTAACCCAATTTTATCGTCAGTTTTTAACTTTTTCCAGATTTTTGCATTTTCTTTTGTCTCGGATCATCTTCAGTAGTCCTCAGCCCAAATCTAATTGAAAATCTTCTAACAAGCTTAACTATTCAAGCTGATGAAAGTCGAACTATTCACAACCAGATAGGAAATAATGATTTTTGGGTAGTTTTAACCATTTCTATGCCTGAAAGCAGGACTGCACTGAGCGTCCTAAAATAATTCATGTATTAAACATGTCAAACACGTCGCTGACATTCATGCTTTGATAAGAATTCAATTTCTTAAGGAAATAAAAATGGATATTTTCAGTAAAAAATTTACTAAGACCACGAAATAAATTAATTACAAGTCATTAGTGTTAAAAGACAAATGAAGTGACGCGCTGCAAGTGATGTTCATCATGTCCCAATAGTCAATACTTTTAAATTTCCCTACACTCTCAAGTTACCTAATGGCAGTCATAGCTTTTTAATATAAACAACTCTGCTATACCTGCATGTACATGTACGCACCACCGAAAGTATCTGTTCAACCAATAACTTGCGATTAATGGCAACAAGTAACAAACACCAGCTTGCTGCTCCTCAAAACGCTTTCTTCATTCATGTTGTACTTGATTTGTAATAGAGGACTCATTCAAAATTTCAAGTGATGGCCAAGAGAAGTACTGAAATGAACTATTTCCATAACAGCGCCGCCGTAGGAACCAAATCACGCTCTGCATTTCTTTTTTAACAGACAGGAGTTAGATTTGAACATATATATGTTTGAACTACGTATGAATGAACAGGTCAGACAGCATGACATAAAAAATACAGCTTGCAATTCGCGTCAAGTCCGGGTGCTAGAAAGTAGTTCCAGTTTCCCTGCCCTGAGGTCTGAATCACCTAACAGAATCACCAGAGGTGGTGAAATAGGGCAGGAATTGTGCAAGATGGTGCAGTACTGCATATAGTCAAACCTGTTGTGAGTCATTCCAGAAATAATGTCATTAACGATCAGATTATTTGGAAAAAAATATGTTTTCACCATTTTTTACTTTGTTAAAAAAAGCGTTTCACTCGAGTAGCAATAAAACTCGCTGTTCTCAAGTCTGTGATGAAATAATCGCGCACGTTTACTTTAATTTATGCGGTTATAGATTGGAATTGTTATATCCAGAGTCGACAAGCTCAAAACGAAAGCCTTCTGAATGAGACAACTGTGCTGACAAGAAGCAGATTATTTAGTGAATAAACGAGTTATGTCCAACCCGTCACAGGCAGCTCAACAATAATAATAATAATAATTATTATTATTTTACGGATACGTTTCTACCGAAGTCACCAGCGTAACGCCAATATGGCCCCCAGCAGTAGCCGGGAAACTCGGACATTTCGACTACGGTAGACAACAGCAAGTTAGAAGAGGCTCCAGCATTCCGATATGTCGTACCGAGCATACGAAGAAGGTGAACAGTGGGTGAAGTTTGATAGTGAATGGCTTAAGCTTGTGAAGTGTCAGAATTTTCGAAGTTTGACAGGTTGCTCGTATCAGATCACGTCGTAAGCATTTATTCTTTGAAGAAAGGTAATCAACTGATCTACAGGCGCATTGTGACGAAGTATGTTGCTTGTTGAAGGTGGCCGGCTATTGTCAGAGAAGACATCAAAGCACTGTCGTCGCGTATTGCGCAGCGCGGCGCAGTCGACAAGAACATGGCACACCGTGAGGCGCGCCCCAGGGACAGAGGGCAGCCAGGCGGAGGCTCCTGTGCCTCACTGTTCATGAGGTAGCTGTGAGTGAGATAGGTGTGGCCGCTTCTGAGTCGATTTAATTAATATGACTACGGCAGCTCAAGGAAATAACAGAATAACATGCAAAGGGAATGGGTTCCCCAACTAAACGTTTCTATATTTGAAGAAAACAGTCTCAAACTGCTAACAGGAAAAGAAACGGGTTCTTACAAACATCGCATCAAACAGTTATCGCTCCGTTAGGCTGCAACATAGAATTGCATTGTTAAGGGGGAAAACTAACATACATAAACGCAGTTTATCTTCGTTTCTGAGTCATTCTGATGACACGCATTTCTTCCCAAACACCTTCAATAGAACGGACCAGGCAACCAATGAAATACCCGATAAGTAGACACTAACTTTTTTATAATGAAGAGTTTCATTAGATGTTTGACCCATGAGCTCATGAAAGAACGATGAAGTAGCTCATGGTCAAATATTCAATGCAGTTCATTTTTACTGTGAGAGATATACAACGTGAAATGGTCTATGTTAATAACGTGCAAATAATATTTTTGAAACATATATTTGTAAACGTCTACCTGAAGTGCTTCTTCTACGAACAGGACTGATGTAAGCTAACTACATAAATACTATAAACATTAGTTTTACGAGCATATTACTATGACCTTCTTATACAGATAAAATTTATAAAATAGAACTAGAACCTTTCGAATGAAGACGAAAACATTTTTACAAACACAAGTTTGTGATGAAAATAATCAAGCCCAATTGGAGACATACCACAAAGAGCGTAGTTGAGCTGACAGACCTCTATAGCGTCACCAAACACGTTTCCCAACAGCGGTAACGGCCATCTCTAATGAAAGACCATCAACTCGCGGAGTATTTTAACGCGACATCTTGGGTCAGAGGCGTGATGTCATGTGGCCACACACGGTAATACCCATTACAGGAACATGAAAAGAAACAAACGATGAAATGAACCCACAAAACTAAACCACGGTTCCACTAAAAAAAATTTTTAGTGACCTTCAAAGCCCGAAAGTTTACTAACGAAGAAATGACAGCAATCAGCATATACATGCCAGAGCCCACATGTCGTTGAGTACCTCGTCGTCAAATTCCTGGCAAGAGAGGAATAACAGCAGCGCATCTGCAGCAAAACATTTAAAGCAAAAATAATGTACTACCTTGACGGAAGATATTATTTAGCGCCTAATGCTTTACGCTGTTGATGTATTTATTCGAGAAATACAGTGGTATACCTGTTCGATGGAGCAAACGTATAGCTGTCTTCCCTCCACGTTACAACATAAATAAAATAAAACATTTTAAAACGAACAGTGATGAAGTCCGAGTGTTGCTCCTCGGAGGAGCTGTAGCGCGGCAAGCATGATAGCACTATAAAGCGATCCGCAAATACCGCTCGTACACTCATCACTATTTAAATTCATTTTCACGACCCTGGCGGAATAGCGACCAACAAAACTAATGAATTTCGGACACTTCACCACAAAAAAAAACTGATGTGAACTCACTCATTAGCGACTTTAGTCAAAAAACACGCCCTTGCCCAATTATTTTCATCTTGAACAAACGAAGTTCGAAGTATTAAATCACCATGAACATGACCAAATCGGCTCATCGTAATAATGATCGAATTCCGTCGTCCAAACTAAAGACCACTGACGTCACTATTAGTACGATTTTGTTCAAGTCCTAAACGCTCGACGTATTTTAAATTGACTCCTTACAGTTCAGTTCCATTACTTTAGTACGACATCGATGCATTCAGTACTTGATGACCCTGTAGTGTCTGAATACAACAATCAGATTTGCCAATTACGCTGTGTAGTCATTTGCCAATAACTGCACACAAAATGCTCACCAACACTCATTCGAAAGGGAACTTGGTACACTAGTGAGAGGGAAAAAGTTCAACTCGACAACAAAACCCACAACGAATTCTTAAAACAAGCTTTATGGACATGTTATTTTAAGGCATAACACGATGAATCTTCAATTTTCTCGATAAGAAGAGGATACAAAATATTTTTAGAGCTTTTATATGCAACAGAAAACTAATTCACTCTCGGTCGAAACTGGCGTCAGTAGTTTAATTAACTTAAAAGTTGAAGAAAGGGCTAGTAAAAAGTTTATCAATGGGATTTCGGAAGTTTGTTGGGTACTAGAAATGTCCAGCATTTTCGAAATGGATTAGTAAATCAAGAATCCGGTACGCTCAGTTTTTGACGAACTTTTTTTTCAAAAATTACGAGAGATTTGCGAAAATAGGGGCAAAATGAATCCAAGCCTCGCACAACTGTGTGCTGAACTGTGTCTATATTTTTGAGCCGCTGATTTCAGAACCATCAACTCTACCTCTGATGTCAACAGGACTCATAAAAGAATCGCTGATTTCACAAAAATTTATGTTTAATGCAAGAATAAGATGTACGAGTCGTGGTTGTAAATCCAAGTAACAGTGGTAGTAACAGAAACTAGATTATACGACCAAAATTAGGTGACATGAACAGTATCTGAGGCACTCGTAAGCGAGGTTCCTTGAGCAATGTGTTTGCAACTCATATGAGCTTAGACCCTTCAGAATTATTTCAAATATCAAACTATAACGAAGATGTGGTTTTGTTCTCCAAATCAAAATAAAGTTAATTTATATCCGCAAATAGGAAAAAATGCGTCAATCTTGCACATAAATTACACCTTACTAACTATTAATCCATTACCACAATTTTGTGATGGCAGTTGAGGTGTAAATTTATATTAGTCAAGCAAGAGTTATAACATATTTACGAGATGATTTCCTGGAAGCAGAACTATACCCCGTCAAATGGAGAGCAGCGAACTAGATGAAGCAGCATCATGAAGGCAAGGCAAATGGGGCAGAAGTCAAAACCCACCAGATGGAATCTGGCAACGCGTTACTTGCTGTATGAAGACACGCATTAAATTAACGAAGAATGATCTGTTGGCGATGACAGGGGTAACGACGGCTCATTACTGCTGCAGCTTTGTTATGGTTATGTAGTTGACAGTATAATTCAGAGAAAGTAGTTTCGTTGTCTCATACACGAATAATACAACTCTCACACTTAACCAGAATCTTCTTTTCATAGCGTCTCAAACGAACTCGAAACATTTCTGCCTCATAAAAACATCACACCCCACAAGATCGACAGCTACAGCCGTTGACTCAACAGCACGATGAAACCCTGAAGAACACAAGCAATAATGACGTAACTGCATTCTAAAAACTCATAAGGGAAAAGTTAACTTTAAAATAGGGAGTACAATTTTACAACAGATAGTTAATTATTTTGATTTGCGAGAGAGCATACTCTGCTTCACAACCCTGTTGAAAATTATACTTAAATTCCATGGAATACGATGAAGCGCGCAGTAGTCAATGCAGATCAAATAGCAAGATGCAGCATTGACTAACGACGGTCAACAACGGTAAGCCTGAATGAAGTACGACATACCCACAAAATCAGTCTCGAAAGATGTAGCGAAAAAAAAATAAATCAACTTGTATATTTCAAGCTATAAAATATTGATGACATGACAGAAATGAAAATAAAGAAAAAATTACAACAAATGCATCTTAGAATCACCGGTATCTAAAGACTGTTAGTCTGAAAATAGCACGGAATAAAACCTACACTTGGAAGTAAAATGAGCACTGACGAACGACTGAACGAAGTCTCGCTGCCAAAATTCAATTGTATGTTAGCAAACCTCCCAGTCTTGGTTATGAGCAAGTTTCTCGTTTTCTTATGAGTAAGCAAGCTACTTACTTCAAAAATCTGCGCAAATTTTCAAGACCTCGAATGCAAATAATTCTGTTTAGATATGAATATGTAATTGAAAAAAATGGAGCAGTCTCCAAGACAAGTTAAATTTATAAGAATGACTACTAATTTTTCGAGTAATTTTCTTCCCATATTTTGTTCTGTAACAGTTACCCTATCACCCACGACTTACTCAGACTCAAACAACAAGAGGTGAACAAGTTACTCACTCACATGTTCCAACTTTAACATATGTGAAATTTTTGCTAAGCTCCAGTCGAGTTAACAAATTAGAACACAGCATTATTCATCCAAGTACATCCATCTAAGAAACTACACCAGGCATAATTTCATGATGGGCACGTAACACTTCAGCCTAGAGGAGCATGTGGCCCAAGACATTTAAAACATTAACATTTATTTTTTTACAACAGGAAACTAAAACTTTGTGGGTCTACTCAAGACCAGCGCGGGCTGAGCAGTCGCTACCGAAATGGTCACTCCCACTCGGTGGTCCCCGGAGGTTTACTCGTCAGGTCGTAGAGCACTCTGCTGATTCCTGGCACAGAGAGAATCTCCGCCACCATCTTATTGATAACAGTTATGGGGAGGTGTTTGGTGGGCACAGCCGGCCTGCCTGTCATGAAATCTTGGGTGATGAAAGGCCGCAGCACCACGCTGCGCTGGCACGAGCCCGACCGACACATTAGAGGGTCTCGGTCGAAATGAAGGGGCAAGAGAACAATGGGCATTTGAGACACTTTGTCCATGTACCCCATTTCTGACAGAACTTGCGTGGCCAGGTAATCTGCTTGGCGAATAGTTGCAACAACGTTGGGAGTGAGAAAAGTAGGAGTGATCTCCTGGACCACATCTCTCACACATCCCCCAAAAATATAACAAACGCGATTAACGTTATGACACACCTTTGGTATGAGTCGCGCCATGGTGAGCAAGTTATCCCATAACGGCTCAGCATCCGAGGAAAGTCCTACAACATAGCTGTAACTACGGCTATCGCCTTGTACTCCTACACTGCGCACTGGTAATAGAGTAGCTTGCAAATTCTGCAAATTTATCTTACAAAGTTCTTGCCTTTCAGATTCGGTAGTACTTGCTTCAATCCGTGGTAGGAGAGCATGCTTTTTCTCTACACAAGAAGCGTAATCAGTCAGTACCTTGAGTATGACCTGAGTCTCAACGTGATCCCTGTCAACGTACGGACTATCGGCACACAAAATTCTGATCGCTAGTCCAGGACCTGGGAAAGGGTGGCGATCAACAAACTCACTCGAGAGTCCCAAATCTTTCCCAATCTGTCGCACTTCGTCCTTGTGAAAGTCTTTCAGAGGTTCTACAACTTTGCCTTGACTTCGCATGCTCCTAACCAAGTCAGTGTCGTTGTGGTGAGTTTTGATGGTTGATGCGTTCGTGGTGACCATGGAGCTCGCACTTTCTATGAGGTCAGGTCGCAATGTCCCTTGACCAAGTAACACATCATTCGGGTCCAAGTTGAGATGTCGTATGAGATCATTGGCTACTCTGATGTATGTATCGCCAATAATTTTACGCTTTTCTTCAGGATTTGATGTACAGCAGAGGTAGTTGGTGAGACGAGCACGCTCGCCATTAACCGAGTTAATTGTCGTTGTAGCATCTCTGAACTCGTTCCAAGCATTTACTACCTGTAACTTCAAGCCTAATTTCTTGAGACTTTGTTCAACTTGCAAACTTTCGTTTTTCCGCATAAAACCATTGTTTATATGGACTGCAATTACTTGCTCAGGATTGAGCGCCTTATGCAGCAGTGCAGCACACACTGTGGAGTCAACGCCCCCACTCACTAGCATGACGACCTTCTTGCTGCCTACCGCTTCCTTGATGTAGCGTACGCATTCCGCCTCGCGGCTCTCAATGTTGAACGTACCAGTGAAGCCAGCTATTTCATACAAGAAAGAACGCATCATTTCTACGCCGTGTTCAGTCAGGTCAACTTCTGGATGGAATTGAACACCAAATAGTCGGTTTTTCTCGTTGGCAATAGCAGCAACAATATTGCCAGATGTTGCCACAACCTTGAATCCTGATGCGAGCTTATCAACACTGTCGCCGTGTGTCAGCAAAACAGTCTCTTTGTTATTGAGACCTTTAAACAACTGGCAGTAGTTGTCTAGTTCGATCGTGTACTGACCATCTTCTCTCTCACTCTTTTGGACAACAGTACCACCAAACTCTCTGTTCATGAGCTGCATCCCATAGCAAATGCCCAAGACGGGCAAATTGATCTTGAAAATATCTGGATCATACGCAGGTGCCTCTTCTGAGTTGATGGAACTAGGCCCACCAGAGATAATAATGGCTTTGAAGCCCATCTCTTTGATGGAGTAAGCAGGCGTGTCAAGTGGCAGCATCTCAGACTCGACGTTCAGCTCGCGCACTCTCCTGTCAATAACTTTGGCATACTGAGCGCCAGCATCCAAAATAGCGACCCTCTCACGGCCTCCGGGTACGGCTGACGCCTTCTCCCCTCCAGCACCGCCCTTCTTGCCTCCCTGCAACTCATCACTGTCGCCGTTCATTGCGTCTTCGTTGGCTGATGGCTCAAGACTCGCGTGATCTGAAATGATGTCACCGTTGTCGTACCCAGCACGACTTCGGGACTCAGATCCTTTCTTGCTTTTACTGCTCTGGTTCCCAATGGTTCTGAAATAAAGTAATAGAAAATTCTGTTTGTCATTGCTCAGAGGACATTTTTCAAGAATTATCAGATTTCAGTTAATAATTTCAATACTTAGTTGGAATACCAAAATTCTCTGGTAATCTTGAAAAATACAGAACATAACTGCTTTACATTGCCATTCATGCAACAACAAACTTTGATGCAATAATTTTCTCTCCATGGCGGGCAGTTCAACACTAAATTTAAGTCCTGATAACACAGCAGAAAAGATAATCCATGGGCTTGAACAAAATCATGGACAGGTCTTTGCTGTGCAACATACAATTATTACCTCACTCAAACACTTCTGACTCTGCTTCGAGTCCTACTAGTGAAACGGTATACTGACAGACGTCGTCTGGCTTCACGTATTTTTGCCAAACTACACATGAGACGAGACTAAGCTAGAATATCACAAGCACATTTCACACCAAGAGTGTTTCTCAACAGCACATCAAAGAACACATAAAAAAGTGGATTCTGTACATAGTACTTGAAAAAAGACATTTTAAAATTACAACAGCAATTGGAACCTCAGCAAAATTATTGGGGAAAAATTTCTTAAGAAACATCATTTGATCTGACCAAATCTTTACATTGGAAATTCTTTGGTTACCCTATCTCGCAATTTCTTGCTCTACGATGGTTAATATTGTAAAAATTTAAACGTAAGGAGTTTTCATGAATGAAATTAGAACAGGCACAGTAATTTCATGAAGGTATTATGAAATTTCATCGGATTCTTCTAGGTCAATCGCTTACTGTAATGAATGTTACAATTCAAAATTGTTTTTATGAATTAAGAGCTACACAGCCATCTTTGCAGTTCATAAAATATGTTTTATGTTTATCATCTTAAACTTCAGAGCACATATTCGTTTACAGATTTGGGAAAGTTGCACAACAATACTTTGAAATAAGTTTAATTTTTGTTTTAGTTATCACTATAACTGTTATCACTATAACTGCTCTAATCCGTGTTCAACAAAAAGCTATAAAGAAGGGTTTGTTTGGCCAGCGACCATCATCTTCTTGGAACGAACTGTCGCCGCGAAATATACTCTCGTCTATAAGCGCAAAAAGTGCTTAATTCTACAAACCTCGCCCAAACATCGCAACCAGCCGTTACAACATCGACAGGCATCGCTTGAGAGCTTCATTCACCCTACGAGTGCCACGTCGCCGAGCGTCCCAAGCAAGCTGTACTGCCAAACACTTCCATTTTCCTTTAAATTTCAACTCTGTCTTTAGACACTTAGGTTCTTATTCATTCTACGTAGATTAATTGCAAATTAAAATGTAAACATAGGCCAATTTAATAATACGACATTTTTTATTTCCGATAAATAATTAACGCAAAGCTTTGTGATCCAGAACACGTTTGTTTGCAATCGTAAGAGAGACGCGCAAAGCCCGCTCCTTGAAGGAGTCGGCGGGACATTACATAACCAGCGGTGACTGGAGAAGGGCGTGTGCTTTTGCCTCACTGCCCTTGCGGGCAAGCAAGGGCTATGCATTGAAGTCACGTAATGAATTCTAATTGCCAATCTGGAATCTAAATGCAGCCAAGTATCCTACATGTCTCCCACATTATCATCCTAATCCGGTTATTCCAAGTGTAGATCTGTACCTAGGATGTGTGCGTTAGATTCACTCACCTCGATATGAGCTAATTATATCATTAAATGAATTCCTGGCCACCGATTGTGTCTACTATTTGATTAATTCCAACATTAAATTAATCATTTGGAAACTTGTTCATTTAATCCCTTTCAATTATTTACCTTTCAGTCATCTGTAAATTATTGATTGACGATAGCTGGAAAATAAGGCAATCACGATGGAAATATATCCTAGGAAAGTGACGACTTATGACTTATTAATACAATAAATGTTGTGCAACAAAGAGATCAGCATATAGGTCACGACAATAATGGTAATTCGGTAAGATAACGCGCCAACGATCTTTACAATGACGTGTCATCAGTGAGATCAAAATATACAATCATCATATTTCAAAGCACCAAAAGCACTTGCGTTCTCCGTAGTTATTCAAATCCTAACTCGATTTCCAAGTTTCAAGGTAACTTCCGGTCTAATTGGAAATTAGACCCACCGAGCTCATATACACTATGAATCAACTGGAAATTGTCCCAATCATCATTATTAAATCTTCATTTTCATCATTATTACACCATCGTGAGACGGTGAAAAGCCACATCTTTCTCTTCAGTAATCATTTAGATTTGTACACAACAAATGCAAATTTTGATTGTTTTTGTGAAAAAAACACAGAATTTTGGCTTGCAGTCTCATTTTGTCAAAGTACTTTCATCCAAGGTCCTAACAGTGTGATCGGTGCTATATTGATGACTTGACTCAATAAGTCAAGTGACGTGGCTCTCTGGCAGGAAATGCCGTCAGGCTACACGCATTGCCACTCGACTACATTAGGGACACCATTAACACGGCGAGCCTGTGACCACAGCCATCTTCTATTTGCGTGTTGAGTTATATGTCCTAGCAAGCCTTTTCTCAAAAACATTTCTACCCAAGCATGTACAAAAAACTTTAACTGATCAATTATTTACAATGTAGAACCTGTACATTAAAAAAAAAAATCCATTACGGGATAAGTTGCGAAGTGATCCTGCTGATCTAAGAAATATTGAAATTTAAATGGTTAAATGGATCTTTTCCAGATAAATCCTGCAACTAATGCAACACGCAAGTCCACGTACTGGTAACTTTCAAAATAATGCACTTATCAACTTCAAATTACTCTCAAACAAAGGATTTGCCTAATTTTTTGTTTGAGAGTAATTTGAAGTCAATAGAGGTATTATTTCAAAAGTTACAAATGGGTGAACTTATGTGTTGCATTGGTAAATCCACTGGCTTATCTGGAAAAGATCCGGTTCAATTTCCCTCAATTGAAGGCTATGAAAATTACAAGTCTAAACTTTTTATTCATTTGGATTCATTCACTCTGATCTGATACTCTATTTATATCATTACAATCAAACTTTGACTATCATACAAGTAAGTTTAAGTTACTACTGACATGTTACACAAATAAAGATTATCACTGGTAACCCCAAAGCCCCCCTCCCCCCCCCCCCCCCCCCCCCCAAATTTGTCTTCTACAGTAAGACTGACACGGTCGGGGTGCAACAGAAAGTGTCAGTTCTCAACGAATTCTTCGGAGATTTTCTCAATGGGTGTAAAATGATGCAGAATTTGTCTTTGAACTTATGTGTTTTTTTTAAATTTATCAAAAATAAGATTTTTTATCACAAGCAAATAAGCGTGTTGCAGAAAATCTTTTTCCTCCTACAATTTTGAAGTTATAGAACAAGTAAAATGTTTTCTAGATAGCTAATTATCTTGTCTAGAGATCCAGTGCAAAAGTTTATAATAATTTGATATTTTTTAACTTTAAGAATGTTTTCCCCAAAAACAACCCCCGTTTTCTCTTTTTCTAATTATTTTGCTTATAATTTTTAACACGAATTGGAATTAAAAAAAAACTTTTGCAACGGATCTCTAGATGGTTTCAACGGCTATCGATTGATTTGTTTGCTATTCCTGTATCTTCAAAACTGTGGAAGAAGAATCCCTTCAAAAATCAATAAGGCAAGTCTTCCCGACAGCCCTTTTCTAAAATTTGTTTTTTCTTATCTTTCATAATTTTTTAACTGAGCCTTTTTAGAAAAGAACTCCACTGCTTTTGTGGTTCTATTTGAGTTCTATCAATTGATATATTGATTGCCATTCCTGAAACTTCAAAACTGTGGGAAAGGATCCATATCAGAAGGCAATAAATGTTTCAGAACAGCGGTCTTTTTGAGAAAACGTTTTTTCTTCATAATTAAAAACTAATATTTTTAAATCAACTCTATTGCTTTGCAGTTCTTTTTAAGCCCTTTCAATTGATATATTTGCCATTCTTGTTCCTTTAAAACTGATGGAGGCAATTAAATGTTTACACAGCAAGCTAATTAGCTGATGACTCAGAGCAGCTGGACTCAAAACAAACATTCAGTAACATCATCATAATTATCACTGAGTGTTAGAATGTTTCGCTTGAGTACGAAAGCATTTCAAGCAAGGCCATGAATGAACTTGCTATTCCCCTAGAGGTATGCCCAAAACTGACTGGTAATCAGGGGGAAGGGGGAGATTACTCATCCATTGGCGCATTAAGGTCACGCTAGTGCGGGTCTTCTACCTTGTCTAGGAGACGAATCAATGCATGCACTTGAGAGCCAATCATATGGTTGGATGCAAAAAAAAATTCTCGATGAGTTTATGAACCGAAAACTTACCATTCTCCAGAATTGGACCCCAACCATGCCCTTAAACAACCTCTTCTATTAGAACCATTTCAACATTAACAGAACCAGTTTTAACAATAACTAGCAGAAAATAATAGTAGATGACTATAGCTATCCTAAGCTATGCAATAAGACAAAATTACATCATAATTAGAATGAACACTTACAACCAGTTATTTTGAAAAGCATTCTTTTACATAGATGGAAAGTAGCAGACACAGACAGATTACTCAAAATTTGGCAAAGCAAAAGAGCTGCCCACCATGACTGGGTGGCAAGAGCACACCACCACCACCATCACCACCACACTGCCAGCTACCTGATGGAGCCACTCTGTTTCAGGTGTGACGAGGGTGCAGTGAGGTGTGGAGGCGAGCTGGAGGTCAAGGGGAGCTTGCTGGTGCTGTTGTCTGCCTTACTGTCCCCACAACACCCGCACCGCACCAAGCCACACTGAACACACAATAGCATCTCTTACAACAAAGGCAGAATTTCTTACTTTCTACTACATTTCCAAAGAAAATATCTTCAAAGCAGTATGGTTAGCAGAGCAAGTGCAACTGATGGTTTCTAGTACATGCAGGAGGGTGTCTTTGTTTAATGAAGCACAGACCTCATGTTGAACACATATTTAACAAACACAAAAAAATTTACAGAATACCATGGAACAAATGCAAGCTTATCCATTTCCTTTTTAATGTACTATACTCCCAATACAAAGGATACATGCAAGGTTTTACACTGGGTGCAATATATTTCCAATGCATGATCAAAAGTTTATCTACTAAATTTATGTAATAGGTAATAAATTAAACTTGAACACTTGATATATTTTTTTATATTGAATAAAAATTCAGATTAGATGAGTTAGTCTAAGCCTTCCTGACCACAAGAAAGAGACTTCAAAAATGAACATATCAGTTAGTATAGACTTCAGGAAATGCAGAATCTATGCACAAGGTGTGTTCTTACATTAGATCCCATGCACATAGAAACAGTAAGTTGAGAAAGAAGGCTCTGGAACAGAATAAAGTAGAAAAAGTCAAAGATGCTGAAAACGGGACTGCAGTGAATAAAAAATTGAGTAATAAAATGGTTCTTGAAACAAAAGCCTATTCTATTGCAACAAAAGGAAGGTCAACCCAACTTTCAGCTCAGGACCTTACATTTTCTCTTGAGAATGCAATACTGTAGTTGTATCCCTCTGAGAAGAATGCAATATCTAAATCAGGAAACAGTGTAACATTATCATGATTATTACAAATATATTAAAATGTAATTTTCAAAAATAGTCCAGTACATAGAAAGCTGTTGGTGTGTATATAGTAACACAACCTTTTGTCACTCGTACAGCCTCTAAGCCTTCGTGATACTCACTTGTGAGGTCCTCATAAATACCCAAAGGATGCATCTAATAGGTGGATTCTTACAAAATTCAAGCCTAATCTTTTGGCTTAAAATCTGTAAAATTTCCTGAGTCTTTTACCTAAACCTTTGAATTTAATTTTTTGATGTAGGTTCTTCAGAAGATCAAAATCTGGCAATAGTTGATACTGTTTCTTTTAGCACAAGTGAAATTTTTTGGTGGCTTTAACCACTTTTGCGTAAGTGAAGAAAGTTTTGCATCATTCCTGCATCAAAACTACTCTGGTAAGTTTAATTATTATTTATTATTGCTTTGAAGCTAATTTTGTAAGTTTGTTGGATACTTATAGATCAACATTCAACTATTTATGTTCACAAACACCAAATTGGAGTTCAGCTTACATACACAGCAAGTCCTCACTTTACAGTATTTTGACATACGACAACTTGCCTTTACGAACCAGCGCCCATAAACCCTATTGATTCATATTCCACTTAACAGCAATCCGTTTGCAGCAACAAACCGCACGGAGTCCTAGTTTTTTCTCGCGGGCCTGAATATGTGGTAATGCGGTGCACAAATGAGGAAGATGCTGAAAAGATGCTCATTCAGTATGCCATATTGGACTGTAGCTTTTGTCTATTCAGCCCTTCATAGTTTTTTTTACTATTTTACCCTTATTTGAACTTTACCCAAATGTAAAGCTGATGTAACTGCTATGGTGTACTGAAGAAAAGTAAAGCCATCATATGGAACTCAAATTAAGCATCATTAAGCAATCTGAAAACCATATGTGAGATTATATTTCTGTGATGTAACGCAACTATGTCTTTGCAGTCATGTAACTATAGCAAATAAACTTTTGACTAGACATTGGATATTTTTGCACCCACTGTATTTATCCTTAAATCCTCTTTCTTAACTTGATTAATATTTCTTAGTTTACATTACATTAAATTACAGAATAACAGATTGAAGTGACACTAACCTGGAGTTAAATAATCAAAGTATTGGCATAAGGGCAGAACATTCTGCCAAGATAAATATATTTCTAAATTTAGTTTCACTGATTGAAAGAAATTTCAAAGCCAAATCTAGGACATTGAATAAAATAGTGCAATTTTAAGAAATGCAACTTGAAGTCCACAGAATCACAATGTAGAATTTGGCAATATTAAGCTTTAATGCAACAAACAGAAAATTCAACATTCAAGAGTACAAGCTCACGTATCGTAATTTTATATACCTATCTTAATGACAGGGTTATACTTGAAAATTTTTCAAACACTTATGCAACAGGTGATCAATTCATTTGAGATTATTAATTGGCTTGATTAGCTTCTATTTTCGTACACATACATTATGCCATGCAGAAATTAGACACTATGGTAGTAGCTATTCCTGGTATAGGATTTATTCATCATTTTAGTTTATACAGTATGCGTTGAAGCAATTTCACTCCAAAAATTCTATCCATGCAAAGATAACTTAGTACCATGAAAAAACAGGACCTTGAGCACAATTTGTTATGCACAAATTAAAACACTAAACACTACCCTAAAACATACAACTATCCTCTCCTGGCTAAAAGGAAGGTAATGCAAACAAATATTATTAATGACTGATAAGAAAGTTATGCAAAACTATCAAGCATATGAAATCCACAGAACCCAGTGATGCCTGAAAACCATACAACAGCACTACGAAAACTCACCAGGAAGGAAATAATTGGTCTAATCAAAGGCGCCGTTGCATCTGTTGGTCTGGTGCATTGATGGAGAAGATGCAGAGCTAAGCTCACATCACAAATTGCACTAGCGTTCAATGAGCCAACAAACAGCAAGTCAGAAATTACTGATTTAGAATGTACACTTTTCAAGTGCAATAATTCTGAAAAAGGATTGAATAGAAAATTCACAGAAATTCATATAGAAATAATACAATTAAAACACAAAAAGAAAGTAGCACAGAGGAAAGTAAACGTGTAACATGCATAATATTTTCAAGTTTTACCAATATTTCAACGTTGAAAAAAAGCAGATGACTAAAAATTATGCACTAAACTTAGGTAAGTCTGAGCTATTGAGTTTTCAACATTTAAGAAATTAAAGGAACAAGGTAAAATTCAAACTAATTAAAATACATGAACTATTCCCAAATGGAGTTTATTGGTAAGTAAGTTAACAGATAATAGTTGTAATCTTTCCTAATTTAGAGGAACTGAATATATATGACCATACATATTATATTCATTACTTGAAAGCATATAATTTTTATATGAATGCCTAGATCTTTTCTAGTAGACTGGGTAAGAGTTATATTGTACAAGAAATATAAGTCATTTGCAAAATCATGAAATCAAATCTGCCTCTAACAAATTATTTAAATGAAATTTTATTTCAGCAACAAAGATACCAAGTGAAAAGATAAAGAGTTCTACTCCAATGCAAAAGAAAGTGAAACACGAAGAGTTTGTACATGGAAATAATTTAATTTAAATGTCTTTCCATTATTATTCACGCACAATTTACACACTTCTTCAAGTAAAATGTTTTATTATATCCTTATTATAACAAATTTTTTTATTATATCCTGCTTCAGTTTATCGAGTGTTTGGAATATTTACTCAGATTTTATTCTTCAAATATCCTTAAAGAAGAAAATCAAGAAGAATTAAACCAACTTCAGAATGTCTTTGGTGCAAAAAACTGGAAAAACAGAATGTCATTAGTTTTCCAGCTCATCCTTTGAGTCTAAATTTTGCCAACAAAGCAAGGATTCATTAGATAGACTCTTGTTGAATCTTATAAAATACCTTCTTGCTCTAAGGACATATTTTTTTCAAATATAATTCGGCACAATTGCTGCTTTTTTCCATTGAGCACATAGCCAGTTTTAAGGCCATCGAACGTTTTTTTTCTTCAAAATTTTCAAAAAATAAATAAAAAAACTTCCGGAGTGCAATAGGCTTTAAGGTATTAACAGCATGTTTATAACAATCTAATAAACATTTAGAGCCCATAAAATTATTGAATTTACCCATAGCCCCCTTCCCCGTCCCTCAGAGGGAAATTTCTAAAAAATCTTATTCCTCAGCCAATATTGTACATAAAGATGATTAGTTTTTTGTTTGATTCACAATAAACTGGTCTACAAAGTTAAGATTCAGTTTTTTTATATCACTTAAAAAAAAAATTTCAGAAATGTTTGAATATGATAATTTTTTTCAATTTTTTTCTTCAAATGGCTTTAAAAATTTTTTAATCATCTTATAAAAAAGCTACATCTCAAATTTATAGTACTCACCTTAATCTTTATGATGCTGAAAAGATCTCCTTCGTAAGTGAAAAACTGTAGGAAAAATAAAGCCGCATAGCCAAAAAAAAAATCATTTTGAGGAAAAAGTGCTCGTGCTCAACTTTTTCAATAATATCTCCAACAGTTTTTTACTTATGGAGATCTTTTTTTCAGCGTAAAGATCAAGGTGAGTACTATAAACCTGCATAGTTGTTTTTTGATAAGTTAAATAGAAAATTTTTTATTGCCATTCCAAGTAAAAACTAAAATGTAATATATTTAGTGATAAAAAATTCAAAATTTCCTATTTTTTTGAAGCGATATCAACAAACTGGATCTTAACTTTGTAGAACAGTTCATTGTGAATCAAACAAAAAAAATTAATCGTCTATATACTGAGAAATAAGATTTTCAGAAATTTCCCTTTGAGGGAGGGGGGGAAGGTTGTGTGGGTAAATTTCAAAAAATTTGGGGCTCTGAACATCCATTCGAATGTTCTAAACATGTTGTGAATACCTACAAGCTTATTCCGCTTTCGAAGTAATTTTTACTAATTTTTGAAATTTTATAAGAAAAATCGTTCATCCCCCTTATGGAGGCCTAAATCGGAAAAACGACATGAGTAAAAAAGGTTTACTTTCACATAATACATATACTGACTAATTTTCAAACGAATCAGACAAAAAAATTTGAACAAGTGGGACGACCTCATTCAAGAGTATGGTCTCGTCAAATCCATAGGTCTTAACATGACCAGTCTGTATCATAAATACAAAAACTTCCAATTTTTCTTTTTCATTAGGTCCTACGGGCATTTTCTATCCTGAAATCAGTGTGAATCAATGAAATGACCCAAATGTTTTTCTATGGATCTAGATCTATAAAATTTGACATACGTATGTATTTTTGGGAATAAATAGGGGCCATATCTACTACATGTTCCAACTTTTGACATAGTTGCAAGCCAACGGGAAGAAAATGGTCATTTTTCACAAGATCTCTTTTCTCCGAGTTTTTGTAGTAGAGTAATGATTTAGGTATCATTGGATGCGCAAAAAGTTGCTGCACATAGATTAATAGGATTTGGTAAATGTGAAGGAGAGGGCAATAATCGATTTTCCACTTTTTAGCGCCTAAACATGGTTATCACATTGACGCTCGACGACGTCCATAGCCGTCATGCCAGTTTTGTCCAAATGCACACCCCCACCATTCTTAATTTATAGTCGGAAATGATACCGAATATTTTGTGTCAGTTTATATATTTAATAAACGAGTCTATTGACAGTAAAAAATGGAGTGACGTCTATAGACGTCGTGGTGCTTTTGGTACCCGCAGTGGCACAAACTACTCACGACGTCTCTTCCCGTCATGCAAAAATGAAATGCATTATATCATATAAACTCTCTTAATTCAGTTTAAATCCATCACACAACATTAAATCATGAATGCAAGTGCAATTACAAGAAAATGAAATGTTTTTTACTGTTTGGATTCAATTTGAAACAGAAATAAAAAATATTTTGATAATTCCTCTGACTAGTTCCTTGACAACGTTGATGCAAATAAAAAAATAATAAACTACGCAAGCAATGAAAAAATAAATTTATCTACTGAATGAAAAACTACTGTATCACATAAAACAAGAAAAAGTACAGTTGCATGACCTGAGGTCTAGTCATATGCATGCTGGACGTAAGAGAGAAGTTATTCTGAACGATCGACTCCACCCATGTTTGCGTTGTAATCTTGAACACAAATGGGCTTTAGTTTACTACGTCCAAGATTTGAGGTGCAATTCCCCATTCTGTGATGATGCTTGGTGCTAAGCATAAGAATTTCTCTCTTGTCTTTCCATTTTGACAAATAAACGGGTCCTCTTCTCATCCAGCAGGCCTCACCGGGTTTCTTTAGTTTCCTTTGAGTGATGCTCTTGGGATTGTCTCTTCTATTCGTCCTGAGAGTTCCAATAGTATGAGTTTTCTGTTATGGAGTAACTCAGAAAGACCCACACTATTATAGAAGTTATCCATGTAGAGTCCGTGACCTTTATCAAGGTATGGCCGCATCAATATCACAATTTTCTGGCAATGACCATCTCCTTCATCATCCTCTTCCACGGTTGACTTACCTTGATAAATCACAAAGTTCAATATGAAGCCGTTAGTTTCAACAAAGGGCATAGAACTTGATGCCAAACTTGTGTTTTTGCCTTTTACGTATTGGCAAAATCAAAGTCTTCCACGCCATGCCATCATTGACTTGTCAAGACTGAGGTTCTGTTCAGGATAGTAGCAGCTACGAATGTTATCTATCAATAAATCAATAATAGGCCTTACTTTGTTGAGAGGATCATCACTCTCTTTCGAGTCCATATGCAGATGCTTTAGAATCATTTGATATCTTTGTCCACT
This sequence comes from Morinoia aosen, assembly GCA_030386875.1. Classification (NCBI taxonomy): domain Eukaryota; kingdom Metazoa; phylum Arthropoda; class Malacostraca; order Amphipoda; family Talitridae; genus Morinoia; species Morinoia aosen. Next base: position 15,264,967 of record CM059575.1, on the reverse strand, counting down.
CATGATTTTTGGGAACTCTGGAATTACATACAACCCTTTACAGCAAAAATAATACGTAACAGTTGGCATCTTTGCATGGCCCATTAGGTGACTATATCAGTCTTGGAAAGATGACGCAAAATGGAAACAAAGGAAGTCCAAAACACTCATACACCCGCTCAAAATTGGTACAAATGGTGCATCATTCGGACAACCCTATGTAGAAGCACACTGCATTGACGCCTCCTCAAGTCCAGGGGTTATTGTGCCAGGTCTAGTTACGACGTCTATAGACGTCTGTGCTAATTGGACCAAACTGGAAAACTGAGGCAAGCGTCAAAGTGTCAATTAGATTTAAATAAACAATTTTTTTTCTATGCCCTGTCCGTCGCAAAGAAGCATTTAACGAGTTATAGCTCTAGGTTACCTACCGCAATTCAATTGTTTGCAGTGCGGGAAAAATCGGTTAGAGGGGAGGATCCTTAATGGACTCTCGCTTTCAACAGCTGTAATGCTCTTGAACGATCGTTTGTTAGGTTACTTTAGGTTAGATTAGCTCAATTACAATACATTACCACTATAACTTGTTAAATACTCATTTGAGACAGAAAGTGAATTAAAGAAAAATTCTTTATTTTGATCCAATTCCCTATTTTCAAGCACCAAAAATTGGAAAATTAATTATTGTCCACTCCACATTTACCAAAATGGGAAAAAGTGTAAGAAACAACCCCTAGTCCTTCCCAAAACTACTCAAGTATTCCCCCTCAACTACAGTTTACTAAAACATTTCAGCTATACCAGGAACAAATCCACATAAAATTCAGCAGATAAAACAAAATAGGCCTAAATAAGCTTTCCAAATTTACCTCCTTCAATCATTTCATTTTGCTATAAAAACTTGTTTATTTCTATCTAATTAGGGTAAGTTCCAAAAATTCGTCCACTTTGAAATTCCGTACACTAGGTATATTTTACTTTAATAAGCTAGTATGGAGTTGAAGTTCATCGAAAAGTGGTTCACGTGGTAACTGTTGGTTTATAATATTGTATAATTAGCACACACCGCAAATAAATATCACTGTTTCAACAAAAATGGCAGCCCAAGTCAATGACCTCCGTTTCAGTTGTTTATGAAGTCGTCACACCTTAACTGACTACCATTTTGCATCGCCGACTAAAAATTTTTCCGTTAACAAAGTTGTTGTGTTAGGCGATGTTGTACCTGTGTGAGTGTTGACAGCTGTAGTGCTGCTATTTTACAGAGGTTTTTTTTTCTCCCTTTGTTTGTTTCCGAGGTGTACAAAATTTCTAATCTTTTAACGGCTTGTGTTATTGCTTCGTCCACATGTACGGAGTCTTGAAGAAATCATTTTTATGAATTCGTTTGTTCGTACGTTTTTTTCTTCAAGTTTGTCCTCATTGTTTATGATACTTAATATCTTTTCAGGTATAGATTTTATAGTTTATGAATTGGGACAAATGTTGACCTTAAATTATGGCTCCTCATAAAAAACACCAGAACTGCAATGATGATCTCATTCACGCATTAGCAGAGATAAAAAATGGAAGTTTGAGTATTCGCAACGCAAGTGACAAAAGTAACGCAACAAAGAGGATTCGTCTAATGACGAGGCTTTGATGTATGACAATGAAGACAGTGATGGAGATGTAATTGAAGATAGTGAGTCATGCAATGCTTGTGGAGGCAATGATGAACAGGAAAATACAAGTGCTTGGATTGGGTGTAATCATTGCAGTCGGTGGTTTCACAAAGACTGTCTGGCCATAGATTTCAGTAACATGACTGATAAACAAATAAAATCAATGGACTTCAAATGCAATGCCTGCCAAAGAAGTAAAACAAAAGTATGGCAATCAAAAAAAAGTAGGAATTAGTTGATAGGTTTGCTTATCAACCTTTGGACAGGATTTTTTGATTCATTTTTGAGCCATAGGTAGGAAGACAATATTTTGATCTATGAAAGAAACTTATCAAGTTACTTTCGAACATTTAGGCAGCCTATAATCAGGTAGTTAACATTATTGTTCTCAAGCCACACAGTCCAAAGATCGGTGACAATTCTGTTCCTCTAATCAAAGGTGAAAAATTATTTTTTATTTGTCATCGAGACATAAAATTCTCTTTCTATAGCTATAGGCATCCAAACAATTGTTACATGTATGAAGGATGATATCTTATATTCTCTTATTTTCTGTGATACATAGCTACTGTAAGCTTATTGTGATAAAAGACCAATTGTTTACGTTTCATTTTCCTCCATTTAAGAAATACGTACTATATAGGCCTATCCCGAACGAACAGCTTGGAGGCCTTAAAGTGTACGTAGGTATCATAAGTATTATAATATACGTATGTAATGGTATATAAACGGATGCTTATTATTGCTCTCTATGGACCTGAGAAGCTATAAATCTTATAAAACTTGTTAATAAATATTTAGTTTTATTGTCCCATTCAGAAGTTAATGCTAGGTAGCCTATACCATTTAACTCTGGAGTGGAGTCTAAGATCTGCATCAAAACGTACTTATCAAATCCATTAAAAATGAACGGTAAATCTGAAGGATATGTCAGTTATTGATTTTGTAAATTTTGATGCCTTAGCATAGTTAATTAGATCGAAATAAACAAGTTTTCTTCTATGCACTTTCCGTCTCAAATGAGTATTTTATTAGTTATAGCGGTAAATGACTTACCGCAACTCCATTGTATGAAGCGGCAAGTTATTCAAGGAGCACGTCGGACAGCAACACTGCAATGCGCACTCGCTTCCAGCGCGACTGTCATCAGAGACGAAACCAAACCTACCGCTATACCTCATTAAATACTCATTTGACCAAAAAATTGTATAGAAGAAAAGTTGTTTATTTCAATGTTACTCCCAAGATTCAAGCAAGAAAAATTCGAAAATCGATGAGTAGCTGTTTATTCGAGCGCATTCGTTGTCAAAGAAGAAACTAAACTTACCGCTATAAATCGTAAAATACTCATTTGAGACGGAAAGTGCATAGAAGAAAACTTGTTTATTTTGATTCAATTAATTAGGTTCAGGCACCAAAAAGTGGAAAATCGACAACTGACATACCCTTCAGATTTACCAAATGAACACGCTATTATATTACATAAAATTTGAACGCTCACAGGTAACTTTAGCGCTAAACAAAAATATAAATTCCATTTTAGAGGGTGCACGAACTTTTGAAACGAGATTCAAAATGCGGTCGAAATTTTAAATTAATTTCGAATTTGGTACGAACTTTCAAAAATTTCAGTTGGACAAAGTGTACGCAGAGCAAGTGTTTTTTCATATCAAGATATGAAAGATTGCTTTTTAGAGCAAAGCACAATGAACTTGATGCATTTGAGCTTTGTTGACGACATTTGCTTGAGCAATAGCGATCTTGAGAATCGTTTGAGAGTGTTTGAAGTTTGAACCATTTACATCGGACGAACTTTCGGACTTTACCCTAACTATGTTTAGGCAGCAAAAACTCAAAAATCTATTACTAGCAAATGCTCAACATTTACGTTCATATGCGCTGGAAAGAGCATATAAGAAAAATTATTTATTTTCATCTAATTAACTGTGTTTACAAAGCACAAATTGGAAAATTGATTATTGTCCTCTCCTACACAAATACTAATACTTCAAAACTACAGCCAAAGAATGCCTTTCAGGATGTTGGCTACAAAAAAAAAATTAAAACATAAACCACTCAACAATATATCAAAATATATTCCTAAATGATTTACAGATAATGAGAAAAAGTTGGCCAGAAGCAATTAATAAAAAAGTTTGGACAATAAACAACAAATAAACATCAATATTATGATTACATTAATTTTAAGTACTTTAATATTTTGAAATACTTAACTTAAACACATCTCTTTTACTGAAAAATTGATGATTTTTTTAACCGAAGATTAGCAGAATAATAAGTTTATTCAATGAAACATATGGTTACATCTGATTAAAAATGTAATACTAATGTCCTAAAAATATAATAGAATGTTGAGCATTTTTATCTTATTTTCACAATTGAGTTAGTTTTTTAGGTCAATATTGAATATAACGTTGTCAACAAATTTCATAATTTTGTAGGTATAGATGGGTAATATAGTTGATTATAAGACGTTTTACATGAATGACATTCTGCCCGGCGATGCGTTATTTTTGAATTATTCAACTTTGAAGCTGGCTTGTGCGCGCCATGGAAGCACGCGGGGCTAGCGTAATTAAATTAATAACGAAAGCTAACCCCCTATTACGAACGTAAAGAGGTTGGGTCGTGAAGGGTAGGAACAGTTCTTTTAATGAAAATTATAAATAAAGGTTTCGTGTGACGTTTGTTTACATCAACGCCAAGGTGGCTGCCGCCATGGCGCCAACCAGCTGAACATGGCGGCAGCCATTTTTGAGTCGATGTAAACAAACGTCACTAGAAAGCTTTATTTATAATTTTCACTAAAAGAACTGTTGCTACTCCTCACGACCCAACCTCTTTACGTTTGTAATAGGGGTTAGCTTCCATTTTCATTGCTAAAACAATGACTGTTTTTGCGTTGAAAGGGTCATTCAGGAGCGCCGTTCGTATAATTTCAAACATAAATAACGCAAAAACTAAGCATTTCCGGGCACATTGTCATTCGTGTAAAACATCTTAAAATTGACTATATTACCCATCTATACCTACGAAATTAGGAAATTTGTTGACAACATTATATTCAATATTGACAGTTTTTTATATGACTTTTCTGCAAAAATAAATGCAACACCATATCCTGCCTGCTACAACTAATGACAGTATAGCTCTGTGTGCTCAAAAGAGAAAATGATTCAAACACAAAATCTGAGCTAGTTCCTAACTAATTACTGACAGAATTATTATACAAATGACGCAGTCTAGTTAAGAAGAACAAAAAATGTTTGAAATTTTTCATTCTCTATGGATAATTGATATTTAACAATTAATAAAATGCTTACCATTAAATTAATTACTATAATTTGTTCAATAAATGAAAAGAATTTACAGAATAAATAATGTTATGTTGTATTGCTATTTTGTTGGATGAATTTTTTTTCAACATGTGCATCCAGTAATAGTGATTTCATTTAAGCCTTCCATCAAACTAGACTTCACAACATGAAAATTAAATGAGGAAATGCACATACATACATGAGAAATAACTTGATGCAGTTTTATAACTGTCACTTCTGTATTTGCATTAAATAGGTTCAAGTGTATCTAAATTTTACTTGATATTTACACGTTAACTAGGGCAGACAGAAGGAGTTTCTCGACATAGAGTTTATCTATGCAAGTTATTTAAATGAATTATCTGTATACGCATTAGTTAATAAAATTATATTAGAAATAAATTATTCGTACTTTTAATTACATACTACATTCATATAACAACCAGACACAAATAAACAGTATAAGTTTTGCATGTTTCACTTCGTTCTTTTTCTGCTGCGGAATTGTTAGACATGTGGCATTATTAAGCAGTGCTAAGAATGACTCGTGATATTCATTCCAGAGGTATCAAATATACTTCATTATTCTACATATCACTTACCTAAACTCTACATATACTTTTCTTAATAAGCTGAAAAACTACTTTAGTCACTGAAAATTTCATACGTATGATGCATAAAAGTTCTATTTAACGAATTGTTCGAAAATTTACTGATTAATATCCTTCTTGACACAGGATTAGAAAATTGAGAATATAATGAGCTCTTAAACAAAATTAAACCTTATACATGCTCTCTATATGTAAATTCATTATTGCCAACAATTTGTTGATCTCTAGAACGGAAGGAAGTTATTGTTTTCTCCGTGCACGAGTTGGAAAATATTTTAAAAATAATCATACGCAGTTTTTTTTTATTGGTTAAGTGCTCGGTTAGTCCCATCAAATACTAAGTGAACGGTTAAACGTTTAAAATAATTACATAAATATGTTTTAACTGAAATTCAATTTATTCGAAAGTTAAAATAGAATAAATGTATGAAAGTTGTAAGAAGAAAGAGTACGCATTAAATAGTCGATTTAGGAACACTTAATGCTCATGAAAAACAGCTTTTATTTGAAAACAACCCTGTTTTTTCAATTCGGGTTCACACTTATGTCGAATAATCTATACTATAATAGGAGCCGTGTCCGTCCGTCTCTCAGTCTGTCCGAAGCCAGCCGAAAGTGCGTGATGAGCGTACCTGTGATACGGGCCGTGTGCACTCGGCCTCATCAACTCTCGAAAGGTTGAATTTTTTAATTGCTTACGGCCTTTCTCTCATTTAACCCTCATTTTTCTTTCATATAAAGGGGGGTGGACTTGTGTATTATAGAGGAGACATGCCTCATCACCACTGAACCTAACACTCGATTCACTGGTCTTTCGCAGTCAAGGGATTCTTCATAGCACTAAACAAGGCCTATCAACAATCGCGCCTGATACATGAACATGAAATACCAGTCACGGGACACCCAAGATCTAATCTCTTCTTCCAGTTTCTGGTGTGCGTCTTGAAATTGGATGGGATACCATGGATTAATTTCACCTAAAAGTTTCCAAGATATTTAAAGTAAAATGTTTTCAATCCATACGAAAATAAGAGGGGTGTCTGTCTGTCCGAAGCCAGCCGAAAGTTTGTGATGAGCGTATCTGTGATACAAGCTAATCCATAATTTCCAGTGGAATTATCCATCAGATTCGATTAGGAATGCATATCACGCGAATTCTTAGGAGATAAGAATGTGTGTCATGTAGTTTGTTGAACATTATTATACATTTTTGACGGGCCGTGTGCACTCGGGCTCATCAACTCCCGAAAGATTGAATTTTTTTTCTTATTTCTTATGGCCTTTCTTCCATTTCGCCTTCTTTCTTATTTCAGATTCTTATTAAATCTCATTTTGCATCTCAGTAGCTAATAGCAACACTTCAGTGAAAATTTCCCACTTACCTAAAATTTTGTTTTTCCTTAAATTTCTGATAGAAAATTAGTAATTATTTCTTTTGACGTTCGCTAAGTCATTCTAATATTGATCTTTATTATTTCTGTCGACTATAATGAGCAACACAGCCGTCAGTTCAATGCAGCGGAATGAAAGTCGTTTTTTCCATTGTTAGTAGTATTTTCTCATCTCTACTTTTTATTTTCTGTATTTATATTTAACATTCGTATAATAAATAAACTCTAAAATACATTTTTATGTGTACATCAGCAAACAGGTTTACAGATGTGAGGATTCTGCTATGTTTTTAATTAATTTATTATGGCTTACGTTGTCTCAATATTTCAAAATCATCAACGAAGATGTTTCAATCGATTTTGGCTGAGCTGGGGGGAAAGGTAGAATTCATCATCTTTAATAGCTTTTTTATTTTTTCTGTGCGTCTAGCACACACTAGCACTGAACTTAGAAATCAGAAAAACCACTAATTTTCAGTAATAAAAATTATTACTCTGAACCACTGTTTAATCTTCCTCTACGTGCAAAATTTTGTAAATACTTGCCACTCACAAGTGATATCCGGCCACAATAGTATTCCATTTTATCCCATTTACCCATGTCCGTATAATGCTGAAGAGAATACCGATGGGATGTGACCCCCGTTTTTTTTTTGTTCCTTGACTGTAACCTGAGTTTTCTTAAAAATTTCAATTAGGAAATTGAAAAACAGTTTTTTTACGTTTTTCGAAGTCTTTTAGTTTTGGTTATTTTTTTCCAAAATAATTTCTTACATTTACAGTGAGCTCGACTGTCATTTTCAATGTAGTTATAGGTAGGTTGCTTTTTTTTCTATAATGTATATATAGATATTTTTCATTATTCATTTTCAATAGGTATATTTATTGAATATAATGCCAATATAGTGCCGCCATAGCCATGTGGCTAGAGGGTTCTGCCGCCGTGCGGGAGACCCGGGGTCGAATCTCGGCACCGGCAGTGGCGATTTTCTCTGTTGGGTATAGGAGAACAATTCCAAGCACAATACCCCACTCTACCCAGGTGTCTGAAATGGGTACCGGTCTCGATCGGGGGAAAGCGTCATGGCGTCCTGGCGTTAGTTATAAGGCATTTGAAAATCCAATGTACAAGGTGAAATGTATCAGGCTTGATTGGAAATAAAGCATCCGTAGATGCCTTCATTATTATAATATGTTTGCGCGTGACATGTGCATACATATGTACGCACGCACGTACATGTGTGCGTACGTATGTAGGTATATGTATATCTACATAAATATATATACTTTTTTCTATTTCAAAACAATTTCGGTCTATTAATTTTATTGCACTCGAGAAATGATTCAAAATAGATTTGTCACTCCCCCAGAGGGTGTTCTGTACATAGGAAAAATGAAAAATGCTACTAGACAAATGAAGGAAAGCGCAATTTGAGCAAATGAAGCGTGGAAAAATTATCTTTTTGTCTGTACGTTGAACAAGTTATGAATTTTCATTTTAAGCATATGTTTGTTTACGCGTTTCTGCCAAAATTTTGTAGATATTTGCTACTCATACTTGATATCTGGCTTACACTGTATCTCCATTTTATCCCAATTGTACCCATGTCCGTGTAATGGTGCAGAGAATACCGAGAGAATATGAAATACGTTGTTTTGTTTTTGTTGTTGTTCCTCGAACGTAACTTGAATTTTTTTTAAATTTCTGTTAGAAAATTATAAATCATTTAATTTTTACGTTTTTCGAAGTTTTTTCCTTTCACTTATTTTTCTTCAGATTATTTCATACGATTACACTGAGCTTGACTGTCATTTTAGATGTAGCAAAAGCAAAATGTCATTTTCAAACGTACATATATGATTATGTGCGTGTAATTGGGGGCGTGCATGTGTGCGTGCACATGTGCATGTTCATATTTATATTTTTATATACACACATGAATATATATGCTCGTAGTTCTATTTTTTGCGTAAAAGCAAAACCTCAAGACATTACATTTTACCTAAAGCTCTGCGACCCGTTAACACTGAACCATATTTCATAAATAAATATATATATTGTACATGCTTAATGATTGAAAATTAGACCTATCACTACCCCAGAGGGCGTTTCTGTGAATAGAAAAAATGAAAATATAAACAGACAAATGAAAGGAAGCGCTCGTGAAAAAGTTATTTCTCTGTCCGTATGCTGAACAAGTCATGAATTTTATTTTACGTGTAAGTTTGTTTGCGCGTTTCTAGATGTGCGTGTTGTGTTGCTTGATATTCTTTATAAATTACTTTGTGACTAACCTTTTCTCAATACTTGATAGTCATTTTCGACGGTGTTTCAATCTGAATCGGTATAACGTTTTTGTCTTTTCTTACCTTGATTCAACAAATAATTTAGGAACTCCAAAGAACTCTCTAGGAGTATTTAAATTATTTGCAAGTTGTCAGCCATCTCATGGGATATAAAATATTCAAGAAATGATATTTTTCATTAAACTAGCCCTTGTCTGAGTTAATCTTTTTCGACGCCTCTTTTGGTTTGTTCATCAGTACACCTCGCATGGTTTGTCTATTAGTACACCCCGAATGGTTTGTCTATTAGTAGACCACGTTCAGTGTGTCTATTAGCACTCCTCGTATGGTACGTTCGTCTGAGGACGTCTTATATCAAGAAATTTTTAAAAGCCAATATGCTGGCATGTGTCTCATGTACCAACTTTTTTTAGAAATGAACGGTTTTTTATTTTTTCTTTTCTTTCCAGTTTCAGCATTTCCAGGATATGCTGAAAGGCATAATTAAGGTGCATTCAAGAAGGCAGATCGGAGGTTCTACGTATTTCATCCGAGGAATTCTAAACTCGCAGGCAAATCTCGTTCAGTGTTATCACCCAAGACTTCTACTGTCAGAAGTCTATCTCAGTCTCATATCTGATTTTGATAAGTTGCTCTGAGGACAAGACTTAGAAACGAGTTTCCTCGTAAAGTGGCGTGACTGTTTTCGAATATAAACTTTTTTCTAGCAGTAAAACTCGCACGGCAACTTGGTGTAAGTTGAATCAAAATAAGTCAAATGATTCTCTGAATCAATTTCGCTTAAAATAATTTCTGACAATCGTCAGCTAATCAAACGTCCGATTTGGCACAATGTAAAAGTACACTGCATCCATTACACAAACGCGCTAAACCATCATGCGTGAAATTTAACTCAGCGGAAATGGTCAGTGAGTTTGCTATTACGAGTACAATAAGAGACAAGTGGACAATTCCATCGCCCGAGCGGCAGCCATTACTTCACGTCTTTCCCCGCTCTAAAACGATCTCTCATAGGTTCAAGAGCAAGACAAGGCAGTGTAGCGACGGTCCGACCGTTCACACTTTCCAGCACCGGGATGTTTTCGAAGCAGATCTCACTCAACGAGGAAAATTCTCTATAGCGATTTCCATGTTTGCTTTACTCAACGAATGGTTCTGGTGGTACACAGGATGCAAAAATTCCTCCAGCATTTATGTTTCTTATTCTGAAAATAAAACGTCGGACATCGCTAAACATAAGATTATTTTACTGAGATTTAGCGAGTTATCAAATAAGTTAAAGTGAACGTTTCGGACATTCTGCCAATCTTCAGAGACAAACAAAAAGATTAGATTATAAGTTAGTTCAACCGTATCCAGTCACAGAAATAGTATTCCCGAGAGAGAAATTGACACGCTGACTGCGATGGGTTAAACAGAAATTATAAATTCGACTCAAATTTGAAATAAAAAGTTGCAAGCAATTTCATGAATACCAAACATTAACTGGGTCCATTGAATATCATTAATTTTAAAAGATTGCTAGAAGTTTTCAAGCGACCCATCGATGGGTCGTATCGCAAGCAATGTATTAAGACTGTATCAGTTAGTAAGAAATTAAAGAAAAGGGGAATCTATGCTCAAATTTTCTCCAGACTCTGCGTACAGAAACAGCAAGATCGAAAGAAGCTAACGAAACAAGATAAAAATAAAAAAGAGAAAGTGACTGTAGCTGAAATACAGGACGTAGGTGAACTGAGAAATGATGTTTAGCAAACAAAAGAAAAAATTCTATTTTAACAAAAACTAAGTAGGCCTCTCTATAGCCTTCAGCTCGGGTGCTCTATCTTTCTCCTGGAAGCCCTAATTCTCACAGGTAGAATAGTTGTATTCCTCTGAGATTAGAAACACCAAAAATAATAAAACAAACAACAAAAAAATGCAAGATAAATAGTGATATGAACTTAGTGCTAGCGACAAGTGAGAAGGCAATTTGGGTATCCACTCAAATGTGATATCCGGCCACAATGTTACTCCATTTTATCCCATGTACACATGTCTGTATAATGCTGAAGAGTTGTGTTGTTTGTTGACTGTAACCTGAGTTTTCTTAAAAATTTCTATGAAGTAACTAAAAACCAGTTCATTTTACGTTTTCCGAAGTCTTCTTTTCCTTTTAGTTATTTTTTTTCGAATAATTTCTTAGGATTACAATGAGCTCAACTGTCATTATCGGTGTAATAGATGGTAGGTTGTTTCTATCCTCTTATTTTATATTTGTATTTTTTCTCTTATTTCATTCTCAATAAGAACATATATTAATATGAGTGTGTACGTATATAGGTATATATATATCTACATAAATGGATATACATGTTTCTAATTCATTTCTTTACACAAAAATCATCCGGTTAATAAATTTTATTGCACTAGCGAAATGATTCAAAAATAGATCTCCCACTTACACCAGAGGACGTCTCTGTGAATCGGATTAATGACAAATACAAATAATGAAATTAATCGTAATTTGAGCGTATGAATCGTGGTAAAATTATCTTTCTGTCCGTATGTTGTACAAGCAAATTTTGATGTTGAGTATATGTTTGTTTGCGCATTTCTGCCAAAATTTTGTAGATATTTGTCAATCATGAGTGGTAACTGGCCTACACTGTATCTCCATTTTATCCTATGTACCCATGTCCGCATGATGTTGCAGAGAATATCGAGAAGATATGATATATGATATGATATATTGAAGATATATGTTTTTTTGTTGTTGTTCCTCAGCGGTAACTTGAGTTTTCTTAAAATTTCCTTTAGGAAATTAAAAAACCATTCCATTTATACGTTTTTCGAAGTCCTTTTCTATTCCTAATCTTTCCTCAGGTTATTTCTTACGATTCATCAGAGCTTGGGCTGTCATTTTAAATATTGAAAGAGTAAGATTATTTTTCATGTCTATTAGCATTTTTCGTATATTCGTTTTCAATACGTATATATATATGAATATGTGTGTTGGTGTGTGTGTGAGTATGTACGTGTGCGCACGCAAACATAAATGTTTATGTATCAGTGTAAACATGCACACGTTTCGCACACATATATGCGCACATGTACATATATCGGTTTCTATTTCTACTTTTTGCATAAAAAGCAAAACCTCAAGACACATTACATTTTACCTAAAGCTCTGCGATCAGTTAACACTGCACCAAATTTCAGAAATAAACAAATTGATTGCGCTTGCTTTATGATTTATAAATCGATCTATCACGACCCCGAAGGGCATTTCTGTGAACAGAAGAAATTAAAAAGTATAAACAGACAAAGGAAATAAAGCACTCGTGCAAAAATTATCTCTATATTTGTATGCCGAACAAGCCATGCATTTCAATTTTGAGTGTAAGTTTGTTTACGCATTCCTAGATGTGCGTGCTCTGTTGCGCGATGTTCTTTACAAATTATTTCGAGACTATCTTTTTCTCAATACTTGATTGTCATTTACGGTGTTGTTTCAATCTAGTACGGTGTAGCGTTTTTTTTTTGTATTTTTCCTACTTCGATGATCTTATAAATAATTCGAAAAATACTAAAGAATTCTTCGAAACTGCCAAGTTCTTAGTTGAAATTATCGAAGTAGGAAAAAGGCAAGAAGCGCTGTACCGGAATCTCTTGAAATATAAAATATCCAAGAGATAATATTTCTCATTTCTCATTCAACTACCCTTGACAGAGTTAAACTATTAGCACGACCCGTATGGTTTGTCTATTAGTACGCCTCGTATATTTTTTCTATTAATATGCCTCGTATGGTCTATCTATCTGTACACCTATGATAGTATTGTCTAATATTACATCTCGTATAGTTTGTCTATTATTATGCCTCGTACGGCTTATCTATTTGTACACCTCGTATGGTTTGTCAATTAGTATTCCTCGTATGGAACTTTGTTAGACTATTAGCACACCACGTGTGGTTTGTCTACTCGTATTATAGTACGCCTCGTATATTATGTCTATTAATATGCCTCGTATGGTCTATTTGTATACCTCTGATAGTTTATCTATTAGCACACCTCATATAGTTCGTCGATTATTATGCCTCGTATGGCTTATCTATTTTTACACCTCGGATGGTTTGTCAATTAATACTCCTCGTATGGATCTTTTGTTTTAGGACGTCTTATATTAAGGAACTTTTAAAAGCCAATATGTTGGCATATGTATCTCATGTGACAACTTGGAAATAAACGGTTTTGTTTGTTTTGTATCAATTGTGTTCGATTCGTGTTTGAAATAAATAGAAACTCGAGAATGTGTAAAACCTTTTTTTTGCTAAGATTCCAAAATGGTCCAGTGACTGAGACACCACAGCTATCACCGTGAGATTTACGGGAGGAGAGCGGAGAGGAAGCAAGTGGAAGACCGGTTCTACCGCAGCGCTCGTCAGCTCTGGTCGTTAGGGCGCGATAGGCATGTAGAACCAACATACAATACTGCATTTCCCAACCTGGCCTACTGTACTGATACGCTCGAAACATGCGCACTTCAAAAGCAGTTCAATCTTGTGACAAAAAAAATAATTGTAAAGTTACTGGGTACAATTGATAGCACTTGAAGTTGTGGTAAAATTGCCCGACGAAATTAAACAACTATGTTAAATATTATCGATTGATGTCCACAACAAGGTTGCTTGACAAAAACGCTTGTTGACCGAGTGATGAGTTTATATCATAAATCTTGGACTGAAACTCAGTTTGTGCTCTGTTAGAAGATGGGAAACCTGATAAAAAGCGTCCAAAAAAATAAATACTTCGCGCAAGTTGTGGAAGTTCGTGATCGTGAAAGTTTCAGTACCTCAATTCGTAAAAATATGACTGCCGTAGAGTTGAAAACCGCGTGCACCAAAGCTAAAATGATTGGTGGCCAAGCCCGTAAATGATTTTTCCAAAGGCAGAACAGTGGAAGCTTTGCCAACTCTCTGTATACTAGTAACTCGAAATGATCCCAGATTGTTGTAATCATCTTCACTCGGTAACCAAATTTGGCAGTGACGGGAATATAAAAGCAATGGGAAGAGTGATCTGCACGAGTTCTTTCTTCGAGCAGTATAAGCGTGTCGTTATTATTATTATATAAGAAAGTTTTAGCTTCCCTTCACCACGACAAAGATGTTCCAAGAGAGGAAAGAGGTAGGCACCATTTAGTATGGAGTTGAGGGAACGTGGAATCTATGCACAAGGTGCACAGAAACAGTAAGCTAGGAAAGAAGTTCATTAAACAAGAAAAAAGTTGAAGAAGAAAGGAGTAGGTGCTGAAAAACAGGACAGCAGTGAACCGAAAAAAGATGGTCCGTAACAAAACAAAAACCTATTCTATTTCAACAAAAGGAAGCCTACCTAACCTTTAGCTCAGGCCCTCACATAGTCCAACTGGGAGCGCTAATTCCTATAGATACAAAAGTTGTATCCCCCTGAGGGGTATAAGCGTGTCAACATAACTCTCGTAAAACCTCAAGTTCCTATCCATTTAGTCATGTCTTATTGTAGAATAGCTTTCTTTTACGGAGAGCTTTGCACTTGATTTACAACCAAGTCTAGTTTCTTGTAATTAGTCTTTCCGTTAGACAACAACTTCTAAAAAAAATTAAAGACACTACCTACGCGCTGTAAGAACTGTTCATTCATATTTTCCTGATGACGCACTAAATTTAACAAAATGAGTTGGACGATTTTCGCCGAACTTTATATTTAGGGAATGCAATTCTCGGCGTGTATTCGTAGACTTCTAAAAGAAAAAATTCAACTGAAGAACACACTTGTATTTCTGAAGTTCATGTTTCAACACACGAAACTTTTTGAATATACTTTCTTTGGATAAATGTACTAAATACATTTTACAATTAGTGCTAGAAAAAGTAAACGAGGAGATAGCAAACGATGTACATAATAAATAGTTTATTGTGGTTCAGTTTGAGAATGTAAATCACTGCCATTCGATTTCCACAGAAAATAGACAGAAAGCAATGAACGAGTTGTATAACACAGCTCTCTCAATGACCAGCTCTGCGTCCTCGCGACACCGCCACTCCACAACACCACCACCAGCCTAAGGTGAGGCCAGAGAGAAGAACGGCATGCAACTGAGAATAGCGATGGTTAAAGAGACAGGTGAGTTTGGAATCACTGCAATAAATTAAGGGAATAATACACACGGATCGCAAACACTAAGATAAGAATACTTACTAATACCTTATAAAATAAGCACCCAGTCACGGGAGAAAGGCTTTAGCCTTCAACGGCAGCGTTATTTCATCATGTTCTCGGACGATTTTTGGTGGAGATGGATTCATTTCAACACAATTTCTAAATTACTGTGAAATTTAATAACTTATACTTGGTTCTAGGTCTGAGTGGACGTCCTCACGTCTTCCTATCCTGATTACAAGCCACAAAATACAAGTTTAAAAAGGATATGCAGGTACGTACGGGTAGGCTGCAGATAACATTTGAAGCCTCAAGTAACTTACATATAGTGGTTTGCTGTTGATTACTATGTAGTATGGTCTGCAATGAGTTACACAAGAAGGCCTGCCACTGAGTACATTTACGGTCCACGGTAAGTTATACATACATATAGGTTTACTGTAGATAACAGCTGAGATCTGTAGATCATCCATCAGGAGTCTACAGATACACTTGAAGCAGGCAGTAGCGTATTCCAAGCAGCTGGTAAGAATTTAGGATCCGAGAACGAAGGCCTTAAACTCGGTCCCTAACAAGTTGATACAGCACAGAGGGTTTTCCAGTTAAATTACGACCCAGCCCCACAAAGACAAATTATTGGCCACAACGCGTGATGCAGCGGAGCTTTGAACCGAGGCTATCAAGACCTCGCGGCAAATGACAGCACAAGCAGTCTTAGTGACGGACTCAGTACCATACGAATAATGCTTTGCATGGTATAATAATCCGCCAGTCAAAGAAGCACAGTAACGTCAATGAATAAGTAATGTTAAACGCCAGGGTAAAAGATTAAGAAGTCTTATTCATCCTTTCAAGACTGCTCAACAAACTCGATTTCTTCTGCCATGAAAACCTAAATCGATAACGCAATTATTTAGACACTCACTGGCAACACTGAACACAGGTGGCGGAGGCTTACAATAAATTAATCCTAACAAAACCTTTTACTATTTGAAGTTTTACTATTTGAAGTTTTGAAACAGCAACAAAAATAACAACTTACACTCACGTTGACCCTTAGCCTACTCGATAAATACGAACATCAGGAGTGACTAAGAAGGCCCGCTACTAGAGACCACAGTTATCGAACTTAGGAGCTCCTATATCTTGTACTACTATGTTTCCATAAATAAAACGTCCTAACACCGACCGGCCATCGCGTTCTCTACGAGACTGCGCAGAACAAGGAGGGCGGAAGCGGCGGCAACAGCAGCAGCAACTTCTGTTACCACTCACACAGTGACGATGTAGGCGCGCCAAAGTAGGAACACCCCCCCTTCAATATGTGAAGATGCGCTAAAGAGCTGACTTTTACTCGGTATGAACCGTGTGACATGTATTAAATTACTCCCGTATACAGATTGAACGTAAAGCTCATCCCTGCTCCGCTAAAAATTTAGCGTTATAAGTTAGTTTAAACATTTCTAGCAAAAACTAGTGTCCTCAAGCAAGCAAGGAAAGAGGCACAATTGAATAGGACGTTAAGGAGAAAGGAATGCACGCACAAGTTGTCTCCACACCCTGTGGATAGAAACAGCCAGATTGAAAGAAGTTTACGAAACAAGATAAAAGTTGATTTAGAAAATTACAGGCCCTGAACAAAGACAGTGAAGCAACAAAAATACATAGCAAGTAACAAAACCAATACCAATTGTAATAAAAGGCAAGCCCTACATATTTTTCAGCTCGGGTGCTTACACTTTTCCCCAAGGAGCGCCAATTCCAGATGTAAAATAGTCACATCCCCTTGCTAGGCCCGGTAAAAATATAATGTCCATTAATAACATTTAATTTAACCAAGCAGCCATGTTCAGTGGCATGACAATTGATCGCTAAATATTACAATACGAGGCACTTCATTTGACAAATAGTGTTCATAAGGGCAGAAACTCGCAGCAGCGTTCGGGTCAGACTCATGTTCAACTCTGGACTATGAGCGAACATTGAATGAAACAATGCTCAATCTCTTAACGTATAAAGGCGATCATCAATTGACATTTTACCCAGAGCATCAGCAAGAAGGCGCATTAGTTTGAGACAGCAGTGAGGTGAAAGATCAGCATTCACTTTCATGAGCAAGAAAACTCTGTGACCATCTAGCACCAAAAACAACATCAAAATCAAAAGAGACACGTTGCACTGAAAATCTTTAATGAAGTGGTTTCATGACAAATAAGTGATGATCAACATTTCAAAGAAAAGGAATAGAGGTAATAAAGTAGATGACATGTTAAAATAGATATAAGAATATTTTAAAAACTTGTGGAAAATTCAAGACCACCACAAAGAGCAACAAACCAACACGGCTGACCAAGCCGCACAGAACAATCAGCCGATTCAGGGGCCGAGAGTCAGCGCACGGAGAACGGCAGCATCTGACTACGCCTAACAAGTGAACTCGGGAGTTAGAAGCGTCTAATGCAATCGACCAGCATCAGTGCTATTCCAAGGACTGTTTTTTGAAGTTCTGCTTTTTTTCTGTCAGTTTTAACTTCCAGAAAAAAATTAAAGATGCCAGCTTCAACATGCTCTATTACGTGAACATTCATGTAATTACTTTGAGTACTGTCGATGAGGTAGACTTTAATTGTGTTCTGCACTGAAATGTAACAACATTCAAACGTGCACCCTAGTGCTGACAGGCATTGCCGCGTATGCAGGACAGCATCTTTTCCCATGTCTTCATTTTCAGCTTATTAATGGCCGATAAAATTAAGCTGCATGTGAACCTGAGTGCCCGAGATGAGTTTCTTCATAAACGGATGTGACTGTCATCACTAGGGTCCAAGCCAGAATATCTATACTCGGAGTGTAGAACAAAATCAGCACCTCCTCAGCACCCTAAACGCACAATTCACGACGACACACGCGAGCGCATTTCATTTCAATTTCATATTGCGGATCGTTATGCGTATGTGGCTTCAATCCATAAGCTAATGCACAGATGTTTAACTAAACAGCGCGTTGTACTGAAGTGAGTTGGCTCAAATTTTCTGCATAAGCCAACACTGCTAAGAAGCAGGGAGCATTGCTCCCCATTAACAGCTCATCAAGTACTAATGCTGAGCACTCGGACTGCATGGGCCTAACTCACGCGTCCTACTTCGTTAATGAATGAGAACAATATCTCACACCTCTCTTACGTAGCAGCAATGAATAAATAATTATAGGCTCAATTTTCTCTACATTTCAAGTTCCACTAAATTATAATACAAGAGTACAAAAATGTTAACTCTACAGTTGATATTTTACTGAAGTAATATTATTTTTACTTTAGCACACAATGCGACGAAGAAAATAACTTTTTTGGGACAACTTAGAAACCTTCCACTTGCTATGATTCCACAATTGAAATGAAAAGATAAATCTATGTGACATCTCTGCACAAATTTGCATGCATCACCACTAGCAACGTTTAGAATCAAAGAACAAAAATTTCGGGAAGCATCTCACAGCCAGCAATTATAAGCAAACCGTTAATTTCAGCTTCCAGAACTCAGCTGTTCAATCAAGAGAAAGACCACAAGCAGGTATAGTTTGCCTGCTCATTCTGGTTCTTCTTTCCAAATTGAAAAATCATCACCATTACCTTATACTTTACAGTTAACACATTGCTAACAATTTATAAAGAACTACGAGACCACTTCAAACTGAAGAGGAGCAATTATTAATAAATATTTAAACATGAAAACACCCCATCATTAGAAAAATATTTAAAACGCGGGATAGAATGCTTGCTTTCTTTTGGACGATGGACCTCAATGCTAACGGTATAGCATTACCTGGAATATTTGAATGAGGATGCAATACCAGTACAGCACTTGTGAACGAAATGGGGTGCTAGGATGAGACACAACCAAGCTTACTGACAGACTGCACACAGAAGTTTATGGTGATTACTCTAACATGTCAACCCAACACTAAAACAAAGAGATCAACCTACACCACACAGAACTACCCAGTGGTCACTCAATGTCTGCATCATCACTGAAGAGCTCCAGCCGCAACACGGCAAATTTATACTGTCTCAATCACCGAAATGTATGCTCTCTTAATTGTATAAAAAATGTTATTAAATCAGAAAAGCATACTTCAATTGAAATTAATGTTAAAAAGAACATTAAGTGCCTCTGGTCATGGTTCACATGGCTTAGTGCAAAGATTAAACAAGATGTCTTAACGTGTAACTTCCACGAAATAAATTTGAAAAACAATAAATTTTTGTGACGAGTGAAAATGATGAGCCAGTCTATTACCCAATGAAAAAGTTGTGATAATGTTGTTACTGACCAGTACCACCAACTACTCTAAAAGTGTTTAACTGAAACCAAAGCTGTGCTATTTTCGTAGCCATGGATGGTTTTCAATAGCTTCTCGAGAGCGATCGCCGTAGTCGAAGAGGAGCTCAGTGGCCACAGGCAGGTCTGTCTTGGCCTCGAGCACAATGTGAGGCGTCGAGTTCACCGTGAACACGCGCGGGGTCAGGTTCGCCGACTGCCGGCTGTGGTTGATGAGGCGACCGAGGTACGGGGACTCCTCCGTAGCGTCCACACTGCACAAGAAGTGTACACCCAATGAACACACGAGGGCAAAAGTAAACGACAGATATAAGATGATCAACAGTTATCTAGCATAATGAGTGCAACTTTTTGAAGTGTAACAATATTAAGTGATGGTGACATCCAAAACATAATGAATGTACGGCGACAGAAGTAAATCATAGATATTACAACATCAACAATATTAAAAGGGAATGAGGGTGTTTTTTCAAAGAGTAACAAAGAGACATTGACAACCAAAGCATACGGTTGGAGCTTGTGTATGCAATGGTGTAGGTTGAAGTTAAAATTCGGATGCACAACTGAGGGTCTTCATAATTGCACATGATCACTGTATAAAACTTACTAGATAAAAATAGATTTCATAGGTAACAGTATTCAACAGCATCTTTATGATAATAGGTTGCCACACTTGAAAGGAAAAATGAAGTTTGAAAATTTTTGATACCTATTTAAAATATGAGCCCTGTTAATCAATGTCTTCAGCCCGAACTTTTTCAAAAGGTTTGCATTTCATCTTTGAAAAATTTCTCACATTATACAGAGCTGCTTGAATGTTTCAATTACCTCTTCCATGTTTGAGAATGTTATGTTTCGTATCAAAGGCTAGAAATAAGTGTGAGTAGCAGAAATATCCAGAGAATACAGAAATGTTGCTGAATTTCATAATTTAAACTTCATTACTCTGACTGTAGCTTGAGGCCATGCAATGTTTTGAAGCAAAATTCGGCCATCGCTACTTACTAGCCTGAATTGGTTCTTTTCTAACTTTACTCGTGAAGTTGAAGAAAAAACTAGTTGATGCTGAAAGACAAAAAAAAGGTGGTTTACAACAAAACCCAAAACCTATCCTATTTCAACAAAATGAAGACTCACCTAACTTACAGCTTGGGGAATCACACAATCCCCCTGGAGGCACTAATTCCCATAGATACAATGAATGAATCCCCCTGAGGAGGTATATTCACTCAATCTCATACAGAATCCATAGTAACTAAAAGACATGTTTCAATTGAAATACTGTAAAATTTCAAGCATCAGGAATGATTTCCAACACCATTAGATTTTAGCATGTGTATCATACACACAATTACCTCATGCCAATAACAAACAATGGCTGACGACTAAAACTCAAACTTTACCTAAATTGATTTAAGGAAATTTGAGCAATGAATACTTCGATGAACACATCTTAATCTTACCAGAGGCCTTCATCTTCATGCCGAAAGAAGTACATGTAGCAACCAATGGACTCGTCATCTTCATAGGCCTGCTCTCTGGCGATGGCTACATCATGAGGCACCAGCTCGCCCACGTATTCCACTACAAACTCCCCTCGACTGAAGGGTTTGGTGGTCACAACTCCTCTACCTTTGCCTGGGAATTCCACCATCTGCAAAACAAGAAATGTCTGTAAGTGATACATGTGAATTGCAAAGGTTAATTTAAAGTGCTAAAGTGAATTTGCTGTTAAAAAATTATTACAATAAATAATATAATTGTGAAATGCACTTTAGGATTCCCAATTTTAAAATTCCAAGATTGGTAAATTGGGAAGAAGTGATGAATTTCTCATACCATTGGTTGGTTAGATTATTAGATTATTAGTTAGTTTAAGCCTCCCTATCCTCAACAATGAGATGTAAAGAGAGGAAGGAAGAAGGCACCATTTAGTATGGAGTTAAGGGAACGTGGAATCTATGCAGAAAGGGCACAGAAACAGAAAGCTAAGAAAGAAGTTCATGAAACAAGAAAAAGTTGAAGAAGAAAGTGGTAGGCGGTGAAAAACAGGACAGCAGTGAACCGAAAAAAGATGGTCCGTAACACAACAAAAACCTATTCTATTTTAACAAAAGAAAGCCTACCTAACCTTTAGCTCGGGCCCTCACATTGTCCCCCTGGGAGCGCTAGTTCCCATAGATACAATAATTGTATCCCCCTGAGGGGCCATTGGTTGGTTACTAGATAACAACCCTGTCAACTTTCTTTACCCTTCCTGTACACCTACCATGGGATATCACAAAGTGAAGCACAAGACTAATGCCATTACATCTGATATTTGTGTGAAAATTAAACAAAGAATTCAGTTCCACATAATGTGCCAATTTGAAAGTGCTTTGGGTTGGGCAAAAATCTAATAACTAAGTATATTGTTATATCACAGAATTAGGTATTTATCTACTTAAGTCATAAATATATGAAGTTTTATGAAGTTACTGTTCACGATGCAGTAAAAAGCTCACATTTACACAGAAATCTGAGCAAAACGGGAAAACCTCATGTTTCATGAATGTAGCTATATAATATGAAAAGTAAAATTATTGTGTAACTATTGTCTACTAAAAAATATATATCAATGTGGAAATACAGAGTTGCAGCTTGTGACATGAAAATAAAGCGCAAAGTAAACTTCCCCATGGAGGACTGGCCATCATTTTGTGGATGAAAATATGAAATTTTACATTAATACAGGAAGCAGATGATAGAAGTAAGAAATGGCAAGCAGAATTCAAACTCACAAATGGTTGAAGTAAAAATTACAATCCAAAAACACTGAAAAATCAGCTGCAAAAATAGTGCAAACCTTATGGAGTGAAGGGTGAAGGTTTACAACGGAAAGACAACATAAGGTAAGAGAATAAATACGATCTTCACTTAAAAAGGAACAATAGGAAACAATTTATGATAACCCTGCTGAAATATCTAGGGAATAAAATAACAACTTTAACACAATCTAGCCCAGCACATTTGTTAATGTAGACTACTAAATACCAAAGTGACTTATTTTATTTGTAGTATGAGCTTAGTGAACAAATTTGTTTACCCATGAGTTTAATCACATGAGCTATTTGATTCTCAAAGACATTTTTGACAACTCATGTATGAGAGCTTCAACTGTAAAGTAGGATTTAGTTCAATACAAGCAAAAATGCTCACATTAAGAACAAGTACAACTCAAACCACGAAAAATATTTTATAATTTATAATCTACAAACTGCACCAACTAAACATAAGTATTGCCAATTAAGCTTTAATTCTACATAGACCAGGAATTTAGAAGTTGTAACATCTCAGCATTGTTCCCAGCTTTGAGTAAGTCATGAATTTTCAAATATCAAGAAAGTGATAGGGTTTGAAAATATATTACATGCAAAATATAATGATCCATTTTGAATTTCAAATATTTATAACCGAACAAAAACTACCCAATTAGAGTGAATGACTGATTACCAGTATTCTTACAGCAGCAATGAATTAGTGAGCATCTCAATTTAGTTGAAGGTTTTCATTGCTAAAAAATTATGAGTGGTGGGACTACCACTGTACCACCATTCTCAAATTTTGTAACTCCAGCAAAATGTTTTACCTCAACAGTTGCATTAAACCTATACAGTTTAGTTGCATTCTATCTCTTACCAAAACAGTTGACTCATGTCCTAAGGAAGATTGTGCTGTACTATGATATTGAGAGTCCAAATTTGTCAAACAAATTAAGCATGAAGGTCTGTTCTACTTCTAAAACCATAATCAAAAAATGTTACACTAATGAACTTCAACATTTTCAATTACTTCAAAAAACCATCAAGAATAAAAATTTCTAAAATGACAAGGTAAAAATCATGGAAATGAACTTTCGATCTGATGAAAAATTTATGATTGACTTGGTAAACATATTAAGGATTTTAATTTTTAATTATTCAGACATTGATGCAAAAATACTCCATTAAACAAATGGTAATTGATAAACCTATCACCAAAATACTGAAAAAGGAGGTATAGAGTAATTGTTAGCACTCACCTTAATACCATCTTGACACTTCGATTTTATTTTTCTAATTAGGTCAACCCTTTGTTCGAATTGGATTCTTCGGGCTGTTTTTCTTCTTGACTTGCGGAGAGGCAAATCAGATGTTCTGTCTTCATTTTCTTTATTGTAACCCATAGTACCATAAAATGTTTTGGCTTCAATGACAAATGAGCCATCAAATTTTCCCCACGAGAGAAAACTTTTCTCTTCTTCCTCTATCTTAGCACTCTCCTTAGATTTCACATATTTGTTTCCTGTATTTTTCTTCTGGGATTTATTTTTAGTAGACACACCACATAATGAACTTTTCACAGTTGATTTACACCAAGCTCTCCAACGAGTTCTTTTGTCTTCTCTGTCTGAACACGGAGACTTGACAGGAGAGTTCTTCTTGATGTGCTCTCGCATTTGACTGGCAGGCAGCTTAACAAGCTTCAAACTTGTTTTTGGAGCGATGGACTTCACAAGTGTTTTAGTTTTGACTGTAGATGAATTTGAACCAAAATTTACTTCTGGAGCATGGGACTGTGAGTAAAAAGATTTGCAGCTAATAAAAGGAGTTGAAGAATTTATTTCAGTTGTTTGGGAAAAAGCATTAGATTCATCCATATCATTGGCTTCATTTTGTGAAGTTAGCAAAGATGTAGCCCACTTTCCAAATCTCTTAAAAAACCCAACCCTAACAGGTGTTTTAGCTTTTACAACTTTCCCCTTTTCATTGAAGCAATTTAATCTCACAGGAGACACCGGAGCAAGTCGAGGGTAGCGTGGAAACAAGTTCAGTGCAAGTGAGCATTCAGCTGCAGACTCCTGACTATCCATGTCTTTTTCAGTCATGATTTATTCAAGTAACAAATGAAAAAAAAGGCATAATCTGTAAAAAATAGAAAACCATGAAACCATTAAAAAGCTTAAAAACAAAACAGGAATTATTAACAGCTAAAAACTAATGCATGCTCAAGAAATCTAGGGGCAACTGAAAAGGTTTTGAAGTAGGGAATTAACTATTCAATTTAAAATGGAGAAGCTCACAAACTAAAACTCCACAACATTTCTTACAAATAACTAATATACTGAATGAATAGATTGGCATTTGAGTTAAACAATCTACAAATGAGCCACTAAGAACCGAATTAAGAGGGCAAAACTCAACAGTAAAAATTGGTCAGGATTATAAACATCTCAATAATGAGTTACCTAGTCAGTGTTCCTTTTTTTT
Source organism: Morinoia aosen (assembly GCA_030386875.1). Classification (NCBI taxonomy): domain Eukaryota; kingdom Metazoa; phylum Arthropoda; class Malacostraca; order Amphipoda; family Talitridae; genus Morinoia; species Morinoia aosen. Next base: position 15,239,867 of record CM059575.1, on the reverse strand, counting down.
TGCTGTAATTATAATGGTGTGCACAGAGAATGTGTAATGGAGGCATCAAACACAAAGGGATAAATAATAGTGATAAGTCCAATCTGTAATCTTCCTATTTTTCTCATACAAAAGCTAACAACTGAAAACCATTAACACATCTCCTGTGAAGTGACCCACCGGTGGTCATTTTAGGTGATTTTCATAGTACTGCTAATCCACCTGCAGTCACTAACTCATTTTTTATTAATACTTAATGAAAGCTAAATGGAAGTCTTGATCTAATTAATGTTTGCTATTTTCTAAGTCAATTACTACAATTGACTTTATATTTGAATTTAATATTGAGCTTCATTTCAACCCATCGCAGTGAATGTGTTAACACTTCCAAGTGTGATGTAACCCAACGCCGATCACTAAGGGGATTTTCATAATGCTGCTGACCGACCAGAAGTCATTCACTCAATTTTAATAAATCCATAAGGAGAACTAAATAAAAGGACAATCTATTTAATATTTGTTATTATCAAAAATTTTTTTTAATTATTAACCCGTCGCCACGTCCTGGACTCTTAGAAGGTCGGCAAAGCTAGCACATGTTTCACATCAGCAAACCTAGGGTTGCCATATATGGTCTTAAGCGTCTCGTTGAGCGCTATTCATTGGTGTAAGGTAAAATTAGGTGGAAGGAACAGGGAAGGAGAGGTATCAAGCTCAAATCTGTATGAATTCTTCTGCTCAGTCTGGAGTGTAGCTACCGGCACTGCACAACCTCTTAGAAGGCCAGCAGTGTAGCTGAGGCATACCAGCACACACTCTGCCTCTAAGAAGGTCGCCATCATTTTTATTTTCTTATGTTTTTTGTTCCAAAAATGAGAGTCCAAATCCGCAGATTTACTCCTAGGCAAAAAGTAATACCACTATTGTATTTGGGAGGAAAAGCTCTATGCATTTCAAACTCTTTACAAACAATGAAACTGCTCGATAACAACCTATACACAAAATGAACTAAAAAATAAAAACTGTGTTTTACATATAGTGCACATAACTCCAGAACTATTGGACCTGAAAAAAAATTCACATACCACAAGATTCAGCAACTCAGAATCTATGAAAATGCATCATAAACAAACATAAAAGTGCAATAAATGAAAAATGGCCAGTGATTTTCTGATTTCTGTTTTTTGTATTTTACCGAAATAAAAACTCGAATTTCGTAGATTTTCATTGGGGTAGCAGTATTTTTTTCCCCACTGACAGAAAGAGCAACTCTCTTTCTTTACAATGAACCCCCAATGAAACTTCTAACATGATTAATGAATGTACAGTAAGTTGCACAGTTGACCTATTTTCTTCAAACCTCTTGGTAGGTCGACCATGTGGAGACGGGTTAACCCCTTTCCCAACAATTTTTTGATAAAAATGTTTCTTTTTCAGACTAATTTTTTATTTTGGTTCTATGTAGTATTATTGATGCTGGTAATGAAAACAGTTTGTAATTCTTTTTTCTTCTTATTTTTGCGTTTAATTTTTTATTTTGAAAATACCTTTTTCGGCAAAAACAAGTCAAGTAGTCATTGTCTGATGAACTGGCAGAGTTATCAGAAGTATTCAAGCTTCTGAGGGAAGGTTCATATTCACTATCGTCCGTTGAACTAGACATTTGAGGTGTAACACTCGAAAATGGTACAAAAAAATGAATGGAAATATGGATGCAAACAACACCCATCCATCGTCAACAGCTGTAGCAAGTCTAGTAACAATGTCCTTACAATCCCACAGCTCTACCCTATCGCCTCTGCCAGGCGTACAATTTGACGAGATACTCGTTTCACACGTAGAATGGCTTACAAAGGCTTAAAATTGATAAGTATATACGTATGTTGCTGATTTTTGAGGGTAAAGTTTTAGACACATATACTCGTCGATGACTGAAAAACGAACATTTTTTTAAGAACGAGTAAACACGTTTCTGCCGGGGAAGGGGTTAAAATTAACTCAAATTTGAGCTGAATATTGAACTTCAGTTTATTGCATCGCACTCGAGGTATTAAGATCAAGATGACCATTATGCAATATTTAGTGAACAGATCAATGTAGTTTGATTTTAAATTTTTATTTTTTGATGGTATTTCTCTAAATTAGTTCAAGCAATTGATCAATGACTTTTTCTACAGATGCTTTTGTGCACACGGTCTAACTGGAGCACCCACTCCTATGTTTCTTGGAGTAATTCTGCCTTATTGACTAGTTTCAGACTTTGATTAGCACAGTCATCTAAGTTTATTCCTAGATTTCTCACAAAGGCTTAAATTATCAAGCCTTGTAAGGATTTCATTTGAATTTTGGGACACAATGAAATAAATATCAAATCATAGGCATGACCTCAAATATATCTCTTGAGTGTCACTAACATCCAGCTTGCATAGGTGTGAATACATTGTTTCTCCTGTCTTCTCAAGTAATTATTAATGTCAAGTGGAGAATAATAAGAGTTTAAATGTGTTTTAATGTGTTCATTGATTATTTTATGTTCTTGATTTTGCTGTGTTCTTTGGTTAAAATAATTTCTGAATGCACTGTCTTTCTTACATTTTCAGTCGTTTAGATTTACAGAAAATCTAAGGCAGTATTTGCTGGCAGAGCTTCACTTTCACAAGATAAAACCAAGTGTTGATCTCCTGAGTGTTGCTGTATTGTTCAGTTTTGCTTTGCTTGTATATATATTTTTTATTGCTCTGGGCTAATATTTACTTTGTAGTGAGCAAGATGTTTCTTTTTGGTATATTGTTTTTTTTTATTTCTTTTTGTTAAAAAATTAAGTGTTCAGTTTTGCCAGATCTTGTGACCATTTTTGTAATTAATTTTTTCCAAGTTACTCCTTTGAATTTGTAGTTGAATGATTGTAGTTTAATTTTATTCATATCCATTTCATCAATTTCTTTGTTTCATTCTTAGTCAATGAATTTACTTTATGAATGTCTTTAAGAACTTAAAGACATTCCTAGGAACAAAAAAGACATTCCTAGGAACAAAAAAGACATTCCTAGGAATGTCTTTATTTCTCTTGATCACAAATGAATATTGAATTGCATAGTTAGTTTTCGGAAAGCCCTTGTCATTCCGCATCCAATGATACCAAAATCATAGCTGTAGCTCAAAAACTGTAGTAGGAGATACATTTTGGAACCGCTACATTCCGATCCTCCAAAATAAGGCAAAACAGGTAAACAAAGATTTATAAACAATCTCAATTTTTCTTTATTGGGTCATCTAGGACCCTTGAAATTATTATACAGTAATAAAGAGACATAGAAGATGACATGGCAACGTCAAGCCGTGAAGAAAGTGCCAAGGGGGACGTGTAAAATGATAAAATATCTCTTCCACCTCCCACCCACCCATTCTTCAAATCCCCGTAGCGGGCGAACCAATGAACGTACGAACTTCATTTTTTCACAGGATGTACCTGACATCTCACCCTTCCTATGGCAGCTGAAACCCAATTTCTCAAGAAAATTCGGCATCTTGGGGGTACTCTTCCCTTAATGATATGATCTACACAGGACACAATGGTATATAAGCAATTCAAATACAGTGGTGACATGAGGAATAATTTCAACATATTACTATGCAGGTCACTTACAGGTGAACCCAGACCAACAAGTTAATTTGTATCAGGATTAAGCCTGTAGAGCAAAAGACTCATAACCCAGAATCAGTTTGTAACCCATTTTTATTTTTTTTTGCAGAGCCAGTACAAAAATTTAACGTAATTTTCCTTTCACAAGCAAAGGCACTCATAAACTGGGGTAATACTGTACTTTATTCAATTTTAAAAAATGACCAAAATAATTAAATTTTTGAAATTTTGTGTATGAATGAACTTTTATCATTATTTTCTTCAGGAAAAATAGTTTCAATAATTCAAACTTACAGCTGCAATAACATATGTTCTGATGAGTGTCATTTGGAACAAAGTTACAATTCAGAAGATTTAAAAGTGTCACTCTAGTTTACTTTGGTATTAAATGGAAAGGTTAAGATACATCATTACCATGCATCATTATACTTAAGGTAAATGTGCTAGCAATACTTACTGACTATCATCAATGGCATTTTTATTACATTTGCAATTCTATTATAAATTTCAATATTTAAATACTATCAACCACCTATAACATTTGACATAAGTTTTGCTATTTTAACAACATTCATCAACTTCTAGTCCAAGCTTGATCTTCTATTTAAGGACAGCGTCCCCTATAGAAATCCATGTTTTTTGAGATCACATGAGAACCTGGGATTTTTGCTGCTATAAGTGCATGAGGTCAGGTACATCTCGTAAAAACAATGAAAATCGTACGTTCACTCGTTTGCCCACTACGGGGGTTTGAAGAATGGGGGGGAGGGGGAAATGGTATTTTATCATGCTACACCTCCCCATGGCACTTTCTTCACGGTGCGACATTGCTGTCATCTCCTATGTCTCTGGATTACTCTATAATGATTTCAAGGGTCTAATCTGAACCAAAAGTTTAAAAAAATTTTAATTACAATTGTTTATGTTTCTTTGTTTTGCTTATAATGTAAACAATGGGCTTTGCAGTTTTAAAATGCTTCTTCTCCAACAGTTTTCAAGCTACAGTAATGATTTTGGTATCATTAGTTGCAAAAAACCAAGGGCTTTCCAAAAAATTTAATTGTTTTTCAAAATTAATTTTTGTTTAAAAGTTGTGATGCCATAAATCCAAATTAAAAAAAAAAGTTTGCTTTCAATTTTTTCATTTTATATGTAAAACTGAAAATTTGAGAAAAAGCATTTTATTTTTTGGAATGTACACATTATTCTGCATCCAATGTTACTAAAATCATCACTGTAGCTCAAAAACTGTCAGAAAAGAAGCATTTTGAAAAACCCCCAAAAATCTAGTTTTATATGAATACCTCATTTTCTTCAAATAAAATCGCATTATTTATAAAAGGTAAACGATTACAAATTGCAATTCCTATCAGTATACCAAATTTCACTGCTCTAGGTCTAATGACAAAAAAAAAGTTCTGGAAGGGAGACTGTCCTTGAGGAGACCGTCCCATTTATTAAACTTTTTTCGTCCGATTCGTTTGAAAATTGGCCAGTATCCGTATTTTGTGAAAGTAAACCTTTTTAACTCCTGTCATTTTTTAGATTTAGGCCTTAGTTTTTTTTCAAGAAAAATTAGTTTTTTGGTATATTTTATGGATATTTCGAAATGGGACTAGTCCTAGAGTTTTGATGCTAGAACAAAACCAAAGACAGTTTTAGAATCCTTGGAACATTTCTAACAAACTCTGACAGGCTTTTTTTGAAATTCAAATTATTTCTATTTTTTCAAATTTTTTAAAATTTCTTAAAACAGTAATTTTTTGGGTTTAGAGCTATATATTTTTTTGAAAAATTTGAATTTGAAAAAAAAAACGTGAGAGTTTGTTAAAAATGTTCCAAGGATTCTAAAACTGTCTTTGGTTTTGTTCTAGCATCAAAACTCGAGGACTAGTCCCATTTTGAATGCTGAAAGTCAGAAGTGTTGGGTATCAGCAAAAAACAGAATTTTTTGTTGAAGTGTCATATAATGAACAATTTATGTTTTGAATGCAGTTATATTTTTATTTCGATAATTTCCATACATAAATTCATATTAAGTGTGAATTATGATTTCCAAAAAAAATTCTCTTTTTCAAAAATATGCAACTTTTTATTTTCAGTCTGATTCTTATGAAATTTGACTATGATATGTAACTTTTGAAAAGAAACACAATTTATTCCATCAATGTTTCTATTGTCCGTAGCGCCATAAAATTTTAGGACTAAATAGTCCACCACCTAAGGGTCCTTTTCCAACAAAAACATGAAAAATGACCACCAATCGGACGAAAAAAGTTGAACAGTCGGGACGGTCTCCTTAAGGAGAGCAACAAAATTTTCGAAATTCTGCTTTTTCATTCGTATTGCTACTAGGTGAGTAAAAATGCATACAGATATGTAAAACTGAATTCTGAACACGTTTTCTTCTACAAAAATTTTCAATAAAGAAAAAAGTTATCACACAAACCTGAAGAACATGTATGTGCTCAAAACTTTTCTCGTTCTATAATTTTCAATGTAGAAGCTTGATTTTTGTCTTATTCAGCATGGAAAGGCTGTGGAAACAGGGTAGTGAAGGATTTCTTGCATTTCAAATTAGTAAAAAAAACTTTGATGGAAGTTTTAGACTTCTGTTTTTTATTTATATTGCAGTAAGGAGAACGGAAATGCATCTAGATACGTAAAACTGAATTCTGAACACATTTGCTTGTATAAATTTTTTTTATTTTTGCAATAGAAAAGTTATTGTGTAAACATAAAAAAATATGTGATACAAATGACGGTATTTGTAAAGGAGAGGACTATAATTGATTTTCCAATTTTCCCTGCCTAAACATAGTTAATTAGATCGAAATAAACAACTTTTCTTCTGTGCACTTTCCGCCGAAAATTAGTATTAAACGAGTTACAGCAGTAGATTTAGTTTGGGTAGAGTACATTTGGGTACTCTGTAATTTATTATTAGCCAACCCCGCAGAGCCTGCTCCCACTTCTAAGATCTTGTAGTTAATAGCACAATAAAGGTTATCACCCAAAAATAACGAGTTATAGCGGTATGTCAACTTTTGTCTTTGTGCTTGATCATTCGAGCGCATAGGAAGGGTGAGTCCGTAGTAGTCTTCCACTCAGAACAATTACATTCCGCTTCAAACACTAGAGTTGCAGTAAGTAATTTACCGCTACAACTTGTTATATATTCATTTCTGACGGGAAGTGTGTAGAAGAAAAATTGTTTATTTAGTTCTAATTAGCTAAGTTTAGGTACCAAAAAGTGCAAAACCAATTATGGTCCTTTATTCAACATTTACCCAAATGACTCGTTCTACAATTGTCAATATAGAAAAGTGATTCGTCTCATTTGACGCAGAAAGACTATGGGAACAGTGCAGCAAAGCAAAATTAAAATTAGATTCCAAATTTGTTTTTTTGTGAAAAATCATGGATTTTTTTGGGAAGAAAAATTTTGTAGAGAAATGTATCAATTTTTGCCCATTTGAAATTTTTAAAAAAATCCACCAGAAGTGCTTCTAATCTTTCCGCATCATACGAGACCAAAATCATGCTTCTACATTGAAAGTTGAAAATTGTGGAACAGGAAAAGTTTGGAGCACACATATGTTTTATGTTTGCACAATACCTTTTCTTCAATTGCAGAAATAAAAAAATTTTTTAAAAAAGCAAAAGTGTTTGAAATTCAGTTTAACATATCTGTATGCATGTTTGCTCACCTGGTTGCAACACAAATGAATAATAATTTCAAAAATTTTGCCCATTTTAGGGTGTTCCCTCTCCTCAAATTATTTTAAATTTTTGCACAAAAAGACAATTTCTTGAGTTAATATACAATCATCTAGAATGACAGCTAGCAGATTATTTTACCAAGTGCATTAGACAAGAGTTGATTATATTGATTAATTTCGAGATGAAGGAAGATCAATATTTAATATGTATCTTTTCTTGGAGAGATGGAATCTCGTACAAGGTTATCACAAAGTCTCACTCAGGTTTGGGCATCAAGCCTTATCAGATTGAGCTTGGACAGAAATAAACTAGTTGCTAAAGAGCATGTTCTAAACATTAAGCATCAGAATTCGACACACATGTCATAAAAAGTTCGATAAGTATCATTTTAGAGATCTGCTCCATAAATGCATATCCATATGTAATTTTTTGATACAAAGTTAGGATTCAAAGGAACCACTGTAGTTTACATAAAATTCATGTTTGACTAAACTTTAGTTTTGAATAAAGGTTGATTGTCTAGATGCGTAATTGTATAGATTGGATCAGAAGTTTTTCAAGCCATCCCTAACTACAACAAAGGTGTTCCATGAGAGGAAGGCATCATCTACTATGTAATGAAGAGAATGATAAATCTATGCATAAGGCATGCCAACACACAGAAGCAAGATTGAAGTTTATAAAATAAAATAAAAATTAAACATTAGGTGCTGAAAAACCATATAGCAGCAAACCATAAACTGATTGACCATAACAAAACAACAAACAAAAAACATTCTACTTCAACATAGACATACTTTACTCTTTGTCTCAGGAAAGAGTATACAATTCAACGTAAAAATTAGCTTCCAAACTTGTGCTCCCACCCAGCCTGGGCTGTATTTGAAGGTGTTAGACAGTGCCTAAACCAATCCTGAAGCTTTGGGCTCAAGTTTTTGGTACAACATCATGGCTTGGAGCGCATAATTATTGTCTGAGAGCAGTTTGAAAAAACAGCACCTCACCAGCCATCAGAACATGCCCATCTGCCTCCCAGTTTTCTTCACCTTCTCACATGGAACTTTTTCCACAATGCAGGTAAGTTAATAATGTACAGTAGCTAGAGTTGAATAGTTGCACTCTGATCACAAATAGCCCTTTGCATAGGATATGCATGAGTATACATGGACTGCAAAAAAAAAATTGCTGGACATTATAGTCCATTGGCTCAGTAAGGGCGTTATTTGGGAGTATAATATAAAATAGCGGGAAATCTTACGTAACTTTTATGACACCCCAAAACTACATTTTATGACAATTTTACAACTATCTACAAATTGTCCAACATATTCCATGAGTGCATATAAAAAATAAGTAATATTTAAATATTTTGTGATTATGCTTGAATTTAGTGCTCAAAAAGTGTCCTGGATGGGTATCCTAAGGTCCCTTGTGTATGTGTTATAGCTTATTGTTTGCCATTTTTAATGATTTATGCTAACCTTATGCTCAATTTCATATACATTTTTGGTGTTGATTGTTTTCTGTCATTGGCTGTGCACAGAGATTTTCTCTAATTCACTTGTATTTCAAATAACATGTCATCTATTTTACCAGCAGTCTAGGATTAGGGCTTTGATATCAACTCCCCACCACGTGACTCCTACATGCCAAGTCTCCGCACCAGTACCAATTCTTTTAACAAGAAGCAACTGTCTTTGTTTTCAATGTCAACCTTGATGAGAACAAGGACCAGGATGAAGATGTGGATGGTGATGTGTATTTTGCGGTACAGGTATTAGAGGAGGAGGAAGTGCTGCAAAAAGAGAATGAGAAGAAAGTGAAAGGCAAGAAGGGGAGTGTCCTGGCAACAAGGCATACAATGTGGAAGAAAGACAACATCACTAAATCAATCCTGCCCACTTACACCCACCAGGTTCCCTCCTTGGTTGATGTGCCTTGCTAGTACTTCTCTTGCTTCTTCTATTCTGAACTTGTCTGACACATCATCTCCCAGACCAACCTCTAGGCCATACAAAAGGATTTGGCCTACCTATTCCTTCAAAACATGTGGGTACACACTAAGGTGGTAGGATACAAAGCTGGTCACAATAATTTCCAGTGACCTGAGAGCCAAGCCTAACAGTTCTTACCTAAGATACTCATAGAAAATGGAGGAAATAAAGGGCCCCATTGCAATCAAGTATTACAATGCCAATTTGAAGGGGCATAGATATGAGCGACAGCTGTACCGCACACCAATGAATTCAAAGAAGTAGCATATGCGTCTGTTTGCTTATGTCATTGTCCTGCGTACATGCAACATGTGGCTTGTCTTCAAGCGAGACTGAGTCTCTCACAGTTCCAAAAGAGAGATTTATGCCACTGAAGAATTTTCAGTTGAAGCTGTTGCGCTTTGCCTGCAGTGGTAAACCCAAGATCCACTGTCACCCCAGATCTTCAGGAGAAATCTCACCCCTTGATGTGCTTTCATCCATATTTTTTGTGCATCAATTGGGCTATATATCTCCTTCAAGTGATTAGGGTTGAGCAGAATAGAAAGAAAAGGAATGACATATAGATGAGGTGTTGAGAGGAATAAGTAAGAATATACATGAAGTTTTTACGGTAAGTGGAAAGTTTTCATTTAATTACTTTTTAATTTCTTTATCAACACCTTAAACTTGTCCAACCATTCAATGACACTCCCAAACCAATCAAACAGTCCTTTTATATCAGTAAATTTGAAGGAAGTTATTAGGCTTAGATATTTTGTGAAAAGAGAAAAGTAGAATGCACAGGATTGAACAGCTCTAACGACTCAGACATTCCCAAACTTGAATTGTAGATGGTAAATTTTGCAGCAAAGCTGGAAGGTAGATCTCTTGCAAGAAAAAAAACCTGTGAATCTATAACAGAAGCAAACAAAAAAGGATAACATAACCTCAGACAGTTTAGATCAGATGTTAGTTTAAGCCTCCCTAACTATAACACAGTGTCAGGCTATTGTCGAAGATGCCGACTAGTGCTTTGTAACTTAACAGGAGGGAAAATAATTCTCCTCGCATAACTAAACTCTCGTATCACAGATAATTGAGAAGCATATATCCGTCTCAGATTTCAAAATTTCAACAGCCCGAATTCGTTTGGCTCTAAAACTTCAAAGCTCGATTAGCTCGCAGCTTGAATCTCAATTCGGCTCTTAACTTTTGAAGCCTGTATTACCAGCGCGAAAAACTTAGCTTGATTTCGTCTCAACTCAAATTTTGAAAGCTTGAGAAACCAGCTAAAATCTTCAAACCTTGTAACCAGATCGGACTCCGAAAATTACCGAATAATACTCTCAACTTGGAAAATGTTGAAAAGCCCTCACCTTAATAAAATAATTACTCAGCAACTGACTTCTCTCATATCCCTGAAAAATCAGGAAGATTCTCCGGAATAAAAGCCTCGAAACTTACGGCCCTCAGAACCCTAAAATGGGAAAACTATTATCGCTGGCTCCCAAGAAGGACCAGCCAAGAAAAGTTAAATAATCTATAACTGGGGCCCAACGCGGATTTGCCAAAACAAGTATCTAACTTTTGGTGCCCAATATGGATACGCCTCACCAACTATTTAACAATTTGGCGCCCAAACTAAGGGACTGCCATACAAAATATTTAACACACAGGCATTCTGAAGAGAGAAAGCCCAATTAGAATGAAGTTGAGGATGAGTAAACTCTATGCACACAGCATATAGAAACAGTAGGCTGAGAAAGAAGTTCATGATGCAAAATGAAAGTTGAAGGAGAAAGTAGGTTTTGAAGAACAGGATAGTGAACCAAATAAAGTTTATCTGAAACAAAACAAAAAAAACCTATTTCAACATAGAAAGCCTGCCTAACCTTTAACCTTTCACATCCTGAATTCTTTGCACTACCAGTAGGAGTGCTGAAAACTATACGTCACACACACACACACAAAGTTTGTTCAATAACAAGTATCGCACAAAACTGATGCAACAGCAACAATGACCTCTGTTTAAAGATAAAATGTAACTAAAGTCGTCACATTTATCTGCTAGAAGCTCTGCATGTAATTTAGTACATAAGCTTGTATTTTTGTGTGACAAATTCATCATACTCAGGTGTAAAGGGCTAATTTGGGATCCTCATATTCCTCTCGGAAGCACCATTTTGGATGAAAACAACACTCTTGAGGGGACATCAGTCTTTGCTTGAGTAATCACACTAAGTAGAATATGTTTGGCTAAAAAATTAGCAAAGTAGTTTGTAAAACATTAGTGCTAGAAGGCTGAAATAGCTTTCATTAAAAACAACAGGATTTAGAGTTTTATTTTACTTCAACAACTTTGTCTATTTGGCATCTGATAAGAGCAGAAATAATTTCAAAATAATTTGAGATAATGGGTGAGAAAATAGGATATTTTCATAAGCTGTTTCCTCCAAAAGTTATAATCATAGAGCAATGATTTAGGTCTCATTGAACGCGCAAAGAGTTGCTGTATGGCTGGACGTGGATTCATTTTGAAATTGGCAATTGCTTTTTTTGTGAAATCTCAAATGTTTTATTAATATGACAAACTTTTTATATAAATTTTTCATTGTAACTAAAAAACTACTGTGAATTTCAAAACATATTCACGTCCAGTCATGCAACTCTTTGTGCATTCAACAAGACCTAGATCATTGCTTTACCATAACTTTTGGGGAAGATAGCTTTTGAATTTTTTTTTGTACAGGAAGTGCATTTTTCAACAATTTTTAATTTTTTTCTTTTGCAAGCTATATTGTTCGGAAAAATTGATATGGTTGATATTCTGAAAGCTATCTGAGCATATGAATATCTTTTCTTGTAAGTTTTTTATTTTTCCTTGAAGGAACTGGTACCACAGGTATCACAGATATGAATGGAACTGAAATCACAGATACAAATGGAGCTGGTATCACAGATACGAATGGAGCTGGTATCACAGATCCGAATGGAACTGGTATCACAGATCCAAATGGAACTGGTATCACAGATACGTATCAATGCTCCATGAGCGCACGCTGCTTTTATTTAATAAACCTAACTCTACCTAACCTAACCTCACCTATCGTTACTTCCATACCGTATAAGCATATTTGCATATCCGTTTCTTCACTTCCATATACGACCTTATAACTTCAAAGTTGAATAACTTGAAAGATACGCATCAGCAAGCAAAATGTTTTTCCTGTAAAACATTCATAAATGTGTTCCTTTAGTGATTCTAGGGAACAAATTTTCTAAATTATGTAAGCCCATTAGAGTAAGACTTGACCCAGTTCATTAAAAGTACATATCAATAGCATGGCAAAAACCCTCCCATCTCACAGTGTTAAGGAGAGAAATAGCTCTTCAAAACATGGAAATGGAAAAGAACATAAATGTGAAAGTCATATCAATGATACATTGGAATTAAAAGGAATTAGTTCATTTCAATTCCAGTATATCTTTTTTTGCCTTGCAATTTGATACAGAATGCTTGCTATTGGAGCAAATATACTCTCAGTCACTTTCTTAAAATGGTACAGTAACAATTTTGTGCATGCTAACAGAATACAATTTTTTTGTGTTAAGAGAGAAATATTATCAATTAATAATCATCAACAATAACCTAATAGCTAATATAATTTAAATTTTGGTTCAGTTATTTTTGAGACATCCCGTGTAGTGGTAATGAGATCAAAATAAACAACTTTTTATCCATGCACTTTCTGTTGTAAATAAGTATTTGAGTTATAGCAGCAGGTTAATTTGCAATTCTAGTTTTTCCTTTCAAACAGGAATAATTGTTGTGCTCCAATAAAACTTCTGTTCCAACGGCTTTAATCGCCTCAATGATCGTTAGGTTAGGTTTTAGTAGTTAAGTTTTGTCATTGCTACAACTTGTTAAATACTCATTTACAACAGGAAGTGCACAGAAGAAGAGTTGTTTATTTGGTAAATGTTGAGGACTTGACCATAATTGATTTTCGAATTTTTGATGCCTAAATAATGTTAATGAGATCAAAAGAAACAAGTTTTGTTCAATGCACTTTCCGTCGGAAAAGAGTATTTCACAAGTTATAGCGGCATATGAGTTACCGGAACTCCAGTGTTTGAGGCGGGAAAAAATAAATAAGAGAAGCAAACCCCCTATTACAAACGTAAAGAGGTTGGGTCGTGTGGGATAGCCACGTTCTTTTAGTGAAAGTTATAAATAAAGTGAAATTCTAGTATGCATTAACATAGATAATGAGATGACGAGTTATAATGTCGATCCGAACGACTTAATTCGAATGTTCTCAGGTACGTCGAACCCACAACATACCGGGGTTGAAGTTACGGACATGCGGTCATCTCAAGGCTGCCAGTTACGTCGAAGCAACGGTCATGGCTACATGTGTTTGGTGTGGATCTGATTACTTTATTTATCATTTTAATTAGAAGAACTGTGGCTATCCCTCACGATCCAACCTCTTTACGTTTGTATTAGGGGGTTTGCTTCTCTTTTTTATTTTTTCCCACCTCAAACACTGGAATTATGGCAAATTCGGCTTGGTTGGCACGCGGCAACGCCTGTTTACTTTCACGTCGGACCGCGCGGTATATTTTTTCCCGCCTCAAACACTGGCGTTCCGATAACTCATTTACTGCTATAACTCGTAAAATACTCATTTCAGACGGAAAGTGCATTGAAGAAAACTTATATATTTTGATCTCATTAACAATATTTACGCATCCAAAACTAGAAAATTAATTATGGTCAAGTCCTCAACATTTACCGTTTATTTTGATCTCATTAACATTAGGTATACAAGCAACAAATATTTGAAAATTGATTAGTGTCATGTCATAAACATTTCCCAAAACAAGGGCCTACGGTTGATATTATTTGAAAAAAATTTGTTTAAAACCATATGATATGTGAAGTTTTTAGGAGATCTTACTGCAGGATCCAGATTGGAGGTTATTTTTCAGCCATAAAATAAAAAACAAGCTCTTTGATCAAATAATGTTGGACAACATAATTTGGTGATGAATGCCATATATATCCAAGAGGTATATTAAATAGTCAAAATTATTATTATAGTAAAACATTTTTATATGGGCTCCTTTACTGATTTTTGGAAATGGAATGCTTCATTTCCCCACATCATCTAAACACAATATTGACCATTAATTTTAACATGATACATAATTGAGAAATGATTTTAAATTTATTCAAATTTTATAATTTCGTAGAAGTTTTTATGCAAATTTATTATATCTTTGTATGGGTTTTGCTACTCAGTAACACCATTTTGTACAGATTATAAAGGACTGCTGCCTGCAACATGTTTACACGCAAAATTATCTTACACGAAAATTGTAATAATGTTTGATATTGAAACATTAATTGAATTACTTGTTTATTTATCAAGATATTTAAATAAAAAAGTATGTCATTGAATATGAGCCTTGCATATAAAAAAATGAGTTGCTAGAAAGAAATATCAGTGATATTAGTACCTTTGGTTACAAGATTTCGGATAACTACAGACTATATGACTTGAACTTTTACAACTTTAAGGAGAGCGTCCCCCATACAGACCTTTTTTTCATTATTGAGTCTAGACTAATGTAATTTGGTATACTGATAGGAAATGCAATTTGAAATCGTTTATCTTCTATGAAAAAATGCAACTTTCCCCATAGAAACCAAGATATTCATAGAAAACAAGATTTTTTGGGGGAGGTTTTTCAAAATGCATCTCCTCCAACAGTTTTAAGCAAAAGTGATGATTTTGGTATCATTGGATGCGGAAAGATGTGGAGATTTCAAAAACTCCTATGCTGTTCCCCAAATCCCCAAGCCCGGTAGCCAAGATGGCGGCCGCCATCTTGGGTACCGGGTGACCGCCATTGGAGATGATTTAAACGGACATCACTAGAAACCTTTATTTATAATTTTCACTAGAAAAACTGTGGCTACCCCTCACGACCCAACCTCTTCACGTTTGTAATAGGTTAGCTTACGTTAATAAAATTCCGCATGGCGCGCTTGCTTCCTTGGCACGCAGAAGCCTACTTCAAAGTTGAATAATTTGAAAATAACGCATCAGCGCCAAAAATGACATTCTTGCAAAACGTTTTGGTCAATATTGAATATGATGTTGTCAACGAATTTCATAATTTCGTAGGTATAGATAGGTAATATAGTCGATTTTAAGACGTTTCACACGAATGACAATGTGCCCGGAAATGCTTAGTTTAGGAGATATAGGATAAATAACGCCAGGTAAGAATAGCATTAACGGCAGTTTCGATATGGCTCTTCCGGCGTTTTGCGGACGCGGACCACGCCAAGTTTTTCGGCGGGAGTCATCGGCCTCGGTATGGTTGAGTTAAATTAAGATATTTTAGGCTTACTTAGGTTAGGATACTTAACTTAATTAACTTTACCAAACCTAACCTTACCTATAGTTACGTCAGAACCGGATTTCTGCTTATTTACCTCTCCGTTTGTTCAATTTTATAAACGACGTTCCTATAACTTCAAAGTTAAATATCTCCAAAAATAAGCATTTCCGGGCACATTGTCATTCATGTAAAACGTCTTAAAATCGACTATATCACCTATCTATACCTACGAAATTGTGAAATTCGTTGACAACATTATATTCAATATTGACCAACGTTTTTAAATGGGCTCCTATACTGATTGTTTGAAACGGAAGGCTTAATTTCCCCACATCATCTAAACTCTATATTGACCTATAATAGTTTAGCTGAGTAATGTCTCATCATAAAATATTTACCCTTAGTAGAGCCTTAGATCAGTTGCAAAATCTCTACTAAATTTAACAATCACAACTCATTAAAAAACATAAAAATTTAGAACACTTTTTGGTACTTAAGGCGTTTTTAATAGGCATATGATTTCTACAAAAACATAATACAACACCAAGCTACGTACGTCTTTTAATTAGAGATCACTGGAAATCACCATCGAACAGGATCAATCTATTAGTTATACTCGAGAGCAATAACTTGCATTTTGCCTCAAAATATTTCCTAACATTATTTCTAACACTTGTAATATAAAGTACATCTTGAAAAATAATGGTTCGGCAAATGATTTTCTACATCACAATACAGGTGCTTTTAATTGAATGTTATCACATTTTAAACAAGAATTTACCCAAAATTTCACAGAGAATACCCTAAAACATATCGTACTGCTAATGTGGCAATATCTTATTACTCAAAACCGGTGTTGGTGTCTTTTTTGAAGGGTTGAGACATGTTCCTAACCATGAATGAGTAAACAACAAAATAATGCTGTGTCGTAAATATCCCTCAAAAAATGTTCGACTTTAAACTTTTAATTAACATAGGCCTGTAGCATTCCGCTACATAAGCGTATAAATTAGAAATTTGCCATTCGTACTTAAATAAATTAATTAGTAGCATTAAAAATCTTACTCTAATTTATTATTAATTATTTTCTACTTCTAATTCGTAATCATTGAAGTTTTTGTGTAAATACATGAGACGATAAAATAACAATTTACATTTTTCGAAAGAGAAGCCCTGTCGGGTTTTTGTGGGTGTTGCCGTTGTGTGGTTCAGTGGAAATTTGATTTGAGCGGCAAGGAATAAACAAAAACTCGATCTATTTCTCGAAGCGCACTGGGTAAATTGCAAAAGGGATAATGAAAGCGGTGTGGAACTCAGCTCGGTTTGGGTTGTAGTTTATTGGCAGAGGAAACCCGGGAGGACTTCGGTCTTCGGTGAGCTTGACTGGAAATCTCAGAGAGGTCCGGAATGCCGGTGGTGAACTTCGGTGAGCGCTGACGTCACTCCGGCCGGTGGGTGAGATTTTAAGTGTATCTAGTTAGGGCTATTATTTACAGTGGGCAAGTATTCTCAAGTAATCCAATAGGTGCTTAGCCACTTGTGTAGGCAAGGCAAGTTTAATTTTTGGGCAGGCGAATTTAACCAAGGCGCCGAGCCTGATGGCGACGATGACTCTTGGAGTGAATAGTATTTAAGATTCTGGCACGCGGAATTCAGCGAATGCCAAAGCTAGTTCAATGGTGCCCGTACTTTTAGGCAGTGGAGAATTTGAGGCCCGTAATTAGAGAATAAATCAGGCTAAGGGCAAAGATCATAATCAAGTTTAATCCAAGTAGAATCCAGGTTCAATCCAAGTTCAATCCAGTAGGAGAACCATAAAAGAGAGCCCAGGGAGAATATGGTAATGGTGTGTGTGTGAATGGCGGCGACGTAGAATCCTGCACAGGGGTCCAACGAGGCTGGATTAAAAGTTCCAGGAGGAACGTCAAGGCATGACTCTACTGACATTCCAACACAATAATGAATAAGTCTTCCAAATCGGAGAAAATCTGAGAAACTCCTACAGGTTTTGACTCAGCTAACTTGAGAGGAGAGAGAAAGGATTTAATCAAGAAAGTCTGATACAACTGCCATTGCTTTTAAATGCAAGGGAAAAGATTTAGGAATTTTAAGTAGACTATTTTGATTTTCGAATAGCAAACGGGGAAAATTTCCTTGCAATCATGGAAGGCACATGATTTAACAATGCATGGCTTATGAAGCAAAAAAAAAAAGGAGAATTACTTCTATTAAGTAAAAATACGTAGCGTGTGAATTTAGGTTGTTATAATGTTCTCTAGAGCATCTCGATAACTGTACGAGAATACAGGGAAAAAAATTTCCTAAGGTTAGTTTACATAGATTTTACTGATAAATATCGTTGGCAAGAATGAAGAAAAAAAGAATAATATTCCCTCTGATAAAAGAATAATGAAAACTGCGTTTGGAATCTCACAGGAGGGAATACGCAATGAAAAGACGAAGGCATGAATATTTCGTACGGCAGTGGAACCAGCGGCTTTACACATCGGCCTAAGCCTAAGCCGCCGGTGTTTTTGCACACACTAATTTGATAGGCAGCTAGTAATGGGTGTTTGTCACACGAATGCGAAAAGGCACGTTAATTTCATTGAGATGATTGATATCGTAGATAAATAGAAATAAGAATGAAGTTCAAAAACTTTTAGCAAGTAGACATGAATAATTTCGTAATTTGTTAAAAACTATTTAAAAGACATCTTTAATGATTATATCGCGTTTAAACAAAGTTAAGAAGAACTGCTAGAAGTATTTTGTAAGAAAGATAAGGGAAAATACTATTAGAAAACATGCTTAAAATGCAAAATAAAAATCACGTAGTAATGACAGAAGACGGCAGAGTGTTCCGCCATTACACCAGAAGCCATCGGGAACGAACGTCGGCAGTTTTGCCGCGTCCGTCCCCAAGTAGTTTATGAACGATTCGTGATGTGATACTGGCAAAAACTACAATATATGTTTGGCAGTAAAGAGAACAACCAGTACGTTAAACTGAATATCTAGTATGAATTTACACGAGAGTAATTCACGACACTGAGCAGATCTTCAGATTAACACACACGACACGCCGAAAACACATGGCACATTTTCTTACCCGGTTTTACTCTTATTTTACCCTAAATATCACTGCACTTACGAGATGTTTGCGCGACCACGCCACAAGCAAGAGTAAGTGGACTAGGCGGCGCGCTAGTGTGTTGCCAGACTGGCTGCTTGAGAACTCGAAATGTCAATTGATTATTTTGATCTCTCATGTATTTACACAAAAATGTTAATAATTATGAATTAGAAGTAGAAAATAATTAATAATAAATTAGGGTAATAATTTTAATGCTACTAATTAATTTATTTAAGTATGAATGGCAAATTTATAATTTTTACGTTATGTAGCGGTATGTAGCGGTATGCTACATTACCCCCCAAGGCGCAGACCGAAAGGTCCACCCGCTGCAATCATCTGTAGCGGGAAGGAGGGCGAACTACGCGACCCTGCCGAGTTCGGCAATTGGCAAATGATACTGAGCGGGGAAGTTTCACCAAACGGGTCTGCAAGTTTAGATCAGCAAGAGTCCTAGGAACAGGAGTTACTGCAGCGGGCTCGTCTGGTCTCTCCAGACTTGTCGCTGTGACAGTAAGAGGACTAGAGTTAGAATCTACGACAGGTTTAGAGATAGGGTTTGAATGCACAGGCACATAGAAAGGGTTACACTCAAGCTGACTAGGCAACAATGCAGTCAACTGAGGAAACTGAGATGGTAGATATGATCGAGTCTCAGTGGAAGGAGAATTCTGCGGAGAAGATGATGAGTTATAAGTTACACTATGATCCGAAGTGTATGCGACTTTTAATCTGTCTATGCTCACAGGGTCGCTCGAGCCGAATCTGTCGAGGATGAAATATTTTTGCTTGCGTTTAAGTACTTTGAATGGGCCATCATAAGGGCGCGTGAGCGTAGGCTTTATAGCATCATTTCGGACATACACATGTGTGCAGTCTTGCAGGGCAGGATCTAGTCTGTCCTCAGTCTGAGGCATTCGTGGAGCAACATACTCAATCTTACGCATGCAATCTTTTAGGCAGGTTACATATGCGGAACGGTCAGCGGATGAAAATTCAGGCAACGGTTTTGGGTCAACAATGTCGCCGGGGAGACGAAGTGTCTTCCCGTACAACATCTCCGCCGCTGTGCACTGCTGATCTTGCCAGAAGAGATTCCTAATGCTGAGCAATACTACTGGAAGTCTATCGGTCCAATCGTGACTGCAATTAAGGCAGCGCAAGACAGACTTGAGGTCTCTGTGGACTCTCTCAATAAGTCCATTTGACTGCGGATGATAAGCTGTCGTGGATGTGTTTGCACACCCTAAAGCGGTACTGAGCTCACTCCAAAATTTGGAGGTAAATTGTGATCCCCGGTCATGTGTGACTTGTACGGGAACCCCAAATCTGGCTATCCAGTTGGACATGAAGGCGCGAGCTACAGTCTCAGTTTGTGTATCCGGAAGAGGGACAGCCTCAACCCAACGCGTGAACCTATCGATGATGGTCAACAAATAAGAATAACCGCGCGATACAGGCAAGGGACCCACTAGGTCTAAGTGGACAGAGTCAAACTTTTTACCCGTGAATGCGCAACTCTGCAGCGCTGCACGATTATGTTTCACCACCTTACTACTCTGACACGCATGGCACGTTTGCACAATTTGCTTGACCTCCTTACGCATCGCTGGCCAGACGTAACGATCAGAAATCAAACGCAATGTACGGTTAATACCAGGGTGACTGAGGGAATGGTAGTGGAGGACAGCTACTCTGCGGAGAGTCGCAGGAAGATACAAACGAGAAGGTCGCTCGGCATCACGATACACGCCGTCAACCAAGGTTAGTTTTGGAAGGGAAGGGTTAGAAGATTTGAGAAGGTCCTGAAGTTCAGGATCCTCTTTTTGAGCATTACAAATGTTGCCGAAGGTGATTTCGCCACTGGTTTGGACAGAATTAATTCTAGAGAGGCAATCGGCTACGGTATTGTCTAGTCCCTTAATGTAACGGATGTCAGTTGAGAACTGACTTATAAAGGACAGGTGTCGAGCTTCTCTAGGCGAATGCCGCTCAGAAGGCATTTTTATAGCTGAGGTCAAAGGTTTGTGATCAGTGTAGATCACAAACTCCCTTGCCTCTAGAGCGTAGCGAAAGTGTCTCACAGATAGATAGATAGCAAGAAGTTCCCTACCGAACGCGCTATAAGCACGCTCAGTGGGCGACATCTTCTTGGAAAAGAAAGCAAGAGGAGAGATATTAGTACCTACTTGTTGTTGCAACACAGCACCTACGGCGGTACTGGATGCGTCAACAACTAGGCTGAAATCAGCGTTAGAAATAGGGTAGGATAGTTCAGTCGCGGAAGCTAATTTGTGTTTTATAGTTTCAAAAGCTTTGCGCGCTTCTTCTGTCCATTTCACCTCGATAGATTTTCCTTTGCGCTTCTTTTCGAGGAGGTCGGACAAGGGCGCTAAAGTTTGAGCGCAATTGCGTATGAAACGATGGTAGAAGTTAACAGAACCTAGGAACCTTCTTAGTTCCTTCTGGGTCTGTGGAAGAGGAAAGTTTCTGATCACTTCTACTTTGGAAGGCAAAGGTTTTAGACCTAGGCTAGAGATTTCATGACCTAGATAAATCAGTGATGACTTTCCGAACTCACATTTCTCAGGGTTTACGAGGAGTCCATTGTCGGACAATCTTTGAAAAACGACCCTAAGATGGTCTTTGTGCAACTCTGGGGTTGTGGACGCCACAAGGATATCGTCTAAGTAGACAAAAGCGAAAGATAGATCAGAGAAGATTTCAGCCATGTGTCTCTGGAACGTTTGAGGAGCGTTCCGGAGACCATAGGGCATTTTTAGAAATTCAAAGAGACCAAATGGAGTGATGACAGCGGTCTTGGGGATAGCGGACTCATCAAGAGGGATTTGATGAAAGGCGGACTGTAGGTCAATCTTAGAGAAAATTTGTGCTCCTTCCAAATTTGCACTGAAATCGTGAAGGTAGGGAATAGGATAGCGATCAGGTAAAGTAACGGCATTCAACCTGCGGAAGTCCCCGCACGGTCTGAATTCACCGTTAGCCTTGGGTACCAGCAAAAGAGGGCTAGCCCAAGGACTTTTTGAGGTGCGGATGATGCCACACTCCTGCATGCGCGCGAAATCTTTCTTAGCTAACGCCAATCGATCAGGCGGCAATCTCCTAGCACGGGAGAAGACAGGCGGTCCCGTCGTCTCTATGAAATGCTTTGTGCACGTTTTTAGGTTGTTAGAGACTAAGTTAGGGTTTGTTAATGCGGGAAAATTTTTGAGGATTTGTGCGAAAATGCACTGCTCCTTGAAAGCAATAGAAAAGGAATGCAAGACATTTTCTTTAGTTATGCTACCAGCGGGAATTGAGATCTGTGTCTCCTCGTCCCTAATTTTACGATTTTTGACGTCTACAACAATCCCAAATTTTTCGAGAAAGTCCGCGCCAATGATAGGCTCTTGGACTTCCGCGATGAGGAAGGTAAACAAGAAAGTTCGCCTCAATCCCAGACTGCACTCTAAAACTCGTTCACCGTAACACGAGATTGGCGTGCCGTTTGCGGCGCGTAATGTAGACACTACTGGCTGGTTTTTGACTTTTGCCGTGGCTGGAATAATTGATACGCTAGAGCCAGTGTCGATTAGAAATCGATATTTGGTAACGGGATCGAGAATAGTAAGGAGGCGAGTAGTCTGGGAATGAGGCAACGCAGTACTCGCTACTGTGCGTTGCTGTTGGCGTTTCCCGAAGCCATTTGTTCGGTATATCTTGGGCAAAAGCGTGAAGCGCATTTTCGAGCTTGGTCACCAAATTTCTGGTGATACCAGCACAAGTTGCTACTGGCATCACGAGAGCGTGACCGAAAACGGGGGTTTTGATTATTTGACCTATCATAAGATCTACCTCTATCAAAGCGTTGAGGAGGAGGAGGAGGATAGTGATAGTTGGAGGGATAGTCATAAGGATAGTTGTAGGCATTTGGGTGGCTTTGGAATCTCCCTGGGCCTTGCTGAATGTGCGCCACACTTTGACTCTGACCTATTTGAAAATTTTGGAGAGCTTGCTTTATTTCAGCGATGTCCTGCTGCAACTGATCTATTTTGACTGAATTCTGCGTCGTATTTGACGGGCTAAAAGTTGTAGCAGCTACATTCAGGGAAACCACTGGTGGTTCCTGTGGCAGATTCATATTCCGGATCACCGTCTCTGCGGCTTCCGCTAATTTTTCTAGAGTTTGTTCAGACCCTGCCAGTGAGAGGAAAGGACGCACATTAGGTGCAAGCTTCGTCATGAAGACTTCCTTCAGGAAGCCCTCAGCTACGGCAACTCCTGTAGCGAGTTTCCGCAGCTCTTTGACTAGCGAAGTAGGTGAGAAGGAACTAGAGACAGGAGGGATAGCAGAGGCATCTACCAAACTACGAAACTTGTCCGCATCGGACATCTGAAGCCTTGCCAAGATTTTGCCTTTTAAGATTCCGTAAGGATTGTGATCAGGAGGGTTTTCTAATAACTCATTGGAATCATTAAGTAATTTCGTGGGTGCGGCGCTAACGAGCGCGTAAAATTTATCTATGTCCTGATTTATCCTATTATACCTAAACACAGCTTCCACCTGGTTGAACCAGGTGTGAGCGTCCCCTGGGATGAAAGGCGGGAGTCTAATGGGATTTGCAAGTGCTCGCTCTTCATTATCTGTGTCAGGCATGCTAGCAATCTCTTTTGGGGAATGCGCAATTAATGATATCAGTGCCTAAGATTTTTGGGATTAAGTAGCAAAGGGGTTGCGTTAATTCTTTACCTACTCAATCATTCAAATTAAGTGAAAGCAGAAGATAGGAAATATGAATTTGGAAACGAAGAGAAAAAAATTATTATGCGGTATGCGGCAATTTGCGTAGGCACAAAGTTAAGCAGGTGAGAGAAAAATTATTTTCCTACCTACTCAATCAATCAATACGTTGAAGAAAACGGAAAGAGAGAAAATGGGAGCGAAAAAAAAATTTTTACGGGAGTTAGGAATAAATGCACAGTGCACAGCACGGAAATAGTAGAAAAAAAATATTTTCCTACCTACTGAGGCACAAAAACAAACAAAGACAGGAAACAGCATAAAAGAAAGATAAAAAAAATTTTTAAGCTGCTCAGAGAAAAGTCGTTAGCATGGTCAATCCTACAGGGAATTTCTCAAACTACTACGACATGAAAAAAACTTATCATTACAGTGATACGCCAACATTATCCTCTCACAATCTCCCAACGCTTCGAGTTTAGTTCTTTTTATTTTTAAGAAGGCCGATGCACCAGAGTCGGGTTTTTGTGGGTGTTGCCGTTGTGTGGTTCAGTGGAAATTTGATTTGAGCGGCAAGGAATAAACAAAAACTCGATCTATTTCTCGAAGCGCACTGGGTAAATTGCAAAAGGGATAATGAAAGCGGTGTGGAACTCAGCTCGGTTTGGGTTGTAGTTTATTGGCAGAGGAAACCCGGGAGGACTTCGGTCTTCGGTGAGCTTGACTGGAAATCTCAGAGAGGTCCGGAATGCCGGTGGTGAACTTCGGTGAGCGCTGACGTCACTCCGGCCGGTGGGTGAGATTTTAAGTGTATCTAGTTAGGGCTATTATTTACAGTGGGCAAGTATTCTCAAGTAATCCAATAGGTGCTTAGCCACTTGTGTAGGCAAGGCAAGTTTAATTTTTGGGCAGGCGAATTTAACCAAGGCGCCGAGCCTGATGGCGACGATGACTCTTGGAGTGAATAGTATTTAAGATTCTGGCACGCGGAATTCAGCGAATGCCAAAGCTAGTTCAATGGTGCCCGTACTTTTAGGCAGTGGAGAATTTGAGGCCCGTAATTAGAGAATAAATCAGGCTAAGGGCAAAGATCATAATCAAGTTTAATCCAAGTAGAATCCAGGTTCAATCCAAGTTCAATCCAGTAGGAGAACCATAAAAGAGAGCCCAGGGAGAATATGGTAATGGTGTGTGTGTGAATGGCGGCGACGTAGAATCCTGCACAGGGGTCCAACGAGGCTGGATTAAAAGTTCCAGGAGGAACGTCAAGGCATGACTCTACTGACATTCCAACACAATAATGAATAAGTCTTCCAAATCGGAGAAAATCTGAGAAACTCCTACAGGTTTTGACTCAGCTAACTTGAGAGGAGAGAGAAAGGATTTAATCAAGAAAGTCTGATACAACTGCCATTGCTTTTAAATGCAAGGGAAAAGATTTAGGAATTTTAAGTAGACTATTTTGATTTTCGAATAGCAAACGGGGAAAATTTCCTTGCAATCATGGAAGGCACATGATTTAACAATGCATGGCTTATGAAGCAAAAAAAAAAAGGAGAATTACTTCTATTAAGTAAAAATACGTAGCGTGTGAATTTAGGTTGTTATAATGTTCTCTAGAGCATCTCGATAACTGTACGAGAATACAGGGAAAAAAATTTCCTAAGGTTAGTTTACATAGATTTTACTGATAAATATCGTTGGCAAGAATGAAGAAAAAAAGAATAATATTCCCTCTGATAAAAGAATAATGAAAACTGCGTTTGGAATCTCACAGGAGGGAATACGCAATGAAAAGACGAAGGCATGAATATTTCGTACGGCAGTGGAACCAGCGGCTTTACACATCGGCCTAAGCCTAAGCCGCCGGTGTTTTTGCACACACTAATTTGATAGGCAGCTAGTAATGGGTGTTTGTCACACGAATGCGAAAAGGCACGTTAATTTCATTGAGATGATTGATATCGTAGATAAATAGAAATAAGAATGAAGTTCAAAAACTTTTAGCAAGTAGACATGAATAATTTCGTAATTTGTTAAAAACTATTTAAAAGACATCTTTAATGATTATATCGCGTTTAAACAAAGTTAAGAAGAACTGCTAGAAGTATTTTGTAAGAAAGATAAGGGAAAATACTATTAGAAAACATGCTTAAAATGCAAAATAAAAATCACGTAGTAATGACAGAAGACGGCAGAGTGTTCCGCCATTACACCAGAAGCCATCGGGAACGAACGTCGGCAGTTTTGCCGCGTCCGTCCCCAAGTAGTTTATGAACGATTCGTGATGTGATACTGGCAAAAACTACAATATATGTTTGGCAGTAAAGAGAACAACCAGTACGTTAAACTGAATATCTAGTATGAATTTACACGAGAGTAATTCACGACACTGAGCAGATCTTCAGATTAACACACACGACACGCCGAAAACACATGGCACATTTTCTTACCCGGTTTTACTCTTATTTTACCCTAAATATCACTGCACTTACGAGATGTTTGCGCGACCACGCCACAAGCAAGAGTAAGTGGACTAGGCGGCGCGCTAGTGTGTTGCCAGACTGGCTGCTTGAGAACTCGAAATGTCAATTGATTATTTTGATCTCTCATGTATTTACACAAAAATGTTAATAATTATGAATTAGAAGTAGAAAATAATTAATAATAAATTAGGGTAATAATTTTAATGCTACTAATTAATTTATTTAAGTATGAATGGCAAATTTATAATTTTTACGTTATGTAGCGGTATGTAGCGGTATGCTACAGCCCTCTGGTGGCAATACTGCGCATTGCGCGTCTCTGTTTCAAATAGAGCACTCTTACTTTGGCGGTTGACTAGCCCGCTCACAGCATTTTTCTCGTGAGTAATCAGTGTTAGAAAATAATCGTGTTCTTTCTTCGTTCTCGTGAGTAATCAGTGTTAGAAAATAATCGTGTTCTTTCTTCGTGTTCAGTGAGTATTAATAGTTGACAGTGCAGTGTTATTTGGATACGTAGTTATGCGTAGGAATTGTGATGTAGCATGTTTTCATTCAGTGCTTTGTTTTGTTTCTCAACGTGATTTAGCGTAAAATTTTGCGTCAGATGTGCATTGCATTTCCGTGTCATGATTTTATTATCAAAGCATAATCATGTTCGTTCCTTTTCTTTACGATAATAGTATATACCTGCAGTTCCATTCATGATTCGATACTCGGAACGAACGCGGCTGAACTTGCCGGCTTTCGTTGTCGATAGCGTCTTTGTTTAATGGCGGAACACCACACCGCCGTCTCTTGTCACTAATCCGTGACTATAATTCACTATAGACATGTGTTATAGTAGCATGTATTTTTTTTACAACCGACTTGCAGTGGTTTTTTAAATTACGAAAAGTATTCATGTCTATGCTTGATAAGTTTTGGAAATTCATTTCTTAATTCCATACTCTTTGAGACCTTTACGTAACCGCCCTTATATCAATATAAAACATTTCAATAAAATTTTATTTAACTCATCGCATTCTTGTGACAAACACCCACTACCATCTGCCTATCTTGAGTGTGTGCAAATTGCCGGCGGTTTGGCTGAGGCGGACGCGTAAAGCCGCCCGGCTAAATCGCCACACGGAACTTTCATGCTTTCGTTTTTCTTTCTTCGCGTATTCTCCGCCTGTGAAATCAACGCTTAGGTTTTCCCTTTCCTTTTATCATTGGGGATATATATTATTCCTTAATTCCTTTATTATTGCAAATGATATCTACCAAGATTTTTCAGTAGGATTTATATCCATGAACTTTAGGATTTTTATGTTTTTTTACTGCTTTCAAAAGTGCAGTCACTTGATATTTTCACGATATTCTGTAGATCTCGTGTTTACTTGCCCGTAGTCTCTGTAAGGAATCAAGATCTTTATTACCGGAAGTTCCTAAACCTAATACTCAGATTTTTAAAGCCAGAGGCATTAGTGAACAGTTTTGACAGCTAAACAGTTTAAACAATTTATTTATTGTTAAAACCTGTCAACCAAAATCTGTCCTATCTCCTTGAGTTTGCCAAAAGTGAGAATCCTTAAAGTAGCTGGTGTCAAACCTGTAGGAGTTTCTCGGAGTTCTCCGTGTGGGAAGAGTTGTCATTATATGTTGGATTGCCAGTGGTGGAATGTCTTGATGTCTCTCCTGGAACGTTTCATCCAGCGCCTCTGCCCTTACAGGACCTCAACGTCATCACACACACCATTTACAACATTCTCCCTGGGCCGCTTTTGGTTTTTTTCTACTTGGATTGGATTAGGCTATGCCCTGGGCCTTTAGCCGGATATATTCTCTAATTACGGGCCTTAATTCTCAACTGCCTAAAAGTACGGGCACCATTGAATTAGCTTTGCCTTCGCTGAATTCCGCGTGCCTGGATCTTAAGTACTATTCAAACCAAGAGTCATCATCGCCATCAGGCTCGGCACCTTGATCAAACTCACCTGCTCCAAAATTAAGCATGCTTTGCCCACACAAATAGCTACGCACCGATTGTTGTGCTTGTTTAAAAATTGCCCACTGTAAATTGAATATTCTGAACTCGATACACTTAAAAATCTCATCCACCGGCCGGAGCGACGCCAGCGCTCACCGAAGCTCACCACCGGCACTCCGGACCTCACTGGGATTTCCAGTCAAGCTCATCGAAGACCTCCTGGTTTCCTCTTCCAATAAACTCCACCTGAAATAAACTGAGTCCAAATCCGTTTTTCATTATCCCTCTTGTAATTTCCCACAACACTATCGAGAGTTGTTCGAGTTTTTGGCCGTCAAGAACTAACATTTCAGTTCAAACTACCCCAACGGTCATAAATCCCGACAGGCCTATCTACAATTTAAAGCCTATGTGATGCACAAAAATCTCATTGATGAATCATTTCAATATATATATATAGATTTAAATTATTAAGGTAATCTGCACCGATTTATTCACATATATTATCTAAAATCATTAGTCGATGTATTTTAATGCCCCCATATTTCGTTCGGGATTAGATGTTAGTTTCATTTAGTGATATTTTGATGCTGCTGTGGTCATTCTGATACATTATCGCCAACCACTCCGTAATTTTAAAGGTAATTGGGAAATTTATGAAAGTAGAAACTTCATTTCGGCCTCAAAATGACGATCATAATTTCTTTGCATGCTTATACAACGCAAAATTTTTTCCTTCAATTAGGGGAAGAAATATAGACCGACCGAGGTTGAAAATTTAGCCGGGGACAGGGCCGGGGTCAACAAATTTGTCATGGCCGGGGCCGGGCCGGGGCTGGGGTTATCAAATTTACCATGGCCGGGGCCGGGGTTCAGACCGTGTCAGGACGTGTCACGACGACGCAATGCATAACAACGGTCAGTCACTCAATGCAAATTGAATTATTTACGGTTGCGGTTGGGTGTATATTTATGTCAAGTCAATAAAGTTTTGTAGACCTGCAGTTGCAGTGCTCGTTGAATTAATTAATACAGAAACAATTATAGTAATTATATATATCGGGTGTTCTAGAAAAATGTCCTCGACTTTTTAATTGATTCTATCTCCGCTTTAAATTAACATTTTTAAATTGTCTTTTTTTTCACAATGTGTTAAATCTTGTTTTGTCTCGCTTACCGGCAAAAAGCGACAACTTCCAGATTTAACTGGCACAAAACATAGTCTTTTCTGAAACGCTGCAACTAAGCTAGACAAGACAGACAATAATTAAAGAGTGCTCACCTGAAACTTCGAAGAATTTGTTCAGGGAACAATCTTCACTAGAAGCCGGCTGTCCAGGATTAGGCACCCCGGAAGCAGGGCCGGTAGAGGTTGACACACGCAAGGCACACGTGCGTCCGACCACAAGGTAGGTCTCTCACTGAAGCTGCAACCCGCAAGGGCTGCCTCTTCAAGGACGATTCGCATCCGCATCAGAGGCTTCGGATTCGCTCGTAACAAATAAACGAACACTTTATGGTTGTTCAACATTATTTTATGTCGCCAGGAAGGTGCAGCACTCCAACCATTGCCCGCTTGTCATATATAATTAGCGTTTTTATATTTTCGGCCGGTTTGATGTTAAATAACGACCTAGTCCCCGATTATGCACGATATTAATTAGCTTGCAAGGGACTTAAAAAGGGAAGCAAGGCTGGAGTTGCGACACAATCCCGGCAAAAAGAAAAAGACGGAGTTTTCTATAGAAAATTCCGTGAAATACAAACAAGTACATGCAAGCGTCCTTCCAGCATAAACTGGAAAGGACTAATAATAAATTATGCGTATTTATAGTACATATAGTTTGAAAGGGGTTACAATTGCCCTTTCTTAATTAAATAG
The DNA here is from genome assembly GCA_030386875.1 of Morinoia aosen. Lineage (NCBI taxonomy): Eukaryota > Metazoa > Arthropoda > Malacostraca > Amphipoda > Talitridae > Morinoia > Morinoia aosen. The sequence goes on along the minus strand of CM059575.1, from coordinate 15,209,915 downwards.
GTCAACTTACTACGCTGCTGACACACCGTTTGCCTTCTAGAACGGTCAGCAGAAGTAGCTACGGGTTCTTCGGAAAAAGCCGAAGAATCCGTGTCAGAGGAAGATGAAGTAAGAGGCTGACCTCCAGGGTGTTCAAAGGTAGAACTACCCCTTTGAGTTTCGAAACTCTCGGGAGGTTCGAGACGAGGGTGTAATTCCTCGCCCGAACTACTCCCTTCTACGCTATCCCCCACCTCCTCTGGAGTAGGATCAGTGACAGCTAACTCCAGCGGGTATAGTAGCGAGACTTTGATGGCGCTTTCAGAGTTATCAGCTCTAATAATTCTCACAACACGGACCTTGCCATCGCGACCAGGGAGCAAAGCGCTGATGCGAGCCAAGGCCCAAAATGGTCTGGGTCTTATGGGGTGTTTTACAAGTACCACTTGACCCACAGATAATAGTTTATTATTAAAAGGTTAAGATTTCAGAGGATATGGACCTCGCAAGGAAATTAAATATTGAGTGTACCAGAGCTCCCGGAACTTGGCAACCATGACATCGCGTCTCTCCAAAAGCGAGAGCAAATACTCGCGACGTTCAACATCGTCGGTCTCCAAGTCCGGAAGCTCATCAGACAGAATTAAAGAATTAGATGTTGGATATAGTTGAAGGAATTGAATTGGCATTATAGGTAAGATCGTGTCCCCCATCTCAGTGTAAGAGAGAGGACGCCGATTGAGGTTGAGAGAAATATCAAAAATGACAGTAAGGAAAGAAGAATAGGAATAGGTGCTACGGCCAAAAAGTTTATACACGCAGTCCTTTATGGACTTGAACAGACGTTCCCAAATCGCTCCAAATTGAGGACTGTAAATTGGGATAGTTTTGAACTTGATATTGAAAGGGCGAAACCGCTCTTCATACAAAGAGGAAGTTAACACTTCCGATAGAAGATCGGGAGCAGCGGTGAAAGTTCTAGCATTATCAGAATATACAGTGTTAGGAATGCCCTTTTCGTTGGTAAAACGAATAAAGGCAAAACAGAATTCCTCCAGAGTCATAGAAGGAAGAAGTTCGATATGGATAGCTCTAGTTTGGAAGCACGTGAACAATAGTAAATAAACCTTTTGTTTGTGACCAAAAGGGTCTAATACCCAAAAGTGGGCAGAGAAGTCCATGCCTGTTGTGGCAAAGGGCATTACGAAATTTGTACGAGTGTCTGGTAAAGCAGGAGGATCAGGATATGAAAACGCTTCGGCGTTTAGCTTCTTGCACACCGTGCATTTAGCTAACACGCCGCGAACAGTACGCTTGCAGCGCGGCAAGACATAACCGTCCAGCTTAAGCTTTTGAACGGTGATATCGAGCCCTTGATGATTAAGAAGTTTATGAGTGTGTAAAATTAACAAATTGGTCAAGTGAGAAGAACTAGACAGTAAAATGGGGTTTCGAGTGTTATAATCTAATTCTTCAGCGTTTGCAATACGACTGTTAGATCGAATGAGATCGTGCGAATCAGGAAAAAGATTAAAGGTTCTAACTAACAGAGGCGGCCGAGGACTTTTATTTTTTAAGGCCTCGAGCTCGCTTGAAAAGTGTTTACTTTGCATAGAAGAAATTAGAAAAATGAAGGCTCGCAGTTTTGCATTGCCCAAATCTGCACGTCGAAAATTAGCGACAGCTTTAAATACTTTCTCCATCGTACCTAGTAATTTGGGATAGGAGGAGAAGCGCTCAATCTCCACAATAGGAGCTTCACACGGAGGAACAAAATTGGCATTAATACATGCAGCGGAAACAAATTGATGCGGAATGCAACCCAGGTGTCCCTTGGGCCACTGGTCCTTACCTTCTCGGATCCAGGCAGGACCTTCCAACCACACTGTCTTACTCTCGAGAAACTTTTTTACTTTAATACCTCGAGTTAATAAGTCTGCCATGTTGAACATGGTAGGAACATATTCATAATTGAAAGAAGCAGAAGGTTTACCTTCCAACGTCTGGCGCATGCTGTCTATATCTTTTATTCTGTTGCTAACAAACACGTTTTTTCGTGGAGGTTTACCGCTCAATAACCAAGCCAGTGTAACCTGGGCATCGGTGAGGAAAGTTATATTAGAGACTTCATAAGGAAAGTTAACGTCACACATTAGAGATACAAGACACTGATAGGCAAGGTACACAGCCAGAAGTTCAAGAGAAGGAAGAGTTCTTTGCCTAGGAGGCGACACTTTAACTTTAGAGAAGATTAGTGAACTGCGCTCCTTTTGGACGCCGTAAATACAGGCGCCAAAAGCGCTCTTACTAGCGTCACAAAATATTACTAGGTCAATTTTCTCCGTTTCAACTAGATTCACCCTAGGGAACTCGAATCCATGCAATTCAGAAAACTCCTGACAATAGTTACGCCATTCTTTACATATATCATCCGGAACGTCTTGATCCCAGCCTAGTCTCAACGGTGTTAATTTACGCAAAATGAGCTTACCTCGTACAGAAAAGGGTAGCAAAATCCCTAAAGGGTCATACAAGGAAGCAATTTCCGACAGCATATTCCTACGAGTTTTACAGGAAGGATTTAAACTTTTTACAGATATGGAAAGAGAATCAGAAGAAGAATTAAAGTTATAACCCAGCACTCTGGAGTGCACATTGGTGCTACAAAGAGCAGGGTCAATCTGAGACAAAAGATCAGAACTATTCGACTGCCACTGACGCAAAGGAAAATCACTCTCTTTAAATGCTTTGTTTGCGCGTTGAAAAGTGTCAAGCGCAAGCTCGGGACTATTGGTTGTAAAAATTAGGTTATCCACGTACAGCTTGTTGGCCATTACGTCCCTAACCACCAAATCACTCAGGGTTTTAGCATGAAGTTTAAGAAGAAAATTGAGAATATATGGGGATGCAACAAAACCGAATAATAAGGTTGTATATCGGAAATATTGAAATTCACCGTCTTTAAAGAGAACAAAGCTAAATTGATTACGGTCAAATGTCCTGGCTAACTTTACCTGAAGGAACGCCTTAAAAATATCAGAAAGCACAACAATGGAGTTGGACCGAAAGTACACCAAAAGACCTAGCAAATCGTTCATGAGATTAGGACCTACATACGAAGCCTCATTCAGACTTGGCAACTTTCCTACCTTCAGCGAACAATTAAAAACGGGGCGTATCTTGGAAGTAGTAACGTGTTCTCGCACGACAGGCCTATGCGGAATCCATTTGTGCTCACGCACATCTAAGGTTTCGAGTGCTAGAGGCTCAATTATACCAAGCTCGAGTTGCTCAAGAAAAACATCGTTATACTGTTGCTCTATCCCCTTACGAGAGTTAGAAGCTGCAACCTTTCGAGCGAGATGCTTAGCTAGCCCGAAACTATTAGGAACTTTCGCTAACAAATTACGATTCCAGGGCAAATGGACAGAATAGCTGCCTTCGGCATAAACTACGCTACTTTTGAAATCCTCCAGTACTTTATCATACTCTGTTTCCTTAGCAGGTAACCCTATTTATTCCAAGTCTAACAGCCTATCTAGACCAGCTTGCACATCACACTCAGCCCCATCTAACGCTGAAGAACATACCTTGGGAGGTTCAAAAAAGGCCTCCAACACACCACGGTAACGATTTGCTTTGAATTTACTTCTTTTGGTTTTCTTTTTACGTTTACTTGCAACAGCAATAGAGGAAAAAATTTTAGGCGGAACAGCAGAAGAGGAAGAAATTTCACTCGGAACAACAGAAGAAGTCGAGCCACTGTCTCGCTTATTAGCGGCAGAAGCCACGACGGTAAACAAAGAAGACTTGTAACATTTTAATTCCCCAAAGGGTAAGAAACCGTTAGCTACGCGCATAACCTTATAGTCTGCAACGTATTGCAACTCAAGCACACGAAAAGCTTGAAGAGCATCGACACCTAAAATGCCGTTGATTTGAATATTATCATCAACAACTTCAGGAAAAGAAGTAGAAATAGGTAGCTTAGTTTTAAAAAAGCTCGAGTTTAGATTGCAAACCCTTCATCCCCATCTGCAGGTTCAAATTCTGCATGGCGAAGACATCAAGCTCATGCTTCTCACTGTCAGGAAGCACGAGCTCGACGTTAATTTGCTTGCCCCTTAACGGGACAGAGGCACCTACCGTATTTACGGTAAGTTCCTGCAAATCAGCGGTAGAAAAGTTAGGACTAACCGTAGCCAGGTCAATCAACGTCTGTTGACTCCCGGTGTCTATAACAAAATTTACACGTTTAGATTGATTATTAAACTTAGTGGAAAGAGCTACAACAGGGCACATTCGAAAACGTGCCTTTGACCGTCAGGAAGAGGCGGCAGCAAAGGAGGAAAAACTTACAAATTTTGGACATAACGGACTAACATGAGTATTAGCTTTGCACAAAGAACAACTAAAAGGTAAGCCTCTGACTTTTGCAGGGCAAGCCTTAGCTAAGTGGTTTTGACTAAGACACACTGAGCATAATTGTAACTCGCCTACTTGTTTCACGCGTTTTGCGTAAGTATCAAATTTACGGCAAAAAAGGACGTGTGACCAGTCTGATTGCAAAACCGGCACACTTTAACACTGGGAAGTTTAGAGGGCTCAGGAGAGGGTTTAGTTTTAATTTCAGCTCGGGTTATTTCCCCCACCCTGTCATTTCGAAGGGAGAGAGATTTCTTAGGTTTAGATTTGGTTTCTAAAAGAGACAGCACATGATGTGCGTTTTCAAACATCTCTAGTGAGAAGAAACTTGCTTTGCATTAGCGAAGAAGTTCCAATAAAAAGAAGTCAGGAAGTTTGGTTTTAATTATAGCAGAAAACAAAAGGTTGCCCGATTTCTCGCTACAGAAATCTACACCTAGCTTAGAGAGCTCAAGAAGACGAAACTTAACTTTAGAAAGAAAAGCCCCTATCTCGGCTAAGCTTAGGACACTGGGACAGTTAATTAACTCGTCAAGAGCGAGAGAAATTAGTTTGTCAGCGTTCAGGAAATCTTGTTTGAGCAAAGCCCAAGCAGCTCGGAAACTAGTCTCCTCATTAGGAAGGCCCTCAACAAGACTAAGAGCTCTTCCCTGCAATTGATTTTTTAAGAATATAAATTTCTGCCCATCGCTCATATTAGGATAAGCTGGAAGAGCATTAAGGAAGGATTCCTGAAAATGAAGAAAAGAAAAAGGACAGTTTTCATTATCGCTAAACTTTCTCAAACTTAGCTGAGGAGCTCTAAAAATATTCAACGGCACATCCGAAGCAGAAACCTTACTAGCCTCAGAAGGAGGCTCGGTATCATTTGAGTTTGACACCGGTGCCGAAGAAACAGAATTTTTTAATACAGCTATTAATTCAACAATTTGTATCTCGTATTCCGCGCGTCTAAATAGTTCCTCGTCCGATACCTCTTCAACATCTGAAGGTAGAATAGAGGACAGAAGTCGAAAATCCTTCAAAAGGCCACTCAACTGATGAATAGCCTCCTTCAGGATGGAAGGCTCACAGCCGGGAGAGAGAACTTTCTTGCGCAACGCGGTTACACTACACTTTACTCCCCGCATTTTCAAGCTAAGGGCTGAGGCATTATATTTTTCGATCATAATGGTAAAAAAAGGTAATGAGTAGTATGATGTTAACCTTAGTCGATAGGCTTATTAGAATTATTTTCAACTAATCATAGAGGTCTACACTTAACAAGTGGACAGGTTACATCCTCCTATTAAACATGGAAAAATACTAATGATACACAAAAAAATACAGAAAATTTTACTTCCCCCATCAATTTAATTTTTTTTCACATTTAGAACGTTACACGATTAAAGTTTCACAAATTTTTGCTTCAATATTATTTATTATTACACTTACATACTAGCACAAAATTTTTTTTTATTCAAAGAGAAAACGAGGGTTTATGTAAGGTAAACTAAATACTAGCACCTAAAACACAAGGAGCTAGCAACACGAAAATGTACCTTACATAAAAATACACCTTAAGCTAGTGAGATGAGAGACGTACCGGCGCTGGTGCCCGGACAGCACGGCAGCAGCGTAACTTTCCAAATTACGGAAAATTATTAAAACCTTTTTTTTATTATTTTGTTTTAGTTTTATAATGAAGAACAGTTGTTTGAAATAGGAAAGGAAATAAATTTGAGAAGAAAAAAAATATATAGCCACCAAGATTTTCCCTGACGCTCTCCAGCCAAGCTTTAGCTAAGCAGCCGGCGAACTAGCCTTGTTAGCCAGAACTGCTTATCGCAGCTTTTAAAAATAAGAACAATTTTTTTTATATAAAAAAAGATAAATAGAATCTTCAAATGAATGAAAGAATTTGAACGAAGAAATTCTTCGTCTAAAAGAATTTGAAGATAATGGAATAAATTCTTCGAATAAAAATACTATGTCTCGCTTACCGGCAAAAAGCGACAACTTCCAGATTTAACTGGCACAAAACATAGTCTTTTCTGAAACGCTGCAACTAAGCTAGACAAGACAAACAATAATTAAAGAGTGCTCACCTGAAACTTCGAAGAATTTGTTCAGGGAACAATCTTCACTAGAAGCCGGCTGTCCAGGATTAGGCACCCCGGAAGCAGGGCCGGTAGAGGTCGACACACGCAAGGCACACGTGCGTCCGACCACAAGATAGGTCTCTCACTGAAGCTGCAACCCGCAAGGGCTGCCTCTTCAAGGACGATTCGCATCCGCAGCAGAGGCTTCGGATTCGCTCGTAACAAATAAACGAACACTTTATGTTTGTTCAACATTATTTTATGTCGCCAGGAAGGTGAAGCACTCCAACCATTGCCCGCTTGTCATATATAATTATCGTTTTTATATTTTCGGCCGGTTTGATGTTAAATAACGACCTAGTCCCCGATTATGCACGATATTAATTAGCTTGCAAGGGACTTAAAAAGGGAAGCAAGGCTGGAGTTGCGACAGTTTCCTTTTCGAATAATTTAATAGAGTTAAAAGTGCGATTTTTGGGAAATCTAATATGTAAAATGAAAAGAAGAACCAATATAAAAAGGAACATTCTTTCAATGACAAACGTTTCGGAATCTCTGATTCCGCCATAAAAAAGCAAGGAATAAAATACGATAATGAACAAATTGCGAAAAAGCTATAAGAAGTTAATATCACTATACCTACATCGAAAAATAGCTTCGCCTATCCATTGAAAATAAAAACACAATTTCTCTTAAACATTCGAAGCCATACGTACACATACATCTAAATTCTAGCAATCAAACCAACATACAATAACATCTACACAAAGTAACAGAACTGCACACACACACGCACACACACACACACAAGAATCTGAAGTTCTCCCAAAGTGGGGAACTTAATTTAATTTCTTGAATTTTTAAAGCTTGATGAACATCAATTATCGAGGGTCACCAGCGCGTGTTAACTGTAGCATTTGCTACAAAGTGTAAAATTCTAAAATTCTCATTAGCACTTAAATAGCATAATTATTGGCATTAAAAATCTTACTCTAAATTATTATTAACTAGCAGGGCCCGTGGAAATTCCACGGACAATGTCATCAATGAGCTAGGTGGACCCGTGTGAAAATTCGGTCAACATTACTTAACAAATTTCCAAATAATCTAACCTTACCTCCGATGCCATCCTAGAAAATTAAATGAAACCACTATTACGTAACAGAGCACCGAAATGTATGCATATATTCTATATATAATTAAAGGCCCATTTAACTTAGGGCAACATTTCTAGAGAGTGGAAATAAAATAGCGAACTTAATTTGTCATTCATTGCAGCATACTTATAGTCAATCATTCATTGTAGCATACTTATAGTCAATTTATTGTACATGAGAATTAAATATCTGCTGTAGAATGCAAAGGAGAAGAGTTCTGCCGACCAACAAAAGCAAACAGATATGGCTTCAGGGCACCCAAACTCGTACACATTAAGAAATTACTTCTCTGTATACGATATTTCTTGTAAATGTGATTCCTCCTTTGTGGCCATGCGTGGAATCATTAAGATGTAGGACTTCAACTCTCACATTGTTCATTGCTTTTGCTCTTGAAAATGCTACATAGAGCTGGCCGTGAGTGAAGCATGGCTTTGGTAAATATATGCCAACTCTATCAAATGTTTGACCTTGAGCTTTATTTATTGTCATTAAGTAGGAGAGGCGAACTGGAAATTAGGTGGGATGCAGAACAAAGGGAATATTGGCATCGCTAGGGTTCAGTTTTATCCTTGGGGTAGGTACTTTGTTATGAGCGTGAGAGCCACTGGTTCTTGATGCCTCGATGCTGTGCTCATGAAGCTGAATGACCTCCAGTCGAGTGCCGTAACGCAGTCCCTGAGTTATGGATAGGTTTCTCAGTAGCATGATTGTTGCGCCAACATTCAAATTCAGTCTATGAGGAGGCATGCCAGGCGGAATGAGTGAATTAATGAACTCCATTGGATAATTTTGCGTTTCTTCATCATTAGCGCAAGATACGGAATCGGTGCTCAAGTAAGTTGTATTTTCTGTTGGTTGCATTCTCAAAGCTTCTTCATTGACTGCTAAGCATTCAGAATTTTTTGGTGATAAGATTACTCTCGCTTTCATCTCTTCAGCCGTACAGTTGTCAAACACCTTTGATATCAAAGAGCCATGACATGTGCATGTTTCAGGAATGTCTATAACATCTGGAGCCATTTAATCAAGAGTACTCTGGATTGATCCATTGCCCATTTGTAGAAGCCACCTTGAAAACTCATGTTCATTTGCATTTGCTCTCATGTTCTGTGTGAGGCTCATGTGATGCAAGCTGTGCCATAAGTCTGAGCATTTGAGGCACACGTCATGCACTGCAGCAGGAGGAGCTCTGGGAACAATTGGAAGTACTTGTCTGAAGTCACCTCCGAGTACGATTACTTTACCACCAAATGCAGTGTGGGTGTTCATTATATCTCTCAAGCATTTATCGATGGCTTTCATAGCATAGCATGGAATCATAGAGGCTTCATCAATAATTAACACTTTAACTTGCCGCAGAAATTGTCCTTGCACAGAGCTTGGTGGCGCATTGCAGACACTTATTTCGCTTAGGGAAGCTGGAAGCTTGAATATGTTGTGCAGCGTTTTGCCGCATCTCAACAGTGTTGCAGCAATACCGGTCCAGGCAGAAGTGCTTGTCTTAATGTTGTTCGCATTAAGATAGTCGTTTACTTTGTTGAATATGTAGGTTTTCCTGAGCCGCCGGGTGCATCCACATAAAACAATCTATTTTCAATCTGCTCGCCTCACTCAACAGAGAATGCACTTGCAACCACAACATTGAATATCTGCTTCTGTTCAATATCCAGAGAATTAACATCTATGTTATTGTTTCCAGCATCTCCTTCATTTGCAGGATTATCTCCAACTGGTTCAGGTAGGTCGAACATGTTGCAGGTTATGTCGTTTTCAATGAAGAAGGCATTCAGCAAGTGGAGAGCAACATTTTCAGCAGTTATGTTATCATTTCTCAGCAGCAGATCTTCAATCGTGTAATGCTTATTCTCATTCTACAACTGTAGGGCATTCACGGGCTGGTTGAAGACGCATATCATTGCAAACATAGTAAGTAGTTGCCGTGGCATTTGATGAGCTGCTGCTTCTGTCAAAGCTTACTGCAATGCATCTTCATTCTCAACCAGGCGCAGTCTGACGAATGACTGTTTGAAGGTGTCCATTTCTTGACCCCCGATTGTCTTCAAATCCCTGAATGAAGTCGCTCCAAGGACATGGAGGAGCAGCATCCTAAAATAAAATTTTTCAGTATTTCGAGGACTTGCAGAGTACATTCTGGTTACAATGTTGCTGAATGTAATACGGCGCGTCCACCTTGTTGTTTGTTTGATGAAAACATAATGCTCAGGTATAGAACAGTACAGAAAATTTCGAGCATTCTCATCTGTTTGATTGAGTTTAAACCAAGCTGTCAATTGTGTGTCGCGTTCTTCTGCTCTTGCTGCCGCCTTCCTTTGATTTCCTTCTCTATAGAACACTTGCTGCTCATCAGGTAGATGTACAGCCAAACGATAAACAGTGTGAGATTGATCATGCATTTTGAACTCTGACAAACTCCAAAATGCTTCTAGCGGAGACACATACCTGCATGACAAATACTGTTTAACTTCATTATGTTCATGTACTTCATTGTGTTCTTGTACTTCATTTGGTTCATTATTATTAAAAACATTATTCCTGATTTCCATGTTAACACAGTCGTGGCCTTTATATACATATTTGAACAGGTATTTTACGCTTTTCACCGAGGAACACACTTCAACAATTTTATGGGCGCGGTATTTTCTCAGTTGATACTTATTGTATCAAATCTGTTGTCAACCTCACGAGTGCCCAATTGTTCATTTTCTGTCTTGTTTCTCCGTCTGTCCACTGGGTATCCATATACATTCATCATGGTTTCTTCTTGGAAATCTTTGAGATATTTTTTCTCGCACTGTCCTTCAACCATGCACACAGAATTAGGATTTGATGTCCCACATGGACTATGGATCATCAATGTTCTCACGCAATCTCTCAACTCTGGGTGGTCTGATGAAGGTATTTCAGCGCAAACTATATCATCAATTTGCTCTCTTGTTCTTAGTATGTCATCTTCTCGCAAAATAATCAAAAGATGGCAATGATCCAAGGTTCTCTGTGATTTCTCGACACTTTGGGTTACAAGTATATGTCAAGAAAATATCTGGTTTTCCAAATTTGCAGACGATCGCCATGACATCTTGATATGCTTGTTGTATGTTCCTTGGACTTCCTGTAAATGTGGAGGACAAAATGACTGGAACACCTGGCTCTTGATGATCATTCTGCCTATCTAGGTGATCCATGAGACCCGAATACAGTGTCACTCTTAATTGTGCTTGACTATTTTTAATGAAGTTCAAACGGCATCCCTCCACTTTCACATAGGCGTCAACAATGTATTGTTGCAGTAGTTTTCCAGATCGATGTAAAGCACGAAAGTCATCTCTGATTGCCAGACGGTATGAGTAAAACTGTTACATGGTGACTTTGTTGCGAACACGCGTTTGGCGATGTTCCACATGAGGCATATCTATATGCCATCCAGGTTCTCCTTTCGGAAAGAAAAGAGGATAAAGCATGGTATCGAGATGGCAAGATATGTAAGAAATCCTCTGCCTCTGTAGACCCTATAGGATTAACAACAATATCACGGTACATTGGAAGCGCGCCATCATCACCAACGAATATGGCTGCTACCCTCATTGCCTGTTGGGTTGTTGTATCTTCGTCTGTCAGGGCAAGGGATGAACTGCAAGGTTACATATCTTGGTGGCATGTTCTCAATTACAGCTCTCTCTTGTTCATGTTGTTCAATAGCTTATATTGTGGTATGCTGCAGCATAAAGATTATTGTTCATCGCCTCATTTATCTTTTAAAAAACAGAGATTAAGCAGTTAGCATTTTCGTGAGCATTTGCTCTAATTTGTATTGCTTAATTAGTTTCTAAGATGTAGAGCTGGCCGTATCTTCTCTCTTCAGAGCCATCTGCATAGAGGTGGCTTGCGTAGTGGTAAGTTTGACCTTGTAAACGGAAACAATACGGTCCACCAGGAGGTCTAATATTCGCACCAAAAGATGCAAAAGCAAATGCAGAATTATAGTGTCTTATATTCTGTCTAAAATTAGAACCCTCTACATCGTCGGCATCAAAGAGTTATCTCAAATTTTCGGGGTACTCCTCTAAGGGAGGGAGTGAAACTTTTCCATTATGACAACAATGGTCTCTTCTTTCATGGTCTCTGTTTCTCATGATTTGAAGATGCAATTCTCGCTCCTCCTGACTCATATTTATCCTTCACTGATACATTCGTAGTCTGTTTCCATCACGAATTGCTTGCCTTTCGTCTTCTCGCAAGCGCTGTCGTCTCCTTCGCTGTCGCTCTCTAGCTAGTTCTTTTTGTTCTCTTATTCTCTGCTCCGTTGTTTTAGATCAGGGGTGGACAAACTTTTCGGTGCAAGGGCCATGTTCAAAAATTCGTAATTTCATAGGGGCGCATAGTACAGGTTTGAACATAAGTAAGATATTGTCAGAAGCACTGATACGCATGCAACACTTAAAATTTCAAAAAAATTAAAAATTGATATAAATTCAAAACATTCAAAAAACTGCAGCAGCTCGTAAAATAATAAAAAATATTTTTCAAAAAATTTCAAAAAACGGAAAAAATGAAGAATAAAAAAACCGAGATGTATAAAAAAATTTCAAAAAATTCATATGATAAAAAAATGAATAAATAAAAATAAACCAAAACTTATAAAAAAATATAAAATTGAATAAATAAAAAATATCCAAAAAATTGCAGCAACTCCTAAAATTACAAAAAAAAACATTTATCAAAATATGAAAATAAATAAAAAAATAAACCAAAAATTATAAAAAAATTCATAAATTCAAAAAAATAAAAAATATAAAAACTAAACAAAAGATTATAAAAATAAAATAATACAAAGTTTGAATAAATGAAAAATAATAAAATAGAAAATAAAAACTTAAAAAGAATAAATGAGTAACAAAATAAAAAAATTAAATGAATTTTAAAAAAATCATTCTCCCTCTCTCCCAGTCTCTCTCTCTCTCTCTCTCCGTCTAATGAAATGCTACCCGACGCGAGCCAACCCGTATCATAGATACCGCAATGATGTTGAAGAGCGTGACGCACAGGTTAGCGTATTAATATATAGATAATTTTCTACTTAAAATTAGTAATCCTTGAAGTTTTTGTGTAAATGCATGAGATATGAAATAACGGTCGACATTTTCGAGTTTGAAGCCTCTGTAAGTGGCAACACCGCGCGGGACGCCTGGTTTTTAGCGTCACTCTCTCGTGCGTCTTTAGCTTGTGCGTTACAGCGTTCTTGTAAGTGAAAAATCAAGTGTTCAAATAGAGCAAATCTGGTTTAAAAGGTATCGTGTTCATTCCTTAGTGTGCATTGTGTTTAAGTATAAGGATCTGGACAGTGTCGTGCTATATAAACATGTAAATAGTCGTAGAAGTCGTAAAATAGCCTGGCTCATTCCGAGTGCTATCTCAACATGACATAGCGTGAATTTTTCGTATCATGTTCATTTCTTGTGTCAAGATTTTATATTAGATATTCAACTACGTCCTTCCTTACTACAAAAATTATATACTTGCAGCTGTCATTATGTTATTGCAATTCGCTCATTGGATTACTTCGTGAGAGCGCACGGCAGATTTGCCAGCGTTTTTGTGGAAAGATGGCGGAGCTGAAACTGCTGGTCATGTCATTTTTATGCTCAAGATTTGCACTTTATTTAGGGGTAGATATTATTCTTTTTTTACTACAAGATATACTTGCAGTGTTTTTCAGTATGATTGACATATGGATGAATTTAGGACTGCCCTTTTTATTTCTAGTACGGATATAGATATGTTATAGAGTACGAAATTTATTCATTCAGTTTCTTTCATTTTTTAGCTGTTTCGTATTTTATGTATATTCCACGTATCATGGTGCTTAAATCACATGTATTTTCCATAATTCCACAAAATTGAATAACAGATTATTACTGCTCTAAAAATCACAAGTCTTGTACTGTCATGCTTATACTGTAATTCAAGCATAAAGGAACAGCCATTGCCAGCTGGTAACCTTTCTATTTTCTTCCTGAGCCTGTAAAGAAATTAATAGCTTTGAGTTAAATCTATGGAAGAAGTTCAGGGTTTTCTCCGTGATGGGAAATTTATCATTGCAGTGTAGGGATTGTCAGTTGTGGAATTTTTTCCCTGATGCCTCATCGGGAACCTTTTCATTCAGCGTCTTCGATTATTGCAGATCCTCGACGGCACCAAACGCCACAACACACATTCCCTGGGCCTGAGCTTTACAAGTTAAATTCACGTGGCATATTCTCTCTCACTAAGCCATCGAGCTACACCACGTAAATTGCCTCTCTGTGACGTGAGACGGTCTGACCTTTGGTCATATATCACATTGCAACCACTTGGTTCGGAGCTAGTAGAGCCTAGTATATTACAACCTATGGCTAATTAATCTACCCGCTCAACCACGACAACTTGCTTTTCACATGGTGGAATTATTCTAAAGTCTGAACCCATAAATAGTGACTCATCCACACGTCACGGGTGGAATTGATATTCTGTCAGTCGCTAAAATTAAACAGACTGTGAACCTCCACAAACACACTCACTTACACCTGGCCAACGTCATCGCTCGCCGGACCTCGCCTGCACGGAGTTTCCCATCTAAGAGAAGATCGTCCGAAGTCAAGCACGCCATCGTCATCACGGCTTCCTTCAATAAAAATATCTAAGCTGAGTTTTCCCATAAAGTGTCTTATTATCCCTCTCTTGCCACTTCGAAAAACACTATCGAGAAAACGTTTAAGATTGGATGTTAATAACTATCTAAGTTGAACCAGTTACCCACCAACCTTAACATAACGCACATTGAATTTAGTGTTTAGCAAACTCAGAAGGAGTTGAAGGCGGTGTTCGGATGCTTTATGCATCGGTTTAATCAAATCCTCACTAGAACTTTACCACGGACTGGACCACGCAGAAGGATAAGGAAATATGGTTTGTTTTCTCTGGCCTTTTATTTTTGCTGGGAGACTAGTCAACACCCGTCGGTCGCTTCAGGATGAGCTGTCCCAGGTCCAATCTTGAGTAGGGATGCAACCGGCTCGCAGCTGTTGTTGTGAGATGGTGAATGTATGTGGTGGAGGTTTGGTGTGCATGGGAAAACCCAATGGCTCTCTGAACGGCTAAGCGTCAGTGATTAGAAAAAGCTGGTGACTGCTCAATTCCCTAATGGTTGAGGGATATGGGTCAGCGTCAATTGAGTTAGAGGCAGCCCGAGAGTGTTCAAATAGTTACGTCGCTTGGACGAGGGACGTAACGTGCATGAGGAATGAGGGGTGAAAGGGGAATGAGGAAACGGGAATCACCGCGAAGGAACTGAGTAGAAATAAACCAAAAGGAAGGAGGCAGTTTTTTTGTCCTCTGCCAAGTTTGGCTACCGGGTTATTTACCCCCTTTATACGAGTGGGCAAGGTAGGTGAACGTGGCAGTGGAGTGTGAAGTGTCTCGTGGCTTCAATTAAGCTGTACTTCCACAGAATTTAACACAAAATCTAGTCTCACCCGTCGCTGCAAAGCACAAGAACCGAAACACAGAAGAGCTAGAGTCAGAGTGCGTTCCGATTCAAAATGGCCAGGGCAGTGTTGCCAATACTGAAGTGACGGGCGGAGATACGTGACCGGAATCATGTTTTTCTTTCGGAACACACTTTTGGTAAAATTTCGGGTTTTATCGAATGAATTCAGGTTTGTAAATTTATGAAAACCATTTCATTGATATAACTAAATTTTAGGATGTTTTTTCGTTTTAACGTTTTTATAAATTCAAGTGAAATGAGTCCCAAAAGTTCATTACAGCTACCCCTCAACGCATGTAGACCGAAAGGTCTGGTAACAGTGAAGCTGTTACCTGTAAGATACTCGAAAAGTTCACCACAAGAACACACACACATTCCAACACACTCCTATTTACACAGTTGGGGCAATATTGAATTTCATCGCACCTTGATCATTTTTTAACTGAGGTCTATGGGTAAAAATGTACAATGATTCCAAAATTCTAAGTTCAAATTCTTCTGAAATTCTACAAAGTATGGAGAAATTGGAACTTTTGAAAGGGTGGTTTGAACTATGGCAATGATCTCTGATGGCTGACTGGGAGGGAGATGAGTATGGACGGCCGATTCTATGGGAGATACCCGAGTGTTGGCTGTGACGAATAGATTGCTGGAGTGTGGTACTTCCAACATAGGACTGCAGGCAGCAATCACATTTATAAAAGTAGACACAACCATTTCTTAGGCACTCTTCCAAACGTTCTTTCCTATTGAAAAATGAACTCATTTTAAAACTATTTCTATAAAATGGTAACACGTCAATGAAAGTAAAATGAGAGTGTATAAGAGATAAAAGATCCTTTCTCATCTCGCAAAGATAACTCGAGAAAGGAGCTCAACGAAAACTTTCCGCTTTGGTGCGGTCAGAATTGTGCACGGAGAGGAAAGTTTTTTGCCTAAAAACTTTTTAAACAGGTTGTTAATTAAAGATACAGGGTATTTATTTTGTACAGGTAACTTTGTGATATATTTCACTTCATCATGAAATATTTTATATGAATTTGAAATACAGTATGCTCTATGTAATAATGTAGTGACACTTGTTTTACTATAATCCTTGTAAATGCAACTGAAGAAATTGGTTCATAATCCCGTAAATGTAGGTTTTCTATAAACAGAGGTGGTGAATGTTGAATTAGTTCTCTTTACGAGAACGTCTAAATATGGCAATTTATCATTCTGCTCAATTTCCATTGTGAAATTTATGTTAGCGTGATATCCATTTATGTCCTCAAAGAATTTTAGGGCCTCTTCCTGTGAACGATACATTCACAGTAGGTATTTCACAGTAGGTATTTCACAAGGTATTTCACAGTAGGTATTTTATTCCTTGTTTTACAGCACTGATGATGGAATCAGAGATTCCGAAACGTTTGCCATTAAAAGAATTTTCCATTTTATATTGGTTCTTCTTTTCATTTTACGAATAATTTAAGTTTTTGAAAATCGTTTAATAACCACTTTACAGTGATCGATTTACTGGAAGAGGCAGAAAAATTATTTGTTCAAATGAAAAGTTTTAAAAACCACACTGGTGATCTTCTTCATTTCTCAATACCTACTGTGAAGAAGCGCGTTTTCAAAACATCACCTCCATCGTTAATAATTCTTCGACAACGAGTTGAAGTGTTTCAAGAACTAAAAGAAAACGGTGAAATGATCCGCAAAACTCTTCTTTTAATAATGGTTAGAAGTAATGCTTGCCTTGAGAGAAATGGTGTGTATGTCGAAGGATACTAGATTACTTTTTTATTCAAACTTTATTTAATGTATTGATTTGTTACTCCTTTAGGTTTTTGTTGGTTCGTTTTTTTTGGAAAGTGAAAAATAAGGAAGAATATCAAAATTGTTTTCAAATGTTTTCCTTCAAAAAATTAGTTTTTCAATCCGTTTCAGTTAATCGATCACTGTAAAGTTGTTATTAAAAGATTTTCAAAAAAACATAAATCATTCGAAATATATTATGAAATAAATAATTATGAAATGAAATTTACTACATTGTGAAAAAATGAAAATTAAAATATGTAAATTTAAAGCGGAAATATAATCAATTAAAACTCAGTGACATTTTTGTGGGACACCCGGTATAATAACTAAAAGTAGTGCGTCAGCAGTCTGGGATTACTTTTACATATCGATGAAGACTATAGAAAATTGAAGTGCGCACCATTTGTGAAGCAAATATACGACGAGGAGCGGCTGGTGCATCTCAGAAAACTTTCTCGACTTAATATTTATGGGGCCATCTAAAATCGACACAAAATGATCAATTCCTGGAAGCTGAAGAAAAACCAAACAACGAAAAAGAATTGAAAAATAGAAACAAAACGAACAAGAAGAAAAATTAAATGTCTATGCATTGAAAACAAAGCCAGTTTAGGCTGCAGCAGTGACAAAACTGCCGATTGTAGTAAGTCGTCTCCGTCTATTGGCAAACAGCTGACGTTAAAATAAACATTTACTCAATCTAAAAACTGGTAGCCAAATAATACTGACACCACATACATAGAGAGAAATTGTTAATTTACTGGCTTTGTGACGCGCTCAATCCTTACGACCCTATGGAAAAGGAAACTTTTTTAATTTTTGTAGGGTTTTTGAGTAAGAAGTTTCAAGTTCCATCAGAGAAGGTAATTACAACAAGACTAATTCCGGACCTCAGTATCCAAATTCAGTTTGCTATTTCAGAGGAAATACAAAAGTAAATTAACGAAATAGCGTCTTCTCAATAACTGCTGATATTAGGACCTCTTCAAGTTGAGATTCTTTCATGTCAATCACTGCGCACTGGATTATAATTACACTGGATGGTAGCATAGATACTGCCTTTTCTTCCAAGTGACTGCATGTTCTTTAGGATTGCAATGAAATCGCAAATCTCTTGAGAAATAGTTTTAAATTTGTTTAAAAGACACGTGAATTTTTCACGTGCGGGTAGCCGGGCACACTACGCTTTATTCACTTCAAATTATTAATCCAAGTCAGGTTCAAATTAATCCAAGTCAAGTTCAAATTAATCCAAATCAATTTCCATTCAATCCAAGTCAAGTTCAAATTAATCCAAATCAAATTCATATCAATCCAAGTCAAATTCAAATTAGTCCAAGTGAAGATCAAATTAATCCAAGTCAAGTTTAAATTAATCCAAATCAAGTTCAAATTAATCCAGTCCCAAGTTGTATTATGAATCGACATAAATCCCTCGTTAATTTGAGCGTTTTTTTGTATTAAAAATGTATCTGTTGGATGTGACGAGCAAGAAAAACGTTTTTATTTTCAGCAAAGAATACATAAAATTTCTGCAATATTAAAACGAGTTGTCGTAAAATGTGCTAAGTATCCAGCATCAGGAGGAGGAGAGTGATTCAGATCTTTGAGCGGAGTAACAGATAGAAGTCAATTATAAAAACTTCGTATTATACTACACATTAAAGTTGTTTTATAATTCTAAATTACTTGCAGTATGCAACCATTGAAATAAGTATGTTCAAAGGTACTTTTATGTTACAGATACACATAGTATCGAGGATTTATTTACACTCATTTAAAGATTTACATGCCTGAAATTCCATTTTACCACATTTATGAAATTATTTGTGCATCCAATTACAAATGATCGCCACTGGACGATGTGTAGATTTAACCTTTAAAATAAATGAGCAAATGCGATTCACTGAGTACTTATGTACGATACCAATTCATTACAATTTGTTATATGAGTACATTACTATACAGACACAATCCTGCAATAGCAATAAAAATTGTGCCATCCCTTCAAATGAATAGGCCTAGGCAAATATATCATCTCGATCGATGAAAAAAATTGAAACTTATTTTTACAAAAATAGTTTGAACAAGCAAAAACAGACATCGTTGCTATATTTCTTTCAAAGGTTAAATCTACATATCATCCAATTGTAATCTTTCGTAGTTGCAAGCATATATGATTTTATATGTGTGACTAAACGAAATTTCACGCATATAAATCTCTATATGAGTAATTAAATCATCGATACTACTATGTGTATGTGCATGTGTAACATAAAATTGTCTTTGAACATATATATTTGAATGGATGCACACTGCCATTAATGTAGAATTGAAAAACAACTTTAATGTGTATTTAATACGAAGTTTTTCTAATTGATTTCTATATGTTACTCCGCTCTAAGATCTGAATCACACTCTGCCTCCTGATGCTGGATACTTAGCACGTTTAATTTGAATTTAACTTGCATTAATTTGAACTTGACTTGGATTAATTTGAATCTGAATTGGATTAAATTGAACTTATCTTGGATTAAATTCACATTGACTTGAATTAATTTAAAGTGAAAAAGGTGAAGTAAAAACTAAAAACCCCGGCCAAAACCCCGGTTAGGGGCACTATTTTGCCGGGGCCGGGGCCGGGGCCGGGGTCTGCAAATATTGTCGGGGCTAGCCGGGGCCGGGGTCAGCCAAAATGGCCGGGGTTGGCCGGGGCCGGGGCCGGGGCTGGGGCCCCGGTCGGTCTATAGGAAGAAACAAAGCTTGTCATTCCTGTTGCGTTCAATCGATTTTCGTTAAAACAATCGTTTAGGACACGCTCCTACCTCTAACTTTACCATTTCCAATCCAATTTGCTCGTGCTCGTCGTGTCATGAGACTAGCGAACTTGCCTCCGTCCAGGCAGACCCTGGTTCGAGTCCCGGCGCTGGTGGCGATTTTCTCTGTTGGGTATAGGGGAAAAATTCCAAGCACAATACCCCACTCTACCCAGGTGTCTGAAATGGGTACCGGTCTTGACCGGGGGAAAGCGTAATGGCGTCCTGGCGTTAGTTATAAGGCATTTGAAAATCCAATGTATAAGGTGATATGTATCAGGCTTGAAATTGGAAATAAAGCATCCGTAGATGCCTTCATTATTATTCATTATTATTATAAAATTTCCTCCTAATAAAACTAAATTTCCTCCTATTGAAATTGAATTTCCTCCTAGTGAAATTGAATTTCCTCATAGTGAAATTGAATATCCTCCTATTGAAATTGAATTTCCTCCTATTGAAATTGAATTTCCTTCTATTGAAATTGAATTTCCTCCTATTGAAGTTGAATTTCCTCCTATTGAAATAGAATTTCCGCCTATTGATATTGAATTTTCTCCTATTGAAATTGAATTTCCTTCCTGGTGAATTTGTATATCCTCGTGATAATATAAATTAATTATAAAAATTGTTAATATTTTCTGTAGCTATGGGGATGAATGAGAAAATAAGCAATAGTGGTATACCATATATTATAATTAAAATTCCCATGTAAACAATACCATGTCATATATAAATCATGCTTTTAAATCATTTCGATAGTCACAACCCAAAGATAGGTGAAAGCTAAAATATATACATGTAAATATTTGGCATAAAAGTTAAATAATGTAACAAGAGAAACTTATTTATTATGAGTAGTTATTGGAAGATTATGGCGCTTCCTTTAAGTCTTCTCTCCTTGTAGACGCTGGATAATATTTTTCTACTCTGTTAGTGAAGGCGAGTAACATATTTGGAGTGATATGTCCAATTGCATCTCTTGCAATCACTTCCAATTCTCTCATTCTTTGTTCAGCTATTGAAAGTCCATTATTTGCTGTTACATTCACTAAATAATCCATTCGCTCTCTGAGATTGCGTTTCACGTGGCTCTTGAAGGTACTCCAGACGAGTTCTATTGGGTTCAGTAGATAAGAATATGGTGCTAGTCTGAGAAACTGAACAGATGGATATTCATTTGAAAGGCTTTCAATCCTGCAGTGGGCTGGGGCATTATCAACGATAAATGTTGGTCTTTCTATCCCCTGGTCTATGCAAGCCTGGATGAGCTCTCGGAACCATTGGAGGCAATCATCAGCTTTGAAAGCACCACGTCGAGTGGTAAAGAGTACCATTCTACTTGATGTCATTGCCCCAATGCAATGGAGATTTGACCCCTTGCTCACTGGTGTCACAACCGATTCTCTTGTCCAAATTTTTGACCGGCCTTCCTTTCGCTTGCAAAAAAGATTGAAATTAGTTTCATCAACCCATATTGTAGTACGGCCTTCTGATTTCGCTTGGAAAAAGTTGTCCATGTGTATGTAGCTCTTTTATCCTTGTTTTCTGGGGTGTTCATTTTGCACGTTTGGGAACGCACAAGTTTTACTGTGAAGAGTTCACTGTCTTGTAGTGTTAACGCCCTCTGCCACACTTCAGTCTAAATTTCTTAAATTACTAAAAACGTCTTCTAAAAATTAAATAAAGTTAACGCAATTATTATTACCATTTCAGATCAATATTCTCATTCAACATTACCCCGAAATCTATTAGAAGTTGACCCGAAATATTTCAACATTTTTCGAGCATCAGCTTTCAGCGCGTTCTCACGCAGAACCATTTCGCAACCACCCGTTAGCCTGCAATCCAGGCAGAGTCGCCACTCACTTAATATTCTCCCGAGTGTAGTTCTTGGGCCCCAGAGGGGCGCATGTAAGTAACAAGTGTTATTGTTAAGTGTTTCATTGTGCTTATGTATCGTTCTGTAGAACTCAAGTCATGTAATTAACTTAGGAACATCTTCTCTGTGTTATTCGGTGCAAGCGCTTAGGCGGGCACAAGTTGTTCAACCTTACTGCGCCATTTTGTCATTGTTGTTTTCCTTTTTCTGTGTTCCCAGCCTCTGATTAATCTTTGTGCTCTCAATTATTGCATTTTTCAATCAAGTTTAGGTATTGAAAGAATTATGAAATTTTGATAGTTGCACAGTCAACGGTTAAAGTCCAAATTTAAAAAGCTTTGATAGGTTATCGCAGCTAACAGAGTTTCATTGTTTTAGTTGTTCATTTCGAATCAATTGACATAAATAATTATGTCTGAAGTCTTGCTCAGAACTATCCCAATAGATACCTGATTACATGTGACAACATGTTTTTATAAATAGAACCTGTATTCTTAATATAAATACTTTAGAAGCATTCTCCATACTATTGATGTTTGGAAGGCTGGTTAGGTAGCTAGTAATTTGAGTTGATTTTCGACGCTAGGCGTCGTTTTTCAGCGGGAATAAATTGTTAAGGTATTCATGTGTTAAATTCAAGTCATGTAGGACTCAATTCTTGTATTAACTTCGTAACATTTTCTATTCAATTATTGTTTAGCAAATAAATTGCCTGATGTGTTGGAGTAGCAGTCATTTCTTGGGAGCCAGAATTAAGCTATCACAGCTCTTTTGTTTTTCTTGAAAGTAGTTAGGTGTTAAGCTGGAATAGTGGTAGACTTGCTCTCAGGAACTTCATATTTAGAGGTTTCGCCTTATTCTCATACTTGCTGTTTAGAACCTCCTTATTTGAAATCAGCCAAGCTTTCTTACGTCGTCTTATCCAGTAACGACCCTGTATCTCGTAGACTGACCTTGCACTCCATGCAGGATACAGTCAAAAGATATGCCCCGCTCACTTCTAGTAGTACTCTGAGCAGAGTCTTGGGTTAGAGAAATGGAAAAATTGCACCTGGGAATTTTCATGATTGTCCATACGATTTACTCAATTGTGCGATTGCCGTCGGCCGTATTTGGGCGCCAGGATACGGTTGAGGTACCTGCATAGAGACTCCTCGATCCGAGGCAATCTTGTTAATCAGCAGTAGCTCGCAGCCTGGCTTGTGCAGCGACTGTTCTGCCTCTTTAACTGCGCTTGAACAAATGATCCAGCTTCTCTCCCCCCCATACAGAAGAACCTACGAAGCCCACACACAAAGCACAACCACCTAGTCCTTGATCCCCGCCATTGAGCCCAAAAATCGTGAGGTTCCTCAGACCCACTTGAGACGTCCCTAAGAGTCATTCAGCCACACGGCTCACACTCAGATTCATCCAGCCACACGGCTCACACTCAGACTCACTCAGCCACACGGCTCCACACGCAGCAACCCCACCAGGTGCTGCCTCTTTCGAGACATTCTAATTAAGCCATACTATCACCCGCATCTGCGGTTAACTACCCGAACATACACATCTTCGCCTGGGCCCACAACGGATTCCCGCTGGCCACGTCACGCGGCTGGATTACGTCGCCGTACGGGACCCGGACCCCCTTTCTCAAGGAACGGATCCGCCCCCACGATTGGCCGTAGTCACGGCACCCATAGGCGACCAAATATACCAGGCTTCCTTCATACTGGTGACTGTCACCCAGAGTTTTTGGTTTTCACTTGCACACGAGTTGTCCTTTGTGGGTCTGTGAGCGCATGCCGGGTTGTCAACTTCTGTTGATGGTTGTCTTGAAAGAGGTAGTGCTCTGCTCCTTTTCCTACTCTCAGTCGTCAAACATAGCCCTTCCTTTCAAAAAACCCTTTCTAAATTAAGTGATTGCTACTGCAGCCTATCCTAACAAATCCTTCATGTATTTCCATTGCTACTGAAGCCACCTTTTACAAAACTCTTCATGAACTTCCATTGCTACTGAAGCAAACCATAGGAGATCTTCCAGGATTATTTCCATCACTACTGAAGCTCCTTACTAATAACCTTCGCAAATTCCATTGCTACTGCAGCATCATTGCTACTGAAGCACCAAATTAAAATAAACGTGTACGAAACACCAATTTTAACCAATTAAAACTAATTTCACAATTGGTTTGATTTGCGAAATACTTAAGATGGCTCCCGCCAATAACACATCCGATAGTGCAGACACGTCTGCATTCCTTAAAATTTCACCTAAAGTTAGGCGTCTTCCCCCGACCGATTGCAGGAGGTAAAAGCCGAACTTTTAAAATAATGTTGGATGCAGGGTCGATTCGCATCCCTTAAAATCCCTGTGCCAGCCCTTGTCATTCTGAGCAATTTACTTATTTCAAAGGACTGCTGTCTGTGCACCGGTTGTCCTTTATAAGTTCCTCCGTATCCCATACGGGTTACGGATTGCTCCACAAATCTTTCAGCATCACAGGACCAAGCTCTTTCCCGATCTTCCATTTTTTGTATCGCTGCCTGGTCGGTGTGCTTGTAGCCTTGGGGATGCCTGAGGAGCACGCACGTTGCCTAGGGAGGCTGTGCAAACGACTTACGTCGCACACTTACTGTTGATACCAGCATATGTGTTTTGGGAAAGAAGGAACTGATCTTTTTTTATGTGGCACAATATCACAACCCCAGACTGCGATTTCGCCTCAGGTCAACACCTGTCGAACCAACGAATTCGTACTTGTCTTAGTTTGCTTTGAGGTTCCCAAAGACGTGTGAAGGTGACCAATTCTAGATTCCCCGGTATACCGTTCAAAGAACGCAGTCGGAATCTGGTGATTCGGGTGCCTCCATTTCGGCGGATACTTCTGGCTCTATTGTGTCCAGGGATGTGACCCTCACAGATACTCTTTTATTGTCCCAGTTGGGAATCCGAACCGAAACTTTCACAGCTCCACAGTTTAACTTTCCTATTGCCCCTGAGCGCCGTGGCAGTTACGGCAGACCTAGTTGTCCGCCGGGACGTTACGCGCAGACTTTGGATAGTACACTTGGACCTGTCAGTTTTTCCCCTATTTTCCTCTGTCAAAGCTTTCTTTTGGGATCTTTCCTGCGTAATTCTTGCATGCATTTTGCAGGTAACAGCTTCCACTGTTACCGGACCTTTCGGTCCACTTAGTGGGGGGAGTAGATGTAGTGAACTGCCACACTTCAGTCTAAATTTTTTAAATAACTAAAAACGTCTTCTAAAAATTAAATAAAGTTAACGCAATTATTATTACCATTTTAGATCAATATTCTCATTCAACATTACCCCGAAATCTATTAAAAGTTGACCCGAAATATTTCAACATTTTTCGAGCATCAGCTTTCAGCGCGTTCTCACGCAGAACCATTTCGCAAGCTCCCGTTAGCCTGCCATCCAGGCAGAGTCGCCATTCACGTAATATTCTCCCGAGTGTAGTTCTTAGGCCCCAGAGGGGCGCATGTAAGTAACAAGTGTTAATGTTAAGTGTTTCATTGTGCCTATGTATCGTTCTGTAGAACTCAAGTCATGTAATTAACTTAGGAACATCTTCTCTGTGTTATTCGGTGAAAGCGCTTAGGCAGGCGCAAGTTGTTCAAGCTTACTGCGCCATTTTGTCATTGTTGTTTTTCCTTTTTTTGTGTTCCCAGCCTCTGATTAATCTTTGTGCTCTCAATTATTGCATTTTTCAATTAAGTTTAGGCATTGAAATAATTATGAAATTTTGATAGTTGCATAGTCAACGGTTAAAGTCCAAATTTAAAAAGCTTTGATAGGTTATCGCAGCTAACAGAGTTTCATTGTTTTAGTTGCTCATTTCGAATCAATTGACATAAATAGTTATGTCTGAAGTCTTGCTCAGAACAATCCCAATAGATACCTGATATCAAGTGACCACATGTTTTTACAAATAGAACCTGTATTCTTAATATAAATACTTTAGAAGCATTTTCCATACTATTGATGTTTGGAAGGCTGGTTAGGTAGCTAGTAATTTGAGTTGATTTTTGACGCTAGGCGTCGTTTTTCAGCGGGAATAAATTGTTAAGGTATTCATGTGTTAAATTCAAGTCATGTGGGACTCAATTCTTGTATTAACTTCGTAACATTTTCTATTCAATTATTGTTTAGCAAATAAATTGCCTGATGTGTTGGAGTAGCAGTCATTTCTTGGGAGCCAGAATTAAGCTATCACACCTCTTTTGTTTTTCTTGAAAGTAGTTAGGTGTTAAGCTGGAATAGTGGTAGTCTTGCTCTCAGGAACTTCATATTTAGAGGTTTCACCTTTTTCTCATACTTGCTGTTTAGAACCTCCTTATTTAAAATCAGCCAAGCTTTCTTACGTCGTCTTATCCAGTAACGACCCTGTATCTCGTAGACTGACCTTGCACTCCATGCAGGATACAGTCAAAAGATATGCCCCGCTCACTTCTAGTAGTACTCTGAGCAGAGTCTTAGGTTAGAGAAATGGAAAAATTGCACCTGGGAATTTTCATGATTGTCCATACGATTTACTCAATTGTGCGATTGCCGTCGGCCGTATTCGGGCGCCAGAATACGGTTGAGGTACCTGCATAGAGACTCCTCGATCCGAGGCAATCTTGTTAATCAGCAGAAGCTCGCAGCCTGGCTTGTGCAGCGACTGTTCTCCCTCTTTAACTGTGCTTGAACAAATGATCCAGCTTCTCTCCCCCATACAGAAGAACCTACGAAGCCCACACACAAAACACAACGACCTAGTCCTTGATCCCCGCCATTGAGCACAAAAATCGTGACGTTCCTCAGACCCACTAGAGACGTCCCTAAGAGTCATTCAGCCACACGGCTCACACTCAGATTTATTCAGCCACACGGCTCACACTCAGACTCACTCAGCCACACGGCTCCACACGCAGCAACCCCACCAGGTGCTGCCTCTTTCGAGACATCCTAATTAAGCCATACTATCACCCGCATCCGCGGATAACTACACTAACATTTACTTCTTCGCCTGGATCCGCAACGGATTCCCGCGAGCCACGGCACGCGGCTGGAGTACATCGCCTTACTGGACCCAGACCTCCTTCCGCAAGGAGCGGATCCACCCCCAAGATTGGTCGTAGTCACAGCACCCATAGGCGACCCAAATAAAACCAGGCGAGAAGTGTCGTTGTATAACTGTCCTTCAGAGGATAGACTCGTGCGAGTGTTCTGGAAAACCACGGTGCCAGTAGAGCACCCGATCACCTACTCCTTCTGAGTCAAAGGGCCATATCAATTCATTCAATTTATTGATGCCTTCCCCGGCATCTGGTGACCCTGTCAAACGTAATAACATAATTATCCGTAACTTGATAATACCAGCACGTCCAAACTGGTATTCTTAAAACCAATCAGTAAAATTTTAAATTACGCCCACTAGGCAAAACTTCATAGTCTAACCAGCCCTTCACGGTATTAATGCTAACATTAATATTGAAACAGGTGCTGATAATGGTCTTCAGTTCAGCCAAGGTAGTTCAGGCGTTGTTTTCAATGGTAGAAGTAAGCAGTTCAACAATTTCATTTGTTTTCTTAGATATGCCGCCACCTTTCTTCTTTGGAGTTTCTTGTTTTTTCTTTAACCATTCGTATGCTGTTTTCAAATTAACCCCCCCCCCATAGCGTTTGCACTGTTCTCCAGTCCTCCTCGTTTATGTAAGCTTCATAAATTCTTTTCCTTTCATTATCACTGATCTTCTTGTACTTCATCTCGGAGGGGGCAATTTTTCGTCAGAATAACAAAAGCGGATGAAATCCTGTATTATATCGCTAATGGTATCATAGTTACAAGCAGAGTACGTGCAGTTATATTTCCAAGTAAACTGATTGTAGAAGTGCTATACTAACTTCTTTCATCATGTGGAAATTCAATTTCACTAGGAGGAAATTTATATAGTTTCAATAAGAGGAAATTCAATTACACTTTGAGGAAATTAAATTTCACTATGAGGAAATTCAATTTCACTAGGAGGAAATTCAGTTTCACTGGGAGGAAATTCAATTTCACTAGGAGGAAATTCAGTTTCACTGGGAGGAAATTCAATTTCACTAGGAGGAAATTCAGTTTCACTAGGAGGAAATTCAGTTCCATAGGGAGGAAATTCAGTTTCACTGGGAGGAAATTCAGTTCCACTTGGAGGAAATTCAATTTCACTATGAGGAAATTCAATTTCACGAGGAGGAAACTCAGTTTCACTAGGAGGAAATTGGATTGGAAATGGTATGAGGGTCGAAAATATAATCAGCTTTACTTTAGGAAATAATTTTTTTTTCAAATGTAGCACACTATATTTATGTTAATTCAGACAGAAAGTAAGACAGGTTCCATTTTCTTCGCTGAAATATTTTTGAAATATTTTTTTATTTGCACATATAGGACCGAATGGCCAATTTGCGACCGGTTTCACGAACCGTCTTTTGAACAGAGCTGGTCATAAATGATACTTTAGATAGTCCAAAATGCATCTAGATACTAGATACTATTCCTTCAAGTCTCTCTGGCTCACTACTTCATGGTACAGCACACATCAAAACCCCTTATAACACTAAGATAAACACGCCGGAGGAATTTATCCAATGAAGCATTTACAAAATATATCTTTATATCATTTGTTATATATCTTCAGCAATACTATAAATAATTAACTCAGTTGACAAGAAAATTACGATGGAAAAGCTAACTGCTGAGTATAACGTAAAATTCGCAGCTTATCAATAATCCATTATATAAAATATACATATGAATAGTAATGTGGTGTCTGCCACCGTGAGAGAGCGCTGTAAAGGTGTGCGCACCGGCTGAGTGAGACAGTCATATGAAGTCCTCACTGAATGTGAGTTAATCAACTTGGTTATAGATTATCATATAAAGCAAGATATAGAGCAGGGTCACCAGCGTCGATTAGATACGAATTGAATTTTTACTTTAAAGTCACTCAGAAGGAGTGCTGGTGTAAAGGCCCCCTCACACGCGCAAATATATCTGCAGACAAATCTGAACTGGTGCTGAATTCGTGCGTTTGTACGCTGATTTCAGGTTGGTACAGACTGTATGAGGCAGATCAGCTATGCTTGATAATTTTGGAGTGACCAGCTGCAATCCTTGACATGACGTCAGTGTCACGCCAGCCTTCGTGGGTGGTGCGCGACTGTACTCTGCCTCTCTCCCTCCTTATGCACTTCAATTAGCAATTTCGCATTTGTATATTCACTACTTTTTAGGAACTTTAAAGTTTGCCCAAAGTTGGGGAACTCAGTTTAATTATGTGAAGCTTGAAGAGCAAGAAAATTAAAGAGGTCACCAGCGCGTGGGGACGCGCGTTGAATTTAACGATTTGCAAACTCAGAGGGAGTTGAGGGCGGTGTTCGGATGCTCTACGGCATCAAGTAATTCAAGCTTTTACCACGGACTGAACCAAAAAGGAAGGAAAAAAAAAGGAATGATTTGGTGTAGCTCGCCTGGCCTTTATTGAGGTAACGAAGGGCTGCTAACCGTCGGCCGCTTCGGGGTGAACCGTTCCTGGTCCGATCTTGAGTAGGGCTGCAACCGGCTGGCAGCAGTGATGGTGAGATGGCGAGAGTAAAGGCCCCGATACACTGGCGTTCATGACTCGAGAAATTGCGGTAGTGGATCCGTCCGCCAGTTGAAGTGAGAACTGGCGACATGATACACTCAGCACGCAAGATGAAGCACCGCGGAATGCAATGCACGGTACACAGTGGATGAACTAAGTAACGGTCACGAGTGACGCAACACGGAAGTTGAATCATGGCGCAATAGCGTCTGAGAGGAGGGGCAGGGGAGGGGGATCCGTGAAATCAAGTCTGCAGAGCTGCCAGATGCGCATGCTTTCGAAATCGAAATTACAAAACTTATCCAAATACTCACATGTGTGTGTTTAAATTTATTAATCGGCGTGTTCTGTCACCTAGTATTATTAAACGAAAGCTTTTGAAATGGTACCTCACGCATATAAAGAATTCATTTCTCTGCTTGATCCTGAATACTGCAAAAAATAAAGTATATATCTTTGACCCATAAGCAAATAGCAGTTAAATTTGAGACTAATCAGACGTGTAAACAGGTAATGAATTTGTTATAAATGCAGTATTTAATATGTGCTCTGAAAGGTATTTCTGCGATTTCATAAAAACAAGAATAACAGCAATTTTATTATATACATAAATACAGTGTTTTTTACGGCCCTTCAAAATCAAGTACGTTGCAAACACACGTGCCTTCCATGTGGATAAATTTATTTAAGCCAATGTGGTAGCTAATAGGAAATCCCACGTGGACCCCACTTATCAAATCCAGCATGCAATGTACTAACATGGCTATGATGAGTATATTCAGTGGCAAATCTATTTTGCCAGCTGAAATCCACGAAACCAGCAACTAACCATGTGGTTTCCATGTCACATTGTATGTAGGGGTGTACCTAGGCTATCAACGCTACAAAGTTAACGCTTTTGTGGGAAGACCCTGACAATGTTTCAAGTGTTAGTGATTTGGCCACAATGCTGCAAACTGCAGGGGCTCTCCACGGTGTGTGGCTTGCAGTGGCCCCCACAACGTGAAGGACTGTCCTACTCAAGGTACGCCCAAATGCTGCAATTGTGGAGGCAGCCACGCGGCCAGTTATGGAGGATGCTTTGTAGTCAAACAGGCTAAACAAGTTGAAGAGGTACTAACAGTGAACAAGATCTCGTACAGTGACGCTCTCAAACTTATGCGGAATAAAATTGTTCCTTCTGATTATAGCAGCAAAGCAGCAACTGAGCAACCTATGGTATTGCGTTCTGTAGCTGGGGCTGGAGGGGGAGAAAAGGTTGAGTCTCCAAACAATAGCTCAGTTGGTACCCAAACCTGTGGTGACAGCAAAGAAACTACTCTTAAGGATGTTCCGCTTTTACAATTCATTGAACTATTGGCAAAACTCTTACCTTTATGTAACACAACGGCTACCTCTGAGTCCCACCCAACTGAAATCATTACAAAAATTGTTAAAGAGACATTTCAGCTAGCAAGTCTCTCTACAAAACCAACTCAGCTTGGCTCAGCCTCTAGCCTCGTGAGAACACGTGCACAGTGTCTTGACAAGGTGACACCTAAGAGACCAAGCTCTGTCTTGAATGAGGATGCTCCTGATGATGTGATGTCATCCCCAGTAATAGGAATTCATTTACCGCAGGGCAAGCAAAATAACCAAAAAGCCCATGCTCAACATTTGCCTCGCATTGTGGAAAAATCTCATCCTCCTAAAGACAAGTCATCAGTGAAAAATAGAATTTCCAGTCAGAGTTCCTTTTCAGCTTCAACCAAATGTCCTCTGAAGAAACAAAAGTAATCCAGTGGAACTGTCATTCACTCAAAAATAAACTAAGCAATTTCAAGTTATTTTTGTGTGCAAGCAAACCCAATGTGGTTTGACTGACAGAGACTTGGCTGAATGCTCAATACATCCCAAATTTTATCAACAATACCTCAATACATAACCACAGAGATTCTGGGCAGGCTAGGGGTGGCCTTGCTGTTCTGATCAGAAGTGATACTCATTATGTTAAAATTAACCTTCATCCTTACCTGCAGGGCAAGTTAGAAGTAATCGAGATAAACCTATTCATTAAAAACAGTCAATCTCCCCTCTCAATACTCAATGTTTATAATGCCAATCACTCCATTACCTCATCTGAATTCCAGCACTACTTTGCTCAGCTTGAACCTTCACGACTAATAGTTGGAGATTTCACTGCCCTTAGTCCATAATGGGAAACAAGCAAACCACCCAACACTACTGGTAGGAATTTGGAGCACACATTAACTCATGATCCTTCTCTTGCCTTGCTTACTCCTCCCTCAATGCCCACATACTATAATGTATGCCATAACTCTTTTTCTACTATTGACTTGACTTTAATTTCAGCAAATCTGCAGCCCATTGTTGATGTAAACACAGAGCAGGACATGGGCAGCGACCACTACCCGGTAACCACCCGCATAGGCATCACTCCATCCATCACTCAATTCAAGAGGCGGCCATCCTGGCTGTTCGAGAAGGGGTCCTGAGCTGAGTGGAAATCTACACTGCGGCAGGTAGGAATTGACGATACACCAGATATTCAAGTAAGTAGCTATAACTTCACAAGATTTTTAGTGGAAACTAGCTGTAAAATATTCCCACAAACTAAGGAAATTGTAAATCCACGCCACAGTAAACCTTGGTGGACACCAAAATGTGCCAAAGCTGTTGAGGCCAAGAGAGCGGCAAAAAGAGTCCTAATATCCCAACCCACCCCCGTAAGCCTTATAGCTTTCAAGCGCTGTGTTGCAAGGGTCAAATGGGAGGTGAAGCAAGCCAAACAGAATTCGTGGATTAATTTTTGTAGCTCGATTAATTCTGAAACTCCCATTGATACACTTTGGAAACGAGTTAAATGCTTAAAAAATCCCTCCAAGAGAGTATCTCGTCCATTCATTCTTCCTGGTAACATGATCACTAATGCTAATGCTAAAGAAAATGCACTTGCATGCCACTATGAAAAAGTTCTTGCATCTCCAGCCCCTCGCCCATTCCCAACCTTCATCCTCCTTCGTACCCCTAGCTCTTGCCCTGAGGAGAGCGTCCCCATACGGACTTATTTCTTTATTATTGAACCTAGAACAATGAAATTTGGTATACTGATAGGAAATTGAATTTGGAATCGTTATTGCTTGCTTAGAGCAAAAGTTCGATTTCCTTGAAAAGAAAATGGGAAATCGAAGAAAACGAAATTTGAGGAGGGGGTTCAAAAATCTTCTCCTCCTATAGTTTTTAAGGTAGAGTGATGGTTTTGGTATCATTGGATGCGGGAAGACACAGACTTTTATGGAAACTAACATTCATTCCAAAATTATGTATTGTTCATAAGTTATGACGTCATAAATCTGCACATTTTCAAAACAGGAATTCTTCCAATTTTTACACTTTTTCATATTGAAAATGGAAAAAGAGGAAACAAATTTTAGCTTCCATAAAAGCCTGTGTCTTCCCGCATACAATGATACCAAAATCCTCACTGTAGCTCAAAAACTGTTGGAGAAGAAGCGTTTTGAAAGACCAAAGTCCATTGTTTACATTATAAGCAAAACAAAGAAACATAAACAATTCAAATAAATTTTTTTTTAATTTTTGGTTCAAGTTAGACCCCTAAAATCATTATAGAGTAATCCAGAGACATAGGAGATGACATAGCAACTTCGCGCCGTGGAGAAAGTGCCATGGGGGAGGTGTAACATGATAAAATACCACTTCCCTCTCCCCTCCCCCAATTATTTAAACCCCCGTAGCGGGCGAACGAGTGAACGTACGAGTCTCATTTTTTCACAGTATGTACCTGACCTCTTACACTTCTTATAGCAGCAAAAATCCCAGTTTCTCAAGAAATCTCACAAACATGGATTCATAAAGGGGACGCTCTCCTTGAGCCAAGAACACACCAGTCCGATAAACGAACAATTTTCATTCAACAAAATGAATCAATGCATAAGCTCTCTAAAACCTGTCTCTCCTGGCCTTGACAGAGTGCACAAGAAACTCCTTGCTAACCTCCCTACTGAACACAAACTCGCTTCTGTCGATTTTCAACTCGAGCCTACAAAATGCTACTATTCCTGAGGAATGGAAATCCAGTCTCATTATACCCATTTTGAAACCTAGCAAACCTCCAACTAGTGTGAAATCCTATCGCCTCATTGCTCTGTTATCATGCACAGCCAAGCCACTGGAATCTATGATTAACAAACGCATCTATTATACTCTTGAGCAAAACAAATTCTTGCGACCAACCCAGGGGGGTTCCGTAGTAGGATGTCTGCCTTAGATCAGGTTGTTAGAATAGAGACGGCTATTCGCACTACTCTGGAATGTAGGAAAGTTTTACTGGTGGTTTTCTGTGACCTCAGCAGTGCCTTTGACACAGTTTGGCACACTTGTTTGTTGTACAAGTTAAGCCAGTGCGGGATACGAGGAGCAATGCTTAGGTGGCTAAGGGAGTACCTCAATGAAAGAAATTTCCAAGTCCTCTTTGAAGGAGAGCTCTCAACAGGTAAAAATGCAAAATCTGGTGTCCCACAGGGAGCAATTCTGTCTCCTGTGCTATTCAATGTAATGATGAAAGACATCCCTTCAGAGACAGGAGTTCATGCCACTGAATATGCTGATGATGTTAGCTTCTTTACTAGTCACTTTATCATAGCAACAGCCATTGCAAGACTGCAGTCCCAAATCACCTCTTTTTACAACTGGACCAAACAATCGCGATTGACCCTAAACCTTCAGAAAACTAAAATAATGTGCTTTACCAATAAACGAATTGTTCCTCACCCCATCAACATTGATGGCCAACCTCTGGAACATGTTCCTCACTACAGGTACCGCGGTGTTGTACTGGACGCCTCTCGACTACACTGGGAACCCCAAATTGTCCATCTTAAAACAGCATGTCTTCCTCTAACTAACTTCTTGCAATCTATTTCTCACAGAAAATGGGGATCTGACCGCATGCTCCTGCTCAAACTGTATAAAATTCTGATTCGCAGCCGGCTAGTTTATGTGGCTTCTGTGTACGCGACTGCAGCCCCTTCTGTCTTGTCTAAGCTCGATGTGTTGCAGAATAACTATCTCCGAATTGCTTCGGGAGCCCGGAGAACTACATCAATCAGTTCTCTACAGGTGGAGTCAAATGTCCCTCCTCTGGATATCCATAGAGGACTGGTAATGTGTAAATATTACTGTAGATTGATCCAGCTTCCGATTTGCCCTGTAATCCATGGCCTCTTTAAAACTCACCACCAAATCGCAGAACCCCCACGAACCACCAATCTTCTGCCTTCGTTTGTTTCTAAAATCAGAACCATATTTACTAATTTCAGCCTGAGTTATCCCAATCTTCTGACCTCTCCACTAATATCTCCATTGCCCCCCTGGTATAATGCAGAAGAACACATACTCACAGATTTTGCATCAACTCCCGTTTCTTCAATGACTCCTGACATGGTGAAACAACTTTTTCAGGATTTAATTAATACTATGTTCTCTTGGTTCATCACCATCTACACTGATGGATCACGGGTAACCGAGCCGGCCTGGTCTACATCATCGGCAGTAGTGGTCCCAAGCAGAAGGGTGCTCCTAAACTGGAAGCTCCGCTCAGAAATTCAAGTATTTGAATCAGAGCTCTACGCCATATTTGAATCTCTGGTATGGGCGTAAAATAATGTGCTTCATGGGGAAAAATAGCAATATTTACTGATTCACGAGCATCTTTATTTCTGATAAGGAACAGGAAACCAAAAAATTACCTCCCGCTGGTGTTTAAAATCCAAAACAACTTACTCATGCTGAGCAGATCCCATGATGTAAAAATGCAGTTTGTGCCTGGACACAAGAACCTGGCAGAAAACGAAGCAGCTGACCGTGCTGCTCAGGAAGCCCACTCATTACGGTACCGTACAATTACTGCTGCCTCCAATGAAGAAACGGTGAGCTTGATTCTTGATCTTCTGTTTGCGTACTGGAAAAGTAGGTGGCGAAATAATGTGAGAGATGCAGGGAGGGGCCTCTTCCTTGCTCAAATAAGAGACTCAGTAGGATGGTGGCCATGGTCCTATCACAGAAATCGCAGTGTGGAGACAGCTATAGCCAGACTTCGTCTTGGTCATGCAGGTGTCAGGGCTCACTTAGCTAGATTTAGGATGGTTGATAGCCCCTTGTGTCCGTGTGGTAATGTAGAGACTAGATCATTTTTTGCTGCCATGTCCTCTGCGAGCTTTGGAACGTACTAACCTGACTAACACCCATGTTACCTTAAGAGTACCTCTATCATTGAGGAATATCCTCGGGGGAGGTCCTTTCCAAGCTCCAATACAGGAACAAATAAGTAATGCAGTGGCCAAATTCTTGAGAGACTCGAATGCCTTAAGTGCCATTCGATAGTTGTATACCTAAGATTGCTGCCTTTTTTGCTAGAAGTATCATTTCTACAATGCTATACAGCTATTGTTTGTTCTCATGTTCTTGTCTGCGTCATGTTTCCTCATCCCATGAATAGAACCATACCATTTCTACCATCTTTCATGACCTATTCACTCCGAGAAAGTAGGCATATATGCGACTACCACCCACGGGCGCTAACTGAATATGTCAAGCTCCCATATTGTTTTTTGAGCTCACTGATGGGGGAGGATGGAAGCCCTCTACGCAGTGTTATTTCTGTAACTGGATGATAGCTATGTTTTTTAGGGCACTTGCGGCACTGTCTTATGTAAAGAGAATTTTCACTCTCCATCAACATCATTGATAGCTGTAAATTAACTCCCTTTTATTTCTTCCTCAGAGTCCTGTCCACAGGAGTTTCCTTTGTTTACCAGTATCAGTGGAGTAATTTTTATTTGAAATTACCACATTGGTATCCGGAAGCTCCAGGCTGCACTGTCCCAGGCTGGACCTTCAATTAAGCCCGGTATACTCATGTGTGGCACAAGTTAAGGCATGCCCTAGTTACTAACATACACTTAAGTACTATGCCTTGTTTGTCCAATTCTGTGAAATTACACATGAAATAAGGGGAGGGGGGGAATTGATATATACTGAGAGCTAACAAATGTTTGAAATGTGTAATGCAGTAACATACTATAGCCAGGCGTGATATCGTCTTGAAAGATAATAGATGAGGAAACTGCAATATGGCCGGGCGCACTGCGTTGGTACGTCGGGGGTTTCAGCGTGGGTAAGGCGTCCGGCCATACATGGGTGGGAAGCTGAAATCCCTATGGGGTGTGGCTGCTCTGTGCGTTTGTGCGCAGCCACCTTAACAAGTGGACTCAACTTCCCGTAGTAACGGGCCCTACGGCACACAAATTTACCGGGCACCCATCTGGGGCCTGGTAACGCTGAAATTTAAGATAATTAAGCATAAGCGGAGCGTCATTAGCGGGAGTCTCACCTGAAGATCTTCGAAAACAATGTTCAGGCGAATACTCTTCACTGTAGCCGGCTGTCTAGGACCCAAAAGTCCTTTGTAGCGAGGGCAGAATGCCGAGTCACGCGCAGCACACGAGAAGAAGGTGCGCTCGCGATCACGGCCGAATTCAATCTGACGTGGCAGCGTTATGGCGCCACGATCCTTGGCTTGCTCGAATCCGTCGCACTGGCTTAGGACTCGAACAAGAAGTTCAGACGAACGTTTTAGAATTTAATTTACATTTGTCGCCGTAGACGTGAGGAACCCCCGCCATTGCTCCGCTTAGTCGTAAAATTATCAGCGTTATTAATTTTAGACTGATTAGAAGGAGGAGCACAGCCTATGCCCTTCATTGCGGAAGACTTTTTTTGCCTTATGAAGTCCGCAAGGGACCTCAGCGTTAGAACAATGGCTGGAATTGCGACACAATCCCGGCAAGAGAAAAAACGGAGTTTTCATTAGAAATTTCCATTACATAGCTTTTAAATACAAACAATTTAATACATTTATGTTACTTTCCAGAGGAAGCATAGAAAGAACATTGATTAAATTAATGCGCATATAAATTTTATGAGCAACAAAGTAGGGAAGGACATTAGAGGTGACCTCTCGTAATTAAGTCGCCAAGCTTGCTACGTTGCTGGCGAGCTGCCTGCCGCCTAGGTCGTGCAGCTGCCTCAATTTCAGGTTCTTCGGAATTTTCCGAGGAGTCTGATTCAGAAGAATAATGCTGATCTCTAGGGCGTTCAATAGAAAGAAGAATACACCCTCACGAGAAAAGGAACTCCCGGGAGGCTCGAAAGAAGGATGTAACTCTTCACTCGAGCTTCCCTTTGCGCTTTCCCACCCCTCCTCTGAAGCATTATCAGAAACAGCTAACTCCAGGGGGTAAAGTAAGGAAATTTTGACGGCAGACTCGGAGTTACCAGCCTTGATAATTTTAACAACTCGAACCTTGCCATCGCATCCAGGAAGCAGCGCGATGATACGGACTAAGGTCCAAAAAGGTCTAGGTTTTATTGGATGCCTTAATAGGACAACCTGACCTACAGACAAGAATTTATTATTAAGAGGTAAAGATTTAAGAGGATATGGACCTATTAGGGTGATTAAGTACTGTAAGTACCAAAGCTCCCTAAACTTGGCCACCATGACGTCGCGTCTCTCAAGCGCGGAGAGCAGATGCTCTCGACGTTCATCGTCCTCGGTTTCCAAGTCAGGGACCTCATCAAAAAGGATTAAAGAGTTAGACGTAGGGTAAAGTTGAAGGAATTGAATAGGCATGATAGGCAAAATAGTGTCCCCCATCTCTGTGTAGGAAAGAGGACGACGATTAAGATTAAGAGAGATGTCAGAAACTGCAGCGAGAAAGGTAGAGTAAGGATAAGTGCTACGGCCAAATAGCTTCTACAAACTTTCCTTGATGGACTTAAACAAGCGTTCCCAGATCGCACCAAATTGAGGACTATAGATTGGGATAGTTTTAAATTTAATGTTAAAAGTGCGGAAACGTTCTTTATACAAGGAAGAAGTTAAAACTTCTGCCAAAAGGTCAGAAGCAGCTACGAAAGTTTTAGCATTATCGGAATACACGATGTTAGGGACACCTTTTTCGTTCGTGAAGCGGATAAAGGCAAAACAAAATTCTTTCAAGGAAGGAAGAAGCTCTGTAGCACTAGCTACAAAGTGTAAAATTCTAAGATTTCTCATTAGCACTTAAATAGCATAATTATTGGCATTAAAAATCTTACTCTAAATTGTTATTTAAACAATTTAAACAATTTAAACAATTTAAACAATTTATTTACCACAGGAGATACAGAGGTAGAATGTTTCTTAAGTCTAATACAATGGTCAGAGTTGAGTATAGCTACCTGTGGGCCCAATAAGTTCAGCGACTTCTAGGGCATCCTACCATTACATTATTCTAGGGCGTACAATAATGTTTAACCTAATTCACTTAGCCTAGTTTCGCATTAGACTGATCAACAGGATAATGAACTCGATATTGATGTTTAATTTTACAATATAGGTCATATGGACAATATTTAACAGTATATTCGATAACGATTTGGGAGCAGACTGAAAATCGGCGATATTACTCATGGCAAATTGCATTAGTAGGACCAGACATGTAGGAGGCAGGATTTGACTTGGTGATCTTACACGACTAGTATTCTGATAAGAAGTGAGACTCAAGATTTCTTTTAAATACCTTGTAAGAATTACTTTCACGGATCTCCGCAGGTATTGAGTTCCAGGTTTTAGTTCCAACGAATAGTATACTATGTTGCGAGCGGGCCTTTGAATAATAAGGAAGCATGAATTTACTTTTATTTCGTGTTAAATGGTCGTGATGACCAGTTTGCGCAGTTAATAACTGTTGAAGGCTATTGTCGCCATCATTAGCTAATGTTTTGTAGATGAAATTGCAGATGGAGATTTTGTAGAGATCCGAGAGTTTAAGTATTTGTAAATTTTTGAATGAATCATTTGTGTGAGCATTATATTCTAGGTTCTTTACCGCTCTGATGGCTCTTTTTTGCAGAGTAAAAATTATATTAGTTTTATTTTTATCAGTTCCATGCCATGCTTCTATCCCGTATTGCAGGTATGGTGAAATGAGCGTTCGATAAAGCATTAGTAAGGCTGTTTCAGGCAGGAAATTTTTAACTTTATTCAGGATTCCGATGGATTTTGATAATTTAGAACTAATATGAGTGATGTGCTCTTTGAAGGTCAGATGTTTATCTATTATGATGCCCAGAAATTTACATGAGTTGGTTTCTTTGATTTCACCTTCGCCAATTTTAATGGATGGTAGAGATATATTTTTCTTGTATGAGAACGTAATATAATTTGTTTTATCGATATTGAGGCTTATTTTATTAGCTTTAAGCCACAGTGAAACCTTATGGAGTTCATTATTTATACTCTCCGCAATCGTAGTGGGATTTTCGTTCGAAAGGACCGCAGAAAGCGTACTGTCATCGGCAAAAAGTATGAATTTAAAAAATGATGTAGATTTAATAATATCATTGATAAAAATCAGAAAAAGGAGAGGCCCAAGAACAGATCCTTGTGGAACTCCATGGCTAATTTTTTGTGGGTCCGATTTTGCGTCGTCAATGACAA
Organism: Morinoia aosen; assembly: GCA_030386875.1. NCBI lineage: Eukaryota > Metazoa > Arthropoda > Malacostraca > Amphipoda > Talitridae > Morinoia > Morinoia aosen. The sequence goes on along the minus strand of CM059575.1, from coordinate 15,170,033 downwards.
CGTATTGCTTCCGATTTGTTAGGTATGATCTGAACCAATCATGGGCAACCCCACGAATGCCATAACAATGAAGTTTCGAGAGTAATATGTTATGGTCCACACAATCGAATGCCTTTCGAAAGTCAAAAAATACAGAGAAGACATATTAATAATTTTCTACTTATAATTAGTAATCCTTGAAGTTTTTGTGTAAATGCATGAGATGTAAAATAACGGTCGACATTTTCGAGGTTGAAGCCTTTGTAAGTGGCAACACCGCGCGGGACGCCTTGTTTGAGCGTCATTCTCTCGCGCGTCTTTAGCTTGTGTGTTACAGCGTTCTCGTAAGTAAAAAAATTAAGTGTTCAAATAGAGCAAATCTGGTTTTTAGAAGATCGTGTTTCTTTTCTTGTGTTCATTGTGCTAAGATGAGTGATCGTGACCGTGCCGTGTCATATAAATATGTAAATAGTTGTAGAAGTCGTGAAAATAGCATGGCTTATTTCCGAGTGCTATCTCAACATGACATAGCGAATTTTGCGTGTCATGTTCATTTCTTGTGTCAAGATTTCATTATAGATATTCAACTACGTCTTTTCCTAACTACAAAAATTATATACTTGCAGCTGTCATTATGATATTGCAATTCGCTCATTGGATATTTTGTGAGAGCGCACGGCGGATTTGCCGGCGTTTTTGCGGAAAGATGGCGGAGCGTAAACTGCTGTGTCATGTCATTTTTATGTTCACTGTATTATGTTTTAAATATTTTTTCTTTTGCTGCAAGAGATACGTTTAGTGTTTCTTTTCTCAGTGTAGTTGACATGTTAATGATTTAAGACTGCCTTCTTTTTATTTTCGTACGGGTATTATAGAGTACGAAATTCAGGCATGCATATTCCTGCAAAAGTTTTAGCTGTTTCATATTTCATTATACTCCATAAATCGTGTGCTTAATCGCTTGTTGTTTTCAATATGAATAACAATTATGTCATTACCAAAAATTCTTGTAAATTCCATGCTCTTATATTTAAAGCAAGGGCAGTAGTGAAAGAGCTCGCCAGCTGTTAAAATCTATCCTATTTCATGAGCTTGACAAAAGGAAAACAATTCAAATAGCTCGTGTTGAATCTGTAGGAAGACTCAGTGTTTCTCCGTGATGGGAATTTACCATTGCAGTGTAGGGATTGTCAGTTGTAGAATTTTTTCCTTGATGCCTCTCCGAGAACCTTCTCATTCAGCGTCTTCGATTATTTCAGATCCTCGACGTCATTAAACGCCACAACACACATTCCCTGGGCCTGGAGCTTTACTCAAGTCGTATATTAATTGGAAATCTTATCTCTAACTCATTCATCGAGTTACACCGCTTAAATTGCCCATTTTTACGTGAGACGGTTTCTGACCTTGGTTGTATATCACCTTGCAACCACGACAACTTGCTTTCTTTCAGCGTGGAATGATCATTAATGTCTGAACCCATAAATAGTGACTCATCCACCCGTCACGGTTAAAATTCATATTCCGCCAGTCGCTAAAAATTAAACAGACTGTGAGCTTATCTAGAACCTCCACAAAACACACTCACTTACACCCTGCCAACGTCATCGCTCGCCGGACCTCGCCTGCACGGATTTCCCATCTAAGAGAAGCTCTTCAGAAGTCAGGCTCACCGTCAGTCCTCCCGGTTTCCTCCAATAAATATCCAAGCTGAGTCAATCCAAAGATTGTTGTCATTCCCCTCTCGTTATCGTGATCTTAAACGTTTTCTCGAGATTATTTGCGTTCGGTGGTTCGGCATCCTCGTACAGTCTACCCCGACCATCAATAACGTAAAAGCTCTATATGAATAGCTCTAGTTTGAAAACACGTAAACAGTAAAAGATACACCTTTTGTTTATGGCCAAACGGATCCAAAACCCAGAAATGAGCTTAAAAGTCAATTCCTGTTGTAGCGAAAGGTCTCACAAAATTAGTCCGACTATCTGGCAAAGCTAAAGGGTCAGGATAAGAGAAAGCCTTAGCGTTCACCCGCTTGCATATTATGCATTTGGATAGAACGCCACCCACAGTAAGCTTACAGTGCGGTATCAAATAACCATCCATTTTAAGTTTTTGTACGGTTGATTCAACACCCTGATGATTTAGAGTTTTATGGGTTTGTAATATCAAAAGATAGGTTAGATGAGAAGAACTAGACAACAGAATAGGATTCCTAGTGTTGTAATCTAATTTCTCTGCTAAGACAATGCGGCTGTTAGATCTAATTAAATTATGAGAGTCTAGAAACAAGTTGAAAGATCTAACAAGCAAAGGCGGACGAGGATTCTTGGTTTCCAAGGCCTCTATATACCTCGCTGGCAAAATGCTCTCTTTGCATAGAGGAAATGAGGTAAAGAAACGCTCGCAGTTTAGACTCCCCTGGATTTCGAGACTATCTTTTTTTTCTCAATACTTGATTGTCATTTACGGTGGTGTTTCAATCTAGTACGGTGTAGCGTTTTTTTTTTTTTTTTTTTTTGTGTGTATTTTTCCTACTTCGATGATCTTATAAATAATTCGAAAACTACTATAGAATTCTTCGAAACTGCCAAGTTTATGAAGTTCTCCCAAAGTGGGGGAAACAATTGAATTTGATTTTAAATGACTTGAAATGGGAGCTTTGATATCAAGCTGTTTGAACGGTTTGATGATCTTAATTTTGAAGGTTAAAGGTTGAATATTGAGGAATTTATCGATTTCACAAGGAAGATGTTCTTTTGATAAAGGCGGGTCACCAGTGCTTGAGTCAAGCACAATGAATTGCAAAATGAATTAATGATGGCCACTGACTCTGTCCTCGGAAGGAGGTTATTAAGTATTCGGATGCTCTACTGGCACCTAATTTTCGACTTGCACGAGCGAGTTCTCTGTAGGATAATGACTGAACTTTAACTTCTCGCCTTATGAATTTTATTGGTAGTCTCTGGGTGTCGTGGCTACGGCCGCTGGGAGGTGGATCCGCTTCTTGTGGAAGAAGGTCCGGGTCCAGTCAGGTGACGTGCCAGCCGGTGCCGTGGCTCGAGGGAATCCGTTGTGGATCCAGGCGAGAATGTATTTGTGGGTGTAACTATCCGCAGGTGCGGTGATAATTGGGTGTAGGATGGTCTCTTGAAAAGAGGCAGTCCCTGTCTGGGTTCCTGCCTGTGAGCCTTGTGGCTTAATTGGTATGAGGTTTAGCCTTTTGGGCTGAATAGATTTTGGGAACGTCTCACGTGGATCTGAGAACGTTCCGAATGAGTCTAATTGAACGCTCTCAAGTGAATCTGAGGAGCGTTAATAGAGGGTTGTTGATGATGTTTGTGTGTCGGCCTCGCAGGTTCTTCTGTATGGGAGTAGGGCTTGGGTTACTTGTTCAAGCACGATAACATAAGGTGAGAACAGTCGTTACACAGGCCAGGCTGCGAACTCCTGCTAATTTACAACAATTGTCTCAAATAGAGGCTTATATGCTGATGCCTCGCCCGTAATTCTGGCGCCCGAATACGGCCGAGGCAGTCGCAATAATAAGTACATCGAATGGACAATCCCGAAATTCCTTGGGTAACATTTTTCCCCATTTTTCTAATCCACAAGTATGCTCGGGTTACTACATAGCCGTGACACGTCGTGTCTTAACTGTCTCCGACATGGAGAGCAAAATTAGTTCACGAGATTAAAGAATATTAATGGTTAGGCAACGTAAGTGGGTTTAGCTTGATTACAAATCAAGGCTGTTGCCGCCGAACGATCTAGTTGTAATTACTATTTACAATGAGTGCTTTTAAGATTGGTGTTAGTTTCTTAGATCGATTTACACTAAGCATCAGTCAAGGGCTGTCTGCACTGAGCATACTAAGGCTAAAGTTGTCAAGAAGATTAATTGACTTAAGCTAGGAATCGTGTCAGAGAGGGCACGTACAGCCCAATTATTATGATTATTATTCCTATTAATATATGAGAAAGTTCCTAGTCTCCCTGATTAGGTACTCGAAGGCTTTCCTAAGAGAGGACGGAGGAAGGTACCATTTAGTAAAGAGTGGAGGGAACGCGGAATCTATGCACCAAGTGCACAGAACCGGTAGTTAAGAAGGAAGTTCAGAGCACAAGAAAGATTTAGAAAACAATGATCATGAGGGTGCATATCAGAATAACATTAGGGCATCCTATGAGTTATATTGAACAACAACCACTGGAGGTAGCCGACATTGACAGGAGGTAAAAAGGAATAGATAACACAAATGACAGCAAGCTGTTAGACCAGAGAGGCCTCTTTCCATCTTGGAATAATGGAGTACGACAACGATTATATGTATGAGTGTGGGGTATAGAAACACAGTAGGTAAACTAGGAACTACATGTACTGTACGTCCGTCGAGCACGGCGGCGAGAACAAGAAGAAGGAGCTCGATCGCTCTACAAAGGCGGTTAACACATGAACGTAGAAAACGGGACGGAAGCAATTTAATGGGCGACTGCGACAACTCATATATAATAATAAATATATATACTGAAGTTGGATCTCAACACCCCCCCTCCAACTGAAGTATTCCATCCCACTATGCATCAATTCACATAGTAATCAATTAGAGCTAACATTTCAACGTTCAGATCTTTCATTGAACATTGAACAGCAGAAAAACAACAAAAAAATCATCAGTGTAGATCAACAGATTACACTGAGCACGATACAAAAAAAATATAACGCACAATAATGCATAGTCCGCAATAGCGTTAAGAGTATTGTACTCAAGAAAGTTCTACCTTTTCTTGCAATTGGTGTACACAAAAGCTAAACTGGAAACATGTCAGACACAGTAACTTAGAATTAAACACACACTTTGAATTTAAGCAACGACTGTCTAGTAACAGGCTTTGTGAACATGTCAGCCATGTTTTCCTCTGAAGGAACAAAGCTCAAAACTGCTTTATTGTCTTGAATAATTGCTCGAATGAAATGAAATCTTATGTCTATATGTTTCGAGCGTTGATGATGAACAGGGTTTTTGGCTAGGTCAATAGCACCTTTATTATCTACAAAAATTTCAACAGGTTCATCATATCCATCCATATCACATAGTAGCTGTTTGAGAAAAATTCCCTCCTGCACAGCATAAGTCAGGGCAATGTACTCTGCTTCGCAGCTTGAAAGAGCAACAATATTTTGTTTCTTGGACTTCCGAGATATCAGTGATTTCTGTTGCTAGATGATTTAAACACGTATCCTGATATGCTCTTACGGTCAGAGGATCCACCCCAGTCAGAGTCAGAGAAACCAGTAATTTGCACGGGGTTCTCGGATTTCACAAATTTCAAACCGTATGAAATAGTACCTTTAAGATACTTCAACACAAATTTACACAAATTCAGATGAGCATTTGTTGGACAAGTTAAATGTTGCGACAGTAATGTAACAACATAGCAAATATCAGGCCTAGTACAAGTTGTCATGCCTTTCTCCGTCTTTAAGTCATTTGGGTTTTAGCCCGCCAGTTAAATGAACCGTTTCTCATTCGACTGTTCCGAAATTTCCAGAGCAAATTCGTGATTTTGAAATGAGCGATTTTAGGTCAATAACTTAATTCTATCAGCGAAATTAATCGTTAATGTCACTAAATGTCGATTTATGAAGTCGATAATATCTTTATTTAAATTAGGAATAAAAAACTCCGATACTTATCAAACGTTCTAGTTCTGTTCGCGCAGGTAGAAGTAATTGCTGGAGTTCTCTGCCAATCTTGATTCTAAGTCTGTGGGCTGCGCATTCTGGGGTTTTAACCACGGATCTGGGTTTTTATCTGTCTCCTGGGGTTTACAGCCACGACTTGTGTTGGCAAAACAATTAATTTCAAGGAGCTAAAATGATTGTACTATTTGGTAACCTCGAAAACAATAGAAAAGTGTAAGAAAATTTATTCATTTACGCCCTTTTCGTTGATCTGGGTTTTTTCCTTTAGCGTATGCTGGGGTTTTCTGGTAACATTCTTATTTGGCGTCCCCTGTGGAATAGCTTCCACGTCACTGTAGCAGAAGCTCTTCCGAGAGCAGGTGTGACTTTTCGTGCTCAGGCGCCCTTCTAATTCTCTTGTGCCTGCGCATTAAATGTGTTTAATCCTTTTTTAAGTGATGATCGAACTTAATATAAATTAAGGAACTGAAGTGAGAGTGTGCCTTATATTTGTAAGAACGGTAGATAGCCATTCTACCTTTGCGTGTGTCAAATTTTCAAATGTGTGCTTCGGTAGCTTCAGAATGTTTCACTGTGCGTTTGTCTTGTTCAAGTGATTTTTATTTCTCTGTAAGTTTTAACCACTGAGTCTCAAAATCATTTGTATGATCGAAGAAGTGAGTTATTTATTGAAGGGGCCGAGATGCTTTGATTTGCAGAGTTATGATAGCATTTGATTCTCTTGTGCATTTACGAGTCATCTATATGCAGGTGTCTTGTATTACTGCGCCTCGAGCGCCATATAAAAAAATGGCCGACCTTGAGCCCTTTCGTGTCTTTGTAAAGTTAAGCCTAGTCTGGTTTGTAAATCTCGTGTGCGTTTGATAGCAACTTAATGTGATTCCTTTACTTTACAGGCAATGTAAAACGTGATGATTAGGTTAGGGTATGTGGCATAGCAGAGGTCTCGCATATAAAGATGTAAGTATTTCAAGTTTAAGACGTACCACCTTGTTTTCCGTCGTGTCAAGTGATCTAAGCTCTAGTAATAAATCGAAGTCGATTAGAAACTTCTTATTTAATTTTACATTTGTTTTCTCGCAGTGCTTCTTATTTTTCTTGAAATCTGCGTTGTTTTCGAAACTGATTCGCTCCTCGTTGAAAACTATGGCTACTCTGTAAAGTTGCTGTCCTTATCGGTAGAGTATTTTTTATGAAATAATTTCGTATTTGAGTAGAGTTTCTCTTTTGTATCGTTCGGGCCCCAAAATTAAGGTGATGTTTTTTAGCCCTTTTTAGGTATTTCATTTGTTCACGATAGAATTCATGAGAAATATTTTATAAATATACATACATTGATTAGGTTTTCGATTCCCCCTCTTTTTCTGTCTATTACGGAAAGTTTGCGTATCGTGTAACTCATAGCTTTGTTTTGTTGCTTTCGTCTCTATGACTCAACCTTTTTAAGCCGTTTATCTCTTACTGAGAAGTCCGTGATTGAACTTGTGTGCAACCTAAATTTCACACCCTTTCGATGTCATTATAATCTAATCTTTACTGAGTACGTGAGTAAAATTGCAGCAATTGGGTGAAAAATCCTGACTTTGAAAGTAGTAATATATTGGTGACTCTATTATGAAATGGCTTACCTTGCTTCCGTCTCGTTTCTTTCAAATTTGTGTGAACATTTTGTTGTGACTACGACTCAGCATTCCGGTGCTGTTTCAACGATTCAAACCACTTCGAGGAAATATTGTATCTAATTGAAATCAGTGCTCCAAGGAAAAGATATAAAGTTCCGAGCCGAAGCCTAGGTAGTGCCTCCATTTGTAGAACTAAATAACTCTTGTTTTTGCAGTGACGTATTCAACCGCGCCCAATACAACCTCCTTCTTCTTCCGGTGTTTTTCTTACCTGGCGAAGGGGAACAAGGGCGCGACACAAGTCATCAAGTAGATCAGGCTGCCAACTATCTCACGGAACAGTTTTGGATCGCACAAATTCCTAGAATCAGAGCTTACATCAAGCATGTTGGCACTGGGATCACATGGAATAGACTTAGGCTTACAATCAGACATTCTAAATTTTGACAAAATTTTCTCAACATACTTTGACTGTTTCATCTCAATTGAGTCATGCTTCACTTCAAATTCAATGCCTAGAAAACATGAAATTTGTCCAAGATCTTTCATTTTGAATTTATTTGACAACGAACACTTTACTTCACTCAATACAACAGCGTTAGAAGAGGCCAAAATTAAATCATCAACCCATACAATGATAATCACTTTTCCAGAGTCGCTTTCCCTCACATAGACACAAGTATCACTGAGAGATTGAACAAAATTTTGTTCAACAAGAAAATGATGCAAAAGGTTGTTCCAGTTACGGCCACTTTGCTTTAAGCCATACAAAGATTTTTTGAGTTTGCAGACTAACTTCTCTCCATTTTTGTCAAGTTCAACAAATCCCTCAGGCTGTTCTACAAAAACATCACAGTCAATTTTTGCATGAAGATAAGCAGTGCACACGTCCATCTGGTGCACAATGTACGACTTTTGCACAGCAATATCCATCAGCATTCTAACAGAAGTTAGACGTGCTGTAGGAGAAAAAGTTTCTTTGAAATCGACATCAGCTACTTGGGAATATCCCTTGGCTACATAACGAGCTTTGAAAGTTTCCTGGTCATTGGGTCCTGATTTAACACTATAGACCCATCGTCCCCCAATAACAGATCTATCTTTTGGCTTTTCAACAAGTTCGTACGTCTCATTATCGGCTAGTGCAGCTATCTCAGTGGTCATTGCCTGTTTCCACTCAACAGAATCTGGGGATGAAATTGCATCAGAGTAAGACTTAGGGATACTGCTCACTCTGTAGCAATAATCAACAAAATTATTAGTGATATCCAATTCATCTGGATCAACATAGTCTTTTAAATAAGCTGGGGGCTTCTTTTCTCTCAAAGGAAATCTTCTAGTGGGCTCTGCATCTGAATGAGTTTCATTTTGAATCACTTCTGGAACAGTCCCAGGTTTCAACTCAGCCTCAGCCTTGTCAGCCTTCTCACTTTGTTTCAGCTCAGCAGGGTTATCTACAGCAATGAACTCATCCTCACCCACCACATTTCTAGAAATTTTATCACAGAATGTGACACATCTGACTCTTTTTATTTGACAAGTTTCAGGGAAATAAATCATGTAAGCAGGGCTGCACGGGTCATATCCCAGAAAAGTACCCTGCTCTGACCTAGGGTCAAGCTTTCCTGGGTCTTGAACCACGGCAAAACATTTTGATCCAAAAATGTGCATATTGGAAAGGTCAGGTTTCTTTCCCGTGAACATCTCAAAAGGAGTTTTGCCTGTCCTTTTGTTGAAACACCTATTTCTAATGTAAGCAGCTGTTCTTACAGCATGATTCCACAATTCTTTTGGCAAATTTGCATGCAGCAACAAACACCTAGCCATCTCAAACAATGATCTCCAAGATCTCTCAGCAGTCCCATTCTGATGGGGAGAGAACGGAGCTGAAAATTCATGCTTTATTTTGTTCTCCGTGACAACAGCTTTGAACAAGTTTGAGGAATACTCGGTGCCGTTATCTGTTCTTAAACGTTTAACAGAGCCAAATGGGGTAGAATCAGCCAAGAATTTTTTAAATGCCCCAACAGTGTCACTTTTCCTTTTGAGGAAATACACAAAAATGAGGCCTGAAAAGTCATCCACAAAAGACATGACATACATGGAATTCTCAAAAGAAGTAGGGCTTATAGGTCCAGCTAGGTCACTATGGACTAGCTCTAAAGGTTTTCTTGACTTTTCATCAGGGTCTCTGCTCCTATATTGACACATTTTACCCTGGACACAGATCTCACAATCGAAATTATGCTTGTTGGTAATTTTCATTCCTTTAGTAATACCTTCTAGGCTCAACACATCTCTTACATTACAATGCCCAAGAATATTGTGCCACTCCTCCAGAGTGTGTTCACCAACAGCATTAATAGAATCAACAGAGCTTACAGAATTTAAATAATACAGCTTGCCACATTTTTTAATACTAAACGCATTCCCATCTGAAGCAAACAACTTTGAGGCGTTTTGACTGAAATTAAATGATGCACCCTGATCAATAGCAGCCTGGACAGAGAAAATATTCTGCTTAAAACTAGGAATACAAAGAACATTTTTTAAAAGAACATTGTGTTTCCTATTTTTGGCGTCAGTCAGGGTAATTCTCGCATCACCTTTACACTCTACAATATTGTTCATCCTAGAACCATCTGCTAATTCAATGAAATGATTCCTAGGGTCAAAACTTTCATCTAAAGATACAAACTTAGATTTATCACAAATAATGTGAGCAGTAGCTCCACAATCCACCAGTAACTTTGCACTGTCTACAACAGAAGCACTTTCTGAGTCTGTTGATACTCTAAAACAAAAAGAGCTTTTCACATCTTTGCTATCAGTAGCCATCGCTTTTGCGGTATCTCTCTTTCTGCAAAAATTAGTATCATGAGATGCACTTTTACAAATTGAACACCACCGATTTTTCTTTGCACTGTGACTTTTACACTCATATTTCTTGTGACCTGACTTACCACATAAGTAACAAGTAATTTTAGAATCCTTCACTTTCATAATTCTTTCTTCACTTTCACTGTAGCCTTGTCGGGTCTTCTTTGTTTCCTCTTCACTCTTGAGAGCCGATTTGAATTTCATGAAGTCCATTTCTTTACTGTCAATTTGCGTGATGACGGTAGAAAACGCGTTGTAAACAGCTGGCAATCCCCTGATAATCATGGCGATTATCAGTCCATCGCTGATACTCTCGCCGGCTTTCTTCAGGTAGGATGCAGTTGTCTCTGCCCGCAGCAAGTAGTCGGTTACCGTCTCGCCATTTTTCATCTTCAGCGCAGCCAACTCGCAATACAGAGAAATAATTCTCGGTTTACTGCTGCCGAGGTAATGATCACGCAGAATCTTCATGGATTTTCTTCCATCTCCATAGGCGTCTCTGATAATCAACGAGAGACTTTTATCATCGAGCCTTTGCACAAGCTCGGAGAAAACTTTCTTATTCTTCTCAACATCCAGACTTGATTCTTCGCCCTCGAGGACGGCACCCAACGATTTCAAGTCTAGGTAGGCCCGAAATTTCACTTCCCACAACTCATACCTTTCGTCATTGCCATCAAAAGTTAGGTTACTGGGCCCATAACCTGTTAGACCAGAGAGGCCTCTTTCCATCTTGGAATAATGGAGTACGACAACTATTATAAGTATGAGTGTGGGGTATAGAAACACAGTAGGTAATCTAGGAACTACATGTACTGTACGTCCGTCGAGCACGGCGGCGAGAACAAGAAGAAGGAGCTCGATCGCTCTACAAAGGCGGTTAACACATGAACATAGAAAACGGGACGGAAGCAATTTAATGGGCGACTGCGACAACTCATATATAATAATAAATATATATACCGAAGTTGGATCTCAACACAAGCAATTGCCGGTTAAACTAAAATTAACCCCAAACCAGAGACTTAGATGATTTCTGGATTAAAAATTTCTAGGAGTTTGGAATTTAGATTATTCAGAGATTTCTCAGAGGTAATCACAATCACCCTAATTTAGCTGAATCAGGTACCTACTAGTTACTAACATTATTAGACACAAAATTAGCCTACCAAAATCAATAGTTAAAAATGGTTACTACAGTGATTATGTTAGAAATACAAATCTTCCGTTACTATGCGTTGTCACACGCTATTAGGTAGTGGAATAGTTCTGAGCACGACTAAAGAACAATTATTTATGTGAATTGACTTGAAGTGAGCTTAACGTTGACTGAAAAACTATAAAATATTTGTACATGATTCAAATCCTAACTTAATTAATATTGTAGCAATGGACAATTACAAAAGTTTTTTTAATTGATTCAATAACCTAATTTAATTAAAAATGCAGCTGTGGGAAATGATATAATTTATAATGATGCAAAGCCTAACTTCATTAAGAAGAATACAGCTGTCAAGATTAAAAATAATTGATGCAAAGCCTAACATCATTAAGAAAAATACAGCTGTAAAGATTGAAAAATAATTGATGCAAAGCCTAACATCATTAAGAAAAATACAGCTGTAAAGATTAAGAATAATTGATGCAAAGCCTAACATCATTAAGAAAAATACAGCTGTAAAGATTGAAAAATAATTGATGCAAAGCCTAACATCATTAAGAAAAATACAGCTGTAAGAATTAAATTGATTTATGATTGCTTCACAACCTAACTTGATTAAAAATACAACACTTGAGACACAAGATTAATCGGAAGCTGGAAAACACATGCACAAAATACCAACCAAAAATTGACACAATGACAGTGACTAGGTTACTAGTATGCATCCTAAAAAGTATAAATTTCTGGCTAGTCCAGCCGGTTATGTTTGGTCAAATTCTGAAACTTCATCTTAGGAATTGCTTCTTGGAAAAGATCCTAAATCCAACTTAACACAGTTGGTAATTTGAGATAACCTACTTAATATTACACACACAATATTATTTACAAGTTACGTATCAATTATATAGTTACCCGTAGAACAGCCTAAGCACACACATGTAGCATACCGCTACATAAGCGTAAAAATTAGAAATTTGCCATTCGCACTTAAATAAATTAATTAGTAGCATTAAAAATCTTACTCTAATTTATTATTAATTATTTTCTACTTCTAATTCGTAATCATTGAAGTTTTTGTGTAAATACATGAGACGATAAAATAACAATTGACATTTTTCGAGAGAGAAGCCCTCTGGTGGCAATACTGCGCAAGGCGCGTCTCTGTTTCAAAAAGAGCACTCTTACTTTGGCGGTTGCCTAGCTCGCTCACAGCACTTTTCTCGTGAGTAATCAGTGTTAGAAAATAATCGTGTTCTTTCTTCGTGTTCAGTGAGTATTAATAGTTGACAGTGCAGTGTTATTTGGATACGTAGTTATGCGTAGGAATTGTGATGTAGCATGTTTTCATTCAGTGTTTTGTTTTTTTTCTCAACATGACTTAGCGTAAAATTTTGCGTCAGATGTGCATTGCATTTCCGTGTCATGATTTTATTATCAAAACATAATCATGTTCGTTCCTTTCTTTACTACAATAGTATATACCTGCAGTTTCCATTCATGATTCGATACTCGGAACGAACGCGGCTGAATTGCCGGCGTTCGTTGTCGATAGCGTCTTTGTGTAATGGCGGAACATCACACCGTCGTCTCTTGTCACTACTCCGTGACTATAATTCACTATAGGCATGTGTTATAGTAGCATTTATTCTTTTTTTTACAAACCGACTTGCAGTAGTTTTAAATTACGAAAAGTATTCATGTCTATGCTTGCTAAGTTTTGGAATTTCATTTCTTAATTCCATACTCTTTGAAACCTTTACGTAACCGCACTTATTTCAATATAAAACATTTCAATAAAATTTAATTTAACTCATCGCATTCTTGTGACAAACACCCACTACCATCTGCCTATCTTGAGTGTGTGCAAATTGCTGGCGGCTTGGCTGAGGCCGACGTGTAAAGCCGCCCGGCTAAATCGCCGCACGGAATTTTCATGCTTTCGTTTTTTTTTCTTCGCGTATTTTCCGTCTGTGAAATCAACGCTTAGGTTTCTTTTTCCTTTATCATTGGGGATATATATATTCCTTTTATCCCTTCGTTATTGCAAACGATATTTATCAGTAAATTTCAGTAGAATTTATAAATGAACTTTAGGAATTCCTTTTCTCTGTATTCTTGTACCGTTATGGAGATTTTCTAGAGTACATCAAGAAGCTTAAATCTTCATGTTAAGCATTTCCTTAATTACTAAATTCTTAAATTTCATGCCTTGCATTTAAAGCAAGAGCATTTGTATCAGAATCTCTTAATTGATTTTTTCCTATCCTTCCTTAACTTAGCTGATGTTGGATCTTTAGGATTTTTCTCGGAGGGATCTACTTTATGGGAGTTTTATCATGTACTTTGGGATAACTTCAGTGTGAAATTTCCTTGATGTCTCCTTGGACTGCTCATCCAGTGTGTTGGACTCCTTGCAGGACCTCCACGTCATCACAACACAACACACTCACAGTTAATAATCTCCCTGGGCTTACTAGTATCCTAGTATGCTATGCTAATATGAGCAGTAACTTAACTTGCTCCTGCTAATGTGCTAATGTGCTAATGTGCCGACTTGCTTCTGCTCACATGAGCCGGATTTAACTTGCTCACTCACACCTCACCTTATTTTGAGTCATTAGTTCTACCTGAGCTACGTCATTGACCCTCGCTCAATTATCTCAAATTGCCTAATTCAAGTTCCCAAATACAACTCACTCACCCTGCCTACTCCATCGCGTGACGGCCTTCGCCAACGCCAGCCTGGCTCTCCGGCACGGATTGCCCACCTAGACAAGCTCTCCGAGATCAAGATCCAAGCCAGTTCTCCTTGGTTTTCCTTCAATAAACTACACGGCAGGAAAAAGCTGAGTTAACAAAAAATTGTCATTCATTATCCCTCTTATAGTCGCTCAAATTTACTTGTCGAGAGATGTTGTAGCCTTTGCCTGTCAATTCACCCCAGCGGACAATCAGACCTACACACTGGTGACCCCAGTTAAAATAACCCAAAACTTTCTTAAAAAAACTTAAAAACAATTCAACTCGATAAGGTTTGAGAGATTGTGAGAGGATATATTTGGCATGTCATTGTAGTGATAAATTTCCCATGTCGTAGTCTTTGAGAATTTTCTATAGATGTCACTGTGCTAATCTTTCTCTGAGCAGCTCTAAAAATTTTTATGCTGTTTTCCTGTCTTTGTTTGTTTTCGTGCCTCAGTAGGTGGGAAAAATATTTTTCTCCTATTTCCGTGCTGTGCATTTATTTCTGACTACCGTAAAAATCTTCGCTTCCATTCTCTCTCTTTCCGTTTTTTTTCAACGTTAAGGATTGATTGAGTAGGTAGGAAAATAATTTTTTTTTTCTCACCTGCTTTTTTTTGTGCCTACGCAAAAATTGCCGCATACCGCATAATTTTTTCTCGTTTCCAATTTCATATTTCTGTTTCAACTTAATTTGAATGATTGAGTAGGTAAAGAAATAACGCAATCCCTTGCCACTTAATTCCAAGTCATAGGCACTGATATCTTAATTGCGCATCCCCAAAGAGATTACTAGCATGACTGAATCAGATAATGAAGATCGAGCCTCCACAAAACCCATTAGGCTCCCTCCCTTCATTCCGGAGGACGCCCACACCTGGTTTCAACAGTGTGAGGCGATGTTTAGGTATCATAAGGTCACTAATAACACTGACCAATTCTACGCCCTTGTTTCCGCAGCCCCCACAAAATTGTTGAATGATTCAAATCAATTGCTCGAAAGCCCTCCCGCCGTTGATCCGTACGGCACCTTAAAAAAAAAGATTCTGCAGAAGTTGCAGATGTCCGATGCGGACAAATTTCGTAGTTTGGTAGACGCCTCAGCTATTCCTTCTGTCTCTAGCTCTTTCTCTCCCACTTCGCTAGTGAAAGAGCTGCGAAAACTCGCTACGGGTGTTGCCGTAGCTGAGGGATTTCTGAAAGAAGTTTTCATGACTAAGCTTCCTCCGAATGTACGTCCATTTCTATCGCTAGCAGGCCCCGATCAAACGCTGGAAAAGCTGGCGGAGTCCACCGAGACGGTGATGCGCAACATTAATTCGCCACAGGCACCGCAAGTTGCGTCCCTTAATGCAGCTGCTGCAAATTTTAGCCCCGCAAATACTCAGAATCAATCCTCAGCCATAATAGATAAGATGCAGCAAGACATCGCTGAGATAAAGCAAGCTCTCCAGAATTGCCAGTTAGGTCAGAGTGGTCAGAGCGTAGCTCACATTCAGCAAGGCCCAGGGAGATTCCAAAGCCACCAAAACGCCTACGACTATCCTTATGACTATCCCTCCAACTAACACTATCCTCTTCCTCCTCCTCAACGCTTTGATAGAGGTAGATCTTATGATAGGTCAAATCAAGACCGCCGCTTCAGGTCGCGCTCTCGTGATGCTAGTAGCAATTTATGCTGGTACCACATGAAATTTGGTGACCAAGCTCGCAAATGTGCCTCTAGATACTGTCCGCGTTATACCGAAATGACTTCGGGAAACGCCAACAGCAACGCACAGTAGCGAGTACTGCGTTGCCTCATTCCCAGACTACTCGCCTCCTTACTATTCTCGATCCCGTTACCAAATATCGATTTCTCATCGACACTGGCTCAAGCGTGTCAATTATCCCAGCCACGGCAAAAGACAAAAACAACCCATTGTTGGCGACATTACGCGCCGCGAACGGCACGCCAATTCCTTGTTACGGTGAAAGAGTATTAGAGTGCAGCCGGGGATTGAGGCGATCCTTCCTTTTCACCTTCTTAATCGCGGAAGTCCAAGAGCCTATCATTGGCGCGGATTTCCTAGAGAAGTATGGGATTATTGTAGATGTTAAAAACCGTAGAATTAGGGACGAGGAGACACAGATCTCAATTCCCGCTGGTAGCATAACTGGAGCAAATGTCTTGCATTCCTTCTCGATTGCTTTCAAGGAGGAGTGCATGTTTGAACAAGAACTTAAAAATTTCCCAGCATTAACAAACCCTAACTTAGCTTCTAATAACATGCAAACATGCACAAAGCACTTCATAGAGACGCAAGGTCCGCCAGTTTTCTCCTGTGCTAGGCGACTGCCGCCTGATCGATTGGCGTTAGCCAAGAGAGAATTCGCGCGCATGCAAGAATGTGGCATTATCCGCACCTCCAAAAGTCCTTGGGCTAGTCCTCTTTTGCTAGTACCCAAGGCTAACGGTGAATTCAGACCGTGCGGGGATTTCCGCAGGTTGAACGCCGTTACTTTACCTGATCGATACCCTATTCCCTACCTTCATGATTTCAGTGCAAATTTAGAGGGAGCACAAATTTTCTCTAAGATAGACCTACAGTCTGCCTTCCATCAAATCCCCTTGGATGAGTCTGCGATTCCTAAGACCGCGGTAATCACTCCGTTTGGTCTCTTTGAATTCCTCAAGATGCCATATGGCTTGAGGAACGCTCCTCAGACGTTCCAAAGGCACATGGCTGAAATTTTCTCTGATCTCACTTTCGCCTATGTCTATCTAGACGACATCCTAGTGGCATCCACAACCCCAGAGTTGCACAAAGACCATCTTAGGGTCGTTTTTCAAAGACTGTCCGACAATGGACTCCTCGTAAATCCTGAGAAATGTGAGTTCGGAAAGTCATCACTGATTTACTTAGGTCATGAAATTTCTAGCCTAGGTCTAAAACCTTTGCCTTCCAAAGTAGAAGTGATCAAAAACTTTCCTCTTCCACAGACCCAGAAGGAACTAAGAAGGTTCCTAGGTTCTGTTAACTTCTATCATCGTTTCATACGCAACTGTGCCCAAACTTTAGCGCCCTTGTCTGACCTCCTCGAACCGAAACGAAAAGGAAAATCTATTGAGGTAAAATGGACAGAAGAAGCGCGCAAGGCTTTTGAGGAAATAAAGCACAAGTTAGCTTCCGCGACGGAACTATCCTACCCTATTGCTAATGCTGATTTCAGCCTCGTTGTGGACGCATCCAGTACCGCCGTAGGTGCTGTTTTGCAACAACAAGTAGGTACTAACATCTCCCCTCTTGCTTTCTTTTCCAAAAAGCTGTCGCCCACTGAGCGTGCTTATAGCGCGTTCGGTAGGGAACTTCTTGCTATCTACTTGTCTGTGAGACACTTTCGCTATGCTCTAGAGGCGAGGGAGTTCGTGATCTACAGAGATCACAAACCTCTGACCTCAGCGATCAAAATGCCTTCTGAAAGACATTCCCCAAGGGAAGCTCGACACTTGTCGTTTATAAGTCAGTTTACCACTGACATCCGCTTCATAAAAGGGTTGGACAATACTGTCGCTGATTGCCTATCGCGCATAAATACTGTCCAAACCAGTGGTGAAATCACTTTTGGTAATATTTCCAAAACTCAGAAGGAGGATCCTGAACTTCAGGACCTTCTCAAACCTTCTAACACTTCCTCTCTGAAATTAACCTTGGTTGACGGCGTGTACCGTGATGCCGAGCGACTTTCTCGTTTGTACCTTCCTGCAACTCTCCGCAGAGTAGCTATCCTGCATTACCATTCTCTCTCTCATCCGGGTATTAACCGTACATTGCGTTTGATTTCTGATCGTTACGTCTGGCCAGCGATGCGTAAGGAGGTCAAGCAAATTGTGCAAAATTGCCATGCATGTCAGAGTAGTAAAGTGGTGAAACATAATCGTGCAGCGCTGCAGAGTTGTGCATTCACAGGTCACAAGTTCGACTCGGTCCACCTAGATTTGGTGGGTCCTTTGCCTTTATCGCGCGGTTATTCTTATTTGTTGACCATCATCGATAGGTTCACACGTTGGGTTGAGGCTGTCCCTCTTCCTGATACCCAAACCGAGACTGTAGCGCGCGCTTTCATGTCAAACTGGATCTCTAGATTTGGTGTCCCCTTAAATGTCACGCATGACCGGGGATCACAATTTACCTCCAAATTCTGGAGTGAGCTTAGCATTGCTTTAGGGTGTGCAAATACATCAACTACAGCCTATCATCCACAGTCAAATGGACTTATTGAGAGAGTCCACAGGGACTTGAAGGCTGCATTACGTTGCTTGAACTGCAGTCACGATTAGACTGACAGACTTCCAGTAGTATTGTTGAGCATCCGCAATTTGCATCGACAAGATCAGCAGTGCACAGCAGCAGAGATGATGTATGGTCAAACACTTCGTCTCCCCGGCGACATTGTTGACCCAAAACCTTTGCCTGAATTTTCATCTGCTGACCGTTTCGCCTATGTAACCTGCCTAAAAGATTGCATGCGTAAGATTGAGTATGTTGCCCCGCGAATGCCTCAGACTGAGGACAAACTGGATCCTGCCTTGCGAGACTGCACACATGTGTATGTCCGAAACGACGCCATCAAACCTACACTCACGCGCCCTTATGATGGCCCATTCAAAATAATCAAACGCACGCCCAAGTATTTTGTCCTGGAAAGATCGGGTTCACACGACCCCGTGAGCATTGATCGATTAAAAGTCGCGTACACTTCCGATCATAGTGTAACTGCTAAACCATCATTCTCTCCACAGAATTCTCCTTCCACTGAGACTCGATCATATCTACCATCTCAGCTTCCTCAGTTGGCTGCAATGTTGCCTAGTCAACTTGAGTGTAAC
Source organism: Morinoia aosen (assembly GCA_030386875.1). Classification (NCBI taxonomy): domain Eukaryota; kingdom Metazoa; phylum Arthropoda; class Malacostraca; order Amphipoda; family Talitridae; genus Morinoia; species Morinoia aosen. The sequence continues at coordinate 15,151,071 of CM059575.1, read as the reverse complement.
CCTTTCTATGTGTCTGTACATTCAAACCCTATCCCTAAGCCTATCGTAGACTCTAATTCTAGCCCTCTTACTGACACAGCGACAAGTCTGGAGAGACCAGACGAGCCCGCTGCAGTAACTCCTGTTCCTAGGACTCTTGCCGATCTAAACTTGCAGACCCGTTTGGTGAAACTTCCCCGCTCAGTATCATTTGCCAATTGCCGAACCCGGCAGGGTCGTGTAGTTCGCCCTCCTTCCCGCTACAGATGATTGCAGCGGGTGGACCTTTCGGTCTGCGCCTTGGGGGGTAATGTAGCATACCGCTACATAAGCGTAAAAATTAGAAATTTGCCATTCGCACTTAAATAAATTAATTAGTAGCATTAAAAACCTTACTCTAATTTATTATTAATTATTTTCTACTTCTAATTCGTAATCATTGAAGTTTTTGTGTAAATACATGAGACGATAAAATAACAATTGACATTTTTCGAGAGAGAAGCCCTCTGGTGGCAATACTGCGCAAGGCGCGTCTCTGTTTCAAAAAGAGCACTCTTACTTTGGCGGTTGCCTAGCTCGCTCACAGCACTTTTCTCGTGAGTAATCAGTGTTAGAAAATAATCGTGTTCTTTCTTCGTGTTCAGTGAGTATTAATAGTTGACAGTGCAGTGTTATTTGGATACGTAGTTATGCGTAGGAATTGTGATGTAGCATGTTTTCATTCAGTGTTTTGTTTTTTTTCTCAACATGACTTAGCGTAAAATTTTGCGTCAGATGTGCATTGCATTTCCGTGTCATGATTTTATTATCAAAACATAATCATGTTCGTTCCTTTCTTTACTACAATAGTATATACCTGCAGTTTCCATTCATGATTCGATACTCGGAACGAACGCGGCTGAATTGCCGGCGTTCGTTGTCGATAGCGTCTTTGTGTAATGGCGGAACATCACACCGTCGTCTCTTGTCACTACTCCGTGACTATAATTCACTATAGGCATGTGTTATAGTAGCATTTATTCTTTTTTTACAAACCGACTTGCAGTAGTTTTAAATTACGAAAAGTATTCATGTCTATGCTTGCTAAGTTTTGGAATTTCATTTCTTAATTCCATACTCTTTGAAACCTTTACGTAACCGCACTTATTTCAGTATAAAACATTTCAATAAAATTTAATTTAACTCATCGCATTCTTGTGACAAACACCCACTACCATCTGCCTATCTTGAGTGTGTGCAAATTGCTGGCGGCTTGGCTGAGGCCGACGTGTAAAGCCGCCCGGCTAAATCGCCGCACGGAATTTTCATGCTTTCGTTTTTTTTTCTTCGCGTATTTTCCGTCTGTGAAATCAACGCTTAGGTTTCCTTTTCCTTTATCATTGGGGATATATATATTCCTTTTATCCCTTCATTATTGCAAACGATATTTATCAGTAAATTTCAGTAGAATTTATAAATGAACTTTAGGAATGTCGCGCCCTTTATTCCCCTTCGCCAGGTAAGAAAAACACCGGAAGAAGAAGGAGGTTGTATTGGGCGCGGTTGAATACGTCACTGCAAAAACAAGAGTTATTTAGTTCTACAAATGGAGGCACTACCTAGGCTTCGGCTCGGAACTTTATATCTTTTCCTTGGAGCACTGATTTCAATTAGATACAATATTTCCTCGAAGTGGTTTGAATCGTTGAAACAGCACCGGAATGCTGAGTCGTAGTCACAACAAAATGTTCACACAAATTTGAAAGAAGCGAGACGGAAGCAAGGTAAGCCATTTCATAATAGAGCCACCAATATTTTACTACTTTCAAAGTCAGGATTTTTCACCCAACTGCTGCAATTTTACTCACGTACCCAGTAAAGATTAGACTATAATGACATCGAAAGGGTGTGAAATTTAGGTTGCACACAAGTTCAATCACGGACTTCTCAGTAAGAGATAAACGGCTTAAAAAAGTTGAGTCATAGAGACGAAAGCAACAAAACAAAGCTATGAGTTACAAGATACGCAAACTTTCCGTAATAGACAGAAAAGGAGGGGGAATCGAAAACCTAATCAATGTATGTATATTTATAAAATATTTCTCATGAATTCTATCGTGAACAAATGAAATACCTAAAAGGGGCTGAAAAACATCACCTTAATTTTGGGGCCCGAACGATACAAAAGAGAAACTCTTCTCAACTACGAAATTATTTCATAAAAAATACTCTACCGATAAGGACAGCAACTTTACAGAGCAGCCATAGCTTTCAATGAGGAGCGCTAATTCCCGATATTCAAGTTCACAAAGGCGATCAATGCCTCTGCGATTTAAACAGTTTCAAAACAACGCAGATTTCAAGAAAAATAAGAAGCACTGCGAGAAAACAAATGTAAAATTAGATAAGAAGTTTCTAATCGTCTCAGAATTTATTGCTAGTGCTTAGCTGCTGGTACAACAGAGGTAATCTGTGAGTATTACACTACCTTTACATCTTTTTAAAATACTTACATCTTTTTTTGCGAGACCTCCGCTATGACACATATCCTAACCTAATCAGTACGTTTTACATTGCCTGTAAAGTAAAAGAAATCATATTAAATTGTTATCAAGCGCACACGAGATTTACAAACCAGACTAGGCTTAACTTTACAAAGACACGAAAGGGTTCAAGGTCGGCCATTTTTTATATGGCGCTCGAGGCGCAGTAATACACGACAACTGCAATGGAAGACTCGTAATATGCACATGACCTTCAATTAGTCATGCTGCAAATTAAAGCATCTCGGCCCCTTCAATAAAAAACGCACTTCTTCGATCATACAAATGATTTTGAGACTCAGTGGTCAAAACTTACAGAGAAATAAAAATCACTTGAACAAGACAAAACGCCCAGCGAAAACGTTCTGAAGCTACTGAAGCACACACGGGAAAACTGACACACGCAAAGGTAGAATGGCTATCTACCGTTTTTACAGATATAAGGCACACTTCCACTTCAGTTCTGTAATTTTATGAAGTTCGATCATCACTTAAAAAAGGATTAACACATTTAAAAACGCAGGCACACGAGAAATTAGGAGGTAGCCTGAGCACGAAATATCACACTTGCTCTCGGAAGAGCTTCTAATACAGTGACGTGGACGGTGGAAGCTATTCCACAGGGGACGCCAAAATAAGAATGTTGCCAAAAAACCCCAGCATATGCTACAAGAAAAAACCCAGATCAGCGAAAAAAGGCGTTAATGAATAAATTTTCTTACACTTTTCTATTGTTTTCGAGGTTACCAAGTAGTACAATCATTTTAGCTCCTTGAAATTAATTGTTTTGCCAACACAATTCATGACTGTAAACCCCAGGAGACAGATAAGAAACCCAGATCCGCGGTTAAAACCCCAGAATGCGCAGCCAGCTGACAGAATCTACGAACGGGCAGAGAACTCCAGCCAATTAATCTTACATGCGCGGACAGAACTAGAACGTTTGATATGTATCGGAGTTTTTTATTCTCATTTTTTAAGTAAAGATATTATCGACATTTAGTGACATTAACGATTAACTTTGCTGATATGATTAAGTTATTGACCTGATATCGCTCATTTCAAAATCACGAATTTGCTCTGGAAGTTTCGGAACAGTCAAATGAGAAACGGTTCATTTAAAATGGCGAGCTAAAACCCAAATGACTTAAAGACGGAGAAAGGCATGACAAGGAATTCCTTTTCTCTGTATTCTTGTACCGTTATGGAGATTTTCTAGAGTACATCAAGAAGCTTAAATCTTCATGTTAAGCATTTCCTTAATTACTAAATTCTTAAATTTCATGCCTTGCATTTAAAGCAAGAGCATTTGTATCAGAATCTCATAATTGATTTTTTCCTATCCTTCCTTAACTTAGCTGGTGTTGGATCTTTAGGATTTTTCTCGGAGGGATCTACTTTATGGGAGTTTTATCATGTACTTTGGGATAACTTCAGTGTGAAATTTCCTTGATGTCTCCTTGGACTGCTCATCCAGTGTGTTGGACTCCTTGCAGGACCTCCACGTCATCACAACACAACACACTCACAGTTAATAATCTCCCTGGGCTTACTAGTATCCTAGTATGCTATGCTAATATGAGCAGTAACTTAACTTGCTCCTGCTAATGTGCTAATGTGCTAATGTGCCGAGTTGCTTCTGCTCACATGAGCCGGATTTAACTTGCTCACTCACACCTCACCTTATTTTGAGTCATTAGTTCTACCTGAGCTACGTCATTGACCCTCGCTCAATTATCTCAAATTGCCTAATTCAAGTTTCCAAATACAACTCACTCACCCTGCCTACTCCATCGCGTGACGGCCTTCGCCAACGCCAGCCTGGCTCTCCGGCACGGATTGCCCACCTAGATAAGCTCTCCGAGATCAAGATCCAAGCCAGTTCTCCTTGGTTTTCCTTCAATAAACTACACGGCAGGAAAAAGCTGAGTTAACCAAAAATTGTCATTCATTATCCCTCTTATAGTCGCTCAAATTTACTTGTCGAGAGATGTTGTAGTCTTTGCCCGTCAATTCACCCCAGCGGACAGTCAGACCTACACACACAATAATTTAATTCTCACCAGAGAAGAAAACCGAGATGTACACACTTTGAATGATTTGAAACGAGTGACGCTTGTGCGGGTGAAATATGTTGCCGACACGGCGACATGGGGGTTTCGTTACTACTCAAAAGTGATTTCTTTGAGATTGAATTTTTCAGTACACAATTTTAATAAAATTGAGGATAGAAGTTAATTAATTTCGTAATGAAATTTTAATCTAATGGTTGAATTTTTTTTACTGAATTTTTAAATGATCATTTTGAGAATTTCCGAAATTTATACTGAGTTGCGTGTAGCATTCGCTACAGAGCGTAGGAATTATAAATTTTCCCATTCGTACTCAAATAAAATAATTATTAGCATTAAAAATCTTACTCTAAATTATTATTAATTATTTTACACTTCTAATTCGTAATCATTGAAGTTTGTGTGTAAATACATGAGAGATAAAATAATCAATCGACATTTCGAGTATTAGAGCAGCTGTCTGTGGCAACAGCCAAGCGCGTTGCTTGAACGCACTTGCCGAGTCACTCTCACCGTTGACTTTCTAGCGTGCGTACCGCTCTTGTAAGTTAAAGACAATTTAAGTGTGAAAACAGAATGAAGCCCGGTAAAGTATACAGTGTAAAATTTTCCTTGTGCATGTGAAAATTAATTATTTGTTCATCGTCGTGAATTAGGGATGAACTTAATAATAGTGTTAAAAGTTAGACTAGCAAGTGTTATTTTCGAGTGCTATCTTCGACGTGACAAACGTATAAATTTTGTGTTTCACGATGCATTTCCTGTGTCAAGTCATTATATTATCAGACTAAGTTTGTGCCTTATTACAAGTTATACACTTGCAGCGTTCATGTCGAGATTGAAATTTGATCATGAAATACTCGTGAGAGAGCACGACAGAGCTGCTGGCGTTGTGCCGAAACGGACACGCACTTATCCTCGCATGTAGTTTAGTACGTAAGTACAGTGCCACGACTGGTGCGTCTCAGGCGTCGTGCGCCGCTGAGTCAGCAATTCGTGTGTATAAATGCCCCCCGTGTTCAGCGCTGCGGCGCATTTGGATCTACTACCTCTTTACGTCAAGTACACGTTGAAGTCTTCTCGTCTACTCAATATCCACCCTTAGATACGGATAACGCATAGCGTCTTTGTGCCGGTTTCCTTGTTTTCCAAGATGGCGACGCACAGACTGCCGTCGCGTGTAGTGATTCTGCGATTCAAAATCGTACCTTACGCATTTTGGAATGAGATCCTTTACAAACATACTAGTAGTAGTTTTCTTAAATGTGTGACGTGTAATAAGTGGGAATGCCTTTTAATAATTTCGTACGAAGCAATAGAGTACGCAGATTATTCATGCACATGTTTGCTAAAGCTTTTAGTTTCATTTTTTATATTTCATACTCCTTGAACCTGGCGTTTAATCGCACTTATTTCAATATAAATCATTATCAACAAATTTAATTCAATTCTGTTTATTCTTGCGACAGAGCACCTATTAGCATCTGCCTTCGTGAGTGCTTACGATGTTGCCGGCGGTTTGTTGCGAATAGCGACGCGGAAAGCCGCCGGGTTAATCGTCGCATTAATTTTCATGTTTCGTCTTGCAAAGATTGTCTTTCTGTACAAGCAAAAACGTAGTATTTCTTTTCTCAATGTAGATATTATTTCTTAATTTTTATCAATAATACTTGTCAATGTTTTAGTATTATTGAGCAATGAAAGTAGGATTTCCTTTCTCTGTTAATTCTTGTACGGAGATAGGGATGTTTCTAGAGCACTGAACAAGCGTTAGTTCTCATTTTTTTTACGCAAATTTTAGCCGTGTTATGAAATCACGTGTTTTTCCAAAACGCCACCAATTTAACCTTCGATATTGCTGTCCTGCAGATTCTTGCAAAAGTTGCAGTCTCTTGATATTTTCATGATTTTCCGTAGATCTCGTGTTTACTTGCATGTGGTTTCGGTAATGAATAACGGTTGTCATTACCGGAAAGTCTTAAACCTCATGCTCTGATATTAAAGCCAAAGGCATTAGCGAACAAGCTTGCCAGTTACAAAAAGAATCTGTCCTATCTCCTAGAGCTTGCCAAAAGTGAGAATCCTTAAAGTTAGCTCGTGTCGAATCTGTAGGATTTCTCGGAGTTGCGTGTGGGCGTTTATCATACGATGTTGGGGACTGTCAGTGGTAAAATTTTCCGTGATGTCTCCTTGGACTGCTCATCCAGCGTTCGTCTTTTTGCAGACCTCATCGTCATCACCAACGCCAACACACCAGCTCCCCTGGGCCTTTAATGGGATTGCCTTTGTTGGATTAGTTTTTGCTCCTAAACTGGCCTTACCTAAACTGGCCTTATCTAAACTGGCCTTATCTAAACTGGCCTTACCTAAACTGGCCTTACCTAAACTGGCCTTAGCTAAACTGGCCTTATCTAAACTGGCCTTATCAAAACTGGCCTTACCTAAACTGCCATTTGTTCTGGCATCCACTCAATTAAATTGACACTACCAATCGTCTCGGGTCTCTCAAAGACTTATAAATTGGACCCCCTAGAAATTCTAAACAAACCTACGCAGTCGACTTCGTCAACTAGCCGGAGCCGCTTCGCCTGCACGGATTGCGAACCATCTTCAACCGAGTCCTCCAGAAGAGCAAGATTTGGCGGTCCTTTTTCGGCTCTCCTCAAAATAAACTACAAACAAAAAGCTGAGTTCCCGAGTGAATTATTACCCTCTCTCCTGATTAATCAGATACTTATCGAGACACATGTTTATGTTTGGCTTTACCCCCACGGCCGAACATGACATGCGTGCCGAAGGTTCGCTACAAGTTCTTAGTTGAAATTATCGAAGTAGGAAAAAAAAGGCAAGAAGCGCTGTACCGGAATCTCTTGGAATATAAAATATCCAAGAGATAATATTTCTCATTTCTCATTCAACTTCCCTTGACAGAGTTAAACTATTAGCACGACCCGTATGGTTTGTCTATTAGTACGCCTCGTATATTTTTTCTATTAATATGCCTCGTATGGTCTATCTATCTGTACACCTATGATAGTATTGTCTAATATTACATCTCGTATAGTTTGTCTATTATTATGCCTCGTACGGCTTAACTATTTGTACACCTCGTATGGTTTGTCAATTAGTATTCCTCGTATGGAACTTTGTTAGACTATTAGCACACCACGTGTGGTTTGTCTATTATAGTACGCCTTGTATATTATGTCTATTAATATGCCTCGTATGGTCTATCTATTTGTACACCTCTGATACTTTATCTATTAGCACACCTCGTATAGTTTGTTGATTATTATGCCTCGTATGGCTTATGTAGCATACCGCTACATAAGCGTAAAAATTACAAATTTGCCATTCATACTTAAATAAATTAATTAGTAGCATTAAAAATCTTACTCTAATTTATTATTAATTATTTTCTACTTCTAATTCGTAATCATTGAAGTTTTTGTGTAAATACATGAGACGATAAAATAACAATTTACATTTTTCGAGAGAGAAGCCCTCTGGTGGCAACACTGCGCAGTTGCGCGTCTCTTCTTTCAAAAAGCCACTCTTACTTTGGCGGCATACTTTAGCGGTGTTACAGCAAATTCTCGACCTCAACGTCATCACACACACCACTTACAACATTCTCCCTGGGCCGCTCCTGGGCCGCTCCTGGGCCGCTTTTGGGCCGCTTTTGGTTTTTCTAATTGAGTGGAGTTGGGCTATGCCTTGGGCCTTTAGCCGGGTATATTCTCTTATTACTGGCCTTAATTCTCAACTGCTTAAAAGTACGGGCACTATTGAATTAGCTTTGCATTCGCTAAATTCCGCGAGCCGGGATCTAAATACTATTCAAACCAAGAGTCATCATCGCCATCATCAAATTCACCTGCTCCCAAAATTAAGCATACTTTGCCCACACAAATAGCTAAGCACCTATTGTTGTGCTGTGTTTTTAAAAAAAATGCCCACCGTAAAGCGAATATTCTGAACTCAATACACTTAAAAACCTCATCCACCGGCCGGAGCGACACCAGCCCTCACCGAAGCTCACCACCGGCACTCCGGACCTCCTTGGGATTGCCAGTCAAGCTCAGCGAAGACCTCCTGGTTTTTTCTCTTCCAATAAACTCCACCTGAAACGAGCTGAGTCCAAAACCGTTTTTCATTATCCCTCTCATAATTTTCCCAGATCACTATCGAGAATTGTTCGAGTTTTTGGCCGTTCGGGGGCTAACATATTCAGTTCAAACTAACCCCAACGGTCGCGAAAACCCGACACTGGTGCATTGGCCGGGAATTTTAAAAATAAAAGAACTCAACTCGAAGTGTTTGAGAGATTGTGAGAGGATAATGTTGGCGTATCATTGTAGTGATAATTTTCCCATGTCGTAGTAGTTTGAGAGATTCCTGTGGATTTTGACCGTGCTAATTGTTCTCTGAGCAGCTCTAACAAAAATTTTTTTCAGCGCTATCCTGTCCTTGTTTGTTTGTTTCATGTGCCTCAGTAGGTGGGAAAAATATTTTTCTCCTATTTCCGTGCTGTGCATTTATTTCTGACTACCTTAAAAATCTTCGCTTCCATTCTCTCTCTTTCCGTTTTTTTTCAACATTAAGGATTGATTGAGTAGGTAGAAAAATAATTTTTTTTCTCACCTGCTTTATTTTCGTGCCTACGCAAATTGCCGCATACCGCAGAAATTTTTCTCGTTTCCAATTTCATATTTCCTTCCTTCTGTTTCAACTTAACCTGAATGATTGAGTAGGTAAAGAATTAACGCAACCCCTTTGCTACTTAATCCCAAATCTTAGGCACTGATATCATTAATTGTGCATCCCAAAAGTGATCGCTAGCATGACTGAATCAGATAATGAAGATCGAGCCCCCTCAAAACCCATTAGGCTCCCGCCCTTTATTCCGGAGGATGCTCACACCTGGTTTCAACAGTGTGAAGCCGTGTTTAGGTATCATAAAATAATAAATGACATAGACAAATTCTATGCTCTTGTGAGCGCCGCGCCCACAAAACTATTAAATGACTCAAACGAAATCTTAGAAAACCCTCCACCTCTCAATCCTTACGGAATCTTGAAAGGCAAAATTTTGGCAAGGCTTCAGATGTCCGATGCGGACAAATTCCGAAGTCTTGTAGACGCCTCAGCAATTCCATCTGTCTCTGTCTCTTTCTCACCCACTTCGCTAGTGAAAGAACTGCGGAAACTCGCTACGGGTGTTGCCGTAGCTGAGGGATTTCTGAAGGAAGTTTTCATGACTAAGCTTCCGCCGAATGTACGTCCATTTCTATCGCTAGCAGGGCCCGAGCAAACGCTAGAAAAATTAGCTGAGTCCGCAGAAACAGTGATGCGGAATATTAATTTGTCACGAGAACCACAAGTTGCTTCCCTGAATGTAGCAGCTACAACTTTTAGCCCGTCAAATACGGCGCAAAATCAATCCTCAGCCACAATAGATAAGATGCAGCAGGACATCGCTGAAATAAAGCAAGCTCTCCAAAATTTTCAAATAGGTCAGAGTGTGGCTCACATTCAGCAAGGCCCAGGGAGATTCCAAAGCCACCAAAATGCCTACGACTATCCCTCTGACTATCACTCTAACTATCCCTCTCCTCCTCCTCAACGCTTTGATAGAGGTAGATCTTATGATAGGTCAAATCAAGACCGCCGCTTCAGGTCGCGCTCTCGTGATGCTAGTAGCAATTTATGCTGGTACCACATGAAATTTGGTGACCAAGCTCGCAAATGTGCCTCTAGATACTGTCCTCGTTATACCGAAATGACTTCGGGAAACGCCAACAGCGACGCATAGTAGCGAGTACTGCGTTGCCTCATTCCCAGACTACTCGCCTCCTTACTATTCTCGATCCCGTCACCAAGTATCGATTTTTAATAGACACTGGCTCCAGTGTATCAATTATCCCAGCCACGGTGAAAGACAAAAACAACCCATTGTTGGCGTCATTACGCGCCGCAAACGGCACGCCAATACCTTGTTACGGTGAAAGAATTTTAGAGTGCGGTCTGGGATTGAGGAGAAAATTTGTATTCACTTTCTTGGTAGCTGAAGTCCAAGAGCCCATAATAGGTGCAGACTTTCTAGCCAAGTATGGCATAATTGTAGATATTAAGAACCGTAGAATTAGGGACGAGGAGACACAGATCTCAATTCCCGCTTGTAGCATAACTAGAGCAAATGTCTTGCATTCCTTCTCGATTGCTTTCAAGGAGGAGTGCATGTTTGAACAAGAACTTAAAAATTTCCCAGCATTAACAAACCCTAACTTAGCTTCCAATAACATGCAAACATGCACAAAGCACTTCATAGAGACGCAAGGTCCGCCAGTTTTCTCCCGTGCAAGGCGATTGCCGCCTGACCGATTGGCGTTAGCTAAGAAAGAATTTGCGCGCATGCTCGAAAATGGCATCATCCGCACCTCCAAAAGCCCTTGGGCTAGCCCTCTTTTGCTAGTACCCAAGGCTAACGGTGAATTCAGACCGTGCGGGGATTTCCGCAGGTTGAACGCCGTTACTTTACCTGATCGATACCTTATTCCCTACCTTCATGATTTCAGTGCAAATTTAGAGGGAGCACAAATTTTCTCTAAGATAGACCTGCAGTCTGCCTTCCATCAAATTCCCTTGGATGAGTCTGCGATTCCTAAGACCGCGGTAATCACCCCGTTTGGTCTCTTTGAATTCCTAAAGATGCCATATGGTCTCCGGAACGCACCTCAAACGTTCCAGAGACACATGGCTGAAATTTTCTCTGATCTCACTTTCGCCTATGTCTACCTAGACGACATCCTTGTGGCATCCACAACCCCAAAGTTGCACAAAGACCATCTTAGGGTCGTTTTTCAAAGATTGTCCGACAATGGACTCCTCGTAAATCCTGCAAAATGTGAGCTCGGAAAGCCATCACTGATTTACTTAGGTCATGAAATCTCTAGCCTAGGTCTAAAACCTTTGCCTTCCAAAGTAGAAGTGATCAAAAACTTTCCTCTTCCACAGACCCAGAAGGAACTAAGAAGGTTCCTAGGTTCTGTTAACTTCTACCATCGTTTCATACGCAACTGTGCTCAAACTTTAGCGCCCTTGTCTGACCTCCTCGAACCGAAACGAAAAGGCAAATCTATTGAGGTAAAATGGAAAGAAGAAGCGCGCAAAGCTTTCGAAACAATCAAGCACAAGTTAGCCTCCGCGACTGAACTATCCTACCCTATTGCTAATGCTGATTTCAGCCTCGTTGTGGACGCATCCAGTACCGCCGTCGGTGCTGTGTTGCAACAACAAGTAGGTACTAATATCTCTCCTCTTGCTTTCTTTTCCAAAAAGCTGTCGCCCACTGAGCGTGGTTATAGCGCGTTCGGTAGGGAACTTCTTGCTATCTACTTGTCTGTGAGACACTTCCGCTATGCTCTAGAGGCGAGGGAGTTTGTGATCTACACAGATCACAAACCTCTGACCTCAGCGATCAAAATGCCTTCTGAAAGACATTCCCATAGGGAAGCTCGACACTTGTCGTTTATAAGTCAGTTTACCACTGACATCCGTTTCATAAAAGGGTTGGACAATACCGTCGCTGATTGTCTTTCCAGAATTAACTCTGTCCAAACCGGTGGTGAAATCACTTTTGGCAACATAGCAAACGCGCAGAAGGAGGATCCTGAACTTCAGGACCTTCTCAACCCTTCTAACACTTCCTCTCCGAAACTAACCTTGGTTGACGGCGTTTACCGTGATGCCGAGCGACCTTCTCGTTTGTATCTTCCTGCGACGCTCCGCAGAGTAGCTGTCCTCCACTACCATTCCCTCTCTCATCCAGGTATTAACCGTACAGTGCGTTTGATTTCTGATCGTTTCGTCTGGCCAGCGATGCGTAAGGAGGTCAAGCAAATTGTGCAAAATTGCCATGCGTGTCAGAGTAGTAAGGTGGTGAAACATAATCGTGCGGCGCTGCAGAGTTGTGCATTCACAGGTCACAAGTTTGACTCTGTACACCTAGATTTGGTGGGTCCCTTGCCTTTATCGCGCGGTTATTCTTATTTGTTGACCATCATCGATAGGTTCACGCGTTGGGTTGAGGCTGTCCCTCTTCCTGATACCCAAACTGAGACTGTAGCGCGCGCTTTCTTGTCAAACTGGATCTCTAGATTTGGGGTTCCCTTAAGTGTCACACATGACCGGGATCACAATTCACCTCCAAATTCTGGAGTGAGCTTAGCACCGCTTTAGGGTGCGCAAATACATCAACTACAGCGTATCATCCGCAGTCAAATGGACTTATTGAGAGAGTCCACAGAGACCTCAAGGTTGCATTGCGCTGCCTTAATTGCAGTCACGATTGGACTGATAGACTTCCAGTAGTACTACTTAGCATCCGAAATTTACACAGACAAGATCAGCAGTGCACAGCGGCTGAAATGTTGTACGGGAAAACGCTTCGTCTCCCCGGCGACATTGTTGACCCAAAACCTTTGCCTGAATTTTCATCCGCTGACCGTTCCGCTTATGTAACCTGTCTCAAAGATTGCATGCGTAAGATCAAGTATGTGGCTCCACGAATGCCTCAGACTCACGACAAACTGGATTCTGCCCTGCAAGACTGCACACATGTGTATGTCCGCAATGATGCTATAAAACCTACACTCACGCGCCCTTACGATGGCCCATTCAAAGTACTTAAACGCAAGCAAAAATATTTCATCATCGAAAGATTCGGTTCACACGACCCTGTGAGCATTGATCGATTAAAGGTCGCATACACTTCTGATCATAGTGTAACTTATAACTCATCATCCTCTCCGCAGACTTCCCTTCCCACTGAGACTCGATCATATCTACCATCTCAGCTTCCTCAGTTGGCTGCATTATTGCCTAGTCAACTTGAGTGTAATCCTTTCTATGTGCCTGTACATTCAAACCCTATCTCTAACCTTGTCGTAGATTCTAACTCTAGCCCTCTTACTGACACAGCGACAAGTCTGGGGAGACCAGACGAGCCCGCTGCAGTAACTCCTGTTCCTAGGACTCTTGCCGATCTAAACTTGCAGACCCGTTTGGTGAAACTTCCCCGCTCAGTATCATTTGCCAATTGCCGAACTCGGCAGGGTCGTGTAGTTCGCCCTCCTTCCCGCTACAGATGATTGCAGCGGGTGGACCTTTCGGTCTGCGCCTTGGGGGGTAATGTAGCATACCGCTACATAAGCGTAAAAATTACAAATTTGCCATTCATACTTAAATAAATTAATTAGTAGCATTAATAATCTTACTCTAATTTATTATTAATTATTTTCTACTTCTAATTCGTAATCATTGAAGTTTTTGTGTAAATACATGAGACGATAAAATAACAATTTACATTTTTTGAGAGAGAAGCCCTCTGGTGGCAACACTGCGCAGTTGCGCGTCTCTTCTTTCAAAAAGCCACTCTTACTTTGGCGGCATACTTTAGCGGTGTTACAGCAAATTCTCGACCTCAACGTCATCACACACACCACTTACAACATTCTCCCTGGGCCGCTCCTGGGCCGCTCCTGGGTCGCTTTTGGGCCGCTTTTGGTTTTTCTAATTGAGTGGAGTTGGGCTATGCCTTGGGCCTTCAGCCGGGTATATTCTCTTATTACTGGCCTTAATTCTCAACTGCTTAAAAGTACGGGCACTATTGAATTAGCTTTGCATTCGCTAAATTCCGCGAGCCGGGATCTAAATACTATTCAAACCAAGAGTCATCATCGCCATCATCAAATTCACCTGCTCCCAAAATTAAGCATACTTTGCCCACACAAATAGCTAAGCACCTATTGTTGTGCTGTGTTTTTAAAAAAAATGCCCACCGTAAAGCGAATATTCTGAACTCAATACACTTAAAAACCTCATCCACCGGCCGGAGCGACACCAGCCCTCACCGAAGCTCACCACCGGCACTCCGGACCTCCTTGGGATTGCCAGTCAAGCTCAGCGAAGACCTCCTGGTTTTTTCTCTTCCAATAAACTCCACCTGAAACGAGCTGAGTCCAAAACCGTTTTTCATTATCCCTCTCATAATTTTCCCAGATCACTATCGAGAATTGTTCGAGTTTTTGGCCGTTCGGGGGCTAACATATTCAGTTCAAACTAACCCCAATGGTCGCGAAAACCCGACACTTATCTATTTTTACACCTCGGATGGTTTGTCAATTAATACTCCTCGTATAGATCTTTTGTTTTAGGAAGTCTTATATTAAGGAACTTTTAAAAGCCAATATGTTGGCATATGTATCTCATGTGACAACTAGGAAATAAACGGTTTTGTTTTTTGTTGTTTTTTTATATAGCACGACACTGTCCAGATCCTTATACTTAAACACAATGCACACTAAGGAATGAACACGATATCTTTTAAACCAGATTTGCTCTATTTGAAAACTTGATTTTTCACTTACAAGAACGCTGTAACGCACAAGCTAAAGACGCACGTGAGAGTGACGCTCAAACAAGGCGTCCCGCGCGGTGTTGCCACTTACAGAGGCTTCAAACTCGAAAATGTCGACCGTTATTTTGTATCTCATGCATATACACAAAAACTTCAAGGATTACTACTATTAAGTAGAAAATAATAATAATAATTTAGAGGAAGATTTTTAATGCCAATAATTTTAAGTAGAAAATTATTAATAATAATTTAGAGTAAGATTTTTAATGCCAATAATTAGGCTATTTAAGTGCTAATGAGAAATTTTAGAATTTTACACTTTGTAGCTAATATTACACGTGGGAGCAAACGCCACAATTCACAAAATTTTTACCGTATGATCTACTCGTGATGTTTGTTAAGCCTTCGAAGAGTACTGTCTGATTTATTCAGTTTGTACTCTCGCTGTCATTTCTTTTTCTTTTACGCAATTCTCTGATCATATCTGGTGAAGGGTGCACATTTATTAAGGGCCTATATGAAATTGTCATGGAAAAGCAAAACTTGTTAATTTACATCATCCGTGTTTTCTATGCTTTGAATTCCGCTCCGCCTTTCTGATGATTTTTCTTGAAATTTTTCAGGGTTATAGGTATGTATGAAACTCTCCAGGAGATACATCCAGTGGGAGTTCCGCGGCGAAAATGATGAAGAGGAGTTCGGTGGGTGAAGCCTCGTGTGAGTGAGTCTGGTGACAAAGTGCTCTGTTATAAGTTAACAAATTTGGAACTGTTCAATTACTTCGCCCCGTAAAACTATTTACAACTCCTAATAACTGTCTGCTGAATCTGAATGGGCAAAGATTCTAACAAGCCGGGCGGCTACATAGCCTCCCGGCAAAAAGATTCAATGCCTCGTGCAGCCAGCCAACCTGGAAATGGTAAAACAAGAGGAAAAACCCTGCATCATCGCCTACCTTCTTCAGCTCCTGAAGACATTATCCCAAAGCGGAAAAGGATTCCTTCTCCCACTTCTGAGCTAGCTATCAAGAAACACGCCATAGCAACAGAAACCCAGTCTATGGTAGAAAACAGCAACCGTGGAAGCAGGGAAAGCCTTATCTCTGTGTGCTCTAACCTCTCTGGTATTATTAGCACACAGGGCTCGCATGGAGACATTCCATGTGCCATTGCTACTGAGGAGAACCTCACTCAAAACTTCAATGCTCAGCTGCCAACCTCAAAGCTTCCTCAAATTGAAAATGCAAATCCCAGACCACCCATGCAACCAAAAGCTGCTCAAGCTAACCTCTCAGACCCAACTCTTCTTGACGACTTGCCTAACACCCGAATGGTGTATGTACGCTGCCTTGAAACCACTAAAACATTTGCTCGAATCAACCCACTGAAGCTAGCCAAATGCGTTGATAGTCTCTGTGGAAAAATTGAGAGCATACAACATCTCAAATCTGGTGGCCTATACATAAAGTGCAACACAATAGAGCAAGTACAAACGCTCCTTGCTACCAACACCTTTCAACTGGACTCAACAAATATCATACATGTTCAAGTGTCAGTTGCATTAAATTCCCAATCAATACAGGGCAAAATATATGCCCCAGAACTGGAAAATGACTCTCTTCCTGAAATACTAGAAATGCTCAGACCAAATGGCGTAGTGGCTGTACGAAAACTGTTTCAAGATCCTTCACGCTCTCACGTTCCCTTATATGTCCTGACTTTCTTCAGCACTACCCGACCAAGCCACATTAAAATAGGTTACAGTAAATACCGCATAGACGATTTTGTTCCCAGCCCTGTACGCTGCTACCAATGCTGCAGATGGGGCCACAGTTCCTCCTCGTGCCACAGCGCTCAATACTGCAGCCGATGTGGCAAGAAAGGCCATAGTGGTCGCACATGCACTGAAACAGTATTCTGCATCAACTGCAAAGGCAACCATGATGCACTGTCTAAAGACTGCCCCAGCTACCTGCTAGAAAAAAAGATCTGCCAATATTCAGCCAAGAACAATGTATCTTTTAACACAGCTCGACAACATCTGAAAGCTAGTACAAATGCTCCTCAGCATGACTATCCAAAACTTACCCCACCTTTAATACACTCTATGGAAAACTTCCCTCCCTTACCAACACTTGCCTACCAATCACAGGAAAACAACACAGGAGTAAAACACAATAGAAATAAACAGGTTCACCCCTGCAATCAGCCATCCTCATTTGCTCACAATAGCACAGGCCCTTCTCAGTGGATCACACAAGGTCAAAAAACTCCTAATAATTCAGCAAGGCCTTCAGGACAGGCTAACTCTAAGACCACTTCTGCTAATGACATGTTAGATCCCTCTCTACCTCCATTGCCAAGCCTTAGCCCATGCCCTACCCCAACCTCACCTATCCATACTAATGATGTACAACCTTCCTGCTCAACAACCACTCAGTGGCCAGAAAGAGCAACAACTGCAGCCAACTGTACACCTACAAGTGTCCCCCACTGGGTGCTAGCTATATTGCCAGCCATACTTAAGCTCCTCTTGACTCCCTCTCTGTCCACCAAAATAGAAAGCCTTATAGAAATAGCTACATGCCTCAACATTGAAACTGCTCTCTCCACCTTACTCTCTGAACTGGGCTACACCTCACTTTCACAATGAACTACAAGCTACTTCAATGGAATATCCGCAGTTTTCAACCTAACTTAGAATCCTTACAGTTGGCACTAGATGAAATCTCTCCTGACATAATGTGTACACAAGAAACAAATGTACCCAATACAAATGCACTAACTCTCAGCCGAACCACCCCTATCAGCCGATCTGATCGGCTAACTGTGGGAGGAGGCACAGCTATACACTCCTTCTGCAAAATACCTTGCTCTCCACTTAGCAACCAGACACCTTTAGAAGTCAGTATGGCACAATTCCATTTCCACTCCACCAGCATAACAATATGTTCCCTCTATATCCCTCCCAACATGGAAAACAAAACACTTTGTGACAAACTGGATAAAATCTTGAGCACAATAGCTTCCCCATTTATTATTTGTGCAGATGCCAATGCACACCATCAATCCTGGGGCTCCTGTTTTTCTGATCAGAGAGGTAATACAATAGCAAAGTGGTTAGATGATAATAACTTAACAATACTAAACACCGGCTCTCCAACATATCAAAACAGTAGAGGTGGTTACTCAAATATAGACCTGTCAATCACCTCTTGTCAGCTAGCTCCTGCCTTCTCATGGGAGGTGTTTCCAGACCACTACCATAGTGATCACTTCCCAATCTTAATAGGGCTAGGGATCCCAAAGACCCAACCAACTACTCCAGTTAACAGGTGGGTTTTAAGTAGAGCTAACTGGGATGACTTCAGCTCAAACGTGAATCTCCCATCCCATTTCTTGTCCCCCACAGAGGCTTGTGGGTTAGTAGAATCTAGACTTATCTCAGCAGCCACACTATCTGTTCCGCTGTCAAACTCTGGAAACAGAAAGCGTCTCACCCAATGCTGGTGGACCCCTCAATGTACTGAAGCACTAAAAATCAAGCGTAGAGCCTACTCAAAGTACAAGCGTCAACAAGGTAACCTACCATTATGGATAGCATACAAAAAAGCCCAAGCAATCTTTCGGTATACAATAAAGACAGCTAGAAAACAAAGCTGGCAAAATTTTATTTCCACTTTAAGCTCAACAACAGATTCTCACACAGTCTGGAAAAAAGTCAGGAGACTCAGATCCCCCTGTGCAGCACACTCTATTGGCCTTCTAATTAATGGTAAAGTTATCTCAGATGAAAAAAGAGTTGCAGATGCTTTGGCCAGAAGTTTTACCAATAGAGGATCACACACAAGCACATCTCAAAAATTATATAGTGAAATAGAAAGATGTTCTGACCCATGGTACAACCAAGAAATCACCAAGCAAGAATTGGACATAGCTCTTAAAAATGTCAGCTCCAACACCCCCGGTCCAGATAAAATACCAGCAGCATTTATAACACATCTACCCAATCTTCAAAGAGAGAATCTAACAACCTTTTACAACTACATATGGCACACTGGTTTCCCCCATCAATGGAAATACTCTCATATCATTCCTATCTTAAAGCCAAATAAACCAGCCAACAGGGAAGATTCTTACAGGCCGATTGCTCTAACAAATGTCCTCTGCAAAGTTATGGAACGAATTATTACAAAAAGACTACAAAGATATCTAGAAGGTTCCCAAACATTAAGTCCACACCAAAGCGGTTTTCGAAGGGGACATTCTACTCTCGATGCGCTCTTTCACCTAGAAACCAGCATACGCTGTGCTCTAATTCAAAACAATAGTGTAATTGCTCTCTTTATTGACATTACCCAGGCATTTGACTCCGTCAATCACTCTTTGCTATTGGAAAAACTTCTGAGTACAGGAATAAGTGGAAACCTGTTCTGTTTCATTAGAGACTTCCTTTCAAACAGGAAACTCCAAACAAAGCTGGGGAGCACACTCTCGCATCCCTTCCCAGCCTTACAGGGAGTCCCTCAAGGGTCTGTGTTGAGTCCACTCCTCTTCAATATTTTCATAAATGACATATCCGAAGCTTTCCCACACAACATTGAGTACTCCCTCTATGCTGATGACTGTGCACTATGGATGAGTACCTCTGACATCCCTGCAGCCATCAATACCCTACAACTTGCTCTAGACAACCTATTGAAATGGGCTCACAAGTGGAGTCTGTCATTGGCTCCAAGCAAATCAAAAGCCATGATCTTTACTTACCGAAGGTTACCACAGCTGCTACCCCTCACAATGCATGGTATTCCCCTGGAATTTGTCTCAAACTACAAATTTTTAGGCATCACTTTTGACAGTCGCCTCACCTACAGCAAGCACATAAAATCACTAAGAGACAAATCCATGAGGGACATTAGGCTTCTAAGAATAATTTCAGCTCAGGGATGGGGAGCAGACTACGCTACGCTCAAAACGCTATACAAATCTCTAATACGCAGCAAATTAGACTATGGCACTTTCCTCTTCCATGCTGCAGCACCATCAACATTATTAATTCTAGATCGAATACAATATGCCGCAGCTCGGCTTTTACTAGGTGCATTAAAATGCACACCTGTAACAACTCTGGAAGCAGAAGCAGACTTGATGCCCCTCTCTATTCGACGCCAAATGCTACTATCTCAATACGTGACTAGAATTCTCACAATAAAAGATCACCCAGTATGCAAACTTCTAACTTCCTTCTACCCTTTCAACTTTTACAGCATCCAACCTCGACCCCTTCCACTTACAGCAATAGCACACAATGAGCTTCAAAACATGGGCATCAAACCATCAAATATTCAAGCTCTAGAGAAACATGTCTTTCACTGCACCCCTCCTCCCCATGTCAAACACACTCTGCATCAGTTCATAAAGGCCTCTCTACCAAATTCAGCATGGCAGCAGATATTCGCAGAACTCCTATCTCAATATCCAACCTGCACTCCCATATATTGTGATGGCTCCCGTGGTGCCGGAGGGAGCGGAGCGGCAGCATGGGCGGATGGAACGTCACTTCTTGCTCATCTACCAGACTATTCTTCAGTACTAACTACAGAACTCTATGCTATCCTCATTGCAATATCCTTTTTCTCAAAGCAACCTGGACCATTTCTTATATTAACAGACTCTCTCAGCTCGATCAGAGCTATCCAAAACCTGCACTCCAAATCACACTTCCTAACCTTCAGTATAGCAACCTTACTCCACAAATTTCCCAACAAATTTACACTGGAATGGGTTCCCTCTCATGTTGGAATTCCTGGCAATGAAAGAGTTGACCAACTGGCTCGGAATGCATCAAATCATCCAACCGCATTAGTCTGCTATTCTTCAAAAGAAATCAATCTCCTCATCAAAACCTATTATAGGGAGCAGTGGCAAGCACAGTGGTCCGCATCGCGCTCCACCCTGATACAAATCAAACCCACATTGGGGGTTGCTCCATACCTCTCCCTTCCTCGTCGGGAGCAAGTAATACTTTCGCGAGTGAGACTTGGAGTGAGCCGTCTCACCCACCAACATATCTTCTCGGGTTCATCTCCAGCCTCCTGCTCATCCTGCAAGTGCAAGTGCTCATTTGAGCATATTTTTGTCCAGTGCCCAGCTCTGACTGCATCACGCCATCAACTGATCTTGGAGTGCAGCAAGACTAGAAAGACCCTGTCCCTGAATGTGCTACTGTCAGAAAATTTCCCTCCAAAACAGCTAATTAAGTTCCTGGAAGACACGGGATTCTCAGCTGCGATTTAGCTGTGCTACAATCTTCTGTGAACAAGGCCCCT
Organism: Morinoia aosen; assembly: GCA_030386875.1. NCBI lineage: Eukaryota > Metazoa > Arthropoda > Malacostraca > Amphipoda > Talitridae > Morinoia > Morinoia aosen. Next base: position 15,129,750 of record CM059575.1, on the reverse strand, counting down.
ATGCCCCTGAAGGCTGGGTGCCTAACTCAACAAGTAAACAAGTAAGTAAACATCCAGTGGATTGGGTGTACTCATATTGTAATGGAAGGTGGAACTGGATGAATGGAAAGCTGTCAGAGCAAAAATGAAAAATGTTGTGAATTGTCCAATAGTGTTGTAAGGTTTGGATGTATAAATGTGCGTGGATGGAATGCAGGAAAGTTAAATGACCTTGTAGCAGAATTTGAGAATGGAGATTTGGATTGTGTTGGTGTAGTAGAGACCCAAATGCGTGATAGAGTCAGTTTAAAATGTAAGGAGAGTAAGTACTACATGATTGGAAAAGGGCGTGTAAGTTGGCAAAAAAGAGGTGGTGGAGTTGGTCTCATTGTAAAAAATGCTCTAAATTGGAAATTAGAAGAAATTCCTGTTGGAAATGAACCTGAGAGTGAAGATCTGTTAGTAATAAAGTGTGAAAGAATGCATGCCAGAGAATGTGTTATTGTGGTTGTATGCTATATGACAACTGATGGTATTTTAGCTCATCAAGAGAATGTAAAAAAGTATGAAATATTAACAAGAATTGTGCAAGAGCATTGCAGATGCCCTCTGATTTTGATGGGTGATATGAATGGCCATGTTGGTATACTTGGTGAGCCTGTGAATGCAAATGGACAAAAATTGATTGATTTCTGTGATGAGAATGAACTTGAGAACCTAAATGTAACAATAGGAAATGGCTTGCATACATGGCAAAGCAGGGAATGTAAAACTGCAATTGACTATATGATAGTGAATAGTAGAGCAAGAGAGTGTGTCAAAGAAATGTTTGTAGATGAAGATGATTTTGATATTGATAGTGACCATAAAATGCTTGTACTAGAATATAATTGGGGTGGAAAGGAGCCGATGCAGAAGGCCAGCAGAGTAAGAGAAAATTGGCGTATTAAAATGGCAAACTGGGAAGAATTTAGAAATGAATTGAGTAGATGTAACTGGAACAGGTGTGGAAATGTAAATGACCTAAATAAGGAGATTGCAAGAACCTTGTATGATGTGGCAGAGCAAAAGATCGGTAGAATGAAATGCAGGAAAAGTACAGGGAATGCTAGGTGGTTTACGAGTGAGATAAAGGAAGAACGAACGAGAAGGAAGACTTTAAATAAAAAACAACGCAGTATGAGGAAAATGTATGAAAGACGCAGAATTACTGAGGATGAATGGCAGAGTGTATGGAATGAGTACAAGGACCAGCAGAAGAAAGTAAAGAGAATGATCAATGAGGCTAGGGTTAAAGAAGAGAGACACCAAGTTGAAAATCTAAGAAAGAAAGGTCCAGATGGAATAAAAGATTGGTATAGGTTTATACAAGGTAATGATAGAGGTAGTGAAGTTCAAGTTGATGAATTAGTAGTCAATGGTTGCAGTGTGCAAGATAGGATGCAAATGGTGAAAGCAGTTGAAGAATACTGGGAGGACATTGGTGGAATGAATGAGCAGGTTACAGATGATGAACCAATAAATTTTCTGATAGATGAACATGAACTGCAAATGGAAGACGAAATCACTTGTGAAGAGATTGTAAGTTTTTTGAAGAAAGTGAAAAATGGAAAGGCATGTGGTCCTGATAAGATACCATATGAGTTCTATAAATGTGGAGGAGAGAGTGTAGTCAGTATGTTGAAATGTTTATTTGATGAGATATGGAAGAGTGAAAGAGTACCTGATGACTGGAACAAGTGTAATGTAGTTCTGTTGCATAAGGGTGGACATAAGAGTATGAAAGAACTTAAAAATTACAGACCAATTGCACTGGGTGACACCGTATGTAAGATCTTTTGTGGTATTTTGAATGAGAGAATGAAAAATTTAGTTGAGGAATTAGGAGTCCTGGGAGAAGAACAGAATGGTTTTAGGCAAGATAGACGGGGGGAGGATAATCTGTTTGTAGTGAGTGAAATAATTGAGCGAATGAAGAAGGATAACAAGAAGGTATATTTAGCATTCCTGGATATTGAAAAGGCGTATGACAGAGTGGATCGGGTTAGGCTGTTTGAAATTTTGAGAAAAGTTGGTTTTAGCAGAAAAATAGTGAACATTGTACAGAGTCTGTATGAGAACACAAGTGCTATCTACAGGTTAGGAAATTTGGAAACAGGGCAAGTGAGGAGTGTTAGAGGAGTGAGACAGGGCTGTACTCTGTCCCCCCTGTTGTTTGGATTGTACACAGAAGAATTAGCAGTTCGACTGAGAGGGAGTGGTTTAGGACTGAAAGTTGGTAATGAGAGACTGAGCTGTTTGTTGTATGCTGATGATGTGGTTGTGGTTAGTGAATGTGGTCATGAACTACAAAGGATGCTTGACATTGTGAATGGATATAGTACAGATTTCAAGATCAACTTTGGTGCCGATAAAAGTAAGGTCATGGTTATAAATAGTGATGAGACTGATAGAGACAGACTGTGGAATATTGGAGAAATCAGAATAGGTAGAACAAAAGAATACAAATATCTAGGTTGTATGATGAGTGAAGATGGATGTACTAGAACTAAAGGTGAGAAAGTGGCTAAAGCAATGCAGTGGAGTGGACGGTTAGGTAGTGTGGCCAGATACAGAGCAAACAAGTACGAATGTGTGAGAGGAATGTGGAAGTATGTTGCTGTACCTAGTGTCATGTATGGTATGAGTGCTCTTGCTTGGAATGGAAGTGATCTTGAAAAGCTGGATGTGATACAAAATAAGGTAGGACGTGTAGCATTGGGTGCTCCGAAATGGACAGCTATAGAAGCCATTAGAGGTGACCTAGGGTGGAGCCTATTTTCAGAAAGAATGATGAAAGCTGTGCTGAATTATAAGGTGAGAATTGAAAGAATGCAGAATAGCAGGTGGGTAAGGCGAATCTTTGAATGGAATCTGAGTGTAAGCTATTGGGAGAAAGTATGTTGGGGGCATGCAAGGAAACTCAGTATGCAAAAGATTATTCATGTTAGAATTGGGAGACCTGTGGATGACTGGAGTTTAATAAATGTAGGAGGTGTAGGGCCTGAGTGGGACTGCAAGAGGTGGAAGAAAGAGATTGAGAGAAAAACAAAAGAGTATGGATTGAATAAGTGGAAGCTTAGCATGATGCGGAAGCCTACACTTAACTGGTATATGAAAAAGAAAGCACCTAAGTTTGAGCTGTTCTATGATGGTAGTTTTGGAAGTCAACTCTTGTTTGCTGTGAGGTGTAAGTCATTAAGTGTGAACAGACGTACTTGGAGATGGAATGAGAATAATAACAGATTATGTCAGCAGTGTAATAGTGGAGTAGAGGAAACAATTGAGCATTTTGTGCTGGAATGTAGTAAGTATGAGCAAGAGAGAGAGAGTTTTATGAATGTGGTGTCTGAGCAGTATGGAGAGAATGAGTGGAATGCCAGATGTGCTGAAGATGATTGCGGTATGAGCTGTCTTGCTGGATTGGATCAGGAGTGTAATGCGAGTATCACTGAGGCTATGAAAGTGTTTCTTGTGCGTGCCTGGAGTAAGAGACAGTGACTGGAATGAGCCAGTCTGGTAGAATGGGCTGTAATGACCCAATGTGCTGGGGGATGGTGTTTTGACACACTGGCTGTCCCGGTGATGCCTTCCAATGGAGGCTTGTGACAAGGATCGTAGATCCTGAGTAGTTTAGTGGACAAGTCTGGTACCAGGCGCTGAACTCTTTGTGTGAAAATTGTGGAGGGAATTGTAGGCCGTTACAAAGGCCCCGACACTGTCGGCCCTCAAGTTCAAGTTCAAGTTCAGTTCAAGGTGGACATATGATTGAAGAGAGTACGAGTGGTCGATATACGTTATCCGAGGTGTGCCGGTGGCTACGATTACGTGGTGAGTAAATTTATTAATTGTATTATCTTTTGTAGAAACAATTACAGGTATATTTTTCCAAATTAAGCTAGTATAGTTATTTTGTACCGGAAATAGGTAGGGATTAACTATTAGGAGAGTCGATAGACTCTGAGGACATGGCTCACTCTCCACTGGACTCGGAGAGTGAGCTCGATGTCAGTGATGACCTGATGATAAGTAACTCGATGGATGATGGAGTTCTATCAGATTCAGTTCAAGTTACCGTTAATGAAACCCTGCCTGTAACTGTTTCAACTCCCGAGATCATCACTGCTAGGAGCCATAGATCCAGGGCACCCTTAGTAGTAGATAGCTACCCTGGAGGTGTAGAATTATCTCAAGATATTCCAGGTACCGATAGTGACATGCTGAGATTTTTGAATAACAATGAAGCCCCCTCTACTCAACAATCGGTCAAGCGGAAGAATTCCGACATTTCAGGTTCTAGCCAATGCAGCTTGCAGGAAAAAACCAAATACTCTAAAACTACTAGATCTGAGCCCACAACCAGTGGGTTTGCTGTCTCAGGATTAAATACAGGTCCTAGATTTTCATCTCACAGGCAAGTTCATGGTCAAACTCCATCCAGTGCAGACAGTAAAGCTGTGCACCAAAGGTCTCACACCTTTCTGGTTGAACCTATTAGTGGAAAAGTAGCAATTGAAAAATTCTTTTCAAATGAGCTTAGACTTTTAAAAGATATTCAGTCATCTAACTTTGCACAAGCAAGCATCATTGATGTAAAGAAAAACATAAGCCGCAAACTGCTCATTATTAATGTGAAACCTATCAACTCAAAGATGCAATCACACCTGCTCTCGACCTCAAAGATGGGGGACTGGGAGGTTCGATGTCGACTTCCACAAGCCCTAGAACAGTCTCTAGGAGTCATCGGGCCTGTTGGCCTGGACACTGGTGACGAAGAAATTAAGGAATTTCTCAGCCAAAAATACACCAATGTGATCAGTGTCAAGCGAATCACTAAGGGCAAAGACAAAACAGCAACCCTCTACATTCTCATAACATTCCAAGGACCAGAATTGCCAAAGTATGTTTACCTAGGCTACGAAAGATTTGAAGTCAGAATTTTTGTTGACAAGCCCTGGCAGTGCTTTAATTGCCAAGGATTTGGACATAATGCCTCCATTTGCAGATTTAAACCAAGATGTGTTGTGTGTTCGGGCCCTCATAATTCAAGAAACTGCATAGAAAGAGAAAATATAAGCCCGCTCTGTTGCAACTGTAAAGGAAAGCATACAGCTAGCTATGGGGGCTGTCCTCTGATGAAAAAAGCCAAGGTTGTTGAAAAAGTCCGAGCTGAATGCAAGCTCTCTTACCGTGATGCAGTAAAAGTGCTTAAGGATCAGCCTGCTAAATTAAATGAAAACACCAGCACCTCACCCAACTTGAATGGTGACTCATTTACTGAAATTACCTATAGAGGAAATAGAACTGCATTTGAAGCAGAAAGTTCTCTTCCATGCCCAAGAAATAACCTCACTAATGCTGCCACTCAAACAGAGGAGACCATCACAAAGCATAGACATCTAGAGGAAACTACTCTTAGCACAGATATAGCAATACAAATAGCAGTGATAGTCGCAGAAATGTTCAAAACCCTACAAACCTTGGGAAGGCCAGGTACTGACAAAGAGATTTCAGCAGTCATAAGCAAAGTCCTCAACACAAAAGTTCCAGAAAGTGCCCTACAACAAAAAAAGCCTGTAGTTACACTCGAGTTAGATCAACAGGAAGCGAACAGCACTGAAAATGATCAGGAAGGACCCTCCCAGGAAGATCAACCAAAGAAAAAAAAGAAAAAGAACAAAGCAAATAAAGATAACAATCTCATCCCAGAAGTAAAAAGCATCACAGAAGTCACACCAAGTCCTACCTTTAACTCCCATCAGACAAGGATGAGGGTAGGTTTGAATGCTGTAAAGCGCAAAGAACCTCCTAAAACTTCCAGAAACCTAAACCTTAAAAAAACTTAAGCTCAAACAACCAACTCAAAATTTTGACTTGGAACGCACATAGCCTATACACAAAGCTATCTTATTTCAAAATTAGATTGTATACCACTAAACCTCATGTAGTATGTCTGTGTGAGACATGGCTAAGGGTGGACAGAGAACCAAGTTTCATCAATTATCGTACTTTCTATAAGCATAGACATGAACGTGTGGGAGGGGGGCTAGCAATACTTGTCAGGAATGATATAAACTGTAAAGAAAAAATAATACCACCATATAATGGGGGCAAACTTGAGTATCAGTCTGTAAGCATTTTTAATGATAAAGGGAAACTTGATATCTTGAGCATTTACAACCCGAATGAAGCCGTACAATCAGCTGAATTTAGTTACTTCTTTCAACAACTTAATGCACGTAGAGTTGTAGTGGGAGACTTTAATGCCCACCATCAGATGTGGGAAACAAGGTTGCCTGCTAATGCCACCGGTAACAACCTAGTCTCCTCCCTTCTGGAAGAGAACAATTTAGCCTTGCTTACCCCCCAATCACTACCAACTTATTATCATGTTCAAACTAAAAATTACTCCACTCTGGATTTATGCTTTGTTTCAGCAGACCTATGGCCAATGTCTCACATAAACTTGGAAGCTGAGATGGGCAGTGACCATGAACCTGTCCTGGTGTCAATAGATTTTTCTCCTGACACTGCAGTATTCCGTGCCAGACGTAAATGGCTTTTTGATAGGGGGTCATGGGATAGGTGGCAGGCAAGCTTACCTGAAATTAGAGAAAGTGACGACTTTTTAGTCTCTGTTGAGAGCTTCACTGCTTCACTTCTTGACAGTGCAAGTGAGTGTTTTGAGAGAACTAAAGAAACAGTAAATCCAAAGTTTTCAAAGCACTGGTGGAATGAGGAATGTGCCTTGTGGGTGAGAAGACGGCGCACTGCAAAGAACCATTTTCGTAAACATCCCACTCCCAGCAATTTGATTGCTCTGAGAAGAATTGAGAATATGGTTAAGAGAACTACTAAGAAAGCAAAAAAAGAATCATTTCAAAAGTTCTGTACTTCGCTTAACAGTTTTACACAAACTGACACAGTGTGGAAAAAAATTGGAGCCCTCTCAAACAAAAGGAAAGGACTCAGGTCAGAACCAATTCTATATAATAACAAGTTGATTACGAATCCTTCCGAAAAAGCAGAAGCTATAGCAAATAGCTACTCTAAACTTCTCACTTGCAGTCATTCAGCTGGGAGTGCTGCTGACTATCTTTTGCCATTGGCTCTTGCTCTAAGCAGTGATGAAATGTTCCCTTATAACAGTCAGTTTTCATTACATGAACTTGAATGTGCTTTAAAAAAGATCAGCAACACAGCTCCTGGCCATGACATGGTCCATAACCTGATGCTGAAAAACCTGACCCCACAATATCAGACTTGGCTGTTAAAAATATTGAACTGGAGCTTCAACCAGGCCCTCATTCCACCATGCTGGAAGCTTGCTATCGTTCTGCCATTCCATAAGCCAGGTAAACCATTATCTGACCCAAGTGCATACAGGCCCATCTCTCTCCTGCCTTGTATAGCCAAATTGTTAGAAAAAATGGTATGTAGCAGATTATATCACATCTTGGAGACTTCAAATTCTTTTAGTATCACCCAGGGGGGTTTCAGGAAGAGGCTAAGCACTCTAGACCAAGTAGCTAGGTTAGAAATGAACATCAGGCAGGCTATAGTTAACCGTGGTGTATGTATTGCAATCTTTTTTGACTTAAGCAATGCATATGATTGTGTCTGGCATACTGGTCTTCTCTACAAACTCAGTCAGTGTGGGATTGGGGGAAAAATACTGTGTTGGATCAGAGAGTTTTTAAGTAATCGTAAATTCAAGGTATTTTTTGAGGGAAGGTACTCATCAGAGCAACCAATCACGTCAGGAGTTCCACAAGGGTCCATACTAGCTCCAGTTCTTTTCAATGTAATGATGTCTGACCTCCCAAGAGTAGAAGGTGTTACACTGTCAGAATATGCAGACGATGTAACCCTTTACTGCCGAGGAGAAAACCTACCCCAGGTAGCTCGACTTGTACAACAGCAGATAGCAAAGTTTTATGAGTGGACCAGGACTTGGGGTTTCCATCTGAACCACTCTAAGACCAAAGCAATGTTATTCACTAGGAAAAATTTAGTACCTCCATCTATCACATTGAATAATACTCCTATTGAATTTGTCTCAACCCACAGGTATTTAGGCATAACCTTTGATGCTCCTGGCCTTATGTGGAAGAGCCACATCCAGCAACTAAGAGATAGTAATGTGCCAAAACTCAATTTAATGAAAACTATATCAAATCATCACTGGGGAGCTGATAGGGAAACATTACTAATGATTTACAAGGCAGTTATCCGTAGCAAATTAGACTATGGATCAGTCTTTTATAGCTCTGCCCCAGATTCCCATTTAAATAAATTGAACTTAATACAGAATACCTGTTTAAGAATTGCAACTGGTGCTAGGAGCACATCACCTATTCTGTCTTTGGAAGCTGAAGCTAACATACCTCCCTTGAAGATGCATAGAATGCCAGTACTATTAAGATACTATTGTCGAATTAGTGAACTGCCTAGAGACCTCCCAATCACAAAGGAGTTATTTCAACCTTTGCCCACTTTGAGTGGTAGACCCTGGGCAGGTCACATTATTGTTCCTCCACTGATTGTGAGGGCCAAACAAGCTTTTGATGTTCTAAAGTTGAAATATTTTCCCCAGAATTTTGTGACCCTGGTATCCCCTATACCACCATGGACAGACATAAATAATTTTTTTATTCCAGATTTTGTGACTGCTCCAGTTGCCTCAATTTCCAACCATGAAGCACTATGTACCCTGAGATATTTGCTGGAATTCAAGTTTGACTCACACTTGCAGGTATATACTGATGGCTCAAAGTATCTTACCCCTGAAACTTCAGCTGCAGCTGCTATGATAATTAAAGCCCCTAATACTACTGTGCTGCATAACTGGAAACTACCAGCAGATACAACTATCCTAGGCTGTGAATTATTTGCTATTAAAGAATCTGTGAAGCATCTCCACACTCACTATGAATCTCTAACTGGAGCAGTCATTTTTACAGATTCCTTGTCTTCAGTGTCACTTTTAAGGAACAGAACACCCAAAAATTATATTCATTTATTCTTCGAGATTCACAAATATATAATCTTATTATCAGAGCGATATCCAGTGCATGTACAGTTCATTCCAGGTCATAAAGATCTGGAGGGCAATGAGTTGGCCGATTTGGCAGCCAAAGCAGCTCACATTGATGTGGTGACTCCATCAGTACACGTTGCTAGAACTGACATGGTAAGCACAATTAACGAGTCTGTTGTTGAGTACTGGCAAGAATGGTGGCTGAACGAAATAAATATATCAAGCAAGGGAAAAAAGCTGCTGGAGTCAAAGGGAACTCTTTCCTACTGGCCCTGGTCCTCCCATAGGAACAGGGCAGTGGAGACAGCCATGGCCAGGCTCAGAATTGGTCACGTGGGACTAAATGAGCACCTAACCCGCTTTAATCTAGCTGACTCTAACCTTTGTTCCTGTGGTTCTGTTGAGTCTGTGTCCCACTTCTTGCTGCAGTGTCCCAGATATTCAAATGAAAGAACAATCCTTTATGATGAACTGCATGCCTTGGGTATAGCGTTTACCCTCAAGAACATCTTAGGAGGAGGCAACTTTGATAGAGGCAAGCAACATAAAATTTTGAATGCTATGGCCAAATATTTGATTTGTACTAAAAGGTTAGGGGACCTGTAGCCACTAACCACTAACTCTAGCAATGAAGTCAGTTCAGCTTCCAAAGGAAGAGGTATGGCTGACTGTCAGTGGGGATGTCTCAGGTCATTATCTAAAGTGAAATAAGTGTAAGAGAGACCTCCTATGTGAGGGACGTTCTCCTGACTTTAAGCTATATCATGTTACATGTCAGAAATCACAGCAGAGAGCACTGAGGTTAATGTTTTGAGGTGCATTCCAGTGGTAGTGGTAGTGGGAGTAGCAGTAGCAGTATAGTAGTGTAGTTTGGGAATGCACTCGTGAAGTCTCAATTCTCATTATCCCTAATGTATTTTGTACTTTTAAGATGCTCCAGGTTGCGGCACCCAGGCTGGACCATTCGCCCTCCTGCTGTCAATGGCTCTATGCTGTGCTTGCAGTTAGGTAGTCCCAACTAATCACAAAGCATGCTCTAACAATTCAAGGAACTATTGTTGTGCTGCTTTAACGTGTGACTTTCAAACTTATCCCTGCCAATCTCTAACTTATTATAGGTATCCATTCTCATTTATTCTTCTATGCTCTCAGGCACGCCGTGACGAAGAAACAATTGAGACCTGAGGTGCATGGGCCAACAGGAACCAGGATCCTCAATTAAACTGACGCAAGAAAGAAAGAAAGAAATTTTTCAGGGAAGAAGTGGGTAATGATGGCTGCTTTACCTGAACGAAAATTCGTACTAGGACAACCTTGGACGTCGGACGGTGTGATCGAGTAAACCGGTGAGACATTTGGTAATACTCAAGTGCAGCGTAATTTATTTTATGAAAGTTTTGGGTAACTTTTGTCTTTTTTCTGTTGTTTTGTTTCCTACCATCCTGGGTAGCCCCGGGAAGGGTAAGCATAAAGCAAAGGGAGGGGCTTCTGCTGCCCCGTATCACAAACCTCCTCCCAAAGCTAACAGCTCAGCCATGGAACTTCAAAAGCAGTCTTCTATGTCATCAGCCTCATGTGAACAAACTGAAAATACTTTTGCCTCTAGCCTACTGACAATGTGGATGAAGGGGCTCCAAGCAAGAGCAGTTCAAAAAATTTTGAACAACCTCTATTCCAACAAAATTCATCTGAGCAGAATTCACACAAACATGAAATGGAACCTGCTTGGCTTGCCAAGTGTCCAAGAAACCTGTCTGAGTCCCCTGCAGTATCTAACTTATCACTAATTTCGGTAAATGTATAGTGTTTGACCATAATCGATTTTCCACTTTTTGATGAAGAAAGATGGTTAATGAGACCAAAATAAACAAGTTTTCTTCAATGCACTTTCCTTCGGAAATGAGTATATTAATAGTTATGGTGTTAAATGAGTTACCGGAACTCGATAGTGCATGACCCTATTACAAACGTAAAGAGGTTGGGTCATGAGGGGTAGCCACAGTTCTTTTAGTTTTATAATTTTCACTAAAAGAACTGTTGCAACCCCTCACGACCCGACCTCTTTACGTTTGTAATAGGGGGTTTGCTCTTCGTCGGCTTGGTTGGCGCGCGGGAACGCCTGTTCACTTTCACGTCGGACCGCGCGGTGTATTTTTCCCCGCCTCAAATACTGGAGTTACGGTAACTCATTTCCCGTTCTCACTCCTAAAATACTCATTTCCGAAGGAAATTGCATAGAAGAAAACTTGTTTATTTTCGTCTCATCTACAATGTTTCTTGGTCCAAAAGTGGAAAATCGATTATGGTCAAACACTATACATTTACCCTAATTTCTGATCCAAATTTCGTAGGCTTTCAAACTTGCCAGTTAGTGGAAAACATCCCTGCAGTGGCCTTTAACATAAACAACTCTTTTGACAGCCTGCCTTCACATCAACCATCTCAACCAACCCATAGTCCATCCAGCAGTGCCCTTCATCCAGTTATTCTGAATTTCTGATAGAACCAACCAATAAAAACAACAATCCTAGTAAATTTTTATCCAAGGAATTTCAACTCTCTAAACTCTTGCTTCCTCTCCTTTTGCTAGTGCTGGAATCTCTTCAATTCTCAAAAACCTCAAGCGTAATATTCTAGTTCTCACCCTGACAAACTCGGCAATCTTTAAAGTAGCTTCTTTACTCAAAATAACTCAGCTGGGCCCTTGGCTGATTCACTATTGTCAGCCTGCCAATCAGACCCAAACGATCGGAGTAATAGGCCTATTTGGAACAGAAACGTCCTACTCAGAAATAGAAGAGGCAGGATCTTCAAACCTAAAAGTAGGCCAATCTTGGATCCTGAAACCAAAAAAATGAAGGCACAACAACAATGATCAAAATAACTTTTCAAACTAATTCTCTTCCTGACTATATCTACCTCAACTATCAAAGATTTAAAGTTAACCCCTACATTGGAAGACCATGGCAATGCTTTCAGTGCCAGAGATTTGGACATAACGCCCAACAGTGCAGAAACTCTACAGTGTGTAGCATGTTCTGGATCCCATCTAGTAAAAGACTGCCCTAGAAATTCTGTTCCTAAGTGCACCAACTGAAATGGCCCTCATACAGCAAAGGGTAAATCTGAAGGGTATGTCAGTTATCGATTTTGTAAATTTTGATGCCTAAGCATAGTTAATTAGATCAAAATAAACAAGTTTTCTGCTATGCACTTTCCGTCTCAAATGAGTATTTTATTAGTTATAGCGGTAAATGACTTACCGCAACTCCAGTGTTTGAAGCGGCAGGTAATTCAAGGAGCACGTTGGTCAGCAACACTGCAATGCGCACTCGCTTCCAGTGCGATCTTTATCAAAGACGAAACCAAACCTACTGCTATACCTCGTTAAATACTCATTTGACGAAAAAAGTGTATAGAAGAAAAGTTGTTTATTTTGATTTTATTACCATGATTCAATCAACAAAAATTCAAAAATCGATGAGTAGCTGTTTATTCGAGCGCATTTGTCATCAAAGACAAAACTAAACTAACCGCTATAAATCGTTAAATACTCATTTGAGACGGAAAGTTCATAGAAGAAAACTTGTTTATTTTGATTCAATTAATTAGGTTCAGGCAACAAAAAGTGGAAAATTGATAACTGACATACCCTTCAGATTTACCCAGCAAACTATGGAGGCTGCCCCTTTGTTAAACGAGCAAAATCAGTAGAGAAAATTAGAGTTCAGCACAAACTTTCTTACCGAGATGCCCTGGCAAAAGTGAAGGAAAGTTTACCACAATCAGAAACTGGTAATCCTCAATCCACTCAACCTACAAACTCAATGGAAACAGTTCCAAATCATCAATCAAACATGATTCATCAACCTCACAAGAAAACCCACTCCACAGTGTCCACTCAAACTGATTATGAATCTCTCTCTTCCAATGACTTACAGGCAACCTTAACTCAGCTAGTCTCACTGCTCTCCAAAGTCCTTCTCCTCTGTCAACCTCAGGATCCAACCTCAAATTCAGAACAACTGAATTATATAGCAAATGCAGTCATCACTACAGTGACTCCTCATCTCTCCAAAAATGTGAACAAAGAACCTTCCACCAGCTTGGAGGTAAACCACCCAACAGAACATGTTACATACTTAAATACCTCAACTCAACAAGTAGCTAATGAAAAGGCCACCAATCCTATTTTGATTCCTGAAGAACAATTCTCTCCATCACCAGTGATTGATGGCAAGTTTTTAACTAACGAACCGGCCAAAGTCACCACCATTGACTCATCTCCAGTATTAGGCCGAAAACCAAATTCTGTAAAAACATCTCTGAAACAGCGTTCTCATTTTTCAACAAAAAACCCAACAGCATGTCCTCTCAAAAAGAACTGAAAATTCTTCAATGGAACTGCCACAGCCTGCGCAACAAGCTCTCTCTTCTTAAGCTGCATCTGTACTCAACTCATCCTCATGTGGTATGCCTCTGTGAAACATGGCTGTCTGCGGTATTTGAACCCTCACTCATTTACTACACAGCAATATATCATCACCGTCAAAATGGTCATCAAGGAGGAGGTCTGGCAATCCTAGTCAGTACTGACATCCCTCACCTGCCACTAAACATCACTCATTATCCTAATGGTCAATTAGAAGTTCAAGCTCTGTCAATTTCAATCAATCATTCACAATCTCTAGCCATCCTCAATATCTACAACCCAAACCAAGCAGTCAGACTCCAAGAAATCAATCACTACTTTACCTCCCTAAAAAGCCCTTTTCTAATTGTTGGTGACTTCAATGCACATAGTACTCTGTGGGAGCCCAGCAGTACTTGTACCCTTAACACCAGTGGAAAAAACATAGAACTTTCTCTGCTCTAACATCCTGCTATTGCTCTACTTACTCCTCCCTCACTTCCCACTTACTTCAACACCTACCATAATATTCACTCCACACTGGATCTCTCTTTCTCATCCACAAACCTTCTCTCTGGTGCAGCAGTTCAATCAGGCCCTGACCTATCCAGTGACCACTATACAATAACAACAACCCTTACATTAACCTCTCAAGTTGTCAGGTATCAGACCCTGCCACGCTGGAAGTTTGATCAAGGATCGTGGGATACATGGATATCATCTCTTCCAAATAAAGAAGAATTCAGAGATGAAGACGTAAACACAAGCTCATCAAATTTCACAACTTGCATTTTAACAGCCTCTACTATAGCTTTTCCCCAAACAAAAGAAACAATGAACCCTCCATTCAGCAAACCTTGGTGGAACCAATCCTGCAAGGCTGCCTTGGAAAACAGAAACTTTGCAAAGAGAAAGTTTATAAAACAACTATCACAACCAAACCTCATAGTCTTCAAACGTGCAGAAGCTCTCCTAAAGAGAGAAATAAAGCTAGCAAAACGCTCATCCTGGAAAACGTTCTGCAACTCAATCACCTCAGAGACTCCTCCTTCAATACTCTGGAAAAAATTCGCAACCTCGAACTCTCCCACCGCCAAACGCAACCTTTTGTCACAGCAACTTCAATAGTTTCTGAGTCAAGGGAAAAAGTCAATCTTCTGGCCTCCTATTTTGAAAATACCTTTTCAACAAGTCCCTCATCCTTACCCCACTTTTATATTGTTACCTCTAGCCACAGCCCTGTTTAATGACGACCCAGTGTGGTACAACTCTCCTCTAACAATGCAAAAACTAAATAAAGCCATCTCTCCACTAAGCAATACCTCCCCAGGTTTGGACCAAGTCAGCTATGAACATTTCAAGCGTCTTCCTCCATCATACAAAGAATGGCTTCTTGAAATCTACAACCAAAGTTTCAATTCTGGAATAATTCCAAAACCATGGAAAAAAGCACTGCTCCTACCCATACAAAAGCCTACTAAACCTGCCTCAAGTGTCTCCTCGTATCGGCCCATCTTGTTGTTGTCCTGTACTGGCAAACTAATGGAGGCTCTAATCAATAATAGGTTGAACTATTTTCTAGAGGAGAGCCGTGCTCTGAGAAAACAACAGGGAGGGTTTCGGCGCAGGCTGTCGGCGGTGGACCAAGTAGCGAGGCTTGAGTCTGCTATCCGAGTGGCACAACAGAGAAGGCACTTCCTAGTAGTGGCCTTCTGTGATCTTACTCAGGCCTTTGAATGCGTGTGGCATACCGGTCTCTTGTATAAACTCTCAAAAATAGGAATACATGGTAGGCTTCTTTGTTGGATCCAAGGATATTTATCAAAACGCAGTTTTCAGGTTATCTTTGAAGGCCTACGCTCTAGGGACAAAAAAAAATGAAGTCTGGTGTTCCCCAAGGAGCAGTACTCTCTCCATCACTCTTTAATGTAATGCTGAGTGACCTGCCATCATTTCCTGATGTACCGAGTGCAGAATACGTTGATGACATCTCATTCTTTTCTTTTCATAGAATCTTGGCAAATGCCGTTCAATCAATACAAGCTGCATTGACTTCATTTCATGAGTGGACCTCAAGATTGATCTCATTGAATTTAGAAAAAACAAAATGTATGCTCTTTACACTTTCTCAAACTATTCCTCCATCAATAACAGTGGCAGGTACAAATCTGACTTTTGTGAATAAACACCGGTATCTGGGGGTAACTCGGGATGCCCCCAAGTTAAATTGGTCCTCTCATATTTCCTCTCTCAAACTCAGCTGCATCCTGCTCACAAACCTGCTAAAATCAATCTCTCACCATCAGTGGGGTGCAGATTGCTCTCTCCTTCTAAAACTGTACCGAATGCTTATAAGAAGTTGATTAGACTATGCAGCTCCCCTATACTGCACAGCCCCTAAGCGTCTACTACAACAACTAAATATTATTCAGAACAATTCAATGTGAATTGCTCTAGGCTGCCTCAAAACCACTCCAATAAATTTTCTAGAAATAGAAGCAAATATTCCTCCATTGTCCTTGCACAGAACTCTCCTCCTACTAGACTATGCTCATAAAGTTTCTCATCTCTCAGAATTTCTGCAAACTCCTTCCATTCCACAAATCAAGCTCATGATTAAAACCTCCTCATTTCTATCACTTGCAATGAAAACATTTGAGAGTTACCAACAGCCTTTTCCACGTCCAGCAATATCCTCTCTCCACTCGCCTATTCATCCCCTTCTTGACACTAATTCTTTGTTGGTGCCAAACTTTGCCTCTGAGCCATCTCCTTCTCTTTCTACAGAAACTAATAAACAGCTTTTCAATGAACTTGTTCATGATCAATATAGAGGATTTCTGCATGCCTACACTGATGGTTCTCATATAGAAAGCCCTTCAACCTCCACTGCAGCAGCTCTGGTGATTCCAAAAAGAAATGTTTTCCTTGATTGGAAGCTCTCTCCATATATCTCCTCATTTGGTGCTGAGCTTTATGCAATTCATGAGGCCTTGAACTGGGCCCTAAACAATCTTCAGACTGGCAAGTCTTAAGGTGTCTTTTCTGATTCTCTCTCCTCAATTCTTTTTCTCCAATCACGTAAACCAAAAAAAATATACTACAATGATATTTAATATACAACAAACTTTGTCAATTTTGAATGAAAAATATTCCGTCAAAATCCAGTTTGTCCCTGCTGACGAAGGAATTGCAGGAAACAAAGCAGCAGATGCAGCACCATAAGCTGCACATAACCTCAGGTTTTGCACATTGTTTCCACTGTTCACTGAGGATATCCATAAAAACTTACTTGAGGTCTTGCATGCAGAGTGGGAGAGAGCATGGCATGAGTTGGTCCAAAATGGTAAGGGTATGTTTCTGGCCTCAATTAAGGACTCTATAAGAGAATGGCCTTGGGCATCTCATCCAAGCCGTGCAATCGAAACTGCCATAACCAGGCTCAGACTCGGGCATGAACGACTCGCCGCTCACATGTGCAGATTCGGATTGATTGACCATCCAGACTGTGAATGTGGTAATCCTGAAACAGTTCAGCACTTTCTTCTGAACTGCCCAAATCATAATAATGCCCACCATCATCTAACCTCTTTCCTCAACTCCGTACATGTACCCCTAACATTAAAAAATGTATTAGGTGGAGGTCCCTTTCCTGACTCTGCAGTTTCCAATAATGCAAGCCCTTGCCAACTTCCTGAAAGATACAAACAAGGTATCATTACTGTAAACTGGAAAAACTATATACCTAAGGTATGCATGGGGGTGTTGTGTCTGAGTCTGAATGTGTATCATGTGTTAGACAGAAGTACCAAATTTAAATGTGACATCCCTCTCTCTATTTCTCAAAGATTAGCCAGTTACCGTTGAGTTGCTAAGCCCCACTCCTCTCTCCTTCTCCTCTCAAACTGTCTAGTACTTCTCAGTGATGGTAATAACTATTCAGAACTGAAATGATTTGGGGCATCATTCTGGTCTCCTTGGTATCTTATATCAGTAGTTAGCACTAACCTAAGATTGGGATGGTGCCTCAAATCATGTTTGTTGCTCCCTCAGAGATCCACATGCACACAGGCATCCATAATAACTTTGATGATCCAATAGTGTACCCGTCTCTTAGGAGGCTCCAGGCTGTGCCGCCCAGGCTGGAGCTTCTTCTTGTCTCATGACTTTCGGATGCATGTGTTTATTGAAATTAAACTATTTTATCACTATGAATTTCTCTCCCTCCTTTTGTAATTACTTCTATAGATAAATTCTCAATCCTATGCAGTATATTAAAACTGCCTATTCTCCCTCAATAAACATATCTGCTCCTCATAGTAAGTGAAACTAAACACATACTGGAAAAAGAACTGTCGCTGTAAAAAGATTTTTTCCTCAGGTCAACATCCAAGCAATTAATATTGGGTCTCAGTAAGGAAGATGGACATCAAGAAAAAAATAGCAACTAACTTGATAGAAAACTCTCCATTGTGCTAGAACATGTAGTAAATATTCCTAGTACTGAGTGAGGGCATATTAGGGTCTTGCAAGGTTGTGTGTATGAGGATGAGTGTATGTGTCTTTGTGTGTGAGTGTGGGGGGATAGGTTGTGTTTCTTTTTGTTTCAGATTTTTCTCTTCCAGATTAAATGATATTTCTCAAAAAACTAAGATAACTAAAATAAGTGACACACTAGTATGACTCTGGTTAGCATGGTGCAGGAACTTCTTGCCTAATCAATATTGCCTGCACTCAGAGTGGTCAAGACTTAAAGCTGCATGAGCTTGTTCTCAAAGCCTCGATAAACCACAAGAGAACAACAACAACAAGTGGGTAATGATGCTAGAAGTGAGAGAGACAGTGGCGTTCACCAAGGAAAGACTGCCTTAGCCAAGCTCTTGCGAATAACCTATAAATTTATCCGTAATTAAAGCTAATTACATACATTTATTATTCTCATTGTACCCACAACTGGCTCTCTCCCTTCCATCTGGGGTGAGCTACGTAGCAGTATTTCAATTGAGGTAGGCTCCAAGCCTGACTTCATTATTGTTCATCTTGTAATTTTCTTGTGTTACTTATAAATTTCTGTTAGCTAATAATTGTATTTGTGTGTGACCCGCTTCTGGGAGTTACATAATCTAACGATGGCAGATTTGCCTCTAACAAATCGTTATGCTGATTTGAGGGAAGAGGACAAATCGAATGGAGGTATGCCTCACTCACAACCGGTCAATTTTGAGGAGGGGAGTGGTAGTCACTCACATCCCAGAAGTAACTTAGGAGACCTTGAATGCATGGATGATTCTATTATCCAAGGAACTTGGTTCAAAGTGAACCAACAGTCCAACAAAAGAGAAAGAGAAAATCAAGACAATCCTGACTCAGGATCTGAATGTGAAATACCAAAAAAGACCAGAAATTCTTCCTCTCCTCTCAAAACTCCTGCCTACCCAAAAAATAAGACATTAAAATCTCAAGGCAAAATGTGTACTTTACTTTTCTCTCAGCACTTGAATCTACTGAATTTATTGGTGCCTCTAAAAGAAAAATGACCCTTGATCCTTTTGGAGTAGCCCAAGGATTAAAAGATGTACTAAACTTTGATTGTGTAAAAGATGTAAGAGTTAACAAACGTAGAAATATAATTGCAGTAGAATTCAAAGATGTATCACAGTGTCAGAATTTGAAAGAGTCCTTAACGTAGATCATATTGGAAAATTTTCTGTCAAATGTTACAAACCTCAAGCAGAAACATCTGAAGTATCCTGGGAAGTTATTGGCCCCATTGACCAGGAAGTAAACCTTGAAGACCTGGTACCTATCATCAAATGTGACAACTTTACTGCTCTGAAAATGGTAAGACTGCCTAAATTTGTTAATGGAAAGAAGGAGGTCTCATAAAGTGTTCAGGTAGGCTTTGCGGGAAAGGAAATCCCTAAATCCCTCAGAATTGATTTCATGTACTTTCCTGTCAGGCCATACTCTCCTGCCCCTTTGAGATGTTACAAATGTCAGCGCCATGGTCACTTTGCCAGTGGCTGCACATCAATGGAGCGTTGCCTCATATCTAGTGGCAATCATGCAAAAGATAATTGTAATGCTACTGTTCCGTGCTGTGCAAACTGTGGGGGAGCTCACGTGGCAAGTTCCAGGTATTGCCCTCTAATTAAGACTTCTTTGGAGATCAGTTCTCAAATGAAAGAAGGTGCATCCTTTTTGGAGGCACGTAGGAAAGTGACATCTGAAAGTGAGGTATCGATTAGGAGCCCTCCTAGAATTGTGGAAAATCATTCCCAAAGTCTGCATGAGTTCAGTCAAATTACAGGTGGGGAATAATCCTTCAATCATTACATTCCTGGCAGTCAAACTGCAATCAATACTAGTGGCAAGAAAACCCATGTCTCACTGTTGAAGAGTACTGAACCAAAAAAAATTGTTCATGTTGATATCCATCAGTCGCAGGGGTCCTATTACTTGCCACGAAAGGTTCCCAACCACAGTTGTAAATTGTAATAGATTTTCATAATGTATTGACTGAATATTCTGAACCCAATATTAATTGTAATAGACCTAATCAAAATGTAGTGGCAGACAGTTTGAAGGTCAAGATGCTCAATTGGTTGGAGGCTCCTCTGTTAACTTGAGATCTTCTGTTGAGAAAATGATTGAGTCGTATATGCAGTCCATGATTGATGACCTTTTTACTCGTTTGGGTAAATTCATAGTAGAAGCTTTTTCCTTAAATTTAACTTTTGAAAACAAACGTGAGCGTAGTATGTTGATTCTAGGTATGATAAATAATTTTGGTCAGAAAATAGGCAGTGAACTATTGAATGAGTACCATAATTCTACAGTCTCCCAAGATAAATGCAATACACCCTCAAATAATTGTGTAGTTCTAGATAAAAATTTTTCTTCTGAGTCTAGCCAAAAAGGCAGACCTACTAAATCAAGCAGAATTCCGAAAACAAACCTTGCTCAACGTAGAGAAACTAAACAGCAAGGACTGATCACAAAGAAAAATGCAAAATAATTTTAAAATATGTAACCAAGCTATTCAAAGAAGTGATCAGTTAGAAAAGGTCTTTCAAATATCTTGATTTAATTGCAATGGATTGCAAAGTAAACTTTCAGAAGTAAAACTTTATTTGTATACCAAAAAACCTGACATCCTTTGCTTGTGTGAGACTTGGATTAATGCTCACGAACCAAAATTTATTGGATATCGGTGTGTGGCTACATAGAGAAAACTGTAATTGAGGTGGTATAGGTTTTGTAATTAGAAATGATATAAATTTGTGTGAAAAAACGGTAAATCTGAAGGAGATGACAGTTGTCGATTTTCCACTTTTTGGTGCCTGAACCTAATTAAGTGAATCAAAATAAACAAGTTTTCTTCTATTCTTTTTTCGTCTCAAATGAGTATTTTACGATTTATAGCGGTAAGTTTAGTTTCGTCATTGATGACGAATGCGCTCGAATAAACAGCTACTCATCGATTTTTTAATTTTTGTTGCTTGAAACCTGGTAATAACATCAAAATAAACAACTTTTATTCTATACACTTTTTTCGTCAAATGAGTATTTAACGAGGTATAGCGGTAGGTTTGGTTTCGTCTTTCAAGACAGAGCGCTGGAAGCGAGACCCCATTGCAGTTTTGCCATACAACTCGATCAAAGAATTTCTTTCCGCTTCAAAGACTGGAGTTGCGGTAAGTCATTTACCGCTATAACTAATAAAATACTCATTTGAGACAAAAAGTGCATAGAAAAAAACTTGTTTATTTCGATCTAATTAACTATGCTAAGGCATCAAAATTTACAAAATCGACAACTGTCATCTCCTTCAGATTTACCGAAAAAACTCCATCCCTTTCCTAATGGAAAATTGGAATTTTTATATGTTAGGGTGTTCTATTCTCATGGGTATCTTGATCTTCTAAATGTCTACAATCCAAATGCTAATATTACTGTTGATGAGCTTAATCATACTTTGTACAATTAGGTGAACTATTATAATAGGTGATTTCAATGCCCATGCACCTCTTTGGGACCCCAGATAGAAATGGAATGCCACTGGCAGGAACCTCATTCAGCTTATGGATGATAATTTGCTGGGAATACTTAACCCTCCTGATCTTCCTACTTATATAGATGCCAAAACAGGTGCATGCTCCACTCTCGATTTGTGCATAGTTCCTCCAATCCTCTTGGCCTGTGGCTCCCTGCAAAGAGGTGCAGATCTTGGCAGCAATCATTTTCCCATTGCGTGTTCCTTTGGTGTAGTTCTTAAAAAATTAGATACTATGAACCCTCCAAGGTGGATCACCAAAGCAGCTAACTGGGCTGGCTTCCAGCAAGAACTGTGTCATAATAAAATAAATTTGACTCAACCATCTTCAGTTGATGAGCTAAATGCTGAAATAACTCGTAAACTTGTAAATGCTGCCCATAATAATGTTCCTAAAACCTCACCAGCTAGGAGAGTTATCCGCAGAACACCTTGGTGGGATCATGAATGTGCACTTGCAGTAGCAAAGAGACGCAGAGCCCGCAATGCTCTGGCCAAATCCCCAACATTGGAAAATTTGAGCGCTTATTGTAGGAATGAGGTGTTGGCAAAAAACATTATAAAACAGAAAAAGCAAAACAGTTGGAAGAATTTCGTTAGTGGCTTTGACTCCACCACTGGGGTGGGGGATCTTTGGAGACTAATCCGTTCAATGAAGGGTAGCACTGTAAGTCCACGAGTGGAGGTGGGGGACATTGCAGAAGACTTAGCTGGTAAAGCAACTATGTTTCTGAATTATTTTACCAGACATGAGTTAAGTGTTAGAGATAAGCATAGCACACTAGTGGAGAACACCATCTCAAGTATATCTTCAGCTGAAATAGAGGAGTCCAGATATAACTCCAGTCTAAAGTTGAGTAAAATTAATAAAAATCTGGAAAAAATAAAACAAACAAGCCCTGGATATGATGAAATTCTTTACATTTTTCTACTGAAAGCACCTGATTCAATTATGAACTACATCCTTTACTTTTTCAATCTTAGATATTTTACTGGGTACTTCCCTAAGGCTTGGAAATTGGTATAATCTGTCCAATTAAAAAGCCGGGGAAAAATCAGGCAACTCCTGAGGGTTATAGACCCATAACCCTGTTATCATGTCCGTTTAAGGTCATGGAGCAAATTATCAAAAACAGACTGATCTCCTTCCTTGGAGCCAATAAAGTGTTTTCATGCTATCAAACAGGATTCCGTCAAGGACAATTTACGTACAATGCCATGACTCTAATTAAGATTAAGAACGCTATCACTCTTGCATTTGCCAGTAGAGGCTACTGTTTAGCGGTTTATATTGATTTAGAGAGCACCTATGATACTGATAAAATTGATAACTGACATATCTTTCAGATTTACCGAGAAAAGTTCGGTCAAAGTTGAGTTAGGCCGTTCACGGAAATCAACAGTTCGGTTCCAAAGAATCACTAAAGGAACACATTTAAAAATGTTTTGCATGAACGACATTCTGCTTGCTGATGCAATATTTTTGAGTTATTCAACTTTGAAATTTTTGTTTTCCATAGTAGTTCCAGTAAGTTAACGCTTGTGCGAGAGCTGTTTAAGTACGCTTCGGTACTTTGTAATTTATTATTTGCCGACCCTGCAGAGCCTGAACCCACTCCTAGGATGTTTTAGTTAATAACACAATAAAGGTTCTCGACCAAAAATATTACGTTATAAAAATATTCTGATATTAAATCTACGGTATTTACTCCTACGGTTTTGCTAATGTTCTACGGTTGCCGCCATATTGAAACTGATGTTGAGTGCATATCAATTTAAGTCTTCACTATTCCAGACTGGAATATTATGGTATTCACTGCTACGGTTTTGCTAATGTTCTACGGTTTTCGCCATACTGAAACTGATGTTGAGTGCATATCGATTTAAAAATTGATATGCACTCAACATCAGTTTAAATATGGCGGCAACCGTAGAACATTAATGAAACCGTAGGAGTGAATACCGTAGATTTAATATCAGAATATTTTTATAACGTTATATTTTTAGGCATATCACCTTAATGGTGTTGCCCAAGTGTTTGTCTATCAAATGACACTTGTTTCATGTCTATTGGCCAAAATTTATAGTAGGAATAGGGTTTGCCGTGCGCCCCTCTAATCTCCGCTTTCTTTGCCGTTACTCATTTTCTATGAAGCGAATCAAAAGTTTCCCCTAAGATGACCCATATTTTTTCTATGTTTTACCTGTCTACTAAAGTTCATTGGCATTGGTTTACAAATAAATGAAAAGTTGTAAAACCTGTACGGTACCCTTATCACTTTGACTGCGACGTGCACCACCGGTGGTACACGGAGGTAATTTTCATAATGCTGCTGACCGACCAGTAGTCGCCAATTCAATGTTCATAAATACTTAATCAAAGCTAAATAAAGGCATGATCCAGTTCATGTTTGGTATTTTCAAAATATTTTACTACCATTGGCTTTGAATTTGAGTTTGGCATTGAACTTAATATTTAGTAGTCACAGTCAAAGGGTTAAAATTTAGTCTGTTTGGGGACTCCAGTTGATTGAGAATAACCACTTTTTCTGGTCAAGACTTGGTTCATGTTAAGATGGGCATAGTTGTTGCTCAGACTTTAGAGCAGTAGTTCTTAACCTGGGGAAGCGTGAGCAGATTCCAAGGGGATGTGAGCCTCCACATTAAGTAAAGCCTGATTTTGCCCAGTTATATTTTTAACCAACGAGAGCTTTTGACTCTCTACACAACAACAATGGAAGACTTCAATGACTTAGATTTGGAGTTGTTCTGGGTCATGCCCCATCTAGTTTACCCTTTGATTGCACATAAGGCTCTTCAGGTTTTTTTGATGTTTGGATTTACATATTTAGGTGAAACTGCTTCTCTGTGCTTGTAGCCATTATAACTAAATACAGAAATTGCTTGAGCATCAAAGGTTTACATTGCGCACTTTATAGCAATCAGCCTCGCATTCAAAATCTTGTGTCAAAATTTTTTTGGGGACATCTAATTGCAATGAAGCATATCAAATATATCAATGATGTAATTGGTTCCTATTAAATGGAATGGAATCAATAGATTCAATAGAAAAGGCATGTTTATTGTTTCTGCACTAACCTAGGCACCACATTTATTTAAAAATACTTGGGCTCGAAGGAAAAATATATCCTTTAAGGGGGTGTGGGAGTAGAAAGGTTAAGAATCACTTCAGCAAATTTTTGCCCTCTTCTTGTGTGTTGCATAAAAGTTAACCTTTGCATTGACTTGTACAGTCCATTTGCTTTGTTGAAAAATTTTCCCATAGCAGTGTGAAATGCCATTCAAAGTATTTGCTGTATTGTACTGCATTAATGTGTTTTTTTAAGTGTATTCTTTGGTTGTCTTTTCAGATATTTTTTATTGAAGATGGCTTTTATCAAATTAAATTTAAGTAGGTATTTCTGTGATTCTAGGAGCCTCTCTATTTTTCCTGTAGATAAAACAAGTCATCAAACAGTAGGAAGCATCGTGGAGGCAGTGTCGTCTATGTTTGGTTTGTGCTCAGGTGAGTGGTTTAAAGTTCTACAATAAATATATGTAACATTTGACAGCTCAAAGTTTTATCTTAAGTTTAGGAATTCATATTTTTTGATGAATTTTATACTTTTCACAACTTGGCTTGCTATTGTAATAATGTAATTCAGTGCATAGAGTGTGGCAATGGCTACAGTGCATTTAATGGGCTTATGTTTAATAAAAAATTGTCCACTTATTTATATGTGAACAAAAGTGAGGAAATCTATTTCAAAAATTGATGTGAAGTCAAGAACTATGTTCATGCTTGCATCTTGAATATTATGTGCAATAGTAAAAATTTATGAAAGTGTATTTTTTTTACAATTTCACTTATCTCATTAGATGAAAAAATGCAGAGAATATTTAGTTGACCTGAATTAGGTGATGATTGGAGCTTTTTCATAGAAGTGACAAATAATTGTGAATGCCATTGAAATTTGTTTGATATAAAATAATATTATTAGTACTGTTGAAATGAATCACAATTGCATTTGCACTGGTGGTGTCTAGGATGGCCTCAGAGCTGCAGAGGTGCTTGCCACTTAGTCTTAATGTGTTGTAACTTTGTGACAACACTTGGAAATATAGTAGCATGGTTTTCTTACCACTCCTTCATATCCAAAGCACACTACGGTGTTTCAAAAGTATGCTGTCTATCTCTCTATGCATTCCCTATGCAAAGCGAAGCTAGACAACCATATGATCACCAGATTCAACAATCATTTACTGCCTATCACCTTTATTCAGATGTTTCTTTCACAGCAAGCTCTAACAGCAAAGGTCTGTTTATCTAGAAATTTCCTAACTCAAAAGATTGATCTACAATCCCACCTCATCACTATAGAATCACAATCTGCAGACTCAGATTTCTTACCCTATCCTTCTGGACTGCATTTCAGTTTAAATGCTCCAAATTTCTCTAGCTCATCTCTTCCCATTGCACATCTTCTAGTTTTCTTTATTACACCTCAATCACGGTACACCCTTTTAACCCCTTTCATGTATCTCATCTTTGGCTTACCTCTATTATTCATTCCACACACCTCTGACTTCTTCACTTTCTTCATTATCATTTATTTTCCATCCGACTAAGTCACTTTAACACACAGCACTCCACTGTTCCTGCTAGCTCCTAAAAACAGTCATACTTGCCTGATTCCTTTGCCAATCCTTCAACATTACTCCTTCCATATAATTCAAAACACTGTCACAAGCACATGTAACTATTTTTTTTTAAATACAAATGGTTTCACACTCCCCCATACTTGATCACTTCTTTTAACTCTTATTTTCAGTTCACCTAATTCTTCCTCAGCAGCCACATGTGCTCCCACGTACTCTAAAGAGCTTACATTCTGTAGCACCTCTGTATTCAAGGTTACATTCATTCTTTCTAAAATCATATCATTTGAACACCTTATAAATTATCTTATTTACTTTTGCTTAAGAGTTTCCTTCTGTCACACACCTCAAACTTCTGTAACAGTTTATTCAGTTTTTCCGCTGATTTTACTTTTAATGCTCTATCATTGGCATGTATTCAAAAAATTGAAGACTGTGCCCAGAGCATTCAATGAGCCCAGCCCTCTACCTAATGTTTCTTTTTTCAGCTCATGCCCAAATTTATCAACTTGCATGGTAAACATCAACAAGGAACATTTCTCCCTTCTAATGAAAGTTCGTTCCTACTTCAAACCACTCTCTTCATTTCCTCCTGGAACACAAGCTTTGCAACCAACATCAGAACTTAGAGCTGCAAGCAGCTTATCACCATGGAACACGCTCAATACTTCCCACAGATCTTTCTTTTAAGCTTTTGTCTTATATCCTTGCAAGGTCTACAAACCCAACACACCTCGACCTTTTCCTGGGGAATTTTTATGCACTTGTCTTACTGGGAAGGTCTGGTCTACACACCCTCTACTTGCACTACCTCTCACCTTTTGCACTACCTCTCACCTTTTGTTTGCACTACCTCTCACCTTTTGTTTGCACTACCTCTCACCTTTTGTTTGCACTACCTCTCACCTTTTGTTTGCACTACCTCTCACCTTTTGTTTGCACTACCTCTCACCTTTTGTTTGCACTACCTCTCACCTTTTGTTTGCACTACCTCTCACCTTTTGTTTGCACTACCTCTCACCTTTTGTTTGCACTACCTCTCACCTTTTGTTTGCACTACCTCTCACCTTTTGTTTGCACTACCTCTCACCTTTTGTTTGCACTACCTCTCACCTTTTGTTTGCACTACCTCTCACCTTTTGTTTGCACTACCTCTCACCTTTTGTTTGCACTACCTCTCACCTTTTGTTTGCACTACCTCTCACCTTTTGTTTGCACTACCTCTCACCTTTTGTTTGCACTACCTCTCGCCTTTTGTTTGCACTACCTCTCACCTTTTGTTTGCACTACCTCTCACCTTTTGTTTGCACTACCTCTCACCTTTTGTTTGCACTACCTCTCACCTTTTGTTTGCACTACCTCTCACCTTTTGTTTGCACTACCTCTCACCTTTTGTTTGCACTACCTCTCACCTTTTGTTTGCACAACCTCTCACCTTTTGTTTGCACAACCTCTCACCTTTTGTTTGCACTACCTCTCACCTTTTGTTTGCACTACCTCTCACCTTTTGTTTGCACTACCTCTCACCTTTTGTTTGCACTACCTCTCACCTTTTGTTTGCACTACCTCTCACCTTTTGTTTGCACTACCTCTCACCTTTTGTTTGCACTACCTCTCACCTTTTGTTTGCACTACCTCTCACCTTTTGTTTGCACTACCTCTCACCTTTTGTTTGCACTACCTCTCACCTTTTGTTTGCACTACCTCTCACCTTTTGTTTGCACAACCTCTCACCTTTTGTTTGCACTACCTCTCACCTTTTGTTTGCACTACCTCTCACCTTTTGTTTGCACTACCTCTCACCTTTTGTTTGCACAACCTCTCACCTTTTGTTTGCACAACCTCTCACCTTTTGTTTGCACAACCTCTCACCTTTTGTTTGCACTACCTCTCACCTTTTGTTTGCACTACCTCTCACCTTTTGTTTGCACTACCTCTCACCTTTTGTTTGCACACTACCTCTCACCTTTTGTTTGCACTACCTCTCACCTTTTGTTTGCACTACCTCTCACCTTTTGTTTGCACTACCTCTCACCTTTTGTTTGCACTACCTCTCACCTTTTGTTTGCACTACCTCTCACCTTTTGTTTGCACTACCTCACCTTTTGCACTTTCAATTTCCTCACCATATTATTCACAGTATGTACTCTGCCACACACACTACCAACCACAAACGACATACTTGAATTACAGCATGTGCACATTTGCTCTACCCTTGTACTAGAACACAAAGTTTACTGAAACATAACAAGTATATACTGTGCAATGTTTCTGCGGTAAGTTTAGATTTTGTCAAATTCACTGAAACAGCATAGTGTTTTCTCACATGTTAAAAGGTATTCTAAATTTGAATATTGATATTCAGTTATTATAACCGACTAATTTACAAGTGGCTCATTTTCTCTAGTTTATGCGTAATAGATGTTTGTAGTTTCTTGTTATTTAGATAATGAATTGACTGGATCTTCAAAAGTTTTAACTTTCAATTGTTAACCTTGTCTGTGGGGAAATTAATTTAAATGGTATTCATGGTAGGATATTGGAAAATATTTTAATTGCTTCATTGGGAATACAGGAGCACATATGCAATGATAAAACTTACTTCCTGTGTGAGGGTAAAAAATTTAGACTAAGGACATTGTTGATATTTCTTATGTAAGGAATGCCAGATGACCCAGTTCCCAGTGCAGAGTGGTGGCTTAGAATAAGACTGCAGCCTAGTTTGCTTGGTAGGAAGCAATCTTAAAATAGTGGGATTAGCTCAAGAAAACATACAAAAGGAGAAGAATATGATGGTCTGACACAAAGTTGTAGGTCTGATGCATATTTCCTTGATGTGATTGTTCTTGATATGCCCAAAGACATACAAAGGTTCTTTCTGCAAAATTGAAATGCATGTCAGGTATCTCACTTTTTGGAAGCATCAGAGTTGTTGTTTTACACTGTGTGAAAAACCCATGACCCAAACAAACTATTGTGATCCATCAATGAGAAATCTGTGATTATACTGTTAGGTTTTCATAACAGAATATAAGGATCTATGTTCAGAATGTAAGAATCCTTATATTCAGCTGTTTTCCATTAGAATTTGAGGAAAAAAGTAAGATTTTATCAAGTAATATTTATCATTCACATGACTGAATTATTTTTTGATTTGCTATTTGTTTATATTTTTATTTCTACTTTCAATGATTGTAGATGGACAAACCAGCCAGGACATCGCAATTCTTTATGAGGATTTTTTCATCCACCCACATCTTCCCAGTGATGTTCTTCTCAGCTTTCCAGGAATATTGAGGTAAGTGTTACTCATAATTTGTGAGCAACTCCACAGGCACTGAGAATCTATCCAAGTTAAATTTTTAAAACTGATTCAGTTCAATATATAGAGCAGTAAATATTACGGACACATTTTTGAAAGTTGATCAATCATAATATTAGGCTTTATCACTTATGCATGTATTAAGAAAACCTCCTTAAATCCTAGCTAATATTCTTGTTGATACATTCTATTCTCCTTCATGTAAAAAATTTTCATATGGGGCACTGAATTAAATTTCAAACTATAGTTGGTTTTGTGTTGGGGCTTATGTATCTAGTGAGTGGAGACTTGACCTGGTGCTCAGGAGACAGATGGAGAATTGCTTGCATGGTCAAGTCTGTGATCAAGTCATATAATAATTATTAAGCACATGTGTTGGGTGAGAGGGTGAAAACTGTAAGAAGAGTTGTTCTTATTTCCAAGGCTCTTTCATACCAGGAAGTTTTGTGCTGGTAAGCAGGGGCACATGCCCGTTCCCTTACTTCAAATCAAACTATATTAAAAGTAGTGATGTCTTCACATGGGTACTACAGGATCTAGCATCACTGAAGGTTGTTCAAAACATATGAAGTGCATGACACTTTGTGTTGTGATTTGTGTGCTAAGCTTACACTGATGTTCATATGGGCAGGATCTAGCATTGCTTACTGTTGATGTTCATATGAACACAGTTTGGGTTGCTGACTTGCAGAACTGATGTCATCGACAAGTCAGCCTGAGGGCAAGGGGCGTATTTAACAATTTGGGTTTGTGATGACTGTGGTGATTTTAACTTGTAATATTACTTGGCCATTTCTTTTTTTGGAATTTTTTCTTTTTTTCAATTAGGGACAATTGGCTAATTTACCAATCCTTCTAATAGTGTTGTGTGAAAAACTATGTATCACTGTATGTGTGTGGCCTGGTTAGGTTGTTTGTTTTATTGAACATTGTCATACTAAGTTTAGTTTTATGAATGTTGTTAGGTTAGGTTGTCCGTACTCTTTGCATGTGCAACATCAGGCCTTTATAAAAATTATTCCAATTAGTATTCCAACCAGAACAAGACCCACATTTTTCATTGCTGCTCACTGTCTTGAATGATGCTTTACTACATTACATTTTCACTCACAAGTTGGGATTATGCTGGCGCTCACTGCTCAAGTGAGTGTTTTGTTATTGTGAGCATGTGTATAGATTAATT
This sequence comes from Morinoia aosen, assembly GCA_030386875.1. Taxonomy (NCBI): domain Eukaryota; kingdom Metazoa; phylum Arthropoda; class Malacostraca; order Amphipoda; family Talitridae; genus Morinoia; species Morinoia aosen. The sequence continues at coordinate 15,099,061 of CM059575.1, read as the reverse complement.
ATTGTAGATGTCATATTCTCAGTTTGCTTCATTTCCTTTCAGCACAAATTGTATGCTTTAGGTAGCGGATAAAGCATCATATCCGATGTGTAAATTAGAAACAGCCAGATTGCCCGATAGTTCTACTATCAAAAGGGCAAAAAATGGGATGGAGCAAAATGAAAATTCTGTGTAATGGTATTTATCTTATTGAAGTTTGCACATACAACTTTGACTCCATACAAAATTTTTTATGAGGTACCAATGTAGCGATCAATTTATAATTTTAATGGTCGTGTATGGCTCATGCTTCTGTATTACTTAGTAGCAAAGTGAATGCAGACTAATTCTGCTGATCCCATGAAGTTTTGGCTAATTGAGATCCGTCGACTCTTTTGGTGTTATGCAATATTGTTTTGCATCTCTCTATGGGCTTAGTAATGAAAGGATAATTGGACTTGTAGTGGTATATTGGAGGTTTTTCATGCCATAGAAATTAACATCGGAGCTCAGGAATTCAAGGCCTTTTTGACTCTTGAAATTATTATTCCAGTAAGAGACAGGGTGACTGCAAGGAATCAGTCGTTTTCTGAAGAGTACAAAAATGAGTACCAAGTACTCATTTTTGTACATTTTTGTACATTTTTTTGCATTGAAAAATTATCAACTAGTTTAGGGATGTAATGAAGTGTAAGGCTTCCATCATTTCCAAGTGGGCCCAGCTCATTTAAACAATCGTGCAGTTTTTGAGCTCCAGGCACCAAGGTGCTCATTGTTGCCAGGATGCAACAGGGCAGCCATGAATGACTCGCTTAGATTCACGAAACTGAACATGCTGGACTATCATTCAGCTGGTAGAATGTAAGATTCCCAGTCTACCTCACTCATTTTAGATATTGATGCAGTACTCAATGCTATCTAAGTATCAAAAGCAGTCAGTTTAAATATTAGAATCATGCATGGTTGCGTTTGACCTTAGTATCTTAGAGTCTCTGTACATACATAAAATGAAACCATCCTTGAATGACATTAACAGTTCATCCCTTCAAAATTATAAACCATTCGCTTGTATTTTGCCAGAATAATCTGATACATTTTATAAATTTTTGATGCTAATGTTATTTTCGAACATCAGTTATTTTTTGTATCTTCATTTTCTCTCATTTAGTTTTTTAATTTGTGCACATTTATGAACTTGACCCTTCCTCCTTTCTTCACAAACTGCCCATGACCCAAGCGCTACTTCAATGTTTCCAGAGCTGTCCACATAGCACAAATTGATATCTTGTTCAATGTATCCCCTATAGTATGGAAGAGTTATTTTCGTTATCTCACTTTAATAATTAGTGTTTAATGCTTTTCATGTAAATCTCTATTGAATACCATTTTATGTCTACGGAATTTGTTGAAGTGAGCTTAGGCTCAAAATGTTTTAACTAAATGTTTTCAAGATTTCTTTCCCCTATTTTCTTCCTTGTTCATTTGGTGCACAAGCAAGATATACCAAATATCATTTCATTCCTGCATGCATCTCTTAGACTTGCATTCCCGGCGAGTATCCAAAGTTCTTAAGCGACTTGTGGAATTGCAATGAAAATGGTAAAGCTTTCTTTACCATCAAACTGCCTTCAGTGCTACTTATTTAAAGCATATTGATCATTACACTTCACGCTTAGCTGACTGTAGAGGGCTGTGCAATCCGAGGCAGCAAAAGTTGTTGTCCATGCGGTGACTTACTATTGAGCTTGCTTGTAGAATTAGACTCTATTTGGTGGGGGTGGGGTGTTGGTCAAGCCATGGATGGTATAACGCGGTAGTACTCTTTTTTTTCTTCTCAGGTTTTAGATTCATAATTGTGTTTAGGCTTAGATCTATTTGTTTTTTGCCTTAGTCCCTACTTTTTTATTGCGTAGAACTTGATGCATGTCATTATTGTTTTCAGTATGCCTCTTTTGTTACTAACTCATTTCATTGTTTACAGGTTACGACCTATAGAAGACACGGTAATTGAGAGGCTGGAGGAGAGCCTCCCTCCTCAGGTTGAAGCAAATGCTGTTACAAAAGTGAAAAATAAAGGAGAGGAAGTAGAAGATGGATCACATCCATCACACACAGCCCCTGCGGATGGCATTGGGGCAGATTTTGGAGTACACCCTCGTGAATCCTCCAGTTGTGAGAGGAGCACAGCTGCTTGTACTGGTAAAAGGAGGCGTAGGAAAGCAAAGCTCCACGAAGAGGAATTTCATTCTGAGCCTCCCAGCAAAAGGATGGAGGTACAAAAAGGGCATGGAAGAAGTCATGAATGCGTTGAAGTAAATACTGCTCAACAAGTGCATTTTGCAGCGGATGTCGTGAACGATGAAAATTTGAACTGTTCAGCAGCTGCATCCCCCAAAATAGGAGATATTTCTTTTAGTGCTGTAAAAACTTGCAACCCTGACAGTACTTCAGAAAAGTTTGCCTTGGGTACATCGTCGAGCAGACGTGTTAAGATGGGAAAACGTAATAAAAAACGTCATTCCAGTTCTCACGACCATAATGTTTTTGAAGAATCAGTTTCCAGTGAGTCAGGGAACTTGAACTTGGGAAATCATGAGGAGAGTATGAAATGTGGTAGTACCGGGAATTTTTGTGCGAGTCAAAACTCGTTAGACAGTGGTGTTGACCTTCTTGTCAAGAAATACCATGAACCTCCCGTCACACGGTGTGCACCGCGTAGTGATGTGAATTATTCAGTTGGCAGTGGTGCGCACTTGTCAAGCTCACACCAACCCAAGTCTGTCCAGAAGTTGAATAATTCTTGTCTTATGGAAAAGTATTCTGCTCCAAATAACGAGGAGAATGCCTACGAAATTGACTCAACGCAGGAGTCAGATGAAGCCAGCACAGAGACTGCTGACAGGCCCAAGCCGCGGCGTCGCCGTAAGCACAACAAGCGGCTCAAGAGAGAGCGACGGCGGCTGCGCCAACTCGTGTGGGGGGAGGACGCGTCTGCCCTCACTGAGGAACAGCTGAGCATTGCTCACCAAGTTGTAAATACTCTCGAGGTGAAGCATTTGGGACGTGGGGTTTTGCTCCTTTCTACTGACGATAAGACAAAGGTGCGCCGTGAGTATGAGCAGGATCTAACATCTCTTGCTGAAGTGCCGTTTGACTCTGCTAATTTTCCATCCAAGGAAATGTTCTCCAAGTGGGCCGAGAATTATAGCGTTTCTTCTTGCCGGGGGAATAAAGTGGCGTCCTTAAAGTCAAGTAGTCAAGATGATGGAACTGCGTTTACATCAAAGTGTCATTCAACGTCATCTCGTGTTAATGGTGACAAGGGTACTAACTCAGGTGTTGTAACCGTGGCAAATGAGCGTGAAGAGCGTGCTGACTGTTCTAGTTGGCTACTTGAAAATAGCGAGGTGGCGGATCTAAGTACAAATGTAAATTACACTTCAAATGTTCAAACTCCCACTTACGATACAAAAAATTCTTCTGCTCAGAATCTGTCGATGAATTGTGCTGCTATGTCGGTTCAGCATGAGAAATCAAAAGCCAGTTTTGATTTGAGAAAATTCATAAATCGTGTAGAAACATGTGCAGAACATTTTCACTCATCAAATATTTTTCAAGACTTTTCTGTTTTGAATGATATATCTAATGGTGAAATCTTGAAATTCGTACATGAAAGAAAGGAAGACAAGAAAGTAAAGTCTAGTAAAAAGTTTTCTGAATCAAATACTGAAAATTCCAAACAGAACACCCGTTTGGATGCAAACAAGGAGGCTACTTCCTTGGCTTCTACTGAGAGAAACAAATATCCGTTTCGAGTTCCTCCGGCTCCTGCTCGTTTCCCAGCGGTTTCTGACCAGGTCAAAAACGACTTCTTCTTCTTGTCCTGCATGGAGGAGGCTCGGGAGCCCCTTGTGTACTACAGGAGCGACAGAGCATGTGCAGAGCTGCAGGTGGCTAAGCTTCAGAATGGTTGTAATAATTCCTCAACGTCTGAGCTCTCGAGTGACGACACAGAAGTGACAGAAGATGATGTACAAACAACTAGCACTAATGCAGGTACTAAATTACTGGAAGTGCATGAATCCTCTGAGGAAAACAAGCCTTCGTTGCAGTCTCTTTCGGACTCATTAGTAGCAGGCGCTCAGAAGGGTGTGCGAGGTTCATCGCCACTCTCTGAGAACGAAGCATTGGTAAAGGAAAATGATGCACATGAACATTCTGGAGGCGAGTACAGATGTGGTCATGGAAAAACTTCAATTGAGCTGAGTGATAAACTTGTTGCTAACTCAAATCACAGTGATGTGAAACTGGAATCAATTCCGAATGCATCGTCCGTGAATGATTCGCGTGAACCTTCTATTTCATCCACGTCTGATACAACTCAGTTAGGTAATTTTGCATCAAACGATGGCTGCCAAATAGCGAGTTTTGACTCATCTGTTCATGTTGTATCTCGAGGTGAGAATTTTAGCACAATACTAGAAAAATCAGCCAAATTTGTTAATGGTAATTTGCTTTCCTCTGTGGGCGATGTGCTGGAGGTGGATACAGAAAACTCGAGATTGAGTAAATCTACAACATCTTCAGTCATCCAGAGTCGGTTATCACGCTATGGCACAATTGCGGCACCATCATCTCACTTTGTGACTTCCATCAACAGTGACTTTGGGGAAGAGGAACACGGAGAAAGAAGGTCAAATGAACAGTCTTCTCATGATGGTTGGCTTTTTTCAACCAATTCAAGTCATTTATCTGAAACTATTCATGATGACCAATCTTTTCAACAACCCAAACGTTTGAAAATTGAGACAAATTCCAATGAAGGTGGCCTAATTCCTTGCCTTGAAAATGATGTAGGTTATTATGAAATAAAAGGAAACATTACTAATGGCCACTCTCAACCTGCAAAAGATTCGAGTGTGAAAGCCATGCATAGAAACAAGAGTAAGAGATACAAACCTCGCGTCCATAGCGCAGTTGGGAGCTTGCTTCAAATGCTGCGCAAGAAAGACCAGAGCGATGGTACAGGTGCCAGGGATGGAATCTGTGACGTTCATGTCAAGCCAAATTCAAGTGCACATTTGACCGAGTCTTCTTCCTCGGAATTGAATGCTGACGTACAAAGAGATGATAATGATTTTAGTTCTACAAATCAACCAGAAAAAGAAATTAGTAGAACTTTTGGTCATGAATCTGGCAGTGCCCAACAAAATAGGGTAAGAAAGCGTAACAGAAAGAGACGCACTTCACAAAATGGGCCAGGTCATCCGTCTAGTGTTCGTTCTTCACTGTGGGATGTGCCTCCTGACCAGCACAAGTCCGTGTTGGACGCCGGCATCCGGCACTCTGATGCGAGCGCTTCAGGTGCCCCTGGTGCTGAGCTTCCTCAGAGTCTCTGCTGGGCTGGCTTGGATGTCAACTCTTTGCCTGCCTTGACATCTGAACCTCGTGTTGGTGATGTCATTTTTTTCCATGAAAGTTCTGAAAGAAATCTGGAAAATTTGGAAAATGGTGAGTGTAGTATTAGTACTGCCACTGGCAGTGACTTCTCACGAGGTACTCAAACATCTACGCCTGGTGTCAACAGTCATGTGAAGAGGTCGAGTGAGGAGAAGCTGGATGTACCAATGTCTTCACCGGTGGTGGGACGTGTGCTCGCCATCACTGACGACGGTGACGTGACTCTCAGTACTGTTGGTGAGTCTTCCAACCTGTCTTCTGTTGTCCAGCTGTGTCACTGATGGCTCATTCCTAGCTCATGGACTGTATGTACATGTTTCTATCACATTCAGCTTCTGAGCTGATCTTTCAATGGAAAAAAATTAATTCTACTCACTCTGTTTCTTCAGATTGCTCATGTGATAAATTTCAATATAAATCTTCCTGTCTTCTTGCCTCGAAAATTATTGGGGTCAGCATCATTGCAAGCAATGTTTAATATAAAATCAAAAGTATTTTTTTGACACTTATTATTTAGACACTGTTAGAAGGAGAAACTGTGCCGATAATTCCCTACTGAGTGTGGGTGCAGTTCTGAGTTAACCTAAGTGGAGAAAGCCTGGAAATATGTTTAATTCTCTTTGAGCGTTGAAACGCGCATATAAAAATGGGTGGGAAGGGGGAGGAAATTAGAGGAGGTTATGAGCATATTTCTAGGTTTTGAAAAGTCGTGAAAGTGTGTATGTAGAAGCGTGATTAGAAAAGGGAAAAGTCCAAGAAAACTTTGCATAGAAGCGTCTTTACCATGTGTGGTCAGGATTTTGTAGAAAACACGCAAGAAAGAGAAGTGTAGAAGTGGATGTCAGTAGCTGAAGTGGGATGAGCGATTGTGGAATGACTGTGTTTGAAGAATTGCAGTGTAATAATGGGCATGGTGGAAAGTAATGGAAATTCTAAATGTGTGGGCAAAAGCAACTGCGACTAGTTTCAAGTAAGTTTGACAAATGAAGACAAATGGTGCATTCTTCTTGACGATAAGTAAAAACTAGCGATGGTTGTGCTGAAAATGTTGAATACCGTGAATGGTTGCCTAGGGAAATGCTGTCCAATCGTCGAAAATTCAGACGTTCCTTTTCCTTATGGTGAACTGCTGGTTTAGAAGCACGTTTTTGTTTCTCACCACTACCACTTCCATGAATTTTCACGTTTGTTGCAGATATTGATGCGAGCAGCGCAGACGGGACATCACTGAGCAGAGGAGGAAGTGTCCCAGCGAGCAGCAGCCCTGGGGTGCGGTGTGTGAAGTGGTCCGCCGTGCTGCGGCCGCGCCTCGTCTTCCCCTGATCACCGAGCTGCCTGTTCACTTGCGCTGCAGTTCACTGCACATTGAAATTATGTGTTGCATCTCTGAGGCTCCGCACAGTTCTTTATTACTATTTTGTCATAACCATGAATTAGTTTGAAAGTCACTAAATGTACTTTTGTATAGAATTTTGTAGTGCTTTGATGTCGATGTTCAAATTATTTTGAAACATTGACTTCTATATGATGCGTGGTATGCTTTTCTGTCTTTCCTGCTGTGATAGTCTAGGCTATAAAATATTTTGTCATTTTGTGCGTAAGGTGAAAAAAAATCGTTTGGCTGTGAAGGAGCTCAGCTCGAGGAGAACGTCAGTAGGCTGTATTCTCGGTTACACAGTTGGTGTTTCCAACACACAAGTCTCTTGTCTTGTGTTCGAGTTCACTTGAGCTTTGAAGGCCGGTCCTTGTAGCTCCATGCTAGAAGGGAAGATATGTATCTCCATTCAGAGTGCTGTCTGGAGGGTGGAAACAGGGTGTTTCAATGGAGTTTTCTGTGAGTTGATATGTCAGTCAAATATCTCATCAATTTCAACATTTATAATGCTCATGAGTGTCATACACTATGCGGCAAGAGGTATGTAGGTTCACAAATTGGTTTCGATTGACCCGTGTTATACTTACGTCTACAGCAGGCTCTGTAACGAGCCCCACATGAGTGTCCCGAGTTATGGGGAGGTGATGGTGCTGGAGTCCCACCTATCCCGAGGTTGCGGTGGCTGAGCTTGGTGCGGCGCCCGTGTGCAATCCGACTGTCGATTGTGGTGCGACTGGCGCTCTTAGTCCATTTGTCTGTTGGTTTTTATTGGTCGGTCTCCTGCTTCCAGCAGGTGGTCCTTGTACAGGAAGTCCTTGTGCAGGAAGTCCTTGTAATACAGAGAGTCCTAATAATACAGAGAGTACTTGTAATACTGAGAGTCCTTGTAATACTGAGAGTCCTTGTAATACTGAGAGTCCTTGTAATACTGAGAGTCCTTGTAATACTGAGAGTCCTTGTAATACAGAGAGTCCTTGTAATACAGAGAGTCCTTGTAATACAGAGAGTCCTTGTAATACAGAGAGTCCTTGTAATACAGAGAGTCCTTGTAATACAGAGAGTCCTTGTAATACAGAGAGTCCTTGTAATACAGAGAGTCCTTGTAGTAGAGAGAGTCCTTGTAGTAGAGAGAGTCCTTGTAGTAGAGAGAGTCCTTGTAGTAGAGAGAGTCCTTGTAGTAGAGAGAGTCCTTGTAGTAGAGAGAGTCCTTGTAGTAGAGAGAGTCCTTGTAGTAGAGAGAGTCCTTGTAGTAGAGAGAGTCCTTGTAGTAGAGAGAGTCCTTGTAGTAGAGAGAGTCCTTGTAGTAGAGAGAGTCCTTGTAGTAGAGAGAGTCCTTGTAGTAGAGAGAGTCCTTGTAGTAGAGAGAGTCCTTGTAGTAGTGAGAGGCCTTGTAGTACAGAGAGTCCTTGTAGTACAGAGAGTCCTTGTAGTACAGAGAGTCCTTGTAGTACAGAGAGTCCTTGTAATACAGGAAGTCCTTGTACAGGAATGGCGGTAGGGATAAGAGAACGGGGCATTCTGGCGTTAGCATGCCCGCAGTTGTTGGATTTGTCAGATATACGATGCACAATTGAGGTCATCTCAGCGTGGTTGACATTGAGGTACTGCCTGTCCTGGGCTGTGAAATAACAGGAAAAGTCAAGTAGAGCGAAACTTTCATTTTTGTGTGTGAAGTACAGGTGGCTCTCCTTAAATATATGGATAAGGTCAACACTTCATTAACTAAGCATATAACTAATTCCCATTTTTTTGCTACATTGAAAATGCCAGAGGTGCCACTCCAGCTTTGACTGTGATGTAGTTCCATGTGATATGAGGTTATGTACTCGTGAACTTCCTTTTTTCTCTCATGAATTAGTTTTTACACTATTTGTTAAGCGTACTTGAATTTTTATCTTTGCGATTTTGGTTGCTTTTGAGTTTTTTCATTGCTCTCTTTTATTTTGATACATCGATTGCGTTGTTTTTCTGCTTGTCACTCAAGCATTTCGTGTTCTTGATAGCGATGCCTCCCTTAGCCAGAGCACCGCTCTGGTAACAAAGTTATGTGTCTTTGTATAGCCTCTTTCGTTAATGTGATCTCTGTTTTGTTGCGTCGATCGCTTTATTTGCCAAAACGTCGGTTGTTAAATCATATAGGAAAGATTTTTAACAGTAGTTTGTTGTTTTAGTGGTTGATGCACCTTCATGTGGGGACTTGAGGTAAATTTCTTTTCATGCCTTCGTTTTCTTGAAACTCTTGTAATAGTAGCGATGGGACTTACCGTGAATTTTTCCCTTCTATTTCTATCACAGCGAAGTGGCGTCAAAAATCAAGGTACAGCTGAAGCGTACGTGCTTTTACGGCTGTGTGCTGTAAGTGAAGTATTGTGGACTAACTTGATTAAATATCTCAAGAATGGGGTTTTTATTTTTCACCTCCTAAATTCCTGTGTGATAAATTCCTCTATTGCTCCCATATACCGTAAGCCAGTGAACATATTAAATTGCACTACGAACATGTTATTCAGGACTGCTAACAGTTGAAGAAGTGCGAGTTGAGGCTGAAAAATGATACTGTCACATAAGATGTGTTCCTGCTTTGATATGCATGCCGAGTTCGTGTACTGTTTGTTTCTGTAAGATGATGAAAACGGTTTTACTTATTTTACGGCTAAGGAAACTAAGCTGGAAGATATTTTCAATGAAAGTGTTCGAATCATCTCTGTGAATTTCGTGTGGCTGCCGTTAAACTTGATACAATTAGTAGCCACTACCTCGTATTTTGTGCTGACTTTCGGCAATATTTGTAAAATCAGGAGATTTCAACACCTGAATTTACTCTTTGACCTGCTACCAGCTAGGACTGAGGTAGTTGCTGCCAAAGTTGCGATATTCATTGACTTGAACACCGCAGGGGCAATGATGTCTATACTTTATTTGAGCATGAAGGAGTTGGCGTGGTAGTCATGAAACAATTTTTGAAATGAGGCAGTCTTAAAAAGTTTAGGTACCTGCTTCCCAACTAAGGACAAACTGTCAATAAAGATACCATCTTCAATCAAGACTTAGATATTCTTGTGGTGTTACAGAACCTATCCAGGAATCCGCACGCGCTGTGTCGAGAGGTTCTATTTTTGTGAGAGGCATGCTGGGTGTTCTGAGGGGTTTCCCAGTTCAAGGTTGTATCGTTCCTCTTTGGGAGATAGGATAATAAAAATGAGCGCTCCCAGGGGGAAGAAGTGAGGTTCCGAGCTAAAGGGTTTTAGGCCTTTTATTTGTAGAAATGGGAAATAATTTTTGTTTCGTTATGAACTCTTTTTGGCTCACTTCTGCTTTTTTGATCAGCTATTACTTTCCTCAACTGTACTTCTTCCAACGATTTCTTTCAATATTGCTTTTCCTCTTATTATGGGTGTAGGGTTACATTTTGTGCATAAATTCCCCGTTTCCCTAATTCTTCACTAAACTATGCCTTCGTCCTTCCTCTCTTGGGAACACCTTTTTTTGTGGTTAAGAAGGCTTATACAAGTACCTAGAGTATACCAGCAGGTTACACGTTGCTTGTGATTGTAAGCTACTTTAACTAGCGCCCCCAAAGCGGTACTGAGAGTTTATTTCAAGCAAAGGTCTGCCTTTGGACTTCTGTTTTTTCGTGCCCACTTTACTTATTTAGTTTGCATGCGTATTTTACAATCTCTCCTATGTCCTTCCTTCTTCCTAATTTGCTGCTTCTATGCGCAGGGTGTATTGTGTGTGAACACATTTTGTGCATAGTTTCCCCTATTTTCTATAGTCCATACTGAAGAGTCTCCCCTCAGGGGGATACAACTATTGTATCTATGGGAATTAGCGCTCCCAGGGGAAAAATGTGAGGGCCCGAGCTGAGAGTTAGGTAGGCCTTCTTTTTGTTGAAATAAAAAGTTTTTTGTTAGGTTAAGGACCACCTTTTTTCGGTTCACTACTGTCCTGTTTTTCAGCACCTCTAACTTTCTCCTTCAACTTTTATCTTATTTCATGAACTTCTTTCCCATCTTACCGTTTCTATGCCCTTTCTGCATAGATTCCTTATTTTCTTATCTCCATACTAAATGGTGCCTTCCTCCTTCCTCTCTTCGATACGCTCTATTTTTGCAGCGGTTAGGGAGGCTTAAACTAACTTATAATCTAATCTACTGAAGAATCTCTTCTCTTTTTTCTCTGAAGATCACCTTTGTCGTGGCTAGGGATAGTAATGTGCTGCTTGCCTTTTAAAAACAGTTTAAATTGTTTTGTCCGAAAGTTCAAAATCTTTTGGAATTACTTTTGATCAATCGTTTATATTAATTTTCCAAATGTTGCACTTGTCTCTGCCCCCTCATTCTTCAGAGATAAATCGACACAACGATGTTCAGAAGGACGGTGTTCGAAATTATTTGACAACAATTCGAAATTATGAATGTTAATGGAACCTCAATCAGGAAATAACCGTAATTCTGACTGCCTTTTCTGTTCGTACGTAAACAACTTTAACAATTTATTCTCTAGCAGTGGCTGCTTGGACTGTTTCAAGTGAAGCTTTCTGTGGGGCCCGAATAAGTTCAGTTCCTCTTAAGGCCACGTAATGAAACATTCTGAAGTGTACAATTACATTTTTTCTCTAAGATTTATATTCGGTGGAGTTGTTAACTGGCAGCTACCTGCTGCCTCAACTGCCTTTCCCACAATGACCGAGCACAATTTTAGAGCTCATTTAGGTTAAATAAAACTTAACGAATGTTCCATCTCGCATAAGTGATGATTACTGTCTCCTCATTGAGTGGTCGGAACGATACTTGAAACTTCATCGTTCGATGTAAAGTCGAGGATCGAGAAAATTTTTGCTGCGTTGTTGTTGGCTACTTGCTACGTCATGACGCGCGCGTCGCGCAGGCTGGTGTCGATCCAGTCATCGTGGCGTTTATACAGTAGATGGAGATTTTAGGAATATTTAACAGAAATGCGGATTTCCCGAGAATTGTTGGTGATGCAGGACTGGTATAATCAGAACAAAAGTGGATCACTACTTATCGCACCGACTTTGTCAGAAAGGTAATGAATACAGAAATGCCTTCTCGCAATACCTAACTTTGAAAAACGAGTTAAGCAGTAACAGCCCCCATATTTTTTAGCCGGGAAGGTATTTTGTGCAAGATGAAGCATCTAATTCTACTTGGAAAAGGTAAATTTTAAATAGTATAGAAGTTTTTCTTTATACGCTTGTTATCTTCCCCACGTTGTAATTTGACTAAATAAAAGTTGGAGCAAACGTGGTGAATTTAGCTTTGAGATATGTGTAGATGCTCCTATTGTGATATTCGTGTATTTATACGTATGCAATGAATTAACACTCTGAGTGCTGGGAAGAATTACACGTCTCGTTACAATGCAGTGAGCTGTCGTTACGCGAGCCCAAACCGAATGAGAAAATTTTTTTTAGTACTCTCAACATGATGCATGACGTACCCTACTACGGTTTTTCAAATTTCTCATAACAGTGCTCACACATAACGACTTATACTCTCGGCCGAACGAGCACACATTTCACATGCTTTGGTTGAGCGGGAAAATGTGGAAGGCGTGTTCCCGACGTGTGAACACATGGAGCCTGGTTTGTGTGACATCGTGCTCTTCACTCCATCCGTGGCGTACAAATAGATTAACCCTGTCATGGGCTAGTTAATTCAAAAATACCATTTCTTGGTTATTTTATATCCCAAGAGAAGCCTGACAATTTATAAATAATTTAAAATACTGTGAAATTATGACTACCAGCCTGCGGCGGGCAACAGCCTCCTGCAGCAGGTGTCGCAGCTGCGAGTGGATGAAATGTAGCGGCGAGTCGTCGTTGAAGGGCGGTGCACCAGCATGGCCGAGGCCTGTCAGGCCCGAACTACATCCCAGGAAATTCACATGAAATGCGAGAGCTCCAAACCCCTTGGAAACGGTGTCCGTTAAATTCCAAATAATAAATATGGAATGAGAGCATCTTCGTTATAAAGCACACTTCCACCAACAGTGGAATGCTTCATTTTCTTCCCGCATATTGAAAACCTTCGCTAGTAAAAACTACTGCACTGTTCCCTGGGGCTGTAATGTTTGTGCGCTCATGAAGAGAGGGCTTGAAAGTTAAGGCTTTTTATACATAGATCTTCGATGCCATGGAGTTTTTAAAAACATGGCTGGAGCTCTAACAGCAAGAATTGCGTCCAATGAATATTGACATGTTTGAGAGATAATTTTCTTAGCCATTTACGAGAAAATCCACCAGAAGAGGCTTCTCAGCTGTCTTGTTTTCGATGAATTGCGTACTAGATAAAACTGTCAAATTTTTACGTATCTTCCATAAATAAAATCATACCTAGTGTTAGCTGTCGATAACTCAGCTTGCTTTCGCTTATTCCAAATTTCTTAGTCACATGAGTGAAAACTTCTGAAACTAAGGGGAGAATAGAGTTCCTCTCTTTAGAAGCTTTTAAAGGTGACATTTTTAGCATCAAAGAGCATAAAATGAAAAGTTTTAAGGGGCCTCTTGGAAATCGAAAAACTTGAAGGGAAGGAAATTGTACGTCTTTTAACACAGAGAAAATTTGAAGAGGAGGAACTCGTCGGCCCCTTGAAAAACTTAGAAGGAAATCATGTATGCAGACGATGTCCAAATTGCCATGACCCTTTCTATGCGAGCTGAATTACCAGACACACAAATCAACGCGGAGAGCCAGCGTGCTTAACCTGAAATCGAGGTATCACCAGAATTACATCGGACTAAAGGTAGGTAAAATGTGATAAATTATTCATGAATTTAAGAACATTATCAGAAAAATACCAAACATAGAGCCTGTAGACAAAGAAATATAGCCCGTAGACAAAGAACAAAACCTAGGTACCTGGTTCGATAAAAACGCGTTCTTCGAACCAAACGTGGAAACAATTTGCTTCAAAATTAGCGGGACCTCAATGTTTTTTCATCGAATTAAGAAAATTTTCAAAAAAAGACTAGGTTATTTGTCATTCAATTTTTGGTGTTATGGCATTTTGATTACTGCAGTTTAGTTTGGGGAGACGTACTTCAATCTCTTCGAAACGAATTGCAAAAATGTGTCAATTTTGCAGTCATGGTTGAGGTGTTGAACAAATTCAAGTAAAGCCCCCCACCTGAACCCCACCAGCCATTCAACCCCTCATCCGAAGAAACTAAGCTCGACCCCTGCACCTGAAAGAGATTCCTTTTCACATCGCTCGGTAAAGGTTCTTATCTTCCTACCTCCCCCGACAGTAATGACGATGTGGTAAATTATCTTTCACCTACTATAGCGAACCCAAAAAAATGCTTAGTTCATCTAACATGGGATAAAAAGCGCCCTCAGTTTCAGGGGCTCTACTGTAAAATAAGCTTCCCCATAGTGAAAAAAACTCTTAACAAAGGAAGAATTCAAGGCAAACGCGTCACACCATTTTTCATTTCTGCTATAGCAAATTACATACTGAAATACTTCGTTGTTCTACATTGCTAAGCACTCAAACTGAACGATTGCTGCTAAGCCTAACAACTTCGCACTGCAACTTTAAAGTCAACATTCTAAATTCTGTGAAGCTGAACGTTCAATGTTTATGTTAGTGAATATTCGTATACTTACATGAAAGCGTTTCATTCGGTAGCATTACCAGTCCAGTATTTCTGGATCGCATTTCTCCAATGACCTGCCGTAAAAACTGCGCGGTAAAGCTGTGCAGCACAGTTTATTGTGAAACCTTGCATGTTCCAGATGGTCGCTGCAATATTTTTTGGATTTTCACTCAATGCGTTCTTCATTACAATTTATCAAAATTATAGCAATGCCCAAGATAAAAAAATTCAAGCTGCAATTCACACAAACCAAAGAGTACCAGTACTCCTGTGCAGGAACACTGCCAATTATAATGGATAGCAAATTTTTCCCTCGCCGGCGGCAGTGACCAATCGGTATCTACAATACCAATTTATCTTTTTTCGTCACGACATAACGTACGAATAAATTACTAGTGTTTTGCTTGTCTTCGTAAAAGTTTTTCCTTTCTTCGAATCTAAGATGCGTTATGAAACAAATTACATCCGTTGCACGAATGAAGTTTAATTAAAAAATTCAGAAAGAATGCTAAAAATGACTCATCACAACATTAAAATTTTTAAATAACAATTGGAATACATTCACCAGCTTATTTCTACATCGTATATACGTTTAAATACATTCGAAGAATTGCTGCGTGGTCGCTAAACCAATTATGTTCAATGAGGGTTCAAAACGCTCTGAGGGTTTTGGTTGCGACTCGTTGTTTATGTCTACATCAATCAACAACTAGGTCATTTTTGTGTTTCAACTTGAGACCCCCTTTTTTCAAGTATAGGCCCAATACAGTCTACCGAATGTATTTACAAAGAAGAATTGAATTTTTAAAATCAGTGCAAACTAAATGAAAATTATGATGATACCACTCAATAAACGATCTGCAACCAGCAAGCGCAATAATATTAATCAGAAAGAAAACTGGTACTACTCGTACATTAAATAAAATTAGTAGGTACAGCTACTCACTGTTCCAAAAAATGGTTTATCACTATATTCCTGGGCGAATCACATGTTTGTGTATCCTTAAATTTAAAAAAAGTAAATAAAATGAACGAAATGTTGACAATGGCAATCCATTAACCTTAATTAGTTTCATACCTTGAATAACACGCAAGATTTGAGTTTTATTTTAACAGTAAATATTTACAGTCGTGGGCTTTGCGACGAGTAAAGCGATAATGCGATAAAGCTATAATAACGCTTTCACCGAAAATTTATCGCTTATCGTTTATCGTAAGACTGGTTCAAATTTCCCGAGTGAAATCTAGTGATGTAGTTTAAGACGAAAAACCGTTACAGCGGGAGGTTACAGGCTCATTGTTACGCGGCAAACTGATGCGACCAGGCCAGAGCTAGATATTTAGTGTATCTAAGTGACTATCTAGATACATTTGAAATTGAGTCTCTAATTGCTCTATCTAGATACTTTTGAAAAGTATCTAGATAAAAGTATCTTTAGATACTTTTGAAGAGTATCTAGATACAAGTATCTTTAGATACTTTCTCATCATATCCATAGGTACTTGATACTTTTTACTTATTTTTTCTAAAAACAAGAAAATTGCTCTAAATCAAATTAATGATACTAATTCCATAATTAAATAATAAATATACATATTACCAATCAGGAGCTAATTATTTTTCCGTGAGTTCGAATCATTAACTACTGTTTACCGTTGACCATGTATGTTTATTGTTAGCATAGACATCGAGTATGAATGTGTAATGTTAGGCAGCGTGACTCGTTCAAACGTAAACGAAACGTGTTCGTTTGGTTCCGTTCAGTCAGTAGTTTATCCAAATTTCGTCATAATATGAGCATAGGGTGATCATAATCTTATTCTCATCATCCATACTGGTTGTTATGAAGTAATAAAATATTAATTTCTGATCCTTTAGTGTTATAAGTGTAAAAAAGAGGTTTTTAAATGCACATAAGAAGCAAAAATAGAGTATTTTTGGATTTATCGCTTTTCGCTTTAAGGTATCTTGGAAATTTATCGCTTTATCGTTATAGGACTTAGCGAAAAAAATTATAGTTTTACCGTTATCGCTTTATCGCAAAATTTATCGCTGACCACCTCTGAATATTTATTTGCTTTGGACGCGTGTTTTGTACAAGGCGTTTTGTAAGTTATGTTGGTCAATCCTTTGCTATTACTTGAAAAATAACCTACGATGGTAGTTTTCCAATTTGATGTTATTAAATTAGTCACGTGGTTCCCGCCGACTATCGCACGCCACATTCCTAACATCAAATGACTGAATAGAAGACATTCTACTAGGCAGACACTGTTATTTATTTTCACTTAGACTGCCTTCAAAAACGTTCATCATCGTTGATCAATCTTACAGGCTCATAAATCAACATGAAGCATATGTATTTCAGAGCCTTTTGTATCAACGTCTTAGCTTTTTGTCTCCCTGTTGCCTGTCAGTTCAGTGTTTTAGGCATTTACATTTTTTTCTAATATACAGCTAACTAAGAGACTATAACTTTACTGTTTAACTTCCTGCTGATTCAGCTACTGTCATAGAGATATTTGGATAATTATCTGTGGTACTTCCATAAATTATATAGAAGGATTTTTATACGAAAAATTTTCAAGATCCAGTACGTTGTGTACATTCTGAATCAACTTTTTGGAAGTTTACTGCTTTCTTTTAGTTTTCCTTCATGCCAACAATTGTTTTTAAGAAGAGACTAAGGAGTAGGAAGCGTGTTCTAAGTATTGGGAGTGTAGAAACAATGCATTCCTAAAACTGAAAGTTCTGTAAAACAGCAGCTTTCAACAGGCACGAGTTTTGAGTGACAAGAGGCTGCAGAAACGACGGCTGCCAAAACAAGGCGTGTTAGGAGTTTGGCCTTAGAAACCTTGCGGAATGTCTATACAATATTGTCCCCTCTAACTATTTTGTTAGAGCGGAAATTTTGAGCTTTGTTTTGTCGCGTTGAGTCTCGTCTAACTGAACACCGGTTCCACGGTTGAAAATTTTTGAAACAAGGTTATATATCTGCTGAATGTATAGTTATTCTTCCGTCAAGGTGCACTTCAAAAATTATAATTTTTAAAGTCTACATAAATAGCTTCTTTACTCAATACAGACAAATTGATAAATTTTGCTATTTTTCAGATAGTAAAAAGCTCTACTATTTGATATAACGCTAGAAAATTAATACAAACCTTCATTTAAAAACGTTAGAGGAAATTGCCATATGGGTTAATGAGACAATTTGAAGGAACAATGGTAGGAGAAGATGCCAGAAAAATATGAATTAAAGTGAATTTGAAAGGGAGTTAATCAATGCGAGTTGAGTGTACTTGTCGGCCGTATTTCTACGTATATTGAGGCGCTACGGAAAAACGATGTTCTCGCCTAATGGGCAAACTAGAGCATAATTGCTGATCACGAAGGCAACATTCGGGTAGCTATGTAAATGCTCTTGTGTTCATTTTTACATACTCGTTTTACACACTCATATTCATGTGTTCATTTTTACATACGCTCAAGAGGGTTTTGAGTCAAGAGTCTTGACTCAAAGTCTTGAGAGTATGTAAAAATGAACCCTCGGATAGTCAACCACAGAAAGTTTTACGAGCCATGTTCGAGTCGCTATTAATTAGTTTGAACTCGTCGCCTTCCAACGCGAGTCATTTTTGTGAAATCATCGAGCTGACGGGCCAATAATAGACAATATTTTATTCACTGTTCGGCCACTTGCGCGATGATTATGTTTTATATGGTGTAATTTTTACCAACTGAGGGTCTTTGTCTACGGGCACCTTGAGAATCAAATGGTTTTATCATATTTTATGAATAAATTTAATTGAAAAATTAATAGTTTTTCTTTTCTTGGCTTCCCTGCAGCCCAAAACTTTACACTCCTGCGTTGTCAGGTCCTGCACAGCACCTCACTCTGAGAGTGTGTCTATAGCACAGCACCTCACTATAGGTACCTGCACCTCGCTATAGGTACCTGCACTCTATAGGTACCTGCACGCTATAGGTACCTGCACTCTATAGGTACCTGCACTCTATAGGTACCTGCACGCTATAGGTACCTGCACTATACAGCACCTCGCTATAGGTACCTGCACTCTATAGGTACCTGCACGCTATAGGTACCTGCACTCTATAGGTACCTGCACTATACAGCACCTCGCTATAGGTACCTGCACTCTATAGGTACCTGCACTCTATAGGTACCTGCACTCTATAGGTACCTGCACTCTATAGGTACCTGCACGCTATAGGTACCTGCACTCTATAGGTACCTGCACTATACAGCACCTCGCTATAGGTACCTGCACTCTATAGGTACCTGCACTCTATAGGTACCTGCACTCTATAGGTACCTGCACTCTATAGGTACCTGCACGCTATAGGTACCTGCACTCTATAGGTACCTGCACTATACAGCATCTCGCTATAGGTACCTGCACTCTATAGGTACCTGCACTCTATAGGTACCTGCACTCTATAGGTACCTGCACTCTATAGGTACCTGCACGCTATAGGTACCTGCACTCTATAGGTACCTGCACTCTATAGGTACCTGCACGCTATAGGTACCTGCACTCTATAGGTACCTGCACTCTATAGGTACCTGCACGCTATAGGTACCTGCACTCTATAGGTACCTGTACTCTATAGGTACCTGCACGCTATAGGTACCTGCACTCTATAGGTACCTGCACGCTATAGGTACCTGCACTATACAGCACCTCGCTATAGGTACCTGCACTCTATAGGTACCTGCACTCTATAGGTACCTGCACTCTATAGGTACCTGCACTCTATAGGTACCTGCACGCTATAGGTACCTGCACTCTATAGGTACCTGCACTCTATAGGTACCTGCACGCTATAGGTACCTGCACTCTATAGGTACCTGCACGCTATAGGTACCTGCACTATACAGCACCTCGCTATAGGTACCTGCACTCTATAGGTACCTGCACGCTATAGGTACCTGCACTCTATAGGTACCTGCACGCTATAGGTACCTGCACTCTATAGGTACCTGCACGCTATAGGTACCTGCACTATACAGCACCTCGCTATAGGTACCTGCACTCTATAGGTACCTGCACGCTATAGGTACCTGCACTCTATAGGTACCTGCACGCTATAGGTACCTGCACTATACAGCACCTCACTATAGGTACCTGCACAGCACCTCACTCAGAGAGTGTTTCTATAAAATTGTTCATTAAAAAGATGAATGCGCAAGAACGTAGATAAATGTTTTAATAAATTTTCAAAAATGACAAAAAAAACGTCGCAGATGCATTTAGTCGCACGCAATCTCACTCGTAAACTTATACTATACAGATATACATTTTGCACTTTATATATATACACCAGTTCATTTCAACTTTTATTTAGTTTCATAAACTTTTTCAAAATTGCTGTTAATGAGCGAAAAGAATTCGCGTGAAAACACATTTGTGCATAGATTCCCATATTTCCACACTAAACAATACCTTCTTTGTATCCTTTCTTTATGTGATTAGGGAGGCTAAAACTAAGTTATAATCTAATTTAAACTAAAATTTGGTTTAGATACAGATGTTATGTGCACACTAAATCCTGCTAGAGACCTGAAAGGTTCCTCGCTTGCTCAAATTCCACCTAAAATCGTTTCAGTTTAAATAGAGAGCAAATTAAGCGATAAACATGCACCCTTACTCTGCTCGTATGCTGGTACACAGAGAGGTCGTTGACGCTAGCCATCGTGGTTCCTCTATTCGCATTGGAGAGAAAGTTATCTTGTACTGTATATTGCTGACTGAGAGAAGTGCATTAACGGTGTGCCATTGATCTCATATTGCACTCTCAGTCCCAGTAAATCATTCTCTACATATCTGCTCTGTAGCTGCTGTGTAGTTACGGTGACCTCGTCTCGAAGAATGTTTTTACTAGTTAGTGATTTGGAGGCACAAACATGAATCAGTAACAGTAATTTGTGCATTTTTTTCTTAATGAAAATGAATTGCACTTTGTTTTTAATAAAACTGTGTGTGATAACGATGAAAATAGTTGGATCCCTAACGTACTAGTCTTTATCGGATTTCGGGTTATCTCCATACCTGTCTTAGTGTGCTGGCGGCTTCTCTAATAGATCTTAAGCATCCCGCTTTCCAAATTGTGAGAAGTAGCTCCAAGTGCATCAGTAGAAATTTACGTGCAAAAACTTATTAATCACCCTACGTGTTCCCAATCGGTATGGAAAATGATACATATCGTATCTATTGTGCTTCATGAACAGTGGAAATGACTGAGTTAGAAGTAAAGACACCCATGCACGTGAAGCCGCTGTTCGTACACAAATTTGTTTCACGACTTCGCATGATGAAAAATGTTATATCCCAACGGATCTCATTTATGAAGCTAATTGCTTTATTCGAAGAGTTCAACACATATCCATTGAAAAATGTCGAAATATGTGTTTCTGGGAACGTAAAACCAAACGTCTGCGCACATTTGCAAATTTGAGAGCTACGATAACAATTGGAAAGGTAAACTTTTTATAACGAGGGTTGAATAGGCACCAAGAAACGTAATTTATGCCTTAAAAATGAAAGGCTGAGATGAAAAAATGGAATTTTATGTATTTAAAAGTCATAAAATAAACCAGTAACTTGTTGAACGTTTTTTATGTTAAAAGTTACTTCTATGAGTTCCGTTGGCATGCCCAGTGTCCGGTTCGGAGCTTGACTCCAGAAACATTTTTCAGTATAGATCCCTTCATTTTTACATTTTTTATGTTACTGCAGTGTTTTCCAAATTGTTAATTCCTTCAAAGAGCTTTGGATGTGCAATAGACCCAGCCAGTTAGGCTTAGATATCGTGTGGTGTGAAGGACTATCGTCCGCAGAATGAAGGACATTGTTGAGTTATCTCAGTTTTGGATAAGCTTTTTTCTAGGCTTCTTTCTTTCGTACCACTTTGCTTCTTTCAGTTCTCATACCTTCTTCAACAATTTATACACAAACAATTTATTCAATTTTACTACCATATCAAGGAGATCCTTTCTCTAGGCGATTACAATGTCATTTCTTCCATGTCTTTTCTTCTTCTCCCAAACTTAATTGCTCTTTATGCGTAGGGTAACCTGTGCAGGAACACATCTTATACTCGGATTCCCTGTTTCCTAACAGTCCATGTCAAATGATCTTTTTTCTGCGTTCGGTTTCTTGAGATTGCTTCCGTTGTGTCTAGCTAGTCTTAAACCAACTAATAATATTAATTTGACTGTCTTAACCTAAAGAGAGAGAGAGAGGAGGAAGTAGTAATGTCAAAGCACATTGAGCAGAAAGGTTTTTTCTATTATTATTTTGCCCTGTCTACTCCGTTTCCTACTATCACCATTGGAGCTGTATGCTTCGGTAAAGGACTGCGCTGTTGCGTGGAGAGGACTTGAATTTAGGCCCCTCCTTTCAAAACTCAAGCGCAATTCTTTACCTTCATGTCACGGAGACTAGACGAAAAAAAAGTGCCTTGCATCATGAAGATGCAAGACTTGGTCTAAAATTGAGCTCGATGGTGCTGAAGTTTTCCGGGGGTCCCATGGCAGCGTGAAATTTAGACTGCACCGTTTGACTGATGTACATTTCATGATCGCGCTTGATTGTTCACTGTGAGGTTATGACCAGTCTCCTGACGGCTACAAATCTCTACATTTTAGAAAAATAGATCAGGAAGAAAAAAGGTGAAAAGATACGTTATTTCGAGTAAGAAAGAGTTTTCCAAATGGAAGTAGAGGTTTTTATTTAAAGAAAAACAGGACTGCCAGAGGAAGCAAACCATATATTCCTGTGAATGTAGTTTCCTCTTGCCAGTGACTTTGATTTTCATTTTATTACACAACGTCAGAAAAAATAAGCCTTGATGAAATTTATTGCTTATTTTTCCTCTTGAAGATATAAACTTATTTCAATTCATTAACCATTTTTCATAGCTCATGTTTGGGTGTAGTCAAACTCAATATATTTGTAAAATGATAACCTTTCGCAAAACCTCAAAACCTATCCAATATTATTTGTAGGGAAAATTTTCAAGTTGTAAGAACATGTATGTTATATTACATCTATGTCAAGATAAAATGACGTGTAAATATTTATCAATGAAATTTTTGGGCAGATAATTATTTTCCTACAAATAGTTATGGTTCGAACGAAAGCTTTCCGTTATCAAATGATTCAACTTACAATACATCAGCGGTCGTGTCTTGGTACTTAACTTAGTTGGTCACATATTGACTTTGCAATATCACAGTCCATCTTTTTACATACATGTGTTTACGCGATATCTTTATAGTGCTGCATCGTTAGTGAAATAAAACAAGTAATGGTTCTGATCCGAGTGTTACTGATGAGACAAAAAAGCCATAAAATAATGGGATGGTGAATTCGTGAAAATGTTGTTTTCTCCTGTTGAAGCGGACGTACTGGTGTTTGTACGTGAAGAATAATAACTGTGTGTGTGGCTGTTATTCTTTCTTCTTCACTTCTACTCTGATGCCTTTTTTTGTACAGTGATCACTCTTGGAGTGCGGTCCAGAACTTATTTACACCCGTACAACGCAATAGATGTTTAGATCTAAAATAAGAGTTACATAAAATTGAGTCCACCATGCACTTTTGCAACCGGAAGAAATACCATACCTATACTGCCGACAAAACTTCCTGATGCTATACTGTTTGGGCATAGTTGAGGCACTGGGTCTAAAACAAGGCTAGGACATCTTGTGACGCTATGACATGAAGAGAGTTCAGGATAGTAAATCATTGATTAACTGCGCATTGGCGCAATTATTCAACATTCATTTGGGTATTATTTTATTTAATTTTTACTCTCACGTCTAATAAATGTTAATAGAATTATCCCTTGATGTGCAAGATTTATGAAGATTTTCAAAAAATCTATGAATCCCAATGAGTTCTGTCCAAATAAAAATGAACCGTTTAAAGTTAATGTACAAGGTTGGGTGCGTTGCTCCTCGCAAAATGAATACGTAGTCATTTTTCCGAGATAACTAAGAATTTCCCGTTGATTTTAATCTATGGAGTATGATGATCAATTCTTCTGTATAGAATTTCTGTTGTTTTCTAAATCAATGCCGTATTCAAATGTAATAAACCTTCATCAAACAGTACAGATGAGCACTGAATATACTGTAATGCACTTGGTTAGAAATTAGGTGATTTACTCGAGACCATTTTTATTCGAAAGATGTTTATCATGAGAGATGTCGTAAAATGCAGTTCAGAGGGTTATGAAGTGTATGGGGATGAGGAGTGTGCTAGTGCACCATAGGTGAAACACCATAGGTGAAACATTCATTTCAGAGAAGCCAGTTTTAACATTCACCTTCGGTAATTTTTGTCAATCGAACCATCTATCACCTATTTTGAAGAAATTTTCAAATATCCATGATCAGGCATTCACTTTGATGCAATATCAAAGTGAATCCCTGATCATGGATATTTGAAAATTTCTTCAAAATAGGTGATATGTGGTTCGATTGACAAAAATTGGCGAAGGTGAATGTTAAAACTGGCTTCTCTGAAATGAATGTTTCACCTATGGTCTTTTATACGGAAACGAGTAAATTTATTATATAAAAATCTATTAGCAATACCGAAACAGATATCAATGGGAAAAGACAGAAGACGCTGTCAAAACTTCTTGTAAGAAAATTTACAATGACCAGAAGCAATCTCACTACAATTTGGTAACTTACGCTTCGAAAATGTCAGTGGATGCTACGAAGAAAAACCGTAACCAAAGGTTACTTATCCTGAGACTAAGTCGTGCCTGCGATATTTATTTTTGTTCATGAAGGACATTCTGTCCATATTAACGTATGCTATCTATCCGCATTTCTCAGCGCAAATGTTTTTCTAATTCGCTCTTAAAAAACTGACGATTTGTTCGTATTGAGGTAGTTCAGGGCTCACAGGCATGGCTTGCAGCGATAAACACCAACTACGAATTATTGAAGACGAAGATGAGTTCCGCTCAAACCCTTTTTGGGTTCGATTCAATTGAAAACGCAGTATTTAAAAATCCCCAAAGTTTTGTAAAAATTGGTTAGTGTTCTGCTTGC
Organism: Morinoia aosen; assembly: GCA_030386875.1. Lineage (NCBI taxonomy): Eukaryota > Metazoa > Arthropoda > Malacostraca > Amphipoda > Talitridae > Morinoia > Morinoia aosen. The sequence continues at coordinate 15,074,526 of CM059575.1, read as the reverse complement.
AATTCTGAACAAGTGCCAAACGAAGAAATGGGAACGGCTTTGTTCGTATAACTAGAGAGAATTGAGGCAGAATTGAAGAAGCACCAGAGGGAATGGATGAGATGTAATTGAAATAAAAATGTGGAAATTTGACACAAGGTACGAAATAAAATTGCTGATCATTCACTTAGCACCGATGTTCATATTTCCTTTTCTAATGTGATACCGTTCTGACAATTCAAAATTTTGCATACTTTCCATGATATATTCATGTGAGCAAGAAGAATTGTGAACTGAGCCTTTGTTTATCTTTGATAATTTATTACTTGCAGCATTGAAGTGATTTTCTGTACTACTTTCCCGCTACGAAAGCGCTAACTTTTCAGGAAAGAATTGAAATTATATGGATCACATTTGTACATCAAGTTTTACAATGACATAAATTAAGAGAGTTTGTTAAATCATTCCACCTTAAGTTGCTAGCTCTAGCGAGGAGAAGAGAGAACAGCAACAATGTTGGGAGGAGTGTCATGCCTTATCTGCATTTGCACTTACTCCAGTAATTATTCGACCAATACAACTTGCGTTCAAAAGTTCTTATACAATGTAAACAATTCATGCGTTCAAAAGTTCTTATACAATGTAAACCATTCATGCCTAATAGTTCTCATACTATGTAAAAGGTGAAAGGCAGAAAATAGAGCGAAGCAGTTGTGACTTCAATGCCAACAAACAGTCACTTTCTTATGTAAAAATAAACTTCGGCGTGCCTGTGCGCGAAGAATGACTGTGTGTCTGTATATCTTTCCCCTCTATTCCTATTCTGATTTCTGCGTTTGATTGGTATCTGTTGGAGTACGGTTTGGCTAGAGAATGAGAATGTGCCACTTGGCTCGTACCTGTTGATATATATGTATATTCTAGCCCGAAAACATGATTACAAACGTGCTCATTGCTTTCCCACGTCAGAGTTCATCCAAGAGTTACAGTGACGTGTCCTGAATGATCCGACCTGCATGATTTATGCACAAGCGACAAAGTCAAGTAAAGGTTGAAATTGCCAGTTTGAAGTGTGCTAACCGAGGGCCCCTTTACCCTGTGGCGCAGTGCAGGCAGGCCTGGGCTTATGAAGATGAATCGCTGCACCAAGTTTTTGAAATTACTGAACAGCCGAGTTCTTAGCATCTTGTGTTTCGCAAACGATAAAAATTTGCCGGAACCAACTTTATGATGTACAGAAATACAGACAGCCCCTTTAATTTTTGGGTGTTTTGCAGCACAGCGTGAACATTGCACGCAGCAGCGTCAGTAGGCTCTGTGGAGCAGATGTTGACACTGACGGTGTCCACGCAGAATGAAATACGTTGTTAAAGTTTTGAAGCTATTCGTATGTTCTGATTCTTGGCGCACATTCACTCTCAGCCAAATTTTTTCTTCAGATGGTCGAAAACTGTTTCATCACGGTGGTCTTTTTTGGGATTGGTATGTCAGTTACAGTATTTCAGATTCTTACGAAGGTTGTGCTTGCGGTGTCTAAAACGTGACAAATACGCCAACAATTATCTAAAATATCTCTCGATTCTTTATTACAACAACGAATTGAAGAAATGGAACACTTTTAATTAATTAATTAGCAGCTTGAAGTGTCACATAGAAATCATTTCATGGAGTTACTGATAGAATTCCTCTTTTTCAACATGCGAAGACAACATCAATTTCTAATATTCTTAACGGTAACTATATAGAGTTTATAACTGTACATGAAACAGAATTACCAGTTCTACAGTCGAAGATGACTGAAACAACACAAGTACAAAAGATACTAATACTTGACGAGCGCGTCGCTGGAAATTTTATCATTTTTAAATTCGAGGCTCCCACCTCCTTGCTCCGGAACCTTCATTTTCGCCATGTTAATTGAAAATGTTTTTTGAGATTATAACGTTGTTTCAACGTAAAAGAATACGCACAGAAATCAGTTTCAGCGCTAAATTTTCTGGAACTGATTTCAAAGGCAGGTGCTTACCAGTTTGTGATGTAAGTGGCTTTCATTGGTTCAAAAATTCTAATGGATTTAAAACCACACAATTCAAATTATTTTTTGAAATTTTAGAGCCTTGCTTTACCTATGACCTCAAAGTGTAAGAAAATTATTCGTATTAACAGGTGCAGACAGAGCCTAAAATCAGAGGAAGTAGTGCCGGTAGAGAGACCTCGTTGGCTGAGAGTCTGGCTGTGGAAAAGTTCCATAACGGGCACATTGTACACCAGTAATCACACGACCAAAAAAAAACAATTGGTGTCACTGATAGAGTCATTATTAGGTAAATTTTCTCAAAGTTGGTCCAGGAAGACAAGTCATTTGAACAATGCAGCGAGTCTGACTCACCGCTCAGACACCTGCTGGATAACTCGCTCGGGTGCATTGCATCGACCAATATTTTGATACGAGCGATATGACTTCAGCGATTAATATTATTCTTGAATTCATAACTGAAAATTCTTTTATAAAACTACTCCGTTGTGGCCAACTGTGTATCAGATAATGTGGAGGAGCAACTGGGGGGCTCAGATTCGGATTTGGTTAAAGATACCCGAATAACTGTGACTTGAATTTCCTATCGTGAATACACAGGATATTACGTTACATGATTAACCAAGAAAATGATACTCATGTCTCTCAGTAATTGAATTGATTTTCTTGCCTCTTACTTGAAGTCTGGAACTTCGGCTCACATATAATGAAGACATTGTGAAGAACTCTTGACTCGAACATTTCTTGCTGTTCCAACCCTCTCAGGAGGTCTGGTGAGGGTGATGTATTGCATAAAGGTCTTGCAAAAAATCACCCAGTTCGCAATCATTTCTCATAGTTCCAAACATGAGAATGAACGCACATTCATCAAAATATATAATGACACAGAATGTCATAGTTTTAAAGCTGGCGGTAGGTTGCGCTGCCTCGTCAGTTCTGCAGCGTAAGACCACTCGGAGCATTACGATGCTCTGCGCACCTCCCTTTACTGTTATTTGCTTCATTAATCCGCCGAGGCCCGACAGTAAAAGTCTGACTTAGGGCTGCTCTAACTTATGGCCCTCACTTCTCCAAATCGGCGAGTTTTCTTTTTATGACTAACATAAATTTGAACCATCAAATTTGCGCGTTTTTATCGGCGTATCTTGTGCTCTCCACCACACGTGCGTGCGCTCTGAAAACGCAACCTCCATGCGGATTGAATTCTCGAATTTCTGTCACGAGATTTTAGTCAAAGTGCGAGCAATAAATTTGGCTGCGCACTTTTTCATGACAGATAAATTTTGAGCTTTGAAAGTAGAAACTAACTAGAATTTTAATCAACTGTTATTTCGAAATAATGGAGATTAACGCTAACACTTTGAAAATAAAATTTTACAACGCAAAGTTCCTATGCTGGAATATCGCTAATATTTTTCTGAACTCAAGAAAGGACCGTTCAGTGTTTCCGTAAATAACTCCTGAAATAATAGACACCGGAGAGTTTGGCTTGAATTGGGAGCATCGTAAGGTAGTCCATAAAACTCAAAAACTCTTAAAAACTGCTCAACCAGGTTAAGATCGGCGCAGTGTCTCCATGGTTTTCTGCACTTCGGCACAGTAAGGTACTTTGAGGTCGATTCTGAACAGTATATTCTGCCTGTGGTCCTGGTTACAGTGAAGATCGATTGCAGCCGCTACGTTTTTGGTGGCGGAAACTATTGGCGCACCACAGCAATACCTACTGCTAGAGGTCACAATAAATCATTAGTGGGCATTACTGTAGAGCCGCTCACTGCTGCGTCGTTTCCGATCAGTGGAGTAAGCTGACGGAGTTAATGGAGAAATACTTGCAGCCACGGTGTAAACAAACTGCTGTCATAACTGACACGACGTCTTCATCGCTGCAGTACCATCATTACTGCGTCGACCTGCTGTAGCACTGCACCGATTTTTACTAGAGACTTGTGAATGTTGCATCGATCAGAGTAGCGCTGTCTTTTCTCTGGCATACTCCGACACATAAAAACGAGCCCACGACCGCGGTTTATATTTTTTTAATCAGATGCATCGTCGTTGCGGTGCAAGTGGCGGTGTAAGTTCGTTTTTCATGAAGTTTTCTAATTCACTACAGTTTTTTTCAAAATGTGTTCGAGCATCATACAAAAACTGTTTGTATAGCTGTATACAAAAAAACGTATTATTTTTACTATGTTTTTGAAGATTTTATTTCCAGTAGTTTTTTTCCTTGCCGAACTGTCATTCGGGTCCCAAGTTCCAGTACCATAGCACGCGGACAGACACTCGAGCAAACTTCTCGTATATTTTACAGAAAACCTTTTCCATTTCCATATTCGTGAAATGCTTGCGAGTAAGATATTTTCCACCCCTGCTTTTCAACCATGGTTCACTTCTTGCTTTGTCTTACCGTCTCCAGCAACGAGTGACCCAAGTTTTATTGGTATTTTGTTATGTAATTTTTCGGTGTCCCTAGGAATGATGACACCTTTTTTATCAAGGTGAGCAAGACCCTTTTATTTTCCCTCGCTGCTAACCATTCCCCCGTTTTCACAAACATTTTATGGGAGGATTATTCTACGTTCGTACAATTTAATGCCAAGTAAAACTGTTCAAATCTTAGCGTTACTTCTTAAATTCTGCGCGCGCTCTCGGAACACTTTCCATTGCTTTTTTTGAGTGATGAGCATGAAATTCATGAGTGAAGAGTGCGCGTAAATTTGGTGCTTCCGTTCCTGTTCGGTGCGTTCAACTCGGTCATTGCATTCTAAACTTGAGCTCTCGGGCTGAGTTATTTCAATGAGAGCTGCACTTACCTCTCCAAAGCGACGAGATATGATTTAATTTCGAGCCGAAATTCCCACAAATTTTACTCTCTCAAGGCAACCGCGAGCTTGTTAAGATGATTCGTGCTACCCGAATCACCTAAAAAGAGCCATTTTCATTCATCAAAAAACGATGAAAATGAGCGCGTTAGCAAGTTTTGTATCTGCCCTATGCGCGTATTTTCACGGGAACGCTGTAATGTATTATTAGGTGTAAAAGCCGCCATCACACACTACCTGGCCTCTCACGGATCATGGCTGAAAAAACGAGTGTTGTAGGAGTTTCATTCATCTTACAATATTTTTTAGTGATTCAATTTCATTTATTTGAGTTTATTTATTTCCGTTGTTATACATCCTGTTTTTTTCAATTTATTGGTCAATTTTTGAACTTTCGTATCAATAATTGAGCCAGTTGAAGTGCGAACGCTTTTTTGCGAAAAATCGGTTGAACAAGTTGATCGACTGAACAGCTTCTTCAATCGTGAAGCGAAGGTTTTATGCATTTGTCCTGAAAAAGCACTAGCCACGATTTCCATAACGAGAAAACTGAGAAAATCACTGCATTGATTTATTTTGTTAAGCCTAGACTTTTCTTTGAACTTCACTTTTGACTAATTTCCTAAAGTTTTTTTTTTTGTATTATAGGCACATCAGCCGCCTTATGTAACTAACAAAGAGCTATTGCATACATCGACCAGAATGTTTGTAAATGCTATAGTCGCATCTATACCACAAAACGCAGAAATGAACTCAAATTTTTCTCACTTTTCTAATGCTTCACGGTATGAGAAAGTTATCCCACCGTAAGGGAATTATTATGACATTAGAAACTTAGCGTTGAATTCACTGATAATTTTTGGATAGTAAATACTTCTACAAGTGTATGTTTTACTGCATCTTCTTCTCAGTTGTGTAGGTTGAACAATTAGTCTAAGTCTCAAGTCTCTATGCAATACTGAGATAAACCTCTAATGCTTGAAAACTGAAGGATCTTACCATCACTTAAAATGATTTATATTGCAATAAACAGCAAATTTAAAGAGCGCTTGAACTACGAGAGAGCTTTACCGACGGCATTATTTGCGACTCCGCAGTACAGAGATATGGACGCCATTAGTCAATTTGTGGTAACACCACATTTTTTAAATTGTCATCGACACTTGCTAATATTAACGCTTTAAGACCAGCATGGCTCAGTTCAGCACAGCTACGTTCGCACGACGGCAGACCGCCGCAACACCTTGGCTGGCGACCGAGGCTACCGTGTGGCTGCGCTGAACTGCGCTGCCCCCCTAGGATGTCTCCGCTGCAGGCCGCTGCTGCGATGAAGTGGAAATTTTTACGCTGTCGCTGCTTAGCGGCGACGCTGCCAGTAACGGGAATGCCAGTCACAGCAACTTACTTCGATCGTGGCATCGATCGTTAATAGGGTACTTATAAATGAAATTGGGAAGAGAAATATTCTCAACCTTTCGAAACTTGAATCTGTCCAATATGAGCTCGCTCCATGCAGCTATCACTTGAGAATCTAACATTGAGAGATTTTCATTGATCAGACTGCCTTCAGATTCAATTTTACTGAAGGAAAATTCTTGCTTCTGGTATATCATTGCGTAGTTAAGCGCGGAATATTATGAATTAATGTAAATTAGCGTGTAGATTGAATTCTTACACTCTATTGAGAAAGGTGATCTGTGATACCAGCGCTTTATTCCATTTCCAAAAAATTTTAGATCACAAGATTGTTTGTTGTTGACAACTTCCACAGTATTAAAGAAGAAAGTTAAAGTAGATATACGTATCACTTGAACGGATCTGAGGCACGGACTCGTATGGTACGCGCACAAGGCATTATATGTAGTCACGCTCAAAGAGACTGCTGCGTCGGCCGACTGTTGTGAACATCGCGTGACGCTCGCGAAATTTTCTCTGCCTCTATTGATTAGGCCTAGTGAGCCAGTGCAGCTTTTTTGTGTAACGGATTGCCTGATGCTCTCTGGCAGCCCTTGTCGGCAGCGGAACCTGCTGATTAGAAGGAGGCCTGCCGCAGCATATCGCCGTTTGGTCCCCTGATGAAAGTTTCGTATGGAAAGGCAATTGGAGCAAAAACGTTGAGTGTGCTACTCGAGATATAAGAATTAAACTTGTTAAAAAGGAAATAATGGACCGTAATTAATTGAACTTTTGGGCGAGCAGTCTCCGTATTAAATTCTTTTAGACGTAAGGGTTCAAAAGAATAAGACTGAATGGAACATGACTACAGGACGAGCTAAATGGCCTATCTTCGATTTTAATACCTACTATCATTCTAACAAAGGCCAATCACACTGACTTTCATGTTTGCAGAGCAGTATGAATACCATTGAAATTGGTGCTTTGAAAGCAAAAAATCAGAAAACAATTAAGTTTTGGGCCGAATGGACGCGAGAGCATTAAATATCCATGTCGATATAGACGCCCAGGAATGAGCTCAATGGACAAAAATTAGTCCTCTATTTTCTTTCGAGCCCCAGTTAATTGCTACGTTCATCAATCTGTGTTCAAAGCTGTGACAGAAGTTAAGGCTACATGCAAGTACTGAACACGCGTCCGCTATCATTATAGGCTTGTTTCCTAGTTTCTCCACAACGATGGTACGAATGCATGAGGTCTCGGAAGGGCAATAAGAAGCTATTGCATTTGGGCGAGCTAAAGCGCACCCAGAGAAGGAAGTAGCAGAATTCGGTGATTTTTTATACCGCACTGTGATGCGGTCTACAAATAGTGAGTACAATCGGATGCAGACAGCAATTTAAATCTAAATTGTAGTAGGTAGAAATTATAACCGATAGGGTCCACCGTCGTGCATGTGTCCAAATTCTTGAGCGGAACCGCTTTGCATCAAGAGTATGGAAGTACCATGAAACGTCAATGAGGGCTCTTCTTCTGTTCTTTCTGAACGAACTCCTCGCAAAGAACTCCATGCAATGGAGACATGAAACTGAGTAGCTCGTCTACGAACGAAATTAACTCCTGCTCACAAGACCACTCGTTTAAACTGGGCCAAAGGACGCAAAAATTGTACTGTAGAAAAGTGAAAAGTTTCATGCAGCCTGATGAAACCCGATTCTGTGTCTATAGTAACAGTGTCCGCCGTCGTGTTCATCAAAAACCTCATAAAGCCTTCAGCGAAGCTTGTGTGCATGGGGCGATAAACGGAAAGGAATGTCTGTCTTTTTCTGGAGCTGTTTCAACTACATACATACACAGAAGCAGATCCATTAGTTGAAGTATCCGTCATTCTGAACTTTCAAATAATGGATCTACTTCTGTGTATGCACTTGAAACAGCTCCAGAACAAGAGAGACCTTCCGTTCCGTTCATCGCCCCTTGCATTGAGCTGCTATGTAGCTAAGTTGCCAATTGCACAATATCTGAATGAATATAAATATGTTGCTTGGCCTCTTACTCATTATGACAACTGATAATAATTATTGGCAAGACGCTCATTCAGGATATATCAGGCATTTAGAATAGCCAGTTAATCCTCTGACATTAGTTCAATAGAAAATTTGGGGAACCACCTAGAACGACAAGTAAGTCGTCGAGAAGATCGTCTTCCAACTGTGGCCGCACTTCGAGATCAGTTGATGCAAGACGGGTTTGAACTTGACCAGATGTACATTAAGGGCTCTTGTAAACTCGATGCCGCCCTGCATTGCCGCCATTGTTTGTGCTCGTGTAAATCAGCAGAAAATTAATTTATTTTCCGGTGTGCTCGTAAATTAAATTCGATTTAAATTTTATCGTATTAAATTATAAAATGGTCAATGAATACATCCTTATACGAGCACCTTACAAGTTTTTTTATTACCACCATTCCTTCGACACTTGAATACACGTAAATAAAATGAGAAAATGCGACATTATCTCGTCAGTTCAGAAACAATTACTTTCCTGCAGGTGCTATGCTGTGACGTCACGGTGACCGCTCACCACATACGCTGTGATGCTGTTAAAAGTGCAGACCGCTCGTCATGTCGCAGTAACTACAACGACACACACGCCATGGTGCAGTTACAGTTCGTATCGGGTGTTAGTGGCGATATCGCCCAAATACAATTTTACAAATAGATTCATCACCCAAATACCACAGCACTGCTCAGTCCTAACCTACAGTAAACACAGCGATGTGCTGCCGAATTCATCGCTTAACTGTCTTTTTGAGGTAAAAATTATATAATGATACTGTTACAGTAATAACCAAATGTCAAAATACAGTTACAGTCATGGGGCAACTGCCATAATCAGTTACTGTCATAGTCCAACAGCCACGATAGTCCACGATGCTGTTGGACTATGGATGCAGTAGCTACAGTCGTGGGCCGAGTACGACAGTGTGGTGGTCACTACCATAGCCGAGAGCAAACATGCAACTAGCAGAAAATTTGTACATGAAACTCCCTCACTTGTTGCAGATAGATATAAAAAAAAACCGTGCAACATGGTATCCTTGAGAAAATTAGAAAAAGTGTTATAAAGTGAAATAAAATTAGATGGATGCAGCATGATCTTTCATAATATAGTTTAGGTAATCAGAGTTCAGAAATTTTATTTGGTTTTACATTATCACGTAAAAATATTGTGTCCCAGACAAGGAGAAAACAGTCATAAATATGTTTGTCTGATATCCCACACTGAAAGCTTGGATCTTTCTTTAACAACGTTGTTTCGTGCTGGCTTCTATGTGGTTGGGCGAAATCTTGAACCGGAAAACACGGTTAATGACACCGAAATAAGTCATGATCAACTTTTTTTAGAGAGAGCTTGCGTTAAGTTACTCTGGCCTCCAAGTCTGGCAGAGCAGAGTGAGACGTGATGAAGAGAGGGCTGTGAACAGAGTGAAGGAAGAACTGTTGCTCGGATGTAGGGAACAGAGGCAAGTCATGCTGGCAGTATAGCGACACTGCAGCTGTGTTGGGCAGTGCGTCGGGAACTGAAGGAAACGGACCAAAGAAGTTGCATTGTCAAAGAAAAGGGAGTAGCTGCCATGGGCACAGAACGACCAAATTGTTCTAGTAAACACCCAAGAATCCGAGCCGATAATATAATGTAAAACAAATCGAGGTTAATACTTTGTTCCAGGGCGTTGGCTGACTTGCGTCTCACATGAACCTTCAATTCTTTCGTGCTCTGTACTCGACAGGACTGGGCTTAGAGAAGTTGCAGAACCTTTACTAAAGCCTATCATGGAGGTATGCAAGCAACATTAGGATCTATCAAAAATATATAGGTGTCTTGTGCGACCAAATTTTCTCTTCAATAAAAGATCATCCCAACGGTTTCGTCATATTTCACGATAAGAGCACGTGTGTAACTGGACTCACTCAGTGGAAAGGAATAAGGGTTGAGGAAACATCAGACATGATATTTTGGAAAGTTGAACATGTTATTTTGAATTTAAGTCCCACTGACGATAACGAAACACGCCGCAAAAACTGTGTAAATAGTCTTTGTAGCTGCAGTGCGAGCATTTTGAATCTTTTCAGTATTTCACCACAACGAGAGAAAATATTTGCAGGACTTTGTAGAACATATGTACATCGAAGAGAACTTAGTAGTTATAGTCTCATGAAAGTTACCGAGTAAATTACTAACAAAATTGTTCATTTTGCGCCTATGAGTCACTAGTTTTTATTCGGGTAATATACTTTCGTGAATTGATTACACACTTGTTTGTAACTCATCATGAGCTTTGAATTTAACGTAATTTAACAGCACCTGCTGAATACATTACTAAATTTTATGAGAGTACATCTGTTGTAGGGTCAACCAGTGCGATGAAATTGAAATTCACGTTTTGTTTCAATTCACCAGAATTACTATTGGCGCAAAGCTCTGGAATATCCTACACACATCATTGATTTATTGACATAAGGTAGAAAAACATTTTCTGTAAACTCTCGAAAAATAACCCGAAATTATGGACAATTTTATCTCGAGCTGGAGTCGATAATTTAATTAAGACAGTCACCGTTGCCACCGCAGAGCTCCCCCACCCCCCACCAGCCAGCCGTTGCCCGCCTGCTAATTGATGTGAGCTCGTTTCCTCAGAGCTCAAGGCTCACAACAAGCATGCATCGTTTGAACAGAGCTCTAAACATGGGCTAAGACATTTTAAGCCTAAAAAGAAGACTATAAAGGAGGTCAAACCTTTGTTTCTGATGACTAGACAGCGTTTATTGGGATTTTTGTATAATGACGGTGGCAACATCCCCGAGATGATAAGGGGAACGGCTCTAGCACGATGCGGTAAAACGGCTACCGTGTTTGACCTTTTGCTTACATTCGACGTTAGAATTATACCCAACAATGTTGAGTGATAGCAATTTTGTTGGCAAATAGCTTGTATAATATAGAGAATATGGATAGAGAGTAATTAATACTCGTTGATGATCTTTCGACGCACAAAAAAACATAAATAGCTCACTTAAATTTTGTTAGAGAATTCTACCACCCCTGCAGACTTAAAGCAAACTCTTCAGTGATCTCGGACGGTTCACTCGACATTGCAGTTGACTTGAAACTGTTTTTAAAATATACGAAACTAATCTAGAGGAGCGCACTCCTGCAAGGTTTATGATGCCCTCTTTTAGCATTTTTATTCAGTAGAAAAAAGCAGTAAAGTTCTTTGGGTGCGAGCGTTTATTGGAATCTCAATAAAGAGAGCCGCTTAATATGGTTCCTAGGAATTAAAAAATGTTTGGCCTTGGTTCTGTCGGCCATATATTTTTAGGAGTTATGTACTCCAGACCATTAGTTACTTTACAATTTGCCTTTCTACTTTCCCACACAAAAGTTTAAGAATGGCTTTATGCAAACAGTGTCATTTCCCTTTAATATAGTAATTTTACACCTTTAGGGCAATTCCTTCAATGTGAGATGTACAATGAGTTGAGCAACAGGCTTAGAGACCAAGTCGATCTCAACTCAAAAATTTCGGTGTTCAAACTTAACGCTATGTGAAAGCTGACAGGGAAGGGACAAGCGTCCGGATGCTTTGGTTAATCGTTCAACATTGTGTATGTTCCTGCAGCAATTGTACCTGCATGTATGCTTCTTCCGTGAATCTCAACAACGAAAAATTTTAGAGAATTTTAATGAGGTAGAATGAGGAACGAAGCCTTTCTGAGGCCTTTATTGAACGAAACGCTGTTTGCATTGATTTTTCGTTAGCTTCGGTCAGCACCGGCAGGTGTCCCGTTTCACGCCCATCTATTGTGCTGTATACGTGCTATCATTCACCGCGCTGCGAAAATTGTGAATGACCGCATCACTTGATATAAAAATGGCTCTAAGAGACCAAAACTTGCACCCAGCCATGGTTGTTAGATGGTGATTGTAACTGCTTCCTAGCAGTTGGAATACGATTCTAAGTAACTGCAACATGACAGTTGGATCACGACTGTGAATTGCAACGAGCCCGAGCATTCAACTATAGCAACATCTCAAGTCTTAGCAGGACTATCAGAATCATTTGAATTACTCTCAGCAGCTTGGATTACACTATTCGATTAAGCAGGGCTAATTGCAGCTTGTGCAGCGGGAATTTGGGAATGTCCTAATGAAGCGTCTAGTCGCAGAGAAATTCCAAGCTGCGAGGGTGAGCCGCTCTCACCAGCGCCCCACACACCTACCAGCTCAGCCGAGATCACTGTGGGAACTTGCACTCGCGCCACTCATTCATTAGCTGGTGTGGTAATTGTTCTCGCTGGTCTACGTTCGTTTCAATGATTATCAACAACTCAATCACCATGTTTTCATCACTTATTGTGAGCGCAGTCTGAGAAATTTGACCAATTATTATCAACAAGTTCGACGTTAATTTGAACAAATATCAGCCGCACATTCTTTATAATAAACTCCATTGCTATTTGCTGCTTACTCATTCACGAGTATGAATTAAAAATTTTCACTGAGTCAAGGTCCGGAATTTCTCACGCAGATTTGCGTTGCATGAGCGACCAGGCTGAACATTTTGAAGGGATTCACAAACAAGAAATTGAGGTACGTGTATCAGAAATGCTTAGTTTCGAGGAAGTTTCCCCTAAAAGACTGTCCGTACACTCATGCTGAAGAGCTTGGTACTTCGTGACCAGCTAGTAATGACAGGAAAACTACGTACTTGTTGACACATTATTTCTCACATGAACCGAATTATTGAAGAATGAATGTCTGTGATCTTAGTTGCTGCGTTGAGGGTAGTAAGCGTAGTCTTACCAGCTTATCAGAAGCCGCTCCTGTCGCAGAGTGTCGAGTGTCTTGTGGCTCTGGGAGGTAGGTGTGGCGTGTTGTGTGCCTCTGGGAGGTAGGTGCGGCGTGTTGTGTGCCTCTGGGAGGTAGGTGTGGCGTGTTGTGTGCCTCCGGGAGGTAGGTGTGGCGTGTTGTGTGCCTCTGGTAGGTAGGTGTGGCGTGTTGTGTGCCTCTGGGAGGTAGGTGTGGCGTGTTGTGTGCCTCTTGGAGGTAGGTGTGGCGTGTTGTGTGCCTCTGGGAGGTAGGTGAGGCGTGTTGTGGGCCTCTGGGAGGTAGGTGTGGCGTGTTGTGTGCCTCTGGGAGGTAGGTGTGGCGTGTTGTGTGCTCTGGGAGGTAGGTGTGGCGTGTTGTGTGCCTCTGGGAGGTAGGTGTGGCGTGTTGTGTGCCTCTGGGAGGTATGTGTGGCGTGTTGTGGGCCTCTAGGAGGTAGGTGTGGCGTGTTGTGTGCCTCTGGGAGGTAGGTGTGGCGTGTTGTGTGCCCCTGGGAGGTGGGTGTGGCGTGTTGTGTGCCTCTGGGAGGTAGGTGTGGCGTGTTGTGTGCCTCTGGGAGGTAGGTGAGGCGTGTTGTGTGCCTCTGGGAGGTTGGTGTGGCGTGTTGTGTGCCTCTGGGAGGTGGGTGTGGAGTGTTGTGTGCCTCTGGGAGGTAGGTGAGGCGTGTTGTGTGCCTCTGGGAGGTAGGTGTGGCGTGTAGTGTGCCTCTGGGAGGTAGGTGTGGCGTGTTGTGTGCCTCTGGGAGGTAGGTGTGGCGTGTTGTGTGCCTCTGGGAGGTAGGTGAGGCGTGTTGTGTGCCTCTGGGAGGTATGTGTGGCGTGTTGTGGGCCTCTAGGAGGTAGGTGTGGCGTGTTGTGTGCCTCTGGGAGGTAGGTGTGGCGTGTTGTGTGCCTCTGGGAGGTGGGTGTGGCGTGTTGTGTGCCTCTGGGAGGTAGGTGTGGCGTGTTGTGTGCCTCTGGGAGGTAGGTGAGGCGTATTGTGTGCCTCTGGGAGGTTGGTGTGGCGTGTTGTGTGCCTCTGGGAGGTGGGTGTGGCGTGTTGTGTGCCTCTGGGAGGTAGGTGAGGCGTGTTGTGTGCCTCTGGGAGGTAGGTGTGGCGTGTTGTGTGCCTCTGGGAGGTAGGTGTGGCGTGTTGTGTGCCTCTGGGAGGTAGGTGAGGCGTGTTGTGTGCCTCTGGGTGGTAGGTGAGGCGTGTTGTGTGCCTCTGGGAGGTATGTGTGGCGTGTTGTGGGCCTCTGGGAGGTAGGTGTGGCGTATTGTGTGCCTCTGGGAGGTAGGTGGGGCGTGTTGTGTGCTCTGGGAGGTAGGTGTGGCGTGTTGTGTGCCTCTGGGAGGTAGGTGTGGCGTGTTGTGTGCCTCTGGGAGGTAGGTGAGGCGTGTTGTGTGCCTCTGGGAGGTAGGTGTGGCGTGTTGTGTGCCTCTGGGAGGTAGGTGTGGCGTGTTGTGTGCTTCTGGGAGGTAGGTGTGGCGTGTTGTGTGCCTCTGGGAGGTAGGTGTGGCGTGTTGTGTGCCTCTGGGAGGTATGTGTGGCGTGTTGTGTGCCTCTGGGAGGTAGGTGTGGCGTGTTGTGGGCCTCTGGGAGGTAGGTGTGGCGTGTTGTTTGCCTCTGGGAGGTAGGTGTGGCGTGTTGTGTGCCTCTGGGAGGTAGGTGTGGCGTGTTGTGTGCCTCTGGGAGGTATGTGTGGCGTGTTGTGGGCCTCTAGGAGGTAGGTGTGGCGTGTTGTTTGCCTCTGGGAGGTAGGTGTGGCGTGTTGTGTGCCTCTGGGAGGTAGGTGTGGCGTGTTGTGTGCCTTTGGGAGGTAGGTGTGGCGTTTTGTGTGCCTCTGGGAGGTAGGTGTGGCGTGTTGTGTGCCTCTGGGAGGTAGGTGTGGCGTGTTGTGTGCCTTTGGGAGGTAGGTGTGGCGTTTTGTGTGCCTCTGGGAGGTAGGTGTGGAGTGTTGTGTGCCTCTGGGAGGTAGGTGTAGCGTATTGTGTGCCTCTGGGAGGTAGGTGTGGCGTGTTGTGTGCCTCTGGGAGGTAGGTGTGGCGTGTTGTGTGCCTCTGAGAGGTAGGTGTGGCGTATTGTGTGCCTCTGGGAGGTAGGTATGATGTGTTGTGTGCCTCTGGGAGTTAGGTATGGCGTGTTGTGGGCCTCTGGGAGGTAGGTCTGGAGCATTTGGGAGCCAGAGAAGATGACAGCAGGCAGCACACACGACGACTTCAAAATATCAAGATGAAGGAAGTAGAGGCAGTGCTATAATTTAAGAATAATAGAATTTAGGAGCTTACTCTTTCACTTAAGATAGGACAAGGGTCTTAAGATAGGACATGAATTCACAAATCGAAACATTCTTTATATTACTGGAAAGAAAGTGAAATTCTGTAAAGGATGATAGCAATTTTCAAAATGACTACCTGCTTCAATGCGACGGTCAAGTCGCTTCCGGACATTTTTCGAGGTACGTGCGATAATTTCAGAAGTAAATTTTTCTCAGGTCTTCTCAAAAGCTCGCTCCAATGATTAGCTCGCTGCACAAGCTTTCCTCTGCCAGGATCTCCCACACAGAAGTCCGTGAGGTCCCTGACGATGGTGGGTTACAGTCGAAAGACGCGTGGCTTCCAAAATCATTATTCTGAAAAATAACGGGGAATTAGCACGGAAAGGAGCAATATTAGCTCAGAAAAGAGTAGACGTCACGACAGAAGCTTAGCGAAAATTAAAACTAAAGAAATGTGAACAGTATTTAAGAATTAATCGCCAGTGAAAGTACTTTTGGGACACTTTGCCTAGTGAGAACAAGGAAAGTTTTCTAGAAAGTTCGAAGGAATATTTGGTTTGAGCGGTGGAATGTTAGGATACAATTAAAATTAGGCATATGTAAGCTAAACCGACACAACAAAAGTCAGCAGCCGGCGATCGGAAGGACGCTGAGCGGGCTGAGGGATCTTGGAAGGAGAAGGGAGGCGTACGTTGGGGGTAGCGGATGTGTAAGAAGCTAGCTCGGAAAATTACACATAGTATTACACAAGGACAACTTGATTGTGTAGTAGAGAAAAACTATGTATTAAAATTAATCACCAACGAGTAGGGGTACTACGGAAAATAGGCATCGCAGAAGAATATTTCAGAGGGAAATGCGCGTAGAAATACCAAGTTGTGTGACGCAGGGGACACGTCAGAGGTGACGCGTTAGAAACACCCAATCGCGAGATGCCACGTCACTAACAATTTGAGCGGGCATCCCGCACCATCTACAATGAGCGTCCTTTGTGCGGCGGGGGTATTTAAGCAGAGCAAGCGCGGGGACCGGCCTATTTGACCGGTGCAGTGGCAAGGATGTAGGCTTCCTGACGGCCAGAGGGGAGGTGAGATGATATTCTGTGTTCTGTGCTAGGAGCATCTTTGTATTTTTCAAATACCATATTACAACCGGGGCGTGTAAGCTTTATTGGCTTAGGTGGGGTGATTTCATTTGTTACAGTTAAAATTCGGGTACAAATTAATTCTGTGGGTTTGATTTTCAAATCATTCTAGAATTGTTCACGTGATATGACTTCTCACAAGGCTTGCACTTGTAGATTTTTCTCAAGCGGGGATTAGAATGCCCACTAGTTCTTAGCATTTTTATTGACTCATTCGACCTTGTTCTCAAAAAGGGCGCTTGTGATTTGTTCTTGTAAAAAGGGGAGAAAATTAATTCATCATGTCGGGAATAGCCACATTGTCAGTGGAAGCTTCGAGTAAATTCTTAAAGGGGGATATAACATTCATGTCTCGGGGAATAGATGACTCAACCCCCGCTTATTATTTGCACAGGCGGGTTGGGATAGCTGGCCTACGCGGCTGCTGAGATAGCGGAGACGTGGGCTGGGAACGCCTAACATCCGAGGGCCTGTAGCGACACAACCGGCTGAGCGTTCGCAACATTGAAGCAGGCATCCAGCCTGGTATTCAACGCTAATGACGAAGCCTGGAGACTGTGTTTGAGCCTTGACAGGCCAACGACAGGGTATTTACTCCAGTTGGAATTGTGAAGAATGAAGGGAAGAAGAGGCACGCCGAACAGTGCAGATCTTTGTTTGGCGCGCAGTGTTTAATATGAATTGTGCTAGCTAGGATGTTCATGTGTATGTTTCTAATTTCATGTTGTTTGTGCGTGAATCTCCGGGGTGGACAATTGCCAAGAGAGGCTGATTTGCGTTAAATCATGTGATCGTTCGCTGGCGTTCAATAATTTTCTAGCCTGAATCTCTCATTTCATGTGTCATATTCAATCAACGTGTTCATCTTAATTAGAATGTGTTTGAATCTTCGCCGTTTGTCTATGTAGCATATCATTATGCCGGATAAAACTATCATGTCGCAGATCATTAACATCTTGCCTGAGGGCTCTGGTGCGAAATGAGTGTTGCGATAATATAATGTCCCTGTGGCAGCTCCATGTGTTCACTCAAAAATAAACATGTTTAATCTTGAGGCTCATTATTCTCCATGCTTATATATATGGATAACGTGCGAGCACAAAGGTGTACATTATATTTATCAGTGGAGGTTGTAAGCCCTCATACGTTACGTGCTTAACCAGCATTGTTTCGTGACATGGAAGATGCAATTCACTTATCACTGTTTTCATGTGTTTTTATCGGACAAATAAAACATGTGGAGGGCTAGGTGGTTAGAAAAAGATAAATGTACTAACTTCAGGATGACATTCAGAAGATCGACGGCGGCCGAACAAAATATCCACACTTGACGTGAACGCCTCTTCCCATCTAACTTTATCGCCGCTGCATGCATGTTTTTCGCTGCCTAAGCGTTTTAAGCGATTAAATCTCTTAAGTGGCGAAAAACATGCATGCAGGTATCGAAAAAGTTAAACTGGGTTGTATTCATAAGTTCTTTTGTTATCATATATTTGCTACTAAAGCAACCGCAAAAATACATGGGATCGATTTTTGCAGAGTATCAATACACGGTGGGTGTCCCAATCCACAGAGACGATACGGAACTGCTCAGCGATAACAGAGATGAAAACCTCTTTCACGGACACGGACCTGAAAATTTTGACAGTACTCCGCTGAGCTAGATAGATGGATAACGGCAAGGCAACAAATTTTAATGTTAATTCAGGTTAATTGCATAACCCGAAATCAAAGAAAAATGTGGATGAGTAATTCTTTTCTGAAATGTTTATGAGGATGCTATTTTTGTACATATTTGCTGTGAAATTAATCTGAGTGTGAAGGAAGAGCGAACGCTGTGTTGCGACGGGATAAACAGAGTTGAGTTGGAACGAAAATTACACCTAAAAATGTCGAGAAAATGGTCTAAATTCTCAAGCCACATTAGTGTACGTGTGTGTGAAGTATAACCGATATTTCCCTGCAGTTGCTCACCTCACGAGGCGAGAGCGCTAAAGTATATCTTCGTAAACTTAATTCTTCACAAATTTCCAAGACCCATCGAAAACTTTGCACTGCTCCCTCTCATCGACCTGGCCCTACCTACCCCTCCCACCTTCAAATTCGGGCCCGCCCCGGGATCCATTTCTATTAATTCATGAGGCAGTTTTTTGTAATTTCCGTATGGATTTTGTGGGGCTTTGTTTGGCGGTTGCCATGGCGACCGCGGGTGGGGCCAGCAACTTACAAATATTGGATGGGGGGAGGGGGCGGGGGCAGTTTGGGGGGACTTCGGGGGATCATGTAGTCACGGGAAGTGAAAGCGGGGAGCGCGGGTGCAACATTCGGAGATCATGCAAATGTATACGTCGCATTTAGAAAGGAGATGCATAATGACTATGTTCACTGGCGCACGTCCTGCTCTGACATGAGAGAGCGGGACAGGCATCCTGCCTGGGAATGTACCAAAAGTTATGGCTTTAGAAAACGTTTTTAAACATGCAAGTAATAAGTTGAACATACTTTACATCATTCGGAGGCAAAATAAAAATGTTTTAACAATATTAAGAAGACTAAATTGCGCAAAGCGGAAATTTTCACGAACTTAGAGTTTATTTATTGGCTTAAGATATGGATATGAGGTATGCCGTAATACGTGGAACACAACCGTCAGGTGCATGCCGGAGAATCCATTTTTGTCAATTGCAGCTGCTGCTCCTCAGAATTGCGATAAAAATAGCAGCCAACATCGGTTGTTGAAGTGAACTTCGGACGCAGTGGTTTGTCTGTAATTTGTTTTGGGTCGCAGTGTTCAGTTATAAATAATATGAAGAAAAAGTTCTTCGTTTTTGAGTTTTCAAGTGAATTCTGAGCAGCCCACCATGTTGATAGACATGACATTTCAACCAGAAAAGTCACGTGGAAGAGTTGTTTCAAATCTTGATCTCAGTCTGTAATTACTGAAGAAGAATACTCTTCTCATGCTGTGAGTGAGATTTCCACGTATCAGCCAATTGGATCTATAATACTGACAAAGAGAGTGCGTGTTTGTCATCTAGCAATAAAAAATTAATTAGGGCTATTATACTTAACGCTAACACAACATAATTTTTGTTGGGAGATGCTGCTGGTTTTCTTTTTTGATCGTTTCCATCAGTTATTCGATTGTTACTATATGTAGGTTTATTTCAAGCTGTGCAATTTATGTCGACCCATTCTTATAGCAAGGGTGACACGCAGACCGAAATTGTGGCCGTTCTGTGAAAATTTTTTGGCAGGGCACACTGTAATGACAAGTTTGTGAACCTTTTCTGAACACCTGTACAGGCTCCAACCCTGCGTGAGAAGTAGTTCATATACATTCTAATAGTGGTAGTAATTAGTACTGGTATTGTGTATCTCGTGCGCACGTGTGCAGCAAGCACAGACGCTCAATATTTCCTGCCTAATATTCGAAGAAGAGCGACGTGCGTCAGTGCGGCAGGCGATTGCTTCTCCACCTGCGCGCTGCTCGCAGCAGAGCATTGTTCGGCGTCCTCCCACCTCCTCTCCCCTCACAGTCATAATAATCTTCCCCAAACTCCCCCTCGTTCGACGTTGTTTGGAAAAGCGAGGAGTGGCGGTCACTAGGTGTGTTTTAAGGGGCTGCACGGTCACTATCATGACGGCATTGCTCATCCAACCCTCACGTGCTCGGGCCACTGCGAGATTCGTGAAGTCTGGAAGGAATTTTTTCTAAGAGTTCAATTTTGTACTTATAATATAATTGGTGGGAACTTACTGAGGCTCGCTGTTCACCCTCTGCCTCCCCTCACCCCTCACCTGGTGCACTTCACTTCGCTCTCCACCTGCTCTGCCGACCACCGTGTTCGCGACACATACACACAAACGAGTGCTGTCTATTTCCTTTGTTTGCACAGGCGCTTTCATCGACGGCTTTCTGATTGCGCGCATTTGTTGTCGAATTTGTGATCTCACCTAATGACTGCCAGCCCTCCGAGCTCTCTTTTCGACCACTTTCTCGTTTGCAGCGTTCACCAAGTCATGCGTCTGTCATCCCACCCATCTCATTACAATCCCCTTCTCGTCATCTCTCCAAACCTGGTAGTTAAAAGCAGATTAATGTGACGCAGCGTCGAGAATTCGTTGATTGAAGAACTACATGTCAGGAAATTTATAAGTGTACCCTGCGAATTCATGTCTCTTTTCACAAATGCTGTGCATGATTACACGGGTGTTGACTTACAGGCTAAAACAGTAATTCTATATCAAATTTGGAAATGACTCGCTTCTCCTTTCTGCGGTGAAGCAGTTATAAATAAAACTGAGTTGCTCCAGTAACTGAGATAAATACAAAAAATTTCCTCGAATTCTCCACACAAAAGCGGACGGATCGGAGTCAGGACATGCGAGTGGCACAGCTCAGCTTTGCGTCTCGAGATCGTGTACCAAAGTTAGGGCGCCAAATTTGAGTAATGCTTCAGATACTAAGAAAGTGAGCCGCTTGTTTGGTGGCACATCAGCCTGCATGCGTTAAGAATTTGGTGTTGATCTATGTGTATCACATTCGCCTAATGGCGCTCTTGGTTAGTTTTGATCCAACAGTATGTTAGTGACAGAGCGACATCGAGCAAATCTTGAAATTGAAATCTACGAAACTACGGCGCTTATGTTTAAGTTTACACGTTAACGTAAAGTCGAGTTAGAAAGTCTGGCCCTGCATCATGACTTGCGCACCTCGAGAGGGCAGCTTGAGCCCCGATAGTCGTGAATTTTGACGTCATGAGTCACTTCGTCAAATGAAGATTGGAGTCACTTCATCAAATGATGTTTGGAGTCACTTCATCAAATGATGTTTGGAGTCACTTCATCAAATGATGTTTGGAGTCACTTCATCAAATGATGTTTGGAGTCACTTCATCAAATGATGTTTGGAGTCACTTCATCAAATGAGGTTTGGAGTCACTTCATCAAATGATGTTTGGAGTCACTTCATCAAATGATGTTTGGAGTCACTTCATCAAATGATGTTTGGAGTCACTTCATCAAATGATGTTTGGAGTCACTTCATCAAATGATGTTTGGAGTCACTTCATCAAATGAGGTTTGGAGTCACTTCATCAAATGAGGTTTGGAGTCACTTCATCAAATGATGTTTGGAGTCACTTCATCAAATGAGGTTTGGGGTCACTTCATCAAATGAGGTTTGGAGTCACTTCATCAAATGATGTTTGAAGTCACTTCATCAAATGAGGTTTGGAGTCACTTCATCAAATGATGTTTGGAGTCACTTCATCAAATGATGTTTGGAGTCACTTCATCAAATGATGTTTGGAGTCACTTCATCAAATGAGGTTTGGAGACACTTCATCAAATGAGGTTTGGAGTCACTTCGTCAAATGAAGATTGGAGTCATTTCATCAAATGATGTTGAAGTCACTTCATCAAATGAGGTTTGGAGTCACTTCATCAAATGAGGTTTGGAGTCACTTCGTCAAATGAAGATTGGAGTCACTTCATCAAATGATGTTTGGAGTCACTTCATCAAATGAGGTTTGGAGTCACTTCATCAAATGAGGTTTGGAGTCACTTCATCAAATGAGGTTTGGAGTCACTTCATCAAATGAGGTTTGGAGTCACTTCGTCAAATGATGTTTGGAGTCACTTCATCAAATGAGGTTTGGAGTCACTTCATCAAATGATGTTTGGAGTCACTTCATCAAATGATGTTTGGAGTCACTTCATCAAATGATGTTTGAAGTCACTTCATCAAATGATGTTTGGAGTCCCTTCATCAAATGAGGTTTGGAGTCACTTCATCAAATGAAGTTTGGAGTCACTTCATCAAATGAGGTTTGGAGTCACTTCATCAAATGAGATTTGGAGTCACTTCATCAAATGATGTTTGGAGTCACTTCGTCAAATGAAGATTGGAGTCACTTCATCAAATGAGGTTTAGAGTCACTTCATCAAATGATGTTTGGAGTCACTTCATCAAATGAGGTTTGGAGTCACTTCATCAAATGATGTTTGGAGTCACTTCATCAAATGATGTTTGGAGTCACTTCATCAAATGATGTTTGAAGTCACTTCATCAAATGATGTTTGGAGTCACTTCATCAAATGAGGTTTGGAGTCACTTCATCAAATGAAGTTTGGAGTCACTTCATCAAATGAGGTTTGGAGTCACTTCATCAAATGAGATTTGGAGTCACTTCATCAAATGATGTTTGGAGTCACTTCATCGAATGATGTTTGGAGTCACTTGATCAAATGAGGTTTGAAGTCACTTCATCAAATGAGGTTTGGAGTCACTGCCTCGAATGATGTTTGGAGTCACTTGATCAAATGAGGTTTGAAGTCACTTCATCAAATGAGGTTTGGAGTCACTTCATCAAATGAGGTTTGGAGTCACTTCATCAAATGAGGTTTGGAGTCACTTGATCAAATGAGGTTTGAAGTCACTTCATCAAATGAGGTTTGAAGTCACTTCATCAAATGAGGTTTGGAGTCACTTCATCAAATGATGTTTGGAGTCACTTCATCGAATGATGTTTGGAGTCACTTGATCAAATGAGGTTTGAAGTCACTTCATCAAATGAGGTTTGGAGTCACTTCATCAAATGAGGTTTGGAGTCACTTCATCAAATGAGGTTTGGAGTCACTTCATCAAATGAGGTTTGGAGTCACTTCATCAAATGAGGTTTGGAGTCGCTTCATCAAATGAGGTTTGAAGTCACTTCATAAAATGAGGTTTGGAGTCACTTCATCAAATGAGGTTTGGAGTCACTTCATCAAATGAGGTTTGGAGTCACTTCATCAAATGATGTTTGGAGTCACTTCATCAAATGATGTTTGGAGTCACTTCATCAAATAACTTTTGGAGTCACTTCATCAAATAACGTTTGGAGTCACTTCATCAAATGAAGTTTGGAGTCACTTCATCAAATGAGGTTTGGAGTCACTTCATCAAATGAGGTTTGGAGTCACTTCATCAAATGAGGTTTGGAGTCACTTCATCAAATGAGGTTTGGAGTCACTTCATCAAATGATGTTTGGAGTCACTTCATCAAATAACGTTTGGAGTCACTTCATCAAATAACGTTTGGAGCCACTTCATCAAATAACGTTTGGAGCCACTTCATCAAATAACGTTTGGAGCCACTTCATCAAATAACGTTTGGAGCCACTTCATCAAATAACGTTTGGAGCCACTTCATCAAATAACGTTTGGAGCCACTTCATCAAATAACGTTTGGAGCCACTTCATCAAATAACGTTTGGAGCCACTTCATCAAATAACGTTTGGAGCCACTTCATCAAATAACGTTTGGAGCCACTTCATCAAATAACGTTTGGAGTCACTTCATCAAATAACGTTTGGAGTCACTTCATCAAATAACGTTTGGAGCCACTTCATCAAATAACGTTTGGAGCCACTTCATCAAATAACGTTTGGAGTCATTTCATTAAATAAAGTTTGGAGTCCAAAGCTGCCATTTCATCCGAAGGAGAGTACCAGCAGACATCACTAAAAATAACTTATATTGTATTGGTGTGAAGTTCGCTGGGAGCCGCGTCAAGTACGAACTTCTTAAAAATGGCTCTGTAATGTTCAAATAATTTATGTGCTTTTAAATTTTGGGTAGTAGACGGACAAAAATGTATCTCCTTAACTTTGAGCTAATTCAAATATTTGACACAAACAGTGTTAGTAGTATTAAGACCTCATAATGATCCTAAAACATACCGGATTGTATAACTCATTTCTTTGAGTTACTATTTCAATGGAAACATTTACTACGAGCTTTGCTCGAATTAACTGAGCTAAAAGAAACTGGAAGAATTTTTGAGCATGTACGCTATAGAATTAAAAATAAGTAACGGTTTAGGATTTTTTTTTTATACAGAGATCTACAAGCTTGAAATTGACTGAAGATCAAAGTCTGGAAAATGGTTGATGTGTACTACACCGACCAGCCGAACAAAGAAGGGCTGGCGGTGACGTGGGAGTCACGAGGTGCTTTGGTCGATAGAATTTTCCACCTGCATCGATCGGAACTGAAAATCGAAATGCTTAGGGAGACGGGCGCATGATACCATGGACGGACCCTGTCAAATAATAGCATTTCAGGATTGTAGGCCATAATCCAATGATGTGTATGGTCCTCTTTGCAGCATTAATAATTATACTATAATAATTTATTCAGGGAACTGTTTGATCAAAATACGACCCTCGGTAACGAATTTTGTAAGAAGTTATAGTTCATTGCGATAAATTTTAACTCTGAAAATTAACGTTTAATCTCCATGCCTGTTCAGTTTTCTAGCAAGTTAGTGCTTGGTTTTGATTGACCTCCAGACAAACGATGGTTTTGAGAAATGAATTTAATTTCATTAACTAACATTGTCAAAGACATCCAGAATGATTTGCGCCGTTCTGTGGAAAGTAAATTACAGTTTGTATTCTGCTCACATATCAAGTGACAACACACATTTTAAAAGGTACAATACTTGTGAACATAAGATATCAGATTCGTTCTTAGACCTTTCAATAAAAGCGACTAAGATACAACAAGACGATTATCACTGAAGTGCACAAAGGCTTTTCAAAACTGCAGGAATAGAATGTTCTGCCGTCACCAATCACAGAGGGGACATCCTTCAAGACAACGCGCGTTCACACACAGCGTGTGATTTTAAGCCAAACTTAGGCGTTTCGTTGGGAAATAACGTCCCACCCATATTGCTCCCCGACTTTTTCTCATAGCCAGGATCTTATGTTAAAGAAATTTCCTTCTAAACATCTAGTTCAAAATGAGCAAACGACTAAAAATACTTGTTTTTTATAAATGTTTCAGAAACCAGTTGGAGAACTAGAAAGATTGAGAGACAGGAATCGTTCAATCGGAGGAGATTAAACAAATAACTGAATTTAAATAAATGACGTGCTCAAATTACCTATAACATTGAATTGAAACAAACGAATGAAATTTATAATTCGATTAGATATTCACGAGATGCAGTTCGCCCCACAGCCAGTCATTTTTACAGTACAAACGAAAGCAGCGGTACGCAGCGTGGGCGTACGAATTGTTGCGTCACAGCGCGCCTAGCGAGCGTTAACTTGTTTTATGCGATCTTAAAATGATTTTATTGCACACTGCCGTGCATGCCAGTGTCTCGCTCAGCACGCACCTGTAAATTAGGGCACCGTTACTTCATAATTACTACAGTGTGGTATGCGTTGTGCATCTTGTTCGAAACGTAGAAAGCTAACACACGATTGATTACACATTGGTTGCTTATTGTGAATGCACTGACTGGATAAGTATTAAGTAATGCTCATGATTTGTACTGTTTGGCAAAATGCTGCAAGAATAGCGTAGTGATTTTGTTGAGGTAAGGAGTTACAATACTGCTAATTCTTATCAGAAAATGTAATTATTTCTCGAATTGTAATCGTAATTTAGGAGATTAATTGACGTATTTATTAAGTATCCTGGAACATGCAAGAGTCTGATCATCGTGCGCAGCTCTGCGTCCCGTCACAGTTGGGGTGCGAAGCGGGAAGATCTTGTCTGCATGTTGAATTTCAACGAGTAATCGATCAGAAACATGTGCTTATTTTGGTATTCTATTTAGAAAAAGTTATCGCTTCGGATATTCTACTGAATGCTTCACTACGGTTCTTGATGAGTGAAGTTAATAATTTTCATGTCTAATCTTGATACGGTATCATTATCTTACGCATCGGATGTCATAGTTATGCCATAAAATATTTTATTTTTTAATACGTAATTGGCGCCATTGTTGTACAAAAATAATGACACTATTTTACATCGTAGAGTAGCGTACAAGCAAACAAAACTTTAATATTTTTCTTAAGTACGAAAATAAATCGACTTTAACTCGTTAACTGCGATGGGTGAAACTGAAGTTCAATATTCAATTCAAATTTAAAGTCAATTGTGGTAATCAACTTTGAAAATAGCAAGCATTAACTGGATCGGACGTTCACTTAGCTTTTATTAAGTATTAATAAAAAATGAGTTAGTGACTGCAGGTGGGTCAGTAGCACTATGAAAATCACCTAAGTGACCACCGGCGGGTCACTTCGGAGGAAATGTGTTAAAGAGCATTCCACATTGAGAGCATGTCGAGTATGTAGTGGGTTGACTTCAGTTTTCATTTGTATAAAAATAGGCCAGTTCCACCCGGAACATTGGCACACGTTTGGCAGGGGCAGCAGGTGAGCATTTCTTAATTTGAGGTCCCTCGTCGCCTCTCCTGTCCGCCCCTCCCTCCCGCCCCTCGCCCCTCTTCCTGCTCTCACTGCCCCTCCTCCATCGACCGGAAGAGTTTTTGTTCTATCAAAGGAACTTGATATTTTGATCGACCTTTTCCCCAATTACGCCGGTCCCCTAACCGTCCCACCCCGACCCCTTCTTTGTTACAGACCTTTTCAGCAATGTTTCTTACGTCTGTGCCGCTGCATCCGCTCGCAGCTCTGCGCCAGACCCCGACGCTGCCGTCCTCGGTCTCCTCGTTGTAACAGCGACTTCCACCGCTGCAGCAGAGCTACACTTGGAGTCTTTTGAAAATAAACGCTTCCTAACGCGCAAATGACACAGTACAACAGTGTGCTGAGCGCTAGCATCTTTACAGCTACTGAATTCGCGTACGATACAACGATCCCATAAGTTACTATGAGCAATTTTTCTCTATGAAATTCTGTTTAGGGTTTTATTTCGTTCCCTTTTGTCTAGAGTGTCATTATTCTTACTTTTGTTATTACGATAAATACTAAAAAATTGTAGGTCAGTCGGTGTGGTACCGAATCAACGCGAAAAAGTCGAAGTTATCGTTTAATGTGTTTATTTGAGAAATTTAAATCTTGCACAGCAGTGCGACAGTTTGTGTCAGGAGTCACCGCGGTCAGTAACATTCAAATGCTGTTCCTCCGACTCCTGAAGCTGATCTCTCTGCTGCTATTCTCCTCGTATGCTTTGAAATATATGCTCGTTTGTGTGAATGTTTATTTTTTGCCTAATTTGCTATATTGGAAGCTAAGGTTATGTTAGCAGACTTCAAACCGTAAGTTAAATTATGCTCAATTTGAAACTTGGTTGCAACAATCATATGCACTCGTACGAGGGTTATACTCCAGCTTTAAGAGTAATGCTAATTACATAATTCTTTAATTTAACTCGTTTCCAACAATTTATTTACCTCAAGTGATACGCCTAAATTGTTTTTTTTCTTGAGGCTATTACAATGTACGCATTTGGATACTTATGGCTATTTGTGAGCGTGAATACGTTCAGTGACCTTTAGGGTTTTCTGACCTTACTGTGGTTAGAATGTACAATTGTTTCTCAATTTTCGACTTATAACTACTTGTTAATTTAAAAAAAGCTGATGTGAGGGCAGCATAACTTCCTGTGCGAGTCGTTCACTGTTAAGGTAGAGATTTAATTTTCCTTAAATATTTCAGAACCGCTGATATCGGTTGAGCATGTATTATACCTCGATCTGAGTTTATCTAAACAAGATTCCAGCACTCTTCACGACCTACCGAGAGCTGGCAGATGGCTGCAACCGATGCGGACTTATTTTGTTCGCGACGCGCGATCGACTGCTGCTCGTTATAAGTTCAATGTGTAAACTAATGGGGGATATATGGACGCTTGGTTATCAATGATAACTTTATTCACTTGGAAAATTTATATAACATTCGTTTATTTTGATTTGGAGAGAGCGTCAAGTTAAGCTAGACTCGAAGCAGGGGTGTAGTGAGGTGGCTAGTGTTGTAGCAGTAGTGAGGTGGCTAGTGTTGTAGCAGGGGTGTAGTGAGGGGGCTAGTATAGTAGCAGTAGTGAGGTGGCTAGTGTTGTAGCAGGGGTGTAGTGAGGGGGCTAGTATAGTAACAGTAGTGAGGGGGCTAGTGTTGTAGCAGTAGTGAGGTGGCTAGTGTTGTAGCAGGGGTGTAGTGAGGTGGCTAGTGTTGTAGCAGGGGTGTAGTGAGGGGGCTAGTGTTGTAGCAGGGGTGTAGTGAGGGGGCTAGTATAGTAGCAGTAGTGAGGTGGCTTGTGTTGTAGCAGTAGTGAGGTGGCTAGTGTTGTAGCAGGGGTGTAGTGAGGGGGCTAGTATAGTAGCAGTAGTGAGGTGGCTAGTGTTGTAGCAGTAGTGAGGTGGCTAGTGTTGTAGCAGTAGTGAGGTGGCTATTGTGGTAGCAGGGGTGTAGTGAGGGGGCTAGTGTTGTAGCAGTAGTGAGGTGGCTAGTGTTGTAGCAGGGGTGTAGTGAGGGGGCTAGTGTTGTAGCAGTAGTGAGGTGGCTAATGTTGTAGTAGTAGTGAGGTGGCTAGTGTTGTAGCAGTAGTGAGGTGGCTAGTGTTGTAGCAGTAGTGAGGTGACTATTGTTGTAGCAGTAGTGAGGTGGCTATTGTGGTAGCAGGGGTGTAGTGAGGGGGCTAGTGTTGTAGCAGTAGTGAGGTGGCTAGTGTTGTAGCAGTAGTGAGGTGGCTAGTGTTGTAGCAGTAGTGAGGTGGCTAGTGTTGTAGCAGTAGTGAGGTGGCTAGTGTTGTAGCAGTAGTGAGGTGGCTAGTGTTGTAGCAGTGGTGAGGTGGCTAGTGTTGTAGCAGTAGTGAGGTGGCTATTGTGGTTGCAGGGTGTAGTGAGGGGGCTAGTACAGTAGCAGTAGTGAGGTGGCTTTTGTTGTAGCAGTAGTGAGGTGGCTATTGTGGTAGCAGGGGTGTGGTGAGGTGGCTAGTATAGTAGCAGTAGTGAGGTGGCTAGTGTTGTAGCAGTAGTGAGGTGGCTAGTGTTGTAGCAGGGGTGTAGTGAGGGGGCTAGTATAGTAGTAGTAGTGAGGTGGCTATTGTTGTAGCAGTAGTGAGGTGGCTATTGTGGTAGCAGGGGTGGGGTGAGGTGGCTAGTATAGTAGCAGTAGTGAGGTGGCTAGTGTTGTAGCAGTAGTGAGGTGGCTAGTGTTGTAGCAGGGGTGTTGTGAGGGGGCTAGTATAGTAGCAGTAGTGAGGTGGCTAGTGTTGTAGCAGTAGTGAGGTGGCTATTGTGGTAGCAAGGGTGTGGTGAGGTGGCTAGTATAGTAACAGTAGTGAGGGGGCTAGTATAGTAGCAGTAGTGAGGTGGCTAGTTTTGTAGCAGTAGTGAGGTAGCTAGTGTTGTAGCAGGGGTGTAGTGAGGTGGCTAGTGTTGTAGCAGTAGTGAGGTGGCTATTGTGGTAGCAGGGGTCTAGTGAGGGGGCTAGTATAGTAGCAGTAGTGAGGTGGCTATTGTGGTAGCAGGGGTGTAGTGAGGGGGCTATTGTGGTAGCAGGGGTGTGGTGAGGTGGCTAGTGTTGTAGCAGTAGTGAGGTAGCTAGTGTTGTAGCAGGGGTGTAGTGAGGGGGCTAGTATAGTAGCAGTAGTGAGGTGGCTATTGTGGTAGCAGGGGTGTAGTGAGGGGGCTAGTATAGTAGCAGTAGTGAGGTGGCTATTGTGGTAGCAGGGTGTAGTGAGGGGGCTAGTATAGTAGCAGTAGTGAGGTGGCTAGTGTTGTAGCAGTAGTGAGGTGGCTATTGTGGTAGCAGGGGTGTGGTGAGGTGGCTAGTGTTGTAGCAGTAGTGAGGTGGCTATTGTGGTAGCAAGGGTGTAGTGAGGGGGCTCGTGTTGTAGCAGGGGTGTAGTGAGGTGGCTAGTGTTATAGCAGTAGTGAGGTGGCTATTGTGGTAGCAGAGGTGTAGTGAGGTGGCTAGTGTTGTAGCAGTAGTGAAGTGGCTATTGTGGTAGCAGGGGTGTAGTGAGGAGGCTAGTGTAGTAGCAGTAGTGAGTTGGCTAGTGTTGTAGCAGGGGTGTAGTGAGGTGGCTAGTGTTGTAGCAGTAGTGAGGTGGCTAGTGTTGTAGCAGGGGTGTAGTGAGGTGGCTAGTGTTAGAGCAGTAGTGAGGTTGCTAGTGTTGTAGCAGGGGTGTAGTGAGGTGGCTATTGTGGTAGCACTAGTGAGGTGGCTAGTGTTGTAGGAGGGATGTAGTGAGGTGGCTAGTGTTGTAGCAGTAGTGTAGTGAGGTGGCTAGTGTTGTAGCAGTAGTGAGGTGGCTATTGTGGTAGCAGGGGTGTAGTGAGGTGGCTAGTGTTGTAGCTGTAGTGAAGTGGCTATATTGGTAGCAGGGGAGTAGTGAGGTGGCTAGTGTTGTAGCAGGGGTGTAGTGAGGTGGCTAGTTTTGTAGCAGTAGTGAGGTGGCTAGTGTTGTAGCAGGGGTGTAGTGAGGTGGCTAGTGTTGTAGCTGTAGTGAAGTGGCTATTGTGGTAGCAGGGGAGTAGTGAGGGAGCTAGTGTAGTAGCAGTAGTGAGGTGGCTAGTGTTGTAGCAGGGGTGTAGTGAGGTGGCTATTGTTGTAGCAGGGGTGTAGTGAGGTGGCTAGTGTTGTGGCAGGGGTGTAGTGAGGTGGTTAGTGTTGTAGCAGGGGTGTAGTGAGGTGGCTAGTGATGTAGCAGGGGTGTAGTGAGGTGGCTAGTGTGGTAGCAGGGGTGTAGTGAGGTGGCTAGTGTTGAAACAGTAGTGAGGTGGCTAGTGTTGTAGCAGGACGTTGGGTTAGTTTATTATCGGAAATGTTTCAGTGTTATATGTGCGTGATAAAAAAGGAAGTTATTAAAAATGGAAAAAACATGGAAAGCATTTTGTGAAAAAGAACGTATCTTTACGCATACTTTTCAAGTCATGCCAGAGCCAATTTCATCCTGATGAGAATATAACTCCATTGCGTAGCATAATTTCATCCTGATGAGAATATAACTCTATATCGTGATGGCAATGAACCTGTGAGCTTTAATTCGAAGCAGACGCAAAACCATCTCGCTTAGTAACTGGTACGTATATCCAATTCTTAGAACTTTTAATCGTAAATTTTCCAATTTATTTGACCGGCTTCATTGATAAATCTGTTTCTTGAAAGTTGATGCAGAGTTCAGGAGATAGGATGAGCATTTCTTGGGCAGCACGAAATACTGAAGCCATTTCATAGTGTGCACAGGCTTATAAGAACTGTCTTTGTCGTATTATTATCTCACTGATTTCCATTACTCGGTGCTAGATTCCATTCTCAAAATTTTATACTGGAGCCATGGCGTAGACAATATCGTTATTGGTGCATAACCGTAAAGGTTTTGAACCAAAGAAACAGGTGCTGGTATCAATACATTATTCTAATTATCAAAGCAGGTGTTGTGAACTATAAAGCAAGTGCTGATACAAAAACATTATTCATTATTCTAATTATCAAAGTAGGCGGTGTGTTTTTCCGGTAATTTTTCTATTGACTTGACCTGATAACCGCACGTGGGCGGACTGTGCGTTGCTTTGTGAGATTCACTGAAGGAAGTCAACGTTCAGAGCTGGGTTGCATGACAAGTGGAGATGCATCTTCAAGAGCGCTCTTCCTCCACGTCTTGACTCTTTGCCGGGACATCTGTGATTTGAGCCTCCCAAGTATAGCCTCTGCACTGTGCGGCTAAATTCATAGATGCAGAGTGAAAAATTTAGGCTGGGTTTTCACTGATGGGAAAGGAAGGTGTCCAGATTTTTACTGAGGCTTCGAGCACCGCACGCTGGCGGGATGAGGGCCGGTGTGTTGATGCCTCGAACGTCTCCTGGCTGCAGCTTCTGTGTGTTGGTGACGGATTGTTAATGTGTATGTGACCATACTTAAACCATCACTTCATCTCAGGGTACTGTCTGAATTATTCATTCCCTGCAGTGGCCGTAAGAACCGTAACTGGTGTTTCGTTTTTTTTTAAGATAGTGCTGTAAGACAAATATTAATGTTTTTCAAGCATGATATTTAATTCCGTTCAAACTGATCAATAAAAAATCAGATGTTGAGTTTTATAGCCGTAGGTAAGCCAGCACCCATTTTACGTAGGTGAGTCGATTGGGGAATTACGGATAACTTCTTTTTTACCAGTGTGGAGAAAAATTCGGCTGGCTGCGCTGGGTCTGGAACCTACGATTTTCCTAGTCATCATTAATTTCTATCAACCATTAAGCCACAGAG
Source organism: Morinoia aosen (assembly GCA_030386875.1). Classification (NCBI taxonomy): domain Eukaryota; kingdom Metazoa; phylum Arthropoda; class Malacostraca; order Amphipoda; family Talitridae; genus Morinoia; species Morinoia aosen. Next base: position 15,041,976 of record CM059575.1, on the reverse strand, counting down.
TCCGTTTTAAATTGCTATCAAGTATATTCTCCCGAGCGACATTTCTTTTCAACATCTTGTGAAGTTGAAACAAAATTTTTGCTCTTTATTTATGATTGTTTGAGGATATTTTGCACTCGGAGTGGTTCGTCGGGGACTGCTCGTTTTGTTGGTTAGTCACTCATGGAGGTATCAGACTGGAATAGCTCAAAATTTATTCATGGTAAATTCTGCTAGACAATGATCCTATTACGGAAGTGTTGGCATTACCGCGAACTGTTGTCGCGAGTAAGAGGATGCGTGAAGGACATTCTGCCGTACATCTTGTGTTACGAACATTTTCTGCGCCATCACTCGCAACAGGATGCTGTGTAGTTCATTAGAGCCTTTTGCAGTAACTGGCGCTTCTTATTATTTATATATTATTATACTGAGAATTTGGAGGAGGAACACTGAAAAGGATTCGATGTACGTAAAAATGAAGAACGAAGTTTACTGTATATCTTTGTAGGGTACAGAACTGTTGTGCAGTGGGAACTGATGGAGGCATGCAGAACACGTTTATGGGTAACGCGTTCAAAGAGCAAAACAACAAGTGTTGACCAATAGTCTGTTGTGACCGAGAGGCAATTTATGAGAATGCATGGAGCAAATCAGGCCAACCATCCCGGGCTTGGTGATAACTTGCGTAGCAGTCAGTTTATGTGTACTTGGGGGAAGCTAAACTGAACAGCATCTCCGAGTAAGTGGAACGACAAATATTTGGATGTACAATGACTCACGTAGGTTGGCAACACGGGAGTAAACGCCCAAATCCTCAAATCTTACTTATTGATTATAGTTCAAAGTATAAAAAAACAATGAAATTGATTTACGTAAAAATTTGAAAATACGACTGCGATATTGAAAATCGATGTTTTTCTGTCATTTAGTGGGAAAAATTCAAATGTTCCAACGCAAACGCACAAAACTCTTTCTGTTCATCTCACATGAATTCTATTGTTAATTCATTTGCAATAGATGCACCTCATTATAGTATTCTTGCATGAAAAAATGAAATATTCAGTCAAGCATAGACCTCTACGTGTGTTATATAAAAGCTGTGAGTCTTATCTTCCTGAGAATTGTGTTTGTGAACTCTTGCAATAAATTTTCACTGAACAATCGTAGTTAAATTTAAAGAGTTATCTAATGACCTTCGTTAAAGTAATGTTGAGTTACAGAAACAGTGAGATAGATACAGGAAATATTAATGCCTAATGAGACTTGAGACGTTAATGAAAGCGGGAGACATAAGTTATTAATGTTTCGAGTCCTAAAAACTTATGCGCACGTCGTAGGATGCTTGATCACAAAGTGGAAGACTCGAGCTGTTTCCTATGTGCCAGGCAATTAACTTGCGTGGTAGTGAGGTGGGCCATTATAAAAATAAAAATACGCTGTTTGTAACTCGTTTCGATATCCAACCCCACACTACTGGATTGTTTGTTGGCATCAGTCGATGTCTTCATCCAAGATACCATCAGTCGAGGTCTTCATCCAAGACACCATCATTCGACGTCTTCATCCAAGACACCATCATTCGACGTCTTCATCCAAGACACCATCAGTCGACGTCTTCATCCAAGACACCATCAGTCGACGTTTTCATCCAAGACACCATCAGTCGACGTCTTCATCCAAGACACCATCAGTCGACGTTTTCATCCAAGACACCATCAGTCGAGGTCTTCATCGAAATAACACTCAAGGTCACCTAAAGAAACCCCTCTGTTTAAAGGTAGAAATGTTTCTCATAGATTTAAATCTGCTGCAAACTATTTGTGGAAACCAGGCACAATCTGAGATACTGTCACGTGGCCGGATGAAAGTAAAATTAAAATTTTCACAAGAAAATGAGTTATCCATGTTTGAAGAAAATTGGTAAGCTTATATTCCCAACTACACTAATACAATAGTAACATTTGACAAGGAGTTGTGTATCACGGTTTCAGGTAGATTTCCTTCTCAAGGAAGCAGAGGATACAGAGATGGTCATAGGAAGAATAAGTTCCTGCATGTAAGTGTAGAAATAGCCTTAATGAGTAGGGATATTTTAGTTTTGCTGAAAATTAAGAAAAAATGGATTGATTTTCAATATCTGTGTGATAATTAGCATTTTGGTGAATTCCGTTATATCATTGTACTTTCCTTAATAAACGGTGACTAAAATTTAAAAATTTACCAATGTGTTGAGCATTTTTGGGGCGAAGGAATTACCTACTCAGTTACCTTTATCGCATGCCCACCACATTTCTTAACGAAATTAACGTAAGAACTGTGTGCAGTTTCTTCGTCTGCACAAATTTAGTCTCCGTTGCATTACAACAGTTCGCTAACGATGCAGCGAATTCAATGCCATGTCAAGGCAAAACCGACGCGCACCTTCCTCTCCTCGACTGGCAAACAAGATAGTGTGGCCAGACAATACGAGACAGAGTTTGTAGAATAATACACACATTATTTCTTCATTCACTCTAATCGTACAATAGACGAGAGACACTGATTTTTCACGTTTCACTTCGGCTTCGCGAGACAGGACTACTAAGTTTATTTGTATATCCGCCGCTCATATCTCAGAAGATCTATTTTGTCACAGTATTCCTATCTGCTGATTGAAATCAACGATTGTGAGGTGAGAACAGCTGGGTTACATTTTGAAAGTTTTAGTCCCACAAAAAACAAAGGCGCCAACGCTAACGTGCATTATCAGGCGTATTCGATGAGTGTTCTTTGTGACTTCAGATAGGGGCTGGATATTGACTGTTTCGTCCTTTGAATTACGTTCCCTGACATTACATTTCTCATATGCTTAAATAGTAGAAGCACATAGCAACAATTTATAAAACTGAAAATAGATTAAGCTGTTTCAAAATCCATTCGATACCCTTCTATTGTGTCACTCATGTAAGATAGGCCTCAGAGTAAGAGAATGCCAGCACGAACTGTGTCGATGACTGCATGATGCGTCCTGTAAGTTCCAAACGCCTCCCGTGCCTCAGTCGGGGTGGAGTGAGGTGGAGCGCAGGGACGAGACTGAGCCCAGCCACTGGTCCTCATCCCACATGCTCACAACTTCCAGCTCCGAATTGCCAGAATGGCGTTTTCTGGCAAATATGCTCAGCTTCAGTCAAATTTAATGGGACAAATGATAAAAATTAAGAACTTCAGCAAGAAAAAACAAAGCAGCCAGCTGCTCGAGCCTGCGCTGTTGTGCATAGATCGTCTTTCGCTCACGAGAGGGGATTTCTCTACTCAGCTTAGGACACAGACTCTGCTACTTACTCAATGTCTTTGATTAAAATTATTTAAGATAAAATAACAAAATCACTGAACTCGCATTGTAACTCACCTCTACAGCTCTTCAAGTACCCGGATTCTGTGCCCTAATCGAGTTAATGCCAGAAAACTCAGGACTCTAAAGCTGAATTTGAGTTATTTTCATTAACACAGTCTGGTTCGGCGGCTGACTGTATCATCAGCTCCAATTTGGTCGATGCTCCCACTTCAAAACTAAAAATAACATTTTAATGTCATCCAATCAACAATTAGACTAGGATACTATAGTGAATAGTAAAATTTTGAGTATTTAGAAACATATACGGTCCTATATTTCATATCACGATGCCTATTCAACTATAGATAAATTGCATTAATGCCCATGAGTTGATGTCACATAATTCATCAAATGTATTTTGTATTATGCTTTCACCTCACCAACTGAAGTCTTTTTCGCTCGTCATTTATCCGTTTACTGGGGACTTAAGGTGAAAACAACTCATGTTCCCTCACACTGAGGGAACATTTATTTTTGGAGTCGAAAAGTATTTTTTGTTCAGCAAACTTGTCAACTGAAAATTAACAAGGATCTCCATTCATTGAAAATCAACTATGTCAAGGAAATTCTAGATATATTTCAGGGCGCTGATAATTTTATTCCTATAGAGAGTTTTTCCCCACCTTATCAAATTTTCCGTAGCGGAAGATTAAAACTCATGGGTCGGGTAAACGTCCAACTGTTGCCAACCAAACTTTTAAACGGCTTACAATTATTTCATCTTCTATGTTTAATTATTTCATCTAATTATGACACTCTACATAGTAACTTTTCAATGAAATTTCTAGGCTTGTAGTTATGTGCTCTTAATATCACATTGAGCTGACACTCTTTTGATATCCAGTCATGTTAAGTCAAGTCGTTTTCGGATATATATTCAGAGTAAAGAAGAGGCTCTATTTTTTTGCAAAGGCTTCGGCTATCGTTTTGAAATAGGTCTCATAAACGTAAAAATGAGAAAAAAATTTTCCCATTTGTTAATATCGAGTAGAGGAGCGATTATGTTCTACGTATTTGTGTAAGCTACGGTCAGGGATCCTTAAGTTCCATTCGTACATGGATGAACAACGGATGAACTGTGCGTGTAAGATGATGTACAAGTGAGATTAATTTCCTAAAGCACGTATTGCTTGACAAAATACGAAGGGATCAGGTGCTATTGCTCATTGTCTGCTGCGCGCATGTAATGCTCTCACCAAGCGAACATCTTAAAAACAATGTATTCCCAGTCCTACCAAGTTACAATTGTAACTTTTTCAAAATAAAAAATTACTTTTTGTCAATAGTATGCCAGGAAATTGTTCGAATTAACATGTTTTTGAGACTAATGAGTGTCATGTAAGAGCCAATCTTAACTCACGGCGTGATCTCGAGAGCAGATTTCGCACCGTTCTAATTGTTGATCGTCTTTCTTCCCGCTGTGCTGCACTAACGAGAGCTACTTTGCATTTTCCTCGTTGCCTCGATATTAACCTCGCCCGCACCAGCGGTGGGGGAGCTCCACCCATTTCCTGAACCAGTTATCTTGACTCGCGCTGCATCCTGTCGAAGGAAGTCCCGCCATATCCTCGATGTATCTGCGCCATAATTTGCATTAATTATTGGAAGTGATAGTAGAGCAACTTTAACCCTTCAATGTTCAATCCGTTTCGAATGTTGATCCAAAATTATCCTTACTTAATAGCAGCAGAGAACATTATATTTTACGAAACTGCGTTACATGCATGCTCACTAGCACTTTGTTGAACAACTTTAAGAGAACGTTAGGATCGTTGAAATTAACACTTTTCCTCAATAACCATGTGACCGAAAATGCTTCGTAAAAGAGTTAGATGGACTTGAACTTTGTAGCGTACTGGAGACAAATTCGTACTTTGAGAGTGGCATGGAAACGAAGTGTAAAAGTTTGGAAAGCGTTTTAATTGAGAACGGAAAAAACGGAGTAAGAGCCTCAATTTTTACAACCCTAAAAAACAGATTTTTGACCTTGGTTAGGTAATTATAAAAGATGTTCATCATGACGCCCATCTGTCCCAATGCAGGCATTCAAACGCCGTTGCAGTGATTAGTGGACGTGATCGAAGACTCCAAAAGTTTCACGAATCCTTGCGGAGACATCAACTATTCAACCGATGAGGTCTCCTTCGGAATGAATCGGTGTTTCATACATTAAACGCTTCAAATATCCCCATAAGTAAAATACATAGATGTATTATCAGGAGACCTTGGTTGCCACGTGAAAGTTTTAAGTTGTAACGAGCGAAGCATTGTCAACGCACGGTTATTGAGTAAAAGTATTTATTTCAACGATACATGCCATGTGTGAAAGTTTGTCCTACAAAATACCGGTCACTTTGTATAGAACATAAAGTTTCTTAAGCCGCTTAAACCTATGTAATAAACTTTTGTATAATGGACATTTGAAGGAAAGGAATAAATTTCGATTTCAAGGTTTTGCATCATGTAAAATACGCTACACAGGGAGGGGTCAACTATGTAGTTATTATCATGATTATATGAGCCAACGCAAGCTTCCCAGTAAACGTTGAGGCAGTTGTGCGTAGAAATTGTTTGCCACAGCTGATGAGGACAGCGGCAGCAAATCCCCAGCTCTCGCTCCCTGCAACTGTCGCACACTCATAACTTTCAATCCTCAATGTAACAGTTCGCGAAGAGATCTAAAATTGTAAGCTACGAGAAATGTGGCGGTGGCCTATCATCCCAGTGTATTATGTGAGATTTAATAATTTTGGCAGAATAATTAGAGCCTCTGTGATGAATCCGGCTGTTGTCGGTGAGCTAATCAGCGGCCTGCGTGCGCGCTCACGCCGCTGGCATGCGTGGTGGAAACTCAAGAGCTGTAACATCGCCGCCCCGCCCCCGCCCCAGTCAATAGAATTTAATTCGGGCACAAAGCCCCCTTTATGTAGACTTGCCCCCGCCCCTCTCACCTTACTCCCTCTCTCTCGCTCCTGCTCCCTCCTCCCTTCAGTCAAACTTCCTTCTCTCTTGACAGGCGCACCCTCATATGAGTACTCTCCTGTTGCCACTCTTCCCTCGCTGCTACTACTCTCCTGTTGCTGATGTTCCACATACTCTCCTGCTGCCAATGTTCTACTAATTCTCCTGCTATCTTTGTTCCCCTACTTTTCCACGGCCGCTGTTCCACCTAGTCTCTGGCTGCCTCTCTTCCAATAACTCTCCAGCTACCTTTGTTCCACCTACTCTCCTACGTCCACTGTTTCACCTACTCTCCTGCTGCGTCTCCGCCCTCTACTCCTGCATTGCTTTCTCTCCTTTTCTCCAGTCTTGCCATGATGCTTTCTAGTGAAACATTTTTCTTGCCTGTGTTGTCACATTTCTCTCTTAGTTGTGAATTTCTCTAATGGTCATGCGTTCTCTGCGGCTACCCTCAATCGCCCGGTTAACTGTGTCTATTTTTTATTGGAATCAGGTTTCAGTCGCACTCACGCTTTCTGTTCCCTGGTTTCTATGAGTATGTCTTCTCCGCAGAGCAAAGGGTTGAGCATTACAGTTCAATCAATGAAGCCTCTGGTTCGAGCCCAGTGACCCTCGCGGCATTTTCATCAGTGTGCGCAGCCATTCAGCTGAATATAGCAGCGGGTCTGAAAGGTTAGTGCGGGTAACTCTTCCATTGATTGCTCTGCATTTCACTTACACACTCCCTTTTCTTAAGTTAAGAACCTGAAAACCAGTCGTGCAATTCGATGGTAGCAGTAGTGCGATCAATGAAAAATTTTCTTTGAAAAAAAGAAAGATGTTTCCTACTGTTGTGTTTTGGCGCACTGCTGCCAGTCTCCCTTGTTACTATTTCCGCCGATGAAGGAGGATGCAGTGATTAGAGCAAACGGTGAAGAGCAAACGGTTAACATGCGATGAAGAGCAAATGGCAAGTACATATTGAATGATAACATAACAGAGTACGCTAAGCGATTAAAATGGACTGTCTAGCGAGTGTTAAAGAATTCTGTTCTTTTAGTTTAATTGCACTTGAGGGAAAGATCTCTTATGAGACTTTTACATCCATTGCTGTTTCGCATCATTCTTTCTAAATCGAAACTCGGTTTCAACATCTTCACTTCACTTCCAGGTTTGCCTCGCTACCCGCGATATCACTCACTGTGCAGGAGATCTTCTCTGCTGCCTCTCCCTCGCTGCTCACAGCGCGCCCACAGCTGGCCCTCACGTCGCTGCAGAGCCCAAGTTGTCGTCACACCTGGCCTGCTCCTGATAGGCTGTGTACTACTTTGCTAGGGGACTATCAGGTATCAGCATATGTAAATTGTACATTCTACAAAGAATATATTGAAAATTTTTATGCCAATATGGTTTTGCTTTACTACGTATCTACGCTAACAGCTCTTGTAAAAGTGTCGCTCTTTTACACGTACGACTGCTTACACAGTCGGTGCTATCTTTCCATGCCTGCCCGTCACACTCACCACTACACGCCATACAGCAGTGTGTGCCCAGCACAAACAGCAGCACATAACATCACACAGAAACACAACATACTGAACAGCATCACGCCACACTGCAACACATCACACCACACAGCAGCCTTATAACAACACACTTCACAGCAACACAACACCATACAGTAACATAAGACATTACACAACAACACACTGCACCACAAAGCAGCAAAACACGTTAAGCAACAGATAAAGTGTTGGGATACCGTGTGTTTTTATGCAGTGTGATGTGTTGCATGGTGTTATGTTGTATGAAGTGTTGCTGTGTGTTTTGCTGCTATGTGCAGTGATGTGGATGTCGAGTAGCTGTGCGTTGTGTTGCTGTGTGCACTGTGTTACAGAGTTGTATGTCCTTTGTTTGTGAGTAGTGTGTTCCGTTGCTATGTGTTGTGTTGTTGTGTGACGTGATGTATTTCGATGTGTTGTGTTGCTGAGTCGTGGGAGTTGTGTTGCTGTGAGTTGTGTTGTTCATTGATATGGTGTGTTGCTGTGTGCACCCAATACACGCGGCACGACGCACCACAGGGCGATACAACGCACTACTCAACATACAGGAATGTAGGAAACGTATAGCAACCCAAAATACAACACAGTGCTATGCCCTACACAACGACGCGACACACAACACATCACACAGTGACTCAACCCACCAACCAGACACACAACACACAGTAACACAGCACAGAGCCACACAACCCGCAACGCATCCAAATAACACATTGCCACACAACACACAGCAACACGCCACAGCTCAACTCTCATCAATACAACTCATAATAACACACCCCACACAACAACACAGCGCATACAACCCAACACCACAAATCAACACAACACATGGTAACACACATCAACTGCACACAGCACATAGCAACACAACACACCACAGCATATAGCAACACAACGAACAACATAACACACCCACAACCCCCACCAACCCCCTAAGTTGCAACCTGCGCCGAGTTTCGCATTTACCCCCTGCTGCCCCCCCCCTCTATACTGCCCCCTCCTGCCCCCTCTTTTAACAGAAATCAATGTTGCGAGCTATAAATTTTGTACTATCTTTTTCACAGCGCGTCACGTTCACGCAATGGCAAAATGACCCAATTTTGCAGAGCTGCAGTCAAAATTACGTTTAGTTCCAGTTAGCATGTTTTGCGAAATGAAAGCGCCATTAGCGTGAGCAGTTGCTCGTTATTGATTGGTCCGCTCCGCTCACGCAACGCCAACGATGTTGATAAGTAAATTTGTGTTATTTTTTAATGATCCATAATTCTAGTAATAAATTGGAGCCCGACCAACGGCTGCCGTGTTCACGTCGGCTTTTATGCGAGGGGAAAACTAGCCCAAAGAGCTGAGGGTTGCGTGTGGCTTAATTTCAAGTGGTTATTTTTGCGGCGAGACGCACGCTCCTCTCAAGACGGGGCCCGAGTGGAGGAGAACGTTTTAGGAATGAAATGAGGGTGCGGTCGATGTTTTATTTAGGAACACCAGAACCCGGGGCCGCCGCTATTTGTTTTGAGTTTGGTTGCCATGACGACGCACCGATGGCAATTTTGGGAAGCAGCTGCTCTAGCTTTGGGGGCGGGGGTCACTTGGGGGCGAGGGGGACCCGGATCAGGGGGAGATGGGGTGCATGTCATCAATAGGCTTGCATTCCCAATTTTTTATTTATTTTACTCTGCATTCAAAACGAATAAAATGGAATGAGAGTAACCCCTTTCGGTGTTAAGTAAAATATAACTATAATGCTTTTATAATGCTTATATACCAATAATGCGATGTGTACTCAGATAATAAGCTCAGATATGGGATGCGGGTAGCAAAGTAATCATCACTTGTTTAATTCAGTAAGAATCAGCTGTTATTCCTCGCAGGTAGGGAAATTTTGTTTTCTTCCTTGTAAAAATCAGTGTCAGTTTCCCGACTGGAGTGAGACACTGTCAGTTTGCCGACTGGAGTGTGAGACAGTGTCAGTTTCCCGACTGGAGTGAGACACTGTCAGTTTCCCGACTGGAGTGAGACACTGTCAGTTTCCCGACTGGAGTGAGACAGTGTCAGTTTGCCGACTGGAGTGAGACAGTCAGTTTCCCGACTGGAGTGAGACAGTGTCAGTTTCCCGACTGGAGTGAGACAGTGTCAGTTTGCCGACTGGAGTGTGAGACAGTGTCAGTTTCCCGACTGGAGTGAGACACTGTCAGTTTCCCGACTGGAGTGAGACACTGTCAGTTTCCCGACTGGAGTGAGACAGTGTCAGTTTGCCGACTGGAGTGAGACAGTCAGTTTCCCGACTGGAGTGAGACAGTGTCAGTTTCCCGACTGGAGTGAGACAGTGTCAGTTTCCCGACTGGAGTGAGGCAGTGTCAATTTCCCGACTGGAGTCAGACAGTGTCAGTTTCCCGACTGGAGTGAGACGCTGTCAGTTTCCCGACTGGAGTGAGACGCTGTCAGTTTCCCGACTGGAGTGAGACAGTGTCAGTTTCCCGACTGGAGTGAGAAACTGTCAGATTCCCGACTGGAGTGAGACAGTGTCAGTTTCCCGACTGGAGTGAGACAGTGCCAGTTTCCCGACTGGAGTGAGAAACTGTCAGATTCCCGACTGGAGTGAGACAGTGTCAGTTTCCCGACTGGAGTGAGACAGTGTCAGTTCCCCGACTGGAGTGAGAAACAGTCAGATTCCCGACTGGAGTGAGACAGTGTCAGTTTCCCGACTGGAGTGAGACAGTGCCAGTTTCCCGACTGGAGTGAGACAGTGTCAGTTTCCCGACTGGAGTGAGACAGTGTCAGTTTCCCGACTGGAGTGGGACAGTGCCAGTTTCCCGACTGGAGTGAGACACTGTCAGTTTCCCGACTGAAGAGACAGCGTCAGTTTCCCGACTGGAGTGAGACAGCGACAGTTTCCCGACTGGAGTGAGACGCTGTCAGTTTCCCGACTGGAGTGAGACACTGTCAGTTTCCCGACTGAAGAGACAGCGTCAGTTTCCCGACTGGAGTGAGACAGCGTCAGTTTCCCGACTGGAGTGAGACGCTGTCAGTTTCCCGACTGGAGTGAGACACTGTCAGTTTCCCGACTGAAGAGACAGTGTCAGTTTCCCGACAGGAGTGAGACAGCGTCAGTTTCCCGACTGGAGTGAGACGCTGTCAGTTTCCCGACCGGAGTGAGACAGTGTCAGTTTCCCGACTGGAGTGAGACGCTGTCAGTTTCCCGACCGGAGTGAGACAGTGTCAGTTTCCCGACTGGAGTGAGACAGCGTCAGTTTCCCGACTGGAGTGAGACGCTGTCAGTTTCCCGACCGGAGTGAGACAGTGTCAGTTTCCCGACTGGAGTGAGACAGCGTCAGTTTCCCGACTGGAGTGAGACAGTGTCAATTTCCCGACTGGAGTGAGTCAGTGTCAGTTTCCCGACTGGAGTGAGTCAGTGTCAGTTTCCCGACTGGAGTGAAACAGTGTCAGTTACCCGACTGGAGTGAGACACTGTCAGTTTCCCGACTGGAGTGAGACACTGTCAGTTTCCCGACTGGAGTGAGTCAGTGTCAGTTTCCCGACTGGAGTTAGACACTGTCAGTTTCCCGACTGGAGTGAGACAGTGTCAGTTTCCCGACTGGAGTGAGTCAGTGTCAGTTTCCCGACTGGAGTTAGACACTGTCAGTTTCCCGACTGGAGTGAAACAGTGTCAGTTACTCGACTGGAGTGAGACGCTGTCAGTTTCCCGACTGGAGTGAGACACTGTCAGTTTCCCGACTGGAGTGAGACACTGTCAGTTTCCCGACTGGAGTGAGTCAGTGTCAGTTTCCCGACTGGAGTTAGACACTGTCAGTTTCCCGACTGGAGTGAGACAGTGTCAGTTTCCCGACTGGAGTGAGTCAGTGTCAGTTTCCCGACTGGAGTGAAACAGTGTCAGTTACCCGACTGGAGTGAGACACTGTCAGTTTCCCGACTGGAGTGAGTCAGTGTCAGTTTTTCGACTGGAGTGAGACAGTGTCAGTTTCCCGACTGGAGTGAGACAGTGTCAGTTTCCCGACTGGAGTGAGACACTGTCTGTTTCCCGACTGGAGTGAGACACTTTCAGATTCCCGACTGGAGTGAGACAGTGTCAGTTTGCCGACTGGAGTGAGACACTGTCAGATTCCCGACTGGAGTGAGACACTGTCAGTTTCCCGACTGGAGTGAGACAGTGTCAGTTTCCCGACTGGAGTGAGACACTGTCAGATTCCCGACTGGAGTGAGACACTTTCAGATTCCCGACTGGAGTGAGACAGTGTCAGTTTGCCGACTGGAGTGAGACACTTTCAGATTCCCGACTGAAGTGAGACAGTGTCAGTTTCCCGACTGGAGAGAGACACTGTCAGTTTCCCGACTGGAGTGAGACACTGTCAGTTTTCCGAGTGGAGTGAGACACTTTCAGATTCCCGACTGGAGTGAGACACTTTCAGATTCCCGACTGGAGTGAGACAGTGTCAGATTCCCGACTGGAGTGAGACAGTGTCAGTTTCCCGACTGGAGTGAAACACTGTCAGTTTCCCGACTGGAGTGAGACACTTTCAAATTCCCGACTGGAGTGAGACAGTGTCAGTTTCCCGACTTGAGTGAGACAGTGTCAGTTTCCCGACTGGAGTGAGACACTGTCAGTTTCCCGACTGGAGTGAGACACTTTCAGATTCCCGACTGGAGTGAGACACTGTCAGTTTCCCGACTGGAGTGAGACACTTTCAGATTCCCGACTGGAGTGAGACAGTGTCAGTTTCCCGACTGGAGTGAGACGCTGTCAGTTTCCCGACTGGAGTGAGTCAGTGTCAGTTTCGCGACTGGAGTTAGACACTGTCAGTTTCCCGACTGGAGTGAGACACTGTCAGATTCCCGACTGGAGTGAGACAGTGTCAGTTTCCCGACTGGAGTGAGACACTGTCAGTTTCCCGACTGGAGTGAGACACTGTCAGTTTCCCGACTGGAGTGAGACACTGTCAGTTTCCCGACTGGAGTGAGACACTGTCAGTTTCCCGACTGGAGTGAGACAGTGTCAGTTTGCCGACTGGAGTGAGACAGTGTCAGTTTCCCGACTGGAGTGAGACAGTGTCAGTTTGCCGACTGGAGTGAGACAGTGTCAGTTTCCCGACTGGAGTGAGACACTGTCAGCTTGCCGGCTGGAGTGAGACAGTGTCAGTTTCCCGACTGTAGTGAGACAGTGTCAGTTTGCCGACTAGAGTAAGACAGTGCCAGTTTCCCGACTGGAGTGAGACACTGTCAGTTTCCCGACTGGAGTGAGGCAGTGTCAATTTCCCGACTGGAGTCAGACAGTGTCAGTTTCCCGACTGGAGTGAGACGCTGTCAGTTTCCCGACTGGAGTGAGACGCTGTCAGTTTCCCGACTGGAGTGAGACAGTGTCAGTTTCCCGACTGGAGTGAGAAACTGTCAGATTCCCGACTGGAGTGAGACAGTGTCAGTTTCCCGACTGGAGTGAGACAGTGCCAGTTTCCCGACTGGAGTGAGAAACTGTCAGATTCCCGACTGGAGTGAGACAGTGTCAGTTTCCCGACTGGAGTGAGACAGTGTCAGTTCCCCGACTGGAGTGAGAAACAGTCAGATTCCCGACTGGAGTGAGACAGTGTCAGTTTCCCGACTGGAGTGAGACAGTGCCAGTTTCCCGACTGGAGTGAGACAGTGTCAGTTTCCCGACTGGAGTGAGACAGTGTCAGTTTCCCGACTGGAGTGGGACAGTGCCAGTTTCCCGACTGGAGTGAGACACTGTCAGTTTCCCGACTGAAGAGACAGCGTCAGTTTCCCGACTGGAGTGAGACAGCGACAGTTTCCCGACTGGAGTGAGACGCTGTCAGTTTCCCGACTGGAGTGAGACACTGTCAGTTTCCCGACTGAAGAGACAGCGTCAGTTTCCCGACTGGAGTGAGACAGCGTCAGTTTCCCGACTGGAGTGAGACGCTGTCAGTTTCCCGACTGGAGTGAGACACTGTCAGTTTCCCGACTGAAGAGACAGTGTCAGTTTCCCGACAGGAGTGAGACAGCGTCAGTTTCCCGACTGGAGTGAGACGCTGTCAGTTTCCCGACCGGAGTGAGACAGTGTCAGTTTCCCGACTGGAGTGAGACGCTGTCAGTTTCCCGACCGGAGTGAGACAGTGTCAGTTTCCCGACTGGAGTGAGACAGCGTCAGTTTCCCGACTGGAGTGAGACGCTGTCAGTTTCCCGACCGGAGTGAGACAGTGTCAGTTTCCCGACTGGAGTGAGACAGCGTCAGTTTCCCGACTGGAGTGAGACAGTGTCAATTTCCCGACTGGAGTGAGTCAGTGTCAGTTTCCCGACTGGAGTGAGACACTGTCAGTTTCCCGACTGGAGTGAGTCAGTGTCAGTTTCCCGACTGGAGTTAGACACTGTCAGTTTCCCGACTGGAGTGAGACAGTGTCAGTTTCCCGACTGGAGAGAGTCAGTGTCAGTTTCCCGACTGGAGTGAAACAGTGTCAGTTACCCGACTGGAGTGAGACACTGTCAGTTTCCCGACTGGAGTGAGTCAGTGTCAGTTTTTCGACTGGAGTGAGACAGTGTCAGTTTCCCGACTGGAGTGAGACAGTGTCAGTTTCCCGACTGGAGTGAGATACTGTCTGTTTCCCGACTGGAGTGAGACACTTTCAGATTCCCGACTGGAGTGAGACAGTGTCAGTTTGCCGACTGGAGTGAGACACTGTCAGATTCCCGACTGGAGTGAGACACTGTCAGTTTCCCGACTGGAGTGAGACAGTGTCAGTTTCCCGACTGGAGTGAGACACTGTCAGATTCCCGACTGGAGTGAGACACTTTCAGATTCCCGACTGGAGTGAGACAGTGTCAGTTTGCCGACTGGAGTGAGACACTTTCAGATTCCCGACTGAAGTGAGACAGTGTCAGTTTCCCGACTGGAGAGAGACACTGTCAGTTTCCCGACTGGAGTGAGACACTGTCAGTTTTCCGAGTGGAGTGAGACACTTTCAGATTCCCGACTGGAGTGAGACACTTTCAGATTCCCGACTGGAGTGAGACAGTGTCAGATTCCCGACTGGAGTGAGACAGTGTCAGTTTCCCGACTGGAGTGAAACACTGTCAGTTTCCCGACTGGAGTGAGACACTTTCAAATTCCCGACTGGAGTGAGACAGTGTCAGTTTCCCGACTTGAGTGAGACAGTGTCAGTTTCCCGACTGGAGTGAGACACTGTCAGTTTCCCGACTGGAGTGAGACACTTTCAGATTCCCGACTGGAGTGAGACACTGTCAGTTTCCCGACTGGAGTGAGACACTTTCAGATTCCCGACTGGAGTGAGACAGTGTCAGTTTCCCGACTGGAGTGAGACGCTGTCAGTTTCCCGACTGGAGTGAGTCAGTGTCAGTTTCGCGACTGGAGTTAGACACTGTCAGTTTCCCGACTGGAGTGAGACACTGTCAGATTCCCGACTGGAGTGAAACAGTGTCAGTTACCCGACTGGAGTGAGACACTGTCAGTTTCCCGACTGGAGTGGGTCAGTGTCAGTTTTTCGACTGGAGTGAGACAGTGTCAGTTTCCCGACTGGAGTGAGACAGTGTCAGTTTCCCGACTGGAGTGAGTCAGTGTCAGTTTTCCGACTGGAGTGAGACAGTGTCAGTTTCCCGACTGGAGTGAGACACTGTCAGTTTCCCTAGTGGAGTGAGACACTTTCAGATTCCCGACTGGAGTGAGACACTGTCAGTTTCTAGACTGGAGTGAGACACTTTCAGATTCCCGACTGGAGTGAGACAGTGTCAGTTTCCCGACTGGAGTGAGACACTGTCAGTTTCCCGACTGGAGTGTGAGACATTGTCAGATTCCCGACTGGAGTGAGACAGTGTCAGTTTCCCGACTGGAGTGAGACACTGTCAGTTTCCCGACTGAAGTGAGACACTTTCAGATTCCCGACTGGAGTGAGACAGTGTCAGTTTGCCGACTGGAGTGAGACACTGTCAGATTCCCGACTGGAGTGAGACACTGTCAGTTTCCCGACTGGAGTGAGACAGTGTCAGTTTTCCAACTGGAGTGAGACACTGTCAGATTCCCGACTGGAGTGAGACACTTTCAGATTCCCGACTGGAGTGAGCCAGTGTCAGTTTGTCCGACTGGAGTGAGACACTTTCAGATTCCCGACTGAAGTGAGACAGTGTCAGTTTCCCGACTGGAGTGAGACAGTGTCAGTTTCCCGACTGGAGTGAGACACTGTCAGTTTCCCGACTGGAGTGAGACCCTGTCAGTTTCCCGACTGGAGTGAGACACTTTCAGATTCCCGACTGGAGTGAGACAGTGTCAGATTCCCGACTGGAGTGAGACAGTGTCAGTTTCCCGACTGGAGTGAGACACTGTCAGTTTCCCGACTGGAGTGAGACACTTTCAGATTCCCGACTGGAGTGAGACAGTGTCAGTTTCCCGACTGGAGTGAGACAGTGTCAGTTTCCCGACTGGAGTGAGACACTGTCAGTTTCCCGACTGGAGTGAGACACTTTCAGATTCCCGACTGGAGTGAGACACTGTCAGTTTCCCGACTGGAGTGAGACACTTTCAGATTCCCGACTGGAGTGAGACAGTGTCAGATTCCCGACTGGAGTGAGACAGTGTCAGGTTCCCGACTGGAGTGAGACACTGTCAGTTTCCCGACTGGAGTGAGACACTTTCAGATTCCCGACTGGAGTGAGACAGTGTCAGTTTCCCGACTGGAGTGAGACACTGTCAGTTTCCCGACTGGAGTGAGACACTTTCAGATTCCCGACTGGAGTGAGACACTGTCAGTTTCCCGACTGGAGTGAGACACTTTCAGATTCCCGACTGGAGTGAGACACTGTCAGTTTCCCGACTGGAGTGAGACACTTTCAGATTCCCGACTGGAGTGAGACACTGTCAGTTTCCCGACTGAAGTGAGACACTGTCAGTTTCCCGACTGAAGTGAGACACTGTCAGTTTCCCGACTGGAGTGAGACAGTGTCAGTTTCCCGACTGGAGTGAGACACTGTCAGTTTCCCGACTGGAGTAAGACAGTGTCAGTTTCCCGACTGGAGTGAGACAGTGTCAGTTTGCCGACTGGAGTGAGACAGTGTCAGTTTCCCGACTGGAGTGAGACACTGTCAGCTTGCCGACTGGAGTGAGACAGTGTCAGTTTTCCGACTGGAGTGAGACAGTGTCAGTTTCCCGACTGGAGTGAGACACAGTCAGTTTGCCGACTGGAGTGAGACAGTCAGTTTCCCGACTGGAGTGAGACACTGTCAGCTTGCCGACTGGAGTGAGACAGTGTCAGTTTCCCGACTGGAGTGAGACAGTGTCAGTTTGCCGACTGGAGTGTGAGACACTGTCAGTTTGCCGACTGGAGTGAGACACTGTCAGCTTGCCGACTGGAGTGAGACAGTGTCAGTTTCCCGACTGGAGTGAGACAGTGTCAGTTTCCCGACTGGAGTGAGACACTGTCAGTTTCCCGACTGGAGTGAGACACTGTAAGTTTCCCGACTGGAGTGAGACAGTGTCAGTTTCCCGACTGGAGTGAGACACTGTCAGTTTGCCGACTGGAGTGAGACACTGTCAGCTTGCCGACTGGAGTGAGACAGTGTCAGTTTCCCGACTGGAGTGAGACAATGTCAGTTTTCCCGACTGGAGTGAGACAGTGTCAGTTTGCCGACTGGAGTGAGACAGTGTCAGTTTGCCGACTGGAGTGAGACAGTGTCAGTTTCCCGACTGGAGTGAGACAGTGTCAGTTTGCCGACTGGAGTGAGACAGTGTCAGTTTCCCGACTGGAGTGAGACACTGTCAGCTTGCCGGCTGGAGTGAGACAGTGTCAGTTTCCCGACTGTAGTGAGACAGTGTCAGTTTGCCGACTAGAGTAAGACAGTGCCAGTTTCCCGACTGGAGTGAGACACTGTCAGTTTCCCGACTGGAGTGAGGCAGTGTCAATTTCCCGACTGGAGTCAGACAGTGTCAGTTTCCCGACTGGAGTGAGACGCTGTCAGTTTCCCGACTGGAGTGAGACGCTGTCAGTTTCCCGACTGGAGTGAGACAGTGTCAGTTTCCCGACTGGAGTGAGAAACTGTCAGATTCCCGACTGGAGTGAGACAGTGTCAGTTTCCCGACTGGAGTGAGACAGTGCCAGTTTCCCGACTGGAGTGAGAAACTGTCAGATTCCCGACTGGAGTGAGACAGTGTCAGTTTCCCGACTGGAGTGAGACAGTGTCAGTTCCCCGACTGGAGTGAGAAACAGTCAGATTCCCGACTGGAGTGAGACAGTGTCAGTTTCCCGACTGGAGTGAGACAGTGCCAGTTTCCCGACTGGAGTGAGACAGTGTCAGTTTCCCGACTGGAGTGAGACAGTGTCAGTTTCCCGACTGGAGTGGGACAGTGCCAGTTTCCCGACTGGAGTGAGACACTGTCAGTTTCCCGACTGAAGAGACAGCGTCAGTTTCCCGACTGGAGTGAGACAGCGACAGTTTCCCGACTGGAGTGAGACGCTGTCAGTTTCCCGACTGGAGTGAGACACTGTCAGTTTCCCGACTGAAGAGACAGCGTCAGTTTCCCGACTGGAGTGAGACAGCGTCAGTTTCCCGACTGGAGTGAGACGCTGTCAGTTTCCCGACTGGAGTGAGACACTGTCAGTTTCCCGACTGAAGAGACAGTGTCAGTTTCCCGACAGGAGTGAGACAGCGTCAGTTTCCCGACTGGAGTGAGACGCTGTCAGTTTCCCGACCGGAGTGAGACAGTGTCAGTTTCCCGACTGGAGTGAGACGCTGTCAGTTTCCCGACCGGAGTGAGACAGTGTCAGTTTCCCGACTGGAGTGAGACAGCGTCAGTTTCCCGACTGGAGTGAGACGCTGTCAGTTTCCCGACCGGAGTGAGACAGTGTCAGTTTCCCGACTGGAGTGAGACAGCGTCAGTTTCCCGACTGGAGTGAGACAGTGTCAATTTCCCGACTGGAGTGAGTCAGTGTCAGTTTCCCGACTGGAGTGAGACACTGTCAGTTTCCCGACTGGAGTGAGTCAGTGTCAGTTTCCCGACTGGAGTTAGACACTGTCAGTTTCCCGACTGGAGTGAGACAGTGTCAGTTTCCCGACTGGAGAGAGTCAGTGTCAGTTTCCCGACTGGAGTGAAACAGTGTCAGTTACCCGACTGGAGTGAGACACTGTCAGTTTCCCGACTGGAGTGAGTCAGTGTCAGTTTTTCGACTGGAGTGAGACAGTGTCAGTTTCCCGACTGGAGTGAGACAGTGTCAGTTTCCCGACTGGAGTGAGATACTGTCTGTTTCCCGACTGGAGTGAGACACTTTCAGATTCCCGACTGGAGTGAGACAGTGTCAGTTTGCCGACTGGAGTGAGACACTGTCAGATTCCCGACTGGAGTGAGACACTGTCAGTTTCCCGACTGGAGTGAGACAGTGTCAGTTTCCCGACTGGAGTGAGACACTGTCAGATTCCCGACTGGAGTGAGACACTTTCAGATTCCCGACTGGAGTGAGACAGTGTCAGTTTGCCGACTGGAGTGAGACACTTTCAGATTCCCGACTGAAGTGAGACAGTGTCAGTTTCCCGACTGGAGAGAGACACTGTCAGTTTCCCGACTGGAGTGAGACACTGTCAGTTTTCCGAGTGGAGTGAGACACTTTCAGATTCCCGACTGGAGTGAGACACTTTCAGATTCCCGACTGGAGTGAGACAGTGTCAGATTCCCGACTGGAGTGAGACAGTGTCAGTTTCCCGACTGGAGTGAAACACTGTCAGTTTCCCGACTGGAGTGAGACACTTTCAAATTCCCGACTGGAGTGAGACAGTGTCAGTTTCCCGACTTGAGTGAGACAGTGTCAGTTTCCCGACTGGAGTGAGACACTGTCAGTTTCCCGACTGGAGTGAGACACTTTCAGATTCCCGACTGGAGTGAGACACTGTCAGTTTCCCGACTGGAGTGAGACACTTTCAGATTCCCGACTGGAGTGAGACAGTGTCAGTTTCCCGACTGGAGTGAGACGCTGTCAGTTTCCCGACTGGAGTGAGTCAGTGTCAGTTTCGCGACTGGAGTTAGACACTGTCAGTTTCCCGACTGGAGTGAGACACTGTCAGATTCCCGACTGGAGTGAAACAGTGTCAGTTACCCGACTGGAGTGAGACACTGTCAGTTTCCCGACTGGAGTGGGTCAGTGTCAGTTTTTCGACTGGAGTGAGACAGTGTCAGTTTCCCGACTGGAGTGAGACAGTGTCAGTTTCCCGACTGGAGTGAGTCAGTGTCAGTTTTCCGACTGGAGTGAGACAGTGTCAGTTTCCCGACTGGAGTGAGACACTGTCAGTTTCCCTAGTGGAGTGAGACACTTTCAGATTCCCGACTGGAGTGAGACACTGTCAGTTTCTAGACTGGAGTGAGACACTTTCAGATTCCCGACTGGAGTGAGACAGTGTCAGTTTCCCGACTGGAGTGAGACACTGTCAGTTTCCCGACTGGAGTGTGAGACATTGTCAGATTCCCGACTGGAGTGAGACAGTGTCAGTTTCCCGACTGGAGTGAGACACTGTCAGTTTCCCGACTGAAGTGAGACACTTTCAGATTCCCGACTGGAGTGAGACAGTGTCAGTTTGCCGACTGGAGTGAGACACTGTCAGATTCCCGACTGGAGTGAGACACTGTCAGTTTCCCGACTGGAGTGAGACAGTGTCAGTTTTCCAACTGGAGTGAGACACTGTCAGATTCCCGACTGGAGTGAGACACTTTCAGATTCCCGACTGGAGTGAGCCAGTGTCAGTTTGTCCGACTGGAGTGAGACACTTTCAGATTCCCGACTGAAGTGAGACAGTGTCAGTTTCCCGACTGGAGTGAGACAGTGTCAGTTTCCCGACTGGAGTGAGACACTGTCAGTTTCCCGACTGGAGTGAGACCCTGTCAGTTTCCCGACTGGAGTGAGACACTTTCAGATTCCCGACTGGAGTGAGACAGTGTCAGATTCCCGACTGGAGTGAGACAGTGTCAGTTTCCCGACTGGAGTGAGACACTGTCAGTTTCCCGACTGGAGTGAGACACTTTCAGATTCCCGACTGGAGTGAGACAGTGTCAGTTTCCCGACTGGAGTGAGACAGTGTCAGTTTCCCGACTGGAGTGAGACACTGTCAGTTTCCCGACTGGAGTGAGACACTTTCAGATTCCCGACTGGAGTGAGACACTGTCAGTTTCCCGACTGGAGTGAGACACTTTCAGATTCCCGACTGGAGTGAGACAGTGTCAGATTCCCGACTGGAGTGAGACAGTGTCAGGTTCCCGACTGGAGTGAGACACTGTCAGTTTCCCGACTGGAGTGAGACACTTTCAGATTCCCGACTGGAGTGAGACAGTGTCAGTTTCCCGACTGGAGTGAGACACTGTCAGTTTCCCGACTGGAGTGAGACACTTTCAGATTCCCGACTGGAGTGAGACACTGTCAGTTTCCCGACTGGAGTGAGACACTTTCAGATTCCCGACTGGAGTGAGACACTGTCAGTTTCCCGACTGGAGTGAGACACTTTCAGATTCCCGACTGGAGTGAGACACTGTCAGTTTCCCGACTGAAGTGAGACACTGTCAGTTTCCCGACTGAAGTGAGACACTGTCAGTTTCCCGACTGGAGTGAGACAGTGTCAGTTTCCCGACTGGAGTGAGACACTGTCAGTTTCCCGACTGGAGTAAGACAGTGTCAGTTTCCCGACTGGAGTGAGACAGTGTCAGTTTGCCGACTGGAGTGAGACAGTGTCAGTTTCCCGACTGGAGTGAGACACTGTCAGCTTGCCGACTGGAGTGAGACAGTGTCAGTTTTCCGACTGGAGTGAGACAGTGTCAGTTTCCCGACTGGAGTGAGACACAGTCAGTTTGCCGACTGGAGTGAGACAGTCAGTTTCCCGACTGGAGTGAGACACTGTCAGCTTGCCGACTGGAGTGAGACAGTGTCAGTTTCCCGACTGGAGTGAGACAGTGTCAGTTTGCCGACTGGAGTGTGAGACACTGTCAGTTTGCCGACTGGAGTGAGACACTGTCAGCTTGCCGACTGGAGTGAGACAGTGTCAGTTTCCCGACTGGAGTGAGACAGTGTCAGTTTCCCGACTGGAGTGAGACACTGTCAGTTTCCCGACTGGAGTGAGACACTGTAAGTTTCCCGACTGGAGTGAGACAGTGTCAGTTTCCCGACTGGAGTGAGACACTGTCAGTTTGCCGACTGGAGTGAGACACTGTCAGCTTGCCGACTGGAGTGAGACAGTGTCAGTTTCCCGACTGGAGTGAGACAATGTCAGTTTTCCCGACTGGAGTGAGACAGTGTCAGTTTGCCGACTGGAGTGAGACAGTGTCAGTTTCCCGACTGGAGTGAGACAGTGTCAGTTTGCCGACTGGAGTGAGACAGTGTCAGTTTGCCGACTGGAGTGAGACAGTGTCAGTTTCCCGACTGGAGTGAGACGCTGTCAGCTTGCCGACTGGAGTGAGATAGTGTCGGTTTGCCGACTGGAGTGAGACACTGTCAGTTTGCCGACTGGAGTGAGACACTGTCAGTTTGCCGACTGGAGTGAGACGCTGTCAGTTTGCCGACTGGAGTGAGACGCTGTCAGTTTGCCGACTGGAGTGAGACGCTGTCAGTTTCCCGACTAGAGTGAGACACTGTCAGTTTGCCGACTGGAGTGAGACGCTGTCAGTTTGCCGACTGGAGTGAGACGCTGTCAGTTTGCCGACTGGAGTGAGACGCTGTTAGTTTCCCGACTGGAGTGAGACAGTGTCAGTTTCCCGACTGGAGTGAGACGCTGTCAGTTTGCCGACTGGAGTGAGACGCTGTCAGTTTGCCGACTGGAGTGAGACACTGTCAGTTTGCCGACTGGAGTGAGACGCTCTCAGTTTGCCGACTGGAGTGAGACGCTGTCAGTTTGCCGACTGGAGTGAGACGCTGTCAGTTTCCCGACTGGAGTGAGACAGTGTCAGTTTGCCGACTAGAGTAAGACAGTGCCAGTTTCCCGACTGGAGTGAGACACTGTCAGTTTCCCGACTGGAGTGAGACAGTGCCAGTTTCCCGACTGGAGTGAGACAGTGTCAGTTTCCCGACTGGAGTGAGACACTGTCAGTTTGCCGACTGGAGCGAGACAGTGTCAGTTTCCCGACTGGAGTGGGACAGTGCCAGTTTCCCGACTGGAGTGAGACAGCGTCAGTTTCCCGACTGGAGTGAGACAGCGTCAGTTTCCCGACTGGAGTGAGACAGTGTCAGTTTCCCGACTGGAGTGAGACAGCGTCAGTTTCCCGACTGGAGTGAGACAGTGTCAGTTTCCCGACTGGAGTGAGACGCTGTCAGTTTCCCGACTGGAGTGAGACGCTGTCAGTTTCCCGACTGGAGTGAGACAGTGTCAGTTTCCCGACTGGAGTGAGACGCTGTCAGTTTCCCGACTGGAGTGAGACGCTGTCAGTTTCCCGACTGGAGTGGGACAGTGCCAGTTTCCCGACTGGAGTGAGACAGTGTCAGTTTCCCGACTGGAGTGAGACGCTGTCAGTTTCCCGACTGGAGTGAGACAGTGTCAGTTTCCCGACTGGAGTGAGACAGCGTCAGTTTCCCGACTGGAGTGAGACGCTGTCAGTTTCCCGACTGGAGTGAGTCAGTGTCAGTTTCGCGACTGGAGTTAGACACTGTCAGTTTCCCGACTGGAGTGAGACACTGTCAGTTTCCCGACTGAAGTGAAACAGTGTCAGTTTCCCGACTGGAGTGAGACACTGTCAGATTCCCGACTGGAGTGAGACACTGTCAGTTTCCCGACTGGAATGAGTCAGTGTCAGTTTCCCGACTGGAGTGAGACGCTGTCAGTTTCCCGACTGGAGTGAGACGCTGTCAGTTTCCCGACTGGAGTGAGACAGTGTCAGTTTCCCGACTGGAGTGAGACACTGTCAGATTCCCGACTGGAGTGAGACAGCGTCAGTTTCCCGACTGGAGTGAGACAGTGTCAGTTTCCCGACTGGAGTGAGACGCTGTCAGTTTCCCGACTGGAGTGAGACGCTGTCAGTTTCCCGACTGGAGTGAGACAGTGTCAGTTTCCCGACTGGAGTGAGACGCTGTCAGTTTCCCGACTGGAGTGAGACGCTGTCAGTTTCCCGACTGGAGTGGGACAGTGCCAGTTTCCCGACTGGAGTGAGACAGTGTCAGTTTCCCGACTGGAGTGAGACGCTGTCAGTTTCCCGACTGGAGTGAGACAGTGTCAGTTTCCCGACTGGAGTGAGACAGCGTCAGTTTCCCGACTGGAGTGAGACGCTGTCAGTTTCCCGACTGGAGTGAGTCAGTGTCAGTTTCGCGACTGGAGTTAGACACTGTCAGTTTCCCGACTGGAGTGAGACACTGTCAGTTTCCCGACTGGAGTGAAACAGTGTCAGTTTCCCGACTGGAGTGAGACACTGTCAGATTCCCGACTGGAGTGAGACACTGTCAGTTTCCCGACTGGAATGAGTCAGTGTCAGTTTTTCGACTGGAGTGAGACAGTGTCAGTTTCCCGACTGGAGTGAGACAGAGTCAGTTTTCCGACTGGAGTGAGTCAGTGTCAGTTTTTCGACTGGAGTGAGACAGTGTCAGTTTCCCGACTGGAGTGAGACAGTGTCAGTTTCCCGACTGGAATGAGTCAGTGTCAGTTTTTCGACTGGAGTGAGACAGTGTCAGTTTCCCGACTGGAGTGAGACAGTGTCAGTTTCCCGACTGGAGTGAGTCAGTGTCAGTTTTCCGACTGGAGTGAGACAGTGTCAGTTTCCCGACTGGAGTGAGACACTGTCAATTTCCCGTTTGGAGTGAGACACTTCCAGATTCCCGACTGGAGTGAGACAGTGTCAGTTTGCCGACTGGAGTGAGACACTGTCAGTTTTCAGACTGGAGTGAGACACTTTCAGATTCCCGACTGGAGTGAGACAGTGTCAGTTTCCCGACTGGAGTGTGAGACACTGTCAGATTCCCGACTGGAGTGAGACAGTGTCAGTTTCCCGACTGGAGTGAGACACTGTCAGTTTCCCGACTGGAGTGAGACACTTTCAGATTACCGACTGGAGTGAGACAGTGTCAGTTTACCGACTGGAGTGAGACACTGTCAGATTCCCGACTGGAGTGAGACACTGTCAGTTTCCCGACTGGAGTGTGAGACACTGTCAGATTCCCGACTGGAGTGAGACTGTCAGTTTCCCGACTGGAGTGAGACACTGTCAGTTTCCCGACTGGAGTGAGACACTTTCAGATTCCCGACTGGAGTGAGACAGTGTCAGTTTACCGACTGGAGTGAGACACTGTCAGATTCCCGACTGGAGTGAGACACTGTCAGTTTCCCGACTGGAGTGAGACAGTGTCAGTTTTCCGATTGGAGTGAGACAGTGTCAGTTTCCCGACTGGAGTGAGACACTGTCAGTTTGCCGACTGGAGTGAGACAGTCAGTTTCCCGACTGGAGTGAGACACTGTCAGCTTGCCGACTGGAGTGAGACAGTGTCAGTTTCCCGACTGGAGTGAGACAGTGTCAGTTTCCCGACTGGAGTGAGACACTGTCAGATTCCCGACTGGAGTGAGACAGTGTCAGTTTCCCGACTGGAGTGAGACAGTGTCAGTTTCCCCACTGGAGTGAGACACTGTCAGCTTGCCGACTGGAGTGAGACAGTGTCAGTTTCCCGACTGGAGTGAGACACTGTCAGTTTGCCGACTGGAGTGAGACACTGTCAGCTTGCCGACTGGAGTGAGACAGTGTCAGTTTCCCGACTGGAGTGAGACACTGTCAGTTTCCCGACTGGAGTGAGACGCTGTCAGCTTGCCGACTGGAGTGAGACAGTGTCAGTTTCCCGACTGGAGTGTGAGACACTGTCAGATTCCCGACTGGAGTGAGACACTGTCAGCTTGCCGACTGGAGTGAGACAGTGTCAGTTTCCCGACTGGAGTGTGAGACACTGTCAGATTCCCGACTGGAGTGAGACACTGTCAGTTTGCCAACTGGAGTGAGACAGTGTCAGTTTCCCGACTGGAGTGAGACGCTGTCAGTTTGCCGACTGGAGTGAGACGCTGTCAGTTTGCCGACTGGAGTGAGACGCTGTCAGTTTGCCGACTGGAGTGAGACGCTGTCAGTTTCCCGACTGGAGTGAGACACTGTCAGTTTCCCGACTGGAGTGAGACAGTGTCAGTTTGCCGACTGGAGTGAGACACTGTCAGTTTCCCGACTGGAGTGAGACAGTGTCAGTTTGCCGACTGGAGTGAGACACTGTCAGTTTCCCGACTGAATACATGTATATGCAAATACATATGTATACAGGTATATAGGATATTTTTACATACATCATATATATATATTTATATATATATATATTTATATATATCTTTTGATCAATTGAAAATTTGTGCGAGATTATTTACGAGGGGAGTAAATGTAGGAATTTCTCTATGTTCGGAACATTTTCAAAAGTACAATGCCGGTTTTTAATGAAACGCAATTCTAGGATCGTAATTAATATAATTCATTTATTTTTGATGAATTGAAAAAATTGAATGAAGTAGATGTCAAAAAATTTCCTACATATATATTCATGTAGTTTAGCTTTAAAGCACGAATACTATTACGAGTAAACCAGCGCATAGCATAAACTCCGTTTCAGTTATAAAGATGACTCGTGGTAAATTTATTGCTGAATAGAGCGAGCGTGAAAGATTCAATTTTTTATATTGCTTCTTTTTTTCTTCCAAACTCCAGCAAATTTTTAATGAAATGTCCCTCGTTTTTCTTTCCCTGATTAATATTTGAAACGTTTCCAATTTAGTCTCCATGCCTCAGTAGCGAAACAAATTCTGGCGAATAGAAAGAAAACCTTTCATTGAACATATCACTTCTATTATTTTTCAAAACTCCAGCAGATTTTTCATGAAGTGTCCCTCGTTTTCTTACTAGCTAGAAAAAATTAAAACACTGTCGTTTAAAGAGCCTTTAACGCAGCGGCGAGACAAATTCGACGATCAAAATATCGCACAGACATGGAAGTCCGTGGGTTCGGACCTACTCAGTTTCTGCTTAAAGTTCTGCGAGGTGTGTGGGGCAGCGTCAGCACGCAGACACGTTCCGTTGATTGAGTATTTGCCTCATGAGGCTGAATAGAGAGCTGCGAGGATACTGGACTCACCCTCATTCAACATAGATACTTGTTCTCGAACTGCGCTTATCTCAGGCCTCTCGTGTGATGGGGCTCTGCCTGCGTACATCTTTTCTGTCGTTCACGTTCAAATTTATATAGTTTATTCGTCTTCAGCACAACGGTTTGCCATGAATAATGCACGTAGCTAAAGCTGTTGGAATTTTGAGACACGAGCGTGCAAGTCAACATTAGCCGACATTGGTGGGGTCGTTCTAAGCAGGGATTTCCTATCGCTTTTTGTTTCATGATCTCTTTAACGTATTCCTTTTCATTGCTGTACTTTTTGTGTAAAATCATAACATGTTTTACATTTGATTTCTACCTTAGAAGAATGCACATCTACCTACAAATTCATTCATCGTCAGAAAAAATTTGTGGGCAATATTTCCTGTATTTCTGGCACTAAGAGTAACATGTGCCACGGCGGGACACATTTCGCACACTAGATCCACAGAATTCGCTTGTGAAGTTTCCATTTAAGAATGCAATTGCGCTATATGAATGCAAGTTACGGCACAAATGCAACTACACTTATAACATTAATGCAAATAGCTTTTGAGCACATCGCACACTGCTGCACTCTTGAGAGTAAGGTGATTTTTTATCAACATTTCTCCCAGAAATTAAGACAGGTGTGTTAACGGGAAAATCTTGGTTGCCTGAGACTTGGAGCAGTTGTTGCACGACTAAAAGCTAGCGTATGTGATACGAGCATCAAAAGCAACATGTCTGAAAGTTAGCACATTTGTTAGTATTTCCTTTGTTGGGAGTTCAGATGTTTCCTCCGAAGTTACATATATCACTCTCACATCCTTCATATTCACCTCCCAAGTTTACCTACAAAAGTGTTCATCTCATGTTTCAAGAACCCACACTTACCTAGAAACAATAACCATCTGAGAGTAGTAGCTGAGCACCCTGCCGTCTCCATCACGCCTTGTTTCCACGGGCAGCCCGCAGTCTCCAGCCTGCGCTGCTGGGAGGGTTATTACAAAGAGAACTGCTGTGTGCTCA
This sequence comes from Morinoia aosen, assembly GCA_030386875.1. Classification (NCBI taxonomy): domain Eukaryota; kingdom Metazoa; phylum Arthropoda; class Malacostraca; order Amphipoda; family Talitridae; genus Morinoia; species Morinoia aosen. The sequence continues at coordinate 15,013,987 of CM059575.1, read as the reverse complement.
CGTGCTGTAGCGACGTGCTGCAGCAATGCTGAACAATGCATAGTAAAAAACTCGTTGTCAACCTATTGCAGCATATTGAAATCATCAATCGTTAAGAAATGGGTTTAGTCTCATTATTTGCAACCTATCATCGCTCTCTTCGATTGACAGATTTTGCGTAATCAATTTACCACAATTTGGTTACATATTTATTGCCCCACCTTGTATGGTCTATGATCAGGTGTGGTGTAGTATGTAGTGATGAATTATACCGTCGGTGTTCAGGTGTAGTGTAGTGGTAATGCTGTATTAAACCGCTTATTTGCAATATTATTGAGTATTTTGTGCATTATTCTCCATTCAGTGAAATTATTCATTAGAAATAGTTTTCGGCAGACATCTATAGGTAAAACAAAAAAATATGTAATTTAAAGAATAAAGTGTCAGTGAGATTTAAAGCATTTAACTTATATTACCTGAAATAATTTACTTCTGTTTATAATTTCAAAATTAGAATGTCTGTTATAACGCCTTACATATGGAAGACCAAACTCAGCGTATCCAATGAATAAATATTTCAGTGCTTCGAAGTAGAAAGTCATCATTACGGTGCACGCAGTTCGCTCAGTTTATTTCCGAGTGTCACCCAAGGCGCCTCTCTATTAGAAGAGAAATTAATTTTTCTTGACACTCAAAGTTCGAGGTCAGCTTTGGACATAGACATGCAAGCCTGGTATAATTGACAAAAGTTGCACAATGAGCTGGTAAAGTCGCTTCAGAAATACGAACACCGCCTGAAATGCTGCATGGAATAAATTAGTGAGGGCTGAAACTTCTGAGAAGCAGCGAAGGTATATCAATAGCGATATGCAGTTCACAAAGTTATATTTCTCAATGTTCTGACTCCACATTCAGTACTGAATGTGGACAGCCCTGCTGAGTGGTATGATGCTTACGAGTCAGTCCCACCGCTGTAGTAAAATCAATTACGACTTTCCATTTCTGCTTGAGAATAACATCATTTGTGATCCAGTTTTTCGTTCTGCTAGACGACTACAACACGTTAAAAAAAATCTTGCTCGTAACCGAAACGATTGACTAAGTCATAACGGAACATGCTGAAAACTTTATAGTCACGTCGTATTCGTGTTCCAAAATAGAGTGAGGTCAACGTCTCCTTCATTTTTGGAGTTAGTCACCACTCCACTGCAACTGAAAATGTCAACATCGAGTGTGCACGTGACATGCTTAGGGAGACAGTTCTGATGACGCGACCAGGAAAATACAGGAATCGGTTTTGAGACAAGTGTTATCAACAACTTATTATTAAGAGATAAGTATTTATATGTTGCTTGAATTATACAGCAATTTCGCTCATTCAGAACGTATCGTAGTTCTTGAAAAGACTTTGGGCTTGTGCTGTGTCTATTTTGAAATGCGTTTAGGTGCTTTATTATACCTATTAGGAGGGGGGGGGGGGGGGGGGTCAAGGTTGTTCAAGACAAGTCAGGCAGGATAATAAGGGTTTGATTTGATTTCATTCGCAAACCGACACATGGAAAGATCAAGTCCGATCGTTTATTTGTTCACAAGATTACAGGGAGTTACAATTCAATTACAAACCAAGTAAAGTATGTTACATTAAATATGAAATTGCGCAAGATGGTCTTACCGGACATTAATATTTAGTCATCTCGATCAACTTAAAACTATGAAAAATCGCACTCACTCTAAAATAGGGGTTCCCACGAGTTCTATCTAGCTATACGGAACGAAAACAAGAAATGTAATGAAATTTTCTTGTTAATTTTACTTAGTTTGAAACAAAAACAAGTACGATGAAATAAAACGCAATCCATTTAGTCCTTTTTCTAATTACATTCTTGAAACAAAGTTCAGAAATTTAAATAAGACTATACCATGAACAACCAACTAATAGTATTCTGCGCTCACTAAGCTTCGCTGCTTTTATGAGTTCAACTGACAAGTTGAAAGTCTACTCAGCTTACGCCTAAGCTGGTGACAAGTGTTGCCACTCACTGCTGGAGGAAAGGTCTCGTTTATTAGGTTAAAAAATAATATATCGCTTTGAACGAGCGCCACACAAACCCGAATTCCTTGTATCTACGGAGCGTCTAAATTCGCTGCTCGGCAGCTCCAACTTCAGCAAATCTTAATGATCTTGTCATTGATTTCCCATACAGCGAGTTAACGAAAAATAAAAATTTAACACTGCAGGAAGGGAGGCTTTTAATTTTGATTAAGAATTATTATTCATTAGTTAAACACATACTTAAAAATCCAAATACAAATTGATTTAGACAAGAAGAGAAGTTTTTTCGTTCTAAGAAGTATGTGTTTTTTATAGGTAAAATGCTCTGAAATTTCAAGATCATCAAAATTGTGGTTTTAAACTGAGAGTCTTGCAATATCAGACAATAGAACGTTATGCAGTGGCGAGCTTCTCTGCGTTGTTGTGAGCGAGGGACGCGCGAGTCTGTGAGCCCAAAGCCTCCCTGCCGGAATAAAGAGGCGATCTTGATGCTTATGTCATGAAATTCTTTATTGTGAGATAATCTAAGCAACTCCGCTCACCTCACTACAACCACTTTGCGAATGAACTAATAAAGCTATCACCAACAGAGGATACTGCTTAATATTATATTTATTCATTCTATGGATAACTAAGCCTAAAAACTATGAGCAGTAGACGGAGGCTCCCTCTTTGAAATTATTAAATAAAACATAGATGTTGGTTCATTTCAGTCGAGATATTAGTCGTTCACTATAGCCCCAACTATTGAACATGGTATCAGCTACACATAACAACTTTGATAAGACTACGATATATGCAAGGTTCCAAAAAATGTAAATCATTATATACTTGAGTGCTATAATCTTTCAGAGGAAGAGAGTGAGTGTTTGATTAAATCGGGAGTTCACTTATTTCAACTGCCGAGAAGTTCGATAGCAAGCAATCATTCAGACGCCGCTAACTTTCACACGGTCCGTAGAGTGAGTTTCACCTCCAGTGTAGCATTTCCCTCAGCGAAATCAATAACCCAAAGCAGATGTGAGTCTGTCTGTCGAAGTTGATTGCCGACCTTGCCGGGAAAAGCTGTTCACCTGCTCGACAGCTCCAATAGAAGACGTCCTTCGAAATATTTGAACGACAATAAATGTGTAAAAGCTATTCCGCCAGCTAAGAAGGAATATTTTCGCACGTCAATGTGAAACCGTGGGCACATTGGGATTCACGAACTATGAGAGTAAGAAGAGGATATTGCTATGAAAAACATTGTTCCTTATTGCTCCTGTTCCGTATCATAGATCCTCTGCAGTGATTTTTTTTAAATACGTAAATTTTGTTCAAGTGAAAAATAGTTAATTTCATATTTAGCACTCGAGGGAATCACACAATGAATTTGCGTACCTTTATCTACCAAAATGAAAATTAGTAAATTAAATACAGCGAGCCAGAAGACCTATTGCTTCAAGCGTCAAGACCTTTGGATGGAAACCTACTTGATGGAATGAGACAAAGCCTTGAAAAATTTTTTGATTGCTTCGTATTGCAAATTTGTGCTCAAAAGCGAAGCCTGAGGTGTGTGTTGGGTCACGGGGGTGGCGGACAGGTGAGTGGGAGCTTCAAGCCATCGATTTGGTGAAAGCTTGCTAAGTTTTTCATAAAAATGATACAAGCAAAACAACCCGAATAGAGAATTCTATATTTTGGGGCGAGAAGAGGCCACGCACGCAGCGACGTGACGAAGACGAAGTGGAAGCTACAAATCTCGGCGTATGATGTACTAACATCATCAGTGAAAATGTAATCAGAAATGCAATCTTGAATAAGGTGATAGGCAAATCAGACTGGAAAAATATCACTCATCAAATATTATTTTTTCACTTCAGCACAACTCGCTTCAAACGAAAGTACAGTATAACATCAATCGATCACTCGTTGAACTACAGTCCTTGAACACAAGCTAAACAATATAAAGAGGGACTGGATTTTGTTTAATTAATGAAACACAGGGTCCAATTATCAGGGAACACATCCGCAAAAGCAAGGGAGGAGTCGATGTAATCTGATAGTTTGCAAGTAGCGGTGTAGAGGTGTGCTGGAATAATTTATATTATGCCACGGAGGAAATTTGCTATTGTTTCCCGAAGCTCCGTTCTCCAGGACTGTAAAGTGAACAGGCCACTGTTTGCATATCAGGATAGCGCTAATTAAATTTTTGTTGATTGAAATGCTGACTTAATGAGCGGTAATATCGATGCAGAGCCGCGCTCTAAATAACGGGCCATAATTACCATAAATACACGACGAAAGCAAATATTCGTCGCTCATCGAACTACGAAGCGAAGGAAGCTGCCGCTGAACTGCCGTTAGAGCTGCCGATGTTCTGTGAAACACGTGGAACTCTTTCTCTATAAAGAAGTCTCTAATTATTGTTTTTAATGCGTCTCTAAAAATGCTTCATCAACGGGGAATAATAAGAGCTTTCCGGTGAGGAAAAAAAATATTTGGCGTTATGGTGTGCTTTTGAGGTCATGACTGTTTTGCAACGACGCCAGACGAGACGCGTGCTGGCCCATTTGATCTTCTTCATTTGCTGCAGTTCTGCTTTGGCTTCGGACCACGTCCCTGCGGTAGGGAGCTCGAAGTAAACTTTTTTCCTGTAGATCGGGCTTTTTTTGATCATAGGAGCTGCAACAGAAACTTGTTGACATTTATGCTTTGCGTAGCACGCGCAGTCAATGTAGGTACTGAAGAGAATACATCAACTCAAGAAGCACATGCATTTAACATATTCAGTATTAAATATTCAATGTGTATTCAATCAATATTTCAGAAAAATACTTATATGTTGTTAGAGAATCTATGCAAGTTTATTCGATCAGGCTCTGAAATTTTCATCGGGGTTCAAAAATAAATCGTTAGTTTTAAACTATGCCTTGTTAAATATTTTTAAACATGTCAGTGCATACATTTACAATCATCATTCACTAACTCGCATAATCAGCCATCATGTCAATAAGCTTACAGGAAATACTCATTAACCTCGAATTAAATGAAATGAGGGCGTCGGGTTTGGAAAGTAGTCAAGCAGTTGAAAGATTTTTCATATTTCAAGAGGTAAGAAGCTAATTTCGGAACTAAAATTGAACTATATCGCGTGAACACATTTGAATAAGGCTGGGGATTGAGATTTTGAACGCCTTTATCGTACGTTCCTACGTTTAAACGATGAAATTTATCTCCTGAAACCTAAATACGATGAAAAACATATTCAACAAGATTCATGTTTTCGATACGTGAAGACCGGTTCAACTGAGTGGCGCTCATCAAATATGGACTAAATTCCTTCGAATCAATTCATGACTCACCTGTTACAAGCATCTTTCACAATAATAATTTAACAGGACAAAACGTTAATATTGAATTTTCATTCTACTTTATGTTCTAAATCAACACTATTCGTCAAGCCAAGGCGATGAACTCAAATGAGCAGCATTCATACTCAAGTACATGAGGCTCAAGTCGAGTGTCAAACGTGGCCACTCAAATCTTACCATCGTCATTCGCATTGTTTTCATCTGAACAGCTGACGTGCGATCAGATCTGCAAACTGAGAACATTTCTCATCGCTTCGCTAGAAGTAGCGACCGCATGCAAACAAATTGCTGCTAAAAGGGCTTTCTTTATCTCACCAAAAACTGTTCAACCTTGTTTTGAAAACGAGTGATATTCCAAGGATTCACTACATATGAGTGAATAAAATTCTTGCAATAAGAACTAGCCTGCTTCTTGAGCTTGTATTAATGATCAATTTCACAAGCGTCTAGGCTATAACTTTGCTTGTTGGGCAAAGTTCAAGAGAAGGGATGTAAAAATAATTGATTATGCGCAAGAGGATTTTTTTTGCAGAAGTGTCGAGCGTGGAGTTTTTAATTAGGATTGTTACAGTTGGACGTAGGGATACAGAAACGTCATCATCTTTTTACGATACGTTAGTACAATACATGAGCAGGTGAAAAAGTTTTTCTTTACATCATTTAAAATGGGATAGTTCTTAAGACAGACAATTTTGTTCCCGAAGTGCTTCAGTTTTCGAAAATTAGTGTTATTCCTATATGATGGTGCTGGGATAACAACCGAGAACAATTCCCCAAAACTTTGGTATTAACTAAGACTCTCGACAGCGAGAAAGTATAGCAAATTTGGCCAAAAACGGCAGGACTTCAGAAAAAGTAGCGCTAGGGGCTGTAGAGAGATATTTTTCTAATGACACACTGTATTGACAAACCTAATATCAGCTTCAATTTCAATTTTTGTCAAAGTTTATAATTCGTGAGTTACACGTTCTTGTTGAAAACTGCTCGTAAAATGCCAGTTGTGATCAACATGTTCATTACAAGCACTACCTTCTTTTCGTCATAACTTTCGTTTGAGTTACGCGATTTGCATTCTAGTTCCACCTTTGATATGAGAATATTATAAATATTGTAAAGCGCACATTCGTGTGCACTTTTGATAATCCACGCTACTTTTGGATCTGCCACATTTTGCCGTACTTTTTCGCTGACGAGGATCTTAAAAATCCCTCCCCTTCGACGGTGTGTCAGAAACAACGCTTTGCATTTCGTTTATTTGAGCACATAATAATTGCTAATGGCTTTTCAGTATGGGAGCACGGGGAGCTACCTCTCACAAAGGCTGTACTCGTCAGGTGCGTGAGGAGGGTGGGGCTCGGTAAACGCTCCTCCGCATCAATCGGCTGTCATTACTAAAACTGGTTCATTTAAACTCACAATTTCCGCTCGCACTTGCATTGTTCTGAGAGATTTCTTTTCCTTTGAAGATAATGGTTTCGAAATTATAAGAGTGGAGGTTGCGGTACTTTAATCACACTATAGTTAAAAGTGTTAACACGGTGAACTAAACGAAGTGCTACGTTTTTCTTTTTCTTCTAGTTGTTTACTCAAATGTTCGTCGATATTTTCCAGATTTTACTCCTGGTGATTCTTTTGACTTTTATGTCTGCTCTCAGGATTCGAGGTTGTGAAGGACAACAGTTTTGATTTTTCAAACGGCGGTGACTGAAAAACAGCAGAGTTCTTATTCTTTTCGATGGTGAATGCGTATTGTCACTAATGGTTTGAAAATAAATCTTTGCGTTGATGAGCCAGAGCCAGATTAGAACCTGGTTCATATATTGAAATCACGCGTCTTCTAAAGACTACTTCAACGTGCGAGAGTGCGTCACTATTGGGATCGTGTTCAGGGTTGTGCGAGTGGTTATTTTCCATTGGAAAATTTTCTAATTCGTTCCCTCTCCAGATAAAATTCAGGTCTAAAGACCACTCATAATCTCTCAGCCCCCAATACTCTTTGTGGCCTTCATCCTAAGTTGCATTTATAGTTGAATTTTATTCAAGTTAAATCAAATACATGAGTTTTGAGCCGACGAAAGACGATATGACAACCGAGGGGTGGACCGCTGCTGCTGAGGGTCGACTCAGCTTTGACCTCCGTTCAACTCGATCACTCAAAATCGTACCACTGCTCGGGCATGCTAGAGATGAAAGTCATTTAATTTTTTTCAAAACTGCCAGTTTTTAGCAGGTACATCCCACGTCAGCTCGAAACTGCAAGTTCAACTGGAAAAGTTCGCTACATGGGAAGTTTTTTGGAAGTTTTATGTCTTGTCATCTTACCCAAGTTTTTTCAAATTCAATATGAAATCTGCATTTCGATCAACCGAAAATCGACAAGTAATAACAATTTTTTCGATTAACTAAAACTTGATGCAATATAATGATAACTGGGTTCTAGCGTGCGTAGAATTTATTAAATCTATCCCAGCGTGACTGTGAAGAAAATTTATCTTCTACAGTCAGATAAATGGCAAGATCGATAATTTTTCTGTGAGATTCTGCTCATGAATTTGAAGGCGTGTGTTCTCTTATAAGTTTACTTACTTTTTCCAACACAGATTGTCTTTACCTTCATTCATGACAATTTACTGTTTCTCTCTGTATGTTTGATGGTGCATGCAACTCAATACAAAAAAATTTGCAAGGTTTATACGCGCATAACAAACTGGGACATCCAATTAATGGGTGCGAAAAAATAATTTTGTTTGTTGTTTTCAGCTCAATATATTCAAAGTGTACTCTGTTAACATACATATGCAAATCATACAAACATGTTAGCATATGCCAATCATACACACATCAATGCAAAATTGGGGTAGTTTTAACGAATTACGGGAGAAACATACTTATATATATATAAAAATTTCAATGAAAAAGTCGCATCTGATTTCTCAGACGTGAGACTGTTGGCATACACACCGTTGTGGCCCTAAAACTAGTGAAAATCATAATTTTTTCTTTGCGTTGGTGGGTGCAAAGACAATTTTTAGAGCACTCACTCGAGCCAAGAGCCAGAAAATAGCCTGTACGCTCAAGCGAGGCGGTAGTCTCTTGCTATCCCTCTTTCCCTCTCTTTGAACACGCGTATTACATTGAAATTTTCTGCGGGTAAATTTTGATATTTTTTTATACAAGTGAAATATTTTCGCAAGCTGATTTTTGGAACGAAGTTTAGTAACTGGCCTTAATGATCATTTGTTATTCTCAGCCTATCTTGCGCTGCTCGCAGCGCGCAACAGCGCCGTCACAATTTTAGCAGCCACACGTCGCAATAAAGCAATTACTGTTACGCACCAACTCTTCGTTGTACAGCTCTCGAGACATCAATGTTGCGAGCTGGGCTATAAACTCTTAACGACTTGTGTTCACTGCAGTTGCTGCGTTCAGTGCATGTACTCAGAGCCCTGTAATCCTTGATCTAGCTGGCGGTGTGAGGTAATGGAGAGCCCACCGATGCGTCGGCTCATGAGACTTGCGCCAGGATTTTCAATCAATTTACGGCATTGTAGCGGTCCAGCTGATAGCGGAAGTTCTTTTAAATTGATAAGCGATGCACTCACAACGTTTGTCCTAGTAGAGTCGACTTCAAAAAATTCACTCTTTCGGCTGTATTGCTGCCACGAATTGAATTGCTTGAAGACCAGGCCCAAAGTTAGTTTTATTCATCGTTGTAGTGAGCATTTACTTGCGAAGTGTAGTCACAGGGGCGTCTGAATCTGGCACAACCATATTAATTTGTCAGTAATCTCTCCGGATCGATTTTATGATAACCTGGCGCGCAGATACCAGTTGCTCTCTTACTGACCATGGGGACCCAAGTATTTGTACTCTTTGTGCATGGTACGCACACAGATCAATGAGGTCCGTAGCCATCTTCCTCTCTAAACGTCATGCAATGAAATATCAGTGGAAGCATTCTACAGCCACATTCTTTGGATTATCTATTGAAACTCCCTAAATACTCGTGCAATTCAGTGTAGCTTTCTTACTAGACTAATTTTCTTACTTATTCCACAACTACTTTCTCATTTCTTTAATAATGATAATTTGAAATTTTTTACTTCAGAACAACCGATTTGATCATCTGTTGAATTAACTTTGATTATGTCTTATTTACGTTGCCAAGGCGACTTGCGTCGCTCTGAAGCTATGGCTGTAACCCCACAAATACTTGAAAAATTCCCCTGTACATGGATTCCAAACTGTTTCTTTAGATTAGTTTTATTATTAGGTCTGTTTTTCATTGGTTTCATCAGTGTTATTTTCATCACTACGACTGCCTTCTTCGGTTTATCTTTTTATAGCGTGAGAGCGTTTAGTTTCTACGCTCATAGGCATCATACATTCGTAATAACTCCCGGGTTGTAAGTGACATTAGGTGCTGTAATTCTAAACTTCTCCAAAGTTCCTCTCAAAAATGAATCCCGGACGTTACCTAAGGACTTTTGTTTTATTTTCCGATAGATGTTTTTTGCTGTGTCCTCTCAAGTCCCTATGCTTGGTTAATTTGATAATTCATATTACGTGAAAAATCGTTAGTCCTTCGTTAAAATTTTTTAACACACCCTGATGCAAAATTGTCTCAGAAATTAATTGAGTAATTATTTGCTCAAAGTCTCACAGATCAACCACTTGGCGTGTTTCTTCCATTATTCTCACAAACTATTTGTTTATTTTATCATTTGGAACGTGTTAACTACATGAAATGAAGTTCGTCCATCTTAGTTAGTTAAGAGGAATTCTATTTCCCCCAGACGGATTCTGTTCATCTTATACCGTGTTTCATATCCAGTCCCCAAAGTGGGGGCACTATAGGACAGAATTTAAAAGTTTTAACCAATTTAATGTCGTTCATAATTTTCCCGAGTCTCAGAGAGCTGCACTGATACTGAGGCTGACACGCACACTCTAACATCGCATTCCTTCTCAAAAAAACAAGCAAGTCTCCATCAAGCGACTACAACAGTTTGTGTATACAAGCACAGCGCCGAACGTGCACTGGTGAGATCCAGTTGTCTCTCAGCAAAACATCTCAGAAATTGCAATACATTTTTATCAAGGATTTTATTTTCGTTATTGCTCTTCTGTGCTCTTCTTATCCCAAAATTTTCTTGGTTCTTCTGCCTTTCTAAGCTAATGTAGTATTGCCGTATTACTAATGCATTAAAATGATCTGACAGCAGCATTGAGGCATGCGCATTATATAACCCATTATTACTGTATATGTTAAAGCAGAAACTTTCCAGAAGATTGTACCTGAACTTTTACCGTTCATCTTGCATGACCACGGTTTGGAATGTTTTCTTGGTTATACTTTGTAGTAATATTAGTAAAAAACTTAACCTCGAAAAGCAAACTTGTTTTGTTGAAAGCCAAGACTGGTTTTAACGCCAAATCACAAGCGCCGGCGCGGCAGACAGAAATCCGCACTGGCCCGCATTTGGATGGATGTTCGTTTGGAAACTCCGAAGCCCAAAAAATGAGAACTCGTTGCATTCGCCACGTAACCTGAGATTAGTGTAGACATTTTAACGAACGTGACGCGAATATTTGTACGGCGAAAATGATTAGAAACTGAAGTACAACTGACACACTAAGAAGCTATACACTAAGAAGCTATTCATGGCCAACCCAAGAACAAGAATCTTGTCATTTGTGCTGTACGACACAAAACTAACTATTCTCTAATTTCAGACCCTCTTATACCTGAGATGTTACAGTTATCACATTTGATGACACTGTGAAGTAAATATTGATCATTTTGGATTGGTAACCCAAGATTTAGAACAGTTCAGGAAAAGACTCTGCATGTAAGAATAGAGTGCTCGCTCACTCATCAATGTCAGGTGCTCTGCATAAAGAACATCGAGATTTTGGAAGCGTATGAACTGAGAAATTTCTCGTTCTGATCATAGTATTTTGTTCTCACATTACGGCTACCTTTTCCAAAGAAAATACATAAAAAACATCGCATTGTACTTCTCTGCATTTTATACAAGAGTTTGACATCTAAAACTTAATAATAAGCGTGAGTGACTCAACGTAGAATGAGATAACAGCGTTATGTTGATTAGCTGAGCAACATACTCGTGTGGCACAGTTCATCTCTGTTCTGCAGAGGAGTCTGCAACACAGCAGCGAACCCGCGACCTGCAGATATCGAACATGTTCAGAGCGTTGAACGAGGTGTAGAGGACATGCACAGGGAGGAACGAGGTGTAGAGGACATGCATAGGGAGGAACGAGGTGTAGAGGACATGCACAGGGAGGCACGAGGTGTAGAGGACATGCACAGGGAGGAACGAGGTGTAGAGGACATGCACAGCGAGGAACGAGGTGTAGAGGACATGCACAGGGAGGAACGAGGTGTAGAGGACATGTACAGGGAGGAACACAATATCGAGGATAAACAGAATGCTAGAATGTTAGAGTGTTGCTGGTTGTTCGGTGCTCAGCCGTACTGTTGATGCATGGAAGCGCCTTGGAGAAAATGCAAAGTGCAAAATGCCAATGTGAAAAATTAAAAAAAATAATTCCTCGTTGAATTAGGTAAAAATTAAAAAAACGTTTGTGCAATGTTGGGCTTCAGTAATTTTCTTAGCACGCATCCTCTGCTCAAGCGAATAGTGACGTCAGAGTTTTGCTACAGTGAGATGGGTCTAACTCAATTTCAATTCAGTGCGTCATGGTGAGCAGTTTTCTGGTACGGTGTATAATGAAAGGAAAATTTTGTACGTACTTTAAGAGTAAACATCTTCAAAATCATAGGTAAGAAAATTGAAATATTCAATTATTATAGACTACAAAACATGTTCTGAGGCCAAAAATGAACTTTTGTTTAGCGCACCTTCTAAGTTCTATTTTGGGTGAGATGGGAAGGTGAGTATACTTACGAGTGAAAGTAGCTCCAATGATGGCGCTAGTTTATGTTATTTTAACTCACCATGCTTCTATTATTTTTTGAAAATATTTTCTACTAGTCATTTCATATCTACAAACTGATGTCAGAAATTTGCAGCTCTCTTCGAAAAAAGTCGGTTTGAACAATGTGTTAAGAAAAATTATATTTTTTGCAAACTTCATTACTTGACCATTGAGTTAACCGACTTTGTTAACTGATATTATAAATGTACCGTCAAAAATTTTCACTCACATGATAAATGCTATTTCATGATAACATTCCGTTAATGAGCTTCTCATATTTCATGTTTCCATTTAAGACAATTAGCTTTCAAACATTAGTTGTTTGAAGGGTAAGTGAAAAATTTCAAGTTGTTTCATTGGAATGAGAGCGTGCTGTACCATAGTTTGTGTAAGCACAATTTTATCGCTTCAGCTGAGCAATGTACGATGGAAACGAGCATTCACCTTTGAGTAATGTTGCTGCAATCATTTTCAGGCTCCCTCCTTCTAAGTCCAGTAAAGAATAATGTGTAAACAAGTTGAGAAAAGAGAACACTGAGAAGAGGAAAGCTGGATCAGGAGATCAGACCAGCGCGTACGTGGGATCATCATCGCAACCTGCAATTTGGGAGATTATTGAGAACGAATCCAAACTAATCCATAAGGCACTTGACATTTTTGATGGATCTTACAGCTATGATACTTCAATGCTGCAATAAAAACTTTGAAAATGAACTTGCACAAAATTTCTTATTTTAGTAAACGAAGTTAATATGTAACAAGCTTTAAAATGATCTGGAAAATGGTGAAAAAAGTTTGCGGAGTATTCTTTTACCAAGATGAAGAATGTCTTACACTGAGAGTTCGCACATGCTGATACTATAGTTACATTTTGACTGCAAATTTTTACGATTACCTAAAATGCCATTTTCAAGAACTAGAAATTTTATTTCAAGAAATTAATTCTTTACAGCGCGTAGCCATTGATCAAGGAAGTACCATTTGACATATTAGAGAAATGTAAAGAAGTTTATAAGTTTATGTTCAAGTCTGCAATGTCAAGTCAAGTGAAGATCTAAATCTTTCTTAAAAATTCTGTGGAAAAAAACTGAAAAAAGATCACTTAGACCGTCAAATTTGCGCCCCAAAATGGTGAAGCTCCTTTACATGTAGAAACAGAGGGCAAAATTCCTCATAGATGAAGGTGCTAACTTGTTTTGGGGTTAGGAAACCTGGCCTACATCATTGCCTGACTTAAATGAGTTGTATCTTTTATAGTGCATTCAAGGAGTGAGAGAAATCATTGCGAAAATTCCCGTAACTTTTGATACCTAACCGTTTGAACTTCGGGCTAAATCTCTCCGAGTACTTTGAAGTAAGTATTTGAGTTTTGAGCTGAACTTTCTTAAATATTTCTAGACATGCCGTTTATAAGCCTTGGTCAATGATGAATTCACCAGTTTCGTTCAAAATGAATTCTTCATGTAAGCTTTGATAGTAATAATATACATTTCTTTATCTATACATGTCTGAAAAAGTTAGCAAAACGTAATAAATTTACATAAATATCTTCATTCATCTTTTAGACGCAAGGGTTCAATGCTTAAAATAGCATGCGGATAATTTTGCTGCTGCACCAGCTTGACGTGGCCTTGAACGAATGATAAAAAAAGAACAAGTCTCAAATTATCAACTTACGTTTTCCTCTGAAATTCCGTGCTCTTGATAAAATTAATTCTGAAAAGTTTGCTAATTTATTTACGGTTATTTGAATTTGTACGACCCACACATCCAGCTCGTGATGAGGTGAGTTTTCGGAAATACAGCCTGAGCGCCGGCCCAGCGGAAGTACTATAAGTGTCTTTTCAAACACAAGCGCTCGAGATCGCTCGTGGCGGGCGTATAAAAGAACAGTAAGGCGACCTGATTATCGCACAAGAAAAGGTCGTATTATCAAAAAGTCACGCTTTGCGAACGTGCCTCGCGAGCGCCTTTGTTGCTCGCTCGATCTCGACATCAACGAAGGAGAGTTTTGCTTTGGAGTTATTTTTGTTTCATTAATATGGGCCTTATTCAGCTCGACCCTATTGAATTTTAAAATGTCTTTTCGGTAGATTTTGAGCATATTGGTACCATTTAAATTTTGAGAAATTTGTTTGAATTAGTGAATGGGAGAATTTTTTTGACACCAGAGGCTTCAGCTGATTTTTTCAATCACAGATATTAAAGGGTGCATAATTGATATTTTAGGACTAATTCATACTTCCAAGAAAACTAAACTCATCAAAAAAAATACTACGTAACTGTATATGCTTTTTTAGTTTTTTAAACGCTTGTAAAAATTATATGAGGCTAACGATATTTTTTCCATCTTTATCCGATTTGATTAGGATATCCAAATTCATTACAATTACACCAGTACATTAGAGTCAAAGGCCTTTATTGACGTTGGTACGTAAGCACAGCACTACACTCCGGCAATTAACCAAATCAAGAAAGAAAAAGATGAAGCTGCAAAATTAGGATAAAGGCGTTAGGAAAGTGGTCCTAAAACAACTTTTTTCTCAAAAAAATACTGACATGACGGTTGGCACCTGGAGACATTTCTGGGAGCATGACAACGAACACAATCCCATCATTTTGGGACCGTACAGATAGACGAGAAGTTATAAGTAAGTGCAGTGCTCACTGAGGTGAGTGTCGCTGCAACATTTGAGCAGGAACTGCCCATAATAGCTGAACATTAGTCACACGTAGTTGATCATTTGGGAAGCGGCTCAGCCCGCGCTCTTGTTTCCAACTCTCACTCCCACACCGAGCCGAGTGCCTCTCACTCTCTGGGCATGATTGATCATTTCCCTGAAGACAGCATATGTAAATTTTATAAGAAATATTCATCAGTATCTGATGCGTCACTGACGCCTCAATACATTCAAACTAGGAGACGATCTAAGCGCGTTAAGAAATAACATACATGCATGTAACCTCTGATGGTGCGCTTCATTCGCATTGAGGATTTACTTCAGCACACTTCACTATCATGATCTAAGCCGTGTGCTTCTTAGTTTCAATAACTCGTCCCGGATTTGAATCGAGCTCAAATTTGTACATGAAGAAGATGCACACATGAATACAATTTAGAGAAAAAAACACCATCCGATAAATTCTCCATGGAGAGAGAACACGCATAAACTCGTAATTATAGTGTATACTTGCTCGTAAAAGGCAGTTGATCATACATGCAAAATGATCTCAATAATTATCGCTAGGAGCCATAAATGTGGTTAAAAGAAGAAAATCGACTGACCGGCATTGTTTTGGCTGTATGACAGAAGAGGGTTAACAAATCACGAGGTTTCCATACCAGTCGATTTGTGAGGTCATAAGTTTATGGGGGCTAAATTTGCTGCATACGTTTTTACGTTACCATTCATTGTATTTATCACTACTCCAAAAGGCAGTTGTGAACTCAGTATTTGAGAAAGCATTGCATTCTTTCCGATAACGAAAGATTTATGGCCTTATTGTTTTACAGTGTCGCTGGAAGTTAAAAGGTATATAATATCTCGGAGCCTTGATCTCTCTCGCGAATACTTAATTGTATCATTGCTCCGAAGCACATCCCATTGATTGTACAGTACTTCTCCACGTTGCCGCCGACGTCAGGCAATTCTGCTTTGCAGGAGCTCGTGTTTTATTTCTTATAAATTGTAAATTTGAGGCCGTCGTGTTCTATAGGAGTGTCGGGAGGAATGCGAAATTTATTTATTACTCCAATTTATGATTCGCTCTATTCTTTTTCTTTTCAGGGATTGGAATATCGAAAAATTAGAGGCCTCTGATGGTTGCACCCTAGCATAAATTGCCGTCGTCAACTAACAGATTAGGATTTATTCAGGCAGGATACCTTAGCGCACAGTAATTAAGTAGGTTGTGTTATTTGATTGTCAGAATGTTTCCGTCCCTCTTCTTTTCAGGGAAAGAAAACATTTCCTGAAAATTTATCTACGTTGGTGGCCTCGAAAACGTACAGGTTAAATTATGCAGTGATGCAAGTGTACGCCGATATTGATCAATTTAAAATACACGTAAAAAATCTCAGAGGCAGGGTAATAAAAAAGTCACTGAAGACAAATATAGACTGCAGCGACCTTCTGTTACACTAGCTTTAATTTTTATTTTTTTGGCTTCGGGAGTTATGGAATTTAGGTTTAAAGAATTTAAATTGGGTCCTAATTACACGTAAGAATGACCATACCCAAATGTAATTAATTTTTTGCGTTAAGCTTCGCTTTTTTGAACCAGCATCGAGGAAAGAGTAATATTATACATTTCGAGTTTAGTAGGGTCCATCTATGAAACATTTTTTAATCCTGGCGCTGTGAAACTAGATTGCGTGGCAAGATTTCGAAGCAATAATTGAATATTTGAAACATTGCCTCATCCTGCAGACAGTACTAGACAGACACCTACAAAGCTGCGTGAGCCGAGTTGCGTACCACGTGGCGTTACGTCGTGAGTTCTAAAGATGTAGAAATCGCGTGAGGAATAATCTTTCTTTAACGAATGAATCCAGTTTTCGCTGGAGCTTTCTAGGTCGGCACATTCTTGTGTTTTGAGCCATAATTGCCAGAGTCGAGTAGGAAATTCCACTCTTTATGCGCTCAAAAACCTAATAAAGTTGATGACGCTTCCCGCCTGCAGCGTTCGCGCGATCCTAACGGAAACTGGCGAGAAGCGGAACTCGGCAACCGCGACATGCGAAGAGACTCCCAGGAAGCCTGGCACCGGCTCCACTTCATTGCAACCGAAAATTTGCTTTAGAAAATACCCAGGCGCATCCGTGGGGGTATAGAAGAATGATTGAATTCTTAGTTTTAAATGGATGAATTTAGAGAGTCGTCTCGATCGGAAATCAATCTAGTTTTTGACTATACGTTCCCTATAATGGTTACTTCGTGTGTATCAAAGGAATACTACAAAACTTCGTGGTACGGTTGAAGTGTTACTTATTACCCTTCATCTAGTGAATTATTCTTTGTAAGTTGCAGTAAAGAAAATTTTTAACCGAGTTATTTCTTTGACCTTCATTATCTTCACTAGTATAGCAAGATCACTTTTGAACGAGTGCGCCGTAAAATCACTTATAATTACCGAATTACTTAATTCAGCAGCTTTCATTTGGCTTCAGCAGTTGATCAGCGGCGTGATTGTAACGCTGTGTGTCAGTATTTAGAGAGGCGCACACTCATCCTATGACTGTGGAGAGCGTTGAATACAGAAGCAACAAGAGTGGATTCTAGCAATTGTAAGACAGGATCCGAGATCGTGATAGTCTGGGTCATACAAGGCATTATTTAGTTTTCTCTCACTCACTCCACTACACTTCATGTCCTACCAACCGGTTCCAAAATTTAGCTCGTAAACGGCAAGAGAATGTTGTGCAGTTTTACGACGCTGTATTTTAAACAGGCATAGAATTTCTAGCCGTCCGTGGCAGACAATTATTAGTTCACACCGTCTGCGAGTTTGATGAACGTAATCCCTCGAAAATAAAGCAGGTAACACTCAAACTGACAGGATTTTTGTATCATGATTGAGAAAATAACGCGCTAATTTATACCAATAAATTTGAACATTTTAATGCCATTCATGTCCCTCACCTGTAACATACGGTTACTGTGATCAAGGCCCGCAGTTCTGAGGCGATTACGTTCGCTACTGTAGTACTGACAAACGTTTCAAATGACGAAAAGTACAGCTCAATTAATGTTTATATTGACGCTAAAGAGTAAGAGGTACTTTTTGCTTCGTAGCTTGCTTATGATTGAGTTTCGAGTTTAGGAACAATTTCCTCGCGCTTGACTGCTCACGCCGACGGCGTCTTTGCGTACGGAACTGTCAGAGGAAGAATGAATCGAAGTTGCGCGCATTAGTTTTACTTTCCACCGCGTGTTTGCCTTCGGAGATTTGCCAGCGTCCGTCGTGAGAAATTTGAGAGTTGATTGCAATCATTCCATCTCTACAGAGTTCTTTCCTTTTCTATTGTGCTTTGGAATTCATTCCTCTGTGAGCCGACAGCAACAGCATCGATTTCACGTCATTGTTTGAATGGCGCCCCCGCGCTTGTGCAGCACGTAAAGAAATGCCGTCTTCCGGCCTTCACTTCCACTTCCAGCCTTCTCGCCAGAAAGGGATTTCGCGAAGGCCTCAATTCCCAAAGTACATACATGTTGTGCAGATCATATGCAAATTTTTCCTTTCTATGCGCACTTCTTCCCTGCTGATAAGTTTACTTCGCAGCGAATAAGTCACTTCACAGAAGTTCAATTTCATTAACATGAAGCCGTAAAGCTTTTAGATTCTCCTCATTTCTCGGGTGAAACCGCAACTTTACCAGATATAGGTGTTCGCCTAGTGTAAAAATAGTTCCATATTTTTGCGCACAGATTTTCATGGAATCTGGCTGCACATTTGAATCCAATTTCGTCATCCTCTACCTTATAATTGAGTGATATTTCAGTGACCGTAATTCTCAGTATCTTTGTTTGCACTTCCTTTGCATAAATTATATTGCATTTACATCAACATCAATTTTATAGGGGTAATAGTCATTGTAGATGAAAGCGTCGCGTTCAAGAAATAAATTTTTCTAAACACGACAAAGACAAGCGGTTCCAGAGGGAGAAAATTGCAGGATCATAAGGAGGGTTTAAAAATTTGTTCTTAGGGCTGAACTCATCATTGAATAATTAAGTTAATACAGAAAACGTGCTCAAGATTCTCATGTTATTAAAATCATCCGACGAAGCACCGTGAACATTATGGTTATTTTTTCTATGTGAAATGTGATATAACCTAGAATACATTAGACTACATTTGGTGTTATTACCTCTTCCTTTATTCACTAAGTAACTGTATTAAATCTCACCAAAAGCAAGTTCACGCGTCGTCTCGTGAGCCGCAGCCGAAGTCAGTACATAACCAAGATTTTTACGGAATTTACGTCGCCGAAGCGCTACAATATGCTGCGTGAGATCTTCTACACAAGTCGACTTGGCTACTCCACTTCGAATATATTCAGATCCAAATTCTCAAGTTTGATCTTTTTTCACGTACAATTTAGGTCCTCTGAAAATCAGACTACTCGCCATCTATGTGCGTCGGTCACAGAAGTACGTAGTACATGAGATACCCGAGTGACAGTGAAAAAAATTACGCTTTCAGTTACATTGGTACGCCGACCTAAATAAATCCTGTCCTGCGCACCGTGCACCCTGTCGTGCTGTTTGGTACCAATGATCCGCCTCTCGTGTGGCTGCAGAGCTGAGCAGCTCCAACTGGTTAATTCTTGCTTTGCCATGGCCTGGGATATTTTGCTGAGCACAACAATTCAATAGAAAACAAATAAAATAAAAGACGAAGGCAAGGCACCGTCATGAGACGCAACGAAAATGCATTGAAAAATTCTTTGCTCTTGCGTAAGTTTTTCTGTTTATCAATCAAGGATTTGATTAGGATATAAACTAACGTGAGAGCTCGCAGTAAAAGGATGCTTTAATATAATTAAGCCTGATACATATCATCTTCTACATTGGATTTTCAAATGCATTATAACTAAAACACGGACGCCATGAGATTTTTCCCGTAAAGCCGGTACCCATTTCCGATATCTGAGTAGGGTGGAAATGTGTGAATGAGTTTTCCCTTATACCCAACGGGGAAAGTCACCGCACAGCGCCGGGATTCGAATCCACGACACCTTCTTGGCAAGACGCGTTCTTAACAACTCGGCTACGGCGAGCACAGTAAAGACGGCAGGTAACCGTGTGATGACACGAACATCACGCGATTGTGATAAAACGAACTCCTTTAATTTAGACTGCTCGCTGATTTATTAATGAGTTAAAAAGTTATCGTGCCATTTCCAGGTTTGAATTTAGTATAGAAAACATTTTAAGTGGAAATCTTAACAGGAGCGCTTGAAGAATTACACGTCAATAAATACTAGAAGAGGATCTGAGGTGGTTCAATCTCCCTGAAAATAGATTGTGAGGCCCTGAGATTTGCTTTCCAAGTGAGACAGAGAACATTTGCGTGCTGATGGAAGTCGGTAGGCAAGAACAAGAGACTAGGTTGCATTACAAGGTAGGTAAAGCACAAGCGTTGCAGAAGTCGGTAGGCAGGAACAAGAGACTAGGTTGCATTACAAGGTGGGTAAAGCACAAGCGTTGCAGAAGTCGGTAGGCAGGAACAAGAGACTAGGTTGCATTACAAGGTGGGTAAAGCACAAGCGTTGCAGAAGTCGGTAGGCAGGAACAAGAGACTAGGTTGCATTACAAGGTGGGTAAAGCACAAGCGTTGCAGAAGTCGGTAGGCAGGAACAAGAGACTAGGTTGCATTACAAGGTGGGTAAAGCACAAGCGTTGCAGAAGTCGGTAGGCAGGAACAAGAGACTAGGTTGCATTACAAGGTAGGTAAAGCACAAGCGTTGCAGAAGTCGGTAGGCAGGAACAAGAGACTAGGTTGCATTACAAGGTAGGTAAAGCACAAGCGTTGCAGAAGTCGGTAGGCAGGAACAAGAGACTAGGTTGCATTACAAGGTGGGTAAAGCACAAGCGTTGCAGAAGTCGGTAGGCAAGAACAAGAGACTAGGTTGCATTACAAGGTAGGTAAAGCACAAGCGTTGCAGAAGTCGGTAGGCAGGAACAAGAGACTAGGTTGCATTACAAGGTGGGTAAAGCACAAGCGTTGCAGAAGTCGGTAGGCAGGAACAAGAGACTAGGTTGCATTACAAGGTAGGTAAAGCACAAGCGTTGCAGAAGTCGGTAGGCAGGAACAAGAGACTAGGTTGCATTACAAGGTAGGTAAAGCACAAGCGTTGCAGAAGTCGGTAGGCAGGAACAAGAGACTAGGTTGCATTACAAGGCAGGTAAAGCACAAGCGTTGCAGAAATCGGTAGGCAGGAACAAGAGACTAGGTTGCATTACAAGGTGGGTAAAGCACAAGCGTTGCAGAAATCGGTAGGCAGGAACAAGAGACTAGGTTGCATTACAAGGTGGGTAAAGCACAAGCGTTGCAGAAGTCGGTAGGCAGGAACAAGAGACTAGGTTGCATTACAACGCAGGTAAAGCACAAGCGTTGCAGAAGTCGGTAGGCAGGAACAAGAGACTAGGTTGCATTACAACGCAGGTAAAGCACAGGCGTTGCAGAAGTCGGTAGGCAGGAACAAGAGACTAGGTTGCATTACAACGCAGGTAAAGCACAAGCGTTGCAGAAGTCGGTAGGCAGGAACAAGAGACTAGGTTGCATTACAACGCAGGTAAAGCACAGGCGTTGCAGAAGTCGGTAGGCAGGAACAAGAGACTAGGTTGCATTACAACGCAGGTAAAGCACAAGCGTTGCAGAAGTCGGTAGGCAGGAACAAGAGACTAGGTTGCATTACAACGCAGGTAAAGCACAAGCGTTGCAGAAGTCGGTAGGCAGGAACAAGAGACTAGGTTGCATTACAAGGCAGGTAAAGCACAGGCGTTGCAGAAGTCGGTAGGCAGGAACAAGAGACTAGGTTGCATTACAATTAAGGTAGGTAAAGCACAAGCGTTGCAGAAGCACAGCCGAGCGACACAAGATCGCAACATTGGCATGTCGGTTGCCGCCTCGTCGCTGCGGGTCGAGTTACGGGGGTAAGTCGAGCCTCGACACGCAGGAGGCGGCGGCAGCTCAGCAGCAACGAAGTTGCTAGATTAGCCTTTTTATGGCCAATATCCTTATATTTGTTTTTTTTTTAAATAAAATTTGATCATAAAGAACACTCAGAATCTGGCAAGCCGATATGGATCTCTGAAAGCGAATGTTCTTTTTGGTAATTTTTTTAAAAGAATAGCTTAAGGATATTGACCAGAAAAATGGTCGCTGTGCAGCGGTAACGCTGGCAACCGCACGATGCGTCGCTAGCCTGGTGACAGCGAAACCTATTTGCTCTGCGTCGCTCTCATGCCAACGGCGTTAGCTTGTTACCATCGTGGATGTTGATCTCAAAATAATGTAGGCCCAATGAAATCCTGAAAGTACTTTTTAGGACCATGAGGAATTCAGAATATCAAATGAAACTGCTTGGACTGGGAAAAATAACACAAATGATGTCATTTAAAGAATTAGTGACGTCGCCAATAGAGATGAAGCTAGTAAGAGACACAGTAGGAGATGAAAGAGTTGTATATATTACAATTACTACTAATCAGTTACATTAATTTGTTGCACTGCACGGTAAACTGTTTGCTGAAGGCAGCCACAAATTTACGAAACGATAACTTACTGACACTCAAGAGGAAAAACATATGCGAGTGCGATTAACGCTCTGTAAAAATGTTTTGAGTATGTGTATATTCTCTGATATAATTTTATTTTTGTTCTGCATCGATGCAAACACATGTTAAATAAGCATGCCTCTTTCAGGATTAGAATGTTTGCAAAACATCTTTTGTTATTTATGTCTCGATCAATGCATTCTACTTGAACGTTTCATGCTTGGAAACCAGAGTTTCGCATTGTTTTCATAAAATAGCAATGATTTCCTTTTGGAATACGTAAGACAGGTCTTGCTTCCCGTTTTTTAGGCGCATTCCTCATCATTTCACCGTTGCATTTATTTCAAAATATGTGATCCGCAAGACTCGATCATGCTGATTCTGAGCTTAAACTTTAGAGTTAGCAGTTGAACTTTCAAGGAATTGGTACCTTCAAATCAGTAAGTATTTAACAGTTTATTGTGAGTAAGCATCAATGTTCAAACGTGGGAATATCAGCAAGAGTTTAA
Source organism: Morinoia aosen (assembly GCA_030386875.1). Classification (NCBI taxonomy): domain Eukaryota; kingdom Metazoa; phylum Arthropoda; class Malacostraca; order Amphipoda; family Talitridae; genus Morinoia; species Morinoia aosen. Next base: position 14,990,841 of record CM059575.1, on the reverse strand, counting down.
GAATCGAAGTAAATAATGAAAATTTTTTTAACTGTCCCGCAATAGTACGTTCACTTTTTACACCCTGAAAAAGAATTTCATTCCGAATATCAACAACCAAAAAAATAATTTGAGATTTTTTCAAAATAACTGATCTGGATCGCTAATTCACACAATGTGCCCTGCACCCCGAACCAGCTGAATATGTATATATATTTCTAATCTCTAAACTCTGTTGATCCCATTTTCGATCTATTTGAAGCTATCGCTGTTAGATATACGGGGAAAAACGAGAAGTGAGCAGAAGAATATCAACTGTTGAAAAATGCAAGTTTAAATTTTAAGACATCCTACATGGAAATTTATGAGCACACTTTAGCGAGTTGCTGAAAAAAGTGGAAAATCATTTGTCGTCAAATTGCAAAAAAAGTTCAGCCGTTTCGTTGATATCGAGCTTTCTCTAGCAGTTGAGGTGAACATGACGGCATGGATAGGTATTCAAAGTTTGTCGGGTCCATGTTCACTGTCATTCAATGGTAACATCGGGAAGAAATGAATGAGAATTATTTGATTTAGAGTGATACCAAAAATCAAAGCACAAGAGAGATAGCGACACAGAACACGTACGAAAATGAGCTCGTGATTGAGTAAGTAAAAAATGAATTCACCGGCCAATTTCCCTTGTAAAGATTGTACACTCTCGAGTTACGAGAGAGGCGGCCGTGGAGATGGTGTAGTTTTGTAATGTGGTGTCCAATTCTAGTGAATTTATAACATTGGGAAGCTGATCGAACGCAACGAAACTTAAAATTTAAACTTTATTTTTCAGCTGGAGTGTTCACTCTACTATTCTGTAGTTGAGCTTCAACTAACCAACCATTATTGCACCGTATTTTGAGTTCCTCTCGTAAGCAGTGTTTTAATTCACTCTTATCGCTGAGTCTTAGCACTCAATTTAATTTTAAGCCTTGAATTTGATTTTTTATGGCCAATAATACTTGTTGCCTTGTTATTTCACGATCTAATGCAATGGTTAAAATAAAATCCAACAACGCTATCAATTTCAATACTTCTTTCATGCATTTTGAAATTATTTTTTTTACGATATCGATGTATGTGATGCTAACAAATGCATCTTAAATTTGCAACAACAACGCGATTGACTGCAAAGGGCCATTGCGTCAAGAGAAAAATTATGCTGACTTGAACTCTGGTAGATCTACGAGTGGAATATTTGAATTCATTATTTGGGTGCGTGGGGATGCCTTGAATCGCTAGCTCATGAGAAAGTGCGCTCATGTTATTTTTGTTCATATCTTTCTAGCATTGTGTGATCCATTCCTCAACTTAGGCCGCCCGCCCACTGCGGCGATGCGATAGATGAGACGCCGCACGAAAACCGAGCTCATCAAATCGCCTGCGACGCGTTGCATCAGTACCGCCCACTGAAGCAACTCGTATCGCATGAGAACCCAATAAACATTTGCATCTGGGAGCAGCTCGAGCCCTGCTTTGCAGCGCCCAACTGCTAATGAGCGGCGTAGCGGGAAATTTTATGTATACAAATTCTAATGACCGCAATGCTCTGCTCTGTGATGCCCATTTGCATAACATATCCTGGAAGTTTCTGCCATTGTACAGCACATCACTTGAATCATGCAGCGCCGATCGTTCCTGAATAAGGTATATCAATTTTTCACTTGTGTCCATTCACAGTTGGGAGTCCATCACAGCAAAACTAAGCTCGTACGTGATATCCAACTGCCAGACAAGCTAAAGCCATGGGCTAAAGCCTCGAAGTTGTTGGTCAGTACTAGCTGCAAGCGGAATGTATGCCAGCGCCATATTTTTGTGTTTCATTTCCCGCAGCATTGCATAGAAAAATCTTACTCATTTCAATTGGCATTTAGAATGACTATTTAATGTCTATTTTAGTTATTTGTGGGTTTTAAAACTTTCTTGAATGTTTTTTTTGCACAATGGTATATGCTTCGTAGCAATTATCGCTAATATATGAGATAAACAATTTTATACATTGTCTACCTCACGCTGTCGCCCAAGCATGCATCACTTTAATGAGAAAAATTGCTTGCATATTAGTAAAATTTTTGCTTTTTGCAAAGTCACCGATGAATAGAAGGGCAAAAAAATCACTTTAATAGAAATCATATTTCTTTAAAAAATATTTCAATAATAAAAAAGAACGTTTCGACCAATTTTTATTATTTGGCTGAAAGTTTGGACCAAAGAACGTTACGACTCCTACCGGCTGAGCATGCCGGTAGGAGTTTGCGAACTGAACAATTACTCTCTTCCCCTCCCCAATCTGCTGTTCGCTCTCATGCAGAGAGTTGTGACCTTCCAGTTCGGCTAGACGATTTTAAAATAATTTCTTCTACATGCGGTACAATTAGCCTTATAAATTTTAGAATCCATGTTCATTTTAAAAGATAAACCTACCTTGAACAATACGCAATCGACCTTCCCTCTGCAATTAATGTATTCTCTGTCTCTCTTTTTTAATGTCATAAATTCCACTGATGAATGTATTCTGACTTTGTGATAACTCGGTTTTTGTATTTTTTCAGATAGTTGATATTGACCAAAAAATTTGTCGAAACGTTCTTTTTATCATTGAAATATTTTTTAAAGAAATGTGATTTCTATTAAATCGATTTTCCTTGTTCTTTTATTCATGTTAAAATTTTTGCATTCCCATAAATAGTTCCCTATTATTTATTTTTATATTCATCCACAATGGAACCAAAATGACGTTATGAAAACCTGCACAGAAGTTAGTGACGATCGCCTCGTCGAACGAAAAATGCAACATGCAGCATTTTGGTGAGACAGACAAATGAGGAGGAATGAAGGCAGGAGTCGCATCGCCTCAGTGGGCGGGAAACTAGGCAACACAGTGCTATTCCTACGGTGCTGCAAATGAACCGTGCGATTTCGCAAGGCGTCGCACCAATCGCACCGCGTCAGTGGGCGGGCGGCCCTAGTAGATGTGAGCGAGAACTTTACTGCGTAATTTTGATGGCCTAACTTAACGTTGCGCTCACTTGTATCATTACTAAGTAACGGAATGATGCACACACACACACACTCACATCACATTCACACACACACACACACTCACATCACATTCACACACACACACACACTCACATCACATACACATACACACACACACACGCACACTCACGCGAGTACAGTGCACGACACGTGCTCTTCCTATCCTGAAAACATAATGAACACAAACTCCGGCCATCTAATCAAGGAAAAGTAACTTCTCTATTGAAGATAAATCTCGAGTAGTAAATAAACTTACGTTCGCTGCAACGGAAGATGAAACCTTTTCATTTTATCGGATGGGGCAGCACTGTGAGAGCAAAAATGAATTACATTTGTTACACAGCTGGAATATGTTTCAAAAACAATTTCGGAGATTTTGCCAAAAAGAACTATTACTAAATGATGTCGTGACTTTGCAAATCTTATGTTTGTTTCCCTCTAGTGAAAATGAGGCGGCGAAGTCACGGGAATAACTTCATCGTAAGTTCTTCGAAGACGGCTGCCAAATTGGCCTATTCCGGGTTTAATTATAAATTTTAATGATTTTTAATGTAGAATTTGGCGTCATAAAAAACACTCAGTGTTCGGATCCCGTGAGGGTTTTTCACGGCAAAATTTTTTGCTTGCCGGGATAAAAAATTGATAATAAGTGCCAGAGAAATGTGGGGTTGCCGCTACGCCAGGCCTGGGAGCGCCGGAATTCAACACTCACATTTTGGTGAAAATAAGAATAAGTTGGACGTTTTGAGATAGATAAATCCCAAAGTCGATCTATGTTATGAATTCAAGAGTCATAACTTTTTGAAATTTCCATGGCTGTAATTTTTTCATAAATATAGACGAATTTCCTATGGTATTTCTGTACATGAAGTATTTTTAAATAATTTAAATTTCTAATCCTTTAGTTATGCTGGTCTCAATCTCAGCAGAGTATTTCATCTTGCTGATTTATGACACAGAATCTTGAATTTACCCAATAAATAACGTTCTCAGGCCATCAGTAAGGTTACTTGTTTGACCAACGACTGAGCTTTCATTTAGACAGTTACCTCAATTGCAGTGAAAAGGACGTAAAAATTTGAATTCATACGGTTGCTCTTCCTTGCATTAAATGTACGACATCAGCGGAATACAATTGACTTCATAAATGTTACAGATCCAGTTGGCATTGATTTTTTTATTATCTAAAAACTTCCCAAATCACAAAAATTGTTCGTAGAGATTAGGCAGAACACTTTGTGAAGTTCCTTAATGCTATTTTTCAGAAGAGTAGTTTTAGTCTCCAGTACGTCAAAAAAGAAGAAGACCACGTAATTGCTATTAATAACACTTTAACCATCATCGAAAATTCTTTCTTTAAATTAAAAGCACTCACTCACAGCCAAAAGCAGAAGAATTTCACTGACCGCTTGATAGAGTTCTTGTCTCCCTACTCTTCTGAACACAAGGAAAACACGTAGTTGCTTTCGGTCAAAAGTAGCACTTACTGTCACAGCTGAGATAATTCACTGCATTGGGAGTTGGAAGGCTATGCGCTGCAGCGCGGCCTGAAGGCGTGACATGTTCATCTTCATGGTTCCCATGAGCGTTACAGCGGTGTGAATGCTTGGTATCTCCGAAAATATCTCTTCTCATCTTCAAGTTTATTGAAATATAATAATAAAGACGATTATGTGTGATTTCCTGCAGCTAATTTCAAATGTTTTTACTTACTCACACACTATAATCATGTTTGTCAGCCAACGAGTAATGATTACTGTTTAAATGCTCGACGTGTGCTTTATTATTTTGGGGTAAAAAAATGCTCACCTTGTGTTTGAGTATGACATGATGACCTTACCTGTTTAACACAAAAACGATCATCATCAATACATGGGAATTTTTCATTATACTGCTACTATGACCCAATTACAAAGAATAGATGTACAGAAGAACAAACCATGACAATGGAGGTCTGCCTCTGAAATCGCCTCTGTCATGGTTTTCAAGCACCGCAACCGAGCCCATCATCGCGACTGCCGTTTCGCCGTTTCGAAGACAATCAACCGTCCAAACGAAGCGCATCAGTTCTCCACGAGAGTCGCACTCGCTCTTTCTCAAAATGCTGCTTTTATCGGGATTACATTCCGAAACTAATAACTCTAAATTTTTCCTGCCGAAAGATCTCTTCGATGAAGAGACGAGCAGGGAGGGGTTTGCGCAGAGGCTCGGCCCAATGACGATCGGTTGCGCGCGACGCGCAGAGCCGCGTTGGCTCCAGTAAGTTTCATAACGATTCGTGAAAGACGAATGATAGACATTTATCCATGGACGATGTGAAATGTGATGGTGCAGCTGCATGAATGAAAGCTCAACTTTTGTATCGTCGGAAAGGTCGCTGAACCGAGTTGAAGTCTGCGTGCAATTTGTGGTTTTGCTGTATCTGAACCCAATACTGTAAAAATAGCGCTCAGCGAAACTGATTTGAATAGGTCAGTTGTAAAATCTTTACCGCAATGACAGGTGACCTCCATTGCTTGACCCGAAATCAAAGAAAAGTTCTGAAGCCATAATGATTGTACTGCGTGGCTGCCGACAGTTGAAAAAGCGGTCACTGTTTGTTCTGACATGCAGGTGCACCTCCTGCAATGTATGGTTAGTCGACCTGAAGAATTCAAGTCGTTTTGGGGCAAGCTCTGGCCAAGCTGTCAGAGACCGTTGCACTTCCGTTCTCCGCAGCGAGTGACGCCGAATTTGTGTGCTCAGAAGCGTGAAGTTTTGCATTACATGACGCAGCTGAGCTGTGATACCGCCTCAGCAGCGCGTCCTCTTGGCACCAATTTTGAGTTCCTGCTTGAGAAAGACTTTCAGAACAACGCCCAGCTCGGTTGCCGTGAAATTTTTATGAGCAACTAGAATAACATTTCGAAATGTATAAATGAAGGTAAAAATATGCGAAAAGGCATATCTTACGCCGGTAACAATTTCTATTGAACAACTCAGTCGAAAACTGTTTTCAAACTAGGGATAAAATGTAAAACCCTGTCAATGTGCCGTGTTGCTAATAATGCGCAACTTATAGCCTGTAAGTTAGAGAGTCGTTGTCGTAATTATTTTAACTACTTGAGCTAAGTGAGTGATAATGACTTTCCGCGGACTTGCGATATATTGTAAGTTGCTCCAACTCTCAGCAAGAGTACTCTAGAACTCTTCTACCTTCATTCTCTTTGAGCATTTGGTAGAGGTTTATCAGCATTGAGACGTTAATAAAATTCGTTGTTCTCTAAGTAATAGTCGTCTTGGAATTACCATTTAGAATCTAAAAATTATATGATAGCATAATCTGGTACAACTATTTACCAGTAGAACTTGTGAACGTTGCTTTGAGTTTTTGTTCGATGAGATTAATTGTCATCAGTCGACTTCCGAAGGAAGATAGTTATGGTTTTGAGTTTCCTTATAGGTTTTCCTGCTCAGTAATTTACAGTATAACGAAAATGACAGAATTACTAAGGAGGAAAATGTCAAAATTAATTTCTATTTGGGATTCAAATTTCAAATTGCGAATTTTCGATCGCAAAAATTTGGGTTAAGGCTTTTTGTACAGTTCTACGCATTCCTGAGATGCAGTGAAGAACTAAAGCTTTGACTAGTTTTAATACTGTGGCAAAAGTGTTCCGCAACCTTCACTCGAAGTTCAATGTACGGAGGATCAACTTACTGCTATCCTCAGCGAGTACGACTGAAACAAAATTCAACTCCATACATTGATTTAAAGAGGAATTTCAATCATGTTATTTTACCTCTGAGCTCTAATTTATTTTTTTCAGTGGACGCATAGTCCTTAAATCTCTCACTACTGAGCCTTGAAGTTTTATTACGCCATTCTAACTAAGAGCTTTTATTGTTATAAAATAATCCTTCTACTAGTATGCGACATTCCTGGTGTAGAACTTTAAATCTGGGTGCCAGTTGAACAAGTCAAATTCTATGTTATTTTTATCAATTTCATTGAACAGCACATTTGGAGTTTCAGCTCGAGTCACTGCACCCTCTCTCACATGCCTTTTATATGTGACATGTTTCATGTAGGCTCATTGGTAGGAAATTGTCACTCCCAAAAATAATCGACAAGTCCTTTTTTCTTGTTTCTCGGAAAATCGTGGCACATAATAAAAACTTAGCAGCATCTTGAATCTCAGATTCATTTCAGAGTATTTAATTTTCACACTCCGCCAAGGGCGACAAATCATTGTTCATAGCGTTCGAATTCAGAGCGTTGAGGTGGAAGTAATCACAACTCATGTGAAAAGCATAGACTTCAACCTACTTCATTTGACTCAGTTTAAATGAAAAGCATGTACAATTTAAGAATGATAGCTATAAAAAATTATTCATTATTTAAACGATTGAAACTTACTGCGGAGAGCCTTTTCAAATGTTCCAGTGTCTAAAACTTCAGGGTTTATCGACAATGAGAGAATATTTCTTCCATAAAAGTCCTTAGTAATTGTTTTAACTGTATCAACGTCAAGATTTTCTAAGGCACAAAAACAGTTGATTAGATCGAGAGTTTGCTGGTCGTACATATCGAGCGCAGCGTGAGCCTCGCTGCGGCCGCTGGAGGGAGACGTGCATACATCAAGAGAGCTGTTGGACTACAATAAAATCTTCGCCGTATTCTTCAACCCTAATGAACGTAAAGGCATCTTTAGCGCAGGCACATGTGTCATCTGCAGCAGAATTATGTCTAAATACGGGAAAAGATCTAAATAAATGTTACTGAAAGATAAAGCGTGTATGATGTCTGAGCTCGTGTGTTTTACACAATACAAAGCACTACCAGTCATTGCGACAGAGGTTAAAGGATAAAAATTTATTTATTACACTATGAATTGTGCCATGCGGTTCATGCAATTGTATCGCACAACATTGAAAGAGAACAAATACGTTTACGCAAACAATAGACAGAAGTACGTGACTGCCACATTTCAAGGAGGAGCCGCGGTATCACGCTGCGAAGTGGCAGGCGGGAGCACAAAAGCTGCGAGGTTGAGGCAGTAGGGCACTTACGGGCTCTTCGGTCTCGAGAAGCTCGTCAAAATGAGCTCGCAAATATCAAGTTCTCAATAGAACAATCCATCTCACGCCATTCAAAAACAAGCACAATGATCAGCGTAAGTCGCATTAATGAAGGGCCGATGTATTGTGTTTGTTTCTTTCTCAAACCTTGGGTCATGATGTTGTTCCTTTTGGTCCATTTACTACTTCGGTTGAATAGTGAAGTGAAAACTTCTGAAATTGTTAGAGGCGGGAGTGAATATGTTGTGTCAGAAATGATGTATTATAAAGTGAATTTAAATGATCAACTGGTACATCATGAGCATTGTAGGAATCGAAATTGTTACAGAAGATCTCGATCGTGTAAGTAAAAGTACACATAAATCGATCATTAGTATTCCTCATGACTGACAATTGATGTTTGGTTAGTCGAGGCCAGTTGTTAATTTCAGGAACTGCCCAAAAATCGAAGAGCATGAGGCTGTCAAATTTTCCAATGGAGTCCATTTAGTGCCGAGATCTTACTTACAAAGTGATTAGAACCTGAAATTCAAATGAACAAGTAAAACGTTTCGCGAATTCCTCTTAGTTTATCAGTTCGACGTAACATCTGAAACGTATATTATGTATGTGTTTGATGGAATAAACGAAAGTAATGATCTACGTACTGTAAAAGAAAATTATTTGCATTTCATGGACACGAGATGTTAAAAAGGATTGCGAGGTGGAAATCGTGAAAGACTGGAGCAGCACTAACATCGTAGGTCAAATGTGTGATTTGCGACAGAGATGTTTCTCATAAATGTTGAGGAAAGTATGACTTCAAACATACCTAAACCAACTTTAGAGTCCATAAGTATGGGTGCTTAGATTTACGAAAACTGGCAAGTTCTAAGAGAAGAACAAGGCGCAACAGACGCCAATTTGCCGTAGAAATTATTTATGATGTACGCCTCCGAGACGCACAGAGCACATGTGCCGAGTGAGTCCTGAGGAGGCATTCACGAGAGGGACACGGTGGAGGCACAGCAACACAGTAGTGGTGCAATGCATAAGTTCTGGTCTCATGACACTTGAAACTTTCGACTACGAAGCGATTGATGGTGACATCAGCTGATGCGTTATTAGTTCGTGCCCTGGGCAACGTCGCAATGAGAAATAAATATGTTTGCCCATCCATCACCATAACAATTGTTATTGTGAAAGTTAGCTGATTGCGGTGCTGGAGACTGGAAAGGAAGATGTGAAGTAAAGTAAATTATTTTGAATTGAAAATTCATTACTGGTTACAAGATAATACTGTATTAAAATGTTTACCCAAAATATCAATTGGTCACCTGCAACTAAAACTGAAAACCTTTAGCACCAAAAATTGTTTTGAGCTCATTGAAAGTGTCGTGCCTCAAAACCTGCATCATGTCGATACATACGATAAATATGCTTGAAAAATATATTACGAGTGCATTCAACTCATGAGTGTAAAAAATAACACTTTAAGTTATCTAGAAAATTGAAGGATTTAATGTCGAAACTTCATCGAGGAGTTCTATAGGGCTACACAATGTTCATAGCGTTAATTAAAATAATTTCTATTTCAAAGCCAAAAATTGTAATGAGACAGTTTGTTTTCATTCTGAGCTCACAAAAGTGTACTATGACGTCATGCTTTTTCCTTTCTCCTGTCAGAAAATAGCGCTGGGATATCATGCTTTCTCTTTCCTGTACGTTTATGCAAACAATAGGCAGAAGTGACTGCCACATTTCAAGGAACAGCCGCGGTGCTGCAGCGCTGCACTGCAGCACCGCGCCACCGAGCATAGACAGCACTGAGCCTGAGCACAGCACTGCACAGCAGCACCGTACCACCGAGCATAGACAACACTGCGCCTGAGCACAGCACTGCACAGCAGCACCGCCCCACCGAGCATAGTCAGCACTGCGCCTGAGCTCAGCACAGCTCCCAGTGTACGGGGCTCACCGTTGCCCTCAGCTTGAAACAGCATCGCTTTGGCACTCTAATTTGCACAGGGAGAGAGAAATTTTAGTTGCACTCGAAGCTTAACTGCCACCACGGCAGAGGAAACAAGGTTAATTCAATACAAGTCTTTTTTTCGTTGACGGTGTGGCATTGCTGACGTCACAACAACGATCCAATAGCAGCGCTCATACAATAGCGTATTTGGAAGCACTGCCACCCCCAAATCTGGGTCCAGTATTGACCTAACGACAAGGCGTTTTGGTGATGTCATAAAGTTTGTTAACGGACTGAGGACTGAGGTGTATTTTCTCCCATAGAAATGACCCTACCTAGCTTCCTTTACTGTAACTGCCACAGTAGGGTAACTCGTGCGCTCGTAACCATGCTACACTGGGATGATGAGGTTGTATACTATGTGCCGCCCACGGTAGAGGAAACAAGGTAGAGTCATTTTCATGGGGAAAATACACCTCCTCTTATTCGGCTTGGCGCCGCTAGCCAATAGATCGGCTTTAGTTCAAACAAACTTTATGACGTCACCATTGCGACATGTCGTTAGGCCATTAGTGTTGCTATATTTGGGGCTAGCAGTGTTGCCAGATGCAATATGAGCGTTGTTATTGGTTCATTGCCATGACGCCTGCATTGCCACACGGCCGACGAAAGAAAGACTGGTTTGCCCCTACGTTGTTTCTTCTACGGTGGTAGCTCTCCACGGTAGAGGAAACCAGGTAGGGTCATTCCTATGGGGAAAAAACACCTCCTATTGTTCGGCTAGCCAATAGAAATGCGTAATGTCGTTTGGCCAAAAGTGGAGACGAATTTGGGGGTAGCAGTGCTACCAGATGCAATTTGAGCGCTGCTATTGGTTCGTTACCGTGACGTCAGCAAACCCACACCGTCGACGAGAAAAAGACTGGTTTGACCTTACCTTGTTTCTTCTCCGTTGGTAGCGGTCGAAGCTCAACTGCCACAAGAGGATAACTCCCGAGCTCGTAACCATGCTACGCTGGGATGATAAGGTTGGTCTGCTGCGCGCCGCCCCCCGCGTTGCCGCACGAGCGCCCTGAAAAGCAGCGGCATCGCCACGACGCCGCCGCCGTGACCAGCCACTGCTCATCGCGACGCTCGGACGCTGCAGCTCGTGTGCGCCACGGATATTAATTGCGGCCTAGCATGTCTAAACTGTATAATACTTGCTCCTTACTGTCTCTCGTGGCTGCTTGTTCGATCTTCTCGTCACGCTCTGACGGGCTGAATGTGTATTTATTTTCCTGTAAACACAGGGCAATTATGCTTAACATTCTCGTTTTATTACACAGCTCTCAGGTTGCATTTCGAAATTGAAACCTATCGGGCTGATGCTAAGGCTCATGACCAGCTCAATGAGCACTTCTTCTGGCCGCATCAGCTGGGTGCAGTGAGCCGCGCGCCTGGCAGCTTCCTTCCAGCCCAGCACTGCACTGCTGCACTGTGCACAGCACTGCATCGCAGTACGGTGCCACTGAGCACAGTACTGCATTGCATCGCGGTGCCACTGAGCATAGCACTGCACTGCATCGTGGTGCCACTGAGCACAGCACTGCACTGCAGCACCGCCCCACCGAGTGCAGACGGCACTGCGCCTGAGCACAGCACAGCTCCCAGTGTACGGGGCTCGCCGTTGCCCTCAGCCTCGCACTTCCTGAAATATTCAATTAAATTGAGAATACGTGAAGAATGCATGACACAATGGACATTTCGCAACATCATTGCAAGACTGTCGTAACTCCAATTTCGTGATTTTTTAGAGAAGCATTTCAAAGTATCTAAGTCATTTTACTTTAATAATATCTAAAAATCTTGCCAGCACCATCTCTCTGCCAATAATGCACTTAAACTTACAATTTTACTGCCAAAAGACGCAGAATTTATTCAGAAATTTTTTAAAAACATTGTAACTCAATACTTGAAATTTTTGAGTTATGACAGTCTTGCCATGATGCAGCGATTTGTACCTGAATTACGGTAATAAATTATTTTTTAGGTTCATCACACAAATGAGGATAATTCGCAGTCCTTTTTGTAGCCGATGCACTTTTGCCGGACAAAGCCCCAGCAACACACGCTTCAACAGCCACTTTTATAACGAACGTTATTAGCTGTATCGGTAGCATAATTTTCTAAATTTCCAGTTCCCATCGAACCTTGGTTGATTCATAGACGAACATTCGGTAAGCATCTAGAAATAACTGAATCTCAGTCAGATTGGGATGCTTGGTTAACACGGACAGTTGCCCGTACAGCTGGTCAGTGGGAGTATTTAAGGCAAGCAAAATGCCGAATTTTTTTTATGAATTCGTACAAAGAAGTGCAGCAGGCACCAGACTCCAACTTTCCCGCGTAGTTGCTTTTTCATTCAAGAATTTTAACGTTCATCGGGAGGAATAGATTTATTTTAAGAAATTATATAAGGGATGTCTCAACTTTATTTTACCAGACATTTAAATTAGCGTTAAGTCTAAATTAAGCAGCGCACAGTATCTTGCAGCTTTGCAGTTTTAGAACTTTTTACAATGGAGATTTATAATTCCTGTCATGTTTTAGGTGGTCCGCTCAAACTAAACTACCCAAACACGTCAAACCAGACCACCTTCTATCTTGCCACTTGTACCCAAACACCCTCGACTACCTATGGGCGTGTAATATCATTACCTACCTCAATATTACTTATGTTTTGTTTTCACTCATCATTGTAACCTATGACACGTTTATGTTAATTTCAATGAGTATTTTCATTATCACTACTAATATAAACCTAGAGACTGGACTGGTTTACAAACTTGCTCTTATTGTGGAACTGATAAACATAAGGTTTGTTTCGGCTGGGAGTGGCCTACTGTCTATCGAAGTTATTTATTTCAGTGTCTCCATCATGGCCTCAATCGCTGATCCTCTATATAGGAACAGCTAGTGACTCAGACAAAGGTACACAGCTTCAGTTATAATTTATGAAGGCGAATTGATCAACATAACATGTCAGAAGCATGAAAATTTAATTTTACATTCAAATGAGCGCACAATGATTCCTTTGTTTGAAGAGCCATTTAAATATTCCCAAAGTAGGGCTCGAAGAAGTCTCTGTGTAAGGAAATGCACGCAAATGGAGAAGTGTCGAGCAGCGTTCATGCTCGCCAGGTCGCCGTGTTTGAACACGCCCTCGTAACTGACGCCTCTCTCCGGTCCTTGGTTTGACGGCGACGAGCAAATTATGGGTTATGCATTAGTGAATCTTTCCTTTATGGCGAGGTTCCGTTCGCTGCCGTGACTTCGAGATTATTCTAATAATCATTTCTATCAGGCTGATAGTACAGCCTGGGAAGGATAAAATAGTCATTAAATTCACGCGGGTGGAAAGTTCTAGAAATCAGATGGTGATACGAAGATCGCTTCTCACTCCTAACAAGGAAATTAACTCGCCTCCGAAATGACTGTGCTCAGCACTCTTGCAGTTAATTGTGCGTGGTAAATTCTTCATCTGATCATCTCAGTCACAATAATATCAACACTGTTGCAGGAGATCTTGCATATCGACTAAGCTAAATTTTAGTAGAATTTCGATCCCAAGTGAGTTGAAGATAGGCGTCAAAGTTGAGAAGTTATTGAATTAACTTTTTCATCCTGTCAAATGCTCAGGATAAGAGTCAAATTCCTACTTTTAGTATTAATTCCGCATTAGAGATGTCAATACTTACATGAAATAATGAACATATGTACACTGTATTATTTATAAGACCTATTTCTCCCAAATTTCAACTCTGCCCATTTGTAAAAGAAAATGAACGCTCAGTTCATTCACCAGGTTTGTAAATTTCTACCCAGTATTAAAATCGCTTAGGCGTCAAAAATATTTTTTGGTTTCTGATGATTAATGCATAGAACATTACATGAAAATATTATTCGCCCGAGGAACTCGTAGGCAAACTGGCACAAAAGTACATATGTTCAGGTAGGAGACTGGACGCAACGGGAGGTAGTGTGTAAGAGGTTACCTGTTGATTCGAACACCGTGACACGGAAGGAAAAGCGTCAGAAAAATTGAACGGTGCAGAAAATAACGTCACATTGTCTGTGTTTTTGTTACAGATTACGGTCTAGACTAAAGGACTAAAGGACTAAGACTAAAGGACTTTTTCTGAGAGAAACATGAATAATTTTTGTCGAAGATCTGAACCAATCCATCCTGGATTAGAAGCGTTGATAAATTTACATAAGTACGGCATATTAGAAATTCAGTGTCAAACTTGAAATAGGTATTTGACCTACACGAGTATGCAATAGCATACCTGATGTTGTATTTCTCACTTCGGAAGAGAAAGGATGTGTCGACAGAGGATGAGTCGGAACATTCACTTCATGCTGGAGCAATATGGTGTTGCATTAGCCAAGGGTTACGATTTATTTCAGTTCAAAAGTTAAACGTTTATTAACAGCTCTTCTTGATTTGATTCTGAAACTCATTGCGAAGTATACTTTCTCGTATTCATAAATAATTCCAAAAAGGAACAAACTAATATATTTTCCTCTTATACCTGTAATTTTGTTGTAATTAAGTAGGATAGTTGGTTGTTATCTGTGAGTACTCAGTCATTCAGGTTTTTATGCACTGTTGATGGTCCATATAGTTAGTCAAGTTCAGTTAGATGAATGTTTTCTTTCCATGGTAACTTTGTTAACTTTGCTCGTCTACTTTACATTCAATTGTAAAGTGCTGTCAGTTAAAAAACGAGATACTTGATTTTCCAACTTGGCTTCAAATTGATTCATACATTTAACCTAACCAACTAAATGTACTCTAACTTAAGTATAACAACTAATTAAATTAAATTACTAACTCCTGACGCATAACAAAGAAGAAAGTAAGTTTTTGAGCTTGAGTAGCACGCAATTCATCAAAAAGAATACATTGATCCGCAGCGTTCTGTAATGAACGTTATAAAGCAGAGGTTCCTTATTGTCAAGACAAACTTCGTGTGAACGAAGTCACGCGCTCTCAATCGAACACAAAGGTACTCCAAGGCTTACGCAAAACAGGTAGTTGATGTTTCAATTCATTGTCTAACTTATGCGCCAAAATTTGATGGAAATTTAGCGCATTTTAATATTCGCCCATACGTTGACATTTCTCTTCACAAAATAAAGTTACCCAACTATAGGGAGAGAGAACATCGTTCATGCTCAACATTCAGGCCGCTCATATTTTGCTTGTGAGCGAATGTTGAGGAAGAGGCGGCATACAATGCCCTCTTTTCAAATCCAGTAAAATCAGTGATTTTATGTAGTCGGAGTTTCTACTTCTGTCGTCTTCATTCCAGTCACCAGAGATGTCATACCTGCCACAAACTTCAACTTCAACAAATCTTTTTGTGCATCACGCACAGATGACAGCCGGGTGAATACAATGCTTTTTTTCTACACCGCTACGCAAACAGTACATCGGCGCCCAATTCGAAGTTGATAAAGGTCAGATTCAACTACATTGTTGTAATAGAAAGTGTTATTCTTCGTTCTTTTGAATCACAAATAATACAATTTATTTCTATTTTAATGGAGCAGGACATTATGTGCGTGCAGTATAGGAAATCCTAAAAGGACTTCTAAACATTTGTGTTTGAAATTCCAAGTTCATTCTCATGGCTTTGAAATTGGTCTTCTTTCAAATTTTAATTGGCCATTGAACGCGCTAACTTCTTTCCGAGCCACTGATGTTAGTTTTCTAGTGATAGCAATGTAATAAAGCCATTTTTCGAGTGAGTATGCCACGTTTCGAAATTAATTGATAGAGGTGGAAAATTCCCAGGAATGAACACAGTATAGGGCAACCGACTGAAAACGTGGTCGACGAAGGACACACATAAAGCCTTCTCTAGAGTAGCAAAGTGTGCTTACTATTATCAAATTTGCACTAATGTAGAAGTTATAGTTGTTTTTTGAACGATAATGAAATAATATAGGGCTCGTCGAACTAATTTACTTTAATATTAGCATAGTTGAGTAGTATGGAAACACCACATGGAAAAGCTGCCCTCAATAATAGAACACTGAAGGAACTAACTTAATGAACTTGATAAAATCATTCACTCCAGAAATGAAAAGAGATGATTCAATTGATTTCTTTTAAATGCTTTCATTCTATTTTCGCTTGGAGTAAGAAACAGTACTGGAGCTTACTAACCAGTGATCGATAGGCTGTCATGAAGTATCGTCAGAGTATTCATGAAATGGTCACTCATCACGCAATTATAGAAGTAATTTCAATCTTCGACTTGAATTTGTAAAAACGTACTTGAGACCCCCAGTAACATAAAAAGAAAGTCGAGTTTCGGATGGTTATTTTCTGCCTACGTACTTTTAGCCGGAATGCATTTGTTCGTCTCTAAAACTACCAGAACCGCCGATTGTGGGGAAAGCTTCCCTCTTGCCATGAAAAACTATTGCACCGCATTAAAGGTTAGGTAATTGTGCTCTGGAACGTATGGACGCGTTTCATTCTACAAAATAGTTCCATCAATTATTTAAGTTCCAACCATCCTAGTATCACGGCATGCATACGAGACTATATAATAAAACGCCAGGAGTCTCTTTAAATTTATAAATAAGTAAATAAATTTACATATTTTTATGCGTAATTTCTCGTACGTTTTTATAATGGTAATTTCATTTAACCTATTTAATTGGTTGATCCGTCTCTCTTTACTTTCCTGCTCTAAAAAGATGCTTAATGACAGTATCAGTGACAAGAGTTACATTGGTGCACAAGTACAAGAATATTTCAATCGCGGGTACTATTAGGATGGATATATTTGTTTGGCATCCATATCTGAAAGATTCATTCAAGGAAAATATCGAATCCCTTCATTTGTGACGGATCGTGTACACTACTAATAGTATAATTTATACATGAATCACATCATAGCATTTAAAGTATTCAGTCATTAATACGCCAAACACTACCAATACTAGAACGTTAAATGATAAGTGACATATTTTATCAGAAATGCTTGTACAAATCTAAGATACATTTATTGAAACAATGATTTTTAACTCGTTTAAGATTACAAAAAATCCGTCAGCTGATAGCACATTCACTTAGTGCTGTTCTATTTCTGCCTATTTTGAATACAGTAAACAGCACAAGTACTTGAAATTCACTCGACGTGAATTAAGGTACGCAGTGGTACCTTCATTTGTAGGCACCACTGTGCATGTATAAGGGATCGACAAAAGAGAATGAAAAATTGAAACTTGAAGTTCACAATTTTTAATAGAACAAACCTGTAATGTTGACACATAATAGTGATCATTTTTTATTATAAAGGATAAAAGTTTCATTATGCTTTCAGGATAGCCAAGCGTTATGGTTTTATTACCATCGCTGTTTAAATTTCAAGTGTCAAAACTAAGGGACAGAGTAATGAATATATTGTATGTAGTTAGTTTTTAAACCCCAACGTTTATAACTTTTCATTGTACAAAATGACTATATTACCAACTTCAAAGTATGGTGTTCATGACAAAAAGTTTGCTACTCTCTCAGAAAAACTGTCGTCACATTCTTCAAGCCGAAATACAATATTGTGGAGATTGCAGAAAGTGCTAAGCTGTTAACAAATACTGTTAGTAAATTTATAATATTTCACTATGATTGTGGCCACATGTTAAGCCCATCAACCTGACAGGTCCTGAAGAAAACAGCGAGAGAAGACTGAGTCATAAACACAGGGCGTTGAAAGACCTTTTGATGACTTCAGAAATATTAAAGAAATAAATTATTGACCACACAAGAGGAGTGCGTCATTGACAAGCGATAGACGGTCGCAAGAAATAGCGCTGACTTTGTAAAGCCAGCGAAAGAAACCCTTGATAAGTAGAAGAAAGTGGTCTAAAGTATGCTTCATAGAAGAAAGTATGTAAATTTTCTCTGGAAACCAAGACAAATTTCAAGTTCAGGGGCGAGCGAAGAATTTAGCGCAGAATTTACTACAGAACTCAAGTTTGGTGGCGGATGTGTGATGGTGTTTGGTATGTTTTCAGCTCATGGTACAACGGCTCTTGTTCTAGACTCGTGTAAAAGCATCTATTTTGAAAAAATTCATCCATAATCATGTTACGCAGATAGTTCAAAGTTCAGGAATAGGAAAAACTCATTTTTTTAAGAGAGATTATGTATTTTGACATAAGGCCAAGTCTACAGTCATGAGTTAGGGTGAACTACAAAATTTAAAACTGATTGGTCGGCTCAACAACCTGACTTGAATCCAATTCAAATCTTTGGAAGACTGAATGCGTGAAGTTAATGACTAAGAAGATCCTACTCTCACGAAAGATGTATGGATTAAAGTTCATGAGGAATGGGATGAAATAAGTGCCGAAGACTTATAAAAACTGGCTTACTTTTGTAGTCGAAGATGTTCTAGAGCTAGTAGATATTCTGAATTTCTATTTAATACGTACTTTTGATCAAGATTTTTTCATACAACTATTTCAATTAGAAATTGACTTTTTATACCTTCTTTTTAGCTGCGTCGTTTAGGTTTTACAAGGTTTTTTTTAAGAATAAATTCTAAAAGAATCTTTAATAATTTCCTCATTTCAGATAGATTTTTTAAAAAAAACATTCATGCAATCCTGAGAATTAGCAGACTGATTTTGATTACATTTGAAAACAATATTTTTCATGTACCGCCCCCTTTGAACACAGACAAGAATCGATACGATTACGCCGGCTATACATTGCGGCGCTGGTGAGATCTTATCTAATTATTTAAATTTCTACCTTAATGGATGCCTAGAGTTGGTGTAGATCAATAGGCTTTTCACGGTAGACTCTTCATTTAAAGAGTTCACCGTGGGAAGCTTACAAATTTACAGCAACCAAAGGCTTTAATCGAGGTAGAAATCCAGAGAATTGGACTAGGTCCCACCAAAGTCCTCATGATCCCCCTCCGCAATCGTAGCGATTCTTGGCAGCGCTCAGGGGGCGGCGCATGAACAATGTTGTGATCAAATAATGATCAAAATAGAACTAGTGTTTTTCAGTATTGCATATATGCTTTTTTAATCCATCCGATATTATGGGAGTTATTAAAAACTCTTTTTGCATCGGATCCATATATAAAAATTATACTGGTAATTGGGCAAATAAAATTGCGAGTTTTTTGTATCTTGTAAATATTATTGGAACTATGATATATCGCTGCGATTGGTTATGAATTAAGTATATCAAACATTACAGATTTGTGCGATTAATAATTCTGAAGACCCCAGGTTTCAATTAGTTCACTTAATTGTTTCGGCCACAGCTGCGTGACGTCTCTAAGAAAATTTCATGCACCAGACTGCAAGCTATCGCGCTTATTGCTCAAGTACAACATCTATTTTTTACTTGGTCAATGCGCCGCGGGCATTTTGTGGTGTTAGGTAGGTTGTGCAAGTATACTTTCTTCATCAGTATACTTCATATACTAGCAAGCATACCATGGGGCGGCCTCTGTATATGAAACTATAACTGAAAACTGGCTTCAACGGATCGAGTCCTACCCAGAGTTCCACCTGGACGCCAAGGAATTCAACGCCGCTCTATGGCGTTATATTCTCACAGCTGAAGTGAGGGCCACAAAAAAGCAAAAATTTCGAAGTTCATTAAATCTAGCAAGATTATTTGGTGAAAAGGAGAACAGAGTTTTTAGAGCTAGAAGGTAATCAATTCAAGCCTAGAATACATTTAGATTTATCAAGAGTGGTGAAAATATTCGCAAGTAGTTATTTTACACACATATATCAAGTCAACATAGGCCATGAAATCGGTGCAATAGATATCATTACGAACATTGATATTTTTTCCTTGTTTTATACGAGCACGAGAAGTTTTATTTACCTATACTGCTTGGCTTATCGGCTAATTGGAAACATGTAATTCGACGGGCCCATTACTGTGAGTTTTTTTTCTCTTCCGGGTGACAGCCAGTCGCCATGCTCGCTAACTGCTTTTTTAAAAGTATACTCGCTGGGCTTAGTTCAAATGTTAATTGCTATGTCGATGTTCTTAGGGTCTTATACGAGGCCTGTCGAAAAAGTATCCGACCTTTGGCCAGAAAAAATACTTCAACAACCTGACGGGGTTGGGACCCTAATCCCCTTCAAAGTAGGCTCCTTGTGCTTCCACACACTTAGCCCACCGATCCTTCCACTGCCGGAAACACCTCTGGAAGTCTTCTTTTGGAATGGTGTTCAGCTCTGTCGTCGCGTTCCGCATTATCTCTTCTCTACTCTCAAAACGGGATCCTTTCAGTGGTGTCTTCAATTTTGGAAACAACCAGAAGTCGCAAGGAGCCAGGTCTGGAGAGTAGGGAGGTTGGCGAACGGTCGTAATTCCATGTTTGGCCAAGAAATTGCGGATCAAATGGGATGAATGTGCGGGCGCGTTGTCGTGATGCAAGTGCCAGTTGTTCGCAGTCCACATGTCTGGTCTTTTGCGCCGAACTGCATCACGAAGTCGCCGGAGAACATCCTGATAGTACTCCTTTGTCACTGTTTGTCCTTCCGGTGCGTATTCGTGATGCACAATTCCACGGACATCAAAGAAAACAGTCAGCATCGAAGGAGTCAAACAGGCAATGCGACGATGGAGCTGAACACCATTCTAAAAAAAAACTACCAGAGGTGTTTCCAGCAGTGGAAGGATCGGTGGGCTAAGTGTGTGCAAGCACAAGGGGCATACTTTGAAGGGGATTAGGGTCCCAACTCCGACAGGTATTCGAAATATTTTTTCTGGCCAAAGGTCGGATACTTTTTAGACAGGCCTCGTATAGTACATCTAGCACTATTTCATGTTGATAAATTTATTCATTACTACTAAACAATAAATTGAAAGAGCATTTCAGTATCCTATGAGAAAAAAAATGAATTTGTTATCATGGAAGCAAATTTCTTGCACGCAAAAATTGATTGAAGATATTAGGCGAGTGACAAGAAGTATGAGGTTAAGAAACGTTCTTTCTACGGTGAGTGATACGCCGTTACGTGGCAGTTTCCGCCTAAGTTTTCGACCGAGCCTCAGCGCACGGAATTTTTTGATTCGTCACCCTGCAGCTGCGTATCATGCCACAAATCACAGCACCAATCCCCTCATATTCACGGAGGTTCGTAACAGCGGCAGGAACATCTCATTAGAAGCCAAGCCCCCGAATTTCTTTGATTAGAGAGCTTCTGATAGGAAGTTAGGCGTAACTGTTCCTTTTCTATATTCCCTGTTAGAAAGGCTCGCGACACGAGAGCATGGCTGATGCAGCCATTCACATGACACACTTATCCAGCTATCAGTGTCTTTAATTGTCTGTGAAATAAGCCATCCATCCGAGCATCACGGCGTGCATACGAGACTGACAGCTCTTTGACACGACAGTCAGGGAAAGCTCGCATCGTTGCCACACTCAGGGAGAAGAAATTTGTCGTAACTCGGCTCCTGGACTTTCCAATGTTCCCATGCAGATAGTGGCGGTCCCGCGATGTTTGGCAAGTCGCTTGCCTCGAACACCAACCCTGCTCACGAGGCCACCTCACGCTGAGTTCGTTGGTTTTGCATTGGTTCAATGCTAGTAAAAAAAAACTGACGCAACGATGACTCCGAGAGAAATTTGCCTCTTTATAATCGCCTTTGGTTTAAGAAAAACCATGAAGTAATGTTGCGTTACTTTTCGTGTTCAAATCTAATTTTTTTCCTTGTTTTCGTTAATCGAAGTCGATTAAAATTCAGATATATTTTCACCGCTCAATTCCCTTTCTCCTTGAATGTTGGTTTTTACACTGGACTAAAAGCTTCCGCGTTAATAACAGTTAGTCGTTAAATGAAGATCTTAACTTACATTGCGATCTCTTAATTGTAGTGACTGCAGGAAAACAACTACCATTCACAGCTTCACACCGACGGCATAATTTCACGCTAGACATCTGCTCATGCAACCTAAAGCACGGGAAGTTTCGCTTTGCCTTTAGCATGCATATGAAGCTGCCGTATTAAGATAACTGTGGGATAGGTGCGTGATCACGTAACAGGTCTACACTAACTGTAGCTGAATTACCGCGTAGCACGTTAGAATTCAGGGAAATTGGACGAGCATCTATTGGTGATGGATCCGACACGTGTGATGAGGAGATTAACATGAAGTAATATTTAATTAAATCTTCGTGAAGGCTTGGACCATTCTAAATTACAGTATTTCACCTTTTCCGAGTTTTAGATTATTCGCATTAGCGAACTGTGTTACTTAAAATTTTCAAGTTCTGTTACAGAACCAATCGCAGGATGCTGCTGTGCACAGTTGATCGTATGATTAGGTGACTGAGTACATAAAAATATAATTTGAAATTTGCACTCACGGTAATAATTATTATTGAGAATTTGGCAGTTCTTTATTAATCACTGGATATCCATATTGTCATGCAATCTATTTGGTTCCAAAGCGCTGTAGAACAATTTATGGTTCAATTATGTTTCTAGTAAGCAGGGATTTAATTTGAAATGCATTTGTTTGTTTTACACACAAGTTATTCTTTAATTTTAGTTCACAGTAGCACTATTGTAATTCTATATTAAGTAGACTAAAAGGAGTTCATTTTTAAAATAAATGTGAAATATGTATTTAATATCAGTGGAATACAACGTCGGTTTGATAGGTTTAGTAACAAAAGAGCATCAGCACTACAGCCTGGCTGCTCATTTGTAACAGCTATGCTCTTTAGTGCCACATCAGCTGTGATTCTCACATCCGCTAGAAGACTTATAGAAGCTCAACATCAAAAATACAATTTATATATGTTCAATACAAAGTTTAAAATACATATTATGTACAAATGTAAGGCTATTCGGCACATTGAGAGCGGTTCGTAATCCATTCATTTGATGTTCAAATTGTAAACATTAATGTCTTGATGCTTAAGAAAAGAGCATTTCCAGCCCGCAAATTAGAATGAAGTGTAGCATGAGTTGCTGTCGGCAAATCAAAATCATTCGATACCAAATTATATTAAGTAGCATGCACTGCTGGTATTGATATTCTTGGGTTGTGCTACAATGACATCTAAACAACACGACTGTCAAGTGCAGTCGTACAAAACAAAGCACACGCTGATGGCTTCGTGTAATCTTCCGGTTCTGTCCACTGCAGACGGACTTGTAATGTTGAGTTTGTTTCTTTTTCTTTCTTTCTTCCAGCTCACAATAGTAGCAAGTTTTTTAATCTACAGCTCTAATACTGGTGTTACCACAGACATTACTAGTAGGTACCCACGGTGCAAAATTTATCACGTGGGAAGTTTTCCACGCCCCCTGCATTTTCAAAGAAAATGACAGCCATTATTTGTATTACAACTTTCTAGGAAATACACTGCGGTCTGCAGTTTCATTTTGCAAATTCTGTTACGACTTCCCATCCACATTTAGGAATTCTCTCACAACTAGCTAAGAGGCGATAAGACCTGCGCTGAGAAGCCGTCTTTTGTCGCTGTCACGTGAGTTGCAACACGCGAGCTGGCGGCGCAGCTTGTGAAGCGAGCACTTGCGCCCGAAAGATTTGTGATCGAAATAACTTAATTCTTTGCCGTTTCTTAATTCGTCCAACGATTACAAGACCGTTCCTGATACAGGAAATTTCCTTGAGCTTTGTGAGAGCTCACAGGAGGACGAGAAAGCTCTAATACGAGCGCATTTTGTTGTAAGTTATATGCAGGTTGCGCTAAATTGTGTTCTGTGTACAACTTGGACTCTTCAATCTACAATCACTGAACTTCTCAACGCATGCTGATTATAAAATGCTCTGGGTGGCATTGAGTGGCATGATTATATTTCCCATTAATGTACGCGGATATCTGACCTTATATTCTTCACTCTAATTCTGCAATAGTTTCGATTGAATTCTGCAAATTCGACCATGCTACCCCAAGCTGTATTGTCACGATCCTGCAACTATCCATCTACTATGCAGAAAAGAAACTATTTTTGATATATTTAGTTCTATTTGTGTTGCTCACAAAATTATTCCCGCTGCGAAAATACAGAAACTTAAGACACCCGTACGATAGCGCACCAACTTACACTAGTTTTATTCCGCCCCGCAGCCACAGCTCGTACGAGTTAGGCACTGTGCATGAAATTGCTCCATGAATATGATAGCAAAATAATGCTATTGATCAGCTACCTGAAAACCATAATCAGTTAAGAAATTGTGATCAATCACAACAAGTACCAATTCACGGCAATGGGAAGGTAGAATTATCTCTGCAACTTGAGCCGGTGTGGAATGTGTTCACCTGCGCGACGTGCGCTCTGTCTCAGCACAGCACGTCACCACAGCACGACGTGCATTGCTACCGCGCAGTGCTCGCCTCGTGTCAGGACAGCACGTCACCACAGCACGACGTGCATTGCTAGCGTGCAGTGTTCTTCTCGTCTCAGCACAGCACGTCACCACAGCACGACGTGCATTGCTAGCGTGCAGTGCTCGTCTCGTCTCAGCACAGCACGTCACCACAGCACGACGTGCATTGCTAGCGTGCAGTGCTCGTCTCGTCTCAGCACAGCACGTCACCGCAGCAAGTCACCACAGCACGTCACCACAGCACGACGTGCGCAGATCACACTGCAGTATCAGAGTGACTACGCAGGCGGAACGCAGGAATAGCTTATGATTGTCACCCTAAATTAAAAATTAGAAGTCATGTTCAAATCTAATCATTAATGCGAACGATTCCACATTGAGCACGCCACATAAAGAGTGTGGAATATCTATGATGCGTTTGACAAGTAAACTGAAATAATGGCGTTGAATATAAAATTTTTGTTCACTATTTTGTGTCCTAATGATGTGTGAAGCAGGTTTTAGCGTAATCACGCCAATAAAGTTAAATTGAGACCAGGAGATCAGTAATGAACTACCTGCGAATACGCGAGAGATTTTGGTTTGGCACTTCCTTCGAGCTGCATCCAAGTCCAGATAATGTAAAGATTTTGCAGCTTTGTTTATCTAACCTGTCCACTTATTATCAGTCATTTTTTTTATTTCTTTAGCAGTTTACTCCAAGTCATATTTGATTCGTCAACCTGGATTCCCAAGAAACTTCGTTCTGAATATGACTACGAGTTGTAGTTCCATGAATGTCATGTATATCAACTAAGTTCTAAATTACTGCAAGACTTTACTGGTATAAGTCAGCGAAGGGAAAAAACAAGGTGAAATGGAAACTTTAAATCAGAGTTTTACAGGAGTATCTAGGTTGTCTAAGCGATAGAATCTAACCGAAATTGAGTCAACAAGTAATATGCGGACAAATTCACCAATTCCCGCGTGCCGACACCGCTCAAGATTCCGCTTAACAGTGAACATTTATAAGCTCGTTGAATGAAGATTGAGGAATAATGCATGGTCTGAAGCACCGACACACGCAGTGGTACCTGCATTTGTGGGCACCGCTGTGCATGAATAAGGGATCGACAAGGGTAACATTCTAAATTCGTGCCAACACACTCAAGATCGAAGTGCTGAGGGAGGTACAAGCAGCAATTTTACTTCCGAGTGAAACTTTAGTTCAAGAACTTCTCCCCACATCGATTATGCTGAATTGATCAATATCTTTGCAATTTCAGAACGAATAGTAAGAGAACAAAGGATTGTTTCAAATTTCTGTCATTACCTATTGTAAAGTTGAAGAAAAATTTTGGAAGCAATGATTCAAGACACAAAATATGTCCGGATAAAAATCGTATTTAAGATGACTCCTCAAATTTTGACAATTTAAATCAGAGCCGCGGTGATAATAACTATTAGAACGAGTGAAGAAACCTTTATACTAACATATTTTTAGAATTAGATAAATTTTCAGCAGTGTATGGCTGATTGTTTCAAATTAATGATCCTCGACCGCAAATTATTCGCAGTATGACAAACCTCGTGTCAAACCTGTTTTCTTAGTGAAGGACGTGTTGCAGTTTACGACCCAGCTTGGACTTTTATAGGGAAATATTTTTTGTTTTCCATAATTGCAACCTTTAAACACTGTACATTTATGACTGCATAAATGAGATTGGTTGACCAATCACTCGAAAATCAAAAATCAAATCAATCTTGAATTCTGCCCTCGTGCGCGGAGCACTGCCGTAGATGCAAAAAAAATAAATAATACTATCGAGACAGTATCTTGTTCTCAGTTGTACAAAGATTGCATCGTAGGAAGAAAAAAATCTAAAAGAACGTGTGCTCGTGACTGCATGGAATTTGTTAAAGAGTCTGATCGAAACTGCCCAAGGTAAGTGCTTCGCGAATGTTAAATTATTTACGCAGGCTCTCGGACTTGTGACGATGCAATGCGATAAAGATTTTTGTTTCAAAATTTTATCTGAGCAATAACTACCATTAATCTTATACCTCAAAAATTAGGTGTGGTTACGCTGCAGAGCATTTTACATCGCATTATGTAGGGCGCCTCAGATTTGTCAGGATTTGGTGAGTTATGTGTAGGGAAGCAGCGAGAAGAGGCCGATGGTGACGGGGAACGTAGGAGGAATTAATACTTTGACTGCGACGTGCGCCACCGGTGGTACACGGAAGTAATTTTCATGGCGCTGTTGACAGACCAGTAGACGCAAATTTAATTTTCACAAATACTTTATCAAAGCTAAATGGAGACACGGTCTAGTTCATGTTTGGTATTTTCAAAATAGTTTACTACAATTGACTTTAAATTTGAGTTTGGCATTGAACTTAATATTTAGTAGTCGCAGTCAAAGTGTTAAGATAGTTAAATTAGTGTTTTACTTTTGAGCGGACATATTTGTATCTGTTGTCCGTAAATTTATGTACTTACAATAGTTTTAGCTATTATGAATAAGCTTTGTTTAGAAAATAAATAACGGTATTAAAGTATACAGATCTGATATGAATCTAATTTTTCCTGAAATTCGAAGTAATTTACTGCATTTATTGTGGTTGATAGCTCGGTCTGTAATTACTGAATGAGGAGGACTAATTAGCGAATTACCAGTACGGTTACTATCGCAGCGATGCTCAGCTACCCTGAAGTACGGGACGTCATTCCCCCGAACTCTGATGCACATTGAGCACAACTCAATTTATATACCTGTGTAAAGTGGGAGGAAGTTTATTCTCGAGCCGAAACAGTGATGAGATGCTGAGCTACTGTAGTTCACAAATATTATATTTAACTATTTTTTCAAAAAAATAATACGTAATGCCATTGTATCTTTTCGCATCATTCGATCGTGAGCGGCAATATGAGAACTGAGGCATGCGTGACTTAGCTTGAGTAAAGGGAACGTCAATTCTTTTCGCTGAAAACTTTCGCTAGCGTAAATCGATGAAAACGCCACAAAATTCCTTTACTTCTCACGTAACAATTTATAAGAACTACACATTGTGTACCCTTTAAACTAAATTTTTAGAAAAATAAAACTTACAAATATGATCCTTGAAACTGTAAAAAATAATATTCAAACCAATGAAGGATACCTTACCAAATACTGAACATTCGATATCGATGAACTAGGAAATCGAAGAATATCTTTCTTTCCGAGTTTCCTTTATGAATTTGACATTCTTTTGTTCATGATTGAGGGATTTCTCTTCAAGTTAATCTTACTCTCCATGTGTGTTTTTAGTTTTCCCAAAATTATTTACCCACAATATTATCATTTTGTTGTTTATCAGAAAACCATACTTGTTCCTCGATTTCTCTGTCGACGCTATACGAAAACACTGTAGTGTTAAACTTTAAACATGTATACAGTTTATACAATCACGCAATTTTTAAAGTAACACTTCACGCCAGTTCTTAGTTCTCTCTTTCTTGATGCTTAAATGGGCTGATGAACGTACTTATTGTACATTCATCGACTGTCGACTTATTGCACCTCCCACATAACAGTCTCGAACAGACCTCTCCAGGCCCTCGCATTGCCCTCATGCGCAGCAATCTTCACGCTTGCAGCATCCGAACCTAATTACTCAATTTCTGCACTAATTTGATCTTCAAAATCCAATTGTTTTGCTCATGTGGGATAAAACCACACAGGACGAAACCTCCAGAAAATAAAACCTCCACATGACAAGCCCTATAAGGCAGTCCATTGGGACAACCTCAATAAAACTCATTAGGGCAAAACCTCCGTAAAACTCCATAGGGTAAAACCTTCATGAATCCCAGTAGGGCAAATCCTTCATAAAACTCGATAGCGCAAAACCTTTCTGGGATAAAGTTTCCACTGGACGAACTTTCCATGGGATGAAACATCCATAACGAAAGCCCCCATGAACTAAGTCTACCTGTCAGTTGGTTGAAAAAATGATGAAATTATTTTTACTAATTTTTTTCCGAAATGTTTTAACTTTCCCTAGTCTAATTTTTCGCTCACTGAAATAAATTTTCGAATTCATTTTTCAAATCATTATTTTTCTTTTTTTAGATTTCAATTATACCATTACCATTGACATATAGATGAACACAATTTTTTTTACATTATTCCTTTTACATTAGTTCACTCCACCTCTTGTCATCAGGGATCCCTGATGCCTTTCCATTTATGGACAAACGCCCATCGTTCTAAGACCTATTTGAGCCAATGATGCTTCAGATCAATAGGGAAGAATGAGGTTTTCAAGTTTCCATTTGTTGTTTGTTTTAAAATTTGTCAGCATTCTTCATTAAATGTCCATTTTATGCTTAATATTGTAATTTGGAATGCTATCCGAATAATTTAACCGATATTTAACAACTACAAGAAATTTTTCGAGCTACGTTTACTAACCCCTAGTTCATTGTCATTTATAGAATACAGATAATTTATAATGTGTTTTCGAGTCCTAATATAAATATGGTTTGACTGGGAGAGTTTCGTCCGAGGAAGTTTTTGCGTGTCTAGTATATAGTCTATGGATGTTTTTGCTAATATCCATTACCGCACAACACTGCTCTTAGATCCTCTTCATCGGGTTGAACATTCATTTTTCCGCTTTTTGGCGCTGGTACCGATTACCTTGAGCACGGAGCCTCTTCAATACTTTTAGCCTGGATTGCCTTCATCGTACTTGTAGCCCGCAGCCCTGATCCTGGACTCCACACTACGGTAGGCCTTGATTCATCGCTGTTTTGGAGCCGACTCCCCACCCCCACAATCGATACAACAAGAGCCCGTCTGTCCGTAGAGCTAAAGGGTCCGGCGCGATTCGTCAGGCTGCTCCATGAAAGGCCTTATCGTTTATGCGCCTATCTATCTTCACGAGCGGTCCTGAGACAATTATATAACATTGGTTGTTTGTACAAATACTGGGGAGCTTTTAATCCAAGAGTAAAAAGGAAACAGCGAATCGAGTATCAACAAAGAAGTTTTAGCGATTGTGCTAGTTTTTGGCTCAACTGTTTCTTTGAAGAGGAAAATTTGCAAGAAATCATTTGGCTCGGACAAACTGGTTTCGATATCAGAGCCCATGCTTCAACCTAGGCCTCAATTTCTCGAGAGAACGCCTGCGCTCAAGGCCGCAGTTCCCCACTTCTTGCAGGCGATGCCAACTGCCTTGTTTTAACGGATTTGCTGCAGTCTATGAGTTAATTTCGAGTCAAAATTTCCTGGAGATGCGGAGACTGCAGAAAATCGGGTTGGTTCTGAGATGCTTATTTGATTTTTTATTGCATTACCGATCGATCACTGTCTATGTAAGCCAGTGTTTAGAAATAAGCGTTTTGGTTATATTATCATCATGAGAGCAGCTCACTGAAATTCCTTGAAAAATTATGAGATGGTAATCGTTTTGAACAACCGTGTTTGATGTCGGTCCGTGTTCGAGCATGATGAAATTAAGTAATGCTTTCTACTGTAATTACAACAAATAATTCGTTTGTACACGTAGTTAATGATTTTTTTATCAGTAAGTTTCTCGACCATAGTATCATATTGTATGAATTACTCGTCAACTTTTAGTTCTATCTAGCCAACACTGTTCAATCAAAACTTCTTTTTGTTGGCTCAACTGCCGAAGTCGACGCATGAAAGCAGCGTCCAAGCAACGAGGAATTGCTAGCAATCGTCAGGCCCCAGGTTCAGGGAACGCAAGTTCGCACTCGGCGTTGATTCTCGGAAAATGTTACGATTGAAACTACTAGTGGGTAATCTGTGCGGGTGACCTGCAGTGCGCTACTGGTGAAGCAGCTTGTCTTCTGAGAAAAACACGAAGCTAAGATCAGGAAAAGCTTTAGAGCGAAGCATACTCTCGTTGCTCGAGTGATGGGTTAGGTTGGGTGAGATTATAGGACAGCTCAATGGACAGCGTTTGGGAGGACCGTCCCAATGAAGGCTGTCTTCTGAGTTATGTTGTTTTCAATCTTGAATTTGAGGTCAACTGCAGATGTTTGGCTTCTACGAATATTGCCTTCTTAGCAACTTCATGAATTCACGAAAAGCTTCTGTTGAAAACAAGAGCCCTCGCTTAGATTTGAGGCGAGTGTGCGTCCGGGAAACGAATTAAGTTTGAAGTGACTGCGTTTGCCGTAGTAGCTAACTTTAGCTTAACTCTGATTTCATTTCTGAATATCTCTATTATTCCTTCGTCTGAAAACTTAGATGTTCACGATTAGAACCACATAAGTCGACGCTCATCAAGTTTTGCACACGTTTGTGCACGGAGTACGAGGCCTGTCGAAAAAGTATCCGACCTTTGGCCAGAAAAAATACTTCAACAACCTGACGGGGTTGGGACCCTAATCCCCTTCAAAGTAGGCTCCTTGTGCTTCCACACACTTAGCCCACCGATCCTTCCACTGCCGGAAACACCTCTGGAAGTCTTCTTTTGGAATGGTGTTCAGCTCTGTCGTCGCGTTTTGCATTATCTCTTCTCTACTCTCAAAACGGGATCCTTTCAGTGGTGTCTTCAATTTTGGAAACAACCAGAAGTCGCAAGGAGCCAGGTCTGGAGAGTAGGGAGGTTGGCGAACGGTCGTAATTCCATGTTTGGCCAAGAAATTGCGGATCAAATGGGATGAATGTGCGGGCACGTTGTCGTGATGCAAGTGCCAGTTGTTCGCAGTCCACATGTCTGGTCTTTTGCGCCGAACTGCATCACGAAGTCGCCGGAGACACCCATAGCATCTTCCCCAAACACCTGCTGAATCTTACGAATTGTTTCAATTTGAGAATCACCAAGCTTTTGACAAAATTTGATGCAGTGTCTTTGCTCAATTCGTTCAGTCATCTTGCAAGAAAACTAAATCCGACAAACACTTAGAACAGCACCTTACTTGGCGACCACCAGCCAGTGACTGGCCCTAGTGAATGCGGTGAAAAAATTCAAGCATGCGCATTAAGATTCCTCCTTCCACCTTGCACAGTGGCGCCGCCTTAGAATCACTACTTTGCGCGGGAAAAATTAAGGTCGGATACTTTTTCGACAGGCCTCGTAGAGACGTGCCAGAAGCGATATTTTATAATTCCGACGCATCATCCCTTTAAAATATGTCGGAAAATATGACATGAGCATCATCGCTTCATATTCTATTCTTCTCTATAGTACCTAATTCTTACTTTTACTTATTTTAAATGACTGATCACCCTGTAATATTTGAGGAAATCGATCCAGATTTCAATCATTTGAACAGAATATATCCAAACCTAAACGACTCTCAAGAGTGTAGGTATACTAATATATCAGAATTCAACGAAACTATACGAATAACTGACCGAGATTTCTCACTCCTGTGTTGGAACTGTAGGTCACTCTATCCAAAATTGGAAGAGATACAATGTACTATTACTGAACTTAAATATAACCCAGACGTGATTAGCTTCACCGAAAGCTGGCTAGATGACTCGAATAAAGACATGATTCGATTTGAAAATTATCATAGTTACCATTCGTTAAGAAAAAACCAGCGGGGCGGAGGCATCAGCACATATATATCTAACCACATAGACTCGAGAACCATAGCAAGTGCAACCATGAATCAGGATCATATAGAATCACTCTTCGTAGAACTTTTTAGAGATGGTAAACGCATTGTGCTTGGAACGGTGTATAGGCCTCCTACAGCCTGTCCTATATCCTTCCTGAATGAATTGAATCGTATTATTTCTCAGTTCAACAGGCCCTTATACAATGACATAATAATATGCGGTGACTTCAATTATGATCTACTGAAACATGAAAGCCATGAACCAATCTCTAATTTCCTAACTACCTTTCAGTCTCAATCCTTCCTTCCGATCATTACAAAGCCTACACGAATAACCTCAGAGTGTGCTACGCTGCTTGACAATATCTTTATGACAGACCCTAGTGATTTTCTTGCTGGAATAATTACTTCTGACTTATCAGATCACTTCCCAGTTTTTCTTATTAAGAAAAATGTCTATATTGCTTGCACCAAGGCACGGGCTGAAACTTACTCATATCGTAAAATAAACGAATCAAATCTTGAAGAAATGCGCACCGTTCTAGAAGAATCAATGCCTACATTGCACATCTCTCAACAAAACAATAATACTACGAGCATTGATGAAGCAGTAGTAAAGTTGACTGAAACTATAATGACCGCATACAATCAGTGTTGCCCAATTGTAACTCGTACAGTTACCCCGAAAAATAAACATAAGCCCTGGATTACCAGAGACATCGTGATAAATATAAAGAAACGTCAAGCGTACCTAGCCCTCCTTTGCGAAGGACGAATATCTAGAGAAACATATAACCGATTTAGAAACTATGTAACAAACCAGATAAGAACATCAAAAAAGAACTACTTTACGCTCAAGTTTACTCAATTCAAAACTGACGTTAAAAAGATTTGGCATCTCCTTAACTCCTGCTGTAAACCGAATAATGCCGATAAAAAGAAAATTGAATATGTTGTTCAAGATAATGTAAAATATCATGAGAAGAAAGAAATTGCTAATCTCTTTAACAACTTCTTCGTAAACGTAGGGAAAACAATAGCTGATGGTATTCCAAGTGAACCTACTGATCACCTGGAATTTATGGATCATATTCGAGAACCCAACTCCTTTTTCTTTACGCCTACAAACTCCTCCGATGTAATTACGTGCATAAACAACATGAAAAATAAATCGAGTGGGTTACAAACGTTTCCGACTAAAGTACTTAAAGTTATTGCTGACATTGTAGCCCCACTGATATCAAATATTATTAACCAGTCTCTCTTACTAGGCACTTTCCCGAACTCCCTCAAAGTTGCTAGAGTAACCCCTATCTTTAAAAGTGGTGAAAAAACCTGTGTAAACAATTATCGACCTATCTCCATTCTACCAATTATTAGCAAAGTATTCGAAAAGATTGTGTATAAAAAAGTGTACTCTTATTTTGAACAAAAATCATTTCTTTACGATAAACAATACGGTTTTCGCTCTAAAAAATCAACAACACAGGCTATATTAAATCATTTACAATTCCTCTATTCTAATATAGATGAAGGAAAGCCTGTCTTCTCTGTATTTCTTGACTTCCGAAAAGCATTTGATTGTGTGGACCATAAAATACTATTATCGAAACTACACTGTTATGGCATTCGAGGGATTGCTCATGATTGGTTCAGATCATACCTAACAAATCGGAAACAATACGTTGTCATTGACGACGCAAAATCAGACCCACAGACAATTAGCCATGGAGTTCCACAAGGATCTGTTCTCGGGCCTCTCTTGTTTCTGATTTTTATCAATGATATTGTAAAATCTACATCATTCTTCAAATTCATACTTTTTGCCGATGACAGTACGCTTTCTGCGGTCCTTCCGAACCAAAATCCTGCTATGATTGTGGAGAGTATAAATACTGAACTTCACAAGGTTTCATCGTGGCTCAAAGCTAATAAAATAAGCCTAAATATCGATAAAACAAATTATATTACTTTCTCATACAAGAAAGATGTATCTCTCCCATGCATTAAAATTGGCGAAGGTGAAATCGAAGAAACCAACTCATGTAAGTTTCTGGGCATCATAATAGATAAACATCTGACCTTCAAAGAGCACATCACTCATATTAGTTCTAAATTATCAAAATCCATCGGAATCCTAAATAAAGTTAAAAATTTTCTGCCTGAAACAGCTTTACAAATGCTCTACCGAACGCTCATTTCTCCATACTTGCAATACGGAATAGAAGCATGGCACGGAACTGATAAAAATAAAACCAACAAAATTTTTACTCTGCAGAAAAGGGCTGTCAGAGCGGTAAAGAACCTAGAATATAATGCTCACACAAATGATTCTTTCAAAAATTTACAAATACTTAAACTTTCGGATCTATACAAAATCTCCATCTGTAATTTCATTTACATAACATTAAGAAATGATGGCGACAATAGCCTAAGACAATTATTGACTGCGCAAACTGGTCATCACGACCATTTAACCCGAAATAGAAGTAAATTCATGCTTCCTTATTATTCAAAGGCCAGGTCGCAACACAGTATTCTCTTCGTTGGAACCAAAACTTGGAACTCTATACCTGCAGAGATCCGTGAATGTAATTCGTACAAAGTATTCAAAAGACATCTTGAGTCTCACTTCCTATCAGAATACTAGTAGTGTAAGATCACCGTGTCGAAATCTTGCCTCCTACATGTAACTAATGATAATGTCATAATGTAACTTGCCTTGTGTACCATAACCAATCTTCTCTCTGCTCTTGAATCGTTTTATCGAACATACTGTTAAATATAGCCGACTTGTAAAATATCGAGTTAATCATCTCAATGATCAGTCTAATGCGAAACTAGGTTAAGTGAACTAGGTTAAACTTTTGTACACCCTAGAATAGCGTGATGGTAGGATGCCCTAGAAGTCGCTGAACTTATTCGGGCCCACAGGTAGCTATACTCAAATTTGACCATTGTACTAGACTTAAGTAAAACTCTACCTCTGTATCACCTACCTCTGTATCTCCTGTGGTAAATAAATTGTTTAAATTGTTTAAATTGTTTAAATATTAAGCGTTAATGGCGTTTCAAGTAACGTTGGTGTGAGACTAGGCCCGAAAAATCATAAATGAAATAACTTAACACATTGGTGTTGCGACCAGCCCGACCAAGGTTGGTCATGGCTGCGCACTATATCAAAGTTACGTGGTCGTTCATTATTTGCTTGTCGCTGTTATTTCCCCAATTGCAATTTCTGTGGACGTCGAGGAAACTCGGCTGCATTTGTGGACAGGCGCTATTTTATTGAGCAGGTAATATTTTACTGAACTGGCAACTTTTAATCGAAGACTATATTTCATTCCACCGCTGATATTTCACTCAAAAGACCAGTCTATATTACGACACTGTTTCGTAGTAAACATATTAGTCATTCGTATTTGTGCGTCATTCGACTGGTATCATGAATTCAGAACAACTCCGAGAACAAATTTTTTTAAACAAAGGCTCCAGAATAAATCCCCTAAGGTAAAATCATAAGAAATAATTTCTCAAACAGTATCTATAGGATGAGACCTCTAAAACACAATTTCTACGACAAAATCTTCAGGATAAGCCCTTGAACAGAAACCCTTAGGTCAAAACGTCAATGACAAATTATCAAGGACAAAGATAAAACTTCTTTTACGTGGATAAACTCTCCTGGACAAAACTTCTATAACTTAACCTCTACGACAAGATTTGTTAGGGCACACTCTTTAGGACTGAACTCGAGGAACAAACTTCTCGAGTCAAATCCCGAAATGCAACATTACATCAAACCCTCTACAGTAGGGGCTCCCAACCTTTTTGTCGCTCCACACCCCTAAAGAAATTTCATTCGAACCTCGCACCCCATGAAATAAAAATGCCGACATATGACCAATATTCTATTATTTACTTGGACTTTTCTCGCACCCCCCGGAATATCGTCTCGCACACCCCACAGGATGCTATCACCTCAGGCTGGGAACGCCACCTCTAGAGTAAAACTTGACCCAACAACCAATATATAAATCGTGTAAGGTATGGAAGTATAAATTCTTTATTATTTTGATTTTTCGAATAATTATTTTTAGTCCAAATTTTCAAATTCTCTTCAATTCAAAATTCGCATCTCATTTATATTCAAAATCACCTTCCAAAATTCTTGGAATTAATTTTAGAAATTTGATTTAAGTACACATTCACTTCATTTCTACTTATGCTGAATTTTGATAGTTCCATGGTATGGGAAAGAATAACACACTTCAGAAGCACTAGCAACCTTGCATTCGATATACATCATCAATACATCATTTTGCTGATTACGTCCTTCACTCAAAACTCGATGCTGATCATCATTTTTCCTCAAAACTAGCTCTCCGGCGAACGACGAAGGAATCGAGTAATCAGAAAGGAAAGAATGCAAATATAACACCAAAAAGACTACGATATTCCCTCTTAGAGTCCGTGCTAAAGACTTAAGAGTCACTGTTATAATTCTCCTAAAAATACTGAGACCCAGTCTCTTACAGATGTTGTATTGAACTATACACTTGGCGAATCCTGGCCTGTTGGCAGCCTTGCCTTTGGTCGTGACTCGCATAAAATTGGAAGTTATCCAGGTAATTTGTTCCTTTGAGTTTTGTCCTACTGGGGTTATGATACAGGGGTTGTGTCCTACAGAGGGCTGTGCGATAGAAATATCTTTTACAAAGAGTTTCGTTCTGTGGAGGTTTTTGAAAAGCCTCGTTGGACCCAGTGTTTTGTGCATGTGCTGATAAGTAGATCTCATCGACGTGGTGTTAATAACAAAGAGGTTTTTTTAATTCATAAAGTTCCGCTTATTGTAAACTCACAACGCATTTGGAGAAGGGTCACTCAACAAGTATTTGTCGCGCAATCTCTATATAGGGCAACCTTCTTCAGAGAAGAAAAGGTTCTTAGAAAAGCGGTGATTCGTATAGCCCTGTCGAACTTGTTCTCCTCCACATGCGAAGCTTCCGTGATTTCAGAACTAGAGAGCCTCTGCATGAGAACGCAACAACACTGCTGGTACCCGTACAAATGTGAATGTCACGCGCAGGAATTTCTTAGAAATGCTCTCAAGAAGAAATTTCAACTCCCTTTTATGGAAATAAATTCAGTAACCAAAGTATGGAGTCGCAATGTAAAGTCGCGTTAGTTAGGAAACTAAATGTAAAAAACTGAGATTCTATATAATAAAATGTTTCGGTGCGTTCTTTACACGTTAACATTCTTGTATTCAAGTGAAAAAGGTTAGTTTAGTACGTACATATTGAAGCTTTCCGCTCTCAATTTTTCAGAATTGTATGATTTTGCCCTCAACGTTGCAATTAAAGCTTTGTCTTGTTTTGACTTGCGTAGCAAGAACTACACGGATACTGTCTTAAAAGCAGCTGCTGGTCCAACGATTTGCCGAGTAGAGATGAGGCGGCATCGTCAGACAAATTTCCGACCTGAAACTGACGTTCCGGGCTGAGCTTTCTGGTAGCAATCCTTCATCCCTTGTGATCTCTTATTTATGCGATCTGATTTACCTTTGTACAATGAACAGTTGTAAATAGGGCTCTTCCTCGTAGAATTCCTTGCTGAAATGAATGAAACTGTGCATAATTTTGTGACGCGTTGAACTGATTCTCATTGCACTTTTATCATGAAGTAATTTGTAGCTTATAGACGCATATTTTAGCCAGTAGCTCAAGTCAAAACTAAAGCCTCGGCACTGCAGTCATTCTCGTTCATTTATCATTTTGCTCTTCGATTTGTTTCGCTATTTTAGTGGCACTCTCCCTCTCCTCTTCCTGCGCCCCCTCCCCACCGCAACTTTTTATCGTTCACTCATTTTTTACAGGCAATTTACTAAAGCTCTCCCTAAGCCCTGCTCTCCCCCAATGTCAGTCGTTGCCATGGTAACCGAACCCAACACAGCGCTCCCACTGGATCTTTACATTTTTCATAGCCCAGAAAATATCGTTAAAGTGTAGCTCGTAAAAACTACATTAGATGATGACTTGTCGGTCGGCCCCGCTCGCTGTGCACAATATCAGCCTTTGTTTGAATTGGACAATCGGCGGTCTTTGACCTGCTGCTCCTTTGTACATGAAGTTGCACGTTATGAGAAGCAGCAATTGCTTATATTTGTGTGATGAATCATAAATAATTTTTGACCAACGATTCCATCTACTTTAACCCGTTGTGCAGGGAATTATTAGGAAGAGCGCGAAAATTCTGGGATTGCAGATTTGCAACTATAATCTTTGCGAAGCGTAACACTAAAATGGAAACAATACGTCGCCATGCATCGCTCATGTCATGAAGCACACATGTCGATGCATTAACCGTGAAATGCGAGTCATTACCGGCGAACACGGCGTTTTTGACACTCATGCAGAATTATCGAAGCGTCTGCTACAACTTGGTTTCGGCAGGTGGTGAAGCATCGAGCGTATCTCTCTGGCAGTTTTGCGCCGCAAATATCTCCGTGAGTTGCTGTAACGAAGTTGCAGCCGGCAGGCGTCGCCGCAGGAAATCGACAATCAACTCACTGTAGAAGCCAGAAGATTATTTTCTTGTGAATGACGTCAACCTGCGTTGACAGCGTTTGATTTTCTCTGCTTCTCGATAGTTTCAAAAGACTACACCAGAGCTCGGGGGTGAAAATGCGCTTGAAGACTGAAGAGGCTAATTTCGAAAAAAGACGAGTCAGCGCAGGAAATAAATATTCTGGAATTGAACTGCATGGCTGTATCTAACAAAAGGCAAAGTAAATGATCATTTTTGCGACAGCTTGAAATTTTTTATTTTAGGACGAAGGGGATAGAGCAATAGTTATTACCATCAATGTTTTACATACATCACTTCTCAAGTTCAACGAATGAGTGGTTTCAGCCCCTTGTATACTTTGAGCGTGAGTGGCTTCAGCCACTCGTATACTTTGAGCATGAGTAGTTTCAGGCACTTGTATGCTTTGAACATGAGTGGTTTCAGCCACTTGTATACTTTGAGCATGCGTGGTTTCAGCCACTTGTATACTTTGAGCAAGAGTGGCTTCAGCCACTTGTATACTTTGAGCATGCGTGGTTTCAGCCACTTGTATACTTTGAGCCTGAGTGGCTTCAGCCACTTGTATACTTTGAGCATGCGTGGTTTCAGCCACTTGTATACTTTGAGCATGAGTGGCTTCAGCCACTTGTATACTTTGAGCATGAGTGGCTTCAGCCACTTGTATACTTTGAGCATGAGTGGTCTCAGCCACTTGTATACTTTAAGCATGAGTGGTTTCAGCCACTTGTATACTTTAAGCATGAGTGGCTTCAGCCACTTGTATACTTTGAGCATGAGTGGTTTCAGTCACTTGTATACTTTGAGCATGAGTGGCTTCAGCCACTTGTATACTTTGAGCATGAGTGGTTTCAGTCACTTGTATACTTTGAGCATGAGTGGCTTCAGCCACTTGTATACTTTGAGCATGAGTGGTTTCAGTCACTTGTATACTTTGAGCATGAGTGGTTTCAGTCACTTGTATGCTTTGAGCATGAGTGGCTTCAGCCACTTGTATACTTTGAGCATGAGTGGTTTCAGTCACTTGTATACTTTGAGCATGAGTGGCT
Source organism: Morinoia aosen (assembly GCA_030386875.1). Lineage (NCBI taxonomy): Eukaryota > Metazoa > Arthropoda > Malacostraca > Amphipoda > Talitridae > Morinoia > Morinoia aosen. Next base: position 14,951,142 of record CM059575.1, on the reverse strand, counting down.
TCAGCCACTTGTATACTTTGAGCATGAGTGGCTTCAGCCACTTGTATACTTTGAGCATGAGTGGTTTCAGCCACTTGTATACTTTGAGCATGAGTGGCTTCAGCCACTTGTATACTTTGAGCATGAGTGGTTTCAGTCACTTGTATACTTTGAGCATGAGTGGTTTCAGCCACTTGTATACTTTGAGCATGAGTGGTTTCAGTTACTTGTATACTTTGAACATGAGTGGTTTCAGCCACTTGTATACTTCGAGCATGAGTGGTTTCAGTTACTTGTATACTTTGAACATGATTGGTTTCAGCCACTTGTATACTTTGAGCAAGAGTGGTTTCAGCCACTTGTATACTTTGAGCATGAGTGGTTTCAGCCACTTGTATACTTTGAATATGAGTGGTTTCAGCCACTTGTATACCTTGCACGGTCAGAGTTTGAAAAGCAACGTTCGCTCAGGACTGGTGGCTGTGAAGCATTTGGCTGCCTTGACGCAATTGCAATGGAAATCAATAGGAGGCTTTTCATCGCAGCGGCAGGCGAGCGATAATTATGTGCTTTCTCAGTGCTTCTCTCTGTCGCCATTACCCGTGTCTACGTGAGAACTTCAATTTCTTCCTTTTGTGTAACACGAATGCTGCTAGGTGGGGTCATTTTTGGGCATAGTGTTACTTCAGAATTGTTCAAACGTAAACGAAGCCACGTCGTGTCATTCGTGTTGAATACTTCAAATAATGCTGTTCATGTTCACAAAAATACTGGTACAAAAACGTGAGCTATTGAACCGTTCACTTTTACAATTTTTGATGATTTATCCATCACATCCACCGCAATCGAGGCGCTTCAGCTTAATTTAAGTATTTGTGGTACAAAAGGTGCTGCTTCGAAAATGTTCCACTGAAAGTTTTCGTTCCAAAGTTGGACTTAAATCCCTAGGCTTTTTTAGTGAACATTGATGCAGTCCACCTTATGCTAGCTCTCTGATACATGTAGCATCTACTTCATTCATTCTCTCAGATTACAATTCAATGTGCTAGAGAGAGGTATTAATATTGTTTATTTTGTCTCCATGTATAGAGACGGTGTGGAGATATGTTTTTATTGTTCTAATTTTTACCCTTCATAGATACTCTCTTCCACTGATTTCGCTGTCTTGATAATTGGAGGAAATTTACCAGTTGCTTTTGGGAATGAAACCAATTGAAGAACAGAAATCTGACATTAGAATACAATGAAATTATAAGGATGTCTTTTTATTTCAGTCGTGTTGATATGTATCTTAAATGAATCACTCGTACATATTAAGCAGAGATATTCAAATGATTTACCTAACGTCAAGTCGTAATGCTGATTATCCTCAGATGAGCCGGTACATATATGAATTACCTGGAAAAACACGAAAATTAAATTAATTTCTTTTCCTCTACGGGAAAAAGCATCGCGGTAGCAGTTTGTATTTCTGTAGAAACGCAAGGAAACGTTCCTCACTGTGTTGAATGCAACTCTGGCTTGTACGCTCTCCCTAACTTCTCCCAACCTAGCCGACACTTCCGTGACCTTAGTGCCTACGTGGTCCGTATGAACTATGTTTTCTTCAACCAACAGAGTTTAGAGGGTTATCATCTTTGCACGGCCACCTGCTTCGCTAATTAATAGCAATGTAACTAGAAAATAGGCACACTGTGAGCTTAGATGCACAAATGTAGTCCATGAGCAAGTTATAATTCTCTGAACCTATACATTTCAATCATAGGGACGCTCCAATCATAAGCGCTTTATACTGAATTTGAAAACTTTATGCAGATAAGTCAATGTATTGAGCTCTCAATGGAGAAACATGACTATGCTTAGACAGCTCGAAAATTGATCGGTTTTCCGGGAATTTGTCGAGGAATTCTTAGAGAACTTTTAGGCAATCCATTAGTAACCCGATGAAAATATTCAATTTATAAACCAAATGTTTCTTGCCTGCTTTGTTGGGTGGAAACACACTTGACAACGCAGAAAATATTTTAGTTAAATTCTCGTAAAATGCGAGGAGCAAGCAAGTGGTCGATGAATATTTGCATCGCACAGCGCGGCTACCTGCCCTGATCCGTAAAGTAAACCTGTTTGGCGGTCAGCCAGATCGAGGTGGCGTGACGTCACGAGCGTCATATTTTTATCACATTTTGCCGACTAAAAATCGTGCAGAGGAAGGACCGAACTCAAGTCGAAAAAGAAGGTCAGCGGTGCTGGGGAATAATTCAGGTAAGGCAATTTCTTTTTGCTGTTGGTCTTTCTGTTGATCTGTCGGATAACGAGGATGAAGTTCTAAGTTATGATTGAATTTATTGAGAGCAAACTTCAAATGAGGAGACGAAATTGGTGTGGAGAGCACATGTCATCAATCGTTGGCTTTTAAGCTTTCAGAAATGTCTATCATCTATTTTCAAACAAAGCTCTGCACGGCAGTAGAGTACCACAACTACCGAAGTCACATTTAAATGAAACACTAAGTGTATTCGTTGAGAAACACCACTTAGCACATCGTATAAATAATTGAACAGAGAACGTTACTATAAAAATCAACAGAAAAGATGCGAGATTTCCCTCAATCGTAGAACCAAAAAGTCAATTGCAGGAGAACCGAGTTCTTACGGAGCGTCGAAGTCTGATTATCATGCAGCAAAAAAGCGCTGTTTGGCAACCTCGCAGTAATGACAGAAAAGTCAGCCCGGCTTTCATTTTTGCAGTAAGAACTGAGGAACAACGGACTGAAAGATGAAACGCTCACGGATATCTCACTATTTTAATATTAAAAACTCTCAAAATGTCTAAACATGATAAACAACTCGATATTTGTGCGACCATTCAGTCAAAAGTGGATGTTAGTAAAATGTTTTTAACCGTGGGGCAGCTTGAAAACTTCTGTTCATATTCAGTAACCATTTACATGCCACATAATGAGAGATAGTTGTTAAATTAAGTTCCTTACGTTTAGGTCTGTGGTAAAGAAACCTTTTTCCATCTTTTGCTTCAGTTACTTTTTCGAAGGTGTTGAACACACCCGATAAAAGCACGCGTCACTCTATGTGGTGAGAACCATAACTTTTGAAATTTCTAATATTCATGAAGTTAAAGCTGGGTTAAATCCTGGGAAAATATGAGGTTAATTTTAAAATTATCAAGATTATTTAATTAACATGATAAACTAAAAATGTGTGATTGATTGCCCGAATGCTAGAACCTGTGCGTTCTGCATTTGTTATTCTTTCGGTTCTGCTCGGTTCAACAAATTTACCGAAACATTTTTAGTTATCATGGATTGCTCTTCGCATTACTTCTCTCGATTTCGAGATAAATTAGCGATAAATACTTATAGGGTGTCACAGAAATCGGGGTAAACAAACGCAAAGTAAGTAATTGCTTAATTATGAATTAAAAAATTCAAAATTTTTATCCACAATCAATAATTATGAGTACTATAAAGCATTTGAAATTACTGATCAGGCGTGTAAATTATGTTTCCCATCAAGGGCAAAATTAAAAAAAAACGAAAAATTATGAGAATATTTTAATAAAACACGTAAAAGAATTGAATGACCTTAAATGCCGTAATGGAATTAAAGCGCTAACAGTGATGAGAATAGCAGTATAAGTAGCGATAGTAGTATTGGATATCCGTTCTAGTAGTAGTAATAGTGATGATATCTGCTCACTCGAATGAACAACCTGTCCCGAGTCCTCTGTGAATGGACGTGTAAAATAATGTCTGTTAACCTCTACACTGAGACTTTTCATTTTTTATTCAAAATCCACTTGAAAATTTCCGAGTTGAAGGCTGTAACTGGTTCCTCAATCTCAATAGTAGCAACGTGTAAAAATTTTTTCTAATAGCGGTTTGCCATCTGGTCGGGTAGCTTTTTTTTACCGAGGCCTTTTGTGTCTCATGATAGAATGAATGCACCCGTCGTGCGGGTTGTTAGTAAGTCACACGCGACGTTCAAAAGAATTGAGCTCTTCAGCTCATATCAAGTAGCGCTGTAAACTACTTCTGACAGAATGTCACCACGAACAGTTAGCGCACGATCACCTTTGTTTAGTGTCAGAGGCAAATTCTGATCCCATACTCATTGGTATGATTCTCCTCTGCAGTAAGAATTCATTTGATGTTCGTTACAATTAACGCTCAAATAATTTTAGTAACGAAACTTGAGGCAGAAGCAATACTGCTGTTCCCTTTGGCTCACAGATCTCAAGTGATGCGGAGTCAATACTAATGCATTTAATTTTTTTGTGCGCATGTGACCTCATTTCAGACAGCTGTGAGCAGCTGCGTGCGCCAGTTAGTCTACAACCGGTACTGTTTAGCCTATTCTTGCTAGATAAGGCATCGTATATCAGTTTTCATGTTGAATGTTAAACATATCAAGAGTGTAGTTAATTGAGTACTGACGTCAGGTGGAGGCACGCGATTATATTCCAGAGCTACAAATTTCAGGTGTGTTTCGTTTGTGTAAGTGCAGTGGTAGTTTTTCTAGTTAACCCTTAGACCTTCAAATGTACACTAAGAGTGAATAAACAGATCGTAAATTCTATAAGACCGTAGAATACTGGCTATTTTCTTTTGTCAAATAAGATACGCTCTAAAATAATGCAAGCAAATCCCTTAAAATAGTTTTCCAGCCTGAGCGCGTTTCGCTCTTAAAATTAGACACGCAAACGTGTTAATGTTACGGCATTGCAATTTGTCAGAAACATGACTAGCCCGCTACAGATGCAGAGTAACAGTTCTGGACTGCTGGTTAGTGCACTCAACAAACGCATTTTCCCTCCGCAGGAAGTTTGAAGAAGAAGCAAAGCAGATTAGAGAACATAATCCCCTCCTTCCTCCGGCGCAACCAACCGCGGGTTATCGCAAGCTCCCCCCTCCGCTCCCCAGCTGATACGAGATGAATTATTTCAACTTGCGAGAAACATCAACCGTTATTCTCGTCCTTCCTGTGACGGTTCTAACGCTTAATTTGAGAAAAATGATTAAATTTACAGCTATCATCTATCCGCTTATCCACAACAAGCTTCTCGTCAATCAATTCTTGTCGCGTGATCAAAACAATAGAAAATAGAAGCTTGAAAATAGAATGTGCTTTGAAAAGTCAAGTTGAATTCGTTGTAGCACACGATGTATCACGGAGGAAACGGAAGTAGGGAGTTATTCTAACGGCGTATTGAATTTAAAACTTGCTCTGTTTTAAAACACATATCTTCGGACATCGAAATTCTATTTTTTACTTTAGTCACTTTTAATTTTTACAAGAAATTCAAATAAAGCTATGTTTAGCAGCGTAGCTCTAATAGCAATGAACGTCATGCGTTTTCATTTGCAATAGTTTTGCGATTGAAAACACTCTTTTACTGAGTTGGATATGCAGTATTTTCGCTGGGTAAATTAAGAATTGATGACGGAATGAGACGTTATTTTCCATGGTGAAGTATCCCTTTAACGCCTCAGTTTTTCCTCATTATACCGTTATTGCAAGCACCGTTTTGGAACTGGCTCAGGCATCAGGTTGCCACCGACATCATAATGAGGAAGGAACAGACGCTTGGGAGTGAGTTTCTTGACTGAAATTTGGGTGAATGAAATTGTTACGATCCCTTTATATCATAAAAGCGGATGTTGAAATCCACCTGGGCGGCAATTGCTTAATTAGCTCGCTCGGCATGCACTCTGTGCCTGAGGCTCAATCAAAGAGATTCTAGTTCCTTAGTTCTACTTAATGCTTCTTTCCAAAAAGTTATCTAACTAATTATGATACTCTTTTCCTTGAGGAGTATAAAAGTTATTAAATAGTTAACCAGCATCGAGTACAGTCTTTCTGCACGAAAATTTTGTTTCATACTACACCTGATTTCTCTAAATTCTACATTTGAATCAATGAGATAGTGAAATAGAAACATCATCACGTTGGTCCGAGGCTGACGATGAAACTTGAAGCAGAAATTCAAATTTTGAAGCACGATTGAGACTGCCGAGGCGCCAATGTCCCATAGATCAGCAGCAGTGTGTGCTCTAAATGAAGTTATTATAGACGAGAACATCTGTGCAGCTCAGGTATTTGTCACCTCGGTCAAAAGTTTTGCACCCTGGCGCATCTGTTCCTGTGTGACAGCACACTTGTGTTTCGCGATCAAGGTGTGTTATGGGGCCAGCTGCTCTCTTTCTCCTGCAATGCGTGCGAAACTCAAAATTTATGAAATTCAGCTCCATGTACAGCTGTACGCTGTGAAAATGAAACTATCTAGCCACATGGCTGGCTGATATATGAGTTCAAAATGGAAAACTCAGAACAACGAATTTTTCTCGCGGGAACTTATCAAAGTCCTGAAATCCTGTCAGTATTCATGTCCTTGATTTGAATTGAACGAGTTATTATTTTAATGACAAGGCGAGTGTAATAATTATCAGTGGAAAAGAAGGAACAACAAAACCCCCGTGGAGCTTTCCCATGATCTTGACCTCATTCCCTGGTCGGGCGGCTGCTGTCGTCTGATTATTGCCGCCGTTTGTTCATCCGTCATTGTGCGACCGTGACGAAAACTGGCGAAATCCGTGGCGACGAGCAATTACAATTTCTCTGCGACATGAATGGCAATGATATAACGCCACTTAAGGGTAACGCAATCCTTAACGAGATGAAAGCAAAAAATTTACTTCTACCGCCATTTACTCTAGTCGCAAATAAGATGGGTCTGTTGGGGTAAAGAGAAATTTATTCATAAACTACAATTAAAAAATCATTACTTTCTTGGCATTATTTCGTATATTCAAATCATACTTTTGCCAGCTGGATTTTGATTATTTGATCGAATTAATTGCTTGAGCTGTTATTACACTTAATGTTGTCAAAAAGACGCTAAGGTGAAGGATGTGGTTCGTTATTTTACAAGACAGAAAGAAACATCCAAAGCAATGGTGTGCCATCAGCTTGGGGGGTGGGAAACGATACCTTTTAAAAACATTATTCAGAGCTGTCGAGGTAAGTATTGTGGCTATGACGTCGCTTGAAAAAGGTAATTTATCTATGGGCTGCAATATAACAGCTGCAACTATTCAAATCCGGTTTGCGTTGCGTACGCTACCTGAAAATGAAACTTTTTACAGTCAGAATTTAATGAGTAATAATTACATCAGAAATTCGAAAGTTGAGCATTTCGTTCAACAGATATTGTCCAAGGTAAATAATTATGTTAATTATGCACTGACTCACCAACAATGAGTAGATACAGAGATGCCTGAAGTGTCAACGGACTGACGTAGAGAAGAAATCGGGGTTTGTTTACGCTTGAAAAATGGATAACGGCTCAAAACTCAAAGGACATGATTGATACAAATGATGAATGTGGATAATAGTTTATTTGAAAACAAAACACGTGGAGCTTGCTTCCTAACACAGTACCAAAGTGAAGCCCGTCACTGACACGCAAGAAACAGTCTTAAGCATCCAAGGAGAAATTATTTTAAATTCTCTCTAATTTATCAACCCTCGAAGGCTTGTCATGGCTCCACTGGAGCACTTGTAAATCAAATCAATGCCGGAAAGATGCTCCTTTGCTCCTTAAATTGTTAACTTTTAATAAAAGAAGTTATTTATTTGAGTAAGTAACAACATTCGCTACTGACGCTTATTTTACCCCAACAATGATCCTCGCGATGTTAATATGAGAGAAGTTGAGAAAATCAGCATGTTTAGTTAGGAGGTTATTAATTCTTCGTTGATCGCTTGCGTCGAGCATGTTCGGTCGTGTCATAATTGTTTGGCCGTGTAAGCTACTGCCGTATTTAAATAAAAAGCCCATCGAACTTAGCATGACTGTAAGTCATCAGCTGTCAGAGCAACATCACAAGTAATGAGCGAGTTATTGACGAATATCTCTTGAAGAAAAGATGTTCTGAATTGTACTCTACCTTCTTTGTTTGAGCAGCACGGTAGAGGTGAAAATGGCAGAGTATGCGAAGAAAAGTCTGCTAAGTCGAGCATTTCCACATTAACAAAGTAAAACAGTAAACCCCACTGAAGCACGTATCGGTGCTTGAAACCTTTAAAGTTCTTGACCACGATGGAATACTTGTACAGCAAGAAAAAATCCATGACAAGAGCATTTTAAAGCTATATAGCCAATAACACTCTTCCTCAGCTGAAAATACCTGCAGAAATTGTGTTTCTGAAGTTTTTGCGGAGGCGTTTTATGGGGCAAGATGCTAAAAAGTAAAAACATTTACCTTTTTCTTGGGAGTGAATTTCTAGTTCCTCGCTATTTTATGGCATAAATGCTGACGATTATTACCATCAAATTCATCCCAAGATAAAATGCAAATTTTGTGGAGAACTGGTTTAGTTTTACAATGAATCCTTCGGGTTTTGCTATGGTTCTGAATTTACAGAAACAGATACTGATTCTGTGAGATGATTTGGATTTTGAAAATAGTTTAAATTTTGAGTGACTTGATGAAAATGTGTAGTATTAGTATTTAGATATAGCAATTTAATAGCTAACCATTACCCAGTATTTTGAGTATTTATTATTGATTGTTATCTCTCTGATAAGTTAGAGCGTCAGTAGTTGGCCTAAATCGTGAACTGTAACTCTTCAGGTTGTATATCATAAACTAAATTAAGGTAATCTAGAATTACTACGTGATGTTCTTGAAACTGCTTCAGCTTCAAGAATTGCGTGTCTTCGGGCGCATGCATCTCACACTTCGGAAAGTTAATCTTAAACTTTAGGATTTGGAATTTATCGCCTGTAAATCTTTTTCTTAATACATGAGCAATGCTTCAAAAAACTACATTTTACCAATCTCATAGCAAAAACAAGGCTTCATGCTGCAAAAATGATCAAAGGTAAACTTCGCTCGGACGTGCGCGGAATTAAAATTAGAGGCACGCGAGGCCAAAATGCCACCATTTATATATAGCTCCCTCGGCCAGCTCCGCCACGGAGGAGGTGTCAGCTATTTTGAAAGACCTAGAAATTTCAAGCCCGGGGAGCTGGGGTCTGAAAAGGATTATATCTACGATACTTTGCATGAAAACCTGTACTGAAGAAGACTCGTTCATGACAGTGAAAAATTCATGTTAAGTATTCGGATTCTCGTATACGTACAAATTTTGTGAATGCCTTTATTTTCATTCGTAATCTAATTTTAATTTTCGCTTTGTTCCATGCGTGAGGTAGATGACTTGACGCAGCAATACTTCCTATTCACGGAACTTAGTCAAGCGCATCCATATCGAACCTAGTTATTTTGTCTTACTTGTGAGACTTGACGCAAAGTTGCGCTACAGTTCCTGGAGGGTTTGGAGCTCAACCACTCCGAGGTAAGTTTTGCTCGAAGTCTATCAAACCATCTTACCTGCAAGCGTGTAACTATACATCATTGAAAGCGTTCAGTGGGCACCTGGGGAATATCTCTTCACATTTATTCAACGAACGCAAAACTCAACAATCTCAATCCTGCCGCGACAGTGTATTATAAACAATTCTTTTGAAGGATTAAATTATAAACTTGAATTCCTACTTCACCGGTCCGTGCGCTATTTTAATGCATATTTTATCAGACAGTTGTATTTTTACTGTACTACCAGGAGCTTGGTTTTAGGATCCAAGTGACGCAAATTAATTCGATTATTTTGCAGTCAATGCAGGAGTGGTCTAGCATAGATATTCCAACCAGAAACGAACCTCAAAACAAATCAACAGTTATTAATGCTGTCTCCAGTGAGCGATTTTACTCACTAATCTAAAATATTACAGTCGTCCCAACGTACTGGGCGTTATCAGATTTGTGTTATCAGTGTTTCCAGCTTAAGAGCGCAAATTGTGAGCACTGAATATAAGCAGGTGTGCACACGGCACAAATTTCGGAAAGAATGAGAACGGACATGTGTCAATATTTTCTCTGCGTCAGAAGGTAGAACATATAGTGGGAGACCAAAATGAACATCACTATACCATGCGATTTAGCTTCAACTTATATTCTTTCTCGAAGTTGTGTTCTTTTAATTCACCATAGTCTCCAATTAACCTTTGATTTTTCATCGATATCAGTGCGCAGCAGACGTTTGAACGCGGACGTGAAACTAAAAATATCATTAAATTCGATTTTTATATCCACACAGGACACCTTCGATCATTTTAGGATTGCTATTTTGCGCGTCACATTTACTGTTCCAATGCGAGGTATTTTTGCGGACATGTTCCCCAGGGGTCTCCCCCCCCCCCTTGCTGCCGCCCCACCCCCCCTCTCGCGGCCCCCAAACAGGTTACCGTTGGGCGCCGTCCAAACTCCAAATACCGCGCGCACCTCCCTGACATTTGGTGGCGCTCGGCCTGGTGGTGGTGGGGTGGTGTGGTGGTGGTGTTGGGAGTGCTGTGGTGGCAGGTGGTGGTGGCAGGTGGTGGTGATGGTGGAGGTGGGGTGGTGGTGGTGTTATGTGGTGGTGGCAGGGGGGAGTGATGCTGTGGTGGCAGGTGGTGACGATGCTGGTAGTGGTGGCAGGTTGTGACGATGCTGGTAGTGGTAGCAAGTGGTAAAAAAGATGGTGGTGGTGGCAGGTGGTGACGATGCTGGTAGTGGTGGCAGGTGGTGACGATGCGGTAGTGGTGGCAGGTGGTGACGATGCGGTAGTGGTGGCAAGTGGTAACGAAGATGGTAGTGGTGGCAGGTGGTGACGATGCTGGTAGTGGTGGCAGGTGGTGACGATGCGGTAGTGGTGGTGGTGGTAACGAAAATGGTAGTGGTGGCAGGTGGTGACGATGCTGGTAGTGGTGGCAGGTGGTGACGATGCGGTAGTGGTGGCAGGTGGGGACGATGCGGTAGTGGTGGCAGGTGGTGAAGATGCTGGTAGTGGTGGTGTGTGGTGACAATGCTAGTAGTGGTGGTGTGTGGTGACAATGCTGGTAGTGGTGGTGTGTGGTGACGATGCTGGTAGTGGTGGTGTGTGGTGACGATGCGGTAGTGGTGGCAGGTGGTGAAGATGCTGGTAGTGGTGGTGTGTGGTGACAATGTTAGTAGTGGTGGTGTGTGGTGACAATGCTGGTAGTGGTGGTGTGTGGTGACAATGCTGGTAGTGGTGGTGTGTGGTGACAATGCTGGTAGTGGTGGCAGGTGGTGACGATGCTGGTAGTGGTGGTGTGTGGTGACAATACTGGTAGTGGTGGTGTGTGGTGACGATGCTGGTAGTGGTGGTGTGTGGTGACAATGCTGGTAGTGGTGGTGTGTGGTGACAATGCTGGTAGTGGTGGCAGGTGGTGACGATGCTGGTACTGGTGGTGTGTGGTGACAATACTGGTAGTGGTGGCAGGTGGTGACGATGCTGGTACTGGTGGTGTGTGGTGACAATACTGGTAGTGGTGGTGTGTGGTGACAATGCTGGTAGTGGTGGTGTGTGGTGACAATGCTGGTAGTGGTGGTGTGTGGTGACAATGCTGGTAGTGGTGGTGTGTGGTGACAATGCTGGTAGTTGTGGTGTGTGGTGACAATACTGGTAGTGGTGGTGTGTGGTGACAATGCTGGTAGTGGTGGTGTGTGGTGACAATGCTGGTAGTGGTGGTGTGTGGTGACAATGCTGGTAGTGGTGGTGTGTGGGGACAATACTGGTAGTGGTGGTGTGTGGTGACAATGCTGGTAGTGGTGGTGTGTGCTGACAATGCTGGCAGTGGTGGTGTGTGGTGAAAATGCTGGTAGGGGTGGTGTGTGGTGACGATGCGGTAGTGGTGGTGTGTGGTGACAATGCTGGTAGTGGTGGGGCGTTGTGACAATGCTGGTAGTGGTGGTGTGTGGTGACAATGCTGGTAGTGGTGGTGTGTGGTGACGATGCTGGTGGTGGTGGCAGGTGGTGACGATGCTGGTAGCGGGGGCAGGTGGTGACGATGCTGGTGGTGGTGGCAGGTGGTGACGATGCTGGTAGTGGGGGCAGGTGGTGACGATGCTGGTGGTGGTGGCAGGTGGTGACGATGCTGGTAGTGGGGGCAGGTGGTGACAATGCTGGTAGTGGTGGTGTGTGGTGACAATGCTGGTAGTGGTGGTGTGTGGTGACAATGCTGGTAGTGGTGGTGTGTGGTGACAATACTGGTAGTGGTGGTGTGTGGTGACAATGCTGGTAGTGGTGGTGTGTGCTGACAATGCTGGTAGTGGTGGTGTGTGGTGAAAATGCTGGTAGGGGTGGTGTGTGGTGATAATGCTGGTAGTGGTGGTGTGTGGTGACAATGCTGGTAGTGGTGGTGTGTGGTGACGATGCGGTAGTGGTGGTGTGTGGTGACAATGCTGATAGTGGTGGGGCGTTGTGACAATGCTGGTAGTGGTGGTGTGTGGTGACAATGCTGGTAGTGGTGGTGTGTGGTGACGATGCTGGTGGGGGTGGCAGGTGGTGACGATGCTGGTGGGGGTGGCAGGTGGTGACGATGCTGGTGGTGGTGGCAGGTGGTGACGATGCGGTAGTGGTGGCAGGTGGTGACGATGCTGGTAGTGGGGGCAGGTGGTGACAATGCTGGTAGTGGTGGTGTGTGGTGACAATGCTGGTAGTGGTGGTGTGTGGTGACAATGCTGGTAGTGGTGGTGTGTGGTGACAATACTGGTAGTGGTGGTGTGTGGTGACAATGCTGGTAGTGGTGGTGTGTGCTGACAATGCTGGTAGTGGTGGTGTGTGGTGAAAATGCTGGTAGGGGTGGTGTGTGGTGATAATGCTGGTAGTGGTGGTGTGTGGTGACGATGCGGTAGTGGTGGTGTGTGGTGACGATGCGGTAGTGGTGGTGTGTGGTGACAATGCTGATAGTGGTGGGGCGTTGTGACAATGCTGGTAGTGGTGGTGTGTGGTGACAATGCTGGTAGTGGTGGTGTGTGGTGACGATGCTGGTGGGGGTGGCAGGTGGTGACGATGCTGGTGGGGGTGGCAGGTGGTGACGATGCTGGTAGTGGGGGCAGGTGGTGACGATGCTGGTAGTGGGGGCAGGTGGTGACGATGCTGGTGGTGGTGGCAGGTGGTGACGATGCGGTAGTGGTGGCAGGTGGTGACGATGCTGGTGGTGGTGGCAGGTTGTGACGATGCTGGTGGTGGTGGCAGGTGGTGACGATGCGGTAGTGGTGGCAGGTGGTGACGATGCTGGTGGTGGTGGCAGGTTGTGACGATGCTGTGGTGGCAGGAGAGCAGCCCACTGCGGGACTCCCTGAAGGCGGTGGGGACTGACGTGGCGCTCAAAGCATTCCTCGAAATTGAGATGGTCACTGACGGCAGAAACGAAGTTTTTTCAGCAATAATGAGGGTCTGGATGATGGGAAAAACTGGATTTGTTATTGAAGGTCAGTGAGGCATCGCTAATCGTTTAAAATTTTGTAGATATTTTCGTTCGTTTTTAATTAGAAAATTGTTGAAATGGTTTGGACGTCGCGTCACGAGTCGAACAAATTAATAATTCCGGACACTCGTATTATCGATTGAATTTTTGTCGTATTCGTTATGCATCTTGAAGAAACGATGGGCGAAATTTGATATTTATATTATCAATACTGTTGTGTATAGTCATTCACCAATAACAAAGGGAGAAATTTGGAGGCAATTTGGGCTTCACGAGCTATCATAGTTACGGTTGAGTGTTGTTAGATTGCTGTCGTTACCGACCCAGTCGTCGTTTGGTAATTAGAAAATCATGGTCAAGGTTAGGTTAGGTTAGAATTGGTTACATTAAGATAGAACACATTAGGTTAGATTCAGTTGCGATAGATTTCTTAATATAAGTTTAGAACAATAACTGTGATTATATTTCACGAGCTCAACCAGCTTATGAATTATCTTAAACATGATTAGGCAATAATTAAAATACTGAATTATTGATCAAAATTAGTTTACGAGCATGTAAGCACAGATTGATTCTCGTTAAAGTATTTCCTATTCATGAAATTAATTATCATGCAAGAAAAGAACTGCACAATCAAAGAGCTTCAGGTTGCATGCCTTTACAATATATTTGTAATCCAAAAAATGTTCTGCTGTAGAAGAGGCCATCTCTTTTACTCATAGAATTCGCTTATTTACACACACACTGGATATGACTTACAGGAAGGCTCAGGTGTTACGTCAGGACTGGTGGCTCGTGGAAGAGCTGATGCATGCCAACGGGCCGAAGTAGAACATATGTGCGGCGTAATTACCGCTACAATTGCTCCAACAATCGCACGTCTTGCCGCGCTTTGGAAGGTGCGAGGGGAGACAGGCCCAGTGCAGCCCTCGCTCTGGGGGTGCAGTTACTCTGAGGGTAATTCTTATGCTTGAGACGCCAAATGCAGGATTTATTCAAACAATTTACTTCGTCGTTGATGTGCAGCTGGCTGCGTAAGTTCCTTTAAGTCCACATGGTCACATTACGTTCAACGACTCGTTGTGCAGCCTGCCGGCTTCAAAAAACTCGCGTTGTCAGTTCTGTTGTTACGACTGCGTGAATATTTTGAAGATCCTTCATTAGGTCGACGCCACATTTCAAGTGACGGGGATTATCTCTTTTGTCCATACTTCGAGTACCGAGTCATGAAACGCACGACAATCACAAAACAGAAATGTTGCAGGAAAATCATGACAGAGTCGCACGCTGGAGTCATGCACTGACTCCAGTGGCGAGCATTAAGATTACAACAGGGTAACTAATAAGTTCCTAAAAGTTCAAATTACTAATTTCCTTGTCTTCATTGAGAGCATTTTTCATGAAAACTCATAGAGCTAAATATTTCACGGTACAGAACTTGAAGATCTCCAACAAGTATAGGCATGCAAGCATATGCGTGGGATGCTCGGCTTCTGTTTACGCTGAGCAACAGCTATGGCAGGAAATTTTTTATGTCTTTTCTCTAAGAATTCATGGCTTTTCAAGTTTGGGGATTTGCAAGTGAAATCTTCCTCCTTCGTATATCAGTTCATCGTTCTGTATGATGCAGCCAACACTTTCAATAGAGTTTTCAGAAGTGTTATTTTATTGGTTAAGTTTCCCCCTGTGTGTTTTGGTCTTCTTCGACTTCAAGCTTAACAGTGCACTTGCTTGGATTCTAAGTCGCTAAGTTTGAAGAATAATGTAATCTAGATCGTGAAAAACTCACATGAGAAATAAAAGTTCTCTGCAAAAAAGGCATAGTGAAGCCAAGTCGCAACACAAAGGAAGATCAGTGCATATTTACCTGTGTATTTCAAGTGGGCTACGGTCTCAGAGCTTACCAAAATAATGCCCCTGCACAATGTTTGTGGCTTAATTTCCTCGCTTTATGATTCCTGAAGGATATTACCGATGCTTTACGCACATGCTTCCCATTTTATATCATTAACCTTCCACTGTAACACAATACTAACATTTTTACCCGTACAAAAATTTAGTGAGAAATTAGTGACCCACAGTAATTAAACCACAGTAGCGCTCGATGAATGCGTGTTTGTGACGACAGTTACAGTGTAACTCTCCGGCAACACAACGTGAGGAAACAGCGTCGGCAAAGATTAACAGGAAACGTAACTCAAATTCAATAAGAAATACGGTTAAACATTCAAGTGTATTGGGAGCAAAAATCATAGAAGCACTGCCCAAAATGTGGCATATGATTTCAACTGTTAGTTAGTGGATGATATTATGGGGCAGGAACCTGCAAGCCGTGAAGAACAGGATTTGAGGCTTCACCTGTGATGGCCCAATGTAGCAAGCAAATGCTGCCTCGTGGCGGCAATGTGCCCGGGCACAGAGCCAACAGAGTTAAATTTCGGTTCCAAGATGGCCAGGGTATCATTAGCAGAGTTTTTTGACGAGCACAGGGTCCGACTCGAACACAACTGAGTCATTATTACAAGGGAGGGCGGAGCGGGGGCCGAGCTGCAGCGTTCTGACTGCGTCCTCAGTGGAGCGGTTGCTTGGTGTTTTAGCGCGAGCAGAATATTTTGATTTTTTATTATTTCAATTTTTTAATTATTCTAATGAAAAATATTTGAGCGCATTAATAACATATTTCGCGTATAATTGAAGCAATTAAATAGGAAAATAGACCTATGATTTTGATTTTCATACTCAAGTGTCAAGCCATACAATGCATACAGGCAAATTGCGTTTATTTTAGCAGTCCTTTCTATGTATTCGTCAAACCCTTGTCCGTGCATCAGCTGAACAAATGGCTTAGGATTTGGCTTGAATTCGTAAACAATTTGACAAGTTTACAAATTCGCCATGTTTAAATTCAAATTGCTCGTTAGTAATTATAATTGACTTGATCTCTTTAGTGCTCTATACACATGCGAGCCCAATGTCAGTGGCAACTTTTGTGTAAGAGAAGATCAGAAAAAAGTATCTTTTGTAGTCTAAAGTAATCATTTAGATCATTGAAAATGAACACACAAAATCAGATTTCGATATGAAATAAAAGAACTACTATTAACTGAAGTTGTACTATTATTACACAAGACGTTTCACCACCGAAGAAGTACTGTAGTTGTAACGATTGTGTTCATTCAAGCATTCATTCAAGAGAGCAAAAGTTGTCCATTGGACAACAAACGGAGATCCGTGGGCCACAGAGAGTAACAAAACAGTCCACCAGTATTGAACAACGAAGACCTGTGACAGTATTCACTAAACGTGAGCTCCCGTATATTTTATTTCAACATTTTATATGGGTATTACGATGCCAATGTGTTATTTTCAGTTAAGGATGTTAATGTAAAGGTATTTTAAACACCAATGTTTCAACATTTTACGTTTGAACTTTATTGGAAATAATCTGTTTTTCTTTCTTTCTTTCCCGTCAGCACAGAGTCTCACTTGACTCGGATGTTCGGACGAGAGAGTCGTCTGTGAAGGGCACATGTGACGGGCTGCACAGCTGACGTGAGGGGCTGCACAGCTGACGTGAGGGGTTGCACAGCTGACGTGAGGGGCTGCGCAGCTGACGTGAGGGGTTGTACAGCTGACGTGAGGGGCTGCACAGCTGACGTGAGGGGCTGAGCAGCTGACGTGAGGGGTTGCACAGCTGACGTGAGGGGCTGAGCAGCTGACGTGAGGGGCTGCGCAGCTGACGTGAGGGGCTGCACAGCTGACGTGAGGGGCTGCACAGCTGACGTGAGGGGCTGCGCAGCTGACGTGAGGGGCTGCACAGCTGTCGTGAGGGGCTGCGCAGCTGACGTGAGGGGCTGCACAGCTGACGTGAGGGGCTGCACAGCTGACGTGAGGGGCTGCACAGCTGACGTGAGGGGCTGCACAGCTGACGTGAGGGGCTGCACAGCTGACGTGAGGGGCTGCACAGCTGACGTGAGGGGCTGCACAGCTGACGTGAGGGGCTGCACAGCTGACGTGACGGGCTGCACAGCTGACGTGAGGGGCTGCACAGCTGACGTGAGGGGTTGCACAGCTGACGTGAGGGGCTGCGCAGCTGACGTGAGGGGTTGTACAGCTGACGTGAGGGGCTGCACAGCTGACGTGAGGGGCTGAGCAGCTGACGTGAGGGGCTGCGCAGCTGACGTGAGGGGCTGTACAGCTGACGTGAGGGGCTGTACAGCTGACGTGAGGGGCTGCACAGCTGACGTGAGGGGCTGAGCAGCTGACGTGAGGGGCTGCGCAGCTGACGTGAGGGGGTGCACAGCTGACGTGAGGGGCTGTACAGCTGACGTGAGGGGCTGCACAGCTGACGTGAGGGGCTGCACAGCTGACGTGAGGGGCTGCACAGCTGACGTGAGGGGCTGCACAGCTGACGTGAGGGGCTGCGCAGCTGACATGAGGGGCTGCACAGCTGACGTGAGGGGCTGCACAGCTGACGTGAGGGGCTGCGCAGCTGACGTGAGTGGCTGCACAGCTGACGTGAGGGGCTGCGCAGCTGACGTGAGGGGCTGCGCAGCTGACGTGAGGGGCTGCGCAGCTGACGTGAGGGGCTGCACAGCTGACGTGAGGGGCTGCACAGCTGACGTGAGGGGCTGCGCAGCTGACGTGAGGGGCTGCGCAGCTGACGTGAGGGGCTGCGCAGCTGACGTGAGGGGCTGCGCAGCTGACGTGAGGGGCTGCGCAGCTGACATGAGGGGCTGCACAGCTGACGTGAGGGGTTGCACAGCTGACGTGAGGGGCTGTACAACTAACTAGAGGTTCGTCTCATTGGTGGAGCACGAACGGTAAGCGAGGGAAGCAACACATGACATGTTTTTGATTCCTTTTTTATTTATCCTGAAGAATGAATAAAAGTTCTAACAGTTAAGCCAGGTAAATCATATCGAAGTCCATCTACAGCTCAGTTTGTCAGGATAAGTGAAAATCCATGTACTGTAGTACGGGATGTTAATTAAAAGGAATGGTTGTAGACATTTAATGTTTTTGACAAGGAATGTTTTTAATGTAAACGTTGATTTTATGTACTGCATTAAATTATTTTCTCCTTTATGCCCTGAACATGTAGGTGTGGAAAGATTTTAAAAAGAGAGCAGGATGTTTGGCAGCATGAACTCCCCTACAGCGGTGTCGCGATACGTGAAAAGGGTTACTAATCACGCACGCAGGGGGAGTCTCAACCCCCAAACATGTTATAGTATTATCCTTTATGCTTGCGTACACCTGCATACCAGACTTGGAGAATAAAAGAGTTAGCAAGATTAACACGAATTTATTGGGAAACACGTGGATAAACACACAAGGCATGGGGACAAAATGATTTGAAATGGCACAACGGCGTCAATGAAAAGTACGTAAGTTTCTACCGCCGCAAATATTTAAACACGACATGACACAAAGGTGATGCTTACCGAGCATTCAAGTTACAAATACTCCCTCGTTGACAACGATTCACGCATCCACAGTAACACAAATCATAATATTTGCGAGAATAACACATCACGATTTAACCTGGAATTGTGACACGGTGTCGAATCATACAACGGGAAGTCGATCCTCGACTAAATAGACACAGGAAATTGATAGCCAAAAATTAGATGATTCCTCGCGATACCTTGAAAAGCACTTTTCTGTGTGCTGATCTACATCTGAATTTGAACTTCAATCACCACCTAAAAGAGCTCTCACAACTATAAAACACTCGCCCCTTTGATAATAAATGATTCACTGATGGGTATCCACTGCCGATGCTATTGCTCACTGCTGATGTTCCGCGTCGTTCACAGCCGATGTTATTGCTCACTGCTGATGTTCCGCGTCGCAGCTTAGGCTTGCTGCTGGCGTAGGCTGATCTCTTGCTACCTCGCTGCAGTGGTGCCCTCCCCCGCTTCTTTCTACGGGCAGCTGATCCCTTGAAGCGGTTGTGAGCTGATTCATTGTAGTTTCATGCGTTGAACTTTGCAGTGTTGGTGAGCGATCTTAACTGTTTGCCATTTGCAATGTTGACGACTGCCGCTGAAGTTGATTGTGAGTTCGACCCCGATGCACAGATGTTGATTGCTCTTGGTTGAATCTCCGACGCGTTTATTCATGACGATCCCCGATGCGAGGCTGGTTTACTTCGATTAGGCTTCCTTTGTAAGACCGTGCTCCAATGACTTCCGACGTCCAACGTTGTTTTATGTGCCTCGAATTATTAACTTTCAAGTTGCAGTTGGGTATAAGGCCAGCCGACGAGGCTGGCCTATTGTGTAGAACACCCCCCAGACGTCTTGCGCAGTCTCTCACGTGTGTTCAAAAATTCCCCTCGAGGCTTCATCTCGCATCCTTATATGTGTTTCGCTTCCCTCTTTCGAGATCAGTCTCGAAGCTTCTATTCTACAGAGGCATCATCTATATCCTGATTGGCGGCATTCTTGTTTGTTCTGACGTTTGGGACTCTCATTGGTGCGTGTTGAGACACACCTTCTTGCGTCATAGCTTTGGCGAGCGGTGATTGGCTCCGGTTGTGCGGGCCTGTGTTCAGACGTCACGTCCGCCTCCTTGCCCTACAAAGCCTCGGCTTGGGTACGCTTGTATCGTGCGTGTGTTCGTGTGTGCGTCGTTCTCTATGCCTGCGCTCGCCGCACTTGAGGCCGCGAAATATGACACGCCTACCTCTACCCCAAACAATCGCCGCTTGTTTTTCCGACCGAACAGTGACGAATTGTCCTTACACACACGGATAAACTTTGGTCGACATTCTCACGCTCGAGAATAACAGTGATAACGGTTTTTTAGACATTTCCTAAAGCGAAGTATAATAACAGTGATAACGGTTTTTTAGACATTTCCTAAAGCGAAGTATTTTCCAAAAATTGCACGAGTGAAGTATTTCCCCACAGCGGGCAAACTAGTTATTTAATGAAATGTTGCAGCAGAGAAAATACCTTCACTTGTAGCACTTCAAAAAGTTATAAACATTTGCGTAACAAGAACTCCACCACGCTTGAAAAGTCCAACGTATGAAATCGACAAAAAGTTTCCCACCTAGGAGTAAACTTCATTTCTTTTGATAGCAAACTGTTTATTTAATACTTTTCGGAATTATATTTCGGGGCGTTGTTTTTTTTGTGCCTTAGGTCCTTGGAAAGTTATATCATATATGATCTAAATATTATACCCATTCTACCAGTACATAAATGGCTGTTATTATTTCAAAAACGATCGATATTGACGTTTTTGAAGGTGTCATGGACATTTTTTCAACTCTTATTCCCTCCTATATTTCTGCTTTAGTCTTCTTTCGTACATCTACATGTGGTGTTCTGCTAAAATACCGTCGCATACCGACCCTGGTTTTATATGGGCTTGGTTATGAAGAGAACTTAAAGCTTTATGAAATTATTGCTTGTATGATCTCTCATTTAAACGACCCAGCACACACTTCTGTGGAAATCTATTTTTCAAATGGTGTGACATACACACACAAGACATGACAACGCTCGCATCTTCAAGCACGGATCATGTTGTTCGTATTTGTTCAAAGAAAGTGATGAATTACTCCCTCGATGGAATAATCATCACATTTTCTAGATTTAATCCCCGTCGGTAGTCCTTGAGACAAACTGTAAAAACCGATAACATCATCAACCCTTGCAAAGAGATTTTTGAAACTTTTGCTTGTATTCCGATTGTATTTTGGTTAACAGTGCTGGGAAAACCTTCCCAATTCGAAAACTCAAAGAACCAATGCTATGATCTTTGCTAAAAGTGCCCTGTGCAGTATTTAATCAAATACTATTATTTAAACTTGTACAAGGACACGAAACTTTTCAAGAGAAGAAGTGTGGACAAAAATATATGCACTATTTTATTAGTTTACATAAGTAGCCATAATGATTTGTAACGCACATAAAATAAACTCTCCTTATACGAGCTCTGAAGTTATAAATCTGCGAGAAGTTAATCAGTGATTAAAAATTGCATGGTTTCTTGAAGCACACAAGCTGTTTGGCCTATACCCATGCAGTGCTGTATACCTCACAATATCAGCCGCTTACAACCGAGTAGGCTCCCTCCCTTAATGCGGTATATAAGTTTTAGACTTTTTTCCCATAGTTCATAGAAGAGTAGGTTGATTCTACACAATGACCTCTGTAGGATATTTCAAGGACGCCGTTCATCCTGGAAACGCCGAAAGTGGACGTTTTAACTCGATTTACAAGAAAGGCATTTCGATTTGGCTAGGAATCAAACGACAGGAAGGCAATGAAACATTACTGATGTATGCTACTTGCATGATCAACCGAGGCCAAAACATTCAGCTATTCAGCTACATCTAATCCAGCACGCTCCCATTTCCTCTCCTATCTATGAAAATATGCGTAAAAATGTAAAGCTAGAGCAACGATCGAGGAAGCCTACTCGGTTGTGAGCGGCATTCGTTGCGAGGTTCGAGGCGCTGAGTGAGGGAGAAGAACGACTCGTCTTATTGCAACTTTTAATCACTGTTTAGCTTCTCGTACGCGTGTAATGGATCAGGGCTCGTATGGAGAGTTTATTTTGTTTACTGTTGAGAGCTACTATATTGAGAGCCGTGTTTCCTAGTATTGCTTAAGTTGTTATGTAAATAGTGTGCACAACATTGAAAACAAGATGATGAATGAAATGAGATCCCCGCATTCATCAGCGATTTAACGTTGTCGTAATTTATTTACTACGTTAAACGATATCTAACTGACATCTAAGATGAGTTTTTGCGTTGGTTGTTTTTCCATTACAAATAAATTAAGACGACGCGTTCAAGTGTGTCGTGCGTGAAATTACCTTTAACTCTCTACCATATTTTCATAATTTATGATAACTTACTGCAATAACTGAATCATTATTCCATAATTAATCTCGCACGTTACCTGAAACCAAGAGGTGAGAAACACAGCAGAGCATTTCATATCAGTGGAAGGTGAGTGAAGTTTTTCTGTTTTGATCATACTTATTTTTCGAGTGTTCCAACGTTGCACATCTTCACCAGATTTTTATCGTGATTGTTCTTGCAAGAATGTACATCTCTGGATTCCGCTTTGCTCGAACCTCGTATTTTACTATTTAAATTTTTTCTAAATATTCATAACGCTGATATGACATAAAAGTTGAACAAATTTTTTCAACAAAATGTTCCACATCGTGACTTTTTCTTGCTGTTGTTAAATTTCGTAGCTCAGCCAAAGGATGGAGTGTTTCAATGTATCATCAGTGAAGAATTATTACTTTGACGCATTATTTTCAATTCAATATCAACAGCAATTACGGATCCTCAATTGCTTAGATCAAGTTCATTCCTATGACAGTTATGATTTATTACATGTTCAAGGCTTACAAGTTAAAGGTAGCGTGAATATTTATCATCTTAATCTTTAATAACATCAATGACGGCTTATTATATACTTACCACCTAAAAGGAAAGAATCTATAAATAACTAGCGCGTGAAAAATGATCATACACGTGAATTTGGAGCATGAGCAGAATACTCATCAAGAAGACAGGAAAGTGGTGGGCCATAACTTACTCGTAGGTCTCTGGATGAGGAATTTGGATTTGGGACACCCACACCCATTAGAGAACACTTCTGTGCAGACAAACTGAAGACAAGGGTTACAGAGATGGTTATAATAGTAGCTGCACTTGGAGTTTAGAGGTATTACGCGATATATGATGATAAAATGAGTTTAATATTAAAGATCTGTCGCCGTCATGCACTGAAGAGCAGGTGGGAAGACGGCAGCACTATCTGCCGCATGTCTGGTATTTTAATGATTGCCGACCTAAGCCTTCTGAGGGGAGCGCTTTCTTTCCGTAACGTCATAGTCATCTGACCTCATGAACTACTGTTGTTCTTTAAGCATGTCTCTGATCCTACCCTTAGTTTTAACTTAAATCGTATTCTCAATGGAAGCTACGATGCATGTTTAAATATGCTTCTAATAGTATTCTATATACGTTCTCTTTTTATAAAACACAGTCATTAATTGATTGCGAAAGAATATTAATAGTGAGAATTTCTCTCGACCTCAATATCTTATATCATGAGAGAAGCGAGTCTCTATTCGTATAAAGTGGCTTTGGGTTCGCTGTTGGTGCACGGCACCGGTGTAGGCCGCAGTATGTAGGAATGTTGTCTAAAGCCTTCCTCTGTCTTCAAACGATTTTAACAATTTATTTACCACAAGTGATACAGCAATAGATCGTATCTTAAGTCTAATACAATGGACGCAATTGAGTATAGCTATTTGTGGGCCCGAGAAGTTCAGCGACTTCTTGCGCATCCTGTAATCAACGCTATTTTGAGGTGTACAGTTATGTTTAGATGTTTAGCTTAATTTACTTAACCTAGGAGCATGCTAGACTTATCAATAAATTGGTATTCTTATGATTCGCTACTTGATTTTTTACCAAAATAGTTAATATGGGGTAAATGGGAACAGTGTACTTTAGGAAACGATTAGGAGCAGATTTAAGGTCTATGTCATTAATCATGGCAAATTACCTTTTCAAGATAAATCTTATAGAATAATAAAAATTGACTTCATTACCATATGTGATTAACATTTTGATTGGAAGAAGTCTTACTCGAACATATTTCTTATTTTGATAGTGATAGCAACGGCATTTTTTGCAAAGCGTTATGAGATGAAGCAAAGTATTCCCCTTTTCATTCAAAAAGTCGGAAGTTTATTTCGTATATCTAATGGCAAAAGATGCAAACATCCACCAGGTAAGAGCTTGTTGGAGAGTCAAGTTTGGATGCATCTGGCAGCGTATGTTTTTTTATGTATTTATACGCGTCTCCCAATTTGTTCGTATTCGTGAGCGCCTGCATTAAGTTCTATACTCTGCGTAATCTTAAGCGTGTTTTTGAACGATAAAATTGCCATTGGCGTTATAAATCTCACGAAAGTCCTCGAGTTAGCATCGAAAACCTTTCAACAATCCAGAGAGCCATGCGGAGAAATGGAATTCGATGCACGCGAATTGAAACTATTTGTCTCTCGTAACCGACTTGCATAACCACGTACGGTGATTATATGTATGTTTCCCAAAATAAATATGTTACTCTAGTCATTCATCATGGCTAGGTTGTCCATAGCAGAACACGTGACCTTACTCGGACAAAGATGCTGTCATGGTTCGTGCCTCTAGTCCGTGCTGTACGTTCCGCTGCCGCACCTGGGCCTCAGTACTCAGTTTTCAAGCATCAAAAGAACGAGGAACTCATTTCGCGTGTGGGACCAGACCATTCATGATGAATACTCGTGGCTACCCTAAAGGAATACCAGGGTGAACTCTGCCAGAACTGAAGGTAACAAATCTATAACTTTGCTGGGTGAGTCGGTGAGCATACCATGCTGCAGCACTGGAGCTGAAATGAAAGCTGCACACGACCGTCCTACCATATGTCACATACGCATATCTTGCATGCTGCTCACGTGTTTGCACCTCAGTTGCGTAACATTCGGCTCAATTATGTAGTGCATTCCAAGGAAAGATGTGGAAACATTTGAATGACCGTGTACTAAAGTAATTTCTGTAGAACCTTGACGGTGTGTTTTTATTCAAATATTAATTGTACCGACTTAGTAACGAATTTTGTACGAAGCTAATACAGAACAATATATACGTTCCATAGCTTAATACTCCTTTTCTTCCTCAATAATTGTGCTCAGCGACGCCTTTTGACCCGCGAAATTACATCGAGTAGCAGCTAAAGAAAGATCCCTTACAGACAGAGGTTAAATGTTTCTAGAGCGAGTGTGGCACCTCTTTGACAGAGACAGCGGGAAACATTTATTTCAAACAAATTGCTCTGACTTTGTTCGAGCTAACGAGCTTCGTACAGAGCTCTAGACTGAGTAAATAATAAGTCATGGGAAATTTGACGAAAATAACACGGTGGCTTCCGAGCGATGTGCTCTTTTCCTCAAAGGGTCAATTTTAATGTCAGATTGAGCGTTAATGTCAGAAGTGCTGCCCTCGATGCCTTAGCTCGAAGTAGCGATGAGTTCACAGAAACGTCTAGAGCTCTCAAAAAGATCCAAAGAAGCAATAATTGGGTTAGCTGACGCGGACTTTCGCAAATTGGTCATACACAATGGCGAGCGCATCCGCTGCTTTGTGCCATTGTGGGCCGGTATTTGCGGAGCAAAACCTGAAAACCGCACAGGTATTGTGACGGACGGGCTCGCCTGATTGCGGCTCACATGTGCATATTCGGTCGCCCTGGCTTACATCAAATTCTCTACCCTCTAACGCATAACACATAATTTCTCTTCACTCAAATTTTACGCTTGCTGTAGACTTTAGAATTTTTCTTGCATTCAATACGCACAAAAGCCGGACTCACATCACTTCCACTGCAACGGCTGCCTTTTTTATGAGCTCTTTCGATGTTTTGAGCCCATGATGATTTATTGCGCACGCAACTCTTTTCTACATTAAATTGATATTTTTTCCTTTACTAAAAGCCTGAAGTTAAAGAATTATTTATGTTCTATGCCTGTTGACTGATTAAAAAAATAGAATCGTGACTTTATTAATTTTAATTTACTTTGGTTGGTCATTGAAATTTTAGTTTTTTAACTTGGATTTTTTCGCAGTGTCAAGACTGAATCGATTGCTTGGGAATATTTGTATGCACATTACATATCAGTACAGAAGAAAAAATTGCGATAAGTCGTGTTACCAGTTCATTTTGAATTTATTTTCCTCATAAAATGTCAATGAAGATGGTATTTACTTTAAATTACCGTACAAATCTTGATTTACAAACATGTAAGTAAGTAAATGTTTTGAATTTATTTTATGCCATTATACCGTAGCAGTGAGTAAACTTGGCGAAAAAGAATAATTAACAGTATGTGTCGAGTACATATTCCTATTAAGAGAACATACCCTCAAGTCAGTAATTCAAGTAGAGAGACTGTATACAATTTGCACCTTGGATCTGGTAAAGATCAGCCAACTCGAGTTGAGGGCTACTAAATATTTACTATTTAGCATTTTGGGAGCTTTTTGGGCATCTGCAGTCCAAAAGTTGATTCTCCCGATTTTTTTTATTGCTTTAAATGGGTTGGAGATATATCCCCGAATGTCTGTAAAAATATCAGGAACGTACCCCAGAGCTAACGTCTCCCCCGGGAGGGGGAGAAAATCCCCCTTGCGGACCTTTTTTTCCATTTTTGAACCTAGAGCAATGAAATTTTGTATACTGATTGGAAATGCAATTTAGAATCATTTATCATCTATGACAAAATGCGATTTTCATGAAAAGAAAATGGGAAATCATAGAAAACGACATTTTTGGGGGGTTTTCTATATGCTTCTCCTCCTACAGTTTTTGAGCTACAGTGATGATTTTGGTATCATTGCATACAGAAAAACGTGAAAAAAAAATGCTCAAATTGTAATTTTTTATTTATTTATTATATATATATTTCATCATTCATATTCCTCAAGGTAAGCATTCCCCATCCGAATATTTTTTTTATCATTGAATTTAGAGCAATGAAATTTGGTATAATAATAGGAAATGCAATTTAGAATCATTTATCATTTATGACAAAATGCGATTTTCTTGAAAAGAAAATGGGAAATCATAGAAAACGACATTTTTTTGGGGGGGGGGGGGGGGTTTCTAAATGCTTTTTCTCTGATAGTTTTTGAGCTACAGCAATGATTTTGGTATCATTGGATGCAGAATAACGTGGACATTCCAAATACTTGAATGCTTTTCCTCAAATTTCCAATATAAAAATTTAAAAAATTAAAAAGACAAAAAATCAAAATATTCTCAAGAAAATTCAAATTTATGACGTCATAACTTTGAAACAAGAATGAATTTTGAAAAACTTCTCAATACATTGTAAAGCCCTTGTTTTTCTGCATCCAATGATACCAAAATCATCACTGCAGCTCGAAAAATGTAGGAGGAGAAGCATTTTGTTTCTTAAAAATAGGTTTTATAAAAAAAGTAACTTATCAAGACGTTTGTCGTTATAACTCCGAAGTTTAAAAAGCTAGAGCAATGCGGTTTGTTGCATTTGAAAGTGACATATGTGCTCTATCTACAATATGGGTATATTTCCAAAATTTTTTCTGTAAAGATTTCCGTAGACTTTTTTACCCTAAAATTATAACTTTTGCTCCGACCCTTACAATGAAAAATTCATAAAAATTCTCATTGAAATGATTCAAAAAATTCACCCATAATTTAGATAGAGCCAACGTTTGACTTTCAAATGCAACAAACCGCATTGCTCTAGCTTTGTAAATTTCGAAGTTATAATGAATAATATATGTATATATATATATATTTTTTTTTCAAATAATTAATTTTCTATGGCCTTATGAAAAATTTTTGTTTAAGATAAGTTGTTACAAATGTGGAGATCTAGTAGTCTGCAAATTTTCATAGACGTACGTCCAATAGAACCAAAGTTGACCAGTTCATCAAAATGGTTCCCTTAATATCAAGCTTGGATCACTATCGATTAACTAGCTAATATTTACATCGATAATAAGCTCGAGTAACTTGAACATTTAAGCTTTACGTAAATACAAACACGAGGAAATTTTCACTCTTAATGAACTTTGGGTGAGTAAATCCTATAATTCAGGAAGTTTGTTCATAATTACACGGAAAACTTGAATAAATCAGTGGGTAAAAAGTAGTAAATTGCTAACAAACCAACGCTTTAGATGAGGAGGATCCTGTTAGAATGAAACATTTTTAATTGAGTAGAAATTTGTTCATGAAGGTAGGTTTCATGAAGGTTGAAAATTCTATGGTTACGTAGAGTGGTGCTATACTGCGGTCATAACGCTATAGTTGAGAAAAAGTGTGATGCGGGTTCAACCAAAGCAGGAAGCTTTGGGTGGAATATGGTTGTGCCTCTCAATTTTTGTGGGAGGAAATTTTTTATGATTATCAGTTCACGATGAGTGAGAGTTGTCATCGTAATGAGGTTCTTTTGAACTTAGCATTACGATATTTTTGCCGATACTGAGTTTCAGTGAAATGGGTTCCTATTTCCCCCATGAAGCTTAACCTTGGTAGATTTCAGGCTTAAAAAATGAGCAAAGAAATATGTTACGTTCATCTTTCAATTTCTGTTGCCACTCCATTATTTTGTTCGCGTGTTCCATCCTTTTCTTTCGTAAGCCACATTAATTGTATTCATGAATGATCTATCTTCATTTTCCAGGATATATTTCATCGTGATTACTTAATTTCTGGCAATCACCAACAATTTGCAGTTTTCAGATAAATTATAAGGTAAATGATCAGAAGGTTACAAAGCTATTTACTATTAAAATGATGACGTCTTTAGATTCATAATGGATGACACAATCAATCGGACAGTAAGATGATACACGTTATATAGCTTTTTAAAAGAATCAATGAATAACAATGATGCAATTGAGTCTCGGTAATTACGTTAACTTTAGTCAATCAGATATAATCATAATGACGCATTTACAAGAATTCACCTAATGACGTTATAATAAGCTCATATCGTGGTGAGGCCTCGTTACTGGATCAGTTAGCGAACATAGATTATTTAATACATTAATAAGTCTGACGCACACATCTTAAGTACAGAATCTTCACCTATACGTGAAGATACTTGGAAATGGTTGATGATGTGGATTACATATATTGGTAAAATACTTAGCTGCGTTTAACTTCCACAGTGGCGGTTGATAAGTCAAACACAACTTATATAAACAGCCCCCTTCTTGCCCACAGGGGCAAGCGTGGATATCACACGTCATATTCTCGTGAGTGTGGGTTCTTTAATGCCCTCGCCGACTCCCTCAAAGGGTAGCTTTGCGTGACGCCGTCCCAACTCAGAACAAACGTGTTCTGAATGACGAAGCTTTACATTAATTATTCATCGGAAGTGGCAAGTGTCGTCAGATAATTAGAATGGATTAGACTTTACAATTGATTAACAAGTAATTTATGTAGAATGGATAAGATCCTAAGTGTCTAAGGAAGGAGTTGAAATACAAATAGAAATGGAAGTGTCTAGCACTACGGCTTGCTTTGGGACGCTTGGTGACGTGGCGCTCGCTGGCTAAACGAAGCTCTCAAACGACGCTTGTCGACGTTTCAACGACTTGATGCGATGGTTGGGCGAAATCTGTAGAAACCAGTACATGCTGCACTTGTTGACGAGAATATATTTTTCGATTTCGGATCCTTTCGAGAAGATGATGGTTGCTAGGCCAGGCAAACCGTTCTTCGTAACGTTTATTTAAACACGGCGTAGAGCAGTTATAGTGAAACTATAACAAATAGTACATGAAAATGATGGGTTATTTTTCAACAAACTAAAAATGAAAGAAAGCGGATATCAAATATTAATTAAAGATTCATCTCGAATTCATGCATTCATTGTAAAATTACAAAATGACGAGATTAGCGATTTGAATATCCAGTTCAGGTGCAAATGAATTGTCTTAAAACACTACATTCAGGCCCAAAATGAACTGGAATTCAAAATAAGAGAGTAGAGCACCAGAAGTTGCCTGCTCGTCACAGGAGGTTGTCTGCTCCGTCTCGTGGCGAACTCGAGAGCCTGGAGAAGTTGAGTTGGAGATCCAGCAACGCTGTTGCCGGAAGATTAGATGCCCGCCCAAGTGCATACATTATGTGCGTTAAAGATGCTGTGGAGAAAATATTCCAAGGATCCATACATGCGGCTGAGAGTTATTGAAAGCATTCATTGAAATGTTGTTGAGTTCGTTTGTATAAATATTGGATGTCAAACTACAGATTTATGCAATCACCTAAGCACAGTAGGCCACATTTCTGCTATAATCTCTTCAGAGCCAATTTTTTTGATATGTTAACTGAGCAATACATGGAACTTTTTTTAGCGCAATCACTTAGCAAGCAATAGGTAGCTACACTTTCGATACAATGACTCAATAGTTGAAGTTTCACTTTTCACAAAATCATCAAACAATATTCACAACGATTTCAGTAATCATTATGCAGTCCACGTCATACTTTAATTTAATTATTGGAAGTGATTGCCACACTATCATGCGTTGGAATGTTTCAAATGAGTCATCCAAGAGTCCAGCAACTTGAACAGAAATCAAAGCCATCTAACTTGTCTAACTTTAGACGAAAGCATATGCACAGTGAAAGCACGAGATAATATACCCATCTTAGTTACTACTTCTATGTAGATGACCTATTTTATCATCATTGAAATGTATCAAATCTATGAAAATAAGATCCAAATACTTCGTGAGTGTGTGGTCTAATCATAATGCTTCCCATTCCAGCTCTCACGCTTGTCACTAGAAATAATGTTAATAAATAAATAATGCCTTCCTCTCCATGTGCGCAATTCAGTTGAACTTCCCACTCAGTTCACTCGCAGCCCAGCAAGAGCAGCTGGTGCAACAACGGAATATATTCCTTACTTTCCTTGCAACTCATATCGCACATAGTTCAGGCAATTGATAGACATCGGATCACTCTTCTGACTAGTCCTGTGCGCCACATCTCCTTCGACACCCTCTGGGGTGGGTGGAACTGCTGGCTGTAACTGCCGCTGATTGCAAAAAAGTGTCTCGTATATGAGACCCTGAATTGAATCTGTCTTTCTTGGAAGCAATGTTGACGTGAACCCAGGAACGAAGCCAGGGGAGGGGGGCACGATAGCCATGCTCCCCCAAAATGTTGAGCTAGGGGCCAGTTTCAGTAGTCGTTGTCAGTAAAAGAATAAAAAAATTGCTGATGATTAATGTCTGGTCCCCCCTGAAATTTTCTGCTGGCTGCGCCACTGCATGAACTTGCTGAAGTCATCACTGACGCAAAGGTAAAAACCTACTCGTAAATTATACTGAACAATGACACCGAATACTGATAGTAATTTACGGAATTAAATCGAGTTTCTACCGGTAAATTCAGAGTGAATTATATGCTTTCAAGTTGAAAACTGGGTTATTTAGTCATAAATTGTGACTCCAATTACTTCGACTTTGAAATCTAACAATTATGAGACTTTGAAATCTAACAATTATGACGCAGAGGGGATTATTCGCTTACAAGTGTTCTTATTCTGTAAAGCTTGATAACCGCTAAAGGCGAGACACATTTACAAAAAAAAACTTCTCGACTAAGAGCTACAATTAGCGTTTTTTGAGCAAGCAGGAAACCGCCATAAGCTGAATGTGATAATGCAATGAAATTGAAGGTTTCAGAACGCGCCTGCCATACATCGCGCGTAGTTCACTTGATATAGTTTATGACATCACAAATTTGCAGGTGCAGGATCTTGTACACCTAATTCCATGACAGTGACCGTGCCCGATCGCATCTCGCCTCAGATGGCAATCTTACCCAAAACAATAGAGAGGAATTTCAAAAGTCAAACAGGCAGAGCGACTGAGATTTATCAACGTGATTTATCGTTACCCCAGTGACCTTCTTATCGATTGTTAACTTAGGATGCCTCGCGTACAAAGCGATTAAGTTTTCATGAAAGAATTTCAAGGATATACATACATTCAAGTAAGCTTCTAATATTTGTTTTTGCTTTGAGTTATGTGGCATTTGGAAAAAGCTGAGTTCTCGTGAAGTTAGAGATCAAAGATCCTTTTTTATTAAAGTTTGCTGAACTTCACCTGCGTTTGGAACGCGATTAAATATTATAGGTCGGGTTCAGATATACACTTCGTAAAAAAGCAGTGAAGTCAATCGGTCTAAAATAAAAAATTACGAATAGAAGTTTATTTAAACAGAACAATTATCAGTTAAGTTGCTAATGGTGAGGAAGGGGTTGCCAAAAATATATGCTAAGCAATAGGTAAAATGGTCACAAAGGCATATATTTGTGTACTGAGGCTGAAACACACGACGGGTTATTTTATTTAGAGATGTTTAATTTTTAAAATGATCTCAGTGGGCACATGAATCGATTCTGAAATATGCCCGCTCATTGACCCGAAGCCAATGCCAGCCTTTCTTTTTCGCCAGATATTCTGCTCGTGAGAAAAATATTACAATGAAAAAGAATGCCGTAATCATTAGCTTCTAGAATTGATATTCACTAGATATGATAAAAGATTTTTTCAAAGGTATCTTGTTCTGGCACTGCACTGACTATTTGACCCGTTAAGTACCTACAACACAGTCCATTCGCCAGTGATGTGCCTGGTAAATGCAAAGTAGAGGAAAAGAGGTTTTACATACCCTGAAAATGCTTTCAATATACTACCTGGTTATCCATTTCTACGAAGTAAAATTATAAATAATTGTCACGTACGAGAGAAGATATATTAAGTTTCTCAAGAATTTCCTTGGAAGTTCTGAGAGCTGTGTGTTGGATAAGCACTTGGAAGATAAAAGTTCTTCGTGGCTCCCATATTTTAACCTCTGAATAAAAGAGCCCGTTACGGTGAAAGTAATTGTTAGTTTCGCAAAACTTGATTGGAAGGCAAGTTGTCAACATAGGGATTCAGCACCTTTTTTGGTCTCTGAAAAGTTTTTATAAAAACGACTTTCTAGCAACATCTTTAGAGCGGTGAAAGTGTTCCAAATTTTCCTGGGCTATTTGTACACGCAGGCAGAATTAGTGAAGCATTCATGAAGCTTCTTTCGTGAGTTATCGTTATTAGAATAGAATAGAATATGACTGCAGAAATGAGCCTAATGACTGCTTCTGAAATTCCGTGCCGTCAGACAATCACACACAGGCAACAAAGAATCTCTTTCACAGGCATATATAATCCTGATACATATATTATCACGATGCCATTCTGAGTTTGAAAATTATTTTCAGTAAATATTCTCTTGTTTCGTTAATACGGATGCGTCTTTCTCGTTCGCTTCAAATGACTCAATGTTTATCAGTCATTTATGTTTTTTTCTCTTTCTACGCGTAGGAATAGACCTTGGAGTAAAACATGATTAGAAATTTCATAATTTTCACTGAATTTAAGTCATCAGAAGTTTATTAAAGTGCTATTGAACATGATACGAATAAGCAGGAAGCTCGCTGCATTTAGATTTATGGAATGATAGTCTTCAATGCTTTTTTCTCGTAAAAAACATGGGTGTTATTGAATCAGGCTTGTGTTCACAAATAGCCCGGGTATATAAATCATTCAAAGTTGACCCCTGCAAAACCTAGTTAATATACGGCAAGTCAAACTAATATTGTTGATTACCTATAAATTTTATGGAACTGAAATAGTTAACACCTAACCTGTTTATTGAGAGATAATGGAGCAACACAAACAAATACAATAAAAGCACATAGTATCCTGGACTTCAGGGTGTCATGAGGTACTTGAAATTATTTTAAAGGCTAGTATACGGAGAGAAGGCGTTAATGTTTGCCTCGTTGTCTTCTTCCCGCTTCACTGGTTACATCAATAATAAGTCAATCTATCACCTTCTGTTCAGTTCATGTGATCCACGTCTATTATAAAATACGTTATTGTCTTGCACGGTGAAATTTTGTAATGATTTGCCTTTGCCATCTAACTTAAGTATATAGCTGGGAATTCGACGGGGACAACTACAGATGTGCTGGGTTTCAAAGACACCTGCTGCTAGCCCTCCACGGTCACACCGGCTGGAGTGCCGGGCAACATCGGCTACGCACCTCGACCGGTTCCTTCCAAAAGGCAGATTTAGGCGACCGTTTTTGAGGTCATGGAATATACCTGCTCTCAGATATTCGAGTCACTTGACCTTTGGGATTGTCCGCTCTTTCAAGATTAGAGGATTTTGTGCGATACGAGCGTACGTCTGACAACTTGTAACACTTTTGTGTATCTTCAGAGAAACTTCGGATAGTTTCTTTTTTCCTTAGCTGGAATAAAGGATAAGATTCGCCTTGCTGCATCCGCAGCAATACACGGTGTTGGAGCTCACTCAGAAAATGCACGTTTCTTGACCGCATTGAACATTATTTCTCGTGACAATAAGTTTTGAATCACTTGAATTTCAAGCTGGAACGTTTTTCTTGTCATTTATCTTAATATTAAATTTTTGAAGTGCTTGATTTTTTAAGTTTTAGTTGTTTTTGACTTCGCTGATAAGTCTTGTACCGCATGCAAAACGAAGGAGACTGCTTAGAAAGAAGACATCTGCTCGAGATAAGTACGTGTGCGATGAACCAGGAGGCCATTTTACGAGGTGAGTGTGTTGTTATTTCATTTTATTATATACTTCAACTCTACAGAATATTCAGTGACTCTGAATAATTAGATACTTTAAACTCATAAGTCTCGTAGAATCATATCTCTTCTGACTAACTTAACATTCCGGACTGACTCGTCTCTACACAATTGGCTTTTCTCGCACAAATCAAATGTGTCGTTGGATTTTAATAGTTTAGGAAATTATGAGAAGTTGTACGTGCCAGATAATTTATTGATCCTAGTTACTTTATAGTTACCCTCATCTGCAAGGGGAAATACATAAAGCGGTGAGCTTTCCCGGCACATGATATTTTCCAAAAAATATTTTAAAAACTAACCATGCATTTTCTTGAAAGACAATCGCATAAATAAATGATATATTTCGGTTCTACTCTCAGCCATGCTGTACGAGTCACGCAAGTACTTCCCAGGAAGAAATTTGCCAGTACATATACCGAGTGCTTCACAACCACGCAGATGAGCAGACTGCACATTTTGACAGGCAAAATGACTGGTGAACTCAGGGACCAAAATTAACAAAGTGAGACCACCATCGCATTCTTATGAAAAATTGCGTCCATGATTGATGTAGGCCGCTGACAATTTGAGTGGCTGGCAGATCCGGCGCTACTCAGCGGCTACGCAAAAATGTCCACTCGACCCGAACAGTTGTCGTTAGCGCAAATATATTGCGAGAAGCGGCGTAGTTTTGCGCACCCACAGCTAAGAAGACCAACATCTGACATGCGGCGGCGACCTGTCCTGATCAGAACGTCGCTGCGTTTCACTGCGCAAGTCTGCCCTGATGCCGGGAGCGATTTTTAACTGAGAGCGATCACGCGATTAATCTCGTTGTAATGCAGAGCGTAAATTATATTTATGGTAAGAAGGTCTATGTTCTTAAGTAAGAAATCTAAACACATGGAACGTACAAGCTCGCACTCTAACGTTCTATGACTCAATTTTTTCATCACCCAAATTGACAATTGGTTAAGCCCATATAAATAAAAAGACCTCATTTTTTGGTTCGTATCATTTTTGACACACTTGTTCTCTCGGTCACTTGACAATATGATGATAGAGTAAACTCTGAACTTTATTCGGAAGAAATGGCTACCCGCATCATGATTTCTCATGAGAAAGATTGAGGAAAGACGACAGCTCATCTTGCCTCGTTAAAAGAATTGAGCCACAAATTGAGTTACCATAAGATACACTTCTCGCTTGCTGCCCAAATAGTACGATGAGTAGAGTATTTTATTAAGAAACCCGGATTAAGATCTCATATCATCTCTCAGTGTCGCTTAAGCTTTATTGAAGATTTCACTATTATTACCCATTGCTTTCATACGTATGAGTTGATTGTCCCTTTCTTTTCATCTAATTTTGGCCTCGTTGTCTCAGAAAAAATCATATTATTAAAACATTTCATGAAGACGCGACTGGGAAAAAACAGATCCGTCGATTATGTGAGGGGAACTTTTAGGAGTACGACTTCTCCACTGCAGAAAAATTCGATGCAAGGAAGACGCTGGACAATGTCGTGGCTAGGTACAAGCCAGAGCCTCAATATAAAGCGCGTGATGGGCTCACAGGGACTCGCGTCCTAATTTGAGGGTGTCTCGTGACGCGCCATTGTCCTCACTGAAATGGACTCTTCTTATTGCGTTCACGTACGGTATGATATTGATCGACATAAGCTTTAACTTGTGTAAGTACTGATGAGGATGTTCAATTTCCAGTGGGTGAAAGCTGGTGTGGGCGTCGCTATTGTTGCTCCTTTGCGTAGCAGGAGCATCTCAGTTACATAGTTTTGTTGCACGGTATGCAAGCTAAACTCAAGAAATTTTTAGAACAAATGTTTAACAATTATACTGACATCGAAACCTGCAACATGCACTAACGACTCTGGTCAGGGGACTGATAGGATATTGCTAAATAAAAAATTGTGAATGGTAAACTGACGAGGACAAACCCTGGCATGCATCCCTCGAAGAGTACAACTCAAAAATCCCACATGAAGAGCATAAAATCTAATATAATATTAACATCTAATGAATCTAATATAACATTAACATCTAATGAATCTAACATAACATTAACATCTAATAAAACTAATATAACATTGACATCTAATGGATCTAATATAACATGGAGATGACCATCATCTTCATTGGGAGTCCTGACGCTCGCATACAATTGGAAATAACAAAATAATGAGCTATGCTCCCACACAAAGTTAGCTGAGCTGCCTGTAGTGCTCTCCCCCAGGCTGCAACACGCTTCGGGCAGGCTTTGAGCTATCTTTTTCGTGATAGGATAGCCCGGAGCGAGTGCCTGAGGTACAACCGTATTCGGCAGGATATGGACAACACGGGGGTAACACGGTAATTATATTGGTGACTGTTAGGTACACGGAACACGGACCATTACACTGGGCAATCGGTGACTACTATGAGCACTGTTCGTTACTCGTAAATTACGTAATGATTGGAACACAGCACTAATACGTGATGGTTGAAATACAATACTATTCGAGAAGTACGTAATGATTGAAGCACAGTCCTATGTGAGAATAGTACAAATATGTGGTGATTGAAGTACAATCCTATTCGAGAATGACCTAACTTGAAACTTAATCCTATGCGAGAATAGCACAAATACGTGATGATTGAAGCTCAATCCTATTCGGGAATGACGTAATGATTGAAACACAATCCTATGCGAGAGTAGCACAAATACGTGATGATTGAAGCACAATCCTATTCGGGAATGACGTAATGATTGAAACACAATCCTATGCGAGAATAGCACAAATACGTGATGATTGAAGCACAATCCTATTCGGGAATGACGTAATGATTGAAACACAATCCTATGCAAGAATAGTACTAATATGTGATGATTGAAATACAATCCTATTCGAAAATGACATAAATTACGTAATGATTGAAACACAATCCTATGCGAGAATAGCACTAATACGTGATGATTGAAATACAATACTATGCGAGAATTACGTAATGAATGAAACAAGCACCAATAGCGGGTAACGTCCGCGAGGACGCTACTTACGAACGCAGCGGCGAGACGTGATGATTGGTGCTACGTCGTGCGACTGTTACGAACAGGTCAGCTGGTGCTAGCGGGGCGCCGAGACGAGGCTAGTCAGCTGGGTCGGGCCCAGCCGCCACGCGGTTCACCGCTGTAGCTGGTAAGTAGCTACGGCGAGGCTAGCCAGCCGGAGCGGGCGAGAGATGTCGTAGAGTGGCTTGGCCGACGACGCCGGCGCGGGGCGTTGCAACGTGACTTTTTTAAGGCTTTGAAACACCTTGAAGCGTCAAGACGCTACTAGGTTTAAGACCGTGCAACACCTTGGGGCGTCGATAGGCAGGGCCGGTCTCCGGAGCTTGGTGCAGGTACGCGAGAGATAAAGTCGATCTCGGAAGCTAGATGCAGGAACACGAGGCTGGTGCTGGAGATGTGACTTGAACGAGGACGAGGGCTTGAGTGAGTGCGAGCCTTGTTTGGGTCGCCTTATGTAGGCCTCGAGTGCAAGCCTTGAGTCCGGGCGTGAGTCCTGATTGGTCGCGAGTTTGTGGGCCTGTGGTGCTGGAGGCAGGAAGCCGTTGTAGCTTACGGGCACCTTTTCTCATAGTCGCGAGGCGGCTTCTCTCAGGTCCCGTGTTTGGTTGACTAGGCGCTTCGGGTCCGGAGGTGCTCTGGAACGGATGCGGTTGTAGTCTGGAGGCAGCTTTTCTCAGGTCTTGTGGAGGTCCGCGGCTTGCCGCTGGGATCACCACATGCCCATAGCATGCACGTCAAGACGATGACTGATTTGTCCGTGACAGTTTCAGTTGCCTTTGCCTTGAACGTGGGCCAATTTAGCTTGACATTAAGCGATGGTCTTATAGCCATGTTCACTCTATACTTTAATTAGGGGAAAATAATTCGTTAATAAAAGTAGATGACGTACAGCGAGAAGTTCTGAAATAAACGGCAAGATTTTTTGAAACAGTCTAGGAGTGAAGTCATTCTAACTCAAAACGCGCGCACCGTTTAATTTCTAACTCAGAGTTACGACCTTGTCTTGAACAATAGATTAGCTTCCGTAGAAATTGTGATTTAGATTCGAGATCAAAATCAAACATCGAAGCCAGTGTCAATGAGAAGAAATTCTTCTGTTTTTTCTTGTGACTCAAGAAAATACAGAAATATTCTTCCTACCGAAGAATAAACTTTGAAGTTTTGTGCCGCCGTTATAGCTACAAATAAGTGCAGGCGGAATGCCACTTTCAGTTAAAAAAGACAAGTGTGCTGTGATTAAGTATCACCAAAATTAGTTATCCTTCTTATAGTGATACCCAAGAATTACGACATAATATAAAGAATGATGGTTCTCAGGTTGACTCTGAGAAACACGCCAAGACTCAAAATTGCAGCATACGAGCTCTCGCACCAGTTGATAAAAGAGTGTAAAGGAAAGTTTTACAACATGAGTTTCAACCTTTAAAGTTTAAATGTGCCGTAAAACAATAACGTTAAAATAAGATCTCATAAAGACACACGGGGACACACGGAAGAAATTCCTCATCATAGAGGGTCTATGTATAAGTTTCCCAAAAACCACGCATAAACTTTTGACGGGCTCATTTTGATATCATCCTATATAAGGATTCACATGATGTTATTCAATTTGAACTGATGTCACCAAATTTCAGCTTATAAACGTTTGTTAGCGCGATTTCAGGAGAAGTTAAAGCGTCGCTTCATATCATAAGACCGCGCTAACATCTCACCAATTCTTGGGACCGTGCGGACACTGTACAACATCGCGCGACTGTGCATGTCGCTCAGTCCTACGAGAGCGTTCTAATATCGCCCAACCTCCTTAGACAACCTATTGAGGTTTTAAGGAGGGAAAAAATGGACACGTTGCACAGTAGCCCTGTAGGATTCGGATGGAGGTGAGTATCTGTCTAAAGGCAATAATGTAAAAAATTACTTTCTGAATGTTACCCAAATCATGTGAAGTCAGAATTAGTTGTTGTTGTTGCTGCTGAACAACGAATTTCAAAAGAATTAATTATTTTCTAATAGTTTATCATTTAATCCTCATAAAATCATTTAATACTCATATAATCATTTAATCCTCATAAAATCATTTAACCCTCGTTTAACCATTTGATCCTCATAAAATCATTTAATCCTCATAAAATCATTTAACCCTCGTTTAACCATTTGATCCTCATAAAATCATTTAATCCTCATAAAATCATTTAATCTTCATAAAATTATTTAATCCTTAACATTTTTAGTTACTTTTTCATTGTGGGCAAATGAAAGAGCAAATCCCGATCTTCATTTCATGCTCCCGCAAAGGACGGCCAGCGTGTAAAATCTCCGACTCCGACGTGAACCGTCGTTTGTGTACTTGCCCAGTTGAAAAACGTCGGAATTAGCGATCGAATTACCAAGGACAGGTTCACAACACATTGAACTAACAAATCAAACATATTTAACAACAGTATTTCTTCAACTTTTTTGTTGTATATTCGTTCGTCGAACATCACCATGCCTTTGTTCAGTTCGAAATGAATCGAGTCTGTACCTAAATTACATTATCTAAAATAACCCCAGCGTTGATGCTTTTGAGCTGGAGAACAAACAGGAAGGCAAAAATCGCCACACGTAAAGTCATTTCTATTAAAAATGATCAAATGTTTTCTCAAAGCTTAAAACTTTATAGAACTACTTTATTAGTGAATTTTTATAGTTGATGTTTTGTGATTTAATTCTTTCTCTTTTGTTTTTTTAGAAATTTTGTTAAGGATGGACTGCTAGTCCAAAGCGTTGTTTTATTTGATCATTTTTAATAACAATGGCTTGACGTGTAGCGATTTTAGCCTTGCTTTTTATACATTACATTATGTTCCACCTCTGATAACATTCCTCACCCTCACGAATACTCAAGTTTAACTGTACTAAATTCACCTTTAAATTCCACCGTCGAGAATAGAGACAACAAATTCTCTCGATAGCTAGTTTAAAAATTACATATTGTTGACGGTCAAGGGAAAAAATAATTGGCAATGATACATACGTAACGATTGGTTCAAGTCGGTACACGAATTTTTAGTATTCGTGTTTCAGTCGAGCATGAATTGTAAACAGAAGGAGAGGGTGTTTTGGTGAACGCTGCTTTCAAATACATTCACTGGTATGTGATATGGCCTCAGATTCGTTGATGGTGTCCACGCTCTTCTCGGCGAGTCGCTGGTGTTTAACTCATGCTTTCAGCGCAAGATCTGTAAAGTCACTACTTAGTATTGCTACCAACTCCTGAGCATTAGTCTCGTGGCTTTCTTTTATTACGTGACGATCGCCAGAAATTGGCGAGTGAATGAAATACGTTATATCAGCAGCGAATGTCTATGACAACGAGTTTGAAATCAGAGGCTCAATTTAATTTAGATCTGTTGGTTTGGGTGTTTAGATTGATGGGGGAAAATTCACCGGCCGTCTGAGAATTAGAATGGATCATAATTAATTTTTGGAGAGTAAAGTATTATTTTACCACGAATAAAGGTACTCTGAACAATTTCAAACAATAGTATGCATATCAGTCATTTTACCAAGTCCCTCTCTTTGACAATGAGCATGCAGCTTGCTGATCTTCTAAAATTAAATTCAAAGTGTTTTGAGCCTCAACAATATGCGTGTGAACTGAACATTCTTATCAGATCGGCTTCAGAAATTCTTTGTTTTTCTAAATTTTTTGCCGTAAATAAAAATCAAGGAAATCACTTGCGCAGAGCGGTGCGCTCACTGACAGAACCGAAGGAGTAACTGCTACTCACCTCAGCGTGTAATTTCGTAAAATTGATTTTTTTTGTCAACTCCATTCCCCATAAATTTAATCGATAGCTACGAGCATGTTTTCCCTAATGAAAACATACTCGAAAACGGGATTGATTTCATAAACAGCGTATAGTAACACAAGAATCGACAAAATAATTGAGAAGTCACTAGGTTATTGAGACCCTATAGTAGGATTTACTCGGATAGCCGTGTAGATTTTGG
Organism: Morinoia aosen; assembly: GCA_030386875.1. NCBI lineage: Eukaryota > Metazoa > Arthropoda > Malacostraca > Amphipoda > Talitridae > Morinoia > Morinoia aosen. The sequence continues at coordinate 14,909,480 of CM059575.1, read as the reverse complement.
AAGTGCCTGGTGACTCATCTGGGCTGGAAGGATTCACTAGTTCATCCTGTCCATAATTACCTCTTAACACAGATTTTTTTTCGTTTTATCCTGCACTTTAAATTAAAACGTCGTTTTCCACCTGACTTCGAACAAGATGCACTGTTGTAGACCTGCATTTTCGGAAATGATTTTCAAAAGTAAATGATTTCAATCCAGCATTTTATAAGCCCTTATAATTGAAGGTTGGGAGCATTCTTCTTTGATTTTGAGAAAATAAAAACTTTACTGTGAGGTTAAGCATTGTAAGTAACGTATAACATTGCTGAAAAATTGACTATGAAGAAAAAGCTTTTTTTCACTAATTGAAATCCGAGTGGGACTTACTCAGCTAGTCTAGTAGGTCTTGGGACAACCAGGCTACTCTACTGGGAGTAGATGTAACTTGCTCCAGTCTCGCCGGGTATGGTGGATATCGCACGACAGACTGGCTTCTGTTGTATTTTTCCTGCACGGTTGCACTTATGCTTGGTCAAACTTCCTCTGACAAGCGCTTGCCTGCATTATGATGTGCGTCGGTGCATTTTATTTCCAATGAAGGGAATTACTTCATCTCTCAGCTCCCCCTCAATGACGCCTTCTTAATAAATACGGCAAGTCTTATCACTATTGTCACTGAGATGCTAGTACTATGTTAAAAACTTAAAAATGTCTTGTAGTGGAATGTTCTCAACATAATTTTAAATTTCAGGGCTACTGAGGAAATGCATTCAACAAATACCTTGCTATTTTCTGCGGATCAGAAGAGGTCGAATGAAGCTCGCACGAAATACACTGCGTGAGACGAGTTCTAAATGTTTAATACATGGTCGTTGCCGCAAGATGGAGTGTTTTACAAGGGCTTGCAGCCCAAGCCACGTCGTACAACGTATTATACGGCAATGGCCAAACTCGGCGCGATGGGTGGAACATATCGAGTTCCTCAGAACAACTCTGGGTCTGGGCGTATAAAGATCGACTACAAATGCGAACGACAGACGAGCCATTAAGGGACGGCGACCCACAGACCACTTTATGAACTCGCTGGTGTTCTCAGTGCTCAGGAATTTATGCCTAGAAAAATATTTGTCGACATGGGCCACACGTTTGATCTGAGCGGATGCATATCTCTTTCCGGCACTTCATGTTGGAAACAAGCAATGGCGCCTTCAATATCCTTCGCAGCGTTTCTAAATTCATTGAACTCCTCACGTTTGAATTCATATTTATGAACTTTATATTTACTGATATTCACGTACCTCGGCGATTAAAATAATATGCGTTCTCCAAAGACGCAGTTTCTGTGTTTTCTTGAGAAATACAGTTCACATTAAAATTCCCAATTTTATCATTTATTTCAATTTAGAGTAGCAATGCTGAGAATAGTTTTCAAATGAATTAACTCTTTTTAAACAAACTTGATGGATGGATTTGATCAAAACTTAACTTTCCCAATGTAGGCACTCTTTTAAAATTCTATTTTTCAAACTAAAATAAAAGTACGGTCCTACGTCTCCACATGCAGTGTTTCTTTTTCTGCCCTGCAGGAGGACTGAACCGTGGAGGACTGAAACACCACCAGGTGTAAATTTTATTTTTACACCAGATAGCTTTGGGAAAGAGGAGAGGTAGTTGTTCTCAGCCGAGTCCAAGGCTGTTGACAAAAAATTTAAACGGATGGAAGGCTCGAATGACCTGAAATGCGTAGTGAGCTAATGAGAAAACTGGCTCATCATATGGAAGCTTCACCCATGACGATACGAAAAACGATTGAAAGCATAATGGCAAACACCGAAAAATAAATTTATCCGACAGAAAACCGAAAAGTTACATCATACTGAAAATTTGTATGGATATGTTCAAGTAAATTTATTATAAATAAAATGATTCGACAGAAAAACGAAAAATTACATCATTACTGAATGTTTAATTTTTATTGATATGTTCATTGTTCAAGTCACGGCGCAAAACTTCGGCTTTGTTTGCTAAACATTTTTTTCACGGGAGATGAGTGAGAGAAGTAGCGTATAGACAAGCAAAGAGAAATCGCACCAAATAGCTTGTTTCACGCGTTTTTTCAAGATGTTTGCAGGCGTCATGATGTAGGAATGAAATTTTTCCAATGAAGTCCTCCATCCAATCCAGATCTCACCATTTGGGATAACCATCGTTGACCGGGCGACTTTCAGGTGTAGGCACCGAGCGAGGCCTGCTTTTCAACAGGAATAACAAGGATTTATGAAAATATTGTGACGCACGAAAGGGAATAGAAGGAAAACTGCTAAATTTTGAGCTTTATGTCAAAATGCGATAGAAAAAGGAATCAATATAAAGAGTTTTTTATATTTTGAGAGACAAGAAACAAAGCTTCCAAGTTCTCATTACAATTAAATATTGTTTTGATATCGTTGTTCTATTTTAAGCGCGTTATATAATTAACTACTTCAATTTTTCAATTTCTGAGCTCAGTTTTATTTCATTTAAAAATGATTGATTGGAATAAGACGAAATGCGACGTGCACACACGTCCACGGTGGCACAGAAGTAATTCTTGTAATTTGTTAATAAAACAGAAATTATAATCATTAGGCTTAAGAAACTTATTTTATGACACAAAAACCTTTTTATGATTTAAGAACATAGCTTTCAAGTAATGCCATTTTAATAACAACTCTTGTTTTTCGACTTTGTGTATCTTAGTCGTCTTTCGACTTTGGGTATCTTTGTAGTCTTTGTTCTCAAGGTCTCAGACCATAGAATTTGGCTATTTTATGTTAAATGTCGTGTTTAGGTTGTTGTAAATTTGTTAGTTTATACATTACGTCGTCCCTTAAGGTAGATCTAAAAGAAAAAATCGCTAGGGGACAAATCTGAAGAATGGGGGTGCCAAGAGATGTTACCAAATGGTAAAATCAAATTATTGGAAAGCACCCGCTTAACTGTGTCATTGTTTATCTTGCTGCATGGGATGTGGCTCCATCTTGTTGAAACCATTATTTGTGCAAATCCCATTTCTCAAGTTCTGGAATGAAAAACTCTCTTATAATAGTTCGGTATGTATCTCCCACAAGTATCTTTTTTAGACATGGCACTATTTGCAAGGAAGGATGAAGCACAGTTAAAGAGATCATTCCGCACAACACAGTGGCATGAAGAGAGTGCAATTGTTTTTAATCAATAAATTGAATGGCCTTTAAAATAATTGATATACCACCATAAAATTGATTTCTTTCGAACACAACAAGTTACAACATCCTAGCTCTCATGGTTTTTGTTTATTAAAAAAATAAAAGGTTAGTTACTTCAAGACCACACCCTTCCATGTTCGTACTTAGTTGAAGATGCCGCAACGTAAAACATTTTCCACTCACGGTCGGTAATCGATGAACAATTATACCTCAGAGTATTAACACCATCAAGTGTTTTTGGCCATTCAGTTATCAAGATAAAGGTAGTAGAGAAGAGGTATTTTGGAAACGTTTAAGATGAACGTTTCGAGTCTTAGCTCCTCATCAACTACGAATCAGCAAATCAACGGGAATTCTAAATATAGGACTAACAGTGCACTCTAAAAGCAGGCGTTCAAATGCTACCAGACAAAACAAGTCTGAAAATGAAAGTTTATTGGATGACTTTGGTAGAACACTTGTATGTCTCAGCTAATGAATGATGACAAATTCTAAAATTTTTAAGCCAGAACTTGATGAAGATGATTCTAAATTTTTTTATTTATTATTGTACGTAACTTGTGCACAAGGACCGTCTGGGCGATGTTGTGTTTTACTTGAATTGGACGGGAAACGTATAAAGTTGTCCTCTGTTTTGAGACTACAATCAGCATGCTCTGCAACCCTTACGTACAGAGTTCTGGGGGGTTGGGGGGAACTGTCTTACTGCTAGGCAGCACAGTCAACGCAACTAAAACTATATTCGAGGCAAGATTGAACGGAAAGTTGTAGGGTCCCCATGCATGTACGTAAATTTTCTGTTTCATTTTGATTTTTGATGCAAAAAATTTAAGTTGGAAAAGTTATCAACCCAATTGAAATTCTGAGCCTTTTACAGATCGTTTTCAGGCAGTTATAAGCCAAGAGTTTAGTCGTTTTCGAGCAGTAAATTAGCCTTTTTCGGAGCAAATGTCTAGTATTTTTAGCCCATTTAAACGGCTATTTCTGGGCATCGAAACGGCTAATGCAACGGCCATTTTGGGCTTCTCTACTACCTGAACGAGGCTATTCACGACCATTTTTGGCTTTTCCATTGCTTGAACGAGTCTCGTCCTGGCCTTTTTGGGCTTCCTTACTGCTTGATCAAGGCTAATACCGGCCCTTTTGGGCTTCCTTACTGCTTGATCAAGGCTAATACCGGCCCTTTTGGGCTTCCTTACGCCCGGCCTTAAAAACAAAAAGACATATGGAATCAAAAGTCCCAAATTGAAACATTATACCAATAAAAATTTAAATTTTTATTTATTAACGATATAAATATGAAAATTACTAAGTATTGCTTTACAACAGTGGCATAATGGAGCAGATCAGATCGCTCCAACATCAGATTTTCTATACGATTTATAGAGTTTGTGAGGCCGGGTCTTGTGGCTGCTTCGCCTAGTGAGTTCAGATTTGAGGCGAGTGAAGCAGCGGCCTTACTTTTATACTTCTCCGGCTGTAGGTATCGGTGATACGCGGCGGAGAAGTGGTAACTTTTTCTTAAATAAATTTACATTGGGATATATTAAGATTACTGAACATAGAAGGACTAGAATCGAGGTTTGAGGGGTAACTAGGGTAAAGCACTACAAGTTGAATGCTCGGCGATGAAGTAGTGAGACAGAGAGAATTAAAAGAAAATTATCTAGTATCTAGATACTTTTGGAGAAGTATCTAGTATCTAGATACATTTTGAAGTATCTATGACCAGCTCTGGATATCTACATGAGCATAATATTTTTTTAACTACTAAACCGAAATTTATGGTAATAATTAATTGATGAAACTAATCAAAACTAACTTTGGCCACCCTTACCTAATCTAACTTAACTAAGTTAGGTTAGTTGAAATTCATTTAGTTCTTTACATTTACTGAAGTAATACGACTTGTACAACATTTACGATTACGAGTCTTTTTACAATCTATTACGCGTCCAAATAGAGGTCGTCGAAAAGGCTTGAAAACGACTTTAAACGACCCGAATGAGCCCGCAAACAGCCATTGACTAGACCTATAAAAGGCCAGTTGAATGAAGAGCCCTTTTCAAGCCCTAATAGGCCAAGTATAGGTAGGAGTCGGTTTGAAGTCGTGATTTTTGGCCCTTTTGGGCCGTTTTCGACCTTTTACGACTAATTCACTACCTGAAAAGGGCGATAATTTTCAATTGGGAACCCTATGATATGAACGTGTACATTTAAAATGTTTGGGTTACACTGACGTGCTTTGGGATTCTGGTTTCTTAGTTCAAATCATCCTTCTATTCCTTTTTATCCATTAAGTCTAGTTTAATGAATAAATTATCAGCGAAAATTGATTATTATAATTTTTCAATTGAACGAACTGATTACATTTATCGTTTTTTCCCTTTCAGGGTCACCACTCTGAGCAATTGAAGAGAGAACCTTTAGTGATGTTATCGAAATTGTTTACGGAAAATCCGTTCCTCATCATTTCAGTTTACACGTGAGTTGTTAGCTCTTACGATGGATCGAGTGGTCAGTTTTTCCCAACTGCGGTTGCGGTAGTGTCTGCAGTTGTAAAGTTTTCAAAAACAGCGGTTATGATTGTCAAAAAACTTTGGCTAGCTCGCTTAATTATTTCCTGATTATTATTTAAGGTGCGATTCAGCCACGCTATGCACGTAATTCATAAGATTAGTCGTCATTTTTGCGAAGTAAAATGTTTTACAATTATAAATATGGGTAAACAATAAATTATAGCACCTACTAAGATATACAGCTGATATTAAAGATGGATTATGCACTGAGTGTGTTTCCATTGTGAGAGACGAGGGCCCATTGCATAGTTCAACCCCACAGCCCGACTTCCCCATCCTCCACCCAATGGAAAGCTGTTTCGTCCATTACTTATTAACTTCGGTATGAAATTTTATAACTGGTATAGTGAACTCTAGGGATAAAATTTTGGCCGCAGTTTCGCTTTTCAAGCTGCTATGTCTCTTATCGTAAACAGTTTCCGTGCCAATAAACGCTGCTTGCTTGGGATGCTGCTTAAAGGGCAAGCAAGATAAGTTATTGCAATCTGGGCGAGTGTCCTGTGATTTTCTCGACTATTTCTCCACCATTGTAACGGGTCATCAGCTAGAGGGATTTGCTTTCCAACTTGGTACTTGTCAAGCATTTCTTGAATTTTCTGGTTGGGTCGAGGAGGACTTTCCTCTTCGCTGCTTGAGCTCAAAAAACATTTATGGTGTCCGCTGGAGTCATCTTTGAAGTGCTTCGTTTATCAGGATCAGTCAAACTTGCTTTCTTTGACAATTTTTCGCCAGTTTCTTCACTTTCATTGGTCAAAGCATTAATGTTTTCTATGTTTTTCGAAAGCTGAACACAAGCGAGCACACCAGAGTGGAGCACAGAACATTGTATTCAGTCTTTAATGGTGGACCCTGCAGCGCACTGAGCTCTACTTCTCGTATTCTGGGTTTTGTGCGGGTGGTTAAGGACGTTGTGGGGCTTAGCTTTTTTATTTTGGACACATTAATTAGTGTATTGCATACGAGTAATACTTTAAAGAAATCTGGATTTTACTCAACCGCAACTCATTGATCTTTGAACGCGGTTGTGAGGTGAGCTCAACTACCGCAATGCAGTTGCGATTATTATAAGTTGCGCTTGTACGATTTTATGCTATTGTAACGCGGTTGCGGTTGTGAGGTGAACTCCACGTGCACAATGTAGTTGCGGTTGTATGATTTTGTGCGGTAGTTACGAGCTGCAGTTTTTCGATCCATTACTAATTAGCTCCTTTTTGTATTCAAGGATTCTCAACCACAATGCATTCAATTCTCCCTCGTCTAGAGTTTTTGTTGTATTCGCTACACATCGCAGTATGTGGGTTCTACCCAACGAGCGCTGAACGTGAGGGTTGCAGAACATGCTGGTTGTTGTCATAGAACAGAGAACATTTTATGTTCCCTAATCGCTCTCATGTATGAGACAACAACGCTCAGGCGGATCAATTACAATGAAGAACGAGAAATTTAAAATTTTAATTTTATCTATAGCTTTGATCTTAGAATTTTTTAATCTCTCTGCAAGATAAAACAATGCTTCAATGACACGCTAAGGGCTTTTCCCTGTTTTTGTTTTATTTTGCAGTTTTTAATCGATGCGTTACATAAAAGTATCTTAAGTCTGATATTGAGTTTAGATTGGCCTTTCATTTTCAGACATGTAGTTGATATTATGCTTAAGAACGAAACGTTCTTGTTAACGTTTTAAGATTCATTCCCTTTGTTAACATATTAGTAAATTTGCTCTACAAAAAATTCTTCAGGTATTTGTTTCGACTTCACACATGAGCCGTTTGAACAACTATCGTTTGGTTTTGATTCAAAAAAATCCTTAAATTATTATTCTCTCCTCCAGTTGCCCTTCACATACCTTGTGCGCAAAACCAGTATATAGGAATAGTGACCGTGCGTGTAGCAATGAGAGCGTTGTAACAACTAACGTAAGAACTGTGTCAAAGACCAGAACTTCGATAGATCTCAGTAGACGGTTCACATTAAGAACGACAGTAGTTTTTATTGTGAACAAAACTTGAGTCAGAGCTCATCGTGTTGAGCTGAGTACAACTTACCTACGGCGCACTTTTCTACCTTCCAATCTCGGAGAAGCTCTACAGTAGGTCACCGCAGGCATGCGAGTGGATGTCCTGACCGCCGTATTTCTCAGTATGGGACTCCACTCACCAAGGAGTGTTCCCAGCTCCCAAATATAGCAGTCCTGAATCGCATAAATGTTCACTTCGTTACTGTGAGGTGAGAATGGTATCTACTTTCTATTTATCTCATTCTGAATTAAAGGAAGAGGCCGATACGTCACGCTAGCTGTCTCCTCACATGAGTACTGGCGATACTTTTCCTACCTCCTCCATTCCTAATTTCTCGCCTTGTTAAGATGATCAGCCTTCGACTGTTAACCTGCTATGGGCAACCCCGAAGACTAATCGCTGCATCATTAAGGGCGTAACTTCTGGTGTTTCCAACTGCCAATTGGCAAGACACGATGGCCAGACAAAATGCGATGAAGTATTTTGCGTGGCACGATTCACTGTATCTTATACGACGGTTCGATGACACGATTTTGTATGCACGAATACGATGTTTTAATCACGGAGTTTAATTCACATCTGCGCGTCCAGTATCGTCAAAATATGAGTAATTGTACAACAACTGATGTTACGCACTTTTTTTTGCTTCTCTGTGCAGCATTTTGCAACGAGACGGCACCCATCTATCCCTTACATGACCCTCCATTCTCACGGTAGATTTTAAAAGTTCCAACCAAAGTGCTCAAAGTTCTCTTCTTGCAATGGTAATCGTTCACATAAGATTGTGATCGGTTGGGATGCTTTACTTTACTTTACTACGTCAGCCATAAGTCGACCTGAGGTCAATTGCCATACATTGACGCAGTATACCGGGCGACAGTGTAACACATCTAAAAACATACTTGTGAATAACATACTCATAATTCGTTTTTAATGGACGTAGGTTAAGAAGACGAGACTCTTGGAGTTTGTATAATCAGTACACACAGCAGGACACACGTTTACATTACGAAGGGTAGCGGTGGAGTAGGCTCCAGCCAAGCCCGAGAACCACGAGCAGAGATCCACAAGAACCATGAGCTCAGTTCTCAACGCATAGTGCTGTCTAAATACATTCTTACGCAAGAGCACTGTAACATTATCAGTATTATACACATATACATTCAAGGTGCTACATGAAAGGTTTCAACACTCCTTCTCACATTGAATGTGTGTCAGATGAGACCATTCCTAACTTCGTTCTTAGTCTAGAGAACTTTTCTATCGGCAGGTTCTTGGTGAATATGTCGGCGAGCATTTCGTCGGTAGGGCAATACACTACGTCTATATCTTTGTTACTTACAAGATCCCGTACATAGTGAAACTTAATATCGATGTGCTTGCTCCTCCCATGATATTTGGGATTGTTGGCAAGACAGATGGCTGACTGGTTGTCTTCGTTTATAACCATTGGTTCCATAGTCCCAAAATTTAGATCACTGAGTAAGTGCTTTAACCAGACAGCCTCTTGAGCCGCACCGGCAAGAGCAACGTATTCGGCTTCTGCAGTTGAGAGGGCTACACAAGTTTGTTTGTTAGATCTCCACGTAATTACCGAATTACTGAGGGTGAAACAGTAACCAGAGGTAGACTTTCGGTCATTTTTATCACCAGCCCAGTCAGCATCTGAATAACCAATGCAAGTATCAGAACATTTGCTATACAAGAGACCTAGTTTAGAGGTGCCTCTCAGGTACCTGAATATTCTCTTAACACACATCCAATGCTGTTCAAGAGGTTTGGAGCTGTATTTAGCAACATTATTCACTGCGAATGCAATGTCAGGTCGAGTTCTGGTTGACAAATACAAAAGGCTACCTACAGCACTTTGATAAGTGGCAGGGTCAAATTCGACATCATTTGGGGAGCATATCGGATTTACGTTTACATCGGCGGGAGTTGCAACAGGTTTACAATTATCAAAGCCAAATTTTGACAACAGAGCCTCAGTGTAGGCATTTTGATTCAAGAAGACATTGTTTTTAAATTGTACAACACTTACACCTAGGAAGTAACTCAGCACACCAAGGTCCTTCATTTTGTATTGGGTAGAAAGGCTCAACTTTATTTGATTTATTTCATCACCAGACTCAGAAGCAATTATTAGATCGTCTACATACACCGCCACAATACACAGTTTCTTATCTTGAACACGAGTGTATATACAAGCATCACTCTTAGATTGTACAAAACCCAATTTCTTCAAATAGCTATCTAGTGTAGTATTCCAACACTTAGGAGCTTGTTTTAGTCCGTAGAGCGATTTTTGTAGTTTACACACCAGATTTTCTTTGCCTTTGACAATAAAACCGTCAGGTTGAACCAGATATAGTTCTTCAATCAGTTCTCCATTAAGGAAGGCTGTTGCAACGTCCATGTGATGGACTTGCATGTTGCATTTGGCAGCCAAAGCTAGTACTGTCCTGACAGACTCAAATCGAACCACGGGACTGAAGGTCTCGTCGTAGTCGATGCCATATTTTTGTGAGTAGCCCTGAGCCACAAGGCGAGCTTTGTACGAGCAAATGCTTCCGTCGGGTCCGGTTTTTCTTTTAAAGATCCACTTTGATTTGATAGGTTTTTTGTCATTAGGACACTCTACAAGGGACCATACTCTGTTTTGATTTATAGACTCCATCTCATTCTCCATAGCTGTTTCCCATAGTTTTGCTTCTGGTCCACTGAGTGCTTCTTGAACACAAGATGGTATATCAAGCTCATTTTTCATTAAATACACCCATTCACCAAACCTATCAGGAGCCCGTCGATATCTGGCTGATTGTCTAGGCTGCACTCCCTCCATCCCAGCATCTGACTGTCTATGCTCCACCCCTCCCTCAGAGTCTTCTGGCTCTGGATCCTGAGGAAGAAGAGAAAAATTACCATCATTTACTTCTGAAGGCTCCTTCTCAATTGGCATCTGCTGAGATTCATTGAACATAACGTCTCTACTCAAAAATATCCTTCTACTGTTTATGTCATACAGACGATATCCCTTGGATCCACTTCCATATCCTACAAGAACACACGGTTTAGATTTTGGATCAAGTTTTTCCCTCTCATCTTTGGGGACATGAGCGTACGCACTGCAGCCAAAGGTTTTGAGGTGCTGTACGTTGGGCTTGTGTCCATTAAGGGCCTGATAAGGGGTCATATCATTCAATGCACTAGCAGGGCTCCTATTTTTGACATACACGGCAGTTGATAGAGCTTCACCCCAGAATGATTTTGGTAACTTTGAACCAGACAGCATAGCTCTGACAGAGTCAAGAAGAGTTCTATTCATTCTTTCTGCAACTCCATTTTGTTCAGGTGTCTTAGGCACAGTTTTTTCATGGATAATTCCTTCCCCTTTTAGGAATTGTTCAAAGTCATTAGAGATGTATTCCCCACCGTTATCGGAGCGCAGAATTTTAATTTTGTGATCATAGTGATTTTCTACCAAGGATTTGAACTCCTGAAACACTTTGAAAACATCACTCTTATGTTTGATAATGTACACCCAAGTATATCTGGAGTGGTCATCTATGAAGGTTACAAAATACCTTCCACTCCCAAGTGATATGGGATTAAGCTGGCCACACACATCACTGTGGATAAGTTCTAAGGGTTGGCGTTTCCTTTTGTGATTTGTTTTGGGGAACGGAAGCCTATGATTTTTACCATCACAACAGTTTTCACAAAAAATGTTATCTCCACTCACAGAACAATCAAAACCTCTAACAAGATTCTTAGTGCCTAATTTCTTAAGATTATTGAATCCTAGATGACAAAATCGTTTATGCCACAGAATTTCATCAGAGGAAACGTTCATGCATTTAGCGGCTGAATTAAGGGTGCAATTAAGTTTATACAATTTTCCTACTTTACTGCCTAAGGCAATTAATTCATCGTCTTTATTTACAATCTTACATGAGCTTTCGTCAAAGTAAACTGAGTTTCCACTTTCTGTAATCTGAGGCACGGAAAGTAAATTGTAAGCTAAACCAGGTACATACAAGACATTCTTAACAACACAGGTATCTACTCGACCTTTAGGCAACAACACCATAACTTCAACATCACCTACACCAACACCTTGCAAGTTTCTACCATCACCAACTTCAATGTTAATTGGACTAGATAGCTCATTCATACAAGAAAAATCATTCCTATTATTACACATGTGTGCTGTTGCACCGGAATCAATTACCCAACAATTATTGATATTTATCACAGACAATGCACCGATATAATTTGTTTTACCTGCTACAAAATTGTTTTGGTTTTCTGTGTGGTTCCCATCTTCTTTCTTCAATTTTTCTTGATAGATCCAGCACTTGGTACGTAGGTGTCCCAATTTTCCGCATTCGAAGCATCGTGAGTTTTTCAATTTGGAGGTCACAAGGGATTTTTCACTGAAGTCTGAAGCACTTTGGTTTTTCAGTTTTGCTTCTTCATTCAGAAGACGCTCTGTCACAATATCCCATGACGGTAGTTTTTCATGAGCTTCCAGTGCAGTCACCAGTGTGGAGAAATGGTCGGGAAGTGACGACAGCAAGATTATTACACGACTTTCTTCATCAACTGCGTCATCAATCACACTCAAGGACTCAAATATTTCGACAAATGCTTTGAGATGAGTTTGTAAGTCTTGGTCTTCTTTTAGTTTCATGTTGTAGAGTCTTTTGCGTAGTCTGAACTTGTTAGACCAAGTTTTCTTCTGGAATGTATCTTCAATCTTATGCCATAGTTGCACAGGGTCAGTAGGATCACCCAACAAATAAAGTTGACTTGTTTCGACACCAAGCACAATTGTTGCAAGTGCACTGTCACGTCTTTCTTCAAATTTTCTTCGAGCAGTCTCGTCCGTAGTCTGTGGCATGGTTTCCGTTCCTCGAACCAAGTTCCACAGTTTTTCCTTCATCAGAATCATCTTCATTTGCAGCTTCCACGTAGGATAGTTTTTATCATTAAGAGCCGTGAGGCAGTTCTTTGCACTTTCACTTACGGAGCCTGCCATGTTTCTTTCTCTTTCACCGTTTCTGTCTCACACAGCACTAACAAATCACCAACTTCTGTTCTCGCTGTCCCGGGCTGTTTTTCGCTTCGGGACTTAAGATAACCTCACTTGATATTGCTTCATCGGAAGGTTTACTGGGCCCATAACCTAATGGACGTAGGTTAAGAAGACGAGACTCTTGGAGTTTGTATAATCAGTACACACAGCAGGACACACGTTTACATTACGAAGGGTAGCGGTGGAGTAGGCTCCAGCCAAGCCCGAGAACCACGAGCAGAGATCCACAAGAACCATGAGCTCAGTTCTCAACGCATAGTGCTGTCTAAATACATTCTTACGCAAGAGCACTGTAACATTATCAGTATTATACACATATACATTCAAGGTGCTACATGAAAGGTTTCAACAGTTTTCGCTACGACCACCCTGAATTCATCATCAATAAACGTCTGTATTTATTATAATCTATCTGTCTTTATTATCCTAGGGCTGCTACTATGAGTGCACGCAAGACATACAAATTCAAAGATTTTTCGTTTTATTAATTTCCGACATTTCATTTTCTTCCAGACTCTTCTTTTCTAATATTAGGCTCCTGCTTTCAAACGGGACCCGACCATTGTCTGTGAAATAGCGCATTCTATTTCCAAGGGGCTAATCAATAGCTTAATTAATTTGAGCCTTATAAGTACATAAGAAACTCAGCAGAGCCATTCAATTGGGCAGGTTTACTAGGGTCAAGGATACGTTCTAATGTCAATGAGGGGATCGATATCTAATCATAGACCATATAGCAATTTTACATTTCACAGTCTCTCAGTAATAAAAGATTCACCTCTAACTCTAAAAAAAAATACCTTATTGAAATATCGGCCATACTGAGATTTTCGCAGGTGAGAACTTAGCGATAGAATATGAAGGGTGCCTTCTTCTTTTAGCGGGAACTTCAAGTCGCTCTACAAAGCAAGTTCCATCGGAAGTGACTGACCCAACGTCCCAGGTCCTGTGCGAGTTCTACTCCACCAAGTGACTGATTTCAGGCTGAAGCCCTTTTTGTTCCGGTTCACAATGCGGCGAACAATTTCTCTTACATTCCCAGCATTCTGATCGAAGCTCCTGAGGCTTGTTTCCAATCCAAACGCGACCGGCGACAAAGACGCTGGTATATTCTTGTAGTTCTGTGCTCGATAGTCCGTGGCTGGTAGCCCGTACGTACTTTGCGACTCCGATTGATTTTGAAAAGACTCATTGGTTGTTGAAATTTACTCGAGGATGTATTTTATTAAATGCAAAATTTCGATTGCTAAATTATTATTATTATTATTTAAATATTATTATTTTTCTTGAACTACTTGGTTAAACATTGTATTACGTGTAATTGATTTAACAGCCTGCTGATAACAAAATTGTTCGCCGCCATCATATACGATGATTATAACGAAGTGGAATTCAGGGTAGAGGAAGAAAATGTGGAGGCGAAATAAATTTATATGAGCGACACAAATTTAATACCCTGAAAGGGATAAAAATGTTAATAAAATTAGAATGTGTAATAAAATAAGCCTTGGTAATATGGAAGGGTGAGTGAAAAATCATCATTGAATTTCGCACACTTAAGTTTATTGAACCATTTGGCTAAACACACAGAATTTTGTTAAATATTTGCATTATGCCTCTATTTCTACACTAAAAACAGTTGGTACGTTTATCACGTACTCGAGAAATGACAGTTTGAACTTCTCTAGGGAATGTTAACGAAAACGTCAATTTGAACGGGACCAAGAAGCCCTAAATTTCAACAGTGCATTTCTTAGTGCATTCAGCAGAAAAAGTCAAACTAGTTTTTGATATACTTTTTTGCTGTCTATTCTATACTCCATGCTCTTTATGCTAATTAAAGAAAAGAATTGGTACCGTTGAGTTCTGCCTCAACGCTCTGCAATGCTCACTGTTGCACAATGAGCTCTATGTGTTCAAGGTGTTAATCGTTCAGTGTACTGCAGAATAAAAGATATCTCAGTAGATAATTAGGAGTCATTAAAATTATCGAGTTAGAACGGTAACTGCCCTTGAATAGAAAGCGAGTAGAGCTAAACATAGAATATGACCGTTCCTTATCTTCAGTACACTAGCACATGAGAATGCTCGGACATTTTCATTTACTCGTTACGCGTGATGGGAGGTTTCGTTTAGTGGGAGGACTTCGTATACTTTGTTCCCTGCAGCTCACCGTCTCCACCACATTTGCCCACTTTA
Source organism: Morinoia aosen (assembly GCA_030386875.1). Classification (NCBI taxonomy): domain Eukaryota; kingdom Metazoa; phylum Arthropoda; class Malacostraca; order Amphipoda; family Talitridae; genus Morinoia; species Morinoia aosen. The sequence goes on along the minus strand of CM059575.1, from coordinate 14,894,380 downwards.
TGACACTTATGTCACAGTGCACAGCACCAATTGTGACGGTGCTAGTATTTTTTGCCTTGCGCTGTGGTGAACTTGAAGATTGAACCAAGTACGGTGAAAAAAATTTGAGGGAAAAACGGCACAGATGAACCTTCAAAATAGAATTTTAACGAATTTGACGAATCAAACATAACAATTTTTCCAAGTTTGTCTAAATTTTTAAGGAAAGTTTATTTCTTCGTCCGAAAAGAAGATGCATGGCTGTATAATTATTTGTAGAGTAAAAATTGGACAATACGTGAGCTAAAATAAGTTCTTTTTCGTTGGTTATAAGCTAGTTGTATTGTCTTTTAATGCTGTGATTTCATTCTTCAGCACTTCATTACACTGATTACATAAGCTCTGTACTTTAACCTATTCTTTCTTGCCAAGCACCTACAAAATCTTCATTGTTCCTCAGACTCTCCAGATGATCATTTTGAGCCAAAATAAATAAACGGGAACACAAGCAGGGAGATTAAAAGTGTGATGCTAAACATATAATATTCATACAAACGTTTATTTTTGCAGCGACTGACATGAAACATCGCCTTTGTGAATTTTCCAACTGGTATCCATCTGCTGCCATTTCCTAACACTTTTGATGCGTTTAAAATTAAAAAGAACAATATTTATTCGTCGGTGTCTCTGAACGAACAAGAGTAAACCGCAAAACATGTTCCAAGCCTTTGAGCATTATTCATCGAAGGTATTCTTAAGATATAAATCCTACAATGCATGCAAATTAAAATAGCTGTAATTTACGATCACTCGGCCGTGCAATAGCGAGCTGAATACGAGTGCTGCAGCGTGCAGAACACAAAAATGATGTGGAGTGCCTGATGCGTAGGTGATGAACGGAAACTTCTGAAACGAAGATTCTCGTTTTGCATGCGTGTCACTTGACCACATGGAGCTAGAACGCGTTTGCAGACATGGAGCCAACTTTAAATGAATTCGTTGAGTTAGTATATTCATAAAGGTTCAACTTGAATTCAAGGCTGCTGACTGGAAGTAAATGGTGAAACATTCTTTAAAAAAAAACAAATGCTTGAGTTAGGCATAAGCGGAAGTAACCCCATGGCTCAAATGACAGCAAAAGTTTTTTGTTTCTGATGACCAATGCATTTCCCCGGCAACTTACCACGTATTCTGCTGCTCTACCGAGACCTTTAGGGGGAGATTTTTCAACAACTAAATTGGTCGTAGTCGCGCAGCTGAGAGCGTAACTTCGCGTAGTCCACTTTCTACGCTACATGCAAAGTCTACAAGATTGTCATGGGCTGGTGCTCCTTAACTCGTAGCGTAACCCAGCCAACGTACAAGAACTTACGTTGTGTGCTATGCCGGTACGACAACATGAAGAATTTGAAAATGCGGTCCCTGCAAAATAGCCGCGTCTGATGCACCTCCATGCGGTGCGAGCGTCCACTCAGTTGCACGCCAATGACGCTCGCTCTGCTACGCACCCCGGCGGTACCACCAAACTGACCAATGTTTACGGGGTCATTTATTGAACAAACTTTACGGCACTCCAGTCAGAATCTAAGCTTTTGTAGATTAGGCAAGGTGAAAATTTACGGAAAAGATGTAACTCGAAAATTTATGTTTTATTCTTCATTATTTAGATTTGCTCGTGTGAAAGCTTTCGGATCATTTGGCTTTGCTGAAACCGATGAAGAATATTTTGATTTTCTTGTTTAATCAACTCAAGCACATCATCACTGGATCATAATTTTTTTATCACTAAAATCATTCAAGTTCCCAGTACATCCTTTCAAGGTGTTGGTTAAACTAGAAAGTCAGCCGAGGTAATTCTTAAGGTCGAATAATCCTATTATTATGCACAGAAAAAATAATAGCAAGGCTCCTTAAGCTTACAAAGAATTTCACGATAAACACATACAACGGATAATTATTTTGATTCAAAAGTGAATATTCATATCTCTGTTCTAAGACTGAAGCGTTTTCTGAAAACCTGTTTTCCGATTTCGGAATTGTTAGCTTTAAGGATTTACGTTTATCACCGTGAAATAATGTACAATTGTACTCAAATTTCTACAAAATTTATGATTTACAAAGCTTTAATGAAGCTGTTATCCGTAGATCTATAATTAACGAAAAGTTTCTTTTCCAGCCGAAAACGTTCCCATGGTTGTAGCACTAATATGCCGCATAATAAACAAAGAATTTTCCCTTTAAATATTCATCACAATCTCAGTACGGTGGAAAAGCACGTAGTTGCAGTGTATGCACTCCATTTTATGAACGATTAATTGTTCAATTTCACACACCTGAAGCTCAAATTCTCGAAGCCAACGAAGTATCATAATTGCTTACTTTTTACCGCAGCATTATCCCACCGAAGAAGAAACTATGAACCGCGAAACTGAACTTATAATTAAAGGTTGGCGAGTATGAAGTGGAGTCGCTGTGGTCTTCTTTGAGTGATGCAGAGCTGGCGGTCAGGCGTAAGAGCGTTCAGACGCCGTTATTTTTACGGCCCTTTTGAGACGGCGCCGCTCAATTATCAGCTGTTTTTATCAAACATAATCATCCTCGGCAGCTTTCCCAGCCACTTCCTGAGCTGCGAGCTTTTTGCGACCTGCCTCGAACGCTTGCTTTTTGGATCGGCGGTGAGCGGCTCAGCTCCTTCCGTTGCGTCGTCTGCTGCTCGCCGCGCGACAGCTGACGCACATCGAGTTTGGTTTCCGTTTTGAGGTGAAATGCTCTGATCGACTTGCTCGGCATAGCAGTCGAAAACTCCATATATTAGAAGTGCTATTGTAAATGGTGTACGCGTTATATTTTTGGTGGTAAATTTTACTTCTTATTACTTCGATTTTTTAGCATAAATTCACAAGTTCAGCCAGAACTACTTCTTTAGAAACAATATCAGGAATGAATGGATAAAGGAATAACACTGGAACAAATTTGAAGAGAAATAAAGCAGAACGTATAAACCAGATGTGCTATTTGTATGCATTTATTTTTAAACATCATCAACCTGAAATTGAGGCTGCTCCAATACCAGTGTAAATAACGACAGCTTCACACTTGTCGCAGTTAACACTGGTAGGAACTTGTACATACATAGCTTCTTGCAATTTTTCTTGTTTCCCAATAAACCGTGCAGAATATTGGGAACACGGAGCAGCTGCTGCATGAGCGTATTCACGCTACACAGAGCCATTTGATTATCGAGCTGTTTTTACCTCACATTCACCTACGGATCTTCTTTCGTACTGAAGCTCTTTTTTCTTTACTAGAGATAATGGTCTTTTTTCTGTTCACTCTCAACTTGTAACATTACCTAACTCGTCATCTCTTTATTATTGTAAAGCATTCATGTAAAAACTATACATTTGTCGTGCGATCATCCACTTTTTGTTTAAATAGAATGCTTATCAACTAATGACCGCTATGTTAAAATTGTTGGATTAGAAATACAAAACTTATTATCTTCTTGGTCCTCATGCTTATGTGTACGTGTATACATGTATATGCATGTGTGTATATGTACATGTATATATATGTATGAATATATATATGTGTGTGTATATGTATCCGGATGTATATTTATATATATTTATATTTTTTTCATGCTTCCTCAAAATGACACTTTTGAACATTGGCCGAAACAAGCGATTCATGTATTATTTCCTGGCATCAAGAATTGCGAAGTTTTATGTCATGTACATGTAAACTGTCAAAAGTGTTTTCACATCACAATGAAAATGCATCGTCCATGAAATTGTGTTGTCTATTATAATTATCATTACATGTATTATCAAATGTAGATTAAGCAAGATTAGGAGTACATTGCCCTCAATCATTTATTTTCGACTAGTGACACGAGTTTTACAATACTCGTGTGTGTGTATCATCTAAGTTTATTAATTTTAAGAGATTTTAAAAACCAATGATGGTACTTTTGTACCATCTATATTGGAAATATACTGTTTTTCTTTTCTTTCTTTTCTTTTTTTCTTTAACAGCCGCTCTGTTAGATGTTTTAAAATGATATCGGCGGTGTACGGCCGTACATTTGTGCATTTACCTTTGTTGCATCGCGGAGTTCAACGAATGGAATCCAAAATAACCTACATAGCGAGGTCGTGAGCATGAAGGATTTTTTTTCTGAGAAAATTCACATTTATTGTATCTATAGCTCCAACAATACCTACAGCAGTCTAAAATTATATATATCCTCAGAATACAAACATAATGCATGCTGTGTAAAAGAACAGGAAAGTAGAATGAGTGTATGGGAAAAGTAGTCGCTAGCTAATGAGCTGTGATGTGCAGAAACAACGATCAAAAACGTTTCTGGACACTTGTAAAAACTTGATGCAAGAAGCATTGAAGAGGTCGGTAAACCATGTTTTTTCCTACCATACGTACCACCAGTACCATATTTATATCTTCAAAAATTTTATTCCTGTCTTGGAACGGAAGCCACTTTGTGACAGTCGTTCTACTGTACCAGTGGGAATTTTCGTCTCTCGATCATGCACCACAATCAGGGCAAAGTTCGCAGTCTAGAGCTTCTTGCTATAATCGTTTGGCTGCATCATCTTTAACTAACAATCAATTCAGCGATTGCTAGCGTAAGCTGTTATAGGTCATTGCAGCAACATGTTCATCTGCAGTTTTGAGACCTTTTCATACCTCAACATATATAAAGCTACATCTCAACGAAGGATTATTATTTATGTACAACTTATGCAACGAAAATGTAATGCTTTATAAGACAATCAGATCGAGGGAAATATTCGCTGCAACCCGTTCTGTAAGGCTAAGAATGATATCATACTTGAGGAAAAAATAGCATTGGGTGGGTAGTTCTTATGTTATTTTCGAAATTAAATGAGTATTTAGTTGTCAACTTCCTTAATGAATTAATGTAGATTTCAAATGACATTAACTAACATTATAACTTATTAACACTAGTTTTAAAGGTCTTAAATTTGAACTTAAAGCTACATCAACATTTTCCGCAGCGTAAATACCGACGGCTTCACATTTGTCGCTGTTACATTAGTAGAAACACCTTCATAACTTCTTGTTGCCTCCAGAAAAGCCTATTTTTGCAAACATAGTTTAGAAATAATATTGTCATCAACGGTCCATCATCATTATAAAACTTGTACCAGAAGATTCACAGACCCTACCGTATACGAATGGCTTGCTGTGAACATCAGGTTACAAAAGTGAAGGGCATCTTCCCTCACCTTGAACTAGCGGCAACATTTTCATGCAAATATTGCTATAACGTTAAAGTTTGACGCAAAACCGAACGTCAGTGGATAGATTAAATGAATACATTTTACTAATAATTTTGGATGCACACTCAAGGAAAATAATTCGTTTTCACTTATGATACTGATGGCTTCAGTGTAAGAAAGATCCGTTGTCGCACAGCACCCACACGACTCCGAGGGTTGCATTAAAAATATGAGGCATGGCTTTTGCTTTTCCCTTCAACGTGTGTGGCCTTGTAGTTTTTATTAGTGAGAGAGATAAAAGGATAATATTCCATAACCATTTTTCATTTCGTGGGTATTAACATTGCTTTTTCTCAGCACTGAAAAAATTTTTGTAAACACTTTTTGTCATGAAATAATATTGCCGATTTTCATACGCATTACGGACCATTTGTTTCGCATGCGACCTTCCTTTGTCTACTTCTGCTCGGCGTTGTGAGGCTGGGAGATGTGTTGTGAGGCTGGGAGATGTGTTGTGAGGCTGGGAGATGTGTTGTGAGGCTGGGAGATGTGTTGTGAGGCTGGGAGATGTGTTGTTTTAACCGAGACCCTGCATAAGAGAAGCTTACCAGAGAATTGCACATGGTACTCGTTGGTGAGTGATCCATAACTCATTACAGAGTAAAAATTCATGGGAATGATGCTGTAATTTATTCAGTTTTCAATAGGAGCAGGCATAACAGTTTAGGATCGCATTTTAATAACTTAGTAAAAATCCTTGGTTGTAATTCTCTGTTTGAATAAGTTGAATCAACTCAGAACTGGCTAAACTTGACTTCCGATCCCAAAATCATTGTTCATTATTTCATCAACATCGTATTGTATTGTATTGAGAGGAGCATCCTCTCTAAAAATGTAATAGTAAACTGATAAACATTATATCCTATTGTTTGTATCCTCAGAGAAAATTTTCGCGATAGCAATTCAACGTAAGTTAAAGTATTTCTTAATATTTAAATTAAAAAAAATGGAATTTAATTTAAAGCGTAAGGTAATAAAAGTCAAATATGCTTTAATAAATTTACGCCAGAGTAAAATATTTGTGTACGGTTTACACGTGCATTGCAGAACATATGTACTAAGCCTGCGATCTTCCTTCTTTAACGTAAGCCATGTAAGGCATAAGTTGATGTGATGCATGAGCTGATTCATTAATACAGACCTTTTCAGAAAAGTGCTAAATTAGTAGGGTTTAAGAGAAAAATACGAAGATGAACGTGTAGATGTATCTTCAATGTGTAACATTGATAAAAATGTCATGATAAAAAACAGACAGATCATTGCTAAAGTTGAAATCTTGCAACTTAATTTCCAAAAGTTTGGAAGGATATTTCTCGAATTTTTTTCAGGAGAGCGCATGAATGAAGGAGGCAGCGCGCCAGAAGCGTTTCCTCAGACCGCGCTGTGAACAAACCCAGATGAGGAGCAGCCCTCGCAGACAGGCATTACAGCTCCTCCGACTGAGAATGCTTACATTTTGTGAACGTTTCAGGACACTTAAGGCATTTTTAAATTCTCCATTGCATGTTTCCTTACGTTCGAGTTTCACTGTAATTTTTATAATGCACTAAATGACGGATAATTATTTCGTAAATCTTCGCCATAAAAAGTTGATATTTTTAAGAGAAATTTGTTGTTTCAGCGTCTTGTCATCTCATGTGTTGCGAGAAGTGCACGTAAAAGAAACGGACGGTAAAATGTTAAGGACAAAACAATCTCGTTAATTATACAACATATTTAAAAACTGAGTTTTTAAAATATAAGGTCAAAATTTAGTAATCAATGATTTGTTTCTGGGTTAACATTGAGATTTTTCATGAAGTAAAAGCTTAATGATAAGGAGTAAAAATAAAAATAGTAAATATGAAACAAAAGGTCTACTTTTTTAAGTAATTTGAACCTTTGTTCTAAGTTATAATAAAATTCAAGAGAATTTAACGAAAATTTTCGTTTTCAATCACTGAACGTGAATTAAACGTATTCAGTTAGAATTTTTTATCATCACGATAAGAACAAAACACGAAAAATAGCTAGAATACGCGATGAAAACAGCCAGGTTTGAAAATCTTTATCGCCAGATCTTTTAATTGTTGATGTAATACATAGTGTTGTAACATGCCATGATACATGTAAAATTTAATTTGTCACTAGAAATCTTTTGGAAACACTGGCAAGTTTTTCCAAAAGAAGGTACGAAGGTTCTCACTGATACAGGTAGTAAAACTCGCGCTCCTCTGTGTGTTTGTTTGCCAGGTGTGGCATTTCCCTCATGTAGAAGCCCGCGATCCGCTTGAAATGTTACTGATTACTTATTTACTGATTACTTATGGCTTGCTGTGAACATCACGTTTCATTATCTTAAACTTCATACAATGTCGTTAGCTAGCGGCCCAATTAAAATAGCTAAATAGCAAAGTAGAAAAGCTACGTGGTGAATTATACACCAACAGATTAAATTTAAATCGAAACTGGAAAGTCTGTAATCCAGAGATGCAGAATCTTCAATCAGAAAAGTGAAAAAAATAGGAAATAAAAGCTATAAACTTATAAAAAGTTAGTACACGATGGCTAAGCATTGGTCTTTAAATTTTTTTTAAGTAAAGGACCTTTTATTAAGTTGGTGTGAATACCATATTTAGTATTATGATATCAATGATAGGGGCTGAAAATACTATATATAAGTAAAACATTAAAATTGTGCTCCTTTAATTGGTCCCAAGTTTGAGAAAAATGTGGTTAATAGTATACTATAAGCACTCTTGTGACGTACGAGAAGGAAACATTGGGGGATAAATTAAACAAAGACGTCTTGAAGGACTTAGCCCTGTACGAGCATCGCGATTGCTCGCTATAGTGTCCATACCTTATGTTACTGATAGTATGATGAGTGAATCTAAATAATGGTGTTTTTAACGAGAAAAAGTCTACTGCTCAGCGACTTGAAACATTTTTACAATATATTTATAATTTATCCATTAAAGCTTCTGATACATAGTACATGCGATGCACATAGGATGAGCGACAAATTCTTTTTTCCAAGCAGTGAGTAATGTGTTAACGTCATTTACTGTATACTTGCCGTGTCCTGATTTGAATTTTAATGTTCGGTGGTTACATAGCGTCAAATAACTGTGGTAGACAAAATCTACAGTGATTTTTCCATTAACTGAAAAACTTAAACATACCTTATGAATTACACAACGGATTAGTCTGTGCACTTAGAATTGAGAGATCGTAAACTGAAAATTTAGGATTGGGTTTGAGTCAATTTTAAATTTTCAGTATTCAAAGGTCGAAAATACAAAGTTAAAGTAACTCTACGTAGAAATTCTGGAGGTTCCTCATGCATTTTCTATTCGCATTCATATACAGGCATTTGCATACGAACTTGAAAAATAACTACGTGACCAAATGAAGAAAAGAAACAAACTGCTATAAACATTCTCCATGTAGATCCCTAATGGACACAGTGGGCTTAGTGATCAGGAGAGTTCTCATAAATGCATTTATGCGTAAGTATACGAAGGGTAAACACACGTGAAGTGATTTTAAAAATAATGATTTGGAAATGCGTCGGCTGGGTCCTTCAAAAAATATTTGCTGTCTGTTCAATAGCACATATCACGTTGAAAAAGAGGAAAAAATCATTGAAAAAGTTAAAAATTTCGTTTTATTATATAATTTTTCTGTTATAAAAAATTCTGATAAGTACAAGTATCTCATGGTCCTCGCCATTGTCGAAGGGAGAAACATTGGTTTATCATTATGGATGGCAGTGCTCCAGCCCCAGTGGTATTGGTTATCTTTGGCTTGTGAATTTCACCGAGACATTTTTGAGAACTGTGATAATTTTAAAAAAATTTTACATGCGAATACACTTAATAAAGGCAGGTTGCATTCGAAATCTGCAATATGTTTGATTTCAAAGCAAACTGTACTGTAGAATTTGGATATTTTTGTCTGGTTTTCACAGCAGGTTTAAATTAAAGTTCAATCGACAATGCTAATGAAGAAAAAGCCTTCATATTGGTAGAGCAGTACCTAATAAGCCCTTCAGTTTCATAATATTCAAAACACAAACCTTCAAGCTGCATGGAGTGGTGTTAACCCAAATCGGTAATCCTTTGACTCAAATTCCAAATTTTGACTCGACCATTAGAAAATTCGAAACGATGAGTCGAGTTACTTTTAACACAACTTCGTATTATAACGTTTTCAATATCGTTCAAGTTCATAATGGTGTGTCAGATTTTCCTTAAATTCTTTCGCTTCATGCAAGATTTTCAATCACTTGGGAAGTTCCTCCGTAACAGCGCACATGAAAATGAGCTTTCTGGTCCAAGTTAGATAAAAGGTAGCTAATTATAAGATATTATTCTTTTTTTATTCTACCTTTTTTGGAAAAGTGCGTAGAAGAAATTTGACAATATTGCATTTCTTCAAGAAAGATAGAGAGACAACATTTGTCGGGCTCTCTAGATCACGAATCTGTTTGACATTGGAGTCCAACCGAATTTCTTCACAAGAGCAGAGCAAGATCACTTCTCTTAAATTTACTTATGCATACAACTTTGGCTGCAAAGTTCATACATTTTTGCAATCATTTTGAAGACACTGTGCATTGTCTCCTCAAAAAACGCTCCAGTGGTCAAAATACGAGAGTAATATAGTTTGAATACCTAGTAATTCAGATCTAAGTTGGCTCAGGCCCTAATTTTTTCCATTTAATATTGCCAGATCTGATACCAGCTCCCAGTAAATGTCTTTAGTATCACTGTGGATACGATCAAAAATCGTACTGACTGTTACTGGGTTAGCAACCGGAAGTACGAGGGTTAAATAGAATTCCAAGGAGATCAGAAGGGAAAAAACTGTTTGCCTAATTCAGTAGGTATATATGAGAGAACGCGTTTCATACTGCGATATACTAATGACTTCATTGATAACGCCTCATCGCATAGTACCGTCAACATGGCGTAAAAAAGTGTGGCTCTAATATTGCTGGTAATATGGAGAAAAGTGTCAGCCATCTTTATGTAACGGCCTCTTTTAGTGATTTTATGTTGACATGAAAGTACAGGCTGTTATGCGCAAAAATTGATGACCGTAAATATGTTTCTGCTGTGCCGCTGCGTAACTGGTGTCTGACGGCGCGGCACTTGCCATGGGACGACTCGAGAATGTGCAACTTGGCTCTTTTCTGTGGCAACATTCTATTTTGTTCTATTCTAGCAGCCGATTGTTTTAGTATGAAGTGTGTTTTAATTTGCTTAATCCATAATGTTTCCCTTAAATTCTGTGCACATTTTTTTGCATTTGTGATTTCAGAGATGTTCTTGCCAAACTAAATTGTTCGGTTCTTGAATTGTTTACTGGTTCGATTTTCTCGTTTCCGAACGTCAGAGTAAGTCTTGGCAAATTTCTGTATGCATTTGAATGAAAAAGGCAATGTGTTTTAGTTCCGTTTAGTTTGAGGTCATTTTTATCATACCATATTTCAAGATATTTAAGAGGTTTTCTGCAGTGACCTGTGTCTGGTGGTTCAGCTATAAAATTGGTCACAGCAATTTGGACATCAAGTGCGCAAATAGAGATTTTTGTGTTTGATGCCTTGATGGAGACATCATTAACGAAAATAGAAAATACAAAGTACCATCAGAACGTTCCCGGTCTGTACTCGTCGTAGCTGTTGGACGTGACTGCACAAGTCGACGTTCTAATTACGTAGTATCTGATGAGTCAATTGCTGAGTTTTGTTACATTCTCAAGTTGTGTTCGGTGTATGAGTTCTGCTTTTTTACTGTGTGATAGCGTTCATTTGCCAAATATGTGATGACTGATAAATTTGAGCCACGAGTGTGCATTAAGTTTTACTTTAAACCTGATAATTTGCTCATGGAAATTTTTGCAATGCTCCGAGAAACACAGAAAAATTTCGAAAAGTAAACAGGAAATGTGAGCTGAAGAAGACCCGAAATGTGAGATAAACCCTAGCTGTCACATCATGACAATTCACATGTACTACGTCAAGGAAAACCACACCTGTCACATTCACAGGATTCGGCCTCATGTGACCTCGCTCTGTTCCCGAAAACGAAAATTCACATAATTGGCTACCATTTTGACGGTGTAGAAGACATTCAGAAGAAACACAAGAAAAATGGTTCACGACCATCAGGAATAGATTTTTGGACACTTTCAAAGCTTGAATAAATACTAAATTTGTAATACCGATTTGTAGGGAAACTTTTTTTAAGCTAGGAGTTATATGTGGGTGGTAAAGTTGGAAAAAGTTATTAGACCTAGTCAGGGAGCTTTCCCATAGGGCCGAAAAGATCCTCTTTGGGATCTGTCAATATCATTTGGTGTAAATGATGAGGTATTGTTGTTGAAGCATACTTAATGAGAACGGTTTAGCAGGTAGCTCTCAAACCCTTTGTGTCTATTCCGAAGGTTGACAATTTCTGGGTTTTGTCGGAACGTTGTCGGACGCTCTGGATGGATCAAGCAGCAGTTAAGAGAATTGCGTTTTTATCGACACCACGATACATTTTTTGTGTTGTCCATGTAGAGCATCTCAAGTACTGGTGTTTCTTCAGTAAGCATACTCATTTTTATGAATTGGGTGTGGCTCATTCATGCGGGCGAAAAAAGTGATTTGATACTTATTCGAACATTTTTGGCATTGCGCATGAGAGACGATTGATCGGTAATTCGGTGCTGTATTGATATAATCAGAATTGTGGAACCATTTCATTATGGAATGCTAACTCTGACTTGGAAATTTATTTATCACTGAAGGAGTGTGGTTTTTATGCTCAAACCAGATGGGTGATACTGCAATAACGAAGCTTTGCGATGTTTGTGAGCTTATACTCTTGTGTCCGACCATAAATGTATTTTTCAGTTGGTGTTAAATTTTAAACATCTTTGGAATATTAACTGGCTTGGTCCTCACTGGTTTCTGAGACCAGGAGATGAGACATCCATGGGTTTACTTTTCAACTGTTGGTATGTTTGGAATTATCTAAGAAACTTCATCAAAGACTTCCTCACTAACTTTTGAAATTAAAGTAATGAAAACATTTACAGTTTTAAAGGGTATCAAAACTAACATTAATTTTCAACTAAATCTTCACATTGAGTGACTTCTCTGATTTTCCCGTCTGTTTTCAAGTTTTGTTCTGTCGCTAATAGTTTTCAGTGAAAGATGTCGTGTTGAGCTTCAGTGATTTTATTATGAAGGCTTTTTTCTTTCCCTGATATTTATTTCGGTTTCGCGGAAAACGATTTGGCATATTCCGTTTGTGCTCGTGTGCAGGAGATTTACTTTGCATTGCTCTGCTCGTTGACTTCATGTCACTCACGCAGCATCTTCTGTTTTTGGGTCCTTCATGATGCAGGGTGTGCACTCAATTAGGGCTTCTAAAAAATTATCACCAGCAGTGAAACCTGTTAATCGATTAGATCTGTTTTTCATGCTTTGATATTTGCAATACCTATCAAATGGTTTTTCTTAGAATTGTTCAGGTAAGTTGTAATTTTTAACATGAAAAGTTAAATAACAGAAATTCTGTTTTGCTCTAATGATATTGATTAAACATTTAACTAACTATTGGCTTGAAAAGAAGGATGCTATCTCCGTGAGGAGTACTGCCAGTGGATTGTTCGTTGTTACTAGATCTAGAAGAATTTGAAAATTTGTAGGAATACCTGTTCCTGAATACCTGTTTAGGAATGCCTGTTCCTGAACCATTTATGAGGATTTTTGTGCGTATGATATTTGGACAACTGATGGCTTTTATTTGCTAGATCTTACTTGGAGTTACCGAAACACATGAAAAGTCAATTCAAGAGCAGAGATCAGTTCAAAAGTATATTCCGTGACTGTAGAGGTGCTGATGGGGCCTGCATAGGCTGCCGATAATGAAACTTCTAACTGTTCATCTGCGCATTACATAAAGGCATTTCTATTTTTCCACACTATTTTTTCATCGTAAATAAAGATTTTGAGGAAACTTCCTTGCTGAAAATGCAAGATCTGCGCTACTCTTTAACTTCTGACGTCGTCATGGTGCTTAAAATGAGTTCGCCGGAATCCTAAAATACTAGCTTCGGGTTCATGAATGGAATCATGTTTCAGATATGCATAAATTATCGAAATCATCAGTCGTCAACATTTTCTCATGTGATCCATTTCATAATTGTGGTTACGCACATTAATATGTTTTATTTTAACATTGTTCATAATTCGAGGTAGGCGTTTATTTAACGTGGGCAAATTTGTGTTGTTTTGGAATGTACTGGTTTCAACTCAGGTCCGTTGTTTCCCAGCTTACTGGTTATGATAACAATCTGAGGAGGTAATTTATTCACTTGGTCAACCAATTAAATCTATTCACATGAACGACAAGTACATTATGATTTCCGTTACTCATCTTGCACAGCGGCACCACTGGTCGTTACCGGAGAGCAGTTGGCTACGGAAAGGCACTTGATGTGGGGTAAATTATTGTCTTTCAAATTTATTTTATTTTGCGCTCAATGAATTTGTATTTCACTCCCATTAAAAGTTATCAGAAGGATTAAATATCCAGCAGCAACATCAAAGTCTTTCTCATCAATGCATTATTAATAAGTGAATTGAGATTGTCATTGTTCTAGTTGAGACATTTCGCATACTTTAGTTTTTTTGGTGGGCTTTCTGTGATGACGGCAATTTTTAGAGAAAGAAAGCTCCGTTGCGGGTTTTATAAATACTGAAGCGTAGTTGTACTTAAGTGGTGGAGACTGTGACCGTCAGGTAGAGTCAAGGAGGACTCTATTCTGTATTCTGAGTGGTTTCAAGTCGTCCATTGTACTTGCAACTCGCTTCTGAATGGAGTTTTGTACCATATTTTATCCCATGTGAGAATGAGTGTCATCCACAGCATTGTAAAACACAGAAATTTGTTCGCGTTTAATTTTCTGAATCAGTGACTTAGTGCGTAATTTTTGTTTTCAAAGCTCTACAAAGAATGATTCATTTTAGATTCGTTATTATGTCGAAACCATTCATTATAGAATGCGGCCACCCATTTGGTTTTTTATCGTATTGTGATTGAGCTTTAAAGACAATTTAACATTTTCTTGCGAAGTCTGTTGTTGTACATTCTTCGGTAAGTTACTGATTCTTTGATAAGGGAGGCTCCGCACGGTATTTATGTTAGTAGACAGTAGTACAAATGAATTTGTACTCTCAGTACATTGATCTGAAGTCAAACAGAGGAAAGGTATTCCCACACTCAGTGAGCTGCGCTTGGGCGAGGAGCCGAAGGTTCTGCTTGAAAGTGCTCTCAATTTAAACAAATTTGGGTCAAGTGGCGCATTAATGTTCGTTGGCAGACTGGGATGCAAGTTGAGCTCATAAATTTCAATTCGTAATTTTTTTTCGCTACTGTGTTCAATTTTTTGCATCTATGACACTTATTGAAATGTGAACGATGAGGTAAAGTAATTTGCACTGTTGGTCTCTTACAAAAACATTTGCTTTCTATGGTGCAAGGAGAGGAATACGTCAGGTCCATGTACATCCAAATTATGCGTCGAAAGATACAATGGCTCGTAAGAATAGGTCCTTTTCAAGCATTAAGGCTTTATACTATTTGTTCTACAAATCTTATATTAAATTTATACATCATAAAGCTCTCTCTATAAAATCGCCAACATCCCAGCAACGCAAAGACCGCGCTAATAACGGTTGCCGGACACATACACTTGACCTCCACGCAGCGTATAAAAGGATGTTAAACTTGATGCCAGACTCTTCGTCTCTTCAATATGTTTCTATGTTTTCAACTTTGATCATTTAGAATTTCATTCAATCTGTGGGGACCATCACCAGTCGGTGGCATCCCCACGTTTCGAGTGGTGACAACTTACCCATAGCGAGCATGCTTAGCTCGGATATTACGTTAATCGTATCGAACTTCACCCACTCCAAAATGAGAATACGAAACAAATACCTGATGAAAGAGCTACAGAACTGAAGTTGATCAGAACGTTTGCTTATCAAAACTATAATTATAAGGAAAGAGGAGTTTGTTTATGTTTTCCCCTAGGTTGAGATACGTGGTATTTTTATGGAGAGTAGGAGCGGAAATGGGGAACCCACACTTACAGTAAATATTACCGACTTAATGTCGTAGAAACAAATGTTAACGTAACTGTAACCACATTTCTTGTGGTTCGATAACGAGAAGAAGTTGAGCGCTACACAACTTCAGCGACTAGTTTCGAACTTGTTCCATTTGTTCTCAATCCCCGATTTAGTGTTGTTATGGAACAATGGTCACGATAACTTGAGGTTTATTTATGGTTAGTGAGCAATATTTTGTTATATCTTGTTTCATCGGAGTCTAGATAAAATTTCAGAGTATAGGTATTTGGATTCCTAAAAATAATATTTAATTTGAATTTTTTATCCTTTCAGATCTTCATTTTCCACTAATTTGAAATTGGTCAGCATACCGATTTCACTCTTTGCGAGAATCTCCATCAATAACTGTGATAGAAAGAATAGCGTAAACTTCACACCAATAAAACCGTGACTGACGTCCACAGAGTGGCCAAAATCTTCAGAGAATTATATTGTACGGCTTCCACTGTATCTTTTTGACAAATGATATCAAAGCAAAATTATTGAATCGAGGCTCGTGAATGCAAATTATGTGTGAAATATGACGATATAAAAATTCAAATATATCCGTGAATTGAACAGAGAAAAAGGATTCAAAGCCAGTGGTTCATTTTACTCTAGAATTTGCAACAATCATTGTGAAATTGTTACTCAAAGAACACGGCGTTTACATCGGAAAGTGTTGAAACTTGATAGCTTTTTGCACCACATAACATTGAATACTTCATTTCGTTATTCCAACGCCGAAAGTAAAGCCTGCGAGAGTTTAGAGGAAAATAAATCTTACCAAATTATAATTTTAAATTCAACGAGCTCACAGAAAAAAAATTCCACGTTTGATTCTTTTCGTAAGCATACATTTTCTAGGGGGAGCAAATGTGCGATAAATGAGCAGCAAGCTCTAAGAAATGAGAAAGAATTACATTGTGATTTGAGATTCAGAGTCGAATGAAATTTGGCCACCATTTCAGCACGCAGCGCACCGCAAAGCAGAAATGAAAACTTTGATGTTAGCCAGAGGGAGAATTTTTCCCCAACCGTTCTTAATGTTGGGAATGTGAATATCATTAGTGCATAAAAAGTACAAGTAAACTATTTTCAAATAAAATAATATGAAAAATTAGGTCTCTTTACCGAAGAGAGTTAAGGACAAATTGCACCCCACATTCGTATTTAGCAAAAAGTGTCTACGCCTAATAACATCTAGAAACCAGTTCATATTATATAGTGATACAGGCAAAACTTTGAAGTAAAATAAGTTAAATATCTGAATTTATAATAATCTACACATGAGATACTTTTCAGTTAATTTTGAAAGGTTGATATCGTCCAATTTCCGAAATCATCATAATGCTCTAAACTACTCTCGTCCATTTTTACAACTTGAAAAGATGAGTCTCCTTTTGCGGAAATTAAGGATTTTTGTGCTTAATATTAGCAGATATCGCATTACAAGCGGCATGAGATGCAAAGCATCGTCTGAGGTCCCCGCCGGAGAGCCAGTGCGGCCAGGTCCGGCAACATCGAGTTCAATCCTCAGCAAATTCCGACGTATCAGTTTATTCTGGAAAAGGACTTAATAGTTAATAATTGTTTTATCTGTAATTTCAACCTACCATTTATACCTTTTTCGGCCAATCTTTCTTAAAATTCTGTTTGTGCTAAAATACTTTGTCAGGGCATACTCTGCATATGAAAACTGTTGTATTGCTATATTCTTCTAAAATTATATACTTCGTTTAAGGTATCACTTAACGCACTAATTTTATCATTGATTAAACGTTTGGCATAAAGGATTTCTAGTCCCAATTATTCAATATTTATATGGCCTAACAACAGCCTAGTATAATTTTGAGAAGTAGGCTTTTGACCTCAAACAAGATGCCAATTGGACTGAATATTCTGACGGCCGTTCGCTGCACCGCCTCATTTGAGTACTGTGGCAGTAGCGTAGCTCTCCTCATGGCATCCCTGACTATGGTGCTGTGTTCATCTACTACCATACCTGCACTACCATGCCTGCACTACCATGCCTGCACTACCATGCCTCTACTGCCATGCCTGCACTACCATGCCTCTACTGCCATGCCTGCACTACTATGCCTGCACTACCATACCTGCACTACCACGACTCTACTGCCATGCCTGCACTACCATGCCTCTACTGCCATGCCTGCACTACCATGCCTCTACTGCCATGCCTGCACTACCATGCCTGCACTACCATACCTGCACTACCATGCCTCTACTGAGATGCCTGCACTACCATGCCTCTACTGCCATGCCTGCACTACTATGCCTCTACTGCCATGCCTGCACTACCATGCCTCTACTGCCATGCCTGCACTACCATACCTGCACTACCATGCCTCTAATACAATGCCTGCACTACCATGTCTCTACTGCCATGCCTGCACTACCATACCTGCACTACCATGTCTCTACTACCATGCCTCTACTACCATGTCTGCACTACCATGCCTCTACTACCATGCCTGCCTGCACTACCATGCCTCTATTACCATGCCTGCACTTCTATGCCTCTACTGCCATGCCTGTACTACCATGTCTCTACTACCATGCCTGCACTACTGTGCCTCTACTACCATGCCTGCACTACCATGCCTCTACTACCATGCCTGCACTACCATGCCTCTACTACCATGCCTGCACTACCATGCCCCTAGTGCCATGCCTGCACTACTTTGCCTCTACTACCATGCCTGTACTACCATGCCTCTAGTGCCATGCCTGCACTACCATGCCTCTAGTACCATGCCTGTACTACCATGCCTCTACTACCATGCCTGTACTACCATGCCTCTACTACCATGCCTGTACTACAATGCCTCTACCACCATGCCTGCACTAATATGCCTCACTACCATGCCTATACTACCATGCCTCTACTACCATGCCTGTACTACCATGCCTCTAGTGCCATGCCTGCACTACCATGCCTCTAGTGCCATGCCTGCACTACTTTGCCTCTACTACCATACCTGCACTACCATGCCTCTACTACCATGCCTGCACTACCATGCCTCTACTACCATACCTGCACTACCATGCCTCTACCACCATACCTGCACTACCATGCCTCTACTACCATTCCTGCACTACTTTGCCTCTACTACCATGCCTGCACTACTTTGCCTCTACTACCATGCCTGCACTACTATGCCTCTACTACCATACCTGCACTACCATGCCTCTACTACCATACCTGCACTACTATGCCTCTACTACCATGCCCGTACTACAATGCCTGCATTACTATGCCTCTACTACCATGCCTGCACTACTATGCCTCTACTACCATGCCTGTACTACCATGCCTCTACTACCATGCCTGCACTACTATGCCTCTACTACCATGCCTGCACTACTATGGCTCTACTACCATGCCAGCACTACTATGCCTCTACTACCATGCCTGCACTACCATGCCTCTACTACCATACCTGCACTACCATGCCTCTACTACCATACCTGCACTACCATGCCTCTACTACCATGCCTGCACTACCATGCTTCTACTACCATGCCTGCACTACTATGCCTCTACTGCCATGCCTGTACTACCATGTCTCTACTACCATGCCTGTACTACTGTGCCTCTACTACCAAGCCTGCACTACCATGCCTCTACTACCATACCTGCACTACCATGCCTCTACTACCATACCTGCACTACCATGCCTCTACTACCATGCCTGCACAACCATGCTTCTACTACCATGCCTGCACTGCCATGCCTCTACTACCATGCCTTCCCTACTATGGCTCTATTACCATGCCAGCACTACTATGTCTCTACTACCATGTCAGTACTACTATGCCTCTACTACAATGCCTGCACTACTATGTTTCTACTACCATGCCTGCACTACTATGTCTCTACTACCATGCCTGCACTACCATGCCTCTACTACCATGCCTGCACTACTAAGCCTCTATTACCATGCCTGCACTACTATGCCTCTACTACCATACCAGCATTACCATGCCTCAACTACCATGCCTGCACTTCTATGCCTCTACTTCCATACCAGCACTACTATGCCTCTACTACAATGCCAGCACTACTATGCCTTTACTACCATGCCAGCACTATTATGCCTGTACTACCATGCCAGCACTACTATGTCTCTACTACAATGCCTGCACTACTATGCCGCTACTACCATGCCGGAAAGATCATGTCTGCTTACTACAACACTTGAAACAATAACAAAGCTCCAAGAAATCTTATTGGTTCTGCAGTTTATGAAAAGTCGAATTATTGTAATGATCAAAGAAATATAGTTCATGAAAAGAATACTTTTTACAAGAGGATCTTCATAGAAGTGCCGCTCTGTTATAATGAAGATTTTTTGTAGGAATTTCTTTTTCCCTTTTCTAAATTATTTCCAGTCTACTGTTAACTTATAGTTTGTGATACGACACATAATAAATTCGTCTTATAAAAATTCAAATCTAATTTGCAGCGGCTGCATCTGAGTCCTTGAAATTTGCATACAAAATGGAAAAAGCCTATCTTTTCATGTATGATATTAAATTAAAAAAGCGTTTCTCTTATCTTATTTTTATTTTTTGAAAATTGTTCATCCTGTACAACTGCGTGTCATGTTCTGATAAGATTCGATTAAAAAAAAAGTCAGCAGCTATTTCTCAGCATTAAAACCGCATTTTACACTTCAAACATTCCATGATTAGTACTGGCTAATAAAATTTCTCCTCTACAGATTCTGTATTTGTATAATGTTCGTAACTTGCATCACAACTCGCTGTACGTCCAGCTGTCGTGTAAAGATGAGCTATTAGACGCAATTAATAGATTAGAAAAACCTTCTTCGTTACGATTACTTATGCTTTCGCTGTCCAGATATTCATAGCTCATGACAAGGAAAAGAAAAACGAGAAAAAACAGTTTATTTCTAATAAAGATGATATAAAAACCACCATTGGTTTTCAAATGTCTAAACATAAAGATCCTTATAGTTTATATATGTACATTCATGGGTTTCTTGCACAATGATCTCTTGAGGTTCCCAGAAATGAGGCTTGAAAGGGTGCCTGGTAATATTTGCTACACAGCGCATTCAACAGTTGGTTGAAATTAATTTGTGTTCAATTTTAGATGCTCACGATTGTCCGAGTCGTCGGTGTGTACAGCGAACCCCACGAGGGCAAAACACGCGCATGACAGCCTTAGTTTTTTTGGAGCCACTATACGTGCATGTGGACAGGCTCATTTAACCTTCTTGTTCGCGCTAAACCTGACGTAGGAAGAACTTTATTTCATGTCATTTGGATTGGTGTAAGACTGCAGCACACACGCAGTTTTTCCTGATAAAAAATTCGTTTGAAATGAATGAATATTGTGCCAGGAAATCGAAATCATTCTTCCAAGGTCTGTTGAAGCATCAAAAGTAAATTTGACGAAGTGCAAGCACAGTCTTCAGCTTCAAAATATAGAAAGTGCCGTGAAAATTTCTGAGAAATGTCACTTCCTTGCTCACAATTTAAAAGAGTTCTTTTCTGCGAAATCTTAAGCATGGAGCAGTTTGAGGAAAAGCAACTCTAAATTTTGCACTGAATTTTATATGACGTTCACTTCGTACATTGAAATGCATTGCCTGATATGGAAAGGCGTTTTATGCACTAGAGTACGTTCGAGCAAGACAGCCGAGCGTCATATATAGCTGCGAGGATTCTCTGAACAGCGGCAACGACATCAAACATAAAACATGGCATAAAAATTTCAGGGACGGACGCTGTCACGATCAAGACGAAACTTTAAAGAATGTCGAGGGGACGTAACAGCTTGTCAAGATATGAAATCGTTTATGAAAACTCTTTGCCTGCCATTTCAGTTCTTTGACCACACTTTGACCACAATTGTTAAAACTGAAGTTCAATATTCCACTCAAATTTGAAGTCAGTTCTAATAAGCAATTTCGAAAATAGCAATCATAAAGTATATCATGTCCTCATTTAGGTTTAATTGAGTATGAAATTGAGTTTCTGACCACTGCTCGATCAGAATCATTATGAAAATTCCCCCATGGCCACCGTTAGCGCATGTTGCGCTTAAAGTGTTAATCAAAATTTCGTACTAGAATATTCATCTTTACTACACTCAGACCATATAGATTCATTTTTAACTTATGTGGCTACAAAGGTGTTTATTTCTTACCTGAAATACGATATGTGCCTGATGTTACAACTGGAAAGGATTCGTTTACGTAGGTCTTTAATGCTGAGCGAGCCTCTGAATTCGAACACCGCTTAGAAAAAATAACCTCATCGATCCTAACAGATAGATACACTCTTGAGCATTCAGCGACAAATTTTAACGGAATTAGCAATAAAAGTTACAGAAATATTATTTTTCTCTGTAGATTAATAAATAAGACATAAATAACTTGACCACTCGTGAAGCTTACAGTCTTCAATACTTCTCCTTGTGAGCTTGTACCAGAAATTCTCAAAATGCAAGTCATGCAGCCCTTCAGGCTGATTAGAAACACAGTACAAATGGCACATGAGTACTTCTCTAGGGTGCATATGTACGTACTCATAGCAGCGACTGCTGTTTCAAGCTTGAGTTTGTTTACTTGAGAAAACGCATCAACTTTTTCCTCGCTTTGCAGACAACGGTGACCTTGAATGATGCGGAATGTCTAATTTAAATTACCAATAGAATCATTTATCATTTTGTTTGTATAACCTTCATCAGGATATTCAGCCGGCCAAATGTCCTTGATTCACATTTATTCTATTCGGTGACAATTTTTTTCGATAATAAAAAATATTTAATTTTTAACGCTTGACGTCAAGCAGACGAACAATCAACACACGAGCAGTGTGGTAAAATATAACATTTTTCCAATCGTCATAGAGCCATTTAAATGTCGGTTTGTTTAAATTAGAATAAAATAAATAACAACTTTTGGAGAATTAATCCATGTGTGACTTGCAAGCTAAAACCAAATAGCATCGTTATCTGCGTCCGAGAATGACTGTTCTGAAAGATAGCACAATTAGTTTGAAACGAGCTTACTTTGTCCAGAAAAGTTGGCTTGATTGACATTCTATAAAGCAGTCCATGAAACTTTTCCGATTCGAAGTTCCAATATTTTGTCGCTCACATCAATGGTGCTCAATACCACACCACATTGCTGCAACTTTGAAATTTGCATATGAATTTTCCACTGGATCAGAAGGAACCCTGAGCGATGTCATAAATACCAAAAGTTGCCTAAATCTCCGATACAACATGCGAAATCCCAACCAATGTCGCAGCCAACCGTTTGCTGCTGCGTTAAAAGATACTCGAAGGTCATATTCTCCAAACTGGTTCCATTTCACACCCTCCAATCGAAAATTAAGGAAATGTATTTAGAAGTGACAATCGAAGTGATTGGAAGTCTTTGAGAATTTAAAAGCGTCAACAATGAAAACATAATTTGTTTTTTGCATTTCAACCCGGATTTTCTTAGTAGGGTTTCATACGCACATATACACAGTTGTTACTCTCTTTTTCATTTATTCTCAAATTTGAACCTTGAGAAGATTTGGACGCGATTATCTAACATCGTCTGTGATGACCCTCGTAATTTTTCCTCCTGGAGAGTTTTGCACTACACTGCATTGCATTTTTGCACTATAGCTTGATGCATCAGTCCAATAAAATTGTCCTGACGCTCATCACACTGACAACCCCTCTTGAGCGTTTTGTGTCCACACCTTCGCAGCTCACACGCCATGCTGTTGCGTGATCACCGAGATTGACTTTATTTCAACAGCTACACAGCTCACACACTACGCCATAGCGTGATCACTTAGAGACCCCTTCCTGTAATTTCGATGTGACCGTAGCCAAACATCAACAGTTGCTACTCTCGAAAAAATAGACGGCGAAAACCCACAGACCAGCGGCAAAATGAGCAAACTGAACCTGGTCTTTGCGCATGAAGTAAACCCGAAGATAAACAGTATCTTCAAGGACAGCGTCCCCCATACAAAACTTTTTCTTTATTATTGAACCTAGAGCAATGAAATTTGTTATACTGATAGGAAATGCAAATGAGAATCGATTATCTTCTATGAAAAAGTGCGATTTTCCTGAAAAGAAAATGGGAAATCAAAGAAAACGATCCTTTAGGGGGTGGTTTTCAAAATGCTTCTTGTCCGACTGTTTTTGAGCTACAGTAATGATTTTGGTATCAGTGGATGCGGAAAGACGTGGACATTCCAAAAACTCAAATGGTTTTTCCTAATTTTCAAAAATTAAAAAAAGTTAAAAAATTAGAAAAAAAAATCATTAAAAAAATGTGGATTTATGACGTCATATCTTTTGAATATAAATTTATTGTGAAAAACCATTTAAATTTTTGGAAAGCAATTGCTTTTCCGCATCTAATGACACCAAAGTTATCACTGTAGCTCGAAAACTGAAGGAGAAGAAGCATTTTTAAACCAAAAGTCCATTGTTTACATTATAAGCAAAACAAAGAAACATAAAAAACTGTAATTAAAATTTTTTTAAAATTTTTGGTTCAGGTTAGACCCCTGAAGTCATTATAGAGTAATCCAGAGACATAGGAGATGACATAGCAACGTCACGCCGTGAAGAAAGTGCTATGGGGGAGGTGTAACATGATCAAATACCACTTCCCTCTCCCCTTTCCCCCCCCCATTCTTTAAACCCCTGTAGCGGGCGAACGAGTGAACGTACGAGTCTAATTTTTTCACAGGATATACCTGACCTCCTATACTTATAATAGCAGCAAAATCCCAGTTTCTGAAGAATTTCAAAAACATGGGTTCTTATGGTGGACGCTGTCCTTGTTAAAAGCTATTATTATCAATTTAGTTTCTGATCTTAATTCACTTTTATATCTTTGATACATATATATATATATATATATTGTAAAAATACTGTAGAAAAATTTTCGACTGGTGTTATTATATTATTAAAACTTACTAATTTTTGTACGAATACATAGTTCCAAACAAAAATTTATGTGGAATAGTTTTCGCAATTCATTATTCATGAACCATTAGATATGTTATGTATTTTTTTCCTGGATTTAAAATTCAGATAATTTTGATATTTTTGCTACCTCAGGCGCAGCAGTCTGGACTTGAGTGAAAGTTACGTTTTTGCTAGGTCGAGCAAAGACCTGTGATACGTTTGGGCTCCTGCTCATATTGGCTCCTGCTCATTTTGCTAGGTCGAGCAAAGACCTGTGATACGTTTGGGCTCCTGCTCATATCATACATAAGCACCAAAATATCCTCCAAATAAATATCATCCCAATAAATATCCTCACAATAAATATCTTCACAACAAATATCATTCGAATAAATATGATCCGAAATGGGTGATTCGGCGAGCACCACTCCACAGAATGCGCCGGCGATGCGCAGGCCGAGAGAGCAGCGTCTGGCGACGGCCGGCAACGCGGCCTCGGTCACCGCCTGTCCTCATTCCTTTCAATCTATTCAATTTAGTTCAATTGAGGGCAATTCGAATTGGAGTCGAGACGAGCTTGTCTCCCCAGCGCACCCCCATGCATGCCAGTCTCCACAATTTTATTGAAATCATTAATGATACGACCATCTTCTCCGAGCTATCCACCCTGTAGTTGCTACGAAGTATTTTTTACATCGCTGTCTTCTTTGTGTCACAAAAACAACCAAGAGAACTGAGATGCTTGAGTCGAGACACAATGGTTCCCTCATTATCGTGAGGCAAAAAACGTTACTTTGCACAAAGGGAAGATGAATATTTCTATGTGTCGTCGTTTGGGGGGTACTCATTATTATTACTATTGTTCGTGCGATTACTCTCATTATCAAGTGACTTTTGTGCGTATAGTTTCTGCGTTAATTCATTCTTTGCCCGATCACATGGAGTGAGGTCAGTGTTTAGTTAGTTGTATGATTTAATTATTTCTTTGGAGTTGCTCGCCGTAGCCTGTAACGGTCACATTTCCTCCCCTACTGACGTTCAGAGCTGTGTCTCTCTGGGCTGAAGCACTGTATAATTTTAGAGCCGATCTCTCCATGCTGATCGCATGGTTTGCGTTAACAACGCAAGTGGCATCTCATTTCCAAGAATTTCTTGGCTCTGGGAATTCACTCAATGCCAGCCAGTAGGACCAAAGTGAAAACATCATTGCAAAATATGTATATTTGAAAAGTATCGGTTTGTTATGCGTAGGAACACCAAGTTGAAGGATATTTTCTGCTCATAATGCGTATAAGCATTTGCATGAGAAAGTCATCCCGGCTAGGGTTCATCTTTGAAAAATTAAAATCAAAACCATGTAGATCGAAAAAATTGATACAAAATGCCAATAAATTGGTTTTTAAAAGTTCCCCGTTATAAAGTTCCTTCTTCCTCCTTGGTGGTATATCCTAAAAAGTATTCTGTTATTTATGACAACAGTGCATTAAAAATGTGTTCTCTGTATGCTCTGCTGTGAGTTAGAAAAAAATAGACCTAAAACACTCAACTGAGCAGAGGAAAATACCTTCAAGAGGATTTTCAATGGATGAAAAGGTTGGCCAACATGATTTAGAGAAACATTGTACAACACGCATGTCTGAAACAACATGTACAAACAACACTGAAATTAATTCAATGTTTGCTCACAGTACAATGTGAAGTGAATGGTTCACAAATCTCACGCCCCAGATTACGTTTAATTTTAAGAGATTATTTATACTATGGGATACAAATATATGACGAGTTCTAGGACAGGGATAAATATCTTTTTAAAGCAAGCCAGTGTGCTAATTTTATTTACTAAGAGGCCTGAGTTATTTTTTATGAATAATTTAATACCTGCTGGCCACAAAGCATTTCATGAATGTCACCATTTTGAGTTTCCGCTATTTTGCAAAAAATTAAAACTTCTAGTCTGTTATATTGAATTGACGGCTGTAGTGCTCTGACTACTTGAAAAAGAGATGCCTTAAATCGAAAACGCAAAAATAGGCTACTTTTCAACTTCCTGTTGGGAACATCGAGGATAATCAAGTTGAAATTAAAACGAGCTTCAAACCTTGATTAAATAGACATGAAAATGCAGCAATCAATGCAATAACTTATTTCTATGAGTTGAAATTAATGTTAAAAGCTCTTAGTGATTTTGTTTTAAAAATGTTGAAAATTTTGAGAAATTTTTGCCATTTTTGAATTGTTTTTCCTCGTTTTGTTAGAATGCCTACGTATATTGGGAAATCTGCTATAAAATTTTAGAAGGGTATAATGGCATTGATGAAAATTCCCAGCAGAACATTTTATGATACCAACGCATAGGTGCCAGGACTATTGACGACACACCCGAACAAAATTGTACGTAGTCTCATTTCTTTGTGTTGAATTTCATCTGAATTATTATCTCACATTTATTTTTGTGAGGCGTGCAGGCGTGAAATGAAGCACGTCCAAGTGCCCGTTTCACACCGGATATAACGATTTTTTTAGCAGGTGTTCCCTTTGAGCATGTTTTCCGGGGAACACTTGCGCGCTACAAATTGTCAACTGAGTTTGCAGGCTGCGGCGCATCTGGCCATCTCCTGCAGAGCGACGCTTTGCGTGGCACACTCGCTCACTACCCTTGGAGTTGAAATCATGTGCAGCATGATATTTTTAGGCTATTATGATACACATTTCAGCTCATTGGCTAAACTTTGTTATGAGTCATAGCGTTATTGCTGTTAATAGGAATGAATGTGGAAAATATTTATGAATTACAACATCTTTATTAGAAATAGGAAATCATAATTTTCATTTCAGTTCTCATACTGAAAAGCCCAGGGTAGCCTATGGTACACAAGTGGTATACAACCAACAAGCATTATACAAGTGTACTGGAATCTAGATCAAATGACAATGTTCAAACCACAATCTAAGCAGGTTGCACACCCATTCAAACAGAGGCGAAGAAATAGTAAACTTATCCAATTGATAAAAAAGAGAAAAGGAGAATATTTTTGGAACGAACATTGGCTAAAACCAACCTCAAAATCATTTAAATTATTCGAAAGAGCAGATGCCGAGACAGAGATCCATAAGAGAATACTTCAGTCATAGTGTGAGAAGATACGTTTGTTATCAAGGGTCTTGGTGATTTTCATACGGATTGAATTTTAAGTTACTGTGTATTTCAAAATCTTCGGTAGTTTCTGGTACAAATTAAATTTCGAATTGTTAAAAAATGAGGGAAAGCCAGAAGGTTCAACATGCAAACTTGAACTGAATTTAACAGAAAGATTGAATTACCATAGGAGGAACTTGACGTTTCTGGAAGACTGTTCATCTTGCGGGAGGGAATTCGGCAAAATGCGTCTCAAAATCATAGCAAATTTTATCGTCAACATTCTATCAATTCTCAATTGAACAGTTGAAATTAATGGATGACGTTTGTGTGGTATTTCTGCAGTAGTGCTGGTTTTACACCGCCGACATCACGTTGTGCAGTCGTTTGAATTACTGCCAGCGTGTCGTATTCTGTACGATTTTCACTTCTATCAATGTTTTAAAAATTTCAGGGGGCTGCAAACAAATAAGGCAGTCGTTCACTTTAAGTGTCAGCAGAAATTAACTCATTCCCATTGTTTACTTCAATTGTACTATTATCATACGTGCAAAATTTGGGTCATCACAGTAGCATAGGACAAAATATGCTTGATAAACAATTTTACAAATGAAATATTTCGAAGATTTGCTCGCATGTTCTCGTTGCTCCCTGTATACCTAAAACTGTTCAAAAATCACTGCACTGTACTTAACTCTGTGTCAATATTAATTCATTAAAACTTTACACCTGTGTTTAGATGATGATTCCAGCTCAGATATTGCAGGGTTCATTTTTAAACTCTATTTTTGTATAAACTTGTAACTCCTGATTCGCCTGTAATTTTTAATGTTTTTTTTTGTGTTTTGGCTTTTTGGAATTTGGGTTTGTGCATTCTTTCAACTGACGACTCCTCGCACCGTCTTATCGTGAGTGATCTCTCACAAATGTTGACCACCAATTACGAACTGTGCGTCTTATTTCAAATTGCGAGCAGCCTGAGTGACACTCATTCAACAGTCGTTCCAGTTTTGTTGCAGGCCCCTGGCCGAACTAAGTAGAGTGGAAGAAGCAAATACTGCATTTAGGAGACGGACCATTATTTTTCCACATTTTAGGCTGTAGTTAGGTTTAAATTGTAATCGTAGCTCAAAAACTGATGGCATCAATTTAGGCCCATGTTGAGCTTTGTTTACAGACTTCCTTACGATGACTGCTGTTACCATTACGAGCGCTGTCTGCTGCACTGTCGGCCAGAGAATTAAAAGGAGGAAAATGCACTGCGAGTAGTTTCAAGTTCCAATTCTCTTTTTATAAAATTTTACTCAAGATATCCTGCGTGGTAACTAGACGCCAGGTAAAGATGCAGAGTTATATTGCTCATTCATATTTTCGTTGGGGTCTGAGCAACCCTCTCACCCCTTCCGTCTGCACCCACCGACATCGCGTGCGTACGGGCCTTCAAACCGTTCCAATTTCTATGGACAATTACCTGTTATTTATCCAGAAGCCGCGGCCTAGTGTGTGTGTGTGAGAGAGAGAGAGAGAGAGAGAGAGAGAGAGAGAGAGAGCCCTGCGTTATCGATCCAACTTAGAAAGTTTACGCCAAAAATATACTGAGTGGTCCGTCATTTACGGTCTGGCCACTGAAGCATTTGAACGGTTGTTCTGTGCGCATGCGCGGGCTGACGCACTGGCTCAGAGCAAGCATTTCGACCACGCAGAGATGTTCAATTGAAATACATTTCAACGCTCCTCCGTGACACTTATTCCAACTTGCTGAACCTTAAATTGATTAAAACTAAATCTCAATCAATTTGAATCCACCAAGCCACACCAAGTTTGAGAGAAGGCTTTGTT
This sequence comes from Morinoia aosen, assembly GCA_030386875.1. NCBI lineage: Eukaryota > Metazoa > Arthropoda > Malacostraca > Amphipoda > Talitridae > Morinoia > Morinoia aosen. The sequence goes on along the minus strand of CM059575.1, from coordinate 14,864,957 downwards.
TAATTTTTTTGGGGATAGGACTCGAAATGAGCGACACAGCATTTCATTTAGCCACCTGCATCATACGTTGTCGTAGCAGGTAACTGAGCTACGTTAAACTGTGAGTCCCTCAGGCCGGCAGTCACCGGACTGCTACCCTGCGATGCCGTGAGGCTGGTGTTGCCATGTGGGCTGTGTGGTGGTGAGAGGTAGCGTTGCAGCGAGGCTGAGTCGTGGCACCGCTGCAAGTGCTGCGCGGGGCTGCTCACAGCGTGGTTAGGGCCGAATGAGTCACTCAGTATTCTAATTATGGTGGTAAAAGTCTTATGAGGGAGTTATTAACGTTGACTCAAGTGCGTTGAACTGAAGTTCAATATTCAACCCAAATCAAACTCATTTTTTATTTTCAACATTAAAATGAACTTTAAAATCATAGCAAAACGAATTTTCATTTTAATTTCATCAAATGAGCTCAAAAATTCAGTTTGTGACCTCCCGTGAGTCAGCCTTACTATACAAATCCCACAGTCACCACCAGTGGAGCACGAAATGGTCAAGTGCTTTGCATCGAAATTCCCTCCAAATTTACCTATGGAGTCACATCAAGCAATAAGAGGTCTGAGGGGTGCAGAACAGGTCCGTTGCCATATTGCAACTTAACTTGCGCAAATTTGTTTTGAATGACTGAAAAAGGTTCGCAACGATTTTATTGAAAAATAAATGATTTCCAGTTACAGTTTAATCCGATTTGTCATTTCGAGGTAATAACGAAAGTTTTAACAAGAAAAAAGACATTTTCGAATGATCCTGATGCAAAGCACAATACCTGCTCTTGCTATTCTCATTCGCAGAGACAGGTAGCGTTTTTAAATGCAATGTTACACTTATACAAGAGTGCAAATTGCTGGAAATGAAGTTGATAACGAGTGCCCAAAGTGCCCAAAGTTATTTTTAAGTAGTGTTGCCAGATTTAACTTTTCTGTCCAAATTCCTCGTGTTAGAGCGTTTTTAAAGCGAAATTTGACCATTCAATTTTTGAAATGCTGAGTGCATTCAATGTTCACATTTTAATGCAGAAAAACTCGACTGCTAAAACCTCAAACTTGATCATTTTGGCTCGAAAAAAATGCCAATATAGCGACCTTATTTTTCAATCCAGAAAAACCAGATGCATATTTACATAGACATAAAGATTCTTGTACATGCAGATTTCTTCGTAAATGAAAGATTTGGAGGAGATTCTTCATACTTTAGGAATAGTAATTGTACATTGTGAACATTTCCGTCGCTGTTCTACCAAAATACAAACGAACATTATTGATTGTCCACAGGGCTTACAGATTTTTACAATAAACACGTTGTGTATTTCTGCCTACAAGGAACACAATGCATCTGAGTGAAACACTGTCTGTTAATACCCTGTGTAGGGAAATGATGTTTCATACTTTTTTACAATTTTATTCAAAGTAAATGAAACCCTTATTACTATTTGAACTTTGTTCAGTTTCCGCATTTTTTCGATTACTAGTAATTGTTGAGTAAAAATGGGCTCGTTGCATGATAACTTACGAAAGTAACTAGACTAATGTGACAGATATCGTATTTTCAAAAGTATACTCGCATGATGTTGAATAATACTAGTCCGGATACTGAATAGAAAATAACAGGGAATAAATTCATTAATGATAATGAATTTCCACTGCAACACTGCCAGTTGTGTGATGTGTTTTTGATTTAAAACACTTCAAAAATAATTTAATTACAATTTTCTATTCATTTATTCGATAAGTTTTCAGATATTAAGAAGAATTTTTACCATTTCATCTATAATTAATCATAAATGCTACAGTACTTTTGATACATATACCCAATATCGAGGGATAATATAGCTTCAACGAATCAATCTTCTATAAAATGTTTGAACCATTTTCGTGAACTTAGAACTCAAATTGATTTGAACCATCAACGCAGCCATCAGCAGCTCAACACGAGATTGACTAAGATAGGTTTCATGATTATTTTCCGTCTTCGACCAAAAGTTATCTTAGTATTTCTTCAGCATCGTAAGTTTCGTGTCTATGTCGCCTCCTGTGCTGACGTAAGCAGCTTGGTAGCTCACCGAGCTCCGCTGCCTCGCCGTCAGTAACGGCGAGAATCACAGGTGTACTTCAAAATAATGAGTCTGTACGTTATGAAGATTGCTTACTTTTACTGCACCTCGAGCAAAAATTAACAGTCATTGTGCAGCAGCGGATTGTATAAGACTCCGCATGTTTGTATATCGTTCGCAAGTCCGGAAATGGCGTAAAATAAAACGCATGGCATAGCTTCTTGTGCTGCGTTAAATTAGAAGTTGGCCTCGGTAGCGCAGGGCCCACGGAAACAACGCAAGCAAAAGAAACGTCGGCGACGGAGCACCTCGAGAGCGTGTGACCGCGCTGTGGCCACCCCACGAGGAGCAAGATGGATGAGGCATGAGATCCCAGGGAGAAATTCTTCTGCGGTTTTTCTGAAGGGCTCTCTCCAGGTGTCCCTTCTGCATTTATGTTAATATATCGCAAATTTGTCTGAGATGCGATGTTTAATACTTTTATAACTGTTTTGAAGAAAAACTCGTTCCATGCTATACATGTGTAGCCGGTATAGAAAATCGCAAAATTTCTAGGCAGATGGGAATTATTGGCATATTTTCCTAATCAACTGTGCGAATATTTTCTCAAAATTTTTTGTTAAAAACATTCTGTTCAAATTTGAATGAAAGATTTTGCATAAAATGTTTGCAAGCGTTTTGAAATAGTGTTACTCAATAAATAATTAAGTCAACTTAATTTTAAAGCAGATACTGAATGTAAAACAACATTACAAAAATATCACAATTTCTCTCTTAGTACGAGACAACTCAATTTCGCTTTTGAAACATACGTGCATGGACAAATGCATAAAGTTACCGCTACATCTTTGGTCGTACAATTGAATAAATTTAAAATGAATTGTGACAACTGCCACAAATGCCTCTATATCTCCCGGCGGGTTGGCGGTTGCCTGGCCTTCACAGACGAAGGCAGCCAAGACTGGGACAACCACGGCCGGACTGAAGCATAAGTTGTTAATTTTACCCCGTGGGGCTGCGGGAGAGAGTTTTCATTCTCAACTCGCGCCGCTCAGCAAAAGTAATTTGCATTTTCATTGAGATAATTCAATGGCCTGAAGGCCTCTGTAATTTGCAAGTATTTGTTCGTTTTGGTATCGAGGACCATAGTTTACTCAAGTCAGACGACCTAGTCTTTGTTGAGGTCAAGGAAAGAACATGAGAAATTAAGGTTAATACAATGATGTGCAGGAGAGTGAGGAGGACTTGTAAAGGAAAAAAATGATAAATAAGCGGCAAATGACACAAAAAAGACTATTTTCTAGTACCTATGAACTGCACCTGAGAACTTCGCATTTATAACAAGTTTTATAACTATTTTTTTTCGTCGTAATCGTACTTCGGAAAAATGTGTCCAGCTTTACACTCACCTTGTGGCCTGGCATATTTATGTATTTTTTTTAAGTATATCAGCTTATCATAGAAATAGCCCAACACACGCTTTCTTAAAATTTTTATTTTGTTGTTCCATATTATTTTTTAATCTCCAATTTTCCTACAACCTAAATAAGCACAGAAGCCAGACTGAACACACACTGCGCGAGTTTAACTTTCTCATTCAAGATTCGATTCCTTGTGCTGGCTGACAGAATTTGAGATGAGAACTGAACCGGAGACGCGAAATCTTTTTGTATTACTATACCGGATGTCCCATTTAGATTCACCCATTGAAAATTATCAGAACTTAAATTCAAGGGAATGAAGAATTGTAAAATTTTGCACATAGCTTTGAATGTATTGTATTAACGTGTTAAACCAGTAAAATTTCAAATTGACCATACACGATTTTAATCATTTTCGATTAGCTTGACCGTAGACTGATATTTTAACAAACTTTAAGCCGTCATGTTTTTCCTCGTACAAGAGCTCGCACTTGTGACAGCACCACGAAGTTTCTCCCCGTGTGTTCGCTTTTCCGCCTTTGAAAAAGTTTCTCTGACAACACTGCAATAATTTGTACACGTTATTTTCTTTGAAACGTACAGTGTCCAATGAAAGTTGACCTTCATTTTCAATCATTTACTTTCTAAATCTCAAAGATTCAGTTATACTCTGTACATTCTTCTTCAGTTTGCGGCGCTCTATCTCGCACCAATACAGTGGTTGTGTGTTGGCATCGCGCAGCTAAGCTCCACAGTGACCTCACTCCTCCATGAGTGCAGAGCACGCAATAAATATCAATAATGCCTCTGCGTGGAGCAGAATCCACCATAGACAACAATGCAGCTAAACTACCGCGCCAGAGCCACTATGTTGCTCGGAAATCAGAGCTAAAGGGCTTTCTCTCGTTTTTTTGAAGATTTTTGTTACCAATTTTCAAAATTTAGATGACTTACGAGTTACGAGGAAGCTAACGCGCTCTCTATCAGCAAAGTTACGATTTATCGTCGCTGAACAACAGAACCAAAACGGCATTCACGCTTCAAAATCGCAGTTTCAAAAGCAAGTGTAGCAGTGCTAAGCGCCATATTTATGGGTGGCTGTGTAGTCCCGCAAGAGATACTGTATCTCACTATGTCCACTCACTGGCGCTTTTCTAGCTAAAAGATTTTTTGCTTCGTTTAAATTAATTTCAAATTGAATTTTATCTCTGAGAAAGAGAATTCTTGTAACACGTTCTTCAAGACCAGTAGAGAAAGGCGTCTTTCCTGTAGCACATTGCTTCTGACCAGGCCACTCGCAACTGCTGTTCTGCTTGAGAAAAGCGGGCCACGTCCAAAGGAACCTGATTGATTTGACCTGGACTGGCACTCACTTTTGGACGATTCATTGTAACTGCGCCTCTGCAAAATATGGACGGAGGCCCGGTCGAGCATAAAGCGGCGTCTGAATCGCTTGATCATCAAGTGTCTGACAATTTGAAGTGATTAGTTATTAGATGTTGGGCTGAACGATACATCATTGCTTCTTGATGTTACTAAACGACCATATAGTGAATGAATACTTGCAAAATTTGAGAATTATTAATGGTACGCTGCTTCCATGTTTTCTGCTATCTTTTGTTCGAACAAATGTTAAGCGTCGTGTATGAGGTATGAACTGGAGAATTTCAAAGCAAATGTCGTTCAGCTATTGTGACGGATGATGTTAAATAATTCTGTTGTGGTGAAGAAGAAATCATGTCATTTACAATGTAACTTGCAAGAATTTTAGGAAATACTTGAATTTCGTATGGTTTGGATCGCACTGTTTGCATATTGTCTAACCAGATGCTATCGTGAGCGTTGTTTATTGTATTGTGTGATCGAATTTCCAAATGAATAACACTATGAGCTGGTCTTCAATGAAACATGCCACATGTTTGACACCTTATTTTAATGAAAGTAAAAATATTAAGCATACCAGTTTATGTTTTCTTGTGAAATTGCAGCTTTAATTTCTTGAAAAATTTCTCAATCACTGAGAAATGATAATAATATTTTAAATATCAAATTAGGTTGTACGACTCAACATAGCTTCAAAATGAAGGTTATAGCAAGGACTATCGATTTACTGGCACTCACTTTTGGCATTCAAACAAAAATGTATTTTAAATCGATAGTCTTTGCTATCACCTTCATTTTATAGTAATATTTTAAATACTTAAAAAAATTGAATTTTGCATCAGATGTTTTGCTAAATTCATTGAGTGTTTCTTGAGCGTCATTCCATCCCATTTTCTTCATATATTTCGCACCGGGTGATGGTACGCGGAAACTTACGAACAGCTGGCAGCAGATCGCAGAGTATTTTTGAGATGCTGTGAGGGGAGAGTCGATACAAATGTCAATCTTAATTTGAATGAAACTGTGAACAATTTTTTGCTACTGATATTCGACTGCGTCATTGTCGCATCACTTCGAAAATATTTGTACTTTAGAATGAAAGTTTTCGTCAAGGGCAAATGTGCATCAGCGATGGAATAAAGAGCTAAGCACGTATTGCTGCGCCTCATGTCGAAGCACAACCCAGAGCTTACACTAAACTATATCAAATTCATCCTCTCATCTCATGGAACTGAGAGAGTAATTAGTTTACGAATATTGATATAAACATTGCGAGGCCAGTGAGCTTAACGAGCTTTCGTTGTGCCCACAAATCGCCTCTAATCAGTAACTCATCACCGCTCTTTCAGCGCCCTGCCAATTAAAAAAGCCAATGATTCTTGGATCGCACAGTGAATTTTGATGCAGAATAATATGACAAAAACAACGAGTGATAACGCTGCATTCTGAAATCAATTAGTAGAGACTGATAACTGCGATAGTGATAATGCCTATGCTTGAAGGAACGAGTGCTGGTGATGTTTTTTAATGTGAACGAATTTTTTTCCCAATCGAATATAAAGAAACATGCATAATTATTCTATCTTTACTAGAGTTTTTTTCTTTATTTTCTCTGCATTTCATAATTTGTTCCTCATATGTTGCCTCACTAAATGTTCCTGCGAATTAATTGTTTACCTTCTGAGGCCGATATGTTCTCAGACTTCTGCTACGCTCACAAATTCGCAAAGTAATGTAGGGGAGACATAAAAAGAGCTTACAAGCCTCTATTTCGTTAAAACTTTACCTTCCCTCAACAAGAGATATCGCCGAATATCTTGTTGCACCAGTTTGTTATGTTTTGTTTTGCCAAATTATCCTCGTTAGTTTTCTTCTATTCACGTTACAGTCAGACTCATATCGTCTGAGTCATTAAATGATGCATTCGATCGTAGAAATCACTTGTTGATAGTAATGTTTTTGTATTACCGTTGCAATCCACCTTTCATAGGGTTAATCCAGCATCTTGCTCATTATCCGTAGTTATATCAAGCGATGAAAATATCCAAAAGTAAAAAACCTGCAACGTTGATCGGAGTAAATAGGAATATGTTCTAACCTTTGCAATTTTCTCCGAAAGAATAATATGAAATTAAAGATGAAATTAGCTGCAAACGCCCAGTACCTAACGTGTTAGGGCGTTTAATGATTAATAGCTAACATCACTGAGCGTAATGTTTGGTGCCTGGCACTGTCGCATGTTTTAAATCACCCATGCGGACTGATTGCGTGAGCAATTCTTTTTTCTAAGTGGAATGAAAATTTTGCACATTTTCAAACTCGTTGCTACAGTTTTTCTTCGTCATAGAACATAAGAGGTTTGATTTTACTCCTTTGAAATAGAATAACTTGTAAATATCGCCCTCTTGTGCCAATTCTACGATTTCATCGATTTCGAAAGTTATGGTCTGCATACTGTGTCAACCTTGCTGACCTGCAGGGTGACAATTTCGGTTTCGCTGTTTTACTTCATATTTTCAAGAGGCGTAGAAAGATCGTAACAAAACAGGGAGTTGAAATATCGTCACGTGAAAAAATTACCGGGCCAAATCTTGCGAGCGCGCAGACCAGTTCACTCCCTCTAGAGCAGAAAGATCAGCGCCTATGCAGGGATTCTCTATCAAAAAATGGTAGAAATTTTAGTTGTGTGAGCTGTGGCCTTGTGCAATAGCAAAGCACTGTCCAGTTTCGTATGTTTAAGAGCAGGTAAAAAAGAACCCTTGGATCGTTGTTAAACAACTGCATGAATTCACAACCACAGCGAGACAGTTTTCTGGAAATGTAAGTTGCGATGACCCCTGGCCATTAAATTTCAGGCCTTTATGGTGGGTGTGAGTGAAGAGACTCTTAAATGAATTAGCCTGCGATTTGGGTCACTCTAGTACTTCAAATTCTGTTAGTTGACGTAGCCACTCAATGAGTTAGTGTGAGAAAATTTTTTCACAGGGTGTACACGGGGTTTACCTTTGTTTAAAAGGTCTTTATTGCCCATGCATGTGCGTGTTTCCTCGAAAAAGTTTTAGTCAGTTTTGACACTTGCTCGCTTGCCATCGACCGGTACGGACGTTTCTTGGTTCTTGCCCATGAGTGACACCTCCGCTTTGACTTCTCCTTGAACGGCATTTTTTGACGCTGGTGGTGTGAAGGATTCCGTTAGGCCTTTCTCTGTGCGGTATTTCGCCTTGGGAGAGCTTGATTGGAGAGTAGCGGGATTTCGTGCTCTTTGGTCTTTGTTATAACTTTGGTTTGGTTTATTTAAATCTTTATTGATTCTTCACTGGTCGTAAATTAGGATTGTTTATTTAGCTTCAATTTTGTTGACGAGTTCGCCTCTAACTTCGTCCTCTCAGCGCGCCTGCTTTGCGAGTGGTTAGCACTTCTCTTGGCCCATTGGGGGCGACTTGACTGTCGTCACTTGGGGACAATTGCTTTTGTCTGGTTGTTGAATGTCTTATGACCTTGCTTGACATTCCTTGACTTAATTTGTTCAATGGCCGTCCGCCATACTACCTGGAAGTTGGTTACACACTGAGGACAGCATTTCCTTAGGTGGGTATTGAATCAAAGAGAAGTGATCATAATTGAGTTTCTGAACTGTCATTTAGCCAGTCGTCAATATACTGAGTCTTCTTTCCTTCTCCCCCCTAAAGTATTCTTTCGGGTCCTGTCTATGGCAGCGCACCTGGGTCAGCGGGGGTCATCGGGGTCTTACTCACAAGGTACTAATAAAAGATTGCTGTAAATTGTCTTGTAATAGTTATTCGAATTTGCTAATGCCCAGATTTGCATTTGATAAAACATTGTTTTCCATTTTTTCAGCTCCTTCCGCGATCGGCCGGCGAATGTCCGCTGGTGCCGCCTCTCAAACCTGCCGCGTAGAGTGTGCCAATCTTGTCCTCAGCTACAAGCTGACCGTCCGCTGTGCGGTTTGGGGGAAGGGCCACGAGTGCTGCAGAACTGAGGGCTTTCGGGCTGCCACCGTTTATAAACTGTCGTTGGCAAGCGACTTATTTCATCGCAATTTTGTAGGTTTTAATTAAGCGTCGAAGCCACCCCGAGGTGCAGGGCGGCCCACTGTGTTCCGCATTGCTCCCGCTTGGAGTATATTGATTTTAAAATAAATAAATCTTAGCAGTTGGCACTGAACCAACGGATATAGACCAGCTCCAAGTGTAACCTGTTGCAAAATAGTGGTAGTTTTAAATGTTAATTTGTTTCTTCGTAGCCAAACCCGCCATTGTTGGATTCGCTATTTTAGCCCTGCGTTCAGAGCACGTAACTGATAGATTGTTTTGGGCATTAATAAAATTACCCGACTTAAAATCTTTATTACATTAACCTGAATAACTCGTGGCGACTTGGTATAAACCAACTTCCATCTTCACCGGAGTAGCAATGCGCATGCTGAAAAACGATCACATGAGCGTCACCTGATAAGGTGTTAACCAACGGCTCACATGGTGTTCGATGGGTTGCATACAGTAGCGGTCATAATATAAGGAACCGAAACAACAGCCATCGATAATTTACTATTCAAACATTATAGAATGAATTTTGAGGGGACTTTCAATCAATATAGATAGACTCATTGGAAGTAAGCAAGATACATAGATACACGATTTATGACTATTTTGATACAATATTTCAACTTGAAAAAAATGGCAACGATAAAAAAGTTAAATTTAAAATGTGGATATATTGATTTATCACAAAATTTTGAAAATTATTTCAATATTTAATAAACATCACTTTTTTCCAAGCACTTCACTGCATTTCGTCGACCACATCATATTATAACTTTTTTAAAACCCGGCAGTTATCCCCTCCCATTCTTTTTTCCAGTGAGCCCTACAAATGCTCTTGATTTTGAGAATTTCTTTTCTGAGTCCTCTCTCAAATGATCTTTCGTACATTATCGAGAGGGTTGAGGTCGGGACTCTGAGCTGGCCAGTCCATCAAAGAAATTCCTTTCTCTTCAAGAAAGGTCATAATTTCCTTACCTCATGGCTAGGTGCATTGTCTGGCAGGAAAATGCCAGGTTGACAAGCACTAAGGTGTAAGCTCGGCACATGTTACTGAAGAAGCTCTTTGTGAATTTCTGCAATAATTCTTCCATGCAATAGGAAAATGGGTTCACTCTTATTGGAGAAATCATTCACCTCACTCCCCCTCCAAACTTGACTGTTTTTTAACGCATATATAGTGGGGATATTTCACCTGTTCTCCGTCGTACGTTAAGTTTGCTCTCACCCCCAAACACTTTGAGCTTAGAGTCCTCACTGAAGTGATCTCTATTTCGTTTTGCATCCGTCCCAAGAACATGTTTTGTCGCAACATCGAGACGGTCCATTTTTTTGTTAAATAAGAGCCTTGCGGCACCCTAGCATGTAATCTTACATGCTGTAATCTGCGACAAACTCTCTTCCTAGAAATAATATTCGCTGCCTATCCACTAAACTTGCAAGAAATTGATGGCGCTGTCGCAAAATGGTTCGTTTTAGCCATTATAACAATCTTAGAATTATCTCGTGCGGACGTTTTTCGAGGTCTTCCTGTCTTGGGTTTCGCATCTATCATTTTAGACGGTTTACACCTGCTTATCACACCATGAATCACACTTTTAGGCCTATATACTGTACGACTGATTTTTGTAACTGATTTTTTCCTCATGCCTACCAAAATGATTTCCTTTTGTCCAAGGACAGAGTTTTACGCGATGACGTCGCTATTTTTCTTAATAATGGTTCCAAAAAATAATAATTATCGTTTCTAACTCTGCAGAAATGTATTTAGGGCAAGAAAAAATTAATGTAGACTAAATAAAGTAATTTTCGAATTGTTTCTTAACTTTTGGCCGTGGCATAATTCAGCAATGCACTTGCCGGATTGAAATACTGTACCAAAATTGACGAAGACTCGTTACCATGTATCTCCACTCCATGCCACACTATTACGTGCCCTAATTTTGGACGTTTTCATCTATTTAAGATCATGAATACTTCTTGAAAGGTACATGTTCAACACATCTCAACACTTCCACTAAGGTTTTCCGCCAGCGACCAGTAAATGCCGCATAATCTTTCGATGTAAGGTTGAGCTATGCCACGATGTTAACGTTCACGTGGAAAATTACAGATATGCAGAAGTAGGTAGAGCAGAACGTGGGAAAAATAGCTACACATGATTGTATAATACATAATTAACCCATCAAGGTATGATATTTCGTGTAACAAATAAAGCGAATGCCTAATATTGAATAAAAGAGCCATGTTAATTTACGAACTTTGATCATTCGAAAACCAATAGAGTCAGTTCATTTTCGTACTTCATCACGAGACACATCATTAGCAGACACCTGAATAATTTGCTGCAAATACTCTTTTGATGTCTATTTTCAATCGTCCTCGTCAATGTCCTTCAAGGTCCCCCACAATTTTTTATTGGGCTCAAATTGGAAGAACAAGATCGCCATGCCATTAAACATATGCCAACGAACGCCTGAGTGGCTAAGATATCTTGCGTGTTCATAGCAGAGTGAGACTGCGCGTTATCATGCTCAAACACAAGCCTTTTGTGCCTCTGGTGCGACACGTCATCCAACCACGGAAGCAAATGTGCTTTCAGGAGTTCACAGTAGGACACTGAAGTTACCTTTACTCAGTCCGATACTTTGTCTAAACGGTTCAGCAAGGCCATTGCCAACTATTCCTGCCCAAATCATTATAGCTAATATGCTTGCTTCCCTGTTGACGATGAAAATATTAATGACGCTATTGGCCATTTCTGACTCAACCTATCCTCAGCCGTCAAGCCCACAAGAGTTGCTCTCGTCTTATCTCTGAAAATCACCCGCATTGTGTCAGTTCTCAGGTACATTTCAGCCTATTCTTTGTGCCTTGCGCCATGGCGTCATAGAGGTCGTTTTTCTGACATAATATTCTTCTCCCCACGCTTGAGTAACCTGCATCGCGCGGAGATGGAAACCCACATTGGCTTGCTCATTGAGTGTTTTGAATGGAAGACCAGGCTTTTGGAAGCGTTGACATTTAACATTGAATAGAACAGACTTCAAATCATCAACATCTGACCGTGTCTTCCTCGATGAAGAACGGGCTAAACATCATTTTACTGCATCCCCATGAAGCCCGGTGCAGTTGGCTCTCAACTTGGGAGGGGTTCCTTTAGCCATCTTCTTCACGATAACCCTCTATTCATCCTCCGTCAGATCCTTACCTTCCCTATGGTAGAGCGATTTCCCCAGCAGTTAATTGCGCGGCATGGTTAAATTACAGTTTAAGTGTCTGTCTCTACTCGTTACAAATGATGATTTCATATTTTAAATCATAATACGAGTGTTACCATTTAACGGGCTTCCCATAGAATTAGAAGAATTTCCGTTAAACTGCAATACCTGAAAACGTGGAAAATTAGATTACCGTACTAGTGTGGCTCGGGGTGTGGTGTTAATAGATTAAGTTTATCTACATTTCTTGAAAGTTTCCCTAGAACTCATTTAATAACGCTCGGGAACTAAGCTATTCAGAGTTGCTGTTGTTTCTCTTCCTTTCACTACGGCCGCTACTGTACAATAGCAGTAGCTGGGTCATAACCATTTTTTATTGGTGGAACGCGAGTTCGCTATAAAAATTTTCGAGCAGAATGTAACGGTATTCATCCGACGTATGATTGCTCGAGCAAACGAAAAACACCAGCATGTTATGGTTCTCTTTTTATCGTTACATTGGTGGACTGGCTGAATGCTGCCGCCTCATCGCTGTCCACCAAATCATTTAGTCTATTTAGCGTTGACTTTGATATGTTATATTTTCTGTTGATGCTTGCATTAATGTCACCATAGTTGACAGGTTTTTGTTTTTAAATAATGATGTCGCCCCACGCTCCCATGACGTGAGTTTTTGTTAAACATGTAATGGTCGATTGAACCTAAATGGGTAAATAGTGTGATTTGTCTCGTTATTTGGAGAGATTTAAGTTATGATTGAAAATTTCTCATTTCTGTTCCCAATTCATAATTTTAAAAAAATAATATTTATGAAAAGATTTCTTATTTGACTTAGAATAAAGTGCATCTAATTTCACTATTAAAAGATCCCACCTCCACGTCCTATGATGTGAAAGAAAGGACAATAAGTGAATCTAAAGTGAAAAGTGAAGTGAATAAGTGAATCTAACACAAACTTAACACAGGGTACAGTAACAGAGCTTGGAGATGACAAGAGTCACACCGAACCAATATTTAAAAATTTTCGTGACAGATTCTCAGAGTGGGCTGACATATTTGGCAGGACAGACTCCGTCCCTTTATGACGTTCAATGAGAGCAATTGTTCTTAACATGTTAACTGCAATTGTGCGGTCGCTGTGGTCGGTTTGGTTAGGTTGGAAGTAGCAGAATTGAAAAGCTGTCTTTATACGGCTTTATTCAATTTACATACTTTCTAACGAGTGGAAAAACATAATTGCACGATAACATTTTAACTTGTACGCTAAAGTCTAATTTAAATAAAGGTAGCAAACTAATTGAAATTCTATTCATTTATATTGATAGGTAAATGGGCAATTTGGCTAGTGGTAAACATATTTACCAATACACAGTCGACGTGTTGAGAATCAAATCGACCGTGCAATCAAGTCGTAGAACAGACAACAGACTCAACAAATTTCAACAGACTAGACTCAACTCAACAGACTAGTTGAGTGTGTCAAAGCCCGGTTGTGGAGCTTTGACACACTCAAACCCATCATGAGATTCGATCTACATAGACGTGTAGAATATTCGTCGCACACATCACATGCTCGGGAAACTAGGCTCAGTGTATCTCGTTATTGCATTCTGCGTGCGAATGGAAGCTTCTTATTGCTAATTTGAGAGTAGCAATCGTTAATCGAACTCCCTTCTTCAATCTACGCTGGAACCAAAAAAAAAAGGAAATTCATTCGAACTTATAAGATACCGTTTCTAAATGATTGAGATAACCTACAGTTATTATATTATAAATTATTTATAAAATTTTCTCAATTCCTGCCAGTAAAGTAAAGTAAAGGACACCATTGGGCAAAATCCTCTTCAGAGGCATATTGAATTACGAGTCGTGACGTTGACGGAAGAGGAGATGAGGAGTTGCAGAAGGGCCAGGACACCGAACAACAATGCGACGCATTCGTAACGAAAAAAAATTCGAGGCGAGGACAGGAAAAACGCTTACAATAAGTTAGCTTTACTTTTACTAGAAAATAACCGGCTAGTTTCGGTGGCATTTGTTTCACTTAATTTTCTTAAAGAGTAAAAAACATTGAGCTTTAAATTCTAGAGATAAACTGCAAACGTGAGAGCTGCGTGCATAAACAGAAGCGACATGCCCTCCGGAGCGCAAGGCCGCCGAGAAGCCAGGACCGTGAGAGAGCTGGGGCCCTCACAGGCTGTGCCCTGACCTCCCGGTCCCCTCGGGTCTTCTCGTTCTGTAAACAACCTCAAAATAAGTATCTCTTGGACATCAAAAGTTAAAATTGAATATCATGGCAGTCCGTCCAAAGAAAGAATATAAATCATGGCAATTAAGGTTTGTACGTACAATCATGGGAATCGTTAATTAAAATTTGAATCATGGGAGTTGCAAGTAAGAATTTAAATCACGAGAATCAAGAGTTAGAATTTCATGTTTTTAGCTGATCAATTAGAACCATCAGTTATAAATTTATCGATAAGAAAGCATCACTAAAGGCACAAAGATAGAGCATGACGGCTGCTCATATTTCTACAGTTTGAGGACTCATCAAACCATCAAAGCAAGCTCCAGATCACTTCAAGATGCGGTCATCGATGCCCGGCACACTGACTAAGCTCAAGGACTCCCTGGCGCCTCTGAGGAGGACGAGCTGCACCCATGCGAGGAGCGAAGGATCCTTCGGAGCAGAAGCTGAGCAGTCCCAGATAAGCCCCCAGTAGCCTCCGAGAATTTAGAGTGACATCCTCGCTGCAAACTTCTAATTCACAATTCACAATCGTCAAGTGCTGTAGATCACAAAAATTAAGAGCGCAAATCAGCCTCCTGAAAATCTGGGCGGACGAGTGTGCGTCTCAGTGTCGGCCAGCGCGCCAGCATTCGCCGGCGGTCGAGGCTGCCAACACTTGAGACATAACCTTTAGAAGGCTTTAGTAAAGTCGCGGGATTAGCACAGGGGCAGAGTTGGCTGCTGAATATATGAATATTTGCCCTCAATTCTGCTTGCTCGATGCAATAGACGTTTTTTTTTGGTTAGACTCAAAAGTTATTTTTATTGAAAATTTGTCACGGTGGTTTTGAGACCGTCTTCTCAGAAGCTGCATCACATGGAGTCCCATAAAAATCTCTACCAATTAAAACTTTTAGCTATGTAATCGTCTTTTTCTCCTTATTCGTCTTTTCCTAGGCGATTAATGACATTATTAAAAGCAAGGCCACACTATGAAATTTTATCGTAAAAAATGAAGATGATCGCCGTAAGAAATGCAGTCTCTACATACAGCAAAATTGCGTTGCTCCCTCGATTTAGCATTCATGTGGCTGACACGGTTTACAGCCAAGGTCCCAGAATTTTCCACAAAAATAACAAATACACTGCAAGGCGCATGAGTGACACTGAAACATCTCTTTTTATACTACAGCCAAATTGCTTGATGGTGCAGTGTATTCCAGAAAATAGATAGTATAGTGTCGATACCGCCGTGCGGTCGACGTGAGGGTTCGTGAAAGGGGCTGTTTTCTATGCAGCTACCTTGTTCCGGGGGGCTAGCTTGTCTGCGCAGCTGCCCTTCCTGAGGTTCGTGTGGGTACCGCCTACGCCGTAATAAGTCCGCTAGGGCAACAGAAGTAAATTCTGTTGTCCCAAAAAAAGGTGGTACCGTGAGGAAAACGAGCAACTGCCTGCGCCGTAACGAGTCCGTTGGGGCAACAAAAGTAAATTTTGGTACTGCCGAACTGCGACAGCGTCTTCCCTTACGACAAACTAGTGGATTAGTTTAGCCTCCCGAGGTGGCTCCTTACACCCCTTGTTAGGCGAGGTGTATTGCACTACAGCTTGTGACAGTGAGGAAGGAAAACTCTTTTTTTCCCAGGATCTGACTCGTTGATTGCAGAATCTCTTGGCAGTGCCTCTTACATACACAGATACCTTTTAACAAAGACACTGGTTTATTTTCTTTTGCAAAAATAGAGCGTACAGACATGAGCTACCGCATAACATGGTACAACACACAAAATTACATTTAAAATATTAGTGCTATTTAGCTAAGTAATCAAACTAACCATGAAATGTTAAAATACAATACAAATGATTCTTAAGGGCTAACTCAAGTAAATGAACAGACGCATCATCAGCGCAGAGAAACAGACCAAGGTGGGGTTCAGGGAGCTGGACACATAAAGAAAATACTTAAGATTATGGGTAACTATAACAAAAGACTCGACAACACTTGCGCGGCCTGACATATACAATAGTAGATTAGATTAGATGTCAGTTTAAGCCTCTCTATCCGTGACAAAGGCGATCCAAAGAGAGGAAGTAGGAAGACACCATTTAGTACGGAGCTCAGATAAGGGAACGCGGAATCTATGCACGATGTGCATAGGAACAGTAAACTGAGAAGGAAGTTCATGAAACTAGAAAAAAGTTGAAGAAGATAGTAGTAGGTGCTGAAAAACAGAACAGTGAACCGAAAAGATGGTCCTTCACATAAAAAAAAACATTTTATTTCAACTAAAAGAAAGCTTACCCAACTCGAAGCTCGGGACAGTTCACGATAGTAATGAACGCAATAATTTTGGTGTATTCAGTAGAAACCAGTGGCCGAACCACTCAGTCTGAAACAAAAATTGAAAAATGTAAATAAATATCTATTTGGTTCATTCATCGTATAGCAATTGATTAATCAATGGGGTGATAATAATTAACAACGAAAATTGCATAAATAAAGGAGCACAATGCTAAGGAAGACCACTCAAATGTTAAAATCAACAGAGGAACAAAAAACGAAAGCCAAACAGTTTACATGGATTGCTGATTCATAAAACGCGTTACAGATTTTTCATTTAAAAAATCTAACATATATGTTAAATACTTTCTATAGCTGGTCTAATATCCCAAAAAGTTGTACAACAATCAAATCAGTTGTTAAACAGCTATGAGAAGAACAAAATACGTGTACTCTCTTGGTTAGTTCGTTCTAAGATTCGCACTCATCACATGTGACAAAGTAGAAAGCGCAGAGACATTGAAAATCAAAGCTTTGAAGAGCTTGAAGAAAGTAACATTACGAACATTCACAAATGAGCTTCACATCGCTCCCTTGAAGCCCATTTATTGAAGAGAGTGCGAAAAGTTTGTAAATGCCTTGCTACTAAAGTACACAATGGTTACGAACGATGTACATATATATCCATGATATAAAAAGTAATGAAAAAAATACTCATTTCATTCCCTGATTTATTTGTTTAGCATTGAGCATGTGTAGAACAATACTGTACTGCTTCTAAGTAAACACTAGACTCAGGAGAGAATTGTGGGGCGTCCTTATGAAATCATTCTAGATTTTAAATAATTTTAGACTAATAATCTCTGTGTGTTTTAGTTTCTCTCTATTTCTTAAATTTTACTATAAGTAGGAATGTCTTTACTTTTAACTTGACCTTGTAGTCTGTATCATCTTCTTTATTTTTTACGTCACATTTTACTTACTGTTTCTTAATCTTTATGACTGACCATGTTGATATTTTCGATGATATTGATCCAGATCTCAATCATTTGAATAGACTGCATCCAAACCTAAATGAAACTGGGAATTGTAAATACCTAAATTTTAAAGAATTCAATGAATCGATGAGAAAAACCTGTAACGATCTCTCAGTATTATGTTGGAACTGTAGGTCCATTTATCCGAAAATAGATGAAATATCTTGTACTATCACTGAGCTAAACAGTAATTTTGATGTTCTCAGTTTCACCGAAAGTTGGCTAGATGACTCAACTAAAGACCTAATTCAAATTCAGAACTATAATAGCCATCATTCACTCCGTAGCAACAAACGTGGTGGTGGCATCAGTACGTACATATCTAAACACATATCATCGAAAAACATTATAAGTGCGACTATGAATCGTGAACATATTGAGACTCTATTTATAGAACTAACGAAAAATGGTAAACGGATTGTACTTGGGACTGTATATAGGCCCCCAACAGCTTGCAACATTTCTTTCCTGAACGAGCTTCAAAGCATAATATCTCAGTTTAACAAATCTCTATACAATGACATAATAATTTGCGGGGATTTCAACTACGATCTTCTTCAATATGAAAGCTGTGAACAAATCTCAAACTTCATAAATGTTTTTCAGTCTAACTCCTTCCTTCCAATCATCACGAAACCTACGCGTATTACATCCGAATCTGCCACGTTGCTCGATAATATTTTTATGTTAGATCCGACTGATTTTCTTACAGGAATAATAATTTCTGACTTATCTGACCATTTTCCGGTGTTTCTCATCAAGAAGAATGTCTATAGTCCCTGCAACAGCCCACATGCTGAGACTTTTTCATATCGTTGTATAAACGAATATAACTTGGGGACAATGCGAACTGTTCTAGAAGAATTAATGCCATCATTGGACATCTATGAACTAGACAATAATGCGATTAACATTGACCAAGCAATACTAAAACTAACTGAAACTATAACGACCGCATATAACCAATGTTGTCCAATAATCACCCGCACAATTACGCCGAAAAATAGACAAAAACCCTGGATTACTGAAGATATCGTGATCAATATAAAGAAACGTCAAGCATACTTAGCCTTACTATACGAAGGACGAATCTCTAGATTAAAGTATAACAGATTCAGAAATCATGTGACAAATCAAATACGAACATCGAAACAAAACTACTTTACGCGCAAATTCACTGACTACAAAACTGATATTAAAAAAACTTGGCGCCTGCTTAATTCTTGCTATAGACCGAATAATAACGCTAAAAAAACGATTGAATCCATCGTTCACGAAAATGTAAAATATCATGATAAACAAGATATTGCAACAGTGTTCAACAACTTTTTTATAAATATAGGAAAAAATATAGCCGATAGTGTCGTTAGTGAACCTACAGACCACTTGCAATACATGGACCATGTCCGTGAACACAACTCTTTCTTTTTCCCGCCAACTAACCCCTCCGATGTAATTACATGCATAAACAACTTGAAAAATAAATCAAATGGATTAAATAAATTTTCAGCTAAAGTTCTTAAGGCTATTGCTGATATAATAGCACCGTGCATATCTGATATTATCAACCATTCGCTTTCTCAAGGTATCTTCCCCAACTCTCTCAAAACTGCCAGAGTCACCCCTATTTTTAAAAATGGTGATAAAAACTGCGTTAATAATTATAGACCTATCTCTGTTTTACTAATTATGAGCAAAATATTTGAAAAAATTGTGTATAAAAAAGTGTATTCGTATTTTGAACAAAAATCTTTTCTCTATGACGGACAATTCGGTTTTCGTTCTAAGAAATCAACGACACAAGCTGTATTAAATCATTTACAGTACCTTTACTCTAATATAGATGAAGGAAAGCTTGTTTTCTCCGTTTTTCTTGACTTTCGAAAAGCATTCGACTGTGTGGACCATAAGATATTACTCTCGAAACTACACTGTTATGGCATTCGAGGAATTGCCCATGATTGGTTCAAATCATACCTAACAAATCGGAAGCAATACGTTGTCGTTGACGACGCAAAATCGGACCCACAGACAATTAGCCATGGAGTTCCACAAGGGTCTGTCCTAGGGCCTCTCCTATTTCTGATATTTATAAATGATATTATCAAATCAACAAGATTTTTCAAATTCATACTTTTTGCCGATGACAGCACGCTTTCTACGGTCCTTCCGAGCCAAAATCCCGCTATGATTGCGGAGAGCATAAATAATGAACTCCATAAGGTTTCATTATGGCTTAAAGCTAATAAAATAAGCCTCAACATCGAAAAAACAAAGTATATTACATTCTCATACAAGAAAAGCATATCTCTCCCACACATAAAAATTGGCGAAGGTGAAATCGAAGAAACCAACTCATGCAAGTTTCTGGGCATCACAATAGATAAACATCTGACCTTTAAAGAGCACATCGCTAATATTAGTTCTAAATTATCGAAATCCATCGGAATCCTGAATAAAGTTAAAAATTACCTGCCTGAAACAGCTTTACGAATGCTCTACCGAACGCTCATTTCACCATACTTGCAGTACGGAATAGAAGCATGGCACGGAACTGATAAAAATAAAACCAATATAATTTTTACTCTGCAAAAAAGAGCAATCAGAGCGGTAAAGAATCTAGAATATAATGCTCACACAAATGATTCATTTAAAAATTTACAAATACTTAAACTTCCAGATCTCTATAAAATCTCCATTTGTAATTTCATTTACAAAACATTAAGAAATGATGGCGACAATAGCCTGAAACTATTATTAAGTGCGCAAACTGGTCATCACGACCATTTAACCCGAAATAGAAGTAAATTCATGCTTCCTTATTATTCAAAGGCCCGGTCGCAACACAGTATCCTCTTCGTTGGAACTAAAACTTGGAACTCAATACCTGCGGAGATCCGTGATAGTAATTCTTACAAGTTATTCAAAAGAAATCTCGAGACTCACTTCCTATCGGAATATTAGTCATGTAAGATCACCAAGTAAAATCTTGTCTCCAACATGACTGTTTCCAATAATGAAATTTGCCATGGGTAATATGTAATTCGCCTTCAGTCTGCTGTTAAATCTTTTATCGAATGTACTGTTAAATATAGTCCACATAACCTATATTGTAAAATGAAATATCTGATATCGATTGAATTATCTCACTGATCAGTCTAATGTGAAACTAGGTTAAGTGATTTAGGTTAAACATTAATGTACACCTTAGAATAATGTTGATGGTAGGATGCCCCAGAAGTCGCTGAACTTATTCGGGCCCACAGGTAGCTATATTCAAACTTGTCCATTGTACTAGACTTAAGAAACATTCTACCTCTGTATCTCCTGTGGTAAATAAATTGTTTAAATTGTTTAAATTGTTTAAATAATGCTGTAGGGAACACCCGAGTGTTCGAGGCTAACGATGCGAATAATGCATGGTACGACACTTACTGAACTCGCCATAAATTTCAGATGCATAATCAGAAATAGAACTTATTACGCGATACAAAGTTCGAATATTTGATACCTCAACCCATTTTGAATCCGAACAGCTAGCGGAAATAGGTTTAATTTTAGCCTGCATAATTTTTTATGTTCCATTAACTTCGGTATGTGGTTTTGTCCTAAAATAAAAACACAGGAACTAAATTTAGCTGATAAATGCCTCTCGCAAATGACGTTAACATTGTTTCACTAGCTAAGGCTGTAAGTTGTTAAAAACATTGGACCCAGTTTTGCCACAGAGCATTTTGATTTTTTGTAATTTTCGTAAATCAATAAAATACTTGACTGCATGCAAGTAGTGATACACTGAGAATGTTCATGAGCATAATATCATCAAGTGCAATTGTGATTTGTAAAAGATCATATACTAAACCTTCTGATATCCAGTGATCTACGGATAAAATAAATAATTTACACTTGTGTAAACAACGACTAATTTTTTTCGAATAATAGCTTTGAAAAAGTCGCTTTGAAAACTTCGTTTGAAATATTCAACATTCATGTTTTCCAAGAAACAAAACTTTAACAAAAACATTTAAGGCCTTGAAAGGTTTGAGCCATTGCCTCCTATATCTGCGGGACTGCTCCTAGAAGTAGAAATATAGCAATGACATCACACTAGTGGTCCGATCACTCCGAAGGTTGAGGCAGTTTTTAGCCACACTTCCGGCGGTAACTACGTTTCTCGAAATGATTTTTGCCAGAAGATCTGTTTTATTACGTATAATTTGTAGAACAATGCACATATGGTGCGTAACGATGTGTAAATTTCCAGTATAGAATTTCGTGGCTCATTGATTGTGTACATTTTATGTTCTCATGATTAAATGATGAATTAGCAGTCGTGGAGTAAAGTTATTTAGCATTTGGGTAAAGTAAATCATAGCTACGGCAGTTTTCGGAGTCATGACGCCCAATGTTGAGCGTTTTTCCACTTATTTGTTTAACTGTGGCAGACTATTGCTGATACACGAATTTTGATAATTTTTTGTTATAAAACATCATATCTCTATCTATCATTTCAATCGAGTTGCAGAAACAGTTTTTCAGCTTTTTAACTATGGAGAGAGCTTGGGCGAGTGAAGAATAAGTTCATTAAGTAAACAATTTCCTCCTAATCTCTCCAACCCAACTTTTCCGTTTCCTATTACCACCAGAGACTATACCGCCAGTACTGTTGCTGAGGTCAAACCAGGTCTTCCTAGTCTTTCGTTTGACACATAACCACACAGAAGACGTACTGGCTTTTTGCGAAAAGGATATTTCAGAGAAGTAACCTTACCTTGTGAGCATAAAGTCCAGGGATAGAACAAAAACCCAGCTGTGCTGATATTGCTTGAAAACAAGTGACTACACTATGCTGATATTGCAAGAAAACGAGTGAGTACATAATGACGATATTGTAAAAAACCATGGAGTGCAATTTGCTGATATGATAAGAAAAATATTCGGTGCTATACCCTGATATTGTAAGAAAACAAGAGAGTACAGTATTATTAAAGTGCTGGAACATCCCCCAGTCTGCACGGGACTCCCCGCAGTAAAAACAAAACGATTTTTTCGTCGAGGACTTGCGTGGTGCAACATAGTGAACCGTGCTAGCGGTATGAAGAGATTCTGTCGCGCAATTCGGTGTCTCGGGGCAAATTGATGATGGCTGTGTTTTGTCATGCAACGAGAGTGATTTCCTCACTTCCGTCTAACTCCTGAGCGTCATTGTCGGAAGTCTCTACGAACAGCTGACGAATGTTAGCTAAACTCTGAAACTCTAGAAAATTTCTTCTCTCGCGGAAAGAACAGTAGGGAGAACAATTCTGGTAAAATTTGGATAAATGAGTTTAATATCATAGAATTTTTACCTTCTCTATAATATAACAGCGAAAGTTGTCTATAGTTGTAAGCTATAAAATAGCTTACAACTATTGCAGCTTTCGTGTGAGCGTCCTGTGGGATCGTGAAAAGCTTTATGTTACTCAGCGTGGCAGGAGGAGGCATCTCAATTTCGAGTACCAGACAAAATCTCAAATTTATTCTGAAAAATGTTTTCCTAACACGATCGCCTAACTCTTCATCCGCCATTATGTGTGTGTGTGTGTGTATGTCTCTCTCTCTCCTTCTCCTTCTCTTTCTCATTTTTGAAGTTGTATGTACTATATTGAAATTGTATTTTAAGATAACGAGTACCTAAATTTAATTATACCGTGATTTCCTCTTGAAAAAGTTACCAATATTGCGGTGACAAACGTTTCACGAAAAATATCGATTGAACATGTTGATGCATTGGAAATTGTTCTTCGTTCACCGTTCATGCGCCAGCCCAGATTAATGAGCACAAGCAAGTAATACTGGTTAAAAATTAATCGTGGAATACTATTTGGCTCAGAATAACATGGCCAGGATGAACACAAAACACTTGAAAATTAACGTGCTCGTTATACGCACCATTTTGTGCTAATATTCGTAGTAAAACTAACTCAAAAACGTTCTAGCTAGCTTCGAGAAAAAGAAAAGGTTAGGACTTGTCGATCAATTTGTTAGAATTTAATCCCAGCGTTTCATTTTCACATTTATTGACTTTTTCCCTGAACTAATCATTCCCTTGTGATACATGTAGCCAGAGTAGGGAGAGGTTCTCATATCACTGCATTTCGAGTCAAATTTTTGCTTATTTCGAATTTGAGGCCGGCTTTACAAATATGATTTAAATTTTTAAACCGCAATCGAGTTGAACTAAATCTTTCTAGTTACTACATCGCTTTTTGTGTAATTCAAAATTCGCATTCATTCGCAGAACTTTTATACTCAAAGCTTACTTTCCATTTCAGTAAGAGAACGTCGAAAAATAAGTTCGTGTTTTTGTTGGTGTTATTTGAAACTAAATAGCGGCTGACACAGAGTACTCGAGCGCATTATAGTTACAAATGCTCGCACGGAAAGTACAAATTGAAAACAAGCCGAGAATTGGCTGCATTTGATTCGTTCGTACAGTAAAATGTAAAAATCTGGAATACAAGAAGTTGCCATTATAAAAATAGAAGGGGTGATCACAGTCTTCGATTAAATGTGTCATCAGCGTTTCAATTAAAATCCGATAGGGTGATATCAATAATATACAACGCTTGATCGGGGAAACTGATTTTCCATCATGGAATTCTGTTTTACAGGATTAGACTTTGTTTTAGATTTGAACATAAAAGTTCACAACTCAATCGCTAAAAGCCGTCCGTCACGTTAAGTGCATTTACATCACTGCAGGCAAAGACGATACAATGGTAGTTTTAAAAAGTATTAAATATCTTCACATCTTTCATCTCTTCAATCTGTCAATCTGTCTTGCACCCTTAATCTGCCGAGTCCGATATTTCACTGTATGTTGTTCATCCCCAAGTGTTTGCTTCAGGATCCGTGGCTAAGAACATTGAATATACTATTTTAGAAGATCCAATAAAATTACTTTATCCGGTGGATAGTCCTCCCTATTTTTTAAACGTTGTAATTGAAAAATGTCATCCAAACCGTGACCTAGTTTTGAATGACGAACTGTAAATTAAAATGGCAAAATAGGGAATAGGCGAGGCTAGAAGAGCATCAGCATAGAAAGCTGAAACTCGAGTTTAGTCACGTCAAAGGTACTAAAAAAAATCCTCAGCTACGCACTTGCGCTAGCCAAATGACACAAGGAACTAAATTATCGACTACGTCTATTTCAACGTTGTAAAAAATTTGCATAGACTAATTAGGCAGCTACAAATACATCTACGAAGAACGGCAGACGAATATCGTCCAGCACCATCACCACGTCGGCCCAGGCTAAAAATAGTTACCGGCCGCTCGCTATTTATTCGAAATTTTACAATTTTAATTCAATTCGGTTGAAATTCACATAATTTAGATCAGCAATTTCTGGTGTGTTAATTAACTAGTAAAAATGAACGTTTTTGATATATGCGTGCTGTAACTTAGCAGCCTTCACCGAACTTCACTTCATTGCACATTAAAGGTACATTTTCATTAAAGAACACATTCGTTGTATTTGTTCGACAGGTATATTGAATATTTACCCAAAATAGATGTACTGTATTTCTGTAAAAGTGTTCTGAGAGGCTAATGGAAGTCACGTGAAAATACACTGGTCCAAAGTTTACTGATTAGCTTGTCAATGGTTTCTATCTAGTGATGGCTATGTTTCAAACCGGTCTCTTATAATATACTGGATCAGGTCAAAACCTCCAGTTATTAGTTACAGAAGTTAAAAAGAACTTAATACTAGTCCAGCACGCAGCATCAACTCACATAAAACGAATTGTTCATAAGACTCTTCAGAAAGAATGAATTTCGCAGCCATATTTCAGCCTCCATCAAATACGTGACTAGGAGCAATAAAATTCACAAGCATACGCATAAAGCCTTCAGCCAACCTCATTTATTACAACATTTTCTACCACAAATATGAAACCAAATTCAGCCATATACATATAGCGCTGGACTCACAACAGCTTAGCGCTCTCTGAGCAGCGAAGGTTTGTTGAACAGTGATCAGAAATAACATCCCACGTAACTCAAATATTCTTATCGTTGTAGCGAGCGAACATAATTTACAATCGTCTCATGACAGCACTAAGTTTCATATTTTCGCTTGAATTCGACTAACTAATCTTAGCAAGATTTGAAGCCTCATTCTTTAGAAGTAGCCGCTGATAGAACACAAAATGCTACGTGATTTACCCTGACTAAAACTAACATTTAAACCCTTGTGAGATACTGCTAGTGAGCGGTCGATGACTTCTCCTCCGAACGGCAGTTTTATCGTCCTAATTACCCATTCCACAATCTCGGTGCGAAGACAGCTTTGCTTTTCACCGAGACATCGTCGAAAGTTTCGTTCCAGTCAGTTTAGAGAGAAAGATGATTTATTGACCGGTGTGCAGCCAATTTCTTGCTGCGGAAGAGCGTGCAATCCCTTCGTTGCCCGCGGTGTTTTCGTGGAGGATATTTTACGGAGGGTGGATATGCTCTGTGATTAATCTTCCGTTCCATTGACCTGGCTTACAGACTGCTACTCTGGAGGTAGTAGTCCATATATATTCCGTATGAATTTGATAGCTGTGTAATGAATCAATTTTACTTGACTGGTACGGATATCACTCGCTGGAAGATATCGTAAACCTTTCACTCTGCGGCAAATCAATGGCGCGATCATGAACTGCATGAGCTCGTACTTTGCATGCGTTAAAACTTGATGTTGTCTTAACTTCTTCATACGGTTCACCGCACTGCTGTGGGTGGTATACGTAAATTGAGGCAATAGCAATACTCAACCTGGTTTATAGCTACACCAACCCACTCTCGTTATTGGGGTCTAGACCCGTTTCAAGAAGCTATTTAAAGATTCCTTCATTTCCTCATTTTATTAGCTCATATTATATCGCTCACAAGGACTTTCTTGCTGAATAAAAAAATTCCCAATGATGAAGTTTTGTTGTCAAACACTGAGACACGTTATATAATTCATGAAAAGACGCAACACGCGCCACTAAAGTGACAATAAGCTGTAGAATTGTTGTACTTCGGACGTAGCGCTGTGCTCAGACGCCTTAAAAAATGTTCATTGAAAATTTACAAATCTATTTTGACTTCAGAGTCAAATTTTTTATAAGATGACATTAATGACCATTTCTTGAAGCATACATACTTATATAGGCTCGCAATACTGGTCATTACCCTCATACTATCTTACCCTCATACTTGAAGCGTACATACTTATATAGGCTCGCAACACTGGTCATTACCCTCATACTATCATAATGCACAGTTAGTGAGTTGCTCAATGATTTAAGCTGTTATTAACCCAAGATATAGAGTTGAATATAGTCATTTAGTGCTCTTTCTTTCAGAATTTTGGCACTATTACTTGAATGGATTCTTATAGATTGCTAATTGTATCATATTGTGTTTGGCTCTTTGTTTCTCTTCCGCATAGATTATGTGAGAAATAACGCACCGTTCACACAAATTTGAGCAGCGCTTTGGAATGTTATTTTTTTCAATTTACTTAGCCATTTTTTTAAAGACGTTGAATGTCCCATAGAATATACTTTCAGAGATCTCTAATTAAAAATGTGGTTGTTTGTGTTTTATGACAATATAATGATGGAAATTCGAGGAAAGTCTCGTCATCAAAGACAAATCTACTGGACCAGTCCCACTCACAACATCTTGAGACAGTGAGTATTTCTTAAGCAAGTACAAATTTGTTTACGTCATTATAGTTTTTATATAAATCACCGTAAGATTGGTACGCTTTGAGGGAAATGAAACGAGCTTTGTTATCTAATGCGATATTCTTTATGAAAATAGAGTTTGTCTTATCTTAATGGAACAATCTATAATACAGCTACATCTGCTCACTGCCAAGCTGATTGAGTTAGGTAGGAAGAATATCACCTCCTCCTGCTACGGTATTTAATGAGCGACTGTTAGTATTTAACTTAAGGATCGTGCGGCAAGTGGTATGTTACACTTACCCGCCTTGAATAAGAAAAAATTTATCTCGGACACATTTATTTAATTTTTTAACAGTGTAGATAAAACCCCAGATTGAAAGCTGTTTGTTTGGTCGTCACCATATGCTCGTAGGACTCCATTCTCTGCACATCAATGAAATGAGCAGTACACAATGGTGGTATATATAGTTTGGTTCGAGATAATTTTCGCTTATGTTTTGTTTTCCGCTCAGAATTAAAAAAAAGACGCATAGAAGCAAAATTTTTAATATTTTTCTTGAAATTGTGAGCTATGGTAAGATTTCGTGAGTGCTCCTCTCAGTATGAATGTGTGGCGGCAGAAAGGTTTGTACCATGGTGGCTACGGAGCAAATTTAGGTTTCCCTGCAACTCGAAAATACGACTGCATTTGAAAGGCATTCATTCCATCATGTAAGTGTACGGTCAGGGAGAGATAAAGGAGTCATCAATAAAATCTAATACGCACTTACCGCTCTATAGTTTTCTTGTTTCCACCAATCTATTGAATGGATACGCAGTAAAATGTATAGCTACAGACAACTGAAGAAGACGCCACAAATTCGAACTCTCCATAAACATTCAAAGTTTGGTGTTCAGCAGCCAGAATTCATCATTGCAGGCTAGACTAAGTTTACGACCGGCGAGACGAGAATATTGACCAGTTGTACGTTAGAGCTGTCATTAAAAGACTTGAGACTTATTAGACATAAGCATGAGACTGACTCCAAGCTCCGCTGCTCCTGTGCAGCAGTTTATGGATGCGCAGCCGCCGCTCCCACAGGAAGCCTCCCATTACACGTGATGACTTTGGAAACATGACGTTCTTTTCGGTTTATTAAACTCTTCATGCAAGAGCTCGAAGAAATTTCCCCAAATTATCAACGCTGGTTCTTCGCGCCCTCGATTTGATGCGCTGCCGTCGAACGCTGGCTTGTACTGGCGGGAAATGTTGGGAGAGTCTCGTGATGTTCTGCTTCTCGACAAGTTACCGATAATCATAAACTGGTTTTCTATGACAATGCATTTCACTGTAGTGTTAATTTGGAATGCCGTCAACTGGTGAGCCTACATTACTAACTGCAACTGTCCTTCAAATACTTGCGATGTTCACAGACAAACTTGAAAAGCTATCTCAGATTGTTCTCAAATATTTGTATTGTTAAAGAGTGGTCATAATGATCACCAAACTAGATTAGAACACTCGTATTATTTAGTGCTTTCGTAATTTGAACTGTAATTTGTCCTAAACATCGCACTTTTTAAGTTTCGATATTTTTTCATGTCCCGAATGAAATATTTACGTTATGAACAGACTTGGTCAAGAAATGAACTGAATTAGAGTTAGCCTACACTAGTGAATGTGAGTATTTCTCATGCAACACGCGGTGACTAATATCTCTACAAGTACAACAACTTCAAGCGACCTGTTGTGTGACGGAATGACAGTTCATTTCGATGACGCTGTCGCGGGACTAAAAAAAACTTTCCTACGCATCCTGCAGTCTGCAGTAGCCTCAATTTAAATCGCTCTGGAGCTTGCACCGCTCTTATGCGCACGCGACGCAGTTACGAGGCGTGTAAGCTGCAAAAAATAATGAAAATTAGACAGTATGAAGCTGAGAATTATTTTACTCTGAATGGGCGAGATATTTTGTGAGCGAAGGAGGTCACGTAGACCTTGTTTCCTAGAAGACTTGCACGCAGCCGTGCTACACTCACACAGTATTACTATATTAACTGTCTAACTAGTATTACTACTCTGCATGAAATTGAACCGAATATACATAAAACCGTTAAATTCAAATGGCCAACAATGTTATTGGGATAATATACTTGTCCTATGAACATTTAACATACCTGCAATGTGGGAAATAAAATGCTGAAATGAATACATATGTTCTTCTTGAAATCGCCATAAAATGATTCTACGTAGCAAGAGGCCTTTTATGAATGCAGTAAAATTGTTGTACACTGACTTAACACAATCTAACATAGCTTAACCTAAATTCACCATGGTTACAACATTCATACATGGAAAATCATAGAAAAAAACTTCCTAAATTGGTCGTAAAGATGTATATGTGTTTAGTGTTTTTATGTTTCCCTACACTCATTCATCATTTTATAATTATAGTCATGTAATTCTTTGTTATTTGGGTTATTTTTCTGAAAATGATGAGTGGTATAAACTCTTTCCTACACCGAGTGCCAGATATCACTCGCACTAAACTCCACAAACACAACCAAACGACTCAATAGATCACTCTATCGTCAAGTATCTTTTACATCACTCCCATTGATTTTCTTCGTCATGATAATTTTTCACAAATCTCAAGCATATTACCTTTTTATTTCTATTGTTAGTGCACTACTGACATTGCTAATTTTGTGTAGCTCAGGTTAGACACGCTCAGTGCTGTTTTATGGATCAATAGCATTAGATTTAATTGAACAATGTTTGAGAAAGTACGAACGTTTACATGATGATCGCGACCTAAGCAGAATAATAATTCTACTCCGGAAAAACCCGGCTCCTGGGTGAGGATTGAGTCAAGTGGTCGTTACATTTTTTTTAAATATTTACACTCGCTTCTTCTAAAGTTAGAAATGAGTGAAGAAAAATCGCGAGCTTTAATTCATTTTTTCCATCATTCATTTCTGACTATTTGTCTATTCGCATATATTTCTAGCAATTTAATCGAGCAGTTATTGCCCTATTAATTAATTTTTTTAGCCGTGCTGCAGTTTGCATGCTATTTCTACATCAATACCGTTATTAATAACACGTGGTACCTACCTGGTACATCATACCAGGCACATCCTGATACCTGGTGTACATCATACTCGTTTGCGAAACAATGCTCAAAGGAACGTGTAAATTTAATTACTATTAAATTACTATTATTAATTACTTTAATTAAAAAAATCAAACACTTGAACAAGAGTAGCTTAGGGAGAGTAGCCCTTTTTGATCACTATACCGTCATGTCCTCATCAGCCTCTGGTGGAAATATTATAAATCGATTTCTGCGTCCAGCGTGCGTCCTGCGGGCGGTGATTAGGAGCCTATTGTGAGTCCAACACTACTATCGGTACGGTGATACAGTAAAAACCACCGGACAGGTAGCGTGACTCACTAACTGGGACGCTCTGTCTGAAGAATGGGTCCTTAAGGAACCAACCATACCTGTACTCTAACTCTCTCTACATGAACATTGAAAAGTCACCTCATGACTGGTCCTAAAAGATAAAAGTCGCTCTCAGAGTGTAGAGTGACGCTATTTGGAAAAAGAGGCTTTTTGAATCACCAATCTTTTTCCTGAATCATGAACCAATGAACATCCGACGCTACCTGTAGGTAGCATAGCAGGCAGTGCTGTGGAAACTGTAGTAATATTCTCTTGCCTAGATAAGTCCTACATGTAGAACAAGGTTCATTACGCAAGGACACAGACTAAACTTTACTGTCGGTCACGGTACTCGCCATTTTTCAATTGAGTTGGTGCGGATGACGCCGGTGCTCGCACAACTTGTTTGAAATAAATAATATCTGGTAGCGTTAATGATATAAATTCTTGACTAAATGATACCTTTTGAAAAAAGTATACTTTTTCTTTTCGTAAGACTAAATTCTACGATCCAATTTAAATTTATACAGTTGATTGATGTTAGGCACGAGAAAGGAGAAGCTAAAGCCTGGCTGCAATAAAGTAGCTATAGTTTACAATCCTCCAAAATTTCGACCCTTAATTATTTAATAACTTTACTCATCGCAATGTCGTTGTTAAAGAATCTTATTTCATATGCTGTATATGTTGAAATTGAATTAATTAACAAGATTATTACATAACACGAATGATTGAATTTTCGAAAAATTTCTTTCCCTTCTGCTTCGACGCCTCGTTCAATTTGGATCAACTCAGGAGGACAAAACATGAACGCGTTTTTTTCGATTGCGATTGAGTTGGGATCCTTCAGTTAGCGGAAAGAAAACAAAGACATGGGCGCATAAAGATCGTAGTTGGACTATTCAAACACTGATTCTTTGACTGTTGTGACAGCCAGCGGGATAGGATACGGGTGAAATAGCAACTATATATGTTTATATATTGCAGGGCTACAAAAAAGTTTCCTTTATTTCAAATACTGATAACTGCGTCCCCAATACAAGTTGGGACTTCAGCGTGGTCTCGTTTTCACTACTACTTACTGTAACTTTGTCAGATAAAACCATTTTGTAGTCATAGGCATGGTTTACGAACAGGAAGTGAGGAGGATTTTTCCGCCCATGCTCCAGGGTAATTCTAAAGACGCAATCTGAGATTTGACTTACATAAAAATCAGTGAATATAAAAAGAAAATAAAAACAATAGTATATTTTTAATAGCCAAATATTAACTTTTTACTTTAACATAAGTTCAAAATGTTTCCATTATAACAAATGACCACAGTTGAATTCGAGGCACTTGTGACATCGGAATCTCATTTTCTGATAATTCCTGGATTGTTTTTGAGTTCACAGACATTGTAAATGATACGATCACGCAAATCTTCCAGACCTGTTGGAGGTGTTTTATAAAATTTATGTTTGAGATGCCACCAAAAGAAAAGTTGCACGGAATCAGATCTAGGGTGCTGGGTCCAACTCCAATGACACGATCTCCAAATACTTCTGTTGAAGTGTTCTGTTTACGAGACGACTTCTATGGCATGAAGCTCCATCTTCCATCCACCACACTCTGTCGTAGCCAGCCACCGTAACCAGCCTACAGCAGTGGAATAAATTGTTCATTGAGCATGTCTTGGTATTTATCGTCATTCAAATTCCCTTCACAGAAAATTGGCCCGATAACGAGGCCAGGCCCAGAGAGCCCAACCAAAAATGAATTTTTTTTTCCGGGATATTGCTTTTCCAAAAATAATCAATGGTGGCTGTTTGTAAAGTGAATATGATCTATTAATTTGAAGTTTAACAACACCATTCATATGGAAAGCCCCCTCGTCTAATACAACGAGGATTAAAAAAATTTCTCATGTCGCCCCATAAATCATCCGCACAGCGTTATTCTTTCGTAATCATTTTCTTATAATTCCTGGCAAATCCCTGGTTTGTCAGGAAAATAAACTAAAACTCTCTTAATGAGTCTACGAACCGTTGACCGGGATAAATTTGTTCCATCTCGTCGACTTGAAAAGTTTTCATTATCCTCTATTTGCCTGCGCACCACTTCGACGTTTTCTGGAATTCTTCTTGTGAAACGTCGTCCAGAACTCCCTTCGCTTCTGTAGAATAATGTTCCGTAATGTTTTTTCACGCCAAGTTTGCTTACACTTCTGCCCTGAAAAGGATTTCGAAATTGTTGAACGACTTGTGCGACATTTTTGACATCACTGAAAATTGTGACCAAGAGAACTCACTCTTCTTTTGTCAATGGCATTGTTAAGGATTGATGGTGGAGAATTTGATTTCTGTATTTGAAAAATGAAATTGAATTAAAAGCGGTCTCATAAATAAAAATTACGCAGCAATGATACATTTTTACTACGATTCTAAAATTAACTGCGGTTCGCAGTAAGTACAGGGTGACCCACAAAAAGCTGGTGGAAAGTAAACGCTTATAACGTAACAAGTAATTGATGTAGAGAGGGCAAAAAAAAAAATCAAATGAAAAACTATGATATAAAGATCAAGTTTTATTTCGTATCATAGAAAGACGGTGCAACTGCACGCACATCCTTGCCTGGTTGGTTGAAAAATCGCTTCGACGACAAGTTTATTTCGAACCGAACCGATTTTCCGTGGCCAGTTAGGTCCCCTGGCCATTCAGCTTTGGATGCTTTTCTCTCTGGGGACAACTTAAAGAGAATGCGTTTAAATTGAAACCGAACACTATTGAAGACTCAAAGCAAGCGATCCGTGAATTGATCTCTTCAATTAACCAAGTTGTTTTGGTTGCAGTGATAGCAAGTTTTGAAAAAAGTATTAATCTCGCATTGAACAAGGCGGTGGCCATTTCGAGCACTTGTTGCAGACTGCATAAAAGTTGAGAACATACTCTTATTTTAAGTTTTTGTTTTAATTCCTTACATCAATCACTTATACGTTATAAGCATTTACTTTCGACCAGTTTTTTGTGGATCACACTGCATTTGAAAAAAGGAAACTTTTTGTGACCGACCCTGTAAAGTGGAGAGCGACTCTTCCTCGACAAGCGAAGTCTACCGAGGCAGGAAATAAGCGCTTGGCAACTAGATGTCATCCCTAGTTGGATTTTATGAGCTGGCTCACAATTCTGGGGCTTGAGCCCTTAAATTAATCGGCCGAGTTTTTCATTCATATTACCAATATTATCACCACCGTAATTAGTCTGACACAAGCATGAGGTTGTCGTCGATATCAGAATGAGGATTAAATTGCAACTCGGCACTGAATTTAAAAAAAAACACGCAAGAAACAAGACAAGAAATGAAAATTAAAAGTATTTTTAATGGGCGGGCATGCGAGGCAATTGGAGCAGTTGATGACTAATTACTGATAGAAATGGTCATTTCTTGTCGATATTTTTTAGAGTCCATCATTATTTCAACTGTTTTGATCTTCTTTATTTATGTAAATTTTTATCCATCTTTGCTTATCATTAATTAAGATAGGTCATTTTTCGTGTTTTTACCTCACTGCTGATGCAGGATTCACCTCTAATGGTTGTCCTGATGTTATTTCAAGAACGTATACTTGGTAATTTCGCTCCGTTCATGTCCTGTGCGCTTGTCTCTGAAATAATCCTCACCTCGGTATAAAGAGAGCAAAGTTGAGTATGTCTTTTCAATGTCGTCTTAGCCCCTGTGACACTTTTCTCGTATGTTAACAGTTCAATAAATCAACCGCAAGATGATATATTTCATTTTATCATCAAGAGTGAATCATCACAACAACGAATCACTTCTAACTCAATCCCAATAATAATTATGGATCGTTAAATGTCGAGATCAAGATCATTTTATGACAGAATTTATCAAATATTCAAAGTTTTTAAGGTTTCAAGCAAGGGTAAACATTTTCCAACGCAACCGTCAATGACATCAGTGACAGCTTGCAAATCTGGTTTAAGCTGGGAACTAAGACAACCTGAAGCACATTATAAATTGATTGAAATTACCTAGTCATCTGACATAAGTCTTCGCATGAATTAGTAGCATGTAAAGGACACACAACACGATCACACGTGAATATAGCTACACTTTACTTTTCCGCAGATTTCTAGATGATGAATAAGAATATGGAACACCCAAACTCTTTACATAAACTTTTCCCAATAGACGAATTTGAAACAAGGGCACGTACAGGTTATTTTAGTATTATTGAGTGACAGCACTTGGAGTTTGAAGGTAATGCTCCACATTTCAACGACAAACTCTATGTGTAGAACTTCTTCCGCTATGCCCAAGGGACAATATGGAGTGACGGCCTCACTGTTTTCTTCGTGTTAGGAGTCTTAGTTGCGAGTCAAGAATGTCAAGTCTCAGGTGTGCGAGGGAGCGCGCTCTCTGGCTCGAGACGGTTCCGAACGAGACTCATGAACTTATACTGCATCATCTGATAACGTATTTACATCGTATTATCATCAGAAAAATTAATACTTCTTTAAATGCTGCTAGTAACGTTTTCTATGATTTTCCTTAGTATCAGAAGCAAGTTATGATTGAAAACGATATTAAAAATGAAAATCTTGACCTCAAAATCTTGCATTTGGAGGGGTGAGTTTTCGTTCAAGTGATTTGAGTCCGTCATTGGCCTTCGAGGCCGGTGTAGGTACCTCAGTATGATGGAATGCTGTCAGCGGGTTCGGCCAGGCCAGAGACAGTTAAGAGCGTCCTTCTTTGTCTCACTCGAGTATAATCCTTTTTTTAACTGCAATGGAAACGGCGTTTTCTACGTCGTGAGTCATGAGATGACGCACAACATATATCGCTTTATACCTGGATTTTATTTTCTTTTACTGATTCTTCAGACGCAGTCCTTGGAATTGTTGTCAGCAGACAGCAGACACTACCTCGGTAGTCGCTGCGCGTGACACGCTTGACCTCATTTGAGAGTCGCTCTTCGAGTGTGCAGAAAGGGCCGCTGATTGGACTTAATTAAGGCTTAATTTTAGCCTGAGTGCGCATACTACCCCATTTCGAAACCTACAGCTTGAGTGTGTCTATGGTCTAATTTAAGGCTTGGAGAATAGGCATGCACACCATTCCACATGAGAAGTACCGTTTGAATGTGCTGGAGATGGTGGGATTTCCTCGAGGGATACCTAGTCAATCGTTTTGATTGAGATATACATTATTTACATTATTCTTCACAGTTCCTATAAATACTCAAGTTTTCATGCACAATCATCAGAATTTTAGCTGTCATTGGATGCTCCGCACTAGTTAAAATTGCACAGTATTTCTTTGTAAGTTATACGGTATTTACCGTTTGTTAAAGGTGTTATCCCCAGGCATAGTAGGAAAATTACGAAAATTTCAGTCTCCTAATATCACTCTCAAAAATAGATGACTTTCAAATAAATCGAGACAACAAATAATTGGCAAAGAGCGATCCTACGATTCCACACTAGCAGAATAATAATTGTTGCTCGTGTTCAAAAGAATTAAAACAAATTTTGTTCTCTGTGCATAATTTACGTAACTGTATTCCCAAAGTCGCACTTTATTTCCAAAATGGTTGAAATGCTCCGTGAACGATGGTGTACCGCGATTTTTTATTGAAGTGAGAACTCTTCGCGGCGTTTTTAGTAATTACCCCGGTATAGCTCAGCAAGAACCCTACTAAGATGTAAGTGTAAGGAGCTCTAAGTTTTCTACGTTGCAGGTGCAGTGAGACTCCACTTGATCTACGATACTCATAAAATTATCTTTACATATCCGCGAGCCCCAAGGCTTCTCTTGAGGACGAAGGAATGTCTATTCTGACGCCCGCTGCAGGCCGGGCTGCTGCTCGTGTGTCCTGACCCACTGAGGGCCGGTTTTCAACCCGTGCTGCTCGCTCTCGGTTTGGTGATTGGCTTGGTTAGCTGAACTGGAGCTAGTTTCTCACCAATACGTGCTTTTCGTCTTAATTATTGTATCGTTTGTAAGGTGAGTTTTTTTAATGCGAGAACTTTCTTTTCTCATTGTTTTCATGTAAGTTACACCAAAACAAATCCTATAATACCAAAAGGTTACACTCAGCCAAGGTGGGAAAAAAGGTCTTTTTTCAGACTCAGCTCATCTGTTTTCTAGTTTTTTACTGGATTTTATTAGGTTTTATTGTATTTTATAGGACTGTATTTTTTCATTGAATTACGGTATCCGAAATTCAACTCCAAATAATTTTTATTAATGCATACATTTATGATTTTTGTGTGCTGTGTGAATACAGCCTAAGCTACTCCGGTCCAAAGCAGTAGCTGCCAGCCTATCAGGAGTATGATTTGGTAACTTACAAATATCTGATTTTCAGGCTCTCTCAGTCTTGCTGCAGTGTCGTCAAGTGTAACATGATGCCGCAGGCTTGATATCTGCATTAGCTTTTTAGGCTTACTAGGTTCCTGTCTACGATATCCATTTCTTCTGCATTAGCACCAACAACAGTGAAGTCAACTGCACGACCACCAGTAAAACGGAGTACGACTTGTGAGTTCTTTTGCACTCCAGAAGACGTCAAAGAAAATATAGATGTTCAACTTGGAAAATTTTTATTTAGATCAGATATTAATTAAAAATAAAGAGATCCAC
The DNA here is from genome assembly GCA_030386875.1 of Morinoia aosen. Lineage (NCBI taxonomy): Eukaryota > Metazoa > Arthropoda > Malacostraca > Amphipoda > Talitridae > Morinoia > Morinoia aosen. The sequence continues at coordinate 14,827,453 of CM059575.1, read as the reverse complement.
AGGTTATGTTCAGGTGATCCGACCTGGGAACACACTGTCAGTCGGCATTGTCTGTGACAATGTTTGGCATAGGTTTGGGGCAGGGAAAGCTCAAATGCTCCTGATATATTCAAATATTTGAGGCCATATGCTGACCTCTAAGAAGATGCAATTAAGACCTACCTCTGCATGGAAAAACTTCCACATGAAGGCACAAATCGTGTTGTACAACCCATAGGAAGTAATAAAGGTTCAAATTATATTTAGTATATTAAATTTGAAAACAGAGTCAATTTACGAAAAAAAATAAAAACCTACATTGCGCCTTTCTGACAGGCTTGTGCGTTCATAGGTGACTTTAAATTTAAAAAAATCTTCTAGACAGCTGGTTTTCTATGTTTTTTTATGAGTTTTTGTGTTTTTTTTAATGCCAACCCTGCAGTTAGAAGGCTAAATAGCACACAGTAATATTTTTCTGAAACGTTTGAACAAATCTGCAAGTTTGATTTGGGATTATTTGTTGATGAATTTGACCCCATTAGGTTAATCGATATTCTCGAGCTGCTTGCGACATGAAAATTAGCTGATATATAATTTTATGAGAATGATTTGCCGATTAAGACACAGTTACTATAGTAATTCAGACGAAATTTGTGTTAAGGGTTGAGCATCCGCGTAACGATGTTTTATCTGTTCTTAAAAATAGGGTGAATATTATGAAAGTAAAAAGTACAAAATTTACTGAATGATTGCCACCAATACCATGGTGTTCTGCAACAGTTTACGGGAACAAAACAGAATTTCAGACCTACACTTCCCTGCGTTTCCTTCCTTTCTCTTCACATCCACTGGGCGTTGAGCTGCGGATTTTGACTCTGTCATTAAGTTGTTGATTTTGGTTTTTGATATTTCTTACTAATAGAAACCAACGATGGCTGGACGCCTCTCAAACAGTATTTTCACTCGCTAAACTATCTGCGGACACCTAGAAAACTCAGAGACGTTGACTCTTAGTTAAAATATTCTGCAGCACTGACCAAATCTCGGAACCTCTTTGTTCTTCTTGGAATTGATTCAATTAAGTCGGGAGGCTTAAACCTTACTGTATAAAGAATTGCAGAAATAAAGTAAATTTCATACATGGCTCACATTAGAAACACGTTTGATTAATGATTCGCACTTCTACTTCCGATCACCAGACCCTTTGTCTGATACGCAAATACGAGAAAACCTTCTGTTTTATTTGCGTTGTCAATCCGGAGTCTTAGAGAAACGAGTGTAACTTTAATGTGTGGAACCTAAAAAATTCCGAGCATCTTCGCAAATGGAAGAAAATATTGCAAATACAACGTATTTGCAGTGAAGTTTACACATAAAATGCGTTAAATTGGCTTTAAAATGTCCTAACATAAAATCCTGAGTAGGTAAACGTATATGGGTGTCACAACAGCCTGTCAATGTCCGCTCAGAAGATAAATGTAAAATTTACCTCAATGGTCAAGTTGTATGTCTGATAATGCTTGTAAATGCACTTTATGATAAAAATGCAAAGTTGAATATTATTTCAATACACACTGAATTTATTTCATAAATATTAGTTGATTACTCCAGTTGACAAATCATTTCAATTCTACTATTTTTACATTTTTTTGATTGGAATGACAAACTCTACTTTCTACGGTAAAATTCTTGTGATAAATGCAAGCCTGAACAATTCTCACACATTTTTTTATAAATCAGAATTCCATACTGCACAGCATATTATCATGAGTCCTCACTGATGTCATTGGAGTCCATCTTGGGCTTAGATTTTGCTCGATTTGCTTACTATACTTAGGGGCCGTAAAACTTTAAAAATATCTTTGTAAATGTCTTTGTAGATTAAAAGCTCTACTTTTCAGATAAGTTTTGTATTACCATCAGTAAAATTATTAATGTATTATTAATAAAAAAAATGACGGAAATATCACCTCGGAAAGAACGTTCTCGAGCTCGACGTTTCAAGAAACAAGGAAGGATCGATAGCGTGCTGGCAATTCTGTAAAGGAAAATGCCATGGTAAGGTGAAACTTGACATTCTACCAATGCATATTCGAAATGATCTCTACCTACCTGAAAATATTAACCATGTTCTGCGTAGTGTGTAATCTGCCACGAAGTGCACGTCATGAGTTGCACGTATGAGATAACCGGCACCAGGTACCTGATACTAGGCACCTGGCATGAGGCAATTGACATGCGGTACTCGGCTTGGAGTACTGAAAGCGAAGCCCCTGGCTTAAAACTCGCAAACTGCAGGGCGAGGTCTAGGATGGCTCTTGGGTGAGCCGTCGGTTGCAGGCTGGCCGCGTGGGGGCGTGTCTGCAGAGCCCCGAACTGCCGGGCTGCACACTCCTCCACCGCCGCATGTTCATCCGAACATTTGACTCGAACTGTGAGACTGATTTGGTCAATTCATTCTGAAGTTTGTAATCAGATTCCAAGCGAAACTAAACCTCAAGATATTTGGTGTAACTTGTTTGTGAGAACGTTGTTGGGCTTAGCGAAGACGGTATTATGGGTCGCTTCCATCATAGTTTTTAGCACATAATTCAACGGAATAATATTTGTAAATAATTCTGCTGCGGAGAAACTTGCCCAAATTGATTAAAATTGGCACAGCTGTAAAGCTAGATAATGCAAACAGAACTTGTCACTTATCCATGTTCCTCTCTTTGCTTATGAGAAGTAAAGTGTTTCCTTGTTGCAAAACTGCCGCTCTAGGTACCAAGGGCTACTCATTTTCACTTTTTTGTCATTTCGGCCGAGATGCGGGCGAGGGAGCCAAAACATGCTGGTAGGGTGCGATTGTTGGTAGGGTGACGCGCGTGCGATTGTGAAAGTTCAAGATGCGTTTATGTTGCTGTTTTACATGTTCGATTAAATTGAAGTTGCAGTTACAGTAAAACTGAATCGTACATAATAGAACTTAATGGGAGAAGAGTTCGGTGTTACCCTGAGAGTAAATGGCAGTGAGAAAAAAGGCATAACAACAGTTTTTAGCTTATAAAAGAGATTTATTTCGAGTCGTCATGGGTTTTGAGAAACCAGATGATACTGCTGACATTGGTGGAATAGTTCAATTTCAGTAAGCTGGGCGGACAGTGAATGATAGTTGAGTGCTCTGGGATTTGTGTTATAAGATTAACAGTGGTTAATTTTTGTAGGTTACTAATTTGATTTAAGCACTTGGATGTGTTCACAATATATTTTATTTATTTCCGACGGTGTTATTTTCTTACATGCATCTTCATATGTACTTTAATTTGATGAATCTTTCTTTGTTTGCTTTTTTACGTAGGATAAGTTTGGCTCTAAAAAATTAATTTTTTGCCGAAAAAACTTTTCGATGTCAAAATTGTTGTAGTAAGCGATTTTTACTTCAAAATTAAACTATACGTCTAGGGAATAGTCAAGATTTGCTAATACAGGCACTGCTGTCCAAATCGCCTGAAATAGCAGATACTGGCCCGGTGATGTTACAAAATTAACGATGAAAATTTTCACTGGAGAAAGGGCGTTGGAAATCTATCTTTTGAAAATTATTTATATACTTAAGAAATTATTTTCTATTCTTGTTTCGGAGTACGCTTGCCTGCTTGCTTCCTAGCTGGCCTGTCACCGCACACGCTCTGCCGTCAGTAACGCCCAGAGTAAGCTCTGGGCATGCATTTACATGCGATTTGGAGCCCTGAGCGTGCATTTATTAGCAAGACCTAACTTCAACTTTTTCCTTCATATTGCAGATGATTTACGTCTTTCTATAACGCGGTGGTGAAAGCTTCATGGCCTAACTAAAATAAAAAATAAGAGCAATCGAGCACGCTGTGTGGTGAATACAGTTTGTTACCTATATTCCATTACTGGATGATATTTCCAATAAACTGGTGATGCCAGCGACCTGACAGGACGGGATACGAGAGAACGCCGTCCACGTTCTGTTTTCAATAATAAAATGAAGGGCAAGATTCAACTTCCTGTTTCAAAAGTAAGAGGGGGGGTGGGAATATCAACAATCTGCTATCAAAACTGATATTAGAAAAAATTGAATTTGTTTTTGTACTGCAGATAATTACATTAGTGTTTCACTATTACGAATCGAGAAATTTGTCTTTTTTGGTCCAACTTGCCAAATTAATTCAAGAGAATTAATTGCAAAAAAATATATCCCATTTTCTCCATCAAGTTCTCTTGGAATGTTACTTGATATTGAACTATTTTACGCTCGTAAAAAGTGTTTACACCGACCAATTTCTATCAAAGTAAAAATAAGCTAACCCAACGAGTCACGGGGGGCCCTGGCACGCTCATAATAGCCTTGTTGTCGGTTGATGCCTTGTTGGCTTGTCTTCGTCTTCGCTCTGTTTTCAGTAATACTATAGCGAAAATTCTACACCATGCTTTCAGTAATAAGATACGAAAAATTCAACTTCCTTTCCCATACTGCATATAATACTAGTCTTTCAAAATTCGTTTTGGAAAAATTTTGCTTTCTTCTTGCTTCAAATTCTGCAAATCTTTGTGTTCTATTTCCCGTCAGTGACAAATGTACATTTTATGATGAATATTTCTCACCGAATTTTCAGTAAATCCTATACGGGAAGAGCTTTTAATCAGAGCGAATTATTTTACCCTCAGAAAAACATACTTTTCAAATACTTTTTAGGTATTGTTACACGTGGTCCGGTACTATATTACCTGTGCATTTATTTATGTATATATTTACTCATTATAAACTTATTTATTTCTTTGATCATATATTTATTTTTTCTTCTTTCTGTTCATGTAATTATATCTTAATACTCACATATATCCTTTTTTCAAATATTGACTAGTTTGTTCACTCATTCATAAATTTTCGATCCCCTATATCTCAGGTCCGTAGTACTTTGATGGACATTTAATCGCACAGCTGCTGCATCATCTGCACCGAAACTCTATAAGGCTTCAAAGCGGAGCACGAGATGGGCGAAGCAGACGTAATCAGGTGCTTATACTATCATGTAAGAACTAAAGTAACTGAATAACCTTTTTCCAATAACGTTGAATTTATCGAACAACAGCCTTTAGGCAATTGTCATCTCAATGGGATGCAAATCTTCGTGTCTGGATCTGAACAACTGAATAGGGTTGAAAGAATTTCCACATGGATACATTAATGGAAATTTAGCTGCCGTTCACGAGTGTAAATAATACGGTCATTTTTCAGGGCTAGAAATAATAACAATTGTAAAAGCAAAAATCCTATGGAAAAACGGGAATAATTATAGAAAAATAGCACTGCAATGAATAGTAAGCGTGTTAACTAAAGAATGCACCGAGAGAAGGAAGTTGCCCCATAAATTTACAAAATGAACCACTTGCCAGTGTGCGCGGCATCCTCCTTTGGAGCTGTAACCGACGCTCTGCTCACGTAATTGTTACGGCATTGCTGGAGCTCACAGCGTGTTCAAATTCTTCTGAGGTCGTTAATCATTTCTACAACAACAAATTCGAATTAACAGATCGCGACGATTTGATGGACACATCATCTTCAGGCTTGAACATTTCAGAAAATATTTGATGTTCCATTTCGAAACGTGAGAACAGATTATGAATAGAGTTAGACATTTTTACGATTAGCGTTTAGAGTAGTGTGCTTCCTCACCACAGCATTATGCTGGATGTGCGGTGCTGGACCGAGGACGCGCCCAGCAAATGTCCTAGAAAGGCACCCATCGGCCTGCGATGGGGAGCGTAAAATTCAGTTAAATGAAGAGCTGCTGATGTCCGCTGCTCACCAAACTTCGAGGGCTCGTCACGTTCAGAAGAGCTCGTGTAGGGCTTGGTCGGTCACTGATCCTAACGTGTTCATTACAATGACCGTTGAGCCATCGCAAAGTGTGCCCACTTGATGAAATTTTGCTCGGATTTATGAGTTGTGTGGATTTGCATCCGTTTGTTGTTTCATTATTTTGGCTGAGAACAAAGGCTGTTGTCGCAAATTTGCCTCTGGTTAATGCAGTATTACTTCCGTGGGTCGGTAACCGTCTAATTTTTTGGAAAGGTTCATATGACAATCAATGTAATAAAAATCAATGTAATAAAGATTAAATAATAATAAACGGCAAAAATTTCCCCTGACTAGAATGGTAGCACTATTTTACACATAGAAGGGCTTTTCAGTTATCATTCTCATAAGGTTTTATTTTCACTGTGGTGCAAACGCTTGACGTGCTTGCTTCACCTGAAATCACTTGGCATTTAATTAAAAGTAAAGTGTTCCTTAGGACAATGCGATGAAATGTGACCCTCTCACGAATCAGCTAACTGGTATTGTGACGGTTGTCCGCAGGGCGACGACTCTACTTTCGGCGTGAATCAATCACATTTTATTTACATCTGCTAACCATAAACAGTGTCATCAAAATGTCTGTATCAACCCGTACGTACATAACTTGGTTAGAACGATGATAACCAAGCAATGCAGAAACATGCTTTAGTAAAATCAAGCACACAACTTCTAATGCTAGTCGGAAAAGAGCCTTACAAGCGAGATTTCCCTAATTTACCACTACGAATAAATGATGAGGCTAAAGAGCCGTGAGCAGGAAAAACTCAATCATCGGCAAGTGCGTTCATGCCCATTTAAGAATGAATTCTAGCCGGACGTATTGGCCGGCCGGAACTCAAGGAGGGCGTCAGAACAACAGAAACAAGCACAGAATTAGGCAGACAATCGGTCGGTAACATAGCTCATGCCTTCGTATCCTGTGTCACGCGTACGTAGGTGTATCACATGAAAACATCCATTATAGTCTGCCTTGCGTCAGTGAAGGCATGTATTGTTCAGGAAAATGACCTCTGCGTTTTTTCATCAATCAAACACGCACATAAGATCAGAATATAAGCCCAGGCAAAATGGAGTGGCGTTTTCGAAGCTCACGGAGCGTAATTTAATTCGTCATGGCTTGTTCCCTAACCGCAAAAAAAGGCTTTGCAGTAAAAGGTCTGAACAAGTTTACAACAGCATTCGTTTGCTCAGAGGCTGTGTACGCAGCAGACAAGCTTTTTTAGCGATACTTTTACGGCACAGCTTAGATTAGGTAGTAGTGATGGGACGGTCAATTGGAATCGTATCGGAAGAATCGAAAAAACAGAATTTTTTCGAGGTTTCGGAATCGGCACCGGGCCTTTGAAATTTAAAGCCGATTCAGGTCCCGAAAATGATTTTTCCAACAGTAACAGTTACAGAATGCAGCAGTCCTATGCAACAGTGTTATCCTCTCTGTTTCAGGAAATGTCTCCAGGTAAAAATAAAAATTACTTTCAAATAGTATATAATTTTTTATTCCTCACTTTGCAATACATCTTAATATTGATTTCAACATATGTATTTTACAAGTAAAGAATTAAAGTTTTAAATGAATATTTTCACTTCTAATCAATTGGTTTAAGTTCTGTGGTACAATATGTCCAGGTTTCTGTTTCTGAAATTTGAGCTCTGAATTTGTTTCCCATTGAATTTTGATGATCAAGGATGATGCCATTGAGGACACCCACTTGGCTGGCTGGGAAAATTGTCTGAGAAGTTGAACAGGTAACTTAATCTCGTCGATGTTTTTACCTTGAAAATGTTAGGAACTCATTGAATTTTAAATTATAAGAAAAAACGTAAAAAAATCGTTGCGACTTTAACTTAACTTGGTAACTAAATGTTTTGTCGGCCAAAAAACTACATAATAAGTACCAGAATCGTTTAGGGAATCGGGACATTTGAATGGAATCGAAATCGTACGCGTATCGTTAAGAAATTAGTAACATTCCTTAGGTATTAGAAGGGTTTTCGATTTAATTTCCTGACTTCATTAATATACATTGCAAAAATTTGAATTTAATTGTTAGTCCTTTTTCTAGGAAAATTCAACCATCTCTCATCATTTCTTGATCAGATTTACAGCAAGGATTTTGATAGAGGAAAGAAGAATAGATGCAACAAAAACAAAGAAATTGAACCTGAGAGTTGTACGACAGAATACATACTTCGTACATCATTGGAATATGTTTATGGTGTCGGTGGCAGCGTAGCTGAGGTCTCATTGGAGGCCGAGGCGGTGGAAGCCCACAGAAATGGGCTGGAAATTTCTGAGTCCACTGCACTTTTTAACAAAGAGAAAAGTAATCGAAACACTCAGGTAAATTACCATCAAATATTCAATTACTAAGTTTCATTCAAAAGTTCATTTAATTTCGATGTTTTATATCATACATCGAAAAGTAATTATTCAACACCAATACTATTTGTCGAAAAAATTCAAATGTCCTCTTCTATCCGTAGCAGTAATACGGTATTCTTAAAACACATACTCGTGTATTGGAGATTCATTTTGGCATGACTCAGCAAAAAAACAACATTCCTATCCACTGCATGATCCCCATCCTCGCAACTTGCAACTTTCAGTTTCCAAAAGTTGTGTTGGGAGTGAAGGCGTTGCGGACGAAACAAAGATGAAGGCCGTAGCTTTTTTCAGGAGGAGCCCATAATTTTCCAGTGGCACTTTTCTTCCGTGAGTAGAAATAGTTTATCACGTAATAGTAGTTTTGATTTTAAGTCATTTACTTCAATCTGACAATGATTGTTCCCTCGTATATAATTGTTCATGCTCTTCTAATCATTCGGCCCGGTGCTGTATACAACTAGGGTCGTAGCCTGTAGTCTTGTGAATGGTTCTCCAAAGTTTCGCAAATTACGCAGTGAATGCATTATGTCAACCACATGAGTAATCTTTGTGAATGTTTGACAGGGACTCTAGGCGCAAACCCTTCAAAACGTACGAGTGAGGACCATACATTCAAAATTGATTATTAGGTAATTATTTTGCCTTCCAGGTCGCAGCTTAGGTGAAGCTTAGGCGACTCTTGGGAAAAATTGTGACCAATTATCTTGAGAAATTATGCGTAAGCCACGGCTTTCTTCTTCGCAGGCCAACCTCTATTGCCATAAAATTATATTCTGTTTCAATCTTTTCTTTGTCGGCATATAAGACAGTCGAACAAAACGAAACCTTTTATAACGTTAATGTAACTGAACTGTGGCTTCACCAGACGGAAGATCAAAATAGACTTAAAGAATTGTTCTTTGTATTTACAGCGATCCATTCCACAAATGATCCATCTGTCAGTAGAGTACTCCTCCGAATTTCCATGGAGGTGAGTATATTTTTCACATTTTGTTGAAAATATTCCCATTCAAACAGCAACGAAAGCATCTTTTCTTGGCAGAAAAAATCGTGCCATGCGTATAATCTCCTCACCAACCTTCAGGGTGCAACACTCCGGGGTCTTGATATCAGAAATGAAAGACAGAAACTTAGACCAATTTGGTGCCCAGGCCTTGGTCGTGTGTGGTTCATTGGTTAGAAGATTGACCTCTCTTCTGACAGCCATGATGCGCTTTCTTCAGTACCGAATACAAAAAGTAACGTTCCGTAGTCCGTATCTTAAAAAACAAATGTCTACTAGACGCAACTTTCTCAAATTATACATGATGAGATGAACTTGCAAGTTTTTTGGGAAATTTATGAGTCATGAACCGTGACATATGTAGCATTCATAAACTGGATCTCAAAAGTTTACTGATTTATTCATTAGAAGCAGTAGAAGTTAGGTATAAACTGATAGATTTTAACGAGTTTTTGATTCAAATGCATTTACATGTACGCGTCTTTGTTTGTCATGTTACGAGAGAGAGGCTCAACTTACCTTTTCTATCCTAAGTTGCAAAACACGTCAAAACTACCCATGTCATGCCAGCAAGATAGATCCTTCTTCCAAAGTGCCTCAAAATAGCAGGTCCAGCTAATGACCTAATATTTCTCACTTAATCTGCAATAAAAATTTGTCTCCGTTTTCTGCTTGTCCGAAGTAATTTAGATTATTGGACTTTGCCTTTCTAACTCATCAAATTTTTCTCCCTGACTTCAGTAAAGTATGGAGTCGAGTTTCAATTTATTCTTATAAAAGCATTATGCGCCGCAAGTTCTGCAGTACAAGCGCTTTTTTGCAGTTAACCAGAAATCGTTTTCCGTTATAGACGTGCAGGTTAACTGTACTGTGTGGACTATAAAAAAGTAAACCTAATTTAAATGTTAATGACTTTAGAGTGAAAGAATATAATTCAATTAATAACGCGAAAAAAATGTTTTAAATTGGTTTGACCAGTAACCCGGCTACCACTTAGCTTAAAGCCCAAGATTTTGTAACTCGAGTTACCGTTTTCAAAATTGTGATTTTCTTGAAAAGCTCCGAAGAGATAATAGACGCGACATTTCAGAATAAAATTCCGGCAAAAGAGGCTACCATGGATAGAAATGTGTCCAACCGCAAGAGAGAAGTTGCAAGACTTCGAAAGCAAGAAAAACGCCGAAGACGATCGGATGAACAATGCGAAATGGCAATACGAAGCAATGCTGCTCGCCAATGAGAAGCTAGAGCTAAATTGACCCTTGGACGGCGTTTGGAAATTCTACGGAATAATGCAGAGCAACACCGAGTAGCTAGAGAGAGCTTAACACATGAAAGAAGCGAGGAAATTCTTTGGCATAACGCTGGACAACATTGAGTGGCACGAGAGAATTTAACTCAAGAAAGAAGGGATGAAATCCTTCAGATTAATACCGAACAAATTTTGTACATCAGCCTTTAAGTTACCGGTGGATGTGGAGAGGGAGGAAGAAACTAATGAGTTGCCAATAGGACATTTTTCAGAAATAAAGGAAAATGTGTCAGTTTCTGGCAGCAAGGAACTCTCTATAATGTTGTACATGGCCGAGAAAACCAAAGGAAATAAATTCTATGGAAAAGCTGAGCTTCCTTAAAATAAATCTGATTGCATAGTATACAATTTATTTCATAAAATCACTTCATCAGTTTGCAGATCTATATTCAACACATCAAGTAGTTTGAAAATGTTATTGATGCTAATATTTATCGATACTAATATATCTAGGGTAAAAATAAAGAAGTGATACCTAGTACCTGCAAGACCAGATACATGCGAATTGAGACTAGAAAAACGTTTTCTCCCAGTACTAGCGAAGCTTCCTTAATTATCAATCATAATATTATTAACCGTATATTAACGGGCATTGCACTAGTTATCCTAAAAAACGAGTTATAACGCGAGCTTCTTTCAGAAATTCTCTATTCGAATTTATTTTGAACTTCCTTCAAACTCTTTGTTCACATGTTAACGTTATTGATGAAAATGTGTTGCTCCTTTGTTAGTTGCATAAAGATGGGTTTAGTCACTTGAATATTTACATTTAATGGTTAATTTTCAGACGACATTGCCATTTTTTATACTCAGACCTAAAGCTTTGTAGTCAGGATACATATCTCTGTGTGTAATGCATCAAATGAAACTGAAGAATTTTAATCCAAAGTTATGAACATTTAAAGTTGGGTTCACTTTTTATTGTACACGAGTGCACACGGCCCATCAAAAAAATGACAGGATTAGATATATAGGACCAATTGAGTTTCGACATGGCTTTCCCATGATTTCCCATGCTATTCTATGGCATTCCAATACTTTCCCCAAGTCTCAACCGCTGATATTCTACACAACCTAATCTAACCTACCAATACACGTGATATTCATTCCGACTCCCAATCTGCTGGGTTAAGGCACCGAAAATTGTGGAGTTGATGTGAAGCTTGTATCACAGGTACGCTCATCTCTCACTTTCGGCTGGTGGGTGTGACACTCAGGCGGACGGACGGACGCGGCTCCTTTTATAATGGTGAAACGGGATAGAGCAAGAGAGAAAGGATTATAAATGCATGCGAAATTTGCAATTGCTCTTCATTTGTAATTATTTGCTACCAATAATTTGGAGCTAAAATTTGCTTTACGTGTAACTTTCTGCCCATCCCCCTCGGATGATCAATGCATTTCAATACAATAATACGTATATTCATTTAATGATATTGCAACTCTTAAGCTTTTAGGTGCATCCTTAGTGTCTTTGAAAATAGTATTTTGTTTAAGCGAGTGGATTCAAATTTGACGTCCCTTCAATAAACCACTCTAAAGTTAAATACAAAATTATTGGTTGGAATATCATTTTTTGAAAAGTTGTACCTAAGGATCTCATTCTCATTTTGCGACAAGGAAAGCCTTCAAAAACAATTAATGTGTATAAGTTTTGTTAAGAAAGAAACCTCCTACAAGAGAAAAATGACATGGCAAAATTTCCTCAAAAGTTGGTACATTTAGCTGCGTAAAAAGAATAAAGAGCGCGATCATGTTGAACACTGAATTGATACTTGACAGGGAAATATGTGCACTTTAGTTTAAAGCATTTAAACCTTCCAATTCGTTCATTTTCATTGAAATTTGACTTTATTCTTAGCTGCCATGACTCCTGTAGAATGCGTGCTGACATTCTCAGATAGCATTTAAGTTTCGTTACAGGCTTATTTATTGGGATAATACCGTGCTCTTAAGCAGGTAGAAAGAGAAAAAAATCGCACTCGCTCTGGTCAACGCTGTTGTTCAACTCAAAATTAGCACCCTTGCATCTGCATCGCTTGTTGAATTTGAGGAACCGCTTTTGACAGTCGCCACAGTGAATAACGAAAAAGTCATCACAGTTATTCAGCACTCATATATTGGAATTAAATTGCTCAAATGTCGTCGACTATCCATTTTCTTTACGAATAGAAAATGAAGGGCATAAATAAGGAAATTATTTTGTCTCATGACACGATGCTAAGCGTAACAGAGATCAGTTCATTTTAGCCCATGAAGTGGCGAATAGTTTTTTGTTATCTCTGCAGTAGAATAAGTTCCTACGGACGGCTGACATATCAAGAAGGTTAGGGTAACTTTCACTTTAGAAGCTCAAAGAGCAGTTTACTCTTTTTATTCCTGTCTTCGCGATTAATGAGAGCAAATGATAAGGAAAATGTATTATTTAGATGTAATCTCAGCGAGCAGGAGATGCCACCATCACTAAAATACACGACTGAGTACGATTTAAAGTAACACGAATAAGGCACGTTTTCTGAACATTAAAATGCGAATAAACTTAGCCAAAAGAAGGAATGAGAAAGCAATCCTGATTGTTTTCTTTAATTTACGAGCAGAGGGTTCAGATATCTTAGCAAGTTTTATAGATTTGCACTGTTTCAAGCAATTTACGGATGTCACTTGTGCCGGGTCCAGATTATACAGGTTCAAGAAGTGAGGTCGGCAACAATTTATCTCTGCATCACTTTACAGTGACCGCAATTTTCTAACTTTCGAAACTGGCACCCAACGAGACGTGGCTCGCAGCGCTTCGCAGACGAGACCCTCAAGGCGAATTATGGGCGATGTTTGTTAAGCGCGCCGTTGTAATATTTAAATGGGTGCTGGCAATTCTAATTGAAAAGTGTTTTCCCCAAACTTATTTGTACACCTCCAGGTGTATCATATTTCGGCCGGTTTACTCAAGAGATTTAGCTATTTTGCTTTAATTCGAATACTCTTCTTACTTAGAGCATGTCTCGTGACACTTTCCTGTGCCCTTACGTTATGAAACCTAAACTCTGGAATTTCATTAACATCAAACATTCTTTCAGGACGTCTGTTTTTGCTAAATGCCAGTCTGTTTGTTTAATTTCTTGCACAGTTTTTTTCATTATCCTGAGAATGACTGACAATACCGTTTATGTACAGAAACGTTTGAATTCGATATAAGTAATTCTATTTAAATTAAAATTTTTGTTTTTGATAAGTGTTACTCGGTAGTGCAATATCCTTAGAGGTTAATTGTAAAAAACGAAATTATTTCAAGTTTCCCTGGTTAATCATTCAGTTAAATGTTGTCTACCTACATTATTCAAACTCGCGAAAATGTTATCACTAAACGACTAATATGATAAATTTAGTGGTCTTGTCCATTTCATTCTGAAGATGGCGGAAAATTTACCATGATCATTTTCAGTGCCTATTCCCGTAGTTGCTGCAATCGAGTGGCGTAACTTGCCTCCAGATCAATGTTTGAACTTTATTTAAATGCTCTTGCTCAGAGCTGATTTGGAATCTAACAACAGTAAAAATGATGTTGAATATTATCGTACAGTTCTGTGTTTATTTCTACACAAATAATCAAACTAATGCAATTGTTACGAAGCTTCCAACTGTTGCAGTTGTTATGGCGATGACTGAGAAGTCGAGAAGATCCAGGAGTATAAGTCTGCAATGCTGTTCTAAATTACCAATTAATAGCATCAGTTTTTACAAAATTGTTAGCATCCTTTTACAAAAAGAACATCCCGAATTGTGTGTTGTTCATTTCTAGAACAGTAAGGAGTTTTGGAGTAAGTAAATATCAAATAATTCTTGTTAGGGCTCACCTTAGTTAAGAATTACATCATCAAAAGGGTCAAAACTCAAATCAGTGACACGATAAAACAAACAAAGGGACTTCCTTTGTTTAAAATTTACCTTAAGTGAACTAAAAATTATCAATAATCCACGTTGTACTTAATACCACTATGCCTCGTAATTAGTCTATCACTTATGTTTAGGCCCATAGCTAAGCTGTACTCTATCTACAAGTTGGCAGTAGTCGTATTCATGGTAAAAAATTCCCGTCAAACTGCACCCTGGAGTAGCTCAGAAGGCGAAGGCCACGATGTAGTAGTTCAGAAAATGGCAGTGCCGTGTGCTATAGGAATGTACAATGAAAATATGATGAAACGATCCCACACAGCTCTGCTCCCTGGGGTTAGCTCGCGAGTGGTTCAGAATCAAAAGAAGTGGTTCCGCGGAAACCACTACATCGCGTATAACAGTAAAGAGCGGAACCAAATTCTTGAGACCCTGCCACAACCTGCTCGTCTCCACGTACGGTACAAACGCGAGAGTGCCAAAAAGCGGACCGCCAGCACCAACTACGGTTACAAGATTAGCATTTTTTTGTTGCCGAATGTGCTCAAGTTGGGGCCATTTCAAAATGAAATGCGACCATAAATAGCACTCAGGTCCCAGCAACAATACAGGTTTGTCAATTGCTGATAGAGTGGTCTTTATGGTCAAATTTAAGTTGAAAAAAAGACCATTATTGAGGATTTGAGCCAGAAAAAGATTCATGTGACAATTCTGGTACGAAAAAATGACTCGTAGCCAGGTCATGCGAGCGCTGCTTTTAAGAGTTATTGATGCAAAGAGGGAGACCATAATATGTTCGACTGAGGCTGACTACACGCCGTGTGCGTACAGAGAACGAGTTTCCGCTTATTATAGCATCCTAGAATGCCCTTTAACTCAACTGAAATTTCTAATCATCTATCATGATGAGTTATTTACAATTAATTTTGTCCAGTGCTCTGATATGAGCTCAAGCCTCACCTATCTTGTAAAGATGTCTCATGTTACAAATACAACTCAGAGAAAGTTTTTAGCTGAGTGATAACGAAAGCAAACAAATGTGAGTTTGAGATGACTTGTTCTTATTTGGATTAGGAGTTAAACTAATGTTAGGTATCATAATTACGATCAGAGAATAAATTTCTTCAGATTTGACTATAAAATTTATAAACTACGAGGATAGCTGTATACGCGTAGGTAAAATGTATTCAGAACGTTAAAACTACAAAACATTATCATGTTTTTATTTATTTATTTTTATTTCATTTGCTACAAATGAAAAATGACAAAACTCAATCATTAACATATCGGTAATGAGTACTCCTGGAAAAATGATTTGTACAGACAATGTTCTTAGACAAAGACTCTTTTTATTTTATTTACTGGAAATGAAAAATGACAAAACTCAATCCGTAACAAATCGGTAACGAGTACTTCTGGAAGAAAATAATTTATACTGACAGGGTTTAGCAGAAAAATTATGGAAGTATAGAATTGCAATTCGGATAGAATCGGTGGATTAAATGTATTCGACTTTCCTAACATTAGAAGATGAAAAATTTCTCTATCGTAAGGTAAGAAACATTATTGTAGCCAAGGAGTGTTTTATCGTTTGTCAGAATATTTGCTTTCTAAATTTGAAAATACAGTCTCAGCTAAAGATCACCTCCAGCATCTCTCGCAGGTCAGCGCAACCAAGGCCCGCACGGCGCAGTTCAGAGCAGCGCGTGGGGGCAGGCGCCGCAGCATTTGGATAGCGACCGAGGCGGTCCTGAGGCTGCGCAAAACTGCGCCGCTGCACGGAATATTTTTGCTCCACGGGCATTTACTGCGGTTTATGTAGTGAAAATTTTTGCGCAGTCGCTGCTCAGCCCCGGTGCATCTACGAACGTGAACCACGGTACAGGAAACAAGGTAGGGTCATTTCTATGGGGCAAAATACACCTGCTCTTGTTCGGCTAGCCAATAGAAAGGCTTTATTTCTAACAAACTTTACGACGTCACCAAAACGCAATGTCGTTTGACCAATAGTGGATCCCGCCTTGGGGGTAGTAGTGCTACCAGATGCGATCTGAGCGCTGCTATTGGTTCGTTGCCGTGACATCAGCAAAACCACACCGTCAACGAAAAAAAGACTGGTTCGAACCTACCTTGTCTCCTCTACCGTGACGTGAACTGACCTTGATAGACCGCTGCTAATATCGATCACGGACCCGATTTTTAACGCAATAATTGATAATCGCAAATATATGGTCTTAGTTTCGCTGAGCTCATCAATGAATTTTACGTCACGGTACTAAATATGTTGCAAAGGGCGAGGTAGCTTCAGTATTTTGCATTTTTTCCACCTGTAGCTGACACAATTGACATTCGTATCATTAAAGAAAAGTGAATTTCTCGAAATACTGATAAATGCTCATGTATTATCCTTGTAATCCTTCCAGAAAACTGAACGTAAAATATTCAGCGATGTAAGAGCACACGTCAGTGAAAGCTAGTCTCTGCAGTGTCGTAGACGAGTCTCCGAGCGAGTCAGTCATAATCTGGTCGTAAAGTTTAACGCAGAAGGACGAACGGTTTTCAGTTAATAATGTGTCAAAAACTCAGAAATATTGCTAAACCTTAAAAAGTTATTTCGAGGCTCTTTTTTTATTAAAGGTCATGTTGCTTGACAACGATGTTCATGAAGCATTTTGAGTGCTTTTCTACAGCACTTTTTGACCTTGACGTTCTCGTTTCTAATTTCAGCTCTGATTTTTTTGCTTGTTATTTCACTTAAATAGAAAATTATATAGACTTTACTAGATATTTAATTTTAGGCGTTATGATGCCTTCAACTGCTATGTACTTCTATAATTCAAATTGATTATTAAAACTTCGGCTACTCTTTGAGTCTTGTTAGAACTGGTCATTAAAGCTCATCTCAGCGCTTTCGCCAATGAAGTTCAAAATTACGAAATTTAATGTGTTGAACTTGCTCTTCTAGAAAAAGATCTTGCTAGTTGAAAATTTGTTTCATTTCTATGAATATATTGTGTCTTTTGCTATTCCCTCGAAAAACTATCAATAAACCATTCAACATATCACTTCCCGCACATAGTTCAGTTCACTTGAATAAATCACCGCACAATGCACATTCAATGCGTACGTGCTCTACCCACCAAAATCTTCCTTAATTTTAGAACATCCTCCCCTACGTAACAGAGTAAGCCGCCTCATGAACTCTAGCAATATTTTTTGCAGCCGCGAAGCCATGTTTTTCCATTTGCGCCAGTAGTGAAATTCTCGGCTATCTCAAGGACAGCGGCCCATAGACGCCACACGGCCGTTGCGTTGCGACCCTCAACATTTATTGGCCACTACGTTTCACTCCAAATTTTGGTAAGATTTGAGATGCATAATTTTTCAACAAATCTCCGATAGCTTTGAAAGAAGTGATTTTCATGTATGTTTTGCAAATTAAAACTTGAGGAAACGAGTTAAACATTACATCAAAGCGTTTACTAACTTAAACTATTTTGTAGCTAAAGTAAGCTAAGGTAAGGTTCTTATTTGAAGATATTCGGTTCTCATCCGTCCTCTTGAAAATGAAAATGAGAAAATATGATCCTTAATTTATTGCTGAATGAAACCTGTGCTAAGCATGTACGCTTGTCGATTGTGCGGATAGTATATTCTCAACGTCGCCGTCATTTATTTTTCGTACGTGAATTTTTCTGTACTTAGGGCGAGAACATCCCGAAATTTCTAGATTACTTTGAGTAACTGCCTTATACTTCACAAAAAGTGAGCGTCTATCAGCGACAGATAATTTTGGCTCGCATTTGAAGAGATGATCGCTCCAATTTGATACCATGAAAAAATGAACCAACGCAACAATAAAAACAAAGTCAATGTAAACAAGTTTTTTCCATCAAATCCTTAAATATACAAATTTATAGACCATTCATAAAAATCCGCACTCCGACGGCGACAATCCAACCACACGGTTTTCATGCTATTGTCTACACACACACGGCAATCTTTCCAATGGTTTTTGTGGAAGAATCAGGTTTAATTCGCCATTCTGAAATGCACGTCGTAAAAGCAGTGAACACATTTGTTCATTAAAAAAAACATTAGATCTGGAGTGAGATTCGTGGTTTAATTAACTAATTTGAATGTATAATTTTATAAGGAGACGTTTTACAATCACTTTTCAATAATAACCTTGTTACCTAGTGAAAATTAATTTGCTATGTGGGCACTGAATCTGGTTCTGGATCATTGATTTTCTGACTCGCATATGTTGGTTGCGTTCGAGGATAATGTAGCAGAAACAATGCCATTGAAACTTTCGAAAGTCAAGACACTACTCTGTGCCAAAAAAAAGTTGCATCCCAACAACGTGTTGTTAAAATACTCGAACTTAGTAATTCAATTTAAATTAAACGTTTCGGGGGAATTCCAAGTGTGGTAACATCAATTTGTTTTAGAGAATTACATACATTATAATTCATACAGAAAGAAAGCAAAAAAAATGTTTCATTTGTTTTACAATCCACAAGAGTGATATAACGCACTTTGCATAACATCATAAACATCATATTATAAATACTTCATGTGTTGCCTCGAATTTCATCACGACATGATATGCCAACTTTTATTTAGGATCCACACCGCGGTGTGTCATGGTTTAGTTGCCTGGAGCGAAGCGAGTGCGGTACATTTGTGCCTAAAGTTGAAGTTCAAGTTCTTTGGTGTAAAAATAAGTTTTGCTCTACCGGCCAGATTGCATTAGGCCCAAAACTTCGCAACCAGTGCAGGTAAAGTTAACGCTCGTACAACCGCACTATTCTAACAGTGGCAACTGCTCTACAGTCGCATTACAACTAAGCGTAGTCCATGACATAGTCAAAATTATTTACTCTAGCCTAGTTACAGCAATTTCCTGAATGTACGCCAACACATTAGCTCTCAAGTGAACAATTTATTTCATCATTATAAAAACCTCTAACTACAGTAAATGTTCATCACTTTCTGATGAATTGAAAAAGAAATATATTACCTTCACAAAAGTTTCTTCCATTTTAGTTCATGCAGCAATTTGATGATAGTTCGTTGTTCCGTTGAAGTGGCGTTCATTTGGTTCCACATCAGACTCTTGCTCATTGATTACCAATGCAATTTTCGCCGTTTAACCAAACATTAATCTGAGATAAATTTGATTACGAATCGCAATGCTGTTATGCTGAAGATTGTGGCACGGAAGAGAAAGAGGTTGAGTCTGAGCTAATGAAAATTAAAAAGTTTGTCAAAATTTATAAGCGAATTACCCAAGCGTAATACGATGCTGGTTATTCTAGGCAATTACAATTCCAGGCAAGATTGGAAGGAATAATGAGCTCGCTGGAAATACGCTCCCTGGTCAGTGAAGCAGCATCCCAAATGTAGAGAGCAGCAACATGCCTGATAAAGTCTGGTATATTCTTTTAGTTTTCAGAGACCTTCCTGTGAGTTACAATGGGCATTTGAGCCTTGATCGGTCGCCGTTAAGTGAGATCATAAGTTTCGTTCAGTCGATTGCTGACTCCAAATTTGTCCTTTTAGTTTCGATTTTAGAGAAACAAAAGGTAGGCCTACGCTCTTTGAATATGATATAGTGTTTTTCGTAATGTTTTCACTGCACCATCGGACAGTGAATTCTCAGAATTTTTTCGAGAATCAAGTCTAGCATAGCGGGTGAATTGCACAGCGTGCATATTTTAGTGATTGAATTAAACACTGCAGCTCCTCCGTGGCCTGACGTGTTGTACGTTTAACAATTAGTTCCTCCGTTTTCATGACTCACTTTAATTTTGTTGGATTTTCCTAGATAAAAGAAACGTAATAAATAACTCACAGAACACTGAGGCTGACACAGTTTTTGGCAGGGCCCAACATTCAGGAAAATAACTTTTAAATTAATTTCTCAAGTCTCTTGCGCATTTTACACGAGTGATTTGAACAAGGAATGAGACTTAATACGAGTAATATGATTTACGAGTATACTTAACGTTTAGTAAGAATCTTTGCGAGTACACTGCAGATCTAGGTAAACAATGGCACTCATATCCTCTTTTTAGGTCGAAAAAGTCGATGGAACAATTTAATACGATGTTCACGATAACTCAACAGCGATTCTAACCCGTAAGACCAATTAAGATCTGGTGAATGGTACAACCCGTTCAACGGAGTTGTTTCCTATAGCTCCCTTGATTGTTGTCTCATCTTTCATCTACGTCATCGCCACCACCCCTGTGCTGAGTAGTTCAGTTTATCGCAGAACTTTGTTGAAAATTTATTTCTTCAGAAAAGTGTATAATCTTAAAAAAATAAGCATTATCATCGTTAGATAAAATTCAAACGTTTTTTAACCGAAACCCCAGGTATAGGAAATTCCAGAAGCTGGACTACAGCCTTGGACTGCTGAGCAGGTTATCCAAAAACTTGCAGAATTTAATGACTCGTAAAAATTGCTTAACCAATAATAAACTCACAAATTTAAAGAAAATTATAAATTTTCACCTAGATTTTTCCCCACAGTTGCTATGAAATTAATTTAGCGAATATTATCTTGACTTTTTTATTTTACAATCATGAAAAGCATTTCTCAAGTCTACCTGGGAGCAGCAGGCGTGGACACTTGGTGTGTATATAAAGCAGAAGAGGTGAAGACGTCAGCAAAAAGTGCCCTAAAGAGGCCCCTCTATTGACAAAAACTCGTCTTCGTTTCATACTTGCCCGAACTTCTTTTGACTGGTTTTGGAAATTTCTATGTTGACTTCAAAGTTTAGGGGTTATGTGTTCGCTGTAGAAAAAGCTCAGGTATTTCTCAACCGGTGGGCACACTGGCAACTGGACTGTGCCCGAGCGGAGTTCGATGACACGCTAACTCAGAAAAACTATTCCAAAATTTTACGCTGAAGCTTTTCTTCAAATATTCTGTCGTGATCTACCACGACGTAACGATCTTTCGAAAGGAGGGACGCCTCAATAATTCGAAATGATACGAATCAGCCTGAGGAATGCGGAGGTCGCTGGCGGGTTACTCATTTCGACAACTTCGCATCGACCTCAAGAACGACATTAACTGTCAAAACTGCAAGCTCAGCACTCCGGAGTCCGGGTAGCAACTGCGGCTCGCCTGACGACAGCATGGCAAGGGCCACCAACGGAAACTGTAGCTGCGTATGATGACCGTTAGATGATTCAATCAGCGGCGGCAATTTTAACGGATATTATCCCTATTTAAAAAAAGACCCAGAGTTAGGAGGGATCAGATCTTCATCATAGAGCACCGAGCTGCCACAGAGAGAAGCTGCTGTCCATAAGTCAACCAGCCTTCGGGCTTGGTTCTGTCTTTGCTTTATAATGTAAACCAGTGTAAATTACGTACATCTCTTTAACGTAAATCTAAGCAGTCACGGAGAACTCGTTAGTCATCATCCTGGAATCTACAACAACTAAGATGAGTTCTATTCTGTGCATATTCCCATTTAGCATGTTCGTACTGATCCTCCCTGTGCATAGGTTTATATAGGAATATTTTCTGTATTGTAAAAGTAGGTGCGTTAAATTCTTTCCATTAAATGTGTCGCTTTTCATATGTCGAGATTAGGGAATAAATGATTGATGTCAACGCCTTATAAATTTCCCGTTATATAGGAGAAAGTTGTCGAAGCTGTTGGAGATATATTTCATCACGCTACCATTTAATTTGATTTGCAACTTATATGCTCATCAATTATAATACAGACACTGAAACGTCTTTGCAATCTAAAATAAAATAAAATAATTGCGATCTTAATCGTGCCTATCAAAAGAGAGCAAAATGACTGAAACGAAGATGAGAAAATAAAGAGAACAAAAAAAAATAGCTCCATAACAAAATGGCGGCTAGCGGTGGGGGATATTTTATTCGTGTAAAAGTATAAATTTCCCTTGCTCACTCCCTCCGAAATAAATAATTAAAGCTCGAGCCTTACCACAATAAAATTGAATATTTTAATCTCTAACAGATTCGATAACGCATCTCAAATTAAACCCGTTTCTTATGTATTTAATTATGTATTTAACCATGTGGTATACCTAATGTCTCGGATCTATTAGCATTTATAATTTTACATGTGAACCTTGCCTTAATTATTTACCATGCATATATTAATTCAATGTAGGTGTGAACTTGCCTCAATTGCCAATTAAAACTTTATTTATATGTCGACCATTAGTAGATGTGTAGTGATCATTACGAGTGAATTCTTTTAATATGTTAAACCGTTGGATTTGGTTGGATCTGATGATGTAAATGTATTTTTTGATCTGAAAACATTCAATTACTAAATGCCAATTTGACATCTCAAATCATTCAAATAATTATAACGTGGAATAACTGCACTTCAATGATTTGATTATGTGAGATTTAGGATATGACGTGGTAACATTTTACCATTCTACTGTGCAACCAACCCTAGACCATTTTGTTTTCCGAGTGCCCAAACAACAACGATTGCAGTAGATTCCTCAAATTTCCCAATTTATGTTGAATATTTAACTAGTGACATCTAAATTTGAATTCAAATTTCTATATACTAAATGACACCTTTAAAAATTCCAACAATAAATTGAAACTTTCTTTAATTTAAGTTAAATGATTACATTCAATAAAATATCTATTTGAAATTCACCATCATATTGAAAACGCTAAACGAAATTCATTCCAGAGGTAAAATTTCATTTAATCAGAATGCTATTAGTGCGATTGAGATAATACTTCACTGTGCAAAGAATTACATATATATTAAATAGTGTATGGTTAACATGCTCATGCAAAGAATGTTTCATAGTATTTCATTTTGATGTGTGTCTAATTACAATAACAATGCATTATTTTACCATGAATTCACCACGTTATAGTGAACGTTTCTGCGTGAATGAATGACTGTTCAGATGTAATGAAAAGAAAGGTTCAAGACTTGAGCTAGGTCTCTGGCCGTGTGCTATGAACCCGAGCCCGGATGCATTAAGCTTACTATTTTGAAAACAACCTCGGCCTGGCTTGCTACCTTCAGTGACTCAACGCCCTCGCTGTCTTGCAACTCAGTATCACTCTACATTACTGCATTTCAAAGATTAATGACTTCCTCTGGAGCACTCTGTTTTGCAGAGCAGCCGCCTTGCTGTGGTATTAAGAAACTGATGTGTAGAATTTCAACTAAGAATATGATCCTTAATGCTTTAGATTTGTTGTAATATTCAAAGATATGATAGATAGTAACGTAATTTCATTAATCTCATTTAGAAATTTGAATTTACATGTTACATATCAAATTTTACTTTACGATTTAAATAATTATACATCATGCCCATCAAAATATTCCTTCATGAAAAGAACGTCTTGATACATTAAATTATCTCAACATTAGGATGATGGAATTCGTGATATGTAAATTCGATCATTATAGACATACGCTTGATATTAATTTAATCGCAGGAGTACATTGTCATATAACGTACTTAACGTGAATGTACTACTAGATAAGTTCTATTTCTCTTGCTGCGAATTATTTAGGTTATAACATACTTAACGTGAATGTACCACTAGAAAATTCTGTTTTCTCTCGCTGAGGATCAAATTTAGGATATGTCATTTACAAATAATGGAGTAAAATAGGTTAAGTTCTGTGTGCCCTTATGTGAGCACAGAGAGGATAGTATGAAGTGAGATGCTGGGATGTGTATGGGAATGGAAGCTTGTCTGGAACGAATGAAATAACAAGACCACCAAATAACCAAAACTAAAAATTTCAGCTGCTGTCCACGGTGTGGCTGCCACGAGCACACTGCCGCAGCCCACACACATGGCAGGCTTCACGTTTACGTGGTCCGCAAAGTGTCGACGCAGCGTACGGACAGTAACGACAACAACAGCAGCTGCAGCTACTCTCACCCGTACTATGATGGGCCCAACGTAAAAACACCTGGCTTCAGTCTAGACAGCATCCGGTGAGAAGAGGAAGGAATCCAATGCGGCACCGAAGCTCCAGGATCTACCAACACACGGATGAAGAAGAAAACAACTACGGCGAAGATTATTGGGTATCTTCCAGCGACAATTCGACATGACCTCATGGTTGTATGAATCAAATTCCGTCCTAAAAAGAGATCGTGTATGACGAAGCACGGTTTGAAGATGTTCCTCGAAACAGAGATTACGAAGATCTTTTTCTTTCCTATATGGATGCAAACTGGGTGCAATCGAGGCAACCGGAGCTCTACGTGCTCCGCGTCATTTCTTAATGGAATTTTTACTCCATTGAATATCTTCTAGAGATATTCTGCGTGCTGGAGGAGCCTTCGCAACGTCTCTGCGGGGACCATCGTTTGCCAAAAACGTACGTAGGACGTAGCCTTGTTTGAAGACTCCGTTTCAGAGTTCGAGAGATGAACAAATCCAGTTTAACGCCGCCTTCAGATTGCCTCGGATGGACTATGTGGAGATTATAAAAAAGAACTGATCCTTTCGTCAGCATACGTCTGCACGTAAATACTATATGGAACCATCGTCGATCAGGAGATCGAATCTTTTGAATGACGACGCGGAGATTTGTCGTGATCTACCACGACGTAACGATCTTTCGAAAGGAGGGACGCCTCAATAATTCGAAATGATACGAATCAGCCTGAGGAATGCGGAGGTCGCTGGCGGGTTACTCATTTCGACAACTTCGCATCGACCTCAAGAACGACATTAACTGTCAAAACTGCAAGCTCAGCACTCCGGAGTCCGGGTAGCAACTGCGGCTCGCCTGACGACAGCATGGCAAGGGCCACCAACGGAAACTGTAGCTGCGTATGATGACCGTTAGATGATTCAATCAGCGGCGGCAATTTTAACGGATATTATCCCTATTTAAAAAAAGACCCAGAGTTAGGAGGGATCAGATCTTCATCATAGAGCACCGAGCTGCCACAGAGAGAAGCTGCTGTCCATAAGTCAACCAGCCTTCGGGCTTGGTTCTGTCTTTGCTTTATAATGTAAACCAGTGTAAATTACGTACATCTCTTTAACGTAAATCTAAGCAGTCACGGAGAACTCGTTAGTCATCATCCTGGAATCTACAACAACTAAGATGAGTTCTATTCTGTGCATATTCCCATTTAGCATGTTCGTACTGATCCTCCCTGTGCATAGGTTTATATAGGAATATTTTCTGTATTGTAAAAGTAGGTGCGTTAAATTCTTTCCATTAAATGTGTCGCTTTTCATATGTCGAGATTAGGGAATAAATGATTGATGTCAACGCCTTATAAATTTCCCGTTATATAGGAGAAAGTTGTCGAAGCTGTTGGAGATATATTTCATCACGCTACCATTTAATTTGATTTGCAACTTATATGCTCATCAATTATAATACAGACACTGAAACGTCTTTGCAATCTAAAATAAAATAAAATAATTGCGATCTTAATCGTGCCTATCAAAAGAGAGCAAAATGACTGAAACGAAGATGAGAAAATAAAGAGAACAAAAAAAAATAGCTCCATAACAATTCGCTTTATTCTCCTTGCATGATATTTTTGCTTCAGTACTCCCCCCTCCAAACGAATGGGAGAACGATTAAAAAACAATGTACTTTTACAGAGTATTATTGACGATTAGGTCATTTGCCCCAGCCCAATGCTTAAATTTTTTTAGCGATAGACTTGACATATTCTATAAAATGTACAACTTTTACCAGTTGAGTATTCATCATTAGACTTGTCAAAATGATTACTGCACGGCCTAGCACGTGAAATCAAGCGAGGAAAAAATAATGAGGTTATTTTGCATTTGGGATTCACC
Source organism: Morinoia aosen (assembly GCA_030386875.1). Classification (NCBI taxonomy): domain Eukaryota; kingdom Metazoa; phylum Arthropoda; class Malacostraca; order Amphipoda; family Talitridae; genus Morinoia; species Morinoia aosen. The sequence goes on along the minus strand of CM059575.1, from coordinate 14,801,171 downwards.
ATCAAGGAGAGTATATTCCGCAAGCGACACAAGGCGCGAGTGGAAACTATTTCTGTGGACTTAATGCATAAAAGCAAAGCTCATTTTTAACAGCCATTGGAAAGCAATTCGTCCATCTACTTCCTGCATTAGTTGGCGCCATCAAAAAACTAGCCGTAAGTTTCCGTGATTAGGAGAATCTTTTCATAAAAGTACAATAATAGAACTCATTTTCCAGTCGATTCTTTACATTCGAAAATTACATTAACACAACGCTTTAGACGCTCTCATTGTGTGAGGTCAATACAGTCTATTTCTTTTTATCCATCGATGTATAACTGGACTAATGTGTGCAAATAACCCTTTCACTAAAGGGATTTAAGTCTAGGTATAGTTAAGTCCTATGAACATATAGATTGTTTAGTGACGTTGTCTGCCGCTGCAACACTTCGCGACGTGCTACATGAGCGTTGAATGTTATTCACTGTTCTCATGGGTCGCCAGACTGTCTCCGATAGAGAGTTGCAAAATGTTTAAATTTATTCCAGCGCCACGAGGCAACGATTATGAAAAAGTAGGCTACGTTGTCAAACGAGACGGGAGAACGCTGAGAAAAAGTTGACCTACGACAGCGCAATAAAATTCATCTACGTATATTTGCGCAAGATCCGTCTAGCAGTACGCATTTCGTTGTACTAATTTACGTGGCGAGTCACTTGGAGGCGACGAGTGGAATTTATTCTTACGATACTTCCTATTTGTTCGTTGAAACAAAGTTTTGAAAATGTGATTATGATAATTTTACGCTGAGTTTGGAGTAACTCATTAAAACCTAATAATAAAACTGAATGACCACTTAGGAGAGCCTTTTCTCTAAAATTAACATTTAAAGCCTCTGTGCTCGCACTAAATGAACGGTGATAAAGGCTTGATTACAGGTCATGAAGCTATTTAACTAATTACGTTAGTCCTTTATGCCGTGTCCAGCGTGTGAGCGGCTGAGCGCATAGCTGAGTGTTTCTCGGAGCTTTTACCTGACTGCCGGAACATAGAATGATTTGCGTTTTGTGGTGAAGATTCCATACTTAATTAATCGGAAAATTACAACTAATTGAAAGAATTTTAAATATTTAAAACTTAGTAAGCCTTCAATCAACGTTTCAAAAAACTCTTCCCTTATATTAACTTTCGAAAATTGTATTGCTAGTGCAACAAGAAATCATTCTTGTCAATGTCTGATTCTTTTTGCCCTGAACTGGAAGAAAGTGATGTACCACTTTCAGTGAATTATTTCATCAAGTACGCATGCCAGATTTTTTCCATAACCATAAAAGGAGAGTTAGTTGAGCGGTGAACGACCATCCCGCGCAGGCACGCGGTGCAGGTGCCAACTTAATTTTTCTCTATGATAGGCTCTGTAATTTCATCTGCTGCGTTGCCTTCTCTTATTAGTGTCAATATATTAAACTCAAGCCCTGATCATGATTCACATCTTAATAATCATCCATATACCGATCTTCAACCATGTCGCTAATACTGTATCTTAATTCTAATACTCATACAAACCCTCTTTTTGACCACTTACTCATTCTTTTGATGGACTTCCATAATCTGGTTCTCATTCACAACCAAATTTCATTCCATAAAATTCTCATTTACTGCCAGATTCTCACCACTTGCAAATTCTTGTCAACTTTGTTGATTTGAATGGTGAATTCTTCCCTATAAACAAAATAACTCATTGAAGCATAATTATTTTCATGAGTGATATCTTGCTAGTGCCTTTTTAACAGCATTAGTAATTTCATATAATAAACAATTCTTCGTTACATCACATTTTTACTGTAGATAAGCCCTTATTATTTTGGAAAAACAACAACTCACAGATGTCTAATTGAGTTTTGACTCTATTTTGAGAATAAAATCAAATGTATCGTTGAGTGCATCCTTCCTAGAAGTCAAATAGATATTAAAATAGACAACGCTCGAATGCTGAGACACGTCGTGATTACTTAAGCTGAGAATCACAGGTTCGTAATGCAGGACTGATCGCGATCAGTGAAAATGGTCTGTATTGCATGCAGGACCTGTTCGAGATCAGTGAAACAGGTCTGTATTGCTTACAGGACTGCTCGGGATCAGTGAAACAGGTCTGTATTGCATGCAGGACCTGCTCGGGATCAATGAAACAGGTCTGTATTGCATGCAGGACTGCTCGGGATCAGTGAAACAGGTCTGTATTGCATGCAGGACCTGCTCGGGATCAATGAAACAGGGCTGTATTGCATGCAGGACTGCTCGGGATCAGTGAAACAGGTCTGTATTGCATGCAGAACCTGCTCGGGATCAATGAAACAGGGCTGTATTGCATGCAGGACTGCTCGGGATCAGTGAAACAGGTCTGTATTGCATGCAGGACCTGCTCGGGATCAATGAAACAGGGCTGTATTGCATGCAGGACTGCTCGGGATCAGTGAAACAGGTCTGTATTGCATGCAGGACTTGCTCGGGATCAATGAAACAGGTCTGTATTGCATGCAGGACAGCTTGGGATCAGTGAAACAGGTCTGTATTGCATTCAGGACCTGTTCGAGATCAGTGAAACAGGTCTGAATTGCTTGCAGGACTGCTCGGGATCAGTGAAACTGGTCTGTATTGCATGCAGGACCTGCTCGGGATCAATGAAACAGGTCTGTATTGCATACAGGACTGCTCGGGATCAGTGAAACAGGTCTGTATTGCATGCAGGACCTGCTCGGGATCAATGAAACAGGGCTGTATTGCATGCAGGACTGCTCGGGATCAGTGAAACAGGTCTGTATTGCATGCAGGACCTGCTCGGGATCAATGAAACAGGGCTGTATTGCATGCAGGACTGCTCGGGATCAGTGAAACAGGTCTGTATTGCATGCAGGACCTGCTCGGGATCAATGAAACAGGGCTGTATTGCATGCAGGACTGCTCGGGATCAGTGAAACAGGTCTGTATTGCATGCAGGACCTGCTCGGGATCAATGAAACAGGTCTGTATTGCATTCAGGACCTGTTCGAGGTCAGTGAAACAGGTCTGTATTGCTTGCAGGACTGCTCGGGATCAGTGAAACTGGTCTGTAGAGCAGGACGAGCCCGAGATCACTGAAGTAAGTCGATATCACAACATCGAATACGTTGCCTCATCCAACAGCACAGATGGAGAATTTGAGTCACATGTTTTCAAAAGTATTGTCTTTCCACGGATTTGTAACTCTGACGCATATCGATAAGCCTTAGTCGAATGAATAAAGCGATTCCTGCTAAAATGATGCTTATGTTATTGATTTCGATACATTCTTGCATTGAAATATTGAGCCCTTGCTATCATTCATCACTTACGGCCAATAATGCTTAAAGCTCTTTTGATTTTTTCAAGAACTCATGGAAATTGGCGAAGATTTTAGTAATCATTCACAGCAAGTAGACCAGCCAGTTTCATTTCAATTCTTTCATAACGTCAACGGTAAGATTAAGATTAAGATTATAAGTTAGTTTAAGCCTCCCTAACCGCTACAAAAAAAGAGCGTATCGAAGAGAGGAAGGAGGAAGGCACCAATTAGTATGGAGTTAAGAGAATGGGGAATCTATGCAGAAAAGGCATAGAAACAGTAAGATGAGAAAGAAGTTCATGAAACAAGATCAAAGTTGAAGAAGAAAGTAGTAGGTGCTGAAAAACAGGACAGCAGTGAACCGAAAAAAGATGGTCCGTAACAAAACAAAAACCTATTCTATTTTAACAAAAAGAAAGCCTGCCTAACCTTTAGCTCGGGCCCTCACATTGGCCCCCTGGGAGCACTAATTCCCATAGATACAATAGTTGTATCCCCCTGAGGGGACGTCAACGGTAAAATGACGCAGTGAAATAACCTTTAGAGTGATTTAACTCGTGGTGGGAGTCCCTCCCCGTAGTTTGGATGTGCCACATGATGTGGGCGCCGCAGCAGAGCGCTACAGGCGACCTACACGAGTGCTAACCATGGTGCTGACGCAGCTGACTTGGCCCACTGGGAGCGTGCGCAGCGCCGCCACTGCCGCGACGCGCTGCACCTCAGCGCTCAGCTGACCGCCGCTCGAATCACACAAGTACAACAATTGAGGCCCTTATAATCATACGGTACCAAGCGACATGCGTAGAGAAATTAAGTTATGTGCACCACTGTCATCCCCAAACCTTGCTCTGTCTGGGGAGTGAGTCGTACAGGCACAGAAAAATAATCTCAAAATGGTCGAACGCCTCTATTGGTGGCTGAGATACACGGATATCAAAATCATTAAGCTTTGAACCGGTTTTAAAATACGGCGCTTAGTACCGTATGAATCTAGGAACCTCATATTATGGAATATTATCGAGTGGTCTGGCAGCGTTTTGTGCCGTCTACGCCAGCGTTTGCTGATCTTTGCTTCTGTTAGCTCTCGTTGCTTCTGTAAGCTCATAAGCTAACTTCCCTGAATTCGCAAAATTACATAGTTCGAAATAATTCGCTTGGATTTCGCATCTAAGCTTAGGCATATCGCTACGCCAAAGTCTGTATAGTAATCGTTTAGTTTTTAAGTTTCACCATAATTAAATAACGTACTAACATCGGCAATAATGACGAACAAGAGCGAGCCGAGAGCAAGCGAATAAACTTACCACTTTGACTGCGACGTGACCCTACGGTGGTCGCACAAGGGATTTTCATGAAGCTTCTGACCGACCAACATTCATAAACTCAATTTTCATAAATAGGTACTTAATGAAAACTAAATAAAGGCACGATCTATTTAGTGTTTATCATTTTCAGAGTTTATCTTTAAAATTAACTCTAATTTGAGCTGAATATTGAACTTCAGTTTAACCAGCCGCAGATACCGTGTTAACATACATCTAGAAAAATTTTAGCGTTGGTAATCACGGAGACTCTAGGCAATCATGTAGAGCGGAACACTTCATTTCACGTGACTATCTTGCCACGCTCTGCCGCCTTTAGTATGCGCGGTGGCAGGCATGATAAATGTTCTATCGCACGCAAAATCTTTAAACTTCAGGGCATCCGACGCAACCCGCGATGTTTAGTAAAGAATGAATGCATAATCGCTCCTCGAATTCGAATAGAATATGCAAAGAACAGGGATTTTAATTAAGTCAACCAGCTTTGAACAAGCACAAATGATCAAAATACGAGTCAATCGGCGCAGATCGGATGAGCTGCTATAAATGCGCTTGAAAGTTTTGCATCCCGCATTCAAATGCATGCTAGCACGACGCTGCAATGTATGGTCATCGTGCTGGTGACTGTCATAAACGAGGCACTGCTCTGAACAGGGGACTCATTATTTTCTGGGCTCTCTCAAATGGATTCATCAACTCTAGAAACCGACCATTGATCTAATTTATGCATCTCCAAACGAAGCAAAATTAAGGGAGCTCGAAACCAAAAATGTTAATAATTAGTTATGAGAATTAATCGGGCTTGAATTCATATACAAGGTAGTGGATTGGGTATGGAACTTGCGAGCTAAGTTGGATTAGGTGCTAAATAAAATTTGTAGGAAAATGTGATGAGTTGATGGTGTGGGTAGCCATGGGGCTCAAATTTTAGGAAAAAGCGGGACTCGCTTTTTAGCGACTCTGAATCGTCTCTCACGCTACACTCGACCTAGACTTGTGTGAAACATAAAATTGAATCTTCTTGTTTAATACTTTTACCGAAAATCTTTAAAGACTTGAAGAAAAATATTCATGGGAACTTACCGAGTCAACTTAGCGCATTTAATCATTTAAGACAATATAACCTGCACGGAGGAGAGAGAGTTCATAACTCACTATTGAACCACTGATTTTGAAAATTACATCCCCTAAAAACATCTGAGTCTGAAAACATGGATGAATATTGCTTCACTTCGTTACGCTGTGTTACATATTTTTGTCTACATATGCAACGTTTTGAAGATAGGAAAAAAACTAACTGAGTGATTCGACAGTTTTTGTTTGTTACTGAAACCTAATACTAAAATATACAGGATTTTTCCAATTTCTCTGCAAACGTGAGTTTTATGGTTTTCTCTGCATTGAGCTTAATGAAACGAAAGAACAATTCGATGGATCTCCAAGCTCCTGTGTGCAGCCTCTACAGAGACTACGGTCGTGTGGCGGCTTTGCTCATACATATACGAGCTCTTGGAAAACCACCTACCCTCGCCACAACCTGAACGCTACCGCACACTCTAACCGGAATACTTGTTAAACATGAGGACTGGGTGCTATTAATTTTATGTTGATTTTTTTTTAATGCGTGTCAAGTATTTGATTTACAGTCTATGTTTGCTGTGTGATATGAATAGAAGAGTTAAATATATCTCATAAAAGCCGGAAAGTACACTTTACAAGTAGCTATCAGCTATTTCCGGCCACCATGAACTCGGGGTTCGGTAATTTAGGCGACTCGAGTTTAATGCAATGGTACTTGTTTTCAAGAGTTTTATGCAGTGTTTGTTGTTGGCTCGTTAGTTACGTGAGAGCTGCCGAACGAAGCATAGAGTGCTGATAACGCTCGCAGGTTGAATGAGAAAACCTATAAACATTCTGAGCTGTAATATTAGGAAGCTGAATTTACTACAAAATAATATACTGTTTGTTCAGTTGCATTAACCATGGTAAGCAGGTACACATCCTAGTCTGGAGTACGTAACTTCTGTATCTCACGCTTCCTTACACCGGAGTGCTCAAATACATGGTTAACTAGACTGAATTAATTTTCTAACCCATAAATTAATTAGGTTCAGTTATTGAATAGTTGAGGAGTATAATACTTATACAAAATAATAATCAGTTTCTTTTTACCCGTTCTCGTACTCTTAAACCATGAGTTGTTGCTAGAGCATTTGTAATCATTTGAGTATGCCAAACAAGCGTAAAAAACTGTTTTTGTTTAGCTTTGTCTTCTGTGGTAAAATGTAAATTTATTCATGGTAAAAATTTGATCGATCACCTGAATTTACTCTTCAGTATTGAAATATCAATCCTAAAACGCAATGTTGCATCTAAAGCAATGCTTCCTATTGGGATGAAGCGAGACTTAGGTAGAGATTTCTCTATCAGATAATCTTTCTGATATAACGTCTTTTCAACTTGAGTTTATCTGCATTCGAGCTGAAAAGTCCATTCTGTGTTTTCAAAATTCTTCATGACACGCTGTAGCGAAAGATATCTTAGCTATGTTGGCAATCCACTTGGTTATTTTGGCACGTGGCTATTTTAAGAGCGTATGATTCACTCCGAGTTTTCACACCCAGGAAAAAGCATAAGAACTGCACACAAACGGTGAAATGAAAACAGGTTCCAAACTCACTGAGCAAATCTGGCTCAAGTGTTTACACAAGTTGCACCTCTATGGAAAATCTCCCGCCGATGCAACAAGGTAACAACTTTTTTATTACTGCAGCATGAAGCGTTTGTAAGATTTGCTGCAGAAGCGTTCATAAGCTTCACTGCTGAAATGTTCATAAATTTTACTTTTGAAGCTCTCATAAACTTTACAACCAAAGCGTTCATAAGTTTTGTAACCGAAGACTTCGAATGTTCAAATGCTACAGAGTTCATCAGTTTTACTTTTGAAGCGTTCGTAAATTTCACCGCTGAAGAGTTCGTAAGTTTTCCTGCAGAAGCGCCCGTAAGATTTAATACTGAGGGGTTCATAAGTTGTATTGCTGTAGCTGTAGCGATCTACAAAGCAGTCTGTAAGTAACAAGGAAGGATGCGACATGGAAGGCGCCTGAGATTTCACTGCAACATCCATGTACGATTATGCCTTCATCTGGCAAAGTTTTAGATATGCAATCTGATTGGGAAAACCGGTTAAGATATGAGAGCTTTGTATTTTTTGATGCATTTGATGAGTCTTTTGCATAGGCATTGTATTCCATGTTTCTTATAATGAGTCGAGTACGTTTTAGATTAATAAGAAACTTGGAATACAATACTTATACAAATGGTCCTTTAAAATGCCTAGAAAAACTCTAGCTAATCTCTATCAGTTTTCTTTGAGTAATTACATGAATAAAATTTGAATGATGAGGATGAAACAGATCTTGAGTACAGATATGAACGTTTCAAGCTGGCCATCACCGTCATTCAACTGGAAACCAGAGTAAATTTATTATCTCCAACCAAAACAAAAGCCGATCCCAACACGGTTTCCACGTCATTGGAATTAAGATTTAGGACAGAATGCCACCTAACAGCCATGAGGCAAACTGTTATAAAGTACTTAAAAAGAGTCTTGGGTGTCGTTTCTTATCCAGATATTAATGAATGTAGTGTGAAGAAATTGCTGTTCTCTTTGGTAGACCTATTGCTTTGAAATTAAACTATATCTTATCTATGTTTGAGAATGCAGTGCTCCCTTGCATTACTGCCTATAATATGGTAAATCAAAATAAAATCCTTTCTCATTTTCTCCGCTAAAGAACCATTCGATAAGTCCAATGTATATTTAATGTAAGTGTTTTAGATTGAGGGAAATTCTTAACCAAAAATGTTTTCGTAGGATGCCCTAGATGTCACTGAACAGTCGGGCCATGAGTATATTGCTGGTTTGATAGTTGTTCCTGCGATAATAGTTATGCCTCGACCAGTCTGCAATAGTTCTGACTAATGATTCTTATAGAAATAAATTATTTAGACTATTTGAATGAACATCTCGCCCAACATCGCAACTGTGCCGCACTGACCATCTTTTCAATGACTCAGTCCTAGCACTTTTGTATCCACCATTCTATATCTCACTTCTCCGTGTCGTACAATTAGCCATTAGCTGATTAAGGATTATTTCATGCAATTATTACCTGGAATTAATTTTTGGCCGACATATAAGGCTCCTATTTCTTCTTCTTCTTCGCCAGTTTTCTGATCGGCCACTCCTTCATCATTACGCACAGCTTCATCGAAATGTGCACATTTGACTTCAAATCATTTCTGTATCAGTATCGCTTTTTCGATCACGTGTTCATCTTTTCACATCAAGCGCCATCCTGTGAAACTGGTTAGAAGAAGTTTTAATATAATTTGTTTCCACATTCTGTGTATAATTTGAAGTGTATCTTACACCAAAAGTTAACCTGAGAGTAAACCATAGAAAAATTCACAAGAAAATGCAGCAAGCTTCATTCTTTCCAAGTAAAATTTTTAAAAGTTTATCGAAACGATATCGATTATGTCAAAATTCTTTGAGTAAAGACGTTGAAATTATACGCACACCGGTTATGGTGTCCACGTAATGCTCTCCGCAAATGCTCTTCGCTAACATGCTCTCACCGTAAGCATTCATGAACTTGAGTATTCCTCTCTTCGTTAAGCAACATTGTCTAACATCGAAATGCGAAGTCATCGACTCCAACTTCAACTTGTGCTCTATTGCTCTTTCCAATACATCTGTAGACTTAATTTCCGGAGGGAAATAGCCTATTGATTAATTTCTAAAAACTAGGCCGAAATGTGGGCCAATCAGGGGTGTACGTATGTTAGCTAAATAAGAATTAAAGAGAGCGATAGTGGCAATCACCACGTGAGCAAGAGGTAGCTTTACCAGGCAAGAATTTAAGGCATAAATAAAGTCTGCTGCAATGATTCTGTTCACACCGAAATCATGCTAAATAACTATTTACCAGTAAATTTCCATTTATATTAAAATTTAGATAAATCAGGGCGAAAACACGTATGGGATATTCAAATTCAAATTTTTAAGTCGAATACGTTTTTACGCAAAATTTCAATGAAAGTGAAACTATTCGTACAAATTAAATGCAAGACAGTAAATTAAATTAATACGTCTTGAATAACAGGACTGATAATGGTAATAAAAGTCTGGTAATATTCATAAATGTTATTTAGTTATTTATGAGCTACGAGGGTTGAAGAGATAAGTGTTCGACAATCTAACATTTATTGTCTCGGTGACTAAACCCTAGTAAAATATTTTTTTACTACAGTTATAATGGTTAAGAATTTATGTCAAAAATGGCACTGCATTATACTGTGAACTTTTTTATAAAAAAATTTTCTCATCATCAGAGCAGGCTCAAGATCAGTAATAAAAAATAAGTTGAGGTCGATATCTGCAACTGAAGTAAAAGTAATGTTAAAGATCACCTTCAGCTACACACGATTCCAATCTTCAAGATCACGACTTGATCGTCACCATCAAGAGCATTATTTTCTCACTTTGCGGTTTCATTTAGCACAAGCATTAGAAAGTAGAATTTGCTTGAGTGAAGCATGGAATAACTGAACAGAAATAGCACGTTACTTAATTTGGCCTACGCCAATAATCAACATAACTATCAGCTGGAATCATCCATACTTCATGCAGAGTAATTTTAATACGGCAAGAGAATTTTCTCCCGGTATGCTGGGGAGCGACGGGACCTCAGTCCACAAGCAATTTGCGCAGCGCTGAGGAAGGTGACGTGCCCGACACCACCATAGCCGCCCGCCAGCTTGCAAAGCTACGCACGTCTTCTATGGAGCCGTGAAGTTCAAAGATTTCTGATAGTTTATGATGGCCGGGCGAGCTGGACTTATCATCGGAGATTATTTATATGCAAATTCACCTCAAAAGAGCAGGAAGACTATTATAGCCTTGCTGGTCGACCAATGATTTTAAAGTTATACGATCGTAATATCCTCCAAAGAACATCAAATTAGTGTTTAATATCCTTGATGCCCATCATTTTGAAGCAATACGAGTTTCCGAGTTGAATAGAGTTAAAAATAAAAAATAAGTTTAATAGAGTCCATCCGGAGCGAGCTCTGACCCAAAATATTTGCCTAACGAGCACGGTCATTTGAAAAAAATGAACATCTAAAGTATGCCAAAGATCTGGAATTGCTCACATAAATTTTGGCTCATAGACAGGTAAAGAAATTGCTCGCCCATTTAGAGTACTCATGTGGTTTGCTTGTCTTTCATTCTTGAATTTTAGAGGTAGACGTTTATATACACTCGCTCAAATCACCGGAGCTCTCGGTGATCAATGTTAAGAATTCGTATCAGAAGCATTGCTAACGAAATGTTGCCAAGAAATTGCCTCTGAAGAAAAGATGTTTTCATCAAAAAAAGCTGGTTTGAAGAAAAAACTGCTCATAAAGGCACTTACGAAGTTAAAACGCAAAAACTTGACTCGTAGCGTACTGCCTCTCAAGAGCTGTCCGACACACGCTCGTACTGCTGCCACAGCCTCGAGCTGAAACAACCTCAGAACAAAATGCGATACCGTCGGGCATCGTACTAATAAAGAATTCGATTTATTCGCATGATATAAAATTTGGATTTCATGTTGCTGAAAAATATCATATTCAGTGCGAATTACGTTTCATAAATTCCTTAATTCGTTGGGTTCATTGTTATATAAAGAGCGAACTATATAGATGTCGACATGGTATACGACATAGCTTGGCTGAACTTTTGCCAGGAAAAATGAAAATGTTACGCATTATACTACAGAATTGAAATTCATTTGTATAATAGTGGGCGCCAACATTTTCCAGAGGAATTTTACAACCAGCATACGAAGAGCGAGATGATCCGTGGATTTAATGATTTTGATAGCCATTTAAATAATCTCAATGTGACCTTGAACATCCATTTCTCGCGTGAAATGGAAAAAATCAACGATAGTATATTGTTAATTTTCAATTGTTATTGGTATTGTTCAATATTCGTAGAAAAATTTAAGCAAATTTGAAAATTTTTGACAGTCTTTACTAGTAGGAAAATTAATCACATTACTGAACACATTAATTTCATCGTCGAAGTTTGTTCTTTGCATTTACCTGCTTCTGCCTCTAACGCTAAATGCGCCATCTAAATTTTAACCCTATAGTATTGCACCAGTTACTAAAACATAAATTACCCCATAAATAATAGTCTTTATTATTTAATGTTGAATTTGGTCCACAATTCGTTTCATCAATTTCGTAGAAGACAACTAATACCAATTCACTGACTGAATTCATAAAGCTGGCTTGAGATATACGAACCTGAAATTCACGCGTGCTCGCACCCAGAGACAACGCCTGCTGAATAAGGTTCATTCTTCTCATTTTGCACCTCATTCGAACTGTGAGAGATGCTTCGTAGGGTCACTGGTAAAAACGCTTCTGAATATCACACGCTGTAGTAAAATGTTTGAGATTTTGTCGAGTGTAGATGGCCTGAGTCTAAATTAAACTTTACCGTCTCTGATAATTAATTTCAGATACATGCAGTGAGCTCAAAAATGATGAGTGACTATATTGTCTCTTTAACATGAGTGGATATTTCTATCCCTAACTTGAACATCGGAGATAATTCAACAACAATGTACGAAATGTGAAATGACCGTGCTTATTTACACAATAAAAAATTTATTTTAGAAGAGCGATCGAAGTCCTACTCCCTTGTCTTTAGGCGAGCGATCGAAGTGATTCGTTTTAGACGAGCGGAGCGATCGATGAAACGAGTGCAGGAAGCCGTTATAGGAGCAGGTGGAAACCCATCAAAAACGTTACATTTTGAAGCCATCGACGCCCAAGAGATATTAAGTAAAGGTCTATGCTAATAACAAATAAACACACTAAGAAGAAACATTCTATACAGCTTTTTACAAACGTTTCAAAATGAAATCGGGTCTACTTATGCAAAACAAACGTCAAGAAATAACATGATAATATTCCAGATCCAATCCAAGAGGAACTCGTCTCCATGAACATGAACTTACCAGCGCGCGACACAGAATCGTAGGTCGTGTGCATCAGTTGATGGGACTGTGCACCTCGTTGGGAGAATTCACCCATCTTCTTCCATTTGAAACTAGGTTGAATACTGTTGTGAGCTGCAGTTCTTTTCCAAGCCTTCACGATGCCGATAACCATAAAGGAGCACGTGAAAATGAACACTGAAATCCTCTAAAAACTTAAAAAGCCTTTTCTTTTATCAAAAAATAATTTGCACGTATTGTTTTTACCCCGACAATGTTCAAGATAGCGCATTCAATTTAAGGTGAAAGTTGTGCAGAATAGATTTCAGAGATTTGCTAGACAAGGCTTGGCCTTTCTCTACCCTAGAACGAAAGCAATATTACTACTTCGCTGACAGGACGAGTTTAGAGAATATGTCTAGGCTAAATCCTATTCAAGTGCAACCGCTATGAAGAAATCGTTTTGCATATATCAATTTAGCTTTGGTAAATATTTTCAGGTTTCAGTCACTCTGTAAGCATTACTTATTCAGCGTTGATCAATTGGAAAGTTGATCATTATGAAACATGATAGAAGTAAATGATATGAAACATTTAAAATAACTCATGTGCATGACTTACCGTACTTAGTTCTTTTAAAAAGAAAATGCTTCGTTACCAAAAAAAGATTAATTCTTCCTGTGTCGACTTGCAAATTGAAAACACAGCTTGCTAAAAAACGCTAACGATATCTCATCTCTGAATTTTTCATTTTTCTTTGCTCTCAACGAAGCTTGAAATAATTTTAACTTTGGAGGCAGTGTACCACTTACTCGCATAGAAAGTACAGAAAGTACGATTCGTATTGCCCCGCCCGAAGATTTGAACTTCAGACGTAACTTCAAACCTCGCCCGATATCGAGAGTTATTATACAATGATAACACAGACTGTTGAATTAATTCACAAATATTTTACCCAAGTGTCTACTCATGTACTAGTAATAAAATAATAGCGTACGTGTAATATTACTGAAAGTGAACTACTCTTACTATTCAAAAGAAACACCATACTGAGGAAAGTTATAAAAATACTTCAACACAAACATGCAGCTGTAAAAATCACGGAAAAGTAATGGAAATGAAATTTACCCGACGGACGGCTTCAGTAATCAAACAACACGAAATTTTTGGACAGCCACACTTGCCAGCGCGCGACACAGAGCCGCCTGCTGGGGCCGACCAACATCGAATCTCTTAATTTTACGAGAGAAAGCTGTGTACATTTTAGGCGATAATGACTTGCGACCACACGGGCCGGAGACCAAGCACAGGGTGCGAGCAGCGGCTCGCTCTTACGCACGGCACTCTGTCATCAATTTTAAGTCGCGAGGACAAAATATTGAATGCTGTGCATTGTAAGCAGTAATAGGCATTATTAACCATAACGCATTTGCTTCGATCTGCAGATTTTGCCAGTGCTCTAGAAATGAAGGTTGCTTCCACTGCGAACTACTCCAAAATTTACAAAACAAAAAATAGAATTGAAGCCCTTAATCAAAATGCCATCAGAAAATCGTCATCCTTTATTTTATTACATTTTCCAATGGGGAAATTTAAAATAAGATTTGAAGCACACTAAGCTATCTAAAATGTTGGTGAATTATTGTTAACTGTCGAAAAATTTCTCCTGATTTGAAATTAATCCTCGCAACTTCGAAAAGTATCTTTATTGGAAACATATTATGCCGAACAACCACTGGAACAGTTTTAAAAACTGTGTTTAAAAAATTTGCAAAGATTGAGAACATTACAATATTACAGAACTTCACAAACTACAGCTCAAGCAATGATGCAACGATAGACAATTTCACTTGAAGAAGTAAAGTGTGTCGAAGTAACGAAACTGCGTTGACTTGATTACAACAAAGAATTTACAGCGACGAAGCAGAATTATTTCTAATGAAATATCCATTGTCCACCAAAACAGCGTATAAACAGTAGTTATAATGTTAAACAAGGTAACAGCACACATTAATTTGATATCCTCTTCCTGAACATGAATGATGCCACTAAAAATCCCAACTCTCAATGTCCCTACAAAATATTTTATTTACTTCGAGTTGGGAGAATACTGTTGCATTGAGCCTTCCCATTCTATAACACTGATACTTACTATTTCGATTGGAATTCAGTCTTATTAAATTACTTCATACTTTGAATCATCTGACACAATTAACGGATTTTTCGATGTTTTCACATGAAATCTCGGCGGTCATTACTTTTTATACGACATTAAGCTTGCTTGAAGAAGGTGATTAATCGCGATCCTAATTCACTTAACATGGTTCCACTAGGTTTACTATAGATTTTTTTTAAGTTCGAAATGAAAATGTGTTTGCCATAACAGTTCGTTCTGGAAGATGGGTTTACAGGGTCATCCCAGCGATTTTCGGCCAATGGGCCATTTTTTAGTTGTGAAGGATCCTTAGGTGATGGGCTATTGTGCCCTAAAATTTTATGGGGCTAGGGACGCTAGAAGCCCCCAAGAGGGGTTTAAAGGGGGATGCGATGAGGCCCAAAAATCATGACTTTTTGACCCTCATATAAAAAGAAATCGAAAAGGAAAATGGAAAATCTGGCTTGAAAAGTTTATCAGAAATGTTTTAAGGATTCCAAAACTGTCTTTGATTTTGTTCTACCATGAGATTCTTCTAGACATAGAGTCTCGATCCAAAATTACGCTAACAATTCGAATACGCGGCAATAACAATCATTATTATATATATTTTCTTTCGAGCGATGGTCGACAAATGGACAATACATTGACTTCTATTCTTTTTAAAAATATCTGATAAAATGACATGAAAAATAAATATTTACCATTTTTTCAAAAACTGTGGCCAAAATCGAAACAATTACGAAGCAAAAATATGTTTCACTTTGAAAATTACATTTACTGACCTATTTCAGATGAATCAGCCCACAATAAAAGATTTCTCATGTTTTAAAATAATGAAAAATAAATGTATGTCATTTTTATAATTTATACATGTAATATGCAATTCACAGTGATAATATCAAATTATTCATACATATTATTTGTAGATGATAATACAACATGAATACAGTATTCATGTAAAGAAATGTCCATTATATTACACCTCACCACAAAATTTATGCCTTTTGCCTCTGTCGTAAAAACCTAATTTCAACATAAAAATGAATATAAGTCAATGAGTTTTCATGCTAAAACCACACACAATTTTGGAATCTTTGGAATATTTCTAACAGAGTTATGGAACCGGATTTCCGGAGAGTTATTTCTATGTGCTGTAGCTCGTTGTATCCCCGATCCTTTTCGTAATATCGGAAGTGGTCACACCGTAACTGGTAACATCATGTAACTTGAGTCCCTGTTCCATCGCAGCAGCATTTTCACGTCATGACATAATATTACATTGCATTAAAATGATGTGAAGGAATAAATGTGTATACCTTCAAGTATAGTTAGCGGCTGAATAGTTCGTCGCACCACCTCTACCTCAAAAGCTTTCTGAATCGCTTTTGAATATCCCAAATGAACCTAAAAACAATAAAAATTACAAATCTTTTGACCTTGAAGTTCATTTTAACATTTTTCATTTGTTGATAAAATTTTTCGACTGAGGCAAAAGTGATATTGTTCTTCGTTAGATGATTGGGTGAAAATTAAAGTTAAGCTTTTGAGGTGAAGAAAACAATTGTGACTTCGTTTATTCCATATATCACTCCGTTGCTATAACTTGAACACATGATTATAGCTCCGTGCAGTCAAAATTGCTGTCAGAATAAGGAACTACCGATTTCGACCGACGCTTGGAACAAATGTTTCTTGCTGATTTCCGCTGACGAGAAGGAACTCGTTAGCTAACACTCTGCAGGTTGCAAATTATCCCGAATACAATTGATATTCCAAGTTGCATTACTTTTGTTGCAACGAGCTTATCATTATCATTAAGGCATTGAGCAATAAAAGGGTCACATTGATTGATACGTGAAATGTTGAACGGTCCCTGTGGCCATGATACTAAAAGATGGTGGCACCACCTCCAGGTCTGCAATTAAATCACCAGTGTGATGCAGGCAGGAGGAACATGTATAAAATACGAACTGAATTCTGCAAAAAAACATTCTCGTTCTTCTTTCCAATTAAATGAGGCTGATCTCGTCCAGTGTAACTTTTTGAATTAACTAGCAAATGATTCAATTTTGATGATTACAACTCGTCTATTTTGCTGGCCTTTAAATTTTTAAACAATCGTGTAGAGAAAGCGGTAAATAATTGAATTATCTTCCCAATCTCTTTAGCAATCAACCGTCGTAAGCAAAAATGGTTCAACAGTTAGTGCTGTAGTTGACATAGTAGCATAAAAATACTTGAATAGTTAAAAAACAGGTTTAAAATCAGTGGTTGTCTGACTTTTCTGAAGAGAAATTTTCCTGTCTCGACAGATCATAGTGAACTACTTCTCTTGACTCATTTTGTAGTAGCTGATGCTCATAAAAACCGGTTCCATCATCGCTCGACAGAAAATATATATAATAATGATTGTTATTGCCGCGTATTCGAATTGTTAGCGTAATTTTGGATCGAGACTCTATGTCTAGAAGAATCTCTAAGCACTTGTCTACAACCCTGCTTCATTTGTTATTATATGATCACAATTAAATTTCCACTACTATATTTCATTCTTTAAGACGTTATTTGCACGGAACTTTAAAAAGATAATTATTTGTTTTCTCTCACAAAAGTACAAAAAAATGATTGTATGTTTCGGAAAATTTCGAATAACTGACCTACCCAACTGCTCGTTTTCGCACTCAGTTCACTCGCACTGGATCAACGTTGACGGCCCTCACAACAACCACGGACCTTTGCACACGTCCCTTACAGCCCACATTCGTCTGCTGTAGCCAAGGAGGTTCCAACTTCCTTGGCTGTAGCAGATTGGCTTGCGTCCATTGGATGGCATGCGAGTTGCGCTGCAGCGCTGCTCCTACAACGGCGAGTGCCTGGCATAACTGATTATCAAACAGTCCTCATAGATATAAAAACTGGCAAGATACAATCGTTGCTCGGCACGGTTGGAGCCTATTCGACAGCACACGAACGTAATTAGCCGAAAAACCTTAAAAGAATAAGTGAGTTTAAGGTCGAGAACTGCCTAAATTGACTTTCCCTCTTGTCCCACTTTGACCTACTCTTACAAAGTGAAATCCCGACCACAGTTCAATTCTAAAGTACTTGATATATTTTGAGAAATTGCTTCAAAAGTCAACACTCTGTAAGGTATTTTGTTGTTCAAAAGACTGTCAACGAACAATTTGTAAGTAATTGAAATGTTCCACTTAAACACAGCAGGAGCGAAACGAGGAATTAATTTGGAAATTAATTAACAGTTGCTTTCCTTTATGCAAAGAGCTACAAATAATTTTTAAGTCTTTCATCTCTTATTATTTCACTCACGACTACCATTGCTCTATAATCTCCCCAGGATCATATCCCTTATCACGTTATCGTGGATGCCCCCGATAATTTTCCCAAGTTTTCTCGTCTGGAGAACGCTAATTGGATGTACAGTTTATTTTATTTGATGGAATTTTAACTAATATCAAAGATATTTTATCAAACATACGGAAAGCCCGCCCATTATCCTCCCTACCTCACTTAGCTTTTAAAATGTTGAAGAACGTTAGGGTTTATTTTCCCGCTAGGTATAACAGTGTATGACGAAAGAAAGACCTGAAATTCGACCACCACTATCTAATTTTCAAAACTCATCGAATCGCTGAAATTGTATAAATGATAAAGATCATGATGCAAAGATCGACTTGGCTCTGAACAAGCCAAACATTCTAATCATTCAGTTCTGCTGGAAGACGGCACTGTGCAACATAGGAGCGTTTAGATGACCAAGAAGAACTCACTTGTGTGTGAGGAAGCTTAGTAAACTTTCAAGAGGCATGCTCTCTTCAGCTATTTATCAGCATATTTTAGTAGACTGTGTCTGGATACGTAGACAGTAACTCAAGAGCGCTGCGTGTCCGTGTTGTCGAGCATGCGGGTAGAAGCTGTGATTCTGATCGTCCTTTTGCAAATCCTCTTTAGTCAGTTATCCATTCCTAAGATAGAAAGTGATATCTTCTCGTAAAACTGGATGATTTTAATATTCTAGTCGCTGTTCTAAGCCCAGTCAGTCTTCGCAATGTGCAGTCATTTTTTAAAGCTCAAATCTCAGTTCAACGACACTCAGTACGCTTATCTATTTCAACTTGTTTAGAGCTTTTATTCATTTTCAATCCAACTTACGTTCAAATTAAATTTGTGCAAAATATATCCCTTACTTTCCTGTGGATGCTTTTTGTTCATAATGACTCTCAGTCGGAACGTCTATTTTTAACGAATTGTATGTGTGTATTTAAAACACAATTTCAACCAACAAAGCCTTTGTGTTTTCTTTGTTATTGGTCGTTATTTGATTTGATATTAGCACATAAGTTTCATACGCAAATTCACATTTCACGTATTTCTTTACATGTCCACACTTGCTCCTATATAAGCATGAAATCTATAACTCTGCCTCATACAATTTATTCTTATTTTTGTACTTATTAAGATACGCATATTTCTTTATCTTAATTGCATTTTCTCCCGTGTATTTTCTCTTCATCGTACATGCATTTATTTTTGTTCTTTTACTCTCATTATCAAGAAGGTCGTAAACTTTAACACCTCCCCGAGATGTTTGCATTTTATCTCTCAGCAGAAAATTTAGCTCGAATTTTGGTTACTGACAGAGAGGCGCCCTCTTTGAATATCAATTAAGGTTCTGTCTCAGTAAATCAATTTTTAGCGTTCAGAACACTATTGGCTGGGAGCGACACCGGCAACAACAGGTTGACTGCAGCACAACACCTGGACTCAATTCCTTCACTCCAGGTGTGCCGTGGTGGGCGAGTGTAAATGCAGGTGTGAGCTGCAAACATTTAGTGCAACTTCACCGATAAGTGTTTCTAGAATTTAATCCGTGAGCTCAAAATACAAATGAATGAGTAAAATTCGAGATGCAATCGATTGCTTGGTTGCTAGATCGTGCTCAAATCTTCATGCAGAATACGTGCCCTGTCGGAGAGCGTACCCTTAGAGAATTCATCTGAACAGCTTGGCGTCGAACTTCACTTCGACACTGAAGAGCATCACCAGTTTTTGATTATGGAGTATACTTTGCCATATAAGAAAACATTAAAACTAAGTGCTTTTGCTTCGTTGATACTGAAAGACGCAGGAATATTTATTTTACCTGCTTTTACTCCTTCCTTCCAGAAAGTCCATCCTGTTTCAACTGCATGACACAACTTTCGACCAGCAGTAACTGCAAAATGTAGTTGACTTCTGCCAATCAAAATCATTTTCTTCTGATATCCTAAATATTTAACGCTGACGGATCCAATTCTGGTAAATTTATTCAATGAATTATGAAACCAAATCTGGTTTTGTAAATAGATTTAACTTAGATCTGGTCAAATCCCAATCTGGTCAAAACCTAATCTAGTTTAACCCAAATAAGACTTTGTCAAAACCTAATCTTATTTTGTAAATGGATTTTAAAATGTTTCTTGTTAAATCTCTCGAGTAGAACAAACTCATAACGCTAACCAATGTGTACTAACCTGGAAAAACTTATTTGAGACGTATTTTTGTAGACGCTATACTAAAAATTGAAAGAGCTAGTTGGCATACTGTTAACTTCGCTGCTATCTAAGGAGCGTATTCCTGGGGCTATTTTTTAAGCAATTTAGATCATCGTGATGGTACAGCAGGCCACGTAAACTCTACGTCAACTGTGAAGTACTTGCTTAGCCATAGCTCTATAACGCCGTAAATTAATTGAAAATCAGGCCTCCTGAACATTTAAATGCCAAGTTATCTTTCAATTGCCAGACACTGGCGACAATTTTCGCTTTTCTTAGAAGAAAATAATTTTTTTATTGCGACAAAAATCAGCACATACAATTGTGTCCGAACAAATTCTTGACAGGTGATGAATATTTCTGAGTTTATTTTGTCACCCAGCTGAAAATCAACAAACGTGCTGAGGCTCAGAAGTATTTCTTGGCAAATGGCGACTAATAAATCGCTATTATTATTATGTACAATGTTAGAGCCCATCACACGAAGCTATTGTTCAGCAGAGTTGACAAACGAAGACCCAGACCTCCTGGTCTTGCGACCATTGAGTTATGATCGAGATCACGGTGGTGACCACTGCTCTCAGGATCACTGCGATCGCTGAGCAGGCCTTGTGCTGCTCAGGTTTTATTTTCAATGATTTTTGTACTTACAAAATAAGTACCGATGGCAACTACTCAATTCATACCTCGTCGGTTACATCGTTGCACGAGTTACAGTGATCAAGAAAACCGGTATTATTTAAAACAATGTGTTTGAGGTCACCGACGTGTTTGTTCGCTCACGATTCTAGACGACTTTATTGGTGCTGTTTATGAGCTGCAATGTATAGTTTCTTGTTCAGATCAACTAAATGGCACGCTTTTAACTGAAAATTCTGTATGAGCAAAGGAAAAATATCACGCAGCATCTTTCTAAAAGCTCCACTTTCAATTTTGAATAGTATCATAATGTTTTAATTGAGACGTCAAACAATAACCTATCCTAAAGAGTGGATGCTTTTATGCTCTGAGAGAGAAAGAGCGGAGTGAAGCTTGTCATTTCGGTGACCTGCTCATGACATCTTGCTTTTGAATTACAGCGCGCACCGTTAGAACTGTACGCTCACACACCCTCATCCTGCTCCTTGAGTGATACCAATCAGGCACCAAAATTGATTCGTTAATTTGCTAACAATTACTTTAACCTGTAAAGTTAAACAGAAAATATTTATTCTCAATGTTGAATATTACAACGCCATTCTAGACGAGTTGCACAATCTATTCGGTGGTCCGCGGCATCTAAACATTTTTTGTATACATCGCACTGCTCGCAGCAGTATACTGCGTGCAGCAGCAACACTCACGCTCAGTAGTACTGCGTGCAGCAACAACACACACACACTCAGCAGTACTGCGTGCAGCAGCAACACTCACACTCAGCAGTACTGCGTGCAGCAACAACACACACACACTCAGCAGTACTGCGTGCAGCAGCAACACTCATACTCAGCAGTACTGCGTGCAGCAACAACACACACATTCAGCAGTACTGCGTGCAGCAGCAACACTCACACTAAGCAGCACTGCGTGCAGCAACAACACACACACTCAGCAGTACTGCGTGCAGCAGCAACACTCACACTCAGCAGTACTGCGTGCAGCAACAACACACACACTCAGCAGTACTGCGTGCAGCAGCAACACACACACTCAGCAGTACTGCGTGCAGCAGCAACACTCACACTCAGCAGTACTGCGTGCAGCAGCGGCACTCACACTCAGCAGTATTGCGTACTGCAGCAACACTCACAGTCAGCAGTACTGCGTGCAGCAGCAACACTCACACACAGCAGTACTGCGTGCAGCAGCAGCACTCACACTCAGCAGTATTGCATGCAGCAGCAACACTCACACTCGGCAGTACTGCGTGCAGCAGCAGCACTCACACTCAGCAGTACTGCTTGCAGCAGCAAAACTCACACTCAGCAGTACTACGTGTTGCAGCAACACTCGCACTCAGCAGTACTGCGTGCAGCAGCAAAACTCACACTCAGCAGTACTACGTGTTGCAGCAACACTCACACTCAGCAGTACTGCGTGCAGCAGCAGCACTCACACTCAGCAGTACTACGTGTTGCAGCAACAATCACACTCAGCAGTACTACGTGTTGCAGCAACACTCACACTCAGCAGTACTGCGTGCAGCAGCAACACTCACACTCAGCAGTACTACGTGTTGCAGCAACACTCACACTCAGCAGTACTGCGTGCAGCAGCAGCAGCACTCACACTCAGCAGTACTACGTGTTGCAGCAACACTCACACTCAGCAGTACTACGTGTTGCAGCAACACTCACACTCAGCAGTACTGCGTGCAGCAGCAGCACTCACACTCAGCAGTACTGCGTGCAGCAGCAACACACACACTCAGCAGTACTGCGTGCAGCAGCAGCACTCACACTCAGCAGTACTGCGTGCAGCAGCAACACACACACTCAGCAGTACTGCATGCAGCAGCTGTCCAAAACTCAGTGACTAGAAATTTTTATTACGATGCAAGTGAACGTTACATTGAGTTCAACAGATATTGCAGCTCTGCGTGATGACTGTCCTGCTCTCTTCACCAGTTTCTCAGAAGAACCCGCGCTCTCTGGCTGCACCAGTTGGTCTCGTGTGCAGCACAACCTCTACTTCCAAGCCGGAATTGAAGTTGGTGAAAACTGTTTTCGACTCAAATATCAGACATGAACAACACAAAAGACAAGATAAATTTACAGAGAGGCCCTACTTTTAACATTTTCTGCGAATGCTATAAATGACGGATGATTTTCGTGCGACACCGATTAAAAGCACTCGCATAGCTTTTGAGATATTAAGGAGCTTTGTATGAAATTAATTAAGTGTTGGCATCTGGAAAGCAATCCAAATTTGGGATGCATTGCCTTGTGCATCGGTCGTCTACAAAATCGGGGAAACTTCTCCCTCACTTCACATTACATTAGCAACTGTAACGTCTCTGTTCATGCACTGAGCACAGGTTCACGGAGACGAAACAACGTCACCTCATCAGGGGAAAAATATAAAATGCTGAGATCGAGCTCTTAAATTTCAAAACACGGGGTACATTTTTGCAGACATTAAATCGAGCACTAAAACTGGCGGCAATCAACTGAAGCGGTTCCTGGCATAATTGATGAACATTTAAGTGAGGAAACCGTGAACTTTGGCGACCCTTTTGCGAAGATGAGTGAAACTCTAGAAGTTATTTTACACCTTTCCAACTCACAAAAAAAAGTATATCGCTGTGAATTTTTGCCTGTTATCTCTACTCCTAAAGGCAACAGTCACGATTTTTTTCATTATTATCACATTATATTGAAGAATGAAATTTAGGAAACTATGTGAGTTAGTGTGAGCCAACAACATTTGAAAGAGCCAGAGAAACTAATGTCAAATTTAGCGTGACGATCTCTGAACAAACGTTCATTGTCAATTACATAACTTGATTTCTGGTGTGTTCACTATTAACATCTTAAATTAATTTCATATACTATTCTCAATCACATCTACAATTTCGAAAAATGTGACTTAGCCAGAAACATTGTTAGAGATCAAGCATGATTAAATCACTACAATCAGGTCTTGAACTGCGATAAAATGTAGGAAAGAGTTTGAACAAAATTTCGTAGTCTTTCGTTCGCCATTTCTTGAACTTTGACACTTGGTAGTACTGAGTGTGAGCGTTGCTGATGCACGCAGTACTGCTGAGTGTGAGTGCTGCTGCTGCTCGCAATACTGCTGAGTGTGTGTGTTGCTGCTGCACGCAGTACTGCTGAGTGTGAGTGCTGCTGCTGCTCGCAATACTGCTGAGTGTGTGTGTTGCTGCTGCAGTGCTGCACGCAGTACTGCTGAGTGTGAGTGTTGCTGCTGCACGCAGTACTACTAAGTGTGAATATTGCTGCTGCACGCAGCACTGCTGAGTGTGTGTGTTGCTGCTGCACGCAGTACTGCTGAGTGCGTGTGTTGCTGCAGCACGCAGAACTGCTGAGTGTGAGTGTTGATGCTGCACTCAGTACTGCTGAGTGTGAGCGATGATGAGCCATCCCAGAATGCTTCATGTGATGATGTTGAGTTATTTTAATTCCACTCATTTTAAAGCTTGCCTAATCCATTCAGCGATATAAATTTTGCAAAAACTACAAGACAAAAACGAACCATGGATTTTTAAACTTATAAAGACATTTTTATTGCTGTACGATGACACGACTGCGGGAGTAGGGAAGACCAACAAGTGTTACTGATACTGTCTCCCCAAAAAATGACTAAATTTGATACTAAAGAGTTTTAAGGGTAAATATGTTTGTAATTAAGAGATAAGATAAGCAGGCTTCAGTGCACACAAGTTAAGTGGTTGACTGTTAATGGTGTGTGGAATAAAATACTATAATTCTGATTTGTAAGTCGATGATACAATCGCCAATCAAAAATACTGCAATATGAGACCTGTCCTTTGAAATTACGTGACTTCAAATTATTGAGATGCGCTTTGAATGCTAGAAAAATTTGACGGGAAAAAGAAAGTTCTAAACAACAGATTATCTGGAAAAATGAATTTAACTAAACTTCTCAAGCGTCACGGAAATCCATTGGTGAAATTCGAAGATGTCTCTGTGAAATTGAATTATAAATGCACAGATGGCCTGCGGAAGCAATGAAAGGATCTCCTATTCAAACCACTTCCCAATTGTTACCTGCAAAAAATGATGTATCACAGGCATTGCAGAGTGTGGCGCCCGTCCTTTCATGATGAACAGAGGAGCAATTTCCAAAAGGATGATCTCAATTACTCATTTCCTACCACCCAGCTGCAAAATAACATTATTCAAACTCTTCAATGAATTTTCTGCCAAAATAATCAATGGCCTGAGGGTGCGCTGTCACCGCCTCACAAGCCAAACTTGAGCTCGCATGAGAGCGCTTATTACCGCGAGTTATTCTTAACATATTTTTGCACGCACACCCATGTTTTAAAGTATAGCGCTTCAATGGCAAGCTGACAACTCACGAAAAATAGTAGAGCTTATGAAAGCATCCGTTGGTGCATTTCTATAAAACATTTCGCCATGCAAAGAGTTGGGAAATGAACGCTGATCAAAGCAAGACCTTCAAATTTAATGCGGAAACGGCGCAGCGAAAAATGTTCGAGGTTTTCTGATGTTGCTTGTTCTTTGTCCTACAGGCCAGGGCTTGGAGAAAGTCGACTTCTCGTAAGCCAACTGTCCTGCCAAAAAAGATGCGTGTTGAACTTGCTGTGTAACGAAATATCGCAATATCCTCGTAAATTTTCTTTTTTCAGAGAAAAAATTCAATAGGTTCCATTGTAATACTCAAAGTGTAATACCCACTTAATCAAGGCAAATATGGAAAATTGACAGTAGAGAGTTCAGCGGCTAAAATGACAACTTTGAAGGGTGTCGTAAAATGAACAGACTTAATGCGTCCGGGAGGAAAGTAAGAGATCGGAGAAGCATGAGTTCCAGTAGAGTAATATGGGCGACTGTATTGACGAGGCCAAAGTGAGAGCCAAAAAAGTGCAAGGAGGCAAGACGTTTCTCTTGCTCCCTGTAAGGACAGGAACCTTCGCTCTAAAGGTTAGTCCGGGGCTGAGCCGCGCACCCTGCCCTCTCTCAACCGTAAACAACTTCTCGTTTGATCCGATCGCTGGAAGTCCAGACCTCGCTATTGCCTGCTCGTGACCCTGCTATTCTGCATCCAACTTTAGTGACATTCTTGCCGCGAACTACTGTGTACTGTAGATTATTTCCATGTAGTTTAATGATAATCTTGTCTGCTTATATCGTGCTCCAAAATGCCATGCTCCCCGAGTTAACGAGTTTTTACGCCCACTAAATGTCAGACTGCAATCTTTTGAACCCTGCTGATCTGAGAGGGAGGTTATTTGCAGTACTTCAGACATGTACGTCAAAATTTGTTCGAGGAGTACTTCAATTATTTGAAGATTTTGTAATCATTCACATGGACTTTACTCTAATATGTAATTATACAAATGATTAAATTTCGATGTCTGGGAGTGAAGGAATGCGTTAGTAGAATATGACTTTGTTGTTGTTCAACTACTATGATTTTCCTATTTGTTTTGAATATTTATAAAGTTTATTGCCCTCGCATTCTCTATAAGCATCAATCTTTTTGAACGAAACTATCATAATTTGCGAAAAAATTCGCAAATAATAACTCTGCGCGCTTCAGGAAGACAAGCTGTTGTAACATATGGGTGTGCAGGATAAGTTTCTAAATTTTCCTATGCTTCACAATTCTGAATGACGATGATTACATGAGGCAGTCAGATCCATGCGCTGCGTCATGAGACCTTAACATTTTTGGTAGATTTCGTTCAACTAAACAAGGTCGATCGCTAACGGGTTTGACGCTGTCGTACAACACGCTCTAGTAAGCGCTTGCAGTAAGCTCTTGATTTATAAATTACAGCAGTTGCATAACCATCAAGCGACAAGAGGATACACAGAAAATATTTAGAGGTCAACGTTCTCGTTTCCCTCACTCTTTTTCTTCAATATACTAATGGGTCTCTGTCGCAACAGCAGAGTACTGTTTGGTGTCTTGTACTTTTGTTTGCTTTGTTTTTTGTCGTTGAACCAACCGTGATGGTCCATCCGGTGAATCATGTTTATAGCATCTCAATCAATGTTATGAAATTCTTTCACAGTGTTAAAGAAATTAAGCTCTTCAATATGAATTGCTATTATTTTACAATGAAGTCCTCAGCAGTATGGAACTTCTATATACTGCGATCAACTTATACTGGGTAAAATATCAATATTAAACTTGATTTTCAGCCACTGCGCAACGCTCAAAACACGAGTGACTTGTACATTCATGGTCGTAAAAAGGACTTTCTGCGAACTCGTGAGCAGCAGTGGCCGGCAAGTGTCATTTCCTGTAGCTGAACATTGCGGCGCCTGGTAGAAATTTAGGTGAAGCTTATATTGCATACAATTTCTAGGTAGAATATCTCCTGCACTAGATTTTTTACGACCTTGTTCCTATGTTGGATGATTTGTGTAACTTAGAACGAGGCACTGAGCGTTCAATTAATCAGTTATTTTAAACTCGGGCTGCACTTGACTCATGGAGAAACTAAATTAACGCCTAATTTTTTAGCAATGTAACATTGTGCTGTTACTTGGTGGTTTAGGAGATTCGTCCCTTCAATTAAAAACACTTTAAGGCTCTTTCGTCCCTGACACAATCTATAGAATAGGCATTACTAATTTGAAACTACCTTTCCGCCGTATCTCCCCGTGCAGTATTTTTAGAAATAGTTCCAATAAGATAACGTTACCCATGTTCCTTTCAAACTCTGCTCGATCTTTCTCTACATCCTGTCCAGTCTCGGAGATTGCCCTAGATTTTTATTCCTCAATATCCAAATCAAGTGAATTTCATTTGTTCACTGCATATGTCATAGAATATGGGCGAGGTAACGACCGACACCGGGAAAATTTCATGTTAAATATTCAGTGGGAGTTAATACGGGGACCACCTTACCGTCCTCTCTTGGTTGCGTCCGTCGCCAAGCTCTGCCCAGAATTAGACATCGTCGTCACCAGGAGCTGGTTACTCTTGTGATCATGAAGAAGTTTCTGAAATAATCATAAAACAATAACACACAAGCCGACTTCCAACGTCAAACGTTCTTCATTAATACTCCCATCTGCGAATATATTAGCAAAACTTTTCTCAATATTTCAGGGCATCTGTGGTAGGTAAGTAATCAATTTTTGGAGAAACACTTTACTTATTTTAATTCAATTTTGTACTTCATGATGCTACCCGAGGTAAATCTCTGGACTTTCTGTCCTTCAGAACTATTTCAACGAAGGGTAAAACTCTGAGTGAAAGAATCGGAGAAAACCTTTTTCTCTAATTTAGGTTTCAAATTTAAATAATACAACGTGAACAACAGAATTAGATTTTTTGTCTGTTCCTCTTTAAGATTAATCCATTGATTTTATCATTATACTGAACAGCACACGCGTTGCTTCTTTCATTTACAAAAACATACAACCTTCATTTTGAATTAAAATCTTTGTTGATGCAAGTTCTTTTTGTTTCACCGCCCGGTAGGTGCTAACACTTCCGTGTAAGAGTGTCATTCAAATTACCGCATCGCTTCGTATCGTATGAGCTTCGAAAATGAAATCCAAAAGAGTTATTAAAATCCATATTATTCTTCAGGTCCTCCGATTGATTATCAAGTACATACAAATTCAGTGCAGGTAGACGACATTATTCTTTTAGATAGTCGTCGGTTTCAAAGTTGAATCTTCAGCTTCGAAAGTTTCGTAGTATAACATGACGTCACTATCGAGCCAAGCCTTAGCTTTCTTTTAAAATCACCTTACAATGATGCAGCCCACGCATATCCCAGGAAAAGTTTTCAAAAACAGGGTTGATTGAATGAACTTTTTTTGCGAGGAGATTTTTTATTAAATTTGGTGAGGAAAATAACTTAGTCTTAGGCAACCCTGGTAGGAAACTCATAAGGGGTCATGCTTACGTCTGAATTCGGTAAAAAATACTCGTGATATTTCGAAATAATCAATTAGGACATCATAACAATTTTATCGTCTGCAAGATGTTGGAAAGTTACCTCCATTCGATTGAAACTGACATTTTAATTTGAAAACGAAAAGTTTATGATTTGTATAGAACTTAGCTTTACAAATGCCAAAACTTTTTGCTACAAATCAGCATTTTTTTAAGCACAAACATCTATTCTTAAAGTTCATTTTCTTAATAATTTTAAGACAACGTTCAATAGATGAGCAGTTAGTTGAAATATAATCGGCTCAGAGTGAACTGGAAATTCCTCTGAGATTTTTGAGTTAAAAACAAGTGAAGTTATGAATTATTCTGGAAATCTTAACGTATAACCATGGTTCGGTTATCACTTTCATTTATTTTTATTTTAAGAGGACGACAGCCAGACAATGAACGACGCTCATATGTGATGACTGCTCCTTTGAGAGTCAATGATAAGTCTTGGTCTGATGCTATTTGTTTAGTGCATCCAATGAGTTAATGCATGTAGCCTGAAAATGCAAGGTGTAGAACTCATATGGTCTTATACTTGATACCACGGAATTACATTCTAAATCAATGATGTATATCCATCATCTCACGACGTGGTTCTTTTAACAAGCATAAATCATTACTTGTTTAAAACTGAAAACCGTACGGCTGGATTGTAAACCGCGTGCATATGTTGCATATATTTAAATTCAATATCAAATGAAACACAGTTTACATTTTAAACACGCTTCGATTTCGACAGCCCATGGCACTGTCGAAGTGGTGTTTGCTTAGCGTTGCACTAAGCAGGCGGCGGCGTCCGGCCCACAACACCCGGGCTGTGCTACAAGAGCTCTGCATGACGGCCTGAGGAGCGTATCGCGGTAGCAGGCCGGGCAGGGCGGGCGGCGAGAGCACGCCATTACCTCCCCCATCAGGCGGCAGACACGGTCATTAGCGGTGCCCTGGTCACCTGCTTGCTCATCTTCAGCCACCCCTCTCAGCCCGCCGTCCCCTCTCTTCTCATTCATAAACTTACGGTGCAGCTCAATCATCATAGGCTGCAGCTGTTGGGAGCTTCTTTATTTAGGGTCGAGCAAGTGCATTTCATGGTAACGCATGTCCTAAAAACGAATTGCTACTTCTGCTCTGTTTTTCTGTTCAAAGTTCCGTAGTGCTGGAAATCATGGACAAGAGAAACACCACGGAAGAATCGAAAGATTATGCAACAGCTTTAAGCGTTGATGATTTTATCCTCTATGCGAGCTTTTGCACATATATGAGAACACGCCTTCCTTGATATTCTTCGTGAAGTTAACTCATCAGCAAAACAACGTCGAATTTGTGCCCATCATTGCTGTAACGAGCAAGTACTGAGTGACTAAAGTAAAGTCGCGGCAGAGTGACTGAGAGTCACCTCGAGCGTCCGGAAATCCTGTGCGGACTCGAAGTCCACGTCAGTTTGCAGAACTCGATAAGGCCCACAGCGCTGCTCGATAGCCTCCTTTGATGAAGTGACTGGCGCTTCCGCTAACACCAAAAATTGTTTCTCAGAACGGCTGCGGATCCGCTGCGGGTCATTACACTCCGCATGACCTTCTGACACACTCTGCTGATCACCGTTTTTACATTGCATTTTTTACTGTCACCTGTTTGACTAGACGATCTGATTTCTTACAAACCAGGATGTAAACGCGGGTAATTTTGACTGTGACTTTTGACTTTGACTGCGGCAGGTAAATGTGAAGGTTCATATTCAACTCTAATTTAACGTTAATTGTCGGTATTAATGTTGAAATTGATTAATGTTAATTGAGCAAACATTAACTGGATCATGCCTTCATATAGTTTTCATTAAGAATTTATAAAAATTGAGTTTTTGACAACTGATCGATCAGCAACATTATGAAAATTCCCCCCGTGTACCACCAGTGGGTCACGTAGCACTCAAAGTGTTTAATTATAAATAAGATGCTTCCAGTAACAACGTTTCACTCACATGAAAATCAACCGAATCAATGTGCTGTAACATAGTATACATTGGTTTAGCTTTTGTACGCGTCTCATTTCATTGCAAAGCCTTGCGGATTAAGATGGTGGCATGCATGAATCGGAACAATACATAAACGTATGGTTCAAATTTATGTCTGTACGGTTGTTTTAACACCACTAACCTACGTCATGAAAGGGGTAATCTTCAACAATGGACGACACTTTTAGAAAGATTTTTCCAAGAACGGGATTGCCTACGTTGAAGGAGTCGAGTATATCAAGGTGGTTCATGTAAAAATGATAAAATCCAAAATGCTTCAACGGCAATTAAAAGAAACTGAGTAGCACAATAAAATAAAAAAATCTTCGCGGTTTCTTTGCTAATAAATTACTGAAATTTATTTTAAAAATTGTTCTTGGTCAACGTTTTACTGATTCCATTTGTGCCGAGCGTTTATAATTTTTTTAAACCTAAAGTTTTCCCAAACAAAATAATTTTTTATTCCCTCAAGTATTTATTTGAACACTAACATGACAATTATCCACTTTTAATGGTTTGTATATTGAGTTAGACAAAGTAAGCTGGAGAAATATTTAAAATCCAAAAGGTCATAAAACATTTTATGTATCAATTTGTTTTGAAAGTTGTGGTTTTTTCTTCATTGATTCCTATTGATTTTTTAATTCTGATTTGCACAACAAAAAATTAAAACATTAGTCACTTTAAATCATACACGCGAAAATCAGGTAATTTCTACCACTTGTATGAATAGCATCCATTTATAGGGTTTGGGAACTTGGCAGTATTGTAAAAAATATTTGGCGAATTCGTGGACGATTAGACGCTCCTTTCACCTCCTCAAACGCTGTCATCATTGACTGTGCATGCAAGTGCACAATGGCAGCTGTAAGAAATAGAATGAGCTCGGTCGAATGTTAGACAATCACATGTCCGTAGAGTGAGGAAAAAAGGCAGTCTCGCCTAGAGAGGAAAAGTTGGTCGACAGCAGGACAAAATACTCGGCTAAACACTTAAAAAAAAATAAAAAAAAATTAAAGTAGAATGAGCAGCGTGCCAAAGTGATTTTTTTTTAGTTTCTCGAATAATTATATAGCAATTGGATTGACTAAGATTTTAAGACACGAAATGTTACGTAAGTACCCATGTCCCAGGTACTTGAATAAGTGAACATAAGAAAGAATTTTGAGAATCATCACACTCAGAAAAGAAGACCTTTCTTTACATCGAGCTATTAGGTGAGTCGAATAAAGGGACATGAGGGGGAGTGTGCCAAAATTCAAAGTTACTTGTAAGAGTCTAGTTACCGTAAGGCAAAATGAAGGACTTTGAGACACCCTGGTTAAAAAGCACATTGATGTTTTATATATGTAAATGTGTTATATAACAAGCCAGGGTAGAGAGCGATACCTTCAATACACGGAATTTATGTTCCCGTCTTTTCGATCGTTTAATTCCTCTTGAAATCTCAATCACAGTTACTCCTCAAAATTCATTCGAAAAAAGATGTATTGGCAAGTGTTTAAATCACTCATGTAAATTTAGTGAAATCCAAAAAAACTATAAAATTAATTAGCATCTTGTGTTGAGAAAAGTTGGCGACAAATATATTGCAAACCTGTGAATACTTGAGAAATCTTTCACAGGAATTTCGCTGTTTTTCAAAGCGTATGAGTCGTCGTAAAAAGTAATGAAGGTGTATGAGAGTGTTATTATTCTAAGCCTTTATTATCCTAAGCCGTCACTACTTGCATATTTCAGAAATTACCAAAAAATACTGGAATTCCTGGCGAACATTGTGAGAACAGCACAAGTATCGCGGCAGTCTGTCCCTCGTTTATTGCATTAGGAGGACCAGGGGACGAAAATAGAATTTAGGCCCTCGATAAACTAAAAGGAAGGAAATTTGAAAAAAAATATACTAATAGATGGAAGACAAGCAAAAAAGAAAAAGTCATACGCTGTAATTGCTTATTGACTTGAGAGTCAAAGAACGAGCTGAAAGATTCGAATGTTCTTATTTAAAAACAGAGCGTGATATATGGGTAATAAGAGCCTTGCAAGAAATATGTAAAAATAACAATAAACAAAGCACCGTTCTGTCTGATCAGAACGCTTGGGATGCTATAAATTTAAATGACTTTGACTCAAACATATTTTTTTGGCATATTTTTTCAAGACAATTGAATCAATACCATTTCCCCTCACTTGGCCTAACATCGATCGCTCACTGCATGGTACTGTCCTACATGCTGGCTCGCTGGTACTGGCCTACATACTGGCTCGCTGGTACTGGCCTACATACTGGCTCGCTGGTACTGGTCTACATACTGGCTCGCTGGTACTGGCCCACATACTGGCTCGCTGGTACTGGCCTACATACTGGCTCGCTGGTACTGGCCTACATACTGGCTCGCTGGTACTGGTCTACATACTGGCTCGCTGGTACTGGCCCACATACTGGCTCGCTGGTACTGGTCTACATACTGGCTCGCTGGTACTGGCCCACATACTGGCTCGCTGGTACTGGCCTACATACTGGCTCGCTGGTACTGGTCTACATACTGGCTCGCTGGTACTGGCCCACATACTGGCTCGCTGGTACTGGCCTACATACTGGCTCGCTGGTACTGGCCTACATACTGGCTCGCTGGTACTGGTCTACATACTGGCTCACTGGTACTGGCCCACATACTGGCTCGCTGGTACTGGCCTACATACTGGCTCGCTGGTACTGGCCTACATACTGGCTCGCTGGTACTGGCCCACATACTGGCTCGCTGGTACTGGCCTACATACTGGCTCACTGATATACTGGCATAAATACATGTCACCACAATAACGGTTTTATAGTGTCCTGCTCTTCTCAAGCTGGACTAATCAACGAAACATCACAACTTACCTCAGTTCACTGTTTACTGCCCTAATTTACATCAGTATTGGCTCAGAGGGAGTCACTATCTGTGGCATCTTTCACTATTTGTAGGCGTCTTTATTCCGTATACAAGCATCTCTGTACACTGCCATAATGATTAATCTTAACAGATTATCATTCGCGTCATGTCAAGAACAATATTGTCAGGAATGAATATTTGCAACAGTATTATGAAGTATTGTTTCTGCAAGGTCTGCACGTTTTTACTTGTAAGAAAAAAGCAAAGCGTTATAATTTCATTGATGTTGTTGTATAAAACGCGGTCTTTTTCTAAATGTGTTGCCACAATCCCTTTTTATTTGTTAACAACTCAGTATAGGTACCTAATACAATAGCCACGTCAATATTTGAAAAAAATATTGAGGGAAAAATAACCGAGTGCGTTCACTTGGTTAATTTACTCACTGTTTGGCAAGGTTAATTAACATTGGGAACAAAAAAAGAGGACGATGACACGCTGATATAGAATAGCTTCAAGGACATTCTCCATTTACATTGACAGATAAGCTTCCCTATTAATCGATTGCCATACATATATATATTATATATATATATATATTAAAGGTAATAGTAGAACACAATAGTTAATAAAAACAAGTTAGTAAGTAAATTAACTTATGCTTGCTTAAAACTTAAAACCATCCATCTAAGAACATGATAAACTTGGAAGAAGAAAAGTTATTTGGAGTGGTAGTGACTCATGAATCAGCATTGGAAATTTAGAATAGATCCTCACGACACATGTAAAACATTTATTCGAAATAACACAGAGGGAAAAACATTCCTCAAATGAAAATTTCAAATAAATTAACGGCTCGTGAATTTATCGTCTTGTTTGCGGAAAGGAGTTTCCTGTTTTTTTTTCGGGCGCGTCGGACTCAAACCCCACTCTAAGTTGTAAGAACATATTTAACTTAACTTGACGGGTTTTTTGAGCTAACACAAGACTTTTGTGATTGTGTGCATGATTGTGTGCATGTGAGGTTGGGAGAAAAATGGCACTATAATGAACCAAATGAAAATGCTGTACATTGTATCAATCTGGTTCTTAATCGTATTTGAATAGAATTCAACGAATAAACTGGAAGTGAATTGCTAAAAAGGACAATCGCTTAGAAATTACTGTATTGATAGATGTGCATGAAATAAAGTCAGAAAGTATCGTAAAAGCTTTGTAATAGTAAGTTTCACGGATGTCGGAAATGATAAAATCCAAAGCTGAAACACTGACGCGAGGGAAAATCTTGCAGAACGGAGTTTTTTTAATCATTTTGGTAAGACCCTATGCAGCAAACGAGAAAAATTATTTTCTCATATAAAAAAACAGTAAAAATTTGACAACCTTGAAATTTTCAGCTTGAAAATGACAAGATTATTGCAGCAAAATGAAAGGGAAATTAAATTGTCCGATAATTATTGTATCATAATTTTACAATTTTCGTAACAAGCTATGACATAATTAGACATATGTATATAGTAAGAGCCTTCATAAAAAGGAAAGTACCGAGGGCAATAGAGACAAAGTGGTGGTAATATTCCGATTTCGAAAGTTTTTTACCATAAAATTTTCCAGACCATACGTACGTCTCATCACAAGTAGTGCAATGCATTGCAAAATTACGAACAGGCCCCGTAGTTCTCCCGCTACAACACTCTGCTTGGATATGCCTATTTTTCCACCGCGCAATGACTCAAAAATGCAAAAAATTATGCATGTATTCGGCAAGCATTCTCTAGTTATCTACTTAATTGTGCTATTATGCAAAAATATATAACTTGGAAAAAAATATGCTATTCAAGTAAGTGGAGGGTAACCTGCATTCCTCGATACATAGCTCGTGGGATGAAATATGGCAGCAAACTTCGAATAGTATTTGCACTAATATCAATACAGTTTCATCGCAGACAAAAAGCATTTTTCCGACACTACATGGGTCTAAAAAGAGAAGATGTGAAACACTGAAAAAAATGCACTTTTAAGAATACGAGTATGTAAAAATTTTCAACCTTCATATTCACATTCAGAAAGTTATACTTGTTTTTTTAATTGATTCCTCAGGAGGCATATAGGATAGGTAACGGGTTTTTAGCAATAGTTAAATTTGTCTATGGGGAGTGATGCCGCAAAGGGAAGATACTGTTAAGTTACCTCAGATATAGATAAATTTTCGGGACTTCTATCTTTCGTGTCCACTAAGCTTCTTTAGGTTTTCATACCTTCTTCACTATCTCTTTTCCTCTTTTATTCTTTTTTATTCTGTTACTACGTACAGGACATTTTTCATGAAAATATACCTTGTGTAAAACATTCCACGTTTTCCTTAGTACAAACTAAATGGTCTCTTCTTTCTATGCGAAAGCATTTTTGCAATGGAAACAGAACCTCAAACTAACGACTATGCTACTCTACCACTATTATTTTAAGCTGATTATTAGACGTCAAATTTCCGTCCATATTTTTGTCGCTGCATTCTAAGGGCTCTTTATGCAATTTTTACATAGAACGTTCATGAAAAATATCGACAGCAGAGCTTCGCCACTATTTCTACGAAGCACTGAAGATCTATCACTTAAATGTGGTCTTGAACACCGCGATGAGGTTGCGCTGAACACACATTGTTATCGGGTATAGGAAACCCAAAATAGCGAGTTGCACACGAAAAATGTTGAAATAGTGAGCGGAATGGTTTGGGAAGCTCGGATTTTAGCCGAGAGAGGCTGTAATGCTTTCCTATCCGCTAATTGAAGTTAGGAAAACAAGAACTGAAGAAATCGAAAAAGGTGCTAGGAATGGAACAAGCCGAAAATGGGAGTGATGTATTTCAGAATTGTAGGATGAGTTTTTCAACAAGGGATGCCAACCAAAAGACGATAAAACACGTGACATGCATCCAGCCAATTAGAACTGTATTCAAGCAATTGCATATAAAGTGGGACAAATGCTGGAAAGTTATTATCAGAAAGAATAAATGTTCTGAAAAAGAAACTTTGCGAAAATATGAAACGCTAATGAAAAATATTATTGGTCATTCTCAAAGTTAGATATAATGGCCGGGCAGTGAGTAGAATTGTTCAAACAAGAGGGATTGAGTAGAAGCAAAGAGAGTTGAAGTTCGAAGACCACAAATGAGCTTCAGTATTCAATGTTTAATGCTATTATGTCAACAAAATCAGTCTAAACAAATCTTATGACAAATCATAATGACGAGAGATAGAGAGAAGATGGGTGTCTCTATACCACATTAAAACGTAAATATTTAGGATCTACTTGTATATTAATTTTGCAAATACTTGAACTAAATAGCAAACAGATCTCTGATTCAGTTGTTTTTCTTTCTGTCATAGATACGGCATGTATCCCTGAGCTCAATGAGCCATCCTTCTAGTGTTCTCATTGCACAGCTCTGGCGCCCAGCACTGGCAGATGTCCTTGAACAAATTGCAGAAGCACAAATCTGGAGGGGTTCAAGTTAGATGAGCAGGATGCCTGCTGTACTTGAACGTTGCTGTTGAAGGAATATCATTTTGTAACTTCTCTTCTCTCAAGAGATTTCATTAATCCATCGGGTAGTGTAGAGCTTAATAGAAATATTGCTACATCCTATAAGAATTGCAAAAGAAATGCGTGCAGTCAGCGGCGGTGACTTGATGGGCTGGTGTTTTACATGGACTTATATAAGTGGTTTGCTTTCTGCATATTCGAATTATAAATAAAAATGCCAATATACACATCTTAAACCTCATTATTTATTTAGGAAAGTCAATGAATTAAAATTTCTGGAACGTTTCGACCTCCAGGGTCATCATCAATCTGAGAACAAGTAGAAAAAACTAGTCAAATGTCAAATTTACATCAATCTTGAACGAAGAACACAAAAAAAACACAAAAAAACACATATGCAAAGAATAAAATAAAAATGTTCAGTATTAAAATTACGTTAGTTGTACTGGAAAGGCCGATTGCATATCACTTAAAACCGGTTTTTCTTTCACAATGTGGAGAGATTCTAAATTTCGGAGGTTTATTTGGTTTAATGCACAGGAAATTACTCTAAAACCGCCTAATGTAACAGGAATGTCGCACTTCTCTGCATGAGAGCGGACTGGAGAGTGGGAAGGTGTGGAAAGTGACTGATTAGTTCTAAAACTTCTGCCGGCCTGCTCTGCAACACGAATACTGAGGGCTCGAGTGGTCGAGCCCACGTACTCAGACGCACTATATTTGCAAATCACAGATGAGAGCATACCTTTAGGAGCTTTATCTTTATAATTGATAAATGATCCTATTTTAAACGTATTGACTAACACTAATTTATCATCAATCTGCGGAAAATGTTTCGAAAGAAGAAGGACAATGTATATTTTAAGTTTCTCCGATAGGTGACCGAGGAACGGAAACGAAAAAAAAGTTCCTTTTTAGGAGGGTAGGTAGAGTGACATCGGTAGAAAATTTTCTGGTCAAAAAATTCGAAACACAAGAATCAATTAGTGTTCAACTTGAATCAAGGAAAGCCATTGCTGCTAAAAAATACCTTCAAAAATTCAAATTCCTTATGCATAGTTTCAAATGAAGAACACACACGATAGGCCCTAGACAACAATGTTTCGATGCTATTTAATTTGAAGGAGAATGTACAAAACTGAAAAAACTAATTCCTAACCGGGGACATGTTTACCTACGGAAAACAGTGCTTTGAAAGCTACCCTCTTTACGTGTTATGGTAGCGTCTAAAAATGAGAGACAATATTATTCTTTTCGGTCTCCATAGTGAATTTGATGTTAGGGTGACGCGAGTTCAAAAATTCTAAAAATAAATTGCAATGGGAACTACTCCTAAACAACAAAAAAATATCGTCAATAGAACGTTTATAAAACACAAGCTTGAAATCTACAGGACAAGAATCTAACCAGCGCTGTTCATGATAACTCATAAAAATATTTGCAAAAGCAGGTCCTAATAAAAGACCCATTCCTAACTCTTCTATTCGCTGATAACATTTATCGTCAGGGATGAAAAACTAATTCAAGACGGAATGTTGAAGCAGGGAACAACGATTTGGTTATGCCAATGACGGAGTCTACACCAGCAAAAAAATAATCTAAACAAATGTCAATAGTTTCATGTAGCGGTATGTTGGTAAAAAGACTTTCTATATCAAAAGAAACCATAAAAAGTTCGCTGGCGTTTTCCAAAGACGTAACTTCGTTGACAAAGGATTGTGAATTTGGCACAGTGTAAGCATTACATGCGAACGGAGCTAAAATAGGGAGTAGGAACTTTGCAATGTTGATACTAAGAGTCTTGAAGGCGGCAAATATTGGACGAAACGGGCAATTCAAATTGGAGTTAAGTTTATGAACTTTTGACAATCCATATAAGATGACAGGACCAGATCCCGAAAAAAAGGCTTTTGTACAAATCATCCGAAATTAAATGAGAAATTTTTAGCTTTCGAAAGAAGTTATTAATTTTATCTTCTACAAGAATGTAAAATTTTAAAATTGGCTTGGTGATGACTGTAAATTTTGTACTGTCTGAAATTAAGCTGTGCATACTAAGTAAAAACCTATCCCTATCCACAAGTACAACACCTCTTCCTTTATCTGGCCGAGAAATAATTATGCTTTTATCAGCTGAAAGTTTATTTAGAAGCTCTATTTCAGGTTTGCAAAATATAGTCGAAAATATTTTATACGATTTAAACGAGTGAAAATATCTACAGGCGAAAGTTCATCTTTTAGTCTCAGAAATTGGTCACGTTGATTCGATTGGAGACTGAATGCAAGTTTTTCAAAATTTAAAAAATATTTGCAAAATTCTAATTTGTAAAACAGCAAACAAAAATCTAATCCAAAGGCAAGAAGATACTGGAGACGAGGAGACAGGAGCACGGAACTGAAATTGAACACCACTTTTGAAGGGCCACACGGCTGGACGCAATTGACGATACCGAGGTTTTGAAGCTTTTTCTCGTGGGTCGATTTGGTAGTAGTCCGGAAAGTTGTGGTGACAAGATGTATTGATGTAAATTTGACATTTGACTAGTTTTGTCTACTTGTTCTCAGGCTGATAATGACCCTGAAGGTCGAAACGTTCCAGAAATTTTAATTCATTGCCTTTCCAAAATAAATAATGAGATTTAAGACGTGTATCTTGGCACTTTTATTTGCAACTATTTATAATATACATGGACTATTCCAACGCACTCTGAATACTTGAGTTGAAACAAAGACTTCCAACAAACAAAATTAAAATGAAACAAATATTGCCAGAAAATCACTTGAATTAAATAATCGAGCGATAGAGCATGCATGAATTTGTTATTGTTTTAGAGATACAGAGATCTCCGAAGTTCATCAAAATAAGAATGAACTCTACCACCAAATGAATAAATAAGTACACACTAGTTCTTGTTACTGCTTGAAGCATCACGCAACATCGCATTTAATCTGCATTTCCTTATTTTAACCGCGAATTACGAGTTTTAAGACACCGGCTGACGAATGATCTTGGAATGAGGTCTGAACTGACTGAATTTATAATTATCGGAATAGAACTACACCGTTTACGGATGCTTTGATGTCAAAGCATTGTATTTCTTGCAGTAATCAAGTCCATTTTCCTTCATGACCTCATAGAGCAAGGGTTTCTCAGCAGCACGTCACGCTGGTATTTTCAGATCCTTCTAGTAGCAATGTTGGAACATTCTCTTAGCGATGTTTCAATGTTGGGATGTTCTCATAGCGATGTTTCAATGTTGGGATGTTCTCTTAGCGATGTTTCAATGTTGGGATGTTCTCTTAGCGATGTTTCAATGTTGGGATGTTCTCTTAGCGATGTTTCAATGTTGGGATGTTCTCTTAGCGATGTTTCAATGTTGAGATGTTCTCTTAGCGATGTTTCAATGTTGGGATGTTCTCTTAGCGATGTTTCAATGTTGGGATGTTCTCTTAGCGATGTTTCAATATTGGGATGTTCTCTTAGCGATGTTTCAATGTTGGGATGTTCTCTTAGCGATGTTTCAATGTTGGGATGTTCTCTTAGCGATGTTTCAATATTGGGATGTTCTCTTAGCGATGTTTCAATGTTGGGATGTTCTCTTGGCGATGTTTCAATGTTGGGATGTTCTCATAGCGATGTTTCATTGTTGGGATGTTCTCTTAGCGATGTTTCAATGTTGGGATGTTCTCTTAGCGATGTTTCAATGTTGGGATGTTCTCTTAGCGATGTTTCAATGTTGGGATGTTCTCTTAGCGATGTTTCAATGTTGGGATGTTCTCTTAGCGATGTTTCAATGTTGGGATGTTCTCTTAGCGATGTTTCAATGTTGGGATGTTCTCTTAGCGATGTTTCAATGTTGGGATGTTCTCTTAGCGATGTTTCAATGTTGGGATGTTCTCTTAGCGATGTTTCAATGTTGGGATGTTCTCTTAGCGATGTTTCAATGTTGGGATGTTCTCATAGCGATGTTTCAATGTTGGGATGTTCTCTTAGCGATGTTTCAATGTTGGAATGTTCTCTTAGCGATGTCTCTGACCTGTCATTGGTATTTACCCACTAAAGTCGACAGCGTAATTTTTTTCACTGATGGTCAATGTCAACTTGATTTATTTCTATGTTTAAAAGATGTTTATCCATAGCTTTAAAGTTTTGTTATCTGAAATTTCAATTGTGGCAAAATTTGCAAATCCCTATGGACGTTTTTTTATAATTTTTTAATTTTTTCTACTTTCAAGATTCTCGCTCAGAAAGCGACGTGTTGCGCTCATAGGAAACCATCAGCAATGACAGCTGACCGGTTGAGAAGAGCAGGACGTTTTTGTTCTTGAGGTTGACGCGCGTTGTGGAAGAATCTAACGTGATTGTTCATTTCACGGTCATGTATGTGCGAAGAAAAGTTTTCTTACAGGACCAAAACCGGACTTTCTTGATGTGAGATACTGGATGTATGCTCAAGGGCTGCTTTTTCTAAATTTTAAAAGGCTATTTT
The DNA here is from genome assembly GCA_030386875.1 of Morinoia aosen. Taxonomy (NCBI): domain Eukaryota; kingdom Metazoa; phylum Arthropoda; class Malacostraca; order Amphipoda; family Talitridae; genus Morinoia; species Morinoia aosen. Next base: position 14,759,200 of record CM059575.1, on the reverse strand, counting down.
TGTTGCTGACAGGTCAGAAGCCTTTCGTATCACTGGCATTTCTTTCTGTAACAGAGTGCAGTTTTTTGTCTGCGCTGAAAGCATCATACGACTTGTCATGGTCACTGGAAATCGAGTCGTAAGGTTTCACAGTACCAAGAAAGGGTAACACAAGCTCTGATACGACTCGTCGTGGTCATTCGAAGGCGAGTTATACGGTTACAACGTACAAAGAAAGAGCACAAAGTGGCATTGGATGGGTAAAACGGATAGAAGATCCAATCTACCGAGCTTAGTGAGCTCACTGAAGTGTAGAATGTTGGGTAGTAGTGAACGAGGCGGTCTCTAGTACATGATGTAATTATTGGCTCCCCAAATTTTCGTACGGGGAACACAAATGAAATTATAAGCCTGAATTTACGATTATTAATTTTTTACCTTGGAATTGCATTTACCTTTCCCAATGACTACTTTAGCTAGCAAAGTATTGCTTTCCTCGTGATGTGTGTGGATTGTAAATACTGACAACTCCCCAGCTTGACGAGAGAGAGTTAACAAAAATATCATTTAAGACAAACCCGATGGTAAAGTGAAAACCTAGTATCGTTTACGTTGAACCTTAGAATTTTTAGTGTAAAAGAGTCTCGCAGACCTTAAATTTAAATACTTCTCGTGTGAAACAGTTGTCAGATCAGCATTACGCTTCAAAACAAACCCTATCCCTAAACACCACGTCAATATTGGCGCAATGCTTCCAGTATGCCGTAATTGTGAGCGTTTCCATATTTTCGTTTTTTCCATGTTTCTTATTTTTCCAGGAGTCAATAAAAAATAGGACAGCAGCGGAAAAAATAATGATGATACATCACAAAAGTTTTGGTTTACGATCTTGTTGCTCTAAATCAAATGCCTTTTCTTAGATATCACCTCCATTTCTTGTACTCACACACACAGTTTGTCCAGGCATGGTATTCACGCAACATATCCATACGCCCATTCATTATTTTAATTCGAGAACAACGGGCTTGGAATTGAAACAGCTCGTGATAATTTTGACTGCGCTAGACCTCATTACGGGATACCTTCTCAGAACGTGCGTAATGTGCGAGTTAAAACAAGCATCGTGCGCCCTAATCAGCGCCGGGCGACTCCCATCCTTCCCCTGAAACACCGCGCCGGGACACGAGACAACACTTATTGTGTGCGTCGGATAAATTCTCCTAGCTGATAAGGGCTCTTTATCAAATGCTGCACCTCGCACTCCGCGCTCTCCAAACTGCAGGATAAAAAACTTGTTAGATTACAACGTTCCACCAAACCTCGAAATAACGACATAAGTTGCGGAAATGGGGAATTTTCTAGGTTAGAATCAGTGATGCTGGTATGAAATCAAGAATGCTTCGATTGTTTGATATTAGGATTCTGCTGCAACGCAACCGTAGTGAGTTCTTGCGGTCTAAACTCAGAAATTTTTATCATCAAGTGTGTAAAGCGATTTGGCTGTAACATATGTGTTACGAGTAAATGAAGAACGGATTTAGAATGTTCTACAATAATCCAAGCATGAGCTATGTGAGGAGTCAGACCTGTTCATACAGTTCTTATGCAGGATACAGAATGATCCGTGCCATCTTTTTGTAGCGCTCATCTACAGTCATTTGGCTGCATTAGCACTGTGATAAAACTACGAACGCATGACTACAGTCAAAGTAAAGTTCAGTTACACTTGAATGTCAATAAATCATTTAGATTTTCGAAACATTCAGTGCTGCGCCTGAAATTGCTGCAGCGTCACTCCGAGGCTCAAGGAAAGAAAATGAAGCTTGCCTTGACCCTCTCGTGCCACACCGAGCTCTGAATATCAAAGACCAAGTGATTGACTCCACTGAAATGAATCGAATTAAAACTAACTAGCAAGAAATGATTTCATATTATAATTAGAGTTCGTTGGAGAGGGGAAATTGTTTGATATATTAAATCATTCATGAAGAAAGTTAGCAATAAGTCAAAACATTTGTACTGAATATTCATAAAATCACGAACATTCCTATACTTGTAAACCAATGAACTATGATGAAAATCCCTGAAATTCCTGATTCAAGGTATCATATATCACATTCATCACAATTGATAAAACCTGATACTAATTTTCAGCAACGAAATGGCTTAACACAATTGCTATGAATGTTTCATATCAAATCATTACTGTCTAATTGAATTGCCATAAATTCTTAGTTTATGACTAAATCCATCGTCGATAACTTGCTCCTAAGAAACTGCTCATCAATCCAACATTTCTAATATGAAAAACCTTTAGTGTAAGATAATTTCCTTGATAAGTTCATGGATTGAGACGCCTCTATAGGACTAAACATTGGAGATCACTTCGACTCAAATTTATTTGCTTGTTGTTCTATTATTTCTCGATGCAAAACTTCCTAGTTCAGAAAATTAGGGTCGTAATTGTCCCTCGGCCCTTTTTAAGGAGAGCAAAACTAGGTTGGGTCTTGATGCGCAAGCCAATGAATCATTAGTATACTTGAATATGCAGGGCCATGCTGAGCAGATCAGGCAGGCGCACCAACACAGGTGCGCTGCGCTCATCCGCGTCAGTAGTGACGGAACTATGTGATATTAAAAATATAAATTATGACGCGTCGGAGCCTCGGAGTGGGTGCAGGAGTTGTTGCCTGACATCCTGTGTGCCAGTATCTCATGGATTGTGTGTTTACCGCCCGGATTTAATTATACTTAACTTTATATCAAAATGAATATCTTGAATGAATACCAAATGAATATCAAAAGTTGCCAAACATCGCTTAAATTTAAGCTGAACCAGATCTGAAATTAGAATCATACCAACTGCACCTATACCACTGCACCTGTACGTACCGCACAGCAAAATTTGCTTATATTTATACGTTGTAGATTTTCCCCACATTAAGAAAAACTACAGCGTGATTAAATTGAATTAATTTTAAATTAATTTATTATTTACCCTCTTTTTCTTTTGTTCCTCACCCTTTGAAAACAATTTGAGTTCTGGCGTAAGGACAATCACCCAACAAACACCGGCCATTTGAGAACTAGGTCCCTTTCTGAAATTACATCACTGCATGGGGTTGGGAACCCTGCACGGACCTTGTGGTGCTTCAAGGACAATAAAAATACTTGAAAATGCAGACATTTTTAAATACTGTAAAATACAGCAAATGTGACGGTCTAAAATTCCCACCATGTTACATTTAATGACCCTGTCACCCTGTTCCATTTTTTACGGGGTGATGGGTTAAATTGGGTTCATTTCGAACCCACCTTCTCTGCGTGAAGTTTAAAAGTCCATATTTTTGTTTTAGTGTAGACGTGGCCTTATTACATATTTTATGGTTTGTTGAAAGACATGCCTAAGCAAAACGTTCGTATTGAATAGAACGTGAACTTTTTTTCTATTTCTGCAACTCAATTGCTGTTGGTCCTTAATTATTTCTTAACGGTGGAAGGTGATGTACTTACCATCATTTCCAAATCGAAATTAATTTCTATATTGCAGAGAGTGATGAAAATTTGGCGGATAGCTAATTTTACAAAAACTTTGTAAAAAATTGGGAAAATATGTTTACAACGTTGGGAAAAAATTGTTTGACACCCGATCCACCAAACTCCTCAAGTCGTGTTAGGGGAACGAAAAACAGCTACCATGCGGTGAAACTCCGCGGTCATCACTCTATTTCAACTACAGCCAGGAATTAATACGCAAGTTTGAGGCCCAAAAACGGTAATTATAGTTCACGTCAAATTATGCAGCAAAGACTTATTCTAAAATGCTCACCAATGTCGAAACACATGAACACGAACATGTTATAGCATTATCTCACTGGGAGTTGATTACTGTGGACACACGCCTTCGTCTTCAATTTCACAGCTATTGCGTTCGAAAATCAGTGTCTAAAATGTAATTACGCTAAGAGGAACCTTAAACTTCGTTATTTTAGTACCCATTTAGCATGGTAACGACTAATCAGTCCAGTAACTTAAATGTTCTAGGGTTTGCTCCAAAGCCCGTTGAACACCAAAGAACTAAAAGCCAAATCAATGAATTACTTAAGTGACAATTTTAATTTCACGGTAGTTTAAGAGCTTAAATAAGTATAATAATTTCGTTAACTATAAACCGGTAGTTACAAGCCAACAACGTTTACAATAAATGTTTTATCAGATTTTAAAAAAATGAGCGGTTAAAACTTTTAAACCTTTTTCGATGCCACTCGTTTTAGCTATTTTCTATTCGCAAAGCGTTCATAATCATTAAATAGATTCTTCTCGCTCTATTTATATTCCATCGTCATTTCTTTTAAAATAAGATAAGCTCATCGTTAATTCGAAAAGGCGTCGATGCCTAACACATTTTAGTTATAGAAGCTCCAATAAGTCTCTCGAACTGTCTGCGGCTCAAGAATGGTATATTTGATCTTATCCGAGTACGTGCATTCCAGCGCATGAGTTCGTCTGTCATGTCTACACAGATGATAACAAATGCCAATTTACTCCGTGGCTATTTTGTACATTCTCAAATTCGTAGAATATTAGATATTTTGTAAAACTTAACGCGACAGTGGCATGAGAATAAATTTAATAAAGCATACAGTGGTAAACTGCAGTCATAAATTACAAATCCATTCTTTTCACTGCGTCTTCTTTGACTGTTGACGGCAGTGAAACTGTATTTTTATTTGAAGTTTGGTCCTCTTTCTCAGTGAGGAAATTTTATATTTTCAAAGACGGAGAATTTTTCAAGGCTTTTATATTATTTGAGAGTAAAAATAGACATTTTAAGAGGGAAAGATACTCACAGTACAGTTGTTGCTGCATTATAGTTCAGCAAACTTGCGAGACATTGCGTGCAGTGTGATACTTAGCATTTTCTTCCAAGCCTCAGATGCTTTAGTTACTTCCGCAGCAGCAGCAGAGCGCTGTAAGTCGACGGAGAGAATTTCTGCGCGCACGTAAAAATTATCCACAGAAAATCTTCTTAGAGACCTGGACTCTGACCTTGGCCAGCCGATCCCCTGTCCTCTCCCCTCCTTCCTCCCCCCTCCCCCTCCCTAAATCCCCATTCCTTGACCCAAGTTTTTATCCGCATTTTATCAAAAAGTGGAATGACGAGAATAGTTGTACTCGTGCATTTTCCAGTCATTTCTTCTACCAAAGTATGATGGCTACAGTGGGATTGGATAAAAAGAGAATTTAGATCAGAGAACCTTCAGAGTTACGTCAGCAGAAAAAATAATGGCAACCACGTGAAGATTGTCGGTGAGCAACTTCCACTTTATTGTTGACTACTCCAAACGTATGTATGCTGTACAAGTGCTCATGAAATTATCTCAGAGTATACTGCAAATAAGAAAACCTCAGCCGATAAGTTCTTCTGTTGAAAGAATGTTGCTCGCTGCTCGGGCTGCCAATTCTAAGTAGCTATGCCTAAACGTTGAGTGAAACTTGACCTTTACAGGAGCAGAAACTGCGAAGGAGTCTTGATAAGTTGAATAGACGTCTCATTGGATTGTTTTAGGGGTAATTAATACCGAACATAACTCGTATTACACCATTTTGGGGGCGATATAACCTGCTTATATTCTAAGGTAACGGTAACTAACACAATAATACATTTTTGGCTCCAAGTTACGGGCGACTTAATATCGATCAGTAATTATAATACATGAGGAAAAATACAACATTTTTTAGAGCAGGAATAAACTGAATGTGACGGTATTTATAAAGTTAAACTTTTACAAGCTTTACATTCGTTGAAAGAGCTCTTTATTTATCAATTCAAGGTAACACTTTCAATGTACTTGTAAACTAATGAAGCATCATCATATGTGGTACTCAAATTTGAGCCAACACGACCTCGAACGCTGTAACACATTTTATGCTCGTAGCAACATCCATTGTGAGCACACCTGCGATCAAACATGGGCGGTTGCCAATTCCATTCACCGCAAGTTTATATTCGCCATCAAATTTTTGTGCGCGACTCCAAAAAGGACGCTGCGAGAGCCGGTAACCTCGATCGCCTGTAGGTGTGGGCGGTTCTCAGTCGCTAGTCTGTTGTCTTCACTCCATGCAAAGTTTTCTTATCCAATTTCCAATTAAAGAGACCTCTCCAGATCCTACCGCCACAATCATCTATCCCGACTGAATCTTTATCCAAAAATGGCTTTCAAGGTTCGTCCTTTTAGCTAAAGAAGAGCAAGCCATCGATGCATCGTCGAGTATTTCCATTTGTCGTTATTACTAAAGATGGCAAAGCTGTCTGCCAAAATTGCTCCAGAGGACCTTAAAAGAAGCCCTGTGGGACCCATGCTCGACGCTAGGCGTCAACGGTATAGCCCTCACGGCGGCCGGGGGTGGAGGACCAGAAACATATGCATGGGTGTTGTGAGCCAGCAAGTCACTTTCAGAAAGCTCTTTTGGGTCGTCAGCGACCGCCATCTAAGGCATTGAATAATTTGAAAGGTTAATGGTAGAAGAACCCTTAATATGGCTCTCCAATGGAGACCCTCATGAATCCGGGTGTTGAATCAGATTACGAACTGATCTAAACGATTGAACCTTGAAATAATATTATACGAAATTTTGAACGTTCAATTAAACCACTGTGATTGTACAAGGTACAAAACTGATTTGATACTGATCTCATGACACTAAGAGTGTCAGTATACATAAGGCAAATACAAATTTCGTGTTCAGTCGCGCAGATACATGACCGTGAGTGTCCCCAGGGCAGGACTTCCGGTGGAGAAATGAGGCGCTTGGCCGGACAAGGCTGGCCAAACTTGACAAAAGTGTACTTGTTACGTTACCTAGTAGATGCTAAATGTATCCAAAGAACTCATTTTCTAGTTTGTCATCGTCAAATAGAAATTACCGGCTGTTATTTCACTGAATCTCAATTCGATATTGCAGTTGTACGCAGTTGGACCATAAATTTTAATTTATTTCAAAAAACATCACAAAGTGTATATTCGCTCACAACAGTTGAAGTTCATAGAAGCAAAATAGTCTAAAACTGAATTTAATCGAAATTATAGCCAATTGTTAGTTTTTTTCTTGCTTTCAACTGCAGGTTACTGAATGAACTGTACAATATCTCTGTTTTCATTAAACTCGCGTCAATGAATTCTATTCGTTCATCTTAAAAGCCCATTTTGAATACCCTGATACACCTGCACGGAAGCAAACCGCTTCACGTTAGAATTTATCAACATCCTAATTTACTTACTAGATGACAAAAAACAAAGAATAATTATACCTAATTTTTTTGTTTGTAGCCAAAACTTGAGGGTTATTTAAAGCGCTTGCGCATAATTATTCCTCGCAATGGTGCGCGACACCGTTGATTGGTGGATTAGACAATGTTGTATCTGGCATGAACATTCTTTACTAAATTAAACATTTTTACGTAGAAAAATAGAAAGCAGTGTGTGAGTTCTTAATTTCAGTTCCGCATTGAGTTCTGACACTCATACCCTTCCTTACCACTCACAGACGGAACAGTTAAAAGACGCGAAAAAGGCGCTCATATCAAAGTCTTGCCGTGTTTTGGCTGCGGGCACTTGACGAGATTGGAATGCGTTTGCATTTCAACACGAGAGACGAACCCTAATAATCAGGTCTAACTACAGGTTGTGTGGTTGTAAGTGTGCGGTTCCTTGTGTTAGTTGCAGCTTGGACTGACGTAATGGATTTCAGTAGCACGCGATATTTCAGATATGGCATTCTATTCACAATTGTTGTTTAGTATACTAGAAAGTTCACTGACCTCAAGCCTATAAAATTTCTTTCCGTTCGGACTTGTTATAGGAGGTTTGCTACATAGTTATCATCTTTTCTTACGAAACGAAAATGCTCGATGTAATGACCTAGTCTAAGTAAAATGTTTTTCTGCTTTCATCTGGAAAAGTTTGCAGGAAAAATCAGTCGGTCATTAATGCTATAAATTCGGCGGTGGTGTACGTGTATTGATGATATCTGTTAGCCAAAATTCATATTGGATTCCATCATGCGACAGTCTCTCAGTTGGAATCCCTTTCGCAATGGGGGAAAACGAATTTATAAAACGACATAGTACTAAACTAAAGAAAAATCGAAGTAGAGAAAGGACTAATTGTGCTTTGCTGGCGCAAAAATGTGAATTACAGGTTTTTAACTTACTAGTCATGTACCTTTATCAAGCTGCATTTTTTTCCTGCATAACAGAGTGGCACATTACCGTAGGCTCTCACCTCGCTGGAGCCGCCACAGAGCCTCCTCACACCCACGCATCGTGGGCTACAGCTCACGCCTGCCCTCGTCATCAATTGACTATTAGACTTTTCTGTAATAAAAATCTAATTATAACACCCTACAACAATATTTAACATTCAAATCGCAAGTTAATCCTCATTTTCCCACGCACACATTCGGGTCAATTTTTATTTGTGCCCGCATGGCGAATCAATCAAGTTTAGGCTTTACGTCATTTTGGAATTATTTTAAAATCTGAGAATTTACCGAGTTCAGTATTTTCAGAATTAATATTTCGGCCGCTCCTTATGACGGACTTCAAGCTGTAGTGTTAACTGTGAGGTATTTGAAAATCTGGAACATCTTACGCAGCACGACAGGCTAAATGTTTAAAATTTCTCCATCTATAGTGGCCCCCTAAGCAGCGCGGAAAAACAGTTGAAACTTTTGAAAGTCTTCTGGATCCGGATTTTCCGAGAAAAAGAGTTCAAAGCGCGAGTGATTTATCTGTAACTTAGGAACTGAGCTTCTGGATCACAACTTTTTAGATTTGAATTTGTTTATGCTCGAGGGGAAAAAATTCCTCACGGAGGACTTTTCTGGTGTCTTGAGGATAAATCCGAAAAATACTGTTGGGAAAACTCCTACGCTGCAAATAACGAATAAGAGTAGTATCAAAAAAGCAAAATATATTTCAACGAGTGATCGAATGATTGGAAAGTTCCTTCCCAAAATCGTACTAGAAAAATAATATTCGCACAGAAAATGTTATAAATCAGAAAGTTTTTATTTACCGATTTGTGCAGTGAAGTGAAGCAAGTATTTGAACCGAAAAAACTTTTTTGTCAGCATTTATGAAAGACGTAACAGTGACAGCTACACAAATATGCCAATAACTCGAATACTCTTAATTAAGGAAAATAATTAAATATCTGTGGTGTACTCAATATCTATTTACAACTTAACAAAATAAGTGGTGTAAAATACATTCGGACGCTTGAAAAAAATTTGACTAATATTAAATTCCATCGTTATCATTTGCACTTGCACCTTCTAGCCGATTCCTATTGTTTTTACTAAGATTCTGGCAAGGTTCCAGTGAAATCACAGGCCATTATTCTTTTGGCAAACATTTTCAATTCATTGAGGTTCATCGGTCATCTTGCGTAAATCTGAATCGAGAGTTTTCTCCATAGACTTCCAAAAGGGTTCAAATCCCCTGCCTAATTAAGCCTTGCTATTGTTGCTTTGGAACCATTCACGAAATTCTTCGGCGGTGTGCTTGCGATCATTGTCCTGTTGAAACAGCCATTCAGATCTAATATCCAGTGTCCAAGTAGAATTTCGCAAATGGCCTTCCAAAATCTTGCGATACTTAGTGTTAGCCATGGTTTTTAATAATTTTTAATTTTCCAGTGCGATTAAATTTACAGCAATTTCATACCATTATGGTCTCTTCAGCATGTTTCAAAGTTGGGATGGTGTTCTGAGCGTAGACTGTTACATTTATTCTTCAAAATTGATCGGTCTCATTGTGGTCTCAACGCTCCATCTCATTTCCTCGACACCACAGAATTGAGTTTGCACAAAAATTCTAATCCTGCTCCAAATTTACTTTGCAAACTGCAATCTTGATTTCGAGGGACATTTCGTCAGGAATCGGATCTTGCTAGGAACTCGGGATTTGAGTTCTTTCCGCTGAAGTTCTTTACTAATTATTCTCTTACAGGAATGTATTCCAACAGCACTGAGAATATTTTGGAGTTGGTTTCTTATCACAAATGAAGTAGTTTTTACACTCGTGATATGTATGAGAACTTCTTGCTGAAATCATTCAGGTGTACCTAATCTTGGGAAATTTTCCTTTGTTCAAGTTGTCTTCCATTACTTCATTATGACCTCTATGGTGTTCGAAAGCTGATTTAGGAGAATACGATTATTTCGTACGTCCATTTTTTCAACGTGCGCAGAAATATTTTGATCTTGTACATCTTTCACATTATGCCGTCCTTTTGCATGGGCATTTTTGAGAGTTGTTACATAAACTTCTAATGTAATACGAACCCTAAAATCTCCTAATAAACTTACACCACCTTAACTTTTTCGGTACTCAATATAAGAGAACTACAATTTTATCAAAAAACTGGTTTAGTGATAGTAAGTTAGTTTGAGGCTCCCTAACCACAAAAAAATATGTTTAAAATCTGTTTCACATGAAATCTAAATACCATTTTCAGCTTGGATTTTAAAAATTATCTGGTGATTTTGTTATTTAAAGAAGGATAATGTTTCAAATGGTAACTGGTTTGTGTCAATATATATTTTTGCTAATTTTGAAAGTTTACATTTATATATATTTATATATATTTATATATATTTATATATATTTATATATATTTATATATATTTATATATATTTATATATATTCATATATATTTATATTCTTCAGGATTCACACTGAACATAGAATTGAAAAACTGCATGAGAAACATCGAATATGTCATACATAAAACGTCAGCGAAACGTTATATATAATAATGATATATGCATCTCGAACCATTATTAAATTAATTTTTTGCACTATTTAAATTCATGATTTCCCTCACTCTACATGGAAAATAAACTACTTAGTTTACTCAAATTTGACAGGAGCGAAATGCTTTTCAAGCCTGTCTTTATTTGATTGCAACAAAACTCCTGTTTTCGTGATCCGTAGTGACCGCTATTTTCAACAAATATTTCTAGTTCGAAATTAGAATGATAGATGTTAATGCGTGCTGAAGTTAATCGATTCTCTTATTTTCGAAATTAGGCACAAACTGCCACAGATGATAATTTTATACTTCCCCCACTGCTCTTGATGACAAATCCTATAGTATCTAAATAAATCCGATGCTAAATGGTACTACTGAAATAAAAAGGATGCACAGAACGAAAATAGGTGGTAAATTACGGTCATTATTGCACTTATTTAAATTCTTAAATCACATCGAAATTCAAACTGTCAATGATAGCTAATTGTTTGTGCTTAGCAGCAAGTTTTCGTAATAAAATGAACGTCATTAAGCTCCTATATAACCTATAACCTCAATATATTACCTGGGTTAAAATCGAAAATCAGTTTTGGTTGATATGGTCTGTGCTTGGGTAACTGCATTTACAGGCTCGAAGTGCATTTTGTTTTGGCGAGTTCAGTCTGGCTAGGTTTTATATCAACAAAAAGGTACAGGAAAATTGTGGAGTAAAAATTCATTTACGTTAAGGGAGCTTTAAAGCCAAATGAGCAATACAGTCTTTGAAATTAATGCAATAAAGATTTGAATTGTTCAAAGTGCATATACTAAATCGTACTTCAACTTATTTTACCCGGAGTACAGTGGTTCCTAGCTGAATGAAAACTTCACTTTAATTCTTTATACAATAAAGCCATATATGAGTCCGCATTTTTAAACTCTCTTAAAATGAAACACATAACTTCTGTCGTGATATCACTCATTATCGAGGCACGCCAGTCGTCTTGCAGCACAAGCGTCAGCTACGTACACCAGTAGCGTTCTCATACATTACCTTCTCACCAACAACCAATTTTACGTGAAGACTGGAAAAATTTCACGAAATTTCTCGAGGAAAACATTGTGGATAGTTTTAGTGGCATAATAACTCCAGTATGATGTACTGAAACGAGAACCTGGCGGTCATCTCGTATGAACTGCGCGAAGGAATGGTGCTTCGGAGAGCTATCAGTGGCACGATTAGAGCATTATCTTTCAAAAATTCATTTAAGGAAATCAAAGAAAAATCTAACGCGCAAAATGGAATTCTCTATGAAAAATTTCTCTCAAGACTTTTAGCAACAAAGCATTTCATGAACAACAGCCTTTGTTCTTCAGATGGCTCTTAAACCAAAGAATCACGTCTAATTCAGTAAAATAGAAGTGCAAGTCACGTTTTGACAGACCCGGAAACGCCATTCAAGAAACTATCATCAGATGATTAAGAAATTCAAATCAAATTATACCAGTCAAAATCAATGGATTTGAGGATTCTAAATTTATCTATTCCGTCTTAAGAAACTTGAAGATATTTACTGTTTTTCCTTATCTTAGCTCAGATAATCTGAGTGTGGGAAACTTTCCTGCCAAATACCGCATGCTTACACCACGTCAGAAGTAAAACGCTCGTGTGTGTCACTAATCTCGAACCATTATTAAATTAATTTTTGCACTATTTAAAATTATGATTTACCTCACTGTACATGGAAAATAAAGTCTGTGTTCTTAGAGTCGTAGAGAACCTACGGCTCTCGGCTGCTCATGAAATCGTGACGTCACAGTCGTGGTCGGGAATTTCGCACCATTAGTGATTCTATCAAGGATTTCCCTCAGAACAAAGTTAACCTGCTTTTGAGAAATTCTAGGAGACTTGCAGCGATACTTTTTCAGCCAAAGAAAGAATAAAAACGGTGAATTTTCTACGTGTATTCCTGATACGTTCGAGAATAAATGTGTAATCGAGATTGTTTGATCACTGCATCAGCACTCGTGATTAGATGGCAGTATTTAAGCTAAGGAAATATTGTACTCGTGCATTTTCTTGTAACAGCAGTGGGTCGGAGTCCTCATTTTATCGCTAAGGCATGTGGGTCACATGAAGTAGGACTTCTTTACATCATTTTCCTTCTCATATTGATTTAACACAACAAGGAGTTATCAAAAATTGCATTTAAAACAAGAAGCAATTTTACAACAAAATGCATTTACAACAGAAGCATTTACAACAAAATGCATTTACAACAGAAGCATTTACAGCAAAAGCATTTACAGCAAAAGCATTTACAACAAAAGCATTTACAACAAAATGCATTTACAACAAAAGCATTTACAACAAAATGTATTTACAACAGAAGAATTTACAACAAAAGCATTTACAACAAAATGCATTTACAACAGAAGCATTTACAGCAAAAGCATTTACAACAAAAGCATTTACAGCAAAAGCATTTACAACAAAAGCATTTACAACAAAATGCATTTACAACAAAAGCATTTACAGCAAAAGCATTTACAGCAAAAGCATTTACAACAAAAGCATTTACAACAAAATGCATTTACAACAAAAGCATTTACAACAAAATGTATTTACAACAGAAGAATTTACAACAAAAGCATTTACAACAAAATGCATTTACAACAGAAGCATTTACAACAAAATGCATTTACAACAGAAGCATTTACAGCAAAAGCATTTACAGCAAAAGCATTTACAACAAAAGCATTTACAACAAAATGCATTTACAACAAAAGCATTTACAACAAAATGTATTTACAACAAAAGCATTTACAACAAAATGCATTTACAACAAAAGCATTTACAACAAAATGTATTTACAACAGAAGAATTTACAACAAAAGCATTTACAACAAAATCATTTACAACAAAAGCATTTACAACAAAAGCATTTACAACAAAAGCATTTACAACAAAAGCATTTACAACAAAAGCATTTACAACAAAAGCATTTACAACAAAAGCATTTACAACAAAAGCATTTACAACAAAAGCATTTAGAAAAGAAAAAAGAAAAGAAAAAATGTTTATTTCCAAATTGTCACATGAGATACATGCCAACATATTGGCTTTTAAAAGTTTCTTAAATATAGGGCATCCTAAAACAAATGTTCCATACGAGGAGTACTAATTGACAAACCATCCGAGGTGTACAAGTAGATGAGCCATACGAGGCATAATAATAGACAAACTATACGAGGCCGGTGTACTAATAGACAAACTGTCAGAGGTGTACAAGTAGATAGACCATACGAGGCATATTAATTGACAAAATATACGAGGCGTACTAATAGACAAACCATTCGTGGTGTGCTAGTAGTCTAACAAAAGTTCTATACTAGGAGTACTAATTGACAAACCATCCGAGGTGTACAAATAGATAAGCCATACGAGGCATAATAATTATAGGCAAACTATACGAGGTGTACTAATAGACAAGCTATCAGAGGTGTACAAAATAGATAGACCATACGAGGCATATTAATAGACAAAATGTACGAGGCGCACTAATAGACATACCACACGTGGCTTGCCAATAGTCTATCTCTGTCAAGGGTAGTTGAATGAGAAATGAAAAATATGCCCTAAAAATATGCAAAGCCCTATCACCACCAAAAACATATTTCATATCTTCTCGATATTAAATAAATAAATAATAATGAAGGCATCTACGGATGCTTTATTTCCAATTTCAAGCCTGATACATATCACCTTATACATTGGATTTTCAAATGCCTTATAACTAACGCCAGGACGCCATTACGCTTTCCCCCGGTCAAGATCGGTACCCATTTCAGACACCTGGGTAGAGTGGGGTATTGTGCTTGGAATTTTTCCCCTATACCCAACAGAGAAAATCGCCAACAGCGCCGGGACTCGAACCAGGGTCTGCCTGGACGGAGGCAAGTTCGCTAGTCTCACGGCATGACGAGCACAAAAACCTATTCTTAATGAATATTCACCACATCATGCGGACATAGGTACATGGGATAAAATAGAGATACAGTGTAAGCCGGTTACCTCTCATGATTGACAAATATCTACAAAATATTGATAGAAATGGGTAAACAAACATATATTCAATATCAAAATTCATAGCTTGTACAACATACGGACAGAAATATAATTTTACTACGATTCATATGCTCAAATTGCACTTTATTTCATTAATCATATATGACATTACTCCGATTCACAGAAACGCCCTCTGGGGAAGTGATAGATCTATTTTTGAATCATTTCGCTATTGCAATAAAATTTATTAACCGAATGGTTTTTGCGTAAAGAAATTAAATAGAAACATGTATATCTATTTATGTAGATACATATATATACCTACACACGTACACACACATATTCATATATATACTTATTGAAAATAAAATATTAGAAAAAAAAGACATATATAAGATAAAAGAAAGAAGCAACCTACCATCTACTACACAGAAAATGACAGCTGAGCTCACTGTAATCCTAAGAAATTTTTCGCAAAAAATAACTAAAAGGAAGAGAAGACTTTGAAAAACATAAAAATGAGCTGTTTTTTAATTTCTTCACAGAAATTTTTAAGAAAAATCAGGTTATAGTCAAGAAGCAACAAAAGCATTTACAACAAAATGCATTTACAACAAAAGCATTTACAACAAAATGCACTAACAACAGAAACATTTACAACAAAAGCATTTACAACAAAAGCATTTACAACAAAAGCATTTACAACAAAAGCATTTACAACGAAAGCATTTACAACAAAAGCATTTACAACGAAAGCATTTACAACAAAAGCTTTCTTTGAAGTCTGCCAAGGCAACAGCCTCGATCTTTCAAGCACTGCATCGTTCCGTCAGCCATTCCTCTTTTAAAACACATATAAATAAAAAATTACTTACCAAATAGACCAAAAAGTATATCTTAGGATAACACAAGTCTTTCCAAACCATATGTGTAAATTTTGATCGGTCGCACATTAAGTCGGCAAAGTTCTGCTGGGAATCATACGGAGCTAATCATTTACTTTCATTGGATTCCTTCAAAATTGATGCCGCTGCCATGACCAGCAGTGAGACGTCCCCGTCATGCCACCAAGTCCGGGACCAGACCCGGAGGCACAGGAGGCACTGGCCGTGCTGTGTTATATGACACAGAAGAACGTGCCCTGACACTTTACGACACACATTATTGCGATCAAAATATGTCCTGTTTTTTATGTGTTGCAATTTAGAATTGGAAAAAGTATGTAATGAATATCAAATCTTGTACATTATGTATTCGTTCGATCGATCGAATTATCGAAACGTCAAAACCTGGTCCCAAAGGAGTTATTTGAAAATGTTATTTTCCTCAAATAAAAGTTAAAGTTAGATTGAACTTTTTACAGTTGAAGAGTTGATCTGCATACTGAAGAGAAAAAAACTTTGGTTTCAATGTTTTCATATCATCGATTTTACACAAACGAAACATGAGTTGATATTATCGCGGAGCCCAAAAATGAACGAAAATTTTCCATGCGGCTGGAATTTAACTCGACATGACTGCTACGAAAAGGAATCTTTTGTTCACTGTCAAACGAAAGCTTCATGTCTAAATTATAATCTGGAGAAGAATCTAAAATTTATAGGCCATTTTTTCAGGGACACTTACAAACTTTGCTTCCATTTTTACTTCTCTGTTTCCATCGAACTATTCTTAAGCATTGTTCTGTACATTGCCAGATCGCATTTTTGAAGATTATTTATATTCCATAAAGCTAATAAACACAAGCGTTACGCAAAGAATTTGAGCGTTTGTTCTTTAGGGCAAAGCAGCATTGAAACCTATAGACCTTATCTATGACCTTTAATCTGGGCCAAACAAAATTTTACCAGGCGGAGCAGAGCGTAGTCTTCAACTGGATCATCAGGTATGAAGTGCAGAAAGAAATGATAAATATTTAAAATTGCTAATTTTGACTTACAATGAAACAATATTGTTGAACTTCAGCAGATCCCAGCGTTGTCATTCGTGAACTTAGAAGTAACTCTTGATGAATAATAAAATATTTGTGTGCAAATGTACACGGCTCGTAAAAAATGACAGGATTCGATATTTTCCTTGAATAAATCTTCCAGTCGTGAATGACGAACAAACATTTCCATACTAATAGTTCCCGAGGTAAAAAATTCTTCTACTTGTGAACTGGTGAAACCCGCATCAGAGTTTTAAGTATTATCATATTTTTAAGCATCCTTGACAGCGTGACGGAGAGACGGTCAACTAAGCAAGCGAGAAACAACTGTATATTGTTATAATTATTTATTATTAGCTAAGATTTATTAAATAAACTGCTAAATCTTGCATTTTCTTGAAAAATAGATTCAATTTTTCTTGCCGCTATTTTTTTGCTTGTATACAAAAGTGAGCGGATGCCAAGTTTTTTGTATCATCTGAATGATATCTATGATAAAATTTAAATAAATGTTAAGTATTGGGAGCGTTGTAGACAGCAGGTATATTAATATACTGTATGTCCCACAAAAACCCGAACCGAGTATTTATTTTCCCCTATCAGTAATACTACGGTAGAGGAAACCAGGTAGGGTCATTTCTATGGGGGAAAAAACACCTTCTCTTGTTCGGCTAGCCCATAGAAAGGCTTTACTTCAAACAAACTTTAGGGCGTCACCAAAACGCCACGTCGTTAGGCCAATAGTGAAGACGTATTTGGGGGTAGCAGTGCTACCGGAAGCAATATGAATGCTGCTATTGGTTCGTTGCCGTGACGTCAGCAAACCCAAACAGTCGACGAAAAAGACTACATAGTATGACCCCACCTTCTTTCCTCTACCGTGGTAATACTACCATTAGAATACCCGTATCAGTATTTCCATCAGAATTTTGCTTTAAATTAAATGCTTATCTGGTATTCTTATGATGGTATTACTGATACGAGAAAATAAATACTCAGTCCGGGTTTTTGTGGGACATGCTGTACATACAACAGGGCGTCCACAAAAATGTATCCACTGGCCGATAAACAAATGTATACATGATACCTGAAATTATTCAGAATTAAACTGCTGTATGGTTCCAGTATCATACACACATATTTCGGTCAGTGAATACATATTTTATGGACACCCTGTATATGTAATAAAAATTAAGCGTATTATTGTAGACTAGTGTGCACGGCCCGCCCAAAATGATGGAGTTTAATATTTTCCTCGAATAATTTTCCAGATGTGGATGCCAAACAAACATATCTATCCTGATAGTACCCGCGATTGAAATATTTTTATACTTCCGCACTGGTGAAACTCGTATCACCGATACGGTCATTAAACATTCTTCATATCAAAGAAGCTGTTTCTTAAGCAGCGGACACAAAGTAAATAAATGAACACACCTAGGATATTATTAGGTAAGATAGTCAATAGTCAATTTCACGTACCCTATGCTAACCTATCCTATCCTAATCTAACCAAACCCATCCTAAACAAATCTATCCTGATATAATGTTAAACATAGCAATCCATGTAAAGGCCACCTTTTAATGTTATACTGAGGAATTCGGTATCCATGATACCGCAAGCCCAGACATCCAATGTTTCTCAAGAAGCAGAACCAAACAAATATATAAATAAAGATATGAATAAACACACAACGGGTATTATTAGGTTAGATGGTAGTCTTTGGTGCTATTATTGCAAACCTCCCGAACCAGAAATAAAGAAGAACACTAAAATAACTTTCACCCAGGAGCTCGGAGACCACTGTGCACATGGCAGTGATGTGAGCTTCGGTTAATTTGCAAGGCGTAGTGAAAAAGTTGGCTTTAAAGGATGCTTTATTCCAATCAAGCCTGATTCACATCATCTTGAACATAGCATTTTTCAAATACTTTATAACTAACATGAGGATGCAATGACAGGTACCCCCGGTCCAGCCGGTACTCATTTCCGACACCTGGGTAGAGTGGTAAATTGTGGCTGAGCTCTCCCTTTTCCCAACGAGTAGAACCACCGGGCGGCACTGCCGGGATTCGAACTGCCGATCCTTCCCGTGAAGGGCGTGCCCTTAACCACTCTGCCACGGTGACTAGAATGATCAAGGCAACAAAGAACGACTCAAGTCTTGCATCTTCGGAGTTTCTTGAATTAATGCCGTCAGTGTTCTACTTACACTTCTAGTTATTCCAAGGTAATAGAGTACTTTTTTCTATTCTTCAAATAATGTTAAAACGATTAATAATTTTTATCTGGTATAATTAATACTTACTAAGCTTGCTTATATATCGATCTAAAAATGGCGCAAGATAAAAGAAAACTGAACTTAAGACAAGTATTTCCAACCAGTACGCAATATCGCTGTCACTACGCTTGCTTCGACTAAGCTGCGCGCCAGGGCACATGATTCCCAGGGTTTGGTTGATTGGTATGAACTGCAATGTTTTCCAGTTATTTTTGAAACAACTATTCGCCATCTTTTATTGCCATTTTAATTTTGTTGCTGAAGATTGAAATATGTGCACCTTTCAAAGCATTTTGCTTCACATCCTGGTGTTCGTTGGTTCTTATTCATCAATACAGTAACCTTTAGTAGCGTAATTGTTTATTAATAAACGTAATTTATTAGTAGTTATTATTAATAGTTATAAGGACATAATATATTTAGTACTTAAATTATATATTCGGATTTATTATTAATATTTCTAACTTTACTAAACTGTTCCTCTAGTATTTTTAATACTAGATATCCAGAAACATGAATTGCCCTTATCTTCAAACAAATGCAGCATCAGTTTCTCATAGTTCATTCTGTTGAGTAAAAAAGCTTAATCCTCAAATACGAGGGCTGGGCTTAGGGGTAGTTACTTCCGTTCTCTACATATTATCTAGTCTCCTGTCTTTCTTGGAGCTCTTTCTCATATTTCCTTTCCAAGTCTCGACCTGGTCATCGGATTCGTTTTTTAATCGTCGAAAATGCCTTATATTGGCCTGCAGTCTTATCTCTTCTATTCTATTTCGTGAAGGTTCCTGATATTCTTACATGTCATGTAATTGCCGAGCTTTTATCCTCGGAGAGATTCTGCTGTCGCGGTATCTGAAGTTCTTTTATTATGCCTTTCGTTTCTGAAGGAGAGTCTATTCTAGAGTAAAAATTGTTAGTACTTAGGTAAAACTAGTACACCCGAGCCGTCAAAAAATAGCATCATTCACATACCCTGAAGACAATTGTCCTTCAATTGTGGCTAATCTTTTGTCCTACATTAGTATTCAGTTGCAAATATGCGATTTTTCTTGCTATGAGCAAGTGACCTAAACACTAAGGTTCAATAAAGCACGTAAATCATTCAATAAGATGGTGGTAACGTGAAGCATAAGTGTCTGATTACGGCTGCCTCTCTCAGCCTACGATCGTTCTACAATGGAATCGTGTTGTCGCGTCTGCAAATACAGGAAACTGGGATAAAATTACAACCTTATAGAAATTTTTAAGAATTAATGAGAGGAGGAGGAACGTAGCCGCAAATAAGTGCTAGAGCAGTTTAGGTATGACGATATTAAGGATTTACTTGCCAGGTTTCTATTTTTATACTCGTACACCCTTACGTAATCACTCGTATGTGCACATAGAGATATTAGTTCCGGCACGTGACGAGTACGTGCGACAGTTACATTGAAAGAAATACAAAGGAGGAAGACAGGTCTATTTTTTGCGTGTGTACGCCGTGAAGAATGTATGCAATTAGATAAGGAGGTTGTCAGGCAGGCGACGCTCGCATGCACGGCGCGACCTGCAGTTAGCACAGACCTCGACGTTGTGCTACGCGATCATCAGGGCTGACGACCGACAGCCCGGAGCGCGAGCGAAAATAGTCCGTGATACATGTTACGTTATCAATATATATCCTAGGAGTTCTTGAAAAAGGATTTTCTATTCCGTGATTTTACATTTTAGGTCTGGGAGCAAAACGAACGCCTTAAAAGCGATGGGAAAGGTGACAAAGTATCAAATAATATGGTTTACTTGTCGTGTTTTACGTTGGTGGTGCATGTGTTGATCTGTTCGTATTGTTGGTGGTTTGAGTATCTACACAACATGGATGCGCGTCTCATGCATGTGTCACTCACCTCACCTTGTCACTCAAACTACGCACACCTCGCAAGCTTTAAGTAAATTTACAGAATGGGAGTGAAGTGAGAGTTACGGATCGTGTGAGAGATGTTCGGCCCTTCACTGCTGTCCTCGGGGCAACTTCACACCAAGATATTTCACGATTTCAAGTTATGCACATATATTTGAAAATTATGAGAGCATCATTGGGATCTCGGAACTCAGAGAGTTAAGAGATCGGAGTGTCTTAGCAGCTACTACGCTAGTCAACCCAGCACTTCTTCCTTCATATGACCTCGTGAGCACACCTCGTCTTCGTGAGCGCGCTGTGCGCATCATCCTTGGTGGCGCCAAACACGCCCTCCTTCACTAATTTCCCGGTGTGATTAGCCCCAAGACATGATTATTCGAATTATTCTACATTGACACAAACTTCAGATGGCTTTTAATGTGTTACAGTAAAAAATTATACCTTTCTGCAGTACTATCAGACATTTAAAACATTTCAACAATATTTAGTTTTAGTTTTCTCATTTTTACGATCGAAGTACTTGAAGAAAAATATTTTTATAACTGCGAAGTGAGTATTCTAGAACAAGTGAATGTTGGTCCAACACTGTATTCTCCATGAACAAAAAAGTGTTAATCAGAACCAAGGTTTGAAAGTTTTGCCAATGGAAAAACAGCTCCAACAGTAAAAACGCGTTGACGAGGACTTTGAATTAGTGAGGTACGAAACAATTTCTTTCGTTTTTCCATCGATCAGTCCGGGGTTTTGAGAAATACAGAACTTGTTAAAAATTTCATGCAAACCTCACGAGAATATTTTTAATTGATTATCAAGTTACCACCATAAATTGGCATTTGTTTCATAACTTAGAGGTTGAATTTTACATTTCAGTAAAAAGTATGAAATTACTTTATATTCAAACTAATTCTACATTTACGGACAGTAGCAGTGGACTACGCGGTAGGAAATCGACGGGATATTTTCAATCAAGTGGCCCAGATTTTCAGCCGCCGCTATTGTATTTGATGCATATAAGGAATGAACTTACGCAACAATGGCCTTTTAACCTGTCCAGCCCTGTTGAAGCCAGTGCAGCACCCCTACACCACACTGAGACAAAGTTTCACCCACTTGTGTGTGTATGTCAAGCATTTTCCATAGAATTACTTATACATATTGTGTATCACCTTTGAAAACAAGCTTTGGTGGTTGAGAAAGTGTAATCAGATATTCAGATTTCAAACGGCAAAAAATATGTGTTTTAAAATTAACTTCATTTTGACTTTGTGAATCAAACATAATTTTCCCCAGTAACATTAAGATCTGTACTATTTCTTTCAAATTCTTAGATATCGTCCCTTCGTTAGTGTAATCACTAGACAGTCTGAGAAAACGTAACGTTTATGTGAAATAGCGCTGACTTACGCTACGTGTGTCATGGCTGGTACATACTGTATATGTGTGTCGTATCAGCTTACGACACACAAAAGTGTGTCACAATATATTGACTGATGATATGAATAGATGTCACACTTTCGTGTGTCGGTTTCGTGACAAGTTGGAGCAAAAAAATGTGTCGAATAATTAATACACCTAATAATTATCGTACTTCAAATAACTTAAAATACTTCTAGATATATACAGTGCATCAAAATGCAGTAATTTTCTCACACGCATTGCCACCAATCGGTAAGAGGGCACTGAGAAACTTCTGTAGGATTAATCATTTACAAAATAGTTGCCGCTGCTCATGCTAGTAAATTCACCACTAAAAATACACCAAGACTCCAATACATAAGTGAGGCGAATTCAAGAAATACATTGTTTTTTTTTCGCCAGCCTTTAGGAATTTTCCGGTGAATGTTGTATACGCAATGAGTCAGGCTGCATCGATTACTTTTGATCGTTCAGAGCATCCAGCGCACGACGGGCTGCGTTTGGAGTCACTCTTATGCTGTACATCCACGACACCAACGTCACGTTGTGAACAAATCATGCTTCACTTCACTTGAATTGAGCACATTTCAACGCGTTCTGGAATAAGAGACTACGAGCCCAGCGAGAACTCGCCGGCCGCGCTGCAGCAGCTCGCAGCGCCACGCGATATCGCGGGTCTACTGGGAGTGGGCGATGAATGCCAGACCCTTTTGTTGTCATTCTTTACGGTCAGTGTTAACAGAGTATGCATACTTGAGAATTTATTTATATGAAAAAATTGTATCTCGCATTTCAGATACTCGTAGTTTTTAAAACATTGCTTGCATTGCTTAACTCATCGTTCGACCTTGTCAAAAAATATACATATGCTGGATGACTCTTTTCAACAAAACTCCACTATATGTTAGAAACGAACTAATAATATCACAAAAGCTTCAACGTGAATGTGGTGTTGTAAATTTTATCGACGGTAAAATTTTATCTAAGTATAATAACGAAATAAAGCCTGATTGCGGCGCTACTCTTTGCAAAGTGGTTCATCAGGACAATGTTATGCTCTGCAGGCTACAATGTTTAACGATAGTTCTGATCTGTTAAATATTTTCATTTGATTATCGTCATTTCCCATTTCCAGAACGCTCTTGCATTAGTTATCTTAGTCTTGGCTGGCTAACAACAACGTTTTTCAATTAAATTGAGCGTAAAGTTAACTATATTGCAGATCTATGGTTCAAACCACTTTCGATCAAAATGCGTTGAATAATTACTGTACAAATTACTGGGTGTGCACTACAATTTTTTTGAAGCTAAATTTCACGCGGGAAATAAATGGGAAAGTAACCCAGACAGACACGAGGCTGCGGCGCGTGCAGGTGTCCCAACCAAAAGCTCGTGATCTGATCAGTATGCTCACACCTGCGACGCAGCTCCAAAATCCAGTCTGCGTTTTCTCTGCTGCTGAAGCCAACAGCCATTAATTAGTCAGCGAGACAAATCAAACTCATCAATTTTTTAACCCGAATAGCAGTCTGACACGGTTGCTCACAGTTATTTTTTCATTAATTCTGGAAACGGAAATTTGTCTGCTTCGAAAGAATAAATTACATTTCGACTTGGTGAATTTCGTACATCCTCATCATCTGTGGCACTGAGTTCTTCCACAGCTGCAGCGTGCGTTTGACTGCAAACTGTGCACAGTGGTAGAAGTTCAGCTCTGCTGAAGAAGCTACTCTAAAGCGCCTATTTATCATGGCTGATTTCAGAATTGCAGTTGCACGCATGAGTGTGGACTACGGTGTAAGGAGGCTGCTCTAATAACGCACCTGGACGATGCCCAACTCCCCAATGCTGTGCAGCCCTCTGTCCCCACGCTCGGCTGTTTTACAGCAAGTGTACATTATTTACAGCTATTAAAATCGCGCATTCGGCGTATTTACGTTGAAACCACGTCGTAACATGTCTAGGTTGGAAGAATAGTAGTATATAAGTAAAATAACACAACAGGTTTCAATTTCAGATACACACTAAAATTTGGTGACCCGAACACTTCCAGAGCTTCGCTAGCTCACAACTGTAATATCCCTTGTGATATAGACTTTAAATACTTGATACAATAACAAGTTTCAATCAAAATCTCCTTAGCAATGGGGCATCAAAATATCAAACATTTTTAATTATGCAGAAGTCACGCAATTGATATTAGATGAAACACTATCATTGGCTCAGATGGCACAAGAACATTAATTTCTCTAACTTCATTCACGGAACTATCACTCAGTTTTTTTAATATGTCTGATATGAACTTCTGCTCAATGAATAATCGTTTGCTATGATATTTTTTGCAGACCAATTCACAACACGAGCGATGTTCATCTCAGCCCGTGAAACAGCTATTCCATTAGCAGAGTTCATCAGTCGAGTATATTTTCGCTACCAATGAAGGCGGACCATAATAATGAACTATCCAGTTGGAATAATATTCAGTTTCGAAGAACAGGCTTGTTTTAATAGCGAAGCTCTTTGCGCAATCGCCGTGTTCAAGCGCCGGTGACGATATTGTTATTCGTATTGTAAGACTGTCCAATAATGAAAATCCTGTACGTTTTCTGTTTTATTTCGATGCGCAAGAAACTAAAACTTAATTTCTAAGATGCTTCCATTCGATCAATTTTTCTAACGACTGGGCAGTACGATTTTCCCCTAAAAAACAATCTTATGAAAAAATTCAAAATCACCTGTCACGTACGTATCGCAGATCACTTCGAACTTTAAATAGTTCTAAGAGATGATCGGAGGCCTCTGTTATCACTCCATCACGCGTAAAGAGCCACCCAACGATGACTGATATGCTAATTGGAAACAATTTCTTCCAGGTTCGGATTGAGCGGACGTGAGTCCGAGCACTATCCCTTGAAAGAAACAAGCAACAATAGTTGAAAATAAAAATACTGCTATATTATATCTGTGATAAGTTTCAAAGCAGTAATTGTACCAGCATGTGAAACTACACCAATTTTCAAGGCGAAAGCGAAGGCAATTTTCACAAGCGAAGTTAAAACAAAGCTGGAATAGGCGTGACCATTACTCTTAGTTGAATACAAAAGAGTTTCACAAAAGCTCTTGTACAGATTTGACCAGGAGATGAAGTGGCTGGAGAACATGAGAGAAGAAAATCAGGTTCAAAAAATATCAGAACTGGGCTTGCTCACCGAAGTTTGTATCCACTCATCGTGGTTCAAATGCCACTTTAAAACGTACATATAATTAAGCGAGAAGTAGTCAAATGCGAGCGTTCAGATCAAAGGATACAGGGGAAAATCAAAGATGGAAGTCATACATTTGGCAAAAATATTTTAGTTGCTGTGTTGATGCAACTGGACACTGTTGGCATGTTGCAGTCTGTTTTGTTAGTATTACAAGTTAACTATCTTTACCATACAGTTTTCATGAAGAAAATAGCGCAAAGAGTGTTAAATTGAAAGAAGGATAATTTTTCTAGGGATGTCTATCAAAATATCAGCCAATTCAACCTTTTACTGTCATTTTATAATTTTAAGAAGCAATTGTTTAAGTTATATAATTATTCCAATATCACAGCAACAAAATATATAAGAAATGTAATAAAAACAGAATAAAACACAGGTGCAGCAAGATACTTATGAAGATTGAAGGTAATACATCTTCGCTTTTGCTGCGAAATTCTTCTCACGGCAAGCGTTTGACGAAAAATCCACATAAGAACAAATCGGACTAGCTCTTCACCGCTCCTATGTATGACAAAGCTTCAAACGTAAGACAGTTCCCGTTTTAAGAACGCGATGAACAACCAAGTGATGCTAGTGAACTGCTCAATAAAAGACATTCAACAGTCCAAATGTAAATACGAGAGAAGTAAAGGTGAGAATCCATGCAAGAGAAATTTCCCAAGAAGCCAGTGCGTAATGATGACTCACAGTTATACAAAATGGTTCGCTCTAGATTTGAGGTAGTCGTACGGTCTGTGAATGCGTGTTATTTATTTAGTGGACGGTTGCTTACTGCTGGCCTGCTTCCCGAGCGCCGTGAAATCATTGTTCTACTACGCAGGTTGCGTGATCGATTTTTTCCACAGAAGTTGAAATAACGAATCACTGATTATTCAGTGAACAAAAGTTGACACTTGTTTATTATTTCCTTTTATAATGGAGATCTGTCTCAAGTTGGCATTGCCATACGAACTTAATACAATTTTCGTTTGCAATGTTTTGAAATTTAGTGAATTTCATGTTTTAACACACGGGAGCGTTGTTAGAGCTCAAATTTAGAGATAATATACCAACGCTGACGTCTAACAATTAGGGTCCTTTAATCTTATTGATTCACCAACCTATCATACTTGCATCGTCAGAAATGACGGTAATGACTGTCAAAAATGACGGCAGAGTGTGGGTCTGGAAATGATGACACTAGTCAATCATACAAACAAGCGGCTCTCCAACTATCTATTAAAAACAAAATAATATGCAAAGCAAAATCATATTCTTCTGGTTTAAAATCAGAAACCAGAGTCATCATGACGTACGTTCACTGCACAAAAATTAAATCCAATAAAAACAGTGCACCTTTTTTCAACACAAGCATAATCTTTTCCCTCATTATGGCAATAAAAGCAAATTTTATTTGTTCGCGTGAAGCGTAAATCCTTCCAAACCGTTTTATTTTGTTTTATTGCTCTTCATTGTTACTTCGCTCAAACCTTTTCTAGACTCATCACAAAAATCATTTCATTGATCTCGTCATTTTGCGGTCAAGTTTTATTAAACGCAATGAATTAAGTTTAATTGAAAATTACAATGATAAAACAGCTCTTAACCTATGAAGAAAGAGTGAAACACGGGCTCATTGAGTATGAAGTTTTCTCCAGAACCTCTCTTATCCCTTTTTCCGAATTATCTTGAGCGAAGCGAAGCTTTTTACATGGTGAATGTAAGGTCCAGAGACGGGATATCGAATCGAGCACCTGCTCGAGGGATCGAGGTGTGGCGCTTTGCTATTGTGTCACGAAAAGTTTCGTCGGTGACACGTTTGGAGAAAAAAGCTAATCTACAAAAAATTATATTTTTAATTAGGGGAGTTCCTATCGAACACCGTACTTCCTCTTCTGTAGGAGTACGAAACCAGTCCAGTACAAACTTGAGTGCCTAAAAACCAATGAGGGTACTTTTGTACCATCTCTATTGGAAATAAAGTGTTTTTTTTTTCCTTGTTGCAGACCATGACGTCCAGATTTCATTCTCAATCTCGCTCACCCTTTCGCGTTCCTACTTTTTAAAACGGACCGAGGGGCTACGCATCTCCACTATCCAGGATAATTGTTATGCTGACTCATGATACTATGTAGTAGGAAATTAGAATATTTTATAAGGTGAAAATAACTAAGATTTTCAATTTGTCGGGTTTAAAATCAATATGAAGGTAATATTTTATAGTTCAGAGATTTTCCGCGAGTCTTCTTGAAGAAGCTACTCGGTGTGTGTTGGTACCATTGTGCTTCAAACGCGAGCCTAAAGCAGAGCAGTAAATTTTTAGCGGCGAGCGAGTCCGGCGCCTCGCAATACCGCCTCAGCCGCGCTGCGACGACTCCCGCAGCGTCGCCTTCACGCAGGATGTGGCGACTGGCGAGTCCGCACGCGGCACGTTATGCACCTTCCGCTCAATCATTACTTCTCTTGGAATTACTACGCCTTTACTACGTCTGGAATTTGCATCGTAATCCTTGTCGATGAGGAGTGTCAATTATTATTATTATACAAGAAAGTTTTAGCCTCCTTTAATTGCACGACAAAGATGTTCTAAGAGAGGAAGGAGGAAGGTACTATTTAGTATGGAGTTGTGGAAACGCGAAATCTATGCACAAGGTGCACAGAAACAGGAAGCTAAGAAAGAAGTTCATGAAACAAGAAAAAGTTGAAGAAGAAAGTAGTAGGTGCTGAAAAACAGGACAGCAGTGAATCGAAAAAGATGGACCGTAACAAAACAAAAACCTATTCTATTTCAACAAAAGGAAGCCTACCCAACCTTTAGCTCAGGCCCTCACATTGAGGAGATTCAATAATGGGCTAGTAATCTAAAGAAGAATGACCTATTTATTTTTTTAAAATTCTAATAATTGTGTCTGCATTTCAGACGTTCAAGCATGGAAAAAATTTCAGTGCAAAACACCTCTAAATCACGGCTGCATTTGTGCGATGATTACGTCGTGACATGCATAGATTCTGCGTCTGTTTTTCTTTCGGCGTTTCATCAGGTTATAAAGTGTGTGCGTAATTTTTTTGTTGGTAATAATGGGACGGTAATCCACTTTCTCCTCATGAACCATTAGAAAAGTTCTTGAGAATGGAAGTTTATTTATTATAATTTTTTTTAGAGTATTCAAATTTCTAAATCGTGCTTAGAAATGTTAATAAATTAACGTTGAGATGCATGAAAATATAAGAGAAGTGACGATGGTACCGCGCATCAGGTGTGATAAGAACAAGAAAGGCATCTTAACCATGAGCTTGAAAAATCTATGTCAAAATAGTGAGCAGTTTGATGTGAGAAATCTTTAATTTTTAAAATAACAACACGCATAAAAAATGTACTGATCAGGAAAAGAGCGATTTAATCGAAGAATATCGCGTTGAAATTGTACCCAACCCTAACCATCTGAACAGGTTAAAGGTTAAAGGTTAACATCGGCATCTTTGGGATGCTTTATTTCCAATCAAGCCTGATACATATGATCTTAGCATTGGTTTTTCAAATGTCTTATAACTAACCCTATATACATATAGGACACCATGACCGTTCCCCCGTGAAGCCGGTACCCATTTCCGACACCTGGGTTGAGTGGGGTATTGTGCTTGATCTTTTCCCTTATACCCAACGGGGAAAATCTCCGCGCCAGCGCCGGGATACGAACCCGCGACTCCAACATACGAGCCCGACCCTTAACCACTGTACCACGGAGAGCACAAACAAACAGGGAGACCCTTCATAGACGGGTTTTTACATGTTCGCTTGCTTTCCAGTTCCCTGCACTTAACAGGGCCGTCTTCATTTTGTCGGGTTATTGTGGGGGAAGTAACTCATCATTCAATAAGTAACCCTATCACACGAGGAAATAACAGTATTTTTCAGCAGTTTGCGTAAAAAAGATTTTTATCCTTACAGCTCACGGATATCTTCTATCGAGTATTTGCATCACATCCCGCAATCACATCGAATTCTCCACAACCTGCCTTCTGCATCTTCATCTCTCAGAATTTTCATTTTTACCCACACAGTCTCACTTTCCTTCAGGCCTATCAAAGTTACAAAGCCCAAGAGCGCATTCCCTACATCGAAGGGAAATTTGCAATACCTCATCTTGTAATTATATTTCCTGATTAGTAATTTAATTACATTATCTAGGGACTAGTTAGCGAAATTGAGTACATCAAAATATGCACAATTTCGCTAACTAGTCACTTGATAATATAAACTTGGAATTTGATCCCAGCTGTAATCCATGATTGTACAAGGTTTCCAATACGAATCTGCAATATCTATTCCTTTCAAGGTATAAATAAAACTACGTGATAAAATACAATAGTTTTACCAAATGATTCAGATTGGTAGGGTAATTTTACGTGGAATGTGAATGTGTGGTTCACTTTTGGTTCATTCCAAAAATTGTTGCTAAGTTGATCATCGAGAGCTCTAAATTGATCAGTCTAGTATGCAACAATAGGTTAAATGAATTCGGTAGAACATAATTGCTCACTTCATAATAACGTTGACATGATGCCCTAAAATCGCTGATCTTATTCGGGTTCGCAGATTCGCAGCAGTGATGCTCAAATGAGGTCAGAGTAACAGCCTTAACAATATTCGTCTTGATTCATCACCAGTAGTAAATGAATTGTTCATTTTTTTTAAATTGTTGAATATGTTCGATTGGCCAATGTGTTTTTTCGCAGTCAAGTCATATAAACATTGTGTACAGCTAACAGGAAATTGGGATGCTAAATTTTCTGACACAAGCACTTGCGAAGCGAAATTTTCTGAGTTTTTCTTAAAATCGGATTCATTTAGTTCATTCTATCACAAAAATTTCAGTATAGCAATGTGGACAGTCGAGAGCCTTCGCTGCGTTAGCGCGTACTGCTCGTAGATTATCTTACGGCACGTGGTTATTTTGCTGCCGAAATCAGGAGTTTTCTGAAGAGCATAGCTTAGGTCATAACATAAATTCATGATGAAATGAAATAGACGTCTTTAACGACTAAATAAACAATAGACAGCGAGCTTAGATCCCGAAGACTCGGACTTCAACATTATGACGTTTCAAGAAGGAGCACACGCCTATAGTAGGAAACGTTTATGGAATAAAAAGAGTTCATGAGTGCCTATGTTAAAAAATGGAGAATGCAGCAAGTTGTTGTAGGTTGGGCATTACAGTACTCATAAAGGATGGGGAAATAAGTTTCAAAAAGTGAATAAAATTTTATAGTAAAGCATAAAGCTCAAGCTCAAAACATTAAGCATTAAGCTTTAGCGCATCAAACGAATGACGGCCTGAGATGACTACCAAGACACCGTAACTCGTCCAATACCAGATGTGTTCAAGTCAAATGTTCCAGAGGCGATCGACTTGCACACTGAATCTAGGCACCATCATCTACTTCAATAAACTACTCTCTTTCGCGGTAAAAACATATATCCCCAGGACCAATGATAAAAACTATAAATGAAAAAAAGAATCTCACACGGCTTTTATATGGCTTTCTTATTCAGGAACGAGTTGAAATATATTTCGAATCAGGAGCAAGCAATTCAACTACAATAGTTGTGTTCTCGAAAGAACAAAAGTCACGTGCCTTTAGCAATACGAGTGCATTATGCTACGCTTCTCAAAATATTGTACGTTGCGCCACCGATTCGTTTTGAATGAATCAGTTTAGTATTCCTGCATCTGCACTATAATTTAGCAGCGCAACTATATAATAAGTGATCCAGATAGTAAAATATCTTTATAAAAATTAAATTTGTTGAGGCCATGATATTTACGTAAATCCACTGTTTCTCATGCGGTTTTTATATTATATTCTGAAATGCAACAGCGCGCTTTGATCTCTAACAATGCAGGTCAAATATGAGTAACGAAATCGTTGAAAAAAAACTGATAAGAATATGTTATGTTCAAGAATTTTTAATGTTAGCTCAAAATTTTTAGATTCATGACCCCCATGAACGCATCGGAGTGCGCGTTTCTTTTCATTGCAATCTCACGCGACGAGATCTATAGAAACCGGCCTAACTTTTCGAATTCATTTCTCGTTCATACTCTGAATGAGAGCTAGTTTTGTAGACTTGTATATCATCATAATGTAGATAGATAAACGGAGGATCTCGAAAGCATCATCTTACTTTCCATATTTTATTTTGAGCGACAATCATTCTCGATATGAAAGGAAAAAACTATACGTTTCGTTATGAACATGAAATATCTATATCTTTCCCAAATGAAAAAAACTGGTAAAGTAAAAATGACTGCATATGAGAAGCGTTTCATCAAATCAATATAAAAGATCCTAACATACTCAATAAAAGCTTTAATTTAATTTTTAATGATGTACTCGCTCGTTGATGGCATTCTCCCCGTTCCAACTCGTTGATGCCGCCATTATCCTCTAATTGCTCACATTCGTTTAGCTTAAACGACTCAACTGAAAAGAAACTGGAGAAGAAAGAGACATACTTGAAGTCTCTGCTGTTGACCGAAGCATATCAATTGCATCAACTTTCGTTGAATTTCGTCGGAGAAATTTACAGCCGTGTACCTGCTGGTTTCTTGTCTGGTGAATTCTCGGCTGAAATAGGGACAGGAAGTGTGAGAAAAAAATTTTTAACGGCTAATATATTTAAAATAATTCTTTTCAATTTAAAAAGTTATTACATAAGGCATCATTATTAATTGCCTGTCTGTTGAACTTTGAGAAATGCATGAGAGAAGTAAAACAAAGTGCAATTGAAAAGCTGCATCACCAGTAGAGCCATTGGTAATTTGCTCTTGATATTAAAAAACGCATTACGGTGGGAAGTTGAAAGAAACGGCGTTATGCTATTGCATATTAGCCTCTGGGATTACCCTGACGTCAGCTATTAATTCTGAGAATAGTTTATGATTCACCTATTTCAAGGAGAAAAGCTCCGAATGCAGAACATCAACAACAGCGTGGGGGCAGATCAGAAATTGCGCATTTAACAAGCTCCTTTTTGTGGCTTCCAGTTTGTTATTCAAATTGCGATGTCAATTCCTCACGACCTTCGATTTTAAACATTACCGCTGGACGAACAATACGAATGATTTGTGCTGATTTAAATGCTTTTTTAGAATTTGTGACACACCGTGGTCAAAGCTTGTAAAAAATTTCAGTACCAATATTTATCCATGAAGACGTTCTCCTCAATTTCATTCGATAGTATCTATCTCAGAAATTTGTAAAATTCCCCTAATCTTTGACAGTTATTACAATTCAAGATAATTCCGTAATGAATTCACCACGTTCAGACCATTTTAGTAAGACCTTTAAGCTTGTACTTTGTCCTTTCAGTTTAGTGGACAAAAAAAGGCCAGCACCCAGTGGAGGTGAGGCAAAAGCTGCTCAGAAGCGGCTGCCGTTGTCCTAGTTTCAGGCGCCCCTGAACCTTCCCTAACTTCACCTGACCCTCGCCCCGGTGTCCTGCCCCTCCCTCCCTCTCCGTCTGTCTGCTCCTCAGCACCAGACTCGTTTTAATATTTCGACATACCATAACATGTCCTGGATCACAGTCGGCTATAGTATAATTTTATGTTCCTCATTCCATTTAGCAGTGGCGTACGACGGATGTTCGTGGAAGTTTTTACCCCGTGCATTGAGTGAACCTTTCCCAGACTTTCCTTTTTGACGCCCTCAAATTTCTCCACGAAAGAAAGCCCCTACCCCCGCGACCTCCAGCACCTCCCTGCCTGCTAACATCATAAGAATTTCAGTTGTTTTAGACCAGCAGTGAAAGTAAGTCTAGCGGTGGCCTCGCGCGTCCCAGGCCAACTGAGTTACGCGGGCTGGCAGGGATATGGGCCCGGTCTACTGGGATAGCCAGCTGGGTAAAGATGGTGAAAGCTCAGAGGCGTCTGTTCAAAGCAGCAATTCGAATTCGGTATTCGTGTGATTGTATTACAAAAAAAACAGATGCCATTAGCTTCTAAACCGACGTGAGATCTTACCATGTGCTCATACACTCGCGTTTAACTTTATTTTAGCTTAGGTGCGGTAATGTTGAAATTTTTTAAATACTTTGGAACAAAATACGTTGTTGTAGGGGCGACCCTGCCGGCCTTCCGCTCTTCTTCCCAGTGACATCGGAAGACATAGACTAGTCCTTTATATAGCCTGCGATGCTTCACAGATTGGTACCTTTTTGTGATCATACGAGCCTACTGTAGTCTCCTTCTAATGTGTGATTATTAACTGTTATTGTAGTTCAGAGTTGAGCCCTGTCGCTAATTGTGTTTCTTTTCCATTCTAGACTTGAACTTGAACCGTATAGAACCCTGGTGAACGTAATTTTCTAAACAGTAGATAGTGTCACCATTTCTGACGAGTAAGTTTACTTCTGTTTTTTGTGCTGTTAGGGCCCTAGCTGAAGTTAGGTAGGCGTTCTTTGTATTGAAATTAAGTGTTGTAATGTCAAGTACTCTTTTCCGGTTAATTGTACGGTTTTCAGCACTTACTACTTTCTACCCCAACTTTATCGTATTTCATAATCTTCTTTCTCCGTTAACTGTGTCTGTGCTCTTCCTGTGTGGATTTTGCGTACCCGAAACTCTGTGCTAAGTGGTGCCCTTTCCTTCCTCTCTTTGGAACGCCTTGTGCAAATCGATAGTCTTAGACTGGCTGTTAGTTAGAGACAAATCTAACAAGTATTTCTGCATTGTCTTGCTTTTTGTAGATTTACTGAAATTGAAATACTAGTTACCTTATTTCCCGCTAGACCTGCTAGTGAGATTTTCTCTCGCCGCTAATTCAAGGTTTGACCCTACCAAGCCGCGAACAGTGTTAAATAGTGGTGTGTTTGTTCGCAGGCTGGACTTGCCCTGTGCCAAAGGAAGCCACGCTCGTATCTGTTCATGTTCATCCGACTAGTCTACCAACTAGTTCACTCGCTGGCTTGTAGCCTAGCGCACCTGCGTGCCTCCTCCGTGGTGCCTTATCCTGCACGGGTCCTTGGTGCCTTATCCTGCACGGGTCCTTGGTGCCTTATCCTGCACGGGTCCTTGGTGCCTTATCC
Organism: Morinoia aosen; assembly: GCA_030386875.1. Classification (NCBI taxonomy): domain Eukaryota; kingdom Metazoa; phylum Arthropoda; class Malacostraca; order Amphipoda; family Talitridae; genus Morinoia; species Morinoia aosen. The sequence continues at coordinate 14,724,491 of CM059575.1, read as the reverse complement.
TGCACGGGTCCTTGGTGCCTTATCCTGCACGGGTCCTTGGTGCCTTATCCTGCACGGGTCCTTGGTGCCCCATCCTGGCGTGTGTTCTATGACCGCTGTTGTGCTCGCCCACCATCACGGGTTCTCGACCTGCATTCCACTGTCCTAACTTTAAGTTAAGATATATATATATTTTTCCTTTATTTATGCAATCAATAAATCTATTGGTTGTTCCGTGTTTCAATTCCCGAGGCGGTTGGGGGAGAGTAGAGCGTTTTGACCTGACGTCCCCACTATTAGAGCTGTACGGAATACTTCCGTCACTTGGCCCTGACAGTTGTCTGCCGAGCAAGCAAAATGGCACTCAAATTCGTTTGAAGCACACCGTAAATCTATCACCTCTAGAAGAGGAAGTCTAAATGGGTGCAACAGACTGTCCTATGCATTTTGTATAAACGCATGTCCAATAGAAATAAAACTGCTTGTAAAAAAGCACGTTTTATATTGCAGGCTTGGGTAAGAAAATTGCTCGACCAATGGTACTCCTCAAATACTCGAACGCTGTTGAGACGCGAGAGGGGATAGTGTGTCTCGCTCGAACAATGTAAGCATGCAGCGAGCTCTGCAAACAGAAGCAACTGCTCGTCCGTGTCGGAACAGAACAAAAATGCGGGGGCTAAAGTAGTGAGTTCGACCTAAAGGATGAACTGTGACGAGTGAACTCTGTCGTGTGACTGAGGTGGAAATAACGAGTCAGCGGAGTGCATTCTTATTTTTCTTAGACCCTTCCGCCAATGAAGCTAAGTATTAAAGTAATCGACAGGAATGAAAATAAGTGTACAGAAAGGATATTAAAACCACATACTGTACCTACAATTTCAATGAGTAAATCATAGTTTTGAATATTAGATAAAAGGTAATGGAGGTAAATAATGCTCTCAATAGTTTTTATAAATCTTATCTGAAACTTTGGTTACTTAGAAACAGTAAAGGTATTTTTCTCGCTCATGATTTTACTTCAAAGTGGGCGCTCATTGTAGGGAATAAAATGTAACTACCCTTTGAAACGTATTCTGGCGCGTCCCCTCGAGATTATTGTCAAACAGCGCTCAGGATATTTCACATTACGCCGGGAGTTTCTACAACGAGCTTGGCACAGCGTCAGCGTAAAGCTAGCTTGTCTCACCTCGAGCCGAGTGAGAACAGCGACTGTTAATGCAATCAAGAGCAGGGTGGAAGCAAGACGAAGTTGCGAACAAATCCCCCTCATAACCACATCGGGTCGGAATATGAACTCGGCGCAAATTCCAGGCAGCGTTAGAAGGACAACGGCCGTGCGAGCAGGGCTGGCGGGTCACCGCCCTGGCCAGGATAAGAGGAAGCTCAGCGCCGCACACGAGCAAAGAAAGGTCACTGGAGCAGACCCAAGGTTTCACTGTTACAAACTAAAGACTTTTCTCGCATCTGATCAGGGATATTGCGGAGGAAGATCTAGGTGTACATCAAGACACTAAAACAGATGAAGAAATCATGAGTAACTCTTTCATTAGTGATAATTTGTTAAATTAATGAAAGAATTTTCAAAATTAAGGGATCCACCGGTGGCCACAGAGAAAATTCTCATAATGCTGCTAACTGACCTGCAGTCATTAACTTCAATTGTATAAATACTTGATGACAGCTAAATGAAGCCACGATACACTTATTGTTTGCTATTTTAAAAATTTCGTACTGAAATTGACTTTAAATTTAAATCAAATATTGAACTTCAGCTTAACCCATCGTAGAAAACGTGTTGATGGAAAGTCAGAAATTATTCAAAAACCATTGAACTCTCGAGAATTCCGAGTGACGAAGAGCAAACGAAAGCAGTCCAAGAAATTGAACATCTGACTGATGTTTTCTATGTGGTGTGTAACGCTAGCTTATTTTTACCCAATAGTCTAGACAACTCCTCGAAAATTTTGCAGAGTTATCTTGATAAAAACCGAAATAAAACAGACGTCTCTTTTCTAAATTGAAAGCATGAGTTTGCAATGAAATAGTGAAATAAATGAGCCACTGTGTGGGTTATTTTTACAAAAATTAATTCATATCTTAGAATTAAAATTCGCTTACAGAGAATATATTACAGGCTTCGTTCCATGAAAAATCCTTTCATAGGCCTCCTGGTGCAGCGAAGATACAGGGCGTTCCTAAATTTTTTGAAGAGACACCCTGAGGGTCCTACAGTTCAAGTCAGCGTACTCATTTCTGTGCAGGGGTATCCAAAAACATTCCGTATGAAAGTTACGGAGACTAGAAACGTTGAAGTATCAGGGTGTCCTACATGAAATCTTGCATTTAACAATTAAAGATAATGATCATCGTTGCGTGTTTGATCAATCAAAATATGATCTTTCCTTCTCTATGACATTCGCTGAACGTTTTTCTAACGCATATACTCGTATCGCATGTTCAGAGAACTTCTCATCTGTTTCCCGAATAAACTGTTCAAATGTTGCACCTATACTTTCTTTTTTTAAGAATGTTTTATCGCGAATGAAGAATTCGAAAATTCCAAAAATTGATGATCAGTGTGAGCAGTAGGGATGATGTGGTCAATTTCATGATTCAGACTTCGCAGCTTGTCGACCGTAGCTCTTGAGGTGTGGGGTCCTGGGGACCGTAGCTCTGGAGGTGTGGGGTCCTGGGGACCGTAGCTCTTGAGGTGTGGGGTTCCTGTCGCTGCATGTTTCATAAATGGCTTCGGCGGCCGCGGAATCCAGCTTAAATAATTGTATTCGTGCAAGAAATGACTCGATATTGCTCGGATCTCAATATTCTCTTAAGATTTAAAACAAAATGTGTTTTAAAATAAAATTTTATCAGAATTAAAGATACTTAAGAACAAGCATATGCATACAAGTAATCAGGCTTATACAAGTCTAGTTCATAAAGAAAAACACTCTACATTTTATGTGAGACAACTCGATAGTATTTAATTTCAATGTTCACCTTTGCATCTGAATTCTCGGTTGTTAGGGTACAGCACTTGACAGTGAAGTACAGACGCACTCAGGGCGCTAGTTCACGCTGAGCAGTCGGTCTACAGCACAGCTATGAACAGTAATGGTCCTACTCCTGAATAATGAAGTTGTAGATATGCAGTTAATAAACCGCTAGCTCAGTCGAGATAGATCAGGCTCTTAATCATCGAGATCTCCCGACTTGACGCTTTTGGACTTCTACCTCTGGGAACACCAAGAAAGTTCACTGTACGGAACACCAGTTCCGTTCGGACAAGAAGTTCTCGGCAGGATTTGTTATGCTTGTGTAAGGATTGCTGAAACTCTTGGTGTCTTCCCATGGGTTCCACAATCATTCCGCCAACGCCTTCACTCATGCATCGTAATAATTTGACGGAATTTCGAACACCTATTGTGACTACTACCGTAAATTTATACTCTTTATTTCTACAAAAGAAACCTATTAGGAATTGTTCATTTACCCGGTGACACGCTCTCATTCATGAGACTTAGCTTGTTGTAATGTAATAATTTAGGAAACCTCTCCTTACAATATACCATGCTCATTTAACCTCCAGGAACCTCAAATTAAAGATTGCTCAAAGAATTCTGAAAAATCCTGTATACCTACTTTTAAAAAGCATCTTTAATTCCCTCGGAAACAGTTCTTTTAGGGCGCCATTCCATTTGGTTGCAAAAATAAAGTAACTTTTCGTATCGAGCAACTCTTCCAACGATTTTGGTTTTAAGCCCACACGCATTGAGCATCGATTATCTTACAAGAGTAGCCCCAAAGAGACAAGAACTTCCAAAAAATCATGCAAACACTGCCTTCGACAAAAAAGATCTTATCTCGTTTTCATCACGAAAAGCAAGTTCACTTGGATAACCAGTCACTGATGTTTATGCTAAGCCTACTGTTAAACAATTTAATGTAAGCCATTATTAGTCATAGCACTCTATTTTGGGCTATTCGTATTGAGGATATCAATTTAGGAATACAAACTTATTTTCATTATACTCACCTTAATTTCTCAATACTTGCACTCGACAAAAAAGTGAAACGTTAGAGAAGCTCATGAAATGAAAAACAGTTTGGGGATTGAAATTCATTTTCACTATTAAGGTGAATACAATTAAAGCCAATTTTTGTCTTTAAATGGTCAAGAACTGCATTTCAGAGATCTGGTGTACGCTTTCTAAAACACTAGTACCAGCAGATAGAGTTTTTTGTACCAGCAGAAACACCGAGCATTTACTGGCAGACGCGGATTTCAATGTCGGCAGATACAGTTGATATTACCAGAAGATACAGTTGTCGCTACCAGCAGATTCAGTTGACATGATCACCAGTTGATATGATCACCAGACACAGTTGTCGCTACCGTCAGATGGATTCACTTGCCATTTTCAGTAGATACAGTAACCAAAACCAACAAATACCTCTATTGTCAGTAGATGCCATTTTCATAACCAGTACATAACGTTGGCTTTACCAGTAAATACAGTAGGTATTACCAGTAGATAAAGTTGGAATTACCAGCAGACACAGTTAACACTGACAATAGATACAGTTGGTACTGCCTGTATATCAAGTTTGAGCTGTAAGCAAACCTAAATTATTCAGAAGACAGAGTCATTTTCTGTTCCTGGTTTCTAAAGCCACACATCAACAGTCATAAGTCATTAATATTAAAAGACTGATATCATAAATTGCTGTATCTATTGTAGCGCATTAAAAACATCTTAAAGCGATGAAATTCAAATTTACGTCTAAGGGAACAACAATGTGGCGCCAGCATAGTCTAATCTTATCTGACAGAGCATGCCAGTTTAGAAATTATTCCTTATATAATAAGTTTGAAACATTAAAATTCGGTGCGCGTCTCAGCGAGAGTCGAAACGAACCAAGGCGCTTCATTAAAATCTTTTCGCGAAACTCGTGAGAGAAATATTGACGAGTTTGGGCATTTTCCAGTGAGGAACCATACCTTATGTCCACAGGACATTCAACCTCTGGGACACTTTTTTTCTCCCTGATAATGTTTCGGAGCACTCAGAACCGCGATAACGTAAGGAACGAACTCGGAAAACGTCCAGTTTTCTAAAAATCAGAACTAAACTTAGACCTAAGCCAAGTTACTTGTATCGATAATTACTATATGGAAAATTAACCGAGCATATGAAAAATGTAGACGCATTTTTCGAATTAAGTCCAAATTAAGTCTCTTGTCTGTCCTAGTGATCAATTTTGATCTGAAGTTGACCGCTTTAGAGCAAAACAAACGGAACCCCAACGTACCGAAATTACATGCACAACTGACCACCTGCCGTCGCATGCAGGCGCAGACCATAACGTGTCTTGTCGTATGGGCCTAATGTTCGTAAATACTGCTTCTAGTTAGTTCTTGAACGCCATGCTGAATGGTTTCCATGGAAAACAACAGCAACGTGTATGTCATAAAGAAAAGAACAAAAAATCAGAAATAGCATTACATATAGTACAAGTACTGTACTGGTTGATTTGGCATGTCGGTGTATTGAGCACTGGGGCACTAAGTCGTATTAGGATTGTCCACCTGGCAGACTTTCTGTGATGTCTGCTTTGGGTGCTCTTTTAAACTTTTTATTGATAGTGTACGACAAAATGTGCTCTTCTCCAAATGATAATTATTCGAAGTGGTCCCAGCAGAAAATTAATTCTTTGCAGCTATGAGTCTAGGGTCATGTAAAGTTATCAAATTGCTGTTGCTTTATTTCAGTGCACTGGTCTTCCATTTACGAGGCTTTTAAGTTGACAAATGATTTTTACTTTTTACCGTCTTAGCTTTTTAGTGATCAATTTTAATCTGCAGCTGACTGCTTTAATGCAAAAATATTATTTTTCATAAGATGTGCAAGTTATCGCGACAAGTAAAAATAAAAGATTAAGCGTAACCTATGAACTGAATCCTATGGTAGTACTGTAGTTCAAGGCTTTTCTTGATGATGCGTGTAGAAAATATCAATTTTAAGCCATCCTGTCTGTATAAAAATGTAGGTGCCAGAGTATAGTTTGTATGGCATAGATCTGAACTCAGTCATTGAAGGAATGTTTGTGCTGAACTTGGTACTGATATGTAGGTAGTCTTCTTGCATTGACTGTTATCATTATGTTATCACTTGAATGTTATGATTGTTCCTCAGTTTGGGAATTGATTTGTTTTCCGAATTGTGGAGATGAATCCGAGAAGAGTAGTACATATTACAACTTATATATCTGGCAAGTTGTCTGATAGATTTATTCTAAATTTTTAGTTTATTAGCAAATTAGCATTTAAGTGTTTGTTCATAATTTTGTGTGAGGTATTGAGGACCAAAATAATATTATTGGGATCCTAGTTCATACAAATACAACTAGAAGTATATTGTAAGTTAGGTATTATTTCAATCTGAGCTTATTGTGTAGAGTTTTTAAAATTTAAAAAATAATTTGAGCAAAGTGTTTATTCGCAAACACACACTACACTGCCACCAACAGGAGGTACATTGCATAATCACATGTTACACATTAGATATAATGCAAAAATCAAACACCTTTCTCGGAAATACATTTTGTATTTTTCATTAATAAAGTCTTACGGCACGATAGATGAGGCATTCTATTTAGATGCAAAAATAGGTACAGCGCGATACCGTAGAACAAAGTGACAGTTGATGGAGCGCAACGAGTTCGAATTTGAATCGTCGATTATAATTTTTCATATTAAAACTAAAACAGAACCTGGTATTAATTATGCATTGGAGTATGTATACGTATAAAAAATATGGTATTTTATACTCCTGCTTTGTTTGCTGCTTCAGTATACGATGTGTTAGTATACTGAATACGATTCAGTATGCGATTTGAGCTTATGATCTGTACTCTAAATGGACGCTTCAGGTGCTTTTGAAAATTTGGAAATCTATCATGGTTCTGGACTCAAAGATTCAGGTAATTTTTGATGTACTGGTACCACACGTGTTAATTGTCCCCCTGGATGGGTAACGCATGATGCCATTTAATGAAATAACGTACAAAAAGTGCACAAAAATACAACAATACAAAAAGTTTCTGAAAGGAACAATCTCATTAATGAAAATGAGGTCTAGGACTCTACCCCTAATCCGATCAGGACTACATACAATAAAACTATTTATGAATAACACTATTTTCCAACAGTGTATATTATGTTATTTTTGGTCTTGAAAACTATGCTGCATAACTTTTATGAACTAATCAGTTACGATTTTCCCGGAAATAAGAACTCAACAAAGAACTATACAATGGTCTTCTATACTTAAGTCAGCAAATCATTTGTGGATGTCCTTCTTTTGATTCTTACTCATCACTAGTGCAGTTCCAAACCAATAATGGCAAAGTGCATCGAAAATTTTCGAATGAAACAATTTAAACAGTTTTTGTGAGACATGATTTCATCGTGCAGAAACACGACCTTCTGACCGTACAGAACCACATCCATATAAAGTAACGCGTGTAAGAGTTTCACTCTTTGCCTATCTTAAAAGAACGCGGTCAGTAGTTCGTCAATGAACAACCGCTATTTTCCCATTGATTTTTAAACAACTTAAAAAATGCCGCAATGAAGTAGTAACACTCATCAGAAATTGACCGCGGCTCTGATGCATACTCTCGCTGTGCTTACGACTCCACAACTGATAGACTCAAAATGCACTAAATAAATGTATCAGTGAAAAATATTGGGACAGTTAAAAAAAGGTTTTCATTTAAAGAATAAAAAAAGAAGATAAAAATTAATAACTGTATTTCGTGGTTTAAATTCAGCTTTAAATTTTTGGGATTATATTTGAAGAAACTCTGCTGACGAAAATTTATCTTTACATCACTAGTGTAAGATGAAAGAACTCAAAAATAAGGCGGCAGATTATCAGCCGAATCTGACATGCGACACCAGAGATACAACCGGCAGTTGCACCAGCACTCGACCTGGCCTGTATGGTGCTGCTATGCCACAGTGGCCGTGGCGGGAGTGTGTCGTGACTGTGGCGTGACTGTGGCATGACTGTGGTGTGACTGTGGCGTGGTGTGCAGCACGCCACAGTCACGACGGTGCAGGCGCTGCAGACAAGAAAACAAGACACAAAACCAAAAGATCATTTCGTCGCAGCGTTGTGACTCGCAAGTCGAGTGGCTGCAGCAGGTGAAGTTTCTCTTCATTGCTACTCATCAAATAACAGTTTTTGGAGTAGAAATTTTCATTGTTCAGAAATTAATTTTCAGGGGTTGCGTCTTAATTTTCCCACCAAAAGCGTTTTTTCACAAGTTTTGAATCAAAATTTATCAAAGAAAGTATTATTTCTGTATACTGGCTGTCGTTAGGCTTCCAGAATTAAAGTGCTACGTTGTCAGATGTGAGGCTACTTAAATGCTGCAAAGAGTAAATTTCCTCAGTTGTAAACACATGTTTTAATATGGAATTTTACCCAGAACATTTTAATTTTGGAAGCTCCTTTTACCCAAATTTTTAACTTATTGCACGAAGTTCTAAATATTTATCATTATGCGCTAACTTGCCAAAAAAATCAATACATACGCTCTAGGATTTTTCGGTTTAGTTTTTAAAATATTCTGCTACGAAAATCACTGAAAACTGATTATTTAAATTGGGCTGGAAACGGGAAGAGCTGTCAAGACGACCGGCGCAGTCAGGACGCCATGACGTCACTACCACACCTTCGACGCGAGCGAATATTTTGAGGTTTGGTGTGAGGGTCCTTTGTCCTCACTGCTTCTCGCTTCTGGTGAACTCCGCAGAGAAACTACGAGTTGGATGTATAATGTCCTTCATTTTCTGTCAACTTGATGCCCTCACTTCCATTATGTTAGAAAAACTTATCGATTGGCTTTGCTTTAATCGCCAGAAAATTCGCAAGCATATTTTTAATGACTAGAACTCAAAGCGCAGCCTCTGTGATGGTGTGAGCTTGAGTGCTTTCTTGAGTTGTTTCCGTAAAATCGTATAAAACTCTTTTTTAGTCAAAGTCAGTCGTGGATAAAGCGTACAAAATGTGCCATTGATATTGTGCAGGTCTTCTTGCTACCCTAGGCTACGGTGCTCGTTATAGCACCGCTGATCATTCCACTCCGCACCTTCCACAGAAGCCTAAACATGGTGAGTGTGCTACGTAGCATATCATATTCATCACTTCAACTCAAAAAAGGAAAAAAGAGCTCGCTATTTTGTTCAGTTAACCTTCAAAATCAGTGGACATAGGGATCTGTAAATGCCCAAGGAAGGAAAGCTCATTTTCAAAACTTTGAAGTTCCTCAAAGCAAGATTTAAACAGAAATGGACGAAGTGACATAAAATGAAATGCAGTAGTAAAAAAAGAAGTCACACAGCTTTAAAATAAGGGCTTAGAAAGCTCTAAGCCATCAAGTTATAATAAATATGGAAGTCATATATTACCATTAATTGATGCCGAAACATAAGGAGATACCAACAGGACTTCTGTTTGATGTGTTCCACGCACATACATATAAGACAAAAAATTAATCGTTTGTATTCAACTAAGATCGAATCGAGGACACACTCGAGTTTCAATGATTCGAGACCGTGCTACGAAGTTTCCGCTGGAGTTTGGCATAGCTATCATTTTGGTAAACAAGTCTTCCACATGTGTTCCGAAAATAGCCTCATTGCACACGTGTTTAAAATCGATAACTTGCTGAAGTATTTTAGCGGAATACATGTTTGTTTACGTGAAGAATCTTGAACTTGTAGTAAGAAAATTCAGGCTCCTTATTAAAAGGAGCCAGCATCACTAATAAAACTCACTTTATCTCCGTGGCTTTGAAGGTTCCGTGATTACGAAATCTAATACTAAACTTACTTCTCACGGAATGTTCCCGGCAAACACTAGCATATAAATCTCATCTGATGACCCAGCAAACAGTAAATTTTGAGCGGTTTGTTGAAGATAGTAGCAAAGAACCTACAAGATTCTATCGCAAGTAGCAAAAGACGGTGATTCGAATAAGCACTACGGATCAAATGTCAATTTGCACGAGTGCTTTCCATCTTTGTAGTCAATAATGTAGTTTTTTTTAAGAGAATACAATATTTTCATCTCGCTATCGTTTGGAGTGATTGATTTCACGATTGAGAAATTTTGAGCGATTATTTGGATGTTCCTCAAGACTCTTATATAAACGTGCGCGTAAGCTTACGTCACCCAATCCTAAATATCATGCTTAGTGAGAGGCTTCTAAACGCAGCAAACGGACCCCAATGACATTATTTAATAACTGAGATGTGGTTACACTTATTTCGTTACTTATGTTCCTGGAGATTTTTTCAACTGTAATTTTTTTGTTGCACCTATATGATCAAAAATTCACATTGTGCTAAGTATTATAGGAAGTGAATAGATATTTCCCTAAAAATGCACACTTCTAGCAAGAGTTTGAAAAAAACGTGTTGGACCCGAGTCAAAACTGCTAGACTCCCACGTGAACGCTAGCAGCGTCGGCCTTATCGTACGAGAAGAATAAACAGCGGCTTTCGAGGGAGTTTTGCTGTTTGAAGTTCTGCTGGTTCAACCTGCCGACGTTTGCGAGTAACTTTTATAGAGCAAAATTCCATGCTGTGAGCGACTGTTTACGGCTATACAGATGTTTCACTGGACTTATAAATGTCATTATTTCTTGCATGTACAATAACAGTTCACCACTGACAAAAATTTGCGGTAAATTCTGTATTGATGATGGTGATCAATATGTATAATAAAGATTAAGATTTTTCCGAGATCATTTCGCTGAGGTTAACCATCAATTTAGTGATTGCAAAGCTTCTTCGTTGGTTTTGAAGTACATAAATTTCAGTATCGTGCCTTCATGGCTGCGTAGAACCTTGAAGCAGCGACGCAAAATCCTGCATGACGGGATTCTAACAAATCAACGAGCCACTGCAGGGTAAACGCTGCATCACTGCCTCTCTTCGAGCTACTTTCAGGATCGGATAACTAAAATCAGTTCCCGAAGGTCTAGTAAACGTCAGTGTATTGTGCGATCATCAGCACAATGAGATCATCCCGCCTTCTAAGTTAACTAAGTTAAAATACGACTTTGAACCACGACATGCGCAGCTCTGTGTTACTTTGTGTTCGTTTTCAGTCGTCGGCTGATGTTAAACTCAAAGAAGAATTGTTTTTATCTTTTAACTCCTGTGCCTAGCAAACTTTCTAGTACGATGCGATTTTAGAGAGTATAGCCCCACGTCAAACCAGACACACCAATTTTCTGGTCATATCAAGCCCTATTAGTTGCTCGTTGACGCAGCTTCTGAAAGTAAGTGTGAGAAAGTCTAGTTTTGTTGTTGTTTTAGAGCGGGGCTTCATCTGTCAAAGCGCAGGAATGTGCAGGGTGTGTAGACACACGCTGCGTGTTGACGCGCTCCTGCCCGCCGCCACTCCTCCGTCTTACTTATTTGCAATCTGTTTTGGGACTGCGAATCTCTTTAAAGCCCTCCTTATAGATCTCGGGCACTGTTTTGTCGTCTAGAAAATAAGCAGCCCAGCACCGACGGGGATTTTCTTAATCAGTGAACACAGACATTCGTCAACGCTTGAGTTTGTTACTGAAAAGTTGTTCACCAAACGAGAGCAAATAAGAAGTAAAAAGAGGGAAAGAAAATGGGAGTGTGTTTGGCTTACTGTTATTGACATTAATACTAACTGCAAGAGTTTGACTGAGAGGCAGATCGCACTAACGGACGAAGTCGAAAACGTAACGGATCGAAAACTTTCAATTTGATTTTGATCAACGTAAACGTTTGAGTAAGTTTTCAAAGAGTTTTATATTTAACGCAGATACTTCGTTCGAAGTTTATTCATTTTCCTCTGATACTTCGTCAAAAAAATTCCCTCATCAGGGCAGAGCATTAATTTCAGGTATTGTATCCTGTGGAATGAACATTCCCTCATTGCAAAGTGAAATTAAGTCAGCTGAACACAGTTCTTGCGTACAAAAATGGGGGTTGTTAGTTTGTATATTTCAAGTGCTAGGAGGGCGGGTGTGTACAGGGGCTGGGAGGGCGGGTGTGTACAGGGGCTGGGAGGGCGGGTGTGTACAGGGGCTGGGAGGGTGGGTGTGTACAGGGGCTGGGAGGGTGGGTGTGTACAGGGGCTGGGAGGGCGGGTGTGTACAGGGGCTGGGAGGGTGGGTGTGTACAGGGGCTGGGAGGGTGGGTGTGTACAGGGGCTGGGAGGGCGGGTGTGTACAGGGGCTGGGAGGGCGGGTGTGTACAGGGGCTGGGAGGGTGGGTGTGTACAGGGGCTGGGAGGGCGGGTGTGTACAGGGGCTGGGAGGGCGGGTGTGTACAGGGGCTGGGAGGGCGGGTGTGTACAGGGGCTGGGAGGGCGGGTGTGTACAGGGGCTGGGAGGGTGGGTGTGTACAGGGGCTGGGAGGGCGGGTGTGTACAGGGGCTGGGAGGGCGGGTGTGTACAGGGTCTGGGAGGGTGGGTGTGTACAGGGGCTGGGAGGGTGGGTGTGTACAGGGGCTGGGAGGGCGGGTGTGTACAGCGGCTGGGAGGGCGGGTGTGTACAGGGGCTGGGAGGGCGGGTGTGTACAGGGGCTGGGAGGGCGGGTGTGTACAGGGGCTGGGAGGGCGGGTGTGTACAGGGGCTGGGAGGGCGGTTGTGTACAGCGGCTGGGAGGGCGGGTGTGTACAGGGGCTGGGAGGAACACGGTAGCGAGGTGACCTATTTTTGGTAAGCGAGGGCTGCTGCGGAAAGGTTAGAGAGCGAGGGCGCGGGACAGAGGCTCGACCGTTAAAATATTTCATTGGGGAAGTTCATATATGAGGAAACGGGCAAGACTGTAAAGCACATATGCCTTCATTTTCTGGATTATTTTTGGTGCGGGCTCTATAAGAGGGGCGGTACTGCTCGTAGCTCAGCAATGTTGAGAAAATGATGGTTTGCAAAAATTTAGGGAGTCAGTGGAACATTTGACAGAGCCTCCTAACTTAAATTTCTACTCTATGACGAATTTCAAGAGATATGAATGATTCCGTCCGCTCAAGATTTCTGGCATCATTTATCGTCGAATGAAGAACTCAATAATGTGTGTTGGATGTTTTTTTCTTCTGACTTGTTTCATACCCAAGAATTTATTCTGATTTGGAGCACCAGTCACTTAATACGTAGTGAAGAGTTAATGGTTTTGCCAAAAATGATCATTATTAAGGTTGCACTTGGCCCGTAAAAATAGAGGTTGAGGCCTTCCAGATTCAACAAATAGAGTGGCAGAATAAATTGTTTATAGTTATACCCACTCTCGGCTGAAAATATTAATACTTGCGATGAAGAAATACAGCTTCAGGTTCGCAGTACTTCAATAACTCAACATATATCTAAACAGTTCAAGTAATTCGAAATGACCCGATAAGAAATCAACGATTTCAATATTAGAGGTAACCTATGACAATAATTAAAAATTTAAAGACGAAGAGTACAGCACGGATAGGTATCATATTTAATGACCCGCCCTATCCGTGCTGTATTCTTCGTCTTTAAATTCTTAATGATAGTCCGACTAAGGAGTGTTAATTTTACGGAATTCATAACAATAATTGCTTACATCAACATATAACCTTAAATCACTAGAAATGCACTCGACTACTCGGGGAAAACATTCAACTTTTCGAATTCACTTCTGCAAAGTTGTCCGAAAAAAAAATGAACAGCGATTGGAATAAAAATATTTATCTAACTGATGGATGTATGTATCTTTTGAAATTACTTATACTTATACTGATAAAGTCATTTCTTTGCATTGAGTTGAAACCTATACTCAACAATACACAGATATTATACATTTTTGGTGGATGTGTTGTGGTGTATCAGTGGACGCACCTGCTCGCTGCAGGTATTGGTTTCACTGGAACGAATACTAACCTTTTGTTCATAATTAGCGCCATGCTTCTCCATTCTATTCATCCCCTGACGTACAAGCGGTACGATATTGGAGCCTACCTGTAAAGGCAAGATTTTAGGCACAATTTTTCTGTGGGTCTAGCCTTGAACTCTCATGTTTATTTTCTGCACGTCCAGCGCTGTTGAGAATTCATGCCAGTCAAGATTTATCATGATTGTAAATGGCTGTAACTTGTTTGCAAATGCTTGTAAAAAAAAAATTGTCAAATTTTTTTCCATATTTTGTAGGTATCCGAGGTTCAGTTTTTGCTTTGGGAAATTTCCGTAGAATTCACGAAGGTTAGTGTACTTTTACTTACGTAAAAAAGAACCAAATAATTATCAGACGATTATTTTGAAATAGTATTGCTTAAAAATTTTCAAACCCGATAATTTTCAAACTGGAAACTTAGAAATGAAAATTAGCATTTAATCAAGTCATCGAAGAGCATCTAAATTGCAAAGCCATTTTCACAGCGTGGAAGTTTTGTACAGTTATACCTTGGCGAAGCTGCTGTAGATGTGTTGGATGAGTGCCATGCACAATTACGGCCTTCCTTTTCAGCACAGCAGCAAAAGTATTCGAATATTAATGCAGGCAATCTCAATTTAGAGCACAAACCAACCAACATAGTTAGGTGCATCGATTCCCATTCTTACATCCAAGGTCAGCTGTAATTTCACCCGCAAATTAAATTGGTACATGTTTCGTGCTCATGCTGTACATTTGGCTCAGTCTGTCTTATTTCTTACTTGATACGGAACAGATGCCACCCCAGCTTGAGAGATTTTGACGAGCGACGCATTCGGCTCCAACGGAACAACGGAGAACAGTTACTGCGCGTGCATCAAGAGCACCTGAAATAGCAAAATTTAGGGCGATAAAGCAACACCAAAGATCTGGGGAAAAAATGGGGTGGCAATAAAGGCGGACAAGCAGCAGGGATGGAAACAGGTGTAGCTTGGAAGGAGCAGTGAGGGGCTGGGAGAGAGAGAAGAGAGGGAGCTGGGAGAGCAGGTGCGTTTTCAACTGGGCCTGCATCAGCGCTGGGGACCCGAGGTATTTTGGGACGGCAGAAGCTGCGCTGCAACGCGAGCAGGCGGGCAATTGGGACGGCAGAAGCTGCGCTGCAACGCGAGCAGGCGGGCAATTGGGACGGCAGAAGCTGCGCTGCAACGCGAGCAGGCGGGCAATTAGGACGGCAGAAGCTGCGCTGCAACGCGAGCAGGCGGGCAATTGGGACGGTAGAAGCTGCGCTGCAACGCGAGCAGGCGGGCAATTGGGACGGCAGAAGCTGCGCTGCAACGCGAGCAGGCGGGCAATTGGGACGGCAGAAGCTGCGCCAACGCGAGCAGGCGGGCAATTGGGACGGTAGAAGCAGCGCTGCAACGCGAGCAGGCGGGCAATTGGGACGGCAGAAGCTGCGCCAACGCGAGCAGGCGGGCAATTAGGACGGTAGAAGCTGCGCTGCAACGCAAGCAGGCGGGCAATTGGGACGGTAGAAGCTGCGCTGCAACGCGAGCAGGCGGGCAAAAAGCGACGGCTGAGCTGCCTGTAATGCTCATTAGGGGAGTGCTGCGCCCCATTGTGCTGGGGGGCTCAAGTGCATTCATTCGGGCCCGCTTGTGTGTCTTTTGACTCGGTGTCACTGACATGATTCATTAGGGACTCAGAATAAACTCCTCCCACCACAGCTGTATAATGTTCGGAGTTGGGAGTATTTTCGGCCAAATGATTAATCTAGAAAATGACAGCTAGTTGTATAAAGGTTTTATGAATAAGATTTTACCCAAAGTGAGGAAGTAAGAAACTTATAAAAGTACAACTCACTTATTAAAACTTGAAAGGGAAATGGAACCATACAAAATTTCGGATAAACATTGGCGTAGGAACATGCTCTTGAAATGTCACCTGTTTCAAAACTTTTGTTACTAATTTAGTAATGTATGTTGAAATGATATCCTGTTACTAATGTATTTTATGAACTGTGACCTGGTAATTAACTACATAATTAGTTTATTTAAATATAGCGAGGATGTGCCTTCAATGCATCATTCTAGGATGAATACTTGCTCATAAAAAGATATCTTATATCCTAGCTACCAAACTCCGATTTATGGATAACATATTATATTGAGAAATGTTTTTCTCCACCTCCTTATTGAATCGTAGTTTTAGAATCATAAAAAAGGTTAATTTTCTCTTTTACGCATCCAGAGGTGCAGGGACATCACACGCATGCCTCTCTTTGAGAGATGAAGAATCTTGATACTCTCTGGACTTCCCATGCCACTGCGAAAGAGAACTTGAAATATGAACTTTATGCAATTGAGTTTGAAAGTAAAGTATACATTACAATAAATTACAATTTAGAGGCATACATGATAACCACTGTGTCACGAGAAATAGCCCCTTCACCTCCTTGTTAACAATTCATTAACAAGAAGATCAGGTTCTCGGAATAGAGGAATGGCACACCTCCAGGCTATATACACAACACAAATTAAATGAATTATAATCGGCAATTACAGTACATATACTAAAAATAAAGGTACTCACCGGGGATCGCTGACCCACTTACGCAGCGCATTTTCTGGGCGCCCTCCTTGGTGTTGCGATTGATCGTTTCTAATATGGTGGGGCATGAGACACAGGATGAACTATGCTTAACATTTATAATTTCCAGTTATACGTCATACAAACATTAATGAGCGCACACACAATGAATGGTGTTAGGAATAATGCTAATTAAGTAATGAAATCAAATAGCATACGTCAAATGACTTACATCACATAATTACACAGAAACATTGGCTGGCCAGCCTTTAACCGCAGATTGCTTATGCATCCAAACATAACACAAATAATGCCTACAATGTCTCAGCGCCCCCAGCAGCCCAGTAGGCGAAGGTCACTTCAACCACAAAATTCGTCCGCGACTCGCTTCAGTTCAAAGGCCTATCTTATGCACTGTTCAGAAAATGTCTAGTGATGACGTCATCTTGCTCATCCCGTTTCAGCATGTTCACACGTCGATTCCCTTCATTCGAGCTGATCAATCCTCAGACATATGACTGAATAACCGTCCCGCCTGTCAAAGATAAAAATTTAACTTGTTACTTTTTAAGCGCATCAATGACTGAATGACAATGAATTATCGCAATATTTATCTCAACAATATCTTTACTCTTTCTTTTTAAGAAATGCATCTCTTACCCTCCCTTCTAGTGCAGCATCTCCATGTTCCATCAATAACTCCCACGGTGGGGTTATGTTTTGATAAATTTCCCCTTTGTGAACGTGGTGACGGGAACACGTAAATTTTCTGCAAGTGAAACGAGAATGTGTTACTTTCTGGATTACATTATAGCGTGAAACTTAGTATAATTTTCAATATAGCCACTTTTCTTATTATTGCGCTTGTTATTGTGAACACACCCGCGTTTCTAGGTTGCACCTCACGTTACGGTTTCGCCGGTCGAACTGTCCATTGTTCCCCAGACGCCTTGAGCCCTGGCGTATTTTCTTCGAGGGTTGTGCACTCTCACCTTCGGCCTATGAGAATCCTCAGACCCTGCCAGTGACCGCCCACATCTCTTCTCATTGGTAGTCCCGCAGTTCGTCTTTATTTATTTTTTCTTAGCCTCATTGTATCCCACGCTCAGGCTCCTTCGAAACCGTTACTCCGTTCACACTCGCAGCTCAAGGGTCGCGACTTATGTGTCGATTTATCTTTGACAAGAAGGCGACTTTGTTCGCGCTTGTGTAGGCATTTTTTCGCGCGTCTCAGGTTTTCCAAGGCTCGCCCTAATGAAAGATTTGCCAAAGTCCCCTCCAGAGACAACACACACTGTAAACATACATCGTTTGGCTCTCGCACCTTATCGCAGCCTCCTAACATTGCTGAGTTGAAAGAAAACATACAGGCGTAAAAACATACATGTTGAAGCGACATAAAACATTCATGTTGAAGCGACCCCTCTGGCTGCTGGGATTTTCTGAGACATTTCAAGATAGAACTTTTTACGTAAGCACAAATTTGTTACATTACACACAATTACAAGAATTTTCATTTTTAATTCGCAAAATTTGATCATTCTGAACATATTCTCGACAGACGGCCCTCCTAGAGTTAAAAAAAATTGGCCTGACAATTTTTTTTGAATTAGCCTTCAGCTATTTATTGAATAATAAGTACTACAGTATGCAGCCAATATAAGACACACATGGTAAATTCTACTTAAGCACATTATCATCTAAACTTTGTTCCGCAGAAACAGGGTACCTTACAATTAACACTACAATCATTACTATCAGCCCCAGCGTGATATATTGTGTCGTGTTCTTCTAACCGATGTATCTGTTTTTTCCCGCCGAAGTAAAGTGCGTACTAAATACTTGAGTACTTGACCCTAATAACATTCACAAAATTTCACGGGCATCTTTCCCACTCCTCAGACATCCTAAAGTATCGATGATTTTATGTCTCGTAGTTTCCATTTACGCTTGCGTTTTCTGTTCTCCAAATCCTTGACGCTGCTGTTGACTATTCGATGTCGATTCCTTTGGTATCGTTGACGAATTTGCTCTCTTTCCATGCTTCTCTTCTGGCATTTCAATAGCTTCACACACGCGTTGAAGATGGGTACTTAATTTCATGAGGAAGTATTGCGAGCCCAATCTCCAGACTCGTATAACATTTCTATACACCACATTACTACACGATTGCGTTCTGTAAGATGGATCATTATCACGATTCAAATTACCACTAAATCATGTCAAATACAATGTTTCACATACATTTTATGACGTTTATTCAAACTCAAATTTTTAATCGGCAGATTACTCATGAATGCCTATTCGTTGATCAGACGAATTGGCAGATCAGGAACTTATGTTGACCTGTCGAAGAATAAGAGTAGAAGCGTCGATAAATTTCATTTAATATAGTCTCCCTTCGCGATAGGGTTCCGAATTCCACGAAGTAATGCTGAAGTATTCCGAGGCACAATCCTGCGCAGTGCACGCTGGTATCCTGTAGAATTCCTCACAGTATTCCTTGACGTCGACGTGGAATCTGATAGACACAAATAATATTTTATTTTTTTTTGAGTGAACATTCTTATTTATGCGAGAGTTTCATGGGTTAATATCCTTTGAAGACCGTACGTATCATTCAAAGGCTATCCGACGTAATCTCTTTTAAATTTTTATTTCACGTATAAATAGAGATGCCGAAAATGTGGCTTCAATATTCCAATGTGATAATTTGCCTAGTAAAAATTCACAGGATACTTGCATGCGGGTTTCAGTAATGCCTTTCTAAGCGTTCATGTCACAATGCAAATTCCAAATAAATCAAGTTAGATTCCATACTCAATAATATAAAAGCATTATCATTGGTTCATTTGGGTACCCATTTATAAAAGCATTTTTGAACACTATTACATTACGGCGCCCTAGAACATTATCTGCTTTATTTTCGTATTCTCTTCCTTCCTTCCTCATCGTGATGTTTAGTCACCCGGTGCTGTTATCCACTCCGAAGCATGGGCACTAATTACTTGAGATGCCCTTTCCTGGCTCTGCTTGTTAGCGACCCATGTCTACAGCCACAGCTCGACCGCGAGTGGCTCTGAGGCAATTACTTGTGCCCTCCGCATTCTTCTGAGCATGCTCCAAGTTTCCAGCTATACATTCGTCTTTGTCGCCTCTCACTGCAACGCTTGAATTTGGGCAATCCTTTTAAACATCTCCAATACAGGTGCAATGTGTCCCCTATGTCGTGTTGTTGTTCTATCTTCTTCGTTCTTGTAAATAATTGCTAGTGTTCCACTTGAATTTCCTTGTTTTTGCAGCTTATATGAGCCGCATTCGTGTTATGCAATGTTCTGGCCTGGTTTCTGCTGAAGTACATACTACGCTAATCTACCAAGAAATTAATTCCTTAAGTCTGAAAAGAAATGTACTATACTTCTACAGAGTAAGAGGAGAATGATTCCTTCCGGAATACCGTGTTTACGATATTCTTTCAGGGCAAGAGAAAGACACAGAGTCAGAATTCAACGCTACAGTACAACAGAATACGAAATTTTAATATGACGCTAAACTTATTTTCCCCGTTGTGAAAATGAACGGTCTAAAGGTATAGATAAAATCAGCTAGCCTGAGATAGCCTCAGCCTAAGAACTTCTGATGAAACTTAATTCATTCGCTAGAGCTGTCTCGTATGAAGCGCGCACGCTTCACGAGAAGCTGGCGAGAATATAAGCATCCTACAAAGGAAACAAAGTACTCCTCTTGAGAAACACACGACGTTAACCTAATAAACGCTCAACTTCCCTTTACTTAGCAAGAGAGAAAATGAGAACTACGCATAGTGTTAGATTTGATCACTCAACAAGATTTCGTCCAAACGAAATTTCTTGTGAGCAAAGCAAGTTGGAGTTACATAACCTAGAGCATATTCCTATTGAACAAAGCATCACACTCTAGTGAGTGAGATTAGTTTCAATTCACAGCTAGAATAACACAACTCTACTAAAGAACACATTTAGATTAAAGCAATACAACGCTAAAAAAACTCACTTCTACGCAAGAGTTTTCTTAAAATTAAACACACAAGAACACATCCCGCAAAGGCAAGTTAATGCATGATTTCAGTCCTCCGCAGTTCGTTTCTAGTTGGCGGTTCACCTACACCGAGAACGTAAATTATAGCTCCGCTGTGTCCTGGCCGCCGCTCTCTCGTTCACGTGGTTTTCTGTTCTCAGCTCTTCATTTTCACTATCGACTGTTTCATATCCGGTTCCACTTCCTGGTTCAGCTGCGACGTCCGACGTGCCGGGAAAAGCCTCGCCACGTAGGTAAGCAACTTTCAATCTATCCAAATGAACCCTTTCTTGTCGGTTACTATATAGTGCTTTAATGGTCGCATTTGTGGCATTCCTTTCAAGGACACGAAAAGGGCCTACCCAGTCGGTAGGCCACGCGTTTGCAGCTTCGGCCTTTCCTGTCGGATTGTGTAATAACACAATATTTCCGCTCTCCACCTGGTTGTTTTTCACACCTCTTTCCTTCATTTGCACCGACTTGTCGTGTGACGCCTTGGATTTGGCCTTCACCACCTTGAACGCATTGTGAAGTCGGGCGCTCACCTCTGCACTGTAGTTGTCCCCAAGAGAATAATCCATGCGAGGTGTTTTCAGCCAGTCAACAACAGGAATTTCTGCGTCCCTACCAAAAAACAAATAATACGGAATTTCTTCAATTACACTTTGATAACTTGTGTTCAGCGCTAGGCACGTCCAAGGAAGTGCATCAGGCCACGAAGATTGATCGTTGGCGGCAAGGTGTGATAAAACAGTCTTGATATTCTGATTTTGCCGTTCGGTCATTCCGTTGGATTGGGGATGATATGCTGAAGTGTTGTAGTATTTTATTTTCAATTTTTCACACACATCTCTGAACAACGCTGACGTGAACTCGGTGCCCCTGTCTGAGATGAGAGTCTTGGCTGTGCCGTACGTAGTAACGAATTTAGTTAACGCTTTCGTTACTTCCTCAGTTGTCTTGCTTCTGAGCGGAAACGCTGCAACATATCTACTGAAGTGATCGACCACGGTGAGGATGTATTTGTGGCCCTCATTCGACACTGGCATTTCGATTAAATCAACGCCTATTCTGTCCAGAGGCTTGTCAATTTCAGGGAATGAACCCATGCTAACACAAATTCTATTATTGATCTTACGTTTTTGACATTGCATGCACGAGTCTACGTATTTGTTAACGTCACGCGCCATGTTAATCCAGTACCCGAATTCCATGAGCTTTTTCCACGTTTTAGCACGACCTTGGTGTGCACCAATTGTGCTATCATGCGCTAACGTTATTGCTGCTTCTCTCAGGGCGTCTGGCACAACGATCAAGTGCCTTGTTCTATTAGGCTTTCGTTGCGTCTTTCTGAAATACAATATACCTCCGTCGGTGAAGATTTCGGATTTCAGAGCAAGACTTGGAGCGTCCCCTAATTTGTCACCTTCAAGATACCTCAGAACTGGCCCCCAAACGGGATCTTTCAACTGTTCTGCTCTCACATTTTCTTTCTGCAAACTACTTTCCGCCTCTTGTACATTGGGCGCTTCATTTATCATCGTCGTGACGAACACTGTTTTAGGTGCTTCGTCGTCTGGATTTTCTTCTTCGTTGTCGTTCGCAATATTTCTCGACAATGCGTCGGGCACCACGTTCTGAGTTCCTGGCCGATAAATCACCTCAAAATCATATTGAGAGAGTGTTAGGGCCCATCTCATAATTCTGTTGTTCTTGGTGTTTTTACCTTTGAACAGATATTTGAGAGCCGTGTGATCAGTGATTACAACGAATTTATTGCCGTACAGGTAAGGTGAAAAGTGATTTACAGCGGCGACCACTGCTAATCCTTCCCGCTCCGTAATTGAATAACGTTTTTCAGCATCGTTGAATCTTTTGCTGAAGTATCCAATCGGTTGTTCCTTTCCGTTACATTTCTGAGCAAGCACCGCGCCCGAGCCCTCATTTGAGGCATCACAGCTCAAGTAATACGTCTCATTTAGGGAAGGTTTCTTCAGAACTGGAGCTTCTATCATGAGCTGCTTAAGTTTACAGAAGGCTTGCTCGTGTTCCTCCTTCCACTGGAATTTTTGGCCCTTCTTAGTCAGAGCATTAAGGGGTGCAGCTGTTGTGGCAAAGTGTGGGATGAAGCGCCGGTAGAAATTAAGCGCTGCCACGAACGAGCGCACTTTACGTGCGGTAGTCGGCCTAGGGTAACTCTGCATTGCCTCCACGTTTTTGGGGTCTGGAATAAGTCCCTCACGACTGATGTAACATCCTAGGTATTTCACTTGTTTTTGTGCAAATTTGCACTTGTCCAAGCCTATTTTTACTCCGGCACATTGAAACTCGTGCAACACTTCCCTTAAATTTTCTAGGTGGCTCTCAAAAGTCATAGAGCTAACGCACACATCATCCAAGTAAATAGCGGCGAATTTTCCAAGTTGCCTTTTCAGAACATGACATATCACTCTCTGGTACACTGATGTTGAGCACTTGAGTCCCATAGGTAGCCTAGAGAATTCGAAGTTGCCTTGTCGAGTCTGAAATGCCGTGTACTGCTTACTTTCTTCATCGAGCTCAATTTGATGGAAGGCTGATTTTGCATCGACAATGGAATAGTATTCTTTGCCAGCTACCTCCTCCAGTGTCCCTACAATGTGGGGAATCGGATAATGTTCGTTTATTACCCGCATGTTAACAGCTCGCAAATCAAGGCAAACTCTGTGGCCTCCTCCAGGTTTCTTCACGAGTACGAGGGGATTCTTCCAAGCACTTGTACTCTCTTGCACAACTCCACTTTCGATCATCTCCGAGACCTTTTTATCAATAATTTCTTGGCTGGAATACGGAATACGCCATCCTTTCGTTTGAATTGGCCTGTAATCACTCAGCAAAATCTTGTATTTCACTCCTTTCACGTGGCCAATATCCATCTCGTCTGCACTAATCGTCTTGTGATATTCCTTGAGCAGGTTTCTGACTTGTCCTTGTTTTTCAGCATCCAAGTAACTGAGGTCAAGCTCATCAATTTGCTGAAAGCGCTTCTCTCTGCGGCGATTTTCTGCTTCGCTATTTTCCGCATTGTTTTCTTCTGCAGTTGCAGCTTCATTCGAGATTTCGTGGCATGTTGCAATTATTGCTCCTTCAGTCAGAGCGATTTTTTCGGCAAAAGGGTTAAGTACAGGCATCAAAACATACCCGTTTTGTACCTTTGCAGCGGTGGCTCCGACGTAAGGCGCCCACTTAATTCTAGGCTCTAAAATTACTTCTTTCCCATCAAACTTGCCATCTGCTCGACACTTCACCATGGTTTGCGTGCGAGGCCTTACTGTAATATCCTCAGCCAGAGTGACTGATTTTTCTTCCCGCGTTACACACAGAATTTTCGGAGAAGCGTGTCCTGGTACTGAAAACATGTTCACGTGAGTGCCAAAGAATGATGCCCTACATTTTCCGAAGTCTAGCTTTGCGTTGACTTTGTTCATTACTTCCACTCCTATTAGCAGGTCTCCTGGGAATGCATTTTCCCGCACAACAAAACATCTCTGAACAATTTTCTGACCGTTAACTTTGATTGGCACATTAATCTTCCCCAGCACTGGTACGGGTTCCTCTCCAATTGTCTTTAATGCAGTGGATGTTCCTTTTACACTAGCATTTTTAATCCCCGCAACCACACGCTCTTTTACCAAGCATATATTTGCTCCGGTGTCAAGAAGTGCGGTAACAGGTGTACCATTCACTTGGAGTATTACGCTGGGATTTATTATAGGAGCTAACGGTCTCCTATTCCGTTTTTTGGCTGTCCTGCAACCTGTTGCACCCTGCAATCAGCCCTTAGGTGCCCAAATTTTCCACAGTTTACGCACGGCGGTGGCACTGTTCTATACTGGGCTAAGTCCACTGCAGGTGCAGGTGGTGCTTCCGAATGCGGCTGTGGCTTTCTTGCGTAGTATATTTGGTGCTGCTGACTCCTAAGTCTGCCCTTTTCGCTCCAGTGGGGTGCTTCATAATTTCCTCTTCGATGATAAGGAGAGTGTCGTATCTGTCTGTTCCTTTCTCTCCAGGGTGGCACTTCATGGCGGTACCCTCTAGGCCGTTGTGGTGAATGCCGCATCGTATGGCCGACACGTGCAGTCTCATGCTGTGGCCTCCTCTCGCTTCGCTGCGCTCTTTCTCTCTCCGGTTCCCTCTTCTCTGTCGTTTCCCTTGGCACTGGTACTATCCGTCGATTTTCCACCTCGATTGCCATGTCTCTCAGTTCTTGTACTGTCGTAGGTCGCGCATCACTTCGAAATGGTCTTGTGATGTTCTCCCTTAATCCGAGCCACATCAAATCTACAAGGATTCGTTCCGGGTGTTCCAGATAATTCTCGTTGTACAGCCTTTCCAGGCGCGTCAGGTACTCTGAAACTCCTTCCCGGCTTGTTTGCTTCTTGGTTACTATTTCAAACAGCGCTTGAGTTGGATGTTCGACCTGGTCGGCGTAAGAGCGCAGCCAGTTTTCTGCTTCTCGTAGGTTCGTTAGTGTATCAATTATTTGATTGCATTCCTTTGCCTCTTGTGGACCTAGGCAAAGGAAGAAGGCTTTCACCTGCTCACTGTTATTCAGATTACCAGTCAAAAACTTCAACCTTGCCATATGTTCCCCCATATTATCGCCCCTCCTGAATTTAGCACCAATGGCCCCCACGCAACTCGTTACCACGGGCATGTTTACTGCTTCCTCTTCGGGTTGTGGTGGCGTTGCTGGCGCATTTCTGCGGTCGTGATTCCTTCTCCCGCGCGCAGGCATATTGTCGATCTTCTCCAATTCACTTTCTCCAAAACTCAAAAATTTGCGATCACTCAAATGCTTTCCACACCTACTCACTGTAAAACTTTTACTGAAACTTTGAAATTATTTGAGTGAACACACCAGAATTTTCTCACTCAAACTTATCACTTTTATAACCACTTTCACTTTCTTGATCTATATGGCAGTGTGCTTGCTGGCTTCTCACACCGGAACACAGAAAATCATCACTACGAGACATGTACCTCTACTGAATTTCTGTACGTTTTGCACATGAAATAACAAACGCAAAAAAATACAATGCAACTGCTATACTACACTCGCAAAATATTACAAAGCGATCGTGTTGATCTCACCAAATTAGGCTGTCACGAGAAATAGCCCCTTCACCTCCTTGTTAACAATTCATTAACAAGAAGATCAGGTTCTCGGAATAGAGGAATGACACACCTCCAGGCTATATACACAACACAAATTAAATGAATTATAATCGGCAATTACAGTACATATACTAAAAATAAAGGTACTCACCGGGGATCGCTGACCCACTTACGCAGTGCATTTTCTGGGCGCCCTCCTTGGTGTTGCGATTGATCGTTTCTAATATGGTGGGGCATGATACACAGGATGAACTATGCTTAACATTTATAATTTCCAGTTATACTTCATACAAACATTAATGAGCGCACACACAATGAATGGTGTTAGGAATAATGCTAATTAAGTAATGAAATCAAATAGCATACGTCAAATGACTTACATCACATAATTACACAGAAACATTGGCTGGCCAGCCTTTAACCGCAGATTGCTTATGCATCCAAACATAACACAAATAATGCCTACAATGTCTCAGCGCCCCCAGCAGCCCAGTAGGCGAAGGTCACTTCAACCACAAAATTCGTCCGCGACTCGCTTCAGTTCAAAGGCCTATCTTATGCACTGTTCAGAAAATGTCTAGTGATGACGTCATCTTGCTCATCCCGTTTCAGCATGTTCACACGTCGATTCTCTTCATTCGAGCTGATCAATCCTCAGACATATGACTGAATAACCGTCCCACCTGTCAAAGATAAAAATTTAACTTGTTACTTTTTAAGCGCATCAATGACTGAATGACAATGAATTATCGCCAAATTTATCTCAACAATATCTTTACTCTTTCTTTTTAAGAAATGCATCTCTTACCCTCCCTTCTAGTGCAGCATCTCCATGTTCCATCAATAACTCCCACGGTGGGGTTATGTTTTGATAAATTTCCCCTTTGTGAACGTGGTGACGGGAACACATAAATTTTCTGCAAGTGAAACGAGAATGTGTTACTTTCTGGATTACATTATAGCGTGAAACTTAGTATAATTTTCAATATAGCCACTTTTCTTATTATTGCGCTTGTTATTGTGAACACACCCGCGTTTCTAGGTTGCACCTCACGTTACGGTTTCGCCGGTCGAACTGTCCATTGTTCCCCAGACGCCTTGAGCCCTGGCGTATTTTCTTCGAGGGTTGTGCACTCTCACCTTCGGCCTATGAGAATCCTCAGACCCTGCCAGTGACCGCCCACATCTCTTCTCATTGGTAGTCCCGCAGTTCGTCTTTATTTATTTTTTCTTAGCCTCATTGTATCCCACGCTCAGGCTCCTTCGAAACCGTTACTCCGTTCACACTCGCAGCTCAAGGGTCGCGACTTATGTGTCGATTTATCTTTGACAAGAAGGCGACTTTGTTCGCGCTTGTGTAGGCATTTTTTCGCGCGTCTCAGGTTTTCCAAGGCCCGCCCTAATGAAAGATTTGCCAAAGTCCCCTCCAGAGACAACACACACTGTAAACATACATCGTTTGGCTCTCGCACCTTATCGCAGCCTCCTAACATTGCTGAGTTGAAAGAAAACATACAGGCGTAAAAACATACATGTTGAAGCGACATAAAACATTCATGTTGAAGCGACCCCTCTGGCTGCTGGGATTTTCTGAGACATTTCAAGACACAACTTTTTACCTAAGCACAAATTTGTTACATTACACACAATTACAAGAATTTTCATTTTTAATTCGCAAAATTTGATCATTCTGAACATATTCTCGACAACTGCGTGTTTTTTTGTACCGCATTTGTTCTGATTTTCTCTTGTAACAATTGGGCAATTGCTCTCTTTTGCAATGCCGTGACATTGTATTGTAATTTCTAAATCAAGCTTCGATCTATTTTCCCCTAAAAAATTTTTCTTACGTACATGTTAAGAAGTACATCAAATTGTCCGTGAATTTAGCACTCGAAAACACGTCACCTTCATGAGCTTCATCACGCGGCGAGCTGGTCGAGGGTGATCGATGTTGACGGACTCACGAAGTCGATGCATGACTTCCACACAAAATCCTCTAATAATTCTCGACCTCACTGTCATTTTAAAGCGTTATTCATGAGAGCATCACTGAGTTGAGCGACACCGGCGAGTTGGGTCACGAGCTCGTGCATGGGAAAAACGGGGTAACTGGTCATCGCCAGATAAGCCTTCTCGTTTTTATATGTCAGAAGTTACAATTTGCCGTGAAACTTGAGAAAATTGACCATTAGAGCATAGTTTTATTTACAATAAATTATAATTTAAAAGCTAACGAAAAAAATAAGGCTTGTTCTATTGAACAAGTTTGTGAACCAGAGCCAACTTTCTACTTTCTAATTGTTGGCAGCTAGCGTCCATATACAATGCTAGCTGAAACAGGAATAGATTACTCAGATAACATTAGAACATAAGATGTTAGAACTTAAGAAATCAACGTCTTTCCAAGCCACAAATAAAATGACAGGACCGAAATTTGTTCAGTTTTTCGAAGAGATTAACTAGGGGCTTAGTGGAGGCTCGTTGAAAATTTGTTATGGAGTCAGACTGCTCATTACAGCCAAAATGACAGATTTTGATTAGAGTTCAAGTAAAATTTGAATACAACAATACTCTGCTCGTAGGTGGCTTGAGCCAGCATCTTTTATTCCTTTGTTCATTCTGGACAAAATTTATTCTATTAAATTTACTGAATTTACTTTCGCTATTACTATGTTCATTTTCACAAATCTACCTAGATTTTCCAAAGAAAATAAATTTAAATCAATCAGGCAACTGATTTGTTCACATTTAGTGACACAGTTATTCAGTAGATTCATTTTAGTTTTGCTTTCTAGTGCAATGTTTTAACATGATCAAACAAAGAGTCCACCCGCTGCGGAGTTTAACAGCAAAAATGTATAGCGCTCTTTTCCAAAGAATTATCGCCTGCGAATTCCTAATACTAGTCTGTGGACTTTAGAATTTGACATATTTTAAAAACGAGCAACCTTTTTCTGATTGAGATCTAACTTGATATAAGCGCTCCTCGGAGTGACCAATATCGCGCCACAAATGCTATTGACAGGTACTACAAAGTTGTTCCGTAACTTCGTTCACTCATTTGCGCGTGAGGAATCTGTTTCGTAAAAAAGCGTTATTGCAACGTATGTTTTATCCATAATTTACGTTAAAGACGACAAATTTTTTACAGAGACTTCATAAATACTGTAAATGTGATTTATCGCTTACTACCCGGATCCAGCCACCCAACCCGGCAGAGCATTACACTTTGCACGGCCTTCGAATTTTTTATCATTTAAACACTTTGAAGCCCCATAAGGGTTGTCAGGCCGCACAGGGGTTGTCGAGCCTTTTGTGTTAGTTACCCATAATCTTAAGTATTTTCTTCATGTGTCCAGCTCTCTGAACGCTGACTTGTCTATTTCTCCGCGCTGATGTTGCGTCTGTGCATTTACTTTAGTTAGCCCTTAAATATCATTTGTATTACATGTCGATATTCCAATGTTTCTTGTGTTGTCTAGATAAATACGACTAATATTTTAAATGCAATTTTGAGTGTTGTACCCTGTTATGCAGTAGCTCACGTCTGTACGCACTGTTTTTGCAATAGAAAATAAATCACTGTCTTTGTTAAAATATATCAGTGTATGTAATAGGGACTTCAAAGAGATTCAGCATTAATCAAGTCACACCCTGAGGTCAAAAGAGTTTCCTTTCCCCTTATTGACACATGCTATAGTCTCATACGACACCTCGCCTAATAAGGGGTATAAGGAGCTACCTCGGAAGGACGAACTATGTATATCGCATAGTTGGTCTATAATAAGACGCTGTCCCACTTCGGCACTAACAGAGTTCACTTCTGTTGCCCTAGCGGTTTCATACGGCGCAGACAGTTGCTCGTCTTCCTAACGGTACCGCCGTAGTTCGGCACAAAACGGAAAATACTTCTGTTGCCCTAGCGGACTGAATACGGCGTAGGCGGTACCCACACACACACCTCACCCTAGCGGTACCACCGTAGTTCGGCACAAGACAGAATTTACTTCTATTGCCCTAGCGGACTGAATACGGCGCAGGTGGTACCCACACAAACCTCACCCCACACACAACGATACCGCCGTAGTTCGGCACTAACAGAATTTACTTCTGTTGCCCTAGCGGACTGATTACGGCGTAGGCGGTACCCACACGAACCTCAGGAAGGGCAGCTGCGAAGAAAAGCTAGCGCCTCGGAAAAAGGTAGCTGCACAGAAGACAGCTCCCTTTTCCACGAACCCTCACGTCGACCGCACGACGGTATCGACATATTCTGGCGCCCGAACAGGGACCCAGAAGCTTTGCGCGACTACCAACGTTGCCTTGGATTTCTGGGTTCTAATCAACTACGCGGACACCGCATCACTAAAACAAGATGAACCTCGTCGCTCAAGCTCGAGAATACGTCGAAGCCCTCGGCCTAACTCCCACCGATGCGGAGTACCGGGAAGAATTTACCAGCCGCCTGAGGCATTTGGAAGAAGCCGCAGAACGAGCAGCTGAACGAGAAGCCGCAGAACGAGCAGCGGAACGAGAAGCCGCAGAGCGAGCAGCGGAACGAGAAGCCGCAGAACGAGCAGCGGAACGAGAAGCAGCACAACGAGACCACGAGCTCAGACTCCGACAACTCGATGCTCAAATCGCTCCTCAAAATGCTAGAGTGAAGATACCTCCACCGGCTCCATTCGATCCCACGAAAGAAAGGATGGACGAATTTTTGCAACGCTTCTGTACTCACACCACAGCGATGGGATTTACTGAAGTCGATGCTGCTGTCATGCTCCATAATTTGATCACACCGAAGGAACGTCGACTCATCGATACCCTGCCCGCAGCAGATCGCTTCAAGCTTCCTGAAATTAAATTGCTCCTACTAGATGCTCATAAAGTTACTCCGGCAAAACTACGTGCCAACTACTACGAATTGAAGCCAGAAGAAGGCGACAATATGTCACGTTACCTACGGCGACTCGAACAAGCCTTTGACGATTGGTTAAAAGGATGCAACATCGAAGCCAACTACAAGACTCTTCGTGACTTCCTTATTGTTGACCGAGCTTATTCAAGCTTGCCGCCCTTCCTCGCTACTCAATTGCGTGACAGGGGTGGTAACACAGTCGCAAGCCTAGGAGAGCAAGGTGATAGCTTCTTACAAGCAAACCTCATGCATCGCTCCATCAGCTTTGTAAGGGTCGCACACTGACATCAACGACAGATGCGGGTCCTCCAGCACTCAAAGCATCAGTAGCACCAGAGCGACGCTCGACATTTCCTGTCCGAGCCCCGAGCACTCCAGCAAGATCACCCAACTCCAGCAACAACTCTCGAGGAACGCCGCCAAGAACTTCTAGCACACGTGGTGGTCCCACCAGCTCAGGATCGGTCATCACTCCGCAGCGCGAACAACGAGGACCTTACAATGGATTTTACTGTACTTTTCATGGCCCCAACCGATCGCATTCCAGTGATGAGTGTCGCCAATTGCAGAGGAGGCAAGGTGATGGTCACAGTAATGGAGCAGCCCATGCAAGCCCACCTATCTCCAGTACTACTGCTCGAGTAAACAATCTAGCAACGCATGAAGAAGCAGATGAATACGACGATATTCCCCCAGTAGCATGCAATCACATCGCCTCGAACAAGCTGATCGAATTGGGACAGCTGAAAACATGCTCCGGCACCGTGAACCAACAACCCGTTCAAGTACTACTCGATGGAGGAGCAACAGCGGCCTTCGTCAAGAAGGCTCTCGTCCTAGCTGACGCCATTTTGAAGAAAGAAATTACCGTTCGGCTGGCCAACAATCATTCCTTCGAGGCGCCTCTTGCCCGGGTCTCTCTCGTTTGCCCCTATTACCACGGAGAGGTGACAGCCGTAGCCATGGAAGAGCTCTCCCATGATGTCATCCTCGGCCGAGTCCCCGGAACCACCTCCTTCGAAGAACATATGACCGACTATGAAGAGCAACCAGTTGCTGCAGAAGTCTCTCACGTTGTCACAAGGGCAGCAGCAAAAGCGATCGAAGATCCCCCTGCCGCACCAAGCACTGTCGATATATTGCAACACAACAAAGAAGACTTCAAGAAATTACAGCGGGAGTGCAAAACATTGCAGCTTTTATTCAAGAAAGTTGACACCGGCAAAGAAGAAACGCACAAGGATGGCAGAGTCATTACCTTTGAACTCCATGACGGCGTTCTCCATCGGAAAACGTTACGAGACGGTCAGGAAACCCATCAACTTGTAGCCCCTGCAAGCGTGCGCCCACAAATCTTGGAAATGGCTCACGACAATCCACTTGCTGGCCATTATTCCCAAAAGAAGACTCAGGCTCGACTAGAACGAGATTTTTATTGGCCGTCCCTAGCAAAAGATGTGGCCCAATACTGTCACTCCTGTCATACCTGCCAGACGCACGCTCCATCTCGACCAAGAAAGGCACCTATCTCAGCCCCACCGATCACCACTCCATTCTCCGCGCTAAGTGTTGATTTGGTAGGCCCATTACAACCACCTTCGGCACGTGGCCACCGATACATTCTCACCGTGGTGGACCAAGCAACTCGGTACGCAGACGCAGCCCCGCTCAGACATATAGATGCAGAAACAGTCGCCCAGGAGCTACTCGAAATCTGCAGCAGAGTTGGTTTCCCTCACACGCTAACAGGCGACAACGGCACTCAGTTCACAGCTGCAACCTTCGAAGCTTTCCTGAAACTCGTCGGTATCCAGCACCGATTGTCGCCATTATACCATGCCCAATCGAACGACATAGTCGAACGCTTCAATGGTACGCTCAAAGTCATGTTGCGGAAGTTAGCCGTAGAACAGCCGCGAGATTGGGACCAGTATCTGCCTTCACTCCTTTTTGCTTATCGAGACGCTCCTCAGGCCTCAACCGGGTATTCTCCTTTCGAACTCATCTACGGCCATCGCGTCCGTGGACCTTTAACCGTGCTCAAGGAATGCTGGACCGATGGTAGCTTGCAAGACGACACGAGCACTGCTCAGTATTTAAT
This sequence comes from Morinoia aosen, assembly GCA_030386875.1. Taxonomy (NCBI): domain Eukaryota; kingdom Metazoa; phylum Arthropoda; class Malacostraca; order Amphipoda; family Talitridae; genus Morinoia; species Morinoia aosen. Next base: position 14,691,733 of record CM059575.1, on the reverse strand, counting down.
GGAAATGAAGCACCGATTGAAAGAAACATGTAAAATCGCTCGCGAGAATCTGAACAGGAGCCAAGAGAAAAGCGCCAAGTTCTTCAACAGACGTACCAAGATGCGAACTCTAAAGCAAGGAGATAAAGTCCTTGTATTTCTGCCCGATTCTCGAAAGAAGCTGCTTATGACTTGGAAAGGTCCTTATACAGTGAAATCACGCCTGGGAACCTATACCTATACATTGGACGTGGATGGAAACAACAAAGTTTATCACATCAACCTCCTTCGCCAGTACCACGACCAGGAGCAGCAAAGTTCCGCCTCACCAAGCGAGACAGATCGCGAGGAGGACGACGAGAGAGTAGAGGAAGCATTTGCAGCGGTTGGCCTCGCCCTAGAACCTACCTGCGAAGAAGAAGAACTCGACCGGAAAGAACCAGAGATACCGTCACCCGTCGGAGAAACCATTGAAGACTGTCTCATCTCCTCTACGTTGACTACAACACAACGCTCAGAACTCCAGGAACTACTTGAAGACGATCGCGATCTTTTCACAGATACTCCCGGAAGAACCAGCACGGCAGTTCATGAAATAAAATTGAAGGATCCTTCCAGTTTTCGACTTCAACATTCGTATCCACTTCCCTTAGCGCTGGAGCCTGAACTGCGGTCAAGTTTAGAGAAGTGGATGATAATTGGAATCGTGACGCCATCCACATCACCTTACTATTCACCTCTCCTTGCCGTCCGGAAGAAAGACGGAACCCACCGATTTTGTCTGGACTGCAGGCACCTCAACAGCCAGACAGTATTCGATGCCGAGCCGATAGCAGACACCACTGCTATTTTCACCAATTTAGCTGGCAAAACAATCTTTAGCAAAATGGATCTGACCAGTGGATATTGGCAGGTACCTCTACACCCTGAGTCCCGTCAATACACCGCCTTCAAAACTAGGTCTGGCCTCTATGAATTCAACGTACTGCCTTTCGGCCTAGCAAACGCTCCAGCCACTTTTTCCCACCTTATACGTCATGTCACTGAAGGACTGCAAGATACTGAGGTCTACATGGACGACATCTTAATCGCCTCGACTACCTGGGAAGACCATTGCGCAGCATTAGCTAAACTGTTCGAAGCTCTCTCTCGACATGGCCTTAAAGCGAAGCCATCCAAATGCGAATTCGGATTTGGCAGCCTCCAGTATTTGGGTCATCAACTGAGCAATAATCAGATCCAGCCTCTGGAGAACCGAGTCGAAGCCTTAAAATCAGCTCCACTCCCAAAAACAAAACGGGAGCTCCGAAGTTTTCTCGGTACAGTTGGGTACTACCAACAGTACATTCCTAACTACTCTCAACTGACATCTAAACTCCATGATTCCCTAAAGAAGAACTCCCCAGAACAAATACCTTGGACCGATACAACAGAAGATCTGTTCGAAAGTTTGAAGACAGCGTTAGTCAAGAGACCGGTCTTACAGTTACCAGACCTCAGATGTCCTTTCATTTTGAGGACAGATGCCTCCCAAACTGGACTTGGAGCAGCTCTCCTCCAGCCAAGCAAACGAGACTTCCGTCACTACGCGCCGGTAGCATATGCTTCACGTCGACTGAGAGGAGCAGAAATAAACTATTCTACCATTGAAAAAGAAGCGTTAAGCATCTACTGGGCTCTACAGAAGTTTGAGTTCTACCTGTATGGACGAGAATTTGTGTTACAAACCGACCATCGACCGCTCCTTTATTTGCAACAGGCAGACAAGTTGAACCCCCGATTGAAACGCTGGGCTTTGTATTTCAGCCTTTTCAGTTTCCGAGCAGAACACCTTTCGAGAGTCGACAACCACCTTGCGGATTTCCTGTCTATAGCATACCATAGCAGAGACACCCTCCCCCGGGCGTGTCAGGCCGCACAGGGGTTGTCGAGCCTTTTGTGTTAGTTACCCATAATCTTAAGTATTTTCTTCATGTGTCCAGCTCTCTGAACGCCGACTTGTCTATTTCTCCGCGCTGATGTTGCGTCTGTGCATTTACTTTAGTTAGCCCTTAAATATCATTTGTATTACATGTCGATATTCCAATGTTTCTTGTGTTGTCTAGATAAATACGACTAATATTTTAAATGCAATTTTGAGTGTTGTACCCTGTTATGCAGTAGCTCATGTCTGTACGCACTATTTTTGCAATAGAAAATAAATCACTGTCTTTGTTAAAATATATCAGTGTATGTAATAGGGACTTCAAAGAGATTCAGCATTAAACGAGTCACACCCTGAGGTCAAAAGAGTTTCCTTTCTCCTTATTGACACAGGCTTTAGTCTCACACGACACCTCGCCTAATAAGGGGTTTAAGGAGCCACCTCGGAAGGACGGACTATTTCGCATAGTTGGTCAATAGGAAGACGCTGTCGCAGTTCGGCACTAACAGAGTTCACTTCTGTTGCCCTAGCGGTCTCATACGGCGCAGACAGTTGCTCGTCTTCCTAACGGGACCGCCGTAGTTCGGCACATAACAGAATTTACTTCTGTTGCCCTAGCGGACTGAATACGGCGTAGGCGGTACCCACACACACACCTCACCCTAGCGGTACCACCGTAGTTCGGCACAAGACAGAATTTACTTCTGTTGCCCTAGCGGACTGAATACGGCGCAGGTGGTACCCACACAAACCTCACCCCACACACAACGGTACCGCCGTAGTTCGGCACAAACAGAATTTACTTCTGTTGCCCTAGCGGACTGATTACGGCGTAGGCGGTACCCACACGAACCTCAGGAAGGGCAGCTGCGAAGAAAAGCTAGCGCCCCGGAAAAAGGTAGCTGCACAGAAGACAGCCCCCTTTTCCACGAACCCTCACGTCGACCGCACGACGGTATCGACAAGGGTTCAATTACAGTTAGTAGACAAACCCAGTTATAAATAGTCATCGGCGTCTGCATAGATTAGCTCACTACGGTGAACGCAGGAAAGTTCAGCGCAGTTTCGTTCGCGTGAGGGCAGATCTCTTCCGAATTTTAGACAACGGTCGTCGATGCCGTGTGTCTGTAGAACATTTTTGCCGTGCAGTTGCTACGGAAAGCGAATACATTGCACTCGCCCAGTCACTGTGCAGCTTCGATGTTGCCAGCCTCTCATACGATGAGCTGATTGTTGCTGGACTGCTCAAATGACGGCGATGATTTTAGCAAAGTAAGGGCTTGCTGGGCCACGTAGAAACGAGTAGGAACTCTCCAAAAACTGATATAAAAAATATCTGCTAGCAAGGAGCTTTTTATGTACGAAATCATGTTGCCTAGTACCGAATTTAACACGTTTCTAAAGCGACGAGTTGCCACCACCAGGAATTCACTTCGACATGTAAACAGTTTTGCTCCTTCACTGAGCACGGCACCTGCTTGCTGGTCACATGAGTTTTCCTAATTATCACATTTTTAATATAATCGTCATTTATGAAAATTTGTGACCTTCCCATGCACATCTCCTTTGCACAAATAAATTCCCCTAGCTAACGGTATCTTTCTTCGTACAGACAAATTCATTCATTTTGACAACGGATTTGATGTGAGAGGTTACAAAGTGCCGAGGTATAAAGTAAGTGACTTTATCCATTGTTTATGAATTCTAGTCTCAGTGAGTGTAACTTTGTGCATTTTTAGTGATTATTGAGCAATTTTTTAAACTGAATTAAAATTAGGAGTAGAAAGAATAACCGAAGGCTTGTTAGAAATTGTGTAAAATTTGTACTTTTTTTTTACTTGCGTTAGTGGAGGCAAATTAGCATTCATTTGTATCTGAAACCATTCCAAGTATCGCAAGGTTTTTTAAAAAAAAATTTGAGTATTTCGGGTTGCGTGACCTGCACCTCACCGTAAAACTGCAGCCTCTGAAATGCCCGAGTGCGTAAATGATTGAATGCGCTAACACATGACGCACAGAGAGCGCTTCAAGCTTGAAAATTCTTGGTAATTAATTCAAGTTTCATCACTTTAAAGGAACTTCGGAATCAATAATTAAGCAGTCAGATTACCAATGAACTTGAATCAAGTACTGCTTCATTCCGTTATTTTCATCGTTCTGAATCATTCACTTGAATCAGTGTGATAAGAATTCTGACTCTTCTTTTTTCGAGGCGAAGTAAAATTTGATGGTAAATTTTAATCTAACCCAATTTAAGTAAGGACATTTGAGCCAAAAACGAAGTAGTAATATTTAAATCGCAAAGTATGCTATTTTTTAATGAATTCTTTGAATTTCGTTAGCCGTACGATAATCAAGTTCCGTTTAGATAGTGCCGGCCGTGCCAATAATAAATAATAATAATGAAGGCATCTGCGGATGCTTTATTTCCAATCAAGCCTGATACATATCACCTTAAGCTAATTGTACATTGGATTTTCAAATGCCTTAGAACTAACGCCAGGACGCCATGACGCTTTCCCCCGGTCAAGACCGGTACCCATTTCAGACACCTGGGTAGAGTGGGGTATTGTGCTTGGAATTTTTCTCCTATACCCAACAGAGAAAATCGCCACTGCCAGCGCCGAGTTTCGAACCCGGGTCTTGCAAATTTTAGAAACCCTACGAGTGAGCTCGCACATAAATCGCGTGTCTTCAGTATTCAGAATATTTTTTCCTTTACCATCAACTAATTCTTAGCTCTTTTTGACCTTTATCAATTGCCGAAGAAATATGGTCATGATAAAATATCTCATTGTAGAATACGTAACAAACGAAATTTATCCAAGAACTAAGAAAACTATTTTCATTTTAAATATCAAAAGAATAGTAACTACGTTCGCCTTCAAACTATCAATCATCGTCAGAGATGGAGTTCATGTGCTCATATAAAAACAGAAATAATGGTTGAAAATTGGCCAGGCTTTCTCAAAGAGCCGTAGAAAGCAGGTCTGTGAATAGATGTGCAATTTTGACGAATAACACAAATTGAACAGCAATAAACAATCAAATTGGGCGGAAATGGAAGACAAGTTGACCTATGACCAACATAGATGGACATGAGTACACGTACACACCCTCACGTCCTCATATTGTGACCACTGACCAATAACATTTCGGTAGTTTTCAGAAGTTGGATATAAGGGAGAGAAATCAAATTCAGAATGTAGGTCACATTATGTAAAATAGATTTTTGAAACCTTTAAAAAAATTATTTTATCTCGATCCCATCTCCATAAGCACTGTGTGTAGTGTTTTTGTGAACTCCTCACTAGCACTTGCCAAGACGCGTGTGGACTCAATTCAGAGTAGCTGCCCTGGGGTAAGATTTGACAGAGCTATCACCATCCAAGATGGATCAGATTGTACTGTCAGTGCAAATTTGTGAGCCCGTATAAGGAATATGCGCTTTTTTCTCAAAGCGCCTACGAATGTTCCTAGCTCAACGTTTGCATCATTTTTCATGCGAACACTAATCTCAATAATCTTAAAGACATTATCCAGTTTATAAATGCCTTTACAATACAGTGTAACATTTTTCATCTTAACTAAGTGAAAATCTCTTGGTGAGGCAATTGTCTTCCATCACCATTTATTTCGCTCCTTTTTACCTCGTTTCTATTAAAGAAAATGTGATAAAAACTGCATAAACTACTTCTTTTTTTAAGTAAATTACTTCATAAACCGATCGAGAATTTTGCGAGTTGATGCTTTGAAAATTTGTCTGAAAGCAGATTCGTTTTCCAGCAAGCTATGATCCCAGGTCAGAATGCAAATCCTATCCCACCGGTTACACCTGTGCGATATCACACCTGATCCAACGAATAGATTCAATAAACATCATCTCGTAATCATTTGATGTTTACTATCAGCAAGTCCCTGTGTGTATATGTTGGTAACTCTCAAGGAAATCAGGTTAGTGCAACAATTGTCTGTCCCACCTGCGCGAGATGAGCTCGATAACGAGGCAGTTGATAGCTAACATTCTCTCGGTCTGGTTTTTCCCTTCCCTAACTTACGGTTATTCCTAGCAACTACGCTAAAAACTAATATCATAAGGTGAAAACTATTCCGTTCGACAAGAAAAAAACGATACAAAATCCTAATGTTGGTGGAACGCACGTCTGTAAAAGAACAATTAATCAAACAACAACAATTAATAGCTCAAACTTCGATCTTCTCAATAGCGAGAACTCATTCATGAAGAATATCATTTCAAATCAATATAACTGTTTGCAAGAGCAAATTCGGGGTCCATGGCTGATTTTTCAACTGAATTTAATGGTCTAGTGAAACCGGAATTGAGCTTCAAGACCGTAAGGATATCACTTACGATTGACAAAAAGATGGAACAGCCTTCGCGCTGAAAAATCTTCCCAGCTGTGAAGCGAGGTGACGAGAACCTAGTATAGTATGGTGCTGCTTTGTATTAAGTGGGACAGATAGAGGGAAATAATTGAAAGAAGTGTGAAAAATCTATGCATCGTGAGATTTTAAAAAACAATTTATTAAAATTGCTGAGAAATTGGATCTTGAATCTGAATATCTTTTCCAGCCGGGGACTGATTTTCAGTACACACGGGGCAAATTCCTGTGGTGCTCCGAAGCAACGATATCAAGGTACTGACAAGTGCGGTCAGCCCCAAATTTAAATCCGATGAAATGGAGGAAACACCACAGTCCCATCAAGGCAAGAAAATCAACTGTTCTTAATAATGTGAAAGTGTCGGTATATCGAAGAATGGGGTAGGGTTCCTCTCAAATCTTGTGAGGATTTAGTACAAACTTGGAAGAATAGTTAAAGGCTTTAATTCCAAATGAAAGTGATGCAACTAAGTACTAAATAAATTTTTTTCAAGGGTTATACGAATTCCATACACGTGACAAACATTCCATTATTGTTCTCAACTATGTTTGTTGGCATTGACCATAAACTTTGTGTAGCTTTCACATTTATGTGTCTTCAACAAATGCTTTAAAATATACGTTTTTTCTGTCCGAGTTTTGTTTCACTGTGAAAAATGCGAACTGCCCGAAAAGATAAGAGTCGGCGGCAGCAATAGATTGAGCATCTAATTTTCTACGCCATTAACAACACTCACGCAACATCGAGTCTGTCCAGCAGTCGGGTGCCACTGCGCTGAGCTGCGTCGCGCTGCATCGCGCGTGCGACAGGGCGAAAGCGACATCACTGCGACCGACCAGAAGAGGATTTTCTAATACTGTTTGTTGTCGAAGCAGTAAAGTGTTTCAATGGACTTGGCTGAACAACACGCTACAGCACGCAGCGCGGCCAAGTCCGCTTGAACATACGTACGCTGCGAGTTGCATAACTACGACCTCAGTAGTTTGCTGTACCCACACCAAGCAGAGAGGGAAAAGCAGTCACTACGTCCTACCAATCAGTCAGGAACAAGCCAACATACGAAAACGCTCAAGAGTTCTTTGTCCTAAGATGCTATCAAATTAAACTGGTCACTGTCGTCAAAAAATCCTCGTCAGCGATTTTGTCTAACTACGTAGCTGGGTCTTTTATTGGAGATAAATTTACTCTGATTATCTCACTTTATCTTTCTATGTAACGACACATTTCCATGTGAGATTGGAACTATCAACGAATGAGAGTCAGGGCGTGATCAATTAATAAAGATTACGAAAATAAACTCTGCTCTCGCTGATCGCGGACGAAACTATGTAATCGCCTACCCAATATAAAATTTGGAAAGATTAGTTCAGAAAACCTGTATGATTTCACTATTCTATGTATTTTTCATCGTTTTATTCAAACAAATGTTGCGAGTGAGTTGTGACATGATGTACTGTGGTAGAAAAATGTAAAATGTTAAGACTCTTTGTCTTCGAGGTGGCAAATTGTCACATAGACTCGAGCAACCTCAATATTGCTGTCAAGTATTAATGTATCAAGAGCTATTGTATTAATGTATCAATTAATGTAACATGTATTATTAATGTAACGAGTATTAATGTATCAAGAGCTATTGCCGCTGGCGCTGATGGTACGTTGTTGCTGTAGCTGCTACAGCAGGGGCCAGTGTGGGTCATACTGTAATGTTGAAAGTAAAGCTGACGTATCCTGAGATGTCACAGCTCGAAGTATCGTACTTGTAGCTGCAGCTGCTGGACCTGCCGTCGCTGGAGTTGAGTGCATATGAAGCAATAAGGAGAGAGCAGCTACTATAGAAAGAAATTAGCTGCAACAAGAAGGCAGCAGCAAATATAAGAAGGCAGCAACAACAGCAACAATGCAGCAGCAGCATCAAAGGAGCAGCAGCAACAAGGCAGTAGTAACAAGAAGGCAGCAGCAGCAGCAGCAAGGCAGGAGCGGGAACAAGCAGGCAGTAGTAACAAGAAGGCAGCAGCAGCAGTGAGGCAGGAGCAGGAACAAGCAGGCAATAGTAACAAGAAGGCAGCAGCAGCAGTGAGGCAGGAGCAGGAACAAGCAGGCAGTAGTAACAAGAAGGAAGCAGCAGTGAGGCAGGAGCAGGAACAAGCAGGCAGTAGTAACATGAAGGCAGCAGCAGCAGTGAGGCAGGAGCAGGAACAAGCAGGCAGTAGTAACAAGAAGGCGGCAGCAGTGAGGCAGGAGCAGGAACAAGCAGGCAATAGTAACAAGAAGGCAGCAGCAGCAGTGAGGCAGGAGCAGGAACAAGCAGGCAGTAGTAACAAGAAGGAAGCAGCAGTGAGGCAGGAGCAGGAACAAGCAGGCAGTAGTAACAAGAAGGCAGCAGCAGTGAGGCAGGAGCAGGAACAAGCAGGCAGTAGTAACAAGAAGGAAGCAGCAGTGAGGCAGGAGCAGGAACAAGCAGGCAGTAGTAACATGAAGGCACCAGCAGCAGTGAGGCAGGAGCAGGAACAAGCAGGCTGTAGTAACAAGAAGGCGGCAGCAGTGTGGCAGGAGCAGGAACAAGCAGGCAATAGTAACAAGAAGGCAGCAGCAGTGAGGCAGGAGCAGGAACAAGCAGGCAGTAGTAACAAGAAGGAAGCAGCAGTGAGGCAGGAGCAGGAACAAGCAGGCAGTAGTAACAAGAAGGCAGCAGCAGTGAGGCAGGAGCAAGAACAAGCAGGCAGTAGTAACACGAAGGCAGCAGCAGCGAGGCAGGAGCAGGAACAAGCAGGCAGCAGTAACAAGAAGGCAGCAGCAGTGAGGCAGGAGCAGGAACAAGCAGGCATTAGTAACAAGAAGGCAGCAGCAGTGAGGCAGGAGCAGGAACAAGCAGGCAGTAGTAACAAGAAGGCAGCAGCAGCTGCGAGGCAGGAGCAAGAACAAGCAGGCAGTAGTAACAAGAAGGCAGCAGAAGCGAGGCAGGAGCAGGAACAAGCAGGCAGTAGTAACAATTATAATTAAGAAGGCAGCAGCAGCGAGGCAGGAGCAGGAACAAGCAGGCAGTAGTAACAAGAAGGCAGCAGCAGCAGCAACAGAAACAAGTAGGCAGGAGCAGCAACAGGACTTGCATGGAGCGAAGCTACTTTCCCGTTATCCTTGAACTGCTCAGCTTATCCTGGCGAGCTCCAATTTCATGCACCCCTCTCCGGCTTTCTAATGTCAATCCACGCCGCACAGAGCCCCACTCTGTAGGGCGTTCAATTGACGCTCTGCATGGTTGACTTGAAGAAGTATTCTGAAAGTCAAACACCCGTGTAAGTGCTTCCTGTGTGCATAAGAATAGCGATAATTTTAAGGCTTGCCACGCTGTAATATACAGATGTCTTGGAAAGGGATTGAAAAATTTACCTTAATCTTGAAACCTTTCCCAACCTACAACGTTGTACTAATGAAATTTGCGTAGCACTCACTCACTTTAAATCTAGTTGCATATTTTTAAATTTACCAGTGAATGTTGAGCAGTTTCTGCTTGAAAGGAGAACTCTGAGAGAGAAACATCAGCCAACCCTGCCAGCATTCGAGAGCTGAGGGGAGCTCGACGCGTGCAGAGCTCTGGTGTGGTAAACTCCTTTGTGCCTGATCGTCCATTTAACAATTTTGCAACGTTTTGATGAAAAATATTTGATTTACCCGTGTAGTTGTGATTTTTCATTTTTCTAACATTACTTCAATCGATCTTAGGATTCTAACGTTTTCTAAATCGATTTTAGGGTTTTAAACGGTTTTAAGAGTTGATGTTCCTTCTTTGTACCGTAAACGTTTTATTTTTCTGTTCGGTTTTTCTTTGTTCAAAGGGATTTTTGCGCTCTGCAGTCACGTTTTGTTCTCCATAGGCAGTGGTTGAAAAGCACAGCTATTAGTTAAAACCTGTTCTTCACCCATAAACTGTTCAAGCTGTGACGAACAAGGTGCATTTTTTCCGAGAAGCCTCACATTTGAGAGGCATCGCGTAAATTTACATAGAAACAGTTACGAAAAGTTCTGACAATGATATTACTGGCGCAGGAGTCTGTCATCCGTGGATTTAAATTTGTGGTGAGTAGGCTTCATCTTTCAGTCTTTACTCCTCGTCTATTCACGTGCGAGGAGCCCGGCGCAGCGTGCAATCGATCCCTTGAACGATCATCTTCGTGTTCATTCTCTATTCTCATGTTACCTATACGTCTCAGCTAGAAGCTTACGCTTTCTTTTACTAGGGTAGCGCGCTGTGCTAAAGAGACCTTGAAATTTTGCGCGTTTGCAGCGCGCTAAGAAAGTTATAAGAAATCTTAAAATTTTAATTAAGTCCACTGTTGAACTGTTAGTGTAACATATCCGGTGGTAAAACCCTAATATAATAATAACGATTCAAACTGTATGAAAATTAATTTCTTGATGACAGTGGAAAGCTCGAGGATGTGTTATTACCTCAAAGCTTGTAAGCTTGGTTCGAGCATGCATGTACATCAAAGTAAATGAATGAACACAATTGTGTAGAAATATAACTTAAAATGCCGGAACTAGCCTAGCAAACCCTTTTGATAGGGTGAATATTTCTGCGTTCTTCATTTGGCAAGTATTTGCCAGACATTGACGAGCAAAGGTTTGTTGTTAATGTAGAGGTTCTGCTAAACATTGGCTGTCACTGTGTAGTTATCATCAGTCGTAAGTAAATGCAATGATTTCTTCGTATGCATTTTATAAAAAAATCGCTCTTCCCCAGAGGTCTTTACTCCTCAAAAGCGCACTCGAAGTATTTGTAACCGCCATATCGGCTAACCATCCAATTACAAATATTTTGATCCTTTTTTCCTCTACTCAACGACTTGAGATCCAGGGGCACATGCAACTCGTGAAAGAGAATTCTCAATTTGTTTAAATTTCTAGCCAGTATTCAGAAATGCTCCGTAGACTTCAGCCACTGCGGACCTAAGATCTCCGGACAGAATGCCCACGCACATGATTTGAGTTACCCCCTCCATGCATTAAATGACACCACGTACTCGTTAAAAGCCAGAGTGATTTTTACACAGCAGATTAATATAGTTTGTGGATTAAATGTATGCAACATTTTGGAGAAGATAATCGAAAAATTATAATAATGGTTTTCAAAAGTTTTACCGTTTTTACTGGTACAGACGCCCATGAGACGGTCAGCTTATCGTTCGTCTTCTCACCTCGAGTTGCGTTTTTCTCGCATCTACGGAGACAGCCTCATTATTTCGCTCATGACGGTGGTCCTAGAAACCCTTCTCAATCTTGAGACTTCGGTCGTTGGATGCGGGGCTTCTGTGTGTCGGAAATTTCAAAGTAATAAACAGCGCTGCTTCTTGCACGAGGTGCTGCAAATTGTTCTCAAAGAGACGCGCACACCCAAATTCCTGTCGCAACGTTCACTAGAGAAGGCATTGGAAGGGAGGGGCACCGCTCCGATACTGACTTCATGGATCCATATTATGTCTTGCATTCTCTATCTTACATTTTCTCAACTCTTAAGTAGGATAATTTGAAATAAATTAATTTTTGATACTTTCACGAGCTTTTTCAAGCTAGGGCTTTTCAATCCTCTCTTTCTGCGGTGTACACTCCTACTTCCGAGTTGCAGAATGAGGAGTAACTCTCTTCTAAAGCTTTAAAGTTTAAACCTTTCAAACTTTTTCTTTTAGTGCTAGGGCAACTATAGTCATGAGTTTCGAACGCCAAGCAATAACCTGAAAAATAATTAAGTTGTAAACTGTGAACTGAAAACTTCAAATAAACATTAATTGTAAATGTGTGTAAGCGAGCAATTCATTTCGGTACTTATAGATAGCGATTCCGCGTTTACGGTGGGGCGAAAAATTTCCTTGAGCCCTGCGACCAATAACTTTGTACTTTAATTTTAAATTGAACCATAATAAAGCCATACTTTTCCAAACGGATTTATGGAATTCCATACCAGCACGTTTAGTAGTTAACTAATATTTTCATCCAAAATTAGTAAGTTTTTTACTTTACACATTCTTAGAATCAGCGATGTCGCTAATGTAGAAAAGACTTAGGCTAAATCAACTTTTCAACGAGCCTTGTGCTTTGCTTTTTTATCTCGACATGTTCGATAAAATCAGCGACCAAAGAGTTCTCTGCTACGTCCGCACACATGACGCGCTCAGCGCACCAGCTAACACCAAGGGGACCAGCGGCGGCAAGGGAGTGCTGCCTCAGCATGCCAGGGCCGGGAGTTCGCACAAGTTGGGTTGGTATTTTGCTCCGAATTTAATTTTGCTTGAACATGTACAGTTAGTCTGTCAGACGCCCTGAAATGTACATTCTTCGCAGGCAAGATTTCACTACACGAACTCTTCACACTTCTGTGTATACACTACTCTGCACACGCTGCTCTACAAACGCTGCTCTGCACACGCTGCTCTACACACGCTGCTCTGTACACGCTGCTCTGTACACGCTGCTCTGTACACGCTGCTCTGTACACGCCGCTCTGTACACGCTGCTCTGTACACGCTGCTCTACACACGCTGCTCTGCACACGCTACTCTGCCCACGCTGCTCTGCACACGCTGCTCTGCACACGCTGCTCTGCACACGCTGCTCTGCACACGCTGCTCTGCACACGCTGCTCTGTACACGCTGCTCTGTACACGCTGCTCTGTACACGCTGCTCTGTACACGCTACTCTGCACACGCTACTCTGTACACGCTGCTCTGTACACGCTGCTCTGCACACGCTGCTCTGCACACGCTGCTCTGCACACGCTGCTCTGCACACGCTGCTCTGCACATGCTGTTCTGCACACGCTGCTCTGCACACGCTGCTCTGCACACGCTACTCTGCACACGCTGCTCTGCACACGCTGCTCTGCACACGCTGCTCTGCACATGCTGCTCTGCACACGCTACTCTGCACATGCTGCTCTGCACACGCGGCTCTGCACACGCTACTCTGCACACCTTGCTCTGCACACGCTGCTCTGCACACGCTACTCTGCACACGCTGCTCTGCACACGCTGCTCTGTACACGCTGCTCTGTACACGCTGCTCTGCACACGCTGCTCTGCACACGCTACTCTGCACATGCTGCTCTGCACACGCTGCTCTGCACACGCTGCTCTGCACACGCTGCTCTGCACATGCTGCTCTGCACACGCTGCTTTTATAAAAATTCACTCACAAAAGCATTGCAATATGGCTTCAGATATTTAAAAGCATTTTCGAACGCTCAATGTGAAGCCCTAATTAAAATCTTGACAAAGAGCGAGCGTCATGTGCGCTGGCTATGCGCTCAGCCCTGCATTGATGGGGTAAGCGAACGTGGATAACACGATGCGGGCTTGTTAATTATTCTGCTCGTCTTCCGAGTTCGTTCATTTTTTGGTTAACTTGGCTTTACAGGAGGGGTGCATTGAATTTACGCGCTGCGCTTGCACGCCAACAATTGACCTAATTGGAGATGTTCTGTTGATGTCATGCAAAATATGCTCCGGTGACTCGGCTGCAGCCCAGCGGTGTGTACGAGAGTTAGTAGGACAGGTAAAATTTCATGGGAGATTCGTGGCTTCAAGATTTTGAAAACTTTGTTTTTCGATTCTCGATCTTTGTTTCTTCGATCATACATTTATTATCTTCTTTGCTGCTTAATAACAGCACTAGCAACGCTTAGGCCCAGGTCTTACGAAGACCCGCGTGGAGTCATGTCATAGAGCGTGTTTGAGTCATTTCGATTTGAAGAAAAGTGTCTTGTAGAATTCACTAGTTTCCTACTGTAGAAACCAAATAAACATAAAGAGGAGTATCCTGTAGCATTTATAAGTTTTGTGCTGTACTAACCAGTTAACAAAAAGAGGGTATCGTGCATCATAAAGAGGAGTGACGTGCAGTAACATTCACAAGCTCCGTGCCGTACACACCAAATAAACATAAAGAGGAGTGTCGTGCAGCAACATTCACAAGCGGAGGAGCGCGGCACTCCCCTCCCCCGTGTACGGCTACAAACTTCATACGCCGCGTTTTGGGGCGGGACTGCCGCTCTGAAAGAGGCGTTGTTTAACTAACAAACACCATCCCCAGTCCCCTCTCCCGAGCCTCCTCCTTCCCCTTCTACATCCCTGCTTTATGCCCCTATGAAATTCTACTCCGTTCTCCCTAACTAACCTCCTCTCAGTGCTGCCACAGCAGCACTCTTTTTAGAAGATCATGCCCCATGCCTAACCTTCTTCACAAGTAACTCTTCAAGCTTGATGAACAAACCAATGAGTTTAACATCTCGTAGAAGAAATTGTAATTCACTGAGAATTAGCAATTTGTTTATTGCCTAGTGAGAACTAAGTTAGAACGAGATCTGATTTAATTAAATCAACATTAGATTCTTGGCGAAGAAACTTTCGAAGTTGAAAATTGTTTGAGAAAGGAGGTGTTCGGTCGAGGCTAGACGTTTGCTCTTTGGGCACAAACTTACCTTGCATCGCGAAGTTTACCTCGAAAGCCTTCAAGACCTTTATGAGTACGTTTGTAATCATATTGGCATAAATAATAGAGCTCGCGACTTTATTTAACTGCCGAAATGCGCCTGTTTACGATGCCACAGCGGCCGTTGATGTCTTTATCGCCCTCAGCAGCACACACGAGGCAGCTGACCCACGAACTCGACGTAGTTCAATAACTCTTCCAAGACCTCAGGAAAACTCTACGAATCTAACCTTTGTTTTTTGTAGTTCAAACGCCAGGCGGCGATAAACAGGAGTTAATAGCCAAACTTTCAAAACTAATGTGAACAATGAGCGCAGAAAATAATTTTATCAAAACAACACATTTGAACTCTAAAATTAGGGTGAGGTGAAATTGAAAATATGATTTCCAATTTCATTCTTGCAAATATTATTACCTTCTTGTAAATATTATAACCCTGTATCAGTGACAGGTTAGCCTAGAGTTCGGAAAAACGATTGTACTAGGTACTCTAATTATTACTCTGAGGCCAAAGAGATTCACTGAGAATCGTGAGTTTATTAAACCAAGCTGCAGGACGAATAAATATTAAAGTTTCTGATCACATGAGCGTTTGGCAATATCTCACGTTTAATAAACTGTGCTCGAAACTTAAAGACAAAACTGAGTCAGCCGTGACGTGTTCCAGTCATGACGCGATGTGGTACTATGGGTGTCATTGCTCCGAGCAAACCTGGCACCAGCACTCTAAGTTGATTTTAAAAATTCAAGCTTTCTGTACCTATCAATCATGGATACACCAAGATTTTATGCCTATCTAGTTCTGTTTCGTTGATTTTTAGTTACGTTGAATAGTATCTTTACTATCCGAATCGGATCAATTAGTCAAGTACGACTGATACGAACGTTACCTCCAGTGAGAGGCGCACAGAGGTCCTCAAGTCGCAACTCCCGGTCCCGAGGGGCTGTCAGCGAGCTGCTCTTTGAGCTCCTACCCAGCATACTAATACCATCAGCCCTGCTCTCCCTCGCGTGTTCTTCCCCTCAGCACTCGCCCGTTCCTTGGCAGCCTCCTTACCTCCTCCTCACTCCTGCTCGCCGCCACCACGTTAGCAACTCCTGGTGTTCCCAGGTTCTGCTCACTCACACCGCATACCCTAGACTGCGACATCAGTACTTAGTGTAAGTGGTATTATCGAAAACTCAACCTGAATTTGGAAACACTAAGCTGTAGCTTACATGTCGAGAGTGTAGCTGAATTTTATTTACTTTTTAGAGATGTTTCATAAATTATTCTGACGCAGTAGCTCACTTTAGAAATGAGGGTGCTCTCACGCCGCGCAAACTTCGTACGCTGGAGAGGGATTTGTCCTAAATGTTTCTCTTGTCTGTTTGAGTAGTATGATAATTGATTGCCCTAGCTTAATCGAACATCTGTTGATGGTTACTTCGTAAAGACTTTTAATTCGAATACAAATAGTTATTTTTACTTAGTAACTTATTTAAAGTAGATGATCTAATAACCTATAACAAGGAAATCATTCTTCTGATCCTAAGAAAGTGATTTTACCACCCAATCGTTCTATCTGACGAAAACAGTTTACTTTCAGATAGTTTTTAAACTAGGAGAAAAATAAAGTAGTGAGCAGTAAACGCGCACACACACCAAACATGAGTCAAAACCTCTAAGAGAATAAAGTTTAGCAATGTAAAATTCTAAGAGAATAAAGTTTAGCAATGTAAAATTCGGAGCAGGAAAGGAACCTGTGTAATTTCGATGAATTTTTTGACATTTTTTGACATACGTAAGTACTGCACGGAAATCACGAGTGACTGCAAGTATTTTATTTCACGCAACACGTGCTGACTTACGTACCTGGGTATCCCGGTAACCGCATTTGAGGAGTTGAGCTATGCGTGGCCCAAATTTCGGGCTCGCGAGTATTTCTTGTGATATTTCCTACATTCAGACATTTCCTTAGACATTTAGAGAATTTTGTGGAAAATATATACTATAGATATATATGTTTCAGTGAGATTTTGAAAATTTTCATTTTTCTCTTGTTTCAGAACTGATGATGGAATTTTAATAATTCGGAAACGTTTGTAACAAATCTGATTTACGTTTTTACACTAGTTTTTCATTTTTATTCTAGGAGTTAGATTCTCGATGAAAATCCCTATTGGAAATACAATTTCTACATTCATTGACTGATCACCGTCATTTGTCAGGACTTGGCAGCAGCAACGCCTGCGAGCGCAACAAGGCCTCGAACTGTAGAGCCATCAGGGAGGAAGTAAGAGCCGTCTGTGTGTAGGGATGTTCTTAGTAACTTTGTGCTGCGAAGTAATGCTCTGAGCTAAACTGTGGTCATCTCGAGCACATGATCTAAAATAAAGAAGAAATGGCCCATGACGATTATTTTTTATTATGATATTTTGAACAAAATAAATTTTTAATAGCTGCAGTGGGCTTTTATTCCAACAAAAAAAAATCAATGAATGAAGCCTATCTAAATTTGGAACCCTTTTTTTAGGTCAGTCTGTGAGATGTGCAGCATCTGTTTACCTAATTTTTGGTCAAACACCAAAATCATGACAATTTTAATTTCGACTTCAGGAAATAATAAAGTTACTACCGAATTGTAATACTCTAATGAATATCTATAACCTACACGCAACTGTCACCAACTCTGGTCTCGATGAAATATTCTGAGCCGATCCAGCTCATGACCAGCCAACTTAGGATATCATCTTCGTGAATGTATATAAAATCGTTTGCTCCCCTCTGTAAACTACGAATGTCTTGGTGCGTGGAGGTGAATTTCAATGCTACGAAATGAATTTGAGGGACATACTTGAAGGAAATGATGCACAGGGCCAGAATTTTTTGCTTGTTACGCCCGATATAAACAGAACCTTAAAGTATTACACCAGCTCTCGAAAGTAAATAACAAAACATCTACACACATACCACAGCGAAGTCATACGAAAAGCAACTGTTCAGAAAAAAAGGCACAAATAACGTAACTAGGCCGTTATATCTATCCCAATGATGTTCGATGAGAAATTCAGAAGCTTGCTTAGTTTTATTGTTTTACAAAAATCAGCCTCAAGGGTAGCTTGCATTTTGATAACCTAATAAATGAGTTCATAAAAATTCGAATATTAAAATAACCTAAATGCGCGTCCAATAAATAAAATAAAATTGAGACTGACCCTTTCATAGAATGATGCATGCAGTGTTCTCTAATTTTTTTGTGAGGCACAGAACCCATCATTTGACCAGTCCAACGCGTGCGTGCAGCGAGCTCACACTGTTCAGTTACTGTCATAAACGTATAGGGTAGCGCTCATTGGGTTGATCTGCGCTATGTTACCGTTAGTCAAGAAAAAGTTGCATTCGTTACAGAAGTTCATCATTGAAATGGAAAAGGGGAGAATTTTTATGTATTTACCGTGAGAATGGGAAAAAACCTTCAGAAGGTAAGTGATCAATTTAAAGCAAAATAGTTTCAATATTTCAGCCATGATAAACAAAGTATAGATGAACTCAGTGAATATGAGATATACATTGATGAACTACAGAAAAAGTAACATAAATACACGATAGGAAACTATGGTTTGACCCAGAAATTTGATTTGAAGGGAATCCGTTTGAAATCAAAAGCATTTCAAGAATGCAAATTCTTTATGAAAGTCATCATATTTGAAACACGCTCTGTAATTCTACAAAATAAGCATTGTATGCAATTGATTTTAAACCGCCCTCAATGAAGATTAGAAATATATGCTGCAACTAAAAGGTTCTGTTCAGTTATTAGATAAGACTCATGAAATTTATAACAAGTGATTTTGGCGGCATGCTCACAACCAGCCCTGTTCTCACTTTGACTTTTCCGAGCATCTTACTTGAACGTGGCCATATCTAATTCTAAAGGAGATATCGCTCAGTTCGTTCGTCTGCATGGAACCTAGAGCACGCAATTCCGTAGAATTCTAGTTATGAGTCAGGGAAGATGTATTTGACATTTATTTGTCTCTGGGAAGTCTGCAACTCGATTGCATCAATAACTATGGTATTGAATTTACTTAGTTTCACGTGCACTTTTTTTCAGTTGCAGGCTTCTGGACGGGGTCAATTTTCCACACGGCAACTGTGGTTTCGTGTCTCAGAGGAGTCGTATCTCTCGCTGGCTAACGCACCTTTTTCTTTCGAAGCCTAACTGACGTTTGTCGACTTGCCAGCTTGTGTTTACTTGTCAGTTGGTCAGCTGAGTAACATCTGGCCGATTTTATGACTTCGAGCCCACGCTACTCTTTTGAATTCGGTACTGTGAAAGCTGACGTCATATTGCCATTGCCCTATACTATTGAAAAATCTAATTTTGAATCGAACTTATTACTTCTATGGGCAGGGATCCAAATTACTCTTGGATAAAAAATTATTTGTGTGTATTTTAGTTATTTTATTTATTTTATTTACGCGTTTGATATCTTTTATACTACGCTCGAAATAAGAAATGCTGTGCCTGAAAGTGTAGGTTAATCATGTGGGAATTTGGTTGCCGAAGTTAACATTGTGCTCAATTGCATAGTTTTTTTATTGAGAACATAGAAGCGGTTACCAAAAAGCTATGACTAGTAAGCTTCGGACTGTCTGCGGCATTTCAATTTTGCCATAACCGAACCAGAAAATAGAGGCATTCCTCTTGCCTCGATACTTGACGGATACACACTGACATGACCGAAATATTAACGATGACCTTGCTCCGATTCAGAGATTTAAGTGGATACATGTTACGAAGTTTCGCTTTCAAATATTGAAGGAACTGATGAAAATCCGTACCACGTTTTAACTGAGCGATCAAGAAAAAGCATTTTGGTAATATATTCACGCATTTTAAACTTCGACTCTATAGTCAATAGAATGCTATTTTTGAAGTGCATGGACACATTTACCTGCTGACAGTTGCGAAATGCAAGTAACAACACCGCAAGTAACACCGTATGTAGTGAGGTTTTCAAGAACGATAAAACAATCTACACAGCAAGCATTGAAGTTGTTCTCGGTTTGATTGCTTGTTGTTTGCCTTCGGTGACCTTCTCTGGCTGTCACCATTAGCAGCCGATGCTCGAGGGCCATCCGTGCGTCGGAGCGCCTCGCTGACGCGATTTCACGATCTGCCATCACCATGTAATGGATCCTTCCCTTCCCGTCCCCGATCGGGTCGACAGGCAATCACAGCGTTCAGGTCGCGAGTAAAATCAGGCAGCACAACACCTTTAATACTTTACAAATTTAAGTTACTATGTCCAGTGATTAGCCACCGCACCTGCGACCTATCAATGAATATAAAAAATATTTTGACAATGTTGGAAGTTAGGCTTTCCTGAGGAGCAGAGATAGAGTGCTCTGCAATAAAACCTATGGGGGCAGTTAATTATGAAAATTATTTTCAGGGTGTAACCGTGAGGTGTAAACAGGCTTTTAGATTATTTTATTTACCTTAAATTATGACTAAATTACTTATACTTTGCAGATCCTGTGGGTGTAAATTGGGAAGTTCAACAGTAAATATTAATTAATATTTAGTATTTTGATCGAATGAAAGACAAAAGTGAACTAACTGCGAGTTATCCTAAACACGGAAAGAGAGCTGCATATTCATGATCTTAAAGCCACTCGTGAGCAAATCTGGGGTGTAAAAGATCATTAATTAAACGCTTCAAAGATACCGGGAGTTACCTTCCATAGGAGAGAAGCACCCCATCTCAGCCGGTAAGGACTCTAAAATTGATCAGTGCCTTCAGAAATAAACATGGGACAAGCCAACAAAGAAGCACCAGAAAATTTCAAAAGAAGCCAATGTGAGCCATATGACAATTCAAAATATCCATCAAAAGGATCGTAAGAAACGACACAGAATAGAGCACGACTGCTTCTTTAACGTTCGATGAACTGCACGCAACCAACTGTCCTGTGGACTGATGAGAAGCTGTTAACGGTTCTGGCGGTCCACAAATCATAGAATGACCGACTGTGGGCCTAGAATATTGAAAATATATTTGTAGAACAACGCACATCATTCCAGCGCCAAAACCCCGCGTCCGTGATGGTGTGGGCCCGTATGACATGTGCGTAGAAAGAACTCCTTATCTTCATTGAACAGGGCGTCAAAATCAATCAGCACTTGCGCTTGATAATTTTGAAGGATAAAGTGGTTCCCTCGCTTAAATAAAACATTCGGAACAGCGGGGTAACATTCAAACGAGACAGAGCGACTTCCCATTGTGCCAAATTGGTTCAGAGCTTCTGTCAGGAAAATTTAAAAGGGTCTTGATCAAAGAAACTTTGACCCCTATTTTCACCAGGTTTGAACCCGATGGACTTAATTAGGTGTGTGATCAATGTATGAGCAGAAGGCCTGTGTGATCTCCCAAAAGAACGTTGACTCACTAAAACGCAAGTTGCTCCAATGCTGGTATGAATAGACCCCGAAACCTTGCGTGCCACCTGTTCCCAGGTTACTAGCAGACTACGGCGTGTAATTCGTGCCTAAAAAGGTTATTTTGAGCAAAGTTTTTTCGAGTGAAGGCTGTGTTTTATTGCTTTCAAGTTGAGCCCTCATTTGATAAAATCGCTCAAGTAGTAAAAAAATTTTTAGGATTTTAATTTAACTACATCTGGCATTTACACCCTGTGTATCAAAAAGTGTGTAATCGAGTTTATTTTTTAATAACTGGTACGAAATTCGTATAGTATTGTGACTGTCATTTGCTTGTCGGGAACAATCGATAAATTTTCAACTTTAGATAGAATTTCACATCAGTACTTATTAAATAATTCTTTGAGAAAAAATACGGTTGGAATGTCCATGTTGCACTTCGTAACAGTTTTTTCGTCCAAAGAAATCTACTTAGTACCGTAATTTACAAATCAAAGTACAATATTTATAATATAAAGTAGAACATTTGTACACTGCTCCTATTAAAAACTTGAGGTTGTTTTTTAACCAAACTTCATTCAACCTATCGTAACCTATACTAAGCTAACAAAACCGTGAAATTTTGAAAGATTTCACCTTCAAAAGCTACGTGGTATTTTAACCGCTCAATGAGTGGCGATTGGTGACAGCAGTGAATGAAAACCTTAGTTGCGACTCACTTATCGTACCTATGATACGGATTTCCTTAACAACACAAAAAAATTCCGCCTGAAAAAAATTATTGTTATTATGAAATTATTAAAAGGGTGGCTAAGGATAAGTACTTAGTTACCTGAATGTTTATATTTGGGTTATTAATTTAAAACGTTATGATCAACTGCGTATCATTCTGCCTTCGCATACTTTAACTGACTTATGAGTTATGCGATCATTTCGTGTCTATATTTCTAACACGCCTGAAATTTACTTTATTTTATCCCACTGGCAAATTTCTGTTTCATCTTAGGGTAGCATTGAAGATGTTACGTGCATCGCTTTTTGCTTGCGTTAAATGAGTCCCTCTTATTACATGTTATTTTATTACTATTTTCATTTACGCTTTAGCAGTTCTTTCTGATGATACTGACAAGGCAATAATGTTATACCTATGTAACTTTAGTTTGATAGCTCTCATTATTGATAAAAGTATTTTTATGTACGATAAAGTACGCTGTGAACTTCGTTAATTAAGCATCTCTGTTTTCGGCTTACATGCAACACTGAACTTCGTTAGGAAGTTCCGTTTTCATTGCACGAAACGTTCCGTAGCGTTCGAGTAAACAGCAAAAATATCGCCATTTAGCAATATTTTTTGAAACAATAATATTGCTATTATTAAATATTGCTATATCACATTCAGCAAAATATTCCTGAAAAGTGTGATAACGAGCGCGTGACCGCAGATGTCAGTGTTTTGGTTCCAGATCATCACGTTGCTCATCACTCTGTGAACTATGATCAGTTGATCATTTTTGAAATTTGTAGTTTGAACAATTTTGCTTCATAATTTTCAACAATATAGTGAAAGTCCCTTGTAAAATGAACTACCGTGTTTTACGAGAGGTCGTTGACTTCGTGTCCAGTTTACCATAACAGAAAATTAGGTGCTATATAAAGCCTCATTCTTGCGTTAAAATTTAACTACAAGGTGTCGCAAAAAAAGTGTACCCAATTTCAAATTACTATATCTCAAAAACTATAAATGTAAAAAAATTTTTGAAAATTACACATTGTTTATCAACCGTTTCGGTATTTATAAAGGAAATTTAAGAAGGATAAATGAAAAGGTACTCTTCAGCAATATTTTTGGTGGCAGACACGAAAAGCATATTTGCACAAGCTAGTTTCAATGCAAATTTATTCGTGATAAAAACAATTTTTAAGTTTCTTTCAACTCCTTAATAGTAATAAAATACCGCTAGCATTTCAAAAAAGATTAAATAATTTCAAGCAGTAATTTGGTATTAAATTTCCTTCGACGTGGGCACCGTTTCTCTCAACACACAATTGATTTTTTTTCATTGCTGTCATCATTCGCCTTGTGAGAGTAGCATTTTCTTGAGGCAAATTGATTTCGTTAGCAGCTCTTTGCTTCAGATAAGCAATGTTTCTTGGCGGGGAATTATTTACTTTACTTTTTAGATGTCCCGGTAGGAAAAAATCACAGGGTATAAAGTCGGGAAATGTGTGTGGCCACTCAATACGATGATTGAAGGAGATGATGCGATCGCCAAAAACTCACTTAGATTTTCCTTCACAGACCCAGTTCTGTGAGCAGGAGCGCCATCCTGAATCCAACACGTTTTATTTAATCTGTTTCCATGGGCTTCTAGGAGTCTTGTAATTATCTTTTGTCAGCGCAAGCATACTTTTCATGTCTTTCACCAAAAATGTAGTGAAAAAATATACCGTTTCATTTATTCATCGCCAATTTCCCAAATAGATGCCAAAACAGTTGATAAACAATAAGTAATTTTCAAAATTCGTGTAACATATATAGTTTTTGAGGTATATAGTAGTTTGAAATTGAGTAAACTTGTTTGCGACACTCTGTAGAACAACTACAATACCATTTTTGGATATTTTCACACCATGCTGACGGCACAAAGCCAGAGCGGGTAATAGATAATTATTACCTAGAATACAGTCCTTTATCGGTGATCGGCAGATAAGTTCCTAATATTTGCTGTGTGTTTGAAATGCTCGATTTTGAGTTGGTAAGTGTCGAAATAAAGCGTTCTCATTCCTTTTAAAATTTTTCTAATACTGTAGTTCGCACATTAGGCCACTATAATTTCGACTTCCTTCCCTGCAAAGGTTGTATTTCATACAATTAGAGTCCCGTGCTCGCTTTCCTGCACCTATGGACTGTATACCTAAGTGATTGTAACGAAGTATCGTGCTGCTACTAATCTTTTCTAGCATCTTCTATAAATGCGGCGAATTCAGTAGTGATTGACTTAAAATTACGCTCGCAAAATTGCACCAGGGAAATTTGGACTAAAAACAAGTTTGCAAATCTAAAACCTAATTCACCTGCTAAAATCCTACTTTTAGTAGTCAGAAACGATTTGTAAGTTGGTCATAAGATAAATGAGACTTTCACTTCTTACGAAAGCTTATAGAACTGGACTGAATGGTAAAATGTTAAAGCTCAGTTTTCCAACTAAAATTTAATTAAATTAGTACACAAATTTTCTATTTTATAGATAAGTTTACTTTGTGTGAGTTTATTATTGACTTGCTTGTACCTCGTCATTTTTCACTTTCCATATACCAAATGGCCTTCCAATAAATGCTGAAAAATTTTCGCTGTTCCACGTGTAAAGTTATGTCTTTGGAAAATTTGGCTGCAGCTTTTTTGTCAATCTCTAACGAGTCGTGAAAATTGTGCCTTGTCCATCTAAACATAATTAAAACGATTTGAGTGCTTTGCCTGCAAAAAAATGAACAGGAAATTCAGTTTCACGTTAACACAGATGTGATGATTATAATAAAAAAGTAAAAAAGGCGAAATGCACCTAGAGTGCACTTATATTTTTTCTTACCGTTTGGCCGCATTTTGGTCAAATCTTAGTCAAGTAACGAGTTTCTACAATTTCGCAGTTATTTTCCTCAAGAAATATGAAGCACTGGGACGAGTCTGGCTCGCGGGTTTGCAGCGACTTGACAGCGTTAGATTTTACAAAATGCCAAGGTCGAAAGGCCTGCCGAGTCTAAGCACACGAGCTCATTTAATCAACGGCGAGCTTTGAACGAGGGCTCATAGACCATCCCCTAGCTTATGTGAATTGTTATTCTCACGAAACTGTTGCCCTCATACCACAAGTATGAAGGGAAATGGCAGCATAAAACGTGCCTACTAGTTTTGTATACAACATTGATTAATGTAATAATTTTTGCTCCTCATCGGAGCTTTCCAATAACACCCTTCAGAGGAATACAACCATTGAATACAACCCAGGGGGAATGTGTGAGGGCCCGAGCTGAGAGTTAGACGGTCTGCTGCCTACCTCTGGTCTGCTGCCCACCTCTGGTCTGCTGCCCACCTCTGGTATGCCGCCCACCTCTGGCCTGCCGCCCACCTCTGGTCTGCTGCCCACCTCTGGTCTGCTGCCCACCCCTGGTCTGCTGCCCACCTCTGGTCTGCTGCCCACCTCTGGTCTGCTGCCCACTTCTGGTCTGCTGCCCACTTCTGGTCTGCTGCCCACTTCTGGTCTGCTGCCCACCTCTGGTCTGCTGCCCACTTCTGGTTTGCTGCCCACCTCTGGTCTGCTGCCCACTTCTGGTCTGCTGTCCACTTCCGGTCTGCTGCCCACTTCTGTTCTGCTGCCCACTTCTGGTCTGCTGCCCACCTCTGGTCTACTGTCCACCTCTGGTCTGCTGCCCACCTCTGGTCTGCTACCCACCTCTGGTCTGCCGCCCACCTCTGGCCTGCTGTCCACCTCTGGTCTGCCGCCCACCTCTGGTCTGCTGCCCACCGAACGCTATCGAAGAATAAACTTTAATTTGCTAATCGGATTGGAAACCCTTAAAGGCCTGTTTACACGATCATTGAGTGCGCGCGTGAGCAGTGAAGAGAGGCGCAAGCCCCGCCCACTTGCTCTCGCTTCAGGCTGATTTACTTTCTCAATGACAGTGCGTCTGTAATGACACTGAAAAGCTCTGGCCAGCGCCATGAAAACGAGCTTACTCCGCATTGTCATTGAGCAGTAAATGCCCCTGAAGCGAGAGCAAGAGGGCGGGGCTTGCGCCTCTCTTCACTGCTCACGCGTGCACTCAATGATCGTGTAAACAGGCCTTTAATGCGATAAGCCATGATCAATCGGTGGAGACAATTAGACGTTGAGGAGTCAGTGAACTATTTTTTGCGATAAATGCTTGTGACCTAATTTAGATGTTACAGTAGTTTTGTTTTGTAGTTGACTCACTCCTAAAGATAGACGGTTTAATTAATCTTTTGGTCGCAGACGGCATGCGTAGAGAGAAGCAGTAAAGGACTCGTGTCCGTGCTTTAATGTTGATTTTATCAACACCCTTCAACAGCATTATTATTATTTTCAATATCATGAATATTTTGCACTGAATGTTGTTCTGTTATTGAAATTTTGCAAGAGATACTTAACGGGATTTTCAGGAAAATGAGGATATGATTTTTTGTAAAAGGTATCACAGAACGATTTAAATTTAAGTTAGTAGTCATTTCGAATAATAGAACACACTCTATCATTCACTTACCTGAAAGATTTTAAAGATTTACTTTACACAAACTTGTACATTGTTACAAACAATACAAGAAAATGGTCATTGTCAAACTGTCTGCAATATTACCATTGTGGGCCAAATAAGGCACAATGCTTCTGTGGCAACCTAACAGGAGATGAACGAATTCTGAAGTGGAGTGAGTAATGACTACATATACTTATGTATCTAACATAGAATTAGATAAGCATGTAAGACAGAGTCATGTTAACATCAAGCAAATAGAATATACTGTTTGACAGTCTCGTCATCAGCATTATTTTAAATATACTCGACTGTACGTATGCACCCACATAGTTCCCTATGTATAAACATAAACTTTTATATTCTCATATTGGTAGCACTATGGGTAGAGTTTCTTAGTGAGCATTATTCACTGTGAGAAAAACATTTCAGAGATTATATTTTGTTTACGTTTTTTCTTAAGTCTTTAAGCCTTTCCTTCAATTTATGTTTATCACACAATTGACTGGTAATTTAAGATCAAATAAGATTCAAGGCTAATTTTGAGTTTTGAATTGGTGGAAGCATCGCAAACGACGCAATTAAGAGATGGAATTCCAGAATTTTATACCTCCCAAACAGAACTGTTTTAAAATTTGAGTTTTGAGCGAAACGGAACTATAAGTTTGTTTCTATTTCTCGTCCAGTAGTCATGGTAGACAGCTTCTGCATTAATTTACTCTCGAAGATCAGAGATCTCATTCATTTTGAATTTTGTAGATAAAAAATCTTAAAAAATCAGCAGAATTCGGACAGTTTCAGAATTTTTAGGTTCTTGAAGGAGTCGTTGGTGTGGGCGTTGACTCTCAGTTAGAGATGGCTCTGCTTGCCTTTCACTTTAGAGAGAATATTTTGTCAATTTTATTTTTCTTTATACCATCCCACGCATCAATGCCATATTGGATAAACGGATGAATCTATGGGATGTGAAGGATTTTGAGTACATCCTTCGGTAGGATGAGCTTCACTTTGACCAATGATTTCATTGGGTTTGGGTAGTTCAGGACATTTACGATTGATATGATATGCAGAAGTTAAATTCATGTCTAGAATTATGCCCAAAAATTTGCAACTGGTGCCCTCATGAATTACTTGGTGGCTAAGCACATTGCTAGACTGTTGTGTTTTTTCTTGTGAGAGATGAGTGCATGTTTAGTCGTGACGCTAATGTAGATTATATATGCTGCCGGCTCTAGAGTGAAAGACTTTTTAGTTCCTCATTTATTTGATCGATTTTTACGCTGTTTTCGGGGGAAAACTCGTGGATAATGAGCTGTTATTTCTAAAACAATGAAAATTTGAAGTATGAATATTGATTCCACAATGAAGTGTATAAAAATGAGGAATAGAAGGAGCCCAAGAAGTGATACTTGAGAAACGACATGAGTTACGTTTTGGTGGCGAGATATGATTTGAACCATTCATATGGTAGACCTCTTACGCCATTGTGACGGAGTTTAGACTGAGGTATGTTATGATTTTGATAATTTGATGCTTTTTAGAGACGCCGAAAATTGAAAGTACTAGATTTCCTCAGTCAATGTTTGAATAAAAGCATTGCAGGTGACGTAGGGTGACTTGGATAGTTGAATTTTGTGTATAATAAACGAATTGCTATTCATAAAGATATGAGTTAAGCTCCATGTATGAGTATACTTTTTAATACAGTATTTTTTCGATAATTTTACTGCATGACGATTGACTGCGAAGAGATTGGTCAATGATTTTATGCATCGCTTTCCTTGTCATCTATTGAAATCGCTTTGAAGATGGAGGTCTTTCCAGTGATTTTTAATGAATTAGGGTAAAGTCATATCAGAACAATGTGATTATATATCAGGAAGAAAACAGGAAATCAATTGCACTGCCTATTTAAGCGCTTCAACTTGGAATGTATTTTGTATGCCTGATTTAATTTGTAGCGTGTTAATTCAATTGGAAACATCACAAGTATTCACCTCAAAAGGAGTAGTTTGAGTTTAGATCTGAAAACGAGAGCAAGAGAATATCAGAATCATTATTTAATTATAAGCGATAGTTTTTTCTATATTAACGAAATAAAAATTGAATGGAACTTTCTCGTTGTTATATCGCATAATCGTTTTTACTCACACAACAGTTTCTTCTTCGTTTGTAGGATCATTATTCGGTCTATACGTACGATGAGTTCAAATGGCTTCACATTTTTTTCATCAATCTGGGACTGAGTGTGAATTTTTTAGTTAAATCGCTTTTTTTTAAATGCTCTGATTTAGGTGGGGATGTAGTAACGATATCTTCGGTATGTATGAAAAAATTCGTTATGCTGTAGAATCAAATATGGCTGCTATTTTCTCATAATAGAGATCATTTCCTCCGTGATCAATGGCTTTTGCTCGCCCTTGGGCGTGACTGCATGTGCAGGTCATAATAGCCCAGTGGCCAGCATCTGTTGTATATCGTTTGGAAAGTGTGTTACGGCAATAATGTTTTTTTTCAATATCTGTATCATTTATGGGATTCAGATCTGTTTCTGATAATTATCCTTACATGTCGTTAAGGGTTAGCAAATTAACGCCACCGTACGGAACAGTCGCAATTGTGGCAGAATTTTGTTCCCGATAGGCAACATGCTTTGTTTTCGTAAAATTGAAAGTGGTCTGATATATCAGCCGTTGGAATTTAACGGGGAATATTAGTTGGATACGTCACGAGCATATATCTAATTATAAAGTTGCTTCCGCAAAAATTCTCGTTTGTTTACTGATGTGAGGGGAAGGGATTTTGCTAGCATTGAATTTACGAAGCTTGAAGGTATTTCGCAATGGTCCATTTCTAGCAAGGCCAGATTAAAGTCACAGGAGATTATTCCATGATCAGAGCTGGGGTTATTGATTAATTGGCTAAATTAGTAAGTTCATTAATGAAGGCTAGGAGTCTCTCTAGGCTTCCAGAGCGACGTCCGTAAAATTTTCCATAGAAGTTTGCAACATTCTTTAGCCTCAATGAAAAGCGTTTCAATGCAATCGATATTAATGTTTTTTTCGGGAATGATTTTTATATTAAGTTGATTACCAATGAATGCACTTACACCGCCACCGTGTTTGTCATCTTTTCTGATGGAAGAAATGATGTTTAATTTGGCATATATCAATTTTTTGAGGCTAATGTTTTTAACTTTTGAAGTAGCAGAGTACGTCGAAATCACTACTGTGTTTAGCGACTGTATAATTTATTTCATCAATTTTAGAGTGAAGTCACCGAAGATGTTTTCATTCCATAATGATTTAGTTACTACCATTAAAACACAATAATACTAAAAACAACGTCGTTATTAGAGAAAAAAATACGCCAGATGTTAAAATGTAAGCCAGGTATACCGCCTACATTATGACTATGTTTTCGTGCTTGTTAACTTAGTTGTACAATGGCGCTGTTTTGCCCCTCAGGGAATACATTTATTGTATCAATGGGAATTAGCGCTCCCAGGGGGACAATGTGAGGGCCCGAGCTGAGAGTTAGGTAGGCTTTCTTTTTGTTGAAATAAAATGTTTTTGTTATGTTAAGGACCACCTTTTTTCGGGCCACTGCTGTCCTACTACTTTCTTCTTTCAGCACCTACTACTTTCTTCTTCAACTTTGATCATGTTTCATAATCTTCTTTCCCAACTTACTGTTTCTATGCCCTTTCTGCATAGATCCCGTGTTTCCTTAATTCCATACTAAATGGTGCCTTCCTCCTTCCTCTCTTTGGAACGCATTTGTTGTTGCTGGTAGGGAGGCTAAAACTAACGACTAATCTAAATCTGGCGATGATTTGTTTCTTCGGATGTGGGACGATGCCAATCCAGGCTAGTTCAGGCCTGAGATCTCGTTTACATCTCATTTGCCGGTCAAAGTAAAAAGTCGGAGGTCGGGAAACGCCAGTCGCACACAATTAGATGATGGAATACACGCTGTAGATTAAATTAAATCTAGTGCAGAACAGAAAGTACAGTCGCTATTTACAATACTACTACTCAGACAAAACTCTCTAAATCCAAATAGCCCACATAATTGATTAGAAACGCCACATTTTGTTTAAATCTTGAAGATTTAGGATAGCAACACCAGTTAGCAGTTTTTGCACTGTGCTGCACAACTTTTGCCGGAAGTTCCTTCGAAATCTAATCAGTCAGAAAGTTGAGGCAAAAGTTCATCATTATTTTCATTTCATCTTCCTCTGAGATATTCTCTACAGATTATTATACCATTAAAGTGAAGCGTTTCGTGTGGCTCTGGTCACTGTTCAGAGACAGCGTAGCCTGAATTTATCACTTTGTAGTTGAGTTCTTATTAACACTTTGACAGCGACGTGATGCATCGGTGGTCATTGCGGAAGTTTTCATAACGCTGCTGAGCAGCCAATAGTCACAAACTCAAGTTTTATAAATACTGAATCAAAACTAAATGAAGGCGCGATCCAGTTAATGTTTGCTATTTTTACCCTTGCTGATTACAATTGACATCACATTTGAGTTGAATTTTAAACTTCAGTTTTTCCTGCCAAAGTATTAATTAGGGTTTAGTGCTATACAAAGTGTTAATTAGTTTGGTACGATGCGAGCGAGGTAAATCTTATTGGGTGAGAAAAAAGAATTTTCTCTCAGCAGTGGCGAGTGAATGTCATCAACGGCATCAACATCATAGCCAAATTCATTTATGTGTGCGAGTTTGATGTTGAAATACTTGCTTTTAATATATTTGGTGGGGAATTAATTGTTGAAAAATTTGAAAAGTGTATTGACCACAAGCATGTGCATATATCAATTGCTAAGAGAAATTACGGTTTGATATTATGGTTTGTGATTATTTTCATTCAATGTCTCGGTGTTTTTAATGGAAGCTTTATTTTTCCCATTTGTTTGTGGTTTATCCTTCCCATTTTTAATGGAGAAGGATAGTGCTTAGAAATACTTTACTTGTATTTTAGATTGTTTGCATTGTTTATTTTAAAATTCTTCACTTTTCATTTTTAGTAGTTTGAGAGCATGAAAGTTTCAAGCCTGCTGTAGAATGCCGAGTAGAATAGCGTTGCAAGCACCAAGAAGGAAAGAGTTCCAGAATTTGGTACCAACGAAAAAAACGCAGTTTCCTTTTTGAGTAATTAGGGAGCATGAGCTCACTTCTATTTCTCGTCAAGTAGTCAGGGTGGTCAGTTTAAGCGTAAATTTGTTGTCAAAAATTCCGGGTTTTTGTTAGTACCCAAGATTCTGTTCATAAAACCTCAGAGAAAATCGGTAGTATTCAGCCAGTTCAAAATTTCTAATCTTATATGAATCATCTGAGTGGGCTACATCCGTGTTCTTCGTTGAAGGTTACTGTTTTATTGCAACGTGAATGTTCTGTCATTTTATTTTTTCTAAGCCATTTAAGGCTTTAATACTGTTTAGAATATACGTATGAATCAATGCGCTGTGAAGGATTATTAATGCTTCTCTTGGTGGGAAATGCTAGACTTAGTGCAAAATTCTGATGGATTTGGACGGCTTCGTACGTACAGTATATGATTGATTTGATTTTTGAAGGTCAAACTTTTGTCTAGTATTATTTCCGAACACTTGCAGCTGCCAGTCTCTTCAATTTTTTACCGCCTAATAAAATGCTAGGTAACGACGTTTTCCTCAAGGGAGAATAGTACATACTTGGTCGTACTGACATTCATACTGATTTGATTTGCTACGAGCCGGAGCAAAACGCTATTCACTCCAGATTTATTTGGCTGGCGACGCTTACGGAGTTTTCGGGGGTGGAAATTTGGTGATGATATGCTGTCATCCTCCGGCAGAATGAATTTGAAGAAAGATATCGACTTCACGGTATCATTTACATTGGTAAGAAAAGATAATCACCTAAAAATTGTCCTTGAGGGAGTCCATGGGTTATGTTCTTCAACTCAGAAGCAAAACTGCCAATTATTTCATTTTGTTTACTGTTTGAGAGGAAGAGTTTTGCCCATTCGTAAGAAAGACTTCTGCCAGAGTGGTATAGTTTGGATAAAAGTAGGTAATAATTTACGCAATCGAATTTATAAAGCCGAAGGAAATGGAGAGTAATTCGTTATAAATAGGAGTAATGGTAAAAAATCAAAACCAAATCGCCAGCTGTTTTTAGGAGTAAAATAAACAGAACCAAGTTACAGCTCTTCATATTATTATTTTGCATGCTCGTTTCTTAACAGGCATCATTTACGAGAGCCTGTAAACTCTTTGTGTTCAAACGATATTGCCCTAAATGGGAATCTTTCAGAAACTTTTCTTAATTGGCCTTTACTTCTCAACTCGGCATGATGGTGGATTGTCCGATGCGGCTGTACGAACCACACTGACACAGAAAGCTATCGATGCATTGCATCGTGAAATATTTGCGCCATGTCCATGAGCCGTGCTTGACTTTCAAAAAAATCGTGAGTACAATAATGCAATTGTTAAAAATGATAATCATGCCACGAAGACTAGCTAAATAATTCAATTCAGAAATAAATTTTTCGCATGATCTCAAGTAGCATATTAATAGCAAACCAGCTCTGTGTCAAATTTGAGTTTACTTGAGAAAGTTTGATACGGGTACCAATTAGCAACTGTCCCGGCATGTGTTCTGTTGGAGCCATATTAGGTCCTGATAGGGCCCGGATATAAAAATTTGCGACAGATTTACTGCTGCAATTTACTGCTTCTAAACTTGTGATATAATATTCGCACAATTTCAATTAAGCCATCCAAAATTAAGCGATTCTATCTGATCTTCTTTTCAGCCTTTTTAAACAAGTAATGTGTATCAATTTACGGGTTAGTGCTTCGTTTTTAAGCTGATATACTTTTTTTTAAGAACACACAATAGTTTGAGATGTAACTTTTTTGCTCAACCACACAAACATTAACCATAGATGCACGGATCCTTGCACTCGATTTTATTCTTGAGCAAAGAATAAAAATTAGACTGAGTCGAAGGAGTCTCTAATCTTCCATAGTTCAATCATCCAAGGACGCGAGACCACGGATCATCATTATGCCTCCTAACTTTTGGGCACCCTCTCCTCGAACTCTGATGGCGATAAGTAGCCTACACGCCCTCGTGTTGTGCATGCGTCTGGGATGAATATCGTGGTTAAAGGAATTGAAAGTGATCATTTCTCTGAAGTACCAAGAAATCAAGAATTTTCAAAACTTAAGAAATTTATTTCCACAAGCAACATTTAAGTAAAATCATTTCTCAAAAAGCACTCCATGAACAGGTTAAAACATAACTGCAAGGCAGGGCAGAGTGAGTAATAAGCGATTTTGAAGAGCCGATCGATCAATTTTTACTACTTTTACTTCAATCACTGTACATCAATCACTCGTACTTCAACATCCAGTTTTAATAACTAGAAAAAGAATTCTAGGAATTGAGAAAAATGGAACATGGCTTAAAAAATAACTCAAGCAAGATGATATCTGTTCAGGCTTGAGCGCCTTGAAGTGCTCCTTCACATCACATCATTGCCACTAGGAAACCACAACCTGTCAGATCCGATCTTTCGGTTCTGCAACTGTTCGTGGGGGGATATCCTGATGCACTTTACTCTTCAGGTAACTCCACAAGAAAATTTCGCAAATTCTTAGGTTCGATGAACAGGGAGGCCACGCGCTATCACCCCTTCGAGAGATCACGTGATTTAGAAATGAAACATTAACAAAATTCATGCTTACACTGCCGTGTGAGAGATTGCACCGTTTTGTAGTAAAAATAACTCAACGTTTACTTCGTATTGAGCTAATTGTTACGTGACGAAGTTTTCATACAAATCATACAAATCTGGGTATCTCTATGTGTCAGTGTCACAGCATCTCCCAGAATCTAGGAGATGCTGTGACACTGACCCTATAGGACCACTGATCTAGGACCTAGATCCTAGAAGATCTACGAGAAAGTAAGGTGTAATGGTCCTGGGAAAGCGATAGCACACCACCCAGTAACTTTTGTGAACTGGAGAGGTTGCTGATGCAATTGTCTATGCACGTCACTCCTATACCTGAACTTCTGCTTGTTAACTTAACTGGACAAAATGGAAATAGCTATTGCCACTCATCCATAAATTGTTTACAATTTCTTCGTTTTCACTAATTAAATTTATCAATTCTTCACAGAACCGTCTGTGACACACGCAATCTGTTTCTTGAAGAGACTGTTCAATTTGGAACCTTGAAGCGTGGTGGTGTAGATCGTTTTGTGAAATCCGTTTAACTGTTCTGTTGGATATCCCAAGCGAAGGGCCATGCTGGCGAGTTGGGCGACGCGGGCTTCTTTCCATTCTAGCTCTTACACACTCGATATTTTCTGGAGTTTACTCCGTTTTGAGTTTACTCGCATTCTCTATCGTTGTAGACGTGGACGGAATATTATCGTAGACAAAAATTTTTACAAAGTGCTTAAGCTACTTCTCAATTGCTCGGTCAGACGACAGCGGCTGATATAACTTAATTTGAAACAGAGTGCGAAAGGCAGCATGTTCCAGCACAAAACACCTACCGTTTGATAAAACGCTGCGACAGCGTACGCGAGACGCTAAGGTGTTCACCGCCCCTCTGCTATAGTGAATGCTGAGGTGTCAGAAACATGGTCTACTGCACTTCCACCCCCGTCTGTCTTGCTGAACGCGATTCTCACGCTTTTCAAAATCTCTTTTTACTCTGTCCCTTCCTGCATCTGTGGACCTGACTTATTTAGCACGTTTCCTGCGAAGGGACCCACCGGTGGTCACTGAGAGGATTTTCATTGTGCTGCTGACCGACCTGCAGTCACTAACTCAATTTTTATAAATACTTAATGAAAGCTACATGAAAGCACCATCCAGATAAGGTCTGCAGTTTTCAAAATTACCCACAACAATTGATTCTAAATCTGAATTGAGGATTGAATTTCAGTTTAACCTATCACAGAAAACATGTTGAGTAACTCTAAGGTTTCTCATGGAAGCTTTATCATAAGGATTCAATTTTTTCTCTACAACAGTAATCTTAAACGTGTACTTGACCGATTGAATTGTTGTTTTGAGCAAGACAACAAAAATTATGTTAATTAAAAAAATTGTATTTTTGACTTAAGAAGCATGAATTAATTAGAAGTTTACTACATCAAGCTTTCACCAATTTTAATGAGTCGGAGAGATATATTCCACTTACATAGAAAAGAATATTCATATTTTTATTCCCTTAATTTATTTTATTTTTATTTCATCTTATTTGTTTCAGTATTTGAATTCAAATATCTAAGTATTTGTGGACATTTTGGTTACGACAATCTGAATAGCTAATTTTCTACTTGCGCTCTTTCAATTCAAGTACAAGTTCAAAAAGATGAAAAGCATATCCTTAGTTAATAGAATTAATTATTTCATATTGTAACAGAATTTACTGGAATTGTTCGAGGTATGCCATGTAGTTCCCAATCTATCTAGTTGGTGCTAGACAATTGTACCATCGTTTTGTCAGGAGTGTAACTTGAAGTGTTGTATCTGGGACCCAATGAAAATATATCCTTTTTGAAGTGATTGAGATCCACTTATTTTTCGACGAGGTTAATCAATTAAAGGGGTAAGCAACGCCAGGGCCGGGGTATTGAACACAGTCTCATTGTGTTAGCACGTCTCATTTCTAAATAACGACAGATAAATACGCATAACGATTGATTCATCATTGTCTGTTTGATGATAATTTTTCAACCAATATAGCTTCATAAGAACATTCTGATTCTGATGTCTCGAACGACTTACAATGGAGCGCTGGTTACTTCTGCAAATTAGAGCCTTGGTTTAAATTTTGCCGAGACTTGAAAACGCGAACTGTTCCGCGAATATAAGGTAATGCCTCTCTTGCACATTGAAAAATTAAATACACGAGGCTTTTTCAGTCTCATTAAAAATTTGTTTTCGTCAGCGTAAGCACGAGTAATGAATGAATAGTTGAAACGATAAACATTTCTGTAAAATAAAATTCAAAATGCTGAGTTATTTGGCAAAGACAGTACCTTCAAGCTTCTTAATACCCTTCAGTACCCAAAGGGCTGCTCATGAGTTTTATCTACTAAATTTTGTGCAAGTTTTCAAAAGGTGCACACCGCCAATTTCCACAGCGAGCGGAGGAAGAGCGCGGCGCTCGCCAGGACAGGATGCGAGCTTCCTGCTCTCATCGAGGCTTCGCTGGGACCTTTTTTGGCTTTGATAAAAAATTGCATAAACCCTGGGCGGGTGCGCACTGCTCAAAATAACAGACGGAAGTTCCAATAATTACGATTAACCGGCAATTCAAGAGGGAGGAGCAGGGAGACAAAGGGAGAACCAACTGGCTTCTGTGTCGAAAAACTTCGGTGTTCTACTCGCAGGAAATGTGATGGAACTGGAAAAGGTATTCGTGTTCTTTAGAAAACTAAATACTTATCATTCGAAATATTCGGGCAGTTTTAGCAAAAATTAGTGGGAGCTTACTAGTATTTCATGCTCACAAACAAAATTACTCTATATATTTTTGCTCTTCCTCGGTCAATTTAAAACACAAGTTGTAGGCTCAGAACCTGAATATTTTCAACCAGGTTTTGATTATACGTTCAAGAATGAGTGTGATAAAGAGGGAGATACCCGTGTCATCAAATTTTATTAATTGTCTAATGAAGCTACTCCAGATACAGCAGTGGTATGAATGTTAATGAAACTAAGGGATGGAAAGTAAGCGCAATGCTGCTCATTAATAGCAGCAAAACGGCTAAAGTGAAAAAGTTGAAGAGAAGTTCTACAGGGGATGAGGTTGAAGGGTGTGAGCCCCGAACAAGGCAGCCTTGTGCTCAGCTCTACGAGGGCCTCAAACAAAATAAAGAAAGCTTAGATTTTGGCCAGTGAAAGAGTCTTTCACAAAAAGCTTTTCAGGAATGAAAGACTCTTGATACGAGAGGAGCTATCAACAGTTAATTCGATCCTTCCACGCGTGTTGCTCCACTCGTTCCGGGTCCAACTTCAACAAAACTCGTACAGGGTTTCTTTCTCTCACATTCACAATGAACAAATCACTACCTTAAATCTATTTTGTGAGTGGGTTTTCTCATCAGTATTGGAATTGTAGATGTGAAATAGATGTCATGCAATTCTGTACCTTAAGAATGCCACAACGCCACGCGTTTTTTTATTTATGGTACATTTGTTTTGGAACTTTTACAGTATATGTAAAATACATTTTAATCACGTATTGTCCATGGTAATTTCTTTAGCTGCTTGATATTTTTCCAGAAAAATATTATTTAAGGCCTGGCGCTTTTTTCAGGATGTGTTGATTTAACGCCGCGCGCTTTCAGTTTAGGTCTGTCTAGTGCACAACGCGGGATCTAAGTTAGGTGGTTATCTTAGGGTAGATTGTCACTTTTCAAAAAATACTACTTTTAACTACTTTATTACCTTAATTTTCATTTTTGGGCTAGCATTTTTAAACTGTAAACGCTACGAGTTTCTTTTTTATTTATAGTGCAATTGTTATGAAAGTTGCACAGTATATGTAAAATTTAATTTAAAACACATTTTATTCAAGGTATTTTTTCGATTTTCTTGATAATTTTCCAGAAAATCATGACGTTCTTGAAGTAAAAAATTCCTAGATGTCAATTAAGCAGACAATAATGGAAGAAAATACGGCTTACGGGATTTTAATTGGTGTTCAGAAATACGTGGCATCTTATTATGCAGAGGGATAACAAAACAAACAAATTTTCAGACACCCATCAAGCGTGTCAGCAATCTTACGGTGAGTACCGCATGATTTATTAGTAAAACAGTTTTTTGTATTTATTGAAAGATACACAACTTTGACTTGCAAGAGGCTCATTTTACGTACGAAAATACGCAATCCAACAGCTTGCTGGGGCCGAATTTTAGAAAATTTTCCTCATCAAAGCGGCAGAGCCGGCAGCGAAAGTTTTTTGTCGATGAGTCTAGTCTTATTCAAGTTTGAATTCTCTAAAAAAAAAAAGAGTACAACTTTTGGCAGCCCTTGAGGGTTGCCAGATGCTCAGTGGTCAGTACGCTAACTCCTGCTAACATTCACTTGAATAACACATCATTGCCCCTTGTAAACTCAAAGCGACCATCATCGCTCTGACGGGTATAATGCTATGCGGTACGTAGTTGCACATAGTGAAGTTTGAAGCAAAAATTAAGCTCAATTTCAGTCCGATCCTATTTATGAATTACACTTCAAACTAGAGACTTGGATTGTAGAGTTATACAAAAAAGTGAACAAGGTTCCAAGATGAACGAAGTATGCGGTATAAACAGGTAAAACGTACTGTATTACGAAAATAACGGCGATCTTACGCCCATATGTCGTTCTTGTGCGTCCACAGCGGGTGTTCAGGTCAGCCACTTTTTGTGCCAGAACCAAAGTTGGCGTTGATCGGAAAAATTTGAAAAAGAAGCAGGAAGGTAATTCAAGTCAAACTGCCTTAAGATAAGCACTTAACAGCCACAGATTTTACCTTGAAGTGCGCCTAGTTATAGACAATTGTTTGAGCACAGTTTGAGGCTAATTTATGCAAGTGTTTCTATTTCACTTTTTCCTCGCAGCACTTTCCCTTCCAACACAAAGTTGCAGTTAGCGTCTAGGTTCACGGAGGCGATTCCGAGGAAGAAGAGGAAGTGACCTGGTGTGTGATGATCGAGCCACCTGAAATACTTTAGAAGCAATCAAAATGCAAGAAATAAAATTGAGTCTCAAGAAAAAAAACTATTTCGTTGCAAACATTAGCCTTGAGTTAAATATGTTTGCGAGCAACGTTTTCCTGTACTACAGGGCGAGTTGGAAGGAGCCGTCGCCCCATACAGGCTGCTCGCTCTGAGGACGTTCTTATCGTTTCCCAAGTAGAGACAAATGACTTACTTCTCGCCGTCCTAAACTTATCAGTTACAGAAAAAAAGTCAGTGAAATGTTGAAGTCAGAAGTAGCTATCCCATTCCATCTGTAAAACTGTCCGTTGTATATATTTGGTGATTCAACGAAGAATGTTTTAAAGTAAAAAAAATACACGAAACCCTCTCAGGAAAATGATTCGATGTACAGCAAATGAAAGTTCAAGCACAATATTAAGCTCTTTTTCTTAACACGCGAATGGGTTTTTAATTATTTGCGCTCTATTCGAAAACTCATGGGACTTATATTTACATAGATATGTTCAGAGAGTAAACGAAAAAAACCTAGAACATTCACTTTTCGTGTCCCATACAACTACCATCATAGTACTCGTATGAATGTCATTGAAGAGGCACTCGAGTCGGCCAGCTTGTGAGTGCACTTTTGAAAATCACGATGAAACGGTCTTCTATATGAGATCTAAATATATGATGGAGTTTAAACAAGAAAATGTTCAACGTTTTTCAAAAGATTTATTATATTATAGAAAAGAGCATAGTTGTGCGTGAGGTAAATAGCAAATATTCATGGTCAGGAGTAGGGAGAATGACGATTGTTCTGCTCATCAAAATTCAAAGAAACTTACTTTAACAAAGACAAAACAGAATGAAAATGAAGCTGAGTTACTTATACGTGAAACTGGCCAGATAAATCGTGTGATTTTCGGTGAGAACATTTCATTCGGCGACCCCTGTAAGTGCTGTGTCATATTACGAGCCTATGTTAATATTAATGATTCTCTTTCCATAATTACTTCTGAGTGTCTCTACAAGTAAGGGAATAACTTGAGTTATGTGGAAAATATATCACTGAAGAAAGCCCTACACAAGTCTCAAATGAACTTGCCTAGAATTTTCCGCTATTCATTGCGAAGTAGCATCTTTTTTTCTCCATTCTGCCTCGTGTTATAAATCAAATAAAAATCATTTGTATCCATATGTTTTGAATCGTTGGAACTGATACACACATTTATATACAGTGAAAATGTTTTGAAACTATAAACCCCGATGGAATTAATACCAAACATGTATTACGCAAAACTTCTTCTCAATATAGAAGCTTAAAAATTATGACTTAAATTTGATCAGTTTTAAGAACGCATATGAAAAAATACATCAGGTTCTGAAAATATATTCAGGAAAAAATCTTATAAGCAAATGAATTGACGAATAGGTACAAATGCACGAGGGTGTTTGGGTATTCATCGAGCTGATTAACGAATATGGCTGAACTAAGTTCCCGGGTTGTACGAGCGCGTGAGTCGGGAGGAAAGTCAGTTTTAGAGATGAATGGTCTGCTTTAGGCATGGAAATGCGTTGTTTCCATGGAAATTTCACTTGTTGAAGAATCATAGAGCAGGGGCAATGAGAGCGCATGAACGCGTTCTATGATGTCTTGTGATACGTGGGGGCTTGAAAATCAGACATGTGCTCGTATTTAGGCGTGATGTGGTTTCAAAACCTTGGCCAACGTAGCTTTTATAAGAACCTCATACAATTTTGTGTTCCCACACAGATCAGTGCTGCGCTGCTGCTCATGTTCGAGAGCTAAAAAGCAGCAGAAGAATAAGAGGAAATAATCTTTGCAATGTCTGTCGAGGGTAACGCGAAAGGAAAGAAAAGATTCAAAATAGAGTCGACGTTTAGACAGAAGCATCCATGCCTGAAAGTTAATATAAACAAAGGGGATGCTTCGACTTACAAGTTGAGAAATAGAGCAGGTTACTGTCTCAGTTAAGATATAGGAGGTTCGTTTTCGATCACGACCTGAATGTCATGCAGACGACGATGCAGCCATTGTCGTCGGTAATTAAGTGAACCCGTCTTCGTTCTTCATTGAATGTTATAATTGGATGTACGTATTTTTGGTATTTACACGCATCCACGTGTTGGTCTTAAATACACTGATTTTATTCCTAATCCTATCGAGCAGTGCGTATTTTTATAAAGCCAGCGAGAGAATGCGAATTTATTACGTACTAGAAAACACAGCTGGATCAGATGAAGCACATGAGACGCGGGGAATCCGTCAACTAGAGTTAAATATGCATAGAAATTAGAAAGAAACAAAAGGGACAGAATTGAAGAAAACTTTTTCCCCGCAAGCATACCTGCAATTTTCTTGAGCTTTCATCTCCTGTATTTTTACTATTTTCTTATTTCTCTCCATAGATAGTTAGAAATTTGATGATTTCGAAATTATTCCGCTATGAATTTTCTTTACCAACACAATACTAATGTAGGAGTGAATGTGAGCCGTCGATGATCATGGTTAAGAGCAATTATTGATTAGCAAGATTTGAGACGTTGAGCTATTTCTATTCTGCATGTGGTTGTGAATCTCATCTGAGTCAAATGTAAGTATTTTAATACATAACAGCAGGTTAATATCTTATTTATTTAAAGCGCTTAAGCATTCTCATTAAGACTCTTCAAATAGGATTTTCATAAGTGGCATTCAATGAGTTGACCAGTGAAACACAAATGGAACTCATTGTGCTAAATATCCAAGTATTATTTTCTTTCCTTAGCCAGTTGTGTCAAATGCTACATTTCCAATAAAAGTATTTACCTTCAGTTTCCAAGCCATGGATACTTCGTGACATTTTGCACCTCTTCCTATGCAAAATAAATGACTGTAGCTAATCAGAAAAAATTTCGTTGGTGGTTTGATGTCAATTCACTAAACATATTCTACTTGATTTTATTTTACCCAAGTA
Source organism: Morinoia aosen (assembly GCA_030386875.1). Taxonomy (NCBI): domain Eukaryota; kingdom Metazoa; phylum Arthropoda; class Malacostraca; order Amphipoda; family Talitridae; genus Morinoia; species Morinoia aosen. The sequence continues at coordinate 14,649,548 of CM059575.1, read as the reverse complement.
TATAACTGAAGTTGTGAGAGGTTGTATTTAAGAAATGAATCGTCTTTTCTAATTAGGTAACTGATTTGTGTAATTCAACATCCCAAAAAAACAAAAAAAAATTCCTGGAAGGAAATGACACTTTCTACAATAAGATACTTCGGTTGCGTATCCGAACAGAACTTAAGAGAATCAACTAAGTTTTCCTATAAATTAGTGAGTTTTCCAGCTTCAACTGTTATTCAATCACTTGAAGTAAGGTCGAAGAATTTTGGCTTAAGAATTGGAATCGTTAAAGGCTCGTAGGAATGAAGGATTGATAATAGACCAGGAAACTATTCACTTTGAAGCTGGTAACAACTGGTACGACTAGAACAGGGTAGTATGGGCACACTTACCCCTTTTCCTATAATGGTTATCTGATCAATGACGTTACGGAAACTTCTGACATAAGCTGTTTGTTACTACTATAGCGTGAGGTCTACCGCCATATATCGCCTACACAAGTGTAGTTTGAGACGCACAAATTAAGTGTTTATTGGTAAATTATATGTATGAATATCGGTAATATCCGTTAGCAACCTAACCTAACCTAACCTAACCTAACCTCACACTTTAGTACTAGCTGGAGGTAGATCTCATGCTTTAGTGTGGTAGACCTCACGCTACAGCAGCACCAACTGTTTCCTCTTGCCTCATAATATAAAGGCGAATCAAATTACACACCTTTTTTTCAATTTATTTGTATAAACAGGAGCTAATGAAGCATATAATTTTCCGGCTTTCAATAGTTTTGTTCACTTTTCGGGATAGGATTGACAGTCCACAAGCTAAAGAAATGAATTCTAGAAAAAATCTCCGGATAGCATTTCGTCCATTAATCGCAGCTAGCTCTACTTTGTGAGTCAGAAGCGATGGCCTTGCTATGCCTCGGAGGAGTCACACAGGTACTGTTAAAGAGACCCAAGATCTGGGGCACATTTTACACCCAACTTACGTCTCTTTCCTTTGTGAGTTTCGTTCCTTTTAAGTTGAACTCATTTTACCTATTTTACCTAAAATCTGAGTTCAAAACGTTAAGGTGATCGGACGGATCATCCCTTAACTGAGTTACGGTGCCACCTGTTCCATGTATGGGAACGTTCAGTTTCTTCAATCCGGTCCTAGGACTGAGTCGAAGCAAGGTATTGCAGCCTCATGAAATCCCATCTCTGAATAGTTTTGATATTTAAAGGTGTTCTGTGAATAGTTTAATTGATTTCATGGAACCTCGCATTTTCTCGCGCATTATCATGGGACACAAATTTCCAAGCCTTGATAACTGTGGCTCACGGTCCATTTTGCACCTGACACGCGAACTTCTCAAAAAGATAAATTATATCTCACCTCATTTTTCCTCCCTGATATACGCTGGTAGAGGAGCAGCCATTTTTATACTACATAAGCAGAAAGGGAACCAGCACACGCTAACATCAAACCTCAACCACATTACATCAACTGCAATACGAATTTTCAAATTGGCTTCTTTTTTGAGTTGAGCGGAGACAAATTTTAAAATGTCTGCCATCCAAGCCGTTAAGCTCACTTACGAGTCCTGTGAGTCAGTTCTTGTATTTTTTTCACAAGCAGAACTTTGACTCAGTATAATATAGGCTGGAAAGTTATGACCTTTGAAGGCCTTAAAATTGCGAAATGTGCACGCAATGTTTTCAAAACGTGCAATATTTACTGTTTAAGATACCACAGCGCCTATTACACAGAACAACGTTTCCTCAGTCAGCCTTTAAGGTATTGTTATGTCTTTCATTTAATCCTGCATAAATTGATACATTCGTATTTTCGTCATTTAAATGCTAATTTCTGATGCGGTAAAGAATCAACGTCACATCGTTAACATTTATTTTCTCTGAATTCGTTAACAATGCGCGAGGAAAAATTCCTGTTCAATCTCGAGAGAATAAAGTACTTTAAGCGACACGTTCCCTCATGACTCTGAATTTGTATCGGATTTGAGAAATACTTCATTGCAAATTTTAGATACGATTATTTTTAAACGAATTTTTGCAACTGTAGACCTGTGACATCTAAAGGAGTTTGATCCATCGTCGGGCAAGTGCCGTAAAAAATTCATGCTTAGGTATCATTTCAGGGTCTGATTGATTAGTGTAATGACGCCATTAACAGCATCGCCATACTACTAACATGAGTAAAAGAGACATTTAAAAAGAGTTATAGAGTGAACAAGTTGATGTAACAATGAGTTTTACTTCGTCTAAATAGAATCAGAAATTTTCTTGTGATAGTTCTTTACGCCTATTCTTAAATTTTGAGCTCTTTTCCACGCATCAAGCTTTTAAAAATTACTCAACACGTATTTCACTGCAGTTTAAACGTAAAAAAATTAAAAGAGGATTTACGTCTGTAGCAAAGAGTGCAGATTTGAAATTTCAATTGTGAACACTTCCTGTCTAGTAAACGAAGAGTGTACCAGACATTCCAACGGCCTGTCACTAGTACTTTTTCAATTTTGCCACCAGAGTAATTTATTTGCAATATTGTTTCAATGGCTATGTATTACTGTTGTGTGAAAATTTTTAAATATATGTGTAATATACGTAACCGCTGCTCTATAACTACTATTTCTGATACGTGAAACAGTTTAAATATAACTATGACTTGAATATAGCTATAACGAGAGTTTAAATAAAAATATTATTCTGAACCACAACACGTTACAAAAGTGTTAGCATGCACACCGAAATTAATTTGATTTTAAGAGGTTTGGCTTTGGGACATAAGCTGAAATTTTTACTTGAGGGTAAAATAGTTGACAGGGACTTCGATGTAAATAATTTAAGCCTGCCCTGCGTAAATGCCCAAGTGGCGCGTTCAGTGGCACCTGATAAAAAACGTTTAACTGCTAACATTTCATGCCCGTTTCAAATATAAGAAGTAACTATGAACCTTAAAGGCATTTTATTCAATCATAATAAAAACGTCAACTGAAGAAATCAGATATACATTTGGTGCTCATCACTGTGAGGATGCGACTGCCTAATGAATAAAAGGGACGATGATGATGTCTGGAACATGTACGCTGTCACATGACACACACAAGAAGAACTTAATTTTTGTCAACAATGTCAGCGTGAAGGCTTAGAGAGGTGAGCTTGACTTAGACTATGCAGGATTGATAATGGATATCTCGCAGATTTATTGTCTTTATACCTAAGCTCTCAAGTTTACTACGAACGAAAGAAACTTAGATAAAAGTCAAAAAGTCTTGCTATGAAAAATCGTTCACAGTATAGACTACCTAATAATTTTGCGCAAATGAAACTATTCCCCACACTAACATCGAAAAACACTTCATCTCTGCGTTAACTCCATGAGGAAACAGTCCCGTTGAAAGACAAAGGAGCAAGTGTAGAACAGGAGCTCCGAGCCACTGCGGCCACCTCGCCAGAACCCTCCTGTCCGAAGTCTTCCGACGCTGGCACGCACAGTCCCAGATTCCGCCGGCTGGCTGCAACATTTCACGTCTGCTCAGGAAGCGAGCGCCCTGCGAAAATCCACAGTTTTCTAGCCCACTACGCTCAGTAGTTTGGCTTTCTTACAAAGTGTACGAGCTTCCTCGAAAGTTAAACTATGCACATATGCAGGATGCTTTGAAATGTTGGCGTCTCGCCTCAAAGTAAGAAAAATCAATTTCTTAAGTCGTACGAAGATCGAGCCCGCTCCTGGGCATTAGGTATGAGTAATCCTGCGATCAAATGAAATCGAATTGGCGGAAACCCACAGTTATTAACACCTACAATATCGCTACCACCCTGATGATCATTGACCAAAGCAACTGGCCACGGCTTACTATATGAAACCTACGCGGCCCGAAAGTACTAGACAGTTATATAGCAACGACAACGAGTAAACTATCATACATACGTGTGTGTTAAATCAGCAGCTTTACGTATCCTGATTTAGCGGGAGCTAAAAATTACAATTTAATAGTGCGATGAGGGTTTAAACAAATCTATTCATTACAATTTGCATTGTTTATCAAATAAGATACGGAGCTTTTTTACATATCACACGAACAGAGTTCGTCTACGTTAACTAACCGGTAATTTTAAGTAAGAACAACGTTATTCCCTTTTTATGCACTAAACACTCAACACTGAATAACCAATAACAGCATTTGGTCTTCTGCTTCTGTAAAAAATATTTTATTAAAAATTAACGTGAAAAATAAGTTTGATTCCCCGTTGAAATCGCCACATCCATTTGTGCAACATGGCTGCGTCCGAAGTAACTGTAGTGAAGAAAATTTAAATGCGTTTAGATCCACTTTCACATCCCATTGAACTGCAGCGCCGGTCATAATTTTTATTTATTCTTTTAATATGCACGCCAGTGTTGCAGCACCCAGACGGAAGCACTGCATGATTATGGTGGAACGTGACCGATTCCTATGCTGGTACGAAAATTAGCCTCGAAAAAAAATTCACTTAGGAAGTTACGGTGAAAACTTGACTTTATCCGTGCAGTTTTCCGTTGGTTTTCAGCGTTATCTTGCCCATAAGCGTGTGGATTTAGGCCAGTTTTAGCGGAGTTATCTCTAAAAAATTCACGAGAGTATCGGTGCTGAAATCACATCCCAGTATCTACTGGGAATTTCCCTTAATACCAAGAAAGCTCAGGTCCATTTGATTTTATTTGTTAACACACTTGAGAGTTTGAGTGCATCCGAAGCAGATAAGCGTGAAATGACATGAAGTGAGACTTGGTAAAGGCCAGTAAATCTGCTCTTCTTTCTGCTAGATTATTTAAGGTTAGTTCACAATATACAAACGTGGTAAAGAAACGTGTGATTCTATTTTTAATCCCGATAGCTTCATCATTATCTTAAGCTTGTGAGGTTTGCATTGGAAGCCAAAAGAAAAAGAAAAATAGTATTTTTGAAGAATTGAAAATGAAGTATGCTGTTTTATGGCCAATGAAGTTAAACTCATTTAGATGTTGCAAATTAGTTTGCTGGTACAGAATACAAAAAAGTGAATGCACACTCCTGATAAGATTGTACTGTTTGAATTCCTGATTAGCTTATAAATTCGAACAGTTACGCTATGGATGTTATTATTGCTACTGCGTGTCTCCTGTTTCAAGTTTATTTCCTTATCTGATTGCTGACTTAAGCTAGAGGTGGCACTGGCACTAAACCAAATATAATATTAGATAAGCGGTAAGAAATATTTCTTTTTCTTCATAATTCAAGAATTTGACTCATAAATCCAGAGTTGATTGAACGTGCAGTGATGAACGCTGCAGTGGTCGTCGATATTCAACACATTTGGAACTCTGCATGTCATTTATTTGTATACTTGAAGAATTTATTCTTTGTTAAAGCTTAATTTTTATCTCACCTTTAAATGCTGGTTACCGATACGCTACTTTTAGGCGATAATTTTGAAGTAAGGATTGTTATAAAATGCTGCGTGGGTACCATAATCGCCTTATTGCTATTATGCGCTCTTGAAACCAGCAACGCTATGGACCTTAATTGGCATTCCTTTACCTCATTTTTAACATGAATTTACTTTACCTCAGTGATCGCTAGAGAAGATTTAACTCAAATTAAACAGCCTCAAGTCTGGAACATCCTGCTGCCTATAACAAACGACAGCACCTTGGAGTAGAGGCAGAAATAACTCATAATTTTGATCCCGTGCAAACAAAGTGGAGTCAGACGGGCCTAGCTCCCCGTACACTTGAAGAAACAAACTAAGTAATTAGCGAACCTTTAACGATCACCTTCAATCAATCACAATTGGAATAGTTCCTCATGACTGGAATCAAACGAATGTCACTCCAATTTTCATAAAATGGAATAAACAAGTACACAATAACTTCGCCTTTTCAGCCTGATGTCTATAATCAGTAAAATGACTAAAATGTTGATCACAATTGGAATAACAAAGCATCGCCAAACCCAAAATTTGATTACCAACACTTGGCCCGGGCTCCGGTAAACAACGCATTCTCTCACAAAACGACTTGACTTTTTAGGAGTCAACTGAATCTTGGCAAGCAACCCGAAAGCCGTAGACCTCATATATCTTGACTCGAAAAAACTCACCACGATAGGCTTGTGGCCAGAGTATAAGCGCATGGTATTCAGGGGAACTACTTTCAACGGGTACGAAACTGGCACACGGTCCCTATCACGAGCAGGGATTCACGAGCAATTAAATGATTGGACAGAGGTAATTCAGTGGTTACCCAAAAAAGGCATTGTGTGTGCACTATTTTTTTTATTATTTATATCAGCGACCTTGACCTCGGAAAAACATTTGTAAATTTACGGATTACACGAAACTTTGCATCATGACGTTCACCAGGCGAGACGAAATTAACTATGCAAGCAGCCAGTACAGCATTCTTTGACGGATCGAATCCTGGAAAATGAGTTTTAATATCGAAAAAGGCTCAGTAATGAATTTTGGAAGCAATATTCGACATGTCCTACCAGGAATGATATTCCGTTTGAAATGGAAGACCGATAAACAAATCTCGGCATTACTATCACCAAAGATCTCTAGTACGACAAACAAATAGGAAAAGCGTTAATAATACAAGCAAAGTTATTGCCTTTGTAGCAAGAAACGTCATAGTCATAGCCTATGACAATATGCATTCATATTCAAGTCATAAACTATCTCATAGCCTATGACATATCCTATGACAATATGCAACCCCTTTCAAGTCATAGCCTGTGACAATATGCAACCCCCAATGCTCTTGTACGACCGCATCCAGAGTACGGAGTGTAACTCTGGTCCCCTAAATTATGAGGCTGCGAAAATCATTCAAGAACTCCGTAGCCTCAGCTATACGAGCGACGTCGCCAACTGACTTAACTCAATTCCCTTGAATAAAGAAGATTACAAAGCCCCTCAGTAGAGACACACGTACTAATATCTAACTGGCTTTAATGATGTTACTCCAGAAGGGTATTTCGACACCGAGGAAAATATATGAACCAGAAATATCAACACCATAAATTTTAAGACAACCAACACATTAATTTCTTCATTCCATATATGTTGACAGAATATGGAATCAGCTCTCAGAAACCAGCTCGGCTAGGACAGAGAATGCGTTCAAAAATAGTCTTCGTCATTAATGGATAGGCTCTCCCCCAGGGTTCCAAATTACGAGAGTTAACCCGGTTTTCTGGTGAGTTAAAAAGAAGAAGACGATATGCGTTATTCAGTAGACATTTTCAAAGGCTGCGTTTCTTTAAGAGAAACATCTGCAATTTCATTAGTAATACATCATCAGGTATAAGTGTCAACATGGCGTGTATGGAAGAGGTGATATTGGATTTATTATATCTAAAAAAAGCTCTGAAACTTACCGAATCATTATAATGTCATACGTTTAAAGACATTGCGTCAACATCAATGTAATGGTTTCTGTGTGTGAAAATTGAAAACTATTGATGTGTTTCTTTGGCGCCTGTGCGTGATTAGTGACTGACGACACGGGACTTAGAATTACCGAAGAATAGGCCACTTGGCTCGTTTTTGTCACCATATTTCATTCAAAAAATAACACAATTAATATCTGTACGCTAAAGTCGTTTTTATCATATCGAACTTTCTTGCGCACATTTTTTCCGAGAATTTTCGATCAAGCAATGCTTACAATTCTGAATTTTAGGATGACGCTATCTACTCCAAAAAACTGTCCCCGGTATTACTGCAGACATGAATCTCACCCGTCGTTTTCTACGCTTGAATCCTTCGCTCCTGGACGTGAGGTGGCGCTTTCTGCCATCCCCGCTTAGTATTCACGAGGAATTTCCATTCGTACACAAAACAGGTGAATATCATTCAGCTGTCTTAGCTCACTCTTCACTGCTACATATTTCGTCGTCGTGAAAAGCGAACTCAATTTATTGTAAGCGACGATCATCGATTTTAGAAATCAATATACGTAACTTACGAAAAGTGCTGATATCTGATGTCTTTCAGTAAATTTCATAAACTAAATGGAATTTGATTAAAGAAAAGTGTTATAATTAAATTATCTCAATAAAAAATATAGTTCACACGTAAATTTAGGTTTGATATAGGCGTTATAATAACCTAACTGGCCAAACGAACTATTTTTCACTGAAGTTGATAACTGCACATCATTCTCTGAAGTGATATCTTGTAGCAAGCAGGCATTAAACCCCAGTTCATAAAATAATTTCTTTTAATTTGCGAATGACGACAAAAAACAATAAAATGCATCGCTTTTGCAGCAGTTTTTAACGAAGTGTGTAGGATATGAGGCAAAAATATTCAACAAGAAATACTTCAGCAACTTTCTATAATTCATTCCTCAAATGCTTAGTTTCTTCAAATTACAAGACCGCCTAATCAAAGCGATATCAGAGAGCAACATTAAAAATTTCTCCTCAGAATATAATAAGCTCGCATTGCTCCATAGCCAGTAAAAATTGATTGCTGAAGCCAGTAAAATCTAGAGGGTTAGGCTTGTATCTTCTTATCAGGGACACGTCACGAAATTCAAAACTCTTTGTCCCTGCGACGCCGCAGACTTGCGAGTTTCTTTTCTTCCTCTCGCTCTTCTTATCGCCGAACAACGGAAACATCACCAAACTAGAGGATATTTTCCCAAGAAATACCAATCCGTTTTCCGCCGCCGTCAACTCTCAACGAAAAGAACTTTTCAGCGTAGGAATACCATTAGCGACGCCGCTTTGCGTGCATGAGAGCTGTAACCTACTTACGTTCACATTAGCGTTTGAGAATGACGTGTGAACTCGAGGACTCTTTCTCGTGGATTTCCTAACTGAGTGTTAGTCATACGGATCATGAGCCCACATATGTAAAGTCACGTACATGTTCAGTCAATTAGTAGGTGACATTCGCCTTTAGCCCTCACGACAAGGTTTGGCGTGCTGGGACGCTCGCTAAACACATGCATCAGCTTTCGATGGGAAGCCCAAACGTTTAGTAAGTTCCCAACGTACATCACATCTATATATGACCATATTTTTCATATGCATTAAGCGCAGGTAGCAGATATTTTTTACAGGTTTAACAGCTTTGTAGAGCCATGTAGATATGACTGAAGAAGTAGCTCTTATAAGTGATTTAATTTACCTTAAATATTTATCATCTTAGCGCAATTCACGTGGAGTTCGGCAGTGTTGGCAGAGTGGTCTGAGACACGAAACGCATTGAAGAAAAAACTTCATTGTTTGAAGCCTCACACCTTGAGGCAGGCTGCACCTGTTGGCATCAACTGAAAAATAGTACGATTACAAAGGAAAACTGAGAACACTCCTCTCGAACAAATGGCTCTTACCTGAAGTCAAAGTCTCCCACATCTCCGGGCCTGCTCGTAGAAATTATGACGTCAGAGTCATGGTCTGATATTGCTCACCATTTCTGATAAATCAATTGGACAAAATTTAGTTATCTTCAAGCTATTTTGAGTTAGGTCCAAGCTCGAAGCTATCGAGTTGACTCGAAGCTATCAAATTGAGTTTTCTCTAAGCCAAAAGTCCAAGCTCGAAAAATCCTGAGAGATAGACAGTGATACTTATTCATGGAAATGTGAGCATGGAAGTTTTATGGACCATAATAATTTCTGATGCTACAAAAAAAGTCTAGTGGAACATATTGGGTCCAGTAAAAGCCCGCGCCGTTTGACTAGGGGATTGAAAACAGAAAATATTGTATTCACTCAATTCCTTTCAATGAGAGTAGCATAGGCTTCTCATTTTATCACCATATCATTTGAGTTACATAGAGTAGGGCTTCTTCAAACCATTATATTTTCTTCTTATAGATCTTACATAACTGAAGACCGTCAAAAATTACAACGTAAGTATAGCGCAGATTTTTAAACCAACAGAAAAAACTCAAAATTTTACATTATCAGTGCGACCTGCCGGGATGAAGATCCTGTCTTACAAGCGCTGAAGGGCTCCAACTGCGATCTTCTTCATCAATACGCTCATCCATCAAAAAGTACATAAGAAATACGGTCAAAAAGTATATAACAGGACTTTTCATAACTTTAGACTTTACATATGTAACGTCCGATCACTCACACATAATATCACAAAATTTCTGGTGGAAATTAGCAGGAGGTACTCTTTTACTTCTATTCGATTCTTTTGAAACTGGTGACATAGTTATGACCAGTAGCGCTCTCACACAGACACATGATGCTGAACAATCGAAGCTTTGGACACTATAAACATTTTCATTGGCTAGGCTCCCAAATACATCATTAACGAGCGCTTCATATATATTGAGTGATTCCTGATCACTTCAGTTGAAAAAAATGTTAAAAACATTATATGTTATCTTTATACGCCACTACCGATACCATTCACATCCAACACTTGTGTTGGCTTATTCCATCGTCCCGACTACATGTTCGGGCCTACTCATAGAGCACCAGAATTACATGAGGTGAAGCGACTCAATAAAACTTTTCCTTCCATGAATCTCCTATAAAACACGACGTGGTCAAAAATCATCTGTCATGACAAAAGCCTAAAGCAGTTCAACATAGAAATGGAAAAACGTTCGTAATTGGACATTATAGAAGCTGACTGCGTAACAATTTCTTGAATCCAAGCGCAGCTCACGTCTTTATAACAAAAGTAAATGAATCAAAAACGCACTATCTACGAGCCCATAAATACATATTATAAATCTACGTTAGTTTACACACCATTTAAGCACTTTTTGAACACTCATAGCCGATATCAGAGCAATTCTGATGGAAATTATTCAAAGAAACGTACTGTATTCTATTCAAAGCTGTCGCCATTTACGGACCACCAGCGTGATGTCATTGCTATGCTACGACGTCTAGAAGCAGCCCTGGAAATATAGGAGGCAATGCTTATAAACGTAGAGGAAAGTCATGTTTCTTTCATCGAACAAAACCGTTCTCACTGGGAGAGAGCAGCTACGTCAAAAAATTCTAGAGTGTTTTGACATTATTAAGTGTCTCTATCAGCTTTCAGAATTTCAGTTCTTTCTCTCTCTCATTTAAAACTATCGTTTTCGTTAAATGAATGAAGGTAACGCTTAAATGAGGACGTCGTTTATTCATTAATGCAAATGTATGCGTTTATTTATACTCATGTAAATACTTGGGCAGTTAACCAAAAACCACGTTTGGGTTTTAAAGGAAGCTTGAAATTGACAAAACTCGAGAAGACATTTTGGTCAATAATAATGAATGCATCTACGGATGCTTTATTTCCAATTCAAGCCTAAGACATATCACCTTGTACATTGGATTTTCAAATGCCTTATAACTAACACCAGGACGCCATGACGCTTTCCCCCGGTCAAGACCGGTACCCATTTCAGACACCTGGGTAGAGTGGGGTATTGTGCTTGGAATTTTTCCCCTATACCCAACAGAGAAAATCGGTAGAAAGCATAACTTCATTTAATCACGTATAGTCCTAATGTGTAAACAGTATATATAAATTTATAATCACTACGCCAGGAAATATCCTAATTTCTCTGATAAACTTTACTTTAGAAACCCATAACTTTAGCGTCACCTTAGAACGCGGGTGATACGAGCGTAACAGCTTTAGTTATCATTTACAAGGACTCATGACATCATCCATATGGACGCTTCGATTGGTTCGTTTCCTTCTAGATTTGAGGGTTATTGGTTGCTGCTAACATCACAAATTTTAAATTAAATACAGTGTTCAATAATAAGGTAAATAAAATTATTCTTATAACTGTGATATATTGTTTTGTATTGTACTGTATCTGGTGAGTTAGAAGCGAAGTAATATAATTTTTTGTTCACAGCAATTACTATTTTATTATCCGTGGACGATCTCAAAGGGTATTTAATGCTTGGTTTGACAGAAGATTTTCGTTGGCGTTAACGTCACAAAACTATTTCACAGACCAGCGTTCGGCTCAAATTTACAGTGCTATGGCGGCGCCGATACGAGCATCTATCTGTACGTTGCTTGCACGCCTGCTCCTCGCTCTCGACGCCACTGCTGCAACAAATTTGTTAATAGTTTAGTCTAGTTGTAGATCCAAGACCTCTTCCTTTGGTCCCCGCGAAATTTGCTGGACACAGCCGGAAAATTTCAATACCCCGATGAGCGATGCATGACGCTCTTCTTGGTGCCAAGTTCTTCAAAGAAACGTTGCGTTTAGGAAAACTTATCATTCTTGTTGAACGAGTTCTGTGTGGGATGCAATGACTCGCATACTACTTGAGTATACTTTATACATATTATAGCAGTTTATTTTGATTGCCCAAAATCTGCAGCACACAAAAACTCCAAAAGAATTCCGTTTAAACAATCAGAACGGGATCTAGGCGCAACATACACAGTTCGTATGAAAAATGTAGACACTGTCTACATTTTTGCGTATTATTATTCGGTATATTATTACAGACTAAAATTTCTACTAGTGGATGTTTGCATTGGTGTGAAGAATATGTCAGCATTGTCATACTGTTAGTTAGGCTAACATGAAATACACAAGAAATACGCGATAAATATGAGTACCCAATAATTTATGCAGTCGAACAGTATGTAAAATTTGTTCTCACGTCTTCCATGGTACGGGAACAAATTGAGTTGTATTTGTTTCGCTATTTTTCAGCTACACCATAAGCAAAATATTAACAATTGATATCGGATTTTTTACTCGCTTTCCTACTAATTGAAATACTGATATTTCTTCAATTAATTTTGCAATTACTTCAGTTACTCTGGTCTCATTACGTCAGTGGTCTTTTTCACTAGAAGGTCGGGAAAATTTCCCAACGCGTCGTCATCGAGGTAAGAAAAATAATTCTTCATTTTCATCTGAGCGTTCGTCAAAAGCGCCTCGTGTTTGTTTGTGAGTCAGCAGCCTTCACGAGCGCGACTGAGAATAACTACCACCCAACACTGAAAAAAATTCCTTTGACATATTGAATATAGCGAACTTAGGTATGTTAACTCTCAGTACTAGCAGTTAAAAGTGTTCGAATAGATACTGCTAGTAATGCCATGATGCTAACGCTTAGTGTCGGTTAATTTCGATTAGAACAAATGATAATAGTCAGATTTTTTTGTTATTAACGAGATTACAAATTTAAAATGATATAAAACGACAGTGACGCCGACTTAAGCTTCAACATTAATCTATGTTTTTAAAAAGCTGTTAATAACGTACCGCTGGCAATAAAAATGAAGTAGAATGTTTCCTTCGTCTAAAGAAAAACTAGGGAAGCCTGTTAACTTTAGCCTGTTAACTTCCGCGCCTGTGATGAGGCCATCGCGAGCCAACACTAACACGTCATCAGAGCGCGGTCAGGCGTCGTCACCACGACCACTGCAAGAAGATTTGGGCTAATGCTGCTACAGACAAATCCGGGACAGGAGTTTCTAAATCGACTCTTTTCTCGCTCATACCGAGAATTCTGATTCCTTGATGAGACGTTTCGTCGTATTTGATTTTTTTTGCCAGAAAAAACATCATCAGTCTGATGGCTGAGCACTCCGCTAGGTAGCAGCGATACGAAAGTTTCGACTATCGTTTCCAACCTTGTTATAGGTGTAGAGGCAATCCCTCCTGCATACAGGTATGGCAGGGATTGATGAAAAGTCCTCATGACTCAGAGCTAATTGCCACTGGCATCTGAGGGAATGCAATGAGTTCAGTCTCAGCACAATGAAGGCTTGGTGACCGCTCTCCGTATACGCTGCTCACGTTCACTGTCGCCTAAGATTGTTTCTGCTGGCGCATGATACATTCTTTGGTTGTATAACTATAGCGCAAAGAAGTAACAGCGATGTTTTTCACATCATAACGCAGTGATATTTGATTATTGCTTTATGATCAGAGTTGTAAAATTATTTTATGAGTTCATCATTATGGAGTCTAATATTTAGAAAATGGGCTTTCGATAGATGCTAAAAATCACATATTTTACATTTTTATGTATGGATATTTTTGCTTACCAGTTCCTATTTAACATTTTGCACCTCCTTCATGAGAGCACCATTCGCCTAAATTATATCAGCACCCTACAAGTAAAAGAAAACTTATAAATTAAACAAAAATATAATTTGTCAAAAATTTTCATATATTATGACGCTTTAAAATTTTGTGCTAAATTTCCTCGCAGCATTTAAAAAAGTTGTGACTAAATTTTCTTATCTATTCGAGATATTTTGAAAACTTTAATATTCTCAATGCACGACTCGCTAACAGCTATATTGTCTCTTTATTGAACGTGATTATCATACGTTACACATTAAAATTTATGACTTTCCATCGGTCCCAGTTCAATGAATGGGAAATGTAAATGCTTCTTGCCTGCTCATAAGTTTTTCAAAATTGAATTATACATTTACGTAGGCAGAGTCGAGACTAAATTGCCAAAATTTCTATAAAATAAATGAAAATAAGTAAAACTTTAAAACCTTAAGGACATTGCGCAGAGCCATCTCTAAAGCGTTACGTTGAACTCATAAGTCACCCTGAGCAGCCGCGGCCGTCATCAATCAACCTGAACAGGCTCAACACAGACTCATGTTCACTGCCGATTTGGAGCAATTATATAGCGTCGATCAGTCATTTCAGGGAAATAATATTGTATATGTCCTTTTGAAATGCAGTCCTTTATCTTCAGACTTAGACAAGAACAGTAGAAATCAATTCATACGGTTGGCAACATAGTTTACCTTTGGTGGCATACAGTGGCTAAACAAAAATAAACGAAGACCGAAACTCGTTCTTAATACCTGGAGTTCCAGGCTACTTGGAGTTGCAATTCATGTGCAGAAATGCATCGAGCACTTATTACGCATAAGCAGTACTGCGGAAACTGGAGAATAAAAAACTAAACATGTTCTTATCCTCTGACAACTACTTATTTTTTTATTTTTCTCAGGTGCGAGTAAGTTTTTTTCATGGCCTTTAATTTTCATAGATTTAATGTACTTTTATTTAGCCCATTAGACTTGTACCTACGTCAAAAAACACCTACATCAATAAAAAATACATGAGTACCCGGCTCCCATTTTTGGGACACACTGCATGTGTGTTTATTTCGCACCCCTGAAACAAGATGAAATACCGGGAATGCTGCTTATTGTAACTTTCCAATTTGAATTTTTTTAAAACCTTCTGCATTCTATTTATAACCTTAAGACTCTTTTTCAAATCCACATTCAAAAATCTCTTGTATTTCAATTAAATTTTGGAAGCCACGAGAAGAGCTCGCAACGCATGCGCTTACACATGTGCTGATTGTGCTCGCATGGCCCGTTTGGTAGTTGCAGCAGCTAGTCTGTGAGCTCTCAGGCTGCCCGCCCACTGATGCGATGCGACTGGTGGGACGCTTTGCGAAATCGCACGGTTCATTTATAGCACCGTAGGAACAGCATTGTGTTACCTAACTCAAAGCCGGTTGAGGCGAATCGCATCGCATGGAATTGCATAAGTGGGCGGGCGGCCTTACACTCATACCTACTTAGTTCAGTAGTTCATATTTGTGCTCACAATGGAGCAAATGACATCGATGATTTCAAACTGAAGTTGAGTGGAAGCCGTAGTTGTAAGCAATTGACCTATTTTTTACTGGAAGTTGAACATAGATTGGTTCTTGAAAAAATAATTGGAATCATAATATTTAAGAATACTTAAGTGCATGTGCTCATATACATGCAGGCATATACATGCATACTTCATTTGTACATCCACACACTTCATGGACATTTATGCCCAACTTTTAGTACAATAGATGAAGATGAAATGAAAAGTGCAGCGTTATGTTTTCTTTAATCCTTTCAGTATCAAAACTCAAATATTTTAGGAAAAAGGTAACTCCGATAAAAGTTGTCAATACCCTGAAATATCGGTGAAATTGCCCTTGCGGCTAGCATAAATCTTTTCCTCTTAAGCAAGCGCCTACTTCTTTATTTTAATTTAAAACATCCTCAATCTTTAAAACTCCAAATTTGGCGAGAAAAATTTTCGATACTGGAAATTTCGTTTTTTAATTTTGGCAAAATAATTAATAAGTTTTTGAACAAACTGGTCAGCATTCAAACGAAGGTATGAAAAAACTTGTTCAAGTTAAATAAAAAAGTTAATAAATGTGTTACTTGGACCCTGTGGCCTAAACTTAAAGAAATCAATAGTAATTTGAACGTACAACGCTTCTGGAATGCTTAAAAAAATAGTTTCATATATGCTAATGCTTGCCCTAATTTTATAATTTATTTAAAAATATTCTCGAACCAGTTCAATTACTTCAAAATTCCGTTAGTTGCTCTAAACTAGAAGCACTAGCCATTTTGACACTAGAGTGACCGTCAGTAGAGAAAAGGTTAAGCTGATCACACACTTTTCATGGGATCCTGACACTACACTTTCCTAGCTGACGCAAAAAATTACAAATTCAACCCTCCCTCTGCATAAATTCATGCCATCGACACAATAGCGATTGCCATGTTGCATCAGGACTCGATTGCTGTTATGATGTCATGCTGCTCGTGATAATTTACTGAGTTCCACTCTCATTACACCAGCAACCAACTTGTCAGACAACCCAGAAGAAGCAAGGCAGTGCCGGTCGTGGCGCTCAGTCTTTTTGGAGTTGGAATATTTTGAGTCACTCGTTTCCGTTTTGAATGCGTACAGCCTCCTCAAAGTATCGCAAAGCATTCGCGATGTCAAAGCAATTATTTTTTTCTTCAAAATTGGGATTATTATTTACCTTTCTTCGATTGATAACGTGTTATTTATTCCAGTTAAATCCTTTCTCGAACTTTTGAAAACTGCTCAAATCATTCGTTACTAGTACGCTGTATCGACCATTCAATTTAAATTTTGTTCTACTTTTAAAGAAATTATCTTTCTAAATATTCATAAACTTTGTGTACTGAGAATAGGAACTCCACTTATTTACATGGCATGAAAGGCGTCTAGCACACGTTGCGCCAACAAAAATTAGACATGAATTTCATGCAATGCTGTCACGAAACAACATTTTACACGATGTAATTCATGGTGTTTTGAAATTGCTTTGGACCAAGTTTTCATGGAATGAAAATTTTCTCTTCTGCAACCACTTTTGAATTAAATTCTGGAATTTGAGTAGTGATATTGATACTAAATTACTATTAAAAGGAAATGGATAAGAGAATTTGAAAAAAAATTGGCGTTTTGAAATCATAGATTTGCCTTTTTTTTCCTTCTAACCTTCTAACCCTTCACATTCTCACTGTAGGAAATATACAATAGGTTCAGTTACAGGATGCATACATTCCATAGAATCCCAACACATGTGATCAAACAGATTTCGACTGATATTCATGGTGTAATGTTTTTGCTGTAAATTATTTTATTAAATGCTTTCTCTATTGCATTGCATGGAAAGTCCTTTTTTGAAAGGTGTTCTTTTATTGCCGATGCATGCTCTGAACTTTATGTCAATCAATCTCATCACAAAAATAGTAATTGGTAGAAAATCGAATGCGGACTTCTTGACACATTTAAGTGCTAGCGTAACCCGAGAGCATATTTCCCACAGCCTTTCGGCCAATGTGGATGCTTATGGTGCTTAGAGGAACTGCTCTGGGTGGATACAAAACTGGCTCACTGGTCGTACTTAAGTAAGAATGAGTGCCAAGCAATTTTGAGACTGTACACAATTGTAACTTCAGGAGTTGGTCCTTCAATGGAACGTTTTAGGTTGGCTGTACTTATCATTTATATCAACGCCTTTATCCAGGAAATCATCAGCAACATTGACAAATTTACGGAGGTCACGAGACTTTCCCCCAATACGTCAACCGAGCGAGGCAAAATTTCTGTTCAAACAAGCCCTAACTATTTTCTCCAGCGGACCGAAACGAAACAAATGAGCATGGACGTCAAAAATGCTTTGTAATTCACATTGAAAGAGATAATTAGCACTGACTACATAACATGAAATATACTCTAATTGAAGCAAAGACCCACAAAGAAATTTTGACATCACCATCACTTAAGATCTAAAACGTCACATACAAGCAGCAAAACGCTTTGTTAACGAGAACAGAATATTCTCCGCTTCATGGCAAGAAACTGTGACTACAAGTCCAATGACATTATACAACCTCTCAGTAAGACATTTGTGCGACCACTTCCAGAATAAGCAATGCACTCGCCCTACCACAAGATATCTATAAAATGGAGAGAATTTAGTGTAAAGCAACGAAAATTATTCCACAACCCTCCAACCTCAAATACGAGCTAAGTCTTCAACTGACTAAAATCATTTCACTTGAACAAAAAAGACAGCAAGGTTTAATAAAGACCTACAAGGATCTTGATAGCTTTAACGATCTCATCCAAGAAGTGCCTTTTGACACGAACAAATTCCTCGACAAAAATAAAGGCCGGAAATTAATAAACAAAAGATTTCCGCCAGCCTGTCTCCTAAATTTTTTCGAATTAAAATTATTCGAGTCCGGAGCCAGCGCTCAGAGAATGTTGTCTCGGTTGACAAGGTGGATGCGTTCAAAAATCGTCATGACCCTTAATGGGTCAACAATCCGTCATTATCCTTAAGTACGAGGGTTAACCCTGATTCTACGGAAATTCGAAGGTACAACACTTTATTGGTAATTCAGTGGGTGTAGCGACAAACCCCGTTCCTTATTGTTCCTTAGTACGATACATTTACGATTTCATTGATATACCTCATCGGATGGGAGCGTTAACAGACCGTTAATAAAAGAAATGATTTTGGCTCTGATATATAATGAGTAATGCAATGAATCATATCATTGAACCACACTTATTTAACGATCGCTTCTAGGGATTTCGTGTTATATAAGAGGAATATGCTGATGATTGTTCACAAAAATTGATGACTGTGAATGTGTTTTTTGGCGCGTATGCGTGATTGGTGTCTGAAAGCACCTTACTTGGGCACAACTGGAGAATTGCCACTTATCTAATTTTTGTTTCAATACTGTATTCTATTCTGAACTACACTCTCGATCAATGTTTTTCTCTAGGTATTAGTAGTTGATGCATGTGTATCTTGGCTACAAACTCTTTATTAACATTTTTATACCTCTTTTTGAAAATTTCGTTTGTAGCGTAATTATGGCAACAATTTCGGGTCTTGCTGCTAAACAGCAAGAAGTACGATAGCAAAAAAGTTTCTGAAATGGGATACTAGACGCAAACGAATTCCTCTTAGTTCTACAAGTTTTTGGAGAGTTTCTGAGCAACGAATGGTACATTCGATGTCGAAAAATTGGACTGTACTAAACTGCTCTCATTTCCATGCAATTGTACACCCATACTTGAAATTCATCAAATAATTTTCTTCTGTGCAACAGCTTAGCTTCACTCCCTCAGGAAAAGTTTGCCGCAAATGTGGGCTATAAAAATTAACATCGTAAAAATTCGATTAACATCTCGCACACTCAACGATAACTGAAGTGAAATGGTACACAAAAAAAGCATTTTTCAATATAAAGAACTATGGTAGCTGTTTTATAATCAGTTCCTGTGATGATCCGTATTGACTATAAAGTCAAACAACGAGTTTTTTATTTCTCATTTTACATTCTAATTTCCTGTTTCAAAATGAACGGGACGGAAATATTTCATGAAATAAGAACAGGGAATTTTTAATTTCCCCTTTGAATCTCATCTGACTTCTAACTGAATGTCCCGTCCACAGCCAGAATATGCTCAATAAATTATTATCGTAGTGAACTGTGGTAGGGAGGTGGGGGTTATTTTGTAATTCCAAGTTTAATTCAATCTATCATCTCCTATATACCCCATCCATTCATACGTGACATCCATTTGAATATTCAAGAGCACAGCTCTGGTCTTGTTTGAAAAATAGAAGCTACGGGACCATCATCATAAACTGCACTTCTATGCAGATAGCTGTCGCGGCTGTCAGTAGTGTATCAGGTTTCCAGTCCACAGAATACGTTGTGATGAAAAAGTTCTTTCCCTTGTTTCTCGCGCTTCGATCCCCATGCTAAAGAGTATTTCAGACTCGGGCCATTTGAAATTAAAACCAGCAGAAAAGTTCTAGAGAATCTCGCAATTCGTATGTCAATCCCTATCGCTTTGTTTTGAGGGACCTAGTACATTCTGTTGAGTTTTAATGTAAACCTAGGTAATTAACACTTTCACGGCGTTGTTTATAATTGCTGATGCCCCTGTAATCTTATTTATTTAAACTCGTGTACTAGTAGAATTGATCAAGTGAAACTTTCCTCACTATCAAATCAAAGAGGCGACCAATATATGTCATTACAGATCAAAATAAAACAATACGCCGCTGAGTCCATTTCATGAGCTTGGTTTTTATGTGAATTATGGTGAGTAAACATTCTACATCCAAGTTCAATTATTCTCCGTAAGAAATATAATTTCAAATACCATGAACTAATAAAGTTCAATAGTTAGGCACGCCAAATGCTCATAAAACTCCCTGCAGAACTGACCTGTCAGAAGCGTGGCCAGAATACTCGACGGTGGCGGATGCAGCGCGTCATTCAGAAAAAGTGGTAGAGCCACGCAACTTTTTCTTCACCCATTTGGATCCGCTATAGAACGAACCTCGGATACCTTCAAATTTAAAAAAAAATCCCTCAAACTAGAAGTGAAAAAAGATTACACAGCAGGTATGAAATTCTCGCAAAAGAGTTCTTTAAAACAAAATAGAAATGTGTTCGTGCGAAAAGTAACTACAAATTAAAAAAAAACGAATTAGCCAGTGTGTACCGACATTTGGTAATACAATATAATATGCAAACATTTTTACAATTTTATGCGCACATATTGGATCAACATTACATTCACACTAGCGGTATAATAATCCATGATAAAAGTCACTTTAAATCCCTTTTGTTTGTCTACATGAGGTTATTCCCAACTTATGATGAGCCGCAAGTACAAAGTGTAGAACAGATGTGTAGCAGCACTGAAGGAACAGCAGCTGATTCCTGCACGTCTCAACTTTCAATACTTGAAATACACCAGCTAGAACGTGAATATCCAGTACTGGAATAACTAACCATAGTTTTTGAAAACTGCGAGTTTATATGTTGGAAGCGGCATTTAGTGAACTTAAGTGTTACCGCAAGACCGCTTCAGACTCAAGTTTACAGCTTTGAATAACAGGGATTAGCCCTCACAACTACATACGGACAAATGCGCTTTGCGCTCTTTGAATTCTTAGTTTTATTTCCAATATACGGAAATGATTTCTGGTCTCCTTGTTTTTCCCTGTAGAGCGTTATACTTAAATATACCGTTGACTCACATCATCTGAGTCGGTGAAGAGCTCAGACTTGTAGAATATTGCCTGAATAATAATTTTCATTAATTTTCCTTTAGTATTTGAATAAGAGAATTTTAGCGCGAGGACAATAAATCTTAAGCAATTCGATATGCCTTGGCAAAAAAAATTGATACATTAAAATTAGGTGCATTTCACCATCATACTGGAGTATTGTTCAAGATTGGAAGCCACTGACAACCGTCTAATATTTCTCGAACAAACGAGTATTAAATCCACATGGTGCTATAAAAAGCCGGAAAAACACGTTATTCGACACCAACCTGCATCGATAAATGCACTGGTGGACCGTACGGTGATATATGGCCGCCAATAAAGAAAATTTGAGTAAAACATTTACTCTTTTCTTGAAAAAGAAAGAAATGTTTCAGACAAAACTAATATCTGCTATTGTTCTACCCTAGGAGTGCATTTAAATTTTAGATGAACATTTTGTTTCAATGCAGGAACACTGTTTGAAAAATTTGTCATAAGGAGGAGCAGCTGAAGTAATTCCAAATTGCAACGAGCTCGGAATCGTGGCCTAAGGTTTCCATCTAAACAATTAAGTTAATGCCGCTTTAGGAGTGAATCGTACATGTATCATACGTGTTCGCGTTCTATTAAATGAACTATACGTAGAAGCTGAAACATTCAGCTGAATTAAAATTTTAAAAGGAATTGCCCATCTGCAGTTGGAGGCTGTCCCCACCAGAGCTGCGGCCAGCGCAGACACGCCGCGGGTCTTCACGCTGCTCCATGGTGGTGCTGCGCCCCTCTGGGTGGTCCGTCCTGAGCTGTACCCGTTCATTAGCAAACACCGGAGAAAATATAGGCTGCCAGTGGACAGGAATAGTGACGTGAATCTGAATTTAGTTTAGCCAGCACTTCTTTAGAAATGTTGAAAGAGCTGCTGCGTTTCTGAAATTTGGAAGATTTTAAAAATTTTGATTGGTGCGAAAATATCACCGTTGTCTTTTTAAAGTTACAGCAGTTTTTTTTTAGATCCATAGCTTTTAGTTTCTTTATACAGTTATTACACGTAACTTATCTTTCAATTTTTCGAAACTGAAGTGAATTTTCAAATCTATCTATATACATATGGAAGCCTATTAATCTTTTAATCTTGTCTGAATGCTTTCTTGTTGGTCATCGTCAACGCTTTGCTTAGAGTAATAGCACATATGTAGGGCAAAATTCACTATCCTGCTTTGGTAAAATGATAAAATTTAACTTTCTCGCACGTTATTTTGCAATTGCGATCTGTCGTAAATATTCATTTCCGGAAGATTATACCTCAAAAATTAACTTAATAGGGATCACGAAAACAATGCAACGATTTTCAGAATCAATGGAAAAAACTACTTACGATACAAAAAAATTCAACATATCAAAAATTTTATCATCGATATCGATGCGGTTTTACTCCTTCACTGTATGAATTCTTTTTAAAAGGAATTCATGTCAGTTATTTAATTCGTCAGTAATGGCGTCCAAACTGAACTCTACCGCTTGAGAGGGTGTTTCGAACATGTATCATATGTGTTCATTTTCTGTCTAGTATGTCTCATTACCGTAGATATGCACTTGTCTCAATTTATTTTTTCTATACGCAGCAAAATCTGCAATTCTGCAATTTCATTTACAAAACATTAACTAATGATGGCGACAATAGCCTACAACAGTTATTAACTGCGCAAACTGGTCATCACGACCATTTAACGCGAAATAGAAGTAAATTCATGCTTCCTTATTATTCAAAGGCCCGCTCGCAACACAGTATACTATTCGTTGGAACTAAAACTTGGAAATCAATACCTAGCTGCGGAGATCCGTGAAAGTAATTCTTACAAGGTATTTAAAAGAAATCTTGAGTCTCACTTCTTAACAGAATACTAGTCGTGTAAGATCACCAAGTCAAATCCTGCCTCCTACATGTCTGGTCCTAATAATGCAATTTGCCATGAGTAATATCGCCGATTTTCAGTCTGCTCCTAAATCGTTATCGAATATACTGTTACATATAGTCCATATGACCTATATTGTAAAATTAAACATCAATATCGACTTCATTATATTGTTGATCAGTCTAATGCGAAACTAGGTTAAGTGAATTAGGTTAAACTTTATTGTACGCCCTAGAATAATGTAAAGGTAGGATGCCCTAGAAGTCGCTGAACTTATTCGGGCCCACAGGTAGCTATACTCAACTTTGACCATTGTATTAGACTTCAGAAACATTCTACCTCTGTATCACCTGTGGTAAATAAATTGTTTAAATTGTTTAAATTGTTTAAATTATATTGGTGTCATATTCGATGCACCATGCAGTGAAGGGTTAAGTCTCAATTCAAAAAGGCAATATTCGATCCTTCTAGTCTATAGTACATTGAATGCAGTTTTATTATACGATATATTCAAATTTTTATCACCTATATCAATGCAGTTTTGAAGTCTCTTTCAGAAGTTCGTCATACATTTAAATCATGTCTTGTGAAACACGGATTTTCCAAATTATTACCGCTTTAAGAACTTCAATTTTTGACCTGAAAACATGTCGAAGTATGACGTGGAACATATCGTGTAGGATTCCGAGAGAACGTTTCCGGCATGCGATGTTGCACTATCTTGTTGGACCATTGATCGCCAAGTTCATGCTAGGCAATAAATTCGACAACTTTTTGATAGAGAGAGCTCTTAAAGAGCATTAATTTTCACGGTAAAGGTCCGAGACTAGCCACAGAGATGTTTTCCTATCCAAAAAAAACTTGAATTCCTGACTCCGAAATCTCTCATGTTACATCAAACAGTAAAGGTAGCAGAATGCAGTGGTCGTTGGCAAAATTTGCAAGGGTTTCTGTCAAACGAGCACCGAAAAATTTGTTACTAAACTTCCCGATGAATGGAAGTGCGCTTTGTCACTGCAGATCTAAACGGCGCTTGATGGTATGTTCTAGAATCTAAATATTGATCCAACCAAAGATGTGCGTGTTTCACAAGCCCTCTCACCTAATTCCAGCGCTTGAAAATTAAATTTAATATACTTTAGAGCAGCACAAAGTTTTTCTTGTGGGATCACTTGTTTATTTCATTATTAAGCACTAACACATTTCTTTTGTACAACCAATCTGACCCAACGGGTCACGAGGAGTAGAGCATAGAGAAATTTCCAAACAATGTATTTAGGATAAATCCCGTCAAGTTTGGATCTCAGAAGCAATTCGAAATTATATTCATGCAAAGATAAAATATAATTTTTATTATGATATTTTCATTGATATATTTTAAAATGTAACATTTCATGTTTTTAGTAATAAAACCGCGTTGTGTTAAAAGACTCAGGTTTTAACTAGAACCAAACAAGCTGCATCCGGTGACGCACCTCTTAATTCTTTTCCTTCTGAGCGTTTCACGCTTAGTGTTCAACATGTGAATCCATTACATCATGCAGACTTAAATTAAACAATAGACAATTTTCAATTCTTCAAATCTATTTGAAGGTTTCTCGGCAAGATAATTTAAGTTTACGTAGAGTAGGCTTGCGTTCGTTGCATAGCTGTGGGAATAAGAAAATCTGCGCGTGTTATGATTTTGAACGCATGAATACAAGGAGGAGAGTTGAACGTAAAGATATAGAGTGTAACTGTCCAAGAAGACATGGTTAACGAAATGATGACTAATGATGAATAAAAGTTAACCCATATAATGCCTACGCGGCAACAGAAATCATTTCGAATTATTATAGTCAAAGGTGAGTGATTTTCTATTCCGAAATTTGACGGCTCTTAAGTAATATTGCTTTGAAATAATAATACTCTAATAACAGAATGTAGAATTATGAAATGTAGAATACATCAAACATTCTCGCGTGCATCTACATACAAAAAAGTTCATAAATTTTCGTGAAACAAAACTCCTTATAACTTACAAGAGAATCAAAACCCTTAAATCCTGATAGGACTACGATGGATCATTATATGAAGTCAGTATGTTAGGGAATTTTGTTCATGAGTCTTTTCAAATTTATTTGTAAAAATTGACCGATGACTAGGTAATTTAGCTCTTCTTTGTCGTGTATCACATTTATTCGAGAACGGAAAACCTGTACTGGGAGCTCCAGCAAAATCCAGTCTCACAGCTCAGACAACTGGGAGCGAAAAGTTTCAAGGCTAAAAGTGCGCGAATAAAAATAGCTAGTCCTTGTCCAGCGAGGAGGTTTTCGAGCGCAAAGTCGATGGCGACTGCAAATATTACACCTTGGTTGGAACTAGCGGCCACAACTGCTGGCTCGATCCATGGGCAAAAAATGTCCAGCTACAAAAATTTCTCTTAAAATTCCGGGGTATCTACCAGTAGTGAAGGGTACAAAAACTCGCACTCAGACTCGCATCGGTTCCCTAAGGTTGCCTGATAATCACCCTTTTTTCGAATACTTTTTTCTCAACCAGTGAGATACATTGCGCTCAAATCACAAAATGAGAGCTTCGAAGGTGGCTTGTTAGATTGATTTAGTTGTATTCAAAGTAAGAGTCACGAGTTGTTGGGAAAGTTCTGTAGTATTACAGACATTGTTCGTAAAATGTAGCGCGAGTAAATAGTTTCCTTCTCTATTCTCTCAACTTTCAAAATGCTCATCGATTTGTTCTGAAGACTATCCTTTTCATTTTTATTTGCTCTCTGATAATAAAATAGACAGAATTTTCTAAACATCATGCACAAAATATTCCCATAGTTCCGAACGTATGATTCATGGTATGAAAATTCCTATAATTGAAATAAATGATATTTACGAAAATGAACTATTGAAAATGAAAAAGTTGAACTATTCTTTGATTTGTAACTCAGATCTATGTCTTAGTCTGACCAAATTTTTTAATTCATTTATCTTAACTCGTGTTTCTTAGAGTTGTTCACTGCACAAAATGAAAATATAAATCGCTGCCTGGCAATATTGATGGTCAGGCTCATATTCATTGGTTTATCTGGGTGTCTCGTACCTATCGATATTTTCTTATATTGTTTTTGCTACTTTACCACCCGCAGAGTCGGTTCAGCTACTAGCATAGTGCTAAGAAGTCTGTAAATGTTCCAACGGAACCCAAATGTCGTCAAGTTAGTCAAGAACGTTGAATTTTGAAATGATTATTCCCTCAACGGATGACTTATGAAAAATTTTTAGAGAAAATTGTTAAGCATTTAATGAGAACGCTTAAACCAAAAGCTTATTCATAACAAAGTAACGAAATAAAAAATGAAGTTTTAACATTTTGACCTATGAATTGAACCGTTCTATTAAATGCTTATAAATGTTCTCTTCACAATTTCTCCATAAATCCACATTTTAATTCATCATTCCAAATAAAATTCTCCATAAGTTAGAAGATAGGCATGGTGAGATTGTGCACAATTTTCTTCAGAGATGTGCGTTCTGCATGTCGTTGAGAGATAGCTACAACGCTAGTAAAAGACACAAAGAATATAAATTCATATTTTCATATGAATTAAAATAATAAATAGGTCTTAAGTAAAACTATTTTATACAACACGTACATTAAGCCGTTACTACATCATTGGAAGAATACGAACCACAGTTGCATTAATTCAGAAGACATTAACTAAACCAGGTGCAGGACGCAAGCGTCGCGCTCAGCCACGACTGGTGACCAGCAGGAAACAAAATTTAGTGAAGGAAAATTCATATACCATATACGGACAGCGTCAGCAACTGACCCTCTATTACTTTTTCCGTTGAAGAGATCTTTCTATCAATGCTTCTTTATTTCTATTATCGCATTTAATATTCTTTTCGTTCTTGATGGCGTCCACAAATACTAAATCAATAGGAGGGCGTTTCCACAGCGAGGAAAGAAAAGTAATTTAAAAATAACTTGAGTTTCAGAGTGAGATTCTGGGAAGAATAGCAAAGTTCAAGGTGTGAGCAGCATCCAGGAAACTTCTTCATGTAATACGACAATTAGCTGATGGTAATTTTTTCAAAATCCCGTCAACCAGCTACCTAAAAATTCATGACGCATATTTTACACTTTATTTCCACCAAAGCCAAATGACGCTCTCCTATTTTTACCGCATTCGTTTAACGATTCGTCAAGGTTACAACTGGAATCATACAATATAATTTAAGAAACTAGTTTCTTAGCGTGAGCAAGTTTTTTTCTACTTCTTCTAACCTCTCTCGAAGGCGTCTAATTTCTCAATTGTAAATGAACATGCATCAGCAGAAAATGATCGCCGTTAGGGGAATTACGAATACGTTTTGAGATTTTTGGGTGCTGATAATTTATTTCTCAATACTCTTCCCTTCATTGTGAAAGCTCTCCTCGCGAACGAGTTCATTTTGATGAAAATATCATCGTGAATATGTAGTAGCAAGCCATATAATAAAAGTGAAAGGACGTACAACGATTATTTCAATTTCCCTAGTGACTGAGGTAGAAAGTCTAATCCTCAGACTTGATGAGGCGTTTTTGTGTTACGAGAGGATCGCATGTTGTAAAATTCGAGCGCCAGCATCTGAAGATGCCGAAGGATAGAAAACTTCTTCGTTTTCTCCGTCAAAAAACGTGTGGGAACATCTTGTTATTTAACTACACACGGTATTCAAAAGAGCATAAATGCTTTTGGAAGCGGCCAAGTAAAAAATATTCGGTCTTTGCGGTAATACTTGGATTCTTTTGGCATCGCACGGTTGGCATCGATGTGGACTTAAATTAAATGGAGGTGTGTAACATCGATGCCACACACCTCCAGCATGCAGCGCGTCACCAAAACAGAAATGGTAGGCAGACGTTTACGGTACCCGACGCACCTGAAAGAGAGCAATACATGCACAACGAATATTAGAAAGGTGTCTTTCTTATATATTTGTAACTACTAGTCGGATGTTCGTGAACTTGTGAAGATTGTGCAAAACAAGACTGTTTGCACTGAGCAAGGCGAATAGATGAGGAAAGCAGAGGCAGCATGCAAGAGCGATTTTATCACAAGTATGAGCATAATCTGCAGTGGCGTTACATGGTCATTAAAGAATGTAGTGCGAGCTACATTGTTAATATTTTTGTAGATGTCACTCTCAAAGGGTTCATGGATTATTTTTGGGTCATTATTTTCTTCATTTTCGATTTGCCCACGGATTTATAAATAAGGAAGACAGGGGCCATTTTTTTGAAGCATATTTAGTTTATATATGAATTGTCTTCAGCTAATTTCGCTGGAATGTTAATATCATTCGATACTATTGAGCGCCCAGCAAAAATTTAGTCCAGCCTTTCAAGAGTATAGGTGTCAACATCGCTGCCCAGAGCCGCTGTTTGGACAGGAGTCATTGAAGTGAGATTTTTTTGCAATTCAGCTTGGCGTAACTGCCAAGTAGATAGGTCTGTAAAATCTGTCATGAGGAGATTTCACCGATTTTACGGAGTTGATGTTGCCATTTTATTTCGTAAAAAATTAGTTCGGTGGAATGTGATCCCTACACTTTTCATAAGCCGCATGAAGAATTTCATAAATTCCAGTTTTTCCAACCGATCCTTGGGACTCGGCAGTCCTGCGAATACTTTCCTCATAGCAAATAAAATCTCAAGAAATTGACATAACTGCACTTTCATTACTAAGAGGAGTTACCATCTCTGCAAGGTAAATAATGAATTAGATGATTAGACAAATGATCTACGGTGCTTGCGTAGAGAGCGCAGTTTACACATTTTTGATAATTTTCAAACGTGTACGTGGACTGATATCCAGCGGCTCTAGTTGACTTCTTTGATAATGCAATTTAAAAATTCAAGTTACATTCGATTAGCTGTTTATGACATGAAAAATCAGTTTCAGTTCTCTTATAATGGAGAATTTCCTTACCAGATTGGTACGAATTTAATATAAACAGTATTTAAGCGGATTCATTGTAGGATGATGCAACCTCGACTCAGGTAGCTGATTATTTCATAAAGGATCATGTCCATGGCGTGCTCTTCAATATCGTTCATTTTTCGACTCATGATAGCCGGTGCTTCAACCTCTAAGCTTCCAGTTTGTGACTTGTAAAGTCGCAGTTAAGTTGAGGTTAATGGCTGTGAATTATCTTAGACACGCGTTACGTCTTCAATCGCGTTCGATCACATTCATGTGTTCGACATTATTAAGAAATCATGTAGGAAGTCAGAAAATCACCTACCGCATAGAGCGATATGAAACAACGTTGTGCCTGAGGGGAGAGCCTGTGTTCTTAAAAGGACTCATTTTGGGACCTTCGGCCTCCGCGGTGACCGCATCTCTGTGAGTGCAGGTCTTAGGGTGCAGGTCTGGGAGGGTGAGGGGAGAGGGAGCAGTTCATTCAGCATCAATTACTTCTATTCTGTACGAAAATTTAACCTATGTCCGTCTTTTTTTTCCCAAAAGCTTACCGTAGTTCTTCATTTTGCTCAACTACCTACCAGTTTGTCTAAGTTATTTTATGAATTCATGATATCGCCACACCTCACTAAATACCTTCAAATACTGCAATTTGTGATTGATTCTCACTCATAGTCTTAATCTCAGTGCGAACTCTACTCGTAATTGTGCCATTTCACGCAGCGATCCTCTCTGAGGTTTATCCTGACTTGCAGCATGCAGACGTACCGACACTGAAATGATAACTCGTTAGTTTAGGTTTGATCCAGTATAATTCTTAAAGCATATTACTGTTGGGGTGGAATTAGCTGAAAATGGGTATTGTACTATTACCAGTGCTGGAGATACTATTTCTTTATACTATTTCCAGTGCATGCGCCATCAAAAATAACTTTTAAACTGGACCTATATTTCATTCGTGGAAACTGTTTTCAAATAAACTATTTAAATGCGTATCCTGTGTTTTACTGAATTCTTTCAGTTTCGTGTTGGAATAACTTTGAAAATAATTCAAATTAATGTGAGTAAAGTGTAATGTATAATCAAAAATTTTCTGTCAACATCTAAGGCTCAGGGAATTACAGCGATACACACCAACTAAGACTGTAATATAGGCCAACTAAAGGAGTGAAATAAACCAACTAAGGGTGAAAAACCAACCAACCTAGGCTGTAATACAGACCAGCTAAGGATGAAAAACAAACCAACCAAGGTTGTAATACAGACTAACCGAGGGTGAAAAACAAACCAACCAAGGCTGTAATACAGACCAACTAAGGGTAAAAAACAAACCAACAAAGGCTGTAATGCAGACCAACTAAGGGTGAAAAACCAACCAACCAAGGCTGTAATGCAGACCATCTAAGGGTGAAAAACAAACCAACCAAGGCTGTAATACAGACTAACTAAGGGTAAAAAACAAACCAACAAAGGCTGTAATGCAGACCAACTAAGGGTGAAAAACAAACCAACCAAGGCTGTAATACAGACTAACTAAGGGTAAAAAACAAACCAACAAAGGCTGTAATGCAGACCAACTAAGGGTGAAAAACAAACCAACCAAGGCTGTAATACAGACTAACTATAAGGGTAAAAAACAAACCAACAAAGGCTGTAATACAGACCAACTAAGGATGAAAAACAAACCAACCAAGGCTGTAATACAGACCAACTAAGGGTAAAAAACAAACCACCAAAGGCTGTAATACAGACCAACTAAGAAGGAAAAACAAACCAACCAAGGCTGTAATACAGACTAACTAAGGGTGAAAAACCAAACCAACCAAGGCTGTAATAAAGACTAACTAAGGGTGAAAATCAAACAACCATGGCTGTAATACAGACCAACTAAGGCTGTAATACAGACCATCTAAGGGTGTAATACAGACCAGCCAAAGGGATGAAATAGACCAACTAAGGGTGCACTACGGACCAGCTAAGCAAACTATCAACTAAACAACAAGTTGCCCTGTTATATGAAGGAATTAGGGAATCATGATCAACTGCACCGTGATCAACTGCACAGGAATTAGGGAATCGTGATCAACTGCGATTCAATTGTCCCCTAACGTACTACGCAAAAAAAATTGCAAAATTTTCCCAACATAAATTACCAGCCATTGCGCAGAAGTTGACTTACTTGCAGAATTTGAGCGTATATCCAGCCACAGTGCAGTGAAACAAACTCCAGAAAGTCACACCTATTCATTATATTTCTGCACATCATATCTATTCTTCACGATGTTGCGCTGAGTGATTTTTGGTTCATCTCAGGTCACTGAAAACCATTGAGTTGGGTTTATTTCATTTTCAAAGATACGGTTCTTTTAAAATTTTTACTCAATAGGATTTTTTGATCAAGTGGTACAATAAGCTAGAAAAATTAAACTATGTATGTTAAAGTTTGTTTTTCAATTTGAGGGCGTGGGTGTTCCTATAACGAGAAGTTTGCTCAAGGCTAAATGGTTCTGTCGGCATAAACGACGTACAAAAATTCAAATGATAGGAAATATACAAAACGTGGTATTTTGCCTCTAATTTGTAATCAAAAGTAGTTAAAAACGCGAAATTGGCCACTGGTATCACCCAGTTAATACACATATCGCTACATTAATACCAATAATGAAATAGCTCCATTAAAGGTAATTCGAAGAAAGCGTCCGTCCCACACAGCCTCCTTGGCCGCACCAGCGCCTCGCTCTCACGGCACCCTCAACGCAGGGGCTCTGTAGCCCTAACCGGCAGCCCACTGATAAAATCAAACAAAAATGCTCGGATTTTGAGACCCTTTCTTGGTGAGAAAGAGTGGTGTAGGTTGTCATAGACGGGAAGGGAAGTGTCAGATATTGATGTTATTCAGAATATTGTATGTGTTATCCTTGATTAAAACTGCTCAGAGATAAGTCAAGGTGGGCATTTTTCAAACGTTACACACAATGATTGAAACTATAAAATTAGTATAAGACTGTTTACTACGTAGACTTATGCCCTGAAAATCAATCACCATTTGAAATCTAGCTCAGCATTCTGTGTAAGAAAAATGCGAGTAAAAGTCCTGCAGTTGATATAATTGCAGTGTTCAGGCCCATATAAATGTGGAGTGTGGCGACAGAGGAGGGCGGGCCGTGTTTGCGCTCCAACAAAAGAAGAAAGAAGCCTGGACACCAGCGCTCGTCCGCCAGTTCCACGAAAGAGTCGTCGTCTAAAACACAGCCAAGCAAAAGCAAAGAAACAGTGTCAGTCAAACCTGAACACCCGTTGACAATCCAAGGACTCCTCAATTCAAACACAGAGAAAAAAATGGTTCCGAGAGTTTAGCTGGCCGTTTTAAATTTGATGCATTTTAATTGCTGAAAATTGTCTGCGCTCAAATCCACTCACAATCAAACGTCATTTAATCGAAACTTCTCAATGCACTTTAGTAAAAAATTGTCTACAAAAATTATGAATATATACGAAAACTTAACCCAGGTAAGCTTACCGTGCGAACTAATGACACGTAAATGGAAAAAAATTAAATTTATAAACTCAAATAAAGACATACATTTATTCTAATGTCTTTGTCTTGAAACAACAACCACTTAAACTCAGTTTTTATCAGTGTTCAGAGCACAGTTATTTTTATTCGCTGAAGTTTCGTGGGCCAGAACTCAAGATTAATTGATTAGACTGGTTTCTGGCATAATTTTCAGAATTTATTAATTTACGTTTGGCTGAATTTTAAAACCAGATGGACCTCAGGTTGGCAGCTTTATGTGTACCTCAGACTGACAGCTTTATATCTATCTCCGGGGCAAACCAACCTTCCTACAAATATTTAACTCAGTACAGAGTAACAGGCTGAAGTAATCAAGTTTGCACACTAATTTCTTACGGCATTATGAAAAACTCCGCTCCGTGCTAGATAGTTTATTTGTGGCGAGCGAAATGTACGAAGAATGAGCTGGTGTTGAGTTTGAGAATCGACCAGTTTTCTGGCACTGAGAGAGCAAAAGCAAAGCTAAGAAAAGCATCGCGGCGCTCCCTTGGTTGGCTGCATGCCAGAATTTGCACTCTGCCAAACCTTTGCCCATTTATCGCTATTAAAAAATTGCTCCTCATGAAAATAAACATCGTCGAACGATATACTTCAGCTCTGGCATTTGGCTTAATATTTACGACAGAGACTGCTTTTATCTAAGTGACGAAAAAAATTTTAAATAATATTTTCGAACTGAGAAATAATAAAAAGTTTCTGCACAATCTAGGCGAATCAGTAAATCCCGGATCTGTGCAAAATACGTCACAGCCGATTACATTTTATAACCAATGAACACTACTGTCTAAGTGTTCATTTTTAGATAAATGTTCATTTTAGATTAGTAAAGGAATTTTGTTTTTGAGTGCTTCATTTTTCGAATTCAAATTGCGTCTTAGTACCAACTCAAAGATTTTGCGTTAAGAGTTGAAGAACTATAAAATAAACTAACAAGTGTAGCATATGAGCCCAAATTTACAGCATTGTATTTCCTACAAGTTTTTGTTGGGAGTCATAGAGCAATGAAAGAAACATTTACAACATTTTGATACACAAAAATTTTAAACTCTGCTAAATTCACTGATCATATTTCAAGGCTGAGGCATAGAAACCTTGTTTTAATATATGAAAAATTGCCGTTTGCTCTTCATACCGAGCACACTTCGACCCAATCGCTCAATTATACCATTTTACTCAATTGTTCAATTATACTTCTTTGACTGGCAGATGGAAAATTTGGTCTCACTCTAAATTAAGTTTTCACTAAATTTTTTCGTTATATCCTCAACGTACGAATTTTTCCTATTTTTGAGCCAAAATATCTCCATGCTGAATTGAATCGTTTCACTGCCCATTATTTTTCAAATATAATGTTTCATAATTCAGCTTGAGACTTGACCTAATTCGTCTAATTATCAATCTGTCCATCTATTAAAACTTAGCGCTAACGTCAAACTCTGAATGTCTAATAGCCTAGTTGAATTGGGCAGAGAAATTTCAAGGTTATTTTCTTGAATCAGTCAAATGAACATAATTATCAGTATTTTGCTTTTTGTCGTAAGTGAAGGATAATTTCCACCGCTATTAATCAATTTTACAGCATTTATAATTTCACCGAAAGAAACGTAGAGGAATGAAATGGCACGTGTGCTCCCGGATGCGAAAGTCGTAAAATCCCTACTTACATTTTCGATTATAACTTTTTCTCGTCAATTACAACTCAAAGCAAAGGCATGCCGCTCAATTTATTCATTTTTTCGACAAAATTATATGCATTGAGAGTAAAATCCGTAATTCTAACAGGCCGAAGAGAAACAGTTCGTACGTGAGGGGAGCGCAAGTGCTCTGCCGACAGTGAAGGCTTTCAAGCACTGCCTAACACATCTTTGAACACCCCTTAAAGAAACTCTACTTACTTCAAAAACGCGCTTCTTTAATTTTTAGAAGTATTTAACAACAGCGACTCCTGCATTTACATCGGAGGAGTGGGTCGTAGCGAAACAGTTCCGTTAGGAAGAGTGGAAGGATTCCAGGGCAAGTAAAGCGTAAACTGTGATTGCCTGTATATCAGTTTGGAATTATAACTATTCTTCAAAAACAGTTTCTGTCGACGTCCCTCTTTAATTGTACATCTACAAAGCGTTTAAATTCCCGATATTGTTTGGGAGCTTGAACCTACGGGGCTTAATCGAGTTCTTAAGAAATACTGTAACATGTTTTAGAAGTTCGGAACTGCATAAATTGTTACAAAAAAGTACGCAAACTAAGTTCAATTGAGGTCGTGATATTACTCACAAGATACACAAGGCAAATTGCTCTCTCAGTTTCATTCGTTAAGTTTCACACAATGCCAAATTCTGGAACAATGGTTATCTAATCTTTTTTCATAAACCTTAAAACCGTTTATATTGAAAAACTGCTAATATACATATGAATAAAATATGTTACATCAGCATTTATTCTTCAATAATGTTGTCAGCGTTAAGGGATAGCGAATGGTGAAGTGAATAAATATTTTTTTTTATTTTGTCCGTTTTTTCGTCAACGAAAATGACTACAAATAATAATCTATCCTATTGCTGTGAGCGAGTGAGAAGGTGTTTTATCGAAAGTTGGAATAAGCCATAATATGCACTGGTATTCTCCGTCACTCCTAGGCCTATTTTTGTCGAGCGGGAAGTCAATGGAGCGTAAATGGTTTGTTCCACACGCTGCTCCCTAGAGAGCAACCTAACATATTCGTCAAGAAAATCGCTCATAATCACAAGAGAGAAGTTATTTTTGTCAAAATTAGGCTTTTAGTTTTTACAGAAAGCCTCGAATTTTACTTTAATGTTTATTTACGAAGCGCACGTTTTTAATTGACACATATATGTGTAATTTATATCATGAGTTGCATGTTCAAGGTGTTTCTTTAGCTGGTTTTAAATTGAGTTCAAATTTTTAAACATGACTCAAAAACCAGCATCTTAAATACTGAAAATGTAAATTTTCGTACACCATAAAATGCACAAGGAGTTCAATGAAGTCTTCTCTATGTTTTGCAATGAAACTGAACGCATAGGAGTACGTGAAAACGATAATTCTACATAAATTAACCCTCTCAAGTGCATATGACGATAATCACTATTAATTTATCACTGCTCATTTCTATTCCCTGATGTAATTTCAAGCTAAATAATGGTCTCATACGGTCATTACATTTTTTAAGAGTTGGTTTTCAACATTGCAAAAATCTAGCTGTTCCACGCCTCAAAAGATACAGCTAACCCAGAATTCTTCTATAGGACTCTTTGAATTCCAGTGTTTTTATCGCGTGCATGTTCAGGAGTCTATTGTTTTCTTGCGCAATTTACCTTAGCTCATTCATTCCTGTATTTTACCGGTACGTATACTTTTCTTTAGTTAGGATATACAGTCCTTGGCCAAATTAATAGACGCACCTGTCTTTTTTCATATAATGTTTAGTTTCAATGATGAATCTCTATCGATTATTGGTTTACATGCCTAAATGTAAGATAATATAAGATTTAGACCAATTGGGAATAATAAATAATAGAATTGACGGTCAATTACATGTATTTATCAAAATTTATCAGTTTTTGTCTGATGAATGAAAAAATGAAGAAATGACGGATATTTTCAATACTTAGTTGTTACGCCCTTGGCTTTCATTAAAGCCTTGACACGTTCCGGCATTCAATGAATGCATGCCTGTACTGTCTCTTGCACCTTTGTATTATGATTGTAAACCTCAATTAGCTTTGCAATCAGCTAGACTTTTGTTGTTATCACATCCTTTGCAATTTCTTTTATCACCAACTCCCAGGCATTTTCTATCGGATTCATATCCGATGAATTTCCCCGCCTGGGCAATAGTGGTATGTTCTTTTCATGCAGAGAGGTTTTTAGTAAACGTGCAGTGTGGCAGGGAGCCCCATCTTGCATGAAAATGAAAGATTCTTCCTTTGGAAACCAATTTCTTTGCTGAAGAATGAGCCTATCTTGCAAAACTTTAATGTATTGGTCCTGTTTCACCGTCCCCTGAACCACATACAGGCGACCAGTGCCCTTTCCACTAACAGACCGAATCATAACTTTGGTATGATGCTTAACTGTTTGCACGACACAGTCAGGATGATATTTTTCCCCAGACGCCGTCCCACAAACTGAGATTTATTCGCCTGAAGCACACCTGAGAAAAAGAATGAAAATCAACAATGAGTCTAACTTTTTAATTGTCAAAATTAAAAATACAATGTGTAAACTTGTTTTGCACACAATATTTATGATTTACATGGATACTCACTGATTGCCAGTGGTTCAGGCTCTTATTCTTAAAGTCTCTGGTCCACTTGAGACGCTTAACTTTTATTGCATCTGTCAATTTTGGCTTCCGTGTGGGTCTGCAGGCCTGAAACTGTAAATCTGACAATTTGCGCCTCACAGCTCTTTCAGATGCATGAATGCTATTGCTTTCAGGCTTGGATTTGATGTCTTTTGTAAAAGCAAACCGATTTTCAAGGTATATTTTCATCAAACAACGTTCCGATTTTGGTGTGAAAATCTGCTTTCGGCCAAATTTTCCTTATCTTTGAGGGGCTACTTCTTGTCCAGACTCAATTTTCTCTTTGATTCGCCTCACAGATGATTCAGAAACAAACAATCTTCGAGAAACTTCTCGATTAGAGTAACTTCCATCATTCAACAGAGCTTATATCTCTGCACTCTCTCGAGGTGTCAAACCACTCCTTTTACCCATTATTAATGAGCGCTAAACTCAAATATATACTGTCGACATACCAGAAATGTACAATTAGAAGCTTCAAATAAACTACTGTTATCAAACTCAGATATGCATATAAAAAGCTATTTCACGCAGATTACATTGCAACACACAGGTTACATTGCAACATTGCATTGATGGTTACATTGCAACTGAGCCCATGCACTACGCATTAAGCACATGTTCACTGCATTTTGTTTCAAGGTGAGATATATAGACGCATTAATTTTCATTAAAAATAGTTTGTCAATGATATCCCATCAAGTATGCCCCTGAAAATTTATTTGTATTTGATCCCCGGCCCTCGGAAATCTATAAATAACGAAAAAGCAAGGTGCGTCTAATAATTTGGCCAGGGACTGTATACTAACTACTGTGGGAGAAGGGCTATAACCACTCACGCGTAACACCGTCAGCTTTGCCTTTTATTTCAAGCAAACATTCCACGTACCCAGACTCAACCAACCCTTGCCTGTCCAGGATGTCGAAATTCTCTCTCCAACATTTGATGTCCTGCATGGTGACGTTAATTCTCCTAGAATTAAATAATCGTTGCTGAATATGGTGCGCAATTGGTGCATTCAGGATGTGCGGAGTTGTGAGCCCGAGTATCGGAGTATTTGTCATTTTGAAGTTCAAAGTAGAGAACTACAAGTCGATAAAAAATTTAAACTCACACACATCATATCGGCTAACATTTTACGGCTTAGATTTTCATAAATTAAAAACTTTTCTTCAGAATAATCTGTTTGAAATAGTCCATTGGAGTTGTGAACCTTAAAGTAAGAACATTATTTTTTCATGCAGTGTCACTCTCTCTGTAACGCAGGCTTAGGAGTCAATCGTGTGATCCGCTCTATTTCGGGAGGTTGCATCAGGTGATGTTAAACTGTAGCAATTGTGTGGGAAATAAATACCGTAGTCAAATGATAAGTCTAGACTTGAATTTCAGACGTACAACCTAAATGTATACCATGAATAGAAAGGCGATCTATAAATGTAGTCCCATATTTCTCATCTTTAAACAGTTTTGCAACAATTTTTTTTCATTTCATATTTTTCAGCTTACTTTTCTTTTGCCCAACCTCCCAAAACAGTCCGTGTTTTTATCAGTTTAAGTAGGTCGACATAAATCTCTTTTGAGCATTTTAAAAATTAAGACCCTCTTCTTTTGCTTCGCAACTTCTCACACAAAAAACTTGCTGCTCCAGACTGAGAAATTGGAAGCAGTTCTTTAATTGCACAGAAGACGGTCGGTTTTAGCAGCGGCTCGAATGCCAAAGGTGAGGCGCCGATACGGTGCAGGGCTGGGCCTCGCAGTCTACAGCGAGTAGAGGCGTAAACTTATTACTTATGGAAAAGCGCCACTAAATTACTCTGAGGAAGTATATCCATTGGTGGGTGTTGAATAAGGGACAATTGTGCTGCGCGATACTGGGCAATGGGGTGTGCTGGGGTTTCACAACATGACCCTTTTCCAAATTTGTGGTTACAGGAAAATTCAGTGAAAATTCCGAAGCTCTGAGTGTGTTTGCTAAATCATCATCACAGTCGAACTTTTGGCTTGAAATGCTAGTCGTTAGGTAATTTTATAGTTCATCGCACGGAGTACCTGAGTGACAGTACGAACTGTTGACAAAAAACTGACAGCAAAAAAAAGTCCGTCATTATTACTGTGTGAGGTAAGTCAATATCATTTCAAAATATTTCGCGGAGAAAGGTAGTCCAACTTTCAATGCTGCCAAAAATTCGATTATATAGAGTACGTACGCTATTATTCAGTGGTCTCATTCTTGCATAATAATTAACTGGCATATTTTCGCTTTTGCATCAACATGAAGCATTTTCGTTAAATTTTTTTAATTCGTTAACGATGCCCACAACTTGCTATCCAAAATGAACTGCTGATCATGCAAGTAGTGAGTTTTAACAAACCAAAACAGCAATGTTCCTGTTGTGAGCTCCCTCCGGAGGTTTATCTCTGTAGCAACCGTTAAAATCTTAGGCCTAGGGCGGCGAGCCGCGCGGCCGTGTGGCCTGTATGTATAAATAAGAGGCTCAGAGCGCGCATGTCGCTCCTCAGATGCGCTGCTTTCTGAGAGTAAAAGGTCTGTAGAATGAGGTCGGCCAGCCGAGCCGTTACTTCGGATCTCAAATTCGAGTTGACGTATTAGCTCCGGATATTTGAACGTGCAAAGTGGGGCGGAAAAAATACCTGCGGGCTCGAGTTATCGTCCAGTTTGAGCGGCCGTGTATGTATAAGTCAGGCGCGTTGCAATGAGTAATAATTAGGCTAAAAAAGTAAGATGAAAATTCCGTAGGGTTTATTCCGTGCAATTTGAACCAAACGATTCAGTGAGTGTGCCCCGAGTCCGATACAGAATAGCTTGTCCTCTGGCAGATGAAATATTTGAGCACGTGTTTCTATTCTGAAGTGGTTTGGAAACTTTGCCCCAATCTTCCTGAGGCATTTTTAACCTTTGAAGCATTTCAAATAGAACAATGAAGTGCACAACCTAATTTTATAACGTAAAAAGCTTACAAGGAACAATATCACAATTCAAGCTGACAAGAATGTTTTCTTTTAGAATACAGGGGAATCTTTGTTGACGCGTGTACTGGTCGTTACAAAATTGGCGAAAAAAACCTACAGACGAAGCCTCCTCTCCTCACTGTAAGGAATTCAACATTTCATTTACATTCTGATGACATTTGTAAGAATCTATTTTGAAAACAAATATCTCAACATATAATGAGACTCCTGCACAAGCGTCAACTTCATTTTACGTTTCTCTCCTTTCAACAATACACGTCGATCGCTAAAGGTACGCGTTTCAACTTTTGCCGAGTGTTTCCCGGGTAGAGCAAGAGCGTAATACAGGACAATCATATTGTCACATACATTATACCCTCAGAGCAGTAATTTTCCTGTTGAGCATGAGAAGTGCTTTCAGGATATCCGAACAGTTCAGTGAGAGACTTGATTTAAGCAAAACAAAAGAACTCGTGTCTCCTCTTCTGTTTTATTGCGAGTGCCTGAACAAATTGCATTTATCAGTTGCGTTTTTTTCAGAAATAAATCATTATTAGCTTTATTGGAGCATAGTTACCTTCACAATAGAAGAAAAATTTTTTGACTCGTTTGAAGGGTCATTTTCCTAATGCTAAATCGTCCTACGATGCGCTCCTAAGTTATTGAGGCATAACATGACATCAACCTATATACATGTATTTGGCATATATATGCATGTATGTACATATATCTACATATGTATGATTACAATATATATTTGTATATCTATATATATATGTATTGTATATTTGGTAGGTAAGGAATTACATGTAATGCAGTACAGTAATTCTTAAGATTAAAAAATAAGGATTGTAAAAGTCCACCAATATATATATATGTATATTATATATATACATATATATATATATATTGTAGCACCTATGTAAACAAAAATATACACATATACTTATTGGTGAATCCTTATTTTTTTAGTCTAAAAATTTACTGTGCTATATTGCATGTTATGCCTTGCTTCATAATTTCCTATCGCTTAACAGTTGTCGCTCTTATTAACAGAGTGAAGGGTAGGTCATTAAAAGTACAAAAAGAGTTTTAAAAAGTCCGAATACGCGTTTAATGATTAAATAATTATGGTGTCCGTACTTTACGGAAATTCAATTATCGCAACCTGTCTTGGAACCTGTCTCCCGCGATGAACGAGGGTTCGCTGTAATTATGTAGAACAGAACTAATTGAAGCAGGTTAGAGTGCACCTTCATGCGCCTGTGA
Organism: Morinoia aosen; assembly: GCA_030386875.1. Lineage (NCBI taxonomy): Eukaryota > Metazoa > Arthropoda > Malacostraca > Amphipoda > Talitridae > Morinoia > Morinoia aosen. The sequence continues at coordinate 14,608,163 of CM059575.1, read as the reverse complement.
CATGCGTGTGTTAATATTCTATTACCAATACGAGTCTTTCATACAGTTTATGAGCATAAAGCATGAGTCGCACTTAACATCCTGAAGTGGGAATGAGTGCATTGTGCGGAAAAAAGAACTGATGAAAACTAAGGAACTAGAAATTGAAGGAAAATACCGATAAAATAAAAAAGCGGTGAGACGATATTCACAGCACTTGACATATGCTCACAATATAAGTAGCAGAGATTATGAATTTAAACGTTCCTTTTCAGCTGACTGAAAACTCCCACACTCAGTACATCGTGCAGAATAGCCTGGCATTTTCAAGTTCGATGGAAGGTCAGCACATTTTGAGCACAGGGGGTGCACTTTTGGAAACAGAGCTTCCAAGAAGGGGGAAAGTGAGAGGTTCCCGTACTCTGCGCTCCTCTATATAGCGATTCTAGTCCATAGCGAATACATGAGGGTCAGAATTCCGAGGGTGCAGTGTGCTGTGGGCTGCAAAGTTTAAAGCTTTAGTTAGCAAGGATTCTGCTCTGTACAACGAACCTCTGTATCCTAAAATTATTAACAGTGAATATCATTGTGCAAAGTTTGAGGTAGTATTCGAGTCTCAAGTTGGCACCGTTGTTTGTGGCACTGATGGACGTATACGGTGTACATTATACTTCGCAAGTATTTGCCTTGAAATGGCAACCTTGCTTTGTAAAAAGCGTCCATTAAGCATCCACCTTGACATGTGTGCGATTTACTTACATACATACGTGTGAAAAACAACTGATTATTTAGGTATTGGCTGGAAACAAATCTGTCTCGAAAATAAGTATTAACCAGCTGATATCACTGCATCATGGAAAGTCATAGTCTAGAAGAATTGATGTTTAGGTCTAATGTGTTTAAGAAGAGAAATGTTTCTGGACTAATATAGACTTAGAATCAAGACAAACGTGATTAAAAGTGATCAGGGAGCAGGAAACAGACTCACTAGGTTACCCAAGCGTAGTGTCACAGTCGTCCTCCCGAATGAAGGCTACTCTTGTACGTTCGAAATTCTTTGATGAATGTTACGCAATGAGGAAAATTGAATCATAGAAAATCTACTTCACAATTGTGTTTTCAACTAACCAACTTCGAGTATGGCTTAATAGACCAGGTAAATAAATCGAAAGGTGGTGGTAAAGCGGTCGGCTCCGTCTTCTTGGGCTTGAATGTCAGCTGAAAAAAAAATTATCGCTCTTTCTCAAATTTCGTACATGAAATGTAAGAATTGTTTTTAAAGCCTTTGTGCATATTATACATATTAACAACACCACTGTGGTACCAATTTCAACTACGTGAATAAAGTAATACTGAAAATTAAAAAGACTCATTTGTAAAAGTGAAGAATCATGTAAACATCGGCGGATCCTAATGGTAACGCCGAACAAATAATGAAGCAGTGTCTAGGTGAAGAGCTTAGAATTTTGCTGTTCGAGTGACATCTACGGCTAAAATTACTCAAAAGTAATTCTATCAAGAGATGTAGAAGTTGAAAGTTTTGAGGATAACAAAGATTGAAACACCAGGATTAATTCAGCTGAAGATGAAGTACAGGGGAAGTTTTAAGGTTGTAAATCCACATCAACATACCAAGTTTAGATATAAATGCAATAAATTTGCTGCACAATAACATAACAACAAATAGTCATTCCTGTTAAAAACTTATTAACTCCGAAAAGAGAGGTTGATGATTCAGTGATAATGAAACAAAAGTTTATTGTATTGAAACGTACGCTTAAGTATAGAAAATTCTGTTGATATTAAATATTTCAACATCAATATATTGATGTTGAAATCCCATTACCGTAATGATTTTGGCATCGAGCATAAGAATACAATACTTAAGAAACTTTCCAAAGTAATAATAACTTTCTGCAAGATTAGCTATGTAGTAGCAAAACTATACACTTTATATAAAGAAGAAAATTGCGTCTCGTTCGAAAAGATTTGAGATTAGTCACTGATAAAAATAAATGTTGTTGGTTTAGCCTCGAATAATTACGAAATTGGGGACGGTAAGGTATTTATAGGTCATCACTACGATAGATTCTGAGGAATTAGTTATGTTTCAGTTAAAATAATGGGAGTCGTTTGTTATCTGTCTGCACTTAGTAATCAAAATTTTTAAGCTTTCGTATTTCGTTGGTTGTTCATAGTACGTTAAATTAGATAAACGGTGGATTTTGACGTTGATTTAGAAAAATTTTTTATTGTATCTGACAATATCTGAAAATTAAGATGTGTCACATTTATGTCAGTTTTTCCAAATGAGAAAATTAACTATATATAAACTTTTTCGAGGTACTTGAGACTAAAGACGTTTTTCGCCTCAAATTTGAGGAACGATGCTTCACAGGAACCTTGTTGGATTGAGTCAGCTTTCAAGTCCGCCTCTGCGGTATAGGAACCAACAACAACACGTCAGAATGGGTTCGAAAGGTACATGTGTAGTCTCAATGATGAGATGAGAAGTGTTCAGTGAGAATTATCGCTTCTAATGAAATTCAGACATACTTCTTTATAAAGACGGAACGCGTGATCGCTTTTCAAGTATATCTAGCGCAAATAACCCAAGCAGCAAGATTCAAGCATTTGTGTGTTTATCTTTTGGAGATATTTGGGAATGTTTGCCCCACTCTGCCTGCTGGGCTGGACCGCAGTAATTGGAGACAGTCCAGCATGTAGTCTATTGTTCTCATCCAATATATTTTTATACGTGACGGAAAACATCAGGGCTGTGGCTATTAATTCCGTATTTCTTTTTTGGGATACAAAATACATTTCAATAAAAAATTATCGTATTTTACTATATGGATTGTATTTTATCTTTTTATGGTCCGCATGATAACCTTGGAGATCAATCTAACACTATGCGTTTTTTTTGTGAGATCTAGTTGAACGTCGTTTACTTTCTGCCAAAATTTTAAGCTATCTATAAATCCTACAGTTTTTCGTTTATTTCCTACAAGCTATCCAAAACACTCGATGTTCAAACGCCTTTTACAAACTTTGAATTTTTCCAGAAACCAGCATTGAAAGAAATCATACATAAAGGTATAAAACAAATGAGTATTAAGAACAGATCTTTGATGAACTACAAATTCTGGCTTACTACGGGTGGTCTCTTTGTTGAGGGTTCACCAGAAATTCTAGGTACTCATTAAGTTTTGTAGAGTGTCAGGTTCGAAGCCCACACCATGAACCTTTATACCTCGAATTCGGCGAAAAATTAATCCGCAGCTATAAAACTATAGTAAGCTTGTACGATTAATCCTTCAGCAGTTATTTAGGGATATTAATGTTTCACTACTACAAAATTACTCGCTTTTACGTCATCAAAACAGGATTGAAACTTCGATTGATTGTCGACATGCCTCATAATTAAAGCCCTGTTGATATTTTGTCAGTGTAGTCGCAACGAGAGAACTTAATGCATATGAATGTCAGTTTACCATCAAATAACAGCACTTGATGATGTCAGAACGACGTATACATAAAAATAGTATTTGCACGCTTTACTTCTGGGCGAATGACTTCGATGATCTTAGTTCAATAACCCACGCAATATGGATTGTAAAAATTATTAGTTTTGCACTTGTAGAAGACTCTCCTCCGTAGCATTTGTATTAGTACCGTACTGTACAACGATATAGTTGTAATTAGGCATGAAATTTTCAGTCCAGGCATACGAGAAAAACATGTCTTCAAGTCAACAGCCTAGGTCTCCCGATGATTCGGTAAGAAGCACCTTTGCGTTTAAGTGTTAAGTTGTCCTTAGATAAATGTCTTTAGTTTTCAGATACTTAGTAAAGTGATGACGTTAATAATTATCATAAACTTTCGTTGAGTTATGTAAAAATATTCGTATTTGTACCATTCACATCAAACTTCATTTGTTCCATGCTTTTTCTCTGCAGAAACAAGTGTTAATAAACAGAAACTTCGTCGTGAATCATCTTCAATTTCCAATAACAGGAAAAAATAGTTTTCTACAGCATTGATCAAACTTTGAATAATCCATGCAAAATTATATTCGTGTAAGTGGTTAGTGAAAATTTCTAGAGTAAGTAGCATTGCACAATACCATCTGTCAGCTCAATCCTCACGTATTTTCAGCCACAAAGAACACCTTCAAGGAATATGTTCACCTACATTAATTTCGTCCCTGGCTTGGCGATGAAATATCCCACTCATAGGGAGGGGAGCGAGCAAGTTTCCCAGTAGAGTTGGTTAATTAAGCCAATGAAGAGGCACGCAGAGAGGCCTTTGACTAGTGACAGGATGGTTTCCGCGAGGACCCGGCTCTTGCTGTCCACCTAATAAGTGTTTAGAAGTCAAAAAGAAATAGACATGGTCACTTTTTAATTCGGTATCCTGTCTGTGTGTATTATTTTCCCGTGTGAGTATTGAGTAATCACGTTCTTTCAATTGAACTTGTAAGTTTGGCAGTTTTTAAGTTTTTGCAACATGTAAATTTGGCAGAAAGGACAAAGCTGTAACGGCCACTTAGGATGAGAATTATAGTGATGGCAAACGAGGCTATGGTTTGAAATTTACTGAAGTTGAATTGTCTAGCGTGAAGTAGACTTGATGCATGCCGTGTAGGCTCGCTTCCCTCGTCAATAAAGTGTTAGCGAAACGAAAATGACGGACGTACGAACCTACGAGAGAAACGGCTCCTTTAAACTGATCGGCTTAGGGAGACATATTTCGGTAATTTCATGTATGACGATTGAACCCCAAACTACACTATGTTTGTAAGAAGCTTTCAAAAATATGTTTTGTGCTTGCATTTCAATCAGTTGTGACAATCAACCATTGAGCGGAACAGACACTAAAGTTCAGGTGGAGGTGGTTGGAAAAGGGTCGCGCGAAAATCTGGGTTCGCTTCCACGTGAGCTAAATAAGCCATGAAAATTGCAAATTTAACATTAGTTGGAGCACTCAAATTGATTTAAAATTACATGTCAACGGTTGAATAAGAGTGTAGATATCATTCAAAGCAGCGTGTCTCCACAGAACACTTATTGATTTCATTAATTAGAGCCTGGCAGCAGTCGAAAATAAATCAGATATCCTGCGTCCTTGTTCCGCGGACTTTATGTTATATTTTGATAAAGGTCAATCCTCTAGGCTTAAAAATTTTTACAGTTCAATCCGCATTGATGCGAATGAAGGACTTTCTTAGCAGATTAGCTACGATGCAGCGCACACCAAAAACGCATTTACAGGAAACTTACTCTCAGTTCACGCACGCTAACGGATCCAAAAAATTTATGAGGGACAAACTTATTACATAAAGAAATATGCAGTACTTAATGGACATGAATGCGAGGGCATGATGTATAAGTCTCTGCTGACTGGCCTCTTACACCCGCTGAGCTCTACAATTGACTCGATTTAAGAGATTGAAAACGATTACTTTTCATTACATTCAATTTCGGTCCGATTTAGAGCGGTCAATTTTGAAAGGTTATCGACCTCGAACAAATTAGGTGAGAGAAATTTTTCTTCATTAACAAAAAATTTCACGCCATTTTGGTGTAGCACTTTCTTCCTCAGAATGTATTTTGTTCTGAAAATCGTACATCGTTTTTTCTGCTGCATTTCGTCAGTAAAATCCTTAGGGAAAAGTTGGTTGCTTCCACATCCAATAGCGACGCTCGTGATTTAACACTGAATGAACAATGGTTTAAAGTTTATGGATTTCTATTTTGAAGCAAGAGTTTTATGATCACACTCAATTCTTGTCGTGGTCACAAGAAAACTGCATTTCATTTAACCAAAATTTGAACATGTGGTACAGAGTATAAACATCTAAATTTCAGCTAAAATATAAGTGGCGAAGAACTGATTATAATTTGAAAACTGATTTAAACGCGCTGATAAATTTGGGCTTTAAATATTCATGAGACATCTTATACGTCGCTTCCGGTCCCAGTGTTATTGAATCGTCATGTATGCTTTTTTGCATCACATGTTTTCTTGTAAAATAAATGCATTAATGCAAGGTTTCCGGTTCACAAACCTCAGCGCGCCGATCTCAAACGCAGCCGACAAGTAATGAATGGGTGTCGGTGAAATCTTTTAGTGGTCGTTGTCAGAAGATCACACAAATTTTAATTCAACAAAGTATCCCATATACTGAAACAAATAACGTTAGTTTACTATCACCGAACGTTGTAAATTTATCCAGTTGAGAGATGCAACGACAAAAGTGAGAGGCAGGTGCTATTTTCATCTGAAAACGAAAAATTGTCTTATTTCCCCAACTGAAACAGTGCAATTGAATGATCGTTATAATGAAAAGCCGGCGGTAAAATTAACTGTTCGTGAAAGCGCTGCGCGATGCACGTACGCGACTGCAGCGGTCCGCTCTACGAGAAAACCATCATGTATAGAGTTATGCAGCGCTTAAAATACAATTAGACAACAATTATATGCTCTGCTCTTATTTGCACAATTCTACAGTAACTTGATTGTGCAAATCTGGGACATGAAAAAGGCTTTGCTTTGTACTTGATACAGTTAGGTTGCATCCCTTCTGATCCTTCTTCTTCTACGTAATTCATCATTTAAGACATCAAGAAGAATCACTCGAAATGCAGCACATGGTAGATGTCTTGTGAGAGTGTAGCTTTGAGGTAATCAAAGTTAGTTGCCCTTATAAGTATCGTCACTCAGCCACATAATGATTTGTCAAAAATTAATCATGAGCAATTTGTAATAAATTTAACACCTGGCTAATATTGTAGACTGTAAAAAAACAGAACTTAAGTTAGCAGTCCAAAAAATTCCAAGCAACCTAAGGTTAGTTTTTGATTTTCTGACACTTTTTCTGGTACCCCAAAATTGGGCACGCCTGCATCATTCAAGTGGCCTTTTGCTCCTCATACTCGGACAGTTTCATTTTGGACCGTAATCTTTCTCGTATCAATAAGTTACGGCGTAATCTCCTCTTAATTATGAGAACTTTCGGATGTTGCTCTCAATCGACATTTTCGTAGCGGGCCCACGACATCGAGGACGTATGTAGAGAGAGTGTCGTCTTCTCACGTGCCGTGATACTTCTTTAAAAATTTATAATTTTCTGTGCTCAAACTCGTCCTGTAGAATGATTAAGTGGGCATCACTCCTTGTTACGTCGATGTGCTGGTGGCATTTCCTGAGTTGAGTCATTTGTATGCATGTAACCACACCTATCTTTCGGTCCCAGGTGTGTGTCCGCTGACAATGTTTTTACCCTGCAAGTGAGGTCGAGTGAAACGTGGCATTAAATTTCTCAGTTTGCTTTACTGGAGCCAAATCTGCGACTGTCAAATGGCTCATTAGCGTATACACTTCTAGCATCGATGATAGCACTTGAACATTTCTTTTCGGCTTATGTTCAGGGCAGGGTAGGCTGTAGCTTTAATATTCCCGCAGGAGTGGCTGTGACTTTGTAATATGGCAGGATATCCTCTAATGTCTACATGTATTCAATTTTCCACAAGAAACCATACCGCAATTCTATCTACAGAATGGGGAAAAAGTCACTGAACTTTTACGTTCCAACTTGTAATAAAAGCTGATATTACTGATATTTATCTTTACAAAAAAAATTTACACCCAGTAAAATTGTTTCAGTTTTGATTTCACGTTTCAAACAAAATTTGTAGTTGAAACCTTCAGCAGCATTCCGGAAATGAGCAAACATCAAGCCGTAATTGTAGCGCAAAAGAAACTGCATGTGTGTCTTTATTGAAAGTTTCAGAGCAAGACTTCAGAGGGTAATCAAAGCAAAGGAAGGGCGCATTCAAAAATGAACTTCTTTTTACATTCATGGTAGTTAGTAAATTAATTTAAGGGCGATATTTGTTTCATTACACTATCCTAAATTGGTTGGTTAATATACTACAACTCACTTAGCCCGGGGACCTTTTCCCCACCCTGTAAACCACTAAAGAAAGAAACCGTAATACTTCCAAAAAGTTATGGGCAAAGTTCTCAGTTATATTATGTTCACATATCTATATGATCAACAGCAAGCTTTCAGGTAGACAGAACTGCTGTGTTCATAAAACGATAATAATTATATTATTTCAAAATTAAAAATCTACTCGCTCCCCTCACTCCAGTGGTGACTTGTACGAATGCATTTCACATCTGCATAACTGGCATTTTATATGTTTAACCAGTATATATTTCACGAGAAGAATTGCCTCCATCATAATATACTAAAATTACTACTATTAGTGTCGTTGAAATGTTATAATTGCCTGTATCGTAATGTAATAAAATTACTACCATTAGTGTCGTTAACATGTCAATAACTGCCTGTATCGTAATGTACTAAAATTACTACCATTAGTGTCGTTAACATGACAATGGTTGCCTGTATCGTAATATACTAAAATTACTACCATTAGTGTCGTCATCATATCAATAATTGCCTGGATCGTTTTCTAGCAAAAATTCTACTCCTGAGAATTTCGCCTACTGGGGTTTAGCGAACGATAAACATCACTTGTCTGAGCCTCCTTCATGAGTGATTCAAAGCTCAAGAGACGATTGTGCCAGGGTTGTCAGACGAGTCACTGCTGGCCAGAAGTCTCAAATTAGGCCTTTCAAACTCAATTTTGCCAAATTTAAGGATTTTGGCCAACTCTATGGTAAATCTAGTGACTAAGGTTCGTGTGGCTATGTTTTGCTGATACGTACACGCTCGATCAGCACCCTGCAACAGTCGCTTCTATATTTTGGAAAGAAATTTTTAATTATTTTTATCAGGACTGAACTCACGATTTTGTAGGCTGACTCTCTCTACGACTCAACAGCTCCAGATTTATTGCGCGAGGCGTTCTCAAATTAAACTGTAACACTAGAAAGCAGAATAGAAAGATCAAAAGTATCAATTCTTTAACAATTACATGCAAAATAAGTAATTCAAATGTTTAAGCACTCAGTTCATTACGTAGGCATCATGAGCGTCGATCACCGGTGTCTTTCTTCGACATAGATCTTACAACCTCTTCTACTTAGACAGTAACATAAAGCAGGTGAAACCAAGAGCTACGAAGGTTGATAGTTATTAATTCATTCGTAAACAGTTGCCAAGAATATCGAAAGCCATCGGAAATCGAAGCGTGAAGGCTACAGTACATGGGGGGGCATGTCTAAGTCGTTACAACGTCTAGAATGCTGAGACCATCAGAATAACGGTCAAAAAACGCACATTTCTGTAATAGATGATTTATCATGGCGTCACACAGACGATCACGATCATTATTGTATTAGTTTAATACTCCCTAGCCACAACTAAGGCGATCTTAAGACAGCGAAGAGAAGGGACCGTTTAGTATGGACTGTAAAAGCCGGAGAATCTATGCACAAGGTGCATTCCCATACAGGATATCCTGCACATGGAAACAGCAAGTTATAAAGGAAGCTTAAGAAAAATCAAAGAGGAAATAGCATAGAGGGAATGAAAATGGAAAGAAGTTTCATGCGGAGATTTGTGTTAGATAGAAGTTCAGCAGGACTATCTATGTATAGCTGAGGTAAACTTACCGTATCTCCCCTAGGGGCGCTTGTCCCCATGCACTGAGAGAAATTTCTGACACACCTGCGTGTCTCAGACGGAAATTCTAAATATTTTGATGCACAATAGAGAATTCCCTTTGACCACATATTAAAGTGGTTGTGAGAGTTAAATTACGTACTCACGATTCAAAGGGCTCAAAAGTTTTGTAGAAAACCGAACTGTGTTTAGATTTTGTGAATGGAGTTCAATTCTCCCCAAAAACCCTAATGCCATCACTAATTTTTGTTTTAATTCCTAGACGTTGTCTGTATATCAGTGTACTCAGAGACCAGTCGTATTAATAACCGACACACAAAAGTGTGTCTTAATACATAGATTGATAATGTATATTGTTGACACACTTTTGTGTGTCGATTTTGTGACAAAATTTTTCTCAGTTTAGTATACGATAGATAAACCAAACCTCCCTATGCCTTTCAGGTAGATATATTCTATGCCCTTTGAGAGGAACGCTCTCACTGTCTGATTGCGGGACAACTACTATGGGAGTTTATTTCAAGCTTTGTGACAGGCAAATAATGAGATTCTCATACAAATGAAACAAACAGTAAGAAAGTCAGAGCACAAGTATATAAGATAGCAAAGCTAGCCCGGGCTAAGCCTTGACAGAAGCTGCACTCATTCGTAGCTTTGGTAAGAATTCCTACGTCTGAGAACTTATTCTTTTCGAACTTTTCTGGTAGAAACACAAATTGAACTAACCGTAAAAAAAAATGTATTCATTTCGTTGAAAGACTGTTCGAAGACAGAAAAGAACCACCGCACCAGAATCTGTTTGCTTGGAAGTCGAGCTGGTAATCCCGTTTATTAGTAAGTGTTGCTCACTAATTTACAGGCTCTCATCGCTTGCGTGAATGGCCTTCATATTTTACATATTCTAGCACTGTACTTGTTGAAGACTATATCATTGTAAAATACCACGAGAGGCTCCTGATTAATTCTGCTAGTAATTCAATCTACAAATGTAATCATAACGCTGGCATTTAAGGAACTAACCCTGGGCTTTTTAACAGCTGATTGTATTTTGAAATGTTAAAAATACTCTTTCTGGACAGCCCATCCATTTATCTCTCTCGGGAACTGATCTTTGATTACTTTGTAAGTTAAGTTACGAAGATTTATATTTTTTATATTATAATGTTAATAAAGTTTATTACTGCAGTACACGATGGTTAATGAATATATTAATTAAACACTACCTATTTTTAGTAATTCAAAAATACAATACTGTAATAGTGCAAAAAAGGCTACAAGATTGTACTTAAAACATTGATACAATTATTTTATGAATGCTTAAATTGAATCGCTCACTTAAGGAAATACACAAAACAGAGCTGTCGTCTCCTAAAAGTAGATTCGATTGCTCTAGCTATCTGGAGAAAATATGAATCAATGCAATGTCGCGTATTAAACAGGAGAGCGTAGCTGTAACGCTCGTATTATCAAATTATCTGGAAAAAGTGTAAACAGTATTAGGCAGTGTTTGAATATATACGTCCTCAAATACGTAATGAATTTATTTATGCATCTAATTTTTGTAACTGTTTTCAAGAAGTGAGTATTTGAATGCTGCGTAAAATTACGATATCATGCACTCAAAAATAATGTATTCACACATACCTTGAAACAGGTTTCCATTTTTTATTGATGAGTATTTTGATACTTGGAAACCCGTTTTGGCTAGAACATACCGTCATCATTTGTGGTCGGTGCTTGGAACGTGTTCCAACGTGTGTGCTACACCCACACAACCAACCGAGGCTCCTCTGCCACAGCCCTCATCAAGTCCACCGTGTCCGCTGTCAGTTCTTCTCTGCTATTATTTTCATGCGCGCAGTTTTCATGTGGATTATGTGTATCAGTTGAGATGACGAATTTTAGCGTCATAAACGAAAATAGTGATTGTTTGAAGGGGTAATCTTTTATTTTGAAGAAGAACCTTAGCTATAACACGTCCTTGCCGACTTCCGCTCCCGTCATGAGGCAGCTTTATCCTACTTGTTGTGTGTTGACCCTGAGTAGAAAAAAAAAACAGCAATAAAATTTTCATACAGTTTATTTAATTGCACTCTAACAAAGAATGTTGACTGATTTAAAATTAAAGTTTTTGAGCGTTATTCTCGATGCTAACATTAAATTCATTTTAAGTTTAAAGGACAAAAAAGTCTGAAGGTTTTATTCCTTTTAATTTCACAACTTCCATGTTTCGGGAACATTCAACGGAATACATCCTCAGTTATTTCTTTATTCAATTGTTTGGTAGGATTTTTGCTGCTTCAACGTACATTAGACAATTATGACAATTTAATAAGTCATGATCTTCCTATTTATTGGTGTCTTTTAGTAAACGTTATTAAACATTAGTTATGAGATTTCGTCTTCTCAAATTATTTCCCTTTCATAGACACAGGATCAACGTCAGGATGCTACTTCAAGAATGCGTGTATCGCAACTCCGTTCTATTCAAATCTCGTATTTTCATGTTTCTGTTTTTCCGAAGTAACTATCAGGTTGGGTGTATCTTTTCAACGTTATATGCGTCATCGTGACATTTTTGTCGTCGCTCCAAAGGTTTCACAAGCCTACCACGAGGGGGCGTGTTTCAAGACATCATCAGCAAAGAATCCTTATTACAAACTCAATTTCGATGGCACGAGTAATTATAGATAGATCATTAGTCGGTCACATCAAAATTAATCCATGACATAATTTATAATTTGTTCAAGACTTTAATGTCTCAACGTATTGAGGTCACCATGTAAGAAGGTTTCGAGGCATTACAAAATATTTTTCAAGATATTTAGGTAGTGTAATGTTGTCCGTCTCAATCTTCAATAACATCTGTGGCAATTTCCTAATCTATTTCCAGCAGGGAAGTTAGGGAACGTGAACCACATTATGTATAAATTGCGGAAAAGGAAAGAATTTCGAAATTACAAAATGTAGCAAGGATATGCCTGCTGCATGAAAACTGTTCCTCCGTGTGAATAAGAATCATGAGTAGGATAGAATGAAGTGAATACAATTGAAAAAAATCTTAGGTTTCCGGTTAACAATTGGAATGAAAACGTCCAGACTCATTAATGATCACTTGGAGTTTGAAGGTAACACTACACATTTTTTTTATAGGATTTTTTGATATCGCTATACCTTAGAGCAGGGGTTCCCAACCTGAGGTGCTCGCTCACCCCCCAGGGGGTGTGAGAAAAGTCCAGGTAAATAATAAGATATTGGCTAAATGTTGGCATTTTCCTTAGGGGATGCGAGGTTCGAACGAACTTTTTTTAGGGGTGCTGAGCGAAAAAGGGCTGAGAACCCCTGCCTTAGAGACAAGCAGGAGGGGGGACGACACCCTTCACATCTCGCTGTATAGCAATGAATCCCCGGCCTCTGAGGGTAGCGCGTTCTCTCTCACGAGACGCAAGACCGCTCTGACAGAATAAATACGCTTTCAAGTTCTACTCTCAATGGAAACGATGAGAAATAATTTAATGGGTCGCTAATAGCACCTTATATATTTTTCCTAAAAACTAGAACTAAAAAGTCTATAAATTAAATTGAAATTGAATAAATTTAAATTAACATTTTTTAAATTTTAGTTCAAAGATGTAAATTAAATTTATTTCAATAATTATGTCAAACTAAATAAAGAAGAACAATAAAGTATAAAATCTCTCGACGTCAACATCTGGCACATTCAAATGCTGAGTCTTCGAAGTCGTTTGGTCTGTCGTTAGGAGTCTGTTCCTGCGCAGACCGCTTAGCTGTGCGGTGCGTCGGAGCTGCGTATCAGGCTCGCTCGAAAATAATCATGTTTTGAATGATAATATGGGTAGAGCGTTATGAAATGACGCCTAACAGGTGAAAGAGGATGGATGGGTTCTTATAAAATTGTCTTGGCGTTTGTTTGTTTTTTCATTTGAATAAATTGAATTAAGTAGCTATGAAATTATGTTTCCTACACTTCTCTCAGCTATTTTTCTCATTGCGTCTCTGATGCTGTCGAGTCGAATCAAAATTTTAGAAAACTATCGGTCGTAGAACTACTGCAGAAAATACCGATTGTGGGAAGCCTAATTTTCCATTCGGTAGTGCAACGTATAAATGCATACTTTCAAATACGCAGCTTAACAATCATTGTTCAAAATCTGTTTTATGTTAAGATACCATAAACATTCTCAGTTTTTTAGACTGTACATTGATTTTTTAACATGTAAATTGACTTTTGAAAAACGTTTTCATTGAAGGAGGGAAATATTTAGCATTCAGTAGAAAAATAGCTTTGAAAAATGTATTCAGCACTTATCTTTTCACTATATTTGAACAATGAGTTTAACATTCAGTAATTTAATTACATTAAATGCACCTAGAGCTCATCACTGCATCTGAGTTTAAGTGAGTCTTTGCTGCTGCTTAAGTCTATGTTGCGCGTGTTGCGCATCAGTTCTGATCACAAAATATTAGTTTATTACTTGCACTGGCAGGGTCTTTCATATAAATTATCCGATCGAAAATTCTGATCAATCTAACAGTTGCCAACACTGAAGTAAATCAGTTATGCTCAGATACTTTATCTATGAAGCAGGCAATTAAAATATATGTAGAGTTCATAACATGAACATAGAGCAGTGTTCAGCTATCCGTGACCTTTCTCGCACGAGCCCAGCCTATATTTCAAAATCCCTCTACTATCCTAGGCAGACAGTTCCGATATTTGCGAGCCCTTTGATGAATCTGGCCATGATTGCAGAGCCACCCACTTGCCAAGAAAAGATCAAATTCGCAAACTTCGCTTTCTAACCAGCCTCAAAAGAAGCGTCAAGGCTAAGCCACCCATGTCATTATCGACATCGGCTAAAATGAGGCTCGTCAGCATCACAACAATTCATCGGGCGATCAAAACCTTAACGAAAATTTTTATGCACAAGGAAGGAAGCATCTTTCTTAGTAAGATAAAAGAAGTTCCTTTGGAGAAATGCAAGAAAGTTTTGGACATGTTGAAAACTATTGAATCTACAATCAAGTGCTTTTCTAATGAGAAGATAAGAGCAAATATAGCGATCTCTGAATTGCCTCTTCGAGCACTGACATTCAACCTACGATGACCACGAAGAAACCAGCTTCTGTCATGACCCTCGGCATCGTTTCGAGTGAGGATGACGTCTTTACCAACTTCATTGCCGGCAAGGAAAATGTGAATGCCAAACCCAACTGTAACATCTTGCAAGCAGAATTCATTCCATGGATGAAGGCCCGGTCATAAAATAGCAAGTCTACGTTCCAACAGGACTCTGCTCGCGCACACACGGCGAACAAATCCATTGACTTGCTCAAGAGGCCGTTGAGGGATTCTGAGAGAAAGACTTTTAGCCTTCTAACTGGCCTGAGCTGAATCCTTTGGATTACGATTTTGGAGTCGAAAATTGAGGCCAAAGCTTATGCACAGCCCCACAATAGCGTCACAGCCCTTTGAAGAAGGACATCAAAAATACGGGAAGTCGCTGGAAACGGCAGTAGTTCTCCGTGCCGTGTCCAGCTTTCGAAAGCGTGTAGATGTCATCATCATAGCTAAAGACGATCATATTATATAAAAGTCTTGCTCTCTTTGTTTGATAAAAAAGTGTTATTCTTGATATGTATCCAACATAATACCTTAAGTAACAGGTATTAGCTAAATAAATATTTTCAACGTATTATGTAACTTTTTCCTTGAGTTATAAGGATTTAATCATAGTTAGTCAAATTGAACGGATTTCTCAGAAAGACCCTGCTCATGTGCATGTGCCATCTTGTGCGAAGTGAAAGAATTTCAATGGGCAAATATCATACTTTTTTCATCATATCAATTAACTAGAAAATAATTTTCACGTGCAGATGGAGGTGCATAGAACAGCTCGCAAATTGGAGAAGCCTGTGTGTATACGGTAGACCCCATCCAAATCACTCTGTTATCATTGTGATGAATAGACTCGGGAAATGAAAAAGCTACGATAACGCAAAATGGTTTTGATTAAATAATGTAGTGTAGTGTTCAGCGTGAATAACCTCGTTAAATACTATTGCATAAGCCTTTCTACTGACCACTCATCAGTTGTGAGATGATTTCATCAGGTGTTCATTATATGCCAAACGAAGCATTAGGATCGAACTGTAAATGACTAGTTTCCACTTCACACGTCTGTTAAGAACTGACCGCATCAGTAGTAACGGCAGCATATACATTCCGATGTTAAAAATTATTTTGTATCGTTTTTGTATTGAAGATTTAAATAGAGGAACAATTGCGGACGTATTCGATGTTGCTATGAATCGATTGAACGCGCCGTGACGAAGCGTGGTAAAAACGAGCGTTTTCGATCATCATAAAACGAAGAAATTTCAGCCGTTCTTCCCTTCCCAACTCTTGCCACTCCCACAGTTTCCTTTTTTGTAAAGCCATCAATAACTCATCCGGCTCCTCCCTTCATTTTTGGGCCCTTGAGCTTTCCTGCCCGTCTTCCACACCCTCCCTTGCTCCTCTCCCTTACTCCTCTCCCTCAAACCTAAGCCCTCCTTCCTCCTTCCCCTCCCCTCCCTCTGTTCTCAGGGCTCTCGCCCTCCTTCGGACAGCAGCACCTGCCCGGCTTTCCTCCCTCTGCGCTAATTTTCTCCTCGATTGCTTGTCGCGTTGAGGCATTTGTGAGTGTAATTTTCCCTTACTACCCTTGTTGAAGCAATTTACGTAACCTATTGTGGAACTGCTCAGTGGAAAAACACTTCACGCCACACTTACTTCGAACTGCTTGAAGAACTGGAGGCGATGCTTCATGATCATCAGTACTCTGAGGTCAGCGAGTTCCGTACTTTATGAATACCAATTTCTTGTTCTCAAGAATGACAGGGTTACTGCTTCAGCCGAAGCTATTAGTTGCTGAGGTAATTGATATGCAACTGTCGAGATAAGGTCCAGTTAAAATGCAGGTTCCCCTGAACGGAAGAGATTAACACTTGCTGCGCATTAGTTCAAATTTGTCTAAATAAATGAAAGTATTTGGGTACTAATTGGATCATGGATGCCGAAGCACTAATTTAATAAGTAATAAAACATGTTCGCATCATTCAATAAATTTCATTCCGAAAATACGTTTATTCGCAGTCGAATAAATAGTCAAAATAAATAACTTTGTTAATACAATTTATCACCAAGATGACTAGAACCTGATTTCGTGACATTACTGGCAATGTTGACCAAATAAAACTATTTCGTCAGCGTTTATGTTCAACAATAAATTACATCGGATACCCATCATTACTCGATGTCGGCTCATCGAATCGATGTCACACGCAAATAAAAAAGACTTTTGAGACAGATCTGAGAGAAATGGTAAGGTGGCGCTTCGACTTCTTTTGAGAGCTGTCCTCGCAGTTTCATCTTTGTGTTTACCTCCTATTTGACCGGTCTAATGATGGTGGCTTAAAGTTGTATTTGAAGCAGCAACAGTCATTTAACTTATGTTTGTAGTTAAATAATCATCTGATCAAGAGGTATGCACAGTAACTCGTACTGAAGAACTCCCTGCATTTCACCCCCAAGCTTGACGACATCCTTCACTGTTAGTAGCCTGAGTTGTTGGCTCACCTCAGCTGCTTTGAGCATCAGTTTGAAAAATTGTGAGAACTTTAAGGGAATAAAAAAGTCGGAGCTCATTTAGTTGGAAAAAATTTTCATTGTATTTCCTTTTTTCAATCTCCAACGGAAGGTTTCTGCCTGGTGCAGCGGATATCCTGTCACTGTCTCTGTCGAATAATTCATAGCTTCCATTCACGGTAATTTCTCGCTCAGAAAAATGCTGGGTCTCTAACAATCACAAATTTTCTTTCGGGTGGCTTATAATTTTAAGAGAAAATGTAGGTGGAAGCGCGGACGCCCTTCAATTAGCCTGATTTTGTAAAAAATTACAGCATTAGAGATCATATTAGAGTAAAAACTGCCACTCTCTCCCACAGCGAATATCGACACCATTACATGAGTCTCTATTTTAGCTAAAAAATTGAGAGTTTTCTTTTTCGGTTCAATTCAGGAAAGAAAATACTCGGAAATTTCATCAATAATGTTTAAGAATTAAAATGGTCACGAAATGGATGTACGTAATGAGATAATTTATAGAGCACAAAAATTGTTGATTAGATATTTCAATTATATTTCGCACAGAATTGCCATACTCAATAATTCCATAATTTTTAACGCTAAAAATATAACACATCTACAGAAGCTTTCGAAAATTTTGCTTGCTGTAAGGAATAGCTTGATTCGTTGACGGAAGGAAGATGTCTTGAATTTTCGAGCCTGATACACGGTGTCGACAGGCGGTCATTCACCAAGTGAGGTACCGCACACAGGCGCTACTCATCCTCCGCATCGCTACTGAAGGAGCTTTTCTGAACAGTCAATGACACTCTGTTTCTCTGCGAACGCAGCGACGAATTTCATTTATATGATTAAAAAATATTACCAACAGTAATTGATCAGATTGAAGAGCTACAAATTTACTTGTTTTACAAGTTCGTCACTCGTAGTTTACTACAGACGACAGCCTGCACCCTGGTGTTATGTCGTGTCCACATGAAACTCAGAGAAAATTTGCCTCTAGGTCTTAACAAGCTATAACACTTTCTGGTTAAGGTTCAACTCATTCGATGTTCCTGGCTGCGTAATGAGAAAATATCTTCAAATCGTTTTAAGTGAAATTCTATTGCATTAAAAAAAATGTGGAGTTAAAGTGATTTTTTTATCACATTTTTCAGAGTAATTTTTTTTTGTTTTTAACTTCTGTTTAGAGGTTGAAATTAAAGACTTAGGTCCCATTGTGCTTTTGAAAACGAGGGTTCAACATCCTTTGGAGCAGAAAGGACCAGTGTGTAGGGTATTTCATACTAGTGTTCCCTTTCGTTAACGCTTCCTTTCTAGAGTTAGGTATCGTTAGGTATCCGAGAGAATTTATGCTGCCATCACCCATATTGTCGAATAAAATCAAACATAGTTCATTTATTAGCCTACTGTCTCGTACTCACACGTGCTATTTTCTCCCTCTAAAACTTTAGTATTTACTTTCACAAGCAAGTTTTCATTATAGGAGTGTATCTCTTACGCGCTCGCACGGACGCCCCCGGCCCCGGTGGCCCGCATGCGAGCCCCACACACGGCACCTAATGGGCCACTTGCTCTCCCGCCCGAAGTTCCGCCAATAATCCCAAACGAGAAGCGCTGCCTCGGCCCTGCTTTATTGTTATGGCAACAGAAGGCCCGCAATGTGCCGCTCTAAGTAATGGCGCCGCAATAGCAACTGGTGGCAATGAGCTCCCATTATTCTATACTGCATTAAACGAGGAAAATTCGAGACGTAACGAAGGGTTCTGAAAATGCAAAATGTAACGCATTGACAATTGATTCTAATTATATGAAATGAACTACGGACTGACTGCGCTGGAAAATCTCTTTCGAGAATGATGAACTTGGGCTCAGAATTTTAGCTTTGTTGGTAAATAAAGTCTAGAATGCAAAACGTGAGCAACAATGCGTAAATGCTGAGGCATTGGATGATCAACTTGCGAGATACAACTTCGTATCATGGAATTCGTTTAAAAACTGAATGGTGTCTACTTTAGAAGCAATACAGAGCGCAGTCATTTCTATACAAATAGCGAAGAAACATTTCGGATATCAGGTACGGAATTTCAAGAAAAGTGTAGCGAGGCACACCGGGCTCAAGACATTCGTCCACTGTGTTGATGACCATTCATCCGCTTTAAAATAGATTGTAAAGAACGTATAAACAGACTTCTCTCCATCCGACCTTACTATTTTCAGCGAAATCTAATTTATTTCACCGCAAGTATTCCATGGATACAAGCTTTGTTTCCGAGTAAAATTAGTACAAAAAGCTTTAATTAACATTTAAAAAAACAAATTTAACAAATTAAAAAGTTGCTCCGGGGGCCAGGACAAAGAAAATCTAGAAATAGCACTCGAAATAAATTTGGCTACCGAAGATGACTTTACGGAACAACTCTTCCTTTTCGAGCACTTCGTGTCGATTGAACTAGAGAAAATTCCCTGAGTGGCTGAGCCGCCTTCGTGACTGACGAACATAAATCTGCGGCAAGAATTGCAATTGATTCCAAAGACTGACACGAAAGTTCAGCGCTTCAGCGACGCTGAGCCAGTTTCCCTGTACGAACAGAGCGCTCTCTATAAACACTCTCCGCGCTACCGGCTCGCATGTTCCCGAGCTGATCTGAAAGTCTCCGTCTCTGATGGGCTGCTGGTATGTCCCCATGATATGCGCCTGCCAGTTGTCAATGGCAATGATCAGCAATTGAAATAGTGCGACATTTTCTTCGTGTTTGTATTGTTACGTTTTTGTCAATCATAGATCAATCCCAAACCTACGAATGTCGATTGTGGAACATCTTCCTTCTTTTCGATAGTTAATTACCGATTGGCTTCAAGCAGCATTTTCAAGCTTTGATTCACATCCGCACGATGCATGGCATGTGTGTAAAATCTTGGAAATGACACTTTTAAACTTTTTAAAACTATTGATTCCTCTTTCATTTAATCATAAAATTTATTCTCAAATGCTGTGAATAAAAAATCCCTGATACGTAATACAACAAGAACCCCTCCCACTAAGAGACTGTCAATTGCGCTCCCTCAATTATATAATTACGCATCTCGTTGTACATCTTCCAGCGAACACTAACCCGTGACCGCCCACTTCTCTCTCCTCGTTTTCGTTCCGTGAAGCGCACACCCGACAGCCTGCCCCTCGCCCTCTAATACGTTCATCCCCCACCTGTCCGTCCCTCCGCATGCCCGCACTTGGATGTGTTCCTTAATATGGGCAAAAATTGCCGGAGAACAAAACACGCGGAGCAACGCTGCACGCGTCCATGCCCGCCTGCCCAGAGAGCTTGAGGCGGAGTGGGGAATGAAGCTATGTCAAGCGTGGAAAGTGAAGATGCTTCAGAAAGTAATCAAACTTTGTCATGAGTAAGTGCTCGACTAGTGATTGAAATACCTGTATTGGGGTATAATTTCAGTTATTTTGTACTAATTTATACCTTGGACGTAATGAATGGGACTTGAATGCACTGACGGGAAGAAACACTAATGCTGTCGCTTGAAATGAAATCCAAGTATTTGGTTATCCAAAATGAAAGTTAAAAAACTGTGGCAAAAACCAAAGTCTGAGAATAAATGAAATGAACTCCAACGACAACAAACGAGCCAATTAAACGTACATATATTGAACAAAGAAATAAACGTATGATAGTAACGAGGGAAAGAAAAGAATCTAAGAAAAAAAAAATTTGACATCCTTAAATATAAGGAAGACACAGAGAGGACTCGGTGCTAACATCGCCTTAGAAACAACATCCTAAAGAATACGGGTGCAAGACACTATCCTTTCAGACGATAACGTGACGCTCTAGGAATAGAAGTTGCCTGGAAGATGAACAAATTGGGTGAAAATTTGAACAAACAAAAAATAATATTGATAAAAAATAGAGAAAGAGTTCAATGAAGCGAATTCATTAGTATTGAGATAATCAGCAAAATTTCACTTGAGAAAACTTTAATTTGAATAATAGTTAAATCATCATTACTCTGCGACCAACGTCGTTTTTAAAATAATTGTTGCCAGCGTGACGTGCCTTACCGCGCTTGACTTAGATAAATCGCGGTCACCAGGTTTCATGCAAAATTCCATGGGAAAAAGCCAAACTGGTAAATTTTGGATAGACTAAGGCCAGTCTGTCAACTTCGGGACATATATGTCCCACATCTCTGCTGTGCACGAGATGACGCGAGGCTGAGGCTACACCGGTGATGAAATTCTGTCGCTACCGACGGCTCTTGCGTATTTGGGTCACTGCCCTCGTTTCAGGGCAAACGATGTTTATCTAGAACGTATTTGTTTGACGATCACTGGAAAACAAACACATCGAGATTCTATTAAAATTCATTTATTTTTATGAACTGTTGTTTTATTCGAATTATAAATGATTTTTTTCTTTCATATCTAGGACGACCGAGAAACACTGCTTCCAAAATGCACAATTGGTTATGGCATAAATGAGCAGGTGACGCAGTATATAGTCAATCAGTTGCGGAATGTGCCTGAGCGGCCCTTAAAAAGTCTCAACTGTCGCGCTTCAAAACTAACTTTCTGTATTTCCGTCAGAAAAATGGATGGATCGCAAGTCCCCTTCCTCCCACTGTGAGCATTTAGATTCCATTTCTCAAACAAGAGTTGCATAAATTTCATTTATGAACGCCACTCGTCATCACCCTGAGAGTAACTTCATTAATTGGTAGCTGCCGAGGTGGCAGGTAGGTCCCTGAGAAGTGCGCGGTACTGCCACCTCACCTGCAGGCTTCACTAAAGACTTTACGATGCGTAACTATACGATGAATTATTCATACTTACGTCTCTCATTAAGAATGTCGCTGCTGATATCACGTAATTGTACATGAAGAGTTGGAAAAGTGGACATTATGTACAAGCACCAAGTAGGCAAAGACGTACTACGGTGCAGAACATTCTGTCGCCAACCAATGCCATAAAAACATTAACTAAAAGGAAATAGAGCATTCTACCATAAAGACTACCTTGCTTTCTCTGTTTGCATGTGTTATTACTTTTATTTGGATACAAAGAAGATTACTTTATTCTCAACTTTTTCAAAATATAATTAAACGATCAGTGAGCCACGATCACATTAAGTAAAAATAAAAACGTGGCTCGTATCGGTAAAAAAATTCTGAGGTACAGTTATGAGGCCCGAGAAGATAACGACCAGATAACGACACTACAGGGTCAGTCTGCTCATACGTGTACAGATTAGCGAATGATACACACATTTTTCGAAATTGTTAGTAAGGACAAGTTTTTTTTAGAAAGCGGTCTAAAATTTTACCTTAAATAGAATGACCCTTAAGCAATATTCGTCAATCGTTCGATTTTCTCACGTCAAGTAGATCAGAACACGAATCCCGAATAAAAAGCACTGATGACCTAAGTCTAGAATTCATCATGTTTCATCCCGATATCATTCTACAAAATACGAGCGAAAACTATACTCAATATTAATGTCGCAAGACACAAATGCAATAGTTTCCAATAAATATTACTAAGTAAATAGTTATTCCACTCATTCCTGCCAAAAAAGAGAAGAAGCAGCCTGGTTCGAGCTTCTGAAAAAAGAATCCACGATAAATGGGAGAAAAATTTCATGGGATCTTGCTAATTTTAAAAGTATGTAATTATGCGATGCACACGAAATAACACAAAACAAGCATAAGCTGTGGCCAACTTCCAACTGCAAGAACTAATTGAATCAACGCCGAGCCCCTTCAGTTGGCTCGTGAGGATCGATGACTTGTGTTACCGATTGATTTTGATCAGAAGAATATATACGAGTAGGTGTAGAAGTTTTAAGTGTGTGAACAGCAACTGGTCTGTCAAATTTACTTCAGATACAAGGCTCAATGGCTATTGCAGTGATAAGGCGAACCCTCCTGAACTAGGTAAAAATCGTAGGAGTCTATCTCAGCCCTTCAGAACAGAAGCGGCGCTAACAGAAGCATACATCAGGAATATATGTGGGTGCAGAAAGAAATTACGATGAAATTAAGCGCACGGAGCCGCAACGATGACGACGTACAACTGAAGGACAACTCGCCTATATTTTAACTAAATCATCCACCTTAGAAACATAGCTATTTACAGGATATTCAGGAGAGAGATCTTGATATACTTAATTTTAATTCTACACACTACAATTACATGATACCCTCCACAGTAACTTACTGGGTATCCGCAAAACTTTGCTCACAGTAGGCACAGTAGGCACAAACGTCACTATTTTCACACCTATATAAGCTGGCACACAATTGGTTTTACATCGACTCACCAGACATGACAATCACTAGGCAGAGAGAGAGAAGCAAGACAATCAGTCAATTGATGACCTTAGTTTTAAGCCTGCGATATAGATGGACTCATATACAATCCCGTCATGACAGTGGAGGACAGCGTCTGCATGCCTATAGCGAGCTCAATTACGTTACTACAGCAAGGTCGAACAAATCGCTTATCTAATTTTTCATCGATATTAGATATTACCCTTTTATCACCACTGATATTATGTTACTAGATCTCGTGAATTTTCATAAGATCGTAGTTGATGTCGGGCCACTGACTCCTTGCTGCTGTTGAAATGTTATGTTGGCCACTGACTCCCTGCTGCTGTTGTAATGTTGAGTTGGCCACTGACTCCCTGCTGCTGTTGTAATGTTATGTTGGCCACTGACTCCCTGCTGCTATTGTAATGTTATGTTGGCCACTGACTCCCTGCTGCTGTTGAAATGTTATGTTGGCCACTGACTCCCTGCTGCTGTTGTAATGTTATGTTGGCCACTGACTCCCTGCTGCTGTTGTAATGTTATGTTGGCCACTGACTCCCTGCTGCTGTTGTAATGTTATGTTGGCCACTGACTCCCTGCTGCTATTGTAATGTTATGTTGGCCACTGACTCCCTGCTGCTGTTGAAATGTTATGTTGGCCACTGACTCCCTGCTGCTGTTGTAATGTTATGTTGGCCACTGATTCCCTGCTGCTGTTGTAATGTTATGTTGGCCACTGACTCCCTGCTGCTGTTGTAATGTTGAGTTGGCTACTGACTCCCTGCTGCTGTTGTAATGTTATGTTGGCCACTGACTCCCTGCTGCTGTTGAAATGTTATGTTGGCCACTGACTCCCTGCTGCTGTTGAAATGTTATGTTGGCCACTGACTCCCTGCTGCTGTTGAAATGTTATGTCGGGCCACTGACTCCCTGCTGCTGTTGTAATGTTATGTTGGCCACTGACTCCCTGCTGCTGTTGTAATGTTATGTTGGCCACTGACTCCCTGCTGCTGTTGTAATGTTGAGTTGGCCACTGACTCCCTGCTGCTGTTGTAATGTTATGTTGGCCACTGACTCCCTGCTGCTGTTGTAATGTTATGTTGGCCACTGACTCCCTCCTGCTGTTGTAATGTTATGTTGGCCACTGACTCCCTGCTGCTGTTGTAATGTTATGTTGGCCACTGACTCCCTGCTGCTGTTGAAATGTTATGTTGGCCACTGACTCCCTGCTGCTGTTGTAATGTTATGTTGGCCACTGACTCCCTGCTGCTGTTGAAATGTTGAGTTGGCCACTGACTCCCAGCTGCTGTTGTAATGTTATGTTGGCCACTGACTCCCTGCTGCTGTTGTAATGTTATGTTGGCCACTGACTCCCTGCTGCTGTTGTAATGTTATGTTGGCCACTGACTTCCTGCTGCTGTTGTAATGTTATGTTGGCCACTGACTCCCTGCTGCTGTTGTAATGTTATGTTGGCCACTGACTCCCTGCTGCTGTTGTAATGTTATGTTGGCCACTGACTCCCTGCTGCTGTTGTAATGTTATGTTGGCCACTGACTCCCTGCTGCTGTTGTAATGTTATGTCGGGCCAATGACTTCCTGCTGCTGTTGTAATGTTATGTTGGCCACTGACTCCCTGCTGCTGTTGTAATGTTATGTTGGCCACTGACTCCCTGCTGCTGTTGTAATGTTATGTTGGCCACTGATTCCCTCCTGCTGTTGTAATGTTATGTTGGCCACTGACTCCCTGCTGCTGTTGAAATGTTATGTTGGCCACTGACTCCCTGCTGCTGTTGTAATGTTATGTTGGCCACTGATTCCCTCCTGCTGTTGTAATGTTATGTTGGCCACTGACTCCCTGCTGCTGTTGTAATGTTATGTTGGCCACTGACTCCCTGCTGCTGTTGAAATGTTATGTTGGCCATTGACTCCCTGCTGCTGTTGTAATTTTATGTTGGCCACTGACTCCCTGCTGCTGTTGTAATGTTATGTTGGCCACTGACTCCCTGCTGCTGTTGTAATGTTATGTTCTCCACTGACTCCCTGCTGCTGTTGTAATGTTATGTTGGCCACTGACTCCCTGCTGCTGTTGTAATGTTATGTTGGCCACTGACTCCCTGCTGCTGTTGTAATGTTGAGTTGGCTACTGACTCCCTGCTGCTGTTGTAATGTTATGTTGGCCACTGACTTCCTGCTGCTGTTGTAATGTTGGGTTGGCCACTGACTCCCTGCTGCTGTTGTAATTTTATGTTGGCCACTGACTCCCTGCTGCTGTTGTAATGTTATGTTGGCCACTGACTCCCTGCTGCTGTTGTAATGTTATGTTCTTCACTGACTCCCTGCTGCTGTTGTAATGTTATGTTGGCCACTGACTCCCTGCTGCTGTTGTAATGTTATGTTGGCCACTGACTCCCTGCTGCTGTTGTAATGTTGAGTTGGCTACTGACTCCCTGCTGCTGTTGTAATGTTGAGTTGGCCACTGACTCCCTGCTGCTGTTGTAATGTTATGTTGGCCACTGACTCCCTGCTGCTGTTGTAATGTTATGTTGGCCACTGACTCCCTGCTGCTGTTGTAATGTTGAGTTGGCTACTGACTCCCTGCTGTTGTTGTAATGTTGAGTTGGCTACTGACTCTCTGCTGCTGTTGTAATGTTATGTTGGCCACTGACTCCCTGCTGCTGTTGTAATGTTGAGTTGGCCACTGACTCCCTGCTGCTGTTGTAATGTTATGTTGGCCACTGACTCCCTGCTGCTGTTGTAATGTTGAGTTGGCCACTGACTCCCTGCTGCTGTTGTAATGTTATGTTGGCCACTGACTCCCTGCTGCTGTTGTAATGTTGAGTTGGCTACTGACTCCCAGCTGCTGTTGTAATGTTGAGTTGGCTACTGCCTCCCTGCTGCTGTTGTAATGTTGAGTTGGCTACTGCCTCCCTGCTGCTGTTGTAATGTTGAGTTGGCCACTGACTCCCTGCTGCTGTTGTAATGTTGAGTTGGCCACTGACTCCCTGCTGCTGTTGTAATGTTATGTTGGCCACTGACTCCCTGCTGCTGTTGTAATGTTGAGTTGGCTACTGACTCCCTGCTGCTGTTGTAATGTTATGTTGGCCACTGACTCCCTGCTGCTGTTGTAATGTTGAGTTGGTCACTGACTCCCTGCTGCTGTTGTAATGTTATGTCGGCCACTGACTCCCTGCTGCTGTTGTAATGTTATGTTGGCCACTGACTCCCTGCTGCTGTTGTAATGTTGGGTTGGCTACTGACTCCCTGCTGCTGTTGTAATGTTATGTTGGCCACTGACTCCCTGCTGCTGTTGTAATGTTGAGTTGGCCACTGACTCCCTGCTGCTGTTGTAATGTTGAGTTGGCCACTGACTCCCTGCTGCTGTTGTAATGCTATGTTGGCCACTGACTCCCTGCTGCTGTTGTAATGTTGAGTTGGCCACTGACTCCCTGCTGCTGTTGTAATGTTATGTTGGCCACTGACTCCCTGCTGCTGTTGTAATGTTGAGTTGGCCACTGACTCCCTGCTGCTGTTGTAATGTTATGTTGGCCACTGACTCCCTGCTGCTGTTGTAATGTTGAGTTGGCCACTGACTCCCTGCTGCTGTTGTTTTGTTGAGTTGGCCACTGACTCCCTGCTGCTGTTGTAATGTTGAGTTGGCCACTGACTCCCTGCTGCTGTTGTAATGTTATGTTGGCCACTGACTCCCTGCTGCTGTTATAATGTTGAGTTGGCCACTGACTCCCTGCTGCTGTTGTAATGTTGAGTTGGCTACTGACTCCCTGCTGCTGTTGTAATGTTATGTTGGCCACTGACTCCCTGCTGCTGTTGTAATGTTGGGTTGGCTACTGACTCCCTGCTGCTGTTGTAATGTTATGTTGGCCACTGACTCCCTGCTGCTGTTGTAATGTTATGTTGGCCACTGACTCCCTGCTGCTGTTGTAATGTTATGTTGGCCACTGACTCCCTGCTGCTGTTGTAATGTTATGTCGGCCACTGACTCCCTGCTGCTGTTGTAATGTTATGTTGGCCACTGACTCCCTGCTGCTGTTGTAATGTTATGTAGGCCACTGACTCCCTGCTGCTGTTGTAATGTTATGTTGGCCACTGACTCCCTGCTGCTGTTGTAATGTTATGTCGGCCACTGACTCCCTGCTGCTGTGGAAATTTTCTGATCAACTTACACGCGAGTTTTACTTCAACTCCTACAACCTCCGCAGGTTATGCTTTTAAACACGGTAACACGCAAACAAAAATTTTTTTTTGCCAGTAGATCAAATATTTGTCACATGAAAACGTTCGTTACGCTTAGTGATGATATCAAAAAATTTATAACATTTTGTTATGTAAGAATTTTACGCTTTATATTGACATGACTATTCAGGTTAAAAGAAGAATCATCTGAATAACTGTTTCAAAACATTCAAGTAGAAGTGAAAATTTTTCTTCTTCAAACATCTATGATAACTGTCATTTATTTTCGTGAAGCGCTTACTCTTTGGCCCTCCAAAGAAAAACTATTCATTACTCGAAGCTGTATTCAAAAATTCCAAAGCTACATGTGATAAATCCTTCACATGTAGCACGAATACCATTTGGAGTAGCCTTCCTCAGCCTCACCCCAGCCTCTAAGCACCGTCTGAGCCTGGTCTAGGCAGCGCTCCTCCGTCGGTATCCCATGGTATACCCAGGACACCGCCTTAATTCGGAGCTGAGATGCGTTGTCTCTCAAGGCAGAGTTGAAATGAGTGCTCATTTATTTTTCTGGTGAGTGTGACTGTGGGGAGGTGTGAGTGAAACAATGCAATACACCAGGTCGCCGTTTGCGTTGTGAGTAAGGCGGTCACGGTCATTCTTGACCACAATATCGTTAATTTCTTATTTTAAAGGGCGCATGACAAACCACTGATTCAACAATTTTTTGAAACGGAAGTAGGAGTCGAACAATATTGAATTGGAATTTGTGGCGGAAAATCTTTCATAAATAGAGTGAGTTATTGCGATGAAAGAACAGAATAAAACACAAACAAGTTCCCTGAGAAGGTCACCTATTAAGTGACCTGTAGTTCCTTAGTTTCACTATATGAATCAGAATTGAATTGGAGACACTAGCCTGATCCTTCAAAATCTTTTGATCAACTAAATGGAAGACGGCCTGAGTGCGAAAACAGTCAGAAAATGTACAGACTTCTGTAAACCTTTGCCTCAAAATCACAATTACAGTTTCCTCTAACAGCCTCTCATATCTTACCATAAATTGCGCAAACATAATGCAACGGAAGTCACAGCTCAGTTATCTCATGAAAAAATTAGAAGATGCATTTCTTATTTTTCGGTTACTATAGGCAACATTGCCTTGAGAAGTCATGACTTT
Source organism: Morinoia aosen (assembly GCA_030386875.1). Classification (NCBI taxonomy): domain Eukaryota; kingdom Metazoa; phylum Arthropoda; class Malacostraca; order Amphipoda; family Talitridae; genus Morinoia; species Morinoia aosen. The sequence continues at coordinate 14,579,236 of CM059575.1, read as the reverse complement.
AGTAGAAGTTGAAGTCTTAAATTGAAATTATTTTGTGGAGTTATTTCGTGGAGTGAATAAATAAGAACAATGTCATACTTTGTATTTTCACTATCGTGATATATTTTTAATGCCTACAATTCAATGTACTTTAAACTTTCATTTCAGACTTAATTCTTTTTATTTACTCTGAACTGATGTTGGTGCGGGACTCCGAAGCTTTTTCTTAGTAAAGATGATAAATTTTATTGGAATTTTCTTCATTCATAAGTTTTGAATGAACAAGGTATTTGTATTTTTAGAATGCCATGTAGAAGTGTGCACATATATTTTGTATTAACACTTAATTATAGTCATACCTTATGTCTTCTCTTTGCTTCAAAATGCTGCATAAGAGGATTTTTTTTGTAATTTTATCCTAGTTAAAATTTGGTCCTTCGTGGTATCCATAAAAAGATGCGAGCCTCAGGAACTCTCGTTTACATTAAATGACATCACTGTTTTGAAACGATCAATAGCTGAAATATTTCATGAATAAGTGTCTCATAGATTCAAATTTCATAATCCCTCATTCCTCTTATCAGTAAATGAGATCATGCTATTGAATGAAGTTCCTCTCAGTCAGCCCGCTGCAATTTACTTTCCCCTTCAGTCTGCTTTATTTTTGAAACGACTAACTTCTTTACCCATCACACTCATCACTTTGGACTGCGCCTTCACATACGGGACAGTTGCTCAGTACTTTTTTTTTTTTGACGTACTTTCATAGACTTTTTCTGCGATAATCATGGGAACTAAATGAATGTTTGGGATCGGAAAAGTGTTTTCAACCTTAGTTGGCCGTGTAAATGTTTTTTTCACTGGCCATTACGATGATAATTTTCTTTGGATCTTATTTTTTTACGCAGCAAGAATTTCTTTCTTACATTTAATTTATTTCTTATATACCCATGAGTTTTACACCTCAGGTAACTTTTATTAACACGCATTTCTTCACGAGTACATTTCTTTTTGATGCTATTTTATTGCAATCTTTGGTGTTTCCGACCGACCGGTTACCTGTGAATGGTTTACTGTATAAATTAAGTTGAATTCAGAGTATTGAAATAATTCAAATCATACCTCATATGATGACACTGTGATTTAAAAAGAGATCTCGCATGTGCATTGCGTACTGTATCTCGTAATGTCTTGAATATCTTGTTTATATTTTTCTTACACACTTCAAAGTTAACCCTGAACTTGACAGTTGACATAACTTTCTTGAGGAAAATTTGTCAGCTCACTTTGGTTAAAAGGGCCCTCCACTTAAACCTGAATTTTGATCCGATTGGTCTGAAATTCAGCCAGTATATGTAATTTGGAAAGAGAAACATATTTGGCGGGAAAACTTTTTTTGATTTGGCCTTAGTTTTTTCGAAAAATTTGAAAAATAAGTTTTTTGAGGAATTTTTGTACATATTTCAAAAAGATAGAAGTCAAAAAGTTCTTATGCTAGAACAAATTCAAAGACAGTTTTGGAATCCTCGTGATATTGCAAAGAAACTGATTGACCTGGAATTTCTATTTGAAGCTTTATTTTTTCTCGATATGCGATATTTGATCAATACCTAAAATATACCTATTTTTTAGGCTTTGAACAAGCCTAAAACAAATTAAATGTACAAATCGGAAAATCAAAGCCAATCAGTTTGTTAGAAATGTTTCATGGATTCTAAAACTGTCTTTGTTTTCTTCCTAGCATAAAAAATTTTTGACTTCTATTCTTTTGAATGATGAAAATAAGTGACTTTACAGTACGGGCCAAAAACAAAATTGTTTGTTGATGTGTAATAAAATGGAAAATTTATGTAATTGAATGCTGTTTTCATTTTTATTTCAAAAATCTCCATGCATAACTTCAATTTTACACTGTGAATTATAATTTAAAAAAAAATTTAAAAAAATTTTTCTTATTAAAATTTGGAAATTTTTCATTCGCGGTCCGATTCTTATGAAATTTAGCTATTATATGTAACTATTAAAAACAAACACAATTTCTTCCATTCATTTTTTCGATTCAGGTCTTAGTTTCTTGAAAAAAATTGACATACTAGTTTTCTAGTTCATTTTTTATATATATATCAAAAAGCTAGAAGTTAAAAAAATTTTGTGCTAAAACAAAACCAAATACAGTTTTAGAATCCATAAAGCATTGTAAATAAAGTGATGTTTTCAAGTTTTAAATATCTCTTTTGGTTTTCTTGTTATATGGTGTCGAAATTGGGTCAAAAATTCGAAATTTTTGGTCCTCTTAATTTTTGGTCCTCTCGAAATTTTGAACCCCTAGGGAGGGGGATCTAATGTCCGTAGCGCCATAAAATTTTAGGACCAAATAGTCCACCACCTAAGGGTCCTTTTCCAACAAAAAGATGAAAAATGACCATCGGAGAGAAAAGGGGCCTCGGAGGGCCCCCTTAAAGGGGAAAGTGGAAAAGGCGAAAGGAAATTAAAGAAGCAGAACGAAAGAAGTATCATAGAACTTATTACTGTACTACGTTTTCAAAATTAAGTTGCCGCACAGCACACGTACGACATAATTAATTGATTAAAACCTATTTTGAGGAGGAAGACGAATGACCCATGGCTGTTGAACTGGGATGCATCGAACAATCAAGGTTGTGCGGCACCTACAATCCTGGGTGTTGCTAAGATCAGGGTTTTTCGGGCACCAATCATAGCCTGGCATTAGGGGCTCAAGTACAGTAAAATGCCGTCATGATTGGAAATGCAGAACAAGACACCTGCGCCTGAACCGGAACTTCTGGTGTTCATATGCGCCCAAAATTAGGCCGTGATAAATTACCTGCTATCAAAACATGTTCTATTTTATAAATTAGTTGGAACTTTAAAATGAAGATCAGAACTTGAGTGAATCTGTACATATTTTACATTATCATTTTATTTCCTGTCATTAGTTCTCCTCAGCTTAGATTTGACACCAAAAAATGTCATTAAGTGAAACATGAAGTTCAATGAAATAAAATTGAGACGTGCAGGCAAGACAACGTCCTGAAGGACTGTGCTGCAGCAGGTTGAAAACTGAACTAAATTCATAAATGAATTTAATTTAAAATTGTGCAGTACTCAAACCAAGTTTATCAGGCAACCCCAGTTCTAACAAGAATGACATCACTTCATCTTACAACAAATACCTGTGAAACAGCTGCAAGGCCTCGGCAAGTTGATTAACGTAAATGTAAAGAATATCATCGCTTTGAAAAGAATGAATGATAATTTGAACTTTATTTTTTGACATGTTTAATTTTATTACGGATGTTTCCTCTTGAAACTTACTTTCTTCGTTGATTTTGTCTAACGATGTTCTGTCAAGATTCCCGAACTCAAAAGATTTCCCCACTACCAACGCCGGGGACGCGCTGCATATTTTCCTACAGTTCAGCTAATCGTATTCACTGATCACTCGCCACTGATGCTTTTTGGGCAGTTCGGACAAATGCTATTCTGCAACACGCGTCTCACGCTTTCTCTCCTACTTTAATCTCACGATTGGCCGTCTACAAAATACTCGTAACCAAGGTCTTACTGCTAAATTGGTAAAAGTTTTTGCGCCATGCCTTGCCCCTTATTTTTTCAATCCTTTGAGTCCTGATCCTTTAATACTGGGGTGAAGAGAATTAAAGGAATAAATTTAGCAGCTCTCTGAAATACATCTGTTATTAACCCTTGTATGAATTATTTTCTGCTTAGCCCCATCGGAGCAGAAATTTATGTGTTCAAGAAGATAAAATTTTGCGGGTATAAAATTCTCAGATCCTGGATTGAAATTTTAAACTGTATTAACATGGGCCGTCTTTTGTTTACGCTGAAACCTTGTCGTTTTCTATATAAAAACTTGATGCTATCTAAACAATCCAACAGAGAGAAAATACTCTCCAATGGTCGCAGAAAATGTTTTCAAATTATTGTACTTTCGATACGCAAAGTCTTCACCTCAACTTATTAGTAAGCAAATGAAATTATTACAAATCGTTTCTCAGCTAAATTGAAAACAAAATAAAAATCCGTATCATTTATTAGGAGGTCTAAAATTTGTGGGAATTGTTGGTAAATTTGCTCTTAAATGGTTATCCTAAAATAAAATATGACTACCGATTAATCCAAACTTTTTTCACCTGACCCATAAAATTCCTCTAGTAATTGAATTACTTCAAAATGATACTTTATCCCTGAAGACCAACATGACTCGGGAGAAAGTAGTACCTCAGTACCAAAGGGGTTAAATAAACACTCGTCTTCAAACTAGAGATTTTCCTCGGAAGCAAACACCCTTTCTCTTTAAATGTCAGCTCAGGTAGCTGAGTATTTTGGTGATGTATATAATTCCGCAGATATTGGACAAATTTTACTTTGCAACGATGCCGCCTCACCACCAACTGCACGCGAAAGACGGCGTTCTTTGCATGGTATTCACTCACTCTCGACTATCAGAGTTAAGGACTGATAATTCAGCGTTCGTAATGTCTGTTCAAAGTATGTCTTCAGAGCTTCAATGGTTTCTTTTGACCTTTTTGATATTAGTATAAGCGGTTTCAAAATTTCGAAATCCTAAGCCCCTGCCTACATTGTTCCAAGTAGGACTTAAGAATGAACTTAGAGCCCATCAGTCTACAGTAGTTGCTTTGAGGTCCGAATAAACCAGGCATGGTACCTAGCAAGAGAGAGATCAATTCAAGACGTAAAGTGAGGAAAATTATGTATCAAAATCGACTCAAGTGAAAATTCTTCTTAAGCTAAGAAGCGTATGTCTAAAGCAACGATTATAGTCAGCTTATTTAGATTTCGTCTCTGTTGTACAGTTTCAATAATTGTCCTTGTGGTCACCGTTGTTAGCAATGCAAACTTGTACTCTAAAAAACTCTTTAGGAGTCGAAAGTGAGACATTCACTTTTACAAATTACTTGCTTATTAGTTCTATGGGTAATTTCTAGTTTAAAGGCCCTCAACAGTGATGAATATCAGCAGATGCACAATTCTTCAACTTCATAAACTGCAAAGAAAACATCAGCTATGGGAATAAAATCTACCTTATTTTAAATTTTTGTGTTGATCAGCTCATTGGCATAGAGCGTTAGCAAAATTTACTGTCACCTGAAAGTTCTGTAATCATTGTTCCGAATGCTGGATCAAAATACATAAAAACTTGTTTTCACATCTATCCTTTGGTAGTACGAAGCTTTTACCGACCCTATTTTTGCTCATAACTGGTGTAGTGATGCAGGCAAAGGGGAGCACTTAAAAACAATCGCAACCACGAGAAAAATGCAACAATCACTTGAAGCATACGCTAAAAAAAAAATAGTTCACACAACGCCCTTCAAGATTTTTTAAACGAAGCGGCGTAACAATTCTGTCTACACTCTCAAACTACATCATTATGCTTGATTGCAGTGTTTTCTAATCTATTTTTTAACTCCTCTTTGTTCCTCTTTCCTGGGTGAGCTTCTTAAAGTAATTTGCGTTGACTTAGATGACCAATTCACGCCTTGTGAGACATAGCAGAAATGCAGTCCAACAATAGAGAACCGATGGGGTCGAATTAGATTAGTTCAAAATAGAGGTTACTTGATGTTCAAGCTCGGTGAGGTTGAATACGCACCACCCAGTCTAACTATGGTCCCCGGAAAATGTGTCCGTGATTGCCTAATATTGAAATTTAAAAATAACGCAAACAATTCACTTTGAAATTAAAATGTGTTGAGAGTTTACGTGTAAAAGTAAAAATAAATATAAAATTTAAATCGTCCCGTAGATCAATGACACTATCTATGTTAGCATCAAGTTTTCTTGCATGGTGAGCGCGAAGCAGCAGAAGAGAGAACACAAACATGTGATGCGGAACGGGTAAACCAGTGAAGGCAAAACGAGTCACTCTTGCGTTTCACATTGCGAAGCTCGCTCTAGAAAAGGATAGTATGCATGTCTGAATGAGGGCAAACGTAGAAGTAATTTGCGGAAAAATAATCAATTGTAACCTCAGAGCAAGAAAATTAGAAAGCATTTTCTGGCATTTATATTTTTCAACGAGCGTCTTGAGTAACTTGGCACATCGACGGAATTAAAAACTCATCTTATAGCCGAGCTCAACGCTGAAGTCCGCCATGAAAACCGCATGACCCTGTGCGACGGGCTTCAGCATATAGGGAATAAATAGGTCTGTGGGAGTGAGATGGACAGCCAGGGGTCGTGCTTGGCTCGATGGTTACTGGCTTATTGACTTACACTGCCGAGCCAGTTCAGCGCATGTCTTATAGCGAAAGAGACATAGACCTTAATAGGAAGGAAATTTATAAAATGCTGCCAATAAATACTTCAAATTTTATTTCGGTAATGATAATACTATTGCACTCCATGAGATGCTTTACAGAGACTGGATTGTATCTCTTAGTACTTAATCTCACAAATACTTTGGAATTCTAAAATAATTCGCTCTACGATCATAGAAAAAGGTTTGAGTTAGAGCTGGGCTGCTACTGCTCGGCACAAGTGACTTGAATTCAAAACAGGTTTCAGTTTTGAGGTTCAAGGAACGGGTTCTGCTTTGCCTTTCTAGAAAATTTATACGCGTCTAGCAAAAATACTCTACACGAATTTCCCTGTCTTGAAAAATACTGCACACGAATTTCCCAATTTTAAAAATATATAATGATGCGCATGAAATTCCCTGTTTTGAAAAGCAATGACGAATTTCACTGTTTTGAAAAATACTGCACAAAAATTTTCCTGCTTTGCAAAATACTGCATACGAATTTTCCTGCTTTACAAAATACTGCATACGAATTTTCCTGCTTTGCAAAATGCCTGAGAACAGAAGAACTAAAGATCTTTAGTTTTATTTTCTATGAACTAATGAGAGGTGCTTAATTTTGACGATAAACAGTTTTATTTCAACCCTAACGTTAAAGAAAGGAGTGAATGTTCAAAAGAGTTAAAAAGTCTCGTAATTTTCTCAGAATTCTTGCAATTGGCATTGAGCAAAGGAATGTCTATGGCCCAAGAGCATCCAGCCGAGCTAAAAACTTGGAAGCCATTTCCATTCCCCTGACTCGCGGGCAGGATCGAACATTAAAAAAGTTGCACATTAAAATAGACATAAAAAGTAAGGGCGAGAGAGGGGGGGCCAAGGGGAGGAGGAGGCAAGAAACCCTTCAGCGCAGCTTCCCACAGCTCAGCAGCCCCAGAAGAAGAGACGCTTTCAAAAATCTTCTTTACGCGCAAGAATGTCTAGGTGACACTCGTACAAGTGCCTATATTCCTACACGTGTGTTCCTGCAGTCGTACACGAACACAAACGCTCACCTTTTAGCAATGTTCGCTCAATATCAAAAGAGTAAATGCAAGTTGTACAAAACTCCCACTTCTGAACCACCGCGAGTGAACGCAAAGATGCCTCTCGACCGAAAAGAAATCTAAATTAACCACATCTGGGCAAAAGCAATAATTCTTAGGCACTCTATTGCCGCAGCAAGCGAGGTCTTTTGTAGGTTTCAGTGAGCGGGGGCGAGGGGTGGCTCAAGGGGCAGGTATTTCTGGTTAGAGCAGGTAGAAAAATCTTATTTAAAATTCTGTGTTAGAAGGAAAGGGTTGCCGGGCAGCGGGGGCGCGTGCGTGGGGAGAGGAGCGGGAGTTGTGGGAGCATCAAAGGAATTCGAATAAAATTCTTCTAGAGATTGGAGAGCGGGGAGTGGAGCAGCGATGGAGAAGATGGCACCGTCCTGCTGTGCCCTCTGCTGTGCCAGGTGCTGTGCTGTGATGTTGCTGTGCCCTCTGTTGTGCCTTGTGCTGTGATGTGCTGTGGCTGTGGTGTTGCTGTGCCCTCTGTTGTGCCTTGTGCTGTGCTGTGCTGTGGCTGGGATGTTGCTGTGCCCTCTGTTGTGCCTTGTGCTGTGCTTTGGCTGTGATGTTCTGTGCCCTCTGTTATATTTGTGTACTGTGCTGTGGCTGTACGCTCTGATGTTCTGTGTTCTCTGGTGTACTTGTTTGTTGTGCTGTGGCTGTACGCTATGATGTTCTGTGTCCTCTGTTGTACTTGTGTGCAGTGCTTTGGCTGTACGCTGTGATGTTCTGTGTCCTCTGTTGTACTTTTGTGCTGTACTGTGGCTGTACGCTATGATGTTCTGTGTCCTCTGTTGTACTTGTGTGCAGTGCTTTGGCTGTACGCTGTGATGTTCTGTGTCCTCTGTTGTACTTGTGTGCTGTACTGTGGCTGTACGCTGTGATGTTCTGTGTCCTCTGTTGTACTTGTGTGCTGTGCTTTGGCTGTACGCTGTGATATTCTGTGTCCTCTGTTGTACTTGTGTGCTGTGCTGTGGCTGTACGCTGTGATGTTCTATGCCTTCTGTTGTACTTGTGTGCTGTGCTGTGGCTGTACGCTGTGATGTTCTGTGTCCTCTGTTGTACTTGTGTGCTGTGCTGTGGCTGTACGCTGTGATGTTCTGTGTCCTCTGTTGTACTTGTGTGCTGTGCTGTGGCTGTACGCTGTGATGTTCTGTGTCCTCTGGTGTACTTGTGTGCTGTGCTGTGGCTGTACGCTGTGATGTTCTGTGTCCTCTGTTGTACTTGTGTGCTGTGCTGTGGCTGTACGCTGTGATGTTCTATGCTCTCTGTTGTACTTGTGTGCTGTGCTGTGGCTGTACGCTGTGATGTTCTGTGTCCTCTGTGGTACTTGTGTGCTGTGCTTTGGCTGTACGCTGTGATGTTCTGTGTCCTCTGTTGTACTTGTGTGCTGTGCTGTGGCTGTACGCTGTGATGTTCTGTGTCCTCTGTTGTACTTGTGTGAAGTGCTGTGGCTGTACGCTGTGATGTTCTATGCCATCTGTTGTACTTGCGTGCTGTGCTGTGGCTGTACGCTGTGATGTTCTGTGTCCTCTGTTGTACTTGTGTGCAGTGCTTTGGCTGTACGCTGTGATGTTCGGTGTCCTCTGTTGTACTTGTGTGCTGTGCTGTGGCTGTACGCTGTTATGTTCTGTGTCCTCTGTTGTACTTGTTTGTTGTGCTGTGGCTGTACGCTGTGATGTTCTGTGTCCTCTGTTGTACTTGTGTGCTGTGCTGTGGCTGTACGCTGTGATGTTCTGTGTCCTCTGTGGTACTTGTGTGCTGTGCTTTGGCTGTACGCTGTGATATTCTGTGTCCTCTGTTGTACTTGTGTGCTGTGCTGTGGCTGTACGCTGTGATGTTCTATGCCTTCTGTTGTACTTGTGTGCTGTGGCTGTACGCTGTGATGTTCTGTGTCCTCTGTTGTACTTGTGTGCTGTGGCAGTACGCTGTGATGTTCTGTGTCCTCTGTTGTACTTGTGTGCTGTGCTGTGGCTGTACGCTGTGATGTTCTGTGTCCTCTGGTGTAATTGTGTGCTGTGGCTGTACGCTGTGATGTTCTGTGTCCTCTGTTGTACTTGTGTGCTGTGCTGTGGCTGTACGCTGTGATGTTCTATGCCCTCTGTTGTACTTGTGTGCTGTGCTGTGGCTGTACGCTGTGATGTTCTGTGTCCTCGGTTGTACTTGTGTGCTGTGCTGTGGCTGTACGCTGTGATGTTTTGTGTCCTCTGTTGTACTTGTGTGCTGTGCTGTGGCTGTACACTGTGATGTTCTGTGTCCTCTGTTGTACTTGTGTGAAGTGCTGTGGCTGTACGCTGTGATGTTTTATGCCCTCTGTTGTACTTGTGTGCTGTGCTGTGGCTGTACGCTGTGATGTTCTGTGTCTTCTGTTGTACTTGTGTGCAGTGCTTTGGCTGTACGCTGTGATGTTCTGTGTCCTCTGTTGTACTTGTGTGCTGTGCTGTGGCTGTACGCTGTGATGTTCTGTATTCTCTGTTGTACTTGTGTGCTGTGCTGTGGCTGTACGCTGTGATGTTCTGTGTCCTCTGTTGTACTTGTGTGCTGTGCTGTGGCTGTACGCTGTGATGTTCTGTGTCCTCTGTTGTACTTGTGTGCTGTGCTGTGGCTGTACGCTGTGATGTTCTGTGTCCTCTGTTGTACTTGTGTGCTGTGCTGTGGCTGTACGCTGTGATGTTCTGTGTCCTCTGTTGTACTTGTGTGCTGTGCTGTGGCTGTACGCTGTGATGTTCTGTGTCCTCTGCTATACCTTTTTGCTGTGTTTGAGTATGCGCTGAGATATTGCTGAGATGAGCTGTGTGTTGAAATATGACGGTGCGTTGAAATTTGGCTGTGCAGTGGGAAGTTGTAGTGAGTTGAGGCGCAGCCGTACTTCAGAGCCTCACTGCGAGTTGCACTGCGGCTGTAGGTTACTAAGCAACAGGCCGCTCGTGCTCTGTGCTGAGAGTGCACATCGCACTATTGCTGTGCACCATGGCTCAAGTGTTGCTCATGATGGTGCGCTGCTCAGAATTAGTGCAGTACGCTGAGATAATGTCACTCAGTGTGTCGGAGACTGTTGCTGTTGCCGTGCTGTGCAGCCATTGTGCCAAGCGCTGCTGCTGTGCTGCCACTTTAGTTTCAGTCTAGGTGCTATGAAAATGCTGTACACCACGTTGTGTGTAACGCGTCTCCCTAGCAACTTCTCGCTCTGCACAGCGCACAGCTGGCAGGGGCAGCGCGTACAATACTTGGTTTTTGAAAAAATTACAGCGTGGTAGTGGTTCGGCGTAAGTTCTGCTATGTTGACTTGCCTATGCTGCGTGCTAACAGCAGGAAACGAAGCTAGGGTGAAGAGTGTTTAGTTTGTGTTATAACACAAGGCGCAGCCAAGTCAACTTGAGAGAACTCCGGCTGTCAGATGTACCGAGCGCCAACGAAAAATGTTTTTAAAGCCCACACTTGCTTTTTGCACTGAAGGGACGCTAGCATTCTTGAAACGGTCGTGTAAGTGTCTCACAGAACTTACACCTCGCTGAGCTGAAACAGGTTTTCGTCTTTGTTTAAACTTATTTAGCCATGAAGTTTTATCAACGTTTGGTTAACATTTAAATAGGTTGAAACCCTAAAGTACTGAGTTCTTTTTAGCACTTCAGATTGCTGTGAGATTTTAGCAAAATGTGAGACGTGCTTTCGTTTCGCAAGCGAGCAGATCGGGCAGAGGCCTAAAGCACAAACCGCAGAACAGCGCAGGAAACTGCATCTCTCGAGACACATGCGGTAACCAGGAGGAGTTGGATCGTGGTCAATTCGTTGGTTGTATCGTGGTCAGTCCGTTCTTTGGATCGTGGTCAAATCAATCCGTTCTTCGGCTTCATCTCGCACTAGTTCTAATGACATCAGCTGACGTTGTAAATCAGGCAAATGCTCTCTAATCGAGTACTCAAAATACTCATTTCAGCGCTCAAATTCGTTGAATATCGAAAACGATGTTCCCATGAGCGATTTAATCTCACAAGTTGAATGTTATTTTTATCACTCGTGGTGTCATTCAACTTAAATAATAGTTCCGTACTCGAAATAGTCAAACGATACGAATTATTATTTTTGGTAGAAAGTACGATTTTAAGTCAATTTCCCCTTGGCTGAAACCAAAATTTTGAATTTAATCTCCGCTAAAATCTGTGAAAAAAATATCACACAAAACTTTCAAAACAAATCTTGAATCTTCATTTCTATCAGAGTATTCATAACGCAAGGTAATTAAGAAAAATCTTTTTCTATTCGATGATTTAAATTAGTAAGGTAATCTACCTTCAAACGAAATTGATCTCAAGTCTTTCCTCGAATGTACTGTCCTCATTTGGCTCATTTACAATAGTGTTGTTGACTTAAGCATCAAGTTCTGTGTAAACCCATAAACTGATCAGGCTGGTGTGCGACTAGGTCAAGTGTGCTAGGTTAATCACAATTGTAAGGCATATAATAACGATTTTAGGATGGTCTAAAAGTCGTTGAACTTATTTGGGCTCTAAAGTAACTATAAATATGTTCAAATGTGTCCGTTGTAATACCCTTAAGAATCAATCTTTTGATGCGCAACTTGGGGTTAGTTGTTATTGCTGCAAAGTAGCTAATTTTCAGGGCCACCGCGAGATTTTGCGTGTGATTTTAACAGAATTTCATTTGTGACCTTTGGAGATGGTCACTAAGAGAAGAAATGCACAAATTTTGCCCCCTGACGTTATTAACAGAATTGGTTAGAAAAACAAGTATTTCGACGCTTTAACTTAAATCTTGTTAATAATTTCAGATTGGATTTAATTTTCACGACAAGTATTGAAAGAAAGAGCTTGTTTCTAACAAGCTGATGACAAACTAACCAGTTTATTTCCTTTCTAAAACCATAGAGTATACATTTAAGACAAAAACAGAAATATATTATCCTGAATATTTTAAAATATCTTAATTTCGCGCAACGTTTAATACTGTAGAAACCATGTAAGCCAAATTCGAGCGTTAAAACATCACACAAGCGCCTTCTTAAAATATTGCGAGTGCTGAAGAAAACAATTCAATAGACAATAACTGCTTTGAGAGAAAGCGAAGCGACCGCGGGTGCAGCGCTATCTCCACAGGATGGCGCCCCTCCTCACACACCGTCTCGCTTAGCTCGAGTCCTATTTACTAGACATCACACGAGCAATTGCTAGAATAATACTTTATTCCTATCGAAATTTGGCGCTAAAAAACGAACAAGAAACAGTGTACTTAGACTAGAATTCGATTTTCATTGCTTCAAATTTTAAGACTTAAATGTGTTCAATTAATACAAAACTCGTTTGGAAATCCATTTTTTCAACTCATTGGTGAAGCTTGTTTCGTTGAATCTACGTCTTCTTCTCATCCTAATTACTGCTTCGTAAATGCCTTTTTAAGTATTCTTGCAGAATTTCTAGGGATGCCACAGTTTATTTCAGGAATTTTAGGCAGAAGACCCTGTCAAAAGATAATTACTATTGAAACGTTCGTGAAACAAACATCTTCGTAAGGCGAAATGAAATCGAGTGGTCTTTTTTGTCTAATATTTTGCATGATGTAAGCCAACAAATAGAGCGCGAGAATATTGAGCCAGCATTTTTAATTATTTGCTGTGGGCAAGTGACAATAGCCTCAAGTAGAGTCAACGATCCAAGAGGTGTTCAGAAAGCAATTCCTTAAATCATGTCTCTTGCAGAAGAACAGAGGGAACATTGATTCAAGTGCTTTATACCATCACCCACTGAACATGTACCTATGCAATCATTGTTATGGTTGCAAACCCTCGTTATTTCAACTGTTTGTTTATTCATTTTTAAACAGTGGCAAATCTAATAAATAATAATATTGAAGCCTCAACTAATTTTGTTCTGTGTTTCAGCAGATTAGATGATTACAGCTGAGCGGTATGTTCGGAAGTTTCTTCAAAAATCAAAATCAACATAGCCTATATAAATCGTTTAAGTTAAATGCTACAATTGTATTTTCATGTTCCTAGAATTTTTCAGTTGTACCTTTGTACGCAGCTACTATTTGAAGTTAGAAGAAATATAGTTGGACAAAATTTCCCGTTGTAAATTTCAACTAAAGTAAATGTTATTAGCTTCGTTTGAAACCATCATCATAACTCTGATTAGTGTTATTAGCGTTAGTGCATCGGGCTAATTAATTTTCAAAAGTAATATCTTACATCACTCAACATTAGAGTTTATCGAGAACGATTAACACTTCTCTATGCTCAATCAATTTGATGCCTAACTTGGTACTTAAACACGAAAAAGTTTTTTCCTGTGGAATTTCCATTGCCTAAATTGTATAGTTTAAACTTTGACCAGCTTCGAGTAAAAATTAGAAATCAAGTGACTTTTAAAATATTCCTGTATCGCTGGTTACTGAGTCTAAACTTGACCTAATGAACGTGTTTTATTGTCGCACTTTCCTCTGTCATTTGGACTTCGAGATGGGCTCCTTAGCACTGTATAAATTAGTTGGCTTTAGTTGAAATGTTAATGATTGGGATTTTCAACAGTGTAAAATTACTTGATTAATCAAAGAATATGCCTTGCTTTGCAAGAAAGAAAGATGAAAACAAGGCTTGGACACCAATCTTTCCTGAAAAACTAAACTCATATTAACACCATGGCTTTTGCCTAACGAGAAACTCTTCGCACCGCGCAGAATCTCAACAAAAAAAACTTGGTGACATTAAGTGGTGTTCTCCCACCATGCCAGCATCAGTCTTCGTTGCACATAACTTCTAAGGAACAGCTCTAGTGTTATTTTGTCCTCATCTTGAGGGCGTGCGGACGATAAGTACTGAATAATACCAAAAATTAACCCTGGTCTTTAGAATTTACAATTTATATGAAATGCTCAGAGTATCTGCGCTCGATATAATAAAATATGGTTTGGTCTGTAAATAACACAGTCAAACATGTTACTCAAACATATGATCTGATAACTCAAGTTCGACCATTGGAATCGACGCACCTTACAAAACAAAGACCTGCAAAAAGGTTTAGTCGTGAAAAACATACTGAGTACGTCAAATATTACCGCAAGATTTTCTCGGAACATTTCGATTGTAAAATTAGTGTAAAAAGTATATTCAAGCGAAGAGGATCCATCGAAATCAGGTAAAACCTTCAAGCTATTTAGAGAAATATTTTTATCGCTCAATATTTTATCACCATTATGAAGGACAAGATTTTTAATTTCTTAGAATGTTTTCAATTGATTTACTTAAAGGATTGAAATTTATTTATGTAGGTTTACGGAACTTTCAATTGATTGCACAATTTTTCCTTTTTCGCGCATTTCAATTTTGTTTATATATTCTTTGTTTCAAAATTCGTTTTAGTCTTACTAATTTGTTTTTTTTTGTTTATATATTCTTTGTTTCAAAATTCGTTTTAGTCTTACTAATTTATTTCCGATTACGGAAATATATTTTTTTTTTAGATTTGAATGGCTGGCAAAAGATTCCAAGCCCTTGACGTCTAGGTAGGTATTTTGAGTGTAACGCTCAGTAGATGTAGCAACCGCACTCACAATGCGCTCTGAATTCAGTCATCAGGAGTTCGATCATGCCACCGTGCGCAAAAGACGTAACATGATCATGACAAAGCACGCCGTGATCATTTACAAGATTCCATCATTGCCGACATGGTGCTCAAGTTGAGTAGCAATGAAGCAGCGAGCTCGTTGAGGCTCCGCAGCAGCGGCAGCGAGCTCCAAAACCTCCAAGAGCGGTAACCAGTTTGGCTTTTTTTCTTCTCCAACTTTTATTGAACGAAAAATAGAGAATGGGGTCAGAGAGGCCCTTTTAGAGGCCTTTCTTTCTCCGAATACAAACTCGCGGCCTCAATAATAATGAGAATATTGCCGCTAAACTTCCTCATGAATATGTCAAGGTTGTGAAAGAATTGTATGACATCTTTCCTCACGCAAGGCTAATACACTTCTTTTTAACAGCTCATTGCTCATCACTGTTATTCTGAAGTGACGACAGTGACAGCACTGCTGATACTGAGTCTATATTTACCAAAAGCCATGCAGTAGTCGATTATTATAACACACTGTTATCCTCAGGAAGCTGAGATTTGCTTGTGGCCTTATCATGAAGTTCTCGATCTTCTCTGGTTAGCATAAAACTTCACTTATCACTAATCGTCAGGCAGATATCAGGATAAAATTAGACCCAGCATTAAAGTATTCAAATACTTACTGGCGAGAAAAAGATATTTTTTGAATTTTTACAAATGAAAGAACAGACAAAAATTTCGAATGCTATGACTCAAGTCTCCGAGTAATAGATAAATGCTTACATACAAATATCTCGTATATTCGTACAGCTTCTGAATTGAAAATAATATTTGCACAATAACACAAACGGTTAAGGAGTAAAAACTGCGGTAAAAGAAATTGTACTAAACTCTTGTGTTCAGAATCAATATGTAAATGAAGACGGTCGTGCCTAAATTTGCTGGGAGTTGCGCGACCGGGGATAAGGACAGCGACGGAGGAATGGGGACAGAGAAAAGTGGCCAGCCAGGTGGGAGGGGAGGGGGTACTGGAGGGTAGGGAGCGGAGGGACTGGAAGGAGAAGGGCGCAGGGCTAAAGGTGGGTATCGAGAGGGGGATTAAAATCCTGGCTCCTTTTTTAGGAGCAAGTGTGGCTCGCCCGGCTCCCACTTTTGGGATTTGTTTCCCGGTATTTGCCGACCTGCCTCCACCCCTCCGTCTCTGACCACAAAACTGGCTGCGCTGCCAGTTCAACTTTCGACAATTCTTTACTTTGGCGGAAAAGGGCGAACTGTTCAGTTCATCCTCAAACTTTTAGGAGCCGAGTTTCAAAATAAGCTGTTTGTCGTCACAGTTGATGCGGAAATTGAGCTTGTTGACAAAATTCTTCGTGAACTTCTTGTACATGGAACAGATTTGCAAACACAGATTACTGAAGATGAATGTATGGATAGTGATTTTATTTATTACACAATCCTGAGGTGATCATTGTCTGAGGTTTATACCAACCGAGGTCGTCACAAACACGCCATTACTGTTCCTGCACCTAAAAGTGTGAACGTTAATATTTTTGTTTACTTAATCTTCAGTACCATCTCATACGCTACCGAACTTTTGGCTGGCATACAGTGACCGGGCATTAAATCATAGGGAGATAATTTTCTTTTGAAAGAGCTGAACTATACCTCAACCCACTCGTTAAAATAACTTCGCATTGCTACTGCAGGTTTTTTGAGCCTCGCATTTCAGCCTTGAATGGGGAGAGATTCGGGAAAAATTATGTCAATCATTCTCTTAGTTTCTACTCGTTTTTGTTGCTGCTGGAAAACTATTCAAAATTCAAGAGATCCCTGATTGTATTTCCTTCAACTGACGCGCACAAAACGATAGATAAAGTTTATGAATTACTTGATAAAAGAACCTTGAACAATTTTTCCACTTATTCTTGAAGAAATTCCGGACGCTTTACAGGCACTCAAAGATGCTCCATCATACGTACGTCACATGTCTACCACGAAGGTTCTGAACTCGTAAGTCATCTTTACGTAGGTCATTTTTCTGCTTGTCAATGGAATCCTCGACACCAAAAGATGAAATTTTTGCAAAGCTCTGACAGTAAAATTTTTGAATTATTTTCTTCGTAAATTGAAGCGGCTATTAATTGTAAATAAATGTGAAGCCCTGCTGCTCTTCCAATCTTTGTCTCCTCAGTCAGAGATTGATTCGGCAGTGTGAGTTGAAGTGTTTTTTATCAATCGTGCGCCCACTATAACGATAGCAGTTGAAACAACTCCTAATGAGAAATTGTATCACGGAAGGAAGATTTTTTTTCTAAAGAGGTGTAGGCTACATCAGATATTTCAGGCAATCTTGGTGAGCTTTGATCTTGAATTGATATATTTTTTCTGTACATGTATGTCCTTAGTGGAAGTGGAAAATGAACAGAGTAAATTCAGTATTTGAATTTGGTGTTGGGCTATTTCGGGAATTTGTGTTGCAAAGTTCATAAAAATTCACGCAAAAATGAACAAGATTTTGTCGTGAAGAGCAAATTTCAAAGATTTAGTGAGTTCTTACCCCCTTTTTGTGGATCCTCCATTAAAGTACCTAAAACGAGTTACTTTTGAATTACATTGCAACGAACGCTGAAATGAGTTATTTCACACAACCTAACTAACACACTTGAATGATAGAAGTGAGAATACTTTAAAGTCGCTCACAAAAACCGCTCAATTTCAAGATTTCTAAAGCTATTGAACATTCGTTGCTATAGCAACACTCGTAAAGTGCGATAACGTATTTACCGAGATAATAAAATCCCATTTTTAGCTGCAAGATAAGCAAAAGTTGCCAGGAAAACCGTGATGGGCGTAACTCAAAGTGACAAAACAGTAGAATCGTCACCTACAAAATCAATTTTCAATGAGAAATATTCACTGTGAGCTTCGAAAAGCCTACTTATGTGGAGGAATAAAAATTTAATAAAATATCTTCCGAATCTATTCTTGAATGAATGTACAGTTGGTTTTGAATTCGCTTTGTACGAGTGATTCTTTGCAACGTATGGATTTGTGCGAGTTATATTCCGCGACTAGATGAGTTTGCCACGCATTCCTTCTGCATGACATGTTGACGTCTGTAGACGGACAAAACAATTCTTCGATCGTACTGCATTATTTCAACAATAAAATATGAAGTTTCCAAATAATTTAGACATCCATGTCGTGGACGTAGCCTACCTAACGGCTACGGCTTCTAAATATTTTAAAGTTTATGTCCCACCTCTCACTCAAAACAATGTTCTCTGACTTGAGCGATTCTAAAGATAACAAAACGAGACGCACAACTAATGCATTGCAGCCCTGATATGATAGCCGCACACAGAACACCTGGAGCCGGGTTCACAAAACTCGTATAACTTGTGTGACTTTCAGAAAAAAATTTAAGCTCCTTATACCATGAATTCGCTTTTTGCATTTACTGAAGAATTTACAGTTAACGTAAGGTAGTGAAAATCATTTAAATCGTCTAAACACAGCAGTTGATCAGGGCGAGGTAAGTTGTTGACAAACTGAAAAAAACGCGACCCTATATTCGTGAAGATAGAAACAAAAAGTAGATTATAATTAGTAAAATTGATGCATTCAACAAAGTAAAAAGAAAAAATATTAGCCATCAAATACATGCATTTTTCGTGCAAGCGATAACTGGCAGATTTACATGATGAGAGGAGCGAGGTGTTCCACGGCATCCATTTTTTGGTATCGGAAGGTGAACACTTTTTCCGGAAAAATCACCTTTCTGTCATTCGCTGAAGTAAAAATAATTCATCCTATTTATATTATGAGATTTGTACACGGATAAATCGAATAAATTAAAGCTTCTGATACTTATTTTTCTTTCCTTCTTATTTTCACAAACATATTCTATGCATTCATTATCATCTGATGAACACATTACAAGTTAAGGCCTTGTGAGGAACGTTTCAGTGGGCGCGCATCGACATAAAATGTTTGGTAAATCGGGCTCCTAAACTGGTCGTGTTATGTCGACAGAGTTGAGTGAATAATTACATTCCTGGCCGTTGCAACATGTTTAAAGTTGGTGTCCCTTGTCGCCTCTTGAAGATTAAAAGTAAATTTTGTTTGAAACAAACCAATAGATTCTTTTGGATGATACGGGTCCAGCGGTCGGATTTTCAAAATATTTTACGTTGACATATCGAAGAGCTGCAATGTCTGCGACATCTACAGGCCTACTCATAGTAATCGTGACGTCACAGTCGTGGAGGAGATTTCGCGCAATGTTTGATGAATTAAAGGAACGAAATTTACTTTGCTCTAATTCATCGCTGATTTCTCATAGAACGGAGCTGAATAGACTTTGGAAAATACTAGGTAATGTGTAGCGATACTTCTACTGTCGTATGAGGGTAAAAAATTCAATTTCCTGTATTTCTGTTAATTCATCAGCAAATAAAAGTAAGGTCGAGCTTGTTTTGACCAGGTATTGATGCACACCATTTTCATTGAATGATTTCGTTTTCTCACATCAGTATGTTAGGTTTCTTATTTTATCGCTGAAGCATATTAGTTACAAAAGTTTAGAATTTTCGTGCTAATTTCATTTTCCTTATCCTATACAACACGAGGTCATCAAAAGTCGTCAGTTGCAAAGAAGTTTAACACAATTTAACAATCCAACCGAGTTGACCGGACAACTCCACTCGATCTTTCAAGCGCTGTATTGCTCCAACTCCTTTAATTCGCATGCAAGTCAGAAATTATGCAATGAATAAACCCAATATGTGTATCATGTATATATTAGGAGTCAACATGTCTTCAAAAACAAAACGTGTAATTTTTGATCACTCACACACAATATCACAGAATTTCTGATGGAATTGCACGGAACTATTCATTCACTTTTATTCGATTCTTTTAAAACTGGTGCCGTCATTAGGACTCGTAGTGGGGCGGCATTTCTGCGTGGCTACGTCTGAGAGGCCCGGAACTGCAGGGGCGCTTGCAGCACAACCAATGCCTCCTGCTCCGCCAGGCTTAGTCCTAGACGTAGACGCAGCACTTGGCAATGACGTCACACTGCTACACATTAGCTCTAGTTTTCAAACAATCGAATGGAAGTAAATATGTAGGCTTAGGTAGCTCCACAGAGTTTCCATTTGAACTTTTGTGATATCGAGTGCTGTCAATCAAAAATAACATATATGATGATCGAGGTTGTTGCTTAGTTCCTTGCCCTAAGCTGGAAGCTCGAGGTTGTTGTCCTGACAGAATTTGGTGATAGTGTCCAATTTCGAGAGTTTTTCTTTTGGCATGCTGAACTGTTCTAAACTTTCGTTGTGGATTACGATTTTTGTCAACCTAGTTTTATATAGGAGCAACAAAATATACAACTTGTGAAGTAGCCTTCCCTTGTGTAACTCTATTGCTCAATCCTACATTTTTGTTAAGTGATCGCCAAAAAGAAATGTAAGAAATAACCAGATGGTGACAACCCGAAAAACGTTAAACTCGCAAAATTTTCATCCTATCACTACCACCGTTCTTCTGAGGGTTAGTGTTTTGAAACCCATCTTTTCCTTACGCATGGAGAACATACGCGTTGAAGACGCTCAACAGAGATCATACGTGTAGCAATATCCAATATCCTACTCGATGAATGAATCCTCCAACCATTCTCTTTGCAGTGCATTCAATTTTAAATAACACAAAGTACTAAGGGATAGAAATGCAGCAGTAGAAGTATAGCCCGACTCTAGCAAATCACGACTCGAAAAAGACGCGCTGCTCCTGAGGGACGTACGTGTCGAGGTGGTGGGAGGTGAGCGTGGGTCGGGTAGACGGCGTGCGTTATTGAGTTCTGCACAAGTCCTGTAGCTAGGCGTTCTTCGCTATAATTATTTAGGGTACAGAAATATTTCGGAACGATTTTAGAGCTGATTGTTCAGGCGTTTGATGTGTTCGACAGGAACATGTAACAAGATCGCGTCAAGAGCGTCGTCGTTATATTATGTGAACGTAGGTTGTTGAGAAATGAACCACAATAGTAAACGATTCAATTACTGGCTGAAAAATTTCTACCTTTAATCAAAATTTGTTCCTATCAATACTGATGTACTATAAATACGGGTTAGAGAATTGGAAATCGGGTGGACTAAAATTAATTGGGAGTTTAGCTCGATAAATAGAACCCATCCAACAGAGAGCGCGAAACAGAAAAAGAGGCATGGCTACCGATTACCACGTATAATTCAATATGCCCATAATGTCAACACTCCTCCCTGCCCACATGTTAACAGTTGACTGTCGAGAGAAATTTGAGCACTTCAAGCGAAGAAGCTCTGCCCGCCTTGGCCGAATTTTCAGACAATTTACATAGTGGTAGAGGTACAGCCAAGAAGGTTGGGTACAGCGTTCTTCTAAGTAGACTCAGAAGAACATACAGTATACAGCCACCTGTAGCGCTACAATGACGTAAATTGTCTGAAAACCCGGTATCTGTAGGCACTTCGACGACAGATTGTAAGCGAAATTTCCTGTGAGATAACAGAGAGAGAGAAAATTTTACTTCTTCGTTGTGGTCTCTAAAACCTCAAAAGATTTGGCGTTGCTGATATATTGTTTCTGAGTGCTCATTGCTCACTGAATGCTTCTCATGGTCGCCAATGCTTTCTAGTCCTTCAGGTCCTGTCCGACGAAATCTCTTCGATCGCCAAGAGCGTCCCAAAGAGCTTTGCGGCAGCGGAATTCATAGGTCCAATACTTTGGACTTCTCTTTCCCAGTTAAATTATGCTTCATATTTGATGGAGACTTCTTTGATCAGCCCTCCCCGCAGTAGGTATTACTTCCGTAAAGATTTCCTGTTCATACCTTACAGCAAATTTCCACCTCCCAATTGAAATACTACTTTCACACAGCGCTTCATAAGATCAGTTGTGTTTTTTATTGATAACTAAATATAACTGCAAGTGACGGTCAATGACTTGACGTCAGTATGCCAACGGTTTGACGTGTAATATTTTCAGCATGAGACACAGTTTCCTCCCATTTGATTAATGAATTCTAGATAAATGAGAAGCTCTAAAATACGACGGACAGATTAGAAGAAGCACTGCATTATGGCGCCGGGAAAAAGGAAAGTCAGTTGAAATCTCCTCGCTGATCTTTCCACAAGTGGGAAAATGTCTGTATGAGATTGCGACTCTTCGAACATATTTGTACCAATGTCTCCTATAAAAGAGGCCTTTATAAGTACGCTACAGGCAGATCGAGGCTTGTGGTTTGAGATCAACTGGAAGAAAAGAGAGAATACAGTGCGCGAGTATAAGGAAAAAGAGCTGAGAAGTGTTAAAATAAGGAAATATTCCTGTACCGCGATATTTAATGCTTCAATGCCATAAACTTTTTACAGTTAAAGTTTGGTGAAATTAATGGAGATTATTTCCAAAAAGCTGAAGAGAATTATAACATCTTTCCGGAAGGCACCAAGTATAGTAGGCACAAATAACTCTGTAAAATACTCTCTGATGAGCCAGCAGTGCTATCATCACTACATCAGCTGCAAGAAGAGTATTGTCTGCATTTAGAGAGAGTGCCTACCAATAGCTACCAAAGGAGCTGATGATGCGAGCTACTCACGTTTACATTACTGGCTTACTGCGTCTGACTTTCTGACTTGCTCGATCTTACTTCCAGTCTCGCACAGAGCTGCCTCTGGACGGAACAGGCTTTTACCATTGCCTCCTATACCTTCAGCCCTGCTCCCAGTTGTGGCAACAGCAATGACGTCATACTAGTAGTCCGAAGATGGCGGTTGTTTTAAATAGAATTCAACGGCATTGAATACCTTTTGCTGTATAATTTCCGTCAGAACATCTGTGCTATGATATAAAAAATCCCGTACACGGTGTATAAAAATACGTGAATTACTGATAGATGCGCATTACACTCTTAGATTGAGATTTTTCTAATTCATTTACGATTAAATGATTTGCAGTTATGAATTGCAGTCGTGTGAGCTGCGGTTGAAAAAAAGAAATGTAGCTAAGGCAGTTTTCGATATCATAATGTCCTATTTGAGCATCTTGCCGCTTATTCATCAAACTGTGCCCGAAATTTGACGTAACTGAGGACCTTAAGCGATATCATCTTGCGTAGAATCAGTGAGAGAGTGATAATTTTCTGAAGTAGCATCACCTTATATAACTCATGCACCAGTAATGAAATGAATAGCAAGAAAAATGTGTGAGTGTGAATATAATGTTTCCTTTGCTTAAATTGTTCAATCTGATGAAGCGGAATTAAGTTGGGACCAAACAACTCGGCTATGCTTTTATTTTCTATTGTATCAGCGATAATTATAGTTAACTGAATTCTCTACACACTAATTTGATAAAGAAAGTACCACTGCTTAACTCCTAAGATTAGGTTTTATTAGCCACTACGTGAGGGAAATCATTGATAGAAATTGGAGCTAACCTAATTTCGCCTCTCCGCTCCATCACAAATAGCATCGAAGATCGGACCATTTGCGTGACGTCACAATTTCTATGAGCAAGGCAGGTGATGCATGAATGCTTGCTTGTACTCGGTTACTCTTAATCCTCCCAGCCCATCAGAAGGAGGCAAATCCGAAGCTCCTGATTCGAGCTTGAGCGTTGAAGTTCATATTTAAAACCTCAATGTCCGAAACATTGCTACTTCACGGTAAAGTATACGTCAACCGTCTCTTGGTCAGGGGCTCCCAACTTTTTTTCGCCCCGCACCCCGAAAGAAATCACATTCGAATACTGCACTCCCTTAAATAAAATTGCCAACATAAAGCCAATATCCTGTAATTTACCTGGACTTTTCCCGCTCCCCCTGGAATATCATCTTGCACCCCCAGAGGGTGCGAGCGCCCCATGCTGGAAACCTCTGCTCTAGGGCTTATTTACAAAAAGTCTTGAACCAGAAGGTTGAGACTTTTGTAAAAACAGCTTACATCTCTTTTTAATGTTGTGTAAAACAACGATGAAGTTCATCTGAAAAACCAAAATTGGATTCCAAAGGCTTTGCACCCGGTCAAAAACGTAACTACTGTACACTCGTACACCTAGCTCGATCTATTCTAAATTCACAAGGCACATATGTTATAACGCATTAGAGGTGAGGAGTTGCTGGTCCAAATGATGTACGAGCTTAATGAAGACGTCGCAGACGAAGCCTTTAGAGGCTACTGCAGTGCGTTGCGTGTGGAAGGAAGCTTCACACGCAATGTAGACCCTCAGGAAACGTTTTTTAAATCGCACAATTCTGGGGGAATATCACATGATGGCAAGGGTATTAATGAAACTAGATACAGGAGTTGTGAATTACTGTAAGGCCAGCTCCCACCTTACCCTCCATGATGTTCATCAATGGTCAGTGCATGTTTAACATTCTCAGTGCGTCCGATTCCGAAATAAAAATTAACTACGATTAATTTATTTGAAACAGCGAAAAAATTTCAATGCATTACCTTCAACACTTACTTTAATCATTAGGTCGAGCATGATATACTGTATTATTAACGTCAGCACCAAACATGGTGTGTGCATAAAGCAAGGAATCGAAAATTAAAGAAATCATCGTGTAATTTTAATACATCTTTTATCATACCTTGTTCAATTTGAGGACTTTTATGTAACTGACGAAGATGTCACGTTAGTAAAATAGGAACATATTTATCAAAGAGACGAAAAATTTATATTTCCTTCCATTAGGAACACAATATAATTCTCAGTAATTTGTGTTGAGTATAAAAGAATATTCAAAATGAAAATGGTATCATTCCTGTCATATCAGTCTATTGAACCCCTCAGTCGATATCAACTTAAAATCTGTGCATTATCTGTCTTAAAAGAGACAACCGCACTCCCATTATTAATGCATTAATTTCTACGTTTACAAATAAAACAAGCGATGAGCCCTAGTCAGTGGGACGTCAAAAACACGCCTCCTGATCAGCATTCGGTAGACGCCCTACATCGCCGCCACATCGACGACCCTGGAGGACAAATTTGCTGAGCTATGTTTTGCAATTCAAACGACAGAGATGGCGGGGCAGATGCTCAAAGACTCAATAACACATCTTTCCACTCTCCGCTTATACCTCTCGTCTCTCCTGCTCTGCTGCAGCGTGCGAAACGACGCGTTGTCTAAAATATCAGCAGCTCATTCTTGTTATGACCTAGCTAAGACAACCTCATTTCAGTAAAATTTAACTGTTCATTTTCATCATAGATGAGAAGAAAACGCGCGCTTGTTGAAGTAGCTCGTAATTAAAAGTCAAAACATATTCTCTTTGAAGATATTAATGTCAAATCTTTTGCTGGATTCTCCACCGTCAAAATTGTGGTTGTCTGTCGAGTTTAGCAAGTGATAACAGAATTAGAAAACGCACAACAATCCTTAACTTTAAATACATCATGCACACATACACTTTTATATCAAACTATAAGGTTGCCATCTGAAAAATTAATCTCTTTAAAAGAATTTCATACTCCTTCAGATACAGTGCCCATAGCAGTCAAAAACAAGAATTTTCCTGGAACATAAATCCTTTTCAGCTGCTTAACTTTTGAAGGAGTCGCTCGATCGAACTCTAAACATCCACAGCGCTGCCAGAGACCCGTGACAGAGGTAGTTTCTTCTAAGGGACTAGCAATAGACATGAGACTGTGATGCAGATAATACGGAGGCACCCTTTTTGCCTATTACTCATCTTTAAAATAGCGCGTTCACACGTAAAGGTACAGTCTTAGCAGAAGTGTACTAACCCTTTTAGTACTAAACTTCAATTGCTGAAATCATTGGTGTAAGAAGCAGAACTGAGGTGAGCTTCCTTGATAACCTAGGACTCACAGTCTAGAGATGCCCGCCGTTTGAACATTGTGGTAATTGATGAGAATATCTCTCATTTAATTACCTTGCAAGTTAATGTATTGGTCAGCGTATTTATTATTCAATATTTCAAAATTTCAATACTTGATCTCTGGTCTTTGTAACATATTTCCTAGCGGCACATTTCTGCCTCTCATGCGATCCTCGCGGTGCAGGCAACTCTTCAGATGTTCTCTTTGTTCCGGCCGCAAGATGGCAACACTGAGGTGGTTTTTTTCTATCCGAGCAGCGTTTTTGTAGATGGGTTTGCTGCGCTGATAAACCATTGATATCATACTTCTATTCACTGATAAAAACTCCCACCAAATTGAAAGGTCGTTCCATATGGGAGTGTTCATGCATTTGCTCCATTCTTAAAACTCGAGCCTCTACCTTCGAGCTCAGAATCAAACGACATAAATTAAGCTGGCAGAAATTGTTTTAGGACTCGAGAAGATACACTATCTTCAGCGATATCACAACCGCTACAGTCGCTTGAACTGTGGACTCGACGAGAATTTAAGAACATGCAAACAACTGCAAGTTTCGTTGACTAGTCACTCTGCAATGCGAAAAACTCGATCAATATTAAAGCATGACCGTTTATAGCTTTAGCCACTTGTAAGATAAAATTCAGAAGTAACATAGAAATATCAGCATACCACTTTACAAATGTTTATGTTAAAGTCACCTTAATAAAGGCCTGTTGACACGAGGAGTGAGCGAGCGCTCCACCACGAGCTCAGTAAAATGCTTGTTCGAGTCAGGGTGTCCACACGGACCATGGCAGAGGTGCAGACTGCTCCAAGTAAAATCCTCAGTCTGCTCCTAGCAGCGGTAGAGAGAGAACGTACGAAGGTGGCTCTGCGACAGGCAATGGCGTTTTCAATCTCTATCAGTTGTCGCGGCTATAAAGAAGAAACAAAAACGAATGAGGAAAATGTGGGCGAAGCGTTGGCTTAAAAAAGTCCTTTTTTGGCAGCTAAACGCCACTTTTCCAAGAGAACGTGTAGGCAGGGAGCAGTGACGCACACCCTACACGTTCAGCGTCTGAAATTGCACTGGGAAGCATTGAGTCCAGGGCTTCCACGAGTGCAAAAGTTCCTACCCTAAAACTTTGTTCAAGATTACCCTAAAAATGCATACATTACCCTAAAATATCAAATTAGCTCATAGCTGGTATTACATAAAAATATTCAATGTTTCCATGCTTATATGTGTAGAAATGACACAACATCAAGGCCCAGCGGATATAAGAAAATGAAATTCTCTGACTTTACGAAGTCATATGTCTCACGATACGTGCAACATTTCATATTGCTTTCACTTCATTATCTTCTTCGAATGGTTACCTAGTTACAAGCTCTGTTCAATGAGCGTAAAGTATGAGGCCAGGCGATCCATTCCTGACTAGCAGAGAGAAAAAAAAGACATAGTAAGAGGAAATGAGCGACAAATTAATACTCGAAACATTTATTTATGGAACTCAACACAAACACTGTTTCACAATTTTTGCGCAAAAAATTAGAGGAATTTAGATGTGAAATAAGTGCATAATACTGCATATACACCCTAATTCTCGGTGCAATTGCAAAGAACGTGGCAAAGAATGTAATGCACTGAATGAAGAATTATGACTTTCCCAAATTTTTGCAACCGGTTTACTCAATTGGTTCGAATTTAACTGCGTATAGAGGTAATTTACGTTGAGTAAGGCGAAGCAGATGTTGCTCAAGGCTCAAAGTTAGCCCCCATTGAATTACAAATAAGAGCCTCGTTACAATTGAGTATCTCGGCCCATGGCCGGAATATTTTTCGATAGAAGCCTACATGTCAAAAAAGCCAAAAACCTACAGTCGAATACTTGTAGCTCCTCCAAGAATCGGAGTTCTACGTAAATAAGCCCTAGTGCCAAGAATAATGAAAGAAGAACGTCGATTTCTATCTCGCAAGCTTTTTTATTCACTCCCAATATCTGTACTTCCACCAAGCCAACATTTCTTCTTTGAAGTCATAAATTCATTTTTTTCAACAAAGAAGACACAGAATGTTTGGATCCCATCATAACGTTAGTTGTGGCAGAACAGAACTCTACAATGTCGCTCACTTTAATATTTTTCTCATTAAAATCTTTTTCATGAGTATTAAACAAGCCATTGCCTATGCTATCCTCTTTTTCAACGAGATCAACAGAGGAACTCTAGATTGCGCTCTCACTCCATTATTGGACGATGACTCCGAGTTGTTTAGCTTTACTGCGATCAGTTCTTTCATTAATTATTACAGAATATAAACTTCAATAAGGACAACGACGAAATCACTAAGTGGATGTTTACCCAAACATTGTCTAAAAATGTTTGAAGCTCTTTGTTTCCCTAAGCTTACTTTCTATAAGAAACATTTGTTTCAGTAGTAACGAAATAGGCAAATCAAGCTCAGAAAAATTTGCACATATCGGCACTTCAATTTTTATACAAGACTTGTCAATTGGATCATGTGATATAATTAACAAACCATGTTTCCATGATCCTCCATAATTAACAAAGTTATGGTTTGTGTTTTCCTTCTATGCACTGAGAGATTTTTTATGGCGTTGAGTGTTAGCATGAAGAATAATCTCAGATTTACCAAACGTAATGATAGTTGACCATATAGTACAGTATACCATATCCTTAGTTGAGGTAAAAGACTGAGACTTTTCTAACCAACCTCTATCCTTTCTTCCCTTTTCGTGAAAAGGGCTTAACAGACGATAAAATTTGGCTTTCCTTCATAAGTGGTGTAGCAGCTTCATCAGACACAGAATATATTTAATAAAAACAATTTTACTGAGACGCAAGTGACCAAATAAGTCGTCAGAATGCAATACTGAACGTGACAGCACCTCACACAGTTAATTGCACTCGACTGAAACTAAACTACCTACCCTCGGCTCTCAGTGTCGTTCTGTACACGTTATACAGTATAGCTGTTCAATTCCAGTAAAGGACGATGACCGATGTATTGGTGTAAATCTTGATACATTTACGAGTTAGTTATGTAAGGTTAAAAAATATAAAATTCCAAACATTATACCTAGTTGCATATCACTTTAATTGTTGTCATTACTTCTAATCAGCCAAGGTATTATTTATGGAGCAAATCTCACAACATTATACTGATGAGAGATCAGCATTCCGAGAGATCTGCAGGGATGTGAACAACAATTTGTGCCTGATCGTAGTGTGCAATTCAGACTAAATTAATAGCGAGTTCTTGCAAGTTTGTTCCAAATATGACTCTTATTGAACATTTTCATAACTGCTTCGGTAGCGTACTTCTGCAATGTACCTTAAGCAAGGTATATTGTAGTACTTGAGAGCAAACTTGATGTTGGTAATGAAAACAGGCAATTACCCATCAATTTTGCAGCTCTACCCCGACAGAAGTCGAATTACCCTAAAAATCATGGAATTTTGCTTTACCCTAAACTCTACCCTAGACCACCCCTGATTACCCTAAAATGGGGTATTTTACCCTAAAGTGGAAGCACTGATTGAGTCGCTCGACGAAGACCAAACATAGACAGACTGTTGTCTACTGCTCCATTGAGCCTGAAACGAGAGAAAATGGGCGTGGTTTAAGCCTCTCTTTCCCGGTGGAGCGCTCGCTCACCCCTCGTGTCAACAGGCCTTAATTAGAGTGTTCGGTAAAATCAGTACACTGCAAGGGTTTCGGTTTGACAAAACATCACTTCATGAAAAAGTTGTTGACCGTCTGTACCTTTAAAGCACCGCGCCGTTTCTTCTCGCTTGCTCATATCTGGTGGTCATGGATTTGCCAGATCTGACCGCATCATGTCTCGACAGAATCCTAAAATAACGAGGCTAAGTTACTATTAACTAATTCTTCACTACCGATTTTCACTATCAATTATGCTACCTCTGTTTGCGAGCTATGGATTATCATCTGGATTTCTCCAAACCGCATGAAGAAAAATGAACAGCTGTCACCTTCATAACGACATTTCATTTAAAAGTACCTGAAGAGCTCCACTTCACAATTTTCCCCATTGATGTACCAAATAATCTAACCTAATTTCCCACTCATGGGGGCATAAGATAGGAAATAGTTAATAGCAGGTTAGCTTCGTGTTTCCTATGCTGTGAGGACCGGCGCCGGCCCAGGGGGGGTTACTGTTAGGTTACCTCAGCTGCAGATGGGCCTTCAGGAATTCTGTCTTTCGTGCCCACTTTACTGCTTTCAGTTTTCATGCTTTCTTCGCCGTCTTATCTTACTCTTCTTTCTCAACTTGGAATTTCTATGCACTGTGTATCCCGAGTAGGAACAAACTTTGTGCATAGATTCCTCGTTTCCTACAGTCCATATTGCATGATCTCTCCTCTTCGCTCTCTTGAAATCATCTTTGTGTTATAGTTATGGACTATCATGCTAACAAATTCAGTAACGTGCATATATGTTGACTTATTAATACGATCGAATTTAGTGATCACAGCCCTGATAATAAGTAGTTTTGAGAGGATATTTCATTTGAAAATTTTATTCGCGCATGATGTTCTCTCTACATGATTGTGTACCATGTACCATGAACGAGTAACCATAAAATATATACTCAAAAAATTCGATTGTGCAGAAATTTTTCCAAAGATTTTACTGAGAACAACCTTTTTCGGCGATTTCCCTTCATCTGTTAATCCTTGTGTTTTCGTTCATTTGTTCCCGATCCTTTTAATTTAATAGTTGTTGGCTCCTCGAGCTTCATAGTTTTCGTGTATTGCTTCATTTTTTCTTGTTTTCATTTATGTACATGCATATTTCTGATAAATTCATTTGTTTCCTTTTTTCCTGCGTTCCACGAATCCATCGTCCCGCTGCTGCCCCGTCATTTCTTTGCGGAGCTACGGCGACTTGGCTTCCTGAGAGGCGCCTTACCTTGGCTGATGTAGGCATCAATTCCAAGACTGTCTTCAAGTTTGAATACTTACCCCATTTTCCAGCAGCACTGGAAAATTACACACACGATCAATTTCTAGTTTGTATCTCTCATTATTCATATGAGTTGAAAAATAAAAGCAAAGAGTGAGTAGTACTGTCGATGCTTGTTTTCCTGAAACTTATCTGAAGCTTATTTTTCACTCTAAAAAAACTATAGTCGTGTTTATGAGTTGAGCTATGTTGTGCGATGAGATACAGAACTATTTATGCTCGAATGATTTAATAAAAGACTGTAATACACAAGGTGCAAAAAACTTTCACGCCAGTCATTTGTATGCCTGCACGAAACTACGCAGACACTGGGTACAGCTTTCCTCGTACTTATACCACGCAGTCGGTGGATTGAAGAGTCTCCCCTGACCACAATAGAAACCATAGCCTTCACAATTGGTTGCCGCAAATACGGCCGAGTACCTGTGTGACCTGTACGCTGGCCAGGTCAAGCTGGACTCCCCCAGTAAATTTACTTTGAAACAGCGGGTCAACAAGATGCCGTTTCGTAGAGTACAAGCACAGGCCAGAGAGCATCTTGTTCTAAGTATTTTCCAGTTTTGGGTGGAGGTTAGGAACAATTATGTATTTCTCTTTCGGTATATGGAAAATCACGCTTCACTATGCTGACAAGAAGATGGCAAAGAATTAAGCTGCCGATGGTAAAATGATTTTTCAAATCGCACGCCTGAAAAGTTTGGTCATGAAATTTAACTTTCGAGTGCACTCCATCTCAATGAGATAAGCAACTCATCATTAAGTCTATGTCTTAAATTGAATTCCAATGCATTATTCGAATTTTCTTAACCCTTGCAGTTAAAGCTGATATGATAGCTAACAGGAAGGACATATGTGTCTCACTGTGACGCTAAAAACATGCCTCCGATTTGTATGTGAAATAGGACTGAAGACCTGAGATATATCATGGTCGTACAGCTACATTTCCCTCAGAGTAATAAAAAGATCCAGGATTATATCATTTATTTCTGCTACAAAACATCACTTTAATCCAGCTTTTTCCTTGAATAGATTCAAAAACTATGGGAACAAAAGAACCTTTCAGGTTTTGAAATTTCCAGTGCTCTACATATACTCGAAAATTGTTGTGCTAATAATTTCTTCAGCTCGTGCCCATTACCTTTGGTTGCATGAACGCTTTTTTGAGCTTGTTTTTCATTACTAATATGAAAGTTAGTCAATTTTTTATAATCAGGATGTCGTATTTGTTTGTATATTCTTCTGACGTCGAATTTGTTCATCGTTTGAAGAGTTGAATTCACAAACCATTCAAATAAATTTACAGTTTTTCAAAGTCTCATTTCTATTGAAATATCTTAATTGTATTTTTACTTATAACAATTTTTTGGATTTGTTGATGACTTAAATGTAATGGAGTTACTTATTATTCACGTAAGACGCGAGAAGCATATGAAATGATGACAGAGAATGACATCGTGGACAATACTTGTAGCCTGCAACCTTGACAGACATCAAAGGACAGGAGGTTCTGACTATGTGATATCTAGCCATTCATGACAAAGACTTCATGAGAATTCTATCGACCCTCTAGTACCCGAGCGTCCGTCCGTCACTTTATGCGCGAAACTTCCCCTTCTCTTCCCTACGAGTCTCGCCGTGGTGGTGACGTGCTGTTCTCAGAAAGAAACAAGAACCGGAGAAGCAGTCCAATATGTATGAATCGTGATGGTTTGGCTCTGCCAGATGATCTCTCATATTATGACTCGATCTTCTGAGAAGGAGCTCCAGTCTCAATAAAATTAATGGAAATCCTCACTATTTGCTCAGTATAGAGACGAGTGGCGGCGAGTGTAAACTTCACCAGCCCTCAGCAGCCGCGAGGTTCCAGCAATAATTCAATGGATCAAATGATAAATTCAGAGCTAATACATCATCAATTTAATCTCTCAGACTTTCGTGGTTCGGGCGCCTTGCTTATACTTTGGAACAAAAAAATAAATCATAAACACAACAAAGTGATTAGGTAAAGATAGAATAATTCAATCCATTACCTATGAGTGATGAGAAAATTTTACCATCGTGAAAAGGAATAGATTATCTGAGCTCACGTGTAGTCACTGAGCAATCTGGACAGGCTGTGAAATAAATTTTTATTAAGATTCATTCTTTAACAAAATATTTTTCAAGACTTGCGTGTGTCGATCTATGAGCTCACTGTAAAATGAAACGGACAGCAGAAAGAGTACTGAAAAAGTTGGAGTGGATTGACTTGTGGTGTAAGCTCAGATTGGGCAATTATTGCTGCATTTCAAATGAAGAGATGCATGTGAATGAAGCAAAACTTGTCAAGTCATGCTCGTCGGCATTCAAGGTTTGGAACATTACAAGATTTAATTCTGAATAACTACGATACGAAACAGAAATATTTCAGATTTTAACATGCGGCTAACTGCTCCTCCGTTAAGAGAAACCATTAGGTGGCCATCAACTGATGAAGTAATTTTTTACCGTTCGAACTTATACTTTAGCTTTAAGGTTAAAACGTCGCTGATCCTGTGTCATCATCATAAACAGTTCAAGACCCTGCGTTGCCTTCCATTACAGGGAACAGCCATCTTAATCACTGGCCAAATGGGTTCTATCTCATTTGAGAACCGACTGTTTGGAGGCCAAAGCGTCACCTTCTCACCTTTGTGCCCCTCAACATTAACATGCATTTTGTTTCCTTGTGACAGGGTTTGAAAAGTCAAGATCCTTGTCAAGAAGAGACGATATTTAATCAACTGTATTTTAGGGAAAACATCGGACAAGTCATAGTAGATGTTTGAGTCAATCTTTGCGAGCAATGCGGTATCAAAGACAATGGTCTATGATAAAGAGTTGAATTGAGTTGAATATTACTAACACCCCTTCGCAGAAAGAACCCTGATGATAATCAAAACTATTGATTGTGAATCTAAACAAAATCCTTGGACGAAAATGTGTGATCGATTTCTTGGGGAAACTTGATGACACGAGTTGCAAATATAAGTTGAAAACACTCATCAACGTGTCCATTCAATATAAAAGAGCTCTCTCAGCTTGTTGAAACGTGACGTAAAATTTTTTATCTTAGGCTTGACTGATTAATAATTTCAAGGCTCAATGAGGACAAGCAAACTTTGGCGCTTAATTTTACTCCATTGAAAATCAGAGTAGTTTTCGGCCACTAAATGTCAAGCAACACCAAACCAAAACGTCAACGATCATCAAAAATGTTTGGCGATCCAATACTCCACGACATTCTTGAAGCATTATAGAAACTTATCGCAGGTACAAAGCTCGTCAGTTTATAAATGTCTCCGCAACTAAACTAGAATCAGTCATATTCATATATACAGTGCACTGTACATGTCCTTGCTAACCTCGTCTACGAGAAGAATCAAATAGTTACTACTATCACTTTTTCTAAGTCATCATGATCCCATAATTCTAAAGTAGTCTTTAATTGGTTTCAAATCTAACATTGGATTCGAAGGCCTATTTTACCAGACTTTTTAGCATTTCATAGCAGTTGCCCATAGTCCAGCTTTGCTTTCAGTTCTGACCAAGCGCGCTGAAGCTTGTCTCTCACTCTGAGACCTCGACTCTGTCTCATTGTTCAGCTTTATGAACTAGTAAAAACCTAATATGCGTTAAAATATTGTATTGATTCATAAGTTTGATTCATAATTCAATTATTTTTTGTTTCAGCAATTAGTGACAATTATGCCAGGAAAATTAGATTGATGATAATAACTTCATCTGACCTTATAAGTCTATTCTTCGCCTCACCACTCTGCACATCGAGTGCCACTCTGTGAGAGTCCATAAAGATCTTTTCCCTGATTAATATTTAAAGAATAACTCCTTTATCCCTCTGTCGAACACGAAATAAGAAAGCCTAACTTCCAATTCACTGCAGTTGTGAGCCATCCAAGGACATAACGATTGTAACCCTAAGAGTTCATTCATGTAAAAAAATCGAACTCCCCGCTGTGAATATATTTACTGCAAATTCCAATTTAGAACGTACTCTTGCATACCACCTTAAACTCCCAGCGCAACCCCTTTGATCATACATGTAAAAGGTTCCTGACTGCTTAAAACCGTGTACAGCTGTTCTAGCGGGCGGTTTCACCCAATAGTGGCGCAATAGTTCAGCAAAAATATCTTGACATTTGGGTTCAGCCTCCGTCGCCCCCCGAAGCCAACGCTTGTTCCTCGCAAAAACTCTTTTCAGGTGAGACATTGCGGGCATCTTCCTTATCGTTTGACCTCCACGGATGAATACCGTTTATGCCCCAAGGACCGTTACTGTCATAATTTTTTGGGCTCACATCACAGCACCAATAGCTAAATACTAAACGTATTTGTTGCCTTGTCATTTGATGCATCATAATCTTCTCATTTCTTGCACGCTTCAGAGTTATAATTTAAATCGAAATGCTTTAAAGATGGTACCGTACCTTAGATCCATAGAAAGCTTTTTCATTTTAGAATCAGCACACGTTAACAACAAACTAAACCAAATATTCAACTCCTTAATTGTTTTCGTTAAACTAGAGCATAATTTTATGCTAAAGATTTATACTGAAATGTAAACGTATCCTCCAAGCACGATACGAGTACGGTGATGTTTATTAAGCCTAAAAAACTGAATTCTGCACTATCTGATATTTTTGTATAAGTATACACCTCAGAGACGAAAGACGCGCTTCACGGAATCATGTTTACTTGAATTCTATAAAACTTCTGTTGCCTAGATTTGATAATGTCAATCGTGTCTGATTGAGTACTTGATATTTCAATTTTCAAATTGGTGCATAAACAGGTATTCAATGCCCGAGGAAAGATGAAACAAATATTGACCTGCAAAACTTCAACCTCCCAATTCTGAAATTTGGGTCACACAAAAATTATAGACTGTGGGTACGACCTAACGTTTGGATGAAGCGAAACTATAGATTGGTGCATCATTAACTGGACGATCTCATAACTGAACATATCCCGAACCAAATTATAAGTTTGGAAGAGCCAATTCTCGTCACGCATAACTCGTTACGAAAAAGTAACCGCTAAAGAGTGGGTAAGCATATCTTTTCAGTCAGATAGTAATGATTTAGAAGATTGGATCGCAACGTATTTCTTTATTTTGTAAGCATTCGGGAAAACCGAGCAGAAAAACAATGCTACTATTGTCGAAATTTTTCATGATTGTGGACCACAACATAGATGTTTTTGAGTCATATTTCCGCATGAAATACGTTTAATATTAAATCCGAACATTGTATAAAATGTTTAAACACAAAAGTGCGTAAACAGCCGTATGTGCACGAAATATTTTCTATACTTGTCACAATTCATGACGATGATCTAAATTTTACCGCGAAAAGCATCGAAAGTTACGTTAAATGCATTATATTCCGTTGAGTCGACACACATGTTTCACTTTCGTCAACCTCATCTATTTCGAGTCTTGATAGATGATGTGGGTATCTTACACAGCGTGAACTTCGATAATGTAAATCACGAAAATCACTATGTGTTCACCCAGAAGAGCACACAATGAGTTCCTCACTTCTGGAATGCGACATTTTGGAAAATGAAAATAAATTCCACAATAGTAAATCAAAAATTAAAGCTTTCTGAAAAATGTGAAAATGGTGAGATAGCATATTCAGGAAAGAAAAAGTAGAGTATTCTTAAATGAATGAGTTACGAAATAAGGCAGATGAAAGGCCGGATAATATTAAAAACAATTTAATCTCCTTATTTACTCATTTTTCTTTAACTAATTTTATTTCATTGTCATGTAGAACTCAAAGGCATTACTCACCTTAAGTAACATCAAAGATGTGCAGTTATTTAAATATTTTAGTTTGTAAATCCTTCTTTACTCCATGTCGTCGAGTAAATTAGTCATGAAATACTAATTTATGATCGACTCATATAGTCCATATAATTATAATTAAGGAACTCTACTGTCTCTATTATTTTCGAGTTCAAGTGATTTGTGAGCGTACAAAATATTTTTCTAAAAATATATAAAGCAATCTAAAACAGTAAAAGCAGTTAAAAATAACATAAGACAACCTCGATATTTTTTCTAATAACTGCTAATAATGTTCTATTTGCATCTCATGATTTAGGGTCTTAAGAGGAAACAGTGACGAGTTAAACAATCATACGTGAATATCCATTAAAAAATGACATATGAAGAGAGAGTAATTGTCCAAAAAGCGTCTTAAAAAATGTATAATAATTATTTAATTTTTCATTCAACCTCTGCACTTGGGAATTATTTCAGTATTTCGTAACTCCATTGAGGAGCTTAGTTTCGAAACTTTAATTGATTTGATCTCTGTTGCCGCATCTTCAATCCCTTTCAGAGATCATTCCTTGCCATCCAGATAAACTGTTCTTTTGATCACAAACCTGCAGTTTTATGCAAGATTCAAATCAGGGCTGTTGGGAGGCCAAATTCTTAGTAGCTTATTTGAAATCTTTTGTAAACAACAGTTAAGAGTACGAGTATAGGTCAATGAGCAAGCGTTTTACCATGATTGGAAACAAAATATTTCCCCATTGAATCATTTTGCTCATCTTAAGAAGATAACAAATAAAAACTTGACATCAAGACTATGGATTCATCTTTCCGTCCTGTGCTTCTCGATAACATTGCTATCTTGTATTCCTGCCCAAAACACAACTCTTCCACCAACTCGTTTAACGGCGGAGAATTTGTTGAGGTTCACGACCAATTTTCACCCAGCCTGCGGCCATCCATCTCGCCCATCTTAAGTGGACTGGCACTCATCAGCAAAGTTAAAATTTATAAATTACAATTTATAATACTCGTCCAACCATTCTACCGTCTTCAGCTCGTGTAAATGAGCCAAAATAAGTTTTTTTTCACGAGAAACCATCTTTATCATAGTTTTTAGTATGTTACATCCAGCAGTTTCATGAAATTCTGAAGCATTTGAGGCTTGGAAAATGTCCCCTCTCATTGGATGATAACATTTAGCAATTTCAAGTTTGAACTTGCGCTCAACTTATGCAGAAATTTCCATGAACGAGACCTCGCTTACTTCGTTCTATCACCTTGTATACATATCTGTTATCTTTTTCTATATATGCTTTTTATGTTTTGCTGATCATGGCACCAAGGCTGCGATTTCTAGCACATCTATAATTTTCCCTATCATTTGTGTTATATTAATTCTACACTCGTAACTAATACCTCATTTTCCTCCGCTTTTACGACATGTAATACAGGATGCTTAATCTACGTAGCTTTATACCAAATGTTAAACGGTTAGCAAATATTGCTACATTGGCATTGAGGTCATATTCCACAGGTCTTTAATCCTTTTGTTTAATCATGAACATAAAATTAAACCTGCATGGATTTATTTCAAAAATCATAACTCGCACAGTCAAGATTTATGTACTGCTGGTATTACTGGTTGTTGGCCATTTCTCACTCGGATTATCCAGAAATTTATTTTTTACTATATGATGCTTATACTTGTTTATACAATTATGATTTTTTTCGAAGTTTAGCAGGAGCGGCTGATTTGTATGCTCAGTCTTTCCCAAGAGCGCTCCACGTCGGCGCTGCCCTCGCAACTCGCACCTTCCCGCAGCAATTTGCTCGATCATCTGGTTTTCATAGTCAATATAGAAGCGTTCGGAGATCATTCCCGATTTCTCATTGGGAGGACGCGATATTCAATCGCAGATCATTCTAATTTTTACAGTTCTCGCAGATAGAAAAGAATGCCTTGTATGTGGAAATTAAATACTTAAAATGATCCCTAACTCATACATCACTCTGAGATGTGGAGCAGCCGCGGCGCTTGTGTGACAAGGCGGCAGTTAAGGGAAAGAAGACCCTTTACCTGTATGACAACTTGCACGCCCGCAGGAAGATGTCACCTTTCTTAGAGGTATATGGCAGTGTTTAATGTGCGCAGCACACTAGCACGTCACACTCGCACGTCATTTCGACGTACATGAGTAGGTGGTGTGCTCAGCACTTACGGCTATTGTGTGCACGTAATTGAGTTTTGCTCTTCGTGCCGCTGTTGCTTCTTTTTCGACAATAAGACACACTGCTCATATAGAGTCTAGCTTGAATGCATCAGAATTTGTCGACATTTCAATTTTTTGTCACTGTTCACACAATAGCGACTATTTTTACCTCCCTCCCAAATCCGATTTTACTCCCTTTCCTGCTCCCCTTTCCTCCACCCTTGCCTTTCATAGGCCCGCCCCATTATTGCTCTCAGAACAATAGGCAATTATACCATGCTATTTATTCTGATATTCCCTGTGGAGTCTCGGTGTGTAGAGTTTTTAATTGTTTCCTAGGGGGAGGAAGGCGAGAGGGCGGAGTGGTGGACGGGCTGGGCGCAGGGTGCCGGAGACAGCCCCGGACCAGGTTGTGTCCTGGGCTCCTGTAGCGGCGAGGTGCACTGCGGTCTACTGAGTTTTCAAGGTAAAACGATACCTGCTGAAATGCAGTGGCAAGATTAACACATATTCCTGCTTGAGTCAGACTTGGTACAAAACAATTCACAAAAGCTAGTCTTAATTTCCGCTTTTATGTCGCCAGTGATTGCACAACTATCTCCAGGAAAGTATTTATTCTCTGCATGAACGTAGATCTAACGCAGTTTCCAACACATAAGCAGGCAGTTTTTCAACAAGGATGTTTTTTAAAGAAAAAGGTACAGGCGTTAAAACTGCAGCCTGCATGGGAGAACGGTCATTCCGCCAAGTGCAGCAACAGGGAAGGAATTACATTACTTCTACTTATTCATATGAGTGAATGAACAGTCTGCAGTTGTGAGTACAGTTTAACTGAATGCGAAAGCAGATAAGAGACGCCGGGTGCAGTTTAACGATGCTGGATGAGTCTGCAGTTGGTCAATGCAGTTCAACTGAATGGACGGGCAGCCTGCATTTGCTGAATGCAGTTTAACTGCGTGCTGGAGCATATGACGGGTGCTGAGTGCTGTTTAACTGCGTGCTGGAGCATATGACGGGTGCTGAGTGTTGTTTAACTGTGTGCTGGAGCATATGATGGGTGCTGAGTGCTGTTTAACTGTATGCTGGAGCATATGACGGGTGCTGAGTGCTGTTTATCTGTGTTCTAGAGCATATGACGGGTGCTGAGTGCTGTTTAACTGTGTGCTGGAGCATATGACGGGTGCTGAGTGCTGTTTAACTGAGTGCTGGAGCATATGAGGGGGGCTGAGTGCTGTTTAACTGTGTGCTGGAGCACATGACTGGTGCTGAGTGCTGTTTAACTGTGTGCTGGAGCGTATGACGGGTGCTGAGTGCAGTTAAGCTGAAGGCAGGGGCAGCCTGCAGTTTCTGGGTTAATTTGACTAGATGTAGTGGCAGCCTATAATGTCTGGGTCAGTTTAACTAGATGAAGAAGCAGCCTGCAGTTTAACTAAACATATTTCAATAACGTCAATGAGTTTAAGTTGAGAATGCAGTTGCTCTCAAACTTCAATATTAAATACATCAACTCAAAAGAACCCCTTTCTTTCTTATAAATAAAAATCCAAATAGTCGTTGCTTTCGAGATAATATGAAATCATGAAGGTTGCAGGTATCTAGCAAAATTATTTAATCTTTTCATTATTTGATATTCGCTAATTATGGTCACATTTGTTTACTTTATTGGTCGTCTGCTATCAGTAAACTTCTTTAAAAAGCTTTCACGATAAGAATCGATTAACCAATTCTGAAATACCAGACATGATCTTGTTGGAAGGATAGTTGACGCAATAGAACTCATTGCAGATGGTGCACGAGTGGTTGAACGATGTGTGTGGGAATCGCTTCTGTTTAGGTACCAGACTTGCTTTGACGCATGGCATTTGAACACTTATAGTAATTCCAATTCCGTAATAAAGTTCACGTAATCTAATTACATTAATTAGATAGCGTTTTCTAATTATTAGATCTAATTATTAGATATTCTAATCTAATGAATTATTACTCGGTATTATCACTACCATTAGCACTGATAATACTGAGTAAGTAGTATTAGTACAATAACATCAAATTTGCTCGTTACTCGATAGATTTCATGCTCTGTTGCTTTCTCAGTTTTTCGTCCCTATTGTCAATATTACAAATATGCAATCAGCGACACCAAGCACAAATAAATTTAAAAATATTCATGCGGTAGAACGAGTCCTGATTGTTTTGCTAACGTCACACTGAGAAGCGGAGGCCTAAACACAATGTACTTAATTTCTTTTTTTAGTTGTGGTTTGTTTGAAATGAAATATTTATTTCGCATCCGCTCATGAGGGATTAATATAACAAAAAATTTTAAAAATTGTTAAACCTGTATTAATTATACGAGTATTTGTTCGTTGTAACCTTTCAGTTGTTCAGTTAATCCAGGTGATTAGTTCTGTTTTATACTTATGTACCTACAGAATTAAATGATTTAAACAATTTTAAACAATTTTAAACAATTTAAACAATTTATTTACCACAGGAGATACAGAGGTAGAATGTTTCTTAAGTCTAGTACAATGGACAAGTTTGAATATAGCTACCTGTGGGCCCGAATAAGTTCAGCGACTTCTAGGGCATCCTACCATCACGCTATTCTAGGGTGTACAAAAGTTTAACCTAGTTCACTTAACCTAGTTTCGCATTAGACTGATCATTGAGATAATTAACTCGATAGTTTACAAGTCGGCTATATTTAACAGTATGTTCGATAAAACGATTCAAGAGCAGAGAGAAGATTGGTTATGGTACACAAGGCAAGTTACATTATGACATTATCATTAGTTACATGTAGGAGGCAAGATTTCGACACGGTGATCTTACACTACTAGTATTCTGATAGGAAGTGAGACTCAAGATGTCTTTTGAATACTTTGTACGAATTACATTCACGGATCTCTGCAGGTATAGAGTTCCAAGTTTTGGTTCCAACGAAGAGAATACTGTGTTGCGACCTGGCCTTTGAATAATAAGGAAGCATGAATTTACTTCTATTTCGGGTTAAATGGTCGTGATGACCAGTTTGCGCAGTCAATAATTGTCTTAGGCTATTGTCGCCATCATTTCTTAATGTTTTGTAAATGAAATTACAGATGGAGATTTTGTAGAGATCCGAAAGTTTGAGTATTTGTAAATTTTTGAAAGAATCATTTGTGTGAGCATTATATTCTAGGTTCTTTACCGCTCTGACAGCCCTTTTCTGCAGAGTAAAAATTTTGTTGGTTTTATTTTTATCAGTTCCGTGCCATGCTTCTATTCCGTATTGCAAGTATGGGGAAATGAGCGTACGGTAGAGCATTTGTAAAGCTGTTTCAGGCAGAAAATTTTTAACTTTATTTAGGATTCCGATGGATTTTGATAATTTAGAACTTATATGAGTGATGTGCTCTTTGAAGGTCAGATGTTTATCTATTATGATGCCCAGAAACTTACATGAGTTGGTTTCTTCGATTTCACCTTCGCCAATTTTAATGCATGGGAGAGATACATCTTTCTTGTATGAGAAAGTAATATAATTTGTTTTATCGATATTTAGGCTTATTTTATTAGCTTTGAGCCACGATGAAACCTTGTGAAGTTCAGTATTTATACTCTCCACAATCATAGCAGGATTTTGGTTCGGAAGGACCGCAGAAAGCGTACTGTCATCGGCAAAAAGTATGAATTTGAAGAATGATGTAGATTTTACAATATCATTGATAAAAATCAGAAACAAGAGAGGCCCGAGAACAGATCCTTGTGGAACTCCATGGCTAATTGTCTGTGGGTCTGATTTTGCGTCGTCAATGACAACGTATTGCTTCCGATTTGTTAGGTATGATCTGAACCAATCATGGGCAATCCCTCGAATGCCATAACAGTGTAGTTTCGATAATAGTATTTTATGGTCCACACAATCAAATGCTTTTCGGAAGTCAAGAAATACAGAGAAGACAGGCTTTCCTTCATCTATATTAGAATAGAGGAATTGTAAATGATTTAATATAGCCTGTGTTGTTGATTTTTTAGAGCGAAAACCGTATTGTTTATCGTAAAGAAATGATTTTTGTTCAAAATAAGAGTACACTTTTTTATACACAATCTTTTCGAATACTTTGCTAATAATTGGTAGAATGGAGATAGGTCGATAATTGTTTACACAGGTTTTTTCACCACTTTTAAAGATAGGGGTTACTCTAGCAACTTTGAGGGAGTTCGGGAAAGTGCCTAGTAAGAGAGACTGGTTAATAATATTTGATATCAGTGGGGCTACAATGTCAGCAATAACTTTAAGTACTTTAGTCGGAAACGTTTGTAACCCACTCGATTTATTTTTCATGTTGTTTATGCACGTAATTACATCGGAGGAGTTTGTAGGCGTAAAGAAAAAGGAGTTGGGTTCTCGAATATGATCCATAAATTCCAGGTGATCAGTAGGTTCACTTGGAATACCATCAGCTATTGTTTTCCCTACGTTTACGAAGAAGTTGTTAAAGAGATTAGCAATTTCTTTCTTCTCATGATATTTTACATTATCTTGAACAACATATTCAATTTTCTTTTTATCGGCATTATTCGGTTTACAGCAGGAGTTAAGGAGATGCCAAATCTTTTTAACGTCAGTTTTGAATTGAGTAAACTTGAGCGTAAAGTAGTTCTTTTTTGATGTTCTTATCTGGTTTGTTACATAGTTTCTAAATCGGTTATATGTTTCTCTGGATATTCGTCCTTCGCAAAGGAGGGCTAGGTACGCTTGACGTTTCTTTATATTTATCACGATGTCTCTGGTAATCCAGGGCTTATGTTTATTTTTCGAGGTAACTGTACGAGTTACAATTGGGCAACACTGATTGTATGCGGTCATTATAGTTTCAGTCAACTTTACTACTGCTTCATCAATGCTCGTAGTATTATTGTTTTGTTGAGAGATGTGCAATGTAGGCATTGATTCTTCTAGAACGGTGCGCATTTCTTCAAGATTTGATTCGTTTATTTTACGATATGAGTAAGTTTCAGCCCGTGCCTTGGTGCAAGCAATATAGACATTTTTCTTAATAAGAAAAACTGGGAAGTGATCTGATAAGTCAGAAGTAATTATTCCAGCAAGAAAATCACTAGGGTCTGTCATAAAGATATTGTCAAGCAGCGTAGCACACTCTGAGGTTATTCGTGTAGGCTTTGTAATGATCGGAAGGAAGGATTGAGACTGAAAGGTAGTTAGGAAATTAGAGATTGGTTCATGGCTTTCATGTTTCAGTAGATCATAATTGAAGTCACCGCATATTATTATGTCATTGTATAAGGGCCTGTTGAACTGAGAAATAATACGATTCAATTCATTCAGGAAGGATATAGGACAGGCTGTAGGAGGCCTATACACCGTTCCAAGCACAATGCGTTTACCATCTCTAAAAAGTTCTACGAAGAGTGATTCTATATGATCCTGATTCATGGTTGCACTTGCTATGGTTCTCGAGTCTATGTGGTTAGATTTGCTTGTCATAATAATCAACAGAGACTCGAGTAGACAGTCGCTTAACTCTCATTTTTTACGGCGAGGTACTCTAGTTTTTAAATCCCAGCGATACTTCTAATTGCTCGTATTTTGTGTCCATGTTCGTATTTTGCATTTAGTCGAAAATCTGTGAACCATATCTAGTAAAGTCTTGCTATAAACCACGGTACAGCAAACAAGGTAGGGTCATTTCTATGGGAGAAAATACACCTCCTCTTGTTCGGCTAGCCAATAGAAAGGCTTTATTTCAATTAACTTTATGACGTCACCAAAACGCTATGTCGTTAGGCCAATAGCGGAGCCAGATTTTTGGGAAGCAGGGCTACCAGAAGCAATATGAGCGCTGCTGTTGGTTCGTTGCCGTGACGTCAGCAAAACCACACTGTCAACGAAAAAAGACTGGTTTGAACCTACCTTGTTTCCTCTACCGTGGTATAAACTCAAGATGATTTCAGCTGCAAGGACTCATGTGTCATTTTCTCAGGATGGTAAATTACTATTTTGAGGAACAACGATTGCAAACAAGTAATCCAACAGAAGAA
This sequence comes from Morinoia aosen, assembly GCA_030386875.1. NCBI lineage: Eukaryota > Metazoa > Arthropoda > Malacostraca > Amphipoda > Talitridae > Morinoia > Morinoia aosen. The sequence goes on along the minus strand of CM059575.1, from coordinate 14,534,326 downwards.
TGTGTGCTAGTAACTCAACTTGACAATTTGAATCCTGAACGTATCTATTCTGCAGTCAAATTTTTGTCAACGCTTCCTGAGTAGCTAATTTCTCTTACCCCACATTGTAGCGAAACCTCAATGAACGGCACGGTAGAGGAAACAAGGTAGGTTCAAACCAGGCTTTTTTTCGTCGGCTGCGTGAGTTTGCTGACGTCACGGCAACGAACCAATGTCAGCGCTTTTGTTGCTTCTGGTAGCACTGCTACCACGAAATCCGTCTCCACTATTGGCCTAACAACATCGCGGTTTGGTGAAGTCATAAAGTTTGTTTGAAATGAAGCCGTTCTATTGGCTAGCCGAACAAGAGAAGGTGTATTTTCTCCCATAGAAGTGACCCTACCTTGTTTCCTCTACCGTGATGTACGGCCACCGCGTTGCCAAGAAACAGACAGCAGCACCAACTTGCACCTCAGAATCAACTTTGTCCATTGTGCTCAGCTGGTTATGACTGAGGAGCAAAATTTGTGACTGTGAACCGTGAGAAAAGCGAAAGTCGTTTTGCTTCGTTCTGGATTTTAATTTATTTTGCTATAGAAGAATACGCTCGTCTTGTAACATGACCTTTCGTCGTAAGGCGGATGTAAGACTATAATAACACGAATCGTGTCTCGCTCTCCATGGCGTATGTTTGATTTGCAGAGGATAATAAAAAGTTGCACCCACGGTTCTTCACAAAAAAGACCAAACTACCCGACATAGTTGGGGAAGGTTATTTGTAAACTAAAATTTTAACTCAAAAATTGGTCTATATAATTGTTTTTAAGAGGCAAACTATTTCAGTTTCAATTAAAAATGTTTCTAGAAAAACCTTAGTGCAGTAACAATGGGAATTTTTTTTTTGTAAAGAAAGATTTGTAATAGATTGTCTCCATTATACTCGGGGATTACTTTGGCAAGTTGAGCCAAGAAAAACGTGACTTTTGTTAAGCTTTAGTGAAAGATTACCATTACCTGGGATATGAAAAAGGCAATTCAATTTTCCCTTGGAATCTATCTTACCTAATAACACCCGTTGTGTGTTTATTTCTATATTTATTTATATATTTGTTTGGTATCCGCTTCTTTAGAAACATAGGATGTCTGAGTTTGCAGTATCATGGATACCGAATTACTCAGTATAACATTAAAAAAATGACCTTTACCTGGATTGATATGTTTGACATTTTACCGCGGGATAGGTTCGTTTAGGATAGGTTTGGATAGATTATAGGATACGATAGGTTAGCGTAGGTTAGGTTATATTAACAGAATTTTTCACGGGTCCACCTAGCTTTAAAGATGACATTGTCCGAGGAATTTCCAAGGGTCCTGCTACTACATAACAATACACATGGTTTATTTGTTTGGAGTCCGCTTCTTCCATTTCTCTGTCATGCTCATAAAGATAAGCATGATGACCGTATCTGTGATACGAGTTTCACCCCTGCGCAAATACAGTACAATAATATTTTTATCACGGGTACTATTGGGATAAATATATTTGTTAGTCATCCACGACTGGAAGTTTGTTCAAGAAAAGAAATGAATCCCGTCATTTTTGACGGGCCGTGCACACTAGTACTATTAATAAGACCCGCATCCGTCCCTCCGTCTGTTTGTCCGTGTTACACCCACCAGCCGAAAGTGGGTGACGAGCGTATCTGTGATACAAGCTTCATCAACTCCACAAATTTGGTGCATTAACCAAGCAGATTCAGAGTCGGAATAGATATCACGAGTTTTGGTCGGTTAGATTAGGTTGTATAGAATATCAGCGGTTGAAGCTCAGGAAAGTATAGGAAAGCCATAGAATATCATGGGGAATCACGGGAAAGCCGTGTTATAGTTCAGTTGGTCCGACATCTAATCCTGTTATTTTTTGGCTGACCGTGTGCACTATATAGTATAACTAAAAGAAGGTTCTTGAATTTCCTCCCCTCCTTCTGGAAGCAGCGAAATGAGTTTTGTTCTATGCTGTAACTCAAAGCAGTGCGGCGGGCCAAGCAAACAAACTACAGAGCATACAAGTAAACAAAAATTGCATAATTTTAGTTATATATTGCTGAATAGGTAATTTCTCAAACACAATTCGATGGGATTTGATCATTCATGTTAAGAGTCAGGTTATTTCCACCTGAAGACCAGGTACTACAAAAGTAGGTATGTTGAACGATATTCGAAAGTCTCACTATGGTGGGATTTGCAGGGGCTGTAAGAAATTTCTCACGCTTAAAAATCATCGTTTTTATATTTTGGTACGTCCGCTGCAGTGGACGGACTCTCGTTGGTTGAGAGTCTGCAGACGGCAGAAGAAGCTCGTAAAACTTGCGTCATGATGTAAAATGTTGGTAAGAATTATAGCGGTGTCAGAATTTATTGTTAATAAATTTTCCAGCAATGATGCATATTACTGCGGTGTTCGTGAATGAACTGGAGCACACAGAAATACAAGTCTTGCTCAACACACGATGTATACAATAATCACAACGACTTACATCATTGACATTCCGGATGCATCGGACCGAATGAGCACATGATGAACAGTTGTATTTCCACACTTGCGGTTGAGCTATTGATTAGCTAACAATGAATTTTAAAAATTCTAGCTATTAAAGTTCAAAATAAATAGAAATTAGAAATATACCACAACATTTTTTGAACCAATGAGACATTCTATCGGATCGGTTTTTGTGTCCTGTTTATGGAAGCGCAAAAAAAGATCTATCAGTAAGTTTTTTTGACTTGCAATCTTTCTTAACAACATTGAATGCAGTATCAGGTCAGCAAAAAATAAGAAAACGGTTCCTTGTGCACAACACGGTGTCCTGCAACTGGACATCAACGAAGTTATGGGAGTTCATGCACAGAACAGTTCTCCCACAAATCTTCTTGGGAATTATTTATTTTACTTTAGAGTTATCAACGCTAGTGTTGCTCTGCTGGCGTAGTCAACACTTGTGTTGCCCTGCTGGCGTAGGCAACCAGTTAATTTCAGGGTGAAAGAATTGATGAACTTTATCCCAGCACTGCAGCAAGCACAACCACAACTTTCACGTTAGCGTTTCCATTTAATCCCGAGAAAACTTCATATCATCTAGGAGGAAATTTTTACATGTATAGAACGAGTAGGCCCTACTTTTATATGGTATCGAATATCATATACATAACTCCAGTGAAAGACAGATAACTCTTTGACAGCTTCATAGAATTATTAATTTATCTCACCGCTGAACGTAAAGGAAAGACCATGTAAGGATGAAGCCAATATTCATATTGGAGCAGCACGAAGTCTCTGTTTAATTAATGGAAACTAGGAGCATATCTATCACAAATTCGCGTATCTAGATAGCATATCTATCGCGTTTACTCTCAACTAGGATGCGTGCAGCAAAAGAGACGAGAAATATTTAGTTGTTTGCTAATGCTTCACAATGAAACACGACAAGAAATAACGAAATAATCTTATTATCATCCCGGTATTCTCATCAAGTAAGAAATATTTTGAATTCATTGGTAGCCTAGGATCCCTCGTCGCAGTTGCCATAAAGCTGATGTGTACTAGTAAAAATTGAGTACTTGAAGGCTGTGAATGCAAATAATGCGACCAGAGCAAAACGAATTATTTCATAAATTCACTTTCTTCTGATATCGCGAATTCATACAATTCCCATCTTCTCTTTCCCCCAAAAACTGATATTTCGGTCTCCTAGAAATTAATAATGTGCATCGTTTTCGAGGGAACGCAAGGGTTTTTTAACGATTTACTTAATATTAAATACAGTCCTGAGAATTGATGCTATTTTGAGCGTCGTATTTAATTATAATGATGTAACTTTTTCAAGGAAGAAGCATAACTGAAAATTTTTGCTATCAAATGAATTTACTTTCATTGTCAATGGCTTTTTTGAGAAATGACTTGTGTTCTCACCGACAATGAAATTCTGTATTTTTCAGCTTCTAAATGCGTGAAAATATTTTTAAAGACACCGACAGATATTCTGTAACGCACAGATGAACATACGTAGTACAAAAAGGTTCAGGCCATCAAATTCAAGAGGTAAGAAAAAACTTGAACCGCTATTTCCTTCTCTAGTTCAGAGAGGTTAACACGCATAGTTGGGAAATTAAATCCAGTCTGTTTAAACTTAGCTGCATTCGTGCTAGATCAAAGAGTCAAAAACTGGTTGCGCAGCATTCTACGTTAATTTTTCAAGTATTTTAGAGTATTTCGAGCACTTGAGGGCTTAAATAACGTTATCTTTTAACTTATTGAGATTCAGTTTTTTCAGAGGTTAATATTTAAAAGATGACACATAAGATAAATACATAGAAACACAAAACATGTGCAGATTACGCACACAGATCTGTTACTATGTTATAGGCGCGAATCCGTCCCGTAACCTGTTTCTGAATCATCGTTTATTGAGCGTATATGAAATCTCACAATCTACCATCCGCAACGCACAAATCGCTCGGGTTTCAAATTTCTTTCTACTCTTTTCAAAACCATTCACATGGAACTGTCGCTGAACTACGAAAATAATTTCCACAGCTTACAAGTGTAGCGTGTAAGTCCTGTGAGAACTCGAGCTTCAGAGGTGGCAGCGACTGTTTCCTCCGTGCACGGCCCGCTGCGGCTGCTGCCCGTACGTCGCCCTGCTGCAGACAGGACCTGCCAAACTTGCTTTTTTGGTCAGGCTAGTATTTATCAATTTGTTTTTTTAAATAAAATGTGCGTACAAGTCTCCAATCAGAAATTTTGAATAGAAACTAAGGCAATCTTCTGTGATGCAGCATGCAGTAAATGTGTATGTATCTTATCGTAGATTCTTTACAACCATTTAACTCACTGAAGAATAGCTCATAGAATTAACACTCGTCGAAATGAACTACAGGGCGTAACACAGGCTGAGGAATGGGCGCAAGAGAAGTGCTGGCACGGCACAGAGCTGCTGTCATTAATTGCACATTGTTGTGCCTCAACGACCATTTCGGTGCTGCAGTTCATGGATATCTATCTCTTTATTGTGTGACTTCAATTAAAGTCTTATTGTTCCTCTGAATAACAAACTCGACGTTTTCGCTACCATCTTTCCTCATTTGTTAGTCGGTGTGTTTTATCCGGTCCAGTCAGCGGAGAAAATTTATTTTCCCGGTTTTGTATTTTTACTCAGCCAAGTTTTTGCAACTCTATAACGCGATCGCTTTTTGTTGAGCGCTAAGTAGGGCCCGATCCGTGGCGGCACTCCGACGTGTGCACTCCTCGTGCGGTGGCCAGCTTCTTATTTTATTCAGAACGACGAGCTGCATGCACAGAGGCTTCAAATCAAGGACTGCAAGCGCTGAGAATAACATGGAAAACTCGGCATCGTTTTTTCACTAATTTTGTTGCGTGTGCTAATCAATGATTTTGGACGGAAGTCCAGCATTTCAGTCAAGCATCATCTGTAGCCTGGTTGGTCTTTAGCTGGCGCCTCCTAATTTACGCATACGCTGAACAAAATTCTCTCCAATTGTCTCTGTGAATGTTGATTTCATTTTCTATTGACATCTGAAGCAAGCCCCAATGTAGACATTGTGTTAGATGGAGAAATCCAAAATAGTTTCGAAGTATCCTAAAATAATTATACCTACATTTTGCATTATAAAGAGCTAACCTTGAATCAAAGATGAATGCAAGCTCGTGGCCTTCTAAATATTCTTGAATATCAACGGTAACTCCCATATATACTTGCAATTCGACACGAAATAAGACTTCAAGTTTTCCTTCTCACTTAATATATGTTCATACGCAAGGTTAGAGAGAGGCCTCGTAAAAATTATTTCATCTTGTAGACCGTATAGACGTATTTTTCCTAATCAGGTGATTATCATAACTGCAAAGGTTCTTTCAGGGCGAGAAAACTGTTGGTATTCTTACCAATGCGCAAGAGTCGTCAAGCCACAATACCGAGCCAGACCACACAGTTGGTATAGCACTAACACCATTTGACCAGACGTGCTCTAATGCTAAATTCGCCTGAACTTGAGTCAAAACTTGACTCGCTCGCAACTGAGAAAACCCAAAGGTGACACAAATGGTTGTACCCAAATCTGTTCATACTTGTCTGATTTTGTTGCCATGCAGATCGAGATTTTAAATCAGTTTGTTTTAGAAATATGTATGAGTAGTGACAGCATTAATTGGAATACCAGTTGATAAGCAAGAAAAATATGAATACGTAAGAATCAATAATTTTACTATTATACAATCCGATAAGAATAAAATTACTTTACATAGATTGTTTCATCGTTTTCGATGTTTAAAAATTTCATTTGGAAATCTTTCGGTGAACAGCATATTCAACTGCTCCCTACGATTACGATCGCACCTGCTGCATGACAAACAACTTCGTGAGCATACGTTATGCCTGATTTTTTTCTCGTTCGTTTATTCAATTGATCAAGTTCCACAGCAATAACGCTACATCTATCGTTATGACTCTAAGAGAATTTTTACGGCGTGAAAAATTTCGTCTGACTATTGCACAGCGATATAATTAGTAGAATTCAGCTGCCGGTGATGCGAACTTTGAAGCCAAATTTGTTCAGCTCAAAAGAGAGTTCCTCACTAGGTGATAGTGGAAAACAAGATAACTCTTCAAAATCAAAACCAAGAAAAAAACCACCTCACTCACTGAAAACGATAAAGTTCATGTTGGACCTTCAAGGAAAGCTCAGAAAATACTCGTAAAAGTCATGAAAACAGCCATTTGCACACTGCATTTGAGGTAGAGCGTTGGAAAGCGCTCAAAGACGATACGGAAGTTTCAATATATAAGAAGGCAAATCTCTTCCAAAGTTCCCGACCAAAAGAAGCTGTCGCAAACAAAGACATTCCCGATTTTTTTTGAGAAACCCACTGATGAGTGCACCCGACACACCATCTGTGTTACTTTCTCGCTTGAGTTTGTTCATAAACATTTAAGTGACTGCTCTAGGATTTCCAAAAAAAACATAAAAAGATTAACATACAAACTGCAAATAAAAATCTTCTCGATAAAAGATTGTTCTTACTTCAGATTTGTTCTTTTTCTGATTCTCCAAAGGCACGTAAAACTTGAAGTTGAAAACAATTTAAGAAATAGATTTAATTTGAACAATTAGAAAATTGAATGGGATCCTTTCGAAAAAGGACGGTTCGTAGGCGATTGGAGCCAAAAGGTTCAAATCTGATTCATTTGAAAGTGCAAGACTTAAATTTTTTCGGTGTTATAAATACGATCCTAAGATACAATGTACAGGCTGATATGTAAAGCTATTACTCTTTAAGGACTCAAATTGTTTTAACTCTACTTGTCATTTTGTTAATTAAGATATTTTTGCTCAAAACTTTGAGACTGCGGGTCATTTCAAAAATTCAACATTAGGAAATTAATGTTTTGAATTTTGCTCAATCGATGAAATTTATGCCAAGCTTTTAACCTTAAGTGTTTACAAACTGCGACATTCTTGACAGGGATTCAGTCTGCTGAATACCCATAGTTAGTGAATTGCGAAGTAGTGTCTCACTTTAAATTCGTATTTGGAAATTCTTTATACAAGTTTCAGTTATATGGAAGTCAGTTTTAAAAACTCGAATTCGCTTTGGACCGCTAAAAGGGAAATAATTTGATTCCGGTATCAGAAAATTATGGTTTCGAATTCCCCAATATTTATCCGATTGGCCCTAGCTGACTGTCCATCTTACAGATTCTCATCCAGAAGTACCTTTACTAAAATCTTTGATGAAATGTAAAAGCACAGTCTTGCCGTGAGACGCGTGCGACAACAGCGTCAAACTATACATTGATGTATTTCTGTAAGCGGTAGCATGATAATTACGAGGTGTAATCCGCTCATCAAAAAGACAACAAAATGTTTTCTCTCCTGAAATTCATAGTGAATTATTGTCATTGTAGTCATGCAGCAACTAGATTCCATCTTTGTCTGTAAATAGCCGTCCACCACGTGGATTTACAAAAAGTCGTGTGCAGAATTAATTTCTGTACCTCGCTCACCATACCCGACTCCCTCACACAGCAGCACCTCGGCCCTGATGCTGAGCTCACCTACACGCAGAACGCACCAAATGGGAAACATTATGTCAGGTTTTTACGAAATAACTCTATAAAACCTAATTTCAAGTACTTTTGCGCTTCCACTCTGATTGAAGTTTCATGGGCTAACATATAATAAAATGACATAGGCATACAAATTTACTGCTTTCGTTTGTCTGCCAATACTTTCTTCAAAAAATTCAGTGAGTAATTCGAAGAGTTACTTGTAAGAGAAGAATTATTTTAGATTTTTTAGATCATAGAAGTCTTGACCTCTGAGCCAAGCTTTTTGCCCCAAGGATCCCTTACCATTTTTAGCACTATTTTCATCCAAAGATTATTCTCCAATCAAGCAAAATCCTAGAAAATACATTCGCAGGTTATGCTATGCACAGCTAACATTTCTATGGCAAATTTGTCAGGAGAGTTTCAAAATTTTTCTCAAGTTTAAAACTGAATGGCTCACAGGTGTTTGCTAGCAAGCAAGTTAAATTTGGCATCTCAAAAAGGAGCATGACATTGATAAATTTCTAGCGTGGCTAGCAAGTATTGCACAGCTGTTCAGCGTTGCCCAGCTGTCGACGGAGGAACGTCAACATGAACAAGCGGCGAGAAGCGAGATGTGAAGGAAACATTTCATTTTTTGGGCTGCAGAGATACACGTTGAGAACTCGTTTCGAAGTTGCTGCTTCAAACGCTTTTTGGTAATTGCAATTATTAAAACTGACACAGAAAATTGAACTTTTCATGATGAAAAAAATTGCTGTGATGTGATATAGTGTAGGTCTTGCGTGACTACACAAGCACCGACTTAAAAACAAAAGACGACGCTTGTGCGAGAATTCACAGCTCAGTGAGCGCATGATTATAGTTAAATCTGTATCTTGAGCATTCTCTCCAAAATAATTTGCTCGTACTTAAACGTTAATGTGCACAAAATTGAAGGTTCTTCTTAAGGAAACATGGAATTATTAAAATCGCTATTTCAACGACAGCCTGAAAAAATATTTTGCAGGGCATGTACGACTTATAATGATATATATGGATTGATTTAGAAGCATCATTATGCTACCTGTGTTCCAGACGGTTTGATGGTGATATTTCGCAAAGTAATTGACTGAGATCACCTACTGTTTTGTAGTCATGGTCATACATCTCGCTGTTTTTGATGTTATTTCTTGTAAAACGAGCCCCGATTTGGTTGAAGTTCTTATGTAGAGCAGTCTAAGAAAATGTCAATAGACATGAAGACTGTCACGAGTTTTGGAACAGAGAACATCTGAATGCATCATTGTAGATAGTGACTGGTAATTTGAAAGCTACAAGTTCAGAAACAACATATCTGTTGATCCACGTGATGTCATGTCCAGGTGAACATTCTAGCTGCTATTAACATATCGATCCAGACAAATTTCGAGTCTACAGAAGCGGGCATCAGACACTAGTTGTGTGATCTTCGTAAGGTGAAGTATCATGACCTGCGCATAGTATTTTACGCTATTAATTCTTTTGTGTGTTGTTTCTGATAAGTTTATTAATATTCAGTGTCCCAGGAAATAACCTGATCCTGAGATAAAGCACAATTTTGCTGCGAAATTAAGAATCATGCAAAAAAGCTCATTACTATGCAGAAGCCCCATTCAGAGCCTCAAATGATTATCAAACACCATAAGCGTGAGTGTTCCTTTCTGCTTCTGTAACTGTAAACCGTGTTTTTGTCTCTTCATTCTCACTTTGTTTTAGGCCATTCTAGAGAATTCGCAAGTTTTTCGTTATCATTGCCTGTTATCATGAAGCTCCCCAAAGACTCTCTAGAACTGAACTTATCTTCAGTACGATAAGGTACGGGTCTTAAACATCTGTAACAATAGTTCACCTTTAGTGGCTATGTTCTCCAAACGTAAAATTTTAAAACTTCAGACACCTGAACTCCAAACAATACTGCACTTTTTGATACTTGTGTGCTCTCTTAAGTGTATGATGCCTTTGTGTATAACGAGACTCTTTTTAGCATCGGAAGGCGCCTAACACAAAAGGTCTGCAATTCATTCACTTATGACATTTATTACTAGAACTTTGACGTGAGCTGCGTCGTAATGCGCGAATTCTCTAGGCACGCAAGACGCTTTCCCACAATCCAAGGTAGATTTTTTTTGCTTTAATTTAAAGCTTCGCTTCGAGCAAAAGTAGGGCTGATTTTGTCTCGCTCGTGTCAAGAGTTTCCGGCGTCCTGTTACGCTGAGGGCTTTCAGGCCAGAATTTTTAGCGCAAACGTAACCTTAACATTGCAAATTTTCCTTCTCGAAAACGTCTAGGAACTTATGCAAAGTAATTAGATGTTTCATTCTGAAGCATCAACGAAGTGAACAAACTAAAATTATTGAACCTAAAGCGTATTCAGATTTGAGATCCTCAAAACGTAGCGATTTTCCGCCGCGGTATATTCTTTCCTGCAGCAAACAAACACACACATGTTTCCTGTGCCCCCATTTTCAACTGTATAGCAAGGAGCCTTGTTGAACAAAGCACCCACTTTCCTAAGAGACAAACTAGAAGATCTCAGAACATTTGTAGGTCTGAAAAACATGTTGATATGCACAAGTGTAGTAAGGGATTTTAATAAACAAGTCGGACTATATGTCAATGAACATGTTTGACTACGAGAACAGCAATGCCTTGTAAATTGTTGAAAGCTGAATGCTCAATGTGATTTTCAAACCAGTTCTTTCTGTATGCAAGCATAATGCACTTTGAAGTGAGCTGTGTCCCTATTGCTTTCCAACAGCGAATGCCTTTGCAGCAGTGTGTTTCCATGGAGCTACTCACAGCTGAGTCAGCTGAGTTGGATCCATGAATTCTCGTAGATTCAGTACTATGATGTAGTTCTTCTGTTTCAGTATGTAATCCTCTCTTATTTGCAAAATTAACGTTACCGTTACCCCTCGAAAGGCTGTTCACTTGAGTTATTGCTCACGTTATCAACCATACTTCGCTCTTTCATACTCTCTGCTTCCAAGAAAAGCGCGTCGTCGCAGTTCAACATCTATGAAGCAACTAATGTGGAACATGTGATCTTTCGGTCAAGAAAATAATGAAGCTCACTGTCATTTCTCATGATGTAATTAAAATTAAATTCAAGGGACTCACAAAACACGAACAGGGAAATTGGAACACTGAAAGAAATAATAGCCCTATTTTGAAACACCTAGGTGCATCTGACGTTTGTCCCAAAACCGAGACACGCAGATGCATCATCAATGAGACACCCAAGATTAGGATGCATACCAGTGTCTCCAGACCTGATTTAGAGACGCTCTAGTGTCTCACTAAAAGTGCTTCAGTGTCTCATCGATGGGACACTTGGGCTGTAGTTTGATGCATTTACAACTGATGTCTCACTCAAAACTCTACGGATATTAAGCTGTAGCATTGCACTGCCAAGCAGGGTTGACGCTTTTAGCTCCATGAAGAAACTTTCATACGCTTGTTTTCTTGAGCTAAGCGATAGCTGCTGCTTGTGACATCAATACTTGGACTTACCGCTGTTGAGCTGCGCCAGGATCTACAACCGTTTCCAGCAGTTTGACCTACCCATGCCACCAGTTACACTTCTCCTTCAGCTGAGAGCGTTAGCGATTCAGTGAATTCTTTCCTTACAGTCACTATATAGACAGTCTATACGAGAAGTTTTTTACTTGGCAAACATTCAACTTCTTCCGTATTACATTTATTGAACACTTGAATAACTAAGTCAAATTTGAGGGGTGACTAAGCTATTGCATTATCATCGCCAATAAAAGATAGGCAGCATTTTGAGAAACTTCGCGCTCATCTAGGGGTCGCACTTCCGATGAGACATCTGCTCCCTTTTTTGAGACGTTCTCGCTATCTATGAGACACCTGAACAGCCATGAGACACATAGAGAGACCAAAATTTCTTTCAGTGAAGGGCTGGTTGGAGGACAGCATGAACATTTTTCTGCAGGATTTATTTACAAGTAACAGTAATTGAACGAGAATTTTATTATTAGTACCTGAATGAGATATCCCCACCAAAAGATCTAACTTCTGTCACAGATTTTTTATTGTCATTAGGTCGTTCAATTCTGTTTTGTTTCTCTCGTGAACAAAATATCCCGCTTCATTCCTTATCTGTAGCAGAATGTACTTGATTTTTACCCTGATTTTTTCTTCAGTTTCTGCTACACTTTGGAAACAGCGACATGTCGAGGAAATATCAAGATGGGAGAAAGGGATTAGTCTACCGGAGCGAAACCTGATGAGTAAGTAACTGTTTAATGCATGGTTGTTTCACTAGTGGAACAGCCGAATGGCCTGTCCATGGAATAACTACATCAACAATCGATGTTTCTGCAGGTTTAGAAAAGCTATAATGAAATTCCTGGGTCTATAAGTACTAAAATAAGTGGTGCGAGGTAAAACGAAGATTTTACCAAACCTACTATATCATGCCGAGCAATTTTCGTAACCAACAGCATCATTTTCTTCTATGCGACCTATTATTGAGCTTCACTGAAAACTAAAACAATATGAAACAGAAGGGAAGGGAAAAACTGTAGCGTACGATGAGAAAACATAGAAACAATTTTTTTAATATTATAACGTAAGATAAATTCAGAGATAAAAAGCATCTAAGAACCGAACGTACTGCATGAGTTTGGACCGAAGATACGAAAGATTGGCGAGCAGAAAACTAATGCGACTAATTCCGGTTATGGTTGACGCTCAGTAACTTTGCCTTAAATAGTTATACCTGTATCAACGGACGATGATATACAGAGAACACTAACCTATGTACTTATAAAACTCTTGTAATGTCGTTGGGTTAGTTGCTTGCCAGTATGTTCGGTTGTCACTGCCTGTACTCAACATACTTTCAGTTCTAGTATTGGCTAAACTTTTTGCACAGCTATACGAGAAAGAAAATTAAATTGATCGTATGAGAATACGATGTTACAAATACCCACTTGATGAAAAATATTTCTCTCAAGTTTCTTACATAAACAACCCGACCCTACGGGTTACGGGTGGTCTATATTAACAAGGTTATTCTTGAGATTGTTACTTCTAAATTTTTTATAAAATCTGAAAAAATTCGAATTGTATGACAAATTTTGGAGGTGAGTAATGTAACGCACGAGCAAATATGAGTTATGCCGATCATTCGCATTTGTGTCAACATTTATAGTTTTAAAAACGTGAGTGATCGTTCTAACAATGAAACTCTCATTTTGTAATTGAACTTATAAGTACTGAAACAGTTGAATGTCATTAATAATTGAGTAAAAAAATGAGAGGAATAATATGAACCGAGTCGGTCTGTCGGTCACTATTGAGAACGTTGGATAGGTACGTACCACAAATACTCAATTCAATTGCTTTGTATCTGTGCGTGAACTAAAATACGGGATATAAGACATGCTTCCTGTTTACATTTAAAAACACTCGATGAATGCCATATTTGATTGAATATCACCGAACTAAATAACATATTTGAGGGGCCGCTTACTCTAGTTTATAGTCGCGTCCCATCTACACCATCTTCAAAAGGCGAACGTGTTCACGAAAGCCTTAAACGTATGCACCACGATGGGGTTAAACTGAAGTTCAGTATTTTACTCAAATCAGAAGTCACTGATTTGTAGTTAACAATTTTTGAAATAACAAACATTCTCTAGATCGTGCCTTTATTTTGCTTTGATTAAGTATTGATGAAAATTGAGCTTGTGACTGCTAGTCCCCCAGCAGCATTATGAAAATTACTTCCTTGTTCACCGGCGGCTCACGTCGCGACCTAAGTGATAATACAGATCATGATTCAGCTATCTTCCTTGGGTTAGGTTGCACTAAAAAAAGAAAAGTTACAACAATATACGGTAGGTTAGGATACGATGTTAGGTTGAATCAAGAAAGGACTGGATATGTTGGATAGGATAGGTTAGAATCAAATAGATGCGAATTACATGTAGTAAGTTGGGTAAAGTTGGTTTAGGTTAAGTTCAGTTAGATTAGGTTTGGTTGAGTTACGTTAAGTAAAATTAGTCAAATTATTAAGTTAAGTTAGATTAGATTAGGTTACAATAGGTCAAATTCCGATAAGTTACGATTAAGAAGGTTAGTTTATTTTGTGTAGGTTAAAATAACATTTTTTAAGGGCCAAAAAAATAAAATTATTAAGGTACGAGTACACTCGTACCTTATCAAAATGGCTGTAATATACTTATTTCCCTGTTTGTTCGTGTTTATGCCTACTGCGTTGCGCCTACGGTATCAGATAGAGGAATAAATGAAAGGAATGTAAAAATAAAATCTTACACGTGTAATTACGAGAAGTGCTTGATGAGCACATCTGTGTTGCAGGCTTCACTCCCTGACGGGTGTATATACAGTGTTAAAATCGTTTTTTTTAAGATAAATGTATATTCTTGATGAGTGTATCTAAAGGATTAGTACCGAAAAATTTCGGAGGTAGTGTATTGTTTTTTTTACAGTCATACCATAACCAATCTGATTGATTTATTTGTATAATTTGTCGAAGATAATTATCGAATGTCATCCTTTTCAATATGTCATGCACTTTACTTTTATGAGCAACAACTTCATATTCAGGACCAATTAAAGCGTTGGTAGCAAAACAAGCGATACAAAGCAAGCCTGCGATATCCGTCCGATGTGAAAATTCGTTTTGAAAAAGTATTTGGATGTTTCGATTCGTGGCTGAAACGACTGATGTTTCTCTAAATTTTTTTTTAATTGTATCAAAATATTACGCGCGTAATCAAAATTAAATATTATTATCAAAACCGAGAGAAGTTTCAGGAAACAATTTAATTGCTTCAAGAATCTCTTGGACGAAAAGATTCTTTCGGCTTGTATTGAGAAAGTTTCAATATTGTGAACGAGGTATAAAGCTTTGAGGAATAAAATAGGCATGGAGAATGTTGACAAACGCACCTACACTACAAAAGATTACATTTGAACTCCCTCATCTTTTCTGAGGAGCTGTGAACCGTAAAAAAATTATTTCAGAACAATAATTGCCCCTTGCAGAGTATTGCCTGGACAGCTCCCGCAGGACAATTGCCCCTTGCAGAGTATTGCCTGGACAGCTCACGCAGGACAATTGCCCCTTGCAGAGTATTGCCTGGACAGCTCCCGCAGGACAATTGCCCCTTGCAGAGTATTGCCTGGACAGCTCCCGCAGGACAATTGCTCCTTGCAGAGTATTGCCTGGACAGCTCCCGCAGGACAATTGCCCCTTGCACAGTATTGCCTGGACAGCTCCCGCAGGACAATTGCCCCTTGCAGAGTATTGCCTGGACAGCTCCCACAGGACAATTGCCCGAGCAATGGCGCACGCAATAAAGCCGCTCCCACACAATCGTCTAGCAATGTCTGCTAACTTTTGCTTAGTTTCAACCTAACCTAAATGAGCTTAACCTAACTAATGTAACTTTAGCTAACTAACCTAACCTGACTATAACTAACCTAACCTGATTATACCTAACCTAACTTGACTTGAATTAACTTAGCCTAAATTAACCCAAGTTAACATAACAATCTGAAATTTTTATGTTTGAATGCTGCAATTTTTTAATCAATGAAGACGTTTGAGCCTAATAATAGAGCATTAAGAAATTATTGCTAATCTCGGTAAATGTGAAGCGTTTGCCAGTAATCGATTTTCGACTTTTCGGTGCCTAATCATGGTGAATGAGATCGAAATAAACAAGTTTTCTTCCATGCAATTTCCGCCGGAAATGAGTATTTTACGAGTTATAGCGTTAAATGACTTACCTCAACTCTAATATTTGAAGCGGAAAGAAATTCATCGAGCGCTCCTTATGGCAACACTTCAATGGAGTCTCCCTTCTGACGCGCTCGAATGGTCGAGCGCATTCCCACCATCTAAGATGAAAATTAACATACCGCTATAACTCGTTATTTTTGGGTGATAATCTTTGCTCTGTTTTAACTAAAAGATCCTAGAAGTGGGTTCAGGCTCCGCGGGGTGAGCTAATAATAAATTACGAAGTATTCAAACGTAATCTAACAGCTCAATCGCGCAAAAAATAAAACCTACCGCTCTAACTCGTAAAATACTCATTTACCGCAAAAAGTGTATGGAAGAAAACTAGTTTATTTCGATGTTATTACCATGATTCAAGCAACAAAAATTTGAAAATCGATTAGTAGCTGTTTATTCCATCGCATTCGTCATCAAAGTTGAAAATTAACATACCGCTATAACTCGTAAAATACTCATTTCCGACGGAAAGTGCATAGAAGAAAACTTGTTTATTTCGATCTTATTATTTATGGTAAGGCCCTGAAAACCCAAAAAATCGATTAATGACAAACGCTTCCCATTTACCCTAATATATTCTAATTAGTTTTAACAATGTGTTGATATAGTACACACTCAGGAGGATACAACTAATGTATCTTTGGGAATAAGCGCTCCCAGAGGGAATACGTGAACCCGAGCTAGAGGATATATAGACTTTCATTATTTTGAAATAGAATATATTTTTTGTTTTATTATGATTACCTTTTTTCAGTTCACTGAGGTCCTGTTTTCCTGCCCCTACTACAATTTTCATCAACTTTGATCGTTTTTCATGAATATCTTTCTCAAGCTTACTATTTTTATCCCCCTTGTACAGAGATTTCGCGTTCCCTCAACTCCATACTAAATGGTGCCTTCCTCCGTCCTTACTTTGTAACACCTTTGCTGCACTTCGTTTATCCTAAATTAACATCTAATCTAATGTAATTAATATCTGTTAGATATTTTAGTTTGGCAGTATCCTTCTTCGGCGCCAAATTGTTAGATAGTTAGGGCGTTTCCACGTTGGGCGCCAGTTAGGTTGTCTATTGGGCTGGTCTATCTTGAGAGCCAGCGATGATAGTTTCCCTATTTTAGGGTTCTGAGGGCCGTAATTTCAGAGGCTTTTATTACGGAGAATCTTCCTGATTTTTCAGGGATTAGAGAAGAGTCAGGTTCTGCTGACTTAATTTTATTGAGTTGGGGATTGCCCACAGTTTTTCAGGATGCGAATATTAGGCATATTCGGTAATTTTCGAGTCCGATCTGGTTTACAAGGTTTGAAGATTTGAGCTGTTTTTCAAGCTTTGGAGATGTCGAAAACGAAATCGAGCTAAGGAGCTTTTCGCGCTGGTAATACAGGCTACGGAAGTTAAGAGCCAAAACGAAATTCAAGCTGTTGAAATTTTGAAATATGAGACGGATATATGTTTCGCAAGTATCTGTGTTATGCCGGGGCCACACTAGTCTAACGTCCGTTCGTCAAATGAACTCCGTATGTCAAATGAACGCTGGAAGGCCCGTTCGATCATCATTTGATGAATGGATGCTCGTCATTTCGTGAAAGGTCGTCGGAGGTTTTCAGTCACCAAATGAACTACGAAGAACAAAGATGGCGGACAGTGTTGACAAGTGTCGCAGCTGTTATGTTGACTTTAAATGATGATTGTGGCCAATTTTGGCAGGAGATATATATAAGATATGGTTTTTAGCTGTTTTCGTGGTGGTATCAAAATGTAAAGCAATGAAATTCAGTGCTAGGTCTTGCAGTTTAGTGAAAAAGCAAGTAGCCTGTTACCAATCAAATTAAGCATTCATTTCCAACAATGTCGACATGTTTTACATGGATGATAATGTGGTAAATGAAAAAATTTTGGTTTTGTAATTTTTTAGCATTGCTCATGAATGCTATTCACAGAAAAATGTATCAAACAACTTGTTTTGCAGGCGTTTTTATTGCAGTTCCTTCCAGTTTATTAAAATTTTTTATTGTTTCATAAATTACAAAAGTTTCAATATAATTGAATAGAATTATATTTCATGTTAAAGTGTTAAATTTATTTGATGTGTTGCATAAAAAAAGATCCATCTAATTTTAATGTCTTTTGATTTACAGATCCTAGACAACCAGAAGGTAGATATAGCTTAAAACTTGCATTAATTATGTAGACCTTTAAAAAACAATCGTGATTAATAAGCTTCGTGAGTGTATTCAGGTTTTTGGGAACCACCAATCAGCTTTATACTTCTAGGTAAGTGAATGGTGTGCAAGAATGCCTCAAGAGTTCATTTCTTTTTTTTGCAGGTGTTAAAAGTGAGTTAATTATGTGAATATTCTAAATGAGCAGGTATTTCATTCAACAATGAAATAGGTTATTTTGAGAATGCAGGGTTAAACATTGGCTGAAATCAAATAGGAATTGATAATGAGAAGAACGATGTAATTGAAAATGCGGATGCTAGCAAAAAATATCTTAAAGTATTTTTGATTCATGTGTGCTCTCTGTGGTACAGTGGTTAAGGGATCGGGCTCGTATGTTGGAGTCGCGGGTTTGTATCCCGGTGCTGGAGCGGAGATTTTCCCCGTTGGGTGTAAGGGAAAGCTCAAGCACAATACCCCACTCAACCCAGGTGTCGGAAATGGGTACCGGCTTTACGGGGGAACCGTCATGGTGTCCTATATATAGGGTTAGTTATAAGACATTTGAAAAACCAATGCTAAGATCATATGTATCAGGCTTGGTTGGAAATAAAGTATCCCAAAGATGCCAATGTTAACCTAACCTAACCTTACACTTTTTCTTTAAGTGGAAATTACAACGGTCAATTTTTGCTTTAATGTTGTCAACGATTTTCATAATTTTGTTACCAATAATCAATAATGGAACACATTATTGATTATTGGTTATTTTTGCATTATTTTCGAATTATTCAACTTTGAAGTTGTCTAGTGCGTGCCAGGGAAGCGAGTGTGCCAAGCGTAATTTAATTAAAAACGGAAGCAAACCCCCTATTACAAAAGTAAAGAGGTTGGGTTGTGTGGGGTAGCCACAATTCTTCTAATTATTGAAAATTATAAAATTATAAATAAAGGTTTCTAGTGACGTCCATTTACATCATCTCCAATGACGGCCACCCGGTACCCAAGATGGCGGCCGCCATCTTGGAGCGGATGTAAACGGACGTCACTAGAAACCTTCATTTATAATTTTCACTAGAAGAACTGTGGCTACCCCTCATGACTTAACCTCTTTACGTTTGTAATAGGGGGTTAGCTTCTGTTTCAACTCTGAAATTGCGCAATAAAGGCCATTCAGGAGCGCCGCTCGTATAACTTCAAACTTGAATAACACAAAAACTAAGTGTTTGCGAGCACATTGTCATTCAAGTAAAACGTCTTAAAATTGACTATATTACCTATCTATGGCAACAAAATTATGAAAATCGTTGACAACATTAACGTAAAAATTGACCGTTACAACTAACAATGACTTGATCAGGTTTAAAAATCCACTGTTTTTTATGATTACCATTAGTCAAATATTTCCCTTCAGGATTACTGCATAATCTTATGTTTAAGCAAATGGTGTTAGATAATTATTTTTACCTTTCAAGTTCTGTACAATGAGCATGAGCATGTCAATGTTGAACACAACAATGATGATAAGTAGGGCCATTATTACCTACCAGAGTTGATAGACAAACATTATTGACATTAAGTTACGAGTTTAGATAATGTTTGTAATGGTATTGTTGTTCTGTGGAGTATAACAAGTAGTATAAATGTTAGTGGTGACCTATTTAAACTGCCAGTTATTTGTATCACGTTAGATCCTGAAATTTTGCTCTTAATTTTGAATTTGTTGTTTTATCTGTTGAATTGTAAATATTCTATTTATTTGAAGCTGCTGATCATCTATGATGAAATTAGTCTGCTCGATGTTGTTGTACTCTTAAATTTGTACCTTTTTGCAAATGTGAAAATTAGTACAGATGTCTTATTGCCATTCTGAATGTCAGTGGAATTTGGGCATTAAGTTTGATATATTTGTTTAAAAGTATTTGGCAGAAAAGTTAGAATTTTGAAAATCGATGAGATTATCTGCAAATTATTCTGAATTTAGGCGAGAAGCTTGTGGAAAAATGTGCACTTGTTACTAACAGTTTTAGAAGCAAAGTAAACCTAGCTTGATAGTATTTTTTTCTTAACAATGTGAACATTTTGCTAGGAGGGCAATTTCTGATTTAGATCATACAGTTGAGGTTTTATGAAAACTATCATTATGACATAGATGAATCTTTGTAGTCTTGTGTAACCCTCATGTAACATAAAGTGGAGGTTTTTATTGTTCCTCATTTGAGTTCTCAATGAAACTCATGGAAAACTTTTCCTTCATTAGCTAATAATTTTCAGTGTTGGATGAAAGTCAGTACCAGATTGTGCAACTGAATACTCTGAACATTATTTTAGCAATACCTAATTATATTTCTTTCAACATACCATTTTCAAACATTTCACTACACATATCTCTACTTCTTGTGTTATTCCCTAACAAAACATGTTTATTTTCAATAAAGCTCATGTACTGGAGCAAACAAATATGTTCTATGCACTTGAATAATCAAGTCTGTCACAAACACTATTGCAAGAAATAATATTACTAGTAACTATGTAGAGGACTATTATATCAATGGTGTAAGAATAATTCTAATCGATATTATTTTTTTCAGATCTCCTAAAGAAGAGGACATCCCTCCCATGCTTCTATTTCTTGCGGCTCCTCGCTTCTGAAAGGATGAAAATATCAGGGTCTGGAGCTGTGGAGAGCGAGGCTTGGATGCGCACTAACCTTATGGCCTTTTTTTCGGATTATGGGCCCCCAGACTGTAGCATGAGCAGCATGAATATTAATTCAAGTGATGATTTTGTTACCCACATTTCATGTGAAAGACAAATAATCAAAGAACCCTATACAGAGTATTGTTGTGTTGGTCGACAGATTGGTTTCAGGAAGAACTTAAAACAACTGTAGAAACTCAGTTAATGGGCACTTCAGCCGAAATTGATAACGATATCGTTCATGTAAGTAGTGGATCCAAGCCTCAAAATTGTCTCCCCTACACCAAGCCTTCCCCGGCAGCAGATACATGTACTGATGTCATGGGCAGTGGGGGATTTTGTAAGTGTAAAAGGAGTAAGAAAGATAAGAGCATTTTAATTTAGTACGATAGAGTTATTTCATGAAAATTTTTTTCATGTTGAGAGCTCATTAGCATGAAAAAGGAGTGCTGGAAATGATAATTACATTACCAAACTTGCTGTGAACTTGTGCTTGATGAACTGAATGGCCTTGCGGGTGAAGAACAAATGAAGTTCATGTCGAAACTTGCTGAACTCTGTTCTAAGAATTGACAAGTGTTATATGTCATTTACTGGCCTCTTTAATAATAATCATGAACTTATCTATAAATTGCTTCCCTGCCTGACTGTGAAATTGTTCCTTTCTTTTATCTCAATGTATGATAGGATCAATTAAGTTATACCTTATGTGGTAAAATAGCATATCTAGGGTCAGTACAATGCTATTCTATAATATGTTACAGACCATCCTATTATTTTTGCTCCTCTTTGACTTATTTTTCCACTCCAAATACTTCACCCTTAACCTTCATCTGATTTCATAAATCTCCCGATTTTTTATTTCTCTATCACGAGAAAAAGCTATTGTATCTAAGGGAAGTAACACTTCCAGGAGAAGAATGGTAGGGCACGAGCTTGTTAAAATAGTGTTTCTGGTTTTGTTTTAGTGATCATGTTTTTTCGGCTCATTGCCATCTTTTTCTTCAGCACCTACTACTACTACCTTCTTGCATGTTCATTTTATTTGAATTTTCTTCCCAACTTCCTGTTTAAATACGCATTGTATCCTGTGTGGCAAGACACTCGTTTTACCACACAAGGATGGCCTGTGTGAGACACACATTGTGCTTAGATTTCCGGTGTACGTGTCCGTACTCGATGGTCCCTTCACTATTCCTCTCTTGATCACGTCGTTGTCGTGACTAAGATGATCTAAACTAACCTAAATAATTATAATAGTAACTAGTAATTATTCCCCTCAGGGGGATACATTTATTGTATCTATGGGAACTAGCGCTCCCAGGGGGACAATGTGAGGGCCCGAGCTGAGAGTTAGGTAGGCCTTCTTTTTTGTTGAAATAAAATGTTCTTTTGGTATGTTAAGGACCATCTTTTTTCGGTTCACTTCTGTCCTTTTCTTCAACACCTACTACTTTCTTTTTCAACTTTGTTCTTTTTTCATGACCTTCTTTCACAACTTACTGTTTCTATGCCTTTCTGCGTAGATTCCGCGTTTCCTTAACTCCATACTAAATGGTACGTTCCTCCTTCCTATCTTTGGATTGCATTTGTTGCTGGGTAGGGAGGCTAAAACTAATGACTAATCTAATCTATTATCCGCCGTTACTATGCGCACGTAATCATCTGTAAGAACACATATGCATAAATTTTTCAATACGCTGTTGAGTTGTAATATAATTTAATCTAAGGTGAACAAAGAAACTATTCAATTCAACTTGTGAGGATGCGAACTATAGCTATGCACCATATCTGCATGATGGTAGGGCATACGAGTAAATGGATGAAACTATTTCAGTTAGTGGCAGATTTATAAACTAGATATGAGTGTGGACAAAACTGTTTATTTGGTAACATTGGTTTACGTTGTTGTTATTAAAAATCGGATTTTTATACTTGTTGAAACTCTGCACATGGGTTTTGCGACAATGCGTGATTGTGAATTCAGATTATGGATGTTCCTAACCTTAACACGTAATCTAGTTTGCAGCAATACATTTCCTAAATCCTGTTGATGTAGATCTTTAGTTAGCCTTCTTAAGTCAAATAATGATTTGTCAATGTTTTATTTAACGATGAAAAGCTGGAATAAAATACATGATGTTATTGAAACAATTTATTTTGTTGATTGACCTAATACATTCATTCCAACAAGTAATACCAGAAAATAATGAGGAACTATTATTTCTCAGATATTTCTAACACTTTTAGGATGCATTTCCACAGTAGTGTTAGTGCATGGAGTCCCAACACTTTATCCAGCAAGCTTACAGCTCCTCCGCTTGTGAAGTAGTTCTTCAGCTGGTCTCTTATGGCTGTAGCTGCCACAGCCGATCGACCGCCTCAACACAACGAACCGAATGATGTCCAGTGTTTTTCCACCAACTGCGGGTTGTGCACGATTCATTGATAATGTCCTTTTTTCAAGAGCAAGCGGGTTGATGTAACGGAAGTCTTTATGATCATTTAGGTAATAATAAAGAGCGCAAGTTGCTAGAGTGGTAGACTGGATTCTCTTGACTGTGATGTTTGTATCAGTACGGAAAACTCTGAACGTACTTGACAGTAAGCCGAATGCGTTTGTCTCTGTTTTTTGTGCTCTAGAAAGACCAGCTGAAAACTCTTTGTTCGTGAGAAAGGTTAGTACAAGGATAATGCTTTATGAAACGAGTTGGCAATGGGAATGCATCATCTGCCGCTATGACATGTGGAGAAAGGAAGTTGGTCACAAGAAGTTCACGATTATGGGGCATGTTCAAGCAGTTAGAATCGAATGATTTCCTAAAGGACGAGTTATTGAACACTCCTGCGTCATGATACTTGATCAATTGTAGCGAGGTATCAGAGGGTAATTCTGAGTCGATCACCCCTCAGGGGGATACAACTATCGTATCTATGGGAATTGGCGCTCCCAGGGGGACTATGTGAGGGCCTGAGCTAAAGTTGGGTAGGCTTCCTTTTTGTTGTAATAAAATAGGTTTTTGTTTTGTTACGGACCATCTTTTTTCGGTTCACTGCTGTCCTGTTTTTCAGCACCTACTACTTTCTTCTTCAACTTTTTTCTTGTTTCATGAACTTCTTTCCTAGCTTACTGTTTCTGTGCACTTCGTGCATAGATTCCGCGTTCCCTCAACTCCATACTAAATGGTGCCTTCTTCTTTCCTCTCTTGGAACATCTTTGTCGTGGTTAAGGGAGGCTAAAACTTTCTTATATAATAATAATAATAACCGAGTCGATCAAAAGCAGGGAAGCATTTCTGGAACTTGTTGTCTCGCTTGCAGATTACCGAGCCAACTTTGCCCAGTATGTCTTATACCTTCCGCAAAGAATAAGAAAACTTTTGCATAATTCTTGTGTAATAACACGTATAAATGACGAACACAAAATTATATATCGGAGAAAGCATTATATTATTCTCAACGAAGGCGATAGAGAAGACTTATCTTGAATCTATTTTTTTAACGTTTCATGCCCTAAGCTCATTTTCAACAAGGAAAACTTGCACAATTTTAACAGATAACAATAGACAAACATGCAAAACATAAATGGAGAAACCTTGACAGTTTAATGACTTCAATCCCTCCCCATTCGCTCTATCTGAGAGTTGCTGAGGACACCTGCAAAAGTCATCAAACTGGTAACATTCTTGGATCCCCTTTTCATTCTTGTATTAAAGAGCATTGCTCAACTCAGCCATATTACCAAGCTATTTTCAGCGGTAAATTCTAAATTTTACACTCCAATTAAATAAAATCATTTATGATCCGTTTAAAAGAAACGTTAAAATAATCATTTTCTCCGTAGGAACCATCTCACTGAACTGCAATCGTTTACATCAGCAAGCAGATCTTCTCTCAATCGATTCGGATTGTTAGCTCTATTTCGCCATGGTTTTACCCAACATCTGCTTTTAGGTTTCGCTTTTTTTGTACTTTCATAAATTGTTGCGGTCACAAAAGTTCCTTCGACAGCAAATTTCTAGAGCTCACACACATTCGCACGTCCTGCTCATCCATATCGCGTACGTACTTCGGTTTGTTTACATTCGATGAACGTCGGACGCTCATCACAGAGCTTAGTCAGAGCCACACACAGTCGTAATGTGGCCTGACTTGCTTAACGGCCGTTTGACATGACGAGTGTCCGTCATTCATTTGACGAACGAAAAATTGTAGTGTGGCCCCGGCATTACGCGAGTTCAATTATTTGCGAGAGAATTATTTTTCCTCCCGTTAAATAACAAGGCACTAGTCGGCATCTTTGACAATAGCCTGACAATATCGTACGCAAGTGAAACAAAATTTAAAATTATGCCGTTTGAATTAGATTAAATCGAGGGCAATTATCCGGAGGAGGAGGGGGAGCACACGGACATTTGTGCACTTGTCCAAGGGGCAGGTGTCCTGTTGCCATTAATAATTAGTTAATTAGAGTTGCTGAATGTAGGAGATAAAATTCAAGTTGTTCCACGCAAATCTTATCGATTCATGAAACAATTTAATTTTTTTATGATACGTTAATTTTACAGGAGTTAAACGGCAAAAAAAGATGAACGAAAATTTACTAAGATCTTTTTATGGTACTGAAGAAAACATACGATTTGGTGGTAGGAATAGATCGTTAAAATTTCAAATTCAAGTATTCAGTTGAGAGGCTCGTTTTCATGAAATTCAAGCACATATGAGAAAATATCAAATTTCGTTCATAATTAATTACAAATTATTTTAACACATCGTAGGAAAGTCATCCACTGTTTGCTTAGGAGACGTCTTTGGCTATTTTTTTTTAAATACTCATCAAAATGACTACAGTCTAACTTGTGAAGATGTATTAATTTTCTTATTCGCTAACCAAAATTTTTTTAACTCGTGTCAATGATATCAATGTACTGAGTACCACTTGTTTGGTTAGGGGAGTGCAAGCGCTGTGTTGTCTTATGATGATTGTGAATGAGTACTCAACTTGGAAACAGATGAGAGTCATTATAGCAGTCGTTGTTAGCATGGTCCCCCTTGCTACTCGCTGTGCCGCGCAATGCGCCTTCTTACGATTTTAACAGGAGATCAAAGATCCTGTGCTTGCTGAACGAACATTCTTAGAACTATGAAAGCTACCTATCGTACAGCAATTTACAAACAGCATAAAAAATTGAAAAAAACTGGACATGTGCTTTTGCGGTTATCAAAATTGGTCAACGTGAAATTAAAACGTTAAAATATTTCAACCCTTCAAAAACCAGAGTGAATGGAAAATATTTAAGGGCCAGGAAATCTCATTTCGGAAAGAGACTTGCGTGATTTCTAGCGTATCTCATTTAATATATTCAGGAAATAAAACAGCCGACTTGACAAATCCTTATCTTGTAGAAATAAATTAGATGGAATTTACGTGACTAAATAGTACCAAAAAACTTTCAAAATTGTTGCAATCATGCGAATTTCACTCATTAAATCGCTTGAAAAGGGCTCACAGTGTATAAGTGTACATCCGTTTCTAAGAGATATAACTGGCAAATGATTGTGCTTTGAATCAAAGACATGATAATTTATAATTTTTGCAACACTTCACTTTCCACCTTCTATGAAAAATTTTTCAGTATATCCACCATGATTAACATTTCTTCGTATGCCAAACCACCCCATGACAATTTATTACTTTGGCAAACTTGCCTTACGTAGGTACGTACAACCAAAAAGTGCATTGGACCTGACCAATGCTTCCTGTATCACCAGGCTGGTTCATAGACGAGCAACGCGGGTAGTGACGTCACAATAGCGGTCCGATCGCTCCAACGATAGCGGTACTTTTAAATAGAATCCAAAGGTGGTAATTTAGTTTCTTGCTTTAAATTCCATCATAATTTTTGTGATATCAAGTGGGAAGGGTGACAAATTACACATATATGGTATGAAAACAATTTACATTCCTTATATACACATCGCTAAGCTGATAGGAAGAGTGATTCCTGATTTATTTACAATTAAATCAAGGAATTGTAGTCGTCATGGGGAGCTGCGCTAGGTTTAAAGAAAGCAATTGTAGCTAAGGCTGTTTTTAAAAATATATTGTCTACTTTTGAGCGTTTTTCTGTATGTTTGTTGAACTGTGTCAGATATTTTTATAACAGACGATTTGTGATCATCTCATTTTGTCTAGGAATAATTTAAAAAAAATTGTAAGAACTAGCCTTACTTCGTGTAATGCTTATATTGCAGTGATAAATGGACCCCGATATTACCGTGAAGAGCGTATAATATTTCCTTCCCATTTGTTTTAATCTGATAGCGATGGGTAACATCGGGTCCAAGCTAACTCGGTGGCACCTTAATTTTCGGTCGCATCTGAAATACTCGTATATGAGTATGGGAAACTGAAATATCCATTAACTACTTTGACAGAGAACATCACTGCTAACTTTTTAAGATTCTCCAAAGCCAAGCTAGCTCCGTTCACTGGGAAATCAACGATTAACTGAATTGAATACTGAAGCGATCTCAATTTCACTCCTTCAATTTTTCAAAAATAGTCCGAAGCTTCGGCCCACTAGAGTGACGTCACGACTTCCATGAGCAGGCGTGACGATGTAGGAGGCAGAGACGTGAAGCAAGGTTGTGACGACGCCACACGTCACACTCTGTCGCCACACGTCACACCCTGTCGCCACACGTCACACCCTGTAGCCACACGTCACACCCTGTCGCCACACGTCACACCCTGTCGCCACACGTCACACCCTGTAGCCACACGTCACACCCTGTCGCCACACGCCCCACCCTGTCGCCACACGTCACACCCTATCGCCACACGTCACACCCTGTCGCCACACCCTGTCACCACACGTCACACCCTGTCGCCACACGCCACACCCTGTAGCCACACGTCACACCCTGTCGCCACACGTCACACCCTGTCGCCACACGTCACACCCTGTCGCCACACGCCACACCCTGGCGCCACACGTCACACCCTGTCGCTACACGCCACACCCTGTCGCCACACGTCACACCCTGTCGCCACACGTCACACCCTGTCACCACACGTCACACCCTGTCGCCACACGTCACACCCTGTCGCCCCACGTCACACCCTGTCGCCCCACGTCACACCCTGTCGCCACACGTCACACCCTGTCGCCACACGTCACACCCTGACGCCACACGTCACACCCTGTCGCCACACGTCACACTTTGTAGTCACACGTCACAACCTGTCGCCCCACGTCACACCCTGTCGCCACACGTCACACCCTGACGCCACACGCCATACCCTGTCGCCACACGTCACACCCTGTCGCCACACGCCACACCCTGTAGCCACACGTCACACCCTGTCGTCCCACGTCACACCCTGACGCCACACGTCACCCCCTGTCGCTACACGCCACACCCTGTCGCCACGCGTCACACCCTGTCGCCACACGTCACACCCTGTCGCCACACGCCACACCCTGTCGTCACACGCCACACCCTGTCGCCACACGCCACACCCTGTTGCCACACGCCACACCCTGTCGCCACACGCCACACCCTGTCGCCACACGTCACACCCTTTCGCCACACGTCACACCCTGACGCCACACGTTACACCCTGTCGCCACACGCCACACCCTGTCGCCACACGTCACTAAGCTTGTGAAGACCGCTGGTGCAGCTGTGGCATCGAACTTTAGCGAAGTCTATGTGTTCAATTCTCCTAAAATTTAAATATTTGTAACCCTGCCACCGTTGAAATTAGCGTCCTCATGTAAAGTTTCAATCCGTAATTTTTACATCAACCAGTAAAAAGCATTAATTAGGCAACGTATTTTGCATAAATGAGTAACAACTCGTGCAGTTATCTGAAATTATGCATTTCAGCATTGCCCTTCAATTGCAGTACTTGAGCCTCCAAATACACTGAACATAATTTTACATAGAAAAAGACTCTGCTTTTGTTCTCTCACTTCAGCATGAAGTTTGAAGATGGTTACGAAGTAGTGGTAGATTAGTATTCTTCGAAAAGCAATAAATGGCATGTTTTCCCGGGTGCAAGAGCAACGTTTTTATTCTTAAATCTGTGTAGTAGCTTCACCAATTTAAGCAAGCATGTTTCAAACTCGTTTTATGAGAACAACATGTAACTAACGTCAGAATCCAATGTCTGGACACGAACTAAACGCATCTGTTTTCAGCTAGTATTAAAATTATTTTTCTTTATAAAAGAAACATATAGGGTAATGTTCGAAAAGCCGGACGGTTCGAATCGTCGGTCATACTTAGTTAATTTTAAATTTTTGCGCTCGGTAGCTATCTAAAAACTCAACCCGCAAGGCCTGTAGTGGTGTAATCTGCTACGCGTCTTACGGGGTGGCTTTTGGATTGCTATCGATCGTCAAAATTGAAAATTAACTTAGAATGACCGACGATTTGAGCCGACCGGCCATTCGAACATTACCCTACTTGGTAATATTCAAATGCTTTGCTTTTGCAAATTCGAAACATAAATATAACTACAAAATAGATGTCTTTAATGAGATCATTATGTTATTTAAGAAAATCAATGAATACAAATGTTTGGAACGTTTCGACCTCCTCGGTCATTATCGATCTTAAAACGAGTAGGGAAAAAATAGTCAAATGTCAGATGTAAATCAAGATATATCAATCATGGGAAAAGAAAAGCAAAAACACGTATAAGAAACAACTCACTGATAAAAACTAAAAATCTTTAGTTTCAATATTACATTAGCTTTAAAGGGAAAACTGATTGCATAAATGCATATCATTCAGAACCATTTTTTTTTAATATGAAGAGATTATAAAATGTTTATTTGATTCGACGCAGAAGAAATTACTTTACAATCGCCTAATCGAACAGGAAAATCGCACTTCTCTGCATAAGAGCGGACTGAACAATGGGAAGGTGTGGAAAGTAACTGGCTGGTCCTAAAACTACTGCATGCTCTGCGACACGAATACTGAGAGCTCGAGTAGTCGAACCTACGCACTCAGACGAACACTTTGTGCAACTATAGTAGTAAATGACAGAGGAGAGCGTGTCTTTGGGCGTTTTTTCTTTATAATTTAAATATGATCCTATCGTATACGTATTAACTTACACTATTTTAGAATCACCTGTCCCAAAAAGGTATACCTAAGGTAGTGATGCTCAGAAATAGTTCGCATTGTAATTTATTTCTATAATTTTGGAATTCATGACACCCCAACATCAAATTCACAATGGAATTTTAATTCAAAAATTCAAATTCCTTATGGATAGCCTCAAATGAAGAGCCCACACGATAAGCCCTTGACAACAATGTTTTGATGCTGTTTTGCTTGAAGGAGAATGTAAAATAATTGAAAAAACTTATTCCTAACCCGGTAAATGTTTGCTTACGTAAAACAGAACTTTGAAACCTACCATCTTTACGTGTTATAGTTGCGTCTAAAAATGGAAAACAATTATTCTTTTCGGTCTTCAAAGTGAATTTAATATTGGGGTATCGTGAATTCAAAATTCTAGATATAAATTGCAATTCGAGCTTTTCCTGAACACCATGATTTGAGGTTTGCCTTTTTAGGACAGGTTATTGTAAAATAGTATTAGTTAATACGCATAAAATAGGATCATATTTCAATTTTAAAGATGAAACGCCCAAAGACGCGATCTTCTCTGTCATTTATTATTATAGTTGCACAGTGTGCGTCGGAATACGTGGGCTTGATAGCCCGAGCCCTCGGTATTCGTGTTACAGAACATTGTTTCAGGAGTTTTAGAATCAGCCAGTCACTTTCTATACCTTCCCATTTTTTAGTCCGCTCTCATGCAGAGATGTGCGGTATTTGTTCGATTAGATGATTTTAAAGTAATATCTTCTGCATCGAATCAAAGAAACCTCCGCATTTTAGAATCTCTTAATATTTTAAAAGAAAAACCGACAGGTTTTAAATGATATTTAAATCAGCTTTCCCTTTAAAACTTATATAATATTGATTCTAAAGATTTTTAGTTTTCAACTGTGAGTCGTTTTTTTAGAGAGTTTTTGCTTTTCTTCTCCCATGATTTATATATTTTGATTTACGTTTGACATTTGACTAGTTTTTTCTCTACTCGTTTTAAGGTTGATAATGGCCCAGGAGGGTGAAACGTTCCATGTATTTTTTATTCATTGACTTTCTTAAATAACTTTTAGTGATCTCATTAAAGACGTATTTTTTGTGTTTTTATTTATAACACACAATGTATTTACATGTAAGCAACTTGATACTCCAGTGCTTCTAACTAATGTCAAACATAATCCGGGAATGCAGAGAAAAATCATTGAGAAATACTTAGAAAATTCATGAAAAAGTACTTGTTCACCTCTGTGTAATAAAATTCAAAGGAAAATTGGTAAAGTTTCTCGTGCTGAAGGATAGACTAAGCGAAACCAGAATATGCTCTATGAAGTATACTGTGCAGGCCAATTGAGGTCCAACAGCTGCAATGACAGCAGTCATCCGCTCCACATCTGCATGCGCTGCCCGCACCGGACGCGCAGGACCACGTGCACGGAGTACACACATAACGTGCAGGTGCTGCAGAACAACAACGATGGGCAGCAGAGGGCGGCCGGCGAGCGCAGGTACCCCGCGCCTCCGAGATCAATAAGGGCAGGTGGCGTCCGTCGCAATCGATACACCTGAGCTTTTAGCGCTCCGGCCCCTGGCTAACTCGGGCCGCCCAACGCAAGTACTGTTCTGACTTTTGGACCAAAGGTAGACACGAAACCCTGAACGTGAATACTGCACGGTATTTCCAGTTTAGAGCAGGTGCTGATGCTGATAATAGATAGTCTATAACAGGTGCTGATGCTGATAATAGATAGTCTAGAACAGGTGCTGATGCTGATAATAGATAGTCTAGAACAGGTACTGATAGTCTATTATAAATGATCGTCTATTATATATGATAGTCTATTATAAATGATAGTCAAGAACAGGTGCTGATGCCCAACCTATATAATGCACTGACTAAATGCTGGTGTTGACATTGAAATCCAAATACTGCATTGTCTTTCAGACAGAGTCAAACTCAAGTCGCCCGGCTCAAATGCTAAATTATGTTTCCATACAAAACCTGTGCTGACCATTCATGCTACTTCTCGTTGTTTTCGATCCATGAGGCAGATATGGTCATGACAATTTTTTAAATGGGTGGAATAGTCAGCCTCACAAAATTTTATTTCCGATCAAGATCACACAATTAACAATTACATGATCGTACTCTTGTACTGTTGTCTAGCAAATACTCTCGTCGGCACCTGTCAAAGCTCACTTAAATCAAAGTTAAGTATCATGAATGTAGTTCAAGCAAGCATCAAGTAATGAAAAGTTCATTTCTCCTCGTAACTTCTCGTTTTGTCACGAAATTAAAGTCCTCATTCTTCTCTCCCTAGTTTCGCATAAGTTGTCCTTGGCAATGAAATATTCTCTTATTTTTATCTCTAGAAGCAGAAGTGTGGGGTCATCCTTCTGGAGTATTTTATTGCGAGTTCGAACCCTCGAAAATAAGGAACAGGACACAACTTCCTTTAGTTCAATGATTCCCATAGTTATTATGAACATTCCCTTGCTGGAGTACATTTTTATTAAGAACGAGTGTAAATGGTTTAGGAATCATCCAACAGATTATCATTGTCAACAATAACAGCGCATTTTATTTGTGCGCCAAGATAGAGAGAACCGATCGTTGCAATGTTTAGAAAAATGGATTCACATTTCCAAACAGCTTCGAAACTTGATTTTTTCATCAGCTTCTAGACCTGATTTATTCTCAAGTCAACGTTAATTCACCGTAACTATTCCTGAATGCTGAGGATTAACTCTCGAATATTTCATTTACGATTATCTGTCACGTCGGCAATGTCAGATTTCAGTCGTACGTACTTGAACCCTGAACGTTTAAAAGTGATAACTTGAACATTTGTGTATGTAGCTTTACACATTAGATAGTGTATGCTAATTCACTTTGTCACAACTACTTCACGTGCGTAGCAGTGTCAAAGGTAAGGTCGACAGAAAATTAAAGAAATCGATCGGCAGGCGTCCCCACGTGGTTTTATGAATTTTTC
Source organism: Morinoia aosen (assembly GCA_030386875.1). Classification (NCBI taxonomy): domain Eukaryota; kingdom Metazoa; phylum Arthropoda; class Malacostraca; order Amphipoda; family Talitridae; genus Morinoia; species Morinoia aosen. The sequence continues at coordinate 14,501,404 of CM059575.1, read as the reverse complement.
TGATCAATTTCTGTATAAAAAAATGATTCTATGTATTATCATTCTAACTTTAGTATAAACACTTCCAACCGAATGTCAAGAAACGTTACGCATTCTAAAGATTTTGAAGTACAAATAAAAATCCAATCTCTTCGACAACGCTTAGCAAAAACTCAAGGAACTGAAGAGACGGAGCAGCGAGCAGTCAACAACACTGTCAAGTGTGCCCAGCTCAGTCCATTTTTCAGGTGCACGTCCATCAGAAGCGATGAGCGTGGCGTGATAGCAGCTCGTATTCATGCCTTCACACTTTTATTGTCTCGCAGGGGGCATTTAAGTAACTTACGAGCTGCTACACTGCATCAAAATACAGACTCTACTCAACAAAAAGTGGTCATAGAATCAAGCAGGCAAGCGACTTACGTGGGCTGAGTTTTTTAAAGTGTTGCATTGTTTCCTTCAAGAAATTAACCAATAATTTAATTAGTTGTCGCCATATATCGCCTCAGTGGTAATTATGAGAGTAATTCAAGCGCGGAAAGTTGCATTAACATACAACTTTCAGAATACGTTTCCAACCGTCTGCCATGCACTATCACTGATGTATGGCGGTTACGCTAGTTTGTTGGAGACATGCTCATTTTTTGATGGACATTCAAGATATTATGCGAACCGTTTCCTTACTGCATTTTCAATTAATCTGTAGACATTGACTTCATAAGAAACCTGACATAACTCTCAGTTCAAGTTCAACATTTTACAAAATGTTAGTGAGCTTCGATGTTCAAGTGCCTGCGTGCACGCAGGCCGCCTTTCAATCATACCTCAACTCCAACGAAGATTCTCAAGTTTCAGAGGATACATTCTGAACGCGAACAAAAATGGCTAAATCAAATGAAGAGAAGGAGCAGGCATCGAGTCTGTGGCCATGCGTGTAAGTTCAGTGGTTTAAAAAGGATTTTAGCTAGAGTTATGCTTGGAGAAACATTATTCAATACATGTGCAAGAAATACTCGCAAGCAGATGATTTGCCTGGCGGAAATGAGTGACGCGTGTGCTCAAATGAGTGATGTTTGAGAGGAAACTTCAGAGGAAAACTGAGAAAGAAAACTAAAGACTGTACTGAATTAAGGAGTTTGAGTGGTCGTGTGATCATGGGGTTTCCAAAACGAACTACGGTATTGAAAATAACAGAAAAGTGGGGAAAGGTCGAGGAGCAAACCAAGCACAGAACTCGTTTTGAGATCGTGTTCAAGATAAAGAAAGTGCCGAATTTAATCTTTCGGGTAGGGTAATACGGGGAGAAAATTAATCTATATATTCTTCAATATTTAACTTTCTCACCAATCTAACGGAGGAAATCCGCTGTGACGGTCGCCTGGGCATCAGATTTGTTTTGTACTTTAGACGATGCTAACAACAAAGCTGTCTTGACTATTTATTAGGCGACTTAGTTCGCAGTCACGGATGAATAATGTTTGTTCACTGATATGAAGAATTTACAAGTTTCAGTATTATTCTAAGTAATTCCGTGAGACATCAGCTCGAACCGTTAGGCTCGCTAGCGCATGTACTGCAAACTATTGGATGTCCATGAGCTGGGGAAAACTTCTGATGTTATCTGGAAATCAAGTTAATTTTATCTATTTAACATGCAATACCTTAAGGGCTTTTGGTTTCCCTTGAGGAATTCAGATTTTAACCTATATTTAGTAGGTCTATAAATTTAGTGCTCACTCAAATGTTAAAAAATAATATTTATAACATTTTATTTTATAGCAATATTCTTACATCAATCTAACTCACCTAATTATCTGAACAATATTCTGTAGAAAACCTGATTGATAAAACTTATGACTGTCTTTCAAAAAGTTGAATCTGCTACATCAAATCTTTGTACTAGATGTATTTCATTAAATGTTCCCTGTGCAATGGCAAACATTAAATTAAATTAAATTATAGGCAAACATTTTTGCGACAACAAATAGGGCGTAAAGGTGACGGCGAAGACAAATTTTAGTAAGATATAATAAGGAAGCGCTTAGAGCCTGGACTAATGAACTTAAAGAATCTTCGAACAAATATTACGGCGAATTACATACATAGAGTTGACCATTACTACAGAGGTGTTAAACTAGTACCAAGAGTGCGGCAAAACTATCCGTTTACTTTCTTAATTGAATTGGACGCCATTCAATCTACTGATCCAATATACTGATCTGTAAGGATTCCAGTGTTCGAAGAGGTGATCAATGTTGAATGAACGAGAATTCTGAAATATCAGATCATTAGAACAATACCCGTTGATGCCATGACGTGAAGGGGTCCAGGAAAAACAGGCGTTCTATGGTCTCTAGAGGACGACTCTGCGGCCCTCACGTGAAGTCGTCCTTGAGTAAAGGATGAAGGAAGCTTTATTCCAATCAATCAAGCCTGATACAAATCATCTTGGACATTGGTTTTTCAAATACTTTATGACTAACACCAGAACGCCACGACGGTTTCCCCCGTAAAGCCGGTATCCATTTCCGACAACTGGGTAGAGTGGGGTATTGTGCCTGAGTTTACCCTCATACCCAACGGGGAAAGTTGCCGCGCAGCGCCGGGATTCGAACCCACGACACCTTCTCCGAAGTGCGCGTTCTTAACCCCTCGGCTACGGCGAGCACAGGTGAAATAGCCAACTCACAACCACTAACAGTGAGGTTTTAGAATAAATATCGTCCGAAATAAAATCGATGCGAGTAGGAATGCACCATCCTGGAGAAAGATATAAACGTAAATTTATTGTGAAATTAATAACTCAAATTATGTGCAATGAGCTTTCGAGGGTACAACATTATCCCGAGCAATTTTATTTTAATATCTCACACGAGACGAGTATCCAGTAAATGAAAGTTTAATTTTAGCATAAATAGCCACTATAAGTACAATAAAAAGCGTCACAGAGTCGTGGGGGAGAAGGCGGAAACTACGCGGAAAGTACCGGTGAGAGGGGGGACGGGGTAACTAATTACGGCGAAATTTTAACTTACTCAAACATTCCAGTTCATAATTAGCATCTTCCAAAACGATTTAAATGATATTATTTACTTCCATTTCTTCGCAGGTTTGTACAGCAATAAGACAGGCTTTGAGACCTTTATTAATTATATTACTGTTTTTCATCAAATTTTTCGAGCGAATTTGTTAAGGCATAGTCGATAATTTAGCGAAAAATGAACTGTGTCTTCTTTTCAATGTTAAACGTCCAAAAAATAAGTTTCATAATCGTAATATAGTTCAAATGCTTTGAATAGCAATATGAATTCCATTTTTATTATTACTATATCACAAGTACTTTCAAGTCAACATATTGAGACTTGCGTCTGGCACAGACATCATATGCTGTTTTTTTGGCCGCTTTCTTGTCTAGATTCTGACGTGCATATGAGTCATGTTTCGTTGCGTAACCTAAACCTGTTCAATTTCAAGAACATGAAGACTGCAATGAAAGTCTTCGTAGAATTTAGTCAAGATTTTCAATCAATGGCCGAAGCCTCATAGGTCTGCTTTAAGCTTTATGAAAGACCGTAAATTCGACAGTTTTTAGTGATCTTGTGGACACCAAGAAACATATGTAAGTGCAACCAATGAGTGATATTTGGTAAGTTGTGAATGCGTTTCCTAAAAAATATTCGTATTTACTAGTCGAATTTTTTCCAATTATGTTGTTGAACACGAGCTTCACTGCACGGTGTCAGAGCACGCATGTGTGTATAGTCTCAAAGAAGCAGGCAGAGCAGCAGGAGTTAGGCATGAAGGTCTGTAAAATTCTACAGTAACGATTTAATTCTTAACGGCCTGACGTGAGGAATTTTCACCAAAACACAGCACCACGTGCAAAAGTAGGGAATAAGCCGGCAATTTTCAAGTATGCTAAGTTCACACCAAAAATTTAATGCAATTCAGAAACTCGGACCATATCAATTTGTTCCAATAGTTGACCCAGTCGCACCACTTATAATACTATTGAGCAACTCGGTGCTACAACGAAGCCCGAAATCTGGCTCTTGCTGAGCCATGATGATGATAGTAAGGATCAGCAGTCGTCTTTGAACGATGATACGGCAAAAATCTGTCCAAAAACTCTTCGCTTTCCTATGTACCCTCTCTACGAATTACGAATATCAATAAAAAACCACGATACATAGGTCACTATAATTACGAAATGAAGAACCGACCTTCAGTTTAACAAATTGCACAAATTCAGTTTAACAAACTGCGTTCGAAGCTCACTTGATCTACAGCTTTTTATTTTGGCTGACTCGAACTTCAAATTCAGAGCTTACAAAGCCCAGCAAGGCTGGTTCACTAGGAGCATGTTGCATGTGTAGAAGAGATTTCCCCTGCGACCCATGAGCCGTGTATTCGAATTAGCTTTTCACCGCGCAAAATAACTTAGCTGAACATGAAAAAGAAACAAATAATGTTGTAACCTTCCGGGCGGGAAAAGAAGACAAACTGTAGACCCTGATTGATGAGCTGCAGGGCAAATCAAAACTTCTAACCATTCAAGTTAAATGATGAACAATTTCTGATGAAGGAGAAATGGACAAAAATGCAAATTTATACCTCTTCTCGAGGGATTAGGTATCAGATCTACCAGCATTTTGTGCTCGTTCAAAGCAGAGAAGATATTAGCGCATGATAGCAGGGAGCCCAGCCCAGAGCCCGGCGCGATAATTAGCTCATGGCACGACCCGCCAGCAAGGGAAGACGTCAGAAGCGGTAATGGCAGATCCCTTGAGGATGAGCTCGCTGTTCATTTGCCCTGCGGGGAGAATTCCGCAGTGTTGCTTGTTTCTCCTCCATGCTTCGAATTAGCCAGAATCACTGCATTTAATCGCATACTTTTGCATGGAGTAAACGCATGTTTTATTAAGCTGTGATTAAACTCTGCAATCATGAGTTTAATTTCACATTTTACATGAGAAGTAAACAAATGATTTATTGAGCTGTGCAGTAAGATTGAAGGTTTTATTTTAAAATAATACCATTCTATACACATTTTCCATGCCATATACCTCATGAGAACAAAAACATAAAAATTTCAAATTTGATTTAGAGGAGAACCGCCATCAAGTGAGATGTTTTGTACACTTGACATTAAAAGCAAATAACGGAGGTCAAAAAGCCGAGAAGCTCTAGCGCAGGACTGAAGAGGCTAGATATTTGCAACTGTCAAAATGTCGACCAGTTCAACAAATCCGTAGCTGATATCGCTTCGTTTTTTCTCTAGCAAGATTGACTAGTTAAAAACACTGATGTATCACTTGAAAATATGAAACTTGTTCGACATGGCTCTTTTGCGCTCACATTTCATGACCAGGACGTTACAAGATAAGTCAATAATAATCGGCTGTCGTCTGCCTTGTTTCCTAAGACGGCGTCTCAGAGGGTTGCCCTAGCTGGGCTGCGTGTCCCCATGCGCTGCGGCTCATGATTCAAGGTTAGCTGCATCTTCTTCGTGGCGGTAATTTATGACACTTCGTATGAGAAAATTAGGCAATTTGACCATCACACTGATTATTTTGAAGCTCATAATGATACTAATATTCACCGATATCCACTTCCTGGGAATTATTAGAGAAGCGTTATCGAAGCTCATCCTAAATGAAAGGAGAACCTCAGACATTATTAGGTAATTTTGACAGGTCTGCAGAAAAAATAGGGCAACAGTCCATATCAGTGACAACGCTGAACTAGGAGCAATGAAATTCGGTAGCTTTTTTGAAAAAATACTAGAGTAAGCACTAAGAGTTCATCACATCAACGAATTATTGGTTGGCACTACAGGTCTTTATTGATCTTGCGAAGACTCAGTGACTCGCTTTTTGATTGGAAAAGCTACCCTCGATATAACATACCCAAGCAAACATATTTCTTTTTGAGAGGATACAAGATTTTTAGCGTCAGAATCTTCTCTTCTTGACCTCTGCATGAGCCTACAATGGAATAGAAAAATGTCCTTGTTTGTGCAATGTTTTTAATAATCCAGATATTTTCCATTGTTTTAAATACAACCAGAAAATAGACCAATCATACAAAAAAAGTCCCATTCGATATCATGTGTACATGTAGGCTCATTGATGAGAAAGGTGCTCGTTCGATACCAGAAAACATAAGCTAGAAATTTTTCTCAGAAATAATACTGGTGTAGGAGATAAAATTTTAATTATATTAATCAAAACACGAATTTTGAAAGGTAATCTGTGGGTAACAACGACAATCATTCTCGAGCTCTGCAGATTCTAGACGGCGGTGCAAGTCCTCATCAAAGAGGATAAGAAGAGTCGTGCAGCAGAATACTTCCAGGAATGAAATGAAGGAAAAAACAGATTATGCGGTCTCCTCGCAGAAACTACGATTTTTCGACCAAATTTCGGATGGGTTTGCATGACAATAAAATTATCACCGTAGCCGAGAGCCATAAAAACGTCACCTTCAAGACAAGGACAGGGACGGCTGAGTGGGCTGGCTATAGCATGTCTCACTTCGGGCTGCATGTTGATCGACTGACTGTTGGCCGCTGCTGCTGAGAAGCGTCGCATCCACAAGAAGACGCTCATTGAATTGAAACGTAAGCAAATCTTTGTCTCACACAGGCAAAAAAAAAAATAAAGGCTGCACACCTCGTTCTAGGGTGACAGTTCCCCGAACAATTGAGGTAAAACTGAGGCCTGGCGCAGTACAAGAGACTCGAACCGCCAAATTCTCACGTCGATATTCTGACGAGACAGGCTCCTGTTCTGGTTGCCGTTCGTCACTTTTAGAAAAGCTAAGAAAAGCAGAATAACTTCGAATCACGAGTACTGCTTCGAAAAAGTACTAGGGTAGAATTGACCTCTTGCTACAGGCAAAAGCTTTGTAAGCTCATAAGATCCAGATCATAATGCGTGCACCTATATATGTACATGGCATTCAAGAGTTTTACACCAAACTTTGCAATATCTCAGTCCACTCGTTGTGCATAACTAGTAAAGAAAGCTTTATAATCGCTCACTGTCATTGTTTGTCTAAATAAAAAATACAAAAATTCAGAGTTAATTACCTGAATACGGTCAAAAAAGCAGGATTTACTCGAAAGAGACAACGTCGAGACCGTACTTAGGCACCACCTTGAACTCTAATAGTCGTATCTTAGAATCCTCAGTGATTTATTCATTAAATGTGTTGTGATATTGTAATTTTATCACATATTCATGTGGTAAATTTGTACGCTATTCTTCTTGCATAGCGTGTTTGAAACGTGAGCCGAATGTTGTAGAGAGAAGGAAACTCGCTCGCTCATCTCGCAGTCTGCGCACGAGGAGACAGCCTAGCCTGTGTCTCCAGGTTGAAAATTACATCACTGTTTACTTCCTAGTGCATAGAGCCTCGAATATCTCCTACAAACGTACGTCATCGAACTTATAACCCGGATAAAATCTTCATGCAAATACGGTAACTAATGAAGCTGTGAACAATAATAATATTCATGGCTTCGTCAGACATATTCGTGTACATTTACCATGAAAAAACGCACATAATTAGAAACCCTATCGATACGTGGAGGAAACAAGAATGATAACTACCGTTTCATACATAGTATAAAACTGCTAGAGTAATTAAAAAATTTTGAGCTCTGATTTAGAGGGTAAAGTGTGCGAGTAGTTCGGCGAATCTATTTACCCGAATGTTTTATTAGAACAACATAATTTACTAACAAGCAGGTAATAAACCTAACAATGAAATGTATGGAGTAAATGCATTAGGCCTGAATTAATATAACATTAAATTATTGTTTCACTCCATAATTTTGAGTATCTTAAATAAAAACTTCTTATGAAATTTTTAGAAGCTTTCAGGAGCCGATGTCTTGAAACTTCTAGATGCACATGTATTGAAAACTAAATGCGATCGGTAGAATTATTACCTTCAGACTTTTTGGAGATGGATCCTCAGTGAGTACAATGACGAATGGTAAAGAAATTACCAAAACTATTCGAAAGCATAAAGATGAGTTTCGTAATGAAGGATTAACCTACAAGTAAATTTCCTAAAGTGTTAAGGTGCCCCACTCAACTGCTGGTGTAACAGTTCTGAGGCATCAAAGCATGGTCAGCCTCCAATTTGAGTGGACGCTGTATGTAACGTAAGGTGAAAAATGAGCCCATGTCAACTAGTACGTACCTACAAGAAGAGCTGGAGATACAATTCTACGTCAGTTCAAATACGGTTACCAGAGAATTGTATCGCAGTGTTCTACTAGCATCTACTCAAAATTCCTCCTCTTTCTGTAAAATATGTGAAGAACCGTTTATCGTTTGCCAAAGATCATCTTGACAAAGGAATTGAGTATCGGAACGGGTTGTATGGTCCTAAGAACGCAAAATTGAATTTATCAGCCGAATCAAAGATCACCATGTCTAGACGAAAAAAAGAGAAGCCTGAGATCCCCAAAACACCATTCCTACCGTAAATCACAAAGCAGCACAATTGTGTGGTGGCTGTATTACTGTTCATAGTGTAAGGAAACTACACATCGTTGGTGTAAAACGAGTAGTTCCAGGGGCAAGCGAAACTGGTGCAGAAGCTGCTTCTGAGCTCTAGAAAATTCTACGACCGACACACGTCGAACTTTCAGCGAGACAATGACGCCCAACATCCGCAAAATTAACAAAAGAATGGTTTCCAAATAAGAGAATAAGTGTCCTTAGTAAATCTATCCAATCGCCTTACCTCAATTCCATTGAAAATTTTTAGCCAACAACCAAAACTGGACAACAGGAGTCGAAAGAACTTTGCTGAATTGGGGCTCATCTGCATACAAGAATGGAACACGATACCACGTACGGAGAGTTAGAAGTTAGTTTCTAGTTACAATAATCATCTTTTTGCTGATTCTGGAAAAAAACAGAAATAAACACTACAAACTTGTTTTCAGTTTGGGCCAATTGTTTAAGTCACATTCACTACTGTGTTGAATTGATTTTCTGGCTTTCAATTCTTATCTTTTGTTCTATTCAGTTTTAATATTCAATTGAGCACATGTTTTTAAGCTACCTGTACTTTTTACGCTATACCAGAGCTTGTAATTTCCGAATTACGCAAGAAATAGAACGATGCAAATTTATAGATAGGCACAGTATTTACTTACCCATACCTCCGAGCAGCCCGTCAGGCATCGCAACTTGTAAACCGCGAGGTGCTACGCGCTAAAATCTAATGCCTCGTTTGCTCCACTTACGATTAATATCCATCTCGCTGTATCTCACGGTGTAAGATCGTCTTATATTTCAGAGTTCCGATGAGGTCTATCCAGTTTACCTGTACTGCAAACTACGTAAAATCAAGAAGATGCAAAAAGTGGCTAAACAATTAATGGCAGGAGTTCTTCCTCAGGGCTTCAGAATGTGCAGAATATATATTGCTCAGACTCACACGATTTCTGTTATTCATGGCAATAGAAATTCCACTTCTTCAATACGCGTACATTTCGTATACACCAATGCTCGTTTCAAAACCACTTCATTTTTTTTCAATCGCTCGAAATGACTTTGGACAATCAATTGTACGCCCCACATTTGAAATTTTCGAGTCTCTCGAAAAATTATAACGCAATTTTATTGCCGCCGCAGGGATCTTATGACGCTTCGAAAGTATTCGATCAAAATGTCATTAAACGATACATTTTTTTTTTAATGTTTGCCACTTTAAAAAAAAATATATCAGTGAAATGTTTCAACCAAACATTTAAGTTTTGAACCTATTTTTTACAAAATGAAGAGGAGTTCTAAGAGGACGAATCAACATGAGTCAAGCAAGACAGTTATTTATTACACGAGCTCACGAAACATTAAGAACTGAATGTATTGAATTTTGAAATTATTACTTTGTTTTCACAGCTCTCAAGTATCAAATTCGTTGAAAGTCAGTCGACGGAAGTTGGTTGAACTTTTCAGCCATAAAACATCTCTCTCGTCCGCCAGTACATTTTTAAAGCTATTTACCATAGCTTAATAATTCTTCTTCACTGATATTTAAAAAAGTGAGTAACCAAAGAAATGATGTGACGCAGCTCGTTTTGTTTTTTAGGTCTAAAAATTATTTAGAAATCAGTGGCCAATGACCTAGTATCTAATCAGTTATCTCATTCCCTTTACCATTTTTATCTTAAAAATAATTAAAAGATTTTATACCAACTCGTCATTTCTTTTGAGTTTGAATTTGATTAGTTTAGTTGGTGTGCCGGCCGTTTGTGCGGAGCAGGAAGGCTGCCTGTTATATGATCTGACGGGCAAGGTTTGTATACTCTTCCATTCACGTAATTTTGCACACATCTTACCAAATCAATTTCGTGAATATTGATCAATAGATTCAGATAAATTTTATCTTAAAATTGCAAAGATACGCTCAAACACTCTTAGATACTATTTTTTCTTCAATATTTCAGATAAAATTGTTTTTAACTTGGAAAAGATTCGATTTTAGACGTTGAGTGAACGCAGAGAACAGTGAGGCCATACAAAAATATATTTGCCCCGCCTCCACCATCCCTGTGTGTCTCGCCCTCCCTCAACTCCGCTTCACTCTTTATTTACCATTGATAATAATTGCTATTAATCGCGACAGTTGCAATTTTAAACCGAAATAAAATTTGAAAAGTCGAGTAAATTTCTAGCGACCGATAGATCAGCAAAGGCCAAGCGCGTTCACGGAAGTCGCGAGTGCGTTAGTGGTAGCCTCTGAGATAATTATCGTCGCATGAACGGCTTGCGAGCTTTTCCAATATTCTTCACATATGAGCTCGCACCCCCAAACTGACCCCCGTGGGGCAGCCTTCCCCCGCGCCCCGTCTACGGAGGGAGAGAAGGAAGAGCGAGGGATAGGGATTGTAGTGAAGGATAAAAGAGGGAGAGTGGCATGAGAGGAAAGAAACTACGCCATCAGGAGTTCTGGCGAGAAGAATGAGTAGGAGAAGAGATGGCATGCGAATGCTAAGGTTGTGATACGGACAATGAAGCAGGAGGGGTTGAAAAGACGAAGATTGTCCAAGTTAATGGACAGAACATGGAATGGAAATGAAAAATTAACAACTTCGCATTGTATTTGGAAGTTGAGGGAAAATACAGTGAACGAAGCGATATTTTTTTGTTGAATACACAAGTCAAAAAAGCTTAGAAATAGGAAGCGTCAGTGTTAAGCTAGCAATGTATGAAACATTTCAGAAGATGACGACAAGTTTTATTATGTGACGACTTTAATTACAAAACCTTAATTTCCCTCCGAGGAGATGACAGTAGTGTCAAGAAAAGGGAACATACACGAGTCAGTGGCGGTGTGCAGATCACGCAGACACGCACGCACCCATCAGAGCGCGTCCCATACGGGGTGCGCGATCAGCTCAAGTATCGAGGGAGGAGTGTTTAGGCGATGCGCAAATGGCAGTAAATGAGAGTTGGTGCTGGTGATATTCTTTTGCTTCCTTCCAGTAAGCACCATCATTTATGAGTAGAATGTATAGTCAAACACTATGCTAGAAGTGATCGAAGACTGAGGCGGTTGACCTGTAAGCCTAATAAATACGTGTTGCGACTCTGTTCTCCTCTATGAGTTAACCAGTGTGAAATTTTGCTCCTGGTGAGATGATTTGCGTGGTGAAATGAAATACCAGGTGGGCTCAATGCCCATATTTCCCCTGACTAAAAAAATGTGCCGTCACCACGGTGCGGGAGGAGAGGGGCGAGTGAGAGGGAGAGAAACGGCCTCTATAATTTATTTGTGGTCACCAATGGTTGACTGTCTAATGCTATTTCTTTCAGGATACCTAATGATTGCTTTGAAACATACACCTTATCTGGCACTCCGTCCGCGTTCTTCCTTGCGCTGGCACTACGGTCTTATTCCTCATGATCAATTTTAAGACACAAACATTGATCTATAGTCTAATATCTCATTCTACCAAAGTCAATATACTGTGTAACAACCTGTTTTATTCATCCATAACATAGTGTACAGAGTACGACCAGATATTCCTAATGATTAGCAGTTATACATTTTTATAATACATAATTCAGGTATAATATGTTTCCGTGTTTCCATTGTTTTCATGGCGAATGGCGGAATTTTCCACTGGCTCCATCTTTGGCTCGTTTTGTTCCAGCAAAATGTTAAGAGAAGCAACACGTTTTAATTCGATAAATCACTGAAGCTGTGGAGATGTGTCCATGTCTGAACAAGGAGAACGAAGGTGAAATTTAAAAGTTTGCTGCTGTATAATCGTATATTTCTTACATTACAGTCGCTCATTGATAGTCAACTCTTGATATTTACGATGATATCCTGAAATGTATGTACTTTTGAGATTTTTGAACTGCACCCGAGTGTTTTAAATGCAGGTAGTGTATGCTGACAGTTGGGACAAAGGGTTTCCTGAACATTCGATATGTCTTGGATATGAAGCAGCAGTCGTGAGTTGCCGGATATCGCCCCCACGCTCTCAGTTCATTTCTATTCCGAACCACGCCGCTGTCGGTATGCATTTATAGAAACATCTGTGGCAGGACGCTTGACACTGACAAAGGATCGAAAAAATCCACGCTCAGGTGGGTCACTTGTATGACATGGGAGCAGGAAAGCTCGCCGCCGCCACAGCAACAATGGAATTCTCTGAAAGAGATCCACAATGAAGTCCGCTCTCAATGGGTTTGACATTAAGCATATTAAAATATCAAATTAAAGATTAACGCAGAAAAAGTTGAAATGGTTGTGAATGATAAGACCGAACCAAATGCGGCGAACGTCTCAAACCACTCTGATGAAACGTGCGTCTATATTTTCACGTAATTTCTAAAAAAAATATTATGTGCTATTACCCTCCTACTGCTTCAGTTTCAGTAAAGAAAATATTCGAATATTTTCTCATAAATTTCGTCTGGCAAGTGTGAAAGCGTTCACCAGTTCCTCTTGGGTGAACAAATACGAAAACATATCGTAAATTTTTTAAACAAGTTTACAACCGTAAGATCATTTTACCTCAGTCGTTTTAGTGAGAAGTCCATCGTTCAGCTGGCATGCCAGTTCTCGATGGGATTAGTGGGTTTTTCCTGTAATTTTGATAGAGATCTTGTATCACAAAAATTACCATTTACTGATTAGAGTTTCTGGTGACTTGTCTAGGCTCTAGAGTATGAGTGCGAGAGTAGGCCTTGAAAGAGGATTGACATGAAAGTAGCATCAGAATTCTGAAGATTAGTCTTATGAAATTACTTTCGATTTTGAGAGGGGAGAAATGAAAAATAATTGAAAGCTTTTTTGTAAAATTATGGTGAGTTTTTATAAAAACGTAATTCATAACTTAATGCATGAGATGTTTCCCCGTGAGGGAAAGTTAACATGGTGTAATTATAACTCAATTTACTTAAAACGTAAGGTGAAGTTGTATCCCAAAGTTGAACGACAACTGTTCATTCTGGTGATGAAGTACTTACATATACTAATGAGCTAGAAAGTACAACAACACTGCACATTGAGTTGCTTTGACACAGGAACTCTTGGTGAAGTGTTAAGCAGTCAGAAATGATGAATGTATTCGGCATAGGAATATAGGTAAAAATCGGTATAGGAATAGAAAATGCTAATAGAAACGTGCCAAGTGACCCATTCTCGTCAGACGAATCACGCACGCACAGCCACCAAAGAAACTCTCGCGAATTCCGTGCAAACAGCAGGAAATCGCTCGTGGGCGATTCTTCAAATGACCACAGAGCTAATCTCCACCCCCAATGCTACGAGTTTATCTCAAAGTTATATTTGAATTAGTAAACTGTCTCTTCAAAAGCATAAAATAATGGTATCGAGTCTAAGAAGTTTGCGACTAAACCAGAGTCATCCATAAAATACTATGCACAAACACGAGTTCTCAATTCTGACATTAATATCCGAATTCACGCACGTTATAACTGGATTTTGGTATGACAGTAGTGCGAGCAAGACAATGTGTCGTATCATTATACTTTGTTATACTTGCCTTGAAATAGAAACGTGGTAATGTGGGACAAATTAAGGGACAACATTTAAACTGAATTTGATGGTTGTCATCGATGAAGCTTTGTTTTCTAGTCTATGAAATAAAATCCCCATGTGCTTGAACTTTGCATAACTGCTTTACCCGTGCTCAATGGGAAGCAGAGAGATGTCAAAATAACACATCTAAAAAAAGCGAACAAAATAATAATTCTACACACAAATAAGTGAATAATTCATCCTACAAACCTGTTACAGATTTCTGATAAATCCTATCTGTTCTTACAGGTTCATTAATCCACCCGTCCTCAGTTAACGCTTGTTATCAGGTCTGAGAAGCTACAATTTCAGAAAAAGATATTTGCTATAATTAAGACGATATTTGCTATATTTAATACGATATTTGCTCTGTATATGATTTCTAGACAATGTCTTGCAAATACCGCTGAGTGCAAGCGAAGGGTCCTAAAGCGATCCCAAAATTTGATGAGTTCGTTTTACGCTCGCGTCTCTGAATGAAACTCTGGAATCTATATTTAAAATCACTGATTTTTTTCGCCCTTGTACTCGGTGAATACGTTCTAATATATAATTTCGAGCGAAACATTACTTAACGGCAGGAGTACGAGTATATAGACGGCTAATCGGGTCATCAGAGGTGTTATGATGGCTTATTAAAAAAACTAGCTTTTCTCATCTGCTCCACACGCTATAGGCAGCTATTCTGTTGCCAAGTTGAGCTCGAGTGTACGTCTAGCTACTCAAATCGTGCCTCTAGAATGAAACCTATGAAGTGTGCTAGTAGATAATGGATGGCTTCCTCACTGAAAGAGCTGAAAAATCAGTTCGTTTCCACGCCGGCGAAAAGCCATCGCAAGCTGTGCATAGTACACGCTCTTCACCTACCCTTTGTCAATCTGTTCCATCATTCATCTTAGGATTCAATCAAGTCATTTTAACCCACTTAATATCTAGGTTTATTTTCCTTGAGCGAATCTTATTCAACACATTTTGAGGCTGTTAAACTGTCAAACGATTCATAAAAGGTGGTTTAGCTTCCATATAGGATGTTCCGTTTTCAACCAAGTTCTGAGCCACAGAACGGAACGAAAAATACGGACAGTTTTCGATGAGCGTTAGAGCAGTTCCAATCACGTGAGATGCAGAGCAGGACGGACGTTCGATAGCCATAATTCTCCCTTAGGGCCTATTTGATCGTTTTGAGTTTTCATTGAAAGTTGGTGTTTGCCTTGCCGCTGTTTGAAGACTCCTGTTTTCTCCAGCTCGTCTTAACTTTGGCTGCTCTCGACTCTTCATCGTGAAGGTAGTCCATAGTATGGCATGGTTCGTAGTCTGGCTACGATGACTCGAATAGACCGCACCGACCTCTGGGGAACGTGGGTACCGCTCTGCGTTGCGGACACAGGTCCTGAAGAGCTGTTGCAGGACACATGAACAAGACTGTTCTTTGATTAATGATACCGTACGTCACCCATTGTGCTGTGAGAATACCAAAGACATGTGTTATCGAAGATATGAAGTTAGCATCACTGTCTGAAAAAAGCACATGTATGAGAATTAAGCACTAATACCTATTTGATCGTTTGTGTCTAATTGGTTGCATACCTCTAATTGATTAAGCAATTCCAGGTGATCGTGTATCTCGAATTGATCATATATCTTTCTTTAACGGATCCCTTATTTGATCGCACATCTCCACTTGATTTTATTATTGGTTATAAAAAAATTTCAATCATACGAGGAACCAAAAATTTTGTCCATCGCCAAGAAAATATTTCCCAAATTATCCACATGTATGAGACTCGTTGAAAGAGGTCTTCGTCATGCGTAAGGAGGGTGACGTAGCGCTGTGTCGCCTTAATAAATTGACAGTTTTCGTAGTAATTCAGGAAATCTATTGTAAGTGGTCAAACTTGCTGTCCAAATATTTCATCATTGTTCGAAAATTTTCGTTATTATGATTCTGAGTTGCATATCATCCAAAAGTACGTAAAAAAAGGTTATTCATAGTTTTTGCCATTACTTGTTATTTCATGCTTACGATGGGCGAGAACAGTTGTCGTTGTCCACACTGGAACCAGAATGAGGACTGCGTATAGAGAAATTAGGGAATAGGGGCCCCAATGGGAGGATGTGAAGTGATTTTACACACAAATTTACTCTCGATGGCAACATTGTTCTAAAGTCTTGTGAGAATCCTAACTATCTAACTAACATACTTGTACTTTTACGTCTCCCTATACCAACATGCATTTTTGAACACGGAAGTTGATTTTCAACGACCGGAAAAGTGCACAGACTGCCCATGAAGAGATGATGAGCACGTTGACGTTTGGTTTCAATTCATGAATTGTTTTTTATAATCTCGCTATCAATTAGAGGAAACCTAAACGGTTTGCTATACAGTATAAGCTTAAAGCATTGTCTCATTGTGATAAAAAATGCATTGCCTACTGCATGGAGCTCATTGCATGTATGCACAAAGCTTGGAAAATCGGCAGTGGGGAGCGAATGTGATGTTTTCGATCATTGCACATCACGGCCTCGAAATCAGCACAGAGAAGTGATCAAAATACTTATTAATAGTAGAGCATGCGAAGCCCTTCATGGATCAGGTAAGAGGGGAAGCCTTATTTGGAAGCTGGGCTCCGCACCGGACCGTTCGCTAAAAAGTGGTTTATAATGAATTTTTTTTAAAACTCTCTACCCCAAGACGCTGGACCGTAATACAGTTCAGTAAATAATCTTTCTTGCAGTGCAGCCAGGAGGTTGACGGACAAAAGTTGCGAAACTGAATTTAACTGGTCGATAGAGTTTATCAAATGTGCAGTGTGATGGAGTGCAGGTTACGGCAAAGCTTGATAAATTTCCGAACTATTTGGCAGCAGAAGTATCGCTCCCGGCATTGTGACTAGACACAAATTTCTCGGAATTTGCTCACATGTATAATGTAGTGGACATTTTGATTATGTATCCATGCTGAAAACTTGAATCTTTGCTTCATGGTTGTAAATTTTTTCATTATAAAAACTTAAACCAAGAAGTGGGCTGCAATTTACAGTGTTACACACGGATTTCCCCAACTTGAGCCAATTCAGTAATGCTTGAGTTTATCTTTTTGGGCGTAATTCTCATCAGCCAACGGATTTAAGCGCCCACCTCTAAAAGCAACTTGAATTTTGAGCATTTATTCTACAAATTATGGACTTGTTGACGATTGGCAACGATCCCGATCTTTAGAAAGAGTCCATTTTCAAAGAAATGTTGTGGGAAAGCTACCTTTATTCGGTGCCCTGTTTGTCTATCAGAAAGCGGCAAGGTGTGCTAGTGACATGGTCTTTACAATACCATAATTTCGTTTGGCATATCTCGGTCAGATATCATAATCTCGTTTGGCATATCAACAGTCAGGTCTATTAGAGCCAAACCCAGCCAGTTTACTGCACAACTACATTGGGGATACTTTAATTTCTTAACAAAAAGCTTTTTATCCAAGAATAAACTATTTTAATATGTTTTTACCTGTACCCATATAATCAAGGTAAAATGAACACAGAAATTGTAATATTTTGAGGTTCATGCTTCTATTATACTTGAAATTGAAATAATTTGTCGCATTTAGAGTCATTATGTTATATTGGCAGCTGACCGACATGAATGCAACCACTAGTGAGCAAAAACTAGGAGAGAATTTTAATTAAATTCATTGCAAATAAATGCAACGGTATTATTTCACGGCATTAAAAATTTTCATATCGTCGATAATTTGCAGACATTCATTTTTAGCCCTAGCTAGACTAAACCAGGGTGTGTGAATCTATCCAGAGAAATGCTTCGTGAAATTAGCTTTTTCAATATAAATTTAGTCCTGAACTAAATGCCAGTCATGCCTTTGAAAAAACTCTCATATATCGAGCAAAACTTTTGATATATAAAAACGATTTCCTTTCATTTTTCGCAATTTTTGCGGTTTCACGTTTTTGAAAATTGCACGCCATGCTCCAAAGTATATTATCTTAACGTATTTTGCGAGAATAATTCCGCAGTTCTGTGTGCCGGATGTTGCCATCGCATACTCAATACTTGATGCAAGGTTACAGAAAGTCGTTTTCTCAGTTCATTTTATTATTTCATTTCCCGTGAAGGCATATGTTCGTAAGGCTTGACTGACATCTAATAGTCTCTTCAAAAGGAGAATACGGTAATTTCTAACCAATTTTTAGTCAGGTGCCTGTTTCAATTCACGATGAAACTCCCGGATGACCTCAATACGAAAACATCCAATTGCGTCATCCGTTCTACGAATAAATTAATTTTATCATTTTAATTGAGCGTTATATCGTAGATACGTGTACATTTTTTCACGTTTATATTGTGAGAGAAGTGTATCTCTGTGCATACATCGGGCTAAAATTATTTTTATTTCACTTAGAACACTTTTTTGGCTTCAAATACGTCATCATTTAGGTCGTCATTTAGAACGGTCTCAAATTTCCAGTTATGTTTCATCAGTGCTTCCTTGCTAGTGAACTTCAAAACAGTCTAAATAAAACCTTTATGTCACAGAGGTATCGATAAAATCGATATCTAAATCAAAGATTCTCAAACTTAAAGAACCGTATTTTACATCTAGTACAAATGTCAACAGCATATATTTTACATTATTATTATAAAGTTATATTTTTTCACGTCAAAAATAATAGTTTAGGTTTTACCAGCTTATCCATCTGTTTTCTGATTTTGATACCAATATTTTCGCAAAATAAGCTATCATGTTTTCCACACTTTTTATACCAGACCTGTAATGCATCGCAGCTATCACTGCATCTTGGCAAAACTAGAAGCAGTATCAACCGCCTCCATCGGAGTACTATTATACTGTCTATGCGATTGATCGTCTGCCAAATGAACATATTTTCTGCACGCCGGAGAGTACGATGGCAAAAAAATGATACCTTTAGCTTGTAACATGACAGTCTAACGTTTTATTGCTGTTCTCATAGAAACTTTAAATTTTGTATCAAAAATACCATGTTGTGCGGAAGGAGTACTATACGTTTTACTTTTAAATTGTAAATCTCTATGCTAATGCAGTTCCCCGTGCAAATACATCGGTTTAAAGGAATTCCTGCCAACATTACTTCTTAAAAACGACCTCAAATAAGTCTTCAGCTTTCCACGTCTAGCGCACGGCAACAATGGAAACGAAGAAACGTTAGTGAAAGCGTCGCCTAATTGCCGACGTTAATAACAAATGGAAGTGATATTGAAACTCCCCGCTTGTCTGCAGTCCGCTCTTGCTAGGATGTGCTGCTGTCACCGAGGGCTACATTGTAGTTGGAAGACGATTTTTCAGTATGATAGTAACTAGAATAAACACCAACATAATGTTATTAAATAATTAAAATGTAAACCATCGCTTAAATGGAAAATTTCCTTGATGTCCAGACTATTTCAATGTTATTTGTAGTAGCAAATATGGTACAAAAATTTCAACGCACCTTTCACAAATTCAAGTTGATGTTCGACCGCGTCTATGCTTTAGGATAACTTTGTAATTCCTACAGCGTCATTTTGAATTTTTAGTTTAGTATTTTCAACTTCAATGAGAGTCACCGCATTTCAATTAGGCATGCACCTATCAGAAGATACTGGAACACGCGCGATGGGCCATTAACACTGAACTCTTCAACTTTGAGGTTGAAACCAAAAATTTTTCAACTAAAATAGTCACACGCTTGAATGAATTCATGACATATTTGGTATTATTCAATATAAAAGTATCTTCTTCTTTACTTCAGCATAGCATGCACTAGCTTATCATTCTGTTTTCTGATGTTGAAGAGAGTAATCCTCCAACCATACAATCCCCCTATTAGCACAATAATATCTATGCCTTCATCTATCTTTTCCAGAATTTCACGTTAATCAAGCAATGTTAAATCTATTTTTTCATTAGATGTCATTGTTATGGGTGTATATATAATAATATATGCGCTGAATTTTAAACATATGAGCAAGGTAAAGGAAATAATGCAATTAATAGAACATTCAACAATAACTGTAATTAATAGTACTTCGATGGAACGTATCTTCAAATACTTAAGTAAAATGTAAGTACTGAAAATATTTAACTTTGAGAAAAAGTTGTTCGCGTTTGATGTTGACCAGTTACAGGAAGTTCCAGTTCAAGTCTATTTCAGTTCCAAGAGTCCTAGTGTATCAAGCGTCTAGAATTTCACCGAAATCATCTACTGAGTAATTTTCTTCTAATTCTGAAGTTTGAAATAAGAGGTGTGACATGCAGCTATAGATATTTCCGTAATGCTATTCAAGCATTTTCTAAACGCTCACACATACAAATTACAGAAACTATAACTGATACATTAATAAACTGAGAATTAAGAAAATTATATTGTGTATCATAATAGAAAACAGTCAATAACATAAAACGATATCTAAGGAGGCTAATGTGCAAAACCTTGCGACAGGAAATGAAGAATTATACGTGCAGTTTGCTGCGGGAGTTTGAGTGACGACTGAAATGATGGCCACGCTCGCTGCACACAGCCCTGTCATGTCAAACGTAAGGTACGCATTGCAGCCTGCATCATTTCTTGAATAAATATATATTTTAACTGATTCTATCTTAACCCAAGCTAAGTCTCCCCCGAATGAATATTGCGATTAAGTCACTTTAAAGTATGTCTTTGAACAGGTGTTGTGGTGGTGTTAAAACTATGGAACCCACTCAAAGGAGCCGGATTTGGATTCTGTGTAGGATTTATACTACATACAACATCTAATTTTGCGAGCTGTGAGTATAATATTTATGATTGTATCTGATAAACATTTTCGAAGCTATCATATTTTACAAATTTGGAATCGAAAAGCGGGATGTGTCGAGATAAAAATCTTTGGCTTGCCTTTATATTATTGCGTTGTAAATTCACTTTTTCAAACACCATCGGAAATTCAGACGTAAATAAGAATAATATTTTTACGATGCGAGTTGAATGGAATGAGTTCAAAATAGGAACATAATGAATAAACTGAATAAAACATACTCCGGGGATTAGGCCTCTTTGCTTCTACTTACCAATTATGCTGCACTCGTTCTCTCTTTGTTCACCACAATGGCCGTCTCCAATCCACAAATACTTAAAAAAGAAATGCCCTGCGCGAGGCTTAACAGCGAACACAATACACTGCCTCCCAGCCGCCTGTTACTGCGTCTGTTCTTCGATTGTCCTTGGCTATGCTAAAATCTAACGTAACCAATGTCCGCGAACTCATCAGAGAATTTTTACCTCTCTATATGCATAGAAAAAACTTTTTTCAGCCGATGATAAGTGTCAAATCATCAGAATTGCCATTAATAAACTATTAATTTTCCTGTATGAGCCCCACCAGGCTTGGAGCAAACGCTCCTCCCCCATCCTAACCCTTTCTCGACCCCCCCTCACTTTTCCACAAAGAGCGCAAACTGCGAGTTACCAGTTACTTATAATTCTCTGTAGCATAAAACATTTCCTGTCACTGGGGCCGAATTAAAAAAAAAGAGTTACACGCGATATTTCTTCCTCTCGCCTTTTAGAGCTACCTTTCTTAGTTGAAAAATGTAAATTGACATTTAGTTTAAATATCGAAATGCCATAACTCCACGACACTCCCTATTCTTTTGTGAATTGTCTGTTTATTCATTGGACGTAATAAAAATATTAATCAATTGATAACATTTTTCTAATAAATATCTTTCCTATCAAGTATTTAGAAAAGACCTACAGCGTCATGCTCTTACCTGAGCCAAAATTTCTGCAAATCCCAAGAAATTTAACTCATCATGCTCAATATCTCTCGGAAAATCTGCAATTTAATTTTGTCGCGGAGACATTTGGCAACTCATTTCATAGTTGGCCTTAACGCCGCAAGGGGGAGTCGCCCGGAATATTTTTGTCCAAAAAATTATCTAAATAAATTTCGAAAGGCGCCAGAGTGTTGGTGGACGCGGTGCGTGGAGGGTGTGCGACGCTCTGTAACTTGACATCGGATACTTGCGTTCGCTTGAACTTGCGCTACATGTTGTGCTTGAAGTTCTTCATTTTATTGTTTGTTCTAAAAGTGAACTAATAATGTTTGTGTATCTAGTTGAAATAACCATTTTTGGCGTTATTTGATAAAATTATGTTAATTACTCTCAAATTTATGATAGGTCAATATTGAAATAGAGGGTAAAGAGCCGTTTTCTGCTTCAGTGAACTAAATAAATGAAGTGTGTGACCAAAAGATGAGTGTGTCGAAGTTCAACTTCGAGTGCTCGTAACGCAAAACTTTTGATGATTCTTCTACACCAACGTCCCCCGTTATTTATGTCTCCCAAGGTAAATAATTTTTAATCCCGATATGATACTGTCCGCAAAAAATCACTAACCCTAGTGCGTAGTGAGTTGCTTGTGTAGAATTTGTGTATTTCCAGATTTTCTTAGATTGGTGTTACTTATTGATGTTAGACACCTTTTGCAAAGACGTATTTTTTTGATGTGACTCACAGTGCCTGCTGTAGAAGTGACAGTTGTGTTGTGAGAGCGAGGAACGTTGTCCTATAGACGCAGAGGACAAGAAATAGCTAACGTCTGTGTTGGCTGTTACTTAGAGATTAATGGTTACCGTTCACTGCTGTTTTAAAGCTGAATATCCCGAGATCATCGAGAATTAATGAGTTTCGTATTTATTTGTTTTACTTTCAGGTCAATGAAATCAATCTGCATAAAATGCGGAAAAATCTGTGCACTGAATATTTTAGTGCTAAAGTGGTGGCCGTTCATCATCAATTATTTGACGAGACCGTGATGCCGCTACGTGTATTTGTTTTATGCCTTCTACACGCGGTTGTAAGGTGCGTGCGTTGTGTTGTCATAATGCTTAGTGCGTCGTGAATTGTCGAAAAAAATTGTGCCATTCATTATATAGGTATAATATTTTTCCTAACGAGTATTCAGGTGAATTGTTTTTACAAGTCTTCAAAATATCAACGATTTCGGTTTTAAACTATTTACGATTTGATATGTTCAATTTTGTGATGTATTTTTTTGGAGTACCTGAACTCTTCAGCCACCTCGCTGTGTGAATTGTGTTGAGTCTGAACGAGCGTAGGAGGGTTGAGCGACGCAGTGTTCTGTCTAGTGTGAGAAGGCCCAAAAATGAAGCTACAAGCCACTAACTCAAAGTCTCAAACGTGTTAAGATTCCGTAGTTATCTGTAAAGGATATACTTGATTCATTTTTAATTATTATTTCCTTAAAGCTAATACAGCTGCTCGGTATACGGTTCCTTACGAGATGGCAGTGGAATTGTCAGTGAAGTTTTGTTGCGGCATGTCAAATGCGGTTCGCTAATTTTTTCGAAACTACTGAAGTGTATAGAGGACGTTGTTAGAAGTTGTTAAAAATTGAGGAACAGCGTGGTTAGAAGGACACTCTAAGAGGAAGTTGTTCTCTGTTTGAGGAACAACGTTTTGGCGTTGTTAGAAGGACGTTTTTAAAAGGAAGTTGTTCCTCTGTTTGAAGAACAACGTTGAGGACGCTGTCAGAAGTTAGTGTGTCGTGGCTGCACGTAGCGATCCCTGGCCAGCACCGCGGCAGAGTCCCCTCGCTGCCCCCACGGCCTCTCTGTGCCCTCGTGTCGCCACGTCTGTAGCACAGCTACCGCTTCTGTCCATTTCAGTCCACCTGGACGACGCATTTCCAAGGTCTTGGCTGTGATGTTTTATTGTTGCGTATGACCATCTGAGGTGGAATCTGTCAGATGTAGGTTTTTTTAAATATGTATCCTGCTCGATGTGTCTTTCTCGGCACTATCTACACTAGTGTCCATGTTTTGAAGTCTTCCTTATTTGTGAGGGCTTCAGCTGTAGTTTTTACTTTTTTTAAGGGGAGGAATTCTCTTGTGTGACTGCTTTTTCTCAGTATAAAAAAGTTCTACAAATGAACTAAGATAGCATTTTATTATCTCATTAGTGTCTCTCGGTGTGGTAATGTCCTCATCGCCTTTCTGTTTGCGAGCGTCATGACGATTTGTTAACTCTTTAGATAGAGACTAATCAGAACGAAAGCATCATATTTGAGCCGCTGCTTCGTGAGTGTTTAGAATGCATAAAGTCAGTTTGAAATGCATAGTTTGTCTTTAGCAAGAAACTGCGTTTTCTGGATCAGCTACATCGATCAAGAATCGTTTAACGTGATCGCTTTCCTACATTACTAACTGGATTCCTGGGCCTGGGTTATTTTGTTTCTAGGCGACTGCGCTCTCTGTCAGTGCTCGTGAAAGTAATCGTATGGCTGTTTGGGATAGCGATTTTTTTTGACAGAAGTCTTCAAGTTTAGGCATTTTTTGCTTAAAATTTGACCATGTAGATCACTCAACATCAGGTAGCCCTGTGTTGATACTGAGCTTCTTCACAGTAATTTTTCAGTCGAAAAAGAAGCGAACTTGAGTTAGGCCTTGAAAATGATCAATCTGACAACCCTGCGCCTTCAATCTAGGATTGTACCTATGGACTGGCTGGCTAGTCGCCTTTTTGTAGGCAACGTTGTAAGTCAGTGTAACGGAAATACCTTATGAATCATAAAATATCCTCCAAGCTCAACTTTCATTCACTGGTTACGTCCATTTTAGTGAAATATTAATATCATTAAATCGTTAATCCGAGCCCGACTTGTTTCTTGTTGCAGACTTACTTTTTCTCGGTGACGTGTTACGTAGATATTGTTACGAGCAGCCACTAAGTTGTCCTATTTGACAGCATTGCCGGGTGCTTGAGTCGTTATTTTAGGGCCGTTGCGAGCCGCGTCTTGGGTGCTGAGTTCGTTAGGAGCCCAGAAGGGGAGACCCGAGGGCGCTCTCCTGACAGCTGTCCACTCAAAATTATTTACCAAGTCCTGCAAGTTTTGGGAAATGCGTCCACGCGAGGAGCTCCAATTGCGCCGTGTTAGTGCGTGCGTGTGTTGGTGAGGGGCCGTCGGTCAGCTGGTTCTCCCTCCACCTGTGGCGGTGGGGGGCGGGAGGGGCGGCAGAGAGAGGGGGAGGGGGTCATTTTTGTGCAGCTAGTGCGTGTGTTATTTGCTCCTGTATGAAATGCTCCACTTTCGTACGGGAATTTTAATTGATGATCCAGCGTTTGTGGAGCGTGGCCACGCGCACAGCAGTTTCGAAATGTCCATACTGTGTGTGTGTTATTGTTCACTGGCACGTATGATGCATAGCATCTCGCACAAATTTCGCTCGTTTACAATTACAAAGACACATACATGATCTTTCATTCTTGAGTTCAACCTAATTCATTACGGGGTAACGCGTCTATTTGCATCTACGTGTATGATATTGGTTCACTGAAGGATATCTATGGCGCTGTTTAGCCTATGAGGGTTTTATTTTATGTTGCTTTTAGGTTCTAGAGTTGTATTCGAATCGTGTGTCATTTAAATAATGTAAATTCTTTACAGAACATTTTCTATGCCGCTATGCCGCTTACGACGATTCTCTCGAACTGAAAATATACGTTTAGGAAGCCGTCGGCTGCTCCGTGTGGTAGTCGCTGCATCCTGGAAAACTGTAAATGCTGATTGCGTTTGCGTTGAGCTAAGTTTCGTTTTGCTCTTCACACTTTCACAACAGCTACAAATATTCGTGTTGTACATTACTAGCGAGAAAGAATGGTCGTTTCTTTGTGTTTAGCTGTATTGAGATAGCGTATCTTATCGTGTGATCTTAGCTCGTATCTTATCGGTTCTGTACACGGAGCGCCTCAAAATATGGGCTTCGCTTGATATGAGCCCTGCGATAGGTCTGCTTTAGGCACCTTGAATTTTTAGCGCCTTGAATTTTTGCTATTCTGCTTTCAGTTATCTCCAGCCGAACATTGTATGTTCCGAAAAGTTCTGGATCCTATTTTCTTGGAGCACAAAAAACTATCGAGTTTACTTCAGACTGCACTTGTGATCCGAGTTCTCCGAAAAAACGAAGAGTTGATGTTGAATTGTTCCTGATCGAGCGACTGAATAATTCCGCGTTGAGTCATGTCGAGAAAGTGACCGTTTGATTTTGATAATTCATGTGCGAGGGCGAAGCTTCACTTCTCGTATCCCCTGGCTAGTATAAGCTTTTGTATTTATAACATTCCAGATCATTTACGAGGCCATTTTCATGTTGAAATCATTGTAGGTACGCATATAGTTAGGGGATTGAATGCACAAACTTCTTTTACGATACTTTCACGATTTTTTACCGAACGGTTCTTGTAGATAACGGACTTACCAGTGGCGCCTCTTCATCTCCCAAGTCTTTATGAATAAGAACTGCAGCAATGTTGCTCTTTGACCTTGTAAACTTTATGTTTTTATTACACCCACAGTTGCTTTGCAATGTTCGAGAGTGACTAAATTTGGAGATTTTAAAAATAGATTTTATTTACTAAACAGTGGTAATTTATATAACAAACAGATATTAGAGGTATGATGCGTTATGCAATTTAGCTATTTAGGTTTATTTTCACTACTGATTGTCTACTCTGATGTTAAAGAAAATTTACAGTGAACAATTTCTGTATAGGATCACGAAGAACAGTTCACATGCAGCTGCGGTTGTAATAAATGAAGTTGTTTCTTATAGATTGAGGATACAACTCTCAATTACAGAGTGGGGCTTAGCCTAAGCGTATAGGAGTGCAACCTTCCTGTTCGTGTTAAACACAGCGTCGCTTCGTCTCAATCAGGGTTACCAGATTGGGTTTTGTCCTGGCCAAAATACTCCTCTTTGGTTTTACTCTCTCCCAAATGATATAAAATATTTGACGGGAAATACTGCTCAATATCTTGCAGTCTGTGATCAGATGATGCGTGGTGTTTTTGTTCAGATTTAAATTGAATTAAGCCCAAACTTGCGGATTTTAGTTGAAAAATCCCCAATTTGGCTGACCGGTGTCAACTCCAGAAAATAATACACCAAACATAGCATGACAATAATTGCTTTGGATTCATTATCATACTCATTTTTTCGATTGATTTCCTCAAAAATTACCATACCTGACATAACAATAGTTGAGTTCCGTTGAAGTTATTTCTTTTTCGAGTCCAGGTTTGTAATATTCTTAATTTTGATTTCCATTTTCATACTCCTGCAGTGGCCTCACGAATGGCCTGCGTTCTAAGATTTGCTGTTCCTGGTGCAGATCGATATTTTAGCATTATTTGGGTTTTAATTTCGGGTTCATGTCTTTAGAGTTTTTTGTTGTATTAATGATAATTTCTCATAATGTTATGCCTCATACAATTGCGTTCGCTGAAATGATGAACAAAATTTGAGTTTGGATACATATTTTGTAAAAAGTCACTTTCATAGTATATTTTTTTTTTGTGTTGTAAGTTCATCACTTTCAGAGAGTAAATTTCCTCTGAGCTTTCAATATTGGACTGATACACCGAATTGGTTTGCCAACTCCTGCTCTTTGACAGAACTTGGCGCGCCAGCGAGCCTCTACATGTATATCTCACAGTGCCCCAGAAATAAGTGTTGTGCACGAACTACGACGACGCGAGTGTCTGCTTATGGATTTGATATTTGTATTGTGTAGGCTGGGCCTTCTTCTGTATTTAGTCTCTTATTAGTGAATTTCTTATCAGAAGTAAGATTTTTCCGCTGCATGATAGCGTGTTGACCATCGCTGGTAACGCTGCTCTGAAATTGATTTATTTGTTACTAAATAGTCATTTGACCAAAAGTACGTATTCTCGTTATTATAATATGCTATAGTCAATGCGTATCTATGTCTCTGTAAGTTCATAAAGCATTAAACGCCTTCAAATATAGCTTACGTCTCATTTGTCTGTCGCAACTTTGCCGTTGTTATTTGACCCTCTTTTGGGTCAGACCTGTCTGTGTCCTTGAAGAAGAGCGCTAAGTCTTCCGCGGTTTGAGCTTGTATCGTACCTTGTATTGGTCAGTCACCGTGAACTCACTTCCCATTCTTATGTACGTTGGGTTTTGCGTTCTAGCTTGCATATTGACGTTTCTCGACCAAAATCTTCCATTTTTTCGTATAAAATTAACCATAATTGTCACTCAACATCTGGTAACCTTGCTGGTCTGCCAGCTGCTGAGTGTTTTCCGGTTAATTCAAAATTATGAACGATAAACTTGTAATTTTTTGGTCAGAAAAAGGGCAATCTGACGAGCCTGTTTTGAGTAGCTAAGCGCCCCTCGAGTTTGAGAACGGAGGGCTAGGGTGTGCCGGCAGCGGTGTATTTTGAGCGAGATTTTCTTGGCACAGGCTTCTCTCTGCTCTCCTCCAAATAGACCAACTCAAATAAAAACATGTATAAAAACCTCACCGTCGAGCTCCTCAGAAACTTTTCTCCTCAGTTTTATTAATTGAAGTGCCCTCTCTTAAATGCGCCAAATGCCTGGTGCAAAGGTAGTTTTTTACTCTCCCCCTTCGAGAGAGTTGGTGCAGTTGCGCAGCTCGTCTCAACTTAGCAGCCATGAAACACCTTTCTTCCGTCTTCAACTTTGATCATTAGCGTTCTCTACCATTTTCCAATCAAGCCCGGGCCGATTGACGTTACCGTGCTACATCTTACATTGATATCATTGCTAAGTCCACTCGTCAATGTCGTTTGGTTTCTATGCTCCCTTTGCTCAACACTGGAAATTGAATTTGCAAATGATTCATATTAAGTGTCCTACTTCCCTACACAAACTGCTCCCGTCTATTACATTTTTGGTGACTCCATGATTTGATGTGTTTTGTAAAAAGTATGGGAAATACTGTGATTTTATTTTTTTCCTTAATTTTGTTCCAATGAAATTATTCTCTGAATTTAATTTTCATTAACGGGGTTGTTAAGTTCGACTTAGTGCATCTTTTGTAAGAAAACATTAATTAGGACAAGAATCATGGGTTTCGAATACTGATTCGTATGTAACCATTGTTAAGAGTCAAGTTATTCATGTGTAAAAAGCAGCCTTCGTTTTGATAAACGCAATCAACTTAAATGTATAGTTCAACTTTGTGAGATAAAAATTCACGCGTCTTTGGAAATGGATATTTTTCTTTCTCCCTATTTTAAAATTAGACTTTTTGGATTATAAATAATTTAGTTTAAGCTTTCCTTGTTGGCTAAGGAATGTGAGGCAGTCCCCGTTTTGAAATGACCGTCTGTAAGGGACCTTGTCTAACGGGACTACTGCTGCGCCTGCTGCTGTTGCCTGTCTGCTTTCCAAAATAGTGAGCGGAACTGTTGTGTCTATTCGCGCCTCCAAATATTGGAGATTGGTGAAAGTCTTCCATAGCTCCGTATGTCGGCTCTTGGGAACTTGGAAAAAATGTTCCTCTTCGAAAATGGTACAAAAAGTGGCCCAACTCGAGGTCCGACTGTGACATTTTTGTATAGGCTAGCTCATCCGGGTTTGATAGTTGCTCTTGTTTCTTCTCTTCTTTAAGGGAATAATGCCTCAAAGGGCGTAAATTATGAAAAGAGTAGTGGTGTCGTTGGTTGAAGTAGTTACTTCATCGTAATGTTCACAATTAATTACAACATTGAATCTACCTTGCCTTGTTTTTGGTTTTGGAGGAAAATTTATTACCATCAAAAATAAACAATTATGTGGTCAAGCCTATTCTCTTAGTATTAGGTACTCAGAAGAACTGTTCAACAATTAATTTTATTGCACTGGTCGACTATGTTTCAGGTGCGATTATAAAATATTTTTTGTGAGTTTAAAATGAACCAAATTTTCAAATCTTAGTTATCTGGTCGTGCGCTTTGATGTTTATGCATAGTAACTCTGATGAACTTAATTCATTTTAGCATCGTCTCTTGAAATTTTGGTCAAAATGTTTTCCTTAATTTGTGTGGGAAACCCTACAAAAATTATTTCAAAACTCAGTTTCGATATTCTGCATTTCAGATCATATTCTACATGCTAAACTATTGTTTTCTGCATAAATTACTTTATGTTTTCGTGTAAATGATAGTAATTCATGAAGTTGTGTTCATGCGTCATGAGCAAGCAAGAAGCCGTGCGTAGCGGGGCGCAGGTTGCGAGGGGGGGGGGGGGGGGGGAAGGAAGGGGCGCCCTCCAAAGTGCTAGGTCCTCAGTGTTTGTTCACACTTGCAGCTTCCTCTCCACAGCTGGCCTCCCTGGCACCCTTGCTCTCTGGCTCACATCCACCAGCTGTCCAGCCTTATTTTCCAGCTTGGGTCGCGCAGATCAAAGCTAAGATTGCGGAAATATGTTAATAGCTCCGTGTTTGAACTCCTAATGCCTGAATTATAGAGTTTGCGTCGCAATTTTGCTTAGTTCTCGTGTTATTTTCTTAAGAGCTTGAGTAACCGCATGATCATTTTCTTGTTAGTTTTATTTCGTACATCGGTAAGCTTTTGGCACCTGAAGTGACCTTGTGTTGTAAGTGTCCGGTAAAAGTGCGAGCGCACAGCGAAATAAAACACCTTCTGATGACGCATTTTTCCGCTAGGTAGTGAGAAATTCTAACAAAAAAAAATGACGCGGCAGACATGACTATGGTCATCAATTTTTGGCCCATCGAAGTCTATATTTAATGCTCTAATTATTGTATCTACTCGTTGAATCCGTATAATTCGTTCAAGAAAATGAATTCGCTTTTTTTCATGGTCATGCCAGTAAGCTATGTTTTCATTTTAACCTTCGGGAGGTTTTGTTGTGGAAGACGTGAGCAGAGTCCAAATTCAATATCTAGTGTGAGGATTTTTGTGTGTTTTTCAATGGAGTTTTATGTACTTTCCGAGTTGTGTGAGAAAATAAAAAACGATTTCAGTGGATGGAAGATTGTATATCATTCCAGATTTCTCAGAGGCCGTGGCTTCATGAGCTTTAAATTTTGCCTTTAGCTGAGCTGCAGTTGGGCCGTCGTCAGTTTTGTGATCAGCTACTATGAAGGATTCAGGGGTGTTTTTAACGTTTGTGCCTGACCTCACGCTCAATCTGGGCAGTCGCAAACTTTTGCTGGTGAAATTGTGTACGTGAAATTGTAATCTGATGTTTCATCTAATTTTATTATCCAGAGTGTTGAAGTACGTTATTTTTATGTTGCTAGCGTTAGGGCCAGGATTTTTCCTCTTTCGACTTAATCACCGATTGCATTGCCTGGTGCATGGAAAGGATGTGTGTCTACTTTGTAGCATGAGTTATTACTATTTCCTGAGCGTGTCTAACCTGGTGAGGTACAGCAGAGTATCGAGATTACTAATGATCTAGCTTTAGAAATGAAGGAAAATGACGTTGCATCATTCATTAAGTGGGAAACGGTCATATTTTTATGATAACACTACATTTACGAGATGTCTGTTATCGAGTCTAAGTACTATGTATATTCGTTCATTCTATCTTGACAGCACTTCTAAACCCTAATCAAGCGCGCTCATAGTTCTCGAAAGTTCAGCATAGGTCTCTCATTCGCTTACGCATTCTATCTTTTCGCTACCATTTCCATGCGAAGTAATGAAAGCTTTTCATTTGGTGCACTATGAATGATGGAATTTGATAATCGAAGATGAATTACGTCTAACTCCTTCCCATTACCATTTTTTATTACAATTACTAGATTTAAGAAATATTTTCCTTTAATTTGAGTGTTTCACTTGTCTATTCAATCTAAGGGAATTTCATTTCCTAGAAAATATACCGTTGCTTCACTGACTTCCTACCAGAATAGGTCTTACGACTGAAATTCTATGGTAGCTGTGTAGTTAGTGATAACTTCATGTTTGTACTAGTAGATAGCTCTTTGTAATGTCAACCTCATATTTTTTTCTGACGAAAGTTAGAGTTTTATTTCTTGGATTATTCTAGTACTGAACAAAAAGCTGTTTCTGAAATCAGGTTGTGAGTTAATGTTTCCCATTGGTTGAAAGTTCTTGACTTTTTTATTTTGTTTCATTTCATTGTGAGTCAGGAGCGAATGTTTTGTTAAGTTCAATTTTAAGGTAAAATGCGTAAATTCCTCAATTCCTTCCTAATTTGAAGCCTATATTCACTGTGAGACTTTCGTGGGTTGTGAGCTGTGTGAACGCCTGCGCAGTTTGGTTTGGTAAGTTCGTAGAAAGTTTGTAGCTCGACTTACTTGGCACACCAACTCCAGAGGTGGGGCTCTAAATTCCACAAATGACCTTCGCATTTCCGTTATAATCAACTTAGAGAATTCAGAAGTTCTGACCTTTCTTTTTGGCAACTGCTCTTTCGAAAAAGATTAAATCCACATGAAGAACTCTTGAGTGAAATTGATTCTGAATGGAACCATATGTGTGACTGGTTTGGATTGTTTATTATATATATATATATATATATATATATATATATATATATATATATATATATATATATATATATATATATATATATATATATACATACATATATATTTGTTCAAGCTATATTTAAGGGTTTGGTTTGAGCTGCTATCGACGTCCGATAGCTGTTGATAGTGTCCAAGAATAAATGTTGGATAATGGGCTGTGTGATGTATGAGCAGCATAATGCGCTCCGAATTGCCATTGTCCGCCTCCATTGTTCAGCCGAACTCCGTTATGCCAACGAACCTTCTCATAGGTTCGTGTTGCGATATGGGTCCCCGACATGGATTACCTATTTTTGTGCTGTGTAAGCAGCTACTTGCCACTCTTTCTTTATTTACGTTAAGAAATATTTTTTTCCGATTGTCTAGGGTTGTTTATTCTGTAGCGTTCGCATTGGATCTCAGATCGTACTTTGTACATGATGTGGATTAGTTGTTGCTAAGAAAAATGTGACTACACTGAGAAAGTGTGATGCTTCATGAAAGATTTGTTGTTTAACTTGTGGCACATTCCTGTGCATGGACTGTTGCCAGTCTTGACGTCGAATCTTTTCTCACTGGGTTATGAAATACTTTGAGAAAATCAATAAAAATTTCGAGTATTTTACTGTGTAAATTACTCCAGATAATTTGTTTGAATAGTTTTCCATATAGCCTCATTATATACACATGTTCCTTTCATTCAATATTTTATAATTAATTACTATTCATCGTCGTGACTCCGTATAACAGAAACTCGTGACAGAAGTTTACTCTGCACACCCTCGAGAAGTCCTGAGTAATTTGAAGTGCACGCATGAAGCACTTTTGTATGTGCTCATCTGAGTAAATAAACTTGAATTTGTTGCTGTCACATAACGTACTTTTTACTTATTTTTTGGTACGTTTGTTTATCATCGCTGATTTCACAGATGTGCTCTATTTGTAGCACCACAGCTGTTCTTAGTGTGTTGATGATGAAAATCTTTTTAAAATATCTGATTGGAGACATGTGGACTGCCAGAGCTAACAGGTTAATTAGTATTGTATATACGGTTATTTGAGCCACGTTTGTTGATCTTAGTTTACTTCATTCTTTGATATTCTTCACTGGTCGCCTCTAACTCAATTTTTGTTATTTATTCATTCTTTACTCGCCACCTTCAACTATTTTGTTCTCTAGAACCATGTTCAATTTCTTTTTGAATTTCAGTGCAGTATCACATTTCGACTGTCTGCATCTGAGGTACTAATTTTGTGAGGTTTATCATTTCTAGACGGCGAGTGAGTGAATATTGAATTCGGCGGTGTGAGTGCTCCTCGTGACTTAGTTCTCGACTGTACAGCCGCCACCTGGTCACCTTGAACATCTACCTTCAGAAAGTCGACCGCATCGATCTCTTTGTAGTCCGACCTGTTCCCGGAAAACTAACGCACTAAATTATTCACTTGTATTCCTTTCTGCCATAATTGTGCTAATATACAAGAGACAGTTCACACTACATAATGCGCAATCGAATCCATTATCTGGTGTTTTTGACTTGTAGGATTAATTAATTTACGTTTATAAGATTTCACAGAGGGAAAATGTTAATGAATGCAATGCCGTGGTAATACCGATGCATTTTATATGTTGTATTAGCTAATAAGAAATTTCGAATCACCATTACTTAATTACTCGCGGCACTCCTAGCACCGTGAACAGAATGTGATTTTCAAGTAATATTCAATGAATAATGGCCTCTGAAATTATCTTAAATCGTTGTGCTTCTTGCTTGTCAGTTGTTTTTGCGTCTCTGTGGGCGCTTGTTCTTAGTGTGAAAGTGGGGGAGTGTTATTTCCATATGTTTCGCGTTATATTTATTTCAGGGTGTCGGTAAAGACTGAAAAAATAGCATACCACTCTTACCATGAGACTATTGAATTACTGGCAACATTCGTATGAGTGTGACCGAGCTGGTTGCTGTTGTAACTTTTAGTGACCGAGTTAGTTAGTGTTCAATCTCTATGCGAACGCCGGAGAGATATAGCTAACACCCGCGTACTTGCATGACAAATAATCTCTATCAAGTTAGTGACCAATTGTGACATTGTATGCTGTACATGTTCTACGTACATATTGATTGGGTCATCGACTGAGAAATATGTCAAATACACGGTAATTTTCCAGCGCCTGTCAAACTGCCATTGAGAATGGAAAATTGGATAAGTAACTGGCCATAGCTTATGCACACGTAAGCCATGCGTCCACGCACGCACATGTACAATGTATCTCTGCATTTTATGAGCTTTTTCAAAACTCACTATTGTACATCAAAGGACTAAAGTGGAAGATACCAGGTTTAAATTTTATGTTTGTGCATTCTGTTTTATATGTGTGGCTAATTCTGTTAATAAAACCAATATTCTATTTATTCCACTATTTGGTTCCGAATTTGTTCTTTTTATCAGGTCGCTATCTGTGCCCCGTAGCTTATTTGGCTCTCAATGCTAACATTGTCCACTGTTGAGTATGAAGTTTGTTCTTATGTCTTGATAGAAGCAAATAGACATGCTTGTGGTGAACAAATCTTTAAAATCCGACAGTTTCGATTCATGTTGATGAAATGTTTACCATAGATGAGACTCATACATTAGCGAAGAAACATCTAGTTTTCAATAGTGTGAATAAATTGCTGATATGTACGTCAATTTTGGGCATTTCATTTCCTGCCCAACCTGTTGTCCCCTTCCTAAATTTACTGTGTCTCCGCAATTGGGATGTTGTTGTGCACCTGACAAGTTGGTGTCTAGTGCGGTGCGACTGGTGCATGCGCTAGTGCAGCAGCTGGCGCGACTCATTGGGAAATTCCTTCTTCAATTCATTGGGAAATTCCTGAAAATATCTTATTGCGACGAACTTATGGCCCACACTCTAGTGTCAAAATTATGCTCAAAACCATGTCTGATCACACAGCTTGCCTTTGATGGTCCTGTGAGGTATGAAGATCTTGTGAGGTAACTAGGTAACTCTTTGATTGCTGATTGTTGGGAATCTCTGAGCTAATTTTTTATTTCTTTCGTTCGAATTGCTTCAGTGTCCGTGAATGAATGCTGGCTAGCTTGACCTCTTCTTAATTTCCTGAGTATTTTAGAATTTTTTACGTTGAGGTAAGTTGAGCGCACATTCTGGTTTCATTTTGTATATTTAATATGTTTATTTTTTTCAACTCAATATTAATTTTTGGAGCTTTTGAACAACGCCATTGAAGTTCATCAATACGTATTAGTATTATAACGATCAATTGTCACTATGGCTCGCTCAATGTTTTCAATGGCTGTTAATTACGTAGCTGAGCGCACAAAGTGAACGGTCTGTTTTCCGGAATGGCTTCATAAGAAAATAACAGGTTGTACGACGTCGTGCCTCATCCTCTGTTTGCGTCACGTTTGGTAAAAATGAGAATTTGGGTTCCTTGGTTGTGAAATTAATACGCGACGGGTTTTATGTAATGTGTAATTTTACCTCACTCGCCAACACATACAAAACAGTTGAAATGTATACTTGAGGAAGAAGTCCATTTAGGTGCCCAAGTTACGCCACGTTTGAGGTTTCAAAAATTCAAACCGTGTTGCGGGTGTGCAGGAAGGAAAAGACAGCGAAATAAAAGTTCGTTTTAGAACTCGAAAGTGCGTTGTCCCACTGCATAGCACTACATTGTTCAAAATTGCAACGTTAGATCGATTCTCTTGAAGTGTTTTCACTTAAAAAAAATCATTGAAGTAACTATTTTCATTGTATACTGCTGGTTTTTATGTTTTTCATCGCCTTGCTGAGGTTCTGAACACCAATATCGCCGTGGGACTACAACGTGTCTTCTCTCTGATGAACCTCCAGGATTAGCACATTGATGGACGTGCGCGAAGTCACACGCATCGCCGGCCAGTGAAGTTCTGTAACATAAAAATTACGCTACGCTGACATCCGCTTACCAAATGGACCGAAATTACCTGTTCATTTTACTTGGTCTTTGTATTAATTTATGTGTAGGATTTCTACTTGTCATTTATTATTGTGTGTAAGTGTAGCATTCGCTACGCAAAGTACACAAAATTTACAATGGAAACCTGCTCCATCTTTAGGCGACCATATCGTTGCTGAGTGTGAATTCGTGCTTTCTTACTCATGTCCTGTATTTATTAAACAAACTGGAGTCATATTTTTCTATTTATTAGAGACGCTTCAAATGCATTTTAGAGAAAGTATTATACGTAAACAGGCATTTCCTACCCAGCTAACATCTCGAGTTGGTTGTTTTCTGTATTGTTGGAGGCCAAACGGGAATGTGATCATAGGATGGCTTGCTTCTATGTAAATACTGAAGGCGTGAACCATTCTTATTATTTAAGAATAGTTATTTATAACTAACGTGTTTTTTTTTGTTTTCAGCTGTTAATGAAAGAGATAGTATGCGAATAGACTTTCTGCTATTTACTTCTACTTGAAAGCAATCGCTTGTGTAAAATATGTTGATACATGTGCTATATGTATAAATTTAAGGGTGAACGGATAAGTTGAGCTCTTGCTGATTTTTATGATTTTGATGCTTTCTCCTTGACATTGTACCTCTTGAAGATATGCCATTAATTAGCGTGTTTCCACTCGTTGATGGGGCTGCAGCTCGCTATGTCTCTAACAATTGCAAAGCTTTTAGAAATTTTTTTTTGACCATCTGTTCAGAACAGTAAATTACTTTAGCGTCTGCTACCAGAATGTGCGGGAGTGGTGACAGCTGCGTTGCAAATCTCTGGATGCTTCAAAATTCAGAATATTAATAATGTACTGGCGGGAGGCGCAGCCAAACGAGAGTGTGGGCGCACCGAGCGCTCGGGCACTGGGGCAGACTTTAGGCTTATCGCGGTTGTGATACTGGCGTGCCCGTAGCCCTATTGCTTGATTTGCTCCACTCTTCCTTCGCACGCCATGCTCGCACAGTATTTCTGCCTTGTTGCGCTCTGCACATGCACCGTTCATATACTTCAGAGCAAATTATTGAGGGCAAACTGTTCACATGTATTAAATGTTATTTTAAATGTATTAGTTTCAGTTATGTGTATTTTTTTCTTTCTCAATTGACTACGATGTGAGAGCTTCATATTCTCAGGGTACAAATTTTTTTTTCGTTTAATTTTTAGTATTATTGGTAGTTTTTCGGCAATGGATGCTTTTACTGTATGTATATGAATGTAGAATACATATCATAACATCCGAAAAATGGTAATACCGGTATTCATTTTTTTTACCAATAGTTCCAGAACGTTAAAAAACTACGAAATTCATGTTTTAAGCTTACAAAATCATGCCTTCATTCCTTGAGAGGTAAATATCATTATCTATAAACTTAGCGTTAAAAGATACATTAAAAGTCTTTCGAGTTATTTGATAATTTATCTTACGTTTATTACGAGGCAAACCTCTCGTGAAGAATAATATGTAATTTATTCTACGTCTGCATTCGACACCCTGAAATAAATATTCACGTAATGGATGAGTGGTACACTCTTACTACCTTCATACCTGCATAAAAAGCACCTACAAACTACACAGAAAAGCTGGAAAGGGTTCCTTTACCTGTAATTTCAGAGTTATTTCATTCTGTTTCGCGCAGTGTTAGGTTACGCTACAACCTCATTGAGCGGCCAAATTGATGATTTCTCTCTCGCAGAGGTTGCAGATAGCATCGTCGTTCATGTGCAAAATTCCTTGAAATAATTTTTGGTGTCGTCAATGTTTCAAGAGAACTTTAAATCCTATGTTTCAAGAGAACTACATGCCCGTATGCGAAAAAGTGGAATTTAATTTCCAATTTATTGCTGGTTCGTTGGTTGAGGAAGGAGATACTAAATAATTAGCTGTATAAATATGTATAGCACGAAAATTCTCGTTTTTTATCGAACAATATTTCACACGTACCTGTCATTGAGTAGTGTTTGAGATGTCTAACAAAAACTTAGGTGCTCAAAGCCGCGACTACGGCCCCTGCACCTCGTCACAAAGCCAACACCAGCCCCGCAGGCCGCTGTTGTCAAAGCATGATGCCACCTCGTCCGCCGCCGCCTCAGGCTGATCGAGTCGGCATCGACACGTACTCGGCGAACGTGTTTTCGACAGGAATTCGGACATACGAGTGCTTACAAGCGCTTGGACAGTTTTACGTGGTGTCCACTCGTGTAAAGGTGTAGCATATTCTTTGGAGTGCTATTTTTTAAGGGTTTATTTAAAGCGTTTTGTTGTTTGACGTGCGTAGGTGCGAGAACTGAATGTTGACTCCAATAATTTCTAATGATCCGCTTCTTCTCAAAATATTATATGATGTGCGAGAAAGCTGTGCAGTGTATTCGTTATTTGTGTATTATTTTTTGGTCAAATGGTGTGTCAAATCTAGTTCACTCAGTAATTAGGGCCAAAAAAGTACGTAGTTTGGTTGGAAATGGAACACCATCGATTGCTTACATCGTGTTCTAGACTCGGCGCTTCGTTTGTACATTTCTGCGTAAGTTGAAGTTCACACTCATCCATCAGGTGATTTGCAGACATGGATTTAAGCTTCATAGACAAGCTAAAATGCAACAAGCAGTAGAATCTGCATACACGCTAGATGCTATTTACGCCACAGACTATTACATAATGTAGCTTGACGAGTGGAGATAGAAATGTGAGGGCCACGAGGCGCGTAGATAATGTGGGCACGTTGCGGGCCACACCTGTCCACGGGACCGGTATTGTGGGCAGGACAGCACACCTGCCTGTGGCGCAGGTATGGGGGCCCTGCAGTCGGCCACTCGTGCATCGGAACTGCGTGTACTATGTGTAACGGGTCCGTATTTAGGAGACACATTAGCTCACGTACGT
This sequence comes from Morinoia aosen, assembly GCA_030386875.1. Taxonomy (NCBI): domain Eukaryota; kingdom Metazoa; phylum Arthropoda; class Malacostraca; order Amphipoda; family Talitridae; genus Morinoia; species Morinoia aosen. The sequence continues at coordinate 14,462,096 of CM059575.1, read as the reverse complement.
CAATTATCGTAAATACTCAGCTTAGAGCACGCGATATTAGTATGTGGATACAGCTGCACTTGGGTCTCGTATTGTGGGTTACCTGGCACACCTGCTGCAGGAACGTGTGCTCCAAGCGCCCGGCCCAGCTGACATTGTGTAGACACTTGCACGTGGAACTTTAATGGTACACCCAACGCTGTACATTCATGCTTCAATATACTGTATTACTTGTTGAAGAGAACACTTGTCTAGTTTCTCAAAGTAGGCCAAACCAAAAAGCTTCTGCATAGAAGTGACCTCTTACCACATTTTTCCGCTCCGCAATTTTCTGAGGAGTACTCTGAAAGTTAATTATGAAATGAGTTTTTGTGACTCACTTATTCTCAAGCATGTTCAATGTGGAGAAATATTTTTAAAAAAGGAAGGAAAAGAAATGATTTATAAAATCAAGAAATTAATATTGCACTTTATCTAATGTGCACACATTCGTTTCAGTAATTTATGCTGGTCTTAAGAACTTCATGCTTTTAGGCAACGGACAATTTTAGCGATTAGATCTGGATGCAGACGCAAAAGCTGCGGTGGATACCGTAGAAACATGCTATTTACAACAGGGGACACCGCAATAACTATTTGGGGCATCTCACAAGTCGATCGCCCTGTCCGTCGAGACAGAAATATTACACGGAAATTAAACAGCTCTATCTAATCAAGAATGAAATCAAATTCCACTAAACCGTTGAAATGAACGTGAAAGTATTATGTTGTATCCGTTGTTTTATAAAAATTCGAAGGAAATGTATTCAAAATAAATTTGACATTTTTCTTTTGTTGTTTTAGAACACTGCTGGAGTAAGCATGGCTACAGTATTTGGAAAGTTGAGCAAACTATTCGATAATAATAGTTAGATGAGGTAGCCAAATTTACCAGATTATACACTTTTCGTGAGAATCTTGGCACACTAATTCAAGATGGTTCATTAAATTTGAAGATGAGTGCATGCTCATTTTTGTCAGGTGTACGCGATGCTATTAGTACCCAAATGATTTTGTTGGTGCTAGTATGTAAGCCTACGACGCCATATTGAAGACTCTGATTTAAATTTTCCAAACATGAGATTTGAAATGAAATAAAGTACAGCAAATTCTTCTTTTAAATGACTCAGTTGAATTCAAAATAGTCTGAATTAGCTGATCTTTTTACTTTCTGGTACGACTCCTAATGAAAACCATGCCGAAGAATTTTTTGGTGTAAGGGATCCAGTATCGTACTTGAACATTATTCCGCAATGAAAGGCCGTCTGCATAAATCCACACGTTATGTTGGATAAGTGTTGCATAATCCTTATAGGTGGAATGTTATAATTTTTCAGTTGAGATGCACATTCACACAAATGTATCATCTATCAGAGTATCTTGGGAACATACGACATTCAAACGAACCTAATACAAATTCCAATAACTTCGACTTGCATTTATTCGAAATGAATTCAAAACGTAGCGAGTACAGAATAGGCTGGTGGCACAGCTGTGCGGACGAGAGTTCCTTCTTTGACGCATCTCGTTTCTATTTTGCTCTGACTTTTAAATTTATTATCCAGCTGTTGGAGCTACGTGACCGTGTTCTTCCTGACGGCGGCTCATTTTCCTGCAAATCTCCTAGTCTTAGCTTGAATTTTTTCCTTGCTTTGAATTTATATCGATTTTTTTTTCAGATGTCCTTTAATTGGTATGGAACTAGGTATGCTTCGTAAATTTAATTTTACCGTTGTATTTTTATCATTTAAAAAAATGGTTGTTTCGTTTGTTTTTGAGCAGTTATTGAAAAAAGTTGATTAGCTTTATCCATTGTGTTTGATAATCTCATCAAACAACATTTCAATTGGAAACGTAGTTTATGCGACCTGTTTGAAGTTGTCGCTTTGAAACGCATGCAGAGTAAAAAGCGCAAGCCATAGCTACTTGCTTATGTTGTTGTTTACCGGTGTGTATCTGTGTGTGTTATTGTGCTAGGTATACTATTGGGGGCCGATTCCTGTTTCATGAGGACTAATATTAGTTGATGAGGTAGATCTCTGCCACCTCTTTAGAGCAGGGCACTCAGGGATTCAGCTCCAATACCTCAACGACCAGGACGATGATGACGGATAACGAACATGAGCGACTCAGAGAAGTTAGTTACAGAATTGCTAAAGTTTTGCTCTGTCTTTCTTGTTTGTTATCAGAATTTTGCGGCTCAGTTTTAGTAATTGTATCGTCAACGCTCTGCATGCCAAGTGGACCGGCGCATCTGTCCCGTGCAGCTTGCAGACGCTGCGGTCGCTGCCATCGAAATATCCTAGTTTGGATTCTCAACTATTTTATTTAGCGCCGATTGGTTTATATCTCGATTCAATTTCTCACTTCGCATGATTCACCAGCTAGAAATTTGTTGCCAAGTTTGTGGATTTACAGGAGCGTTCAAATTAAAAATGAAATGTACCATCTGTTTTTTAGTTTTAGTGGAAAACAGGCTATTTAAACTGAAAATTGACTTGAGCTTGATAAAAGTTGGTTGCTGGTGTTATATTACCAACAGAAAAACAAACGAAAATATGATGCAAAAAGTAAAACTTAGTAGAATCAACACTCAAAAGCAAGTGCAAAAAAAACCGGAGGGATAAAAAACGAAACGAGAAATTGATCAAAAATCATGGATGGTAATCAATGCTTCGTTGAAAAACCATTGGTATCGATAATTATGATATCCTTAGCACCGTGTTGGTTGTGTTATCAACTTAGTTGTCACGTACATTAATCTCGTAGGTGTTCAATGGGTTAATCAAAATCCGGACTTTGACTTGGTTCAAGATATGACAGGGACTCTTTCACGGTTTAACCAACCCTTTACGAGCTGACTTGAGTGCTATGGATCGTTATCCTGCTGGAATACTTGTATACGAACTGGGTTTTTGGGCGCGAAATGACGCACGTGGTTTCGAGATGTTCGCGCGCGCTTTCCTGTCCATAATTCCTGAAATGCGAACTAGTGGACCGACGCCAAAGAGCGAAAAACATCTCCGTACCTTGCTGATGATGTTTGATTCTGAGTTTTTGGAGCTTGATATCATATTAGGAATCGAAGAGACGTCGGATATACCTCACACCATCACTGCCAAACAAGTTGAAACTTTCTCTCTTCACTCCAAGGTACATTCTTCAACTCATTTAAAGGACGCGCAATGTGCGACTACATTAATTCTAGAGGAAGACTGCGATTCTTTTCGATATCAATGGTTTCTTGACATGTTTTCCTTGGACAAGTCCTGTCATTCAAATGTTCTTTATCTTTGTACAAACCAAAATTTAGGGATTACCATAACTAGCCAAATCCTTGTGAAAATCGACTGCCGAAAACTTCGCATTGCAACCGCTTAAAACGATTGCTCGATTTTGTGCCATGGCTGTGATTCCGTGACTTTCAGGGATTTGACGATTTGTTTCCTCTATCCTTGTAACGTTTTACGACTGCTTTTATTTTCCTCGTCGCCATCTCGAACTGCTCTACCGATCGTTTTTGTGCGACACCATGATCGAATGCGATAACAACGAGTTTTTGTCCACACTTCTCCAAAAATTTTCTACCAACTGTTCTTTGCTAACCTAAATCTTTAAGAAAACCAGTTTTGTTATCAATATCATAGTTATTGAAAATGTGTAAATGAAGATACATGAATTGAAAAGCTCAGAACAAAATAAATGAAAAGCTATAGTGTGAAATATTTTCTAAAAATTGTTGTTTTTTCTCAATAGAGCGGGTTTTTGCCTGTTTTTTGTCTGTGAAGGAATGTAAAGCAACTCAGCATATCTTGGTCAAGTTTGATGTCGGTATGGTTATTTTTAGCAGTTACGTGGGCGAATATTGTCGGTGCATTTGTTTTTGAGCGTTATTTTATGTGTGTGTTGTTATACTTCAGCGAAAATGTACTTTTTCTTAAGAGCTCTCTTTTATTTTTAACGCAGTATCATAGCTATTGAAATTTTTGATATTTTTTTTCGGTCGCCACGTTTCCCTTCAGAGCTGGTAGGGGCTTATAAAGATGCCATTCTAGTTTAGGTTAAATCTTTCTTATTCAATTCTGATTTGTTGAAACAATATCAAATCATTGATGCATATTGCGCATTCTTTCTTTTTGTTTCAAAGATATGACTCTCTATGGTTGTACGGTCAGAAACGAACTGTAGTCTTTCAATAAAGCATTAATGTTTTATGAAGCTTTGTCTAGCAACAGATCTAGTTTAGCTTGAATACAATCCGAGAGAAATACGACTTGTTTTCATGCGCCATTGCCGCGCTCGTTTTGTGGTGTTGACGACACCGGGTGTCTTCTGAGGTATTCCTGAGGTGAATCTCTGGCTGCGTGGCGTCGCCTTCAAGCATTCTGAGCAGTTCTTAACTCAAAACCAACCTGTACTCACCCTAATTTTTATCGCCGTATGGGCACTTGGCTTCTTACATGGCTGGCCTGCTGGAGATGCATGTGTTCTGGCACCCACATGTGGCCCAAAAACTGCGTCTTGGTTTAATTCAAACGTGAGTTGCGTTAGGCGCTGTTTCAGCAATGAAGCTGACGCTCTGTTGGGTCGCCGTTCGGGGAGAGAACAACGAGTCTTTTTCTGCTGTGTGTATGATTAATTTATTTTGATTCCGTTTTTCTGATTTCAAGTTCTGTAAAGGATCGTTTGTTTTGTTTTGATACTTATTAATCGCGTTGGACTTTAGACGAAGTTATTTCCTTGATGCGTGTTGTTTGCTCGCGCCGGTTTAGTTCTTGTATGCGTACGAAAGTTCAATGAACCTGTTGTTTTCCGGTCTGAATTCAACTTGGAGTTTGTTGGTTTGCTTATAACAAGTTTTTCTCGTGCGTGGAGCGTATTTTTCATTTTAAGATTACTGTTAATTCTGTACGCTAAATAGTTAGAAGACAGTACGCTCCTAATGGTTGAGAGCATTAGAATGATCAGTAGGCTTCATAGGCTCAACTTTGTATCCAAAGTTGTAAGGTATTTGTTGATCACACTTCTCTTCCCTCAGGGGATGCACATCTTGCATCTATGGAAACTAGCACTTCCAAGGGAAAAACATGAAGTCCCGAGCTGAGAGTTTAATAAACCTACTTTTTGTTGAAATATAATAGTTTCTGTTTTTTAAGGACCATCTTTTTCGGTTCACTGCTGTCCTATTTTTCAGTACCCCTGAATTTCTTCTTCAACTTTATCTTGTTGCCTAACATTCCTCCTCAACTTACTGTTTCTACGTGCTCAGATTACTGTGCGGGAACGCACCTTGTGCGTAGATTCTGCGTTTCCTTTTTCTCTAACACTAATGGTGCCATCATCCTCCCTCTATTTGAAAATATTTGTTGTGGTAAGGGAGGCTAAAACTATCTTATAATCAAACAGTTGTTGATCATACTTTTCACCATTCCTCCATACTCCTTATCTATGGGTATAACATTCTCGTACATAATATGATATAGGTTTTAGGGGATATTTATTCTTTCACATTTGAGACTGTGAAGATGGTTCTCGCGTGGGTTTTCTGATGGAAGTATGAAAGTGAATCTTTGTGCCATTATTGAAGACCCGAAGCTATTTTCCTGCTCACCATTGCTCAATTGGAAAGACATCGTGGGAACTGATCGGAAACAATTTCAACACATCTCTTCAGAGAAATAACTCGAAGATCACTAATGTTTGCAATAACGTAGATATCTGAAAACAGGCGAAGAAAATTACTGATTCCGTCCAACAGTGTTTACTGCTATGTCAAAATATGTCGACCACTGCAAGAATTACTATGACCAGTACTGATGCTTTAGTCATCAAGTATATCCTTAGTAACTTGCCTTTGGGAATTTGCGTCATTTAGGAACATTCATGTATAGTCATCGTTGCTTGCTGTAGCTATTGCTGAAAAGTTTCGCTTCTATAGTTATTGTTGGTTGTAATTTGAAACCGTTATTTGTTTTGGTGTTATCGTTGCCATCACAAGAGCTTGATCTCAATTCCTAAGCCTTTTTATAAATTCGAAATCTATGAATTGTGCTTCTAACAAGATAGGCAAAATTGTGAGTCTTGACATAGTATACATACTTCCATTCTGCTAGCTTAGTTTTCAAGCCAATTATCAGTATTATTTTATATTATTTTTTATGCGGGCTAAATACTCGGCTTTTTTCGGGGATGTCATCTTTCACTTTGTCATAAAACTCATGGAACTCGAAGAGCACAATTTCAACGTTTGGTCCTCGTATTCGTATGCTGAAGTGGAATAAAATTTTAAGTTTGTTCTTGCATCCCTGTTTTTGATGTTACACGCAATAACCGGTTAGTTGCATCACACATGTAGCTCAACGTCGTCCCTATTATGTCTGTAGTCTACGGTGTAATATCGCCGTCTTTCGTCTCATCGCGTATTATTCCACGAAGAAAAATTTCGTCCGTGACTTATGCTTGTTAGGACTACGTCGATGCTGGGAGTGTCGGTAGGATATAACTCAGAAAATGATACTATTTTGAGTGAGCATTATCTGAAAGTAGCATTTGCCAAAGTTATATTTCAACTCTATTTCATTAATATCGATCCGTAATCAGTACGAATTTTTTTAACTTGTGTAATAAGTAAAAAATCATATCGAGTCAATCATTTTGAAGTGGAGGTTTGCGAGGCGCTGCGTGTTTGGGTGAGAGAAGAGCTCTAGCTGATGTAGGTCATCATCCCATAGGAGCCCCTGCTCCGATCGTGCTCCGGTGCTCCACTTCTTACTTCAAATAGCGGTTATTACTCTCCCTTCTATTTGGATCAGTTCTGCGCGCAGCTCACTAAAGATAAGAACCATACTACCGCTCGTCCCGCCTTCGTATATTCTCTGTGTGTCTTAGGCCTTTGCGTCAGATTTTTGTTAGGTTATAATTTTGTATTGGGTATTTAAAGTTATATTTTATTGTATATTCGAAATTATATTTGTATTATTCATATCATAAGTTTTCTATTATTATTTTGAAAAGTGAAATTGATGCCCTTATACGCCCCTTGTATAACAGTTTTCTTATTCTTTTTATGTAAATATTCAGTAACCGTTCGCATAGACTTATTATTCTAGAATCCTTCTTCACTACTCAATAAACTCTGTTTCCATGATAGTACACTTAGGTATGTATGTGTGTAGAAATATTTTGTGCTAACTGGTATTCCAGGGACGAAGATCGAGCTGGTGTGACAAGGTAGACGCTGATTCACGAATTGAAGGCGCTGTGGGACGAATTTCTAGACCTCGCTGTAATAATGTACGACCCAACGTTGACAGGCCTCAAGGACAAGTTGAGTGGGTTGGTGTTTTTTCTGTGCAATCTCGGTAGCGTTCAAAGTTACAGTTATTTTCTCCCCTTATAAAGCTTGGAGGTATGGAACTTCGAAACTTTAGCCGTAATGCCATGTTATTTCGAAAATAGGAAATAACAAGGTCGACTTGAAATTGAGCTAGTATAAGCGTTTTATGCTATAATTCTGCATTAGTTGGTTTTAAATGAGATTAAGTTGATGTGTGTGATATTTGTTTACGCCGGCTGTACTTGGGCTAAAGTGGCTTCCAGAAGAATGAAAATAGTTAGATCAATGTCTCCTATATCTCTAGGTCTGCTCACAGAAATCGTGATGTCGCCCAAGTGGTCCCAGATTTCGCGCCATTCATGATGAAAAGAAGGAGCAAAGTTAAGTTAGCTCCAATCTATCGAGGATTTCCCATAGAACGGAGCTAACCACGCTTTGGAAAATTTTAGAGGTATGCAATGAAGATTTTACTGTCAAATGAGAGTGTGATAAAAGTTAGTTTCCCGTAAAGAATTCTGATGCTCCAGAAAACCAATGCAAAGTTTGTTTAGACTCGGCGTCAGTCTGCACCATTAGATTGAACAATTGAAACCAAGGAAACATTGCACTCACGCATTTTATTGCAATATCGGCAGGGTTGGGCGCTTTATTTTATTTATTGAGCGTGCGAGTTTTACGAAGTAAGGCTAATTCCCGGGATTTTCCTTTTCGTTTGGATTTTATATATTACGAGATCATCAAAAATCCTCAGTTACAGCTTAATGAGGACACTTCTACGAACCGGCTGAAAAACGCTCAAAATTCAATATTATACCTTTGAGAACTGCTTAAGCTACAATTTCTTTCTTGCAGACGTTGCACAGCTCCACACGATGACCACGATTCCCTCTAATCGTAAATCAATCAGAAAACACGCAAACAAGGAAGCCTAGAAAGTTTACATTTAGAATCTACAGTTCTTTACTCATCTTGAGTGAATTTTTTGTACAATTTGCGTACAATAAACACAAAAGTTCTAATAAAATTGAACCGTAAATGTGTTTTCTGCATGTGTGACGTCATGACTGTATTGCTACGTCTAGGAGCAGGCCTGGAAATGTAGGGCAAATTTGTAAGATCCTGCAATCTGGACTCCATATCACTTGACTCCTAAATAATTCACTGAACGTTGAGTTTTAGGGCTTTTTGCGAGCTTTATTAAAAAATACTCGAGTGAAATTTGACGTAACTCCTTCTGATCGGTCTGCTAGTTAACATTGTTACAACATAACACATTGTTACAACATATCGAATGCACTAGCAGCTACAAACACTCGCATCTACTTTAGAGATTCAGCTAAGTAACCTGCTGTTACGTATACAGTAAACTGAAAAAAAAACATTCCATCATCTTTCTTCTTGAAACATTGAAGGTAATAGGTACTGTACGCGTTTGTCTCACTCTGGAAGCTGGGTAGAGATAATGCAAATACTATCACGTTAAATGTTGAGTTTCTTAAGATCATTTTTTATAATTCGCTTGGTTCACTCATGAGTGCTAGAGAGATTTGAAAGCTAACGATTCAGTCGTCAATACGATCAAGCAGACTCGAATAAGTCAACAACACAACCCTCTATTTTTTGTCATTGAGTCATCACACAGGTTGCGATCAAAGCAAGGTCAGATTCTTTCAGCGATGGGGATTTCTGTCTTTCCTAAACGTTTTGAAAGGGTGTCGAAAATGAAGAGAAGTTACGGTTTTTATTTCCAGCAGTTTTCTTGGACTTCGAATGCAAGAATTTATCTTGTAGGTAGTGAGTTGAACTAAAATCATCACGCCTCACTCCAGAAGTAGAAACTTGTTGAATTTCCTCATTAAGTGTCGTGCGTCATTATGTTCAGTGAGCGACATATCCAGTTTCTGTCATGTTAGGTTTCAGACATCACACCTGCTTTCGATATAGCGTGATTGAATCTGTGCGATATATCTTCACCTGTCAGCTTCTCTCCCAATGTTATCTAATTTAGCTATGGTCTCCTGTTTGATTGTGTGAATCATAGTTGACTCACATGACAGCTGCTTGGAAATCAATGAGCCTGCCAATTACGCTCAAGGCTTACTGCAGAGGTATTGATTTGAGCGATGGCGTAGATGTGCACTTAGCGCGGCACTGCCACCCGCTCAGCTTAATTCAGGAGATAGTCCTCCTCGAGCATTGAATGATTTTGTGGTCCCTTCGTTTCTGTTACTTGTCAAGTGTTCTTCTTATTTTACCCAAATATGTTCAAAGGAACTGTATAAATAATTATGATGAATAAGAAAGTGATGATCATTGTAAATTTTCCAACGCTGAACTAAGTCCAAATTTTGTGCTATTAATAATAAAGATTTATTTTGTTATACAAATGGTACCATTTACTTGTAATTTACTCAACGCTTTGAGATGATTTTCCTGCATAGTTAGTCTTGCGCATGCGGTATGCAATCGATTTCAGATTTTAATTTTATTTTCGCGTATGAAATGATACAGATTCTCATTTGCACTGACTTGGTGTTCGACTCAATAATATGAGAAGTGGGTGGAATCATCTGCATTTTCAAGTTTAGCGTATAAATCTTCATGAGAGGAGGGGGGCAATGAATTAAAGAATGCTGAACGGCTAAGCGATGCACTCGTTATGATTGAAGTGCGGTAGCCTCCAAGCTTAACTGGAATGATGAAATCGTTTAAATGTAATTCGTTTATTGTGAGCTTCATGCTGTCAGTTGTATTTGGCTTTTAAAGCTGAATCTAATTTTGAAATAAAGAGACAGAACTGCCTGCAGTTTTCCATGCTGTTGATCTGTAAGTAAATAGAATATTTTAACTTTTTCGCTTCTTACTTGTGGCGACGAGACTATATCAATGTCTGACGTGGCCATGTCATGACGTGCCCATGCGTACAAATTCTATCAGTTAGTTGAAACACAATTTAAATTGCCTAGGTGCATCATTTGTTAGAGTAAAATTATGAGCTGCTGCAAATGTCATTTAGGTACTAACGTAAATTGAGCGCGCAAGCTTTTGGTTTGGTGATTAAAAGCCCGAGTTCACTTGCGAAAACACAAAAACTAAGTTCTTGTTTGCAGTTTCCACTTTTTTAGGGATCATATACCGTTCGACGAAGCAAATCATGCTAATCACATAATAATTGCGAACCATATAATTTTCTCGTATCATTTATGTGTTAAAGGAACGGCGCATTCGTGTACCTGAACACGAGTCGTGACCATTCAGCGAAATGCAAATAATTTCAATAAACCCGACTTTCCTGCCGTTTGCATCGTTGAGGCCTCCCTGATTGGTTAATTTCTAGCCTCAAATTTCTTCCATATTGAGAGCTCCTGTTTTTGTTGAACCCGCACCCGATAATGATTAGAATCCGACCTCATTTATGGAGGGCCTAATCAACCTCTACCATACTGTAGTTCATTGGCTCGGTGTTGGACAGCCTCTGGAATTTATGTAAAAAAATCTTCGAAACGGGTTTTGGAGCTACGAGTGTAGCGCCTATACATTTTATTGGCTCGCTTTCTCTCACCCTTCACAGTCTTGAAAGAATCGCTGATCTCTTAACATGAACAATTTGCCTGCAGCGACGTCTTTTGTTTAGTTAACGCTGGGAATGTGACAAAGTATGATACATGTGCTCGCAGCTCGTTCTTCGTTTTTATGCTCACCTGGTTAGAATTAACAAATCCTTTACATTCTTGAATTCCCTCGCGAATTGTGCTCTTGTTTTAATGGTAGTTTTTGCCGTATATCTGTTAAGAAATTCAGTTATTGCGCATATTTTTAACGTATAGAGACGGTATTTATTTTGTTTAAGATGAAATAATGTACATCATGGCAAACAGTGTTTCCATGCTTTCGTTAAAATGTTCTCGTAACTGATAATTAATTAGTTTTCGAGCTGATGTTTTCGGGCAGAAAGAAACAATTGTCTTCCACCACCTAATATAAAACTCGGTTAATAAATTTTATCACACTCCCGGAAGCACTGTATAATAAAGATCGTGGCCCGTGTAGTGTTTTGTATTGCAAATTTCCTCCGTGTAAGTACTTGTCTGTTAAATTCTATCTCATTGCTCGCAATTTTAACCTTAGTTTCTTCCCCCACTGAAGTTCTTGAGCCATTTCTTTACTTAGAGTTTTGGAATATCCACTGTTCCTAACTTACAGCTCGTTATGACTTTGTGTTGGCCTTCGGAAGCGCGTGTAACGCAATGTGTTATACTGGCTGCTTGAGTTGCATCTTGTACATTGGATGATATTTGAAATCTATGAAAATCAGTGGTTCTTTAGACGGGAATCTCAGCTTGACATCGAATTTTATACACTGACGAATCTCTAATGTAGTCATGGAACGTTTTCTCTTCAAAGTTTTGGGTTTAAACTGTATGATTAATTCATGACAAGACTTCAACCTCTTCCGAATAACTCGTTCACACGCATATGATGTGTCGCCAGACATGTTAGCGGGTTGAACATAAGCAAAAAAGTCTCCGTTGGTGCAGACTAAAATTCTGAGTGCAACTGCGTGCCGTATTCTCGCACATGTTTGCCACTCGTACAGCCGTACTGCACGTCTGTTTTGTGAATTTGACGCAACACGCCTCTCTCCCCCTCCCTCTCACCTCACGTCCGTGGCACTGTGATCGAGCCTGGCTCTACCAACACATTTATCTTAGGGCCAAATTTTGAGACAGTTTTCGTAGGAGTACACGACTTGAGTTGCTCAAAGTCGACTTAGAGGAACGTAGTTGTGCTGCTACAATGACGTAAATTTATAGAAAATTCAACCCTTCAGCCCTAATTATTGCTGATCACAGAGTTTTCTGAGTTAGTTCTCCTTCGTCTTCACGTACTCGTTTGTAAATTTTGTATTCATGTACTAATGTGTGTACATGGCTGTGAGTCTACGGTGCACCTCTGTCTCGATTCGTACGAGCCAGATACAGGAGTTGTGTAACATGCGTATAAACAGTATCTAAACCTATTTGAACATTTTTTTCTTGCCGTGGGGTTATCACTTATTAATTCCTTATAAGTGCCCACGGCAAAAATTTTTTTTTAAATAGTTTATACTTGAGCTGAAAGCACTGAATGTTTTTTCGTGTATGTCTACGTGATTTCATTCACGTTGCATTATTATGTTATTCTCCTTGTTCCGGGATGCGTTTTATCCTGATGCTCACTTTTTGATGCATTCTGTCGTTTTTTTGAAACTTCAGCAATCCTTCTATTCTGCTAATTTTTTTACTGATTTTAGCTTTGCGCAAAAATAGTGGTGTAGTATCAGAATTAATAAAGCACTAACTTCACCGGCTTTAAAACTTTTCCCGCTTTTAGAGGGGTAGTTTCTTTTACAGCTCATAACAAGAAAATAAATGGTGAAGAACTATGTTAAAATAGCGTATTCAAAAATTTATCGAGTTCAAGTATTGGAATTTCTATAAACTTGGACCACCACGCAAAAGCGGTTGTGTTGCATCCGAAGTTGAGCGTGTACGCTCGAGGGTCGGGTGCAGTTTATGGAATATTTCCTGTTTGGAGGGAGCTCTCGTAACGCTCACAGCTGACGCATTTCCTGCTTATTGTTAGTGGCACAACCAACCGCACTTGTTGCGCGCTCCTTCTTCTCTCGCCATTTCTCCGTTTGAACTAACTTCCAATGAATTGCTCCTTCATTCTAAAATATTCAATTAATTTCTCTGCAGATCAATTTTGTAACACAAATGCTGTGCGACCTACCTTCTACTGCATCTCTCATTCAGAGAAGAATACAGAGTGGTATAGTCACTTGTAGAGTGCTGTTCAGATGGTCACTAAGTTATGTTACAAGCTCAGCATGTATATTTAATTGTATGTACGAGTACTGAGATAGGAAATATTCAATTTTTATTCTCTGGAATAAACAAAGCTTCAAAAAATTTTTCGCGCTGTTACCGTTAAGCCTCTTTAATGGATTATTCACCATAAACCAGCCGTGTGTTACGTATGCATTCGACTTAAGTTTACATTTAAACAAAAACTAATATGATGTTTCTTTCCTTCAATGTTTAATAAAATTGCTCAACCTTACGGTCACCGTGGGCGAGGGACGGGAAAATTGTTCTGACGATTGTAATTTGAAATAATGTGTACTTTTCTTTGATGAATTTTTCTAATAAAACAGTAGTGTTGCTGAAGGTGTGTAGTTTCAGCATCTTCACGATAATTTGACGCGTTTCTCTCATTTTACACCACAGCATTTTTGTGTTGTTTGTTATTTACTCACTGACGGTCATAACTTGGAGCTGAATCATCTTCTGTGACGACTAGCCGTGAAATTTACTAACCACGGATCTCAAATTCATTTGAGAAATTTACTATAAGAAATAATAAAACCTTAAAGAATTTACCATTGTAGCTTTACGCCGAGCCGAGTATAATACTCTCCACAAAATTAAAAAAACGTCAAAATTTGATAAAATGCATATGTGGCTGGCCAGTATTATTTGTACAGGTGTTGTCTGCACAATTTGTTCATTTATTTCCGAGGCAATTAAAATGTCACAATAATCATGACTGTCACTGATAGACTCGCACTCTCCTACTTCATGCGAGTTTTTCAATTCAACAAACTAGAATCCCCGTGCATCTGTGGAATTTCGAACATAAATTACTTAGAATTTTGATGCTACAGTTGAAGAACGAATTTAGTTAACGTACTGGAGTGTGTCGTAGGCATATGGCCTGAGAGCGCATAGTAGGGACCCGAGTTGTCTGACGTGATCGCAAACAGCAGCTGATTGAGCAGCGTTTTAAATGAACCTTTATCTTCATTTTTCCATTTTACTCCGTGGCTGCTTCTTGATACCTGCAACGAAAAACGTAAAATTAATTTTTGTATGTTATTGCCTCACCTTTTCGCAATTGCTCAGTGTTTCATAGGTGTTCATAATCTATGATTAATTGCAGCGAATTTCGAGCTGAGTTTGGTTAGATGTTCGCTGAATATTTTGTTTTACGGATGAAATTATTTTTTGATTACTTAGGAAGATAATCATTTTATATTCGTATTTTATATTCGGCTGTCACTCATTTCATATAGAGATGTTGAGCACAAGCACTAATGAGAAAGCACACGACACGCTTTTTTAAGTGCAATGTTTATAAGTAGGTGATCAGGAAATTACCAAACACAATTGTTCATGACGTAATTCTATTATAAGGAGCATTACCGAGTATAATATCTTGCGATTGATTTTGGCATAATCTGTGTACTTGAAACTTGGCCTTTGAGGCAGACCAAGTATAGTGGCACGCCAGCTTTCATGTTTTGGGAGTCCCGCCTTCCAAAACGGGTCGACAGCTAAAGCGGGAGGGCAATCGCTTCGCTTTTGTCTTAGCGTCTTCTTTCAATCATTTCTTTATTTTATTTATTAGAGAGTTACATGTGGCGTGTTACAAAGTTTATTTCTGGCGCAACCATTACGATGGAATCCTGCGAACGATGGTGAACGGATGCACTCTCGGATCAACAGTTTGTGTGAAGTTGGTGGAATCTGGTCACTTTCTGCAGTTTCGACCTCTATTATAGTCCAATTAAATGGTACGTTAAAAAACATTCTTCGATAAAACAGATCGTCATTCACTGGCCGTGATGGTTTCCGCCTGCTTTGTAGTCAACTTGCAGCGAGCCGAAATGCACAATTGGTTCACTGTCTTGCTCGATGCGCGTACAGCAAAACTCCGATTCATAACATGAATGGGTGCTTGTCAAAATGTTAACGAGAAATATTAGAACCAGACGGTTAGCGCTGCTTCTCTCGTCAAATGGATGGATAACATTATCTAATTTTAAATATGCTTATTCCAGATGTTGTTTTGGAAGCGTTCTAAAGAGTATTTGAAATTGGTTATTCAAATACTCATGACGATTATATACATGACGATTGGGGTAGCAATTTTTATGGAAACATAGCTTTGTTTTGAATACCTATGTTAACGTCAAGATAATTCACTGTTCAAGTGAACTCTCAGTTTGGATCGTAACAATGTATTTCATTTGTACTCAGTAAAGCTAATTTACGTTATATTTAAATTTATTTTTATTAAGAGCGCGTTTTGGTAGTTTATAGAAAAATTATTTCGATTCTGAAAAAAATGCTGAAAAAAATGACAACGGCTTTGATTGTGCCGTGTTATCCTCTTTTATTCGTGCATTTATCTCTTTTGCTAATCATATCTTTTTGTGATGAGGACCACAACTTTACTTGAAAAATGATCTAATTAAGCCGCCACCATTCACAAAACACCGTTGTAAATTAAATGTTCTGTTTCATTTAATTTGAATCAATAATTACGGGAATAAATCATAACGCTTTCAGGCGCAATGTCATAGAATTTGAGGTTAAACAGCTCCATTAACAATAGCTATTATATTTAAAAAAAAACAGACTTCCTTAATCATTTGGTAAATATCAAATCTTCAATTACGAGTTACATGAAGCGTAACGTGCGATTTGAATATTTTTCGGTATAGCGTCCGTACGTAATGATAGGAGCTGATGCCCGATTTGCTTACTCTTCAGACTGTACATAATGTATTACATGATTGATATTTTCTAGGTTGGAATTTCTCAATGTCTGATAATTAAATAATTAGCCTAAGAAGAACAAGATGGGATGGAGAAGTAAGTTGAATATTTTACGATATTTTCGTGGGATTCGTAGACCGTAGATGTAGATAGTGAAGCGTCTGCCTCTTTTCAAATAAAAGCTTTGAGTGGACATGATGGAGCTTCTGAACTGGAACCAGGTCTGTTCACTGTAAAGTTGTTAGTAATGAGCAGCCAGTCCTGATTGGACGTTCCAATAAATCAATCATTGATCGTTTCAGTAGAATATTTAATCTTGTTTTATTGTTTCTTGTATGAATTAGTATCTGCGATTGCCCTTTAGGACCGACGCAAAGTGAAAAGTCAAAAGTTTGTCTTTTTTGATGCACAGCTGTGCGGCTTTTCCCTTGGGCACTCTAGCCTTCACCGAGCAAGTAGGCAGCGTAGCTGCTGCCTCGATGGTTACCGTCGAAATACCGAGCAAAATGATGCAAAGAGGTATGAAATCCATCTCCGCTTGTGCAATGACATTAGTAGTAAATTTCTCATTTTTTTCTTAGTTGATTTTCACAATAAAATGTGACAGTGATACTTTTTATTTTATTCCCAAAGATTACCCAATATTTGTCGAGATTGATATGAGTATCGGCATCTGGTAGACTTTTTAGAAGACTAAACAAAGCTACCAAAGAAAGCCGGGGATTAAGTAAACGTGAATACCTTCCCTCTCTGCAGAAGCAACCAATCCTCGACGCCGTACTCAGCTTTGAAGCCAAATCTGTAAACGAAGTGATCATCTGAAAACATGCCAAAAATTTTGATTTATTTCTTGTATAAATTAATAATTATTATAATAAAACAAAAAGATAAAAAAATCGTTTGATAAACAGGAAGACAGTGCAATTTAAGATAACGAAGACATAGATGCAAAAGCGGTGCTATGAAGTTTGGAAGAGTTGGCAACCACGCAAATGTTAACCAGTAAGACAGTTCCGCAGACGTATTCCTTGTAAATTGCGTTCCTATGACGAGTTGCCTAAATTGACTCAATACGTTTGTTTTTCGTATCAGACTCGATGAACGGCGAAATCACGACAGTGGTACAGAATTTAACATTTACATCATTATTTTAATTTTAAAATACTCTATTATGTGGACAGAAGAAATAACTAAATAGTACGAAAAAAGATCTTATAACATTACCACGCGGAGGTTATTCTCTCACCGTTAGAAATCATTATTACATCGTAATCAGAACGCGATATGTTAGAAGTGTAGTTCAGTTTGTTCTATTTTTGAATTTCTGTACAATTGATTTTATCTTATGGAAATGCAAAGTTGCGGTTCTTCTCCTAACAGCTTCGATCATTAGAAACTCTTGAGTATAATTTGATCACTGCAAAAATGTCATCTGTGGTGTTCGTTATCGTCGTTTTCGCTGACATTTCTGACTCACACACGGAACTTTTTCTCAAATTCACTTTCAATGTTTTGTTGTCACGCGTTAAAATTTTTCTTAATAAAGCTAAGCATGATAGCACCGTAAGATGAAGTATGCAACTGTCTTTTTTATAGACATTCAAGTTATTTAAAATATTTTCTGTTAATAGCATGATCTTGGAATAATTTGGTGACCTCAACTGTTACTTTGTTGCAAATGTTCTGTGGAGTTCAAAAACAGTAAGTTAAGTGTATGAGTTAAGTTGTGCTGCTATAAAAATTGCAATTAAGTTTACTTAACATATCTCCTTTGTTCTTTATAATAGAACTGATAACAGTAGTGTCGGACAGTAAACATCTTCCTCACGATGAATTGAAGCCAGAGTGTTCAAATCAAGTCAAAATACTCAATAGAGATCAAAGTAATCAGTTGAGGTTTGAGTGTCTAATTCTGATCAGAAAATCAACTGAGGTTAGAACGTGCTTGCAGTTGAGATCAAAATTACCGAATATTTTTAGAGTATCTATTGAGTGTTAAATTAAGCGAAGTTAGAATGTTCAATTGAGGTCGAAATCAAATGAGGTGAGAATTTCCAATATCGTCAGAATGATCAAACGAGATTTAGAATTATATCCAATTTAGGTCAAAAAAATCCTATGAGATTAGAATATTCTCTTGATGTAAAACGAATCAAATGATAACGAGGTTGGAGTATCCCATTGTGGCCAAAATAATCAAATGAGGTTAGAACTTTCTAATTAGATCAGAACGATCAATTGACTTCAGAAAGCCAATTTTCTTATACCGATTGCGTTTGCATATGACAATTAAATTGAAAAATTCGTACTCGGAATCATTTCAATTGACCAAGAGAACTACGAATTAACCGTAAAGATAAATTATCAGAAGGTTCTCAAATTTCACTAAAATAGCTGTAGGTGAAGGCTTTGGTAACCTTCCACAGCTGAGCAGCGGTAGGTAAACAAACAGCTGTTCGCTTGGCGTCTCCAACTTCCTCTCGAATTATGTCTTGGTATCTTCAGACTATCCCTGAGTTAAACTGTATTCTACGAACTACTCTCAAACAATCTTAGCCTTCAATATCACTTTTATTAATGTTACGACAGACTTTTCAAAGCCTTCCTTGAGGCAAAATCAAACACATCTAGATCACTTGTGTGTAATGTTCGAGAACTCTTCCGTCGGAGAAATGTTACAATAAGAGAAAATAAATGTTTGGTCATAGCAATTATGACGACCATAATTTGTCTTAATGGCTAGCACCTAATGATATGTAACCGCATCTAAAGTAGGTTTTAAAATTTGAATTTGTATTCGGTAAAATAACTTATGAGTTGTTGAATAAAAGTAAATTGACAAGAATTACTTGATCGCTGGAGCTTAGTTTTGCCATGAGTATAGTTTGTTTGAATTACACTCACAATTGATACAATCACAGGCAATCTTATAATCGAAATTCAATTTATGAAGAAACGTTGAAATTATCGCACAAATAACTTCTGTACCATTTGGTTCATTTTCTAGCAACCTTCCGTCTGTAGTTGCGAGTATGAATTGGTGTTACGTTTGTTTAAATTTTGTTTCAAAAATGTATGTCGCACGCATGTTCTACAACAAGTGGGAAGTGTGCGTGAAATGATTATGGAGTAGAGCAAGTGCTGTGATTTGTATGTTTTCTTTGCCACCTGATGCAGCCAAGTGTTCTGCAGTATTTTGTTAACATGATTCTCGCGTAATGTTACGCTCCGAAATGTGCTTTGGCTGATAAGCTTCGTGATGTATTACTGGATGTTTCGATAAAGCTTCCCAACATTCTACAGTATCCTCTTAGATCTATTTACTGGTCTCTTCTCCAATGGTGCGCTAATCGAATGCGGAATTTGTTGTCACTCTCGCCTATGTTCTCTGGCGCGTGTAGGTTGTGATATTTTATTTTCTGGTAAAGTGTGTTATTCTCTTGTGTTTACCTGCCTCGCTTGAGTTATAAAGTGTAAATGTCGACTAAACTATAGCGTTTCCCAAGATGAGTGCATCAGCCGTCGTTATGGGCTGGATCAGAGGCGCGATGTTGGGAGGACGTAATGCGTTGTTTTAACTTCAAATCTGTCGATCAGATAAAAAATGAGCCAAGTCCATTTTACAAGATTTTTCAGGAGAGCTCTTTTTATGGAGTTTTATAGAGTTGGAGTTTTTTTATTACGTGAATAGTACCTCGTACCACCACAACAGAACAGCAACTGAAAGTTTTGTGGGTGTCTTGCATCTAAGAGAACCCAAATCTGTTAAAAAATGAAAATTGAAATTTCGAGAGTTGGCGCTTTTTTATCTGATTTTACAGATACAGTAATTGTTTATCGAACTTCAATTGATCTTTACAGTTCTTCTTTACTATCGATTTTGTGTCAACTCAAGTTCAGGTCTGCAGTTTTGAGTACGCTTTTTTCGCTTTCCTAATACAATTTATTTCATGTCCACGAGACCTCAGTGCTACTTTTCGTTCTTATTTTGTAACGCATTAAATCATTTCCTGTGTTTTTAACAAAAACTAGCTATGTTGTTTAAAGGAAGCTCTTCACGTAGCTTTGTATCCGAAATGAACTTCACTAAATTCTCACATTAGTACCAAAATTTAATTCTTTTAACAATGTATTTGATATTTTCTTGATAGAGTACGTTTCCCAGAAGTTTACGTTCGTCTCCATGGCAACCATCGGTCGCTCTTTGCTCCTCATTTTGTTACTATTTGCTCTTAGTAAACCGAGCAACTAAAGGTGAATTTGTGTTTTTAGAGATTTTCATCTCGTGGGGGGGCCGAAACTGCAGCGTTTTTTCCAGCTGTCTAAAGTGATATCATGTAGGAAATTGAAGGATGTGCCATTTATTTGGCTTTTTTTCAATTACACTTTGTGTGTTTCAGTCGTTGAACAGTGTTCTGTTGAATTTGGAAGTTATGCACTCACTCTAGTCTTAACGTCTGTATCCCACGATGAGGACGAGGCCCGTTGATCTTTTTGCGGCAGAGATAACACGCAAGACAGCTCCTGCGTCTTCAGCCGTTCTGTCTTACCAGGTTCTTGCAGTAAAGCTTGATGCAAATCTCTGTCGTGATAAAGTATGACGGGCTCGAATGAGCTACCATGTAGTGATTCAATTTGCGTTTCTCTACTTGTTCAGTCACTCTTTACTGAACAAAATCAAGTGGATATATAATAGTGTCGTTTTCTCTTTGCTGCCGTGTAACTCAATGGAGGAACTTCTTCAGGATTGAAATTTATTGATCTTTCAATTTAATAGCTGTTTAATATAGTGAGTAAAAATGGAGGAAAACACGATATGTGCTATATTTCAGGATCCTTGTTTTTTTCGCAGAAAAATTTTTAAACCGTGAAGTTTGTGTTATTTGAAGACGTACTCGTGAATTGTATTTTATGCTCCATTTTGCTGACGATTTTCCTAAATTTATTACCATTTCAATGTCGAAGTTATATCGCAACATTTTCATTCTGTTCCGTCACACAAATTGTACCATTTTTATAGTTGTCTGTATTTACTTTTCGTGTCCTCAATCTCAAGTGCGTTAGTGTTATTTTGTAAGTAAGACCGTTTAGTGTCTCGCGGTGAGAGGCAAACGCTAATAAATTGTCGCTATTTGCAGGAACTGTCAGCCGTGGAGCAGCGCTGTAGCATGTCGACCTCAACGTGTCCACCGTCCGCCGCCAGCAACAGCAGCAACAGCAGCAGCCACAGCAGCACCAGCAGCGCCGCGGGAGGCGCCGTGGCAGCCCAGCAGCAGTACTGCCTCAAATGGAACAACCACCAAAGCAACTTACTCAGGGCCTTTGACCGCCTCCTCCATTCAGAAGCCTTCACTGATGTCACCCTCGCTGCGGAGGGCAGATCTCTCAGAGCGCATAAGGTGTGTTTTCGGTGTTCTTTTCTTATGATATGGTCTATGCAGCTACTGCCGTAGGCAATTCTCTCACTCATATTCTGGCGTTCTTACTTATTGTAATGTGCATAAACTCGTAGCTACAAACACATACGTGTCAAGATCATCGTTACGTTAGATCATCGTTTATGTGGAAAACGTCGTCAAGGCATGTTGCTCATGGCCCGATCTGTAATGCTCTACAAAATATGATCACTTAGGTGATTCTTGAAGGAAGCTTGTTCGACAATGTTGAGCGTTCCAATGATGTAGGGGCGTTTGGTGTGAACTTACAACGGCTCTTGCAACCAATTTGTGACGGGAGATGGGAAGAGCTAGCATTTTTAGATGTTTGAGGGTTGCGGGCAAAATGTACTACGATGTTCGTGCAAACCTTCGCCACGATTAAATAAACCTTTTATCATTATCATGTGGAGAAGCCGGTATTCGTTGATAATGTCCTTGTTCTCTCTGTGTCGGGAAGCCCCATTCACCATGGTTTTCAGAGTCCTGGTTCAGAGAAGTAAGTAAAAAAAACAGCATGCTTGGGCTTTGTCAGGATTACAATGGTTCATGAAGAGCTAGAGGTCATTTTTGATTGAATTTTCCAGACAATGGGTTGTAGAGTCTATTTTGAATAAAAAATTGCTTAGTTCTCTTTTGTGGAGCGTAATTTCCCATGCAACCGTTCTCTAATTCATGATATTTGCAACACCAGCCATCTCTAAAGTACGATTTTGTCTATTTTATCAGTAGTTAGTTGCTTATCCATTACCTCTGAAAGCTCTGAGACTAAAAATTGTATTTTTTAAGCCAGTAAAGCGTCTTCACTTGCCAATGTGTTAGTCATAATTAATTGTCTTCTTGATTTATGAAAATGAGGTATAAATGTTTGAGGTATAAAATATATGCCCGAATATAATATAATAGGTTATGAGTTATTTTTGTGCACTTGCAGTTTTTATACAATAATACATTCAGCAATCAAATAATACTAGAAGACCTTCAGTGTGGAGATTTGTGACAATTCTTTACGTCAATTGAAACAAGTTTCACGGGCACTGAGCTGTCACGAGTGTCAGGGGGTTTTCCTAAAGCTGCGTTTGCGAAAGGTAAAAGTAGTTCTTAATATCAACAGTTTACTGCTACTTCTTATTTACCTGTTGAGAAGTATAGCACTCTAATAATCTTCGTCTGCAGGTGGTTACTCAGTATTAAAAATCTCGTTAAGAATACTAATGCATTCTCTGTGGCTTAAATATAGTCTTGGATGATCAAAAAAGTTGGTTACGTAGGTAGCTACAGCTGTTCTTATTTGAAGTTACGTATTCGACATTAGTTTAAGAAAGGTTTTATACCCGCAAACACACTCTTCTGTCCTCCCGTGTGTGCTCTTGCTCTCTTCGCATGTTCATTCGATTTGATGATGTGTTTTCAGATTCAAGGTTTCGGTATGTTGAAGAACTCGTGAGAAAGACTTGATTTTCATGTGAAACACCTTTTACTGCTCTTACCCGGTTATTTTTTCAAAGGGTTTAAGCAACACCCCTTAAACATAGTGGACCTTAGTAGAAGTCGCGCGCCAAACCTCAAGTTAAGATCTTTTCGTTGCTTCCATGCACTTACCTTTTTTAAATTTTTCGCGTTGACTAATTTTTTCGTATAGAACTATTTGTCCAACTGCTGGCATTGCATTTTTCAAAAATCTTTGTGTTCAGTTCAATTAAACCGACAACCCGATTACATCTAAATGCAGACATACTCGCCTCGTAATGAATTGTGACGAGTTTACAAGTGCTTGCCGCTTCAATAACTTAGTGGTCTTTACGGCTGGCTGCCTGTACTTACGTCACCTAAGTGCCTTCCTCCCCTTGCACTTGAGGTGTATCGGTAGACGCGGGAGGTTCGACTAGAGACCAGTGAAAGTACTGCTGTCGTGCGTTCTTGTCTGCTTTCCCATAGTTTCTTCATACTGAAATCATTTTAATGATCTCATCGTTTCCTAATTTTGGTAAAAGGCACAACCATTTTTCTGTTTCGCGTGAGAAAATTTCTATAGAGAAACTCATAAGAACTACACCGTAATTGTTGCTACAAGCTCAGTCGATCTCGACATCACAAAATATCTCGTATTAGGTTACATATAACAGGCAAATTACACTTGGTAATTTAGGTATATTGCTTGTGCTTCGTGTGTAAATAGCTACATTTGAGAGTGAAGCTGTAGACCTGATGCTGAAGAAGAAATGATCAACAAGGACTGATATGTGATTTTATTGGGCAGGTGGTGCTGTCGGCATGCAGCTCTTACTTCGAGACCCTGTTCGAGGAACACCCGGACAAGGCTCCCATCATCATCCTGAAAGACATGCGTTTCACGCACGTATCGCAGCTCGTCAACTTCATGTATCGAGGAGAGATCAACATCACGCAGGTAAGCTGCTGGACCGTACGCTTGCTCTACCGAAGTCAGCATGCAGCTGTAGTGAGAACTATTAGGAGAGAGACCTGATGATGGCACGTGAACTATCACGCTGATGATGTTGTGTTGGTGTGCCATGAAATACAGTGTGGACGGTGTTTTGAAAATGACCTTTGTAGCGTACTGAAACAAGGTGGGATGATTACTTATAGCTCGATGAGGATCGCGCAGCTGAGGTGCTTTTGACTATCGACTGTGTTAGTGGCAGGTGTTCAGAAAATGACTGTTCCGAGGATGCTGCATGATTCAAAAGTATTTGGCTATTTGTTGTTCTTCGCTATCGCTTTCATTCGTAGTGTTAGCTAGCAAGCTATCCAACTAACAGGTGTGAAAAATTTGAGAGTCTTGGACAGTATCTTAATTTGATATCAGTGTTAGCTCCTGAGGGTTCAATGAAACTTGCGTATTAGATCTTTCCAACTCGCAGAGTTACCGCATGAGATTACCAATTTTGTTTCGGAGGCAAATGGGGAGAAGAATTTTCGTTAACTGATAGTAAATAGGAGTGAGTATTTTACCGTTATATTTTCAGTTAAGCAAATATGATAAAAAATTGGTTAGAACATTTAATTTTTTCAACCGCACTCAAATTGAGTGCCACTTCAGAGAAGTCCGTTTAGGAACTGTATTCTGGAGGTGGACAAGGAAAGGCTTAGGTGTAAAAGCAATAGACTTGATTTGGCATTTTGTTCATTTTTTCATATGGACGAAGTTTGGGAGCTAGAAAATAATCAGATTTTGACGGCCTCATTTGGAAAAAAAATTAAGGGCAGTACTGATGCCAAACTTGCTTGGAAAACTACTTTTTTTCGGATTAATTGTTGAAGTGATACGATTGATTTTAAACGATAAGAAATGAGAGGTTTTGAGTTTGAAAAGAATATCCATATAGTTATACTAGCTTAATAAAATGAGTACTATCGAATTTAGATAAAGTCAAGGTGGAGTCATGTCTGTGTGTGTTTGTGATGGAGTAAAGTGCCACGAGGATAATTTTTTTACTGAATTTTTTCAGTTTAAAGTTTTGAAACTTAGCGTGATTCGTTGCGTTGTGTTTGGTTTGCGGCAAATATTTCATGTGCTCCATGTGTTTTTGGAAGTTATGTCCATAAACTCTTGCTATAGTTCCCTCTTTTTTACCCTGTTTTGTTCTTGAGTATCGTCACCGTATTATGTTTTCTTCAAGCTGGAGGAATTTAAAACATTTACGTAATTCCATTTACCCTGCGTTGTGACGTATACAGACTTGGATACCAGTCCATGACTGTATCTCTCATGCTGGACGATCCGCATTTGAGAGACAATGCAATGGAGCAACTGTGCAATTTTTGTAAGGTGAAAAGAAATCGTAAGGGTTTTGACCCCATTAATAAAAGGCGATCTTATAAGTTTTAGGATAAAATGCACGAGTGAAGAATAATTGCCTATGTGTTTAAGAAAATTGTTGCGGTCGAAACATTTGATTTTGAGAAGAAATACTTTGCATGCAGTAACAAAGAGTGGCCTGCTTCTTCGCTGTGCCCGGTAGCGCTCGTAACTAGGCTGAGGTTAAGACCAAGTGCTCAGCCCTGGTGGTGTGCGCAGGACATGCTGGCTGGGCTGCTGAAGACAGCCGAGACGCTGAAGGTGAAGGGCCTGGCGGAGGTGTCGGGCAGCGGGGCCCCCTCCTCCAACACCGGCGACAACAACAACACCACCAATAACAACAACAGCAACAACCTGACGTCCCCACAAACGGGGCCCCTGCAGTCCCCCTTCACGCCCGCCGCCCCGCCCAACTCTGCGGCTGCGGTGCACGCCGCTGCCGCCGCCGCCGCTGCTGCTGTCTCCGCCGCCTCCATCGCCGCCTACAGAATGGGAGTGAGTGCTGCCCCTCGCCGGCATTTGTGCGACGTTTGTTCCCGCACACCTTTTTTAACTTTTTTGTAGTGCCGTTTTATAACCGCTTCAGTACGGTTGACTTAGTGGTATGAACCGTGGGATTTGTGCTTCTGTTCATCAGTGTTATTACCGCCTTGTGCAATTCAGGAAATGCTGCTGTGATATATCGCTATTAAAGAAAAATGTCCCCTTTTGGAACAATTTTTTTTGTTATTGAACCTAGAACAATGAAATTTGGTATACAGATAGAAAATGCAAATAGAAAGCTTATGTCTACCATACAAATGCGATTTTTTCATAGAAAACGAGATATTCATTGAAAACGGAATTGTGGGGAGGGGTGGTTCAAAATGCTTCTTCTCCCACAGTTTTTGAGTTACAGTGATGGTTTGGGTATCATTGGATGCGGAAAGACTCAGGGATTACCATAACCTATTCTTCATTCTCCAAATTTCTATTTGAAATAAAGTCCAAAGCATACTTTTTTCTTACAATTTTGCACTTGTGTCGTCATAACTTTCGATCGACAACGAATTAGGAATCGCCACATAGGTTATGGTAATTCCTGGGTCATTCCGCATCCAATTATATGCATATCATCACTATAGCTCAAAAACTGTAGGAGCAGAAGCATTGTGAAAACCCAAACCCGAACTTCCCATAAAAGACAAAACAAAAAACTAAGCAATCTCAATTTTTCCGTATTATTTGTGTGATCAGCTAGGACCCTTACAATCTTTATACAGTAATAAAGAGACATAGGAGCTTACATAGCAACGTCAAACCGTGAAGAAAAAGCATAGGTGGGCCTGTAACATGATGAAATACCACTTTCACTCCCCCCCCCATACTTCAAACCCCCGTAGCGGGTGAACGAGGGAACGTACGAACCTCATGTTCTCATAGGATGTACCTGACATCTTACACTTCCTGTTCCAGCTAAAATAAAAATCTTATACAATTTCGTATATCTGGGGGTATCTTCCCTTAAAGACGTGTACTAATCACAGGCTCAGCCATTCCACGTCTGCCACTCTGTATGTGTAGTCATGGTCCTTTAATAGAGTGCTGACTTTTGATTTAGTTATTTACTTATTCATGTTGGACTTTACGTGCTATGGATAAGATTCTATTCAGGATTCTTATTATCATCGACACTTTTTCAAGTAGCAAGTTTTTTGCTTATCATTTGTTGGAGTATTAAATTCAGTATTCAATGTTAAATTTGAGTGAACAAACTAAACTTCTCTTTTACAACGGTATGGTTTTTAGAGTTATAAATCTTGAATAAATTAACTTTAACTCTCGTATTTCTATCATTATTACCGAGAAGTGTGTGGGTGAACTAATGTGGGTTCAGAAGAGCTCATAATTGCTATGTGGAATTAAAGTTAAAAAGAACTTCATTTTGTTCTGGTTATATTTATTCATTGCATCTACCATGTTAAGAATTCGAGTTTAACTCACGCGTGACTTTTCAGTTATTCGCTGATGACATAGAAGGCTGTGTGTGCGACTTTCAGTGACGATGAGATTGAAGCGAATAGTTATCAACCGAAGTTTTAATGGGAGAAAACTTGGCCCAAGCCAAACTCATGACTTAAATGATTACTTGAGAGTTGTGTATTGAGTGGTGAACGTGCGGTGCTCACACACACTCCCACTCACGCACTTACACACGCGCGCCTCGCAGACGAGCAACAACAACAGCGGCGGAGTGCCGCACTCCTCCGTGCTCAACGCTGCCCTCAGCGCCAGCCAGGGCTCCGTGGGGGTGCCGCCCCCCTCCCTCGCCCCCCTCGCCGCCCTCCTCGCGCCCCAGGGGGTCAGTTCGCCTCACTTCCTTCCGCTTATCTCCTAGCTCTGCGCTCATGTTCACCTGTGCTTTCCGTGCCTCGCTTTCTCTGATAATTATCCCTCAACTTTTTGTTCATCCGCTGATGTGTCTTTTTCTGCTCAACTTTGTGTTCTGTGTCTCCTCATTTTAAACGTAGACTTAATGCGGTGTTTGTGCATTTAATTTTCTGATCTTATAAGAACGAGGCTTCCGTTCGTTCCAAAAATGCGGGCTGATCCTATGAGTATTCTATGAGACTTGATCAAGGCTTCAAGTCTTCTTCTACTTGTGAGGATTTTCTTGAATTAATCTTTCCGTTTGAGCTTAATTTATTTTCATTGTTTTTCATACCTTAATCGTCAAAATCTCCTCAGCACGCTTCTATCGTAAGTTTATTTCTGCGAGTTGCTTCCTCACTACTCGTAGCCAATTCTTTTTATCACGATGTTTTTTCTTCTAGTAGGATTGTGTTAAATGTATATGATATCGAAAAAGTACCCTGATCGTGCGTAGTGTTATCGTGTTCAATCTTCAATTTGAGTTGTCTATGCAGTGTTAATTTCATGTATTTCAAGCAAGTTTTTGTTGCAGATTGACTCAGAAGATCAGAGGGTAAATCTCCTGAAGCGCATGGCGAACAATAACAACAGTGACAGCAACGATCTCAAACCAATGGAGCCACTGACGAAAATGCAGCGTCGAGATGACAATTCCAACCCCGGCCTCTGCAGCAATTCGAACTCCCCGCCCCTGCACAGGCAGCAGCAGCAGCAACAGCAACAGCAGCAGCATTTCCTTCACGCTTCACCACCACATCGCCACCAGTCGCCCAGGTAGCTGAGAAGCCTACTTCAAATCATTCATTTTTCATTACTCCTCATTGTTAAACATGGTTTGCTATTTGGCATCGATTGCGCATTCGTTGGTGGATGCGCATAAATCTACACTTCACAGTCGCGCTTAAAATAATAACTGCATCCGTCCATCACACTTTGAAAACATTATAAAATAGTCCATGGCACACACTACGCGCTGCTTTCAAGAGGGATAGCTTTAACTACTTTGCTTCGACGAGATATTGTATTTCACCCCTATTTTCATTACCTTAACTTACGTGCAACATTCTACTACATTATTAGCTAAGGGAATGAATTAGAAGATGTGCATTGGTTTCGGAACGACTTCCTCAATGCAGTGTCAGCATTCGTGGTTCGCCTTTGATTTACTAGTATAAGAAGAGGAAAGATTACCCACACGGTTACGTTAATCGATGAGTGGATGCCGTCCAGGTCTATGAGTAGCGCTGGCAATTTAGCGGGTGCAGAATAGAAAGGTTATTTTGATGATAAGGCTCTCTGGAAACTTAGGCTAAAATAGGTGAAGTTAGGATAGGTTTGGTTTGAATAGTTTAAATTAGGGTGATTTGAGGCATTATTGAATAGAATTAATTAATTTAGATAATCCTTGTTGAAAAATAGCTGTGCATTTGTTTTCGTTTCGAAAACGCCATTTTTGTCGATGCGCTTTTACTAGTTCTCAATATACTAGACCTTTCGTTCATTAGAGTAGTCAAGCGAATGTATGCGTGCAAATCGTTTAGAGGGTCCAGCTGTGTCTATAATGACCAGCTGTGGTGATGTGTATGATAACATAATACCTTCGTCAAACAACTACTTTTCTGATCAGGAAAGGAAATATATCATGCGTTTATCCCTCTAAAAGTTGGTTTTCGCATTTCCATTGCTTCACAAGCATCTCACACTCTTTGTGAGCAGTTTGAGTTTTCTTGTTTGTCACGCTATGAATGAGAGTTTTATGATGCTCACCAATAATTATAAAGGAATGATATTTCTTTGTTGCCAGTACGAGCAGTTTACTGCACCACTCGGCTCATTTCCTAAGCGGGGGTGGCGGTGGAGGGCGCCCCGCGAACCCGCTGGACCGCTCCCACACCCCCAAGTCCAACAGCCCGCAGCAGCCCGGCCTCACGCCCCTGCCGAAGGAGCTCACCGTCAACGCTCAGCACGAACTGCGTGAGTTGAGTGACGAGTGTGCCCCTTCTCTGGTGTGGGAATTGCGCTTGTGTTCTCTTAGCTGCTCACACTGAAAGAGAGGCATCAGTTGGTGTTGTGGTGTGCTCCTGGTATGCGAATTGCGCTCGCGTTCTCTTGGCTGCTTATACTGAAAAAGAAGCATCAGTGGGTGCTGTTCTCTGAACTTGGCACGATTTTCGTGAAATACTTCAATTCTGAACTCATTGAGACACTTTTTGAAGTATACTAGGAGTACTTCAAGTTTTTTCTGTCACTAAAGGGTCATCATCTGGATCGTTTACACTCATTATCATATTCATCTGCTCGAACAATTTCAAAAATCAATTATTTTCCATATTGTATTACAGTCTTTAATGGACGAACGTGTACAGTTGATTCAATCTCAAATGGCATTGAAATATTGTAGCAATTCTGTTTTAGATAATCTTTATCGATAACCATTTCAGTTGCTGATGATTTTATAGGGTTTACTTGCAAAGGAGTACGAAATATATTACGATTGACGAACAAATGCCATTGTTATTTGTTAATTAACTATACTATTAAAAAGAAGTGCAATATCACTCTTACGCACAAACACTATCTGTAAATGTGTTTTATCAAAGTTAACGATTTACTGTGCCTTTGATTTGCGTGAATGCCGAATGCAACATAGACTAGTTACATACCAATGTTGCTCCTCAATATCAAAAAGCGAAAGGTGTGATGCGAGTGGTGCAAAGAAATGGGAGTGAGTGTACAATTTCCTTAGTGGTAGCAGGAATGTCGTAAGGCGAACCTGAGAAGTGTTTGGAGTTGTGTTACGTGTGTGCGCTCAGTGTAATAGCGATAGAGAGTGAAAACTTTTATAATCTTTTTGCGTTACAATTTGTGGCATCAACGATCCGGACCGGTAAAAAAATGAAGCTCTCCATGAGTATGCTGATGTCTCCTTAAATATTACGTGGCTTAGTAATGACGAATCTTGATTCTTGAGCCCAACTTTCATGAAGTCTGTTCACTTTCTCATGACGTACTGTATGTATCTCAAATTATACTTCCATGATCGTAAAGTAGAAGATCGCGGCTTGCTAAGCCAAAGTAGAACGGGAATGTTGTCACTCAAATTGTGCAATTCCAGCTCGTGCGTTGGTTTGTCAGTAAGCGCATGATTGTGTTCATCCTATGCATGGCGCTAACGGTGGTCCATGAGAGCTTCTGCATGATGCTAATATAGTATCTCTCGACCTCATTAGTTAAGTTTCGTTAGTCCGTTGGTTGATTGATTGGAGGTGTTAATTCACTTTGTTGCCAAAGTCTTCATGCTATGTTCTGTTTCTTCGTCATTCTGTTTACTAGACTGACAAATGATGCAGAAAACTATAGACAAATCTTAGGTCCTGATGCTTGATATAATAGAGGCCCTTGAATTACGTTGGAAGATTTGTTTCTGTGAACTTATTAAAAACGATTTACGGCACGTAATTTCTGAAGCAGACAGCATGACACTTAACACACCTAAACACGCTGTAGTCAAACGTATGTATTGACGAAAACCTTCACAAGATCAAATATTCTTTTTCCCTGCTTTGAACAAGTCATTCTGCGGCACTTGAGTTTTATGTCGCATAATTTTGGGTTGAAAGTTATAATTTAGTTATTTAGAGAGACTTACGAGATTACCGACGTTATGTCCAATTGTCACATAGTGAGGACGGCGTAGGAAGAGGGCTATTAGTCATTTATCACAAGCATTCTCAATTAAACACAAACGTCTTCTTCTGTGCAGCCGATTTTCTCAGGGGATTCCTAGTCTTCAAGCTCAACGACTACCTGGGCTTTAGGACCCGGCAACAGTTCTGGGAGGAGCCCGCCGTGCGACGCATCATGGAGGGCATCAAAAATAAAGAAATTGA
This sequence comes from Morinoia aosen, assembly GCA_030386875.1. NCBI lineage: Eukaryota > Metazoa > Arthropoda > Malacostraca > Amphipoda > Talitridae > Morinoia > Morinoia aosen. The sequence continues at coordinate 14,430,576 of CM059575.1, read as the reverse complement.
TATGAAGACAGCAGCCGAGCTGCTGGGAGTCTCCTATGGCACTCTTTACGGCCGCTACAGAGAAGTTTTCGGCTACCTTAAACATTCATGGGTGGGTCTTATGGTTATTTGTCAAGCAACTATTTCTTTGGTTTCAATTTTAGAATATATTGACTGTACAGGGTATGATAAACTTGGTTTTTCTGTTATGGTTTAGGTTTACTTGGTGCAATGGTGAATTACATTGTTCCACGTATTCTGAATACATGTTCAGGTCTTCAAAACTGGAACATTTCATGGGCATATATTTTTACGTTGTCAATGCAATTCTTTTCACAGTTCGGTAATAGGATTAAGACGAATGAATTTACGTTGTCAGTTTTGTTTCAATAGATACATTTAATTTTGACGTGTTCTCAACACGCCATAAAACCGTGATCTCGTCACGCAGGTGAACAAAGGCGGTCGTGGCAGCTTATCTACAACGAAGGAGCCTCGCAGCATCTGGGAGGAGAGTCGCGCTCAGGAACTCATTTTGGCAGTGCTCAACAAGGAGCTCAGCCTCACTGCAGCTGCAGTCAGATTAGGCGTCGACACCAACACCTTCTTCGCTCACATCACCGACAACGGCAAAAATAAGCAACGAGTCGCACAGCTGATGGCTGGCCCTCTGACCAATGCGCCCAAAAACCCTTTGCTATCTTTACCTCCTGGTAGTATCATGTCAGAACAGACGGCCAGTCTCTTGAGTGAACACGCGGCCAATCTCCTTGCTGAACACCAAAACAATTTGGAACTTTTATCTCATGATCATTCCGTACCAGATCCTCCTACCAGAACTATCGATCTACTATCACCTGAAAACGTGCCGAGTCCCAACGTATCGGATAACGAGCAGGATGAAGATGATGACGTCGCCGCAACTGGCAATATGAGTGACCCGCAAGCTGAACCTGCAGATCTTGTCGTGCGGGACCTTTCTATGAACCCCGCCACCAACTTGTCTGATAACCACGAAGAAGATCCCTCCAGTCAAGACTCTCTTGGAAGCGCTGTTCCAGATTTGAACGATTCTACAGCACTTATGACTCAGTATGAACAAGAAGAGCATCTCAATAACGGAGGTATAAAGGAAGAGGAAGACTTAGAAGTGGGTGAAGAAACAATGGAACCTGAAGGAGAAGAGCCTGTCGAGGAAGGAGACTCCGAGTTGATGGAAAACATGGAGGTAGCAGAGTCTGAAGAAGCGTCGCAAGTGGCCGGAGCGACATCCTCCCCTGACACGCACTTCCATGAGGCACTCTCCGAACCAGAAGCTGCTGCAAATTAGTGCCTGCTCTTGAAAAATGCGCTCGGCTTGACAACTCTTGCGCGTGTGTTGTTGAAAGACTCACTAGAAACATAAAACCCGTTTAGACGCATAAACGTCTGCTTGCAACGCGCTCTAGACCATACATTTACGTGCCTATTGATGGGATTTGAACGTTTTGACGTTTTGGTTTATATTTCACCCAGAAGGCGTAGTGCGGTGCGAAGCGTAGTGAGACTTCCATATGTCTAATTTTCATAACTATTTTGTTACATATTAAGCCACAGGTGGCTCTGATTTTACGAGAGAAAAAACGGATATTGTACATCTACTTTTTCTTGATACAGTGAAGGTAAACACATATCTCTGTCATAAGGACTTCATTGTCTAGTAATGCAATGAGCGGTGAAGCGTACGGTGTTGACGCGATCATCTCGATGAAACGTGACCCAGGTGCTCAGGATTGCAAGTGTCTTTGTTCTCAATGTGTTGGAACATTATTGGTGAAAAAGGAAAGTTTACGTCATGTGCAAATTTACTAGGTTTTAGCTTTGTTAAATAGGTTGTGCTATGAACTGTGAACTGGATTTCTCTCTGGGTGTTTCTATGGAGGCGAACTTTAAAGCCAGAGAATGATGAAATCAATTTTGCGTTGGATTCTGGGAGGACTCGTTGGACTACCCAGGTGTGTGTGCGGCGTCCGAGATCGTGGCCCTGTGCCTCTCGTTCTGCCGAAAGTTCTCGGTTTTTTCTCGTATTTTTATTTTTCAGGGAACTGATACGGAGTTATGGATGCATGAGAGAACGGAACGAAAACTTTGATCTATGGAGTTTTTTTCAGTCATGATTCAGCTCATATCTTGTTTCACAGGTCATTATGGAGACTTTTGAAGTGATTGAAGTTTTCACTGCGCTTATTTCATTATCGGCATAGTTTTCCATATTAAGTAGGGAATGATAGAAGAATTGCGTGATGTTTGCTAAGTTTATGTTTGCGTGTCTATAATTAATTTAACGAGAGACTCACGTGCTTTGGCGGTACACGAGTAGCATTGATCATTACCTCACGTACGCTCTTTGTTCACGGTAGTTCACCTTCCTTCACAACGTAGTGTCCAACTTGATGAGCTTTGCAATTTGCTTTATTTATGATTACTTTATGATTGTAGAATTGCTTTGAAGAAATGTTAATGACAAGTTACCATCATCGTCTTGTAGTTGTTTAACTTTACTCTTTTTATGAACAAAAGTCTTTAGGTATAAGTGAATCGTATTGCAATAGTTTATTTAAGGCTTTTTCTTGTTCTTCATTCTTTTGGTGCTGCTGTTCCGTATTTTTCCGAATCCTCGAACGAATTCTGTTCGCTTTAGTCCAACTGTGAGCCCCGCTCCACACTCAACGAGAACAAATCTCCTGCAGGAGCCTCGGTGGCCTAACACTGCTTGACCTCACTGTCTTGCCCCGCGTTCTCTGCTACAGTTGCACAGGCAAGTTGTGCCTCCGTTAACTAAAAACTTGGTCAAAGAGCCCGATTACAGAATCAGCGATATTTTTCATTGGTGTCGCCGTGGAATTCGTTAAGTTTTTGACTTTGAAATTTTCCTTTTTCTGCAGTTGTCTCTAGAACGACCAGTGTATAAACTCTGAGTCTTCGTTAATTTTCTTTACTTTCTTAACCTAACTTTTTTTGTTGAATGTGGTCACTGATAGTAGATATTGTTGTAGAATATTTACTATACTTTGTTGTTGCAATAACCCGTAATATTCGATAATAGTGTTTATTTGTTTATAAAATGAAGTCGGTTAAGGCTATTTTCTAAGACATTTTCGAAGAGTCATCGTAGCCAGAAATGCATACTGTGCATTGTAGAACGATTTGTTAGCAGTTGAGAATTAAGGGGCAGTATTACAGCAATAGGTGCGCTCTTGCCTATCCTCAATTCAGAATCTTCAATACCATTAATGGACGCTTCAGGATAAATGTTTGCCAATGACTAATGTGTAAGCTTCACGTAAATTTTGTCTAATGACCTGGTGGAAATTTTCTAAGTCTAAATTGTGCATTTTACAAAATTTTGGCAATTTTTTGCTTTTATCTGATAGATAGTTAACCTCTGAGTCCTTGTTTCTTATTTTTATTATGCTTTGTTAAGTGACTTACACGTCGAGATGGTGTGATGCTCTTCATAAGTCACTTACCTACTTATACGCTGACCTGCCATGAGCCATTAAGTGCCGAAGCGTGCGACCGTGTTCACAAATTTGATATCAGCTTCCTCTTACCTAGATGCTACAGGTGCCTGCGTACCTCTTCTTACGTAGGATATTTTGAGACAAATCACTGTGGTAGCGGGAGCTCATAAGCAGCCAATACACATGAAGTAAAATATTACGCTGATGAAGAGTTCTAGCTCTCTGCCGCCATGAGTAGCTCGGGATTCTCATCAGCGCTGTAGGAAACGTCTGGCTCATAGTTATGTGGTCGTAGTAACCCAAACTTGATTGGACGCAGCATTCACTTATGAAATTGTAGCATGTATTCCTATAAAAATCGGTATATTTTACTACTAAAAATTACGAGCGTGCGGCTGAAATTTCCTGCATATTTATTGCATTTGAACGTCTTTTCCTAACGAAATTAAGGCAAACACTTGTGCTAGGTTTTTGTATTGAGGTATTCGGTATCGCGGTAAATTTGTTATCTCAGGATGCTTACTCGGGCAATCGCACGCTTAGGTGGCCGCGTGTACCGGAAGCTGATCTTTAAGATAACTCGAGAAACTTGACAACTTTCATGTCATCCAATGGGTAGAGTTCGAAAAAAATCCTGTTCATAGTAGTAGGGAGCTTAGTTCATTATCTGAAAGCGCAATTTTTATGGTTCAGCTACGGATTTGACGAATCTAGTCAACAATGTGTTTCCGTCGTTTGTGGAATTGACTAATGAAATCGTAGTTATAGGAAGTTTTTGAAGGTTTTATTAATTTAATGCAATAAATTGTTTGCCGGTCAGCGCTAGCATACCTCGGTAACGTGGAGGTTGCCTTAGACAAAACATAAGTTCTCACCTGTCTTGAGTTAATTTTACAGATATTCAACCAAAAGTCTTTGGGAAAAAATGACTCATCGTCAACTATGCTTTGGAATCGAGCAGAATTTCAAAGAACTAGTTTTTTCTTGAATTTAAAATCGCAACTGAAACAATTCCCTCAAGTCTAAGCTTCGTTAAAAATATTAGGTTTTTTCTTCGTCTGTTTCCTTACGATGTTTAATTCTATCTTGAAAAATTGTCTACAAATTGCATTGTCCCTATAATCTTTCATCTAACATTTCAAAGTAAATTTATCTAATTTCATTCATTAGGTTTTTCAAGAAAATTAATATGAGAATTTGTTCTAGTTTATTTGTTATTAAGGTATTGAGAAGGAATCGAGACCTATCTTGAAAATGTTGAATGATAGACCAAATTATTTTTTATACCTTTAACATAGAATCATTCAACATAACTAAAAAGCAATTTTTGACTCAATTGTTCGACTTCGCTAAATTGCTGAACTCTTTAACAGTCTTGCAATCAATTTAGCATACGTACTTGGGGAACCAGCTCGCTGTAACCGCTAAGCACGTCTGGTACGCGTGGGGCATGTCCGCAGCATCTGGACAGGCAGCGGCTGTCAACTTGTTAGTGGCTCCGGAGAGAAGTCTCTGTTGAAAGTTTGTGTTCCCTTGATACGGTATGGTTCTCGTTTCGTTGTTTTGGTTGCCATTTAGGCTTCAGCGATATTATTGGGTACCGTTGTCGACTGTTAGATTTTGTAGGTCTCTTAAGTCAACGTCAGATTGTCTTATCTTGACGGAGTAATTTTTTAGACAAACTCAATGAAAACTTGGATTATATTTCACAGTAAAATTTAGCATCTTATATTGACCAATTTTATTCTTGAGTGTCACCTAAAACTTCAGAGGACAAGTTGCGATTTAGATCTGTGCGTGTTTCATGTTACCAGTTTTTGAATCGGAAAGGATGGTTTCTTTTGAATGATAGCAGCGTGAGCGTAATCTTTTTTTTTACTATTTGACTATCATATCCTAGTGGATGGCATTAAATTGTGCGCCAATTTCTGATAAATATGCCCAACTGACTCGTTACCAAGATTTGAGGACGAAGGAACTGAATTTTTCGTAAGTTTAAGTTTGTCTGGTGTAAATGAGAACTTATCTTCATTTTATTTCACGTTCGTTTCAATTATTGGTTTTTTATTTGTAAAGTAATATGAGGAAATCAAACTTCTCTCGAGAAGGGCCATTCGAACTTGTGCAGCGCGTGCTACGGCCCAGGCGCCGTTGGGAGCACCTCAACTGCCTCCGCAAGGCTTTCTGACCTGGGATGGATTATCATGAATCTTCACGTCTTCGCAAGCAAAAGTTGACTGCGTAAAGTCTACTGAGGTCGACTGCGCCACGTGCGAGAACCTGATTGTTTCGTAGTTCGTAAAATATTAAATATTGGTAAAATCTTCACGAAAAATCTTATTTTCAGACGTTTTGAGTATTGCTAGTAACGTATTTAAGTCATCGCCAGCTGTTCGCTAGGACGATGCAAGTTACTTCGGTATACCGGCTCCAGAACAAAATATATCAGCCTGGTCTGATTCGGGATTTGATTTGCAACTCCGAGCAAACCATGGCCATTGCCTACGTACTACCAATGCCTCCCGTGTGCACCGCAACTTCTTTTGTAAATAGTCTTCGCCTCTTTTCTACGTGGATTTTGATGTACCAATATTTTCTGATGCTTGTCGAGACTTCCCTCATGAAAATGCAGTGCATTTCGATGCAATTTATTCTACGTACATAAAACCAGTGCAGTTATTTTGTGAGAGTGAAAAATCTCGGTGCAATAAATGTTTTCTAAGCACCGTGCAATAGAAACGAGTTCTCAAATCTTGTATTTCATTTGCCTAGAATGCTATACTTCTGTTATTCATTTCTGTCCTGAATGTGGCGTACTTTAACAACTATGAAATTCTTGACATCCGTGTCCGTATTTGCTGTAAAAGTCGGGTCTCGTGTTCTGGAGACTTAACAGTCTTCAGAGTCACCATGGCTCCTAGCTAGCAACTTAGCAGCCATAATTAGGTAAACGTATTTTTCAGTTCATGTGTAGTGAAGCAGGTGATCATTATTTTCCCGGTATTTCGTTTTCTTGCTCTCTGGGTGTTCTACTAAAATTTTAAAGAACATTCGCTATTTCGTCTCGTCTTATTAATTCTAGCCTTGACTCGAACGGAATTTGTAAACTGAACGAAATGAGTCTCTTGATATTTTTGCTATTGGAACCTACGGGAAAGAAAAATTTTCATCAAATTTGAATGTGAATGTTGCCCGTGTTGCAAAATTGTAGTTGATTCATGATACGTATGAATATAGCGAGGCTTAGGCGCCGCCAGTTGTGTTGTCTGTTGTACTGAAAATAACTAGGAAAAGAAATGGTCAGTTTTACTTAGTCTGTTCATGTTACGCCGCATAGATTGGTTTATCGATACCAGGTCTCGTCACATAGGCGTGATAAGGACCTGCTAGAAACTGAATAGGTTCTTAATTGTGTTTTCACAAGTGCCTTTATTATGGTCGTCACTGTCGTCGCTCTGAATCTGCTGTAATTCATTAATTTGCTTCTTATAACCCTAATTATGTTCTTCAAATTTGCAGTATCTCGCAAATGACAAATTAAATGCCTGATTCATTCTCTCTACTTTGTTAGTTAAATTCGAAAAATCGGTAGATCCGCAGAAGTATCGCACGTACTTCCATGTGCTAGTTTCTTATCGATTTAAGATCTATCATGCGACATCTTTCTACTTCTCTTTCCATTCGTGTATAAGTCAATATGTTTGTTATTTTGTTAATGAGCTAACTTACGTGTAGGAGAACAAATTATTGCCGGGATATTAGCAGTGCCTTATTACATCACCAAAGCTAAGTAATTGTCCATTGAGAGGTAACGTTGAACCGTGCTCTGTGCCCTCTGTTAGACCAACACCTTTATGCCTATCCTTCATCCTCCTGTTGTTAAGTATGGTAAGATTGTCAGATTTCAGTAATGGTAGCTTGTTCTTGTTGAAGATTTTCCATTTGATTTTAATGTGTCGCCATTCTCCAGATGTTTAAATGATAACTAAATTTTAAATACTGGTTACTCTATTCGATTACATTCTTAACGATTTTGGTGTGTAATTGTTTGTACTATAAAAATTATTCCTTGGAATGCCAGTTTTGTCCCACTAGTCTTTTCAATCACATTCGAACACTTAGAGTCTGTGAGTCGATTTTTACATCTACGATACAGATATTCAATTGTCGTCTCTTGTCGTCTTAATAACACTACTATGTACATTGAAGAGAGAACCTTCTTTTTTGTTGACGCATTCGAGTCCGACTGAGTCACTAATTGTTGCCTTATACATGATAGTGGTTGTCTGAACTCTATCGTCGATCTCTTCCTGTCTTGCTCATTGCGATTCTTTCCTGTACGCTATTTAAGAAAATAGCCTACATATTGACCCATCTCATCCAAATCACATGTCTAATAGGGCTTATAATACAAGTGTACTTCTTCAATTTGCTCTAGTTCTTCACCGTTTTGAAAATAGTCTATTTCCGATCTCAAAGTTGTTCAGTATGAAGATCACATATCAAACCCAGATATAGCCCTGCTTTGCAGCGTTGAAGAATATTAACTTCATTTTGCTTTGGCTTGATTTGGACGCCTGTTAAACAGTCAACTCTTTTTATTATTATTGAAGCAAAACTCATCACAGTCTCGAAATCATCCTTGAGGCTGAGCTCGACGCAGCAAGTATACTCTTACAAACGCAATGCCTATGTTGTTCCTGATAAATCTCTCACACATGCGTAGAACGTTGAACTCAACTCTTGTGGGCAAGTGACCTCATTTGATTGGAGCTGGCGCATGTGGCTAACTTCTTCGGTTACGCCACTTAAAAGCAAAAATTATATGTTTATTTTTAAATTATTTTATTTGTAAAGCGTACATCTACTACCTTCGTGTAATCTTTCTTTGTTTCTACTGACATAGTATTAGGGTGCGAATAAATCTTATGAACATTCGTATAACACTTCTATTAACTCAGGGTCTTTTTAAGCTAAAGTTATGTATTTGACAAATACCGTATCTTCCGGCTCTTGAAATCTAGAAGAAGCTGACAAAATTTCATAAGTACAAGCTTGGCTTTGGGAATTAAATTATATCACTATCATAATACATAACTAAAAACATTTTTCCATCAAATTTCATTTTAACTGTTCTTTGGAAGACTATTATAGAACGGTTAGGTTGCAAGAGATCAGTGAGCAAGCTTGTTGAATGAACTCTTGTTCCTTTGAATGTATCATACACGTACTATGGTTGGTGCTCCACTCATCACCTCACACAATATCGTGTACCGCTCTGCAGCACTCCATGTCTCGTGGAATCACCTTCACAATCACTGAGTTGTAACGATCTCTATTTGTACTGTAGCTCATATCGCGTAGTGTCTTTTGAAGTCTCTCATGCATCGTGGCCTTTGCCTCGGTCTCGTTGGCCTTCCGTCGTCAAAAAATTGTCATTTGATCGAAATTTTTTGCAAAATGTAAATTTTCCCTGTAGATTTATCAACATTCATCATTTCCTTGTAAAAGCTGCGTATACGTGCAAAGTTTTGGTAGTTTGATAAATAGGGTTTCTGGCTCTTTGAAATTTAGCTCGTTCGAAAAGTCCATCTATTTATGATTACTTGAAATAATTATGAACTTGAACTATATTTGTAGTAGTTAGTTTAATTTATAAATATATTGTCGATAAAAAGTACGTTTTTAACCCTGAGTGACACAAACTTCAAAGAAAAGGAGCTTCTAAATCGCCGTAAAAAACTACAGTCCAGTTGTAAGGACCAAGTTTAGTATCCATTTTTGTTTCAAACGCATAATGAGTTTCATCTACTGATAAGTTTATTTTTCGTGTAATAAATAGTGAGCGGTCGCCTATTTGAAAGTGCTAGATCTTCCAATAATGTTTTATCTTGATCCGGTTATAACAAGGATATTAACAGTGACAATTTCATCACCGAACTTTTTTCAAAAGGTGTAAAATAAAGTAAATCCGTTATTAATATCCCCGAATTTAACTTCTCATGTTGTGAAAAGGCGAAAATATCCGAATTTATTTTTAAACATTGAGTAAATGTCACACATACACGCCCATATCAGATAAAGGGTTGCGTATCCTCAATCTGGTTCACAACGTGATCATCTTATTCACGTTCCGCTCTTCTCATTGAAACCCGGGAGAGAAAGCCGTGTATAAGCGGAAGTTAGTAATGGCTCATATTCAGGGCGATCGGCACTTCGATGAACGAAATTCAACATAAGGTTGGTGCTGGTGAAATGAACACCTTACTCAATAACCGAGAGGTCAAAAATGACTCGTTAAAGGGTTACAAGGGCTTGAAATTTGCATCCGGTGTCCTGAGTGTTCCAGTACATAAAAGATTAAAATGTGCTTGTCACATTTTTAATTTCATCGTTGTAAAGGTATTAACGACAATGGAACGAGTATCCAGTGCTGAATTAGCTAATATACACTTAGCTTTCGGTGTAGTAAGTAGTAATTCTAAGAGACTGTCCGAATTAACGCAGTACGAAATCCCAACAGACATGTTCCACCGCGTCAAAAATACGTGCCATAAACCGGGGATTGTGGGAACACGGAGTATTTTGCTGAGCACAACATGAAGGAGGACGCCAGAGAAGATTCAAACTTGGAGGAAGAAACATTATAACATTCACAAAATAATCCAACCGCAAGTACTTGCTCTGCTGCACGTGTATTACATGTAACTCACACTACGGTGTAGGAAGTGCTACGCGATAGTGATCAACATCCGTTTGACGTTCAGCGTGTGCAAGAATTAAACGATTTCCCACGTCGTGTTCAATTCGTGAGTTTTTTTACACAAAATAGTTGAAGAACCTTGGTTTTTAATTTAAAGTCTTACTCACAGACAAACCATCATTCATGCGGGAAGGAATAGTTAACATCTATAATTTGCACTCGTGGTCTGATGTCAATCCCCATATAGCGCGACAAAATAACCGTCAGGCTAGATTCTCCGTAAATATTTGGACGGCTGTTCTCCATCTGATTGGGCTATCCATAATGCCAGGAACAGTGAGCGGACGCAGTTATTGAATTATGTTGACACTTCGGCTGCGGCAGGTAAAACTGAAGTTTAATATTTAATTCAAATTTAAAGGCACAATGTTGAAAATACCAAATATTAACTCGATCTTGTTGTCTTTAAGTATTTAAAAAAATTGAGTTTAAGACTACTGGATGGTCAGCAGTATATTGAAAACTCCCTCAGTGACAAAAAGGCTCATGTCACAGTCAAAGTGTTAATAAAGCATAGCCTGAGTTAGAAAATGTACTCTTAGCCAACATCACATGAATGTGGTTCCACAAGGATAGTGCTCCTGCATACTCCACGATTGCTGTAAAGTAGTTATTGGATACTTGATCTTCAAATCGCTATGTCGACCGTGGTGGTCCAATAACATGGCCACCAAGGTCTCCTGATATTACGCCTCAAGATTACTGCTTCTGGGTACGTTTGAAGTGTTTGGTGTACGAAACACCGATTCATTTCGAAAGAGACATCGGTTGAATTGCTTAAAAGCTACTGCAAGGATTCGTGAAACTCCTTGGTATCTTTGATCGCGTCTTTCAACCATTACAATGGCGTTTGAACGCCTTCATCGCAACAGATGGGCAAGTTTAACATCTTTTGTAATTACCAAACCCAATTTAAAAATTTTTTTCTTGTGGACATGATATTTAAGACCGTTATTCTATTTCTTGTATTCCTGATAAAATGTTCTCCTAACTTCAACATTTTATTTTCCTGCCACTATCAAGGTACGAATTTTTCACCAAGGCGTTTAAAATTTTAAGTCCTTAAGTAACTCTTAAACGAGGCATTTTCGACCACACGGTTATTAAGTAAAAAATATTTATTTCAACGGTTATAACCTTACGTGGAATTTCTTTAAAAAAAGTGCTATTCACTTGGTATATTAATTACACTATTGCGATCTCAACCTATGCGCCCCGTGCCCATCGCACTTAAGCACATGGTCTCAACTAAATGGTCCGCTACTGCTGAACAGGTACAAGATTTGGTTGAATATAAGACGTCTGGATTGTACTGATAAAAATGGGTTATAAACCCTCCAAGGATTTTAATTATTTCGCTCGTACATTCTGTTCGCCAAAATCGAGCTATTGCCTTGCGTCAAAAATGAGTTTATACATCATTTTAACATATATGACAAGACACAAGGGAACAACTACACTGGGAATAAAATTCTATTTTTTGTCAGTTGCATACACTTTGAAAGCCAAATCTGGGTAAATTGAGGTCTCCTATTTCAAATATGGCATGAGTTATTTTCCATCGGGTCAAGTTTTCTTACAAGTTACCTCTCATTTACTATTGGCAATACACACTCATAATCAAAAGTTTAAGACCACTTGAAAATTTAGAAAAATGCCAACTTTTCAGTGATAAATAATTCATTGCATTCAACTAGGGATCGGTAATTACTAAAGGTAAAAGGTGAGAAAAACAAAAAAGTAACAATTGTAACAATTTATTAAGAAATCAACACTTTTAATGAATAATGACTTTTTCAGTTGATCAAAATGATAAGACGACAAACAAAAATCATAGGAAATCTTTCTTCAACGACGTTGAGGTGAGCAAACATTGAACATAGTAATGAGTACTGCCTCCATTCTTGTTAATAACCTCAAAAATTTCTCTTGGCATACTGGAAACGAGGGTTTCCATGAGGACTCGAGAAATGTTGTCCCAGCTCCTGAAGATGGCAGCACGAAGTTCGTTTACTGACGCAAATTGTTTACCATTTCCATAAACATCTCTCGCCATCCACCCCCAAACATTTTCTATTGGGTTTAAGTCCGGCGAACATGCTGGATGACGCAAAACAGTGACCCCTTTTCTTGAAAGAAAGTCGTAGTCTGGAGGGCGGTGTGGACTGCTGCATTATCCTGCTTAAAATATCCATCCATCACCACACAGACGAGGACCCTCTGCTGACAAAGATGATCTTTGCAGCATTCCGACGTAACCAGCAGCCGTTTGACGACCCTGTTTCTCCTGAAGCCCCATGGTTCTTCTGTAGGAAAATGCGCCCCATACCATAACGGAGCCTCGACCGCTATGGCGCGTGGAAAACATTTCAGGAGAGATTTATTTGTCATGCCAGTACCGTTGGAAGCCATCAAGGCCATCCATATTGAATTTTTTTCTCATCAGAAAACAAAACTTGAGACCACTTCTCAACGTCCCATGTTTGGTACTCACGAGCAAACTGTAAACGGGCCACTTTGTGACGTTGAAGCAACCGAGGACCTTGTAGACGCTTTTTGTTCTTCATGCCGTTTTGTCGTAAGTGCAGCCAGATCGTTACTGCACTGCAATCAGCATCTGTGAGGGCCTTAATTTGCTTGGAAAACCGTCCTCTGTCTTGAGAAACCACCCATTTTATTCTCCTACCCAATTTAGGTGAATTTTTTTCGGTCTACCATTAGATTTTGCTGTTCTAAATTTCTCTGGGTCCTTTAGGAAGTTGCAAATTACAGTTTTACTGCGGTGAATCTCAGCTGCGATTGCGCGTTGCGACAAGCCTTGCTTATGCAGTTCGACAATTAGACCACGTTCAAATTCGGAAAGTTTGCTTGCTTTGGGCATGGTGAAACCTTTACGCTATCAGTGCCAACCTGTAACTAATTTAAAGTGCCAGAAATTATCCTTGAACTAAACATTTCTACCCTGGTCTTATAATTATGATCAACTGAAAAAGCCATTATTCATTAAAAGTTGTCGCGAATAATCCGTTATTCTTCGCTCCGACGAAGAAAGATCATCTTCGGTATTAGCTGAGGTCCCGATCAAGTATCGAAAAGCAGACCATGGAGCTAGGATATATGGAGGGAGCATAGCGCACTCCGATCGGGCTCAATTTGGCTGCAAAAGTTGAAAGACTCGGGCACTTTCAATGCCCGACACGTCACAATTCTGAGCCAACCACAGACGCTTGGCTGAAGTTGGCTCCACCCACCTTCCCTACAACCCTTCCTCATTTTCCAAAGCAAGATTAGTACCTCACCACAAGTCAGAGGGTGAGGTGTGCGTGCAAGTCGCTCTAATTTGTTATAATCAAGGGCCTGTAATCTTGATAGTTTTAAACTCTTAATGTATCTTTGCTAGTAATTTTGATATTATTAAGTGTCGTCAAGTGAGGAAACACAATTTATTATCTTTCGGAGTCTTAGAATCCCAAATTAATGATTGACGATTAACTGAACAGCTGGAAGAGCATTCAGCGAGCGTGTGCGCACTCTAACGTAGTCAGTAGGTAACTGACGTCCGTGCTGACGTCACACTTGCGAGACGGCTATTGGTTACCACAAACATAGGAGAAATCTCAAAAACTGGTTCTCTTCACAGACGGCTATGCCCCCTCCATATATACTCCCTCCACGAAGCAGACAGAGCCAGGCGGCACAGAATGATGGAGACTGAGAGGCAACTCGCGGAATCGGTCTTTAAGCAGGCCTTCCACGCTCGTAAATCTTTGTACCCTAGGCTGGGAGGTATTTTTCCCTAGAATGCTCCTTGATTACCCTTGAAAATATATATGAGGGCAATTTAATAATTACCGTTTAGTCTTTAATAATAGTAATGGCTTTTCCTTCAATTAAGTCACATCAACAGCTTCTTAAAAGTTCCTGGGGATATGTTAATTAATGAATGATTTATCTGAAAACCATTTATTCTTGAAAAGTGGATAAAATAGCATCAATCCAATAAAATTAAAAAATATATTTCAAATGTGGATCGATAAACTTCTCAAGCAAACACACATAGCGCTGTGGCGACAAAATTGAAGTCTAGGCTTACATAACTTGTGTTCACAATACATAATAACAATTGTTAAAAAAAACAAGTAAACAATTTCTGGATGAAAAAACAGACCCATGTAATATTTCTTCCCGCTTCATGTATTGAGTTTTTTGACCGATCCAAAACAAATAAAAAATGGAAGAACTGTACGTACTTTGTAAAGTAGGTATAGCCTTAGATCTTTATGCAAATAATTTCTAATCTCCAGGACACTATATTACTCACATAAGAAGTAAAATTCTGGAAACACCTAGTACAAACTACAATCTGCAGCATAACAAAAACGTTATCACGCTTTTCACATTTTATGTTCCTATTGTATTGGCATTGCTGAAGATTTTGTGCACATGACATTATTTTTCACCTCATTAATAGCCCTAACTAAATTAGTATTAATTGGGACATTAGATGCAGTGAATACACTGTATGCATCAAACCACACACGGTTTTATTCTTCAAACTGGTTCTTTGTGAAGTTAAGGTCAAATTTTAAAGGAGTCATCTGAGCGATTTTCTTGATTACGAACCGATTGTCCCGAAATTTGACCAGAATGTGTAATTTTCGAGAAGAAACACATTTCACATTGTAAATTTTTTTATTTTTGCCTTAGTTTTTGAGAAAATGGGCAAAATTAATTTTTTATGCACTATTATCCGAAATTTCAAAAGAATAGAAGTCAATGCGTTGTCATGCTAGAACAAACCTAAGGGCAGTTTTAGAATCCTTAAAATATTTCTGACAAAGTAAAAGAGCCCAATTTTCTATTTTCTTTTCCATTTTAGTTTTATATATAGATTTCCTATTAGTATCTAAAATATACAAAGTTTTCGGTTGTGAAGTATGACAAAAAACTTAAATGTAAAAATTTAAGAAATCAATCTGTTAGAATGTTGTTGGAAAAGAAGACTCAGGCTCGACTAGAACGCGATTTTTATTGGCCGTCCCTAGCAAAAGATGTGGTCCAATACTGTCACTCCTGCCATACCTGCCAGACGCACGCTCCATCTCGACCAAGAAAGGCACCTATCTCAACCCCACCGATCACCACTCCATTCTCCGCGCTCAGTGTTGATTTGTTAGGCCCATTACAACCAGCTTCGGCACGTGGCCACCGATACATTCTCACCGTGGTGGACCAAGCAACTCGGTACGCAGACGCAGCCCCGCTCAGACATATAGATGCAGAAACAGTCGCCCAGGAGCTACTCGAAATCTGCAGCAGAGTTGGTTTCCCTCACACGCTAACAAGCGACAACGGCACTCAGTTCACAGCTGCAACCTTCGAAGCTTTCCTGAAACTCGTCGGTATCCAGCACCGATTGACGCCATTATACCATGCCCAATCGAACGGCATAGTCGAACGCTTCAATGGTACGCTCAAAGTCATGTCGCGGAAGTTAGCCGTAGAACAGCCGCGAGATTGGGACCTGTATCTGCCTTCACTCCTTTTTGCTTATCGAGACGCTCCTCAGGCCTCAACCGGGTATTCTCCTTTCGAACTCATCTACGGCCATCGCGTCCGTGGACCTTTAACCGTGCTCAAGGAATGCTGGACCGATGGTAGCTTGCAAGACGACACGAGCACTGCTCAGTATTTGATGGAAATGAAGCACCGATTGAAAGAAACATGTAAAATCGCTCGCGAGAATCTAAACAGGAGCCAAGAGAAAAGCGCCAAGTTCTTCAACAGACGTACCAAGATGCGAACTCTAAAGCAAGGAGATAAAGTCCTCGTATTTCTGCCCGATTCTCGAAAGAAGCTACTTATGACTTGGAAAGGTCCCTATACAGTGAAATCACGCCTGGGAACCTATACCTATACATTGGACGTGGATGGAAACAACAAAGTCTATCACATCAACCTCCTTCGCCAGTACCACGACCGGGAGCAGCAAAGTTCCGCCTCACCAAGCGAGAAAGATCGCGAGGAGGACGACGAGAGAGTAGAGGAAGCATTTGCAGCGGTTGGCCTCGCCCTAGAACCTACCTGCGAAGAAGAAGAACTCGACCGGAAAGAACCAGAGATACCGTCACCCGTCGGAGAAACCATTGAAGACTGTCTCATCTCCTCTACTTTGACTACAACACAACGCTCAGAACTCCAGGAACTACTTGAAGAATATCGCGATCTTTTCACAGATACTCCCGGAAGAACCAGCACGGCAGTTCATGAAATAAAATTGAAGGACCCTTCCAGTTTTCGACTTCAACATTCGTATCCACTTCCCATAGCGCTGGAGCCTGAACTGCGGTCAAGTTTAGAGAAGTGGATGAAGATGGGAATCGTGACGCCATCCACATCACCTTACTATTCACCGCTCCTTGCTGTCCGGAAGAAAGACGGAACCCACCGATTTTGTCTGGACTGCAGGCACCTCAACAGCCAGACAGTATTCGATGCCGAGCCGATAGCAGACACCACTGCTATTTTCACCAATTTAGCTGGCAAAACAATATTCAGCAAAATGGATCTGACCAGTGGATATTGGCAAGTACCTCTACACCCTGAGTCCCGCCAATACACCGCCTTCAAAACTAGGTCTGGCCTCTATGAATTCAACGTACTGCCTTTCGGCCTAGCAAATGCTCCAGCCACTTTTTCCCGCCTTATACGTCAAGTCACTGCAGGACTGCAAGACACCGAGGTCTACATGGACGACATCTTAATCGCCTCGACAACCTGGGAAGATCATTGCACAGCATTAGCTAAACTGTTCGAAGCTCTCTCTCGACATGGCCTTAATTAAGGCGAAGCCGTCCAAATGCGAATTCGGATTTGACAGCCTCCAGTATTTGGGTCATCAACTGAGCAGTAATCAGATCCAGCCTCTGGAGAACCGAGTCAAAGCCTTGAAATCGGCTCCACTCCCAAAAACCAAACGGGAGCTCCGAAGTTTTCTCGGTACAGTTGGGTACTACCAACAGTACATTCCTAACTATTCTCAACTGACATCCAAACTCCATGATTTCCTAAAGAAGAACTCCCCAGAACAAATACCTTGGACCGATACAACAGAAGATCTGTTCGAAAGTTTGAAGACAGCGTTAGTCAAGAGACCGGTCTTACAGTTACCAGACCCAGATGTCCTTTCATTCTGAGGACAGATGCCTCCCAAACTGGGCTTGGAGCAGCTCTCCTCCAGCCAAGCAAACGAGACTTCCGTCACTACGCGCCGGTAGCATATGCTTCACGTCGACTGAGAGGAGCAGAAATAAACTATTCTACCATTGAAAAAGAAGCGTTAAGCATCTACTGGGCTCTACAGAAGTTTGAGGTCTACCTGTATGGACGAGAATTTGTGTTACAAACCGACCATCGACCGCTCCTTTATTTGCAACAGGCAGACAAGTTGAACCCCCGATTGAAACGCTGGGCTTTGTATTTCAGCCTTTTCAAGTTCCGAGCAGAACACCTTCCGGGAGTCGACAACCACCTTGCAGATTTCCTGTCTCGGCTATCGTAGCAGAGACACCCTCCCCCGGGCGTGTCAGGCCGCACAGGGGTTGTCGAGCCTTTTTGTGTTAGTTACCCATAATCTTAAGTATTTTCTTCATGTGTCCAGCTCTCTGAACGCCGACTTATCTATTTCCCCGCGCTGATGTTGCGCTTGTGCATTTACTTTAGTTAGCCCTTAAATATCATTTGTATTACATGTCGATATTCCAATGTTTCTTGTGTTATCTAGCTAAATACGACTAATATTTTAAATGCAATTTTGAGTGTTGTACCCTGTTATGCAGTAGCTCACGTCTGTACGCACTATTTTTGCAATAGAAAATAAATCACTGTCTTTGTTAAAATATATCAGTGTATGTGATAGGGACTTCAAAGTGATTCAGCATTAAACAAGTCACACCCTGAGGTCAAAAAAGTTTCCTTTCTCCTTGTTGACACAGGCTTTAGTCTTATATGACACTTCGCCTAATAAGGGGTTTAAGGAGCCACCTCGGAAGGACGAACTATTTCGCATAGTTTGTCAATAGGAAGACGCTGTCGCAGTTCGGCACTAACAGAATTTACTTCTGTTGCCCTAGAGGACTTATTACGGCGTAGGTGGTACCCACACACACCTCACCCTAGCGGTACCACCGTAGTTCGGCACATAACAGAATTTACTTCTGTTGCCCTAGCGGACTTATTACGGCGTAGGTGGTACCCACACACACACCTCACCCTAGCGGTACCACCGTAGTTCGGCACATAACAGAATTTACTTCTGTTGCCCTAGCGGACTGAATACGGCGCAGGTGGTACCCACACTCACCTCACCCCCCACACACAACGGTACCGCCGTAGTTCGGCACTAACAGAATTTACTTCTGTTGCCCTAGCGGACTGATTACGGCGTAGGCGGTACCCACACGAACCTCGATGTCACGAGAAATGGTCCCTTCACCTCCTTGTTAACATTTCATTAACAGGAAGATTCGGCTCTCAGAATTGAGGAATGGCCCACCTCCAAAGTATACATATGCAACACAAATTAATGAATAAATATCGGCAATTACAGCACATATACTAAAAAAAGGAAAGGTACTCACCGGGGATCGCTGACCCACTTACGCAGCGCATTTTCTGGGCGCCCTCCGTTGCATTACAATGGATTGCTTCTAATATTGTGGGGCATGATACACAGGGTGAACTATGCTTAACATTTATAATTCCCAGCTATACGTGATACAAACATCAATGAGTGCACACACAATGATTGGTGTTAGGAACAATGCTAATTAAGTAATGAAAGCAAATAGCATACGTCAGATGACCTACTGCACATAATTACACATAAATTTGGCTGACCAGCCTTTAACCGCAGATTGCTTATGCATCCAAACATAACACAGATAATGCCTACAATCTCTAAGTACTCCCAACAGCCAGTAGGCGAAGGTCACTTCAACCACCGAATTCATCCACAACTCGCTTCAGTTCAAGGCCTATCTTATGCACTGTTCAGAAAATGTCTAGTGATGACGTCATCTTGCTCATCCCGTTTCAGCATGTTCACACGTCGATTCCCTTCATTCGAGCTGATCAATCCTCAGACATATGACTGAATAACCGTCCCGCCTGTCAAAGATAAAAATTTAACTTGTTACTTTTTAAGCGCATCAATGACTGAATGACAATGAATTATCGCAATATTTATCTCAACAATATCTTTACTCTTTCTTTTTAAGAAATGCATCTCTTACCCTCCCTTCTAGTGCAGCATCTCCATGTTCCATCAATAACTCCCACGGTGGGTTATGTTTTGATAAATTTCCCCTTTGTGAACGTGGTGACGGGAACACGTAAATTTTCTGCAAGTGAAACGAGAATGTGTTACTTTCTGGATTACATTATAGCGTGAAACTTAGTATAATTTTCAATATAGCCACTTTTCTTATTATTGCGCTTGTTATTGTGAACACACCCGCGTTTCTAGGTTGCACCTCACGTTACGGTTTCGCCGGTCGAACTGTCCATTGTTCCTCAGACGCCTTGAGCCCTGGCGTATTTTCTCCGAGGGTTGTGCACTCTCACCTTCGGCCTATGAGAATCCTCAGACCCTGCCAGTGACCGCCCACATCTCTTCTCATTGGTAGTCGCGCAGTTCGTCTTTATTTATTTTTTCTTAGCCTCATTGTATCCCACGCTCAGGCTCCTTCGAAACCGTTACTCCGTTCACCCTCGCAGCTCAAGGGTCGCGATTTATGTGTCGATTTATCTTTGACAAGAAGGGCGACTTTGTTCGCGCTTGTGTAGGCATTTTTTCGCGCGTCTCAGGTTTTCCAGGGGCTCGCCTTAATGAAAGATTTGCCAAAGTCCCCTCCAGAGACAACACACACTGTAAACATACATCGTTTGGCTCTCGCACCTTATCGCAGCCTCCTAACATTGCTGAGTTGAAAGAAAACATACAGGCGTAAAAACATACATGTTGAAGCGACATAAAACATTCATGTTGAAGCGACCCCTCTGGCTGCTGGGATTTTCTGAGCTATTTCAAGACACAACTTTTTACGTAAGCACAAATTTGTTACATTACACACAATTACAAGACTTTTCATTTTTAATTCGCAAAATTTGATCATTCTGAACATATTCTCGACAGACGGCCCTCCTAGAGTTAAAAAAATTGGCCTGACAATTTTTTTGAATTAGCCTTCAGCTATTTATTGAATAATAAGTACTACAGTATGCAGCCAATATAAGACACACATGGTAAATTCTACTTAAGCACATTATCATCTAAACTTTGTTCCGCAGAAACAGGGTACCTTACAATTAACACTACAATCATTACTATCAGCAACAGCGTGATATATTGTGTCGTGTTCTTCTAACCGATGTATCTGTTTTTCCCGCCGAAGTAAAGTGCGTACTAAATACTTGAGTACTTGACCCTAATAACATTCACAAAATTTCACGGGCATCTTTCCCACTCCTCAGACATCCTAAAGTATCGATGATTTTATGTCTCGTAGTTTCAATTTACGCTTGCGTTTTCTGTTCTCCAAATCCTTGCCGCTGCAGTTGACGGTTCGATGTCGACTCCTTTGGTACCGTTGACGCATTTGCTCTCTTTCCATGCTTCTCTTCTGGCATTTCAATAGCTTCACACACGCGTTGAAGATGGGTACTTAATTTCAGGAGGAAGTATTGCGAGCCCCATATCCAGACTCGTATAAAATTTCTATACACCACACTAACTGCACGATTCCATTCTGTAAGATGTATCATTATCACGATTCAAATTACCACCAAATCATGTTAAGTGCAATGTTTCACATATATTTTATGAGGTTTATTCAACTCAGTTTTTTAATCGCCAGATTACTCATGAACGTCGATTCGTTGATCAGACAAATCGATACGTCAGTAAGTTATATTGATCTGGCGGAAAATACGAGTAGAATCGTCGATAATTTCCTTCACTGCAGTTTCCCTTCGCGATAGGGTTCTGCATCCTACGAAGTAATCCTGAAGAGTCCGAGGTATATCCGGCGGTGGTATCCTGTATGCGCGGTGGAATCCAGTGGAACTCCTCTCAGTATTCCTCGATTTCGACGTAGAATCTCAGTTTTCCTTGACATCGACGTAGAAACTCTGGCAGACACCAGCTCATATTTTATTTTCTCCTAGTAACCACTCTTATTAGTGCGAGAATTCCATAAGTTAATATGCTTTGAAGATCGTACGCTTCACTCAAAGCCTATCCGACGAAATCTCTTTTAATTTTTTTTTCATTTCACGTATAAATAGAGATGCCTAAAATGCGGCTTCAATATTCCAATGTGATAATTTGCCTAGTAAAATTCACAGGACACTTGCAGTCGAATTTCAGGAATGCCTCACCAAGCATAAATGTCACGACGCAAATTCCAAAATACTTAAGTAAATATCAACGCTCAAGCACATAAAAGCATTGTTATTGTTTCATTTGAGTGCCCACTGTATAAAAGCATTTTTAAACGCTAGTACATCTAGGCACCCAATAATATCTCATGCTTTAATTTCGTTTTTTCTTCCTTCCTCACGATGATGCTGCGTCGTTCTGTGGTGTTTTCCACTTCGAAGCATGAGTGCTAATTAGTCGAGAACTCCTTCCTGCTCTAGCTTGTTAGTGGCCAGTTGGCTCAGCTACAGCTCCACCACAAGCGGCTCCGAGGTAATTACTTGTGCGTCCGGCGTCCTTCTTAAGCATGATGTGACATTTCCAGCTATACATTCGTCTTTGTCGCCTCTCACTGCAACGCTTGAATTTGGGCAATCCTTTTAAACATCTCCAACGCAGGTGCAATGTGTTCCCCATGTCGTGTTGTTGTTCTATCTTCTTCGTTCTTGTAAATAATTACTTATATTCCACGTGATCCTTCCTTAATTTGCTGCTCATACGAGACGTATTCGTGTTATGCAATTGTTCCGGCCTGTTCTGTGCTGAAGTACATACTACGCTAATCTACCAAGAAACTAATTCCTGAAGTCTGAAAAGAAATGTACTATACTTCTACAGAGTAAGAGGAGAATAATTCCTTCCGGAATACCGTGTTTACGATATTCTTTCAGGGCAAGAGTAAGACACAGAGTCAGAAATTCAACGCTACAGTACAAAAGAATACGATATTTTAATATGACGCTAAACTTATTTTCCCCGTTATGAAAATGAACGGTCTAAAGGTATAGATAAATTCAGCCAGCCTGAGATAGCCTCAGCCTAAGAACTTCTGATGAAACTTAATTCATTCGCTAGAGCTGTTTCGTATGAAGCGCGCACGCTTCACGAGAAGCTGGCGAGAATATAAGCATCCTACAAAGGAAACAAAGTACTCCTCTTGAGAAACACACGACGTTAACCTAATAAACGCTCAACTTCCCTTTACTTAGCAAGAGAGAAAATGAGAACTAAGCATAGTGTAAGATTAGATCACTCAACAAGATTTTCGTCCAAACGAAATTTCTTGTGAGCAAAGCAAGTTGGAGTTACATAACCTAGAGCATATTCCTATTGAACAAAGCATCACACTCTAGTGAGTGAGATTAGATTTAATCACAGCTAGAATAACACAATTCTACTAAAGAACACATTTAGATCAAAGCAATGCAACGCTAAAAAAAAAACTTACTCCTACGCAAGAGTTTTCAAAAATTAAACACACAAGAACACATCCCGCAAAGTTAAGTTGATGTATGATTTCAGTCCTCTGTAGTTCGTTTCTAGTTGGCGGTTCACCTACACCGAGAACGTAAGTTATATTTTCGCTGAGTCACCGACGTAGCCTGTTCATTCGCAGCGTTTTCTGGCATATCTTCGTCCTCGCTGTCGATAGCTTCACATCCGGCATTTGGCGGCGCCGCGGCATTCTGGTTGCAGGGGTAAGCTTCACCTCTCAAGTGGGCAATTTTCAATCTATCGAGGTGAACTCTTCTCTCGCAGTTACTATATAGCGCCTTTATTGTGGCATTCGTCTCTGTTTTTACTGTAATCCGGTAGGGGCCGAGCCAGTCGGTAGGCCAAGCATTTGCAACTTCAGCCTTTCCCGTTGGATTATACAGCAACACAATATCGCCAACTTGTACCTGACTGTTCTTCACTCCGCGCTCCTTTAACTGCACCGATTTATCGTGTGAGGCTTTAGACTTTACCTTCACCATGTTGAACGCATTGTGGAGTCGTAAGCTTACCTCGGCACTGTAATTCTCACCTAGAGAGTAATCCATGCGAGGGGTTCTTAACCAGTCAACCACAGGAATTTCAGCGTCCCTACCAAAAAATAAATAATACGGAATTTCTTCAATGACGCTCTGGTAGCTGGTGTTCAGTGCCAGGCACGTCCAAGGAAGTGCATCAGGCCACGAGGATTGATCATTGGCGGCAAGGTGTGATAAAACAGTCTTGATATTCTGATTCTGCCGTTCCGTCATTCCGTTTGATTGGGGATGATATGCTGATGTGTTGTAGTATTTTATTTTTAATTTTTCACACACATTTCTGAACAAAGTTGACGTGAACTCGGTTCCCCTGTCTGAGATGAGCGTCTTCGCTGGGCCGTACGTAGTAACGAACTTAGTCAACGCTTTCGTTACTTCCTCAGTGGTCTTGCTTCTGAGCGGAAACGCTGCAACATATCGACTAAAGTGATCGACCACGGTTAGGATGTACTTGTGTCCCTCGTTCGAGACAGGCATTTCAATTAAATCAACTCCTATTCTGTCCAGAGGCTTGTCAATTTCAGGGAATGAACCCATGCTAACACAAATGCGATTGTTGATCTTACGTTTTTGACATTGCATGCACGAATCGACGTACTTGTTAACGTCACGCGCCATGTTAATCCAGTACCCGAATTCCATGAGCTTTTTCCACGTTTTAGCACGACCTTGGTGTGCACCAATTGTGCTATCATGCGCTAACGTTATTGCTGCTTCTCTCAGAGCGTCTGGCACCACGATCAGGTGCCTTGTTCTGTTAGGCTTTCGTTGCGTCTTCCTGAAATGCAAGATGCCTCCGTCAGTGAAGATTTCGGCTTTCAGAGCGAGACTTGGAGCGTCCCCTAATTTGTCACCTTCAAGATACCTCAGTACAGGCCCCCAAACAGGATCCTTCAATTGTTCTGCTCTCACATTTTCTTTCTGCAAACTACTTTCCGCCTCTTGTACATTGGGCGCTTCATTTATCATAGTCGTGACGAACACTGTTTTAGGTGCTTCGTCGTCTGGATTTTCTTCTTCGTTGTCGTTCGCAATATTTCTCGACAATGCGTCGGGCACCACGTTCTGAGTTCCTGGCCGATAAATCACCTCAAAATCATATTGAGAGAGTGTAAGGGCCCATCTCATAATTCTGTTGTTCTTGGTATTTTTACCTTTGAACAAATATTTGAGAGCCGTGTGATCAGTAATCACCACAAATTTATTGCCGTACAGGTAAGGTGAAAAGTGATTCACAGCCGCTACTACTGCTAATCCTTCACGTTCAGTGATTGAATAACGTTTTTCAGCATCATTGAATCTTTTGCTGAAGTATCCAATCGGTTGTTCCTTACCATTACATTTTTGCGCAAGGACAGCGCCAGAGCCCTCATTTGAGGCATCACAGCTCAAGTAATACGTCTCATTTAGAGAAGGCTTCTTCAGAACTGGAGCTTCTATCATGAGTTGCTTAAGTTTGCAGAAGGCTTGCTCGTGTTCTTCCTCCCACTTGAACCTTGCCCCCTTTTTTGTCAGAGCATTAAGGGGTGCAGCTGTTGTAGCGAAATGCGGAATGAACCGCCGGTAGAAGTTGAGTGCTGCGACGAAGGATCGGACTTTGCGCGCGGTCGTCGGTCTAGGGTAATTCTGCATTGCGTCCACGTTCTTGGGATCTGGAATAAGTCCCTCACGACTGATGTAACATCCTAGGTACTTCACTTGTTTTTGCGCAAATTTGCACTTGTCTAAGCCTATTTTTACTCCGGCACATTGAAACTCGTGCAACACTTCCCTTAAATTTCCTAGGTGGCTCTCAAAAGTCATAGAGCTAACGCACACATCATCCAAGTAAATAGCGGCGAATTTTCCAAGTTGCCTTTTCAGAACATGACAAATCACTCTCTGGTACACTGATGTTGAGCACTTGAGTCCCATAGGTAGCCTAGAGAATTCGAAGTTGCCTTGTCGAGTCTGAAATGCCGTGTACTGCTTACTTTCTTCATCGAGCTCAATTTGATGGAAGGCTGATTTTGCATCGACAATGGAATAGTATTCTTTGCCAGCCACCTCCTCCAGTGTCCCTACAATGTGTGGAATCGGATAATGTTCGTTTATTACCCGCATGTTTACAGCTCGCAAATCAAGGCAAACTCTGTGACCTCCTCCAGGCTTCTTCACGAGCACGAGGGGGTTCTTCCAAGCACTTGTGCTCTCTTGTACAACTCCACTTTCAATCATCTCCGAGACCTTTTTATCAATAATTTCTTGGCTGGTGTACGGAATACGCCACCCTTTCGTTTGAATTGGCCTGTAATCACTCAGCAAAATTTTGTATTTCACTCCTTTAATGTTGCCAATATCCATCTCGTCTGCACTAATCGTCTTGTGGTATTCCTTCAGCAGGTTCCTAACTTGTTCTTGTTTTTCAGCAACCAAGTGACTGAGGTCAAGCTCATCAATTTGCTGGAAGCGCTTCTCTTTGCGGTGATCTTCTGCTTCGCTATTTTCCGCATTGTTTTCTTCTGCAGTTGCATCTTCATTCGCGATTTCGTGGCATGTTGCAATTATTGCTCCTTCGGTCAGAGCGATTTCTTCGGCAAAAGGGTTAAGTACAGGCATCAAAACATACCCGTTTTGTACCCTTGCAGCGGTGGCTCCGACGTAAGGCGCCCACTTAATTCTAGGCTCTAAAATTACTTCCTTTCCATCAAACTTGCCATCTGCTCGGCACTTTACCATGGCTTGCGTGCGAGGCTTCACTGTAATGTCCTCAGCCAGAGTTACAGATGTTTCTTCCCTCGTTACACACAGAATTTTCGGAGAAGCGTGTCCTGGTGCTGAAAACATGTTGACGTAAGTGCCAAAGAATGATGCCCTACATTTTCCGAAGTCTAGCTTTGCGTTGACTTTGTTCATTACTTCCACTCCTATTAGCAGGTCTCCTGGGAATGCATTTTCCCGCACAACAAAACATCTCTGAACAATTTTCTGACCGTTAACTTTGATTGGCACATTAACTTTTCCCAGCACAGGTACGGGTTCATCTCCAATTGTTTTTAATGCAGTCGATGTTCCTTTCACACTAGCATTTTTAATCCCCGCAACCACACGCTCTTTTACCAAGCATATATTTGCTCCGGTATCAAGAAGTGCGGTAACAGGTGTACCATTCACTTGTAGTATCACGCTGGCATTTATTAGTGAAGCTAACGGTCTCCTATTCCGTTTTTTGGCTGTCCTGCAACTTGTTGCACTCTGCAATCAGCTCTTAGGTGCCCAAATTTTCCACAGTTGACGCACGGCGGTGGCACTGCTCTATACTGGGCTAAGTCCACCGCAGGTGCAGGTGGTACTTCCGGATGCGGCTGTGGCTCTCTTGCGTGGTATATTTGGTGCTGATGACTCCTAAGCCTGCCTTTTTCGCTCCAGTGGGGTGCTTCATAATTTCCTCTTCGATGATAAGGAGAGTGTCGTATCTGTCTGTTCCTTTCTCTCCAGGGTGGCACTTCATGGCGGTACCCTCTAGGCCGTTGTGGTGAATGCCGCATCGTATGGCCGACACGTGCAGTCTCATGCTGTGGCCTCCTCTCGCTTCGCTGCGCTCTTTCTCTCTCCGGTTCCCTCTTCTCTGTCGTTTCCCTTGGCACTGGTACTATCCGTCGATTTTCCACCTCGATTGCCATGTCTCTCAGTTCTTGTACTGTCGTAGGTCGCGCATCACTTCGAAATGGTCTTGTGATGTTCTCCCTTAATCCGAGCCACATCAAATCTACAAGGATTCGTTCCGGGTGTTCCAGATAATTCTCGTTGTACAGCCTTTCCAGGCGCGTCAGGTACTCTGAAACTCCTTCCCGGCTTGTTTGCTTCTTGGTTACTATTTCAAACAGCGCTTGAGTTGAATGTTCGACCTGGTCGGCGTAAGAGCGCAGCCAATTTTCTGCTTCTCGTAGGTTCGTTTGTGTATCAATTATTTGATTGCACTCCTTTGCCTCTTGTGGACCTAGGCAAAGGAAGAAGGCTTTCACCTGCTCACTGTTATTCAGATTGCCCGTCAAAAACTTCAACCTTGCCATATGTTCCCCCACATTATCGCCCCTCCTGAATTTAGCACCAATGGCCCCCACGCAACTCGTTACCACGGGCATGTTTACTGCTTCCTCTTCGGGTTGTGGTGGCGTTGCTGGCGCATTTCTGCGGTCGTGATTCCTTCTCCCGCGCGCAGGCATATTGTCGATCTTCTCCAATTCACTTTCTCCAAAACTCAAAAATTTGCGATCACTCGAATGCTTTCCACACCTACTCACTGTAAAACTTTTACTGAAACTTTGAAATTAATTGAGTGAACACACCAGAATTTTCTCACTCAAACTTTTCACTTTTATAACCACTTTCACTTTCTTGATCTATATGGCAGTGTGCTTGCTGGCTTCTCACACCGGAACACAGAAAATCATCACTACGAGACATGTACCTCTACTGAATTTCTGTACGTTTTGCACATGAAATAACAAACGCAAAAAAATACAATGCAACTGCTATACCACACTCGCAAAATATTACAAAGCGATCGTGTTGATCTCACCAAATTAGGATGTCACGAGAAATGGTCCCTTCACCTCCTTGTTAACATTTCATTAACAGGAAGATTCGGCTCTCGGAATTGAGGAATGGCCCACCTCCAAAGTATACATATGCAACACAAATTAATGAATAAATATCGGCAATTACAGCACATATACTAAAAAAAGGAAAGGTACTCACCGGGGATCGCTGACCCACTTACGCAGCGCATTTTCTGGGCGCCCTCCGTTGCATTACAATGGATTGCTTCTAATATTGTGGGGCATGATACACAGGGTGAACTATGCTTAACATTTATAATTCCCAGCTATACGTGATACAAACATCAATGAGTGCACACACAATGATTGGTGTTAGGAACAATGCTAATTAAGTAATGAAAGCAAATAGCATACGTCAGATGACCTACTGCACATAATTACACAGAAATTTGGCTGACCAGCCTTTAACCGCAGATTGCTTATGCATCCAAACATAACACAGATAATGCCTACAATCTCTAAGTACTCCCAACAGCCAGTAGGCGAAGGTCACTTCAACCACCGAATTCATCCACAACTCGCTTCAGTTCAAGGCCTATCTTATGCACTGTTCAGAAAATGTCTAGTGATGACGTCATCTTGCTCATCCCGTTTCAGCATGTTCACACGTCGATTCCCTTCATTCGAGCTGATCAATCCTCAGACATATGACTGAATAACCGTCCCGCCTGTCAAAGATAAAAATTTAACTTGTTACTTTTTAAGCGCATCAATGACTGAATGACAATGAATTATCGCAATATTTATCTCAACAATATCTTTACTCTTTCTTTTTAAGAAATGCATCTCTTACCCTCCCTTCTAGTGCAGCATCTCCATGTTCCATCAATAACTCCCACGGTGGGTTATGTTTTGATAAATTTCCCCTTTGTGAACGTGGTGACGGGAACACGTAAATTTTCTGCAAGTGAAACGAGAATGTGTTACTTTCTGGATTACATTATAGCGTGAAACTTAGTATAATTTTCAATATAGCCACTTTTCTTATTATTGCGCTTGTTATTGTGAACACACCCGCGTTTCTAGGTTGCACCTCACGTTACGGTTTCGCCGGTCGAACTGTCCATTGTTCCTCAGACGCCTTGAGCCCTGGCGTATTTTCTCCGAGGGTTGTGCACTCTCACCTTCGGCCTATGAGAATCCTCAGACCCTGCCAGTGACCGCCCACATCTCTTCTCATTGGTAGTCGCGCAGTTCGTCTTTATTTATTTTTTCTTAGCCTCATTGTATCCCACGCTCAGGCTCCTTCGAAACCGTTACTCCGTTCACCCTCGCAGCTCAAGGGTCGCGATTTATGTGTCGATTTATCTTTGACAAGAAGGGCGACTTTGTTCGCGCTTGTGTAGGCATTTTTTCGCGCGTCTCAGGTTTTCCAAGGGCTCGCCTTAATGAAAGATTTGCCAAAGTCCCCTCCAGAGACAACACACACTGTAAACATACATCGTTTGGCTCTCGCACCTTATCGCAGCCTCCTAACATTGCCGAGTTGAAAGAAAACATACAGGCGTAAAAACATACATGTTGAAGCGACATAAAACATTCATGTTGAAGCGACCCCTCTGGCTGCTGGGATTTTCTGAGCTATTTCAAGACACAACTTTTTACGTAAGCACAAATTTGTTACATTACACACAATTACAAGACTTTTCATTTTTAATTCGCAAAATTTGATCATTCTGAACATATTCTCGACTTCTCGACATCAGGAAGGGCAGCTGCGAAGAAAAGCTAGCGCCCCGGAAAAGGTAGCTATACAGAAAACAGCCCTTTTCCACGAACCCTCACGTCGACCGCACGACGGTATCGACACTTATTTTTTGAGAAAATGGGCAAAATTAATTTTTTATGCACTATTATCCGAAATTTCAAAAGAATAGAAGTCAATGAGTTGTCATGCTAGAACAAAACTAAGGGCAGTTTTAGAATCCTTAAAATATTTCTGACAAAGTAAAAGAGCCCAATTTTCTATTTTCTTTTCCATTTTAGTTTTATATATAGATTTCCTATTAGTATCTAAAATATACAAAGTTTTCGGTTGTGAAGTATGACAAAAAACTTAAATGTAAAAATTTAAAAAATCAATCTGTTAGAATGTTGGAAATGTTACAAGGATTCCAAAACTCTACTTTTTTCTTGCATGAAAACTGATCGTCTCCTATTCATTTTTAGATAGAAAATTTGATTTTCACGAAATTTAAGAGGCGATAAACATAAATTTTGCGGTGAAATGTGATATAAAGCTTAATTTTTACTTCAATCCTTAGTTCACGTTGTATTACCATCTAAAAATCCTATGCATGCGTAATTCCATATTTACACTGTAAAAAACATTACATGAATAAATTACACGAATGAAATGCATTCAACTCTCATTATTTTGGGGCAGACACAGTAATTATTTTATTTGTGAATCGGTTGTTTGAAATTTTCCAAGTATATGTACTTTTTTAAAAGATACACATTTTTACTCGTGTACCTTTTTTCGATTTTGTTAGTTTTCTTAGTTTTTAGAAAATGGAAAATATTCGTTTCTTAGTTATTTTGTTCGGATATATCAACAAATTATAACTGAAGAAATTTTGATGATAAAACAAAACCAAAGACAATTTTTTGGTATCTACATCAATTTTTAATTGCCAAATTGCTTTGTTTGGCAACTGAGGCATTGTATGAGTTTTTCTTAAAATGCATTTATTGTATTTTAACAAACAAAATACATTTATTGTATTTTAACAGTATGCTTATTAAAAATGTATAAAATGCTTTCATTTTTTGACCTTTCATTTACTGAATGCCAGCTATGATAAGGTGCATTACACTTCTTTTTAGCCACAGTTGATGGGTTTAAAATATTTGAGAAGTCTTATTAGCAAACTTCTGGTTTGAGAATTGAAATTGTATATCTGTATGCAAAAAAACATTGGTTATTTTGCTCTGAAATTTGTTTTAGTGTCATCAAAGATAAGGAAACAAGAAAGTATTTGTTAATATTTGTTTTCAAGATAATAACCACCATAGAATTATTTGATCCAAACTTGCTTAAGTAATTCAGTTAAGCTTTCAATCTACCTACAATGGTTCAAATAAGTGATTTTGATATGTTTAATATTTATTGAACATTTATTGAAAGCAACCTAACACAACGGTCTTATATAATATTGAGACATTTAAATACAGGAACAGTTATAAATAAACAACAAGATTTCAAGCCCGTTGTTAGTCTAGGAGACTATTTGGGCACAAACAGCAAAAGGAGTAAACATCATTTAAGACTTATCTACTGAGTTTCCTATAAATTGATAACTTATTACAAATAGAACCATGTAGTAAACCACTAACTTAAAAACTTTTATACAGATCAGATTTAGTTATAGATCACGCTGAAACAGGCCAATTGGCTTCAGCGAATGAGACAAACGGGCGCGACTATGCTACCGTGACAAATCAACAAAGTGAACCATGAACACGCGCGATACGGGCCGAGCTGATCAAAGCCAAACTGAGGCGCTCCAGAAAGCCGCTGAGACAAACGCTGGGGAAGTGACAATGTGAGCAATACAAGTATTGAAATTTTAATTTCTAGCCACCAAACAATCTCGACTTCAGACCTCGCTTGAACTCGTACAAATTATTTGAAGATTTGAGACAGAAAGGCAGGCTATTCCAATATTTAACCGACTGATATAAAAAAGACTTTGAGCATACATTGAGAGTGAATTTGGGAATATTCAAGTTAAGGTCACCTTTAAATCGCGTGTAATGACTGTTACTCACTTCAAGCTCAGAGAGTTTACTTTACCCGCAAGGTAGCTCGCTCTATCATCCCTGTAGTACTTGAAGAAGGTTACGAGCATAAAATACTCGTGAATTTGTTCAACGGTGAGAATTCTGGCCCTGCGGTACAACTCATTGATATCACTAGTATTTTCACGTGACAAAACCTTAATCGCTCGAGCCTGCAACCGTCGGAGCTTGGACAACTGAGTCCGACTCGAACAACCCCACACCACAATGCCGTATATCAAGTGTGGATACACCAAAGAAAAATATAACATTCTCAGAACACGAGGCCAGATAATGTGCGATAGCTTACGTAGAATGCCTACAGATCTGCCTATCTTACGACAAACCCCTCCGATATGGTTAACAAAACTAAGTCTGTCATCAAGAATTACTCCTAAGAATTTACATTCACTGGACAGTGCTATTGGTACATCACGGATACAGATCCGTCGAACCATGGATTTATCCCTGTTAGAAAATACCTAATATGAAGTTTTATCAATATTCAAAGACAATCTATTACAGCACAACCATCTATCAATCGCTATTAGTTGACTATCTACTAATTCACACAATGGTTCTGGTTCCGGATCTGCTGCATACACAGTTGTGTCATCCGCAAAGTGAATCAAGTTAAGATTTTCGCTAGAATTACGCATATCATTGATGTAAATCAGAAAAAGTAGAGGTCCCATTGATGCATATCATTGATGTCTAATACAAAATAATGTTTTATTCATAATGTTATGGCTGTGTTTTACTATTTTATGTTGCTGTGTTGAATAGTACATTGGGGAGATATTTTCTTATATAAGCTTGATGCATGCAACAATATTCTGGTATGCAGCTCATCATGTTAGGGATGTGTTTATTTTGTCAATTTTATATCCTTGGATTTTTAATTTATTCCTGATAAAATGCTTTCTGATAAAATGCCTCATATGCCCATATTTCAAAGAAATTAAATTCTTTTGGACACATTATTCTTCATCAACATTATTAGTTGCTTGTATATTATATTCAGTCAATAACCTACTTATTTTATAATTTGAGAACAAATGATGCTTCTTATTGCTTCTTTTAATGTTTCTTGAAATTAAAGCTTCCATTAAATGAGTGTGACCTATCAAAAAGATGTCATTTGCTCATAAAATGAGGGGCTAGTTTTCAAACATTTCCTAATTCACTAATAAAAAAATTAGCGAGTAGATCATGGCAGTACACGGTAAAGAAAAATTCATTTTTTTGTTACTGGTTCCTTGTTTTTTTACCATGATGTTTTTCTAATTTGAATCCAGAATAAAGTAGTTTAATTTGGTATGGCCATAATGGGGGGCTGCCATAATGCTTGGGGTGTTCTTCTCAGTCTTGACTAATGGCTTCTGAATTTCAGTCCCTCTTAGGTTCAAGGTTCAAGTGATCTATTATTATGCTATCTTTCAGTGGAATATAATAAATTTAGCTCAAAGTTATACAGATATATTTTTCCTGTGGTTTAAGATTGATTTGTACTAAGAGTATCAGTGTATATTCACCGTTCTTCTTCACTATGTTCACCTCAAGTTTGTTCTTCTGGTTCATCAAATGTCTATACTGGTAAAAATTTTGAGTCTTCACCTTAATTAAATTGAAGTTGGCACAGATCTCGTTTTGAAGAATCTCCATTCAGCATTTTATCCTTCTTTTTATTCTTTGATATTGTTTCGGAGCATAGTCAGTGAGGGTGCGTTTTTTACTCACAAATTTCATACTGATGCAATTTATTTCTCCCTCAGCTGTCCGTGCAAAATGGAATCGACTGAGGGCCTATAAAATTCAGCTGTACAAGGCACGTTGTTTCAAGAAATCAGGCTCAGCTGCCGCATTTGTTAAGCCATGGAAGCATGAGGGTCACCTCAGCTTCTTGGAGGACACCATCACGGCTGACACCAGTGAATCAAATCTGGATGCTTCACTTCTTGACAATAAGAGCAGTAGCTTCTCGACGGTACGTTGATATGAATAATGTTAATGACTTAAATTTCTTGTAGAATAGGTATGTCTATCATTTAAATTTCAGGTATGGGCACCAAAAATGTTTTGAGGTCACATTCACTATTGGTTACCAGAGAAGTGTGGTGTGGGCTTGAAGTTGAACTGAAAACAGGAAGTGTAAATGCTATGATGAGAATTGGTAGCTAGTATGGACTATTTGAGATTTAATATGGTAGGATATGTTTTCTCGTGGTTAATTTGGAAATATTTACTTGGCATAGAATTGCCTGTCGTTGCAGGGTGAAAATGTGTGTACCTTCTAAACATCATTTGGAAGGTCACTGTATGACAGTGGCCACTCTAGATCCAAGGTGACCCATTTCATAATAATGTTGTGGTTCCTAATAAAATTCTTGTTTATTTATATTTATCTGTTCAAATGAAATTGTTCGGTTTACATATTTCCATGAATATTTGAAAGGTTAAAAATTGTCCATAATTAAACCACTGTATTGTACCCTGCGACTAGGATACGTCAAAAGTGTCTGTGTTCAGTTTAAATTTAATTTTCATCACTTGTCCATCCATTCATATTCCCCATACATTGATGTGCTTTATATATAACAGCAATGTGAGAACAGCTTCGAGAATTTTTTAGGCGTTTAAATTTACTTGAGTTATGTGTTGACTGGAAGACAAGAACTTCGGTATCTAGGGCTATCATATCTGTCGGCTAATTCATTTTTGATACATGATTGTGAGACGCATTGTTTTAGAAAGACCAGTGCTATTTGAGACAACCCCAGGGCTCGCACGACACTGTCAATGTCTCTAGTTCGCAAATGATTATGATGCCCACGGTAAATTTTGTCTATTTCAGCTTTTTAACACAATGCTGTCCCAGCCGGCATCTATGTAATTTAGTAATTTTCGAGCTATAATTGATTCATTGGTACCTCCCAGCACTCGTATTATTGTCGTTTTATTCCAATTTACTGTTTAACATTGCTGAGCCAACCTCTCCTGCAGGTTACCGACCTTGGAATTGGTGATGTGGAGGCGGTGCACATGTGTGAACTTCAAGTGGAAAACACCAACTCGTCATCCAGCCTGCTAAGAACTGCAAATTCGCCTTCGATCTTTTGTGAAGAACGTGTTCTCAATATATCTTCATTTCCTTTCAAAAACATATCTACTAATATTCAGGCATCTTCTATCCCATCTCCATCAATTTCACAAGTAGGTTCCATGGAACCTACTTGTAGCCACTTTCAAGACCATGCTTTGGATGAAGCCCCTTTAAAAAGATCGCTGGTAGTAGACGCAGAATCTTTAAGTTCTACTACGAGGAATTCTTCAAAACTTCCTGTCAAACGAAAGCGAAATTCGAATGATGAAAAATCCCAACTCTTACAAAAATTAAATAAGCTTGGCGATGACTTGTATAAAAAAATCAATGAACCTGCCCCAACTCCCGGAGCTCATTGGATTCTTTTGCTCTAGATCCTTCAAAATTTTTCCATTCTGGAGTTTTAATGGAAATTCATCATGATCTGAATAATGATTCCTATTCTTTGGAAGGTAGGAAAGAGTGTTACCATACAATTAACTGCATGCACTCTAATTTTCTTTGCGGAACGGATCTCTAAGCCATAGGTTTTATGTTGAACGCCCTTATAATGTCGGCCATTGATCTGTAATACTGTCAGAGATATTGAAAAAATTCGAACTCTATTTTTAGTGACGGTGATGAAATTTTTTCTGTTGTGATTGAATTTGTTTTTGTCTTTTCAAGATCCACCCTAATGAACCCAGATGTGGGGATAAAAATTGAGATTGAAAAAAGGACATTTTCTTAGTTTTTATAATTCTGATTAATTCCGTGAGGACATTGCAGCACTCACCATGCATGTAACACCAAGTAGAGTAGAATACCATGTAGCTTCTTCGTTTGGACTTATGATTTTGCATTTTCGTGGGTAAAACGGCTTTGTGCAACCTACATTCTTTGTGTGTTCTTGCTTTGTAACCTACGTCAGACTCTATTTTTTTTGTCTAGCTGGGGCGTTCGGTCTGTGCAGCTGTTCTTACGTTCTTCCAGTGCTTACGATTTCAACTCATATAATATAAAGCGTAATACCAAAGCATACTCTAATGAGTAGATAACTTATATTGTAAACGGTATGAATGTAAGTAAAATGTATTATTTTTACATCAACTCTGTTTGATTATTGTAGTTATTACAGAGTTCAGGAAAAGGTGAAACCCTGTTCATCCACAGTTTAAATTAAAGCTCATGAGCTTTGAGACTTTCGAGAAAGACGCAACAGTATTGATAATATAGGGCATCTACTATGCTCTAGCCAGTGGCGCAACCAACCGAAAATTTGGGGGCAGGGCGTTGCAGACCTTAATTATGAGCAATCTTCTATTCTTTTACTTTAAACGGCTACTAAAAATGGTTCTCAGGTCAACATTTCGGGAGAGGCCATGGCCCCTGTGCCACCCCTGGCTGCGGTACCGGCTTTAGCAATATAACTACAAATGGTAAGCAAAAAGGATTGAATTTATGTCGAACGTAATATTTTGTTGATTGGAAATCTTTATTGATCGTTTCATTAGCACTATTGTCTTGGATGAATGGTGTTTCAACTGCTTGACCTAAGGCGAGAGAATGAGTGAATGAAAGCAGGCTCAGTGAGTCTAAAAGTTTCCTTTCAAACATCTGCCCCTTTTTCTCAGTTTACGAGTATATTTACCACGAGTGAGTTCGCGGGCTGGTAAAATTATCGGTACAGAATCTCGAACTAGCGAAGTAGCTAGTTCGAGATTGAATACACTTAGCGAAGTAAAAAAAAGTAGGTAGCAAAGTAAAGAAGCTAGGGCAGTAAAACAAATTTATTTCCTTTATTTTTCTTGTGACGATACATGGGTGGTTATCCCTCTACTTGCTGATCATATCATCTTACCACGAAACCGATCCTCTGCCGCTAAATTAATCACAAAGCAGATTTCTGATCCGAAGGGCTTATTGTGAAGGCCGTCGGCATTCGCTTTCCAAGCTCAGAAATCCATTAGCGCTGTTTCTCCAGTCCCCCAATTTCACAGTTGTTTCTACCACGTCTTCGCTGTCCGTAAAGCCGATTGGAGTGTATTGGTTCTTGTCAGTTTTACGAAGCAAATTATGTAAGGAATATGTGGCCAAGACAACTTGATTAACGTTCGGTACGGTTGTTTCAATTGGCCGCCGGAAAACCTGGAATCGACTGGCAAGTATGCCAAATGCATTCTCCACTAGTCGTCGTGCTCTGCTCAGCCTGTAGTTAAAATGCGTTGTTTCTTGGTTAGTCCTTTTTGTGGGTAAGGCTTCATAGTCTTTTTGTCAAAGGGAAAGCATCATCAGCTACGATGACAAATGGAACGTTTAAATTGGTATCCGGCAAATCCGCACGTTCTGGCATGTTCAGAGTATTGCCGTCAATGTGACCTTTGAGACGAGATTTCGCATATATACCTCCATCTGAAATGAGCCAATTTGTACCAACATCGACGTACAAGAAGCTGAGGTTGGCATCCACGAGAGCAAAAAGAACAACAGAAAATGAGCCTTTGTAATTGAAAAAGTGGGATTCACTGTGGCTAGGTGGTCGGATAGCTACGTGCTTGCCGTCCATTGCACCTAGACACAAAGGGAAATTCCAAAGCTGCCAGAATTGTGTTGCCACTTGTAACCATTCTTCAGTTTTAGATGGTACCAAGATGTAAGCAGCGAGGACATGAGTGATTGCTTTACAAACTTCAGTTATTATGCCGCTGACTGTTGACCTTCCCATCCGAAACTGGAAGTGGAGAGAGCTTCTGCGTTCCCCTGAAATGAAAAAATTTACTGTAAGTGGTAATTCAGTTCGGAATACGTCTGACTAACTGAATGAATCCAATTATGGATCACATCGAAGCAACTTTGACTCTCCAAACATAACGCGTTGCCACAGTACAACAGAACACCTGCATTCAAAAGGATCCGATAACCTAAAATCGACGGCCCGAGCTGAGGGTTAGGTAGGCTTTCTTTTTGTTAAAATAACATAGGTTTTTGTTTTGTTACGGACCAACTTTTTCGGTTCACTGCTGTCGTGTTTTTTAGCACCTACTACTTTCTTCTTCAACTTTGATCTTGTTTCATGAACTTCTTTCTCATCTTACTGTTTCTATGCCCTTTCTGCATAGATTCTACGTTCCCTTAACTCCATACTAAATGGTGCCTTCTTCCTTCCTCTCTTTGGATCTCATCTGTTGAGGATAGGGAGGCTTAAACTAACTAATAATCTAATCTAACCTAAAATCGACAAACCTGTGGCCAGGTACCGCAGAGTGAAGGCCAGACGATCATGCGCTGAAATTGCGCTCCTCATGTTTGTATCCCTCTTCTGGATGATAGGAGTGACTCTCTCTAGTAGCCAAGAGAAGACGCTGGGACTCATCCGGAGGAATTAAGTTCCTGGAGAAAATTAGTCACTTCAAACACTGAACTAAGAATTATTTGCGTTCTGGGCAGCATTTGAATTCCTGTATAAATTAGTGCCCATTAGCCGGTAAATTTTCATTCAAAAATGAAAATGAAATTGATTAACATTTACAGTAGTGTGGTGGATCGGGAAGTTCTGAGCGGATAGAATGGCCATATGGGCAATTCCTACCGTATCTACATAGCCCTGCTTTGAAATACTTACAGGGTTTCATTGGGGCTACTAATTTTTATGAAGGATAGTAATTTTTATAATTGACTTCTAACTGTTACTCTGCTCAAAGATCTGAAACACACTCTGCCTCCTGATGATGGATACTTAGCACATTTTACGAGTTTTTTTTTATACTGAAGAAATTTTACGTATTCCTTGCTGAAAGGAAAAACGTTTTCCTTGCTCATCACATCCTATAGATACATTTTTAACACAAAAAAACGCTCAAATTAACGAGTGATTATGTCGATTTTTGTCGATTCTTGTCGATTCAACTTGGGGCTGGATTAATTTGAACTTGACTTGGATTAATTTGAACTTGACTTGTATTAATTTGAACTTGACTTGGATTAATTTGAACTTGACTTGGATTAATTTGAACTTGACTTGGATTAATTTGAACTTGACTTGGATTAATTTGAACTTGACTTGGATTAATTTGAACTTGACTTGGATTAATTTGAAGTGAATTAAGCGTAGTGCCCGGCTACCCGCACATGCAAAATTCACGTGATTTTTTATTCAAATTTTAAACGATTTCTCAAGAGATTAGGGATTTCATTACAATTCTTAAGAACATGCAGTCACTGAGAAGAAAAAGCAGCACTATGCTACCATCCAGTGTAATTATAATCCAGTGCACAGTTATTGACATGAAAGAATCTCAACTTGGAGAGGTCCAAATATCAGTTATTGAGAAGATGCTATTTTCATTAATTAACTTGCTCATGTATTTCCTCTGAAATGGCAAATTGAATTTGGATACCGAGGTCCGGAATTAGTCTTGTTCTAATTATCTTCTCTGATGGAACTTGAAACTTATTCCAAAACCCTAAAAAATTAAAAAAGTTTCTCTTTTCCATAGGGTCGTAAGGATTGAGCGCGTCGCAAAGTCAGCAAATTAACAATTTCTCTCTATGTATTTGGTCAGTATTATTTGGCTCTGAGTTTTTAGATCGAGTAAATGTTTATTTTAAAGTCAGCTGTTTGCCAGTAGACGAAGACGACTTGCTACAATCGGCAGTTTTGCCACTGCTGCAACTTAAACTGTCTTTGTTTTCAATACGTAGACATTTAGCTTTTCTTCTTGTTCGTTTTGTTTCTATTTTACAATTCTTTTTCGTTGTTTGGTTTTCTTCAGCTTCCAGGAGTTGATCATTATGTGTCGATTTTAGATGGCCCCATAAATATTTAGTTGAGAAAATTTTCTGAGATGCACCAGCCGTTCCTCGTCGTATATTTGCTTCACAAATGGTGCACACTTCAATTTCTACACTCTTCATCGATATGTAAAAGTAATCCCATACTGCTGATACACTTCTTTTTGTCATTATACCGGGTGTCCCACAAAAATGTCACTGAGTTTTAATCGATAACATTTCTGCTTTAAATTAACATATTTTAATTGCCATTTTTTCACAATGTAGTAAATTTTATTTTATTTTCGAATAATTTGTTTTTGAAAACCGTTTAATAACCTTTTTTACATTGATCGATTAACTGAAACGGATAGAAAAACTAATTTTTCAAAGGAAAACTTTTCAAAACCATACTGACATTTTTCCTTATTTTGTACTTTCCAAAAAACAGAACCGACGAAAATTTAAAAGAGTAACAAATCATTATCTTGAATAAATTCTAAATGAAAAAGTAATTTAGTATCCTTCGACATACCCTCCATTTCTCTCAAGGCAAGCATACTTTTAGCCACTATAAAACGAAAGTTTTGCGGTGCAATTCACCGTTTTCTTTTAGTTATTGATACACTTCTTCAATTCGTTGTCGAAGAATTATTAATGATGTAGATGATATTTTGAAGATGCGTTCCTTCACAGTAGGTATTGAGAAATAAAGAACACCAGTGTTGTTTTTAAACCTTTTCCTTTGAACAAATAGTTTTTTCTGCTTCTTTCAGTAAATCGATCACTGTAAAGTGGTTATTAAACGATTTTTAAAAACTTAAATTATTCGAAAAGGAGACAAGATTTACTACATTGTAAAAAAAGACAATTCAAATATGTTAATTTAAAGCGGAGATAGAATCAATTAAAAATTCGGGGACATTTTTTGGGGAACATCCGGTACATTTAATTACTATAATTGTTTCTGTATTAATTCAACAAGAA
This sequence comes from Morinoia aosen, assembly GCA_030386875.1. Taxonomy (NCBI): domain Eukaryota; kingdom Metazoa; phylum Arthropoda; class Malacostraca; order Amphipoda; family Talitridae; genus Morinoia; species Morinoia aosen. Next base: position 14,389,815 of record CM059575.1, on the reverse strand, counting down.
CTGCAACTACACGTCTACAAAACTTCATTGACTTGACATAAATACAAATCCAACCGCAGCCGTAATTCAACATGCATTGAGCCACTAACCGGCGTTGTGCATTACGTCGTCGTGACACGCCCTGACACGGTCTGAACCGTGACACGCCCCGGCCCCGGCCATGACAAATTTGTCGACCCTGGCTGCGCAGACTCCAATCTCGCAGGATTTCTACCCCGCCCAGCCCTCTCCCTCCACCTCCGTGTTGCTACATGAAGTTGCCATTCGCGCCAATTATTTAACTATGTAATAATTCTGAGGTTCATTAACCTATCTGTTCGTTATACAGTTATTATTAATCACTGCATTATAAACACTACAAGTACTTAGTAAGTAGATACTACAGTGGAATACCAAAGTTAACCTGTATTAAATCATTATAACAAGTTTTTACAACGACCGCTGGTGTTTGGCTATTCGACCCTACATCTCGGCACGCAAAAACAGGCATTTTTAAACTTTTTAAAGTAAACCTTAAACTCACTGAACTTGGCCTAACCCAACCCAACCTTACCTAACTTAACCTAACCTCTTAACCTAACTTAACTTAACATAACCTAAATTAATTTAACCTAACATTTATGTAGCTGCTTGGAGTTGGTGCTGTAGCTGCTTGGAGGTGGAGGGAGAGGGCTGGGCGGGGTAGAAATCCTGCGAGATTGGAGTCTGTGCACCCCGGCTCCGGCCCCGGTCAAATTTTCAACCCCGGTCGGTCTATAATGAAGAGTGGTGCGGATACATGGATAAACCATCGGCACAATTATTGCAACTTCAACATGAACGTTTATTGGTGCTGCTATAGCGTGAAATCTACCTCACTATAGCAGGAGATCTACCTTTAGCTAGTACTCTAGTTTGAGGTTAGGTTAGGCTGCAAATGGATATTACTTATTTCCATACATGTAATTTAGCTATAATCACTTAATTTCTACGTATCAAATTGCACCTGGGTATGTGATATATGGCGATACACCTAACGCTTTAGTATAGCACCCGTTTATTTTCTTCCATTAAAATGTACAGTAGAATTTTTGAAACCTTTTTTTATTTACTGTATAAAAAGGTTATGCTTCGTCACTAGTGTAACGTTCGGCTGTAGCGTCTACATGTAATAAATTTGACTTGGTTTGAATTGAAATCAACGAATAGAAACACCTCTTTCTCTTTGGTACATGATACACAAAACTGTAATATTTAAGGTAAATAACGATCTAAAAGAAAACGAAACTGAAAGTGTTCACCATACACTGACTTCATGTATAATAATCTTTCTTCGGTAGAAATTTAATCAAGTATAAATCAATTAAGAAAAGTGATGTGAAAACTTGTAGGTCGTGTTTTTAGTAATTCCACAAAGTTTTACTTCAAAAATTCAAATTTGCATGATTATTTCAGAGAAAATAAATTAGATTAAAAATATTTGGTCAATGTGAAGTTTAATGCAACCACGGAAAATAAGAATTCCGATCTTAGGAATCACTAAAGGAACCCATTTAAGAACGTTTTACGCGTATGTCATTCTGCTCGCTGATGCTTTATTTTCGAATTATTGAACTTTGAAGTTGGCCTTCCCGCGCCAAAGGAAGCGAGCGTAATTGAATTATAAACGGAAGCTAACCCCCTATTACAAACGTAAAGAGGTTGGGTCGTGAGGGGGAGGCACAGTTCTTCTAGTGAAAATTATAAATAAAGCTTCTAACCCACCCATTTAAGTGACCACCGCAATCTTGTTTACATCGGGTCAAAGATGGCGACCACCATGGGCGCCGCCATCTTGGACCCGATGTCAACAAGATTGCGGTCGTCACCCTAATGGGTGGGTTAGAAGCTTTATTTATAATTTTCACTAGAAGAACTGTGCCTCCCCCTCACTACCCAACCTCTTTACGTTTGTAATAGCTTCCGTTATTAATTAAATTCCGTTTCACGCGCTCGCTTCCTTTGGCGCAAAGGCCAACTTCAAAGTTCAATTATTCGAAAATAACGCATCAGCGAGCAGAATGTCATTCATGTAAAACCTTCTTAAATGGGTTCCTTAAGTGATTCCTAAGATCGGAATTCTTATTTTCCGTGGTTGCATTACACTTCACATTGACCAAATATTTATTATATACCTACTTTGAGTTCGATAAGTTTCCTCCGGCCAAACTTTCATCAACTACAAATTTATTTTGATAAAGTCACGGGCTAATTTTTAGGACATATTACAGATAGTTATTTCCACACTTTCGTTAATCGTTTCGATTTCCGACTTTCAATTTTTTTCAGTAAGTGTTCGTAAATTTGTTTACTTGCGTGCAGGTGTTTTCGTATAGTATATCCTCTCCTTTAATAACTTCCATGTATTTTGACTTCCGAACTATACATATATTAGTACAAATTTAAGGGTAAGTGTTTTACAGCTAATAATATAAGAATTAAGAATGACTTATTTGAATTTGAATAAATCTCTGAACGTATTGTTAGCATATATTAGCCATTTGTAAAAATAGCAGTGTATCAAAAAAATGTGTTCATGGAAGTTCTGTTCAACATACATGATCGTAATTATTTTTCAAATGTTCAGGCCCGTAGCGATCTTATAACAGTGGCATTTGATTTAAGTGGTATCGTTTGTCGTGAGTCACTCCCCCAAATTTTCATTTAGCAACCATCACACCTCACTTGTCAAAAATTGTACATTTATAGTATACCTCAAAATCATGAAATAGACAGGTTCACGCAGCTGATGCATTCGAATCCACCGACTAATTGAGAACTGTTAAATTAAGAATTTTGTCAATATTTTGAAAAATTACTTTACAGGTTTGGTTTCGCAGACTAATAGGTCAATATTGACTTTAATGTTGTAAACGATTTTAATAATTTCGCTGCCATAAATAGGTAATATGGAGGATTTTAGGACGTTTTACATGAATGACATTCTGCTCGCTGATGCGTTATTTTCGAATTATTCAACTTTGAAGTTGGCTTTCGCGCACCTAGGAAGCAAGCGCGCCAAGCGTAATTTAATTAATAACGGAAGTTAACCCCCTATTACAAACGTAAAGAGGTTGGGTCGTGAGGGGGAGCCACAGTTCTTTTAGTGAAAATTATAAATAAAGGTTTCTAGTGACGTCCGTTTATATGAGCTCCAAGATGGCGGCCGGGTACCGGGTGGCCGCCATCTTGGAGCTGATATAAACGGACGTCACTAGGAACCTTTATTTATAATTTTGGTCAATGTATAGTTTCCCTTCGGCAGGGAAATTAAAGATGTCGTTGCTGATAATCACTAAATGAGCACATTTAAAAACCTTTTACATGAATGGCATTATGCTCTCTGATGCGTTATTTCCGAATTATTTAACTTTGAAGTTGGCTGTCGCGCGCCACAGGAAGTGACCGCGCCAAGCGTAATTTAATTAATAATGGAAGCTAACCCCCTATTACAAACGTAAAGAGGTTGGGTCGTGAGGGTTAGCCACAGTTCTTTTAGTGAAAAGTATAAATAAAGCTTCTAACCCACCCGTTAGGGTGACGATCGCAATCTTGTTTACATCGGCACAAAGATGGCGGCGCCCATGGCGGCGCCCATCATCTTCCAGTCGATGTAAACAAACGTCACTAGAAACCTTTATTTATAATTTTCACTAAAAGAACTGTGGCTAACCCTCACGACCCAACCTCTTTACGTTTGTAATAGGCGGGTTAACTACCCTTATTAACTAAATTACGGCGCGGGCGCGCGCGCGCGCCCGCACCAACTTCAAAGTTAAATAATTCGGAAATAACGCATCAGAGAGCATAATGCCATTCATGTAAAAGGTTTTTAAATGTGCTCATTTAGTGATTATCAGCAACGACATCTTTAATTTCCCTGCCGAAGGGAAACTATACATTGACCATAATTTTCACCAGAAGAACTGTGGCTCCCCCTCACGACCCACCCTCTTTACGTTTGTAATAGGGGGTTAGCTTCCGTGACAAATTAAATTACGCTTGGCGCGCTTGCGTCCTAGGCTCGTGAAAGCCAACTTCAAAGTTGAATAATTCGAAAATAACGCATCAGCGAGCAGAATGTTATTCATGTAAAACGTTTTTAAATGTGTTCCTTTATTGATTCTTGGCAACGAAATTAGGAATATCGTTGACAACATTAAACTCAATATAGGGTAAATGTGTAGCGTTGGTCAGTAATCGATTTTCCACTTTTCGGTGTCTAACCCAAGTTAATTAGATCGAAATAAACAAGTTTTCTTCTATGCACTTTCCGTCGGAAATGAATATTTTACAAGTTATAGTGGAAATTAGTTACCGCAACTCCAGTGTTTGAAGCGGAAAGAAATTCATCGATCCCGTGGTATGGAGACGCTGCTATGAAGTCTCGCTTCCAGCCCGATCGTCATCAAAGACGAAACCAAACCTACCGCTATACCTCGTTAAATACTCATTTGACGAAAAAAAGGTATAGAAGAAAAGTGGTTTATTTTTATGTAATTACCATGATTCAAGCAACCAAAACTCAAAAATCGATGAGGTGCTGTTTATTCGAGCGCATTCGTCATCAAAGATGAAACTAAACCTACCGCCATAACTCGTTAAATACTCATTTCCAACGGAAAGTGCATAGAAGAGAAATTGTTTATTTAGATCTAATTACCTATTTCTAGGTAACGAAAAGTGGAAAATCGATTACTGACCAACGCTACCAATTTACCCAATATTGACCGACTAATACTATGTCTGAAATGAGTATTTTACGAGTTGTAGTTGTATGTTAATTTTCGTCTTTGATGACGAATGCGATCGAATAAACTGCTACTAATCGATTTTTGAATTTTTGTTGCTTGAATCATGGTAATAACATCGAAATAAACTACTTTCTTCGATACACTTTTTGCGGCAAATGAATATTTTACGAGTTAGAGCGGCAGGTTTTATTTGTTGCGCGATTGAGCTGTTAAGAGTACGTTTGGGTACTTTGTAATTTATTATTAGCCGACCCCGCGGAGCCTGAACCCACTTCTAGGATCTTTTAGTTAATAACACAATAAAGGTTATCACCCAAAAATAACGAGTTTAAGCGGTATGTTAATTTTCGTCTTAGATGGCGGGAATGCGCTCGATCATTCGAGCACGTCGGAAGGAAGAGTACATCGTAGTCTACCCGTCCGACGCGCTCGATGCAGTTCTTTCCGCTTCAAACACTTAAGTTGCGGTAAGTAATTTACCGCTATAACTCGTAAAATACTCATTTCAGACGGAAAGTGCATAGAAGAAAACTTGTTTATTTCAATCTGATTAAGTATGTTTGGTCAATGTGAAGCGTGATGTGATCAAAGGAAATGGGAATTTTATTCCCAAGAATCACTAAAGGACCCCATTTAAGAACGTTTTACATGAATGACATTCTGCTCGCTGATGCGTTTTTTTAGAATTATTCAACTTTGAACTTGGCTTTCGCGTGCCAAGGAAGCGGGTGCGTCAAGCGGAATTTAATTAATAACGGAAGCTAATTAAATTAATAACGGAAGCTAACCCCCTATTACAAACGTATAGAGGTTGGGTCGTGAGGGGAAGCCACAGTTCTTCTAGTGAAAATTATAAATAAAGGTTGAAAGCAACCCATTAAGGTCACGTCAACAATCGTGTTTACATCTGCTCCATGATGGCGGCGGCCGTATCGGGTGGCGCCATTTATGAGCTGACTGTGAAGGTGATGGTACCGGGTGGCGCCATCTATGAGCTGACTGTAAAGGTGACGACGTAATAATGACGACTAAAAAAAATGTCAAAAGCACCAAGTACGAGAAATAGTACGTTAACTTTTTCGTGTTATTACTGATAACAATATTTCTTATTATTTTATTAACAATTTCTTTCAGTCTTTCATATCTACGAAGTTCTGCCGAAAACTTTAATACCTCATGATCCTAACTATGCCTTTCCCGACCCAACCTGGTCGTATTCTTGTGTTGCACATTTTGCGCGGGAAAGCGATTTCACCTATGACTTTAAAGCTGAATAATTCTAAAATAACGCATCAGCGAGCAGAATGTCATTCATGTAAAACGTTCTTAAATGGGTTCCTTTAGTGATTCTTGGGAATACAATCCCCATTTCCTTTGATCACATCACGCATCACATTGACCGTATGTTTAGGCACCGAAAAGTGGAAAATCAATTACTGTCCATTCCTTCACATTTACCGGTGATGCAACTTAACACTGCCTCTATGCCTCACAGCAGCCTAGCACCGCCGCGTTGCGCCGGTACGTTTTGGCGCTGAAATGAAGCTCACAAGTCGTAAATAAGATGTTCACCTAAAAGAAAGTATGTATATCAAATTAAAGGCTTCCCTCTGTTTTTACTATCAAATTCGTAATTGGACGTATCTACGATTAAAAAATTGATTATTACGATCGTTATGAACGAACGACCATTGAAATGGTGTGAACGACCATCGATATAGTGCTCACTTTATCAGTCAACGTCTCCGAAATTATGGTTTGTGAAAGTTTACATTTCCTAACTTGCAATGCACAGGTGTAAATAGACTAAAAGTGCTTATTTCTAATATCGTTGAGAAGATACACCACAAGTTTAATTATATTGACTTTCCTCATTGAACAAGTTTTGTAGGAAAATTTTTCATGCTTCTATCATGTGTTGGAACAAAGCTACTGATGTAAATTTCCCTTACATAATTTGCTCATTAGTTTAGATTCACTGCATTGCAAAAAAGTCGCCTATTGGTGTAAGTGATTAGTCATCCGTGCATAGACTTATCCGCATATGAATCATTGATAGCATTAAATGATCATTCTTTGTTTGTTTGTGTGATTGATTTCTTTTTGATCGATTCTGTGTTCAGTATACAGAAGTCCAGTGAACAGAGATCCTACCGCATTCATGAATCACTTAATAAAGTAACTCCTTCGTGTCTGTAGTTTACACGAATCGCTGTCTAATTTTTCGCGTTCCCTTACAATTCATGTTTTCATTTACTATATCTCACAGTGATTTCAAAAAGTTTCACTCATTATTAATCTTCAACAATATCATACAAACCTTTTTCTCAATATTGCATTTCAATTTGAAATAAAGTCTTTCCTTGCAATCGCAGACGATTGTCTGTTTTTCTTATGTGCGGTTGACAAGGAATTTTCTGATCTCATCTGTGGGTATTTTATTCACCATGAATATAATACTCCTTTGAAATCTCATGAAGTACAACTAGAAAATTTCTGCCCATAACGTTTCAATTCTTATATTTTTCGCCTAAGGCAGTAATTTATAACTTTCACTAATCATACAACTTGAACTTTCCTCTTACCGTGGGACAAATATCAAAACATCCATTAAAATTATGATGGAGACGGCTTGGTCATAATGGAGTTTAATGCGCTCACGCAAATTAAAAATTCCGTTCCAAAGAATCACCAAAGGAATACGTTTAAAAATGTTTTGCCTGAATGACATTCTGCTCGCTGATGCGTTATTTTCGAGATATAACAATAATTACGTTCAGATAGGAATGACATTATGTAGTAGGTTTCTTAGTCGCCGCATTGTTGGGTCACGTCCACTTTTTTGGCGGAAAAAACCAGCGTCGGTTTGGGTAAGTTAATTTAAGCTATTTTAGGTTGATTTGTTATTTTAGGTTAGTTTATTTAACTAACCTAACATAACCTAACCTAACATCACCCATCGTTACGTCAATACCGTACTACAGCATATTTACAAGTCCGTTCCTTCACTTTTATTTACGACGTTCCGAAAACTTCAAAGTTGAATAATTCGAAAATTACGCCTCAGCGAGCAGAATGTCATTCGTGTAAAACGTTTTTAAATGTGTTCCTTTAATGATTCTTTGGAGCAGAATATTTAATTTCCGTGAGCGTATTAAACTGTATAATGACAGACGGCTTTAATTCTCTCTTAACTTAATTTTTCATCCAAATTTTTTTTCCCAAGTACGTATTATTAACTCGCTGACCGCGATCGGTTAAGCTGAAACAAGTTCAATATCCAACTCAAATTTAACGTCAATTGCATAAGCAGTTTTGAAAATAGCAGTAAAAAATAGCAATGGCTATATCTTGTTCTTATTAAATTTTGATTAAGCATTTAGGGCTATTGAGTTTGTGACTGCTGGTCGGTCAGCAGCATTATGAAAATTCCTTATGTGTTCACCGGAGACAGGGAGAATGACGACTTCGCGATTAACCAAACTTTGTTTTGCGGCGAACCTTTTTTTTGTTCAGAAATGTTCTGTTGATATTGTCGGCGCTGCATCATCTGCACGGCATCTCGCATTTTAGCTGCATTGTTGTCACTTCCGTAACCCAACCAGACATGAAGCCCTGAATCTAACTGTTGCACATTAAACTCCGCCAAGTCAATTCAAACGCATGGGGGTAGACATTTGCAATGGCTAACCAGTAACCGAGAGGTTTAAGCACGATTGTTCGGTTATTTTTAGTTTTGGTTGCATTTTTCCAAGGACCAGACAAAGTACCGAAAATTAGGTTCAAGTGTACGGCGGCACATTCGGAAATTACCGAAAAATAGGTATGTACAGCAGTTTGGCAGCGTTTTAAGGAGTGCAATAATCAGGGACAGGATTTAGAATGAAAATAAGACGTTTTCGTGGTTGTAGAGCGGGTTGCAAAATTTCCATGTCAGCTTGGCTACAATACGATGTGTTGGTTAATCAAATTCTTCATGGGTTATCTTATCAAATAAAACTTGAGCACACTGCATCTGGCATCTCTACAAGGTATATATGTGTTGTCTACACTCATATTATTAGAAAAAGGCTTAAATATGAAGATATTGACGAGAAAAAAGGGCAAGGAGACCAAGTCAACAGAGAAATTTCCTCTACCTACTGTACCTATACGACGTACTAAGATTTTTGAAAACCCTCTCCAGGTGTGCTTCAAAGTGTCCAAATTTGATGCAACAACTTCGTCTTACAAGGAATTAACAGAATATCTGTTTTCATAATCAAAGGATACTTCCGTACGGATTTGGATTTTCCCGACATGTCGAATGTACCTACCCATCATGAGAACAACTAGAGCATATACAGGTTTTGTTAATGGTGGCAAAGTACAAGATCATCTTCTTACATCTTATGTTGTTCACAACAGTTTGCATAAAAACTAACACAAATACGAAAAATATGGGATAAACTGACGAAAAAATAACTGCCTAAATCTCATTTCTTCATTGATCATGAGTTCGTTTGGTGTTGTTCCCTTTTAGGGGGATACAACTATTGTATTAATGAGAATTAGTGTTCCCAACGGAATACGTGAGGTCCCGAGCTAAAGCTTAAGTAGGCCTTCCTTCTGTTGAAATAGACAAGATTTTTGTTTTGAGTCTTTTTTCGGTTCACTGCTGTCCTGTTTTTCAGCCCCTGGTACTTTCTTCTTCAACTTTTATCTTGTTTCATGAACTTCTATCTCAAATGGCTGTTGAACTAGAAGATTCTGCTTTCCCTTGGGGAAGATTCCTCATTCCCTTAATTTCACACTAAATGGTGCTATCTTCCTTCCTCTCTTTGAGGAGTAGGAAACCCTACCTTCGTTGCAGTCAGGGAAGCTTGAACGAAGATCTAATTTAATAATTTAGTTTTGTTACGGTTCTGAGTGAATTGTCGAGCGTAATGTTTTTATAATCTTAGAGAATATTCGAGTTTAGAAATTAAAGTAGTCACCAGGAGAAAAAGAGAAAAACTGAATTTATTTATTTTAGTGCCCGCTCAAGTCAACGCTTTAAATAAGTACTTCCAGCCGAGTGGTGAATACCAGCACGCGTGGCGCAAATAATAATAACTATCAAATGTAATTATTTTACGGCATATACATCAAGTAACTCATTTTAGTACTTCTCTAGCACGCAACATTTTTTTATCAATAATACTACGACTAAGAGAGTTGATGCATTGCACACGGCAAACGTATTTCTTAAAGTTTATTGATATAGCTTTCATTCACTTAGAATGCATGTAAAGTTTCACATTTCTACGCGAAACATCTAAAATTTTGCAACAGTTTAACTTGACTGTTAAAGCTGGCAGCTTTTTTCACTAACGTTGGTTCGTAAAAGTAGGAGGTTCAGAATTATCAATTCCTCGCTCTCTTAACAGCGTTCAACCGACACCAGTTATCTTATCAGTCTTACGTACGCGATTGCTTCTGTTAACAAAAGGGACGAAAATATTATCGGTCCAGCTGGTGTCGTGCTCAGTGATGGTTCGCCTTCAGTGGGAGACTGTGTGATGTTTATCAACCGGTGCAGCGACTAAAGTATACTTGATTTTACTTTCTGTTCAAGCCTAGATAAATTTTTATTTCTCTTGATCAATAGGAGAATTTTTCTCGAAGGATTACGAACTCGGCTTAGTTTCTCGAGTGTTCGTTTTGCGTTAGAAGATCGTAGCTTTTCTGTAAAGATTGCAGCTCTCGATGGCCAGATTGTTCACTGTAGCCTTGATAAGCATACGAGGTTTTAGGAAAAATTATTTGTGTTACGTATTGAAGCTTGAAAAGGGATATTGGTAAGTTTACGGCCTTCTCTATAAATTCCTAGTCTTTGAGGGGTGATGCACGCTCAACGCTGCTGCACTGTCTGCACAGGTCGAAGCTTGACTTGGTTATTCCAGTGATGCTACATGTACTTATGTCGTAGTAACTTGTCAACATTAAGAATTTACGTCTTAAAAAAAAACAATTTCAGGGAGAATGACGACATGTTCTCTCAAATCAAGAGTTCACGAGTAAAACCTCTATTGGAAATGTACAGGCTTTCATTTGCCATAAACTTGAATACAGTTTGAGTTTCATTAGACAACGTATGAGACTTCAACAAGATTATCGTCAGCAACTTAATGTGGACGATGCAGGGCTACGTTCTTCATGATTTCGCAATTAATTTATGATAACCATCACCTAAAGCCTTACACTACTCTTCTAGAAATAGTAGGCTTCAATTTCTGATTTACAGCAGAAGTGTTGGCAAACCTCTATAATGCTTGAATTCTTAGCTGTCGCAACGAAAACTGAGTAATGAGGTCTCTAGTAAAACTTCCAATGAGTGTTGAGGAAATGAATTAAACTACTCAACCTGATTTTTTTGCTACTTCAAACCACCATTTCACCGCTCTGATCATAACAGCATGTGTCACAATAGCTAAAAAGCTTTTGACATGATATTTGACTTTTCTCTTAACATTTAACTTTTCTCTCAACATTTGATTTTTCGCTTCGGCATTTCCATTTGGCATTTCTCGTAATATTTAACTTTTCAGGCCTTTCTTAAAATAATTCCACTATAACCGTAAATAAAACAAGACACAACTGGGGATATTGGGATAAATATTGGGATAAATATTGGGGATAATCCCCAATATTTAGAAATGCTTACTACATTTTTCTCGGAAGTATAAAAACGTAACTAATTCGTTCTTCTACCTTCATTGCAGTCAATTGTGTGATTGAACACGACGCTAAATCATAGCAGTTCATGAAAAGCTGCTCTCGAGAACTCAAAAACTTTGTCACAGACTATTAGATCTATGTTAGGTGCAAGGTTTCTTTAGAAATCAAATCTGGTTACCCAGTTCATGAGCTTTTTCTATGTCAATTATTATTTGTTTTCAAATGGGATTACTTCTCTAGTACATTTTCGTTACAGCATTCACAATACCGCACACTACTTCATTCATAACCGATTTAGTCACGGTATTTTAGTTACGAGAACCTCGTTTAATGTGTTTAAGTTTAAACAATGCCAGAAAGGTATTCCTTGCTCCTGAATGATAGGCTCTTTTCGTTGTTTTCTCTTTTCGTTGTTTGTTTTCAAATCTAACTCAACGTTGCAAGTAAGGTAGTTGAAGTTCAGCCGTGACAACATGGCATGTGTGTATCACGTAACTTCCTACGATGTGTAGTCAATCGCAACTTCTGTACGACCGTTGCAATTGTTTTTTTCGACTGTTTTGGATAGTATCGTCTTTAAAAGGAGGGACGTTCTAATGAGTCACAAGTGGCGCTGATGAAGCATTTTCCTTCATAGGGCATCAGGTCATAATTTTCGGAAATATTTAATGCTTTAATGAGCTGTGGTGAGACGCTGAGTATATTTCTCTGTAAATCAATAATCCTGAAATCTGTGACAATAAACTAAATCTAACCTAATAATAACCGTTGTGTATTTATTTATATAGTTATTGAAATATTTGTTTGGTGTCCGCTTCTTAAGAAACATAGGATGTACTGTATATTTATCTGTTTGGTATCCGTTACGCTTTCATCTGAGTTTGCGGTATCATAGATACCGAATTCCTCAGTGTACCCTTAATTAAGGAGGTCGTCCCACTTGTTCAACTTTTTTCGTCCGATGCGTTTGAAAATTGGCCAGTATATGTATTTTGTGAAAGTAAACCTTTTTTACTCATGTCGTTTTTTCGATTTAGGCCTTAGATTTTTTTTACGAAAAATTATTTCTTTTTGTACATTTTTATGTATATTTCAAGACGTATCTCCTCATTGGGTTTTTATGCTAGAACAAAACCAAAGACAGTTTTAGAATCCTTGGAACATTTCTAACAAACTAAAATAGGATTTTTTTGAAATTCAAATTTTTTCTATTTTTCAAATTTATTGAAATTTCTAAACCCAACATCAATTTTTTGGGTTTAGAGCTATATATATCTTCGAAAAATTTGAATTTGAAAAAAAAATTTTAGTTTGTTAGAAATGTTCCAAGGATTCTAAAACTGTCTTTGGTTTTGTTCTAGCATCAAAACTCAATGAGGAGATACGGATTGAATGTTGAAAAGTATTTTTTTTTGAGTATAAGCCAAGACATTTTTTGTTGATGTGTAATATAATCGACAATGTATGTAATTGAATGCAGTTTCAATTTTTATCTCGATAATTTCCATACATAACTTCATATTCACACTGTGAATTTTGATTTGCAAACTCAAAAAAAAAAATTCTTTTTCAAAAATGTGAAATTTTTTTATCCGTCTGATTCTTATGAAATTTGACTATTATGATATGTAACTTTTGAAAAGAAACACAATTTCTTTCATTCATTTTTTCGATTCAGGCCTTAGTTTTTGAAAAAATTGACATATTGGTTTTTAGGTATTGATATTTCACTGATTTTGATATTTCAAGACGTATCTCCTCATTCAGTTTTGATGCTAGAACAAAAACAAAGACAGTTTTAGAATCCATAGAACATTTCTAACAAGAAAATGAAGCAAAAGTTTCCATTTCCCGTTTTGTTGTCTTTTTATATGGGGTCGAAATGGGTCGAAAATAAAAGGTTTTGGTCCCCTCACCCCCCCTTGGGGGGGGGGGATCTATTGTCCGTAGCGCCATAAAATTTTAGGACCGAATAGTCCACCACCTAAGGGTCCTTTTCCAACAAAAACATGAAAAATGACCAGCGGAGCGACAAGGGCCTGGGACGACCTCCTCAAAAGATGACCTTTACGTGCATTGATATGATTGACATTTTATCAGGGTAGGATCGGTTAGGATAGGATAGAAATTGTTAGGATAGATTAGGTTAGCAAGGGTTAGGAAATTTTTTCATGATTACACCCAGCTCAACGATGACATTATCCGTGGAATTTCCCCTGGTTCTGCTACTAAAATACCCTTGTTAATTTGCTTGGAGTCCGCTTCTTCCATTTCTTTGTCACACTAATAAGGATAGTTATAATAAGCGTATCTTTGATACGAGTTGCACCAGTGCACACGTACAAAAATTTATTTTACCACGGGTACTGCTAGGACGGATATATTGGTTAGTCATCCATATCTGGAAAATTTGTTCAAGAAAGGTATTGAATCCTGACATTTTTGGCGAGCCATGCACACTAGTTTTTAATAATATTGCTGTCAAGGGAAAGTACCATTCTTTTTAATCAAATCGGCAATTGCTTCAAACTTGATAGATGGTGAACTACTCGTATATTTATGTTGAGAAGTAGGGGATTGGTTTAAACTTGAAATGAGAACGCAAAATTTAACGTATTACGAACTTTTGTGTTATAAGCAGTAAGTTTCAAATTTTTATTCAATAATACTGAATCAGATCAACAAGAATCGAATCAATTGTTTTCATCGTTATTGCCGGGATAAAATGTAGAAAGTATTCCTTCGTCCTCCAATCTTTATCGCGAAGCTTAGATTAGCGAACTATTCTGATCAACGGGCAACGAAGACGAATACTCTAATTTACAAGGTTACTTATATAAAAGCATGGACACGCCTAAGCCATCTACTTCAAAGAAAATTCTTATATATAGTTAATCTACCATCAAAGCACCTACTTGATTCAAATAAAGCATATTAATCGCTCAGTACTTTAAAATTTGAAATAATGGTGCATTTTAGGGTTGTTTTATATTTTGACATAGTTTTAGAAAACGTTGAAACTTTGAGTAATACATTGTTGAGTATTATCGATGAATGAAGTGTGACTTAACTATGTTTAAAATAATATAGATTTCCTCTTAGATATGCGTTTAGATAGTTATTTCACTTTATATTTATTCATCTAACAAAAAATTCACTTATGTACAGAAAGTAGAATTAAAATTATAAATAAATGATTAAATTCATGATTGTTAATACGTCTCATGGAAGCTCCCATGTCATCATAGGGTAACGCTTCTTTGATTGAAACTTTGGAGGGACTCATAATCTGTTCTCACCTAGGCGCCAATACCAAATATATCCGTACTATAGTCGCGTCTTCAGAAGACCCAACATGCACTAGCCAATGGTATTATCCAGCAACAGAAGGGTCTTAATGCCGTGACACCATTTCGGATTTTTAGTCTGCCAGTCAGTCAGGTAGGAGATACTTTTTCATCAACCTTTTCTCGTTTCCGAGGATTTAATTGCTTTTCAATTTCTCACAACTCCACATTAGAATTAATAATCACTTTAAATAATTTAAACAATTTGTTTCCACAAGCAATACATCAGAAAAATCATTACCTAATATTACATAAGACAGCTTTAAGTATAATTACGTGTCTTCCATACTACATATGTGCGGTCAGTGACTTCAAGACTCTTCTACAATATGAAAGCTGTGAGCAAATCTCAAACTTCATAAATGTTTTTCAGTCTAACTCCTTCCTTTCAATCATCACGAAACCTACACGTATTACATCTGAATCTGCCACGCTGCTCGATCATATTTTTATGTTAGATCCGGCTGATTTTCTTACAGGAATAATGATTTCTGACTTATCTGACCATTTTCCGGTGTTTCTCATCAAGAAAAATGTCTATAGTCCCTGTAACAGCCCGCAGGCTGAGACTTTTTCATATCGTTGTGTAAACGAATATAACTTGGAAACAATGCAAACTGTTCTAGAAGAATTAATGCCATCATTGGACATCTATGAACTGAATAATAATGCGATTAACATTGATCAAGCAATACTAAATCTAATTGAAACTATAACGACCGCATACAACCAGTGTTGTCCAATAATCACCCGCACAATCACGCCCCAAAATCGACTAAAGCCTTGGATTACTGAAGATATCGTGATCAATATAAAAAAGGTCAAGCTTACTTAGCCTTACTATACGAAGGGCGAATATCTAGAGTAACGTATAACAGATTCAAGAATCATGTGACAAATCAAAGACGAAAATCGAAACAAAACTACTTTACGCGCAAATTTACTGAGTACAAAACTGATATTAAAAAAACTTGGCGCCTGCTTAATTCATGCCATAGACCGAATAATAATGTTACAAAACAATTGAGCCCATCGTTCACGAAAATGTAAAATATCACGATAAACAAGATATTGCAACAGTGTTTAACAATTTTTTTTATAAATATAGGGAAAAATATAGCCGATAGTGTCGTTAGTGAACCTACAGACCACTTGCAATACATGGACCATGTCCGTGAACACAACCCTTTCTTTTTCACGCCAACTAATCCCTCCGATGTAATTACGCGCATAAACAACTTGAAAAATTAATCAAATAGATTAAATACATTCTCAGCTAAAGTTATTAAGGCATATAGCTGATATAATAACACCGTGCATCACTAATATTATCAACCATTCACTTTCTCAAGGTATCTACCCCAAGTCTCTCAAAACTGCCAGAGTGACCCCTATTTTTAAGAATGGTGATAAAAATTGCATTAATAATTATAGACCTATCACTGTTTTGCCAATTATGAGCAAAATATTTGAAAAATTGTGCATAAAAAAGTATATTCGTATTTTGAACAAAAATCTTTTCTCTACGACAGACAATACGGTTTTCGTTCTAACAAATCAACGACACAAGCTGTATTAAATCATTTACAGTACCTTTACTCTTATATAGATGAAGAAAAGCTAGTTTTCTCCGTATTTCTTGACTTCCGAAAAGCATTCGATTGTGTGGACCATAACATATTACTCTCGAAACTACACTGTTATGGCATTCGAGGAATTGCCCATGATTGGTTCAAATTATACCTAACGAATCGGAAGCAATACGTAGTCATTGACGATACAAAATCACACCCACAGACAATTAGCCATGGAGTTCCGCAAGGATCTGTCCTTGGGCCTCTCTTATTTCTGATATTTATAAATGATATCAAATCTACATCATTTTTCAAATTCAGATTTTTTGCCAATGACAGCACGCTTTCTGCGGTCCTTCCGAGCCAAAATCCCGCTATGATTGCGGAGTGTATAAATAATGAACTCCATTAGGTTTCATTATGGCTTAAAGCTAATAAAATAAGCCTCAACATTTATAAAACACAATATACTACATTCTCATACAAGAAAAATATATCTCTCCCACTCATAAAAATTGGCGATGGTGAAATCGAAGAAACCAACTCATGAAAGTTTCTGGGCATCATAATAGATAAACATCTGACCTTTAAAGAGCACATCGCTCATATTAGTTCTAAATTATCAAAATCCATCGGAATCCTGAATAAAGTTAAAAATTACCTGCCTGAAACAGCTTTATGAATGCTCTACCGAACGCTCATTTCACCACACTTGCAATACGGAATAGAAGGATGGCACGGAACTGATAAAAATAAAACGAATATAATTTTTACTCTGCAAAAAAAAACCATCAGAGCGGAAAAGAATCTAGAATATAATGCTCACACAAATGATTCATTCAAAAATTTACAAATACTCAAACTTTCGGATCTCTACAAAATCTTAATTTGCAGTTTCATTTACAAAATATTAACAAATGATGGCGACAGTAGCCTAAAACAATTATTAACTGCAAAAAATGGTCATCACGACCATTTAACCCGAAATAGAAGTAAATTCATGCTTCCTTATTATTCAATGGCCCGGTCGCAACACAGTATCCTCTTCGTTGGAACTAAAACTTGGAACTCAATACCTGCGGAGATCCGTGATAGCAATTCTTACAAGGTATTCAAAAGTAATCTCGAGTTTCACTTCCTATCGGAATACTATTCGTGTAAGATCACCAAGTCAAATCTTGTCTCCTACATGACTGTTTCCAATAATGTAATTTACCATGGGTAATATCGCCGATCTTCAGTCAGCTGTTAAATCTTTTATCGAATATACTGTTAAATATAGTCCATATAAACTATATTGTAAAATGAAATATCTGATATCGAGTAAATTATCTCACTGATCAGTCTAATGCGAAACTAGGTTAAGTGATTTAGGTTAAACATTATTGTACGCCTTAGAATAACGTTGATGGTAGGATGCCCCAGAAGTCGCTGAACTTATTCGGGCCCACAGGTAGCTAAATTCAAATTTGACCATTGTACTAGACTTAAGAAACATTCTACCTCTGTATCTCCTGTGGTAAATAAATTGTTTGAATTGTTTAAGTGCAAGCGTTGAAAAGACCAATCTACGTTTATTAGTTAGTTTAATCCAAAACGCTCATTAAAGCGGACACAAGACTACTCGAAAATTTATTTTCTGTAAATAGGAACTAATTTTCTTACAACAATAATGCCATTTCATGAGAACAGATAAGGGTTGTATAACTCTCTTGAAACATTTAGACAAACTCTCTCGTTGGTTTTTTAAAATCCAAAGTGTAAGTTGGGAATGAGTGCTGAAAACTTTTATCTCACGCAAGTCAGTATAACACGGTCTCTACTTTGAACACCATTGCACATAAAATGGTCGACGAAGTACTTGAAGCTGACAATAAAAGATATAAATTTCGCAACAAATGAGACCGAGTCTACCTCCCAACGATTGAGTTTCTGAGAAATCAATGTGCTAAAATCTAGTAACTTTCTGTAGTCCCTTGTACTGTAAGAAGGTAGCCAAATATCTGTGTAAATTTTCTAAACTGAAGGATGACTTGATGTACCATATATTATGCGTATGTTTACCTGTACGACTGTTTTTACTTCTTGCTAACGCATCACGTTTTAACACGTACCCATCGCATTGAACCATATGTGTACCAATAGGTAAATTGCTCATTCACGTACCAGAATAAATGAATGACATTTCATCTGTTTCGCCATTTAAAAAAAAAAACTTATCATACGAGATGAAATGTCACCGTACAATTGTATTTTTCATGTTGCTAAGGAAGAATAACAATTTATTCAAGCAGTAAAGTTGATTTCCCTATTCTGCTCTTTCAACTTTGCCTAACCAAGCCAACCGTTCACAACCACGGAAACGCGGTCTACGTGTTGAAGGAGTGGAGCCGCTCGCCAAGGCCCCAGTCTCATGCCGAGCTATATTTTTGGAGGCGTGAATGAAAGGAAAGAAAGTTTTGCTGTTGAAAAGCGGCGTATGTGTTCGTATTTTTGTTTGAAATATCCAACCTGCAAAGAGGTCTAAATATTGCATGGTATAAAAATTTCGTGCTGATTTTTAGTCGTTCATCTTTCGACTTATTTTAGAATACGATTTAGTCTGATAATAGGACTTGCGTACATCTCTATTTAGAGTAAAGTTCAAGCTATCTTTTCATGAAAAAAGGTTTTAGAACCTATAACCTCTGGTAACTCTGTATCTCATTAAAATGAAAGGTAAAAAATTTAATTTCAGCACTTGATGCTTTTCCATTTCTATAAAGGAAAAAAATGTCTCGCAAGAAACCAAAGCAATATGCGCAGTTAACGGTGACGATTGAAAGAACTGTACGGAAGCGGTTCGCGAGGTTCTGAGCTTGAAAATGACGCCTTATTGATAAAGAGCGATCAGTCAGACCACCCTCAATAGATGATCCCCAAGTCAAGTCATTAATTGAGAATAACCCACATTGTACAACCCTAGAATTGGCAGAAAACCTCAACCTTCCAAAATCTGCCATTCATGAGCCCTTGGTAAAGTTTAGGTTCGAACTCGCTACGATGTTTGGGTGCCACATGACTTGAGTGAGAAGAACTATTTGAATCGCATTTTCATGTGTGATTTGATTTATTAACGGAATGAAAACGTGTTTTTTTAAGTCAAATTGTGACGGGGGATGAGAAATGGATTGCTTACCGAAATGTTCTATAGAGACAATGATCTAGGAGTTAGCGACATGAACCTCTTTAGCCACTCCAAAAGCGGGCCTTCACCCTTAGAAAGTTTTGCGCTGTGACTGGTAAGATTGAATAGGAATTCTATTCTGTGAGCTTAAACAAGTTGAAAACTTTAATTCAAGAAAAACGTTAGGAATCGGCCAGCGGAAAAAGTGTTGTGATCCATCAGAATTTTGGAAGACCACACGTTTCTTTGGAAACCAGTTAAAAATTGACGCAGGTTGGATGCAATGTGTTATTTCAACCTCCATTTTCATCAGATGTTACTCCTTTGGATTTCCACTTATTCAAAAAAAAAATTTCAATTCCTTGGATGACTAGAAAAGATACCTTGATAAATTCTTTGCCTGATCCCTTCGCAATTCTGGGAAAAAGGTATTTTCAAGTTGAAGAAAGGATAAAGGCGCATTGTGCAACTAAATAATTAATATTTGGTTGATTAAAAATGCAATCGCTTATATTTATTGACCTTTTTCTTTCGTTAAAAGTCAGCATGAACTTTCCGGAAAACCTGATAGCTGATTTGCGTTGTTCGTTGTGTGCGGAGTGTTTAAGAAGTATGCCTCAAAGATTGTCTCGGCGTGACGATTTGTGGACTTAGATAACGAGATAATGAAATGTGATTGCCCGAACTCGGACACTCTTCGAAACGTCATATTTGTTCAAGGGCTATCACGTGACTCGAGTTTTTTGATACCTCGAAGAAAAGTTATGTCTACCTCACTAGGTCCAGTAGATAATAACTTTGGTTTACTTCAATTAAAATACGTCTTGTATAAAAAATTTTTACTCGTACCGCCTAACGTATTCAATGTTTCAGATTCTTTCTTTGCATCGCATGAAAACTTCTTCATTATTTGATGAGATAAGTTGATGTAGAGCCGAGAGCATTCGACGCCCAGCAAGATGATGCAGCCAGAGGAAGGAGGTGTGAACCCATCAGCAGGCAGCGACGCATTTGGGCGTCCTCAAGTGAGTTTGGAGAACTTCTACTATATGGTGGACAAAGCAGTTAGGGAGCTGTTTTCTTTTGCCTCTTCCATAAGCTGTATAAGAAAGATGGCCGAGTTCGAGAAAGATGTACCACACCTTAGTACTGGGACAAGAAGGAGACGTCGGAACGTAAAATTAGAGATATGAAATGGGGAAATTGTAAAAATTTTAGGTATTTATTTACATTTCTAAATTAGCGTTTCATTTGAAATTTCAGCGTTATGCATTACTTATGATTTTCGTTACGCTGGAAAAATTTTGTGCCAACATATGACTAGTAAAAATAGTCACAGCAGTTTGAATTCAATTTGCAATTTTTCTGGAAATAAAATAAGAGAATGATAAACAAAAATAGTTGCCATGAAAGATTTGAATCGTCAATTCATAACCCTTTCTGGAAATATTGAGATTGTCTAACTGATCATTCTTTAGACAACTTGAATCAATATCAAAACCACAGTACAACCTCGGACTGTCGCAGGATCTTTTCGAATGACAGTTATTGACATACTTGAAAAAAAATGTCCGTGTATGATTTCTCCAGGGAAGTACCAGGTCAAGAACTGTAGAAACGGGATATCTTTGATCATTTAATAAAGGATTTTTACTTGTAACTCAGAACAATTTTGGTAGACTGCATGAAACTGTTGCTAGACAAAGCCATTGCAACCAAAACTGTCAGGGAAGGATCGCTTCAGTACTGCACCTTAGACAGCATGGCAACTAAACAAGAATTGCGACGATTATAGCATGAATGACGGTCTCTCGTAGCTTGATTTATGTATAATTCCGAACACGAAGTCGGTTTCAAGCCTTTGATTGGTAAATGAACCTGTGAGTCAGAATTCATTTCGCTGAAGAACATTCTATTTGACGGGACAAAAATTGGTGTCATGTGTACTTCAGTGATGGAAGCAAGTTTAATTTGATTCATTCCTATAGTATTCAATGCTTCAGCAAAGTATAAGGGAATGATGCAAGCGTAAATGATTAAAAAAACAATAAAATTTGGTGGAAAGTATTGGAAAAAATGGGGCATGCTTTTAAAATGAAGTATCGGTTATTAGAATAGAGCATACATGCAATAAAAGTAACTGCATACAAGAACGACGTACTAAAGCGCGTAATGCCAGTATTTCGAAATTCTGAGTACTTATAATCATTTTATGCAGAATTATGCCCTATGTATATCACTACACAATACTGGCGGACCGGAGAGTTTCGTTGTAACAACAGCCTCAGTTGATTATGCTCTAAGAACTTTAAGAGAGAACGCTAAAACGTCGATGAAGAACAAAAGTATTCCCCTGAAGAGCAGCAGCAGTAAATCCAAGATGACTGACGATAATCAACAAACATCGGCATCAAAGAATGCTTTATTTTCAATTCAAGCCTGATACATAACACCTTGTTCATTGGTTTTTCAAATGCCTTATACCTAACACCAGGACGCCATGATGGTTTCCCCGGTCAAGACCGGTACCCATGTCAGACACCTGGGTAGAGTGGGGTATTGTGCTTTGAATTTTTCCCCTATACCCAACGTAGAAAATCGCCACATAGCGCCGGGATTCGAACCCTCGACGCCCTCACGGAAGGGCGGGTCCTTTAACCACACGGCTATGACAAGCACCAAGAAGAAAATCGTGTCTGCTGTCGAAAATCCTACCTTTATAATGCTGCAACTGAAATTGCACTTGTGCGATACCTTCCAATGACAAGTGTGTGTCAATACAATTGTACATTGGTGGAATAGAATGGTTCACCGTAAAATGTCCGAGAACTACATCAATAATACGAATACCTAAGCCGAAGTAAAAACAATCTACGTACATAAATAAATTTGATGCAAGATCCCCGCGTTAGACATTCATTCGGAAAGACAAAACCAATTTCAATTTCTATTGTAAGTTTCGAGAAAGAAGATCCAACATAGAGTCAAAAGCGTAAATTTTACTACCTTCAAGTAAATTTTACTTAAGGAGCGAATCTTCACTGAATTGCAGTCATGTCTATCGCGTTATAGTCAACCTCAGACTTCTCGTTGAGTGCAACTGTGTTAATGTTATCAGCTATATATCCTCACCCAAATTCCGACGATCGTTTGGAATTACCATTAGGTATCTTCACACTCAGAGCTCAGATTCCGTCTTGTTTTCTCTTTGAGACTCAATAGGGATGAGGTTAGAGGTGGGGCGTACTCACAGTCGGGCATTAAGTGGATCATTTGTGGAAACGTCTCACGTTTTCTGAGTACAATCTTGGCGGACACTAAATCTTCCCCTCCTGCTGGGGTCCTCCCGCATGATACCTGATGGGTCTGACTAGTGAACCACGATTAGGGTTTGCAATCCCATGATTTCAGGAAGAAAATCCCGGGAATACCCGTGATTCTGGGATTTTTTTTATAGTTCTACATTTATGCTATTGTAATTTGTTGCCCAGGCCCATCGCAACATTTGATGATTGAGAGAGCGGAAAATTTTTATCTGAGAAGGATTTCCTAATGAATTCATTCTTTGTAAATGTATTTACTGACACGCTATCAACTGCTACAAGTTTGGTCCCAAGTTCTTCCAGAGTACTTTGATACACCTTTACGAAACTTGTTATTTTTGCAGTAGGGCTTTCACTACTGCTCTCCCTTGCATGAGGGTGCTTTATTTCAATGCCAATTTTGTCATCTGAGCTTCTAATTGACGCAACCATGGGTCTACAGCTTCAGGCTTCACTATGTCGTGTTTATTCTTTAAGCGATTTAAATAACCAGTGGTAGACCAGCTTTTGCAAAGTAAACTCTTGCCGCATTTTATACACTTCGCACTTTCTCCGGTTGCACCTTTAACATAGTATCGCCACACAAAGGTTTTAGTTTCTACGACATCGGCCGTTGTCATCGCATCTATTACAGTCTATTCTTTATTACCTGCAAAACCAAACTACAAAATAGATTCTGATGCAATAGTTGAACTATATTATGAAACAGTGTAGACTACACTAAAGTCCTGTTATGAGCTCTCTAATTAATTAATGCATTTAAACTGCATGATTTTAGGTTATTTTCTTATTCATATCCTGAAATGTATATACTAATGAGAATCCCGGGACTTCTCGGGAATAAAGGAATTCCCGAACGGGGAAATTAAAGCCTGGGATGCAAACCCTAACCACGATTGACACTAACCAGGGCTGCCTTAATTTAGAATGGTCGAAGAAAAACTACCCAAGCCCCTTTTGGTTCATTTCGATAACCTTTAATGGTATTTTGTGGAGAATTTTGCCACCCACACTTGAGATCCCAAGCGAGTATGGTTTATCTTTACGACCAGTGTCGTAAAACCAAACCATCTAAGCCGGTTTTAGTAGAAATTCGGTTATACGTATGCCAGAAAAACCTCTCCATTTTGGCAGAGCCTGGATCGTATTTTTGCGAGTGTCGTTAAGACAGGATAAAATGGAAAAATTAATTTTAATCAATGGTAGTGGCCTCAGGGGCGGAAACTTAAGTCCAGTATTTTTTGTTCCGAGAACTTTCTATCTATTATAAAACCAGTGAATATGCTATTTAAGACAAGAGTGTCATATAGCGAAATCTACGACCTTGTAAGGGTTGTTTAAGGCTAAAAGACGGACGATTAGTCTAGTTCAGGTTAGAATAGAATTGGTTATGTGTGACAAGTTAGGTTTTAGTTCATTTTACTTTAAAAATAAAGAATGTTAACCGGAAATATTTACGTAACATTGAGGGTTTTATTATCATGGTTGTTATTAATGCTGACAAGAAGTTGTTACCAAGAAATTTTCATAATATTTTATCCTCTATAAAATGATTGCTTATTGTGCTACTAACTTCCAGATGGAACGCTTTAAATTTCATATTTCAATTTCCAATTCATTCTCGATTTCTTCTCATCCAGCTCTGTCACTACAAACGCGTTATGAAGAACAAAGTGTTATGGTGATTAATAACAATAGAATTGTTGCATTTACCGCGCAAAGTTGCTTCTGTTACATAAAGTGTGATGCTTTGTATAATTTTTACGTCAATCTTTGTTCGTTAATGTCTTGCAGCAGCCGACCAGTCAGTATAACGATGATGCATTGGAGAAAGCTAAACGACAGGTGGAGGATGTGAAAACCATCATGGGGGAGAACGTGCAGCGAATCATAGCTCGAGGAGAGACTCTCGAGCATCTTGACCAGCGAGCAACGGACCTGAGTGTGAGCAACATACTGACAGGGTCCTTCACGCCTGTTTTGTTTGATGTAGTTTATGAGAAGCGCCATCAAATTAAGTGGTATACCACGCATCCCTTTAAATTGCTCAATTTTCTCATCGGCAATTAAGGATTTTCGAATATAAATTGTACATAAAGATGAAAATTATAATCACAAATTCTTTCAGTGCTGCCATTGGATTCTTCATGAATCTACATATACATCGCGTAATATGCGCCCGGCGTTAACAATGTGTTCATTCAATTATATGCATATTTTTAACAGGCATGCTATTCATTATTACAATGAACTTAGTTTTGGGTGTCTGAATTGAGTACTGAACGCCTTCAATCAACATATTTAACCTAATCTGTTGAATAATGTAACCAAGTGTTTGGGGGAACACATCTAGTTCAGCAAGTCTGCACTAATTTATTCAAAAACAGTATTGAGTCTGAAAGTGTCATGTCTCAGGTGTTCAAGAAACTGATTTTAAACTTAATGAAAATTAAATTCAAGGAAGTTACCTCGGGGAAAGTTCCCCTTCGGTTCGTACGATCAGCATTCATCTCTGAAGACACCCTGCATGTCAAATATTTTTTGTGGGAGTCTCTAGTACGTTTGCATTTCCAAAAAATTAGGCCATTTATCAATTAATGTATATTGTATTTATCTACCATGAATTTGTGAGTACACATGCTTCAATTGATTTCTTATTTGACATTTGATTCGGTTTCTCGTTTGCTTTACCATCCACCGACCTTTGAAGAACGCGTTGCCATTTTTGATACGATTTATAAAGAATAAAAGTGATAAAAACCTTATCTTGCAGTACATACGTTATTGTTCGGCTTGTGGAAACAATTTCTTAAACGATCTAGGTGGCCGAACCAAATTCGTTGAACAATTTTTCACATGACCTGATCGTACACCGAGATGAGACGGGTTACTCTATTCCTAATAATTACTCGCGTTACGAGATATGAGTAATCACTGCTGACTTTCATCCTAAAAGTATCTGAGTGCTTTCAGTTAAGAAGACCATCAAATTTTTAAAGAACGTCATGATAGTTTTCATGATAGTTTCCATTGTCTTACAAAACGTCAAACCGTAACTCCGCTCATCACTTGCAGGCGAATGCCAACGAGTTTCAACGAACATCACGGTCTCTGCAGCGCAAAATGTGGTGGAAAAATACGAAGATGATCCTCATCATCGCGTTGGTGGTTATCATAATCGTCGTGATAATCATTGTAGCCGCAGTTGGGCCGTCCAGTGGAGGCGATGGGCCAGACCCAACAACAAGTTCTGGTTGATACTCGCGTTATATATGAAAATACTATCATAGACCAACTCTGCTATACCCAATAAAATAAATGTTGTGGGCTACCGATGTGCTGTCAGGTAATTTGATGTGAACTGTCCTTTTATGCTTTTACGAAGTTATAAATTTTCCTTCCTCGCAAGTTTCAGGATATAATTACATTTTTTTTTTGACAAGCGTGAGTTAAAAATATTACTCCTCGTCCTTTGTGAGGAAAATATCACCTCAAACATGTTCCAGGGATTATATCAAACACCTGAATTAGAAAATATCAGTAACATACGTATTCCGCCATCATGAACATGAGTAACGAAAGTCTATACCAGGGTTAAATTATTGTTAAATTAGAAACAATCAACATAGTTGCTCGGCAATGAGGTAGCAATGTAAATGCGGAGATTTCGAAGTAAAAACGAAGGCCATATTTTGACTGAAAGGATTTTGATTCAAATAAATTTTGAGCATTAAAATCTTTGTTTCACACGAGGTAACTGAACATCGATTTGAGCTAAATTGTTGCAAACACTAAGAAGTAGCCGAGTGGAAAGATTTAAGATTTCTTCTATGAATAATGCTCAAATTAGGAAAACGTAGATTGCCCACAGGAACACGAATCGAATACTTTGAGCTGTTGTGTTAGATTCCTCAGGCTATAAAAAAATATATATAATGGAAGATGCATTAATTTTAACATTTTTGAAAAGAAAAGCTGAGATTCTGAGTAAATTTTATGGCGAGTACTCAATTTGGGCAAGAGTTGGAAAGAATTAAATTCAATCGAAAATTATGTATTTAGTAGGATGCCTGGGGGAAGAAGATAAATAACGATTTTGATGAGAAAATAAGTGCTAAAATAACTGATGTAAAGAGGTTTCTCCAGCTTTTTTTAATTCCGTTTTACTCTTTACAATTATATCCGATAGAGGTTGCGCTAAGCTTTTGATAGGCCGAAAAGAGAAGGACATTAATAAAAATGTTATTAGTCAACAGTTACTAAATTGTTTGAGAAAATTTTCTTTCACACACGGTATATCTCTTAATGTTGTCAAGGAAATATAACGTGTATTACTATGATTTATGGAAACTGTTGAACTATTTTACTCGATTTTAAAGCTGAATAGTCCAGAGCTGGAAACGTGTGTTGTAATTATTTACAGACTTTCATTTATATCTTTTTCAAAATAAAATTATGTAAATCTATCGCAAAGCAGGTTGTCAAATATGAGTTTTTCTTTGTGATTATACTTTATGTACTAGAACTTTTCATCAAATTCTAAATTTGGCTTCATTATGTGGAGGGTATTCTATGGAATAAATATAGCAACAAATACGCATTGATGTTATGCTTCCCATTATGTTCGTCAATGTACCGTTACATACGTCAAGTGCTCGTGTATTACGGTAAAATGAAATCCTTATTCATTAGCGTGTTTTTAGAAATGGTGAACGCATATTTAAATGGTCGAACGCCTGATAGGGTTATTTTAGACCCACACTTATTTGATGTTTTAAATAATACGTGATAATGTTTTAAATAATACGTGCTTTAATTTTTATTATTGTTTGTTTATAGAGCTTACTCTTAAAAACAGGTTGTGGTCGTTTAATTCTCAAGCCCAACTTATCAAAATAACTATCATCTTATGAGGCTTCACTTGAAAAATGACATTAATGCTCAAAGTAAACATGATGAGCTTTTAGGAGATGAAACACGTCGAAACACTATCACACTGATTTTAGAAGTTCGATAATAATTAGAATTCAAAGTGTTAACATCTTGCGGTCGCTCTGAATGGATTGTTGATAATTCGTTTGCGATTCGTGCCAGTGGAACAAACTACTGAAATTCACGCAACACGTGTCGTTCAAGAAAATAGATGAACAGGAATTTTCTTTGAGGAAATCTAGTTGCAAAATCTGTTCTCAAAGACTCGTCCACCTATTGAAGTGCTGATAAATAACCAATGAGTGCGTCTCTAAGGTACACGGTAAAAAATTTAAAGCGGTTTTGTGATAAATTTTCAAACTTTGCTCATTGAAAGTTAAAATTAGAAAACATTGCAAGCATTACTGTAAGCTATGATTAAAGAAATTGCATAATCGACACAAATAAGAAAAGATTAAATCATGAAACTAAAGCGGAATTACAAGAGGAAAATACTTGTTACGAGTAAAAGAGAAAAGAACAAGTAGAGATTTTTTTCATCGGGATAAAAAACAGTATCACTGGAAACATTCTACCACAGACAAATGTTTTAAACCCTTCATATGTCCAACTTCAGCGTTTTGAAAACAAAAATAAAAAATCATTACCTATGAACATGAATGTAAAAGAAACATTTATCGTGAACAATTAGGTTAAAAATGTGAAATCACCATATCAATTTAAAGAAACTGCGAACAGAAACACTGGAAAATTTTACTGGGGGAGTCTTTTTCACTCAATTGAGGCGGGGTCAAAAAATGCATTGATTTTAAAACTCCGACGACAGATGAGTTGCGGGCTGAATTTATTTTACAAAATTATCACACCGTTACCACAATGGTTCTCTTGTATAGGAGTCGGAGAGGAAGGTGGGGGGGGGGGGGGGGGGGGTAAATTGGTCCGTAAGTAATCAGTGAAATTTTTAAATTTTTCTCAACGTTTCAATTGAAAATTTGACTCCACACTCCATATAAGTATTATCGCTTCAAGCATGTTCAAGTTTTTGTTATATTTCTGAACTTTAAAAAATTACTAATGAACTTGGTTCGCTGTCACCAACATGACAAATGTGGCAAAAGTGATGCATTTCGTGCTAAGAATATATCACAAATAGTTAAAGTGCAGTTCTGCCAAAATGCGACTGCTGGCTTCTGTCACGCGCATTTTTAAACATACATCAAAAAAGGCTATCAACACAGCAGGTAATTCCTTTCGTTTGAAATATCAGAGAATTATCGATTTAATATTAAAGTAGATGAGGGTTCGCTCGCAGACTGTGTTTTCTGAAAGGCAATCTTCAATTCACCAGTGCAGGCTCCTACTTTTTGATGCCAGTATTTCTCGAGCAATTTTTTCATTTTGTGTATTTTTACCAAATTCTTCACATTAAATTGAATGCTAGTGTTGTAGAGATGATCATGAGTTACGTTTTTATGCTGATATTCAGTACATTGAAGATGGATTCATGTCAAGTCTGTTACGCACCTATTAGGTGATTCCTCCGCTTAGGCACCATTGTTATGGATGGGTTCTCTCAGGGAGCACGGCAAGATTTATGAATTATTATTCGAAAACACACCTCTCACTTGCACTGCCATCATTGGTAAGAACTTCAATTTTTTCTACGTATAATCGGAAATCCATTACCTCTGCACAGCATTGTTATGTATTCCAGTTGGGACCCAATTATTTATTATTGATTTTCCAAGTCAGACGGGATTTTTCAACTTCATCATTTCATTCATGAAGTATTTTTTGGAATAATTATTTAATAAGCTACCCCTAGTCTCTAATGAAACCAACCATATTGAATCATTTAGAAGTATATTCCTTTGGTAAGTCGATTATTATCATAAGATAGCGTTTATCAATATCAACTTTAACATCATCGACCTCTTATAACTCCATCCTTAACGGAAAATTAAGAAAACCTGAGCCACACTGGTGTGTGAGGAATCTCCTCTATACTGTTTGCTTAATCGCTATCGTATCGTAGTGCTGAATATTGATCAATTAAGGGCACAAAAAGTGTAAGTAATAATTTTATTTGATCGCCTCTCAACGCCGAGGAAGAAACGTCATGACAGTAGGGCAATTTGTAATTAAACTATCTTAGCCCAATACGGCTAGTTGTTAATTAAACGCGTTTATATTATAAAAGAGACCAATTCGTCCTTGTATCATATATTTTATATAGGTCGAAATCAGTCCATAATTTTTTTAATGCGTATAAATCCGTAAATAATTATTAAGGGTTGAAATTGGTGTCAGGCGCAGGAAACACCACTGGAGCAAGAAAACCACTACTCAGGTCTCAGGCAAATCTAGCATTAGCAACAGATCAACGGCGCCAAGCTGTTCCTCTAGTAGCAAATGATGGTCACGGGTCATCCTCAGCAAGTCCGGTGGAGAGTAATAGCTCACGCAAGGGCAGAGACTGCCACCGGAGCTCACTCGACACTCGACAGAAGGTAGACAAGAGTAAACCGGGCAAAAGAGAAGCCGAACTGCGTCCAGGGCAGCCCTTTCCTCAGAGCTGCAAATACAAAATTGAAGAAATGTACGCATATAATTAGAGAAAATGAATGTTATTTAGCAGTACCATTCAACAGTTATGGATAAATATCTAGGTTGACAATTTGACTAGTGTACCTAATTCAGTGACAGTTGTCCCACAGAAAAAAGCTCCAATTCTTTAACTGAGCGTGAAGCAGGCATTGCGTAGCGCAAGGCAGCTTCAGTGCGGAATATTGCAAAATAAACGTAAGATAAGAGAGCGGCCGAATAAAAAATAGGGAAAATGTGCACAATGTGACCGGTATTATAATCAGCCACATTGGCCACATTTTGCAGGGTTGGTATACTTGTTAATTATAATTAACAAATCTACCAATCCGGCAACGTACCTAAAGAACTTCATCCTCCAGTGTGCGGAGCGACTTCTAGTCGATGCGAGTAATGGCGATGTAGTTACCGCCGTAAAGTTTGATGTTGGTAGGAAAAGGCAGATGCCCAATAGTAATATAATAAATAATTATTAATAGGTAATGGAAAATATTCAATAGCAAAGAAGACGATGGTTCACTCGGATAAGGTAAAGTAACCGCACTTTCAGAGTCGTGAACCAGTCATTAAGAAAAAAGTTACTGCGGCTTGACACCCGCCATAATCATGCAATTATCAACAAAATAGATCTAAACTTTGCACAATCACACGCTCAATCAAACCCTGAATAACTAAAATATGCAAGAGGAAGGGCTGGGGAAAATTGGAACCGCAGCCGTCGCCCAGCTGCTTGCCACGAGCCGACAGTACTCCCGACGTCCCCAACGTCGCTCCTGTTAATTAACACTTAGTCCATACATACTATTTTGTAAAATGAAGTATCCAATATCATGTCAAATGCCTCATTGATCAATGCGTAACTAGGTTTAAGTGAATTAGGTTGAATATTATTGTACACCCTAGGATAACGTTGACGGTAGGATGCCCTGGAAGTCGTTGAACTTATTCGGGCCCATAGCTATTGTGAACAATAAAAAATTATAGTAGTCGTAGAGCATCACCAGCTGTTAACCCGTGCTTGCTAGTAACTGTTCTGAATACAACATACTCATACTGAATGCAACCTGCACGCAGTATTTATAGGCCAACTGCTCGCTCAGCGGGCAAGAAAGACAGTTGCGTTCACTGAGTAAAGACAGCTTTTGGAAAGCTCCTGTGAGGCTGCAAATAGCCGGTAATTATTCCTGAGATCAAAATTAATATCTCTTATTAACTATTTTCATCGAATCGGCAACTGGCTTTCTCCCTCCATCTGGGGTGGGTTGCCCTGCCGTATTTAAATTAAGGTAGGCTGTAAGCCTGATTTGTTTATTGTTTATATTGTAATTTTGTTTTGATTCTTATAACTGTCTGTAAGATAATAATTGTATTTGTGTGTGACCCCCTCCTGGGGGTTACATAACTTAACGATGGCAGACTTGCCTCTGAAAAATCGCTATGGTGACTTGAGAGAGGAGGACGAAACACATGATGGAGAGGTCTTGCCATCACAATCGGTCAATTTAGAGGAGGAGAGCATCAGCCATTCACAACTCACTCTTGACCCAGCAGACCTTGAGTATATGGACGACTCAGTTGTTCAAGGAACCTGGTTCAAGACTAACCAACGGCCCAGTAAACGAGAAAGAGAAAGTGAAAGCCTAGACCATAATGACTTTGAATCTGAATGTGAAGCATCAAAAAAGACAAAAAATTCCTCTTCTCCTCATAAAACTTTGGCCTACCCAAGAAATAAGACACTAATATCTTTAAACAATATGTGTACTCTGCTTTTTGCTCAGCCACTTGAATCTGCCGAGTTCATTGGTGCCTCAAAAAGAAAAATGACGCTTGATCGTTTTGGAGTGGCTCAAGGATTAAAGGAGGTGCTTAACTATGATTTTGTGAAAGAAGTACGAGTCAACAAACGTAGAAACATCATAGCCATAGAATTCAAAGATGCTTCACAGTCAGAGTTTGAAAGAATCCTAAAAATAGATCATGTTGGTAAATTTGCTGTTAAATGTTATAAACCACAAGCTGAAACCTCTGAAACCTCCTGGGGTGTTATTGGTCCCATTGACCAGGAAGTTGACCTTGAGGAACTGATTCCTCTCATCAAATGTGACAACTACACTGCAGTAAAAATGATGATACGACTACCCAAGTTTGTGAATGGAAAGAAAGAAGTCTCCCAAAGTGTTAAAGTAGGTTTTGCTGGGAGATAAATTCCCAAATCCCTAAAAATTGAATACATGTACTTTCCAGTCAGACCCTACTCTCCTCCTCCTTTGAGATGTTATAAATGTCAGCGTCATGGTCATTTTGCTGGTGGTTGTACATCAATGGAGCGTTGCCTCATATGTAGTGGCAATCATGCTAAAGATAAATGTACTGCTAATGTTCCTTGTTGTGCAAATTGTGGGGGAGCTCACGTGGCAAGTTCTAGGCACTGCCCTCTAATTAAGAGTTCCATGGAGATCAGATCTCTAATGAGAGAAGGTGTATCCTTCTTGGAGGCTCGTAGAAGGGTTACGTCTGAGAGTGAAGTAACCAATAGTACTCCTCAAACTGTGGAAAACCACTCTCAGAGTCAGCATGAACCCAGTTTAATCACAGGTGAGGAACTATCTGTCAATCACCAAATTTCTGGTAGCCAAACTGCAATCAAAACCAGTGGCAGCAAAACCTATGCCTCGTTATTTAAGAGTGCTCAACCCAAAAAAGTGGTTCATGTTGATGTCCACCAGTCGCAGGGGTCCTACTACTTGCCACGAAGGGTTCCCAATCTCAATTGTAATAGAGATCGCCGCAATGTATTGATGGATTTTTCTGAGCCTTATGTTAATCGTGATGGAGACAGTCAAAATGTGTTGGCAGACTGTTATGGAGGTCGGGATGTTCCAGCGGACAGTTGCATCTCTGTGGACTCTGGATCTTCCGTTAAACAAATGATAGAGTCTTATATGCAGTCCATGTTTGAGGATCTTTTTACTCGTTTGGGTAAGTTCATAGTTGAAGCCCTCTCCACTAATTTGACCTTTGAAAATACGCATGAACGTTGTTTGTTGATTCTAAGTATGATTAGAAATCATTTTGGACAGAAAATCGGCAGTAAACTTTTGAATGAGTACCATAATTCTGAAGCCTCTCATGATAAATGTGAAACACCCTCAGATAACTGTGTGATACCAGGTAAAAACAATTCTCCACATGCGTCTCAGCAGAAAGGTAGGCCAACTAGACAGAGCAGAATTCCAAAGACAACCCTTGCTCAACATAGAGGAGTTAAACAGCAAGGACTGACCACAAAGAAAAATGCAAAATAAATTTAAAATATGTAATCAATTTATTCAAAGAAGAGGTCAATCAGAAAAACTATTCCAAATATCTCAACTAAATTGCAATGGATTGCAGAGTAAGCTTTCAGAGGTAAAATCATATTTATATACCAAGAAACCAGACATCCTCTGCTTGTGTGAGACCTGGGACAATGAACATGATCCAAAATTTGTTGGCTATCAGTGTGTATGGCTTCATAGAGAAAATTGTAATAGAGGTGGTATGTGTTTTGTTATTAGAAATGAAGTAAATTTTTGTGAAAAGAAACTCCTTCCCTTTCCAAATGGAAAGTTAGAATTCTCATGTGTTAGGGTGTCCTCTTCTTCTGGATATCTTGATGTTCTTAACATTTACAATCCTAATGCTAATTTTACTGTTGATGAGTTTAATCATTACTTTGGTAAATTTTGTGAAATATTTATTATTATTGGAGACTTCAATGCTCATGCGCCTCTTTGGGACTCCAGACAAAGATGGAACGCCACTGATCGGAGTCTGATTCAATTTATGCATGGATGATAATTTACTAGGTGTACTTAACCCTCCTGATCTTCCCACTTATATAGATGCCAGAACAGGTACATGCTCCACCTTGGATTTGTGTATAGTTCCTCCAACTCTTTTGGCCTGTGGCTCCCTGCAGAGAGGTGCAGATCTTGGCAGCGATCATTTCCCCATTGAGTGTTCCTTTGGTGTAGCCCTTAAAAAATTAGATATTTTGAACCCTCCAAGGTGGATCACCAAAGCAGCTAACTGGGCAGGCTTTCAGCAAGAGCTGTATCACAATAAAATAAGTTTAATTCTACCATCATCTGTTGATGAGCTAAATTCTGAAATAACCAGTAAACTCTTAAATGCTGCAAATAACAATGTTCCTAAAACCTCGTCAGCTGGAAGAGCTACTCGTAGAACACCTTGGTGGGATCAAGAGTGTGCACTTGCTGTGGCGAAGAGGCGCAGGGCTCGCAATGCTCTGGCCAGATCTCAACATTTGATAATTTGAATGCCTATCGTAAGTGTGAATCGGTAGCAAAAAATGTTATAAAGCAGAAAAAGCAAAACAGTTGGAATAATTTCATTAGTGGCCTAGACTCCAGAACTGGGGTGGGAGATCTTTGGAGACTAATTCGTTCAATGAAGGGTAGTACTGCAAGCCCCCGAATACAGGTAGGTGATATTGCAGAAAGCTCAGCTGGTAAAGCACCTATATTACTGATTTATTTTACCAGACATGAGATAAATATAACAGATTCGCATAGTACATTGGTGGAGAGCACCATTTCAAGTGCATCTCCAGCAGAGGTAGAGAAGACCATATATAACTCCAGACTAAAACTGAGTGAACTTAATAAAAATCTGGAGAAAATAAAACAGACGAGCCCTGGTGATGATAAAATTCCTTACATATTTCTTTTGAAAGCACCTGAAACAATTAGGAGGCATATCCTTTATCTGTTCAATCTCAGTGATTTTTTACTGGTTATTTCCCTAAGGCTTGGAAATTGGGTATAATCTGCCCAATCAAAAAGCTGGGAAAAAATCAGTCAACTTCTGAGGGATATAGACCCATAACCTTATTGTCATGTTTATCTAAGATCATGGAACAAGTCATTAAAATCAGACTAACTTCTTTTCTCGAAGCAAATAAAGTGTTTTCATGTTACCCAACTGGATTTCGTTAACAGCGATCCACCTATGATGCCATGGCTCTTATCAAGAATGCAGTCACTCGTGCTTTCGCTTGTAGAGGTTACTGTTTGGCTGTTTACATTGATTTAGAAAGTGTCTTTGATACTGTCTGGCACGCTGGTCTCCTTTATAAACTGCTGAGATTAGGCTGCGACCTGCGCACTCTTCTCGGGCTGCGTTCTTATTTATCAAATAGAACAGTTAGAGTGAGAGTTGGAAGTGAGCACTCCCATGACAAAATTCTGACATGTGGCCTACCCAAAGGGGCAGTTTTGAGTCCATTGCTCTTTAATGTGATGTTGCATGATTTACCCCAGATGGAGAAAACTGAATGTGTTTCAAATGCAGATGATATCACAATCGTCACAAATGGTGGATCCCCTGGGGAGGTTCAGCGGACGATGCAAGAGTACCTGAATGCCCTTACTCGGTGGTTCTCAAAATGGAAATTGACAGTCAATACGAATAAAACTAAGTATCAAGTATTCACCAGAAAGAGAAATGTTCCTATACTCAACTTGCGGCTGAATTCCGAGCACATTAGTGGGATAGAAACCCAACGAGTGCTCGGAATTATTTTTGATGCACCAAAACTTACCTTTCTCCCTCACTTAAAAGATCTCCAAATAGATGGACAAAGACGGGTACAGGTACTTGGAGCGCTGTCTGGGACCTCCTGGGGATCCTCCCAAAAATTACTGCGACAAGTGTATGTCTCATTTGTAAGAAGCAAACTTGTCTATGGTCATGTAATTTTCCCTGAACTTACAAAAAAGAGCCTGAATTTGCTAAGTACAATCCAAAACTCAGCCCTCAGGTGTATATTGGGAGTTCGAAAGACGTCTTATATCTTCAATGGAGGCTGAAGCTTTCATTTTGCCTCTTAAGCTGTACTTGCATTTCCTCTATATTAAGTGGTGCCTGAGGTACAGTAATTCTAGCAGTGACCCTTCAGAGTTTGTTTAAAAAATTGGACCATTTGCTTCTCCCTGTAAAAGCTTTTTCTCTTCTAAAAGGGTGCAAATCCTAAATAGCATTCAGTTTACTTTCCCTCACCTAGAGGTAAACACTGAACTTCCTGTTGCTGCATTTGAACTTCCCACTCTGCCCATTTGCACATCCTTTCTGGATGTGCAGTCTCTCAGTACAGACGAGATCAATAGAAAATTTGAGGATTATGTTGTAATGCAATATGGGGATTGCTGCAGGGTGTATACTGATGGTTCTAAACTGGAGTCAGGTTCTACATCAGCGGCCGTGTACATTCCACATTTGAATTTATCCACGGCTTGGTTGCTCAATCCTGCCCACTCAGTAGTGGGAGCAGAGCTGTATGCAATCGTAAATGCAGTAAAGTTGATCAAATGTAGCAGCTTCAACCAAAAAGTGATAATTTTTACTGATTCCATGAGTGCCTTGAGTATTATCTCCAATTTTTTTAATCCATCATATAAAACTGTTAGTATATATATATAGGAATATCCAGAGAATTTTGCTTGAAGCCTCACCCAGCATCCACCTTCAGTGGATTCCCTCTCATACTGGAATATCAGGCAATGAAATTGTTGATAAATGTGCAAAACTGGGCCACAGAAATTCAAAATCAGCTCTCACTCAACTCAGCTATGAGGAGAACGTAAATCGGCTAAAGGTGAGGATGATAGACCATTGGAATGGGTGCTGGCGGAGACAGGTGGAAAGCTCTGGGAAGGGGATGTTCTATTTTGACTTGAGCAGAAAACCTCAGTTTCGATTGGATGTGAATCTCCCGAGGAAATGTCAATGTATTGATAATCAGTTCCGTGTTGGTCATGTTGGTGTCTTTGCTCACCTGAATAGGTTTAATATGTGCCCTAGCCCATTGTGTCCGGAGTGCTCCACTCCTGAAACCATTGAGCACTTCCTCTGGCTAGGCTGAACCTTACCATGTGTCTCTCTGGACTCAATCTGGAACTCTGGCTTGGGAATGTTCTTGGCTGTGGTAATTACTCAACCTCTGTTCGTTCAAGGATCCTCCATTCTTTGATTGGTTTCATAACTAAGACAAATAGAGAGATGGAATACTTTGTGATATCCCTAACTGATTTGTGCACATGAGATTCAGCATTTAAAGTGTATCTGACTTTCTCCATTATTTGGAGCTGCTTGTGCTCTTGAGCACCCCTACAAGCTGTCAGGTTGCACGGACTTCTGCTGAAGAAATCCATCGACTTTCAAGATCCTCCTGGATCCCTCCCGAAGAAGCTCAGCGGGCAGAATACTCCAGAACTCAGAACGCAGTACAACCGGAGAACACTCCAGATTTTGAAGCCTTTGATCCTCTGTAATCATCTATTCTCGATCGTTCTAGAAAAGCGTTGGTTATAATACTCTCCTCCTAGAGAAGATTTCCGTCAACATGGCGAGCTAAATCGCCAAGTGCCAGGGTCGTCGTCCTGTCTGCATCCCGTCGTTCGTCCCGCATTCCGTCACATCTACAATGGGTAACTCCGGGCTAGCCTGCTGGGCGATTCTGAAGACCTTCTCACACCACGTCGGTCTTCACCAGATCCTTCGCTTCATGGCCAACATTTTAGAGGTTAGTTACTGGTTAGCTTGGCGTTAGCTAGCTGGTGATGCTAGAGTCGGCTATATTAAAACCTATAACGTAACCCACGCTTGCCTGGGCCAAACCTATAAGGGGACCGTCTAGTCAGAAGTCCGAAATTGGAGGATTTTTTTTATTGCTTAATTCGGTAGAGCAATGCACAGTTATTAAGCAGTAAAAAATTTGGAAGCATCTGAAGCACCTAAGCGAGTCTCGGTACCTCCCACGGACCTCCCCCCCTCCTGTGCTGTAGACATAAATAGGACTGCTGGCCGGGGGAGGAGCTAAGTGTGACATGAATGCCGAAGCGAATATGTTGTCAAACAACTAGCTGAATCTCCCTGTCAAGCTCAGAGTTGCTGGTACTGCATCTGCTAAGTTTAGTTTGGATTGAAGCGCACCTCAGGTGCACCTGAGCTATGCGTTACCCCTGATCCTCATGCTTGGTACCAGGCCCCTGGTACCACTTGTGGTACCAAAGTCAAGACAATATTTCAGAATAACTTTCACAACTTCAACTGCACTGATTTCTCGGAGCAATATAGCTTGCAAATAAAAAACCTGCTTTCTGTACTAAAATGCGTTTTTTGAACAACTCAAATGTCAATTTCAAGCCACTTCTTCTCAGAAACTAGTAATCGTGAGCAGTGTTTTTGGTATCATTGGATTCGCAAAGAGTTGCTGCATATAGAGTAAGATGATTTCAATGAATTTTGTGCAACCAATGATACTTAGCTCATTACTCTACGATTAATACTTTTTGAGAAGAAGTGGCGTGAAAAATTTCCATTTACTTGCCCCCTTTCTTCCCATTACCTCCGTCATTATGGCGAAAATGAAAAAAGTGAATAATACCACCCCTATTTATTTTCCAAAATACATACGTATGCAAAATTTCATAGATCTAGATTCAATAGAAAAAATGGGACGTTACTTTTTTGACGAGAAGGTAATTCTGACTAGACGGTCCCCATAAATCTAGCTATATA
Source organism: Morinoia aosen (assembly GCA_030386875.1). Classification (NCBI taxonomy): domain Eukaryota; kingdom Metazoa; phylum Arthropoda; class Malacostraca; order Amphipoda; family Talitridae; genus Morinoia; species Morinoia aosen. The sequence continues at coordinate 14,350,812 of CM059575.1, read as the reverse complement.
GCTAATAATAATAATAATAATGAAGGCATCTACGGATGCTTTATTTCCAATCAAGCCTGATACATATCACCTTGTACATTGGATTTTCAAATGCCTTATAACTAACGCCAGGACGCCATGACGCTTTCCCCCGGTCGAGACCGGTACCCATTTCAGGCACCTGGGTAGAGTGGGGTATTGTGCTTGGAATTTTTCTCCTATACCCAACAGAGAAAATCGCCGCTGCCAGCTAGCCTCAGTGCTATTAGTACGCCCTATCACTCAGTGCTATTAGTACGCCCTATAACACAGTGCTATTAGTACGCCCTATAACTCAGTGCTATTAGTACGCCCTATAACTCAGTGCTATTAGTACGCCCTATAACTCAGTGCTATTAGTACGCCCTATAACTCAGTGCTATTAGTACGCCCTATTACTCAGAGCTATTAGAACGCCCTATAACTCGGCTGCTACTAGTACACCTATAACCTTCATCTCTCCAGGCAACGGGAGATGGAGATCGGAGTTGAGGACCTGCGCCCTTGTGGTCCTCTACTGAAGTGATACCTACTCCATCGCAGCGTCCGGGAACTACTCTATTACTAGATACTCGCTTGGCAGTTTATATTTGGTGCCAATAAATTACTCTCGGTTGCAGTTTTTCCATTTATTAAACTCCTTACCCCAAATTCTTTTGTGGCTATCCTCAAATCTGACCATTGTACTAGACTTACGAAATCATCTAGCTCTGTATCACCTGTGGTAAATAAATTGTTTTACGAATGCGTTACTTTACAACGATTCTGAACCTAAATTACTTGTTAAATTAAGCGTTCTCATGATTGAATTTTAAGTTCGTTTTAGCCTCCCCTAGCACAACAAAAATGTTCAAAGAGAAGAAGGACGGAATCACCATTTACTATATGGAGTTGAGGGAACGCAGAGTCTATGCACGAGATGTGTTCCCGCACAGGATACCCAGTAAGTTGAGAAGGGAGGTCAAGGAAGAATATAAAAGTTATGAAGAGTCAAAAGTGTTGAAAAACTGGACTGCAGTTAACCTATAAAAGATCGCTCTTGAAAACACTAATGGTAATTTTATTGCACCAAAAAGGCTTAACTAACTCGTTGCTCGGAACCTAACACTTCCCCCTGTGAGTGCCAATTCCCGTAGATGCAATAGTTGTACCCTCCTGAGTGGAAGGCGTTTTCATCAACAGGTCGCAAGATACAATGGGACTGACGGCTTCGTTATTTTTTTCATCTACTAATCGAGCGTAAAAATTTTCCTATTAAAAAAGCTTGAAAGAGCAGGTGGTTCTCCTGGCTGGAAAAATACGTTGACATCATCCTTATTTATGACATTTAGGATTCACTGCAGGTAGAAAGGCTGCCACTACGAGCGATGGATAATTTCAAGTACTTTCAGTTCCTCTGTGGCTGGATGCACGGAACACGCGTATTCTTCGTGACTTGACAAAATAATCAAATACCATGTATACTGTAATCGCTTTCCACGATAAGAAAATGCCTCACAACTTACGGTATTCGAGTAGGCATATATTTCATGGATACATCATGGCCAATTACGCCAGAAAAATTTTCCGGCAAACTAACAGGGATCCGACATTCATTTCATGGAGATCGTGACAACGTTTTGCCCAGTAAAAGTTTTGGCTATAATTAAATTCTTAAATAATTGGTATCAAAAACCATCCTTCGAATGAATTTTTTGGGCAAGCAAATTCCCGGGAGTTCATAATTGAGTTGATTCTTGTCGCGAGGTATTCATTTTCCTCGACAGCTGCAAATAAAATTTCCGAAGCGCTTAACGCCTTTGTAGGGCGATAAAATACAACTCTATCTTTTTGATTATTTGTTTGTTCAGGTAAAATGGTCAAATTAAAATCTTTGGCCAAGTGTTCTCCGGTGATACGTTATTTACCGTCAGTTGTGAAACATTTATGTCAAAGTTCCTTGTAAAGCGTTATGAAATATAAAACATTTGTGAAATGACAACCCTAAACGCTTAGGTCCTCCCCTGTTACATCGTAAAGGTCCGTTTCACTAGGGGCGTCAAGCGCCTCACCGCCCCTCTGTGCAGCAGCTACGTGCGCTTCAGGCCACCGAACCCCAGTTTCCTATGATTTTTCAAAAATAAAAATGAAATACTTCCAAATTGAAATAAGCTTTGAGGTATTCAGAGCATGTTTGTAGCATTTGAATAGACAGGTATGGCCTAGAAAGTTTTCGGAATTTGCCCAAAAATCCCCCCCCCCCACTCAAAAGAAATTCCGTCAAATGTAAATTTCTCAGCCAATAATGCAGATAGAGATGAATGTTTTTTTCTGTTAGATTCACAATAAACAGCTGTCAACACGTTGCATATAGTTTTTCGATTTAGCTTCAAAAAAAGTTTTTACAAATTTTGTACCATTTATAAAAAATTCTTCACGTTTTTTTTCATAAAATATTCATACTCAATAAATAAATATTTTTACTCAATTTAGCAAAAAAACGTACTGCAACATATTATTGTACTCAGGTTGCTCTCGGTGATGCAATAAAAATGACCTCCATCGGAGAACAACTGTGGCTGAAATTGAGCGTTGAAGTATTACAATTTTCCACTTGTACCTAAAATCCTTTCTTTAGATTTAATGTACATACCTTCTCCAGAATCAAGCTTTTTGGTAAGACTCTGCCTAAATTTTTCCAATGACCTTCTCACCAGGACGACGAGAAGACACTCGAAAATCTGCAGCTCCATCTGAAAAAAGATAATAACATTTTTTTAATATCTGAACGGTAAGGCTCTACCGTTGAATGTTTGCAGTAAGACTCTACCGTTATACAACATCTAACAATATCCTAACGGTAGAATTAATAATTTTTAAAACGTTTATAGTAATGCCTGAGATGTACTCGATGATTTCCATAGAGGATCGGAGTAAAAAAATTTCCCCAGATGTACCTCATGATTTCCATGGAATATTTTAATCTAATTATTTCCCAGATATTTCTTTAGAATATTTGAATCAACTAATTTCTCAGATAATTCCTGTAGAATATTTGAATCTAAAAATTTTCCAGATGCACTCGATGACTTTTCATGGAGAACTTAAATCTTATAATTTTCCAGATGATTTCCATAAAAAAATTGAATATAATAATCTCTGAGATTCACCCGCGTGTTTTTATGAGATTTGAAATGAATAATCTCCCAAATGCACCCTATGATTCTTTTGGAGGATTTGACTATATGTACCCAATGATTTTTTAAGTGATATTGATAAAAGTGATATTTGACCCTGATGTACCCAATGATTTTTTAGGAATATCTAAACCTAGTCATTTTCATCATCATTTGTGTGTTTATCCGCCCATGTCGGCCATCGACCAATTATAGAATTTTAATTTTTCCCGCCTTTAATGAGGAGCAGAACAGAGAATGGCTATAACTTCCTTCTCTGCTGCCCTCGAAGTCCGTATTGTGATTGGACCGCGCAGCGAGTTAAGTAAGTTATTCGATTGTACCGTACTTAATTCTGCTCGATAAATTTTACTGCACAATTTGAGACGCAAAGGCATAATATAACTAAATCAATTATAAAAATTCATTTTAACATGTCAAAAACAATTCAGCTCCATGTGCAAAAGTAAGGTTGTGTTGAAAAAAAATTTATAGGCACTTGACCGAGCAGAAATGATATTTAAATATTTTTGCTCTAAGTTTTGGAATGAAAAACGAAATTAAAAATACTTTTGTAGCATTAGTAGATTATTGCAAATCGGCATGTGAAAGAACGCATTTTGGGTCAGATGACTTCTGTGATTAGCAGTATTATCTCATCATCCTAATCAACATTCGTCGCAGTATACAGCGTAGAGAGAAAACACTCGAAATTTTTCCCTAAACCAAAATAGTAGCCGATTTAAAAACAGTGAACTGCTTACAGAAGGAGAAATTTCTCTGACTTAGCGGTGCTAAGTTTGACCAGGACTTGCGCTGTAGCGCGATGCTCAGTCGCATTTATTGTCAGCAAAGAATTAAAAAAAAATGTTCATCCATAAGGACTTGTGCATAGAGTATTATATGGAGGTCCTCCCGTCAAAATTGAATTTTGATTCGATTGGTCTGAAATTTGGCCACTATATGTATTTTTGCAAGAGAAACATATTTTATTCGAGAAGTTTTTTGATTTAGGCCTTTTTTTTCTTATTTTAAAAACTCGTTTTTTGGTTCATTTTTGGGATGTTTTCAAAAGAATAGAAGTCAATGAATTTTTATGCTAGAACAAATACAAAGACAGTTTTGAAATCCTCGTAATTATGTGTGACGATATATATATACATTCATATTTCATGATAGTTTTTTGGCTAAATCGCGTAAAGCATTAGGTGATATTTTTTCATATCACATTTTATTTTTGGCTAAAGCCCGTGAAGCTATAACATTTTAAAGAAAGGTAAACATTGTGCTGGGCTACAAACATTAGAATGAGTGTATCGAGTGACGAGTGTATCGAGTGTTAGAGTGTATCGAGTAACGTCGAGGGTCGGCATGGTGGGCAGCGTTCTCAAGTGCTTGAAGCAGGATGTCATTCATCAAAGTGGCACCCTGCGGTCGGCGCTTCGTCCAAACTTGCGAAGGTTCAGGCGTCCACAAACACACAGTCTTGCACACAAACACAAATCTCAGACACAACACAAGACACACACACAAAACACATGGAGCTCACACACACAACACACGGGTAGGCGTGAGTACGAGCCCACTTCAAACAAGCGAGGGACCGCGTCTGCCGCGACCAATGAGAATCAAGGAGTAGAGGAGGCAAGGAGGTGTGTAAGAAAACGCACCAGTTACATTTCGGCACCCCCGAAACAAGCAAGATTTCCACCAATCATAGGGGAAACACGTGATCTTTGCAAAGGAACAGTCGCGAAGGTTCTGGAAAAGAAACGAAGCGAAAAGAAATAAGCGGCGAACAAGTAAATTCGAGAGGATTCTGGTCTCAGTAACGCCAAACGAAACACGACAGGCTTTTGAGTGCAAAAACCGGGAAATCTCGGCGATAGGCCGACATTTCCCGGGCTAGTGTTAATTCAGGATTAACTTCACACAAAAAATCGAAGCCGATGTTTAACTCCTTCAATGACGACAAGATTGTGCAACAAACGCCCACTCGAAGTGTGTGCTGATAATCTCTCCGAACGCTCTAGGAGGCTGCGACTGTATCGTCGAAGTAGTAACCTGTAACAAGCACCCGCTCGGAAAATCCAGGGCTGGCACATCTACAACCCAACGAAAACACTCGGAGTATTTCCACGTTGAGCATGAGCTCCCAACAGCTGCAGCACAAAAATTTGGAGCTACGCGTTCACCAACGATGCGGAGGTCAACGGGCCAGCACAACAATAACCAAACCCCTCAGCACTTCAAGAATCACAGGTGGGACAGGACTTCCCAAAAACTGTGCCAGTAACGAAGTGTACGGGGGGGACTGGAGCAGTGGAGCCGGCAAGATGGAGCGGAGCCATGGAGCAGCGTCCGAAGCGTATCGCCGCGGCAGTGGCCATCGCCGAGAATATGAGATGCGCAGCACCAGCAGTGGAAATAGTGAATAGACAGTGAATATCAATCTGTGAATCATTCATTATCGAGAGTGCCAGTGTTTATGATAGTGAGAGCTCTCAAGTGGTAATTGTTTAGTAGGGAAAATGCAAAGTGGCGCCTCGAACAGTGCTTACAGATTGGCGCGCAGTCCGATGTGATTGGAGTGATGTGTTTTCTTAGCTGAGGTCCTCAATTAGTGTCGTGCAAAATGCGTGCAAAATGCGAAGCGTTCTGTATTATGGCACCTTGCTGTAAGTCAAGGTTTTTCCTGTTTTGGCATATCCATTTTATTTCGTGTGTGCGCTAGACATTATATTCATTTCATGTTTCTAATTCTCTTGTTGTTGTGCGAGCGATAATATAATTCCATGTGCCAAAATCCACGTGTTCATCTTAAAAATAAATGTGTTTTAATCTTTCAATGTTTGTTATTCTCCCCACGCTTGTCAGCTCGGTAATCGCGAAGTACACACCAAGTAAACACTGTTGATTTCCTACCTTTCTGTCCAACTCTCTGACTGTGTGTTTCATATCTTTATTTTTCTTTTTCTTGCTGTCGGGGGTTTCAATTCCTCCTACGTTACGTGCTTAACAACAGCATAGTATCGTGACATTATGCAAACAAACTGACATTCCTGAATTTTCTATCTGAAATTTTTTTATATATATATGCGATATTTGATCAATACCTAAAATATACCGAATTTTTAGGTTTTGAACTAGCAGAAAAAAAATACAACGCACAAATTGGGAAATCAAGAAATGCCAGTTTGTTAGAATTGTCCCAAGGATTCCAAAACTGTCTTTGTTTTCTTCATAGCATAAAAACTCAATGACCTCTATTCTTTCGAATTTTGAAAATAAGTGACTTTACAGGAGAGGCCATAAACAAAATTTTTTGTTGAAGTGTAATATAATGGAAAATTTATGTAATTGAATGCTGTTTTCATTTTTATTTCGATAATCTCCATGCATAACATGATATTCACACTGTGAAATTTAATTTACAAAAAAAAAATTAAAAATTTTTTTACATATTGCATAAAATTATGAAATTTTTTGTTTTCAGTCTGATTCTTATGAAATTTGACTGTTATATGCAACCTTTGAAAATGAACACAGTTTCGTCTATACATTTTTTTGATTCAGGCCTTAGTTTTTGAAAAAAATTGTCATATTGGTTTTTAGTCCACTGGTATTGATATTTCAAAAGAATAGAACTCATTGAGTTTTTATGCTACAACAAAAACAAAGACAGTTTTAGAATCCTTGGAACATATCTAACAAAAGCACATTCGAAAATTTTCCATTTCTTCTTTTGTTTCCTTTTTATATGGGGTCGGAATGGGGTCGAAAATTTAAGATTTTGGTCCCCTTATCCCCCCCCCTGGGGGGATCTATTGTTTGAGCGCCATAAAATTTTAGGACCGAATAGTCCACCACCTAAGAGTCTTTTTATAACAAAAACATGAAAAATGACCATCGGAGAGAAAAGGGGCCTCGGGAGGGCCCCCTTAAGTCCAAGCGGATTTCAAATATTTATCCACATAACTGTCATATATTGGTTCACAAATCATGAGAAATCGACGACAGCCGTGTCAGTAGTTACGTGAATAACTGAGAGAAAAAAATGAGAAATTTGTTGTCTGGAATATTTTACTCGACGTTTGAGAAGACTTATGCATACTGCCAACCAACAAACGAAAACGATGAAACGTTGTCAGAGAAGGCCTAGGAGGACATAATTTCAATTCACAGAGAGACACGAGTGTATAAATTTTGCGATAATAATAATTGATGTTGTTAAAAATGTCATGAGCGGAAAGGAACAATTGTAGGTATACTAGAAAAAATGAAAAAGCCAACTGTCCAAATTTTGGAAGCTAACTTTTCATGGAAACCTAAAGAAAATGGAACAAGATATTTCGGAAATATTTCCAAAATAATATTTAAAAAAATTTAATTCATTATTGCACATGAATCTTAAAAAACTTCGAATTGGGAGGTCTATAAATCTAGTTGATAAAAGTACGAAATTAGCAATTTAAAATGAATGACAACGATGAAATATTTGAAGGGCATAGAAGTAAAGCTCTTTCAGTTTGTTCTAAGCTAAAAGATAGTGCTGTCACATTGATACATGAGCATGCACTATTCCACAATAATGACATATGTTGTCGAAATTAGAAAGTGCGATGATTAGTAACAAGTAACGGTGCATGTAAAACAAAAAGTACTCATCGGCAATTTATCCGTGGGAACATAGAATACAACAATCAGAGTGGACCTGTTGTGTGCATGACCGATTCAAAAATTGTAATACCACTGAAAATTCTGGAGAACGATATTCAAATAAAAAATATCCATGCAGATCAATATTACTAGAAAATGAGAAAATGGGCACGACATGATTCGCACATGGTCTGTTAATGGCTATGTTTAAACCAAGTCATAAATGATACTACTTCGTGAAAACAACATTATAAAATGTGCATATATATATTTTTTCGAGCGAACCAAACGAAAACACGATCAATCATGTTTAAATGTCAAATTTTACCTGGAAGTTAAAGACAGTGGAGACATTTACAAACGTGCAGTGATTCCTGAATCCCTAATAAAGCCCGCGTTAATAATGTCGCACGATACGCGAATTTCCGGACATTTTGGAGCGAAAAAGACCCTCCACCGTGCTAGAGAATTATTCTTTTGGCCAAATATGGCACGACACGTGCAAGAGCACGTGAAAAACTGCACGACGTGTCAGAAACGAAGTCCGCACGGGGGCCTCAAAGCAAAAATAGGAGAATTACCGCCAGTCTCACGACCATTAGAGAGGGTGGGGATTGATCTCATTGGAGAGCTGACACAGTCACACGCCGGACATAGATATATTCTGACGATCGTGTGCCATTTCTCGAGACACGTGCAGGCATACCCACTGCGCGATAAGAAGAGCGAAACAGTGGCGCGAGCATTCATGGACTATGTATGCAGGTACGGCTGTCCGGAACACATCGTGTCAGATCGAGGTACGGAGTTTACCGCCCAAAATTTCCAAGAAATGTGCCGCATTTTAAAGTCCAAGTTGCATTTCACCACGGCCTTCCACCCAGCCAGTAACGGTATGACGGAAGCCTTCAACAAGTTGATAAAGACAACGTTGGCCACAACAGTAGAGAAGGATCTCACATCATGGGACGAGCAGCTACCTTTCGCCACGCTCGCCCTAAACTGTTCGTATCATGCCTCGGTAGACAACACACCGTACTTCTTGTTCCATGGACGCGACGCTCCTTTGCCACTGTCTGATATTCTGCAGCCCAGGATACTAAACTATGCTTTGGAGGAGGATTTTCCTCACGCCGCCTTTGCCAGATTGCAAATTGCGTTCGAAAACGCGATGTCAGCAAGCCGAAATGCACATGACAAAAATGTGAGATATCAGCGCGTGAGAGATAGAGAACTTAGAGTCGGCGACTGCGTATTCCTACGGAATACAGCAGGAAGAAACAAGGCGATGGGTAAATTCCGACCTAATTGGTTAGGCCCGTACAGGGTTCAGGCCCTTCCAACACCGATGAACGTCGTAATACGACAAGTCCACGGCCGCCGGCAGGAGATAACGGTACACAGAAATCGACTGAAGCCCGCGTCATTTAAACCAGAGGAGGCTCTCGTAATACGAGACGAGCGTCCCAGCGGCAAGGGGAGGAGCGTCGAGCACGTCACCAAGGAACTGCACGAAGATAGCGATTCGGAGAGCAGCGATGACGACATCTATGTAACAAGGCCTGAAGCACCCTCACCCCTACCCACCCCGGCAGCTAGACGTCCTTACGCTCTAAGATCCGCCGGTCCGGTAGAAGAGTAGAAGAGTAGAAGAGAAGATAACATGAGCAAAACTACTATGTAACAAGTAGAGAGGAGATGAGCCTACTAATTTCATGTTCTCTTTCAGATTAACCTAGTAAATAAGTAGGTAGATAAGCTGAATAATCTAATTTTCTTTTCAGATTAACCTAGTAAATAAGTAGGTAGATAAGCTAAATAATCTAATTTTCCTTTCAGATTTAACCTAGCAAAATAAGTAGTAGATAAGCACTAATTTAATTCCTTTACAGAATAGCTTAGCAACAACTAGGTTGGCAGGAAAATTTCTGAGTGGTCGACTGCTAGGCAAGTAACTGGTAGAAATGCTACCAGCCAGCACGAGCGACTGTGCTCAGAACAGGCACAGGATGAGAGTCATAAAATCGAGAGAGGCATAAAGGAACTCAGTCCGGGCCGGGGAAATACGAGTAGAGACGGGGCATACAAATTATGATAACGCACTAGGAAAAGTGTATCGTGCTGGCTGCGCAGTTTGAATGACGAGAATAAAACTTAGATATAATGACTTCACATCGAAATAGGAATTTGATTGCTGGTCAGTTGTTTGAGATGTATAAGGAATGAAGAAGGATTTCGAAGGAAACTAGCCGTCTAGGCAGAGATATAATTAGACAGTATTAAAAATATAAGTATAGCACAGCCGCAGCAGAGGTCCCTGCACATAATACGGCCAATAGTGGGTACGGCTCTGTAGTCCTCTCATAACTAGTAGGTTACAACTGAGAGGACGAAGTTTTTTTGAGTAGCCTGAGAAATGACTAGTTATAAGCACTAATAAACCATTGCCTTTCAGGTGTAGGTTTGAAGAGTCAGCAACTTGGATGGGAATGGGATATATCCTTCTCGTAATTGTTTGTTAGCGTGAAAAATTCCCCGTGAAGGAATTTTTCTTGGATCGTCGGAGGGGAAGAAAATTTAAGAAATTAATTTTTTTTTTATTATTGCGTCTAAATGACGTTTTAAAAAGAGAAACCTGAGCCTGTCATGAGCCGAGTGGAGCCGATAATAAGATCGCGTATAGCAGAACCCTGAGAGTTGGGTAGAATGCTTAGCGAGACAGCAGATTAAATTAAAGATGTCCATTACGGACCTAGCATAAGCTTTAACATTACGGTCTTTAAAAATAACGTAGCTTAGGGTGGAAAGGCAAGTTGGACACGCACTCGCGTGGTGGAGACTCGAGGCATGTGCCCACGAGACAATACAGCCACAGAGGGACCATAAAACTTGAGATGCGTTCCACGCTGGAACGCAGGTAATATGAGCGGCGTCACGCCGGAGATTAGAGAAGACAGTCTGAGCAGAGAGAAGCGCACAGCGATTCGTGTGCGACGCTAATTACAAGATAGATGGGAGAACAAAATAAATAGAGATGAGCAAAAGGAATATAGATAAAAACGATGGATAGCTCCTGTGCTGGGAAACTGGAACGTGAACCACACCGAACCGACGCTAGAGCTGAAATATTTAATGATAAATGTACTAAGGTTATTTTGAAGATTTTCAGGAAGGCGACAGCGAGCGAGGTGCGGGCGTGTGCGTGTGCTAAACCAGCACCACAGCGGCATCCAACAGAACGGAAGTAGCAGACGGACCGGAACTGCGGTCGCGTAAGAGAGACGGAGAGGCATTCGGAAATGGTAAGATCGGGAATACCCCTGCGCGTAGGAAACACGTGCGTGAACTGTGGAGGGTGTTATAATATCTGGTCTGCTGACGAGCGTGATAAGGGAGAGTACGGGAAGCATGACTGAGATTTTTATGCGGTTCCAGAGGCATGTGCGCAATGCTTGAGGCATCGCAGCTGCACCGATACCATGAGTTATGGAAATGCGAAAATTAAGTATGTGAGACTTGGAGATTTATGTGAACAGACTGGCATACTAAGGGACGCCTGAGTATTGCAAACGATACGAAAATCTAGGCTGCTTTTCACGAGAGATCAGCAAATGCCATTCAATAACAAAAAAAAAAAACAGTCAGCTGACACGGAAAGAATAGGAATTAGGAAAATTCATCCATCATTTAATCATAAGGACCTGCACCACAAAGAATAAAAGAATGTGCGTGTGTTGTCAGAGTGGGTGCTATGCCGTGTGCAGGAGTATGTGCTGTATCGTGTGCAGGAGTATGTGCTGTGTAGTGTGCAGGAGTGTGGGGACTTAGTCATTCAAGTCTGCTAGGACTTGTTATGTTCATGAATTCCACAATTATATATCATTCATCATGTAACATACGCGCTCATTATGAGGCGAAGAAAGGAAAATTTTGAAAATAGGCTCTATATTGATGTCTAACCCATGTAACAAAATTAATGCCCGACCGTGTGCCGTAGGAAACGGCGACGTACATGCATCGAGGGCGGAGACGGAGGCCGAGCGAAGTGGTGCGCCAGCTCGGGACATACGTCGCAGCGCGCAACTACGAGACGTCGCTGTGGCTACCAGACGGGAGTCTGGAGAGCGTCTCGGAGGATACGGACTGGGCGCGAGCGGCTGCGACCCTGGCGGGGCACCCGCTCATCGTCCACTTCGTCCCGAGGCCGGGAGTACACCTAGCGGGGACGACCCTCAACGAAGTCATCAGACACCTGGTCGTGCCCCGCGATGATGGAGAAATTGAAGCAAGGACGTCAGGCACGCGGATCTCATCCGCATGGGTGTTCCCCTACTACCTTTGGACAGAACAACTGCGACATCAGGAATTCCGACTGATGATCAGTCGCTAACAACGGTTATAGCGCGGAACACTGTAATGCAAGATTCATGGTTGTAGTAGTTGCGAGTCGCTGGGCGTCACCCACGGCTGTAGTAATGTCTCCGCGAGCTAGGCGAAATACTGCAATACGTGTCTCATGTTAAAGTAGGGTCATTGCAATTTATTGATGTCTTCGTGAAATATTAGGAGCACTCGCGAGTCATATCTTCATTGTCTGTCGTTTTGTTGTTCGGTGTCGTTTCGGGGTGCTTTGTATCAGTGTTCGCCAGTCGGGTAAGAAATGCATTGAGGCCAAGACATAGAAAAAGAAATTATTACATAATTTCTTTTTGCGTTAGTGGGGGAAGGGTGTATAAAGTCAGGGCATGAAGTCAGATTCATCCCATCTTTGCCGTTGGCATTGCCGAGCGAAAAGAATATATTTCATGATAAGACTGGATCTTAAATGACACGGGTCGTAAAGTTGGTACCGGCTTTCGTGCTATGGTCTTGGGAAAGATATAAGAGAGACGTTCTCATTACGAAACACGGCCATAGTAAATTTAATAATTGGATGTGCTTGGGCTGCGGCGGTCACACCGTCATAAAGACGACGCAGGACTCGTAGAGCGCGACCACGTAGATTGGTCAAGGGCACTATAAGTTATTGGAAATATATAAAACGCCGGCCAGCTTCGGTCGCGGGACGACGGGCCGAGCGGGAGGGCAATAAGGGCTGAATAAGTCATGGTCGGAGAAAGCGGGGCCCCCCACGAGAGCTTACCCCTGCATCCCTTCTCCCCACAAAACCTACCCCCCTTTTGGGAGGGAGGTACGAGACCAGGCGAGAGCGGGCTCAGAAAAAGGAGATTCGGTCGCCGGTCGTGGGTGTGAGCGGTCAAGGCCTCGAGTCGGGAGGGACCAGAGACGGATAGAGTAAAGTAAATAAACCCGTCGAGCGGAGTTCGGGCAGTAGAGGCTCCCGTAATAGCAGTTCATAACTTAAGAGCGGCGTTTCCATTAGTGGATTTTAACACTGTGATTGTGGCAAAGCGTATGCGTGACGTTCACCTTGGATCGTGTCCCTGGGATTGCTGTCGAGCGTTTGTTAGACGTTCATTTTGGATCGGGTCCCTTGGATCGTGGTTGAGTGTCTGTACACGCTCAGTGGTTTGGAGTAGGGTGTCTGCTAAACACCCGGTGATATCGTGAGTGAATATATGCAAAATATTCCCTGAGCTCGAGTTGTCGATTTCTTGTTAGCAGTTGTCAATATTGGTCTCCTGAGTATGTCAGTATGTGGGGTTAACCCTCGGGTATTTATGTGGGACTTTCATAATCGCCGCACTCGTGCCGTCCTTCCAGTCTTGCAAAATAAATGAGAAAAGCGTCAGGAGTCGTCTCTTACCTCTCATCTCTCTAGTGAACTATAGCGCCTGAAACACGCGCCTGGCCATACGCCATTGCTACCAAGAAAATACGCACGATTACTCATATCTAATTTTAGTCGAGGTTGTATATCTATGCACCTCGTGGTGGCAGCAAATAACACGCTACCTTTCTCATAAAATCTTAACGAAACGTCATCCAAATAAGGCTGTCAGAAAGTAACAGCAGATAAATGAAAGACACTTAAGCATCGGAGCGGGCAGAAAATAACCCGAATTACATAGGATTGGCAGACATATCTTCAATAAACCTAATCAAATACTACATGATAGACGCGGATTAAATGAACTTAAAGGCCATAAGGCAAGAAAGAGCGGAAGAAAAACCCGACTCATACATATCTGTAAAGAGAGGAACGACCGCGGCATTGTTCAAGCATGAAAACTTTTTCAACGAAGTTCAACTTTGAAACATTTCTCAAAGAAGATTAATTGTTTAAATTAAAATGATAAAATTGTCACAATATTGTGGAGCTTGTCCATGGTTACCAAAGGAATTACAAATCAGCCTTGCAAAATAGGCTTCAAGACTTTATTGGCTTGCGTTGAAATCAAAACAAAGTGTATTCATTTAGTTACTAGAAAAACATTTCCAGCAATAGCAAACAATATTTTTAAACCAGTCCAAGGCGATGATATATGCATAGGTATTGGTCTTAGCCGTTTAATTTTAAACGTAACACAAAAATACCGTTTAATGAAAAAATGAGCGAGTCCAGACAACAGGAAAGCTAAACAATTACAAGGCTGACGCGGTATTTCTAAACCAAGCTGGTGCATAATAGGAGTAGTAATCTATACGTACTCAAGCCAAAATTTGATCTTTAAATTTCACTGAAGTCTACCATAAAATATTAAAAGTAATTATTAGCACGAGTCATCCAAATAGAGGTAGTTTTGAGGTAACCATATTTCTCATTATTAAAAAATACAGTCATTTTATTCTCACGACTGTTAAGCACATGAGCCATTGACATGGAGTCAACCAGACTTTGCTCTTTCTCATCACAATAATCAGGCCAAGAAACAAAACGTGCGCGTATGCAAGAAAAATTCGAGAAATTGAAGTTAATGTAGTATTCTTTGTGGGTATTTTCTGTGACTGATAATACCGAGAGAGACAAATAAAACGCTGCTGAACTCCTAAACTATAATACCTTAGAAAATTCAAGTCTTCTTGCACATATAGGTTAGCGGTATTGCTTACGATCTAAGATATCATAAAGCAGCAATTCAGAATCAGAATCAGTCGCGATATTTTTATTCCGATATCAACGAAGGGAATATTGTTCTCGATTTTTTCACGACTTTCGCAAAACATTTGACCGTGTTGAAAACAGCATTTTTTTCCAATCTCCAATGTTACAGTGTCAAAGAAATTGGTTTAACTCATTCCTGACCAACAATAAACAATTTGGTGAAAATGATAACTCCAACTCAGAAGTTTTTGATATTATTCATGGTGCTCCACGATGATCAGTTTTAGGACTTTTATTTTTTATTCATCGATGGTTTTTGTATAATGTATTTCATTCTTCATATTCATACTTCTACTGATGATACTACTCTTTTTTCACCTATTTCTTGAAAAACTATGACACAATGATGAAGCATAGTAAATGATGAATTAGAAAAGTCTCGATGAATTAGAAAAGTCTATAAGCAAATAAAATATATATCAGTGTCGATAAACCTAAATCTCTCATATTCTCCTGCAAGTGAAATGTATTTTTTGTTTATTATTATCGGTGACCCATTCATCGAAAGTAATTCATCCAGACTAATTATTATCCGGAAGCTAATTCATCCACATTCCTATGACATACCATTTTATTATGCTGATTTTCAAAGAGCTCATTTCGTATGTTAATAGTAAAATTTTTAATTCAGCTGGAATTCCCAATAAATTAAAATTTGTCTGACCGGGAAAAAGCTTGAAAATAAAGTACAGAACATTAGTTAATTTATTTAATAGATAATTCATGTTATTAATATAGCTCTTGTGGGGAATAGAATATCCAAAATTGTTTAAATTTGTTTACTTCCAGTGAATAAAACGTTACGCCATATTAAATTAATCGATTTCTCTTAGTGCTTTATGTTCACTCTGATTCTTCTCCTAATTCGGAGTTATAGTGAGATTTTTCTGTCTGGAAATAAGATTCGGGCTAAATTTGTTTTCCGATATTTAGTGTCTTAGCTCAACTCCCTTATGGTAAACTCCAAATCTCATCTTCAATTTAGGGCTTCTGCGTCACCATCGTATATTTTATCCAACATAACTATCCCAAGTCGCTTTTCACCTCTATTATGCACACTATCCTCACTACTCAAATCATTAAATTTTTCTCTCAACGTTTACCTTGGATAAATTCAAAGTCTTCGCAAAATTCATCCAACATGCCTCACTCTGTTTCAATGCTCTGCGGGCTCTGCGTGGTCTGCGTAGTCTGATGGCAACAGCAGCAGCAACATCTGCACCGCTTTTCCTGCTCTTGACTATCGATCAATGTTTCCGCTCTGTTGGCTTCGATTGGAACTTCTTTAGCGTCGTCTCTCCCACAACAGCAGCAACAGCACTTGCAACGAGAGGCCCACTCTGAAGACCAACGCAGATATTCTCCGAAGTCTACGACATCATTTTCGTTTTTATCTGCTTCACTCCTGAACTTCTCTAAGCATGCGGATCTGAAATGAGAAGAAACTATTTTTTTAGCGGGGAAACAGATGAACTGTCAATTTGTGTGTTATTTTTCGAAGCTCTATAATTAAGAAATTAATTGTTCTGAAGACGTATACTGTATTCTTAAATATCATCCAAATCTATGAGAGTTTTCGTTAGTGTAGATTTTCTTCATTATTCTTCTCTTTCAGTAAAGAACACCAAATAAATATGGAGACATTACGTAGCAACTTATAACATGCTTCACTATGACAAACCACTTAACTTAATTTCTCTTTAATTTTCCTAACGTCACCTCATTCAGTAATATTAGAACAAAAATCATTGAGAATTTCTGCAATAAGTAAAATTACTTTTCACTGAGAGCGTCATCGCTCCGTTTGCGATCCACGTTCAGAAGTTGGCGGAGGCAACCTGAAAATTCAGCGACGTCGAGTGCGCCGTCGTCGTCTCTGTCGCAACTGCGCGCGCTCACGGTGAGCGTCATGAGGTTCCTCCAGGTGGTGGTGGTCTCCCACTGCAGGCCGCGGCTCAGCTCCATCTTCAGGTCCTCGCAAGACTCTGAACAGAACATGCTGCAATGTAGCTCGAATTCGATGGGAAGAGAGTGAACCACAAAAACAGTATTATCTATTTCTAACTTGACTGAAGTTACTATCTATTCAATTTCATTTAGTAGTACGGAGTTTTCATCTCTGCTGGAAAACTGTAAGGTGGTAAAATACACTAGAGTAGTAAAAATTGGAAGGACATAAGATTCCGTTGCCTTTCGTAACAATTTTCCATTCGTACAGTTTTTATCTCAGTCGTTGGTGAAGAGCTTTCATTCGGAAATATTTTCTTCAGTTAAAATTTATTCATAATTTTTCATGCTGTAGGAGCATT
The DNA here is from genome assembly GCA_030386875.1 of Morinoia aosen. NCBI lineage: Eukaryota > Metazoa > Arthropoda > Malacostraca > Amphipoda > Talitridae > Morinoia > Morinoia aosen. The sequence continues at coordinate 14,333,605 of CM059575.1, read as the reverse complement.
ACTTTAAAATGGTATCTGCTTAAATGCTTAACAAGGGTCAGAAGACTTCAAATTGTTAAGTCAACGAGTCCCATAAACTTCATCACTCGTTGCGAAAGGGACATCGATGAATGGACTTTGTTATTATCTTGTTCTAGAAGTTGTTAATTCTACAAGATACACAAACTGCCTCACGGTTTACCGAAATACCTTGACGAAAATGCGGTAGAAATAAACGCAAATATATCGTTTATCCAGTGTTCACTCAATTTCTGTAACCTTGTAACCAAGCACAAAAAAGAACATATCAAATTTCAGCTCTTGAATTTACACAAAGTGTGTAAAAAAGTGCTGGTTGCAGGTTTAAAAAGTAAGAAATAAAATACAATCAAGATATTACAATAATATAAAAAATATTAAAATGACATAATAAAAATGCCTAAAAATGTCTAAAATATTATAATGCTTTATGATCGAAATATTAAAATGACTATGGCAGAATTTCACTAATAGAATTCCATTAAAACATCTTGGCATTTTAAGTTGACTCTAAATTCCAAGTTGACAGCTCCTGCTGATGATGCTCTCACACTTGCCTTCTGCAAACACTCCAGCCTGAAATAAAATAAAAAAAATTTACATTTTGAGAAAAAACTCGTTTACAAATAGATCGATACTTGTGAAAATTACGATGTAATTCCAAAAACTGTTGGAATTTTTTAATAATTTTTTACCTCACAGATATCTTGATAGACGTTCAAATGTCGTTACGAAAGCGCAAATATGAGCTCAAATGAACTCACTATACACCACATTCTTAAACGGATAATTAAGTCCATCATCATAGAATATCACAATCGAACAATATATTTGTTTGCATCAACACCACAACATTTCGAGCATTTCTCGTCTCAAGAACATAAACTTATGAAGTTATCATTGATGACTTGGATTGATTTCAAAATGCCGTTCAAGTTCGAGTTTTGACGTAGAGACAATAGTGCGTAATCCGACTCTTCGCTCACCGACATAACGAGACACCCCAGGGCCACCAGCTGCAGCTGAAACTGAGAAGAACTGGTTAGGTTGGGATACTTTTTCGCAGTGAATAAACTTAAACGACTTTTATTTAACGTTTATATAATTAGAAAAGTATAGTTTTGGAGTCTATCCCCCTCAGGTTAGGGTGTGAGACTTCGCTCTCACTGGAAGACCAAACTACCAGCCTGATAGCTTTCAGGAGGTTCCAAAAAATGTACTAGCTTAAGCTACATGCAAAATATTCTAGAATGTGATTCATTATAGCGATGACACATCGTCGCCGTTTCCAGAAAAAACAGTACTGCGTTCTAGAAGAAAAAAAATATTTTTCTTCTTGCAAATATCATATATTCCTTTTTGGATAAAATATAAAGATTCGATTGCTAAAGCAGACCAAACTTGAATCCAGATTAGCTGACGGTGTTTGTTTACTAATAAGTTCTTAGCGATAACTTACTGGCTCTGCTGTATCTGTTTTCATATTTCTTAGGAAAACATTAATGTGAAATGTTGTATTAAAGTTATCGAGAAAATTAGTTAGAGTTCTAAAGAGAGAGGTATGCAATGATAAATATCAAATGAATCCAGTTTATTTGATTAATTATAAGGAAATTTGATAGCATAATTTGACTTTGATCTGCCATATCGTTACTTTAGGATTATTGCTTTGTTTGAATCAGGGTCGCGGAGTCGGAGGAATAAATTTGCGACTCCGACTCCGACTCTGACTCCACCTTTCCAGAATTTGGCGACTCCGACTCCGACTCCACCTTTCCAGAATTTGGCGACTCCAACACCGACTCCGCCTATTCGCAATTTTGGGACTCCAACTCCACCTATTCATAATTTATAAGATGAATATTTTAATTCTTAACTAGCGTACACGGTCCGTCAAAAATGACAGGATTCAATACCTTTCTTCAACAAATTTTCGCTCGAGTGGAGTTTCCATGCTTAAACTTATTCCAAAGGTAACATATTTTTCTTATTAGAGTAATAAACACTTGGAACACGGTATTTTTGAGCCGCAAGAGAAGTAGTTTTAGCCATTCGTGTCGTATCCTAGATACAGAAATTCACCATTACTGAAAGCAACTAAGAGCTTGTGCAAGTATATTGTAATATGCAATAGAGTGAATTGTAATACAGTACATTGTAATATACAATACCCCGCCGAACTCGGTATCCACGATTAGAACTCTGGTATATGAGGCTCTGGATCTCTCAATTGTTTTGAAAGTGGCATTATAGCTAGAGCACTTGTACAAAAATGAGTGTATTAATTGACTGCGAACTGAAACCAACACCGCCAGTGCTAATTTTTTCCTATCGATTCTTAAGAGCGTGACACGAAACGTATAAATAAACACACGACTGTCATTCTTAGTAGTAGACGGTTGCAGATGTTGAAACCTGTACATATGTTCACTATATTCTTTATTAACGAACGACTTTTAAATTGACAACAGAATTTCAATTGACAAATTACTAGAGTATATGATTGGTGAAAAATGACGGGATTCGATGTTATCGTTTTAAAGAAATATCAAGATAAAGATGACAAACAAATGTACCCATCCTAATAGTACCCGCGATTAAAATACAGTATTCTCGTACTTGTGCACTGGTAAAACTTTTATCACAGTTATGGTCATTAAGCATCTTTAAGAATGTCGCAGGAAGGGGTAGAAAAACAAATTGTTCAACGGAAAATGTTTTTAAGCAATATTGATACTCTTCCTTATTTTGTACTTTCCAAAGAAATGAACAAACAAAAGTATAAAAAAGTAACAAATCATTACCAGAAATAACGTTCAAACAAATAAAGTAATTCAGTATCCTTCGACATACCCTCCATTTTTCTCAAGGCAAGTATTACTTCTGGCCACCATTGAACGAAGAGTTTTACAGATTATTTCACCGTTTTCTTTCAGTTCTTGAAACACTGTTATTGAAAACACTTGAAACCTCTTAGAGGGTTTAAATACTAGGTGATATGTAGGATACATCATTATGAAATTATTTTTAACAGTAGGTATTGAGAAATGAAGGAGGACACCAGTGATGCTTTTCAAACTTTCCCTATGAACATTTAGTTTTTTACCCTTTTCAGTAAATCGATCATTGTAAAGTGGTTATTCAACTGATTTTCAAAAACTTAAATTATTTGAAAAGGGAATAAAATTTACTACAATGTGAAACACAGACAATTTAAATATGTTAATTTAAAGCGGAGATATAATCAATTAAAAAGCTGGGGACATTTTTGTGGGGCACCCGGCATAGCGTTGATTGTTCTTATACAATAAAGGGCAAGTGTCCCCCTTAAACAAATAAATAAATTGGTTTAGGTATTTCCTGCGCGTAATCTCTCCTATGTTATTACAATGGAGTTTTAGGATTTAAAACTTAAGGGCTACTGTTCGAACATTCATTTCAAATACAGAATAACTTCAAGGGAACAACAGGAAGTCGTTTCCCGAGATGCGCAAAAAGGGAAACAGCACCCAAGTTAGGCGTATCTTGAGGATTGCAGCAGTACGCACAGCAGCGTCCTCTGTACTATTTTTATTATTAAATTCCTTTAAAACGGAGACCGAAGATTTTATTTAACGAAATGTTAGTTATAAAAACGAAACTCCTTAAAAATAGAAGACAACCAATGGACGTGGCCGGTCATCAGCACGTTACTCCGGTAGGAAGTTTTAGTGGCGTTCTGAGTAGATAGAAACAGAGTTTTAAGATGTCTGGTCGCCGACTAGCTGAATATAGTATCTTATTGTAAGATTGCATATAGCACTAAGATTTTAACAATTAATTGACAATTAATTACCTTAAATAATAAGTGCCTGTTTACCGGGTCGAGGAGTTAAAGTCGCAGAAAGAGACTGCTTTTTACGCAAGAGAAACAAGTTAGAGGTGCAAGACCGACTCTATTAAAGGGGCGACATGCTGCCCAAGCAGAGTAAGCTCAAATATAATTTAATTAGTGAACGCCAGTGCGTCACGAGTAATGTTAATTTAAGCGATTTTAGGTTAATGCAGGTCTGGTATAAGCTCAAACATGCTTTATTATAGGAAGTTAAATTTAAACAAAAAACGAAAAGAAGAGATGTAGCTGCAAAACAAAATGACGAAGAAAAGAAAGAACTAATTTCAACAGTTTCAAATTCTTGTCTGTCAACTATGACAGGCCATCTGAAGGAAACTTTTTCTTCCACAAAGCTGCCATCAGAAATACGGAAGGTTTTCAACAGGAAATTTCATTGAACAAATAAAATTGGCTGTCCGTCTTTGTTGGTTGGTCTGTCTCTTTTTCACGCTCTTAAAGATGCTTAATGACTGTATCTGTGATGCGAGTTTCACCAGTGCACAATTACTAGAATATTTTAATCGCGGGTACTATTAGGTTGGATATATTTCTTTATGATCCACATGTGGAGAATTCGAATATAGACAATATTAAATCCCATCATTTATCACCGGTCGAGTCCACAATTTTGTATACTGAGTGTTTCAGAACACGAGGTACAAAATTGCACACCAAGTAGAAAATGGCTAAATAAACACTTTTAATTCCATTAAATTTTCCCAAAAAATCGGGGTCGTGAGATATTAGCTGTTTATTGTTTCAAGTGATGAAATTTAATGGCACAATTACTCGCAATATTTATTTTGAATTTACTTTACAAAATTGTTCAAAATGTGTTCCACCTACATCAATGCACTTTTCGAATGTTAGCCTTAACGACTACCGGATATTAGGAAACACGTCTGGCATTTAGGTATCTCGCCAGCAGCCACTGCAATTCTGGTCTCAAGATCTTCCTCAGACTCATTGAGTGTAGCATAGACAAGGCTCTTCACGTGATCCCAAAAAATGAAATCGAATGGAGTCATGTAAGGAGATCTAGGAGGTCATGCAACTAAAAGATTTCGCTCGATCAACGTAAATTCAAATAAATATTGCGAGTAATTTAGTCATTAAATTTCATCCCTTAAAACAATAAACGGCTAATATCTCAATGTCTCTTTCTTCGGAAAATTTCATAGAAGAATAAGTTTTTATTCGGACATCTTCTACTTGGTGGGCAAATTTTTGCCGCTTATCCTGAAACACCCTGTAAATTACTGACAAGTGTCTTCTGAGTAGGTAAAGTAGTCACTGCCTACACTGAGAAGCATAGATATGTATCCACAGTTTTTTTTATTACTAAGTAAACACTCATTCAGTGAAATTATAATAGTTAATACAATGACTATGCTTAAAATCCACAAAATGATATACGTACATGTAGATAAAGTAGGCAAGATTTGCACACTGCCTCTTATTCTCTGTGTCTACACTATGCAGGGTAACAATGCAGAAAAGGTGTCATATTATTGCTCAACGCTATTTTATATCTCGGTTATAATAGGCAAAAGTTGTTTTGCTTTCGTCGCAGGGGACTGAGGTTTTCGGAACGTTTTGTTTACGAATAAAAGTTACTTTTAGCGTCTTTGCGTGTAATATGATACTACCTCTTATTCACGTCTAACCTTTTACTTTATGTTTGACACTTTCTTATTTTAATAAACGCCCATGTTCTTCTAATTTCATGTTTTTGGAGCGATTTGAAACGTCTCCAGTAAGAAAATTTGCACTATCGCATAAATGTAACAACCATTGCAGATGAGATAGTGCATTGCTTTCAGTTACAATATGTGTGTCACTAAGTGAAGTTTTTGCTAGTGTGTTATTATTTTCATTGCAGCTCGTTTACATTGTATTTTAATTTTTCATGTGTCTCAATGACGATATTGATTACCTTACAACATTTCCAAATCTTCCATAAGAAGAAGTAATTAATTATGTAAAGCTGCAAAACGGATACTATTTCAGTGTTTAAAATTGTAGAAGCATAATACAAAATTCTCCATTTCAGCGTATGCTTAAAAACTGGGGACTGATACCGAAGATAAAAATTCAACATGATAATGATATATCGAAATACAATAGAACTCTGAAAGAACCAAACAACATTCAAGAAATAACTTTAGGAATGAGCAGAAATTGTTATTAATAATACATATAATACATGTTAACTTGACCTAAAGACACGGAAGCCATATCAATTTTGATAACATAACCTGAGAACTAGAAGTCTTTATGTACCAGACCATAGCTTCAGGTTTTGGCAAAGACTACTCATTGGCAAGGAATCATAACATAAAGACTAAAAATATTTATGATCGCAACATAACTTTGAGTTTCCGGAAAGAGTTGTCATTATCAATAAATGCATCATAAAGAGCGTACAGAGTTACCACTCCTTACGTGAGTACAATGTATTGCATCAGCTGAAATGTTCTACAAGTAACTTGCAACACATTTAGTACTATTTGCTACTTCCTATGTACTAATTGAAGGGGAAATGAACGAAACATAAATATACAGAACAAATTTTCAATGCTTCAAATTACTAATTCTTTCTTAAATAACTGCCAAATATTCATTATTACTCCAGTACAATTATACTTTTTTCTTGTATTTATCATATATGAGAATGCAAACCCACAACGACTAGACAACAATGACGGTATTAGGTGATAGGTATAAATACGCTGTTTCAAACTTGAAACAAAATAATCAACAAAAACATTGCGTATTTTTAGATTTTCAGCAAAGTATTCTAACTCTGTTTTGTTTACTTTCGGTTTTAAACAATTATAAATAATTTTTAGTAAAAATTAGAATCGAAGACAGCAAAAAATAGCGACTCCAACTTCGACTCCACCCCATCCGAATGAACGACTCCGACTCCAACTCCACCACACTCGGAAAAGCGACTCCGACTCCGACTCCACCACACTTCAGAGAAGCGACTCCGACTCCGACTCCACCCTAAAACATGCGACTCCGGCGACTCCGACTCCCGACTCCGACTCCGACTCCGCAACCCTGGTTTGAATTATGCCAAAGCCCAATAGTCTCTTTGCGTGAAATGGCTCATTTGGAGCACGAAAATGTTATAGCTACATTGAGGACGTTCCTTCTCATTCTGCCTATTTTACATTTCTGAATAGGTCAGCAGATGATGCTATTGCGTAGCTCATTAAATCAACGTGTTGTGAATCGTTCGTCATGTAATTTCATTCATGTTACAAATTACATTGGCTTTTCTTTAATTTTTTCATACTTTTTTCTGTGTATTCTTCGATTTTATTAGAGGGAATTATTTTCTCTCATTTACTTAACTTCAAATAAATATCTAAATACTATCACATATTGAACGAGAAAGGCCAGTATTTAGAGTAGTTACTCGAAAACTTGTGCGCATCCTCAAATCAAAGTCACTTGCAAAATTCTTGTTATGTCGTGAGTATAGATTTTAATGCAAGAAAGCGACGAGGAATATCTTGCAATTCCTTGACAAATCAATTGGAAGAATATCTTACAAAAAGTGTGGCTAATTTCTGCATGTAACTATTGAAAACCATCAACTGGCGAATTTATTCCCTCACTTAGTCAGATACGATAGTCAAGGATACTTGAGTTGACGATTATGTGCTGTGTGTATACGATGTTCGTTTGTTTATTTCAATCAGTTGCCGATAATTTCCTGTCATTTAAGTTCAGAGAAATTGATGTATTTAGAGGACACCTCCTCAAAATATATACATTCTGCACGCACAGCAATTTAAGCTCAACGTATACTGTACATCCCAAATTTCACGAGGGGTTTGGTTAGAACAAGATACTCTAGAATTCGGAACTAACGTGCGGTTCTATCATAATTCATTCTCTTTTATAGAGCCATCCACGACACAAATATGAGACCATGAAAGAGTTCAGCTGCTTTAACCATGAAAAGAAAACTATGGAAGACTGAATATTTAGTTTCTGAAAAGGTGTTCAATATGAGTCAAAATTTAATGAATTTCAATACACTTTCGACGTTGACGAGATCTTGAGTGAGGTCAGCAAGCAAAAATTACTAATGAATTATTGACCCGAGAATAATTTGAAGTTTGCATCCAAAAACATGCGAGTCTTTAGGGTTAAATATTTGAGTTAATGGGTACGAAGACCTAGCAAATAAATCTCGGTCTATTGATGAGTGGTGTTTTACACGTTGCTGAACACTGACATTTTTCATTGCAATAAATTATTCAAAACACCAGCTACAAAAGTCATAAAAGAAGGTAATCATCCAGATAATCATCAAATTTTTAAATATAAAATGATTTCGATGCGTATTAAACGATGAATACAAATTTTACCTTCATTTCAGTATATTGGGATGACACTGTTTTTCTCCGTAGACTTCCAAATACGAGACTCTCGGCTGAACAAAGCTCAAGTGACCGACCGGCTCGCTGCTGCTCCAGACGCCCAATGCTCCACCTCAGCCGAGGCCTCCTGTTATAGGCGACTTGTGAACTCCGTGACACATGTCCGCCCACCATGATGATTGGGACTGAATCGGAAATATAATTGTCAAGGTTTTATAATTTTTCAGTCTTATTTTTAGTTTTTTAGTAATTTGCAAAGTTATGAACGGTTTTTAATTAAAAGTGAAGAAATGCCTTACAGAATGAAATTTTGTGCGGCAAAGCGCGAAGGTAATATATTTTTGAAATAAATAGGACCATCAAATCATGACAAATTATTATGTTTGATGGTTGATAGCAATAATTCAGGAGTGAGCAAAATTCTATAAAATTTAATTATATGTTAGCAAAAGACGTTGTGAAATTGCATCATTCAAATTGGAATTGGTCTGAAATTGAGTCATTCATTTAAAGAGTTAAATTTTTCAGTTCTACATGATTTACTAATGAGTTTTACTCCGGAATAATTCTCATTCTGGAGTCATTGTTTATATATTCTCATAAAGCGCAATTCAATTGTGATCAAAGCTCGAGGAAACTACACATTGCACTTATTTTCTGACGTAATTGTATGCTTGCTTGTGTGTGTTATGTGTGCGTTGTACCAATTTGCTTGGCACCAAAGTGTTCGTGGGATCAATGGCAAGATGTTTTATTGTTTTAGTTTCATATATTACCATTTATACCTAGACCATATCCCAGTTGAAAGTTAGCACAGTTGCGCGGAAGACTTTTGGCAGTTTTTGCAGTGATCGAAGTTATAAGCCGAATTCTAACAGTTCACCGCAGACAAAATTCATTGGAGTTAATTAGAATAGCGTTTTTTGGCAGACCTTAGCAGAATTATCTACAGTCGAATTAAAGCAGATAGTTCTCCGTTGGCCTTCGTCGTTCGCAGCAGTAAATGCCTCGGTCGAAAACAGGCAGTAACAAACTGCGTTATTTAATCTTTTTTTAAGCCGCACATATATCGCTCATTTGCGACAAAAACGTCAGAACTCTAATAACTGGATTTTTGAGTTATCCAAACAGACATCAGGGTTTATATCCTGGGATCCTGGGATCTCGGACGATTTGGGGCTGAAATTTCCCGATCCGGGATTTTCTTTTTTCCCGGGGTTCTAAATAGCATACTGTCAGGCAGAGCATGTGGTGTCGAATCCAGTATACAATAGTTATCCATAATGTCAATATTTTCTTTCAAGTGTTTGGCCCATTGCACTCCCTAGTTCAGTGTGCTTACGCTGATGGTGCGCCCGTGCATTTACTTTAGTTAACCCTTAAATTTCATTTGTATTGTATATCAACATCTCAACATTAGTCTGATTACCTATTTGAACAACACAAATTTTTTACACGTAATGCTACGTGTATTCGCCGTGTTATGCAATAACTCTTGTCTGTACGCGTTATTTTTGCAAAAATAAAATAAATCACTGTCTATGTTGAAATGTATCCGTGTATTTAAGAAGCACTGTAAAGAGAATCAAATCATCATAGCCGTCATGTTAAACTCAAGTGCAATCCTTTCTCCTGTTTTATCAAGGTCTAGTTCATAGAGAAATCTCTATAAGGAGTTAAAGGAACTCCTTTGGGGGAATACAGTATCACTACTTAGTCTTGTCGCGAAGAAGGTCCACTGTCGTAGATCGGCGAATCAGGGATTATCCTGAGATTTATTTATGGTTGTCAATTAGCAGCAGTTTTAAAACGGTTTTAAAATGATTTTAGGTTTATAAAATTATGTAAGCCGCTTCATATGGGCGGGCTCGAAGACCCAAAAAATGCTCCCGCAGTCGTTTTTATCTGCCCAGAAACCAAAAACTGCATAAAAATGTAGAGCAGTTTTTGGCAGATAATTAGATTGTGTGGGGCATTTTTAATTGAACATTTAAGTCGTGGCCACAAGCGACCTCTAGCAGTTCTAAGCAGATCTAAGCAAACGTTCTCGCGAGCGCCGCCGACAGCCTCGGCAGAGACAGTCGTCCCTAAAGCGGACGTAGCGACCGCTACACAGCGCAGCCACTGCGCTGCAGCACCACTAACCTCTGCTAAAACCGTCAAAAGACTGTCAAAAACACTGCGCTGATTTTCAACTAGGATCTGATGAACATTCAAGACTGTCTTTTTATATCTTTTCAAAATATCAAGGCATTAGTTGTTAAACTTTATCCTTTTTACGTTGGTTATTCTTTTGACGTTGACCGTTGAATTTCCTAGTAATCGGCCCATGAGTAATATTATATTTACATTAATAAATCGCCATGTTGATGGTGCTGTAAATTTTCTATTGCCATATTTCACTATACTACATTTCAACTCGTGTATACATATGAAATCATATTAAAAGCATTTCCATTTCAGCTGGAAGAAAAAATTAGGAAAAAATTATTTGAAAGTCCACGCAACCACTGAACGCCATTGTAGTGCAAAATTTACAAGTTTCTACGTATTTATTCAGCTACTCCTACGATCCATTTTTCTTCACATATCGATTTTTCCCCTCACATATTGATTTTCCAAAATTGCCGAATAACATTTTAGTGTCATTATCTACACTACTAACGCTTTTCAATTATCTGAAGCATCTTAAAATTATAACAACAGATTATTTTTTTTGCGCGTATTTATCTGATGTTTCTTTGAATTTTTTGCTGCAAATCATATTGCGCTTAGAATTTTCACTGTTAAAAATGTATCAAATTTTATTCACCTTTATAATAGATTCATCACATAAAGATGCAATTTCACCGAAGTGCCATCCATACCTTCATCCTATGTGTGCAACGAACCTTTCTTCTACAGAAGGCATTTCTGATTGTAATGTGTCAGTAAACTTGATACAAGAAGCACCAGTGTTATAAAATGAAATAAGATTTTACTTAATTTTATAACTAGATATCACTTCATGCTAATACTTGCTACACGAGACACGGTCCTTATGCTTCACTCCGTAACTTAGATCATCCTGAGTTCAATTTTCTAAACATTGAAAGAGAGCGAAAAAATGACTCATTTTCGTCAAAATCCACGCATTGTTTTCCGTTGTCAATCAGTTTCCTTTTTCCAATTCTATGCAAAATTTCGCACTTATCGTTTTCAAAAGAAGGAGAAAATCTTGCAGAATATCAGCTCGAATCAACTTTATTCCTTTAGTATTATTCACTCGCATGGAACAAATTTTATTCTGCTCCGTTTGAGACGAAAAACTAAAATTTTTTATTTCCTGAAAAAGAAAACTTGACCTTCAAATTATAGCAAGAAGAGTCTAGTACCAGTTTATGGCTTGAAACACACGAAACTTGGTGCGTGGGTAGAACAGAATAACATTATTTATTTATTTCTTGATTTTCCTGGTGCGTCACAATAAACATCAGTTGGTCTGTCGTTAACATTTGCATAACAACATATTTTCTTCTGTCATCCTTGATTCATATATTTCTTCCTGGTACGAGTGCGGAAGAATTTGTGACGATTTTATCAGACTCAAGGTCGATTTTTCCATGCAGTTGACCGCACCTGTTGAACTAGATAGAATGAAAGTCCTCGTTCATAAATGAATTTCCTAGTTTTGAAATTATCTGCTCTCTATCCCAGTCATTGTACATCATTGAAGGTTATGGTAATATTCAATTCGGACATCTAAACCATTTTAAGTCACGAAAGCAGGACAAAGGCAGCAATACAGTAAAAATATAACATCAAATGGGAAAAGCGCAATTACTTTGCAATATTTTTCCAAAATACAAAGTAGTGTTTGTTACAGGTTGTAAAATATTTTCGAATTCTCAATTGGCCTACAACTTACGTCTAGAATGACATTTGGGCTACATTTTGTAATTGGAAGTATGTATTATGCAATCACGGCAACCCACTCCATATCTTGTGCAGAATGAGCGCTCAATGGAATTGGGAATCGTAAAGTTAATTGTATTATTTCGAATGACAATGAGTGAAACTAAGGATGCAACGTTCAAAGTACTATAGGGCAGTAAATGTTAAAGGACATTATAATAAGGTATCTAAAGCTACCAGAGAGTTCATGATTATCAACAATGATTTCATATTTTGCTTGAAACTGATTGCTTGCTAGATAAATACGTAAATTCTGCTAAACTGTATGCCACTCTCCGTTTACAATAATACTGAGAAACACAAGATTCATGCTCGGGATTTAGAACTAATCAGTTACTTTCCATACCTTCCCACTCTTCCAGTTCGCTCTCATGCAGAGAAGTGCGACATTCCTCTTAGATTAGGCGATCTTAGAGTAATTCCCTTTGCATCAAACCAAATAAACCTCAGCATTTTAAAATCTCTGCACATTTTAAAAGAAACCCGATTTTATATGATATGCAATCAGATTTTCCCCCACAACTAACGTAATTTTAAAACTGAACATTTTTATTTTGTTCCTTTCATAAGTTTTTTTTGCTTCTCTTCTTCCATGATGGATGTAAATTTGACATGTGACTAGTTTTTTCTACTTATTTTCAGGTTGATAATGAACCTAGAGGTCGAAACATTCCTGAAATTTTTATTTATGGACTTTCCTTAATAAATAATGAGATTTAAAGCGTGTATCTTGACACTTTTATTTATAATTACAATTAAAAATAAAACTTATAAATTACTTAAAATTAACGGCACTTTTATTTAAATAATAAATGAACTTAATTACTTAAAATAAACGGCACTTTTATTTATAATTACAATTAATGTAAGTTTCAGAACAAAGTTTTTTTAAGATTATTTTTCTTATTCAACTAATTTTTTTCTAAAATCAACTCTATTGCTTTGTAATTTTTTAAAGCCCTTTCGATTGATATGTTCGCCATTCCTGCACCTTCAAAATTTCGGGAGGCGATTAGATATTTACACAACAAGCTAATTAGCTGATGACTCAGAGCAGCCGGATTCAAAACAAACACTCAGTTACATCATCAAAATTTATCAGAGTGTTAGAATGTTTCGTTTGAGTACGAAAGCATTTCGAGTAAGGGCATAAATGAACTCTCTTGCTATTCCCGCAGAGGAATAAGGCTCAAATATGACTCGTAATAAAGGGGAGAAGGAGGAGGTCACCTATCCAATGGCGCGCGCCAAGGTCACGCTACCCAGGTAGCAAAATTTATTGACCTAATATTGAGCCAATATACAGTCTCAATATTGACTGGATATTCAAAATGAACATTGAGGCAATACCTTATTTTGGAAAATTCGGTTGATTTTAGAAAAATATATTGGCCCAATAACAATATTATCATCAATCCAATATCAACAAATTATTGTGTCAATATTGACTTGATAATGAGGTGTTCCCTACAATAACATTGGTTTAATAATCAATTCCTGATAGGTTGATATTTGTAAAACATATGGCCCCGATAATGATAATTTCACCAACCCAATATTAACTAATTATTGTGTCTATGGACTTGATAATGAGGTGTTCCTTAGAAAGATATTGGCCTTTAAGGCCTGGATTTGTTGCTGCTTTAGTAATTGAGTTTCGCTTGCGGCGAGTGAAGCAGCGACCTTAGTTAAATATTCGTACTTCTGCACTTAGTATCGCTGATACGCTGTAGAGTTCTTAGCACTTATATCTTGAAGAATTTTACATATACACATATAAGTATTACTGAACACAAATTGACTAGAATTGAGTTTGAGGGCTAACTAAGGTAGGGTACTACAAGCCCAATACTTATTTTCTGACATCAAGTGGATATTGGTAGAATATATTGTCCCAATAATAATTTATTTTTAACCCAGTATCAGCTAATTACTGTGTCACTATTGACTTGATATTGAGGTGTTTCCTTAAACAACACTTTGGCTCAATAATTAATTTCTAATATCGCATCAATATTCAGAAGGGTTCAAAGACGAGAAATATATATAATTCTGATAACTATGTTATCCGATGTACATACCTATACACCTACAAGACTATGAATTAAACTGCATTCAAATTTTTTCTAAAATCCATGATTACAAAATCTTTGGCATCGTAGTCCAAATTTTATGTTGCACGTACGTACCAGTGGTCGGGCAACCTGTACTAATCAGCATATACAGGGTGTTTTTTTTTCTTTGAACAAACTTCGAACTTAGGTACAAAAACTAAAAATTAATCGATTTTCATGAATGATAAAATGTCCAAAACTCTTTAGTTTTCGGGTTATGGCGTCGCAAAGCATGTTTAGAAGTGCATGTTATAACTGAGCCGCACACCAATTGTTATTTAAAGTTGTTAGTTTTCGAGATTGTCGAATACAATTAAACATTTTTTCTCATTTCATTATGGGTTATCCATTCCATGTAATCAACGTGTCATATTCTTCTACGTAACGACACGCCATGTACGACGACGGCGCCAGCGAGGGAGAGCTTTGTACCCAGTGCCCTGAAAGCCGTTGCAAGTCAGCATAAATCTCGGCGGAGAGCTGCATCAGCAGGAGAGGGCGACGCCAGCCTGGCAACGACGAGGGCCATGCCAGAAAAGTCACGAAAAGTAAGCTAGCAGACCGTTGGTGATGCCAACCGCCTCGAAAAATAGCTGCGGTATTGCCTCTATAAAAGGTCGTCTTTGAGGTTAGGAACATTCATTCCCGTACGTGTCATTATCGCCGAAGGTCCTCGTTCACGCCGTCTTTGCTTGAGTCTTTGTAATAGAATCCAGTCCGGCGTACTGGGGGTTGTTATTGTATAACTTATATTTGTGACTTCACGTTTAAAGCAACTGATTAATTAAGTAAAGTAAACGAGGCTACTTTCGAACAAAACGAAACCTGCACCTGCGCTTCACCTAAGATACGTGAGACCTTTCTCTTTGTAGCCGTCAAGTTTGCGGGCTTTAATTATTCCCCGATATCTTGGTGATATCAATTTATAACGGTAAATTGTGTGGCCATACATAACGTGTGTTTCAATGCCTACTATAGTTGCGCCTTAATTAGTATGCTGACCATGAAATTTCACTGAGATTGAGAAAAGAGATTTATTCCATTTAAACGATTGACCTGAAAAGAAATAAAAATCACTTCGTTCGATCCAAGAAAAGAAGGATCATAACAAATGGTCGGCAGCGGCGCAGGATTGAATTTGATATAATTTGATCTTGCCGGTTCCACGCCTCTGTAGGGGACCGCTTTTCACCACGCTACCTATTAAAAAAAAAAAAACTTAACGTAAATTAAATGGCCCAAATAATTATTTAAAATTCATTCATCTCATTCATAATTTGTAATATTTCCCTAAAATTTGTATGTTCTCATGTCGCTTTATTTGCGTATTTACGTATTGATTTATTTCCCTACAACGTGTATTAACTCATTTAACCCGTTTTATTAATTTAGCCCTTTTGATTTATTTCCTTGCAACGTGTATTAATTCATTTAACCCGTTTTATTAATTTAGCCCTTTTGATTTATTTCCTTACGACGTGTATTAATTCATTTAACCCGTTTTGTTAATTTAGCCCTTTTGATTCATTTCCTTACAACGTGTATTAATTCATTTAACCCGTTTTGTTAATTATTTCCTTACCACGTGTATTGATTGATTTAACCCGTTTTTTTTATAATAAGATTATTGTGTGCTCTATTTGATATCTTTGTGTCCGTGTGCATTGCTTTATTTTTGCATTCGTGTACTTGGAACCATATTGTGCGAAATATTCAATTATATCTGTGTATTTGGAAACATATTGTACGAAATATTTCATTTAAACTTCTAATTTGAAACTCTATTTGCTATCAGTGTTCATTATGAACCTATTTTTGCTTCGCCAATTTTGACCTGATTATCTATTGAAATCATGGCAGAGAACGATAATGAAAATAACCAAAATAACCACAACAATGAGAATAATCAAAATAACTTCGTCACCTTAAATCATGCAATTGATCTGCCTAAATTTAACGGCGAAGGCTGTGTGACTTCATTTTTAAAGCACTTCCAGACTCGAGTTGATATTTACACTAACGATGTAGACTTGCAATGTCGTTATTTAAAAAATGCACTTACTGGCAAGGCTTGAGATTCATATGTTCTCAAGTCTGATCAACTTATCACACTGGACGATGTCAAAACTTGGCTCATTTCTGTATATAAGGGAGCCACGAATTATAGGAAGACAGTTCACAAAATCCTGTTTAATTTACATCAAGAAAATGACTAGACTGTCAACGCTTGTGCACCACGCGTCCTAGCCAGTTGGAAGGACACGTTCGGCCAACTATGGCATTACGAGGATGACAAAGCGCAAAAGATCTTGATAACTACTATAATTAAGAATATGAATCCCAAGATCAGTGAAAAATTATCTCATGATTTTGACCCGGAGAGCGTGACCAAACTCCTAGACAAAGCGAGGTCAATTGAGGAGTCTTTGATCGAAGAAAGAAATGTGTTGAGCCGGAAGAGACGAATCCACGAAAGTGATGTGGTAGTTGAGAAGTATCAATACAATTCACCACAAAAGCGAGCGTACCAGCCTAAAAACCCATATAAATGGCGAAGTGCATCACACAAAAACGCTCGTCCCTTTAATAACTACCAACGTAAATTCAATGACCATCCAAGTCAGAATGGTAACATCGCCGCTGTAAAGTCAAAAAACTTCCACAGCAACCGAAAAGCTTTCCCCCCATAATTATGTTGGATGTTGAGCAGAGAAAATGCTCCACTTTCGTTGATTCGGGCTCATCCGTATCTCTTGTAAAATCTTGTGTAATTAACAAATTATTCAAAAACCCTCCCCGAATTAAACGATGTACGAAAGTTCTTTGTTCTGTAAATGGAGACAACCTTCACACTCGAGGTACGATCGACCTGTAATTTAAACTAGGTGATTTGGAGTATTGCCATTCTGCTATCATTGTAGAAGATTCTTTCTTTCCTGGAGCAGTCTTGATAGGCCGAGATTTCCTTAAGAGATTCGGGGTTGAAATAAAATACAGTCAGCACGAAAAGGGTCACGTGAGAATCAATGATAGAATTTACCCATTTCACTCTATTGCCGCTTCTAATTCAGTGAATTTTGTGAAGCAATCTGAGGATGCATCATTCAGTGTTGCAAGAATGTCACATGATCTGACTGTTGAGGGCGGAACTTTGTGTCACTCATTTCTCAGAGTACCAAAGCACATGAACAATAAAGATGTGGTAGTGCAACAAAGTCCTGCTTGCAAAGGAGTAGCTATTCCGCGTCTCCTTGCTACAGTCCGTGATGGCACCGTGCCAATAGTGTTTGTTAATTAAAACGATAAAAATGTTTTGATCCCTAGAAATAAGATCTGTGCTATGCTGGACGTGGCCGCTAGTGAGCCTGACTCACATGAAAGCGAGAGTGACGCCAGTGTTGTGGCTACACTCGAGAGCACTAGGGATGTTGACGTGGCAGCTGTGTACAATGCCAGACGAGCGCCTGCTCAGACCGAATGCCCCTTGAACCAGGCTGCACAGTGTGAGCAACTGCCTAACAGTGAACTACTGCCTGCCTCAGAGAAACGCAATGAACTTGAATTCAATCAAATGATTGACAATGTAGACTTATCTCATTTAAAACATGATCAGAAAACGGCCCTTGTAAATTTGATTAACAAACATAGGAATGCGTTCGCAGTAGGAGACGAAATTGGTCTCGCGCTGAATGCCGTACATAAGTTAGACATTCAAGATCATGAACCTATAGATACCCCCTCAGTACCGTGTTCCGCACGCTACTAAGCAGTTGGTTGAAGAGCTTGTCCAAGAAATGCTTAAGCAAAAAGTCATAGAACCTGCTTTCTCTCCATGGTCGTCACCAATTTTGACAGTCAGAAAAAACGATGGGACTCATAGGATAGTTGTCGATTTTCGTCTTATCAATAAGATTTGTAAGAAAGACACATTCCCAATTCCCAACATGACAGATACTCTTGAAAGTCTAAAGGACTCAAATTTGTTCACCACTCTAGATATTAGGAGCTCCTATCATCAGATTGAATTATCCCCAGAAAGCCGGGACATCACCGCTTTCAGAACGTCGACAGGTAGTTACAGGTACTTGCGTTCACCTCAGGGTCTCATCATATCTGCGGCGGCACTTCAAAGAGCAGTTAATATGGCTTTTGCCCCATTCATCTCAAAGTTTCTATTCTGTTATGTAGATGACATCATTATCTACTCAAAGGACTTTGAAACTCACGTTGAGCATTTAAAGAAAGCCCTTTCTCAAACAGCTGCCTCAGGGTTCAAACTTAGTTTAAAAAAGTGTCAATTTGCAGCATGTAGTGTGACCTTCCTTGGTATCAAAGTTAGTTCAGAAGGACTAACCCCCCGACCTGAGAAAGTGCGAGCTTTGGCAGATGCTTCGAGGCCCAGAAGTGTAAAGGAGGTGAAAAGATTTCTAGGCGCTACCGGATTCTTTAGGAAATTCATAAAAAATTATGCCCAGATTGCTGCACCTCTAACCGAGTTAACAAAGAAGACGAATGCATTCAAATGGACTGACGTTCATCAGCGAGCCTTCGACGACTTGAAGGATAAACTAGTTTCAGCGCCTATTCTTAAATTCCCTGACTTTCAGAAGGAGTTCATCCTTCACACGGATGCTTCCGGGATCGCAATTGGAGGAGCATTACTCCAAATGCACGACGATGTCGAGTTGCCTGTGGCCTACTGCAGTCGAAAGCTGAAAGGAAATGAACTCAAGTATTCCGCGACAGAACTCGAAGCACTTGCCATTCATGATTCAATCAAACATTATGATGCGTATCTGTACTTAAATGAATTTGTCGTGGTAACGGACCACCGCTCTTTAACGTTTATTTTCGCCAATAAAACAGGTAATCACCGCATTTCCAGGTGGGCTTTGCTTCTGCAGGAATATAATTTCTCTGTCAGATATAAGCCCGGAGCGCAACATCATTTGCCCGACTACCTATCTAGATCTGAAAGAACCGTCAATGCTGTGACTGATGCCGGCGAACCGAAATGTAGTAATAAGAGTAGTCGTAAAAATAATAATATTCCTGTTAGAATTAATTCATGTTCCAGTAATGATGCGACCGGTGTTTCTGTCAACGATGCTCGTCCACAACCTGTGCCCAGTGAACGTGAAAGAAATGTTGTTGATGAGGCAAAGCAGTTAAGTTTGGATGATGTTGTCTCAGAGCAAGAAAACGACCCCTACTGGTCTAGTGTCAGAAACTTGTTGAACGGAAATGATCTAGGTGATGTTAAGATTTCAAACATTGATGAGTATTTCGTGGATGAAAATAACGTCCTGTGTTGATTATCGAGAAAGAAACGTAGAAATGGTAGGACTAATGTACAAATTGTAATTCCGAAGCCTTTAGTTGAGGTAGCTTTAAAGCTGAGCCATGACAATGATTTGTCTGCTCACATGGGCTTCCTGAGAACTCTCGAACGTGCTAGAGATAAATTCTTCTGGACTAATCAAATTCGTGATGTCAAAGACTATGTAAAGAAATGTCTACCGTGCCAACGAAGAAAATGGCAAGGTCAATTTAAAGTTCCCCTTGGCAAATTCCCGGAAACTTCTTACCCCTTGAAAGAGTTGCTGTTGACCTTGTTGAATTACCTGTTAGTTACGATGGCAACAAGTACCTCTTAAGCATAGTGGACCATTTCACGAGGTATGTTGATGCTTATCCACTCCCCGACAAATCTGCCGATTCCGTCACCAGAGCTTTTGTCCAATACGTCGGAAAATTTTCAGCCCCAAATACGATTGTTAGCGACCGCGGAACTGAATTCACGAACAAACTATTTCAAGAGGTATGTAAGAACCTGAAAACTAAATCTCAAACCACGACTGCATACCATGCAATGTCGAATGGTTGTTGCGAGAGAATGAACGGTATCCTGAAGACTACAATCTCTCACTTGGCTGCTGAAGATAAGTTCAGTTGGGACCAGAGCATTCCATTTGTGACTCTAGCGGTAAACACTTCCTACCAGACTGCAATTAAAGACACACCGTTCTTCTTGTTCTACGGCAGAGATGCAAACCTTCCCTACCACGATATCTTCATGGAACAGCCGATAAACTACGCGTGTCACCAGGAGTATTCAGTCGAAGTTTCACTTCGACTGTCTAAAGCGTTCGCAGCGGTTCAAAAAAACTCTGAAGCTGCGAGGCAAACCGCAGCGAACATTTATAATCGGACGGCCAAAGAATGTGATGTCCAAGCAGGGGAGCTAGTCATGCTTCGGAATGAATCAGGACATGCTGAGGACAGGACCTTTCCTACTCGCTTCAGAGGGCCGTTCAGAATTATTTCTCGGCGCGGAAATAACATCACCATCAGGGGTGTGTACTCAGATCGCAATGAACAAAACGTTCATCTCAATCGAGTTAAGGACACCGTCTGGGTAGAAAAAAAGTCCGTTATTTATGGATGGATTTCTCTGAAATTTTCACAGTAGGTGTAAAATGATGCAAAGATCATTTGTTATTCAGACAAAATTTTTGTATCTGCACTTTTTTTTTTTTTTTGAAAAAAATGATAAAATCGTTTTTTTTTTAAATCTATCTTCTTCTACAATTATGAAGTTACAGAACCAGAACTTCGTTTTTAGATTGCTCATATGTCTGTATAACCATAAGGGCTAGGGAACTTCGATATCTTTTTTTTGTGGATTTTGAGAATATTTTTTTTAAAAAATGTGAACTTTTTTCATTTTTTTTTCATGTCATGTAATTTTCAAAATAATAGATGTATAGAAAAATGCTACCCCTTATGGATACACCTTGCTAAGCCCTATCGAATGGTATGTAAACCATTCTTGTAGCTCTAAAATTGTGGAAGAAGTAGCATTTGAGAAACCAATTATCATGTTTCCAGAAAAACGTGTTTTCACCAAAAAAAAGTTGTTTTTCTTTATATCTTTTGAACTACAAGATTTTCTACAATGAACTCTTGAGCGTTTGTAGCTCTTTTTAAGCCCTTTCGATTGATATAATTTACATTGCTGTAGCTCTGTAACTCTGGGAAAAATATAGAACAAAAGACAATACGTGTAATTCTTCAAAATAACCACTTTTTTCACTTTTTCATTTTTTTTCAATCAAAATACGTTTTTATTCCAAGTCAACTCCTCTGTTTTGTAGCTCTTTTCAAGCCCTTTGGATTGGTGTGCTCGCCATAGCCGTAGCTATGATACTGCAGCTGTCATCGAGCTATGAATGAAAGCTGCGGTATCATAAATACGGCAGAGCAGCTAAATTCTGAAATTGTCAAAAATTAAAAAAAAATATTAAAATGTTTCGTTTGTATAATGGAAGCACTTTGAGTAGCCCATGAACGAACTATATTGCCATTCCCGCAGAGAAACATCCTCAATTGACCCCAATAATGAGGGGGGGAGGGTTCTAGGTCACGCCACCCCCATCGCTTTCCCCCCCTCTGGTGGGCGCACTATTCGGAGAAGACGTAAACGGAAAGCACCAATGGAAGCGCAAGAAAATCCTCTATAAGATGCATATAAAAACAGGAAATCAACACATATCCCGATTTCCATCTAGACGGTCCCCAGACGGTGTCCTTAAGCGAGCATACTTGGACGACGCCGTGGCCTTCCCTTTCAACAACGATGAAGAAGAAGACGAACTTCAAGGGGCAGAGTCGAACGACATTTCAACGATGCCGAACACGAACCGACGAGAAGAGAGAACGATTCCTAGATACCCTCTCAGAAATCGAAACAGGCGTCCGAACTATGTGTAATTGCCTGTGTCTCGCAAGGACGTCCCAAAACTTCGATTATGATGGCCTCATTTCATTTAAAAATAATGTGTTTAATATTAAGGTGCTTAATCGTTGTTTTACTTTGTGTTTAATTCCTTACATTTACAGTGCATTAATTGTATGAACTCCGCGGCGAAAATAAGTAGGATGTCTTTGCTTATAGGTATTTCTTATCCCAATTCATATTATGCTGATTTCAATGTGTAACGTGTTGCCAGGTCATTTCTAATCCCTTGACAGGAATGTGTATTGATGCGGGTAACCTTTTCCGTATGATAAAAATTTCTCTTGGCGTAGATGACCTGAAACGATATATTTTAAGTATGAATTTCCTTTGCGCTAAAATTGTTCATTATGTATTAATTATAATATTCTCCAAATGGATTCCCTTTGAGTTTTTAGAATAATGATATACCAAATGTACATATCGGTGGGAGATTAAAGCAAGTAGACTTGCTACAAAGAGTACAGTCTCGAGAGGAACCCATGGGAGATGATTATCATGTCCAGAAACTAATTCAGTACGGTTGTTACAGCTATACGTAAGGCTGTTGGAATACGGCAGCACAGCGGCATCTGCTCGCTACAGAAGCGTGCAGAGCATGAGTGGCGGCCACCCATGACGGCACAGCGGCACTGACTCAAGGTCACGGTGAGCTGCGACTGCGTGTGTGCGGCTGACTGCTATGCGGAGGCTGGGACGTGCGTACTACACCGGGCTACATCTGGCAACACTGCGCTCCATTGATGTGGTGCGGCTAGACGACGCACTCGCGCGTAATACTACGACCAATGGGCTCGAAGCGAATTAAAGGTCTGGGCAGCTGAGTGCAAGGCGTCAGGGCTACCGCAACTACGAGAGCGTGACGCAATCTACTATCGACGGAACTGCGGTTTGGAAGATGGTGTGACGTCACAACGAAGGGGAAACTTCCCCCCATTTCGATATACGCCTAAACATGGATTCGACTATGGCGGAAGAAAATAAGAAGATACCGTTGAACGCAAATACGTTCAAAATAATTACTTGCATGCGGAAGTAATGACAAATCGAGTTTACACTCGATATATTTATATTTATGGCGGTCTTCACCCCCCAGATATCTTCGGATTGGCCTCCAAAGAATATCATCAGTCACAAGAGAAGGTCTTCGATGATAGAGCAGGATAAGGATATCCCGATATCAACTTCTCATCATCGCTTGTTTAAGTTCTTCGTTTCAGCGTGCGTCAGAAGCGCAAATCTCGTCAGCTTGGCTGAATCTTCCCTTACAATGAAGCATGAGATTTCTCGCAACTTCAAGTAGACGGATACTTCCAACTGCGACGATATCCATGAGGATATCACTAAAACCACTTGGGGAGGATTTGTCATATTCTTCTACGTAACGACACGCCATGTACGACGACGGTGCCAGCGAGGGAGAGCTTTGTACCCAGTGCCCTGAAAGCCGTTGCAAGTCAGCATAAATCTCGGCGGAGAGC
This sequence comes from Morinoia aosen, assembly GCA_030386875.1. Lineage (NCBI taxonomy): Eukaryota > Metazoa > Arthropoda > Malacostraca > Amphipoda > Talitridae > Morinoia > Morinoia aosen. Next base: position 14,309,963 of record CM059575.1, on the reverse strand, counting down.
TGCATCAGCAGGAGAGGGTGACGCCAGCCTGGCAACGACGAGGGCTATGCCAGAAAAGTTACGAAAAGTAAGCTAGCAGACCGTTGGTGATGCCAACCGCCTCGAAAAATAGCTGCGGTAATTGCCTCTATAAAAGGTCGTCTTTGAGGTTAGGAACATTCATTCCCGTACGTGTCATTATCGCCGAAGGTCCTCGTTCACGCCGTCTTTGCTTGAGTCTTTGTAATAGAATCCAGTCCGGCGTGCTGGGGGTTGTTATTGTATAACTTATATTTGTGACTTCACGTTTAAAGCAACTGATTAATTAAGTAAAGTAAACGAGGCTACTTCGAACACAACGAAACCTGCACCTGCGCTTCGCCTAAGATACGTGAGACCTTTCTCTTTGTAGCCGTCAAGTTTGCGGGCTTTAATTATTCTCCGAAATCTTGGTGATATCAATTTATAACAGTCAATTGTGTGGCCATACATAACGTGTGTTTCAATGCCTACTATAGTTGCGCCTTAATTAGTATGCCGACCATGAAATTTCACTGAGAGTGAGAAAAGAGATTTATTCCATTTAAACGATTGACCTGAAAAGAAATAAAAATCACTTCGTTCGATCCAAGAAAAGAAGGATCGTAACAACGACAAGATTTCAAGATGCAATGTGAAACTGAAATAATGAAATAAAATTTATTATTAACAATCTACATTACTGGAACGCACGTGTAGCAGTATCAGTTCGCCATTTGTTGACACGCCGTTGCACTGTAACCATGGAAAGATTTACCAATGCTGAGAAGGCAGACATGCATTTGATTTATGGAGCCGCAGGCGGAAATGGTAGGCTCGCTCTGAGGATGTACAGAGAAAGGTTTCCTAGGCGCGAAGTGCCTGATTTCCGGTATTTTGCTACTCTGCATACGAGATTGCGTGACACCGGCACCTTCAACGTTAACAGAGTGAATGCTGGGCGCGGCGATCATCCACAGGAGGATAGAATTGTGGAATACTTTGAGCAACATCCACGCACCAGCACTCGTGCAGCTGCTCAACGTCTTGGCTTGCGAAACCATACTACTATGTGGAGGGCACTACATCGTCAGCAATTACATCCGTACCATTTCCAAAGAGTGTAAGGGCTCATGCCAGGTGATTTTGAACCTCGTATGCTGTTTTGCCAGTGGTTAATGCAACAGGAAAGAATGAATCGCGGGTTCTTAAAACTTGTTCTCTTCACAGATGAAGCTTATTTCTGTCGTGATGGGGTTGTCAACCGTCACAATAATCATTACTGGGCTGGAAATAACCCTCATTTTATTCAGCCTAATATTCACCAGCACAGATTTAGTGTCAACGTGTGGGCAGGCATTATTGGCAATAATTTAATTGGTCCGTACCTATTACCTTCTCCTCTCACGGGATCTGCGTACACCATCTTCCTACGCGAAGTTTTGCCTGGACTACTGGAGGACGTGCCCTTGGAGACACGCAGGCGAATGTGGTTCCAGCATGATGGAGCGCCAGCACATTACTTTCGTGAAACACGCCTGTTCCTGAATAACCAATTTCAAAACCGATGGATTGGCAGAGGTGCTCCTATAGCATGGCCAGCTAGGTCGCCTGATATGACGCCACTGGATTTCTTCTTGTGGGGAACCATGAAGGACCTCGTGTATGCCACTCCTGCTGAATCGGAACAGGATCTGGTTGGACGCATTGTGGACTCAGCTGGCCGTATTACGGAAATGCCTGGCGTGTTTCAACCTGTAAGGCGCTCACTGGCTGTTAGATGTAGTAAATGTGTTGAAGTTCATGGAGGCCATTTCGAGTAACTGTTGTAATAAAACTGTATTCAAGTTTGTTCTTGCCTTTAAGTTCTTACATTAAAGTTTGTATTTATTATGTTTTTTACCTGTGTCCTGCAATGCTTCCTGATTAATGGTTAGCTTACATGATAATAATTGATAATTACTCATTTAGGACAATTTATTCTTATTTGTAAAACGTGTACACGCAAATTTCATTGTGAAATTACAAAAATACTACATTAGTGGGGCCCAAAAACCTCTTTAACTATCAAAGGTAGCGCTAAAAATGGTGCGCGCGTGCAATCCTACTTGAAGTTCTAATATTCTTCAAGTAACTATAACTCGAAAACTAAAGAGTTTTGTACATTTTGTCATTCCTGAAAATCGATTTATTTTGAGTTTTTGTACCCAAGTTCGAAGTTTGTTCAAAGTAAAAAAAACACCCTGTATAGTTCAACTAAGCAGCATATATTTGCGTGATTGAAAAATTGCACGAAAGCGCTTTACTCAAAGAATGATGCATGCAAAATGGGTTATATGGTAGGAATAGGCCTACTCAATACCTTCGTTATGAAATTAAGTCATTTATATCATCTATATAAATGACTTTATATCATCTTAATTCAATATATAGACATTGATTGCTATAGTAACATATGACAAACGATTTTAGCACATTTTTTGAAAAAAATTAAACCTTCGAAACTCATTGGACTACTGAAAAAAAACAAGAACTGTGAACCTGTGATTACAGTAATTCTGAATATACATAGTATTGTAACGTATTCACATTTCTTGATGTCTGTCAAATATATCTGCACTCATTAATGACTGCAATAACTATTTATTAACTTTATTGGTACATTTTAAACAAATAACTCTGTATTATTGGCGTACAATATCAACCCAATATTTAGGCAATTATAATATATATTTTAACAACTTTTATTAAATTGCGAGATTTTTAATTATTATGAGATAGTTTCCACTTATATGAATATCATACATATATATATACACTGTTAGTTTAATATTAGAAATAAAACTATTTACTACATTGTCCCAATAACAAGTTGATATAATGAATAAATATATCTTTTTTCGATATTGACTTGTTATTAGCCTATAATTGTGATCCAAGATTCCAATATCAGGTCAATAAATAATTATCATCCCAATATTGGCCTAATAATTTCTTGCTACCTGGGTAGTACGCGTCTTCTACCCAGTCTAGGAGACAAACCAATGCACGTACTTGAACTGGAAAATTTAGCTCTGGCTAAATTTTCCCAATGAATTTTTCACCAAGACGACGAGAAGACACACCAAAACCTGCAGCTCTATCGAGATTTTAATGGAATATTTGAATCTGATATTCTCCCAGGTACACCAGATGATTTTCAAGGAATATTTAAATTTATTCATAGCCAACGGAATTTGCGTGTTTATACGCCTACGTTAGCTGTCGACACATTATGGAATTTTAATTTTGCTTGTTTTTGATGCGGAACAAACCTGAGGAAAGTCATAACCTACATCACTACTGCCCTCAAATTCTGTGTTATAATCGGGTCGTATTAGATCGATTTATATGATTCTACTTGATTTGATTCTGCTCGATACATTTTATTGCCAAATTTGAGACCGAAAGGCATAATATCACTGCATAATTAAAAAAAATATTTTGCGCATCAGATAACAATTTAGCTTTTCGTGCACATTGTAAATTTAAAGTCGTGTTGAAAATAATCTATATGCAGATGAGCGAGCAGAAGTGGATTTTATATATTTTTTCCTTTGCCAATATATGTTTAGCAAAATGGAAATCGAAAACACTTTCCAGCATTAGTAGCTAATTGCAAATCATGATGTACAAGAATGCTTTTTGGGTTAGATAACATCTTTGATTAGCAATATTGCTCTTCATCCAAATCAACAGTCGTCATGGTATACAGCGGAGACAGAACGCACTCGAGAATTTTCTCCGTAAATCATAATAGTGACCTATTAAAAAATAGGTAAATTCCTCACAGGAGGAGAAATTCCTCAGACTTTGGGAGTTTGAGTTTTACCCGGACTTACTCAGTAGTGCGATGCTGACTCGTTTTTATGCCTTGCTTGCAGCAAAAAAAATATATTTTTTCCAAAAAAGGTAATACATAGAGTGCGTTGTATCCAAGTGGATTTCAAATATTTCTTAACCTAACTGTCCTAAATTGGTACACAAATCATGAAAAATAAACTACAGCCTTGTAAGTGGTTTCATAAATAAATGAGAGAGAAAACTGAGCATTTTTTCACTGAAATATTTTACTCGACGTCAGAGAAGACGTATGCATACAAGTAACTAATTAAAAACTTGGAACGTTATCAGATGGCTTTGGAGGACATAATTTTAATTCGTAGTAACACACGAGCGTGGAAATTTCGAGTTAACTATTAATGTTGTTGAAAATTTCACGAGCCGAAATAAACAAAACTGAGTAAAAAGAAAAAAATGAAAAAGTCAACTGTCTAGATATATGAAATTGACTTTTCGTGCAAACATAAAGAAAACGAAACAAAATATCTCAAAAATATTTCCAAAATGTGTTTTGAAAAAAGTTCATTCATTATAGATCAAGAATCTTAAAATACTCCGAATAAGGGGATCTATTCATCTAATAGTTAAAGGTACTGAAAAAAGGCATTCGAACATTTATCACAGAGGCGGAATTTTCAAAGGACATAACAGTAAAGTTCTGTAAGCTAAAAGCGACCTAACACCCTAACACCCGAATTTTTGCCACAAACGAAAAGGAAAATGTTAAGACACTGAAACAGCAATGCATTGGAAGACATTACAGTCATATTGATACATGAGCATGCACGATTGCATAATAATGACCTATGTTGTCGAAAGCAGAAAGTATCAGTGGAAGTGAATTACGGTCCTCGTATAACAAAAAGTTACTCATCGGTAATTTGTTCCTCGGAAAATGGCTTACACTAACTGGAGTGAACAAGTGAAGTGCAGGACTGATTTAAAAATCATAATACCAACAAAAATGGATTAAGTATCTGGAGAATGATATTCAAATATAAAAATATCTGTGCCAGTCAATCTTTACTTGAAAATGGGCACTTCAAAATTTTATTAAGCCAATTCGTAAATTCTACTATCTCGTGAGAACGAAGCCAACCGATTTATAAAATGTTTTTCGAGGATACTTAACAAAAACACATCCAATCATGTTCACGTGTTAAATTATATAGAGTTAACGATCAATATTTCTACCAGGCTTATAGATATTGTTACCTCTATTTTGTCACAAAAGATCAAGTACACAAAATGAGTTCTTGTTAACCTTCAGCAATTCAGAGCAGTATGCAGAGTGATCGTGTCACGATCTGTATCCTTGCTGAAACTCTAGCGAACTTTATAAGCCGTACGTGTTTGCAGCTGGGGCTTGGATCCAGATAATAAAAAAGTGGACGGGGAGTGAAATATATTCAGAGACATGAGTGATTGTTGTTTATTATTTGACAGTCGTCCGATTTCCTCCCAACTGCGTCAGGGGGAACACCTGAAAGAGCATAAATAGATATTTATGGGCTGCAGCTAGTTCCTTCATCCTTGGTCCACCTGATCTGGTCCACGTTAAAACTTTGATTTTTGCTTTCTGGTAGCGCCGCCCGGCTAAATCCAGTATGCTCTTTTGGTGTATTGTGCATTTGATATAATTGCGAGCACCATAGGTGGTGAAAAAATAACAACGATAAATCAGTCTCATGAATTATGTACAGTTTTTCAAAGGATCTGCGAACGTTTCTTGCTTAACAGCTTGAAAGAAAGGACAACTCAAAAATGCTTCCAGAAATAATAATCATGAACCAATACGCTTCAGAAAATAAGTTAAGATGACTAATGGAGTGAAACTTTATTTGTTAATCACAGCTGGAAAAAAATATAGTCTTCCGTGTGTGATGTGGGTTCACCGAGGATGAAAAACTGTCATTTATTCGATTGCTCGCATGTGCTTTTTGTGATTTATGAAAACATTTTCTTAGAAATTATACCTACACTAAAATCCCATATTTTACATGAAATCCAAAGGCTTTGCGTATTTACTTATTCGATGGAGTTAAATTTTTTAGGTGAGTGAGCCTTGCCGTTTTTATTTCTTATTTTCCTATTTTACCTAATTTGCATCCGTTAGAACATTCGGTTGATGAGATTTTTGTGAAAAATAATAAATGATGAATTAGCGTTGTTTCGATGAGGTTCAAAGCGAATAAAATATACATCTGAGCCGACAAAATGAAATATATCGTATTCTCTTGCAAGCGAAATGCAATAATTTTTATTTATTATTTTCTGTGACTCTAAACTAATTCATCCAGACTAATTATTATCCGGAAACTAATTCATCCACATTCCGATGACCTACCATTTTATTATGCTGGTTTTCAAAGAGCTCATTTCGTATGTTAATTCTAGAATATGTAACTCAACTGGAATTCCCAATAAATTAAAAACTGTCTGACCTGGGAAAAGCTTCAAAATACCGTACAGAACATTGGTCAATTTATTTATTACACAATTCATGTTGACAATAGAGTTCTTGTGCGGAATAGAATATCCAAAATTTTTTCAAATTGTTTACTTTCCGTCAGTAATACGCTATGTCATATTACATTATTGATTTTAATTTGGGCATTATATTTACTCTGATTCCTCTTCTAAGTCCGAGTTATAGGGAGATTTTTTGGCACGAGAAAAATGAGTCTTCTAAATCTGTTTTCAGGTATTAAATGTCTTTGCTCGATTCCCTCAAGGCAAACTCCCCGTCTCATTTCCGATTTAGGACTTCTGCGTCTTTGTCATAAATTATCTCCAACATAATTATACGAAATCGTTATTCACATCTATCATGCACAGTATCCTCACCACCTAAATCATTAAATTTTTCTATCAACGTTTAACGTGAATGAATTCAAGGACTTCGCATAATTTATCTAGGGTGCCTCACTATTGTTAACCCTCGATTTCTTCTTCATCAGTATTTTTGCAACAGCAGCAGCAACATCTGCATTGCCTTTCCTGCTCTTGACTATCAAGCAATGTTTCCGCTCTGCTAGTTTTGATTGCAATTTCTTCAGCGTCGTCTCTTTCACTTTTACCACAGCAACAGCAGCAGTCGCACCGAGAGGCCCACTCTGAAGACCAACGCAGATATTCTCCGAAGTCCACGACATCATTATCGTTTTTATCTACTTCACTCCTGAACTTCTTTAAGCACGCGGATCTGAAATGAAGAGAAAACGACTTGTGAACTCCGGGACACTTGTCCGCCCGCCATGATGATTGCGACTGGATCAAAAACTAGATTTTCATTTTTCTATAATTTTTCGGTTTCATCTTTCGTTTCAACTTAATTTGGAAAGTAATGAACGTTTTTTGTTTGAAAATGAAGAAAAGTCTTTCTAAATAAAAATTTTCAAGGCGAAGCGCTTAGGTAATAAATTTTTGAAACAAATACAACCAGCAAATCAATATATATTATTATATTTCATGGTGACCACTAATAATTAAAGACTGAGCAAAATTCTACAAAATATTATTATGAGTTAGCATAAGACTGAAATGGGGTCATTGAAATTGAAAATGGTCTAAAATTCATTCATTCATTCGAAGATTTCAATTTTTAATTCTATATGATATACTAATGCGATTATAGTCTGCAATGATTCTCATTCTGGTATCATTGTTTATATTTATTCGCAAAACGCACTTAGAATAAAGAAGGAAAGAAAAGCAGTTAATTTCCAATAAAGTTTAAACATGAAATATTGAAAACATTGGTTTCTACAATATCTCAACATTAATCGTTAGTTCTCACTTACACATGAGTATCGTAACACTATGTCACATGTCTGAACAAAAATGATTGAGAGAAGAACACAAAAAAATTGTGTTCTCTTCTATGCGTTACCCAGTCAGAAATTTATCGTTTGACCGACGATAATTTACGTCTGAATTTACCGGTAATTATCATCTTCTTTTTCCTGTAAACCGAGGATATATCGTCGGAATTAGTGTCTCGAATGTCTCATATTATCGTCCGATTGACGTTAAATTACCGGTTTTTATCGTAAATTTTGGACGAAGACCGACGATATATTAACCAATTAATTACCGGTAGTTAAACGGTTATTATAATCGGTCTTCGTTTAAAACTTACGATAATTATCGGTAATTTATCGCTAAAAATAGCTACTCTAACCACTATATTCCGGGAGATTCATAAGCAGTGCAACGATTAATCCCAAAAATTACGAATTTCTTCCAAAAAAAATAAGCCACATCTCGTGAAATGCATCTGTCCAATTACCGTGAATTTGATGACTTCACAAAAATTACCGAAATTACTTATTTAAATTCAACAAATTTGTTTAATACTATAGATATTTCATCAAGTTTCTTACAAATTGCGATAATTGGACAGATTAGTGTTACAGGGTGAGGCCTATTGTAACAAGTAACAATGCATTATTAGAAAAAAACAGCTGCGATGCAGATGAATGTTACAGTAAAAGTGCTCAAATTGTTATCTTCATCGTAGAACACGAGACAATTACGATAAGTCTCACAGTGCAATATAAGGTTATTCCAAATCACCACTGATTTATAAATAGGTTAAAACATTACAGATGTTTAAAATATATTTTTATTTCATTTTCAACAGCCTACATTTGACTATTGAAATAAGTTTTACAAAAATATCTTCGGCACGCAAAGGATTCCATCAAAGGTTGTTTGTAAGATTCATCTCTGCAAACACTACGTATATAACTTTCATTTAAAATTAACTACCACCAAAAAAGGACTCATCAAGCAACCGATTTCTAAATTTTCTTTACCAATTTCAAATTAAATTTGCACACTTCCATTCTTGAAAATGAAAAAATCCCAAAAGTTTAGATAAAACATATTGTCGTATATGTTAACAAGAAGCTCACTTTACTTACTGTATATTTAGTCCATATGTAATTTTGTCCCTTTTATTGACAGCTTGTAAGCTATTTTGCAGTCAGAGTAATTTGTTTTATTTATTGATAAGAAATGATCAACGCGTCAAAATGGAATATCGAGTTAGGCAAAATATATTGCAAGAGTAAGTTCGCTTATGGAAATTTCATCGGATTCCTTGGACGGCTCTCTTACCATAAAGTGTACGATATCAGCGCTGGTACTTACAACACTTAGATTTCTCTTATGTTTCAGTGAATGTTCCACAAAGCATCGATTTATAATGATTTTTCAAAGAAATATTACAGCACTTACAATAACTGCACTGAAAGAAATTTTTGCCTCTCTAAGTGTCTCATGGATGTTCAGGTGTCTCATAGATAGACAGAACGTCGCAAAAACAGAGTAGATGTCTCATCGGAAGTACGACACCTCGATGAGCGCGAAGCGTCTCAAAATGCTGCCTATCTTTTATTGGCGATGATAATGTAATAGCTTAGTCACCCCTCAAATCTGACTTTAGTTATTTAAGTGTTCAGTAAATGTAACACGGAGCAAATTAACATTTGTTACTTGTACTGTAAACTGTCTACATGATCTCTTCATGAGAAGTTAACGTTTAATCGTTCCCCCTCTCAGCAGAACGAGAAGTGTAGCTAGTGGCATTAAAAGTTCTAACTGCTGGAGACGAGTGTGGTTCCTGGGGCAGCTCTTCAGCGGTAAGACCAAGAATTGATGTCACCAGCAGCAGCTATCGCTGAGCTCAATATTACGTAAGCGTATCCAAGTTACTTCATCGAAGGCGATGGAAGCGTCAACTTTGCTTGGCAGTGAAATGCTCCAGCTTAATATCCGTAGAGTTTTGTGTGAAACATCATTTGTAAATGCATCAAACTCAAGCCCAAGTGTTTCATCGATGACACACTGATGCACTTTCAGTGAGACACTAGAGCGTCTCTAAATCGGGTCTGGAAACACTGGTGTGCATCCTAATCTTGGGTGTCTCATTGATGATGCATCTGCGTGTCTCGGTTTTGGGACAAACGTCAAATGCACCTGGGTGTTTCAAAATAGGGCTGTTATTTCTTCTAGTGTGCAGTTGCGATTATTATTCCATTTCAGGTAAGTTTTTAATTCGGGTACACTGCGCCAGTCATCTCTATCTGTGTATAGAACTTCCGTTTTCTAGAAGATAATTCCGTTTGGCCATTCATTAGGGGTACAGCATCAGCACTCTGAAGCAAAAATAATAACTCTAAAATAACTAAATATTTACATAAGTCTCATTCACCAACAGAAAAACTTAGTTGTCATCGCTGTAAAACTTCAGCTCCTAAAACGTAATGTAAATATTCAAATTAGAAAAATACTGATTGCGTAACAGCATGTTACAAAGTTAGCCTTTGTAACGCAAATAAATTATGACAATACAAATGAATGTAAATAATATTAATTAAAGTTGCTTTGAAACAATGCAATCATGAGTGTTGGATGCATAAACGATAGCATCTCAAACCAAGAGAGAAACAAGTTAAATCTCAAGAATATCTCAACCAAGACGCTCCAAATTTGCAAATGCGACTCTAAAAGTGTAAAACCACTGGTTAATAAGTCACCACGGTATAAGAAACAAAGACTAGGCCTGCCGCATATTTGTAGCATCTCTTAAACTTAAAGCACACAAGTAACTAATCTTCAAAAACACATCTGCGTTTTGCTTCCTTTGCATAAGAAAACACAATAAAAAATATCAGAGTTCACAATTTAATATATAAGAGAAATTACCACACTTTTAATGCACAATTTAAGTTAATGAGAGAAGTGTTGACTGCGGAGTATTAGCTCAGTGAAAGGAAGCCATAGCATCAGTCACAAGGTCACTGACAGCCTTTTCTTCCTCAAATTGAGCGAACTCTTCGATTCTCGAGCCTGAGCTGTGAGTTGAGACTGTTCACTGTTCCGATGTGAATTTTGTTGTAAGTCTAACAAGTTCGATCCACGTTCCAACTTCGTGAAATTGCCTCATTTGTTGTTAAAGAGATATTTTCTGTTCTGCGTCATGATATCTTCATACGAATAACCATACCAGGTTTCACAATATTTTAGTGAAAAATAATATTTAGCTAAATTCCCCTAAATTTAGTCGATTTCACGAGTTTCCCCCATTCCCCCAGACGACTACCGTTTCCCCCAGATTTAGGGAAAATCTCCATCAGAGGCAGCCCTGGTCGCCTCTGAGTTTTTCGGCATGGTTGGCAGCGACGATTCGCATTGAGAACGGGTGGGAGGCATTAGATCGAGGGCTTAGGGGTTTCTTGAAAAAGCGGGCGGGGAGAAAGGGCGTTGCCCCGAGGAAAGCACCCTCTGTCTAAATTCAGCTTAAGGGATGAGTATCATAACCTGATGCCGACGGAGCTAGCAAATAAGGCGACTGAGAGGCGGTCAAAGAAAGCGATAAAGAAGCAAATAGACTTTGAGGAAATGTACTGGTTTCCTATCGTCGTCTCTGAGCCAGCCCAATCGTTGCAACGACGCAGGACCTCTTGGATGGCTGACGCCTTTAGTTTCTTATCTTCATCATACCCGACTGCAGCTAAAGCATCTGATGAATTAAATAACCTTAGTAAATATTAACTGTGCAAATGAAAATAAAATAAACTACCATTTTCCGAATGACTGTGTTCTAACTACCAATGGGTTTGGAGCAAGCCAGGCTAGCTCTACTTGTGATCGGAACATTTGGCCCATCTGCATTTGGCTGCAATCAGAGAATAAGTCGATTAACCTAACTCTGAATACAACACTTGATATCGGTAACCTATTGGACAGCTGGGAGTAAAGTCATTGAGAATTTATTTTTATAAGAAACTTTGAACCCATTTCGCTTGTTAAATTGAAATCCAACGTTGTGTGGATAAAACAAACTGATATTAAAACATAACACTGAGGACTGACGTCCATGCTACGCTGAAATATAGTGAAGAAAACTCAAATCTTGAACGAAAAAACAGATTATTCATAATAGTATTAAATTATCGATTCTAACAACCGCAATGCTAATACGTTTTCAAACGTTGCGACCGATCTGCCAGTATTTGTTACAAAAAATTTGTCTCAATAAATTCCTTTATTTGCATTACTATAACGAAAGATAATTATTAGTTAGTTTAAGCCTTCATATCCGCAGCAAAATGAATGCGATCCAAAGAGAGGAAAGAGGAAGGCACCATTTAGTATGGAGTTAAGGGAACGCGGAGTCTATGCAGAAGGGGCATAGAAACAATTAGTTGAGTAAGTACTTCATGAAGAAAGATCGAAGTTCAAGAAGAAAGTAGTAGGTGCTGAAAAACAGGAAAGCGTGAACCGAAAAAAGAAGATCCTTGACATAACAAACGCATTATAGTTCAACAAACAGAAAGTCAAACTAGCTCCTAGCTCGGGCACTCACATTTTCCACCTGGAAGAGCTAATTCCCATAGATTCAATAGTCGTATCCCCCGGAGGGGTTTCACTTTAGCGGAATGCAATATAAGATATTAGTTAGATAACATGTTATTTTAAGCCTCCCCAACCGCTATAAAGAGCGTTTCGATGAGAGGAAGGAGGGAATCATCATTTAGTATGGAGATAAGGGAACGAGGAATCTATGCAGAAGGGGCATGGAAACAGTAAGTTGAGAAAGAAGTTCACAAAAACGATAAAAGTTAACGAAGACAGTAGTAGGTGCAGAAAAACAGGAAAGCAGTGAACCGAAAATTGGTGGTCCTTAACATAACAAAAACATTCTATTCCAACAAAAAAGGCCTTCGTAACTCTCAGCTCGGTCCCTCACACATTTTCCACATGGGAGTGCTAATTCTCATAGATACAATAGTTGTATCCCCCTGAGGGGAGAGATATTAGTTAATGAACGAAAAGAACTCCTTACATGAACCTTACTTTTAACTCACAGGTAGAATGCTCCTCGAAAGAGATTTTCGTCCGTTGACGAGTTTGTCCTAACCCAGAGTAGGACATTTCCAAGGCCACACCACCGTCATGACGTCATGGTGAGCTGGTGACGTGCAGACTGACGCCCACACATCGCTGACGCTCCGTCATCTAGAAATTAAATAGACAATGTAATTGTGTGCGATAAATCGAAATCAAGTGCGCACCCCATTCTGGGAACTGCCTAATTGCAAAGAGAATGAAGCTTTGTTTTTAAAACCTTTACCACACCGTATTATACTGAATAATGAGTGACCAGGACATTTAGACATCCAAGTAGGATCGAGATTCATGCTGCTTTTACCTCCGCAGGAAAGTTTTCATGGAGTGTCAAGTTCTAAATAAACGGTAGATAGGCCAGTCAATTCAGCCTTTGTGCAATGATTCCTAGCCTCTGAGGGTAGGTACTGCAAAGAGAGCTCTCACAGCGTAAAATGTGTTATTCTTTCTGGTAATGAAAAGTTTTATGGGTGCAATCACTGGCCAACTTCACATTTTCACAGTATTTTTCAATAACTTTATCATTGTTGCCTACTGAATGCAGTTGGAAACTGGTATCTTTGATATCAGTTTTGTAAAGAGTTTTCATGTCTATCCTTATTCATAAACAAAATTAGAATTTACAAATTAATTCCATACACAATATTCCTGAAAAGTAATTTCTGGATTCAAATGTACAGTGTTATATGTTCCTCATTAGAAGGAAATTCATTTTGAAATTTGATATTTACACAGAAACATCAAAACAATTATTCAAACATGAACATTGTGCAGAGTGTCTCCTGATATTTTATTTTCAAATTTTACTACTTTTTACAACCTTCAACAGCAAAAAATGACTTCCTAATATTGATATAATGAATATTGTCCAAATGTCCAGGATGTAAGAAATCATCCTATAATGAGTAGTTTGAGTCAATAATACAGGCAGTAACATTTGTTCAAAAAATTTCAAGGTGATTAATGCATAAAATACTAAATTAAAAACTTATCACTAAATGAAGGATCCAACGCATATTTGCAAAAAATACCCTATTTTTTTAGGGACCCTTTCTCAAATGGACCCTAAAAACTGTTTAGCAAAGACCCCGTCTTAACATCTTTCAACAATGAGAGCAACAGTTCATCATATGCAAAATAAATATACTGACTGGAAACTAGTAGACACCGCGGAATTGTCCAATCCCTAACAGGAATATTTCCCATAAACTGCACCAAATATCTGATTCTAGGAGAAATTAATTTTTGAAAATTTTCAAACTCTATGTACATCTGGACTTTACTTTCAATTTTCAGTGAATTATCCCACCTCAAAATTTTTACAACCATGACAGGTAAAGTAGACCTCTGAGGCAAACTTCACTACTCCTTACTTCCTCTTTAGCTACTTTTCATATTTTTCTTTTTTTACTGCTTTACTAGTAGACACCCTGTTATGGGAATGAAAGAAATGTCTCATAAGAAACATAAGGCATTAGTACTGAATCATAAGAGTTAAATACTTCACATTTCATCATGACAGGTCTTAGTTTACTTGAGGTATCAGCAGAGGCTTCATTGGAGGAATTGCATGAAAAGAACTTTTTCTCTAGTTTCAGACTTAAGCAAATCTAGAGGGATTTTCCTCACTAAGCTTCCATAGTTTTGTTGATTGACTCTGGGCTCTTATCAATGGGAGTATCACATATATAATTTTGACTGTTAAATGAAACAGATTTACTGATCAAGTCTAAGCATTTATCGGGGAGTGACTAAGAATTAAAGGGAACTAAGAGCTGTTCCCTTCATCCGCATTTTTGGACGATTCTGAAATTAATGAATCATTAACACAAGGTTTTGAGACATTACCAAGTACATCAGGGCAAGTGGGAAAAACTAGATTATATCTTTTCCAACTTTTCATCGTTACAAAATCTTCCCAGAACTTAACAGCAAAAATAGCAGTAAGAAATTCAAAGACCATATTTTGGTTGATCCACTGTCAATAGTTGAAAAATTCACTAACTCTGTAGTCTATAATAAGCAATATTTTGATTTACAAGCATCATCTTCAAGCTGAAATATATAAAAAATTCCAGTCACAATGATAAATTGCAAATCTAATTCATAATACTCAAAGCTTCATTACGCTCTCACAGCGTAAAATGTGTTATTCTTTCTGGTAATGAAAAGTTTTATGGGTGCAATCACTGGCCAACTTCACATTTTCACAGTATTTTTCAATAACTTTATCATTGTTGCCTACTGAATGCAGTTGGAAACTGGTATCTTTGATATCAGTTTTGTAAAGAGTTTTCATGTCTATCCTTATTCATAAACAAAATTAGAATTTACAAATTAATTCCATACACAATATTCCTGAAAAGTAATTTCTGGATTCAAATGTACAGTGTTATATGTTCCTCATTAGAAGGAAATTCATTTTGAAATTTGATATTTACACAGAAACATCAAAACAATTATTCAAACATGAACATTGTGCAGAGTGTCTCCTGATATTTTATTTTCAAATTTTACTACTTTTTACAACCTTCAACAGCAAAAAATGACTTCCTAATATTTATATAATGAATATTGTCCAAATGTCCAGGATGTAAGAAATCATCCTATAATGAGTAGTTTGAGTCAATAATACAGGCAGTAACATTTGTTCAAAAAATTTCAAGGTGATTAATGCATAAAATACTAAATTAAAAACTTATCACTAAATGAAGGATCCAACGCATATTTGCAAAAAATACCCTATTTTTTTAGGGACCCTTTCTCGAATGGACCCTAAAAACTGTTTAGCAAAGACCCCGTCTTAACATCTTTCAACAATGAGAGCAACAGTTCATCATATGCAAAATAAATATACTGACTGGAAACTAGTAGACACCGCGGAATTGTCCAATCCCTAACAGGAATATTTCCCATAAACTGCACCAAATATCTGATTCTAGGAGAAATTAATTTTTGAAAATTTTCAAACTCTATGTACATCTGGACTTTACTTTCAATTTTCAGTGAATTATCCCACCTCAAAATTTTTACAACCATGACAGGTAAAGTAGACCTCTGAGGCAAACTTCACTACTCCTTACTTCCTCTTTAGCTACTTTTCATATTTTTCTTTTTTTACTGCTTTACTAGTAGACACCCTGTTATGGGAATGAAAGAAATGTCTCATAAGAAACATAAGGCATTAGTACTGAATCATAAGAGTTAAATACTTCACATTTCATCATGACAGGTCTTAGTTTACTTGAGGTATCAGCAGAGGCTTCATTGGAGGAATTGCATGAAAAGAACTTTTTCTCTAGTTTCAGACTTAAGCAAATCTAGAGGGATTTTCCTCACTAAGCTTCCATAGTTTTGTTGATTGACTCTGGGCTCTTATCAATGGGAGTATCACATATATAATTTTGACTGTTAAATGAAACAGATTTACTGATCAAGTCTAAGCATTTATCGGGGAGTGACTAAGAATTAAAGGGAACTAAGAGCTGTTCCCTTCATCCGCATTTTTGGACGATTCTGAAATTAATGAATCATTAACACAAGGTTTTGAGACATTACCAAGTACATCAGGGCAAGTGGGAAAAACTAGATTATATCTTTTCCAACTTTTCATCGTTACAAAATCTTCCCAGAACTTAACAGCAAAAATAGCAGTAAGAAATTCAAAGACCATATTTTGGTTGATCCACTGTCAATAGTTGAAAAATTCACTAACTCTGTAGTCTATAATAAGCAATATTTTGATTTACAAGCATCATCTTCAAGCTGAAATATATAAAAAATTCCAGTCACAATGATAAATTGCAAATCTAATACTCAAAGCTTCATCAGGCAGAGGGATAATTTTGAAAATGACAGCACTAGAAAATGATTAGAAGCAAAATTTGTACCAAAACAATAAGTACTGGTAAGACTACATCTTTCTACCTTTAATTTAAAAAACTCAATTTTTATCTAAAAAGCTCAGGTTTTATATAAACAAGGTGATATTTAATTTTAAATACTTCAAGTTGAATTTAAAAAACCTCAAGTTCAATTTAAAAAGTCTCAAGTTCAATTTAAAAAACCTCCAGTTCAATTTAAAAAACCTCAACTTCTATTTGAAAAACCTTAAGTTCTTACGAAAAACCTTAGGTTCAATATGAAAAACCTCAAGTTCAAAATGAAAAATCTTAAGTTCAAAATGAAAAATCTCAAGTTCAACGTGAAAAACCTTAAGTTCAATATGAAAAACCTCAAGTTCATTATGAAAAACCTCAAATTCATTATGAAAACTTCAAGTTCAATATGAAAAATCTCAAGTTCAATTTGAAAATGCTCAAGTTCAATTTCAAAATGCTCAAGTTTGATTTTAAAATGCTCAGGTTATTTAAAAAATATCAAGTTCAATTGTAAAAAAAACATCAAGATCAATTTAAAAAAGCTCAAGTTAAATTTAAAGAACTCAATTTTGATATATATTAGGTCAAGTTTAATTTATAAAAGGTCAAGTACATAGGCATAGGTAAACAATTTTAGAAATATAAGCTTTTCAAAATTTAACTTGATCTGTTTTAAAATATGCTTGACATTTTTAAAATTGAACTTGATCTGTTTTGAATTAAACTTGAGCTTATTTAAAATGAACTTGAGTTTTAAAAGTTAAATAAAAAGGTGTAGGTAACAGTATTGCTCTAGTTGTAATACTAAAAATATGCTGATTCTGTTATCTAATCTGACTACAGTAGCACATATTGCTGTGGTAAAAATTTAGTTTCTAGTCATTTTCTTGTGCTGTCATTTCCAACATTATTACTTCGTCTGATGTAGCTTTGAGTATTAGATTTGTATTTCATCAATATAACTGAAAAAAATTTTCTGTAGAATTTTAGCCTGAACATGTTCGTGCATTGGAACGTCACTTTTCATAAACCACAGAGTTAGGAAATTTTTTAACAATTGACATTGTTTCAATAAAATGATGCTGAGTGATTTTATAACTACCTTAATACATGGTGAACTGAAATGATTCGGTAAAGTTTAAAATTATGACAAACTAATTATTAAATTATAATTCATCGTTAGATTAAGCATAATCTTCTGAATTAATTATGATGACATTCCTCTAATGCTTCTACTGAACAAGCAATCAAGAACCCAATTTGAACTTCTGCAGAGACATTGTAGTAAGATAGGTAGTGGGATGTTAGGTAGCAAAAGCAGATCTGAAAGTAACACCCAGTACAAAGGAGTGGGTGTGGGAAAATATTAAATTTAATTTTCCCCAAAAGATATTGCTGGTGTCCATTTAAAGTTTGATTCAGAAGTACACCACACCTTATCACTGAAAACATAGCTGAGGTGACTCAGAATAGAATTTGTAATATCAACACATATTTTAAAACAAGATTTTACCAACTTCATCATTTTTGACAATTTTATGCAAAATAATTTGAAATACCAACATCAAGGAAATTAGATTTTGGTTCACATATTATTAGCTATGAGAGAAATTCAATGTTTAGACTTAAATACTTTGAAGCAATCCTAACAGTAAACTGCACCAACGCTCAATCTTGGACCACCGCAATGAACAACAACGAGCAATGTGATACCCACGGCTCAAATGCAAGTTCAAAATCACGAAGGTTCCAATAATTTTTCTATGTTGATTCACTAATTTATAAATATTTCATTAATTAAAGCAATGAATTTATCAAGGTAGGCTTGTATTTATTTATATGTTTGTCTTTAATCACTTCACATAAAATTATTTTGCTAGAAAATAGGTCAATTAGGTTTAGGATTGTTACATATATGAACATGATAAACAATTTTACTCTCGTTTTTTAAGTCTTTTAAAGCAAGAAATATTTCAAAGCCTGAGTTGCAAAATGAGTAGAGCCTAAAGTACATTTAGTTTATTGGAATCGAAATATAATAGTGCATGAATGAGGAGATATTTAAAAAATTTATCCCTTTGCTTGAATCGCAATGCTAATAGATATTTAAAAGCGAAGAAAACGCTAATAAAACTAGTCATATTTACTCAAATTGAGAAAAAACTTGAAATTGAGAAAAACTTGACCCTATTAACAAATACATCCTAAAGCTAGATCGTATTAACAATTTCCTACGTAAACTAAAAGACAATTCTCTACTATCAGCTGAATCCTATTCTAAACTTCATGTTTCGAGATCGAGTCCAGGTGTCCTTTACGGCTTACCCAAAATTCACAAGCCAGACTATGATACAGTGTTTCAATTCCGACCAATTCTTTCAGCTGTCAATACCCCTAATTATAAACTAGCTAAATTTCTTGTGGCTGTTTTAAATCATTTGACAACTAACGAATTCACTGTTGAGAACTCTTTCGAGTTTAGCAAGACATTAAAAACTATCGAAAATGCCCAAAATTTAATAATGGTATCTTTTGGCGTTGAGAACCTATTCACAAATATTCCTCTTCGTGAAAATATAGAAATATGTTTAAATTCTTTGTTTCGTACATCTGAAGATAAAATCATAGGCCTTAATCGGAAATTTTTCGGGACGTTGCTTGAGCTTTCGGTGCTGAATTCTTTTTCTTGTGTGCAGGGAAGTTTTTCAAACAAATAGAGGGAATCGCAATGGGTAATGCATTAGGACCTACTTTTGCGAATGTATTTTTGTGTTTCCACGAGAAAAAATGGTTAGCCGATTGTCCTGCCGTTTTCAAGCCTGTTTTTACAGCCGGTATGTCGATGATACATTTTTACTTTTTAAGAGCTCTTCACATGCCAAATCTTTCCTGAATTATTTGAATGGGAAACACCCATCCATTAAATTAAAAATGGAAATCTGTAACAAATTATCGTTTCTTGATTGTCTGATCTCAAAGAATGGTGCAAGTTTTGTAACATCTGTTTATCGTGAGCCAACATTTACTGGTTTGGGTACTAGTTTTTTCAGTTTCTGTCATAGAATTTTCAAGGTAAACGGAATAAAGACTCTGATATCCCTTTGAGACCCGAGCAAATTCTGTTATAGTTTTAAATAATTTTTGAATCAAAATTATTGAAGAGGGTACTAATAAACATGTTTGAACAAAAAAATAACTTTATTAATCAATAATACTAAAAACACAGCATGTTGACTATAGTCAACATTAGGACTAGATTCCAATTTCAAGGGCTGTAGAGTATACTCAACATGAGGACTTAACTACGTAAAAACATGATGAATCAAGGTAACAATAATTCAATATAGCTGATTAAAATTGAATTTGAGATCTTTTACGTGAAAAGCCTCATAAACATCATAATTAGAAAAAAATTCTACCTGAAAATAAAGCATTTGTTTAATTTTAACTTGAATAACTTGTGAAAATCTCTGAAACAGTTGCAAGATGCATTTAAACATAGAAAAACTTTGCATTTCTCACAGTATGTCTTGTTAGATTTCAAACAACCAGGTTGGCGGCAACATTTGAAACACTGAGCTAGGAATGATCACAGGCAGATGCTGTGCAGCACATTTCCTCTTTGCTGGGTGAGGACGGGGTGCAATCCTATTTTGATTTGCGCTGTCATCCTCTGGCTCGGTTGATCCTTCCTCCTGCTCTACAGAATCCAGGAGATTGTCAGCTAAATAACACTTGAATTCTAAATATTAGAAAACATATTTTGTTAAATGTGTTGATGAAAAGTCTTTTCACCCACTTTTTCTCCAGCAGTTCTTGGAATTTTATTTTTTTAATTGTGCCAGTCCCGTTCATATTCTTATTGGACAAACAAACAAGAAGGTTAAAGGTTGTAAAATACGTGTCGAAGTAGAGGCAAGTTCCTGGTGATAGAGATTGACAAAGTCTCAGCACTACAGTATTGCCTAAACCAACGTAAGTCTCAGTTGGCATTTGATTCAAAAGAGAAACCAAATGTTTTTTCTTCGGGATGCCTCAAAATTTCATACTAGGTCATTCGGGGAAGCTAATACCCATTTTTTCAGGCCTACTGCATTTGATTTATTAGGCACAACTGAGGGGTTTATTGGGCACATATTGTTTCAACTGAGTAGTTCCCGTAAATGGTATCATTTGCTCGTCTCTGAAACAGTGCAGAACGAGGTAGTTCTGGACGGCTATTTCTCACGGCAACTAGAAGAGGGAGTACTTGCTAATGCCTGTCGTTTTCATTTACTTGGAAGTGATAGCATTTGTGGTCAATTATTTTTAGACAATTCCTTAGTAAAAAGAACCGGTCACGTGTCATTATTTTAGAAGTGGGATCATTACCATGCCGACGATACTAATACAAACGCATCCATGGAATCTTCGCAATTTACATCAATAAATTCATTCCAGTTAATTTACGCATTCCCACTTTTGAAACATTAATTTTCTTTCCAGCTAATACGCCTTTTTGATTAGTGCATTTAATTTTGATGCAATTTTATCACCTATGTATTTTTTAAAATAAATAAAGTTTACTTACCCCAACAGCGCCCTTTTGGCTAGCATTTAGTGTCTGAATAGTTACATCAAAATTGTTTTTGATCTTCCAAAACAAACGTCAATTTTGCGATTTCATTTCCTCAGCAGTTTCAGATGTTTCAAAGTATGTATCACTTTTAACTTGAGATCCATAGGCGGATCCTCTCTCTCTAGTTTATGACTTTTGTCAGCAACTTCGTCGTCATCGGACAATTCAAGGTTTGAGTTGTGAAAGAACTCATATTTTTCCAACATTTGTTGAACCTCATAGTGAGTCATCACTCTTTTCATACGAGAAGGCCTCCGACAAGCTAAATTTGGTTTCTGACTGCTGTCTGTTGCAATAAGCAGAATATAAACACAAGTTTTAAAGTTATAAAGCACATTTTATTGGTATGTAAAACAGATGTTGCATATACTCTACAGACACTTACAATTGGAGCAAGACCTGGTGTAGAGTATACTCTACTTTCTTCTAAATGTTCAAAAATAACATGAAATAGTATAATTTATTGCAGTCTGATGTTTACTATTCCATTGTTAAGGTTTAATTAGGCCGATTCAACATCCAAAATATAAATTTACCTGATTGAAAATTTTGTAGACAAGCCAGAAGTGGGTCTACATGATGAAGAAGTCTGACTGCCAACCATTTCAGGCTAGAGTCAGCGGTGTACTGACTACTGAGATACAGAGTTGCTGGTGGCCTGAGCTTGATGCCAGCTCTTTCCAGATGTAAAATGCACACTAGGTTCAAAGCTTGAGGATATAGTACAAAAAATGAACCTTACAGGCTTAAATAAAATTTGTAGAGTATACTAAACGAGGGGTCTCAAAGGGCTAAATAGGGCTTATAATATATGTTCATCGTTCAATGATATACATGCAGAATTTGATTTTTTACGAGATTTCATCTATAACAATGGTTTTCCTACAGGAATCGTAAACTCCCAAATTAAAAAGTTTTTATCTGGAAAATATTCTCAGTCGAACATAGATGTCAGATCCGATAGTTTTCATTGCTGCACTCTACTCTATTTTGGTTCCCCATCTGAAAAACTTAAAGTCTCTTCTTGATAGGTATTTTCCTACCATCAACCTGCGTGTAATTTTAACTAATAAGGCAAAAATAGGTTCTCTTTTTCGGCACAAGGAATCCATCCCGGTCTAATGCGTTCTTGTGTCATTTATAAATATAGTTGTGTGCAGTGCACATCGGCGTACGTCGGGATGACGTCACGCAGTATATACACAAGAATGGCAGAATATCGCGGTAGGAGCCACCGTACCGGGAACTTACTTGCACATCCTCCTCATTCAGCCGTACGAAACCATGCTGAACAGTGCAATATAGTAGTTCGTGAGGAAGATTTTAAAGTCATTGATAGCGCTCCCAATGAGGTTGACCTATGAATTTTAGAATCCCTTCATATTTTTAAAGAAAAACCATCCCTAAATAATATGCTTAGTTCCTATCCCCTTCAAATAGTAAATTCATAGTGTTTATTTTTTCGTTACTTTTTTGCTAGTTTTTAGGCATAGTTTGACATTTATTTATCTTTTTGTTGATACAATTGTGTTCGTTTTACTTTTTTGTATTGCTTGTATTGTTGCACTTTTATGAATTCTTTGTATTTTACAGAACTGAAAATGGAGCTAGACTTCGAAACGAATTCGATTTTTTTTTCAATTTGAGTAAATATGACTAGTTTTTAGCGCTTTCTTCGCTTTTAAATTTCTAGGAGATATTTAGTAGGAATATTCATAGTTTATATATATACCATTATAGTCACAGGCAGGCCGCAGCCGAGTCGGTACAGAAACGGTCTTGTGGAAACTACAGAAATTTCTTGAGATACCTGTCCGCAGCGAAGTCAAAAGACCTAAGTTTACGACTCGTAACCTTTGAAAGAATGCACCTATTGACTTCAATATAAATAGGTGCAATGATTCAATGATGAGCTAATAGAAAATGTCTCGCTCGTTCGTTTGAGAATAATTTGAAGTCAATTGGTGTATTCTTTCAAAAGTTACGAGTGGTAAACTTTAGTCTTGTGACGGCGCGCGAGTCGTCAAGGCTTATCGAAGAATTTTTGTAACTTTCAGAAAACCGTTTGGATCTTGTTTGTATTGGGCTAATAGAAAATGCTTCGCTCTTTCGTTTGAGCGTAATTTGAAGTCAATATGAGCATTTTTTCAAAAGTTACGAGTGGTAAGCTTTAGTCTTTTGACGGCGCGCGATTCAGACAGGTTTATCGATGAATTTTTGTAAATTTCAGAAAACATTTTGGGCCTTGTTTATAATGGGTAAATATCAAATGCTTTGCTCTTACGTTTGAGGGTAATTTGAAGTCAATAGGTGCATTCTTTCAAAAGTTACGAGTGGTAAACTTAAGTCTTTTGACTGCGCGCTCAAGAAATTTCAATGGTTTCCACAAAACCGTTTCTGTACGGTCTCGGCTGTCGTTGCTGGTATTATAGTCCTGCATTTTTCAACTTCACAGTTTCATTTGTAGTATAAAGTATGAAGAGTTGAAATTAAAACATTTGAAATTAAATTCAAAACATTTGAAGCCTTGGTTAAAGAATTAGAACTTCATATTACAATGTATAAAATTAAAATGTCTAGAGATCGAAAAATTATAGGTTAAAATCCAATTGAAATATCTAAGCTTCGAATTAAAGTTTTCACTTTCACAATAAAAGAACCAAACCTCAAATTAAACCATGTAAAGCTTACGTAAACTAATTCATGTAATTTCATTGACCACGAGTAATACATAACATAACATTATCTGACTTGTCCATGATTAAACTTAGACATGGGCTATCTATCATTGCCGTTAATGTCAAATTATGAAGTTTAGTCTGAAAAACAACTGTAGTTTTACCGCCGTATATCTACGGTAGGAATGACAGTCAGAAATCGACGGTAAATAACGATCATCATCGTCAGCGGGCATTTTTAGCGTCTCAAATTACCGTTGATCACTGGTAATATATATATACCGTCGGAAAACTTCAATAAACGATAAAAACCTATTTTAATTACCGTTACGCCGATGATAAAATTCGGACTGGGTAGGATTTAAAAAATGAATATATATATGTATATACGTATATACATGTATATATATATATACATATATATACGAGCAACTAAGAAAACATAATCCTGGTGTTGTATTGCTGAAAACGCTCTCATTTGTACGCACTTATATTAAAAATTCAAGTGTGATCAAAGCTTGAGGATGTATATATGAGCCTCGTGTGTTTTTGAGAGGCTCATATATACGAAACTACTACTGATTCAAGAAATGAAGCAGCTAAATAATTACTTCGAACTTGTCAATTTTACATAACAATGGCGCTCAGTAGTTGCATAAAATTTCAAATGATTTTTTCTTAATTTTTCTTCAAACACTCAGGGAAATACTTATAATATGATAGCATATGTAGTGGAGTTGAAATTTAGCACGGTGAAAAACACCAATATAAATTTTACAACATTTTTAAAAGCGAAAATATATTCCAAATGACCAAAAACAGTGTTTTCATTATCTACACTACAGAGACTTATTAAATTATCTGAAGTATCTTAAAATAATAGCAGATGATTTTTTACTCGTTTTTAAGTGATGTTTCCTGTAATTTTTTGATCCAAAGCATATTTCGCTTGGAATTTTCACAGCTAAAAACTTATTGAATTTTATTTCATCGTGATAATAGATTCTGCATAGTAAGATGAACTTTTACAGATGTATCAAATCTTTATCTTATGTGTGCAACAAACCTTTCTTCTAAAGAAGGCACGTGTTACAAAAAATTTTCAGTAAAATAGTTGCAAGACGTACCATGGTTATAAAAAGAAGCAAGATTTTACTTTTTTGATGTAGCCCACGCTTTTAAAGCATTTACTTGCTATACAAAGCACGGTCCTAATGCTTCACTCTGTAACTTAGATCATCACTAGCTCAATTTGGTGAATATTAAAGGCGAGCGAAGGAAATTATTCTTTACTCTTCAAAATCCACATATTGTTCCCCATCGTCTACCAGTCTTCTTCATTATTTTATGTAATCCTTCGCGCTCATCGTTTCCAAATGCAGGAGAAAAACGTGCAGAATATTAAATCAAGTCAATTGTAGTCCTTCCGTGTTATTCATTCGCAAGATACAAATTTTGTTCTGTTCCGTGCGCGACGAAAGACTGAAATTTTTGATTACTGAGAATAAAAACATGACCATATTATAGCAGGAAGAATCTAGTACCGGCTTACGGCTTGAAACGCACAAAACTTTGTGCGTGGGTAGAACAGAACTATTGTTCATTTATTTCTTGTTTTTCCTCGTGCGTCAAACCAAACATCAGTCATTCCTTTGTTAACATTTACATGACAACATATCTTCTTCATTGGTTTTTGATTCATTTATCACTTCCAGGTACGAGTGCACAATTATTCTCAACGATTTATGAGACTCAAACTTGACTTTTCCAGTTGACTGATCCTGTTGAACCAGAGAGAATGAGACCACTCGCTCACAAATGTGTTTCCTTGGTTTAAAAACTTCTGTTCGCTGTCCCAGTAGTACAGATCATAGAAGGTTATAGAAATATTCACTTCTGACGTCTAAGTCATATTTAAAGTCACGGAAACAGAGCGAAGGCAGAAGCACAGTAAAGTATAACACAAAATGTGCCGATGTACAATTACTTTACAAAAATTAATCAAAATACGTATTAGTGCTTATTAAAGGTTGTCAAATATTTTCATACTTCCCAATTGGCCTACAACTTACGTCTAGAATAACATTTGGGCTACATTTTGTAGTAGCGAAACAGTATTACGCACTCACAGCAACCTACGCGCTATCTTGTGCAGAATGAGCACTCAGTTGGAACTGGGAATCGTAAAATTAATTATTTCAAATCGAAAGATATGAGTACAACTAAGGACGCAATGTTTAAAGTACTGTAGGACAGTAAAGGTTAAATAATGTTATAATAATGTATCTAAAGCTTCCAGTAAGTTCATGGTTATCAATATTTACTTCAAATTTTACTTGAAACTGATTCGATTTATTTTGAGACACAACGAAATTCTTTGATACCTAGATGTTTTCAAAATTTTCAGTAATAATATTGATTGGAAAATAGCTGAATCATTCTAAACAGCCGTATACTAAACATAGAACAACTGAAATCAAGGTATGTAATTCCGCAGTAATATTCTTGCAGGTATGCACGGATTGTGCTGCTAACTAATCTCAGTATTGCACGTTGTAAAAATCCTCACTGACAAGACTTCAAATTATAGGATGCTTCAACACCTTCCAGCGATGCATTATTGTAAGAATGTGGAGGAATTAAGAAAACAGCGAGTGGGTGACAGTTAATAAATATGGGGATTTAGATATATGAAGTACTGCAAAATTGAAATATAAGCTATGAGTTTGATGCCATATGTCTTTACAGCAGAGCTATTATTTAATGATAAAAGATTCAGTGTTTCACAGCAAACACACATTTACACCCTAACAGGATGTCCTGTAAAATGTTCAGCAAGGATAATAGGAAAACATTTGAGATTCATAGGGATGCTCAAATTAAATAAAATAAACTGTGAATTACAGGTATCCGACATGGCTAACATTGAACTTTGCAGGCTTTATTTTAAAACTCAAACTAGGCTGCAGATAGTAAACTGGTAAAATTGAGAAAATACAAACGAACTTTGAATAGTATTTTTTACGAGGGTATTTTTTTGAGTGAAGCAGAGTCACTTTCATTCTGTTAACAAGAAAAGCGTCAACTATTGCTAATATAGGAATTGAATAGCTTACCTTCAAAGCATATAAACTTCGCTCCCAGATTAGAAAACCAGAATAGTTTTTGATATTCCAGTTTTTTACGCGTCGGTAAAATGAGCATAATGGTGAAATGAAATATTTAATTGATATTGCATTGAAGTTCTAAGGAAAATTTTCCTACACTTTCATAAACAAGGATACTTCAAAAGCTTCGGCAGAGCAACGATCCGAAAAATAAGGCAAATTAACGAGATATAATTTGTTGACCGTAGAATTAAAGTCTCGTAACAGCGTAGTTATCCTCCTGATCTCAACTTAATTGAGAGAATGCAGGTTTTAAATTTTGTCACGGCACTTGAGAATTTGGGTTTTTTATTACAAACAAAGAGATACAGTTTCTTAATTATTTTGGTGATCTCTGACAATTTATCAGGAAATTTAAAGCATAACAGATAGAAAAACGTTCTGCAAAGTATTTCATAATTATTCCCATTTATCTTTTTATGTGCGTGATATTTTTTGGATGTAAATTCAATTTATAATGCTTCCATGAGTTCCTAGGTAAAAGTAGAGATCGTTAAATAGGATAAAACTTCACAAGCAACGCTAGCGTCAAATGTTGAAGAGATAGTGTCAAATTTTATTGCTTTTTTACTGTTGCGCTGAAAAACTCTAAAACAAAAGAACAAGTGAATGAGTGTTGTGAAGAAGTTTCCAGACTGATAAATAATGCGTTGAGATGAAAACGATTTGCATTGAGTACCTAAAATTTTTTTTTGCGAATTGATTTTTATCTTTTTTTATTCTTTAGAAAAGGAAAGAAAATAGTGTCACCGAAGGAGCATTTAAACGGGGAACTGGCATCATTAACGTTACCATGTTATCAATTAGTTGAATAAGTAATTTTCTGACCGAGGTGAGAGGTAAAATTTTATGAATTATATTTTGAGTTCAATAACTGATTCATTGTACGGAGCTGGATTTCAACTCTACAGTTTATGATATCGCAATGCGAGGCTCTTCTACCACATATACAGAAAGAAAAGAATTAAGGGGAGTTACTAATGTATAATTTACCTAATTTTCAAATTTCCCTTTTCACATTTCTATTGCAACTAGGTTAAGGAAAATGCGTCCAGATATGTAAAATTGGATTCTGAACATATTCTCTCCTATAAAAATTTTACATTTTCGCAATAGAAAAAAAAATTATTGTGCGAACATAAGGAAAAACATATATACTCGCGCAAAACTTTTCTCACTCTACAATTGTTTACGTAGAAGCGCGATTATAGTCTCATTCGACACGGAAGGACTGTAGGTACCTCGTAACGATTTTTTTTGAATTGTGAATAACATAAAAAATTATTGGTTCATTTGTCCCAAAAATTTTTCCCACAATGAATCCTAGATTAGTTTTCTAGTTTCAGTTTTTGCATTTCTATTGCAACTAAGCGAACGAAAATGAATACGGATGTTCAAAATTCAATTCTGAGCACATTTGCTTCTATGAAAATTTTCGCTATAGAAAAAAGTTATTGTGCGTACATATACATATTTAGAGATAAATTAGCGCGAAACCACAACCCTTCAACAATTTTCAACGTAGAAGCGTGATTTTAGTCTTATTCGATGCGGTCTGACAGTGGAAACAGCGTAGCGAAGCGGAATTTATTGGAATTCTTAATTGAGTTTTTATTGGGAAAAACTGAGATTTTTGGTTGATTTTTTTACACATGTAGGACATGTGTATCAATAAATTTTTTTCATAATTCGACATTCAAAAAATAATCCTTCGTTACGGGGTATTTACATCCTTCCGCGTTGAATGAGACCAAAATTTTGCTTCTAGGTGAAAAACTGTTAAGTGAGAAGAGTTTTGCGCAGGTTTATTTTTTTATGTTCGCACAATAAATATTTTTCTATTGCGAAAATTGAAAATATTTAGAGAAGAAAATGTGTTCAGAATTCCATTTCACATATTTTCATGCATTTTTATTCACCTAGTTGCAACAGAAATGTGAAAAGGGAAATTCGAAATATTAGGTGAATGATGTGAATTTTAGAGTAGTAGAACCCCGTACAAGAATATACATCTCCAACTCCAGGCGGTCAATGAACGCCATGGAATTGCAAAATTATCAGGTTTTGAAGTATTTGTTAAGCTGCTTCTTCAATCCATAGCTTGAATAAGTCGTAGTTTCATCCCGTTCAAAACTTCATGTTTACATTTTCCAGATAAGGAGAAAAATCTGTCTCATCATCCACACTAGCATCTACGAGTATAAATTGCCACTGAATTACCTTAGAGACTTTCGAAAATAAAAACTAATAGTTTTAAAACATGTGATTATCCTGCAGTAAAGCGTTGCTTTGAATTTAGTGGTCCCATCACACATGTCATTTGGTAATTCAGCTGGTAAAAAGGGTCCCGTTTTTTTTCATCTTGAGAAAATATTCCTCACAAAGGAAAAAATGTAAAGAAATGCATTAATTTTTTCTTCGCTTAGAAAGTTATTTTTAAATATAGATCTCAAGTACTTTCATTCCTGAACAGTTGTTTTCAATTACATAGATTCATCAAACTTTGTTTTGACTAAATCAAAGTTTTTTTACTATTTTTTACAGCCCAAATTTTTTTACAGTTTTTCTGTTCATAATTTCCAGAAGAGAATGGTTATTTACGTGCCTTCACTTTATCACGAGCATTAATCATATGTTTCTCATAATTATCGTAAAAGGAGAATGGCATACTGATTATCAGAGTTTGCGTAATTCATCTAGAACCTAAGAGTGTTCATATCTAGTAACATATTATATCATGTTTTCAAAATTTTAAAACATGCAAAAATTAACGCGTGGTTAATCCAACCATGACCAGCATAGCTGGAACTTTTTTAGGAGAAAAAACAAATTTTGTTTCAAGACATTCCGAAATGAACGAACGCCATACTTTCCAACTTGGCAAAATGCTATGAACTTATTGTTTCAAAATTTTTTAGTCTCGAACCTTATAACTTTAACGGAACAAGTCATTGAGGGTGGGTAGCAGTATATTCGTTGATTTTTTCCGAATTTCCTCATGCGTCATAACGAATAGAAAATGGTCCATCCTTAACATTTGAAAGGCAACATATCATCTTTTTTTGTTGTGAAAGATTTAATCATCATTCCCAGGAAATAGAGCTCCGTTGACAAGCTCGAGCTTGATTTTTCGAATTTCGATAGAGTTATTCTCCGCATCCACATGTTCGTTCTTTTATATTGAAAACATCTGTTCTCCAAAGCCCAGTCGATGTATTCATTCTCAATTCAGAAACGCCGGACGTGGGCCTCAGTACGTTGAATTATTAGGAAAAACGAACTAATAAGCAATTATTTTTGCAGGACTAAACACACTATAGGGTAAGTGCCAGATTTTCAGTGATAGATTGCTTGATACCTACTCAAATAAGCAACCATTATAGGTTGTATTATGCCCAATACACGTTTTGTTGGAAAAGAGGGACACAAAACGAAATATACGTATTACTGCTACTGATGATGAGTAAATCTAACTACGCAACGCCTCGATTACTAGAAAACAACAAGTGGTGTTTAATGTAAACCAAAGCCATTTATCAAAATGGTAATGCTTCAGCATTTTATTACAATTTTGCACAACCCAAAAATTATCCCGCAATTATTTTGTTCAAAATTTTCCGAAAAAAATACTTTACTTGTTTACAGTTATTTAATTTCGTGGAATACTTGCATATTGCTAGCGTTTTTTGGAGTGTTTATAACGATTTTCACGACTGAACGTGCCATTGCAGAATCTCACGGTATTCTTTTATAATTTCACCTGATATTTCGAGCGCAGTATTTTACTAGAGTCAAAAAACTGAGAATGAAAGCTGTCCTCCAACTCCAATTTATTTGGTCATTTTCTCTCAAAAATATTTAAAAGCATTTCCGTGCAAATAGCAAAAAACAAAAAAAATCATTCAATCCGTTGAAAGTGTTTTACTTAAAGTTGAGTTGGTTTTGAAGTTTATTGAGTAGCCACTACCAGCTCAAACTTTAATTACACGAAACCAGATGCGTAGGTAGGCAACAGTTAATTTATTTTCTTTGGTTTCATGGAGCACCAGAGAAAAATGAGATTGCTTCGTTGTTAATTCTTGTAATTGAATGACATCAATTTTTTCCCATTGTTTTAAAGATTAAAACATTATTCGCTGATAATTAAGTACAAATCTTATCATCTTAACGAGTTGAATCCGATTTTTTCATTTTTGAAAATTTCTAACCTCAAAGTTAACCATCGTTCATCTATGAGTATTTTTGGATTATTTAATTTTTTCATCGATACCATTCTCACGTCACCGAAGCTGGATGTGGGCAATGAAAAAACTTCGTGGTTCTTTGGGTGCGTAGAAGGGCAATTCGAAAACGAGTTAGCTTATTCTGGTTTCTGTAACAACATCATGCCAAATTTGATACCGGGCACTAAAGACAGAATTTGATTACGCACTCAAATTGCTCTTTAACATGCTCTAAAATCAAACTAACAATGTTAAAATTAGATACATTAAATTGCCCCGTTGATTAGTAGGTGGAAATTAAGGAACGTAAGGAAGGAAGTTGAAAATTTCTCCCAATCAGTGGCCCCTATTGTGTGAACTCTTCCGTGGAACGGCATCAAAGGAAACATCTAGAGTATGTACCGACTTCCATATTCCAATACAAAAAGGTGTTAAGTGCACACACATGAGCTTAATTACGTTTTCTAGCTCCGATAGCTACGGAACAGTTCATTTATTACTAAAATTCACCAGCTCGCAACAACTGGGGTAGAAATTTCTGAATTTCTTGGTAGCGTTTGTAACTTGATTTGACAACGGCACCCCTCTGATCATGTTCAAAGTAGTATTAAGTGCGAGATCAAGTTCAACCTTGGTCAACTGCGTGCCGAATCAATGCCGAGTTTACGATCAGTAAATACGGTCTTGAAAAGTATCCGCATCGTGTAACCTGATTCAAACAACATTATTTTAACTTTATGAATTTGCTGACTTTTGCTAAAGCTAGTGTTGTACTATTATTGCTTTTTATGGCATGCTGCTTAAATTGCTGCTACAACCAGAACTGTTCTAATCTTGGCCTCATTTGTTGGTAGAGCGAGCGAGACCAAGCGGCGAGCGCGGCAGCCGGGGCCTCGCGTGCCATGGCTACACGGTTGGTGCCGGTATGAAGAGGTTCCCATTCCTTTTCGAAAGGACTCAAGCAAACAGTCACTTTATACATATTAAACGTCCAGTGCTGGCCATAATAAAAGGAGCGGAAAAAACGACAGTTCTTGAGAGTTTATTACGCCAAAACTTTGCCTCAAACATTGTCAAATTTTGAGTGGTAGGGAAAGTCACAGTGAGGAAATTGAATGAATCACTGAAGTCCAAATATTCAGGGGTATTTTGAGATTTAGTCGATATTGCCTGCCGCTTGAAATTCCAATTGCTGAGGTATTTCATGAACATCATTCAGAAATGTCAAAATCAGAAGAAAATGATGAGATAGGTCGGGAAATTGAAGCAAAGGAAGATAAAAAGAACGCAGAATACTTAAAAGTTATTCTTACCAAATATATACTTTTGTAATTTGTAAAAAAATTATTTGAAATAAGTACGTCCATTGAAACAAGTAAAACGCAATTTTGAGCTCGTGATCTACAGTTAATACTATTATATAGTTGGCCAGTGGACGGAATTGGGAGGACGTGTTGTTGGACGTAAATGGGAACTTAAATGAAAAATTCTGAATGAGTCCTTACGAAAAGGAAAAGCTTTTAGGAATAGTAACTTGTATTTTTACACCAGTCAAAGGTCAATAATAGAGGAGTAAGTTTTTATTCGTTTATTTTTCCACCTTGAATTACCCAGTGTAATAATAATACGTAACATTCTACGGGTGCAAATGAACGTGAGAGCCCCCAAAAGTGTTATAACTGGATATTTTTGCGTCTATTACGCGTAGTTGTAAAGAAAAAATCATGATCAATACTTTCATTGGGCAGGATTATTCGTAGGAATTTGCTTCAAAAACTGTTTGGAATAGATAATTTAAATGTAGAGAAGATTGCTTTTATAATAAGTATATTGTTCAACTACGTGCAAAAAATTGGTAAATGAATATATTTTTTTCAATGCTGCCAATATCTACAAATTTTCCAGTTAGCATAAGCTCTTGACAACTTTGATGCAAATTTTGAACTGATCTATCCTTGTAACTCAAAATAAAGAAATCATGTTACGTGTTCATATTTCTTAGTGTACTCATTGGGTTCATAAAGCAGTGCGCTTGGGAACTTATATAAAATACGATGAATTGAAGATCTTGATCAGTCCTTTGTACCCAGGTTGTATCAAACAAAATGCTTTCGAACTTCAATCAGACTCACTTAGGCCAATGAAGCCTGCTCCTTCAAATTATACCTTACGTCGTGCACGGCAACTTGATTTTTTAAAGAGTTATTCATCTGCTTCGAAAAGGTTTTTGACAATGAGGTAACAGTGAGTAGCCATATATGGGTCATTCTAAGTACCATCCATTTACTGGTGTTATCCGTGTCAAATATTTAATGTCAGCAGTCTTTCTAATGTTAGTTAACTTTACACGAACCTCACACGAATTTATCTTGGTTCTTATTAATACATTATTTATTCGCACCAAAGTTATTGATAACAGCTACTCTCATTAAAAGTTTATTGCCAACAAGTTCAGTTTCTATCGGAAAATGCCAACTTCGCACGACTCTCTTAAATCACTCAGTTTTTAACCCATGCAACAGTGGCCGCAGCAGCAGCAGCAGCAGCCTCCGCATAGTATTCCTCCTTGCCACTCTCCTTCAGTTCTGCCAGCTTCGATTGGAGACTCATCAGCAGCGTTTTCCAACTCACGTGCACAATAACAACAAATGCAGCGAGACGCCCACTCTGAAGATCAACAGTAATACTCAGAAAGTGTTGTATATTGAAGTACTGGTGGTGTTAATGGGACTTCCGGCGGATGAAATTTATGAGTCTCGCTCGGCACGGATGCCTTATAGCGTTCGGGTCACATGTCTAGATAGGGCATCCGCTGGAAGAGCCGATGGGTGCCTGGCGTTTACGAGCACCGGATGGGTCGGAAGCACCCCTACCGCCGGCGCCGGAAGACGCCGGGCGGAACTTCATTGTTACGAACTGGACTTGAGAGCAAGCTGTGTGAACTACGGAGACCAGTACAATACTGGAAGTCCTGCTGTGCGTTTCCTTTGCTCCTACCTGGTATTCGGCTAGGCGAATTGAAGTTAAAGCTTCCTCTTAAACAAACCTAATGTCGTACTGAAAATAGCGACATTACAATTGGCGACGAGAACTTCGAATCTCCTAAGTGAATTTGAACTTTACAAGTACTCTAAAATTAGGATGGCTTGCTCTACAGTTAGCTGTCCTCTATTCGATGTTGAAGTGGAAACAGTGAGGGAATTCCTTCAAAGGTTTCAAATGCAGTGTGCAGACGCACTTCAGAATGCGGGAAATAATGGCGGTAAAAAGCTAGTATTTTAATTAAAGCATTGCCGGTAAACATAATTACTGATCTACAACGAAGAATTAAACCTACGTTACCCACTGATGCTACATATGAGGAACTTGAAGAAAAATTAACACAGCAATTTGAAATCAAAAAATCCATCGTCGGTGCATCGGTTACATTTCTGAATAGAAAACAAGGTGTTAACGAATCCATAGAAAGTTATGCTATAATGTTAAATGACTTAGCATCTGCATGCAACTATGGTAATTGCTGTCGTGATCGTTTATTGAGAGATGCCTTCGTGGCTGGGCTACATTCAGAGCAATTCCCAGCGTGGTTCTACAGAAGTGCGACAGCAAGTCCTTCAACGAATGCGTTGAACATGCAAAACTCATCGAACAGCTAAGCTCCGGCGCTCAAGATATTATTCGTGAGGATTCATCTTCATCGTTATTCACTACAGAAAAACTCCCGCCGAAATACATATGCATTCGCTGCGGAACCAGGCGGAAGCACCTTGCAAAGAATTGCTATGCTTTGAAATTGAAATGCCAAAAGTGTGGAAAAATAGGCCACATTTCTAAAGTCTGCAAATCTAAGACGGTAGCACGGCCTTCTCCAGCAGGACCTACACGAGAAAAATCTGAAGCCATTCGCTCCTACGCGGTGCAGCCGGAGATGAGCGGTTGCCGTTGCAACGTCGGAAGAGAAGACGTGCTAGTGAAGAATTCACGGGTGCCTCTACAGCATAAGAACGAAGTTGTTCTACAAAAACCTAGGAACGAAAGTGGTGACGGTAATTCTGTACATGAATTTTCTGATTATCCCTTAAATAATTCCCATTTTTTAGAGTAAACACCGCTGTAATTCCCGTTACTAAAGAGCCTACTATGATTACATGCAACTTAAATGGTAAACCTGTTGAATTTCTCCTTGATAACGGCAGTGCCGTGTCAACTATGCGTATAAGAGAGGCACTTAAAGTTGGTGCTGTTGTAAATCCTACGTGCAGCAAATTCTCGGTTACAGAGGTGGCTCTGCAAACCTGCTTGGTCAATCTTCAGTAACTGCCACTTATAAAGATGTTAGTTTTGATCATAAGTTTCTCATTGTGGAAGATGATAGAATCAACTTACTTGGCCGAGATATTTGTTCTAAACTCAACGTAAACGGAGTCGTTCCTGATAGATCCGACTCCATAAATAAAACGAATTGTCATAATTTGCCGAGAAGTTTGTCGTTGAAACATGATTCATATTTATCATCTGATTCACAGTCTAAAGTTAGAGAAACAGTTCATCTTGATGTGTTGCCGAATGCAGTTCCTGTATTTTGTAAAGCACGCCCTGTTCCTGTAAGACTAAGAGACTGTCAAAACCGAACTGGAGCGCTTGCAGGGTATGGGCAAAATTTCTAAAGTGTATGATAGCCAATGGGCATCTCCTACCGTTAATGTTCTAAAGTCTGACGGCAGTTTGAGAATCTGTGGAGGTTTTTCAGCCTCCATAAATTATTTTCTGAATCCAGTTCAATCTGTACTACCTGTTATTGACGATGTCATTTCTCAAGTCGGAGACGCTAAGTTTTTCTCAAAAATTGATTTGTCTAACGCGTTTTTGCAAATTCCGTTGGACGAAGAATCAAAGAAGGTTACGACCATTAACACCTCTGAAGGTCTATTTATGTACAATTACTTACCCTGTGGTTTACGTGCAAGCCCCGGCATTTTTCAAGCATACATGAATAGGACTCTTTCTGGCATCGATAACATCATTGTGTACCAGGAAGACCTACTCATTTTGACCTCTTCATATGATGCTCATTTGAAAGTTCTTGACAAAGTCCTGTCTGTCCTTAAAAATGCTGGAATTCGCTTAAATCTATCTAAATGTGCCTTTCTAACTGATCGTGTGTCTTATCTAGGGTACGTTTTCGATAACAAGGGTGTTCACCCTAACTCTGAGAAAGTAGAAGCTATTTTCAATGCTCCTGTTCCTAAAAACCTCAAACCGTTGCAAGCTTTCATCGGATTGTGTAATTTCTATAGTCGTTTTGTACCCAACTTTTCTAATGTCATGTATCCTCTGTATTCGCTGCTTAAGAAAAATGTACAGTTCCGGTGGACTCCAGAACAGGATAAAAGCGTCCAGATAATCAAAGACATCTTTCGTTCGCATAAACCTCTAAAGTTGTTTGATCCCAACCATGAAACTCTTCTTGAAACTGATGGTTCGGGTTATGGAGTTGCTGCCATACTCATGCAACGCGTTAGTCCTTCTCATGATTGGTGTCCTGTTCAATTTGCTTCAAGATCTCTAATTAGTGCAGAACAAAACTACTCTAACATTGAAAGAGAGAGAGCCTTAGTGTTGTCTCTGGCGTTGAGAAATTCAAGAAATTTCTACTTGGTGCTAAGTTCATTATTCATAATGATCAAAAACGTCTTTGTAAACTTTTTGCACATAACAAGGGTGTACCTCTCAACTGTTCCGCTCGAATTCAAAGATGGGCTCTCAGACTTTCCCAGTTTGACTATGTTTCAGCTATTCGAAAGGTAAGTGTAACGTAAATAGCGATTGTCTCAGTAGGCTTCCCCCTACCCACAACGGTAAAAGAACTAGAACCGTACGAAATGATTTTTGCAGTGAACTCCGATAAAACTCCTGTCACATGTGAAAATATAAAAACTCATACTGATATGGATAGCGAACTATGCCAACTTAAACAATACATAAAGTTTGGCATGCCTCTTAAACCTAATCCTAATTTGTCTAAATTTAAGAACCTGTTACCTCAGACGACCATCATGAAAGGTTGTATATTTTATAAAGAAAGGGTTTTAATTCCCAAGTCATTGTGTAGTTTAGTCCTTGAAACATTTCATGATGGACATCCTGGCATTTGTGGCATGAAATCGTTGGCCAGATCTGTTATTTGGTTTCCCGGAATGAACAAAACTATTGAAGACATCGTAAAATGTTGCCCTCAATGTCAATTAAATCGAGCAAAGCCGAAGTCTAGAAACGTAGAATGGCCTACTCCTTCTCGTCCTTTTGAATGTTTTCATGCCGATCACTTTTTCTACAAGAATAAAATTGTTTTCATTGCTGTAGATGCATTCTCTAAATATATTGAATGCGAAGTGGTACCATCCACGAGTGTGTCAGATACTTTCGATGCGTTGAGAATGATTTTCAGCAGAAACGGGTTGTGTGATGTGCTCGTAAGTGACAATGCTTCTAACTTTTCATCTCAAACTTTGAAGATTTTCTAATTGCCAACGGCATTGAGCACCTCACACCTTCGCCCTACTCTCCAGCAAGCAATGGTCAAGCTGAGAGGGGGTAAGAATCATTAAAAACATGTTGAAAAAACTCTCTTCTTCCGAATCGTTCAAATCCCGTCTAGCAAAAGCATTATTTCAATCGCATTGTATTCCGCATAGTGTTACAAAAATTGCTCCCTCTGTTGCGCTTAAAAATCGTAAATTTGTTACTTCATGAGATAGAATTCATCCTAAATATTCTGTGTCCAGGTCTAAGCCTATGTATGTAGCTCAATTTGATGTTGGTGATCATGTTCTTGCTCTGAATTTAAGAAACGCTCCCAAATGGCTGAAGGGAATAATTGTTAGTAAAGTGGCCGTAAATATCTTTCATATTCGAATATCATCATTAAATGTAATCTGGAACAGACACTCAAATCAGTTGTTGCACAGTAGTTTGAAGTCTATCCGTAGTGGGGCAGCAGAGACTCCTGCTTTGCAACCGGTTAACAGTTCACC
Organism: Morinoia aosen; assembly: GCA_030386875.1. NCBI lineage: Eukaryota > Metazoa > Arthropoda > Malacostraca > Amphipoda > Talitridae > Morinoia > Morinoia aosen. The sequence goes on along the minus strand of CM059575.1, from coordinate 14,271,564 downwards.
TGTACAAAATGAACCTCGTAGATCAAGAAGAATAACAAAACCTGTAATACGATTAGGTTGTTGAGTGCCTCCTTCCCTTTGTCATATATTCATCTAAAGGGAGGGAAGTTGTTGTATAGTGAAGTACTGGTGGTGTTAATGGCACTTCCGGCGGTTGAAATTTATGAGTCTCGCTCGGCACGGATGCCTTATAGCGTTCGGGTAACATGTCTAGATAGGGCATCCGCCGGAAGAGCCGATGGGCGCCTGGCGTTTACGAGCACCGGATGGGTCGGAAGCACCCCTACCGCCGGCGCCGGAAGACGCCGGGCGGAACTTCATTGTTACGAACTAGACTTAAGAGCAAGCTGTGTGAACTACGGAGACCAGTACAATACTAGAAGTTCTGCTGTGCATTTTCTTTGCTCCTGCCTGGTATTCGGCTAGGCGAATTGAAGTTGAAGCTTCCTCTTAAACAAACCTAATGTCGTACTGAAAATAGCGACATTACAGAAAGGTCTACGGCGTCATTTTCATCTTTGTCTGCTTCACTTCTGAACTTCTCGAAGCAAGCAGATCTGAAATAAGTAACAATTGTTTAGGGTAGAGAATGCGGACAGTTCATCAGAAGTTAAAGTTCCGTTATTTCTTTCAGTTGTAAAACTGAGCTACTTTTCTCTCTCACAGGCGCCTTATAGCTGGCAGAATGCTTCCCTAAATGCCTAAGTTTTACCTTTGAAACATTGTAGATATAATTAGAAATGAGGCACTCGTGTTTTCTCCTTTTTGTTTTCCCATTCTTCAGAAGAAAGTTTTGAATAAAAACAATTGTATTATTCAGCAACTTAATTGATGGTCCACTAGGCTCTGTCAATATATATTCGATTTCGAGTAGGTTTTCTTCATTTTTAAGAACAGAAATTGTATGAGAACTGAAGTTAATTTTACAACTGATGAAAAAACCGTTCATTGTAAGCGTTTTCGTTCAGTTTGCGCTCAACATCCAGGAGCTGGTGAGGGCAACCGGAAAATTCGGCGGCGTCGATAGCGCCGCTACCATCTCCGTCACACTTGCGCGCATTCGAGATGAGCGTCATGAGGTTCCTCCAGGTGGCGGAGGTGTCCATCTGGAGGACGCGGCTTATTTCCAACTTCAGGTCCTTGCAAGAATCTAAATAGAAAGTCCAAAGCATGTTAAATTTATGTGAAATTCAGAAGTACTTGAGACGACAGCTCAATGCATATTTACCGGTTGACTTGACAATTCATTTTGTTTATAACATCGGAGAGAAAACTATCTAAATGAGTGAACCTCGCAAAAGGAATAAAGGTAAAACGCAGAGAAAAATGATTTTCTATTGTTTTTTTTGATAAAGGAGGTCAGAAACAGTTTTTACTCTCGCGTTGGAAATGAAAGAAAGAGAGCAGAAATGCAACTATTTTCATAGAATTTTATATGTGAAAGCACTCAAGATTACAACAATTTGAAATAGATTTTACTTAGATTGTGTTACTCCACGTTTTGTAGATGATTATGAAAGCATTATATAATCAGTTCAATCATTAAATACATAAAGTTTATCGAGGTTTTGATGTGATGTCCAAGATGAAAGTACTGAAGCAATAAATCAAAAATAAGCCTATCAGCTGATTAACTTGGAAATATTTTCTAACTCAAAGCCAACCCTGATGCAAGAACTGGTAAGCACATAATTTAATGAAAGATCGGAGAAATTAGTGAAAAAGCTGTAAATATCATGACTGCTAAAAGTAAAAACTCAACATAGTAGAATCGAAAAAAATTTTTTTTCCTGTATTTACAATTACAACGAAACAACAGGATCAAAGTTGCGAATCAATTGTTCCCCTCAAATGATAATTTTATGGTAACGTACGGTGCCAGTTGTTATTATCGTACTTACCATCAGCATACACTCCAGCCTGAAATAGAAAAAGAGCAGAATTAGTCATTTGAAAAATATCATCAAGAAGAAGTTGTTTGCTGGGGTGTAATTGTTTTTCAAGTATTGTGAGTGTTTTTAAAACAAATCATGCGCAGCATGTAAAACCACTAAGTTTTATTTCCTTTAAATTTGGTCAATTGATCGTTCTTCAGACCACAGTATTTCTCTGAAGGTACTGATTTTTTATGGAGGTTGTGTACAAATTCTTTATAGTTTTTTTTTAAGCACTGCAAAAACAGTTTTTCGCTCATTTGACCCTTACCAGCATTCTGCTCTAAAAGTTTTGCCTCTCTAATTTTAACCTGCACCGAACTCCCGCTCGAAGAATAAGGGGCTGAGCACATCAGCAACTCAACGTAAAAATACATGGAGAATTTCTACGTCAATCATAAGCTCACAAGCAACTTCAGCATGAAAATTTGAAGCCACGCGTTCACCAACAATGCGGAGGTAGACAAGATCTACAGTAATCAAGCCCATCAACGCTGTGAAGTATCACGGGCTGAGCACGACTTCAAAATCTCCCAGTAACGAGGCGAATATGGAGAACTGGGGCAGCGACGCCGGCGAGATGGAGATGGAGCAAGGGCCACCGCAACGAGCCGCCGCAGCAGCACGGAAACCGGAGATTCTGAGCACCAGCAACGGCGGAGAAAATCGGCAGTGAATTAATAGCAACAACTCATCAACAAAAGTGCAAGTGTTTTGTGGTAGTGATAGCTCTAGAATGGTGATGGTGGTATAAATTGAATAGTGGTAGCACATGGAACAGTGCTATCAATTTGCGCGCTATTTAAATGTGATCTCTTTAGCTGAAGTGCTTAGTTTACATCGTGCATAGCGCTGAGTATTTTGTATTCTTGATACCTTGCCGTAAGTCAAGGTTGAACCGTGATCTATTATTCTCGTTATTTTTGTAATTTGTGTTGCTTGGGGTTACCTTAAATTTTGATGTATTCGTAAATTGTTGTCAGGGCTTGACAATTGATAATTTGGAGGTTCTCGGTGACCCTCGTACTGTTTGAATGCCATGTAGTAGTGAAGTTTCATGCCGTTGATGTCATGCGTAACTTTCATTGTCACACTCGTGCTCCTTTTAATCATTTGTTCAAATATTTTTTCTTTGTGCTTTTATCCACGTGTTCGTCATAAAAAATAAAATATGATTAAATCTTTCAAAGTTTTTCATTTTTCCCATGCAAGTTGAATAGGTACACACGAAGCGCACACTGTGTAAATACCGCTGTTTCTAATTTCCTATCTTTCCTGTCCAATTCTCTTACTGTGTATTTCATCTTTGTTTTCTCATACTCTGACTATCGGGGTTTAAATCCCCTCAAATCGTTACGAGAGGCAAGGCGACAGCCAACCCTTTTTCGTATCGCAACAGATCCACTATCACGAGAAGGCTGGATGTTGACATGCTTCCCGTCAACTACTCCAAGGCAGTGCGGGAAATTACACCGAGTTTTCTATTGCTCAGCAATGCATAGCCACTCCTTTTCGGTTTTACGGTATCTGGAAAATGAAACAAAAAGAGTAGGAAGTTAGTATTTAAAGACTACAATGATGATTGTTTATTTACAGAGTGCATGAGATGATGAGGGTCTGAACATGAATTATGAAGAATTTTTCGATGATTTAACCATTGAAACCTCAACTCTTTCTAGGCCATCTACTCCTTCTACACCATCTACTCCTTCGCCAACTGAAACTTCACAAACGGACACGTCGACACTGCCAACCACTAGCTTATCAGAGGAGTTTCAACCTCCAGTTGTGTCAGGCCCAATTAAGTTCACAAAAAAGAAAAGGACGGTAGATACTAATGATCAAGTAATACAGCTTGCACAAGCAAAATTGCAGGAAAAGAAAAATGAGGACGACTCATCAGCATTCGGTGTAGTGGTGGCTACTCAAATCAGAATGATGAATAAAACACAGGCAACTATTGCTAAAAAAATAATACATGATGCGTTGTACATCGGAAATATGAACATGTTGCAGACAACTTCACAGATTTTATCGGTTTCAAATAGCCTAGAGAGTATCCAGTTATTGTAATTGTAATTTCAGTTAAGGTTGACCCCCAAAACTAAACTTTATATTTTTTTTTCTTTTAAAGTGATTAAAGTTACGAGTGGTTTCAAATATACTTTTAAAATTTCAGCCTTTCTGGTGGGGTACGGGGGGGTGGTGGGAAGGAGGCGACTCATAAGAAATATTCGGATAATGGATGATCATTGCTTAATGACCTAGTTAAGATATTATTTAGTTACAATGGATATTGTATTGTGAAGGAAGATGGAACTCATATATTTTTAGAGTAGCAATGGTTAGCAGTTCTGTACACAATTAGGTATTATCAATAAGTCTCTAAATCTTTTGTGACCATTTATGCATTTAAATAATCTTTTCACCTTAGCTTTAGTGTTTTATGTACATTTGCAATGCAAATACTGGGAATTACGTCTATCTTTGTTAAATCATGGAAATTTTGTGCCAAAAATTTCTATCATTCAACACTTATTTACCATACAATTTTTTTATTTATGCTATATTGACATGAACTGAAAATGTGACTTATTTTTGACACCAAAAATTGATTTACCAATGCAATTGTTTTGAAAGGATTTAATAAACAAAATGGAAAAACAATTGATTCACTAACCTTCAAGTAGTCATCCTTCAATACGAAGATAGCTACACATGTTTCAATGATAATTGAACTCAATGCAGATTTTGAAATTCTTGTTGAATATTGCAGTGATGTATACAAGCAGCCTGATGACAAAAACAGCAAAATTGCCTCTAATATTACCCCATGAGAAATGCTCTCCTTCAAAATGGTGTCTTTTCTCTCGATGTTTGGTTATTTTCTTCAGCAAACTGTCAAACCAAGTGTAGTGGGAGTCTTGTATAGTTCGGAAAATTTAATTTATTTTCAACCGAAAGTTCTCTGAAGATGTGAGTGTACGAACCCCTCTCGTCTCTTCTCTGCAACCATTTTTTAACCCAAATGCTGCGATGCCTACTTTTTTTTCTCTTCACAGCAGCACACCCTAAAATAACTACCCACACTTCTTCACTCAAATCCATCACAGATGTCTAGATGCTGACTAAATTGTGCGACAGGCGCGCAGGGTTTCCACGCCAGGCGACTCTAATTACCCTAGCTGAAGGTTGTTGATTATCCCAGATTACTCTAACACAGCCAATCGTGACCTTTGATCTACAAATTAATTAAAAGGTCAATGGACTGGTTTCCAGAGCTTCGTCAGTATGAATTAGCACTGTGTTACATACTGCATGAGCGTTAGGAAGAAAGGCCAGTTCAGACGTTCAGAGTTCGATTGCCGGGAAGGGTGACACAAATTAATAGAATACTCCAAAATATTTTCCCGTCCTTTCACATCACACACGATCGGTAGGTGTTGAAATAATAATTGGTATGCAATATCCTGTCATCATGTAGATAAACTGGAAACATGGTAATTTCAGGTTGCATAGTAAGTGACTTTGCAAAACGAGAGGGTGCACCACATATATAAAAAATGTGATTATTGCAATTTACCTCTATAGGACGTGAATGATTAAGATGGTTCTACGAGAATACATATCCTACTGGGTCCCAGGATGACTGTTCCTAGGTTGAAATGACGTTTGAATAAAATGATGATGCTCGTGGATGTAGGCGATAAGATGATAAGGGCACATCAATTTACATGCAATAACAGCTTTTGGGTTTCTTGCAGACACTTTTCAACATTTAAAACAAACTTTGAGACAGAGGATAGTTCTCTTACATTGAAGTACAACACTTTGTGGAGGCAGCCCTTTTTGCATGGCTCGTATAGAGTTTAACTAACTGCAGGAACACTTCAATGGACTAAGAAACTTGCAGACGTGTCATAAGGTAACTAAAATATATAACTGCCACATGTTTTCTAGCATACACAAAAGAATTAATAAGATGCATCCGATAATATTGAACTAATAAAGATGTTGAAACGACATACAGAAACTATTTACGACTCGGCAGCGTCCTCACAAGTAGCGTTGCTTTTGACATTATTAAATGCTCTATTAAGCAGACCCTCGTCAATCAGCAGGCTGCGGGCGGTAGCGCCCTTATTCTTTAAAAAATAGACCGCTTGAAGGACACCACTGAGAGTCTGATTCTTCAGTCTCGTGCGTTGAGCTATGTTTGTCAGGTTGAGTTGACTGAAAAAACGCTCCACAGAGGCATTGGAAAACGGCAAAGAGAACAACGCTGAAATTATAGTTTTTAATTGAGGGTAGCATGGCTGTGAAATACAGCTAAAGCTGAAGCTCGGTGAAAAACAGCTGAAGCGCATGCCATTGCTCCAACAGTCGCTTCACACATGGAGCCAACGTGTCTAAAGGAGCTTTCACACGATCAGTTTTTCAGTCAGTCACACTCACGGAGTGTGGTCATAACACTTGCTTTCACACGTACGTGTTATTGACTGAAGTAACGCGTCGCTGCGGCCCAGTGTTTCCACGAGCAGGGTAATTACCCCAGTTTAGGGTAATCAAGGGTACCCTAGGGTAATGTTTAGGGTAATGAAAAATATAAGCAAATCTAGGGTAATCAGAGCTCCGTGAAGGAAGTGACCGCCTAATCTACGAAAATTAGAAAATTGAAAGCCAATATGCAAGCAACCTACTGGTTACCACTTGAACGAAATGTAATGAAACGGGTCAGAATTTAGTGTTCACAAAACTGCCCTAATGCAGTGATTAATGTCGCACATTTGAATGTCATCAAGTATCGCTCACGAAAGACGGCATCAAGAGACGAAGCCGTAATATCTCTTGTCCACTGCGTTTTGACAAATGATTCTGAGTGGCATTTTGCTAATAAAAACTCGATCGGTGTCAGCAACAGCCAGTCGACGAAAGTCGCTGTCCTATTCTGGTTGCGCTAGTGGTTATAAGCTTCAACAGAATATTCACAGGTATGTTTGTTGTATTGCTCAATTCCCTAGCTAATATATTTCATCGTAGAAATAATTAATAGGTTCATTCTTGTGATAGTCATTGAATTAACAGCAGAGTTACCTCACAGCGCCGGTATTTTGCCAGCTAATTAGATGGAAGGCGTCCTATTTCTTAGCCATGTTGCACGCCAAAGAAGCATGTTATTGTAGCGATGCAAACAAAAAAATTTAGACAGGGTTCTTTGACACTTCGAGTTACAAAAGGTGCTAAAAGCGGAAGGAAGAAGCTATAAAATTAGTTACAAAAATTCATTTAAACAAAAGAGTACAGTTGTCGACTTAAAACTTGCAATATATGTTTGTATTCTCACCGTCTTTCTTAGGCGCAGTAGCACGGACGTAGAATTTGATATAGCTGCGATCATGCCTAGAATTCCGTCAACCAAAATTGAAGCACTAGGGGTTCTACAACTGAGTGTTGAGGAAAGTTTATGCATATTAATAAAGGCAAGGTAGTTTTTCCCAAATACCTCTGAATTTCCTCACCCGCCCTTCAAGAAATGAAGAAATTTGATAACTTTACGATCAACTTTATGAGTTGATAAGTGAATGTGATTGCAACGAAGTCTCTGAGAAGCATATGTGGTGTAACAAGATTGGATAAAATCCGTCATGAAAAGATATGACTAAGGTCATGTGTGAGGGAAGCCAGAAAGTCATCGCAGAGAGTGGATCAAAGTGTTAGGTTAGATTGAGCATGTGGAAAGAATGGCTGAAGTGCGTGAATGGATGGAAAATTAAATAAAAAGTAAATAATTGTATTAGGGATAGGTACACATATTATTGCATTTCTTGCAGCATAGCAGATGATCGCGCACCGAGTGAGCAAGAGCCAACGATACCACCTCGAAAAAAGGAAAGCTCCACTTGAAAGCTAGAAACTACCAGCAGAAATTTAAAGGTTCGTTGACATCGGAACCTGAGTTTGAGGCATGGTTAGCCAAGCTCTCAAAATCAACAGAGTAAAAGGATGTGGAATATTGCAAGGTTTGTCGAACCTACATTACTAGTGGGAAATCGAAGATGAGGCGTCACATGCTCTCAACGACACAAACGATCCATGGTGGCAAAAAACCATCCATTACAAGCTACGTGCTATCCAATGATCCTCTCGAAAATCGTGCTCGTAAAGTGGAACTGCAAGTTTGTGCATTTTTAGCTAAGCACCACCTATCTCATTGTGTGAGCCTCTTTTAGTTTGACGAAAACAATGTTCCCAGATCAGGAGTTGCAGAAAAAAGGGCGCCTTGGAAAACAGCGGGCATCAAAATTAATTCGACAGGTTTTTGGCAAACATCTTGCACGTGATATCGTCTGGATATCAAACCAGCATTCTAACGTCGTTCGACTGGATTTCCTTTCTGACGCACATGCAGTATGTAGCCCAGGACTTATTCATACTGACAGAGCTCTGGAAACCAGTCCATTTACCTTTTAGTTCATTAATAGATCATAGGTCAGGATTAGCTGTTTTAGGGTAATCTGGGGTAATCAACACCCTTCAGCTAGGGTAATTAGAGTCGCCTCGCGTGGAAACCCTGTCGCTGCCTCGCTGGCAAGCTTGGCAGTGCTTCACTATGCGTCGTCGGTGGAGGTTCGTCGTAATCAGAGTAAGCTTACTCATTAGCTTTGCGGTCAAAAAGAAGAAACACAGCAAATAGATAGTGGGTAAAAGATTGGCTGGCTGAACATCCAGAAAATGGGAGTTATAACCGGATTTGCAGAGAGTTAGGGAAATATCCAAATTTCGTTCACCAATTAATTTGCGCGATCCTCCTTTTTTTAACATTTGTGAAATTTTGTCCCACCAAATTTTACTTTGTTAGTATTTGAGAACAAGCGTCACAAGAGGATACAGAAGAACCTTTCAACTTGATATGGAACTGATTGACTTTATGAGCTATGTAACCGCTGAAGTAGGTGACAGCTTCATCCACCTCCATGGACTGGAAAATTCCTCCAGTAATCGTAGGCTCCGAAAAAGTGGCGGCTGCCTCAATTTCTTCAAAGGAAATAACAGCGTCTATTGGCTCCACCTTAGGAATCTAAAAAAAATGAGAATACAACCCTGTTAGATAAGAGTTTCATAAACTCTCAACCGTTTCAAATATATTAATTTCCAGTGGAGAAGTGTGCGGCTTTGAAATATCTACGAAGGTGATGAACAGCAATCTGTCTCGCTGGACATAGGTTAGCAATAAATACGCTGCTTGCATACCTCTTCAACAATATTACACGTCTACGTCGTCTTCACCCACTTCAACGCTGCTCTTCATCGGCGCTGTAAGAAAAGATGCCGTTGACACTTTACAGTAAGAATTGATGAAATCTTGAGGAATAGGGAACTTCATCTTATGGCTCTTTTTTCCAAAGAATTTTTCTAACTCATCTTGTCAAAGACTGCAGACACAGATGTATGGCAGAACATCTCGGTGAATTTTTTCTCTCAACATAAGCACAACATTTGTGGACTGAATCCACCCATCAATAAAAAAGCTTTTTCAATTTGGATTTAGCGCTTGCAACTCCTTCAACCAAGGAATGTAATCCTGTAAGGTTTTTATTGAAGGAGAACATGAAGTCAGGGGTTTTCTGAGAGGGACTCGGTCAGCAGGAGATTAAGAATTTAGTATATCAAATAAGTCTTTAAATTTCTTGCAGAACATGCTGGTTGCCAAGAAAGTCAGAGATTACCGCGAGCCCACCCTTCTAATGTATCAAGCATTGTAATTGGATGCAATGTGCAGGGAAGCAAAACCTAAATGTATGCATTAATTCAATTCCAAAGACAGTGAAGGAATAAAGTATAGTTCAGAAATATATTACGAGAATAACGAGTTAATTATACTATACCCCCAAAAAATGATATAATTTCCTTACGGATGCACTAAATCAAGGATTGGAGTGATCAGAGAGGCAAATGAGTGCAAGTGAATATGGTATTGACACTGAGGGAAATGAGGGAAGGTAGTTCTCACAATAATTCTACAAATGCTACTGTGTCTTAGAATAATGTGTATGTGATGACTTTTCAGCAATCTTTCGAGCTTTTGCTGCTAGCACTCATCCAACGCTGTTCAATTCTTGCTTGTAACCTGAAAAATCTATTTCGATACGATTCAAAGACACTTCAATGAAGTACGAACTCGGTGGTTATTTCAACACGACCAACCTGTGATATTCCCCTCTGCGAAGCATTGTTTGCTGGAAGCACTGGTGGCAGGCCTTGAGGTGCCAGGAGTGGCAGGCCTTGAGGTGCCAGGAGTGGCAGCTCTTGAGGTGCCTGGAGTGACAGGTCTCGGAGAACCAAGAGCCGGAGGTAGAGTCCCTGCAGCTGATGGCGAAATAAGGGAATAAATTGGGAATAGTGATGTGGTATCTTGAATGAAATTGAAGCACACTACACAATGAGTGGTATTTTCAACAAATTTAATTCTTCCAGAACCTGTTCTATATGTCATTAAATTCTTATTCATTAGTAGAGAAGGCGGCTTAAGGCTCCATCACCGTAACATAATTTCACAGAACAAGTGGAAGGATGCATCTAGCATGCAATAAAGCAGTTCAGTACAAACAAACAAGAAACCCTACCTCACTTTCAGCTCAGGCCCTGACATTCTCATGGAATACTACTTCCAATGGATACAAAAAATATATCCCACTCATTGGCAAATCATCATATGTAAGGGATCCTTCATAACATAAAATAGGCAAGGCCTATTTTTAAATTATAGTTTTGCTGCACTGTAGAGGTTCGTAAAGAATTAAACACTGGTATGGTACAGAGGAGGCTCATTAAAACTGGAAGAGCTCATCTAATTAAATGAATACAAAACCTATTTTTGCCAACCAAGATTAAACTGTCAACACAAACACTGCACTAGGTATTTCTCATTCATGAAGCTCCTGAGTTACCTCAGGATTGCAGTTCAGGTCATATTAATTAACTTTGGTGTTGGTAACAACATTTTTGAACATTTCAATTATTTTTCTGAATTCAACAGTAAATGCACATGGAAAAAGATTGCTAGTAAGATTTTGACCCCTGCATTATGTATGAAATAATTTCCAGTTCCATGCTGAAGTTTGTTTCCTTACAAAAAACTTTCTTTACTATGTTTCATTGAATGTAATAATGTTTTGTATGGCATCCATTTCCTGGATAAATGCTACTTACTTTGAAACCTGTGTGAATACCATTCTCAAAAGTATTTGGAAATGTACTACCTTTTCTTTGTGTACACTAAGGCTTCATAAGTGTCAACCGTGCACTATCTAATCGTAAATTGAGCTTATGGGCTTCAATTTTCATATGGGATGAATATTTCTTCAAGTGGCCTTGACTTTTTCAAAAATTTCAATACATTGAACTCAATGTTAACATTATTTTCTTTCATTTCAATATTCCTCAATTGGATTGGGGGAATCATCATTTGAATTGTAAACCTACTTTTGTTAGGAGTGGCAGGCGTTGCAGCACCAGGCATTGTAGCAAGAGGTGTGGCAGGCCTTGCACCAGGAGTGCCAAGGCTTGTAGCACCAAGAGCAGGAAGTACAGTGCCAGCAGCTGATGGAGAAGTAAGGGAATAAATTGGGAACAGTGATATAGCGTCTTGCATGAAATTGAAGCACACTACACAATGAGTGATATTTCCAACAACCCTAATTTTTCCTGAACTTCTACGTCATGGCATCGCCAAGTAATACTTTGGGAGAAAATAAGTCAATTTAAGGCTCCACCGCCATAACGTAGTTTCACAGAACAAGTAAAAGGGAATGAGTAATATACTCATAGAGCTAAGTACCATTCAATATTAATCCCCACAAACGAAAGGCATCAAGCTCCTGTTCTCATATCAAATTTACATTACACTCATTTCAGAAGGTGCTCCCAACTGTCCCGAATTACCCATGGTTACTAGACTGGCCGCATTTTGTTCAGTAGTGGAAAAAATCTGACAACGGGGTTATGTAATTTGGGGATATACAACCCTCAAGTATGGCTGGTCGCTACAACCCACTCTACATGACTATCTCAATCTAGTCAGTGTCTTAAACTCCAGGCATGTATAAGAAAATTTTTGATAGCATTTACAATAATTAAATTACAATCCTGATCCAGTCCAACCACACAAATCATACCACAATCATCTTGCGCACATCTTGCATAACACACATTCTCTCCACACCGCTCCAACACGTTCAAGAAGGTCTCCCTCTCCTTCTCATACTTGCGACGTACAATCCAGGGACAGGGTATTCAATGGAATTTTTAACTCTCCTATCACACTGCTGACCTAATCCACCATTATTTTCATTCCGCCTCCCTCTACCTGTGTCTATTCCCACTAAATGTTTACAGCAAACAGCTAACAAGAGTTGGCAAACAGAACTACCATGATAGAACCATTCACACTTCGGCACATTCCTTCCAACATACAGGTTAATGCAGACTTTTGCACCATGCTAAGCATCTACTTGTTCTATCCAAACATTTTTGTGTGCCATCACCTTTTTTTCTGGTCCCTGTACTCATTCCACGGACTGTGCCATTCATCCTCCGTAACTCTGTGATTCAATTTTTTTTGTTTTTTACATTATTTCTTGTTTACAGATTTTTTCTCATTTGCTCTTTCTTTCTTCTTTGACTTTCAATTCACACGTAGAAACAATGTGCAACAAAATTAACGGAACCTTAATGTTCTTTCATCGCATTAAGAACACACTTGACGAAAAATCTAGATTATTAGAGATTCAGTCTTTAGTTTTATCGCGTCTGGACTACTGCAGTCTTGTGCGGGGAGATTTACCTCAATGTCGTCAGGAAGAGTAGCAAAAATGTCTAAACTTCGCCGCTAAAGTAGTATGCAAAGGAAATTTCAATAAATACGATCATGTCACCCCTCTTTTAAGAAAACTCGACTGGATCCCAATACCGAACAGATTCATGATCCAAAAAGCTCGACGAGTGTTCTCCTCTCTGTACCTCCCCCAAAGTAATGCAGAGGTGGTAAAATTTTTTCCATCTAATATCCTAAACAAAAAACCAAATCGGAGGAATGGTACGTTTTAGTCAGTAACCGTTCATCTAACGTGGGACAAAAAGTTCTCTCAGTTTCTGGAGCTTTTTTGTGGAACAAGCTTCCCCAGCATATCAAAAACTCTAAAACTGTAAAAGAATTTAGAGAAAATGTGTCACGTCATTTTGCATCTCTGTCATAGGGCCTGCAGCATTTCGGTGTGAATTTCCCATCTACCAGAAATTTTAATTTTCCTGAAATTTCTGTTAGAAAATCAGAAACTATTACATTTTACGTTTGCTAAGCCATTCGTACTTACTTATTTCTGTCGACAATAATGAGCACCACAGCCGTCAGTTCAATGAAGCAGAACGAACGTTTTTTCCATAATGAGGAGTATTTCCTCATCTTTTTATTGTTATTTTATTATTTTTTTCTCTTTTCTGGATTAATATTTAACGTCCGTATGACAAACATACCCTGAAATACATTTTGGATGTACACCAATATACAGGTTTATAGATGTGAGGGTTGTGCAAAGTTTTTAATGAACTAAATTTTGGCTAACGTTGTCTCGCTATTTCAAAATAATTCTCGAAGATGTTTTCCATCGATTTCGGCTGAGCAGGGGGGAGGGGGTAATTTAAGCATTTCATTTAGTCTTTTTATATTTTTCCGTGCTTCGAGCGCACACTAGCACTGAACTTTCAAACCGAAAAACACTCTAAATTTCTGTTATTGAAATCATCACTTTGAACCATTGCTTAATCTACCTATATGTGCCAAATTTTGTAAATATTCGCCACTAGATGTGATATCCGGCCACAACGTTACTCCATTTTATCCCATGTACACATGTCGGTATAATGCTGAAGAGTTGTGTTGTTTCTTGACTGTAACCTGAGTTTTCTTTTAAAAATTTCTATGAATAAATTAGAAACCAGTTCATTTTTACGTTTTACGAAGTCTTCTTTTCTTTATAGTTATTTTTTTCCGAATAATTTTTTAGGATTGCAGTGAGCTCAACTGTCATTTTCGGTGTAGTAGATGGTAGGTTGTTTTTATCTTTTCATTTTTTATTCTATAAATGTATTTTTTTCTTATATTTCATTTTCAATAAGTAATATATATTAATATGTGTGTGTTCGTATGTAGGTATATATACATATATATATATATAAATAGATATACATGTTTCTATTTCATTTCTTTACGCAAAATCCATCCGGTTAATACATTTATTGCACTAGCGAAATGATTCAAAAATAGATCTATCACTTCCCCAGAGGACGTTTCTGTGAATCGGATTAATGACAAATACCATTAATGAAATAAAGCGCAATATAAACATATAAATCGTGGTAAAATTATCTTTCTGTCCGTATGTTGTACAAGCTATGAATTTTGATGTTGAGTATATGTTTGTTTCCGCATTTCTGCCAAAATTTTGTAGATATTTGTCAATCATGAGTGCATGGTAACCGGCTTACACTGTATCTCCATTTTATCCCATGTACCCATGTCCGCATGATGTCGCAGAGAATATCGAGAAGATATGAAATATGTTTTTTGTTGTTGTTGTTGTTCCTCGGCGGTAACTTGAGTTTTCTTAAAATTTCTTTTAGGAAATTAAAAAAACGATTCCATTTACGTTTTCGAAAGTCCTTTTTCAATTCCTTATTTTTCCTCAGGTTATTTCTTACGATTCATCAGAATCGAAAACATTTCTTACGATTCATTACGATTCGTCATTTTAAATATAGAAAGAGCAAGATTATTTTTCATGTTAATTAGCATTTCTCTTACATTCATTTTCAGTACGTATATATATGGAAATGTGTGTTAGTATGTGCATGGGTGTGTATGTGTGAGCACGCAAACATGAATGTCTATGTATCAGTGCACAAATGCACACGTTTCGTACATATATATAATGAGCACATGCACATATCTATGTTTCAATTTTCTACTTTTTGCGTAAAAAGCAAAACCTCATGACACATTACATTTCACCTAATGCTCTGCGATCAGTTAACACTGAACCAAATTCCAGAAATAAACAAATTGATTGCGCTTGCTTAATGATTTATAAATCGATCTATCACGGCCCCGAAGGGCATTTCTGTGAATAGAAGAAATTAAAAGTATAAACAGATAAATGAAATAAAGCGCTCGTGCAGAAATTATCTCTATATTTCTATGCTGAACAAGCCATGCATTTCATTTTTAAGTGTGGGTTTGTTTACGCATTTCTATATGTGCGTGCTGTGTTGCGCGATGTTCTTTATAACTTACATCGTGACTAACCAATACTTGATTGTCATCTACGATGGTGTTTCAATCTGCTCCGGTATAGCGTTTTTTGTCTTTTTCCTACTTCGATGTTCTTTATAAATTACTTCATGACTAACCTTTTCTCAATACTTGATTGTCATTTACGATGGGGTTTCAATCTGCTCCCGAATAGCGTTTTTTGTCCTTTTCCTACTTCGATAATTTCAACTAAGAACTTGAGAGTTTCGAATAGTTCCTTAGCAGTATTCGAATTATTTACAAGTTGTTAGCCATCTCTTGGAATATAAAATATACAAGAGATGATATTTTTCATTTCTCATTCAACTACCCTTGACAGAGTTAGACTATTAGCGCGCCATGTATGGTTTGTCTATTAGTACGCCTCGTATATTTTGTCTATTAACATGCCTCGTATGGTCTATCTATTTATACACCTCTGATATTTTGTCTCTTATAGTACACCTCGTATAGTATAGTATAGTACAACTTAACATGTGTATTCTATGAGCGTCAGTGCTTGGCAGCGCAAGTCAAGTCAGTCAACCTTACTGTTAAGGCAAGTACTCACTTGTAGACTATTGCGCGACGTTTCTATTCTACAGACCTGGTTTATAGACTCCTTTTTGGCCTCGTCTGGCGTCCACACTACGATTTGAATTTTTCTTCTAGTCTCTGACAGTACGTCATGGGGGCCATTGCTTTGTGCAGAGTAAGTTCCTGCTAAGCGCTAATAATTACTAGTGGAAAGAACGAGAAAACGTAAACCTTGGTGGAGTCGCAAAGTGTTTGCAGAAAGACCTAGTTTCGGAATTTCATTATTAAATAAATTAAGACTGGAAGACGCCATGGGTTTTCGAAATTGCACATGCCTAACCCCTTCTGATTTCGAAGATTTGCTTTTGATGGTTGAAGGACTGATACGAAAAATAATACAAAATTTAGAGAATCTATCCCAGCTTCTTTTCGACTAGCAGTCACACTGCGTTTCTTAGCAATTGGAGACTCTTTCGTGAGCCTCATGTATACCTTGAGAATATCTAAGTAATCAATATCGCAAATGGAGCCACTAATTTATATTAAACGGAAGTGTTTATTCAAGTTTTGGACCTCCTTTCGAATACGCTCCGCACTCCTGCATGAGGGGGGGGGGGGGGTATTTCTTAAAGAAAAAAAGCCTATAGCCGTGCGGCTTTCGAACCCGCCTCCGAGCAGGCAAACCCGGGTTCGAGTCCCGGCGCTGTTGTCGATTTTCTCTGTAGGGTATAGGGGAAAAATTCCAAGTACAATATCCCACTCTACCCAGGTGTCTGAAATGGGTACCGGTCTTGACCGGGGGAAAGCGTCATGGCGTCCTGGTGTTAGTTATAAGGCATTTGAAAATCCAATGTACAAGGTGATATGTATCAGGCTTGAATTGGAAATAAAGCATCCGTAGATGCCTTCATCATTATTATTATTATCATTATTATTATTATGGCCTATGATAACTCACGTATCTTATTAAAAATACATTATTCAGGGCTTAAAATAGATTCCTCTTACTCAAATGAGTTGATGGTAACATACTGCTGGGAATTAAAAGTACAAAAAATTTTAAGATCCATACCTGTTAATTTTTCAAAGAAAAGCTACATGTTAAATTGACATTTACTGTTTCCTTGTTCTTATTATCCCAGTACAATAGTAAATCTTGAGCAAGAAAGCAAGCAAGATAGCGTACGACAAAATAAAATAGGGGGTAATTATACTCTTAGCACGTAGTAATAAAAACGAAAAAGAAGCAAATCCGAAAGGATGAATCTAACATCAGTTGTATGATGAACCAAGGTCCTCTACTTTCTCATCAAAATATACTACTAACGACTTTTCTAACATCACTTTTCACAAGCAAATTCACAAGTTTCAGGCATTATTGTTTTAATTACACATTGGTAAAGGTGTTCGTGCACTACAGAAATTTTGCATATCATTGATACCTTCAACCCTTGACATGTATACATTATTTACATGTATTGCTGCTGAAATGGAATAGGTGATGTATTTGGATTTGCAGAATAACTGTCATGCGAATCGCCTGACAATGGGGAATGTGATGGGTTGGAGGTGGAAGATGAATGGGGTCACATTTTACAAGAAAAAATTCAAAAATAACCACTTCAAAATATATAGATATTTGTTTAATAAAAAATCACTATACTAATTAACTTGATACATTGACAATATTATGATGAGAGCACCTCCTCGAGATATAGCATGTCCTATGTGTCTTTAGTCGTGCGATATAGGTAAAAGTTGCCAAGTATATTTGCTCATGGCCACTGCGTTTAAAATGTTGTCAATTTTGTATGAATTGGCCAATCCGGCAACCCTGTGTGTATTGTCTATCGTTGCAAATGTCGTAAACTCTAGCAAAATGTGGCGCAACATGTCTATCGTTGCATGCTGTCTCCCATTCCGATCGGGAGACCATAGACCTGCGACTTTTGGTGTCGCAACAGACTCGCAGATGACGGTAAGTCTATAGACGTGTCTATGTAGAATAAGCTAGACAGGTCTCAGAGGCCAAAATCGCGCAACATGTCTACAAGTGAGTACGCGCCCTTAAATGTTATAACATGTAGTGACATGCCAAAAAAATAAAAATTTGCCATAAATTCATTTTTTTACAGTAGAGGATAGCAACAAACACTAAAATGATTGAAAGTAAATTGCTCTAACAGAGTCCATCATCAAATTTGTCCCAGTGCAGCTTGAATGCTCACCATAGGCCGCTCGTTTCTTTACTTCTTTACCCCATAATGGCCGTGGTTGTGTCTTACCCCATCTGACTCTAATTGTTAGACTTATTTCAGGCAAAGCTCTCATAGGAAACAGATATTGAAGAGTGGTTGGCTGAGTACAATCAGGAGTTCATCGGTGTGCTTTACTCCCATAAATTGAAGGACTCCAACATCTTCCCAAAACACATGTTCTACGAGAATATCACTAAGACAATGACTCCTCGTCGATGGTGGGAAATTCAAGACATGAAACAGTAGAAAATGCAGATTCCTGAAAAGACGCTGGCAGAGGGTTTCTGCAAGTTTATAAGCACTCTTCATTCTTGCCCAGCAAGTTCAGAATCCATTGAGAGAATTTTCTCAACATTTGGAATTGTGTGGAATAAATTGAGAAATAGATTAGGATCAGAACGCGCACAGAAATTGGTCTCAGTATATCGCCACCTCACAAATGATCATGATGTGGATGAAAATGATGAAATGGCAGTAGACGTAGAAAGAGAAACACAGTAGCACTGTAGTAGCAGTCTAGTCTAGAAGACAGGAAAAATTCAGAAGTCTCTGTATTATCAAATAGTCATACTGCATTTATTTCTAATTTTTTTGTTTATTTTTACTTTGGAAATGGAATTCATGGAAACATATTAGTCCCTCGAGTTTTTTGGGGGATTATGGTTTTTCTAATTTGATTTGCATAGGGTTGGTGTTTTGTTTTTCAATGTTTCTTGTCATAGGCATGCTCATGACTTAGAAACATTTTTTGACAAGATAAATAATTAGCTCATTTTGATCCTATAAGCTTGAAAACAAGTAAAATTTACATAATAATAAAACCCAAAACAACCCCCTGATTAATGTTTTTTTTAGTGTCTTTTTTTTGCTTATTTGGGTGTTTTTTTTATGTGCCAGCCCTGGTTAAATTTCGATACAATGCGAACAGTTTCTGCCTTACTGGCAATATAAAATTATAGCCAATTTGAGACAATTTAAATCAGCATTTAATTATTTATTTATTGAAACATTACTTTTATAATCTCATTTGCAACAAAATCTTGCATGAAAATCATAGCATTCATTTTTCTTAACGTATATTAAATTTTGGGTTATCTTCTGCATTATTTATTTCAGCTAAAGCTACCAACAATATTTCTTACTATATTTTTGATAAAAATTTGAAGCCCAAATAATTTCTACTCTTGATTAACACACTGCTATTATACGTCAACCCAACAGCCATTCATTATTCAAAATCTAGGGTATGAGGAAAATCATAATTAGTGAAACTTTGATTTGCTGCGTTAACTTGGAATAAACGAGACAACTAAAAGTTTTACATTACCTTGGTCTTGCACAGCTCTTTTTGGAACTGTTGAAGATTTCAATAACTTTCTCGCATTTTTGAATGGAGACAAAATGAAGTGAACGAGAGAAGTGCTGGGCACACACATAAGCCCTCTCCGGCCTTTTGGATCTCTTATCCATCTTCACCATCTTCACCTGCTGGTTGCGTTCTTCCTGTGGTTGGGGGAGGTGTGTACGTGCACTTGTTCGTGTGTGTGCTCAGTACAATGCCCTCAATGCGGGGTGTCCGCAATGCGCTTGCTGAATCAGCAATATCTGTCATATAATTAGGGTGCGGGGCGTTCAACGCCGCATTTGGTCCGCATCCCACCCTGTAACAACATCGCTATCAGTAAACGTCGCAGTTCTCCAGCGTTTCCCTGACCTTGGTCCTCACATTGGTGGCCAGAGAGTTGACGGACCTACGAAGTTAAGAAGATAAAATAGTGAAATCAAGAGAATTACTGTGAAGATCGTCTGGTGAAGACAAGAATTATAACGTCTAAGAAGAGGATCTGTAGAGACAGTCAGAGCAACAAGAAACGGAGAATAAGGACTGCGCATACGGAAAGGGCGACTACAGAGCTAAGAACATTCTAAGTGGTGTAAGCCGACTACAGCTACGTTATCTTCGTGCAGCGGACGGAAGCAGGAACGGTGCATCGCCTACAACGACTGCGGAGATCGCGACATCGTGCGACAACTGAAACTACAATTTAAGATAAGTAAAGCAGCAACTATTAATTGTTATAATTGATACCGTACTGTTGCAGCCTAGATATTCGTTGTGCGTGAGGCAGACAGCGTGCAGCAGCAGAGAGAGAGTCTGAGGAAAAAAGAGAAAAGAATGGTAAGCCGACCATTTGTAGTGCACTGCGGAGCAGTGGAAATACCGAGTAACTCTTTGAAGTTCATTAATGGCTATGTGCGGAAGGCGAGACCCGGAAAGTCTCTAATGAGAAAAAGTTTTGAGTAGTGGTATCTATGTGGCCGAATCAGTGGTGAAAATAGACTCGGAGGGTGTTTTACCCGTCTTGCTTTTAAACGTCTCGGAGGAAGAGGTTTATCTAAGTGAAAATAGCATGCTAAGTGATATAGAGGCAGTAGACGATCTTGACGTAGAACGAGAGATATATACATGACTACTGTGCAAGAAGCTGTGCGAGAGGCAAATTTATGCGAGGTCAACGAACTGGCGGATCCAACCAAGGCCGACAGGTGCTATGGTGGAAACTTCAATACCATCACTGGGAAAGAGCTTGGGTTGGGAGCCGATCAGACGGGGCATTGTTGTAATTGTACTCGGGTTGACGAACTATGTATTAATGTACAGGATAAGGATGTACAGAATGCATCTAGGGGCGAACGACGCCCGTTAGAGTAGAGACGTAGATTGCGATGAAAATGATGAAAAACCCTTATTGATTAGTTTACTAAACGAATACCGTGACGTTATTACGCTGGAAGGCGAAACAATTGGCATTACTAATGTAATGAGACACAAAATCGAATTGAAACCAGATGCGCCAGTACTAAACATAGTACCGTACAGTATCCTGCATAAATATCGAGAGGATTTGGTGCAGGCAAATAAACAGATGCTTGATCAAGGTATTATTGAACCTTTTAAGTCGGAATATAATTTTCCGGTAATTATTGTAAAAAGAAGTCTGGAGACATACGTCCAGTTATTGACTTTAGAGCGCTTAACAAGATTGTTGTCAAGGAGTCCTATCCGATACCAAGGATAGATGAGATCCTTTATACCCTCGGTGGAAATAGCGTTTTCTCAAGTTTGGACTTGAGATCGGCCTGCCACCAGGTGGGATTGGAAGGAAGTAGCCGTAAATATACTGCTTTTAGTATCGGTTACGAGAAGTTTCAATTTAGGAGGATTCCTTTCGGACTTAGCTCGAGCGACTTTTTTTCAGCGACTTAAATCTTCCGTACCTGCAAATATCATCGGGAAAGTCTGTTTTGTGTTTCTCGATGATATATTAGTTTTCTCTAAATCAATGAACCAGCATCTGAAAGATTTAAAAAGTGTCTTTGAGAAATTACGTGATGGCAATCTATCCCTGAAGCTTGAGAAATGCCAATTCCTAAAGAGTTTTATAGAATATTTTTGCCATGTTGTATCAGCTGACGGCATACGCTGTAAGGAGTCAGAAAAGCTAAAAAAATTCCCTGTTTCCAGAAACGTGAAGGAATTGCAGAGTTTCTTAGGTGTTGCGAACTATTTTCGAAGCCATATTCCTATGTTTGGGTCGATTTATAACTCGATTTATCAGTTATTACGAAAGAATGTTGATTTTGTATGGGAGGCTAAATGCCAGGAAGCTTTTGAGAATATTAAATCAGCTTTGACTTCTGATACCGTTTTACGGCATCCTGATTTTAATAAGCCGTTCCACGTGTTTACAGATGCTTCTAATTTTTGAATTGGAGCAGTGCTTTTACAGAACAGAAACGATGTGAATAAACCCATGCATCCAATAGCGTACTTCAGTAAGAGTTTGAATTCCACGCAAAATCAAATCACCCCCAGAAACAGTTAATGAATCTGGTACGGGAAGCTTCTGCTTCCACAAGGTTTTTCAAATAAATAAATGTACGAGGAGTTCGCGAGACTCGAACTCAGGACTATAAATCACCACGCTAGCACGCAATCGACCACGCTATCGATCACCCTAAAAAGATGATCGAAGCCCAACGAAAGCAATGCTTGGCACAGTGAAAGCAGGCACGCACTTGGCCCGACAGATGTATTTTATTCCCTTATGTATCGAGAGTTCAAAGTCAAGTCACCCCCAGAAACAGTTAATGAATCTGGTACGGGAAGCTACTGCTTCCACAAGGTTTTTCAAATAAATAAATGTACGAGGAGTTCGCGAGACTCGAACTCAGGACCATAAATCACCGCGCTAGCACGCTATCGACCGCGCTATCGATCACCCTAAAAAGATGATCGAAGCCCAACGAAAGCAATGTATCATACTGATGCTTTACACGCATTGTTTAAGTTTAAGTTAAGTTTTTTTCATTTACTGGAGAAAACTATTTGTGGAAATTTGTAAATATGTGCGAAGTATGTACCTAAGATTCTGAAGGCAAATACTACCGTGCCCATTATGATCCTAGACGCCCCTATAGCAAAATAGCCATTTGAAATTGTGTCAATGGACTTCCTTGGACTACTTCCTTCAACGGATAAACAGAATAAATATATTTTAGTGATAATTGATTTGTTCTCTCGTTATTGCAAGCTGTTCGCTACCTCAAATCGGTTGGCAGATACGGTCATTTCATGCCTAAATAGCTGTTTCAGTACATTCGGCTATCCGAAAACCTTGCTGTCTAATCAAGCTCCTGAATTAAAGTCATTGGCAGTAAAACATTTTGCTAAAATTCATGCCATTGCAAAGATGGAAGTTCTCCCATGGAGTCCTCACAGCACCATGGATTCGTCTGATAATTAATACATCAATAGTAACAATCACATTTCCAAACCAATGGAAACACTCTATTATTAGACCGTTGCATAAAAGTGGTGACCTAAATACAGCATCAAACTACAGGCCCATCAGTCTTTTACCTGTAATGTCCAAAATATTAGAGAAAGTGGTGGCAAATCAACTGTCATACGCTTATAGGAGAAACACTAGCCCTCAAGATGCTCTGCTCAATATCTCTGAAAAAATTTACAGTGACATCGATCAGAAGAATGTAACACTCATGCTGCTACTCGATCTCTCTAAAGCGTTTGATAGGGTCGAACATGATAGCCTTCTACGTAAAATACTGAACTTGGGAGTTGACACGCAATGGTTTGAAAGTTACTTGTCAAATCGCTCTCATGCAGTCCGCATAGAAGACAAATTATCCCCATTCATTCAAAACAATTTTGGTGTTCCCCAGGATCCATTCTTGGTCCGCTACTGTTTTCTATTTTCGTTAGTGATTTCCCTCCAATGCCGTCTAACACACGGATCTCAATGTATGCAGATGATGTTCAAATTGAAATAACAAGTTCTGTATCGGAAATACCACAGACGCAAATTGAAGCCGAAACTATACTGACTAGCCTGAAATCATAGTAAGACCGAAATGGTCTCAAATTAAACCCTAATAAAATACAATGCATTATTTTCTGATCCAATGATGCCATTAAAAAACCTTCAGATCTTACTCGCACAGGTGGAATAATAAAATTAATGCATCAGAAAAAGTTAAAAACCTAGGTATCTGGTTCGATAGAACTTTAAATCTCACGTTGAGACTACTTACAATAAATTCTACGGAACTTTAATGTTTTTTCATCGTATAAAAAGTATGCTAGACGAAAAATCCAGATTATTAGCCATTCAATCCCTTGTTTTAACGCGCATTGACTACTGCAGCCTAGTATGGGGAGACTTACCTCAATACCTTCAAAGGGATTTACAAAAATGCGTAAACTTCGCAGCCAAGGTGGTATGCAACGGTAATTTCAAAAGAAGCGATCACGTAACCCCTCTCCTTAATAAACTCGGCTGCATTCCTATTCAAGAAAGGCGGTTCATGCAGAGGGCCCAATACGTATTCTCTTCGTTATATCTTCCTCAGAGCAATGCTGAGATAGTGCGTTTCCATCCACCCACTGTAACCAACCAAAAGCTGAACAGAAACAATAATGTCTTAGTAAACTATCGTTCATCTCACATTGGGGAGAAGGCTCTGTCAATATCAGGTGCCTTACTGTGGAACAAACTTCCCCTGAGTATTAAAATCCCTCAAAGACCGAGAGAATTTAAAGCCAAAATAATTCGTCATCTATCGTCTCAACGATAATTTTTAGTTACAGAACAAACTGAAAACGTATTGACAAATCTCACTTTGCCTGGTATCTCCATTGCTTAATACTCTCCCTTGCTCATTTTCTTTATAATTGAAGACATCACACAACAGTCTTGAAGTATGCGTAGGTATTATCATTTGATCGCCTATACGCTGGGATTTGCAAGCATGCTTACTTGTATATGTGCGTACGTATATGGGTGTGCATGTGTGCACAATACACCTGTATGCACTGGACTAGCAACTGGTATATAAACTATAAATACCAGACTTTTTTCATTCTAACACTACCCAACACATCATTTCATTTTATTATTGTAAGGCAATCCAAAGCTTAAATGTCTTGTACATGTAAAATGTGGTACCTATGTATATTTATCGATTGCAGGCATTTTACGCCATATTTCAACGATAATGTGATTTTTTTCCTAATATGACACCCTTACAGGACATTCATGTTTCTTTCTTCGTCACGTCCAAAAATGCTCTTGGTAGGCTAGTGTAGTGCAAATTATCATATCATCTCATACGCTCTAGTGTATATTATTACAATTGCACCTAAGCCTCGCGTGCTTCTGGAAATATTCTGTACTTGGGAACCGTTGTAGAAAAATCGTTTTCATGTGTCTGACTAAGGTAGACTGTTTTGTGCCTATTTTTTTAGTACGGAAATTTTTATAAAATTCATGCCATAATAAATGATATTTTCTCCAATTCCCTCGATTGGAATGCTAGTTTATACTGATTAGTTTACGCTGATATTTGCGCACATGCTTCCTTATGTATATGTGTACTTGTGCACGCTATGCGTACGTAGATAGGTGAGTGTGTCACTACGTAATAATTCATTTCACTTGATTATTTTACAGCATTTATAAAATTTATATATATACATAAATATCTGTTGCGCGATCACCCACATATGATAAATAAGATGCTTATCAACCAATGATCCTTTCGATACAATATTTAATAAGACATCGTTACAATATTTCATTAAAAATTGTAAGCAGCAACACATACTGAAAGAGTTGTCACGAATTTTCTTTGCTCATTATCCTATATTTCAGAACATCGCACAGCATTTTTATAGAACGTGCATATATTGTGATTGCCTCGATGCATAGAAATGTATTTGTGGACGTTTGCGTGTTAGGTGTATATATGTGCGTAGGTATGTATGTGCATGTATATGTGTATACATTTACATGTATATATGCACATATGTGTGTACTAAACTGACAACTGGCATTTTAACTAGAGATGATTTTTTTTTCTGTTCACTCTCAACTTGTAACATTACCTAACTCGTCATCTCTTTATTATTGTAAAGCATTCACGTAAAAAATTATACATTAGTTGTGTGATCATCCATTTATATTTAAATGAAATGCTGATCAATTAATGACCGTTATGTTAAAATTGTTTAATAAGAAATACAAATCCTGTAATTTTCGTGGTCCTCATGCTTTTGTATGTGACTATTAATTTTTTTCGTGCTTCCTTAAAATGGCATTTTTGAACATCTTCCGAAACAAACAACTCTAATATCATTTCCTGGCGCCAAGAATTGCGAAGTTTCACATCATGTATGTGTAAATTGTAAAAAGTGTTCTAAACCCACAATGAAAATGCATCGTCTATGAAATCGTGTTGTCTCTTATAATTATCATTACATGAATCAGATTAACTAGGGAGCACGTTATAATTATCATTACATGTATTATCAAATGTAGATTAAGCAAGATTAGGAGAACATTGCCCTCAATCATTTATTTTCGACTAGTGACATGAGTATTACAATACTCATGAGTGTGTATCACTTAAGTGTATTAACTTTAAGATATTTTAAAAACCAATGGTAGGAATTTTGTACTATCTCTATTGGAAATAAAATTTTTTCTTTTAAAAAATGCTTTTTTTCTTTTTTAACGCAATTGTGGAGAGAAATAATAAAAAAATCACGAACCTCCTTAAATTGTACGTTAATTCCCTGGTTCACACTGAATGGGACCAGTGTTTAAAAATGGCGGAGAATGCCATAAACAATTCATTGAATTCTACGTTGGGTGATACCCCCAGTTATATAATTTTTAATAGGGATACTTGTCCAAATTTTTAGGCGCCAACTTTTGAAACAATTTACAGTTATGATACCGACGTTGATCTGTTTAAATTTAAAGCTAAAGAAGCGGCTCGTATTGTTGAAAATGTTCGGTCGGTAATTGTAAACAATACTGCTGAACGGACGATGTACCATAATCTTAAACGTAAGGATAAAAATTTGGCCGTAGGAGACCGAGTCCTATTAAAGAACCATTTGAAGAAAAAAAAAGTAGAATTATCTTGGTTTGGTCCTGCGATTGTTACTAAAGTTAATAGAAACTATGTGGAATTGAAAATTGGCAATAAAATTCATAAAAGTAATAAGGATCACGTGCTCCGCTTACGTAAAATGACCTAAAGTTTTTGAAAAAGATCTATGAATGTCTGCATTGTAATGCAACTACTTATTTTTACGTTTTATACGTGTCTAGTTTAATTTGAAAATGTAATCAATGTTTATGAATCTATTTTAGCTATTCATTTTGCTTGCTTTGTTCTCCAGCTTCATTTGTATTCCATAATTTTCATTAAGGTAGTTGTGAGCCGCGCTCAGCTTGCGAGGTTCATTGTGTCCTCATCGCTGATGCAGAATCAGAATTTGCAAGCAGTGCAGCAAGACTGCTGACGCCGAGATATTTAACACTTACTCAGCGTTTCATTATCTGCTCGAATCTAGGATTATTGTTTGCTGTTGTTTTTTTGGGCCATGCTAATTGGACTGTTCTCGTTCCATTTTCAGAGCAAGGACGCGGGTGTGAGCTGAGTCAGCAGCACGCATACCCGGGCCGCGGAGTACGTCTGCTGGCCTTGACGAAGGTCACCACAGTTGTCATTCACGGTCAAGAACTTTTTAGCGCAGTCAGTACTAGTTGAAAACAAACAGCATATACCCAAAACATTAGCTATGGGCAATAAAGTGACCAGCATAAGTGTGGATGCTCTCACTAATGCTATGGCCCAACATCAAGGGCGTGTGTCCGAAGATTGGATAAAGGCGAACGCGCACGTTGACCTTTTGCCAGACCGGGTGTCAGATGTGGCAATCATGGCTCTCGTTTTGTGCGGGTTGGCATTAGGGGTGACGGTATACTACATTCGCAGAGAGGTTAATGTCATGACCGAGAGAGTGCGCTCGGAGGATTTCATCCTCCGACGTCAGCAGTTGCGCCCAATACCCCCTGGACAATGAGGGTGGGGTGCCGCAGGTGCGGAACATGGGGTAATGCGAGCAGCATTCCACAAAATCCCCACTTTATGATAATGGGAGGTGTCAGAGTTGTTGTGAACGGTGCTAGAGGGTCGAAACCAGAGTTGAAAAGTCTGGCACCGATGTTTAGTTTAAGCTTTATCTATATTTGGTTATCAATTATATAATCGACGCATTTTTTTACTCACATAAATGATCATGCTTCATTATTAACTTAGTGCTTATACTTTTGTGTTCTAGTGCTCTGTGAAATCGTGCGAGTGCAAAGCATGTTTGGTGAACACGATAGAGTTGTTGATCGAGTTGGGTGAATTTTAAATATTATCAATTAATTTGTTTAATTATGTTATTGTTGTGCTTTGGATCTATTTGTGTTTTGGGATATATCGGTTTTTGCGTATGAGTTGATCTAATCAGTTGTCGAGGTATGGTATGTTTATTTCGTTACATGCGTAATAATAATTATTATTATTTTTACTGAAGTGCATTTTTTGTTTTTGTTACGTGTCATGCGCGAGTTGGTGCCAATGTTAAAAATTGGTACGCGACGTGTTTTATTTTTTATGGTTTGAGTGTTATTTATTTTATTTGTTTATAATGATTTTATGGTGCGACTCTTCTTCACCTTTAAATGCGTGATTATTCGAATAAATTCCTTGTGATGTTTAATATAAATTTGATTTTCAATGCATCTATTCCCTTTTGCTGTTTTGTTTTCTTTTGTGATTTAGGTACGTGTTTTGCGTAGTTCCTAGTTTGAAATTTATTTTGATGAAGAGGGAAATTTATCTATTTTGCTTGAGTTCCTTCTTATCTATTTAGCTTAACGGATTTTTTACCTGTTCAGTATTTATAGTTATTTGCTTGGCCAATGTTATTGTTCTTAAGGCATTAATGAGCTGTGTGCGTTTATCTTGTTATTTTGGTACTCGAATTTGGTTTTGTTTTGATTTTTCGATTCGAACGTTTTTTTTGGTGGTTGCGTTCTACCTGGCGTTGGGGGGAGGTGTGTAAGTGCATTTGTTCGTATGTATGCTCAGTACAATGCCCTCAAGCCCTCAATGCGGGGTGTCCGCAATGCGCATGCGCAAACATCACAGCTCTCCGGCGTTTCCCTATCCCTGGTCCTTACAACGTTACATTTATACATTACCACATGCTGCAATCCACTCGTCGTAATTTCTTTTTGGAAATAGGAAAAATGAGAAATCTGGACATTTACGGTTATCATTTCCACAATTTTCCATCAAGCACTTTTTTAAGCGTGCGTAAGAAGCCATTTCTGCACCAATCTTCGTTACACCTCTGTCACAGCCGCTTTCAGAATCAAACAGTCACGTGCCGCTTTTTCGTCATGTGACAATTTCTTGGCTCCGTCATTGGCCAATTGGCACCTACGTCATTGGGGCCAGAGCTGAAACTTACTTAGTGATAAGTTGAGGATCTTCTAGTATATGATCTGTGGTACTATAACAGGAATACGATCGTTTGAGGTAGTTTCGTACAGGGGTTCAGAATCGGAGTCCCAGGAATTGCACATTTTAAGGCCCCCTCACACGCGCAAATATATCTGCAGACATATCTGAACAGGTGCTGAATTCGTGAGTTTGTACGCATATTTCAGGTTGGCACAGACTGTTTGAGGCAGATGAGCTATGCTTGATAATTTTGGAGCGACCGGCTGCAAACCTTGACACCACGTCAGTGTCACGCCAGCCTTCGTGTGTGGTGCACATGAAGCTAGTATATACTGGAGGGAGCATAGCCGATTTCGATCAGATTCAAATTAGCTGCAAAAGTTGAGAGACTCGGGCATTGGCAAGGCCCGACACGTCACCACCTTTGAGCCAACCACAGACGCTTGGCTGAAGTGGGCTCCTCCCACCTCCTCTACAACTCCGCCTCCCCTTTTCCAAAGCAAGATTAGGAACCCACCACAAGTCAAAGGGGAAGGTGTGCGTGCAGGTCGCTCTGTAATTTGTTATATCCAAGGGCCTGTAATCTTCATAGTTTTCAACTCTTAATGTATCTTTGCTAGTAATTTTAATATTAATTAAGTGTCCTCAAGTGAAGAATAACAATTTATGATCTTTCGGAATCCCAAATTAATGGTTAACGATTGTGCGATAATCTCAACAGCTAGAAGAGCATTCAGCGAGCGTGTGCGCACTCCATCGTAGTCAGTGGGTAACTGACTTCCGTGCTGACGTCACACTAGGGAGAACGCTATTGGTTACTACAGATGTAAGAGAAAACTCAAAATCTGGTTCTCTTCACAGACGACCATGCTCCCTCCATACATATTCCCTCCACGGTGGTGCACGACTGTACTCTGCCTCACTCCCTCCTTATGCACTTCAATAAGCAATTTCACATTTGAACATTCACTGCTTTTTAGGAACCATTCTTTAGCCCATTTTGAGCGAGCTTTTACATCTCTTTTATTTCTTATTAATTGCAACTATAGCGAATCCCATCAACTGTACGAACTCGCCGTCTTGAGTCGCTATTCTTGTGCATATTCTCCACCTAGCTGCTACTGGCATACTGAAGCGTGCGCCAGTCTTTGTCAAGTTTGCAGTGTGTTGTTTGCATCGTGTGAGGGGCCTTGAGACCGACAAACCAAGTTCAGTTCAGATAGTCTGCCAACATATTTGTACGTGTGAGGGGGCCTTTAAGGGGTGTTTACACTAGGGGACATTTCGGCCGTGAGGCGCGACTCGTGTAGACGAGGCTCGCCACAGAGGCTCATATTTGTGTGTGTGAGCCCAAAGTTCCCTATTCGCTCTGATCGAATTCGTGAGGCGCGCCGCACGTGAGCCTCGCAGCTCAGTCCCCGGTCTGTGTGTAGTTAGCAGTAATTACGTGAGGTGTAGCTCTTTGCTCATCGATTATGGCTGACATAACACTGCCACGAGAAACTACATTGCTTTTAATTGAAATTTACTAAGCCCATCACTGCATTTGGCAGACCAAAAACTACGAATATAAGGAGGCTGCGTTCCATTATATTTTAATGAAAATAAACAAATAAAGTATCATTTCAGTCATGGAAATAAAAAATAGATTACGTAGCGAACGATGCAGCAGCAATATTCAGACAACCTAGTCGACTGTAACCCATCTTTCATAGCAGCTGGCCACACACTGACTGATTTTGAGCAGCGCGCACTCCGTGGCACGCTCAATGTCTAGTCTAAACGCTCATGGCTCTTGTGAAGCTCCACACGAGGCGTCTACACGTGAGCCTGCAGAAAAATGGGTACCAGTGTGAACGACCCTTTAGAGTGGAGTCAGAGTCGTTTTTCTGAATTCGGTGGAGACTAAGTCAGAGTCAGTTTTGTTTTACCCGATGTGGTGAAGTCGGAATTGGAGTTAAGAGTCGTTCTTCCGGATGTGGTGGAGTCGAGGTCGGAGTCACTGTTTGTAGTGCCGTCAACTCAGAATTTTTTGTGAAATATTTATATTATTGTTTAAAACCGGAAGCAACGAAAACAGTTAAAAAACGTATTTTTTTCAAGGTACGAAACTGCCAGTATATATTTCTTACCTAGTACTCTGTTATGCTTCTCCGCATAACTGTGTACGGAACATCGCTAAGGATCTGAATAATCGTCCGGCCAACGACTTATTCATAAATGATTCAAAAGACCGAATATTAAGCCTGATTTCTGCGAGAAAGCATCACATCGTTGAATTCTAGAACAATCGACTCTTCAGGAACAACGTTCAAACGTCGCCGATACAAGTAGCGAACGATCACGCCAGCCGAAGATGCCAAGAACCTCAACGGATGTCTTCATTTGCTTTAATTAATATGTATAACATTGTTTGTGGGGATTTTTATATAGTAATGAGGATAAGGTTAATGATGTATGTTTTCTATTCGATAGTAGGGATATATCACGTTCTTATTGGTAACCTTGTTAGGATGTTATTCAAAGTTGGCACCTCAAGGTGACGCCAGAGGCGGGTTGCCTGAGGCCGAGGGACTCAGAGGGAGAGAGCGTCAGTCGGGCGAGGAAGACGAACGAGAACGGTCACGTACGAGCTCAAATTATCAACCCCGGCCCAGATGGGTCGAGGCTTGCCTCTTAAATCCACTATTTCAAGTCATCCTAGAACATCTGTGCCCTCATTCGCTCGAAAGTGATTTACTTCAAGAATACTCAACCGCAGTGCCAATTTAACGTAAATTAGAGATTGCCAATCTAGACTGCTAACTGTCGGAGCCATCAACCTGGTCTCTCTGCCCTCAACAAAACATGGCGGCCTTGCTTCAGCGCGCCAGCCAGGCGACATTCAAACTGCGAGCCCTGATCTCCAAATCTCAGTTAAGTCCCTCTCTGATATTATGTCGATCCGAGTCCCCGCTCAAGCTTCTAAGTATGTTAGGATTGCGAGTGCGGAAGTCACATTTATTCAATTAATGCGTAATTTCGATGATTAATGTATCAATAATTTCTCTTGTCCAATAGCGAATTTCTTTAATGTCCTTGTGTTCTTCATATCCTTCAGATAGATAGGAAGAGATGAGATAGATTGATTTGGAAAGAAAGGATAATGTTTGAAGCCAGGAAACACGGCTAGAATGCACGATTAATTTATGGCCTTAAGCCGTTCGCAACGCTTACCGAAGATTGAATTAAATATTTACTCAGACTTACTCTGAGTTGGTGGCAGCTACCTTGATATTAACAAGTAGAAAATAGAAGAAATGTGACGAATAATCTTAATGTCACGACTAATAATATCACATGGAAAAATATCATGCATCGCAACAAAGAATGACGGCAGAAGAAAATGAAGACCGTGACCTCAGCGAGACAAAATAAAGAGGGTCACGACATATGGCGGCTGAGCGTTGGGATTTGAGTTTTGCTTTAAATGTAAATGTTACTGTAAAATCTCATGCCTGCCGAACTCACACCTCCGAATAAAAATATATACGTGCATTCAAACATTCAAATTTAAAAATTGATATTTGGCCGACTAAAAATAATTTCTTTATCTGAATCATCTCGTCTCTCTCTTCCTAATGAATACTTATTTGCAGAATGTCGTCAGGAACGATAAAGTAATGTTGCATTAATGTTTCATATTTCAATGTTGTCGATAGACTTATAATGTGTACGGATGTTCAACGTTTCCCTTCATCAATTAATTTCAATTACAATATGCAACATTTTCTGTGCCATCCAACGTTAAAACTATGATGTGACAACATGCCATATGTTGCGGACGTATGTTAGGATCGAACATTCCTCAATCCTTGAGTGAGCCGGCTTTGCCGCGGCAGCTCACGCCCTCGCCAATGGAATGTGAGACTATAAACAAAGCCCACGTACCCGCGTACGAACTGCCACAAATGCCACACGCTAGAGCTTTCCATGATTCTAAACTTCAATAACACGAACGATAAAATCTCACGAACCACGAATTTCCTAATCTGGGCATGTAAGAGGTTACGTTTTTCTAATGAAAAATAAATTTAATTACATGTGAGAACGTAAAAATTTAATTATTTCATCATTACTGCGTGTAAAAATTTCTTATTCGACGTTCATCAAACAAATTACTGCGGATACCACGGCATAATTATGTCAATATCATGTGAATTATTATTCAAAATTTAAATACTAATGATCTTACACGAAATTTGTCTGAGGATTTACTACGGATGCTAGGAATTGCTATTACAATTTAAAGTCAACGTATAATAAATTTAATCTTTTTCCAATATATGATGTGCGATTTCTTGATCAATTATTTGGATTACGTACAATAAATTTAATTCCAATTACCAGCGACGTTATTCCAATGAGAATGAATGTAAACTGGAGACATTTGTCTGCTATTAGAGTTACTAGTTAGTTAAGGTTTCCAAAATTTAATAACGGTTTCACGGATCGATTTAATTTTGGCAAATATCTAATGAATTAGATTTACTATTACTTTTAAAATAATTAGTTACCTGCGAGGTACGTCACATAATGATTCTAGCTATGAGCGATATGGATTAATAACGTGGAAACAGCTGTGAAGTCACGATAATCCATAATCCATCTGAATAATACAGTGAATTGGTAATTCAGAAATCTAAAACTTCATAAGGGTGATGATTTGTTTCAAACGGGTTTATTCAATCTCGACGATCTCGTATTAATATGTTTGCGCATACATGTTCTACTGGTCCTGAGCATAACTATGAACTTCATTGTGTCGAGTTGATCGAATTTAAATAATATGTATAATTTTTGTAATTAATATTTCTGTGTGGGGAAAATAGTTCAATTTTATTTCACTTTCATGTATTTCGATAATTCCATAAATGCGTGTGTACTCGTAGGATGTAATTAATTTTAAACTTTGCGATCTATACCTAAATAATTTTTTGAACCTTATGTTCTATTCGTAATTTGCTTATAATAACGTAAAACTCAAACGTAGGATGCTTAAGTCTTTTTGTAAATACTTGGGAGTTTGAGAGGGAAGGCTTGGTTGATGTGATGTAGAGGGAGACTTGGGAAAAATTAAAGAAGGACATCAGAACAAATACTTAATGGGATTGACCTTCCAGGAGTGGTGGATGGCGTCGGGTGAGCGCGTCGGAGCACACGCGCTGGCACCTCCACGAACACGCGCTGCACCACCGCTCTGCTCTCACCGTCGCCCTGCTCGAACGGTATCACTACCACGGGTTGGCCGCGCACACACGAACACACGCTGCACCCCGCTCCCTACTCCACCATCTACACGACGCTTGGAGCACGACGCAAGACGACAACCACCTGAGCTCGCGCGCCGACTCGTAGAAAACGAGTACGTGAAGAAAATTTCTTATCAGCGGACTGGGTCGACGACCGCGGCTAATTTTCTACTGAGGCACGGTGAATAGAAAACGACAGGCGTTTAAAATTTAAAAGGACAGCTCAACATTGGGATTTCAATCGCGACTTCGGACTTCGGATGGATTCGGCAACGACGGCTTCACATCGGTGATGAAAATAATACGGAGGCCCGGAGGAAAATCAACGTATCAACTCAAAGATCTCAGCATAAAGGCAGCGAGTCCTACGCAACCCCAAAAAGATGATGAACTCCACGAGATAGTAGTCCACTTCGACCGACGACACACGGAATATTTTTCGGAGATCTCTATAAGACTTCTGCAAAGTGGTGGAGCAAGTCATGCAGCCCAGGATTATACGACTTGGGTGTATTTGGAAGTGTTCGCTACACTTCCGAGGGTTTTTACTCTCAAGGATTACTGCAGTGATCCACGCAACGGAGGGAGAAGTCGGTGTCATCTATAGGACACGGTTCTGCCCATAGGACAACTATAATGACTCCTTTATTTGACGACTCTGAATCAGCGCTCGCCAGAAGAGCAAACTCCAGTTGTAAGCATCTTGACTCTTCCACGATCCACGCATTAAGGCGTCGGCTGCACGTGATGAGCAACGTCGAAGATAAGCCTTTCGAATACAAGCGGGAGCTTGTAATTTGTTCGGCCATCGGGGATTTGTTATGCTTCTCCGCATAACTGTGTACGGAACATCGCTAAGGATCTGAATAATCGTCCGGCCAACGACTTATTCATAAATGATTCAAAAGACCGAATATTAAGCCTGATTTCTGCGAGAAAGCATCACATCGTTGAATTCTAGAACAATCGACTCTTCAGGAACAACGTTCGAACGTCGCCGATACAAGTAGCGAACGATCACGCCAGCCGAAGATGCCAAGAACCTCAACGGATGTCTTCATTTGCTTTAATTAATATGTATAACATTGTTTGTGGGAATTTTTATATAGTAATGAGGATAAGGTTTATGATGTATGTTTTCTATTCGATAGTAGGGATATATCACGTTCTTATTGGTAACCTTGTTAGGATGTTATTCAAAGTTGGCACCTCAAGGTGACGCCAGAGGCGGATTGCCTGAGGCCGAGGGACTCAGAGGGAGAGAGCGTCAGTCGGGCGAGGAAGACGAACGAGAACGGTCACGTACGAGCTCAAATTATCAACCCCGGCCCAGATGGGTCGAGGCTTGCCTCTTAAATCCACTATTTCAAGTCATCCTAGAACATCTGTGCCCTCATTCGCTCGAAAGTGATTTACTTCAAGAATACTCAACCGCAGTGCCAATTTAACGTAAATTAGAGATTGCCAATCTAGACTGCTAACTGTCGGAGCCATCAACCTGGTCTCTCTGCCCTCAACAAAACATGGCGGCCTTGCTCCAGCGCGCCAGCCAGGCGACATTCAAACTGCGAGCCCTGATCTCCAAATCTCAGTTAAGTCCCTCTCTGATATTATGTCGATCCGAGTCCCCGCTCAAGCTTCTAAGTATGTTAGGATTGCGAGTGCGGAAGTCACATTTATTCAATTAATGCGTAATTTCGATGATTAATGTATCAATAATTTTTCTTGTCCAATAGCGAATTTCTTTAATGTCCTTGTGTTCTTCATATCCTTCAGATAGATAGGAAGAGATGAGATAGATTGATTTGGAAAGAAAGGATAATGTTTGAAGCCAGGAAACACGGCTAGAATGCACGATTAATTTATGGCCTTAAGCCGTTCGCAACGCTTACCGAAGATTGAATTAAATATTTACTCAGACTTACTCTGAGTTGGTGGCAGCTACCTTGATATTAACAAGTAGAAAATAAAAGAAATGTGACGAATAATCTTAATGTCACGACTAATAATATCACATGGAAAAATATCATGCATCGCAACAAAGAATGACGGCAGAAGAAAATGAAGACCGTGACCTCAGCGAGACAAAATAAAGAGGGTCACGACACTCTCATTAAGTCTAGTCATTGTAGTTTCGTATACATATATGTGATGGATACGAGTACGAAATATAATTTTCAAACAGGAATGATGATGCAGATATCGCAATAAAAAAAGAAGCAATTAGTCATCGAGAGCATCGCAAATTCATTCTGTTTATTTCAGTGTCGTTTAGTTACTCTTCAATGAAAATCTAGGAAATAGAAACTAATAATAAACGCGTTGCTTTGCAAGTTACTTGAAGGACACCTCAGGTGGTGCAACACATCATACATACAGAGTGGCAACTTTGCATTCTCTGCTCCTATATAAATTACAGTTTGGTATACTCAAACGGGCTGCCCGACGTGACTAATTATAGTGAAAGCGCGGCTGAGTAATGTTTATTATCTCAATTAGTTATCTTCGTTTTAGTTTATAGTATATAACTGAAACAGAGGCCTTGAAAACATGAGTAAAAGTTAAGGATATTCCACGAAGAAGTAAAAAATAAGCGTTTAAACACGTTTGAAACATGTTCACGTTCAGTATGATCGTCTGTGGTAGCTTACGTGACTCAACGATTTAACGGAAAGTGAACATGTTTCATACGAGTTTGATGACATAACTAGGCACGAATCATGGCTTCTGTTGTGAAACAGTGCTGCGCAGGGCTGCAAGCTATTTTATAGCTAGATCTAGTAATTTTTGGTTAAAAATATCATCTTATATATTGCCAGTAGAGCTAGCTAGTTTACAACAATGCAAAGATATATTTTTAGCATATTTACGAAGAACATCTATTGCCGGTTCATACACTATTACGATTGTTTTAAAACACTTTTAACACGACAAAAACTGTTCTTTTTATGGTAGCCTATGCAATCTTGGATCAATGGAAGGGTAAAAAGCTCAAATAGGACAAGCGCAGAATTCTCGATTTTTTCGAAAACGGCCAACATCTATGCTAAGCATCAGAACCTACTTTGAAACGAAAGGCTATGTACTTAAATCGGCGGGAACCGTAGTAGGATATGCGCATCGTGGGATATTTTCTATTCGCCGCCACTTGAATAGAAAACGAGTTTTTTATGGCATCCTCAATTAAATCATTTAGCTAGCATATGAGCTCATGTAGATCTGAGTACATAATGTGAAAAGTTTTCATTCTTGTTATTTCACTACTGCAGCTCACCTATGAAAATCAAAGATTATTTATAGCATAATTTGTGTACATAAATTGATAAAATTGATGACACCTCATTTTGTTGCTTTCACTATAAATCATTTGTGTTACATCAGGTTAAATTTTTAAATCAGTATTCAAAACTTACTGCTCTTGCGTCTAAAGTACACACTGACGAACATATAAACACTCATGCTCATAAAACCTTTTATAGGAACTAGCTTTATCAGCGCAACTTTCCCACATGACGGAAGTTCTCCGTCTTCTATTACCACAACAATTTTTGTTTTAACAGCAAAAAAGTACAGAATTTTATTTAGCCATTCAACAAATAAACTTTGCATTTCCATTGCATAGTGTCATATTTACTCAACAACTTTCAAACTATCACGAACAATATTATTCATAATTAATTCTGAGCGCAATAATGTTCCCATGATACTACCTGCACTTAAGTACATGTGGCAAGTGGTGGGCGACATGAATCCCTGTTTTAGCGCACAGCTGTCAATGTGTTGAAGTAAATCAATGGCTTAAAGCCCCGTACAGACCTTGCGTTCCCATAGTGCCTGAGATCGTAGCAGTGGCGTTGCAAAAGAAACGCTCCTGACCAGACTGGCTTGACTGACTGCATTAGCAGTCAGTTATCAGTTATCATTTTCAGCAGTCTAAAAAATGATTTAGATCCTTAATTGTTATTCATACATGGTTATCGTAGTACATTAAAGGGAAAGGATGTTTAATAACGACGATGTGCTGTGCGAAGCCGCGGAGACTATAGCCGCGGAGAGATCACGGAGCGCTACAACCTTCCTCAATGCCTTCCGCAATCACACTGACTGGGCCAGACTGGCCACGCATACGACAAGAATCGGGTACGCTCAACTTCGTGGTGAGCATGAAAAATCTTCTTCCGTAGCTTTCGGAGAGCCATCTGCAGTTCGCCTAATTAAGGCCCGTCTACACTATCCAACTCTTCGTCAATCACGAACACACCAAAACGCGAACAAAAACACAAACTTTTCCGAATCGTGTCCAGACGTCCAGACTATCCGCTTTCAGCGGAGAGAAGTTGTTCGTGAGCAACATGTAAACAAACAATACTGCTTCCCAAGTAAGTTTTAGTTAATTGATGCATATAATTGGTAAATTTAATTTGCTGAGAGTTAGTAACCATAATTTATCTGTGTGGGCATGTGTGAACAGAAAATATTAAGAATCGCTGATGTATTATGAGAATATTTCGAATACTATCAGTGTTACAGTGGTAAGATGGGGTCAGCTGATGTCCTTGATCTCTTTCAATGCTCTTTAAGAAGTTTCAGTTTTTGGACTTGAGCTTAAAACTTTAAAATATGCTCCTACTCTGCCTATAGAATGATTTTTTTTTACTTTTTGTGACCTAAATTTTTTATAAGAGGTCACATATATAAATTTTTTATAAATTTTTAATAAATTTTTTATAAATGCTCATATTTTTCATTTTGTCAAGAAATATTCCCACAATATTTGAAGTAATTTGCCAAAGTAATATAATATTTTTCTGTTTAATTAAGCCAACAGTTTATTTCAAAAATTTAAAATTTAGCTTGTGCATTTTATTGGTGTCTTAAACTATATGCAGTATCCATACTTTCTGTGTACATTTTTGAAGCATCCATTGCTCAGCCAAGCATACCAGTATATATTTCTACTATTGCGCAATAAATTTTTGTGCACTTTTCTGTGATATTTTTCTGAGAACATTGTTAATGCCTAGATCTCTTATAACTACTAAACATATCTAAGAAATAGTTCTAAGGGAAGAATCTGAGAATTCAAAGCTGAATGTCAAGCAGACCATCTTTAAATTGAAATTTTTTTGCTTGTTTAGGACCATATTTTTTAGTTCAATATCATTTATGTCAGCACCTGCTCACTTACGTATTTCATGAAAAGTATGACTGTGGAATGTAAGTTATCCAGGTATATAATTTTGTGTAAAAAATCTGTGTATAAAAATGTAATCCATGTATGAAATATAATAGGCCTATGTATATAAAAAACAAAAGTATAATAATTATTCTGAATTATTGTTAGACATCTCATGTTGATTTTAAATAATTTGCTCTGATTCAGGACCTCATAACAATTATATTCCACAAATTTTGATGCTAGTACATAATCATTTTTATGTGTTCCTCATGTATGGCTAATTTTTTAGAGGTGGCTGGCACGAGGTGATTCATGCACTTCTCTACAGTATTTGACAAGAATATCAAAGCAGTCGCTCTCTATCATACCTGAAACTTGTGACGCCATCTATACTCTACTTAAGGATGAAAATATGAAGGTATGCATCCCATTGTGGTGTTGGGTTCAAATATTACTTTGCAATGAGTATTGTAATGTTCTTCAAATAAAAAACTAATTTTTCTGGAATATTGAAACCATTGAGAAATTTGCAGTAGATTGAAATCCCTTGAAATATGGTAATGAAATGAGTTAAGTGACCCACGTATCATAAATACGGTATTGAGTTGGTACAATAGCAGAGCTGAGCACTATGTTTTTGCTACACTGTCTGGGTGCTACTTGAATTGATGAACTCTTGCACAAAAAAGTAGTGGTGTGTAAAGTACATATATATATTTCAATTGTTCTCGTAGTTGATTGTAACCTACTACAATTAGAACTACTTTGAAATCAAACTAGTTCCATTATTTGTGAACTTTCAGGTGCATGAGCAAAATGTCTATTGTGTGATATCTAGGGGAATCTATATAACCACTGTTTTCTTCCAGTAATATTGTTCACATCTCATAAAACGATAATGCATAAACCATCAAAAAATGTTGCGGTGGACTTCCATCTATAATTCCCTTTGTTGTACTCATTTACAGACTCCACAAGCGCAAGCAGAGTCGGAATCAGCAGCCAGTGATTTCTCCTTGGGCTGGCAGCAGCGGTGGGCAGCGGTGGGGACTGTGCTGCTCCGCGATGGGGGTAATGCTCTGTGATGTTGTGCTGCCGTGCCATGGAGGCTAGACTGCTGCTGCGTCCTAGAGCGATCATGAGCTATTGGCTGCCTCGACTACCTACATTGGCAATGCACAGATAGCGTCCCCGTGAACTTCCTGTAGACGACCGCAACGGTACCAGAGACTTCAGAACCAGTTCGCTGTTGAGGTGGGTCGCAGTGAAGTGTAACGCTGGGTTCGGTCGACCATTTCTTTTGAGAATTTTTAATCAAAAATGTCCGTCCACTCTATCCCTTTCCATAATTTCAATGTTGGTTGGACTGGAGTTTGGGGTCTTAAATGAGAACGGATTGGGCTTTATCTACACATGTTAGAATGCCAAGAATGATCATTTTGATCACTTTCTTGTATTCAAACTACTCTTATGATTGTAAGAATCCTTTCATTTTAAGGGAGCTATGATTCAATCTGAAAGGTATTTTGCAAAGTAAACGTTGCTATAGTATTGTTAATGTATTAATTTATAAACAGCTAAGATCTTGCTAAGTGTTGAATTTTTGAAAACTAATAGTACTCAAAAAATTATGTTTTTTGTGAATTATAAACTTAACTCCGCTCTGCATGAAATTATCCATTTCCTTGGGACCTTGTTTGACATTAATGTTTGTTCACAGCCCGAGCTCAACCTTCCTTTCGTTTCTGCCGGTGGGCCAGCCGTTGTCCTGTCAAGCGCTGAAAAACCTTCCTGGTTTGGTTTTCCAAGACTGGCGAGGGGCAGTTGCACTACTGGTGTAAATGGTTCATGATTTTACAATACTATCATATTATAATGCACTGGTGTCCCAATACTTTCCTTTACCCGCCATCATATAATCATGCACATTGGTTTTTCAAATGCTTTATAACTGACATCAGGATACAATGACGGTTACCTGGTCAAGGCGGTACCCATTTCCAACGCCTGGGTTGGGTGTATCGGAGTTCTCTCCTTCCCCAACGGGGAGAAATCACCCCATGGTGCTGAGATTCCAAAAATCGATACTTTCCCATGAAGGGTGCATTCTTAATTATTAAATTTTGTAAAATCATGTAATCCTGTATTCAAGCCAGAGGAAAAAACAGTTGAATATTTTTATGTATTATCCCAAACATGCAGACCATAGATCAGTCACCAAGAAGATGATAAACCTGTTCTGAATACAATTTTGTAGGCCCATAGAGTACAACCATATTAGTTAAAGAATGCATTTTCATAAAACTGATTAATATAAGGATAACAGAGAACCCAGAACAGGTGTTCTTAAAAAGTAAGTGTGTGGATCTATTTTATTTAATATTTACAATGAAAATTACAGCATGAATATAAACGTAGGTCAAAGGTTGAGGCACCAGAAACAAGTTATAGAGATACCTTGGGAGGTAAAAATTTGCAAAGGTGACCTGCTGCATGCACAGATCTTGAATATCTTATCATCCATTGATAAAAACCACAATTAAACAAAATGTAGTGCTATAATATAATTTTTAAACTATTCCAAAGGTTTTTCATAAGTTGTGAATGGTATCTTTTAGCTTTGATTACATGTTCGTTGTTCCCCATACCTTGCACTATTTTCATTATCAAATAAGAGAACATATGGTGGTATTTTGAGCCTCCTTAACCACAACAACGGTGTTCCAAAGAGAGGAATAAAGTAGGGATCATCAAGTAAAAACACGTACACAGGGTTCGTACAATGTTTTAAAATCCACTAACAATAATAACATATTTCTGTAATAAGTAGTCAACCGTAAGCCATCTAATTCTGAAATGAAACTGATGAAAAGTATATGGTAAATAAATATTTTTTATAACAATCATCACTATACAACATAACTTACATTCGGCTAAATAATTAGTGAACATTTAGCTCAATGGAAAAATCTGAATAGAGATGCGCATCCCTTAACCACAGCCTCATCTTATATTTTCTACGCAAAGTAACGTCACTGCATAGAGCGAACTAGTATAGACTATCATGCTGCGCTTGACGTGCACTTCGATGGATTTTTAATGCAGCCTTGACCAATTCTCGGGTATCAAATTGTAGGGTTTACTTCAGCTTGAATTAAGTTAGAGACGTGCTTAATTTATACGTCTCCTGTATGGATACAAATGTAGCGTAAATCATCACTATACAACATAAGTGTTATTCTGGTAAAAAATTGGTGAACATTTAGCTCAATGGAAAAATATGTCTTAGAATTATGGCATTTATATACCACATATGTAATACAGATAATATGACTTGTCAGTGACTAATATAAAAAGTATATCAAAGCAATGTTTAAATACCCTTTGGTATTGTAATTGTTAAATAATCATAACTGGGCATAGCAAAAGTATAACTAGCATATAATGTAGCATAATGAAAGTATAATTTGTAATTACTGGTCAAGTACATCATTAGCAAGGTACAAAAAGACTAGAATTTCATCAATCCAGCACTTCACTCATTTCATTATCTCAAAATTATTTTAAGCATTGCAGGAAAATTTTTGTTATACTTCATACACAATTGATTTGCATAGGTACTACAAAAGTAAATACTTGTGTACATTTTTTTAAGCACATCAGGATGCTAATGGAACAAAATTTTCCACTATACGAATATGATTGGCTCATGTTCATCAGTTGAAAAATTTCCTTTGTGGAATTATAATCAACAAAAAAATTACACAACCGCCAAATCATTTAGACACAATGAAGAAAGGGAATCCTGCTTTATTCTCTTAGAAATTTTTGACCTTCGCTATTCAATTCATGTAGAGTATAACCAAAAACATACCCAACACAAGTCTGTTTAGAGACTTGTGTTGGGAGAAGAGTACCACCAGAGAAAAGGACCATAGTGATGGTGGTAGGGATTCATTCGATGTGCTTGAACTTGAAGGCAGGGCCTTTGTAACAACCTGTAGGGAAGGTAACCAATTCGAGGAAGGCCCGTGGATAGTCTTCAATGATTTCAATTGTTTCTTGGATGGCAATGGGCTTCGCAACCTGACGGAAGAGAAGAAAATAATTAGCTTATTAACCATAGGTGGCTCTCTAAAAATGATAGAAACTTTAAATAATTATGAACAACTTGGTATATTAACACGCTGGAGCAAATTAAAGTTAAAGTTTTAAAAAAATTTAAATTTCAATCAACCATAGATGAAGCTCATCAAAGTAGTTTTTGTAGAGAGATGTGACTCAGCTAGAATTTTCCAAATTTAAAGCACTGGAACTGTCACAGGATGTTAAAAGTTGACAATCATATCCAATAGTATTTGTAACAAATAATATTTAAAAAAATGTATCCAATTTACAACAAGCATAGAATGCTGGCATGTTGAAGTACCAAAATTTCAGTTCAGAAATAAATTAAAAAATTTATTTTAATTCACACTTTTGCATTTCTTTTTTTTTATTGTTATATGCCATGAAAACTAAATACTTATGGACTATATTTTTAAAATAGTGCTTCCATACATACAAATCTCACTAACCTCAATAGTGATGAATGAAGTTAGGAAGGAAAATTTTACAATGCAATGCAATACTAACCATTGTTGAAGATTCTGAAGACCCAGCTCTGCAGTTCCTTAGTAGAGACACCTAATGACATTGAGTCACCACTGCTCAAGAAATGCTCTGAAGCACTACAGGGGCAAGAAAACTGCCTTAGGTTTCATTTAAATAATTTTTTCTATAATTGATTCTTCTACACAAACGTTTTTATGCAAAATAGCTAAATGTTTGAAAACTATCTGAAAAATACACAAAAAGGGGTAAAACATTTGGTTTAATTTCACAGACTGTGCCTATGACACATGACAGTTAAGAAACAGCCCTAAATGTTAATTATTACTGTTACAGCAAAGTCTACACAAACATACATCTATTCAATATGATAATTGATGCTTATACTACAGCATACACTTTACCATTAAGAATGCAATGTTGGATGAATTTACTTTTGTAGATAGATAACAGAATTCTTCTGAATTAAATTTGAGGCATAATAGTTTAGAACAGCTGATTTATTCAACTTTTCATAGGGCCACATTCATGACATAACAAAGGAAAACAATATTTTACCCAAAGTAAA
Organism: Morinoia aosen; assembly: GCA_030386875.1. NCBI lineage: Eukaryota > Metazoa > Arthropoda > Malacostraca > Amphipoda > Talitridae > Morinoia > Morinoia aosen. The sequence goes on along the minus strand of CM059575.1, from coordinate 14,226,945 downwards.
AAGATTTTAAGCCAGACTTGAATAGAATTAGCTATTTTCATAATTTTAGAAGAAGCATATATTAAAGGAATTCACTTTTGGATCCACAAGCATAAGCAGTTAAAATTTTTAGAAGCCTAACAAGTCCCAGCATGCAATTTTCAGAAATGCAAAGAGAAACATAAATGAGAGGAGTTTACCAATGCTTTTCCATAAAAATATTTAAACTCTAAACATATATGTAATTGACTCCACATACAGCTATAACTTTTTTACCCTTAATTGGGTCAACAGGGCACATAAATTTTTGAAATAAGTTGCAATTATGCTTATTTAAAACTACAACTATAAGTTTGTAAAAGATTACATATTTCTCCCTGATAATTTTTATACAATACAATTTCTAATCTGAGGACTTGATTTTAATGTAAGCATCAGGGTATAAGAGAAATACAGTATTTTATTGAAATAAAATATTTTTACCAAGAAATACAATAAATAAAGGCCACATATTGTGCAAATGAATTTTTGTGGCAATTCTATCATCATACAAGTAGCTACCACTGTTGAAATACTACTGAAATATTTCCAAAACTTCATTTCGATATCAAAATCACTAAACTTTGATAATTTTATGTATGTTCAGTTTCATTTCAGAGAGGTAATATTTCAATTACATTCACATCAATCAAATCCAAACCTACTTACATACTCAGTCATATCTGAATAAAATGAAATAACCACGTAACGAAGTTAATTTTGGTAAGTAAATGTCCGTGCCACCCTACAATCAACTAAATTTGCACCAAAAACATAATTAAATCGATAAAATAGGAAAAAAACAAATTATTCACTCCCAGCAGAACCACCTTCCACAATACATAAACAAGCGAGTGTTCGCTGTTTGATGGAAAGTTCGTGTTCGTGTTTTCCAACACGATGGAAAACACAAACACACCGAAATCTGCGAACTTTTCATCTGTGTTCGTGTTCGCGGACTGCCGAAAAACACGAACTTGGGGCGAAAGATTGATAGTGTGGACGGGCCTTTGAGCGGCATCAAGCACTATGCTAGCGCAAGGTCTGGACGGGGCTTAACGTAGTTACAGAGACCTAATGGTTTGCTTGAGGCTTGAAAACAATTTGTTATTTGTTTTATGATGTTCATTAAATGGTGAAGAGATAGAACAATAAATTCAATATCTAAAATGCTCTGAGTTTGAAGCTTGCTATACGCGAAAACTATAATACATTAGATCGCACTGATTTTTCTTATTTATAGTAAAACATATTTGAGTGATAGAGATAAAATCATGACTTGACATCAATGTGTTGTCAAGATTCTCAAGCGATCTCCTCGGACCGTATTGCGCATAATGTCTCAACTTTGGCGGGAATCACCAGACCAGTCTCGTGTCAGCCCTCGTGAGAGATGGAAGTGTGCGCAAGATCCTCCAGAGGTTATAAAATCCTCAAACTTTCAATCGAACAGCGTTCGAAAGTTAGACGTCGTTTGTTTGGAGGTAAGTAACGAATTTGTCTCTGTTAAAATACAATGCATTATATAACAAATTTATTTTTTGCACTATCATCAAATTTGTAGATTCGCATTTTTTCTCCTGCTTTGTAGAAATGGAACCATTTTTCAAGTAAATTACGTCTTTTTCTTAGAACCTCTCGTCATTTAGAAGTCGAAATAAATGTTAATCCATCCAACATTATTTACGTCACGAATCATTTCCTTTTGAAACCGATGCTCGCGAGCAGACAGTGCCGCACAGACGTATGTACGAACGCGTCGTAGAAGTTTTGAAGTTCGTAAGTATAGCAATTTGTTTCGTTTAGTAGCGAGTACAATCATCTTTCCAGTAAATTTTGCCGCAATTTGATCATGTCATTTTAGCTGTAACATTTAAATGAGTTTCAATCAAACATCATTCAGGTTGGTTGAGTAATGGGAAACCTAATCATTCTTATTCTAACTACGGCACGCCGGGCGCACCCATGTCATCCTCGCACATTTACATGAACGTGTGTTGCTGCGTCCGTGTGCATGGAGGGCCCGTCAAGTGCACAGGTCCAGACTTTGCCTCATTGCCAGAAGTCGCTGTATCGTCTAACTATAAAGAGTTACCAGATGTCGCAATGGCAGTTGGGTTATGCACTTGCTTAGAAAACTGTGTCCGTCGTGATTTCAAAAAGGCTTTGCTCATTGCGAGCTTAAATGCAATATGGAAGGAAATAAATTACCAGATAGTTTTACATTCGTGCATCTACCGGAGAAGGGGGAAGATGGGGAAAATTAAAGAGGAGTAAAAAGGAAAGAAATTTATCATTAAATATATCTAGAAATGTACCAAATGCTATAAGTCCTTAATTCTCATAGTGTGCATTAGTGATTTCTAAATAATTGTTCTTTCATATTTTTATTGGATGCATATGTTTGCTGGTTGGCTCAGTAATAAAACAATCGAAACTTAATTAGCAGTAAATAATGGAAGTTACGATAAATGAGAATTAATAATAAACAACGACAAAATGAATAAATATTGAAAAACTACATGTAATTGTCTTCAATTAATAAAAGACTTTTCATATTAGAGTTGTCACGTTAATACGGAAAAAATTAACTAACGCTGCAGTATTAAACTGTTATGTGGCCACGAGCATTAATATTCATTAAAAAATATTTCATTATCGTCAGCGCAACTGAAAAGAATTTGATATTGATGAAACATTATACTTGTTGTCAAATGATGAGTGAAGGGGTGTCAACAGAGGCTGTACACAATTTGCTGACGTGAACAAAAAAGGTGCAATATTTGTGATGAAATCCATAACATTTATTACTTGGTTTGTGAGCGTGTAGTTTCATCACCAATGAGAGCATAAAGGTTCTTTTATTTTGCCCTTTACGACCGGAATAGTAATATATTAAACGAGAGGGAAGTGACAAGTAAATATACTGATTTGAGTGCATAAAATATTTTAGTAAAATTTTCAAGTAAAGTAATCGAATTCATTTGGCGTAAATACGCATAAAAGGCGACTTACAGAACACTTCAGCACTAGAATAATTTTTATGTTATTGATATTATGAAGGACTTGGTAGTTGCTCGAATTAACCAGTTTTTAATAGAAACTAGATGAGATTTGCTTTGTTACAAATACGTTGTGACATTTGAACAATACACCCCTCAGGGGGGATACAAATATTGTATCTATGGGAATTAGTGCGCCCAGGGGGACAATGTGAGGGCCCGAGCTAAAGGTTAGGTAGGCTTTTTTTTATTAAAACTGAATAGGTATTTGTTTTGTTACATACAATCTTTTTTCGGTTCAATGCTGTCCTGTTCTTTCAGCACCTACTATTTTCTTCTTCAACTTTTATCTTGTTTCATGAACTTCTTTCTCATCTTACTGTTTCTATGCATTTTGTGCATAGATTCCGCGTTCCCCTAACTCCATACTAAATGGTGTCTTCTTCCTTCCTCTCTTTGGATCGCATTTGTTGTGGATAGGGAGGCTTAAATTAACTAATAATATTAATAAAAGTAATACTCATGTGACATGCGGTAGTTTCGCAGTAACTGGGCAGTTATTTGGTCTAACTCGTTATATAACATGTGTCGTTTAAAACAGCAGTGACATTTAGGTGTAAAATGAAATATAGTGTATTCTATTCCATTGTTAAATGGTACCTATACTGCCGAGCTATTCGATACTAAATGTGCGCATTATGTAGAGTCAAGTCACTCAGTGACGTGTGGCAGCTGTTGAAGTGCGCATGGTAGTGAGTCTTAGTGGTGATGACAAGACAGAATGGTACACGGACTCGCACACGCACACTCAGAATGTGCGAGTCCGTGTACGTGTTTGGCTCGTCACCATCACCAAGAATCACTACCAGCGCACTTCAACAGTGCCACATATCGCTGTATGGCAAACCTCTAGAGCGAACATTTATTAATGTATAGCTCTGCCATATAAGTATCATTTAATAATGAAATAAAATACATTATGTGTCATTTTACACTTAGAAGTCACTGCGGTTATAAACGACACACATTGTAATATGAGTTAGACCAAATAACAGCATAGTTACTGCGATGCTACCGTATGTCATAATGTATTGTTCGTTGGTCAAAATGTATCGTTACAATGTAAATCGCATTTAGTTTCTATTATAAATTGGTAGTTAATTTTAGAAATTACCAAGTGCTATATCAATTGAATAAAAAATATTCTCGGGCTGAAGCGTTTCGTAAGTTTCATTTTATGCATATTTGCGCCAAATGAATTCGATTACTTTACCCAGAAAATGTGACTAAAAAATTTTATGCACTCATATCAGTATAATTAATTGTCACTTCCCTTTCGTTATTGCAATTTTGGTCGTAAAGTGCAAAATAAAAGAACCTCACATTGAGGACAAAAAAAGATACGATCACACACCAAGTAATAAATGTTATGGATTTCATCACAAATATTGCGCCTTTTTCGTTTGCGTCAGGAAATTGTGTACAGCCTCTGTACACACCACTTCCCCTATCATATATGACATACAAGTATAATCCTTCATCAATACTGTATTATTTTCAGCTGCGCTGGCGGTAATGCGACAGTCTTTAAATGAAATTAATGCTTGTGACCACACTACTTAATACTACAAAGTTTGTTCATTTATTCTGACTTCACGTGACAACTATGATATTTTAGACGATATTTAATGTCATTTTGAGAACTTCCTAGGTAAGTCATAGAAAGTATATTAAAAATAAAGACAATTACATTTATTAATATGTATTTGAATATGTGATACATTATTTCATTATTTATTAATCTTATAATAATTCATTATTTATAACGAAAGGAATAGAGAAGAAGTACTTTAAAAACATCGAACGTTTTGAGCCTTGGCTCATTCGCAACAAAAAGTCTGCAAATAAAATGACATGTCAGTACACCCAAAATTACAGAAGCGCAGAATATAAGCACGAAATAAAAATAATAATAATTTATCGGCTGACTATTTTCAGAGGGTATGCACTCTGCATTTCGTTGAGAGAAGATTTGAGTTTATGAATGAATATTGACTCCAAAATACGTAGGTCTAAGTTGGCGGTACAAGTGTCTAATATTTTAAATTTGCTAATTTCAATAATCTGTTCGCAGGAACCATTACTACAATGTTTTCTTATCTAGACTGAGTAGGAGAAGTGAACAAGCGACCTGTACGATGTACGATGCAGGTCGAAGTCATCGTACAGGTCACTCGCTTAATTCTCCTACTCAGTCTAGTATAAGACAACATTGTAGTAATGGTTCCTCTGAACACATTATTGACGTTGGCAAATTTAAAATATTAGATACTCATACCGCCAACTTAGACCTACGTATTTTGGAGTCATTATTCATTCATAAACTCAAATCTTCTCTCAACGAAATGCAGAGTGCATACCCTCTGAAAATAGTCAGCCGATAAATTATTATCATTATTATTTTTGTGCTTATATTCTGTGCTTCTGTAATTTTGGGTTTACTGACTTGTCTATTATTTTATGGCCAAGGCTCGAAGGCGTTTAAAGTAAATGTTTTTAAAGTACTTCTCCTCCATTTCTTTCATTGTAAATTTGCTTCGAAAAATAGATTTTCCTTCGCTCAGTATTTATTTAGTGTTATTTATCGTAACTTTCATTATTTATTAATAACTTAATTAAGATTGCTTTATTATTGAGGCCACCAGTAAACAATTACATCTAAGAAACATATGAAAGAACTTTTTTTAAAGCATTAATGCATACTATCAGAATAAATGAAGAACATAATCAACTGCATTCTTACGCAAACCAATCGTAAATAAAAACACCAAGGTTGCTACTCTCAAAGCCAACATTGTTAAAAATATTTACTGCTGTCAGATATTGAGAAGTAAACGTTTCGAGCACCAGGCTCATCCTCAGTACAAGTTGTCTGAAATGAACAAAACCAAGATGAATAGATACAAATGTACAGGAAATGAACACAGAATTTAAGAAATACTACTATTGAACTCATGGGTATTTCTTAAATTCAAGAAATTTCATGAGCATAATCTAATTGCATTGCGACATCTCGTAACTCATGATAAACGATACAGCGACTTCTGGCAATGACGTAAAATCTGGACCAGTGCACCAGACGCATCCTTCACGCACACGGACGCTGCAACACACGTACATGAAAATGTGCGAACTTGACGTGGGTGCCGCCCGGGCGGCCAACACAGATTTCCGTACGTGTGAACGTACAGCTGAAGCTTTGATTTCACAGCTCTGACTGTTCTAAAGCCTGTACAGTGTACATATTTTTAAAGAAAAACCAGTGTTCAATAATTCTGAGAGTTCGCACCCCCCTGCAGATAGTAAGTCCATACATTATTTTTGTATCATACTTGTGGGTATTTTGTGTTCATTTTGTTGATGTACTTTTATAGTTGATCTTTTCATATTTTAATAATTTTTCCTGTGCCTTTTTTTAAAGATTGATTTTTGACTGAAAGTGGGTATCCGAAATATTTTGGGAGAATAGAATGATCAGTTTTTTGAGTGGTTTCTTCTTTCTACAATTTTAATAAATTTGCAGTATAAGCACATTGGCCTAGTGTTTACAGATAATAGAGGCGTAACGTGTTTTTGAATGGCACATCTCTATTCATACAAGTCAGCACAGTGCGAATGATAGAACACCGATTGTCACGACTTGGTTATTAAGGGGTTAGTGAGATTTTTCGTGTCTCTCAGACAGCACTTATATAGACGCAACTCATAGTATGTGCAACTTAAAAAGCTTCACTAGCTTGGAGTTGGGGATCCTCACCGAGCAAAGAGTCATTCCTAGTCGGATTTAAAGATACATTCCGGTTTGATTATATCATTGCACTTTTCATTCAGATGACAACGCAGTGGATGACTACCAACAAACCGCCCGTGATGTAGCACTGCCTTCCTGACGAGGAAGAACACCGCACCATGACCCAGGTCTCATCACTTACTGTCTCAAAACCTCCACTGCCTACATCTTGCACCTCTATCATTCCTTCAAAAATACTCTGTGAATTAAGTAAGTTTTGACGTGAATCAATTTCTTAACATTGATGCTGCTAACGCTAATGCTCCTACTGCTACTGATGTTACTGCAAATGCTACTACTGCTAATGCTACGCCTGCTAATGCTGCTGTTACCGCTACTAGTACTATTATAATTACCAAAATTATTAGTACTACTATAGCTATAACAACTATTACTACCATTACTGTTACTACCGTTGTTGTTACAACCATTACTATTGCAACCACTACTACCATTACTGCCACTACTAACACTACTACTATTACCACTATTATTTTGTTATTATTTATACTATTATTTCCAATATTACTATTACTACGTTTACTAGTTTCATTAATAAAAACAGGAGAGCAAAAATCACTGATAAAAATTTTATTATACTGAGAACGTTTCGGGCAAATACCCAAGGAGCTAGAGAATACCCCTAGCCACTCTCGGAGCTAGAGTGGCCGAGCATGTTGGAGTTAGTTACTGTACTGGGGTTCCATTGACCCGTCCATCTCACTCCGCTGTTCGCGATCATACTGAAACGTGCAATATACCTCCTCACTTTAGTCATTTTAAAGTAGTACGTGTAGCTTCAAGTGTTTTAGGTCTTAGAATTTTAGAATCGCTTTTCATTTTTAAATGTAAGCTTTCTCTTAACAACCAATTGAGTTCATATCCTCTTAGCATCATAGGTTCTTAGTTGTTTCGTCGTTATTTACTGCATTTTCACATTTTGTACTTTATTTTTGAACTTTTAAATCCGTTTTTATGTCTGTTTGTACATTTACGTTCATTTTTTATTTCAGTGATATATGTCAGATTCTTTTAATGAGCTGATGATGGGTATTTGCCCGAAACGTTCTCAGTATAATGAAATTTTTATCAGTGATTTTTGCTCTTCTATTTTTATTGAAATAGAAGAAAATTCCAGAAAATGTACCTGACTAGTTTTATTATTATTACGATTAATATTATTACTACTCAGTGCTATTACTACTAATACTATTACTACCACCACTTCTACGACTACAACTGCTATTCGCAATGAGTACCCAAATACTGCAGTGAACTGAAACTTGTCGCTGATTCAACAGGTTAACGTTTATTTCGATTTTCTGTAAATAAAATTTTGTCGTAGAGTATGCATACTTTTGATTAACGCAAACACAAGGTGCACGAAGCTTACAATAACAAAATAATTATTTTCAGTTCTATTAATTTCGTAGTCTTCAACACTAAAGAGATTACATAACAGTCTTAATTTTTTTCTTCTATGTCTTCGTTGACAAAGCAAGGTTGGAAAATTTATCTCGAGAAGGAAAAAATGAAGTGATCATTAATTTCCCCTAAGACGTTCACTACTGAAAAAGCTTACGATTTGGTCATTATCTTTTTTGTTTAACATTGAATGTTAGCAGTCGGTCAATCTGCTGTGAGCGGATTGAATGAAAACGGACTCTGAGTCCCTTTTCATTTGATGCTATCAATGCTTCTCTATTCAGATGACAACGCAGTGGACAGCCCACAACCGCAACCAATGGTTCACTGCAATCCTGGCGATCTAGAAAATTATCGTTTGACGCAGCCCGCGTCACGAACTGTCGCCATGGCTCCACTACAAATCTCATGCACCTCCATCATTCCTTCAAAAGTACTCTGTGTGAATTAGGTATGTTCTAATTAACCTGAATCTCTATGCATTGAAGTTAGGGAAAGAGGTTTCAGTTTCAAATTTTTACAGTTCTCATTAGTGATTTCGAACATGTGCCACAACAAGACCTATATGTTTCCTTGTATGTGTATGCAGCTGTATTGAAGCACTCAAATCCTACGATTTCGAGCGTAATTTTATTGTTTCGTGACTCGTACTGACTACTGATATTAGTTTCCCTGGTATACACTCCAAGTGAGTTTAGCCGGACAGATTTTAAGTTCCCCCAGCTGCTCTCAACTTATTTTATCTCCCGTACTGATTTAGTACGATCCTCATTTCTTCAATCTGCTCTAGTAATGTCTTGATTACTCATTTAGCCTCATACCGTGGTTACCTTGCGCATTTCTTTTTCTTTTTGTGGTCTTTCTCAGTACTCATACACATCTTCGGTTTTAAGCACTAACACAATCCAGCATGTTTCAATCAACGCATGCAGATGCTTTCACATATTGTACTTACTACGTCTCAAATTATTATCGTTGTATCAACTACTTTTCCTCCAGCTGAAAACCACGTAAACTCCGGAATATGGTTAACAAATCCAAGCATTTCTCGCGCCCATTTCCGTGGCTTATAGCTTATATAGCAGACTGATTACCTTTGCTGGATCATGTACAAAAAAATTTCTTACCACCTTTCATAGCTTAATCATCATCAAAGGATTGTATTAACAGCTCTTCAAACGATTTTACCTCTGGCCACCGCGTATGAACTTGAGTCAGCCATTCAAGGATTAATTTCAGCACTCAACAAAGGATTTTTTCCTCTTAACTTCATACACTCTCATGGCCATACGCACTCCCTTGCATCCACACATCTCGATGTACCTTCTCTTACTTGAACTTCGTCGACACTCCTGTCCTCTTCACACACAGCATTCATTCAGAGTATTCCCATTTGGGGCAAATTTCATCTTTTCTTCTCCAACTTTTCTACTTCAAGAAACTATTCAAGTTCGACACGACTGACTCATATAGCTTGAGCACTCATTTTCCATTTTATCGTATTGACTAATTCTATTTACACTTTTTTTCAGCATGTCGCTGAAATTGGTCGCAATTTATCTAATTGACAGACAGTAAATGAAATAACATGATTAGCAATTTTATATAATTTGTATCATGTTTTGTACTCGAACATTAACGTACTCGTAGAAATTCTGCTGAACCATCCATGCTAGCAGACTTTGTGTACTTACAAGGCACCAGGCAAACTCATACTCTATCGTTGTGAGTGAGTCACAGACTCCATTCTAACTCAGAAAATTTTCGCCAATCTAACAATATTTTAATTTGCGATCAGCTTTGTCGCACCCATTGCACCTACGCACATCAAGTGTGTCTCTTCTTTGACAGCTCGTCCACTCGTAAGAACAGAAGTAATGTGTTGAAAAATTTTCGTATTGTCGCCCCGTTGTTTCCGCTGACTGATACACTATAATAGCGATTTTCTTACCTTACGGGTCACACATGACTAATAGCAGCCAATGAAGCCCTGTAGCCGTAATAGTTAATTCACTGTTCTATTTGTTAATTTGTCTGACTTTCTGTTTCAGCATAAATTTGTTCTCACGATGTTTTTTATTTAAGCTATTTTATTTTTTGCATTCAGATGATACCGGAGCGGGTCAAATATCGCCGCAGACGGTTGAGGCTTGCATTTTTGACGAGGCAGAATATTTGGCTAGCGCACCCTCTGCCCCTTCCGCTGTTGGTCCATTGGAAAGACTGGACGCCTCCATTAGTCCGTCCGAAACACTCCATGAACTAGGTATGATTTTGAGATCAACACTAAGCCGGGTCCATCACCGCAGTATAAAATAGCACCCCTCAGTTTCGAATGGAATTTCATTTGTAGAAATGAACTTCCTTTTTTCAGGATATAAATTCTTGTAACTTTTTCATTTTATCCTAGATATCCGAGTGCGTTCCGTTCATTGGACACTATTTCAAAATGAACGGAATTATGGTATTCAGATGAAATTATTTTCCACCCGCTCTTCAAGGAAAGAGGATACATTTACGTAATTTTATGTTGAGAGTTAGTTTATATCACACTAATATTTTGTTATCTATGAACACCACTTCTTTCTGTCACATTAAAAATATTGCTAGGGGCTTAGAGATTCTTGATTTTGAGCCCTTGATTTTTGATTTTCTTTATTTGAAGCTTAAAATTAGGTATTTTTACCGCAACAGGCTTTATGATACTTTTGAGAAGCGTGTATGCTTTCGTCTGATCTAAATATTCTGGAAAGGCTAAGTCATTAGGGGGTTTGAGTTAGACGTAAAACGTAGCACTAACAAGCTGCGGTGTGAGTATGAGGTGAGCTATGAATAAGGCTTCAAGGATGAGGAACGTAACATTGAATAAGGGCGTGTTAGAGGAGTTTGAGGTCTTTTTCGTACTTGAAAATAAGTCAGGCCGCAAATCTTGATTCGAGTGTAGAATACAGAAATGAGGCAGAAAAGCGCATAAAAATTTGGGATGATTGGAGGCAGTTGTGCGGAATTAATTCTTCGTTATGAATTCTAAAAGGAGGTTCGACGAGTGTGATGAAACAAGCTGTAACTTACGATGCGTTGCAAATAGTAATTAAATTTGGGGCATTCGTGCGTATCCAAAAAAAAGTTTCAGTCTTGAATGAAAACGTACATAATTAGAAACTCAGCAAGATTTGCGCTCTGCAAATTATGAAATCTTACAGCTGTCAGGAAAGAAGATCGGATTTCATTAAGCAGTTTGAATACGAAGACGGAACAGAAGGGAAGAATCTAGGCACTGCATTGAAAACACATAACAGGCAAACCAAAGTTTGGACTGTACACTGTACAGGCTATAAGTTCATGATAGACTGGGTTTGGGTAGTGTTTAGCGGCACACATTCTACCATGTTCGGAGACCCTGTGCCCACACTTCATCGTATTTTTAAATCGGTTTAAGTTTTTATGTACTGATCTGTTCCATGCTTGTCATTCTCGGATTGCAATAAATTCTTTGATTTTCAGGTCATCAAAAGAGGCCAGCGACTGTTTCCAGCGTGGAGTCGCAGTCGCATCGACATCCGGAACGACTGCAGCGACATATTCGTCCGTCGCAGCAGCAGTGGATTCAAGTTCGAATGGGCAAATGGGTCCCAGTACGGAAGTTTTACGAAGTCCTCTTGGACCATTGCAACGCTCATATATTGCGAGGAAATTAACGAGGAATTCTGGACGCTGCTATTTCACGCGAAGCGGTAAACATATGGAAAAAAAAAATTTGTACGTCACCAGTGTAACTGCCGTTGCAACTGTAATGACTTAACAGAAAATAAATGCAAAAATTTATTTGAAAGATTTTGGAGTAGTCAAAATTGGCAAGCGCAGTCAAATTTCATTATCAATAACAATAACTGAAAACCCGCCAAAAAGAGTGTACGCAAGTAGTAAGAAGTCCAAGTCTCGCACTTATGTTTTTAAAAAATATTAGGGTTTGTAAAGAAGTGTATCTCAAAACCCTTGGAATTTCTAAAATGCGAATCGAGTATTGTTTGAATAAGAAATGTAGAGGGAAAATGTGCTCTCCTGATGAAAGGGGATCAGTTTGCTATAACAAAACATCAGAATACGAAAAAAAATGCATTAGAAAGTTTTTAGACTCATTTCCAAAATTTACCAGCCACTATTCGAACAGTAGTAAGTTATATTCCAATGAAAATCTGTCAAAACCGATTCTTTACGATCTCTTTATCAAAAACCAAACCGAATGTAATGCCGAATGTGTGAGTAAACCCATTTTCTACAGGGAATTCGCCAAGTATAAGATTGGTATTTATGTTCCAAAAACGGATACCTGTACTGTTTGCGATGCAGCGGCAATGAAAATGAAATCGGCATACTTGGTGAGCAAAATGGATACTAAATCAGACCTGGAAAAACATCATAGTCGAGCTCAAAATGCCAGATCGAAGCTAAATCAGTCCAGAGAGCTAGCAAAAAATGACGCATCTCCATTGTCATTTACGTTCGATATGCAGAAAACTTAACCATTGCCACGGCTGAATACTTCATCCGTGCTTTATAAGCGTCAACTTTGGGTGTACAACGTAGGTATTAATACTGGAAAAGACAACGGAGGTCATATGGCCATGTGGCTAGAGAGTGAAGGAAAACGAGGATCAAAAGAAATCTGTTCAAGCATTTTAGCATACCTGAATTCTATAGATTGTTCCCAAATAAAAAATGTTCAAACATTCAGTGATGCTTGCGGGGGACAAAATAGAAATAAGGCAGTTATGTGCCTCTTCATGTACATGTGTGACATCAAAGCGTTTGAGTCTTGGGAGCACACTTTCATGGAAACTGGTCATAGCTATTTGCCCAATGATCGAGATTTCGCAATTATTGAAAAAAAGGCCAAGAACAAATTAATCTATTTAAAAGAAGAATGGTACGATTTAGTCTCAAAATCAAGGAAAATTAATCCATTCAAACTTATTGACATGAAAGATAGATTTGCTGGGATAGATACACTCGTTGATTCCCGCCACTTCAATCCAACTCGCACAAATGCTGGTACGAAATTCAATTTTTTGAAACTGAGAGCCTTTAAGGTTGGTAGAAATTCTGCAACTGTCTTCTACAAGACAACAGAAAGTGACGAGGAATACCAACTTGACTATCCTACGTTGCCAGGCCATGAAATAATTTTGGAAAGTTCTTCGGACAGTATTTTCATCAGCAAGGAAAAATACGAAGACTTGATGCACCTGCTAAATTTCATACCACCCATCTACCAAAATTTTTACAAAGATCTTCCTCACGCTTAATGTTTCGCAACTGCTAAGTGCAGGACTTTATTAATTCATGAGTAACGATATGGTTGTTTTTTAACCGCAGCTAATATGAGGGATTTAGAATTGTGAAATGAACCTCATTTGAGCTGTAATATTCTTAATTTTCTGTATTTTATTTTGTTACGCCTCACAGCTTTTTAATTTCAGGACAATTCACTCTTTTTCTTGTCTTTCACACTCAGCACGGTTTCAACTTTGTTCCCTCAATGTACGCGACCAAATGGATTTTCATTCCTGCAGCTCATTGCTCAGTATGTTTATTGAATATAAACAATGCGTAGTATACAAAGCGCTGTAAGATGTCACTACGTTTAGTGTTAGAGTCAGTAATCTTTGTAAATTATACACGGTACAAAACATATAGCATGTGACTGTAGAACGGGGTGCAAGAATTATTCTCTGATGATGATGCATTTTAAATATTGTTGATTTAGTGATTGTTTTTATCCCACGGACAATATTTTTTTATATACGCTGCTGTCCGTTTAAGTACCTATTTTCTTTGTTTGGGTTGGTAGCATCACCATTTTTAAACTCATTTTGCCATATTTTAGTTTGTGATAATGGTGTGGCTTGATTTTTCAGTGAATAGTGAATAAATAATATTGAATTTGTATGCTTTTTTTCATACCCAGTCGCCGGACCCTACAATATGTGCAGAAATCTGCAGGATTTCCTGCAGTTGCTTTGGGGCTATATTTTGGATTCCCTTCCTTTGTGCATAGGAATTTACGTTGCCATTAAGTGTTACGATAATTCTAGAATTATTCGCTCGATTTCACATCTTTATGATAGTATTCCCAGCTCACCAAAAATTGGCCTTCTCTGTCTACACCATAGTACGCAATTGTCATTACTTGACCTGAGTGCAACCACCTGAATGCACCCTCATTGTGAGCAAAGCTTACGTAGCCAAGCCAAGACGATCTTCAGCAGATCACCACTGCCCGTTATCGAACTAACTTCTATTTTTGCCTCTCAGAGAATAAGTTCTGCAGTTTCGTAAAAACTCAGCGAGGCTCTCCGCGCCGCTCGAGAGATGTGCTTTATTCTCCACCCTACTAGCTACCGGCCCATCATGATGGGCTGAGACGTCAGCACGGCTGCCACGCTCTCCGTCTACTCTTCTAGCTTCCGCGGCTGCACTTCAGAGGCTCACTAACTATTGGAGGTGTGTGGACTATGGTTCATAGACTGGGAATAACCATTTTAGTGAGCTGGGAATTGTTGATGAGTCACCCATTCAATATAACGTACGACTTATAACCTACAACGTATAACCCTATAACTTATAACGTTCAACGTATAACCTATAACTTCTATCTACGAAAGGAACTGGAACTTGCTACGGCTAACTGGAATTACTCTTATTTGTTCGCTAATCTTCCTAATTCCTTCTCAGACTCTGAGCGGGCGCGTCCTGTTCCTCGACCGCATCTCCTTACGGCCGACGGGACCTGAACGTACCAAGCGTCATTCCCAAGACACGCAACGATCAAGCCAACTGGAGGACGGCTCCGCCCTAGCTCACTTTAAACTTTGAACTTGCTTCATTTGTTGTTAACAAATCTGCTGAATATAATTAATCCATTTGTCATTTATTTTATTTCCTGATCGAAATGATTTAATTTTCTACACCATACTCTTAAATGAATAGTACATAAATCATATCGAACATAGATGGTTGCATTTTCTACACAGTTGAGAGGACCCAACCCCGCTGAAAGTAATTAATTTCTGAAATAAGTGGCATTTATTTTTACAATAAGTCATAGGCGATTTTACGAAATTATATGAGGCAAAAGATGAATATCATAATAAATGTCCGTAATAAATGCATTTACTGAAGCCCTCCATACACTGTCGTTGACTTAGATGTTGAACCGAGTACGAATATAGTGCTGAAAAGATTACAATACTTCTAAATTTCAACTCATAATTTGTTTACAATGAATAATTTTTGACAATTTTTTACTTGCAAGGATTACTCAATGCCATTGAACTTTTACTCACGAACGATTTATCCGTTTTTATTAATTCCCTTTCGTTTCGAGAGGATATTGTTCGAAACACAAGAATCTCTTTGAAGCGTACTTTGTGCCTTGCTCTTTAATGTCTTGAGTAGATATTATGCCTTTAACCAGCCGAGGCACAAAATTTTTCCTCGCGTCACTTCTGCAGCATGTTAAACATCTTCATCTATGTCATATCTTCCAAGCTCACATCACCAGAAAGAGACTTTGTGAACCAGTTTCTTACTTGATCCGTTTCGACAGCCTGACTATACATACTGCATAATTTTACCACTCTCTCTGCTTCACATTGTTTGTTTAAACTCACTTGAACATGTCGGGTTCGTCACTTCAGCTCTTTCATTGCCAGCGTTATTTAGTTGAATTTTACTGAAATACGAGTGATCAGATGCTTCAGAAAAAGTGGAGAGTTTTTATTTGAAATCAAATTAATTTATCAGAACCTAAGCATTTCTAAACGGATAAAGCACTTCTAATTTACATCAATAGATCGGAAACTCAATTCTCAGTAGGTTCTGGTTATTCCTGAATTTTTCATTCTCAAAAATTACATAAGCTTACGAGTTAGTGTACAAGGTGCAAAGAGGAAATTGAAGGCAGTACGGGCAATGGAAACTTTTAATTTGTGTACAGAGTATATACTTACACAGAAAAACGCAAGTTAAAAATGAAGAACAGACAACAAAGATTAAAAAATTATAAGAAGCATGCACGAAAGATAAAAGTTCCGCATGCCGAATTAGAGCGAAGATTATCTAATAAAATCCCCAGGCGTCTCTAATTATCTTTGCACAAGATAGACTCCCCTAGCTAACCTAACCCTATTACCCATCCTATTATCCAAATGGGTTTCATCCTGAAGAAATAATTCATCGGGAAATGCCTCAGCCAATAACTGAAAAAAATGAACGCACAAATTTAGAGAAATACATCAATTTTTACACTTGACTCTGTATTTTATGACAATTAAATTAGTGAATATAATATAATGCTGCTGGAATGCAAGTAATAACTCTACACAACTTTAAACGAAGATATATGAACAACATGCCGCAACGAATATATTAGTCATCGGCTTAATGTTAGTCCTAGACACGTTTTCTTTGGAGGAAGCGTCTTCCCATTTTCATGTTAATAAGTGCGCTCGTCCTACTTGAGCAAACCGATTTGAGCATCATGCTGTCACGATCCTGAGTAGTCCGTGTCGTCGCCCTACTTGAGTTCTGCGGGTGAAACACGGACGGCTCCTTGCCTGGTACTCCGAGCTGCATGACCTACTAAGCAGCAAAATTGCGCTTAACCTACTTGGGCTTTTTGCCCTTCAATTATGTTGTTTCTTAGCAGCCATCAATGTTGCGTTGCTACGTGAGATCAGTTGCCGGTTATCGCCAGTGATTTGATGTTGTGCAACATCTGCTCTTGTTTCAGTTAATTGAATGCGTTTATACGCTATACCAGTGGTTGCTGATAACGATTCATTGAAAGGCCTCCCTTCAGAAATATAGCCCATTTTCACCAACCTTCCCCCCCCCCCCAACAGTTGTTCAAATTTATTAGAAAGTGAAAAGCATTTTTTTTGCGAGTAATATTTTTGGGTAAAATAAAGTGTATCTATATGTACATATACTACCAATATTATGTGAAATATAAAATAGGCCTTATTAAGTGTATTTGTAAAAATTGTAATTCAAAAATAAATTTATTGTACGACATTCTAGTCGAGTATATCTTCAATATGAAAAGATGTAAATACAGAGATTCAAATTCAAAATAATAGGATAAATGTTGAAAGAGTTTAGTGTTAGTTTATTTTTAGGGTTACATCTTCAGGTTGGTACGTCAAAGCTAAAAGAATGTAGAAAATTGTAAAACCTGTAATAATTCAAAAAATATATCAAATTTTTAGATTTTTACTTGCAATATTTAGGGTTACCTAAGAAATATTCTCATGGTAATGCAGGATATGAATTCAAATTAGAGAGCCTGGAACATCATTATAGACCCCACAGGGGACTTCGATAGACCTCTTTGTTTCATTGGTATTATTGAATTATTTCATAATGAATTCAATGCTTCGCTTTTATTCATTATTCAGCTTATGATGTTTTCGTATTTTTTACAGATAGCAGATTGTTTTCGTAGAATTTGCAGCTTGTTTATTTTATTGGATCATACAACTCTACAAATTGAAGTCAGTGGTATTTAATCATTTTAAGCTGAGTGAAGATACGAAAAAGTTTATTTATAAGTGTAAAGCTAAAGGTGCTATAGAAGAAGAGTGTCGAGAAAAATTAAGTTTTACTGGGGGAAAAATCTCATTCACCCACAAGAGCATAAAATTTGAAAAGGCATCTGAATGGAAAGCATCATATTTTTCAGTAAGGTAATGAGAAAAGTGAATAAGCAGCCGCAAGCGTTACTACATCAACGTCAAAGCAAGTGAAGCAACCGGATGTTGCTTCGATTTAATCACAGAAAAGATTACTATAACAATGAAACAATGACAAAAAAAAGATTCGTCGCCGCCGTCATTGAAATGACTGTGAAGATTGTTTTCTCCCAGTTTTTCACTAACTCCATCTCAAAAACTTTAGCGTGAACTTGCAAAAAATATGGGAGTACCCTCTGATAGGGATAACATAAGGTTACTCATTATTCAAAAAGCAAGTCACCAAAAGGTACTGCTGAAAAACCTAACTAACGATAAGTTCTTTTGTTTTGAAGATGGATACTTGCACATGTATGAGGATGAATTACATTGCAGTAAAAGTGCAATTTATGAATGATGATAATGAAGTAGCTATCCACACATTATTATTATTATATTCCTGGTTTTACCAACTATCCACACATTATGTAGAAAAGACACAGAAGCTCATCATTCAAGTGATTCTTTTGAAAAAAGTGTGTATTGTTAAGGATAAATATGGCTTGCAAAAAAAAAGATTCTGGCAATAGTGAGACAATGCAAGCAATATTATAGAAACTGAGGAAAAATTAAGTCAAGACAATAAGTAAGAATAAGGTGACAGTGGTGTTGATTTCAATAGAGTGACAAGTGGTGACAACGACTTTGAATGAGAAAAATTTCAAGGTACCACCAAATTGTTTTACAGAATTCTATTCATCACTGGATACAATTGTAATTTATGCAAAAAACAACATCATACGCGCTGTGCAGTACATACACTTCAGTTAGCAATTTGTGATGGACTTCTGGGAGTGGACGCAAGAAAATTAATTCGTGTGGTATAGATCACCGCAACTCGAGCCCAAAATCCGAAGATTGCCGCTATTCTTAAAAGAAGAGCAAAGAAAAGCGATCAGACAACAAGATAAGGTAGCACTTAATTAATGGCAGAACGCATCCTTGAATTAAAATCTGTATTATAAGAAATGGCTAACCCTGAATTGACAGTGTCAGATTTTCACAGGGAACAAGTTGAATGTCTGAAACTAAGAAATCTTATCGCATGCGTTATTGTTACTAACAAATTTCAATACTCCAATATGACACCAGGTCTTTTGTAAAGGAATAAATGATGAATATTTCACCTGACTAAAATTGGCGGATATCTGGTAGAAGAAATCAAGGACTCTATCGTACAACGAACAGACACTCTTCTTGATAATAATATCCTACTAGGAGCATTTCATGTAGATCTCATGTAAAGGATTTTAGTGGAACTCAGCGAATGAAAGCATAACCGCACTTTTTAAGTGGCTCTTCGCATGACAGGAGTAAAAGAAATTGAAACCCAAGAAAATGAAGGTACAGCGAATTCTGCTGCTACAGAAAGAAGTTCGTCTCCAGCAAAGTCCTAGTCGTCCGAAAATGAATATGAAAAGTTTTTAGATGGGAAGAACGCATAAAAACAAAACGAAGCGTTGCATAAAAACCTCAAACCATATAATGCAAATCATCAGATTCAGATATTATTTTGATGCTGCCGTCCAGCAGCATTAAGTATCGGTAGGACTTCAAAGTTAACAAAAAATGGAGCTATACGATCGTACTCAAAAATTGTTCAGGATGCTGCAACTGCTGTTACTGCTTTACTACCAACCCAAGTTAGTGTTAAACGCATGTTTTCCGCTCTACGCATCAAGTCTGTTTGAAGACGACTGAAAGAAAACTTGGTTGACGCCATCCTCTTCTTGAGAACTAATTTGCAGTAAGAGCATTTTTTTGTGATGCAATCCGTAGCTGTGGGTTGTCTTCCATATTTTATTTTGTATTCCGTATCATCTCAGTTTATATGTTTGTATTCTCTATAACAAGGGTCGGTAAATGTTGAGGAGAACCATGATCGATTTCCCACTTTTCGGTGCCTCAACATAGCTAATTAGATGTAAATAAACAATTTTCCGTCTATGCACTTTCCGTCGGAAATGAATATTTAACAAGTTATAGCAGTATGTTAATTTTCGTCTTTGCTCACCCCGCGGAGCCTGAACCCACTTCTAGGATCTTTTAGTTAATAACACAGTAAAGGTTATCACACAGAAGTATTAGCGCGACCGGGTTAGTGAATACTTATATCTAGGAAATTTCCTAATTTTGGGTGATTGAGTATTTAACGAGTTATATCGGTCGCTGCGAAAGACTGCTAATAATTTGAATGTTGCCAGATACGTCGAACCCACAATATACCGTGGTGGAAGCTGCGGTCATGTCAATGCGGCCAAGAGGAAGACCGCAATTTTTAATTCAGTACCTCTCTCGCTATTCATTCATCACCGGCCACGAAAAAAATAGCTCTTACATCATTTCTTTGTCGAAGCTGCGTAACTCTACCCGCCGCCCTCCGAAAAGGAACGTTCGATTGCAGTAGACTACGAAACTGAATCTTCATACAAAGAATAATGTCTTCTGACTACAGCCGCAGGTTAGAAACAATTCTTACAGAAGAGGATGTCATTTAAGCTATCGATTAACCGACGATTACTTGACCGTTAATGGGAGAGTCCATTAGAGTCTTCCCCCATGTCGCAGTCTATTTGGGGTCTTCCCCTTATTTTTGCCGCGCTTGCACAATCATTCGAGCGCGTCGGAAGGGAGAGTCCATTGTAGTGTAGCCATCCGCCGCGCTCGATGAATTACTTCCCGCTTCAAACACTAGAGTTGCGGTACTAATCTAATTTACCGCTGTTACTAGTTAAATATTCATTTCCGACGAGAGAAGTTCCTAGCAGAAAAATTGTTCATTTGTATCTAATTAGTTATGTTTAGGCACCGAAAAGTGAGAAATCGATTATGGTCCTCTCCTCAACATTTACCCAAGGGTCATTAATAATAGGAATTTACTAAGTTTTCCAATAGTAATAAAGTTTCTTTCCTTCAGTATTATGTAGTCTTGAAGTCTCTATATCATATGAATCTTCTCTGGTCACGAATTTACGCAATCATGTATCGGTTGATATTGGCTAGCCTTTCCTGACCTAGAAAGTTATGTTGTGATCATAAAAATTTGTAACCTTAGGTTATGTTATATTTTGTTACAACTAATCGTTGCCAAAACCATATGCCATGTTCTGATACCTAATGAATTCTAGCTTTTTAGGTCCACGACTAGAACCCACCGCATCCCCGAACTTTAAGGGCTGATTCACACCATACTGCCGGGCACATGCCAGGCACGCTCCAGTCCACTATTGTTTAATGTATTTCTAGGCAAGCATTCACACTAGCCGTGCCAGGCACGGGCCATGCCAGGCAGTCCCGTACCGGTCGAGGCAAAAGATATTTTGACCGGGACGTGACTGGCATGGTATGTGCCTGGCACGGCTAGTGTGAACTAGCAACGGTTCAGTGACGTCCTGGACTTCGTTTAAGGAGGAGTGGTGTTGTTTGTTTCTGTGCCAGCGGCAATTGTTAGTTACATGAACTTCCATCTATAATGGAAAATTCTGACGACGCAATGCAGTGGGATCATGCAAAAGGTAAGTAAACAATTGAATTAAGAATGAAACTTTATTTATCAGTTATATAAACAAAATTCGCTCATGTTAACTTTGATATTAATGTTGGTTTATAATCTTGAAAGTTATCTGTGTCATTTCCCCTGCATATACTCAAATTGAGCTTTAACACAGTTCTTTACTTTCGGTGTTATTCACGTTAACATATAGAGAAACTAATACATAAGTTCAATGCACAATATATTGAACCATTACATGACATGTGACTCTAAGCACACCGTATGCTTTCAGACGAAATGCTAATTGAAGCTGTGAAGCTGAAGCTAAAATTGTACGATCTTAGATCTTCACACTACAGTGATGCGGTGGCCAAACGAAGAATTTGGACAGAAATGGGCCAGCAGATGGGTTTTGAAGGTTTGTTTTGTAATATTATGAATATTTATATTTTATCATTTTGCCATGGCACTGACCCTACTGGAGAGCTGAAATAACCTTTCAATGT
Source organism: Morinoia aosen (assembly GCA_030386875.1). NCBI lineage: Eukaryota > Metazoa > Arthropoda > Malacostraca > Amphipoda > Talitridae > Morinoia > Morinoia aosen. Next base: position 14,204,857 of record CM059575.1, on the reverse strand, counting down.
TTCTCTGACGCAAAAAGCCTCCGTTGTTGCATTTCCACCTCTTCCTTTCATTGGAAGTAAATTTGCTGTATTTGGAGAGAGAGTGTCAGTGCTTTCCGCGACCGATGTGATGTTAGGGTGTATAATATTTTGAAGTATGCATGTTGTTGTAATGATTGCACTAGCATTCATAGGATTAGCTTTCAGTTTTCTGAAATATAACCTGAAGGTTTGAGCTAGTATACCAAATGAGCATTCAACCATCCTCCGTGCTCTAGATAACCTGTAGTTAAATATCCTTTTTTTTACACAATGTTCAGTTTGTGTGCCTGGGTATGGCCGCATTAAATTTCTCTTCAGAGGGAAGGCTTCATCTCCTACTATTACATTACAACCACTTTGGTCCCAGGAAGTGCGACATCATTTGGTACATGAAGCTGGTTCTCGTCGAGATGTTTGCAAAATTTGGAGTTGGTAAAAACTCCACTGTCACTGTTCTTACCAAAGGATCCAACATCTATCCATATGAAACGGTAATTTGCGTCAACCAATGCTAATAGCACAACAGAAAATCTCTTCTTATAGTTGAAGAAGAGGGAGCCACTATTTGCTGGTGCTTCAATAACTACATGCTTACCATCTAGTGCACCAATGCAATAGGGGAAGTTCCATTGCGTCCAATAGTCACTAGCAATTTTCTTCCAGGTTTCTTCACTCGGAGTTGAAATAGCTTCTCTCATTAGATTCTTTATTATCGCGTTGCATACTTGTAGAACAATACTTTGGACGGTTGAATGGCCAAGACGGTAGCTGTAAGCTATTGTTCTGTATGAGTCTCCTGTTGCCAGAAATCTGTAACAGGAAAACGTAAAAGTAAAGTTATTATTTTATTCATTTTCAGGCTCTAAGTGCAAAGATCGGTGGGAGAGTCTGCGAGCAACCGAGCAACTGAGTCTTCTCGAGCAACAGCAATAACTACCTAATCGGAGGGAGAAAAATCACACATCCTTTACAAGTGATGATGCCAAAGGGACTGATTCGTGCACGGCTCTTGACCGAGCCGAACATGTGAACACATCAGGCATGGAACGGGCCGTGCCTGGCATGTGCCCGGCAGTATGGTGTGAATCAGCCCTAATTCATCAAATTTACTGCTGAAGGCGCCACCGCGCCGGCCTTCGAAGTCTGCCGACGTATCGCGTCTTTCACTCAACCCCCGGCGCTCACTCAAGCTGCGTTTACACGGAGGGTGACTTCCCCTGGGCAACGCCCTCTCTCCCTCCCCGCCTCTTCAAAAAACCCCCAATCCCCCGGTCTAACGCCTCCCACTACTACCCCATGCGTGTCGACGCTGCTGCCCCACATGCTGGGACTGCCTGTGGAACGACGGAGAGACAGTGCGCTCCAGACAGTCTTGAGGGTAGGATGTATGTCTTGGCTGCTCTGTCGTCATGTTCTCATGCGTAATCTCAATCCAAAAAGTCTCTCCTGATCTGGAAAAGTGGCTGAAGGCTAAAGCTTTCACACTGATAGATTTATTGAAAGCAAAGCGTCAGTCTGATTGTATTTATTACGGTTGTAAATATAATTTTTTTATCAAGAACTATCGCTGAAATGATCTGTAGCTGAAATGATTTTCGATCTAAATTCAAAAGTAATTACCTCTAACAATAGTAACACAAATTGTTCGCTGTCAAGCTATTATTAACACAAGATGGCTCGTGATAGGACTTAGACTGATATAATTTTTTTACTTATTTCTATTTCCTTTTGTCAGACTATCGCGCATATTTCATTTATTTTGGTCTCTATATACATCTGCTGGGCAAGTTATATTTCGTTATTCCTTAGTTTGGGCATTAACAATAACGTCATAAAAGAAGCTATATCTGCGCGAAGTTTTATTGATTTGCCTCCATTCCTTATTCAACCAATTGACACATTCGTTTCTGCCAAGGCACTTGGCCTTCGTTTAAGAAGTAATTCTTGAATTTTCCACGAATACGTTGATATCTTATGCCGGCCTCCGTGAAATAGTTTACAGGTTAGAAATAGCATCTTCTTTTTTGCACGTACCTTGAATTACATTTCGACATCCTCACTCAGTCACTGTTATCTCCAGGGTTGCCGATTTTTTTCTGATTGAATAAAACCTCCATGAAAACGTACCAAAAATTGTTAGAGTGTACCAAATATATTAAACTAGCAATAAAACGAAAATTTTAGGGTTTTACCTACTTTTCCTGTTTGGATGAAATTTTTCCTCCTCTTCTTCCTTCATCTGCCAATTTTTTTTATTTAATTTGTTGACTAAGCTAACGTGATGGTTCCAATTTGTGCAATCTATGTTCTCTAACGTAAATTTTGATCGCATTCGTGCATTTAGTCTTGCTCATTTTAACGAAATCCTGCTTTTTGTTTTTCTGTAGTTGAGTTCAAAAAATTCTCTAGCTGCAGCAAAATAAAGCGGTATTGACAGAAGCTGTAATTTACTCGGGAAGCAGCGAGTAACAAAGCTGCGTATCAGAATTTTTCAGACACAATTTCTGTCTTGAAAGGAGCATCTTAAACAAACAGTTCTCGCCACTTCATCTTTATCTTTTCATGCTGCTCTTCTTTCACGAAATTGGAGAAATGCATTGAATATGGTATTATTGAATTACATTTATTAAGATCTTTCAATCCAAACTCTTCTAGTTTTTTGGTACATATTTTGTTGACATTTCCCAGGAAAATGCTTTGTGTAGCAGCACCAAAATAAATCTCATTTATAGTGACATAGTTTGTGGGGTTGCCTACATTTATTTTGCAATTATTGTCATTCGAAATCAATAGATCCCTTTTTATGAAGTTGCCCATAATAAAATTCTCACTCAAGAAAAATTAAAATTCATTTTTGTAAGGGGAACTTGTACATTTTCTGAACGCACCAATTTCGGCACCCTGGGCATCTCACCCTCCGTCTAAACGCAAGTGGGGAAGCTTGAGCGGGTGAGAGGGGTAGGGTAGGGGCGTCACCCTGGGGAAGACACCCTCCGTGTAAACCCAGCTTCAGCACTCAGCAGCCAGCAACGGCAGAAGAAACACTTGGAAACTTCTTGTACGCCTTACTCAAGGTATGACTTATGCTCCAATTTATAACTAATTGTTCCTACGCGTTTCGGCGTTCATTTGCAATTGACAAGCAGTAGTATTGCAACTGGAGTTTCAAGATGTTTCTTCTCCTGGTGCAGTTTCCTGAGTGAGAGAGAATTGAATTTGAAGATGTGGTATGCACCGCCACGTTGGCAATATGTAGGCAGACTTCAAACGCAGGCTCTATCAGAAGTACAGTTGATTAAAAAAGCTTGAGGATGCGGTGGGTTCCGGTGCTCGGGCTGCTGATCGATGGCTTCCTCTATTGAATCAAAATAGTTTCAAAAATATGCAGTCGACTGTAATGCGGTAAATGACGCAGTGACCACCAAAAATTTGTTCCCGGGTAAGATTTCTCTTATGTTCTTCTTTTTCATGATATTTGCTCAAGAAACTTTTAATAGCCTGCACAAGTGAATGTCCGTTCTTCCATGTCGACGGGTTTAATTCTTCGAATTGCTACAATGTAAAGTATTTTTCAAGGTTTAGGAAGCTCAGGGTTCAAATATTCATGAAATACGGACTTTTCATAACACCTATAAATATTCCAAACGGTTTACAATTCATCTCGGGCTTTTTTATTTATTTGTTTCATGCTCTGTTATTTCGATTGAGTTAACTAGTGGTTTTTCACTGCAGTTGAAGTATGATGCGAGGCCTGGAACACTCGGCCATTCGACAAGAAAGGCAATCCCAAAAACCAATGACCCACGGTCAGGGAAAAATTTCGAGGATCTTTTCTATGCCGGGACGCACCTACGTCAACTTCGCACATTCTGAATGTGCGTGTGCGAGTCCGTGTACGTGTATGACTCGTCACCACCACCAAGAATCACTACCATGCGCACTTCATCAGCTGCCACACGTTGCTGTGTGACATAACTTAATACCATTTACGAGTTGATTTGATCCAAATTAATTTTGATTTGATCCTCGCGAAAGTAGAATTGCTCAAAGTGAATTTTGATTTGCTCCTCGTGAAAATAGAATTGCTCCAAGTGCAATCTGATTTGATCCTAGTGAAAATAGAATAGCTCCAAGTGAATTTTAATTTGCTCCGCGTGAAAATAGAATTGCTGAAAGTGAATTTTGATTTGATCCTCGTGAAAATAGAATTGCTCCAAGTGAAATTTGATTTGCTCTTTTTTAATTTGCAATGGATTCAAATGATTTTTAGTTTGCTATGGTTATAATATCAAAGTTACGCAATTTTTTTCAGCTTGTGTGTATAAAATTTTTAAAATAATATATTTAATACTGGGATATTCTGTCTCTAGCCCCTCAAGATTAGAATGAGCTGAAGCAATGTCAATTATGGAAGTAGGATGGTCAATCCCGTTCTGACGACATGCATCTATGAGCTCCCGGAACCACAGCAGACAATCCTCTTGTTTGAACGAGCCGCGACGAGTCGAGGTTAGAAGCAACAATTGGGTACTTGTCATTGCTGCAATGATGTGCATGCAGATTTGCGCCTTTGCTTGACAGAAGAATCACTGAAGCTCTCGTGCCAACTTTTGATCTTCCTTTGTTTCTTTTACAGTAAAGGTTGAAATTTGTCTCATAACACCCATACTGTGGTCCGCCCTTCTGATCTCACATTGAAAAATTGCTCCATATATCTAGCGCGTTTTCCTCTGTTCTTTTCATTTTTTACTCTATCAGTGCTTGACCTCAATAATTTGAAGGAAAACATATCACCATCGAGCCAATTGTTGATCGTATAAACACACACGTCAATGTCATGATCTTATTGTACTTTTCTGTGAAGTTGTGAAAGAGTAATCGAAGCATTTTCTTCTATGGGTGTTGTCAGTGTCCTCAATATTTTGGGACATTTCTTCTTATTATTTCCTCCTTTCTTCTTTCGTAACACTTGCTTATTTTTCAGCCCCCTGTATGCAGTCTTAGCATTTGCAGAGGAAAGGCTAGAAAGGAACTTTCTTCCAGTCCTCTTAATTAATTATTGAAGGCTTCTGTCATTCTCTATATGTCTCGCGCACTTGTTCTTTGATATGATTCTTTATCTTGAAGGTTTTGGTTTCTGAAAGATAAAGATGTTTGGAGTTCAGGTGTACACTTATTGCAGATGACAGTAGCATGTCTACACAAAGCGCAACGTGATGTGCAGCAATGTGGAACGCGGCGGTATCTCTGGGGTATTTCTTTGACCCAAGTGTCTGAGATACGACTCCTTTGTGTAAAGGTTTGATATTGAGGAATGGTTCACACAAAGAAAATTATATTCTGTATTTTTTTGTAAATTTTACTTGGTAAAAACTTGGTTTCTTTGTACGCATTTTTGAAATCAAATTACTTCACTAAGAAAAAATTAATTTCACTATGATTCTATCAAATAGAATTATAAAGCCAATAAAATTTTATGGAATGATTTTAAATTGAAAATGAGTAAATCAGATTTCGCTTAAAGCAATTTTATTTTCACTAGGATCAAATCAAAATTCACTTTGATCAATTTTATTTTCATGAGGAGCAAATTAAAATTCACTCTGAGCAATTCTAATTTCGCGAGGATCAAATCAAAATTCATTTGGATCAAATTAACTTGTAAATGGTATAGTGCGAACATTTATCATTGTATAGCTCTGCCATAAAAGTATCATTTAATAATGGAATAAAATACTCTTTGATTCCTTTTACGTTAAAAGTCACTGCGGTTTTAAACGACACATATAAAATGAGTTAGACTAAATAACAACACAGTTACTGTGATTCGATCGGATGTCATAATGTATTGTTCGTATGTCACAATGTATTGTTAACAATGCAAATCTCGTTTAGTTTCCATTAAAAATTTGTAATTAATTTGAGCAATTACCAAGTGCTTTATAATATCATGGGAACAAAAAAATATTCTAATGCTGAAGCATTTTGCAAGTGGCATTTTATAAATATATATAGGCCAAATGAATTCGATTACTTTATTTAGAAATTTTACTAAAAAATTGTATGTGCTCATATCAGTATATTTAATGGTCACTTCCCTTACGTTTAATGTAATGCTATTTTAGTCGTAAAGTACTAAATAAAAGAACCTCTGCTAACATTGGTGATGAAGAAAGCTTGGCGCTAACACCAGTGTTGTCAATTGCTAGTTGTAATTTAGGGCTAAATCGATCAAGAAATCGAGCTAAAATATGTTGGCATGGGCCAAAAATAGGCTTAATACCCAACTATTCGACATAAAGTTTATAAAACAATAAAATATCACTCACTACTTATGAGTCATGAAATGTCACAGAACTCACCTGCGTTGAAAACTTCGGAAATGTCTTGAAATTCTCGATATAGTTAACGAATAACCTCCCAATCTTCGCATCGCTTGGCTCGTAGAAAGTAAATTATATTTTAGGGTATCTCATAATTATTGCAACATTTTCCGTGCCGTTTCAAACTGTATCTTATCGAAAGTAATTTGCTGTGGTAAACACTTTCATTCGGTTTTTTAGTTGTTTTTTAATTACAGAAACTCGACTAAAAGCACGCTCGATATCAGTATTCAAATGAGGTTGGCTGAAAACTAAAAAGGCAAGTTTGCCAATATCTTCGAAAGGGTTTTATTCTGCAGAATATTTGTAATTTGCAACCTCATCCTAGAATTTTACTGTGGTGCGGTCCATCGCGCTTGGTGTTTTCCATGCAATGGTGTGCAAATTTTTCAATTAAAAATCAAATTTTGTTATAACGGCTATGTATGATACAAACATTTTTGCCCTTTTAGAGGATTCAAACAGGTGGTGACGCATTGTTCCGAAATTGATTGTAATATTTAGTACTTCTCAGGTAGACGCGAGTGCAACTGGTCAATCAGTTCTATCAAGAAATTAGTGCATCTTGAACAAATTGTTTTTTACTTCAACTTTTAATTTTGTCACTTGAGTGTATTTTCATGCTGGATTTTTCTTTTCCATGCTAGATAACGGTCATTCACTGGAAAAACACAGCATAAAATAATGGAAAGCAGCATATCAAAAATATCCAAATACGATTATTTCAAAAGTGCAGAGCGAGCGATCACACTCAGTTTAGCGGCGGGCAAGGAGGCAACTAACTGAAATGACTTCAAATGAAGCAAATGAACATCGATTGATGATTACTGGGCTTAGCATCGTCTTGGCGCCAACTGCAGCAGGGCATGTCTTAACAAGGATCACCATGACTCGTGACCACGCTTTTGATCAAACGACGTTGCAATTCGATTTCCTTGGAGTGAAGTTTACAAATTGGCGGTTCTGCACTTTTGCTGAACAAATGTAATAGCGGGCTGAAAAGTGGGCTAGAATTTCCTCTTTCGGGCTAAAATACGCGCTTGGGCTGAAGCGTTATTTCTGCAAGATAAAAAAGTTGTAACAGGACTGAATTGGTAATACTGGCTTACACACTAGGTAATAAATGTAGATTTCATCACAAATGTTGCTCCTTTTTCGTTCGCGCCAGGAAATTGTCTGCAGCCTCTACACATCCCTTCTCTTGTCATTTATGACATACAAATATAATGCTTCATCAATAACGAATTCTTTTCATTGGCGCTGGCGATAATGAGACAGTTTTTGAATGAATACTAATGCTTGTGGCCACACAATTTATCACGACAAATTTAGTTAATTTTTTCTGTCTTCACGTAACAAATATAATGTATTAGACGATATTTAATGCCATTTTCAAAACTCCATAAGTAAGTAATAAAAAATATATTATAGATATAAGACAATTACATGAAGTAATTTGTATTTGAATATGTGATACATTATTTCATTATTGTTTAAGGCCACCTCCTAATCAGATGACCGAAATTTGATGGATTTTTTTTATTGCTTAATTCGGTAGAGCAATGCACAGTTAATAAGCAGTAAAAAATTTGGAAGCATTTGAAGCACCTACGGCGAGTAAACGGAAGGAGAAAAAGTGGGGGGCGGGTCGCATGGCGTGTCAGCGCTCATGTGCCATGTCATTTTACCTTGATATTGCTCACCGACTATATTTTCTGAAGACATACAAATTTATCATTCAGTGGTTCAAGAACTTTCACGATTTGGCACCGTCGGGCGAGTCTCGGTACCTCCCCCCCCTCCCTCCCCTCTCCTGTGCTGTAGACAAATAGGACTGCTGGCCGGGGGAGGAGCTCAGTGAGACATGAATGCTGAAGCAAATACGATGTCAAACAACTGGCTGAATCAGCCTGTCAAGCTCTGGGTAGCCTGCTAAAGCCCATATGAGACGGTGGGATCGAGTGTGAACATATGCGCGTATCATCGCTAGCTCCACCCATTTCCTCTCTTTTTGTAGCAACTCTGCTCTCTTGAACTTGAACTTGAACTTGAAATTGAGGGCCGACAGCGTCGGGGCCTTTGTAACGGCCTACAATTCCCTCCACAGTTATCACACAAAGAGTTCAGCGCCTGGTACCAGACTTGTCCACTAAACTACTCAGGATTTACCAATCCTTGTCACAAGCTGCCATTGGATGGCGTCACTGGGATAGCCAGTGCGTCAAAACACCATCCCCAGGCATATTGGGTCATTACTGACCATTCTACCTGACTGGCTCATTCCAGTCACTGTCTCCTACTCCAGGCACGCACAAGAAACAATTTCATAGCTTCAATGATACTCAAATTGCACTCCTGATCCAATCCAGCAAGACAGCTCATACCGCAATCATCTTCAGCACATCTGGCATACCACTCATTCTCTCCATACTGCTCAAGCACCACATTCATAAAACTTTCTCTCTCTTGCTCATACTTACTACATTCCAGCACAAAATGCTCAATTGTTTCCTCCACTCCACTAATACACTGCCGACATAATCTGTTATTATTCTCATTCCACCTCCATGTACGTCTGTTCACACTCAATGACTTACATCTCACAGCAAACAGGAGTTGACTTCCAAAACTACCATCATAGAACATCTCAAACTTAGGTGCTTCTTTTTTCATATACCAGTCAAGTGTAGGCTTCCGCACCATGCTAAGCCTCCACTTATTCAATCCATACTCTTTTGTTTTCCTCTCAATCTCTTTCTTCCACCTCTTGCAGTCCCACTCAGGCCCTACACCTCCAGGATTTATTAAACTCCAGTCATCCACAGGTCTCCCAATTCTAACATGAATAATCTTTTGCATACTAAGCTTCCTTGCATGCCCCCAACACACTTTCTCCCAATAGCTTACACTCAGATTCCATTCAAAAATTCGCTTTACCCATCTGCTATTCTGCATTCTTTCAATTCTCACCTTATAATTCAGCACCGCCTTCATCATTCTTTCTGAAAATAGGCTCCACCCAAGGTCACCTCTAATGGCTTCTGTAGCTGTCCATTTTGGAGCACCCAATGCTAACCGTCCTACCTTATTTTGTATTACATCCAGCTTTTCAAGATCACTTCCATTCCAGGCAAGAGCACTCATACCATACATGATACTAGGTACAGCAACATACTTCCACATTCCTCTCACACATTCATACTTGTTTGCTCTGTATCTGGCCACGCTACTTAATCGTCCACTCCACTGCATAGCTTTTGCCACTTTCTCACCCTTAGTTCTAGTGCATCCATCTTCACTTATCATACAACCTAGATATTTGTATTCTTTTGTTCTACATATTCTGATTTCTCCAATATTCCACAGTCTGTCTCTATCAGTCTCATCACTATTTATAACCATAACCTTGCTTTTGTCGGCACCGAAGTTCATCTTGAAATCTGTACTATATCCGTTCACAATGTCAAGCATCCTTTGCAGTTCATGTCCACATCCACTAACCACAACCACATCATCAGCATACAACAAACAGCTCAGTCTCTCATTACCAACTTTCAGTCCTAAGCCACTCCTTCTCAGTCGAACTGCTAATTCTTCTGTGTACAATCCAAACAACAGGGGAGACAGAGTACAGCCCTGTCTCACTCCTCTAACACTCCTCACTTGCCCCGTTTCCAAATTTCCTAACCTGTATATAGCGCTTGTGTTCTCATACAGACTTTGTACAATTTTTACTATTTTTCTGCTAAACCCAACTTTTCTCAGAACTTCAAAGAGCCTAACCCGATCCACTCTGTCATACGCTTTTTCAATATCCAGGAATGCTAAATACACCTTCTTATCATCCTTCCTCATTCGCTCAATTATTTCACTCACTACAAACAGATTATCTTCCCCACGTCTATCCTGCCTAAAACCATTCTGTTCTTCACCTAGGACTCCTAATTTCTCAACTAAATTTTTCATTCTCTCATTCAAAATACCACAAAATATCTTACATACAGTGTCACCCAGTGCAATTGGTCTGTAATTTTTAAGTTCTTTCATACTCTTATGTCCACCCTTATGCAACAGAACTACATTACACTTGTTCCAGTCATCCGGTACTCTTTCACTCTTCCATATCTCATCAAATAAACATTTCAACATACTGACCACACTCTCTCCTCCAAATTTATAAAACTCATATGGGATCTTATCAGGGCCACATGCCTTTCCATTTTTCACTTTCTTCAAAAAACTTACAATCTCTTCACAAGTGATTTCGTCTTCCATTTGCAGTTCACGTTCATCAATCAGAAAATTTATGGGTGCATTATCTGTAACCTGCTCATTCATTCCACCAATGTCCTCCCAGTATTCTTCAACTGCTTTCACCAGTTGCATCCTATCTTGCACACTGCAACCATTAACTACTAATTCATCAACTTGAACTTCACTACTTCTATCATTACCTTGTATAAACTTATACCAATCTTTTATTCCATCCGGACCTTTCTTTCTTAGATTTTCAACTTGGTGTCTCTCCTCTTTAACTCTAGCCTCATTAATCATTCTCCTTACTTTCTTCTGCTGGTCCTTGTACTCATTCCATGCACTCTGCCATTCATCCTCAGTAATTCTGTTTCTTTCATACATTTTCCTCATACTGCGTTGTTTCTTATTTAAAGTCTTTCTTCTCATTCGTTCTTCCTTTATCTCACTTGTAAACCACCTGGCATTCCCTGTCCCTTTCCTACATTTTATTCTACCAATCTTTTGCTCTGCCACATCATACAAGGTTCTTGCAATCTCACCATTTAGGTCATTTACATTTCCACACCTGTTCCAGTTATACCTACTCAATTCATTCTTAAATTCTTCCCAGTTTGCCTTTTTTATCTGCCAACTTTCTTTCACACTACTGACCTTTTGCATTGACTCCTTTCTACCCCAGTTATATTCAAGCACAAGCATTTTATGGTCACTATCAATATCAAAATCATCTTCATCTACAAACATTTCATTGACACACTCTCTTGCTCTACTATTCACAATCATATAGTCAATTGCAGTTTTCCATTCCCTGCTTTGCCATGTATGCAAGCCATTTCCTATTGTTACATTCAGGTTTTCAAGTTCATTCTCATCACAAAAATCTATCAATTTTTGTCCATTTGCATTCACCGGCTCACCAAGTATACCAACATGGCCATTCATGTCACCCATCACAATCAGAGGGCACCTGCAGTGTTCTCGTACAATCCTTGTTAATATTTCATACTTTTTTACATTCTCTTCATGAGCTAAAATCCCATCAGTTGTCATATAACATACAATCACAACAATACATTCTCTGGCATGCATTCTTTCACACTTAATTGCTAACAAATCTTCACTTTCAGGTTCATTTCCAACAGGAAGTTCCTCTAATTTCCAATTTAGAGCATTCTTTACAATCAAACCAACTCCACCACCTCTTTTTTGCCAATTTACACGCCCTTTTCCTATCATATGATACTTATTCTCCTTACATGTTAGCACGATACGATGGCGGTGCCCCAGCGTACACCAGTGTCGGAATTCGTGATCGCTCGCTGCACGATACGGACGAACATGCATGGCAGTGGTCAGCCAGGCTTCGTATGAGAAGGATGTCTGTGATAAGTTGTCCTCTCCCTTCACCTCCGCCGCTGGCCGACTGGTGCAGGCGGTCGACCATATTATTTATAGAAATTCTCAGAACACACCCATGTTTATGTAGAGAGATAAGTAGCGAGTATAGAGATAGATCTCTACGAAAAATAGCACTAAACAACATCTTTAAAAAAATGAAGCCAGAGATTGAATTAACTCCAGAGTAAATAAATAAATACACTTCAGTCGCAGTTCATGCAGGAAAACAAAACTAAAAAGATTCCCAGAAATCAGGTACAGGAACTGATGAAATGGTATTCCCAAATAGCGATTCCCATTTCCAATAGTATTCCCATTCTTATAGACGAAGGTGACATTCATTGCGTCTCTTCTTCGTCATTGTATGAAATACTTCATTCTCAGCCCAATGTAGGTAACAAGTTAGTTCTTCCACATGTATCATTACTTCTCTTGTTTCCTGCATAAAAATTACTATTATGATTTTTTTTCGGAAGTTCGAAATCGCAGTTACATTATGCAGAAGTAAAAAATGACGGAAACTAGCATGTATACGCTATTTGTACTTTTTCAGGAGAGTAAGTGTTCTAGTGTAAATTTATACTGTACCGCTATGTACAAATTTTCAATTCGTTTCTCTAATACTCATATTTATTATTGTTCAAAATACAGTCAGTACAGTGTTAAAGTTTGTATGTCAGCCTGATGACTAAACCAAGCATTAAATAATCGAACTAAGTATATAAAATGTGGTGATAGTCATTTCTTCACTTACATCAGAGCTATTTTAATGTACGATGCAGTATTATTAAAGATGGTACCTGCTCTTAAAATTAGAGTTACCTCTACCAATGCATATGCTGCAATTGTGTGTACAAGTGCCTCAGTATTACCAGTATTGGATGTTTTTCATATTTACGACAATCAATCTGCATTCCACCGTGCAAAAAAAAACCTTCAATTGCAATCAAGCGTAGTTGCTTGCATTCACGGGCGCCACGCATTCCACACTAGTTGTTAATCATATATATATGACTCAGATATTGAGCCATATTAATTTCATAATTCTTTTCTAAATGGTATATATATTTTGCTGGTATCAGAACCCCTAAAATAATAATAATGCATTTAATTAACCATGTTTTAATTTTGAATTTCTGTGAATTAACCGTCGAAAATGAACATGACTTGAAAGACATGTATTGGTGAATAAAATAATGAAAACAAATCCAGCTTCTGATTTCCGTGCGCTACTGCGCGCCGTGTCTGTGGCACGCCAACACCGTCTCGTGTAATAACCTTGCAGTGTGTTGGTGACGGCGGCCGCCATGACTTCGGAGAAGAGAGCGCATCTCTCGCACCCATGAGTGCCACTTCTTGCCACCGTCTCATACGGGCTTATGTTTAGTAAGGATTGAAGCACACCTCAGGTGCACCTGAGCTATGCGTTACCCCAGATCCTCATGCTTGGTACCAGGACCCTTGTACCAACTATGGTACCGGTTTTGACAAGGAACCACAAAATACTACGATGAAAGATAGCCAAAACCAAGACAATATTCCAGAATAGCTCTCATAACGTCAACTGCGCTGATTTCTCAGAGCAATATAGTTTGCAAATGAGAAAAACTATTTCTGCACAAAAATGCATTTATTGAACAACTCAAATATCAATAAGCCACTTCTCAGAAACCAGTTATCGTAGAGCAATGTTTTTGGTATCATTGGATGCGCAAAGAGTTGCTGCATAAAAATTCAGAGGATTTCATTAAATTTCATGGTGGTATCTTAGTTATATTAAAAAATCTACGGAAAAATGAATGACACAAATTTTTTTTAAACTTCATATAAACAAAACTATTAAGGATTTTAAAATAATCCTCTGACTCTTTATGCAGCAACCCTTTGTGCATCCAATGATACTTAGACCATTACTCTTCGATAACTACTTTTTGAGAAGAAATGGCTTGAAAAATGTCCATTTTTTGCCCTGTTTTCCCATTATCTCCGTCATTAGGGCGAAAATGGAAAAAAGTGCACAAGACAACCCCTATTTATTTTTCAAAATACATACGTATGCCAAATTTCATAGATCTAGATTATATAGAAAAAACCTGATGGCAATATTCTTGATTCTGACTAGTCGGTGCCCTTAAACTATCATTATTCATTATTAATCGTAATTTTCATTATTTATTATTAATTGTAGAATAAAACGAGCCATGGGCAAAATGTAAGTTTAATTTTTGTGACACCAATATAAACAAATTTAATCTAATAGTAAAAGTTAAACGCACTATGGAAAGAGTTAACGCTTGTGCTGGGCTTGTCTACCAACAAGCCTAACCCTGACACATTTGCTGTTCTTGATTACCGCTCTTCTTCTTGAGTCACCTGCAGATTAAGAACGCAAACGAGCTCTACCGAAAATTATCAGATTCATCGAGGCGCTTCAACACTTGAGAGCTGGAAGCACTTCAGCGCTTCAGGCTTCAGCACTCGGTCACCAGGAAAGGAAGCTCCAGTAGCTCTCCTTGGTTTCGGGACATCATCGTCGTTTACCTGGGACCTAGACGTAAGACATTTTCATTCAAGATTCTATTTTTGTTTATTATTCTATGAAGAAAAATTGGATGTCAACTATCGTGAAAATACGAACTTCTTCATAACCATGTAAGCTCTTCGTGAAGCTCCAAACCGAAGATTGGAGCCGGGGCAGCTCTGCGCTCTCGTGGCCCGGCGCGGCAAGGAGAAGTTCCTGCAGCGACTTCGCGCCATTCTGTCTTCGCCTCACGCAGTGGAGGCGTTGCAGCGGCTCAGCGGCACTCCTCGGCCGGCGCACGTCTCTTGAGCCCTACTGCACGGAGGAACGGCCTTCTAAGCACGTCCTTTATGGTGAGTTGGAAAGCAATTCCAGTGCGGTGTTCTCTTTCCATCTCAGTGCGTCGATTATTTTAGTAATTGCCAGTGCGAACGGATATTATAAATTAAATTTTGTCTGAGCCGTACATAACTTTAAACCTTAGGCTCAAATAAGCTTAAACTCTTTTGTAACCTAGCAACCAGTCTAGCTGGTTAGCTAAATGCCATTGTTGGGGCTAATATTGTTCAGCTACTGCAGGCTCGTAAAATAGAGTAATCTTAAATCTTTTCCTAAAGTTTTGTGAGCCGCGTCAGCATGACCATTTAGTTTCCCTGCAAGGTATAAAAATTGAATCTTAAAATTATATTTTCTCTTGAAGGTACGAGTACTGGCTCAGACTTCTTGAAGCGAGCTGGAGGAGTGCGGAGGGTAACCGCGCTGGCCCGTTGCTAAAACTCCGGGCTCCCACCGCTACGTCATCGGGGCGAACCGTGCTGGCCAAGCCATACATTTAATGTTCCATTCATTTTTTGCTCTTCGTACCTATGCTCAGTAAAATCATGGCTGCCGCATATAGTTTCAATCCTTTGGTGACCCTTCTCCAGATTTCATTTTCAAGATTCATTAAATTAGGTTGGAGCACTTTTGCCAGTTTTAAAATAAAAATGATGGTAAAGATAGGTGATTTGAAAATAATTTTCATAAGTGAACGTTTCAACTTCAAGCTCAAGCCATTCTGAACACCTGTTAAAGCGAATTGAAATTCAGAAAATACGACATGGGGAAAGACAAAAATAATATAACTTAAAATAGTACAGAAAAAGGGGAATGGAGAGATTAAACTGTAATTATTTTTTCTAAAATCGGGCTATTTCAACTGGAATGATGACAACATTGAATTTAAAGCTGGTTTGAATTGTTTAATGTAAAGAGATTCTAGTACATGAAAGTCGTTTTTATTTGCATAGAAACTTGAAATTGAAAAATCAGATTTTCTTACTATTACGTTACACTGCTCTGTGTGATCCCCAATGGCTGAAAATAATGGCTTAGTTAAAACTCAACCTATTCTGGCGCTCCTAACGTGGTCGAAAAATCTTGTTCTAAAACTACGCTGGGTGCACCCGACATAGCCTAGCTCAGCGGGCAACAATACTCAAACATTATTCGAGAGTACAGATCACTGGGCAGACAGTCTTTAAATCTAAAAAACGATCCTACGATCTAAAAACAATAGTGTACTATAGGATCGTTATATACGATGGGATCGTTATGTACAATCTTAAAACCAGTGGTTGCCGCGATAACTTTTTTCAACTTGCGATTTCCATTTGTGATTTCCAAATGGAAATCGATTTCCATTTCCAAAAATTTTCTTTGTGAAATCATCGCCAAAATCCTGTCTCCTATGGGGACTCTGTCCTTGAGTGGAGTTTCCATGCTCTCAGCTTATTCCAAAGGTAACTTAATTTTCTTATTAGAGTAATAAACACTCAGAACACAGTATTTTTGAACTGCAAGAGAAGTAGTTATAGCCATTTGTGTCGTATCCAAGAGACAGATTATTCAGCATTACTGAAAGCAACTGCGAACTTGTTTATGAATATTGTAATTTGCTATACAGTACATGGTAATACCGTATGTTGTCATATACAATACAGCATATTGTAATATGCAATACGGTACATTGTAATATATACAATACCCCGCCAAACTCGGTATTCACGATACAAACTCGAGTATATAAGGCTCTGGATCGTTCTAATTATTTTGAAAGTGACTTATTATAGAGCACTTGCACAACGAAAATGATTGTATTAATTGACCGTGAACTGAAACCAAGACCGCCAGTGCTAATTTCTTCCTATCAATTATTCTTAACAGCGTGACACAAAACGTATAAATAAACACGACAGTCATTCATAGTAGTAAACGGTTGCAGGTGTTGAAACCTGTGCATATGTTCATTATATTATTTATAAGCAAACAACTTTTAAGTTGACTACAGAATGTTAATAATCAAGATACTAGTGCACGTGATTGGTCAAAAATGACGGGATTCAATGGTATCGTTTTAAAAAAAAGTCGCAAGATAAAGATGGGAAACAAATATATCCATCCTAATAGTATCCGCGATTAAAATACAGTATTCTCATACATGTGCACTGGTAAAACTCGTATCACACTCACGGTCATTAAGCATCTTTAAGAACGTCACAGACGCACACACCAACCAAGCAAGCAACAACTGTGCATTATAATTTAAATTATTGTTCGCCAAGGAGTTTTTAAAATATTTGCCATACCTTTTTACTGCGATAAGCCGTATTTTCTTGACAATAGATTCGATTTTCACGCAATGTTTTTTACTTATAAACTTAAGTGAGTAGATGCCAGGTTTTTCATAATATTTCAATGGTATTTATGATACTGTCCAAGCAAGCAGATTCCTATTGTAATGACATCGAGGAGATTACGCACGACAACATATAATTATTTATAAATTGACGGACACCTGGCTTTCTATTACACCGGGTGTCCCGCAAAAATGTCCGCGATTCTTAATTAATTATATCTCAGCTTTAAATTAACATATTTGAATTGTATTTTATCACAATGCAGCAAATTTGGTTTCCTTTCCGTATAATTTAAGTTTTTGAAAATCGGTCGACTAACCACTTTATAATGATCAATTTACTGAAAGGGTAGAAAAACTAATTGTTCAAAGGAAAAGTTTTAAAACAATTTTGATATTCTTCCTTATTTTGCACTTTCCATAAAACTGAACAAACAAAATTTTTAAAAAGAAACAAATCATTACCTTAAAAAACGTTTAAATAAATAAAGTAAATTAGTATCCTTCGACATACCCTCCATTTCTTTCAAGGCAAGTATTACTTCTAGCTACCATTGAACGAAGAGTTTACCCATTATTCCACCGTTTTCTTTCAGTTCTTGTAACACAATTATTGAGAAAATTTGAAACTTGACACCTCTCAGAGGGTTTAAATACATGGTAGTATGTAGGATGCATCATTATGAAATTATTCTTAACAGAAGGTATTGAGAAATGAAGAAGAAAACCAGTGTTGTTTTTAAAATTTCCCTTAGAACAATTTTTCTACCCCTCTCAGTAAATCGATCATCGTAAATTGGTTATTCAACTAATTTTCAAAAACTTAAATTATTTGGAGAGGAAAAAAAAATTACTTCATTGTTAACAAAAGACAATTAAAACATGTTAATTTAAAGCGGAGATATAATCAAACAAAATGTCCGGTACATTTTTGTGGGACACCCGGTATAGTGTTGATTGTTCTTAAACAGTAAAAGGTCAAGTGTCTCCTTTAAACTAATAAATAAATAGGTTTAGGTATTTCGTGAGCGTAATCTCTCCTATGTCATTACAATGGAGTTTTAGGATTTAAAACTCACGGGCAACTGTTCGAACATTTATTTCAAATACAGAACTTCAAGGGGACAACAGCAAGTCGTTTCCCGAGATGCGCAATGTGAGAAACGGAACCCAAGTTAGGCGTATCTTGAGGATTCCGACAGTACGCACAGCAGCGTCCTCTGTAGTATTTTTATTATTAAATTCCTTTAAAATGGAGACCGAAGATCTTCTTTAATGTAAGGCTAGTTATTAAAACAAACTCGCTAAAAATAGAAGACAACCAATGGACGCGGCCGGTCATCAGCACGGTACTCCGGAAGGAAATTTTAGAGGCGTTCTGAGTAGAGATCACGGTATACTATAGGAGGTAAAGTCAGTTCTACGGGTACAGCCGCGCACATTCGCCAATTCGACTGGCCAATAGGAAGCTTCATTACACACAAGCCGGATGACATCACTCGCACCAAACATGTCAGCGGCGGCAGCGTGCGTACTACCACGCAACGTACCTTGCCCTTCCAGACGTACGATCAACAACACGACCGACTGCCGGTGTGCCTCCACGTATCCGGATTTAGTTTTCTGGAAATTTTAATTCCGTCCGGCTACGTGTAAATTTACAAGAACTAAAAGGTCATCGATCTTCTATTTAATTATAACGGCAGCTTCGTAAATTGAAAGCCCTTTCCAAACAAATTAGAAAATTTACTTTAATCAATCATAGAAGACGTTTTATTATCTTTTCATGCGGATGAGGCTGACGATTGCGCACCGGATCGTAAGGATAAGATAAAATTCTGTACTTATAAGTTTATTTAAAATACAACATGCTATAGGTTTCGCTTCACTGGAAAAGATTATACGCAAGTTTAAGCCTCCGTGACCGCTACAGGAAAGGGCGTGTCGAAGAAAGAAAGGAGGAAGGCACCATTTGGTATGGATTTGAGAAAATGCGGAATCTTTGCACAAGATGCACAGAAATAGTAAGCTATGAAAGAAGTTCGTGAAAAAAGACGAAGTTGAAGAAGAAAGTCGAGGGTGGTGAAAAATAGGACACTAGTGAACTGAAAAAAGATGGTCCATAACAAACCAAAAACCTTTTCTATTTCAACAAAAATAAAGCCTACACAACCTTCAGCTCGGGCCCTCACATAATCCCCTTGGGAGCACTCATTCCCATAGATACAATAGTTGCATCCCCCTGAAGGGAAGATACCCTGTACATAGAAATATTGAATTGAGGAGCAAGATTATGACAAAATTAACGCTGAAGAAGAAAATTATAGGTGATGAGAAACGGAACAGCAGTGAATAAAAAGGGAGTTTTTAAGAAAAGAAAACAAAGCTTTTAAATTGTAACAAAAAGAAGCCCTACGAAACTCTAACCTTGGGACTTAACATAACTAATTCTTTAAGAATGGAGAGCAAAATCAAAGAGACAATAATTATTAGTCCCTGGAAAAATATTTTCCTTGCTTAAAAATACACTAAATTTATATCACGTAAATTTTTGGC
Source organism: Morinoia aosen (assembly GCA_030386875.1). NCBI lineage: Eukaryota > Metazoa > Arthropoda > Malacostraca > Amphipoda > Talitridae > Morinoia > Morinoia aosen. The sequence continues at coordinate 14,185,044 of CM059575.1, read as the reverse complement.
GATAATGAATGAAATAAACTATTTTCCTATCAAAACAACATTTGGTACACCACCGCTCTATGCGCGTTTCGACATTTTCCAGTTATAAATTCCAAAATCTGCACGAAAGAAACAACATAAAACTAATTGCTGAAATCTAGGAAAGGACTTGAGTAATCACACACGACGAGTGACTAATAAATAATAAGCTGCAGCACTCCCAATGCATTAGCGCTATTCTCAAACATCAGGACACTCTCCGAGCCAGTAAGTAAATAACTATAAAATAAAAATAACCTGAACACTTAAAATTCACAAATGAACAAATTTAGCTTAATGGATTATAAAGATAACCTTTAGAATGACCAGTTAGTCAAAATCACAACTTGAGTACCAATTTTTTTAACTCTGCAATACTGCATGAAACAATATAAATCATAGTTTTGCAGAGGTTTCCATAAATTAGTTATGAACAACCTTTCCAAAAAAGTTGCAGTGTAAAGGGAGAATGTATGGAATAACAAATACATAAAGCTCATACATAGTAATTCTTTTTGATAAAATTTTCACATAACTGTGCACTGATCCGAATAAACAAATGAACCATACACAGCATCCACTATGTTCAATGAAATCGGCAACATCCTACTAAATATTGGTTCACAGCCTCAAATTCTACGCAAACTAGTACACAGGGTTTATCACCCTCTTGATTCAAGAGAACGCTTCACAGCCTTAAATTCATTTCACATTAACAAAATGAGGCTACCACAAATTGAACACCAATGGTTGTTCATTAGCAAAAGTAAATCACTGTGAAGTGAATCAAAGCAAAGTGAAGTGAATCATTTATGCATCATTTTATTGAGGATTCAAGTTCATAGACGGATGGTCTACATGAAGGCTAATAGGACGTGGTGGCTAAGAAAACTTAATGTTTTGGCAAGTATCATTAATTTTGTAACTTAAAATAAGGTTCAAATAATAATCACCTTACTCTTTAAGGTAATATTACCGGTGCTGAAACCGCTTGGGCCTTAGGCCCTCGGTATTTACCTACTTATACTGATTTAGCTTCTGCCCTCAGATAATTTTCTCAAGAGAGCCCACAAACCCTTATAACAGAAATTCTGTTTTTTTTTGTATATTTAAGTAAGTAACTTGGGATAAAATCAATAATAAACTGCTGAAAGTACTTGAAAGATTGACCTACCCAATGGCCAATAAGGAAAAACCCATGGATGCCCTGGGTCTAGCAACACCAAGGGAGAAAATGGAATGCATCATTACTCGCAACCTGCTCCACGAGAAAATGGAAATACAAAATCTTCCAAAAAAGGTTATCCAAAAGTCAGGAGTTCAACCCCCAAAAGTACTACCCTAACTCAACCATCTCTATTTGAAATGCAAATGCACAAAGTCTTGACAACAATGAAATATTAGCAGCTACAAATGAAACTGAAAAGCCCACTAATCCACAAAAACGAACTTTGGACCAAAGCCTTGAACCTGCAGAAATAAGCTCATGGGAAAAAGAACAGGAACTTAATCAGATTAGATTAGATGATTAATTAGTTTAAGCCTCCCTATCCGCCACAAAGGCTATCCAAAGAGAGGAAGGAAGAAGGCACCATTTAATAAGGAGTTAAGGCACCGCAGAATCTATGCAGAAACAGAAAGCCAAGAACGAAGATCATAAAACAAGAAAAAATTGAAGAAGAAAGTCGGAGGTGCTGAAAAACAGGACAGCAGTGAACCGTAAAAAGATGGTCCGTAACAAAACAAAAACCTATTCTATCTCAACAAAAAGAAGGCCTACCTAAACTTTAGCTCGGGACCTCACATAATCCCCCTGGGAGGAACTTAAGCAACAACTTGGAGTTCTGTACAACTCACTTGTCCTTTGAGAGCAATCCATCTGCAGTGATACCTAGGGATAGGTCTCTAAATACAACTATAGATACCATTCCTAACAACCAAGAGCAATATACAAACAATCAAGCAACTTTCTCACAACCAAGATCTGCTAAAATTGATTTGAACCTGCCAGAAAACATTGATAAAATACCTGATTTTTCCAGGCATGTCATAATCTCTGCAACAGATGAACAGATCAAACTAACAAAACTGAGTCCATTCAGAGTGCAGAGCCTAATCAATCAAATTTGTGGCCCAGTGGAACAAGTGGAATACAAAAAAAATAGGAAGCTTAATAATAAATGTAAAAACCTTTGAACTAACAAAAACATTACTTGCAGCCAAATCCTTGGATAAAATCTCTATCAATACTCAAATAGCCTGGTGAGCCTCTACTGTATGTGACAAGATTTATGCACCTGAATTTCTTGGCGAGTCTCTGGATGAACAGCTGCTGCATCTTGCCCCTACAGGAATAGCAGGTATCAGGAAAATGTACATGGACCCAAAGCGAGCTGACTCTCCTATGTTCGTTTTGACTTTTCTAGGAACAGAATGTCCTAAGGAGATTAAGCCAGGATATTTTAATTACAAAGTCCATCCTTTCTATCCAAACCCAATCCATTGCACAAAATGTTGGAGGTGGGGCATACCGCTTCCATCTGCCGGAACAAAAAAATTCGCGGAAACTGTTCATCAGCAGAACATGACTAAGCAAGCTGCAAGTCAGACAACTACCATTGCCCTAACTGCAAAGGGAATCATTCTGCTAACTCCAAAAACTGTCCAACATATGTCCAAGAACACGAAATTGGCAAAATCAAGGCCAGCAAAAATATTTCTTTTAATGAATCACGTGCCATCTACTCTCAACAACAAAAAAACAAGTAGAGATGAACACTGAAGAGTATATTGCCCTCGAATCACAGCACATATTCCCAGCTTTGACTCAGCCATAACAGCAAAATTTCTCTCGGAATACATATGCAGCTGTAACCCGATCTTATAGTACACACCCACTTGACAATAGAACCACCTCTCAGAAGGGGTGGTTTTGCTTTTTTGCTAACAAAAAACATAAACAGATGATAACCAGCCAAAGCTGCAGGAATCAATCTACACCAATACAAACCACTAGAAGAAGCCAACACGCTTCCCTGGGCTCAAATACATTGCCTGAGACTGATGTAGCCTCTGGTTATCCTCCGGATCACAGGAACATGCTAGAAAGACTATCTCAATTAAGAGATGCAGGCAACTCAAATGCAACACCACATCTGCCGAAAACCTCCCAGGAGAAACAAATGGTGGGCTGCTTTAAAAATCTAATCGTCCAACTTTAAAAATCTAATCGTCCCTGCTATTATCAAAATCTTACTAGCAAACACTATAACTGAAAAATAGACAGCCTAAAAGAAATGGAAAATATATCAGAAGCTGGTGAACTAATTTCCGAGTTACTCACAAAATTAAATGTTACCTCTCTCATCAGTCAAGCATGAACTTAACAATCCTACAATGGAATCTAAAAGGATAATTTGCAAAACTACCTTACCTTCACTTGCTTATTGATCAACATCAGCCAGGAATTATATGTATTCAAGAATCATTGTTACAACAACGCCATAACATATAATTGAAGAATTACTTCAGCCCTTTCCGATATGAAAGAAGGGAAGGTAGAGGAGGTGGGGTGATTAGTTTCATTCACTCCAGCATACCAAACATAACAACACAATTGACTACTCTATTAGAGCTTGTGCTCTGCAAAATATTTATCAACAAAAAGCCCATCAATATAATAAATATGTATTTGCCACCCCGTTTGGAAAGTTATGGTTTAATGCAGAAGCTACAGGACATCAGTTATCAGATTACAGAATCTAGCATTATTATGATGGACTCAAATGCTCACAGCTATAGCTGGGGCTCTGACTTCAGTGACGCACAGGGTGAAATAATAGAGAACTGGATGACTGAAAACAACCTAATATTACTGAATAATTCAGCCCCAACTTTCTTGTCCTCCAGAGGTACATATACACACATAGATCTAACAAAAGTCACTGAGGATCTGCACTCCAAGTTTACATGGAACACTTGTAGTGACATTTACAAGTGATCACTTTCCACTGATTATTGATTCAGCTTTATCAATTCCCAAGGCCCAACTACCAAGAAGATGGCACTTGCGCAATGCAGATTGGCAATATTTGAAACTGCTCTAGTGTTCCCAAACTGCTCAAAATAGACAATATCTGATGCTTATCAATCCATAACCAAAGCAATATTGGCAACATCAAGGCTAGTCAAAGCTTTACACAACAAAAAAGGACAAGCAGCTGGTGGACTGATTAGTGCAAGATAGTCCATAGGAAATACCATAAGGCCTACAACCATTACAAAAATCACCTTGAGAACATTGATAAATGGATCGCATTTAAGAAAGCAAGAGCGATATTCCGAAAAACAAGTACTAGAGGCTAAAGCCGTCAGTTGGAGGGAATTTGTGACAGGCCTTAGTACCTCTTCTCAAGCGGAGGTCTGGCACAAAATTGAAGCCATAAAGGGAATACAAAGCCAGGGACAAATACTGCTCAAAAATTCAGGCAATGAAATTATTACACGCCCAAATGAAATTTCTGATATATTGGTAGACCAATATGCCTCACATAACAACTTAGATTCTCATGATCCAATATTTGATGAACGTAGGAGCATCTGTGAACTAATTCTTCTCTCATTATCAATAGATACAGACCATGATAACAACCGCCCTTGCACTGCGTTAGAACTCAAAAGAGCAATACACAGCTCTAAACTAAAGCCCCCGGACCAGATACAAAATCTCTTGAATTCATTAAACACATGAATGAAGAACAAACAAAATTCATATTAAATTACTTTAATAGAGTTTGGGTCTCAGAAATTCCAGAGCAGTGTAGGGAGGCTATAATATGCCCGATCTTAAACCGGGAAAAGTGCCAACAGACCCAAGATCATATCGCCCAGTAGCACTTACTAATGTACTTAGCAAACTTTATGAGAAAATAATTAACTGGAGACTCCTGAAATATATAGAACAAAACAAATGCTTGAATGAGAATCAGAGCAGTTTAAGAGCAGGCCGTTGCACTCTGGATGGACTCGCACGTATTGGAAACTCCATTCGGAAAGCAATAATCCTACAAGATTTTTGTCTTGCAGTATTTATTGATATAAAACAGGCTTTTGACACTGTCTGGCATTATGGGCTATTGCAAAAGCTGCAGATTTTAGGATTTGCAGGTAACCTACCTCAAACCATAATGTATTTCATCAAAGAATGCAAAATAAGAGTCAGAATCAATGACACCTTATCCAAGCAAGCAATGTTTCCTGAGGTCGGGTGTTACACAGGGATCAGAGATCAGCCCAACATTGTTTATCATGATAAAGATACTTTCCAGGACTGTAACCCCCTACTGCAGACATCCCTTCATGTTGACAACGGAACAGTTTGGGTTACTTGCTCTAACTTGACTGAGGGGCACTTTGCATGCTGCAGAATGCCTCGGATGCAATTCTTGTTTGGTCCTTCAAATCTTGTTTGGGGGCTTCAAATCTCTTCCACTTCCACAAAAGGAAAACTTCCTCCGATCTCGGTGGCTCCGTTGAACACCACGGCAGCCTTTTGTTCCTCTTCAGACACCTCAATGATAAGTGGAATCATTTCACTTTCTTTTGGCACCTGAAAGGCAAGAAAAAATGTGAGCTCAAGTTAACAATTTTTTAATGAAATCTTTGGCTTCATAAGCAAGCCTTTCAGTTGCAGTTAAGGGTACAGATTTAAATGTGTTAGAGAAAATGGAGCTAATATGATAAATTGAGATGCAGGCAAGAGCAATCAGAAAAGGGGTCAGTTGTGAAGAATTACGCTCAACGGGAAGCACCATTGAAAAGTATATGAAAAAATGGAGATGATATTCTTAGTTTAAGCCTCCCTATCCGCAACAAAGGCGATCCAAAGAGAGGAAGGAGGAAGGCACCATTTAGTAGGGAGCCAAGGAAATGCGGAATCTATGCAGAAAAGGCATTGAAACAGTAACATAAGAAAGAAGTTCATAAAACAAGATCAAAGTTGAAGAAGAAAGTAGTAGTTGCTGAAAAACAGGACAGCAGTTGACCGAAAAAAGATGGCTCTTAACATAACAAAAGCTTTTTATTTCAATAAAAAAGGCCCACCTAACTCTCAGCTCGGGCCCTCACATTGTCCCCCTGGGAGCGCTAATTTGCATAGATACAATAGTTGAATCCCCCTGAGGAGAAATGGAGGTGATAAACTATATCATAATATAGTATGTAATATAGTATGTAAAACTATAAGGAGTCTCCATGGAGACAGAGAAGAAAAGGTAGGATTCGATTATATGTTAGTTCAACCCTCCTTAACTGCTAAAAAAAGCCAGTTTAGAGGAGAGGCAGGAGGAAGGCACCATATAGTGAGAAAGTAAAAGAATGCAATGTGGGATATCATGGGGGAAATATGATATGAGGAGAAAAAGGGAAACAACAGATTGATAGTAATACGCAGAGAAGTGTGAAATACATGGCTTAAAACAAAACCTAAGTTTTTGCACTCTATCTATTTCCCACAATTCCTCTCTAACATTTAATGTTGTCTAATATATTTAGATTTTTGAGAGATATTAAATAATAATCATAACCTAAACTTTTGAAAACTTTCAAGGAATAAGTTTAAAAAATGAAAACATCTATTCAATTAGACTCCTAACAATTAAGTCAAGAAAATCTGTCTAGAATCTGGACAATATTAAAATTTTATTCTGACATTTATGTATTCCTTAGCCGGTTACCAGACTCATCTCACCTCTGCTAAGAAGCCCAAGGTCTCTCTTAATTGCTTGTCAGGAGCTTTGGTTGGGATGCAGGGATAGGAACCAGTGTATGTAGGTGGAACATTATCCAATAGCAGTGAGTGATCAGTAGCTTGATTGGGTCGCATGTCCATTCCATGTCTTGAAAGATAAAAAAATTCATATGAAACAGTACGTAGCAACACTTTATGTAAAAATTTAGTCTCTCTCTGTAATGCATCTTAAATGAACATATGAAAACATAAAAAATATTGGCCCTACATGACACCACTTAATTTTAAAGAGTTTTCTAAAATACTAAAAAGAGCTCAATACAATCTAACAAAGCTAATGAAGAATTTAAATTTAAATTTTGAAAAATAACTATCTTGGAAGAGAAAAACTTGACCAAAAAGAACCTAGAAGAATCTCTAAACACTCTTGATAACAAAAGTTCAATGGATTTAATCTTTAGCTTATGAACATAATATACCTTGTAATGGATTAATGTATTAGATATTTTTATACTACACTTAGAGATGTTGCAATTCTCTATGAAGAAAAAGTTCATCAGAATCAATTAGATTACTAGAAACTTACAACACTTACGGTAAAAATGGGCTCTTAAAATGAAGGCCCAGTAAGTCATTGACATATTGAAATTTAATTAAGGAATTTTGTTGTCAACTCTTCTTACTGAATTTTTACAATCAAGCCCAACTAGCTTTTATGAAGAACCAACTTGCAAAAAGAAAAGAATTGTTTTATAATGTTTATATCCACCAAACTGGATGAGTCAAATTTGAATTATGAAAACATAAATACCAAGAATAAGTATGGATGAGTCTTAAACAATGGCTGCAGCTGCACCATTTGCACTGAAAACACAGCTTAACACACGATCAAATGCGACTTTACCAGCCGGGCACATCCATATATACCTTCTCGGTTATGCTGACCACGCATACGCAATGCGACAACCTACCAGGGCGTTGCACTGGCATACGTACTAACCTACGTACGCAAAACTGCGCACACACACCTTCCCCCTTCGTCGGATCGAGGACCAAGCACAAAAATGAATGAAGCAAGGATTAAGAAATGTAAAAAAATTAACACCGCAAGGTAAAGGCACCCAGCTCATGAAAGCCAAAAATAATAATAACACCTTCGTGGCAAAACAACAGCGATTAACAGGAAAAACAAATGTGACCAGTTAAACTCGACAAAAAACATCGCAAAGAAAAAAAATCGAACGCCCTTTACATCAAAACCAACGTGTAAAAATATGAATGCGATGAAACTCTACGGTTTCAACAACCAGGATTTAACTTACTCTCCAACCATATGCTAAATTTATAACCAAAACAAAATTCGCTAACATCAATACCAACCATGAAAATCACAATTAACTTTAACATTTTTGCTGAAAACAGTTGAAATTATAACGCAACAAAAATTAAAAAAAATCGCATCCTTGAAACAACAACTAAAGAAATTTTCACTCAAACATAAAATGAAACACGGCACGCAGATACCTCGTACATTTGCATCGACACTCGCCATAAAATTAAATAAAAACAATACACTCATTAGAAATAATAATAAACACGCATGAAAATAATTACACAATGCCTCTAAAATTTAAATGAACAAAATATTCGCATGAATTGAGTTACCGAAAAACAAAAAATGAAACAATCATAATTATATACCGGAACATTGCATCGACTCGAGCATCTTCGCGAACATGGGGGAAATGAAATACTTAAAACAGAGGGGTGGAAATACCAACTTAATAATAATTCCTGAGTAAATATTAAAACATCCGCTTACATCGCAGGTGAAAGAGTATCACCCTTTAGGCGACACCAAAACCGTGTAACACTATCGCATCTAACACACTCGCGGCACGTCCCTTCTTATGGGTCGTTATGCGCTGGCATTGGGCGCAGCTGCTGATCGGCCGGGGTCGACCGCAGCTGCTGTCGCCCGAGAATGAAGTCCTCTGACCGCATTCGCTCCGACAACAAATTCAATTCCCGGCGAAAGTAGAACATAGACACTCCCAGCGCCAAGGAAAAAGGGAACAGAAAGATATGAGCTATGTCCGAAACCCTGTCTGGAAGGATGTCAACCAGGGCGTTTGCGCGCACCCAGTCGTCCGACGCCCTGCCTTGGTGTTGTTCCAAAGCGTTAGTAAGCGCCTCCACGCTGACAGTAGTCGTACGATTCCCCATCGTGGATGTCAGGGACGTAACCTTGTTCGTCCTGAAATCGAAACAGAGACAGTCCGATTAGCATGGCCCCAAATGAAAGAAAAAGAATTCAATAGTATTAACGGCACAATCATGACAATGACAGCCGTAAAGGAAAGAAACAAAATAGCAGGTCAACGCGGCTCACGTCCCGAGCAGACACGCCCGCTTCTGAGCGAACGCATAAACAACCCGGGCACTCTGCACGCACAGCATGCAGGTACCACGCCATGTAAACTCAAGGTGGATCTTCAATCACGCATAACAGTCAGCAGATGCAAACCTTCATTGTGAAAGAAAAACGAGGGACACCCTCAACGGCGGACTTAGACCCTACGATATTACAATTACCTAAAAGTTTAAGGAAAAACACATACAATAATATAAGAAAAATCCAAGTAAAAAGCTGATATATAGAAGTAAACATCGAAACAATAAACTGAGAACAGAAATACTTCAACACACAAAAAATAAAATCCTAAACATTGGAACGCAGTCAGTCGTAAGTCGTACACTCGTTCAATCCGTTTTACGTAAAGGTAAAACGTGATTCATGTTACTTTTGTAAGTCCTATTTCCAATTTTCAACTCTACGTAATTGCGGTTAATTTTTGTAATGATTCCTGGCCCTAACCATGACAGCTGCAACTTATGATTCTCAAATGATTCCGTAACAAGACACGATCTCCAAGGGCAAAATTTTTATTTTTACGGCGAAGGTTGTGGTACATTGTCCTGTCACTGGTGTTATTAATTATCACAGATCTAACATTTTCTACAATACGGGCCGCTTCCTTAGCTCGAAATTTCACCAGATCAACATCGGTATCGTAACTGTAAATGGTTTCGAATGTTTGAGCTTGAAAGTTTGCACAAGTGTCTCTTCCGAAACTGATGTAAGAGGGTGTATCACCCAACGTAGTATTGAGAGAGTTGTTAATAGCGTTCTCCGTGATGTTGAGACACTGATCCCATTCTGTGTGAACTAAAGAATTTCCGTGAAGTTTCAGTAAATTTGTTATTTTTCTATTATTCCTCTCTACAATAGCGTTACTATGAGGACTACACGGTAGAACCTCTCTTTTCGCAATGGCGTAAATTTGAGCAAACTTTTTAACTGCCGCAGATTTAAATTCTAAAGCTTGGTCACTGAGAAGTGTTTTCGGATAACCGAATGTCGCTAAGCAGTCGTCTAGACAAGAAACAACTGTGTCTGCCAACCGGTCTGATGTGGCATAAAGCTTACAATACCGAGAAAATAAATCTATCACTACCAAAATGTATCTATTTTGCTGCCCCGCAGCTGGCAAAGGGCCGAGGAAATCCATGGAAACAACCTCGAAAGGTTCTTTTGCAATTGGCGCGTCTAAAATTTTAATAGGTACAGTACTGTTGGCTTTAAGAATTTTACAGACATCACACATTTTCACAAATTTACGAATGATAGTTTTCTCTAATAAATGATACTAACGTAATTTAAATTTGAACAGCGTGTGCACAGCGTCTGTATGATACAAAGAATGTATACTGAGCACCGCCTTGTTCATTAACGATGTCGGCACAACCGAAGTTAAAATAGTATTTTTCTTAGAGTCTATCTGTCTCCGTCTGTAAAGTACGTCGTTTAAAATTAAATACTTTTGCAAATCAGGAATCGTGGATGTACTTCCATTTAGTAATGCGTCCTTAACTTCAGAACAGAATGGATCTTGCTGTTGCTCAGTCCGAAATTCGTCAAGGTCCCAAGATACATCTGTCAATTTAGGAACGTAGTCAGTCAACTGCGGTGAGGCAGCCGCTGCCGGCGCCAGTCGGTCTGGTTGCGTCTGAGTGTCTGTTGCGTCTACGCTAGGGTTCAGTGCACCACGTCTGGTGGTAACAGGGAACACGTCGACTTTCTCAAACTCCGCACATTCATAGGTCAGAAACAGTCAATTGCTCAGGCAATCTGCTTAAACAATCGGCAACGATGTTTTGTTTACCGGGGAAATATTTTACAATGGGATCAAAGGAATGAACTGTTAAACACCAGCGTGCCATTGCTGAGTCGTCGGGAAGCTTTTTGAAGAACAAAGGCTGCAACGGTTTGTGATCCGTGTACAGATAGATTGGATATCCAAGAATGAGATATTTGAAAGCTTTTAGCGCGCTCACGATGGCGAAGAATTCCTTTTTTGTCGTACTATATCGCTTCTGCGTGGAATTCAAACTCTTGCTATAATATGCTATTGGCTGCATTGATTTGGTCGAATCGTTTCCGTGCTGTAAAAGCACTGCTCCTATACCAAAATTAGAAGCATCTGTAAATATATGGTAAGGCTTATTAAGGTCAGGATGCCGTTAAACGGTATCTGATGTCAAAACAGATTTAATTTTCTCAAAAGCTTCCTGACATTCAGGCTTCCAGATAAACTCAACGTTCTTTCGTAGAAATGGAAAAAGTGGATATGAAAGCGACCCACATAGAGGAATATGACTCCTAAAGTAATTTGCGACTCCCAGAAAACTTTGCAATTCTTTTTCGTTTTGATGAACGGAAAAATTTTGCAGCTTCTCCGACTCTTCGTAACGAATGCCGTCTGCCGACACTATGTGACCAAGATACTCTATCGAACTTTGTAAGAATTGACATTTCTCAAGCTTAAGGGAAAGATTCCCACTACGCAATTTCTCAAAAACACTATTTAAATCTTTTAAATGCTGGTTCATTGATTTGGAGAACACCAAAACGTCATCGAGAAACACAAACGCGAGTTTCCCGATAACATTTGCAAGTACGGAAGACATCACTCGCTGGAACACACTAGGAGAAGAAGAGAGCCCAAAGGGGACTCTTCGAAACTGGAATTTCTCGTAACCGATACTGAACGCAGTGTATTTCCGACTACTTTCTTCTAATTCGATCTGGTGGAATGCAGATCACAGATCCAAACTGGAAAATACACTATTTCCACCAAGAGTGTAAAGAATTTCGTCTATTCGAGGAATAGGGTAAGAATCTTTTACATTGATTTTGTTTAAAGCCCGAAAGTCAATGACTGGGCGTATTTCTCCAGACTTCTTTTTTACGCAATTAATAGGAAAATTAAATTCAGACATGGACGGTTCGATTACTCCCTGGGCGATCATTTGCTTGTTTGCTTGTACCAACTCCTCTCGATATCTATGCGGGATTCTATAGGGAGGAATGTTAAGTACTGGAGCATTTGGTTTCAATTCAATTTTATGTCGCATTACATTCGTAACGCCAATAGTTTCGCCTTCTAACGTAATTACGTCTCTAAAATCATTCAAAAATGTTATCAGTAAGGGTTTCGCGTCATCGTCGTCACAAACTACGTCTTCACTCGTCAGAGGGCGTCGTTCGTTCCTACCTCCCTCCGGTACATCGTCTTTCTGTGCATTAATTCCTACTTCGTCAACACGAGTATTGTTGCAACAATGCCCCGTTTGGTCAGACCCTAACCCAACGTCTTTACCAGTGATGGTTTTAAAGCTTCCACCATAACAACTGTCGACCTTGGGTAGATCCGCCGTACCGTTGACCTCACATAAATTAGCTTCACGCACAGCTTCGTGCACCGTAGACATATATATTTCTTGATCTATTTCCATATCGTCTACTGCCTCAATATTACTCAGCATGCTATTTTCACTCAGGTATACCACGTCATCCGAGACGTTTAAAAGCATGACTGGGACAAAACCCTCCGAACCTATTTTCACTACTGATTCGGCCACATAAATGCCATTTCCAAGAATTCTATTATTCATTATATACTTTCTGGGTTTAACCCTCTTGACATACCCATTAATTACTCGTAAGGAATTACTCGGCATCTCCACTGATCCACAGTGAACAACGATCGCTCGTCTTTTAGTTTTTTTCACTTCTTTCTCTGGGTTACTCCGCTGCTCCGCAGCATTTATCTCTTGGCTTTTTTGTTGCCTTTCGCCATTTTCTAGGCCTCTTTTTCTAGGTACCCTCTGCTTCAGCAGATATTTCTCTTTACGCCTCCTCTGGGCAATCACGTCTGCCATCAGACACTCTGCATTACTTTCGGTATTGAAAAATACTTCTCTCTTACTTTGACCGTGCAATTCTTGCACATCATGAAACGGCACTTTTACTCCGTCAAGAACAATGAATCCTTCCTTAAAATCTAGTACGGCATCCTTCAGCACATCTCTCCCGAGGATTACATCATAATTAAATTCGCCGTCCTTCAAAATCAAAGCGCTAGTATTTTATTCCTTATTATTAGGCAGGGTAATGCAACGATCAACTTCGCCTGTCACTTGGCTTTTCGAATTGATTCCCCTGATATTCAAAGCACTAGGCTTAATTCGCTCGTTAAGGCGTTTTATATTGCGGTAAGGTAACTGATTAGACACCTGTCGCTACCGCTATCAATCAGAGCGCTCATCAATCGTGTATCATTTTTTAATATTATCGTAGGCTTTTTAGATCTTCTTAAAGAAAACAGACCATCGCTTTCTTTTCTCAAACGACCTTCTTTCATTATCGTCGCTGACAAACAAACTTCTACGGGTAATTCAGAAGTGGCACCTACAGTAAGTTCATGCTCACCTAGTAGTTCGAACTTATTTTCACACTGGAGCAACGGATCCACTACTTCGGTCGTCTTAATTATAGAATCTGGCTTCAAAACCACCACATCATTGGTAACGGGAGCTGTGGACTGACCCCCGGGCACTGGTAAAAATTCCCTCTCTAAAAATTCCCATTTCGTCTGATTTTATTCTAAAAAATCATCACTCTCAAAAGCTGCAGCGTAATACGCTTCTCCCCTTCCGCGGCCTCTACCGCGTGAATGACATTCACGAGCAACGTGCACTAGCTTACCACACTTATAGCAAGTAGTACCTCGGAAACCCGGTTTACCCTGACCTCGCTGTTTCACACACTTCTTTTGTACGTGACCAGGGGTATTACATAGTGAGCAGAAGGGCTGTTGTTGTTTTGTCCGTTCACTATTATTCTGTTGTGGGTTCTCCACGAACGCCTCGTTACACTCCATTGAACCTAAAGCTCTATCGCCAATATAGGCATGCTGTCTTCCTCGCGAAAACCTCGCAGGTCTCCAACCTTGTCGTAAAAACGGTCTCCGTCCCTGAAAACGTCGATTAGTGTGTTGTGAGTTATAGAAAACGTCGGAAAACGATTCCTGCTCGTCACACACGGTCTCGTCCGGCACTGCCACTAGGTAAGTGTCTCTAGTCGGGTACGAGTACTGTGCACCAGGCTTGTGCGCAATGATTGGTTTACTTTCAGGATGACTCCGCACAGCGGAGACAATACGAGCTTGTAGCTCTTCAGATGTTAAAAATGGCCGCGAAAAGATTTTTTTGGAAAAATTTCCCTCCAACAATGGAGCTAAAATTGCTGTAGCTAAACTGAAAACAACCAAATCTCCTGCAAACTTGTTTAATTCATATGCATTCGCACTAGCGACGACAAAAGGATGTCTTTGTAACGCTACGTCTGGACTAGTTAAAATATGGTCGCTCAATTTCCGGATCTTAGCCAACGCAGTCACTAATTGAGCAGCTAATCCTTCATTTCGCAAGAGCCGGAGCTGATTTAAATCACAAGCTAGCGCATGTACGGATCGCTCGCCCTTTGAGATATAAATATCTCCCAGAATTTCCACAACCTGGTCGAAAGAATAGTTAACATCAGGATGCACTAGTTTAGCAACTACACCGTTGAAGTCACCTACACTCATGTGTGCGCTTCGTACGAGCAATTCCTTCTTAGCTTCGTCGGACGTGATGTTGGGAAGTAAAGACATGCACGCCTTTAGGTTAGCAACGTGAGTACGAAATGTTTTTGTCTCACAAAAGTCTAGATCTTCTCTTCGTTTTCGGCCTCGAAACAACGGTAGTTCGGCGCTTGACAGTATGGTACTGCCCCTTTGCAACGTCGTGGTTGCTCCACCACTATCAGTATGACCACTAGTAGTAGTCATTGTAGTTACACTCGGTGTACTGAACGTTACAGTTTGAGTTGTCATGACGTTAGACACAACTGTCGTAGGCACCGGTCCTGACATAACTGTCGTAATAGGAATCGTAGTACTAAATTTCGGCACTGATACACGCCCGCTACAAGTCGTAGTTGCAGCAGAACGAATAAACTCACTCTCGGAATCAGAGTCTGACATCGCATGTCACAACAAGAAAAAGTGTTACACCGCCGAAATTACTCCTCACAAAAATAAAAATAATGACACGTTAGAAATCCATTTCAAAAATTAGGTAATTATTTAAAGACTCAAACCATCCTACTGACACAGAAATTAACACTAGCCAAATCGATCAACAAATAGAAGAAAGTGCTATGAAATCTGAACAAGAATAAAACTATACCGATCACAAAGATTGGAAAGTGACTCAGAGCACAGCTGCAGAGAATCCGACCTTGATACATAAAAAACAACCAAACTCTGAAAATGTTCGGTACTCAACTCAGGTCTTTGCAGCACGCACAGCCGCTGCAGCCCAGTTGACGACACAGCTGATGCCAAGGTCACGCGCTGTAGCGCGCACTGCCACTGCCGCCCAGTTGAAGCAACTGCTGATGCCAAGGTCACACGCTGTAGCGCTTGGAGACGGTCGAGCAGCAACGCTTGCACTTGACTGAACGCGCAGAGTCTATGTTCGTTCGAAGTCCCACACTTCACGTCACCAACAACGCTCACTGTTGTTGTTCAACAACACTGTTCAAGATTCACTGTGCAATACGCAACACGGTACCACACACACCTCGCACTACGTCGCCGTAGATGTTGGATCACTGGCGTCGTATGTAGAAAGTCCAACCACACTTGCACTGATGAAACGAACCTCGCAGACTGCCACGGCACTCCTACTGCCGATCTCGGTGGAAGTTTACGCAAAGGATCACGTCAAAGAAATCGCCTTCCTTTCGCAAAGACAGATGTACCTTGTAGGCCTCACCAAGTGGGACGTAGAACTCCAGATCGTACGGATCCCGCAGCCTTTCTTCTGAAACACGTCGCAGGACAAAGCGGAACACGTAAGGATACGCTTCGCGGACTTCCCTTCCGGTGATGGACCCGTTGTCCATAGTATATCGTCGTTATTACAAAACTGATCCACTTGTCACGGAGAGATGCGCAGACCTCCTTTCGTAGAAGTTACAATTATTCTCGTCACCAGACGATCCTCACCGTCGTTCTCTTGATTTCGTTGTAGTTATCAGTTATCGTCTCCGCCGTGTTAATGTGCTGAAGTCACTGGCACTTCGTTTAAAACTTCCGTAGGTTTCTCGTCGAATGCTATATCTTCTTGACTTCCTTAAAACCTCCTTATTTTCTGTGCTACTTACACACGGAGTCGTAAATTCACCACAGACTGTGCCACCAGTGTCACGCCCAAGGATATAGAAAGTCCGGGAGAGCTTGTGAGTATACTTGGGTAGAGAGTTAACACACTACCAAATGCGACTTTACCAGCCGGGCAGCACCCACGTCAAAGTTGCTCCACTCTGTGTGCGTGTGTTGCAGCGGCCGTGTGCGTGTAGGGTTCGTCATGTGCACTGGTCCAGAGTTGATGAACTCATTGCCAGAAGTCGTTGTATCGTCCAACTATGAGTGACCAGATGCCGCAATGCACTTCGTTATGCACTTGCATAATATTTAAAATGAATGAAAAATTTATCACTTAATATGTATATTTAGAAATGTGCAAAATTCAGCAATTCAGTAGTGTTTCATAGCAAGCAATAATGCTTTCAAAAAAGTTGTCTTTCATATGTTTTAGATGTATTAGTATAGAAGTTTGCTCAATGAAGCAATCGTGATATTTTCTACTGCAAAATGTCAATCGTTAAAATTTTAGACCTCTATCAATCTAAAAAAATGCAACGCTTCGATGAAACTATTATCACCTTCGGGCTGAAAAATGAATTAAATCATATTTTTAAACGATCACATTGATAGAAAATGACAACCAATTGTTCAAGTAGAAGCAGACATAGTAAACACAAAATTCTCATTGTAAAACGACTATAGAGGAGCGATATTTTGTTTTGTAGAAATAACGATCACCAGCAGGCTAGCTTTTTCAGTGCAAAGATGATAGTTGCATCGAAAATTTGCATTTTATAGGTTGACAGAGGCATAGAATTTTAGCGATTTTCCTTTTGCAGTAAAAAATGTTGAACGAATTCTATTTTATTTAAACACGCGAAGAACTGAAAATATGTCGTGGAGTTGAAAAGTTGAAAAGCGATCGTAACTAAATTCATAATAAAAAATGAAAGCATGTTTCACATATACAAATAAATAATACTACATGCAAATATCTTCATTTAGAATGTTTTTTTTCATTACTTATGTAAGAAGTTTTGAAAATGACATTAAATATCGTCTATCATAGTTGTCACGTGAAGACATAAAAAATAGCTAACTTGGTAGCATTAAATAGTATGGCCACGAGCTTTAATATTCTTTAAAAACTATCTTATGGCCAGAGCAACTGAAAAAAATCGGTATTGATGAATCATCATATTTTTATGTCATATCTACAGTGTTGGGCAGTTGCGCCGCAACAAGTTGCGGCCGCAATTGCGATCGCAACTTTTTCTGTTGCGTTGCGGTTGCGCCTCAACAATTTTTGGAAAGTTGTAAATCTGTTGCGATCGCAACAATTTTCGACGTGTCAGGCTGCAACTCGCAACCGCTACATCTCGATGGTAATTTAATTTCCAAAATTACTTCAATGAAGTTTATTACGCGTTTCATTCTCGTTTAAAACTAAACCGTACTGTTCAGTACGGTTTAGGCAACTGTTCATTATTAGCATTAGGCGATACAGTGATACACATACAATTTGCTTACTGTATGTAAGTATATTTAATGTAACTCATTATATGACATATGTTATTAGGAACGATGTGAGTTGTAAGTGTAAAATTACGTGTTATACGGCAAATCTACATAGCTAGATGTTGCGATTTCCCAATGTACTTCACAACGACGATTTTATCCTGGCGTCCTCTCTGCAATCACATTTAAAGCTAAAATGGCTAGACGAAGTACAAAAAGTGGAGTTAATAACAAAAAACTAATCGCCCATCTTAATTACAGATCGGAAAATAGTATTTCAGCTAAGGAGAGTAGTGCCGAGGACGTAGATGACGAAGATGACTTCCTCAACGTCGTAATGATATCGGATGACAAGGAAAAAACGAAGAAAAGTTCGTTGAAAAAAGTCAATGATTGGCTGAAACAGGCAGTAATCAACAGAACTAGCCACCCTTACGTTCACTAAGCGATGTTTCCTTCAAGTGAATTTGTCGCTTCGTTCATCCAATTTAACACGCCAATCCCATCGAGCGCTGCGGTCGAACGACTGTTCTCTCAGGCAAATAAATTTTGAGACCACGACGTGCTCGGCTTTCAGACAAACATTTCGAAATATTAACATTTTTGAAAGGCAACGTTGATCGTCATTACAGTGCATTGACATTGTCACATTGTGATCATGAACCAGATTAAATCATGACAGAGGAACAACAAAAAGCAGAGGAATATCATATATTATAGAAGCATGTGTATGGTTTTTCTTTATGCATCATATAGGCTGTACGAATCTTCTGCGCTTTTCTGTTTTCTATTTTTTTCTACATATATACGGAACTCCTATGAAAATATAGCTACTAACTTGGTACCTTTTCAATATAATAATTAGAAAATGGGATTCATTTTATTGTTCATGCTATATTTACGAATGAAACGTTTCTTTCTTTCTCATTTTTTTGGATTATATATACGGAACTCCAATGAAATTATAGCTACTAGCTAGGTACCTTTTAAACATTATTATTAGAAAATGGGATTCATTTTATTGTTCATGCTATATTTACAAATGAAACGTTTCTTTCTTTCTCATTTTTTGCAATATATATATGGAACTCCTATGAAATTATACCTACTAGCTAGGTACCTTTTTACCGTTATTATTATTAGAAAATTGATTTCATTTTTTTTCCATGCTATATTTACAAATAAAACGTTTCTTTCAGAGTCATGATATTTCATTCAATTCTAGTCCACACATTTACTCGATCTATTTTTTTTAGTAAAACAATGCATTATTTTGAATATCTTATTATATCAATTCATAGCAATATATACCTAAAAAAATTGAATAATATTTTATTGAAATTATATTTGATAATTAAAAAGTTGCGGTTGCGATCGCAACTTTAGTTTTTCCAAAGTTATTGTTGCGGTTGCGTCGCAACTTTTTTTGTAGTGTTGCGGTTACGGTTGCGCCGCAACATTTTAAAAGTTGCGGGCCCAACACTGCATATATGACAGGAGAAGGGGGACTATTTCCAGAGGGAAACTGAAAAGGTGAAACATTTGGGATGAAATTTATGACATTCATTACTTCTCGTTTTAGCGTGCAGTTTTCTTTATCGCCAATGAAAGTATCCAAGTTCCTTTAATTTGGACTTTGCGACCAAAATCGTATGGTATTAAACTAGAAGGAAGTGGCTATTAAATATACTGATATGAGCACATCAAGTTTTCCACTGAATTTGTAAAATTAAATTAACCGAATTCATTTGGCGTCAATGTGCATGAAAGGCATCTTACAGAACGCTTCAGCACTTGAATACTTTAATTTAATTCATATTATAATGAACCAGTTAAAATACTCTTATTCGCTTTTTCAGTGAATAAAATACTTTTATTCACTTATAAAGAATGGGTTAATTGTTCGAATGAACTACATATTAATTATATAAACTAAAGTGATTTGCACTGTAAACAATACATCGTGACATACGAACGATACATTATGACACGGTAGAATCACAGTAACTGTGCTTTTATTTGGTCTAACTCATATAATATGTGTCGTTTAAGACGACTGAGACGCTCAAGTGTACAATGAAACATAGAGTATTTTAATCCACTATTAAATGATACTCCAATGGCTAAGTACACACCATAATAAATGTTCGTACTACAATTATGTTACGCAGCGACGCGTGGCAGCTGTTGAAATGGGCGTGGTTTTTGGTGACGTAGACTAGCCATGCACGTACACAGACTCGCTGACGCACACTGAGTGGAGCAACTTTAACGTATGTGCAGCCGGACACATCCATATATACCTTCTCGGTTTTGCTGACCACGCATACGCAATGCGACAACCCACCAGGGCGTTGCACTGGCATACGTACTAAACAACATACGCAAAACTGCGCACACAAATGAAAAAATAAAAAAGGTGGTTATTTTGAAAAATTACATGTATTGTCTTTTGTTGTATATTTTTTCCCAGAGTTACAGAGCTACAGCAATGTAAATTATATCAATCGAAAGGGCTTAAAAAGCGCTACAAACGCTTAAGAGTTCATTGTAGAAAATCTTGTAGTTCAAAAGATAATTAGAAAAACAATTTTTTTGTGAAAAAACACGTTTTTCTGGAAACTTGATAATTGGTTTCTCAAATGCTACTTCTTCCACAATTTTAGAGATACAAGAATGGTTTAGATACCATTCGATAGGGCTTAGCAAGGTGTATCCATAAGGGGATACATTTTTTGCTACATCAATTTTTTGAAAATAACACGACATGAAAAAAAATGAAAAAAGTCACATTTAAAAAAAAAATATTCCCATAATCCACAAAAAAAGTTATCAAAATTCGTAACCCCTTATGGTTATATAGACATATAAGCAATCTAAAAACGAAGTTCTGGTTCTGTAACTTCAAAATTGTAGAAGAAAATAGATTTTTAAAAATCCTATTTTATCATATTTTTCGAAATAAAAAAAATCAAGTGCAGATACAAAAGTTTTGTCGAATTAACAAATGATCTTTGCATCATTTCACACCTACTGTAAAAATTTCACAGAAATCCATTCATAAATAACAGACTTTTCTCCTACCCAGACGGTGTCCTTAATGGAATACTGTACAAAGTCATTAAGTGTGCAGAACTCAAATTTGGCATGAAATTAAACGGTGCTACAGTTTGGATGATAACTGGATATATATGAGCAATATTTCCCTAATTCTAATATCATAACTAACAAAAGTCCCCCATGATGAGCTATCATTATGGATATAGATAGCTCATAGATAGCTCAATGGATATAGATTTTTGAGAACAATACTACCAGATACATGAAAAGAAAAATATGAATGTCAGGATGTCTACTGATATATTTCATTTCCAAATTTCAATGGTTTTTACTATTTTTTACTACCATCAACATCAAAAAATGACTACCTATTTTCTACATAATGAATGTCATCAACATGTGAGCAACCGGCCAATAATGAGCAGTTTGAGTCAATAATACACTCAATAACACAGGTTTAAATAAGGTCCAAGTTTGTTACTACTTAAAATACTTAATACTAAAAGCAGCAACCAACGCATTACTGCCAAAAAGTTGCCTAAATTCCTAATATAACCTGTCCAAAATGGACTCTTAACTAATGTTCAGCAAAGACCTTGTCTTAACATCTTCCTACTATAAGAGCAACAGTTCATCACATGAACAAATAAACAGACTAGAAACTAGTAGACACCGGTGGATTGTTAGATCCACTAACAGAAATATTTCCAATAAGCCGCAGCAAATTTCTGATTATTGGAGAAAGAAATTGTTGAAAATCTTCAAACTCTTTATACATAAGTATATAACTGTCAATTTTTATGGGATTATCCCACTTAATAATATAATTATCACACTTATCATACAACCTAGATAATTGTATCCTTTTGTTTTACCTATTCTGATTTCCCCAATATCCCACAGTCTGTGTCTATCAGTCTCATCTCTATTTATAATCATAACCTTACTTATATCAGCATCAAAGTTTATCTTGAGATCTGTACTATATCCATTCACAATGTTAAGCCTCCTTTGTAGTTCATGTCCACATTCACTAACCACAATATCATCAGCATACAACAAACAACTGAGTCTCTCCTTACCAACTTTCAATTCTAAGCTTCTCATTCTGAGTCAAACTGCTAATTCTTCTGTGTACCATCCAAACAACAGGGGAGACAGAGTACAGCCCTGCCTAACTCCTTTAACACTCCTCACTTGCCCTGTTTCCAAATTTCCAAACCTGTAGATAGCGCTTGTGTTCTCATACAGACTTTGTACAATGTTTACTATCGTTTGGCTTAACACAACTTTCCTCAAAATTTCAAACAGCGTACCACAATCCACTCCGTCATATACTTTCTCAATATCCAGGAATGCTGAATATACCTTCTTATCCTCCTTACTAATTTGCTTAATTATTTCACTCACTACAAACAGATTATCTTCCCCACGTCTATCTTGCGTAAAACCATTCTGTTCTTCTCCCAGGACTCCTAATTCCTCAGCTAAATGTTTCATTCTCTCATTCAAAATACCACAAAAAATCTTACATACAGTGTCAGCCAGTGTAATGGGTCTGTAATTTCCAGGTAAAGTAATGTAAGCAAGTAATTTTGGTAAGTGTGTAGCGTTTGGTAAGAATCAACATTTGAATTTTTGGTGCAATAACATGGTTAATTAGATCGAAATAAACAAGTTTACTTCTATGCACTTTCTGTCACAAATGAGTATTTTACGAGTTATAGCGGTAAATTAGTTACGGCAACTCTAGTGTTAGAAGCGGAAAATAATTCATCTACCGCATGTCTGGCAACACTGTCATGGACGCTCTGATCCGACGCGCTCGAATGCTCGAGCGGTTCCTACCATCGACGACAAAATTTAACATACTGCTATAATTCGTTATTTGTGGGTGATAATTTCTATTGTGTTATTAAATAAAAGATACTAGAAGTGAGTTCAGGCTCCGCAAGCTCTGCGGGGTGAGCTAATAATAAAATACAAAGTATTCAAACATACTCTAACAGCTCAATTGCGCAAAAAAAACCTACAGCTCTAAACTCGTAAAATACCTATTTGCAGCAAAAAGAGTATAGAAGAAAAGTGGTATATTTCAATGTCATTACCATGTTTCAAGCAACACAAATTTGAAAATCAATTAGTAGCTCTTTATTCGAGCGCATTCGCCCTCAAAGACGAAACTAAACCTACCGCTATAACTCATTAAATACTCATTTGCGACGGAAAAAGCATAGCAGAACACTTGTTTATTTTAACCTATTTAACTATGTTTAGGCCCCAAAAACTGGAAAATCGGTCCTACCAAACGCTACACATTAACCGTAATTTTCCAGTAAAGTAATTTTAAGGTAATGTTAAGTAAATACTCATTTGCACCAAAAATGGCATAGAAGAAAAGTTGTTTATTTGATGTGATTACCATGATTCAAGAAAAAAAAATTGAAAATCGATTAGGCCTAGTGTGTTATGAATATTTGCTCAAATTTTGAACAATACCAGCGAAGTTCTGGTCAAATTTTACTTTAATGTTGTCAACGATTATCATAATTTCATTGCTACAATCAATTAAGGAACACATTTAAAAACATTTTACATGAATGACATTGTGCGCGCAGATGCGTTATTTTCAAATTATTCAACTATGAAGTTGGCTTGTGCGCGCCAGGGAAGCAAGCTTGCACAAGCGTAATTTAATTAATAGCGTAAGCTAACCCCCTATTACAAACGTAAAGAGGTTGGGTCGTGAGAAGTAGCCACTGTTCTTCTGGTGAAAATGTAAATGAAGGTTTCTAGTGACGTCCGTTTATATCATCTCCAATGACGGCCACCCGGTACCCAATATGGCGTCCGCCATCTTGGAGCCGATGTAAACAGAGGTCACTACAAACGTTTATTTATAATTTTCAGTATCAGAACTGTAGCTACTCCCACAACCCAACCTCTTTACGTTTGTAATAGGGGGTTAGCTACGCTTAGCTTCCATTTCAACTCTGAAATTGCGCAAAAAAGGCCATTCAGGAGCACCGCTCGTATAACTTCAAACTTAAATAACTCGAAAACTAAGCATTTGCGAGCACATTGTCATTCGTGTAAAACGTCTTAAAATTGACTATATTACTTATCTATAGCAACAAAATTATGAAAATTGTTGACAACATTAAAGTAAAATTTGACCAAATTTTTATTTATTGTAAACCTGGTAAAACTTGAGATCACATCCTACTTCCAGATTAATTTACACACAGAAATTTAGATACAACTGAAGCTGATAGCACCCTACTACAAGGTTTAGGTCACCTTTTTGGAATGAAAAGCTTCAAGGTATTAATAAAATTGAAAATAAGCAGTATGTCATTTTTCGGCATTGAATTGTAGCACATCATATACCTATTTTGTATTTCCTTTATATTTTAAATTTAAGGCGAGTCAACAGCATTTTCCCATGGAACTAGCATATCAAATTTGAACTGTTCTAATTGTATCTGGTTTCAAAGCTTTGATAAAGCGATGCAACTTCATCCAGTGAAAAAGTTAGTATTGAGCCATCCTTTTTAAATTATATTAAATGTTTAATTTCTTACCTTCCAGTTCCAAACTCCAGTGATCATATAACAACAGCACAACACCACTTTTCATTGAAATGTGCGTCTTAATTAAATGCTGATAGGATTTTTCGGTAGTTGGTCTTTTTGAGCTGCTAACATAAATAAGTTATTAATCAAAATTAACCTGGACATTTCAACTCGGCAAAATCCATTCTTTAGAATTGAAACCAAGACATTGAAATATCTTGGGTAAATTTTTAGAATTACTCCGATATTAAATTAAGGAACACTTATTTAATTTCACGTGAGGCCGCGACATTTCTCTTCACTTGACTCGATCACACTTCGTTTCAACGGCATGCCAGATTGTCGTACCAGTAACGCTTCGCTTACAGTAATGCCAGATTTCGGGTTAGCAGTGTTGCCAGATGCAATGTAACTTTATATAAGCGGCGCTGCTAATGGTGCGATGCCATGACGTCACTCGCACGCAGCACGATTCGAGAAAAGACTGGTTTGCCGCTACCTCCTCTTTCGTCTACCATGGTAGAGATACAGAGCTTTAAGATGTCTGGTCACCGACTAGCTGAATATCGTGTCTTATTGCAAGACTGCATATAGCACTAAGATTTTAACAATTAATTGACAATTAATAACCTTAATAATAAGTCCCTATTCAAGAGGCTGCAAGAACCGGGTCGAGGAGTTCAAGTCGCAGAAAGAGACTGCTTTATACACAAGAGAAATAAGTTAGAGGTACCAGACCCACTTTTACGAGTATTAAAAGGGCGACATGCTGCCCAAGCAGAGCAAGCTCAAAGATAATTTAATGAGTGAACGCCATAGCGTCACGAATAATGTTAATTACAGTGATTTAAGGTTAATGCAGGTCTGCTAGAAGCTCAAATATGCTTAATTATGGAAAGTTAACTTTAAACGCAAAGAACGAAAAGCAAAGATGCAGCTGCAAAACAAAAAAACAAAAACAGAAAGAACTAATTTAAACTGTTTCAAATTCATGTCTGTGAACTAAGAGAGGCCAACTGAAGACTGAATGTTCTCGCGGGTATTTTCTTCCGCTCTCTATATTTATGAGTTCACTTAGTTCATTATTTCTGTGTCATTTCTGATAGACTCAAAAAGTTATGAAAGGTAGCGTGTTTCGCTGCCACCACGAAGCTTAGAGCCTCGAAATTAAAGATATGAATTAATTAAGATGCGAGAACTAAACGTGAACTATTTTTTTGTAGGTAGCGGCCGAGGGTCATGGCACGCGTTTCTAAGCGAGACGAGAGAGAAAAGGAATGATACGAGGCCACAGTTTGTTACATGTAATATGGGAAAGCAAGTCAGGAGGGCGAAGGCACACGCGGTAACAGCAACCTTTACAATTTCGGAAACAACAGGACACCTCAATTCTTAGATTTCCCTTCGAGGGATTCTTCTGATAACACCACAACAACGGTATAACAATATTCAAATCCAGGACATTTGTCGAGCCAACGAATGTACAAGCCACCGAAAAGGTCGAGCCAATTAAGCGTATAGCAGACGCTTGAAATCTTGCACCCTCACACAAGTTAATAAATTGCCGTTGATCGTGCCACGCTTTACTGAACTCCGTCTCTAAATTCAACAAGTGAATACCCGGGCTGTATGATCAATTCAATTTTATATGTATCAAAAACCGGCTGTTCGTCTTACCCTTCAACCGAACCCTAGTACGTCCGTTCACGACCACGGCTCTCTACACAGTCCCGTCTACTCGTCCGACTCAATCCCGCCTGGGCAGCGCTCCCCCCCTCCCGAAGGGGAGGGTGGTCGCCGCACGAGCGGGGTAACGAGTGGCGGGCAAGGTCCTGAGCCTCCCCCTTCCCCCACACAACCGGGGGTACGGCTGGAGGAGAGGGGTCGGCCCCATGGTCCCCACCGCCTCCCGCTATGGCCATTAAATAGGCTCGCCGCCGGTGCTTCGGGACTCGAGTACGTGGTGCAGCTAGCCACGGTATTCTCCCACTTTTACGACAATGTGGCTGCCTAGGCTAGCGTATCGAATTATCAAATTTAATATGGGGAGGATTTCTCTTCTGGGAACGTCCCGTTTATATCTTTCCCAAGACCAAAGCTCGCAGAGCCGGCTCACATTTTATGACCCGTGTAATATGAGATCCAGTCTTAACATCAATTATATTATTTTCGCTCGGCCACGCTAACGGCTAAAATCCCTGATGTACCTCCCGCTCGGCAAATGTGAGATAGGGGATGAATCTGACTTCACACACCCTTCCCCCACTTGCGCAAAAAGAAATTATGTAATAATTTCTTTTTCTATGTCTTGGCCTCAGTGCATTTCCCACCCGACTGGCGAACACTTGTACAACATGACATCAACTACAACACGAAAAAAAAACAAACACAAAAAAAAAACGAACGGCGACAACAACTCGCTCGCATGTGCTTCAGCCATTTTTCATTAATAGTGGCCCCCTTCGGGGCTGGGGAGGCGAGCTCTTCAGCCTCCGGAATTGTCGTCGTCTGCTTCCAGTGGGATCCTTCCTAGATAGTAGGGGAAGACCGAAGCCGAGGAGATTCGCGTGCAAGCGGTCCTGGCCTCGATCTCCCCTGCGTCCCGGGGCAACACTAGGTGCTGCAGCAAGCCGCTGAGGGTCGCCTCGGTCAGGCGTTTGTCCGGCTTCGGGACGAAGTGGA
The DNA here is from genome assembly GCA_030386875.1 of Morinoia aosen. Taxonomy (NCBI): domain Eukaryota; kingdom Metazoa; phylum Arthropoda; class Malacostraca; order Amphipoda; family Talitridae; genus Morinoia; species Morinoia aosen. The sequence goes on along the minus strand of CM059575.1, from coordinate 14,157,841 downwards.
CGACGAGTGCGCGCCCCTCCAGGGTCGCGGCCGCCCGCGCCCAGTCCGTCTCGGACGAGACGCTCGCCAGACTTCCGTCGGGTAGCCACAATGCCACCTCGTAGTGGCGCGCTGCGACGTAGGTTCCGAGCTGGCGCACCACCTCGCTCGGCCTCCGTCTCCGCCCTCGATGCATGTACGTCACCGTTTCCTACGGCACACGGTCGGGCATTAATTCCTTGTTACATGGGTTAGACATCAATATAGAGCCTATTCTTTCAAATTTTCCTCTCTTCGCCTCATAATGAGAGCGCGTATTACATGAATGATATATGATTTTTTTTTAGTCTAAACAGTCCTAACCGGACTTGAATGGCTAAGAGTACAACTCCTGCAACACGATTCCGCACATACTCCTGTACACGAAACAACCCACACTCTGACAACACACACCTATTCTTCCATTCGTCGTTCACTTCGTATTGCAGGTCCTAATGATTAAATGATGAGAAATGTGATTTTCCTACATTAGTACTATTTCCGTGTCAGCTGACCGTTTTTTTTTCTTTTTACTGAATGGCATTTGCTAATCTCTCGTGAGAAGCAAGCCTGGATTTCGTATGGGTGCAATACGTAAGGCGTCCCTTCGTATGCATGTATGTTTTATCTACAAGTCGCACCTGACTTATCTTTTAACCTCCAAAATCACATGGTATCGGGTAACAGCTGCGATGCCTCAAGCATTGCGCACATGCCTCTGGACAGGCCTCAAAATCCCTCGCAGTCATGCTTCCCGTAATCTCCCTTATCACGCTCGTCAGCAGACCAGATATTTATAACACTCTCCACAGTTCACGCCGGATTCCTCCTCACAGGAGTATTCCCGATCTTACCATTGATGAATGCCTCTCCATCTCTCTTACGTCGACTGCTACTTCCGTTCCGCTCCGATGGATGCCGCTGTGGTGCTGGTTTTAGCACGCGCACACGCCAGCACCTCGCCCGCTCGTCGCCTTCCTGAAAATCTTCAAAATTCATCTTAGTACATTTATCATTAAATATTTCAGCTCTAGCGTCGGTTCGATGCTGTTCACGCTCGGGTTTCTCCGCACAGGAGTCATCCTTGTGTCTTATTTTCTCGGTCTTTATTGCCCTTGCTATTTCCTTATCGTCCTAAATCAAACTCTCGTATTTAGCATCTCAAATGCATCGCTGTGCGCTTCTGTTTGTCCCGACTGCCTTCTCTAATCTCCGGCGTGTCGCCACTCATATTACATGCGTCTCCGCAATGCAGCGTCTTTCAATTTTATGACCCATTGTGGCTCTCATAGTCCCGTGGGCTCATGCCTCGAGTCTCCACTACGTGAGTGCGCGTCCAGCTTGCCTTTTCACACAAAGCTACGTTATTATTAAAGAACCGTAATGTCAAAGATTATGCTAGGTCCGTAATGGACAATTTTAATTAGATCTGATGTCTCGATAAGAATTCTACCCAACTCTCAGGGGTTCTGCTATACGAGCCGTTATTATCGGGCTCCAATCAGCTCCAGCTCAGGTTTCTCTCTTCCAAGTGCGGCAAGACCCATCCCAAGATAGCTTTAAATTGACGTCTCTCTTTTTACGCCTGCATTGTGCCTATTTCTCTTTTTTAAAACGTCATTTAGAAGCAAAAAAAAATTTTATTTCTTAAATTTTTCTCCCCCTCCGACGATCAAAGAAAATTCCTTCACAGGGAATTTTTCACGCTAAACAAAACAACTACAAGAAGGATATATCTATTTCCCATCCAAGTTGCTGACTCTTCGAACCTACACCTGAAAGGCAATAGTTTATTAGTGCTTATAACTAGTTATTTCTTAGGCTACTCTGAAAGAACAGTTAGTTAGTAAACTTTATCGACTATGCATCCACCAAATGCCGGAGACTTACAGAGCCATATTCCGACGGGCAATATTTCTCTCATAACATCTGCTGCGGATCGCAAAGGTCTGTGACTGACCTCCGTCTAATTTACCTCTGTATGTAATTGTCTCGCATAAATCCCATTTCCTCTCCCTTTACCAACGCATCTCCAGGAGTCAAATTACCCGCAATCAAGTTCAATTTTTGATGTGAAGTCGTTATATCTCTGCAGTTGTTCGAAAATGTCAAACCTTACGCTGCAATTTTACCTCTAAGTTTATTCTCGTCATTCAAAAATGCGTAGCCAACAACGATATAATTTGCCCAGAACGCTGATACAATTTGTATGCCAAATCTCTACTCGTATCCCAAGCCTCCTTCCTGAGCGTCGCACTTGCTTCCTGCGGTTGAGCTCATCTTTATGTCTTTGTCGATTTTATGACTTTCGTCCGGTGTCGCGCTCTCAAGCTCTGAGCACCGTCGTTCATGTTGGCTGATCGCATTCGTAAAAATTTTCTACATAGCAGTTAACGCTCGATCGTACTACTGCTATTTATAAGTTTATTTGTACTTCTACATAGTTCTTGCTAAGCTATTCTGCAAGGAATTAGATTAGTGAACTTATCTACTACTTATTCGCTAGGTTATTCTGAAAAAGAAGATTAGATTAGTAAGCTTATCTACTATTTATTCGCTAGGTTATTCTGAAAAAGAACATTAAATTAGTAGGCTTATCTATTATTTACTTGCTAGTTTGTTCTGTAAGGAAATTTAGATTAGTAGGCTTATCTATTATTCACTTGCTACATAGGCTTTTGCTTATGTAGTCTTCTTCTCTACTCCTCTACCGGACCGGCCGATCTTAGAGCGTAAGGACGCCTAGCTGCCGGGGTGGGTAGGGGTGAGGGAACTTCAGGTCTTGTTACATAGATCTCGTCGTCGCTGCCGTCCGAATCGCTATCTTCGTGAGGTGCTTCGGTGACGTGCTCGGCGCTCCTCCCATTGCTTCGGGGACGCTCGTCTTGCATTACTAATGCCTTCTCTGGCTGAAATGACGCGGGCTTAAGTCTATTCCTGTGGACCGTTATCTCATGCCGGCGGCCGTGGACTTGTCGTATTACGACGTTCATCGGTGTTGGAAGGGCCTGAATCCTGTACGGGCCTATCCAGTTCGGTCGGAATTTTCCCATCGCCTTGTTTTTTCCTGCTGTATTCCGTAGGAATACACAATCGCCGACTCTAAGTTCCTTATCTCTCACGCGCTGATATCTCACATTCTTGTCATGTGCATTTCGGCTTGCCGACGTCGCGTTTTCGAACGCAATTTGCAACCTGGCAAAAGCGGCGTGAGGAAAATCTTCCTCCAAAGCATAGTTTAGTATCCTGGCTGCAGAATATCAGACAGTGGCAAGGGAGCGTCGCGTCCGTGAAATAAATAATATGGCGCATTGTCTACCGAGGTATGATACGAACAATTTAGAGCGAGCGTGGCAAAAGGTAGCTGCTCGTCCCATGATGTGAGATCCTTCTCTACGGTTGCCTTTTCTTCGTTAGTCATTTTGCAGCTTTCACTCAGCGATGATCAACAATTTTTCCTCAATATATCTATTGGCAGTTGTAACTCAACGACGCACTACGCTGAACCTCTAACTTTTACGATAAATACTGGACACCAAGCATAAACACAAAAAAAATTTTCTGGGTGTATCCAAGAGAGGAAAGAGGAGGGCACCACTGGAAAAACTACCGAAATGCGGACTCTCATGCGTAGTGCATCAAAATCAGACGTCAGGAGGGAATCTCCTTACACCAACAAGTTGAACAAGCTCAGGCAGTGCTGACCGAAGTGGTCCTTACCATGTCCGATTATGTTCATTTAAAGAGGAAAAGTTTACGTAACTCCCAGCTCGGTTTCTCACTCATATACCAGCCCGGATTTTGCGTAAATATTTACGTTAATCGTTCCCTCAATTTGCAATACTACTCATACATATTCCTTTAACTGTCTATAGTTCAGCCCAAGACACACAAAAAAAATATTATATATTTTCTTTGGACAACAGAATAAATTTTTATGTGGAGTGTTGATCTCTTCCCCAAACACAGATAAAGAGCGACAAACAAAATGCGGAATTGGTACGTATTATTTCTGTCCTAGAAAACACACAAAAATATTAATGAATGTTTATACACCCGATTTCGTTGATTAACCTACAATCAGAGTAGATGTTCGGTTGGTTTGAGAAACCGCTCTAGTCGCTAATCAAACTTAAAGGTGTCTCCAAGAGAGACAGGAGGAAGGCACCACTGAAATGCAGTCTCTCCGCAGAGGTACATAGAACAGCAAGTTGGGCCTCTAATAGCAAACAGTTTAAAGTCGAGATAAGTTGTCAGACTAGTTCGCTGCGGTTCATTAACCAAGACCAAGTGAAGAACAGTTAAGAACTGAAACAAGACGTTTGTGAACCGAAATGTGGTCGTTAAATAATCCTGTATTTCCTTCCAGCACCATAGCCTAATTACTCACAGTTGGCCCTCACTATGACACAATAATATCTATTTGCAATCTAGATTTGCACGAACAATCCCTAAATTTGCAATCCTGCTCACAACACGATATTTACCCAATATGTACCTAATTTACAACAAGGCACACAACTCAACGATTTATCCCCGCGGAACGAACCACTTAAATAAATCACTATAACTCTGAATTACTTTTCGATATCTATCCACATTGAAAGACACGGCCGCGCAGCAAAATAGTACCGAACCGAATAGAAAAAGAAACTTTTCCCCACACTTCTAATTACGGTATACGTACCCACACAAAATGAAATGAAATGGTGTCTACTCACAGTTTTTTTTTGTTGATCTTCGTAGGTGTTGCTGCTCGCTGCCTCTCGACTGGTTGCTTCTTCTTTCTTGTGTTCTTTCTCTATTGTTTTACCTCTCTCTCGCCACTAGTTTCCACCACCGCAAATGCCATCACTGAATGTTCTCGCGGGTATTTTCTTCCGCTCTCTATATTTATGAGTTCACTTAGTTCATTATTTCTGTGTCATTTCTGATAGACTCAAAAAGTTATGAAAGGTAGCGTGTTTCGCTGCCACCACGAGGCTTAGAGCCTCGAAATTAAGGATATGAATTAATTAAGATGCGAGAACTAAACGTGAACTATTTTTTGCAGGTAGCCGCCGAGGGTCATGGCACGCGTTTCTAAGCGAGACGAGAGAGAAAAGGAATGATACGAGGCCACAGTTTGTTACATGTAATATGGGAAAGCAAGTCAGGAGGGCGAGAGCACACGCGGTAACAGCAACCTTTACAATTTCGGAAACAACAGGACACCTCAATTCTTAGATTTCCCTTCGAGGGATTCTTCTGATAACACCACAACAACGGTATAACAATATTCAAATCCAGGACATTTGTCGAGCCAACGAATGTACAAGCCACCGAAAAGGTCGAGCCAATTAAGCGTGTAGCAGACGCTTGAAATCTTGCACCCTCACACAAGTCAATAAATTGCCGTTGATCGTGCCACGCTTTACTGAACTCCGTCTCTAAATTCAACAAGTGAATACCCGGGCTGTATGATCAATTCAATTTTATAAGTATCAAAAACCGGCTGTTCGTCTTACCCTTCAACCGAACCCTAGTACGTCCGTTCACGACCACGGCTCTCTACACAGTCCCGTCTACTCGTCCGACTCAATCCCGCCTGGGCAGCGCTCCCCCCCTCCCGAAGGGGAGGGTGGTCGCCGCACGAGCGGGGTAACGAGGGGCGGGCAAGGTCCTGAGCCTCCCCCTTCCCCCACACAACCGGAGGTACGGCTGGAGGAGAGGGGTCGGCCCCATGGTCCCCACCGCCTCCCGCTATGGCCATTAAATAGGCTCGCCGCCGGTGCTTCGGGACTCGAGTGCGTGGTGCAGCTAGCCACGGTATTCTCCCACTTTTACGACAATGTGGCTGCCTAGGCTAGCGTATCGAATTATCAAATTTAATATGGGGAGGATTTTTCTTCTGGGAACGTCCCGTTTATATCTTTCCCAAGACCAAAGCTCGCAGAGCCGGCTCACATTTTATGACCCGTGTAATATGAGATCCAGTCTTAACATCAATTATATTATTTTCGCTCGGCCACGCTAACGGCTAAAATCCCTGATGTACCTCCCGCTCGGCAAATGTGAGATAGGGGATGAATCTGACTTCATACACTCCGATATTAAATTAAGGAACACTTATTTAATTTCACGTGAGGCCGCGACATTTCACTTCACTTGACTCGATCACACTTCGTTTCAACGGCATGCCAGATTGTCGTACCAGTAACGCTTCGCTTACAATAATGCCAGATTTCGGGTTAGCAGTGTTGCCAGATGCCATGTAACTTTATATAAGCGGCGCTGCTAATGGTGCGATGCCATGACGTCACTCGCACGCAGCACGATTCGAGAAAAGACTGGTTTGCCGCTACCTCCTCTTTCGTCTACCATGGTAGAGATACAGAGCTTTAAGATGTCTGGTCACCGACTAGCTGAAGATCGTGTCTTATTGCAAGACTGCATATAGCACTAAGATTTTAACAATTAATTGACAATTAATAACCTTAATAATAAGTCCCTATTCAAGAGGCTGCAAGAACCGGGTCGAGGAGTTCAAGTCGCAGAAAGAGACTGCTTTATACACAAGAGAAATAAGTTAGAGGTACCAGACCCACTTTTACGAGTATTAAAAGGGCGACATGCTGCCCAAGCAGAGCAAGCTCAAAGATAATTTAATGAGTGAACGCCATAGCATCACGAATAATGTTAATTACAGTGATTTAAGGTTAATGCAGGTCTGCTAGAAGCTCAAATATGCTTAATTATGGAAAGTTAACTTTAAACGCAAAGAACGAAAAGCAAAGATGCAGCTGCAAAACAAAAAAACAAGAACAGAAAGAACTAATTTAAACTGTTTCAAGTTCATGTCTGTGAACTAAGAGAGGCCAACTGAAGAAAACTTTTTCTTCCACAAAGCTGCCATCAGATATACGGAAGATATTCAACAGGAAATTTCATTGAACAAATAAAATTGGCTGTCCGTCTTTGTTGGTTGGTCTGTCTCCCTTTCACGCTCTTAGAGATGCTTAATGACTGTATCTGTGATGCAAGTCTCACCAGCGCACAAGTACGAGGGCACTATTAGGATTGAAATATTTCTTTATGATCCGCATCTGGAAGATTTGTATAAAGACAATTTTGAATCCCGTCATTTATGACGGGTTGTGTACACAATTATATATACTGAGTGTTTCAGAACACGAGGTACAAAATTGCACAAGTAGAAAGTGGCCTAATAAACACTTTTTATTCAAGGAAATTTTCCCAAAAAAATCGGGGTTGGGAGGTAATAGCTGTTTATTGTTTTAAAGGATGAAATTTAATGGCACAATTACTCGCAATATTTATTTTGAATTTGCTTTACAAAAATTGTCCAAAATGTGTTCCACCTTCATCAACGCACTTTTCGAATGTTAGCCTTAACGACTGCCGGATATCAGGAAACGCGTCTGGCAATTGAAGTATCTCACCTGTAGCCACTGCAATTCTGGCCACAAGATCTTCCTCAGGCTCAATGGGTGTAGCATAAACAAGGCTCTTCACGTGTCCCCAAAAAATTAAATCGAGTGGAGTCATGTCAGAAGATCTTGGAGGTCATGCAACAAAACATTTCGCCCGATCAACGTAAATTCAAAATAAATACTGCGAGTAATTTAGTCATTAAATTTCATCTTTTAAAACAATATACGGCTAATATCTCAATGTCTCTTGCTTGGGAAAATTTCATACAAGAAAAAGTTTTTATTTGGACATCTACTTGGTGTGCAATTATTTGCCTCATATTCTGAATCTGAAACACTCAGTATATTACTGACAAGTGTTTTCTGAGTAGGTAATGTAGGCACTGTCTACACTGAGAAGCATAGATATGTATCAACAGTTTTTTATTACTAAGTATGCACTAATTCAGTGAAATTATAATAGTTAATTCAATGGCTATGCTTCAAATCCCCAAAATTATAACATACGTGTTGATCAGGTAGGCCAGATTTGCACACTGCCTGTTCTTCTTTGTGTCTACACTATGCAGGGCCACAATTCAGAAAAGGTGTCATATTATTGCTCAACACCATGTTATGTCTCGGAAATGATAGGCAGAAGTTCTGCTTTCGTCGTAAGGGCCTGACTTTTTCGGAACGTTTTGTTTACGAATAAAAGTCACTTTTAGCTTCTTTGCGTGTAATATGATACTATCTCTTATTCTCGTCTAACTTTTTACTTCGTATTTGACACTTTCTTATTTTAATAAACGCCCATGTTTTTCTCATTTCGTGTTTTTTGGAGCAATTTGAAACGTTTCCAGCAAGAGAATTTGTACTATCCCATAAATGCAACAACCATTGCAGCTGAGATAGTGCATTGTTTTCAGTTACAATATGGGTGTGACTATAAGTGAAGTTTTTGCTAGTGTGTGTGTAATTATTTTCATTGCAGCTCGTTTACATTGTATTTTAATTTTTTTTCAAGTGTCTAAATGCCAATATTGATTACTTTACAACATTCCAAAATTTTCCTTAAGAAGAGGTAATTAATTATATAATGCTACAAAACGGATGCTATTTCAGTTTTCAAAATTTTATCAACATCACTACTATAAAAGTAGCCGCGTCCGTCCGTGTGACCCCCTCTTCTAATCGATAGCTTTGATAGCAACCAGGATAAAGCTTAATTAAGAAATACAAGAAATCCTTGTATTGCATCAATTTCTGTGGCGATTCAATTCCCTTTCACTAAAATTACTATGGTATCCAGAATACGCAATTGCTTATTTTAAAAAAGGAAATTTTCTTTGGAGCTTTTTCTGATGAAATTCATCATGTAGCTTTGATATTTTCAATTGATAATGCGAAAAGAAATGTTTTAAATTCGTTTGACCAGTAACCTGGCTACCACTTAGTATAAAGCCCAAGATTTTGGAACTTGAGTTATCGTTTCCGAAATTGTGATTTTCTTGAAAAGCTCCGAAGAGATAATAGACGATATTTCAGAATAAAATTCCGGCAAAAGAGGCCACCATGAATAGAAATATGTCCGACCGCAAGAGAGAAGTAGCAAGACTTCGACAGCAGGAAAAACGCTGAAGACGATCGGATGAACAACGCGAAATGGCAAGACGAAGCAATGCTGTTCGCCAACGAGAAGCTAGAGCTAAACTGAACCTTGAACAACGTTTGGAAATTCTACAGAATGATGCCGAACAACACCGAGTCGATAGAGAGAGCTTAGCAATTGAAAGAAGCTAGGAAATTCTTCGGCATAGCGCAGGACAACATCGAGTGGTACAAGAGAATTTAACTCAAGAAAGAAGGGATGAAATTCTTCAGACTAATACCGAACAGCACCGACTTGCACAAGCGAATTTAACTCAAGAAAAAAGGGATGGAATTCTTCAGATTAATGCCGACCAGCACATGTGCACTAGTAATTATAAAATTCTCCATTTCAGCGTATGCTTACTCAGAAACTGGGGAGTGATACGAAGATAAAAATTAAACATGATGATCATATAGTGAAATACAATATAACTCTGAAAGAACCAAACAACATTCAAGGAATAACTTTAGAAATGAGCAGAAATTTTTATTATTAATACATGTTAACTTGACCTAAAGACAAGGAAGCCATATCAATTTTGATAACATAACCTGAAAACTAGAAGTCTTTATGTACCAGACCATAGCTCCAGGTTTTGGCAAAGACTACTCATTGGCAATGAATCATAACCTAAAGACTAGAAATATTTATGATCACAGCATAACTTTGAGTTTCTGGAAAGAGTTGTCATTATCAATAAATGCATCATTAAGAGCGTACAGAGTTACCACACCTTATGTGAGTACAATGTATTGCATTAGCTGAAATGTTCGGTAAGTAACTTGCAACACATTTACTACTATTTTCCACTTCCTATGTTGTTTTACGTATTAATTGAAGGGGGAAATGAACAAAACATGTATATACTGAACGAATTTCCCTTGCTTTCAATTACTAATTCTTGCTTTTTAACGGCAAAATATGCATTATTACTCCAGTACAATTACATTTCTGTCTCGTATGTATAATATATACATATATAGGTATGCAAATCCACAATGAATAGATAACATGCCGGTATTAGGTTATGGGTATAAATTCGCTGTTTCAAACCTAAAACAAAATAATCAACAAAAAATTGTGTATTTTTAAGATTTTTCAGCAAAGTATTCTAACTCTGTTTTTTTACTTTCGGTTTTAAACAATTATAAATCATATTTAGCAAAAAAATTAGAATCAAAGACACCAAAGAATAGCGACTCTAAACACGACTCTACCACATCCGAATAAACGACTCCGACTCCGACTCCACCACATTTGGAATAGCGACTCCGACTCCACCACACTTCAGAGAAGCGACTCCGACTCCGACTCCACCCTAAGTCTAAGTCGACTCCACCCTAGTCGAAAGAAAGAGCTTAGCAATTGAAAGAAGCTAGGAAATTCTTCGGCATAGCGCAGGACAACATCGAGTGGCACAAAAGAATTTAACTCAAGAAAGAAGGGATGAAATTCTTCAGACTAATGCCGAACAGCACCGACTTGCACAAGCGAATTTAACGCAAGAAAAAAGGGATGGAATTCTTCAGATTAATGCCGACCAGCACATGTGCACTAGTAATTATAAAATTCTCCATTTCAGCGTATGCTTACTTAGAAACTGGGGAGTGATACGAAGATAAAAATTGAACATGATGATGACATAGTGAAATACAATATAACTCTGAAAGAACCAAACAACATTCAAGGAATAACTTCAGAAATGAGCAGAAATTTTTATTATTAATACATGTTAACTTGACCTAAAGACAAGGAAGCCATATCAATTTTGATAACATAACCTGAAAACTAGAAGTCTTTATGTACCAGACCATAGCTCCTGGTTTTGGCAAAGACTACTCATTGGCAATGAATCATAACCTAAAGACTAGAAATATTTATGATCACAGCATAATTTTGAGTTTCTGGAAAGATTTGTCATTATCAATAAATGCATCATTAAGAGCGTACAGAGTTACCACACCTTATGTGAGTACAATGTATTGCATTAGCTGAAATGTTCGGTAAGTAACTTGCAACACATTTACTACTATTTTCCACTTCCTATGTTGTTTTATGTATTAATTGAAGGGGGAAATGAACAAAACATGTATATACTGAACGAATTTCCCTTGCTTTCAATTACTAATTCTTGCTTTTTAACGGCAAAATATGCATTATTACTCCAGTGCAATTACATTTCTGTCTCGTATGTATCATATATACATATATAGGTATGCAAATCCACAATGAATAGATAACATGCCGGTATTAGGTTATGGGTATAAATTCGCTGTTTCACTCTTAAAACAAAATAATCAACAAAAAAATTGTGTATTTTTAGGATTTTTCAGCAAAGTATTCTAACTCTGTTTTTTTACTTTCGGTTTTAAACAATTATAAATCTTATTCAGCAAAAAAATTAGAATCAAAGACACCAAAGAATAGCGACTCTAAACACGACTCTACCACATCCGAATAAACGACTCCGACTCCGACTCCACCACATTTGGAATAGCGACTCCGACTCCACCACACTTCAGAGAAGCGACTCCGACTCCGACTCCACCCTAAAACATTCGACTCCGGCGACTCTGACTCCCGACTCCTACTCCGCAACCCTGCTTCTAAGGCATCCTATCATCAAGCTATTTTTAAAGTGTACAGTTATGTTTAGCCTAATTCACTTAACCTAAGGGCACGTCCACAAGACTGATCATGTTTCGACGCTCAATTTTTAACGAATAAATGAGAAATAGTTAAAATAAGCTAGATGGGAACAGTATATTCAAGAAAATGAATTAGGAGCACAAGATCTATATTATTATTTTGGTAGATTACCTTATCAAAATGAGTCTTATCAAAGAAAAAAGAAATTGGCTTGAATTACCTTATTAGATTAATATTTGGATATGAAGAGGGATTCAAGATTTGTTTTGAAAGCATTGTAAGAACTTTTTTCTCGGATCTCAGCCGGGATTGCATTTAGTACTGCTATGTGCAATATGGTCTTACACTGTAAAAAAAAAGTGTAAAAACAACGGAAAATTGTCTGGCAGCTTTTTAGCCAGAGAGTTTTTTTCTCTCTGTTAGTCCGCCAGATGCATCATTTGCTTCCGTTGTCGGTACAGACATCTGTTGAGTTAACGGACTGCTATAGACGCACCGTTAGTCTAACGGAACTATTGTTTCATCTCTGTTCAATTTACAGAAATATTGTGAACGTTCTGTATTTCGCACAGCGAACGTCTAGATGTCCGTTGTTAGAACGGGTGAGGCCGGCATTGTGCCGGAAGAAATATAGGTTCCCGTCTCTTCTCTGGAAACTATTCGAGCTTCTGTTGAATTTACAGAAACATAAAGAAGCCTCTGTGTAAGTGACAGTTTCAAAAGATTCTGTTACTACAACAGAGGAACCGGAAATTGGACGGTCCTCTGATGCATCTGCCACCTGCAGATACATTATGGTGCCCAGTTTATATTACATGCGATGTACTTTTGTCACATAGAAGTATAACTGCAAGGCTATGTGTACGGACCGCAGTGAACGGTGCAATAAAAGAACTAGTATCTTCCTATTAACGCGGAAGACTTCCCGCGTTAATATGAAGTTTCGACAAGTTCTTTTATTGAATCGTTCACTGCAGTCCGTAAATATAGCCTTGTAGCTATACTTCTATGTAACAAAATTACATCGCATGTAATATTTACTGGGCACCATAATGTATCTGCACGTGACAGATTCATCAGAGTACCGTCCAATATCCGGTTTCTCTGTCGTATAGTAGCAGAATCTCTTGAAACTGTCACTTATCCAGAGGCTTCTTTATATTTTTGTTGATTGAACAGAAGCTCAAGTTTTCATTTTTATAAACCTCATAACCGCTGACGATTCAGACTGCTTGATGAAAATTTTTCGTACACTTCGTATATTTAATAAGATTCACATGGATACTTCTTGGGTTGGTCAAAAACGAATTAATTGCTTGAAAAGTGTACTGAAAAACAATTTGGTATACAAAGGGTTTTCACACACCGTATGACACACCTAGGAACGAATGATGAAAGACATGTATAACAAGATAAGGCATCCTGAAAGAAACCGGAAAGCATCGAGAGCTGAAAACTGTTTTCTGCAAAAAAGCCCAACCCATAGCGCAGCTCACTTCTATCCTCGCAGGAACATTGTGAATGAAATATGCTTCACCGTTGGGTACATCTATCCAATATGAAATTATTTTTCAATTGAAGAAACAATATTATTATTATTATATAAGAAAGCTTTAGCCTCCCTTAACCACGACAAAGATGTTCTAAGAGAGGAAAGAGGAAGGCACCATTTAGTATGGAGTTGAGGGAACGCGGAATCTATGCACAAGGTGCACAGAAACAGTAAGCTAGGAAAGAAGTTCATGAAACAAGAAAAAGTTGAAGAAGAAAGTAGTAGGTGCTGAAAAACAGGACAGCAGTGAACCGAAAAAAGATGGTCCGTAACAAAGCAAAAACCTATTTATCACTACAAAAAGGAAGCCTACCTAACCTTTAGCTCGGGCCCTCACATGGTTCCCCTGGGAGCGCTAATTCCCATAGATACAATAGTTGTATCCCCCTGAGGGGTGAAAAAACAAAAAACTATATAACTCAAGAACTTATAATACACAAGCAATATTAATGAACCATACTAAAAATCTATCGATGTTTCCAGTAAAAGACTATACCTCGTCTGTTGCTAAGAACGAAAAACTACACCGAGGTAAAATTAATATAGTACATGAAACTGAGTCTCCAGAGTAGTATTATTCGAGAGCTATAGAGATACTCTGCAAACAGAAAAAATATTAACTGCTGCTGTCAATGGTGATGCGATCTGCTTCATCAAAATACTAGCCAAACATTTCAGAGTTCAAAGAAAAATATAAGTATGACTGAAAACATTTTCTTGGTACGCAATACTTACGAAATTTAGACAGCAGTTCGTAGAGACAATGAAAAAGCAAAACCTACACAAAAGTACGAAATTACCGAAAAATCAACTCATTGCTATACATGGATAACGTTACACATATATTACGCGGAGTGTACAAACTTTCTAATACATATCATTGGCTTACTCAATGACGAATCTGTACTGAACAATAAAATAAGTTCAACAAAGCGATGAACTCAATAATGAAATGAAAGTATATGGTTCAGAACAAACCTATTCTGACGTCAGTACTATTGAATCTCGAAGATTAGATTATTAGTAAGTTTAGGCCTCCCTATCCGCAACTAAGGCTATCCAAAGAGAGGAAGGAAGACGGCACCATTTAGTATGAAGTTAAGGGAACGCGGAATCTATGCAGAAAAGGCATAGAAACAGTAAGGTAAAACATAAGATCATGAAACAAGAAGAAGTTATGGGAACGTGGAATCTATGCAGAAAAGGCATAGAAACAGTAAGGTAAAACATAAGATCATAAAACAAGATCAAAGTAAGCCTCCCTAGCCACTACAAAAAAACGTATCGAAGAGAGGAAGGAGGAAGGCACCATTTAGTATGGAGATATGAGAATGAGGAATCTCTGCAGAAGGGGGCATAGAAGCAGTAAGATGAGAAAGAAGTTCATGCAATAAGACAAAAGTTAAAGAAGAAAGTAGAAGCTACAAATAAAATAGCAAGGATAGTCACTTTTAAAATAGACATTATTTCTTAGAGAGTTTATAGGTCAGAACTAAAAATATAAACGAAAAAATGAACGTTTCGACCACAAGGGTCATCTTCAGCATCTGGGAAAACAAGAGATTTTTCATGGAGACAAAAACAAACAAAAAAAGAATTTACACACACATATGATTAACATTTGTAATTGCTAACAGGAAATTTGCAAGGGGAAGGAAGATTGGGCATCATTTAAAACCGTTTGTCTTTCATGATAAAAAGAGACTCTAAAATTCGAAGATCTGTTTGACTAAAAGATGTTGCAATTATCTGGAAATCATCTAAACGAACAGGCAAGTCGCACTTTTCTGCATGTGCACGCACAGAAGATTGAGAGGGAGAAGCAAGAGGCCTATTTGTTCGAAAGCTTCGTCCAGCATGCTCTGCTACACGAGTACGCAAGGCCCTTTTTGTGGACCCAACGCACTCAGACGCACACAGTGCGCAACGATACTTGTAGACGACTGAAGAAAGTAGTAGGTGCTGAAAAACAGGACAGCAGTGAAACGAAAAAAATGGATCTTAACACAGCAAAAACATTTCATTTCAAGAAAAAGAAGGCCTGCCTAACTCTCAGTTCGGGCCCTCACATTGTCTCCCTGGGAGTGCTCATTCCCATAGATACAATAGTTGTATCCCCCTGAAGGATTGAATCTCGAATGGCGCCGTGTCTCATGCAAGCTGGTTAACAATAAGTCCTCTCAAATGTTTCCAATGGATGACGAAAGTAAACTTCAGATACTATATGCTCACGCTATAATCGAAAATAACTCCGGCATTGATGCTTCTAAGATTGAGAATAAAAAGCAAAGCGAAAATCGCTACAGATAAAGTCATTTTAATTAAGAATGATCAGATAAAATTGAACGTTTCGGATTAACAGTCCATCTTCAGCACAATCTCTGTAAAACGAAACCAAAAGAAGAAAAATTAATTCAACAATGAAGTATTTACAGTTTAAACTTTGAAAAACACGAACAACGGTAAAAAAAATCAAAGTTGAACGAAAAGCTGGAACTGAACTATGTGTTGGCAACATGAAGCGGGAAAGCGAAATGGGTGTTATCCAGAGTAGGTTTCATTTTGTGAATAGGCAAAGATTCGAGAATGTGCAGATCTGTTCTGAAAGAGGTACCGGCCAAGATTGTAAAATCGTTTAGGGAGACCGGAACATTGCTCTCTTCTGAATGAGATCTAACAGAGGACAGTGGGGGGGACCCAAGGCGAAGACCAGTTCTGCGACTTCGCCCAGCATGCTCAGAAACTCTAATCATCAGGGTGCGGCAGATAGAACCAACGTACGCAATTCACAACGTGAACAACTGTATTGGTACACCAGAGACGAGCAGTGAGGGTGGCAGTTTGTCTTTGAAAGGGAATAGATAATCAATTGTAAAATTATTCACTAGAACCATTTGAGTTTCGAGTTACGGGAAAAACATAATAGTAACGGACTTCACATCCTTAGCTTCAATGACTGATGGCCAAAATACGGCAACTTATCAAAGAAAGCTTGTTGAGCACAAGACTGACCTGATTAAAAGTTATAAATGTTTGACAAAATTCATGATAACTCTCAATCTGTCCAATCTTGCGCTCAACAAGCTTTCTTTGTGAAGTTGCCGTATTTTGGCCATCAGTCATTGGAACTAAGCGAGGATTCCCTTGTTAAAAAGTTTTCCTGTAACTCAAGATTCGAATGATTCTAGAGAATAATTTTACAATTGATTCTCTATTCTGTTTCAAAGACAAACTGCCACCCTCACTGTGCTCGTCTTTGGTTTACCAAAACAGTTGTTCACGTTGTGAATCGCGGTACGTTGGTTCTACCTGCCGTACTCTAATGACTCGAGTTTCCGAGCACGCTGGGCGAAGTTGCAGAACTGGTCTTCCTCTTGGATCCCCCCCACTGTCCTCTGTTAGATCTCATGCAGAAGAGTGCAATGTTCCAGTCTCCCTGAATGACTTTAAAATATTGGCCGGTACATCTTACAGCACAGATCAGCGCATTCTCAAATCTTTGCCTTTTTACAAAGCGAGACCTACTATGAATGACACTCAAAGTGCGTTTCCACTTCATGTTGCAACACATAATGCAGTTACTCAGTTTTCCTTTACTTTTTATTTTTTTTACCGTTCGAGTTTTTTTTCCAAGTTTAAACTTTACAGAAATACTTCATTGGTGAATTAATTCTTCCTCTTTTGGCTTCGTTTTACAGAGATTTTGCTGAATATGGACTGTTAATTCAAAACGTTTTATTTGATTATTTTTTAAAAAAATGACTTAACGTGTAACGACTTTCGCATTGCTTTTTACGCTCAAGATAGTCAAAATTACCTTATAACAGATTACAATGTTATATCAATTACGTAACATTTGGCGTAATAACCGACACAAAAGTGGCGAGCGTTTCGTTTAAGCTAAGGCGTAGTTCATTCGGTCTTATTTGGCAAATATAATTAAACGCCTAGACAATGAGAAAGCATGGAGACCTGATACTCAGAATGTTCACGTACAACTTAAGACTCAAACATACCGCAGATCTATGCAAGCCTATCTGACGCATTTAAAATAGAATTGAGAAACTATTTGAAAATCGCACCCCGATTTGAAAAAATCGTCATCCAAACAATTTAGCAGCGAACACGAGTCCAAAAACACTTACTTAACCTTTCGTCAAAAAGTTAAACTATATTTTATTATCTGAAGAACCTTAGCTTGGAAACCAGAATGGAAGTGAAATTCCTACAAGCATGCAAAACAAAACTAAAACGCAGGAACACACAACAAAACACAAAATTTCAGGGGTACGCTTCATAATACTAGCTGTAAGTAATTAGCACTGACATTATTCAAGACAAGAATGCGGCAGAAGGCGCATTGGCCATGTGGGAACTACGGATCTATAATGCACTCAGTGTTTTCTAGCGAAGTATTGTCTTAAGCATAGTAAAAAGAAAAAACAAGAGTAGGAAAAGAAAAGCATCAAGATTGAAGTTGAGGTGGTGGAAAGGGCAATACGGTCCAGAAGTCCTCAACTCATTGCAACGAGAAAGGAAGGCCAACTTGTCCATAAGTCAGGGCCTACACAGCCTATTAGTAACTCAAAGTGCAAAGCATACTAGAGGATTACCCATTTGTGTGAGGGAGAGGGGGGCAGTGATGAAAAAACAGGATTAAAATGAATCACCTGCTTCATATAGCCCACATTCCAGTCATGACATTTAAAACCCCTCTCCTTCTAGGTATTAAATTGTATTGTGATAATGAGTTGTTTAATTTTTTACTATTAATTTATGAATGAACTGGGAACCTCAGTTTTTTGCAACCTTACTTGAAAAGACCTATATATGTTCAGAATGTAAAAACTTGCCAGAAAATTGAATTAGCCGTCACTTAAACCTAACATAACATTCAATTGCGTCACTAAAAAATGAAGACATCAATCACACTTGTGGAATAGATCAGCAAGCAAGGGTGGCAGGGTTGAAGCCAAGAGACTCTTCCGTGCTGCTGAGGCACGCGACCAACGACAGGACATTCGGATGCGTCCCGCAGTGGCGTTTTCTTCCATTCGTGGATCTTATTTTGAAGCCTCGCTTGGGGTTGACTTTCAGTAGTTATCTGGAATTGGAAAATACATTAGCGTTTGTAAGTTGGTGAAGTCATTTTCATACTACTGAAAATATCCGAGCCAACAGAAATTAAATACGTAAAACTCTCAGCTTGACCTCAAGTAAATGTTCGGCAAAGAAATGCGCAGGAACATGCAAGTATGTACCTCTCTGAACTTAAAATGTTATGTACCAATATGCATATATATATACATATATGTATGCATATACACATTCATGTTGACACATACATATAAACATCTATTCAAATTTGTGAGATTATTAGTCTTGATTCAGTTAGTTTTAATCATCTGAAAATGCTACAGCACAAAAGTAATTTGTCGGCATTCTCCCACTCAACTCATTGTTTGCCGGCATTCTCCCACTCAATCATTTTGAAAAATGATCATATATGAAACTATTGATATTCTACTAAGAACAAGCGTTGTTCATTAATTTGACATCTGTAAATTAGTTTCTCCCATCTTGTTGCTCAAGTTCCTTTCCTGCATCTGAGAAAAAAAACTTAAATGACATCACAGTGAGAATGTTGCAGCAGCGCTGATCGCATACATCCAAATATTACATTTACAATAGTAAACATCCTAATATTAAACAAAAACAAGCTTTTTTTTGGATCTTGGTGCAAAGGGTAAACAGCAAATTTGAAACACCAGTCTAATAAAGAGTACTTTTACTGGTAAGGATATGAGTTTTTTAGTTTCTGTTATTTGTTTTTGCAACTAGAAAAATTTCAACAAATAAATGCACCATTTTTGCATTTATTACAGCAACAAAAGCTCCATCACTTTTTAACGCAGAAACTTGATCCAGGTTTGCTTAAACCCAAAAATAAACAATGTATAACAAATGGAAACACAAATATCAATATTGAATTGAAAAAAAGTACATATTCGAAATCAAAACTTTTGAAAGAACACATATTTCTGGCAACACTCAAGTTTAGAGTAGAACTCTGAATTTTTCTCCATTTTTGTAAACAGATCATTTCTGCATCAAATGAGAGTAGAATCAAGTTCCTACAAAGAGGGACAGAGCTTTAGTTGATCTTATTGTCAATAACCTACAATACCAGAGAAGGGTTATTTGATAATTTCAAAAATAATCTTGCAATGCTTGTGAATTATTCAATGAATGCATACACAATGTATAGTGTGTTACCTCATCATTAGTGCCCACACCCTTTTAAAACACATTCCTTTGAGATACCAGAAACAAGTTATTTTTATGACTTCACATGTAAATTAATCCCATAAGATACCTAATAATTCAAGTAAACCACCCTATTCCCCAGCTGCTAACCTCTGTATCTTGAGAACCATTGTGCAGATCTTAATGAACTTTTCACAGCTGACATTTGAAAACATTAACAATTTTATTATGCAGAAAACAAAAATTGAATAACCTGTCATTGAATTGCACGCCATATTATGCTATTATGTGTAATGTTCATCCGTGTTTTGAAACCAAATATCTGTTGTGTCTCTTCAGGAAATATTAGTACATTAAGGATTTCCTTAAAAAATGCTTTTCAGGGCTCAATGCACTGAAATACACGAATGTTTAGGTATAAATGCATTAAAAACTACCCATCACTGCCAACACAATATTTTTTTAGAGTGACATTTCTTAATTATGTAGAGTGGTGCATAATAAATTAATGTGATTTTCAATTTTAACATTATCTGATTTCAAAATTCATTTCACTTTTTCAATATATCGATTACCATTCTCAGTGAGAACATTCTTATCACAATAATCTTTTTTCATTCTAACTGGATTTTAATTCATTTAATTATAGTCAAATTTCAATTTGGGACTCAAGTTCATGAAAATAGAAATTCCATTCAGCCTGAACAAAACTTTGCAGAAAGATCCCATGATTATGTTTACCTTGAAATAACTAAAACAAATTCTATGTACACTTTGCATGGTCACCTTTGGTGGCCAGCTCTGTATGGCTGCCTATCGTGAACAACTTTGATCACTTTTCATTGCATTAAAGGCCACTTTTGAAAGTGACCAGAGTATTTGTAAAGGAGAGGACCATAATCGATTTTCTAATTTTTGCTGCCTAAACATAGTTAATTAAATCAAAATAAGGTCAAATTTTACTTTATTGTTGTCAACGATTTTCATAATTTCGTTGCGAAGAATCGATAAAGGAACACATTTAAGAATGTTTTACATGGATAACATTCTGCTCGCTGATGCGTTACTTTCGAATTATTCAACTTTGAAGTTGGCTTGCGCACGCCAGGGAAGCGTGTGCGCCTAGCGTAATTTAATTAACAGAAGCTAACCCCCTATTACAAACGTAAAGAGGTTGGGTCTTGAGGGGTAGCCACAGTTCTTCAAGTGAAAATTATAAATATAGGTTTCTAGTGACGTCCGTTTACATCGACTCCAAGGGGGCTGCCGCCATGGCGCCACCCGGTAGCACCCACGTTAAAGCTGCTCCACTCTGTGTGCGTGTGTTGCAGCGGCCGTGTGCGTGTAGGGTTCGTCATGTGCACTGGTCCAGAGTTGAGCTCATTGCCAGAAGTCGTTGTATCGTCCAACTATGAGGGACCAGATGCCGCAATGCAGTTCGTTATGCACTTGCATAATATTTAAAAAGAAAGAAATGTATCGCTTAATCTGTATGTTTAGAAATGTGAAAAATTCAGCAATTCAGTAGTGTTTCATAGCAAGCAGTAATGCTTTCAAAAAAGTCGTCTTTCATATGTTTTTAGATGTATTTGTTTAGAAGTTTACTCAATAAAGCAATCGTGATATTTTTTACTGCAAAATGTCAATCGTTGATGGTTTGTCAATTAGTTCTCCTCGTATGGAACTTTTGTTAGACTATTAGCACGCCACGTATGGTTTGTCTATTAGTACGCCTCGTATATTTTGTCATTAATATGCCTCGTATGGTCTATCTATTTGTACACCTCTGATAGTTTGTCTATTAGTGCACTTCGTATAGTTTGTCTATTATTACGCCTCGTTTGGCTTATCTATTTGTACACCTCTGATGGTTTGTCAATTAGTACTCCTCGTATGGAACTTTTGCTTTAGGACGTCCTATATTAAGAAACTTTTCAAAACCCAATATGTTGGCATGTATCTCATGTGGCAACTTGGAAAATAAACGTTTTTCTTTTCTTTTCTTCAAATTTAGACCTCTATCATTCTAAAAAATGCAACGTTTCGATGGAACTATTACCACCTTCGGGCTGAAAAAGGAAGTAAATCATATTTTTATACGGTCACATTGATAGAAAATGACAATCAATTGTTCAAGTAGAAGCAGACATAGTAAACACAAAATTCTCATTGTAAGACGACTATATAGGAGCGATATTTTGTACTGTAGAAATAACGATCACCAGCAGGCTAGCTTTTTCAGTGCAAAGATGATAATTGCATCGAAAAGTTGCATTTTATAGGTTGGCAGAGGCATAGAATTTTAACGATTGTCCTTTTGCGGTAAAAAATGTTGAGCGAATTCTATTTTATTTAAACACGGGAGGACCTGAAAATATGTCGTAGAGTTGAAAAGTTGACAAGCGATCGTAACTAAATTCATAATGAATAATGAAAGAATGTATCACATAAACAAATAAATATTACAACATGCAAATATCTCTCATTTAGAATGTTTTTTCATTACTTATGTAAGAAGTTTTGAAAATGACATTAAATATCGTCCAATATATCATAGTTGTCACGTAAAGACGCAAAAAATAGCGAACTTGGTAGCATTAAATAGTGTGGCCACGAGCTTTAATATTCATTTAAAAACTATCTCATCGCCAGAGCAACTGAAAAAAATCGGTATTGATGAATCATCATATTTGTATGTCATATATGCAGTGCTTGGCAGTTGCGCCGCGACAAGTTGCGGCCGCAATTGCGATCGCAACTTTTTCTGTTGCGGTTGCGGTTGCGCCGCAACAATTTTTGGAAAGTTGCGAATCTGTTGCGATCGCAACAATTTTCGACGTGTCAGGCTGCAACTCGCAACCGCAACATCACGATGGTAATTTAATTTCCAAAATGACTTCAATAAAGTTTAATACGCGTTGCATTCTCGTTTAAAACTGAACCGTACTGTTCGGTACGGTTTAGGCAACTGTTCATTATTAGCATTAGGCGATACAGGGATACACATACAATTTGCTTGCAGTATGTAAGTATATTTAATGTAACTCATTATATAACATATGTTATTAGGAACGATGTGAGTTGTAAGTGTAAAATTATGTGTTACACGGCAAATCTACATTGCTAGATGTTGCGATTTCCCAATGTACTTCACAACGACGATTTTACCCTGGCGTCCTCTCTGCAACCACATTTTTAGGTAAAATGGCTAAACGAAGTACAAAAAGTGGAGTTCATAACAAAAAAACTAATCGCCCATCTTAATAACAGATCGGAAAATAGTATTTCAGCTGAGGAGAGCAGTGCTGAGGACGTAGATGACGAAGATGACTTCTTCAACGTCGTAATGATATCGGATGACAAGGAAAAAACAAAGAAAAGTTCGTTGAAAGAAGTCAATGATTGGCTGAAACAGGCAGTAATCAACAGAAATATCCACTCTAATGTTCACAGAGCGATGTTTCCTTCAAGTGAATTTGTCGCTTCGTTCATCCAATTTAACACGCCAATACCTTCGAGCGCTGTGGTCGAATGAATATATACGTAACTCCTATGAAAAAATAGCTACTGACTTGGTACCTTTTCAACATTATTATTAGAAAATGGGATTCATTTTATTGTTCATGCTATATTTACAAATGAAACGTTTCTTTCTATCTCATTTTTTTAAAATATATATACGGAACTCTTATGAAATTATAGCTACTAGCTAGGTACCTTTTTACCGTTATTATATTAGAAAATTGGATTCATTTTACTTTTCAAGCTATATGTACAAATAAAACGTTTCTTTCAGTGTCATGATATTTCATTCAATTCTAGTCCACACATTTACTCGATCTATTATTTTTCTTAGTAAAACAATGCACTATTTTTAATATCTTGATATTGATTAATTCATAGCAACATATACATAAAATAAATTGAATAATATTTAATTGAAATTATATATGATAAATAAAAAAGTTGCGGTTGCGAGTTGCGGTTGCGATCGCAACTTTAGTTTTTCCAAAGTTGCTGTTGCGGTTGCGTCGCAACTTTTTTTGTAGTGTTGCGGTTGCGCCGCAACATTTTAAAAGTTGCGGGCCCAACACTGCATATATGACAGGGGAAGGGGGACTATTTCCAGAGGGAAACTATAAAGGTGAAGCATTTGGGATGAAATTTATAACATTCATTACTTCTTGTGTTAGCGTCCAGTTTTCTTTATCGCCAATGAAAGTACCGAGGTTCCTTTACTTTGCACTTTACGACCAAAATAGTATGGTATTAAACGAGAAGGAAGTGGCTAGTAAATATACTAATATGAGCACATCAAGTTTTTCACTGAATTTGTAAAATTGAATTAATCGAATTCATTTGGCGTCAATGTGCATAAAAGGCATCTTACAGAACGCATCAGCACTTGAATACTTTAATTTAATTCATATTATAATGAACCAGTTAAATACTTTTATTCACTTTTTAAGTGAATAAAGTACTTTTATTCACTTTTTAAGTGAATAAAGTACTTTCATTCACTTAAAAAGAATGGGTTAATTGTTCGTACGAACTACATATTTATAATATAAACTCAAGTGATTTGCACTGTAAACAATACATCGTGACGTACGAACGATACATTATGACACGGTAGAAACGCAGTAATTGTGCTCTTTTTTGATTTAACTCATATAATATGTGTCGTTTAAGACGGCTGAGACGTTCAAGTGTACAATGAAACATAGAGTATTTTACTCCAATGGCAAAGTACACACCATAATAAATGTTTGTACTACAATTATGTCACGCAGCGACGCGTGGCAGCTGTTGAAGTGGGCGTGGTTTTTGGTGACGTTGACTAGCCATGCACGTACACAGACTCGCTGACGCACACAGAGTGGAGCAACTTTAACGTGGGTGCCACCCGGTACCCAAGATGGCGGCAGCCATCTTGGAGTCGATGTAAACGGACGTCACTAGAAACCTTTATTTATAATTTTCACTAGAAGAACTGTGGCTACCCCTCACGACCCAACATCTTTACGTTTGTAATAGGGGGTTAGCTTCCGTTTCTATTGCATAAATAATGACTGCTTTTGCGCAAAAAAGACCATTCAGGAGCGCTGTTCGTATAACTTCAAACTTAAATAACTAGAAAACTAAGCATTTGCGAGCACATTGTCATTCGTGTAAAACGTCTTAAAATCGATTATAATACCTATCTGTAGTAACGAAATTATGAAAATCGTTGGCAACATTAAAGTAAAATTTGACCCAAAGTAAACAACTTTTCATCAATGCAAATTCTGTCGAAAATTAGTATTAAACCGAGTTATAGCGGTAGGTTTGGTTTGGGTAAAGTACGTTTGGGTACTTTGTAATTTATTATTAGCCGACTCCGCAGAGCCTGAATCCACTTCAAAGATCTTTCAGTTAATAACACAATAATGGTTATCACCCATAAAATAACGAATTATAGCGGTATGTCAACTTTCGTCTTTGCGCTCATCATTCCAGCGAGTCGTAAGGGAGAGTCCATTATAGTCTTCCCCTCCGCCCAATTTCTTTCCGCTTCAAACACAAGAGTTGCGGTCAGTAATTTACCGCTATGACTTGTTAAATACTCATTTCCGACGGAAAGTGCACAGAAGAAAAAACTTTTATTTAGATCTAATTAACTATGTTTAGGCACCGAAAAGTGGAAAATCAATTATGGTCCTCTCCTTAACATTTACCAGTGACCAGATGTAGCATAGGAAGCTGGTATACTCAAAGCCAAATCATTCATTTTACAACTAAGTAAAGCAAGAGTAGGTACACCATATTTCTCTACAAGGCTTCATAAGTGCAGAAGCCTGCATGATGTTATATTTTCAATTAAAATTCAAGCCATGAGTAAAGGAAAAACAACTAAAATTAAACATGTTCACTGCATTTCCACAGTTGTTACCGGTGGGTTTGGTTAGGTTGTAACTAGTACAATTGGGAAATTGACTTAAGTGCTCAAATACAATTTCATCCTTCCTCTAAGAAATATGAAAATACAATTGCATGATAACATTTCCCAATGTATGATAACAGTTATATTTTAAAAAGTTTGTGAAACAGATAAGATGTCGTTTACTAACACCGGTACTTGAATGAGCAATTTACCGAATGGTACACATGAGGCCCAATACGCAGTGAACGTGTTAAAAGCAAAACAATTTTAGAAATGGATCATGCATGGTTATCTAGTGAAATCTAGATGGCACTGTGAATACTCTACATAATAGATATATATAAATCATTTTTAAAATGCTATAACTAATCATATTATTTTTACTGAGCTACATTTATTAAATATAGAAATTTAAAAATTGTTTGTTTGCAAGCAAACTGAAAGAACCGTGTAATAAACAATGGATGCACATCTAAAGTAAGTCACTCATTCAAAAATAAAACTTTTATTGAGAGGTTGTGATTGTAATTGTAATTTAATACAAGACAGTTACTTTAGATACAAAATAAATAGGCAATACAACCAATTCAAGACATTTCAATTATTAATAATTATTTAAAAAATTACTTTTAGAATAGCATTTGTTATTAAATTGTGTAGAAAAAGGCAACCATATATTAATCTTAATGTCAATTAAATATTGGGGTTGTCCATTTTTATTTTAGTTTCCACAAAAAAATATTTAATTTTGCTAGGCCTCCATCAATGACAACATAAGTTAAAGCACATACAAATTTTTCTCTTCATAAACTCATGCTATTAAGGGTCAATTAAAAATCTACACTTTTTTCAAACAATGGGTAATAAGAAACTCATTAATTTATGAAGCTTTGATTCAGTGAGTTAGTTGAGATAAAAGATGTAACTCTTAGTTTTTCATTACCTTGGTCTTGCACAGCTCTTTCTGAAACTGGATTTGAAGTTCGAAGGCACTTCACTCCACACAAGACTTCATCGGCATTTTGGATGTATAATGCGTCTTCAATATTGCAGATAACATAGTTTAGTTTCATCAATTATCGAAAACTTTTTTTTTAAGCGTACGCAAGGAGCCATTTTAACTCCTGTAATCTACTTCGCACCACTTACGGCCGCCATAACCAGTTGTAAACAAAGTCACGTGACGATTTTTCGTCACGTGACGTTTTTGGGGCTCCGTCATTGGCCAATTGGCATCGCTCACGATCTTCTATTATATGTTCTTTAACCAGCTGAACGTTCAATTCCTTTGAAATTTAGTATCAATGATATAAAAATGTAATATACACTTAGGTTATGCATTACATGCCCTCCACTGTGCTGAATTCCACTACGATGAATTCCACTCCGGGCCCAGGAACAGGGACTAGTTTGCGACAGACGTTCGAAAGTGGACACGAGTAACGAGTCCTTTCTATTGTTGAAAAAATATTGTACTCGACGCATGACTGGACATGAATTGAAGATATTTCTAGCGTTTTAGAGAGCATAAACGACTCAAATAAGGTTGATAAACATTTTCTAACATTCATTTTCACATCTAAAACAATTGGTTTATAGTGGAATTTATTACCACTAATAAATTCAATACGGCAACGACAGCGTGTCTTTCATTTCATAACCAGCTTCATTTTTCTTTATCCTTTTATTCTTTTCCGAAGAAGTAGAGAAATTTAAAAATTTATAATAAATGAGCTCAACAAGTGTGCTCTATATTAAAACTATATAACGTGGCTCTATATTATTTGGTATATTGTTCACGAGAAACCAAAGTTTCTCAAAGAAAATATTATTTTTGTGAAGCACCAAATGAACTCATCATGTATGGGCGAGGGCAGTTCCAGTCACTACCTGTTCCAGTTTCAGTCACAGCAGAAAAGTTCGAGAACCCCTGTTCTAAGGTATATTTGCATTGAGTGTAAATAAAGTCGTGTGATCGAATTTGTCCGTTGATCACCTACAAATGATTAACATAACTTCTTTATGTATATATTAGGCTATGAAAACGGCTCGTGCTTCATTTAACTTTTTCAACATTGTAACTTTTATTTACGTAAATTTAAATACCGCATTAACTTGTTCGGTAATACAGTATGTGATGCCATAACTGTATGCCATGCATTATTAGACTGTGTAATGTTTAAATAAGTTTAAATATGGGAATAAAAACGCTGCATATTATCCTGTTTTTCTTTTCACAGACCACTGTTCATGTGTGAATAAAAAAAATGAACGTCCTCCCTGACACAGGCTTATTTGCAAATTCATATAGATCTCAATGAACACTTTTATAGTATTTTTCACTTATTCGTATGTATGTTTACGCGTATGTACTTACGTATATATATATATACATATATACACACACACAAGTGAATAGACAATATATGTATGTACGTATAAACGCACAAGCCCCTAATTGCATTATGTTCCTCACATCCATAGAGAATGAAAATATACACGTTTAAGTACGGTTATTTGCCAACTTATATACGGGCTATCCAATTCTGGGGCAGAATACGTCAACTTGCATACCATCTTTACGCTGCGTTGTCTGTATCGTAAAACGAGGGAATGGACACATTTTCTGAATAAATTTTCACAGGCCTTTTATTAACGTTTCGCTTTCTGTCATTGCCATCATATATTTCTAGTTGGCAAATTGATGTATTCTCAACTTGAAACACTTTACGCAGCGCTAATATTATAAATTCTATTCTGAGAGTATTAATAATTTTTCAAATGCAGATATTCCGCCAGAATTATTAATTTTTTATCTCATACTTGGCAAACGTAAATCGGTAATGTGTTGGTTGAACAAAAAGTAAAACGACGACAGAGTAATACAAGACATACTGCAACATTAACAGCATTTGTGAGAGATATTTGATCATGTTTTTACTGTTACGGACCATTGAAACAATGGGAATTTAATCGAATTCCGTATATCCCCTGAGGAGTCAGTCGAATCTGTAATATTCAGTTTGTCTGTGAAAACTACTCCTAAATGTAAAGAATTTAACGGACAACTTCCAAGATTCCGTTACAACAACGAAGAATTCAATTTACTCCCGTAATTTTTGATTGACCCGTGAAAACAACGGAAATTAGAAAAATTGTCCGGTATCGAAACGAATTACGGATGAATTTGTTGATTCAACAGATAATATTCAGAAAACGGACTAGAAGTAACAATTTGTGTCATTTTAACAGATAATTCGTCTGTTTTTGTCTGTATTTTTGCAGTTTTTTTACAGTGTAGAATGTCAGATGTTTATCTAATATAATGCTCAGAAATTTCCAGAAGTTCGTTTCTTCAATTCCACCATCACCAGTTTTAATGTGTGGAAGACATATTTCTCTTGTATGAGAATAGAATGTATTTTGTCTTATCGATATTAGGACATATTTTATTGGCTTCAAGCTATGTTGAAACATTGTGCAGCTCATTATTTATACTCTCTGCAAATAAAATTGTATTTTCATTTGGAAGAGCCGTAGAGAGCGTGTGCCGTCGGCAGAAAGTATAAATTTGAAGACTGAAGTACATTTAACAATATCGTTGATAAAGACCAAAAAGAGAAGAGGCCCAAGGACCAACCCTTGCGGTACTTCACGGCTGATTGTCAGCGGTTACGATCGCGCATCGTCAATGCAAACATATTGCTTTCGATTTGTTGAGTATGATTTGAACCAATCTTGGGCAACTCCTCGGATACCATAACAGTGTAGTTTCGATAGTAAAATATTTTTGTCCATGCAATCGAATGCTTTTAGAAAGTCAAGAAATATGGAGAAAACAAGCTTTCCTTCATCTATATTAGAAGAAAGGCATTGTAAATGATTTAATACAGCTTGTGTCGTCGATTTGTAGAACGAAAACCGTATTGTTTGTCGTAGAGAAAAGATCTTTGTCCAAAATAAGAATAAGATTTTTTATACACGATTAACTATAATACTTTGCTAATAATTGGTAGGACAGAGATATGTCTGTAATCATAATTGCAATTTTTATCACTGTTTTTAAAAAAAGGGGTCACTCTGGCAATTTTGAAAAAGTTCGGGAAGATACCCTGGAAAAGTGATTGGTTCATAATATTAGATATACACGGTGCTATTATATCAGCTATAGCCTTCAGAACTTTAGTCGAGAAATTCTTTAATCCACTTGATTTATTTTTCAAGTGGTTTATGCACGTAATTACATCGGAGGGATTAGTAGGAGTGAAAAAAATTGCGTTCACAGACATGATCCATGTATTGGAAGTGGTCTGTAGGTTCACTAGAAACACTATCAGCTATGTTTTTCCCATTGTTTACAAAAAAGGTGGTAAACACTGTTACAATATCTTTTTTCTCGTAATATTTTATATTTTCTTGAACGATGGACTTATTGTTTTCGTAGCATTATAATTCGGTTTAAAGTATGAATTAAGCAGGCGCCAGGTTTTTGTAACACTAGTCTTGTACACAGCAAATTTGTCCGTAAAGAAGTGTTTCGATGTTCACATGGGATTTGCCACATGATTCCTGAATCTTATATACGTTTCATTAGATATTCGTCCTTCGTATATAGTAAAGCTAGGTACGCTTGACGTTTCTTTCTATAGATCACGATATTGTCAGTAATCCAGGGCTTTTGTCTATTTTTCGGCGTAATAAATTTATCGTGCAGGTGATTATTGTATACAACACTGATTGTATGCCGTCGTTATGATTTCAGTTAAATTTAGTATTGTATCATCAATGTTAATCACATTATTGTCCTGTTGATAGATGTCCAATGAGGGCATTAATTCTTCTAGAAGAGTTCGTATTGTTCCCAAGTTATATTCGTTTACACAACGATAATAATAATAATTACACAACGATATGAGTAAATTTCAGCCTATGAGCTGGTCCAAGCACTATACACATTTTTCTTGATAAGAAGCACCGGGAAATGGTCAGATGAGTCACGAATTATTATACCGGTAAGAAAATCGGTTGGATCTACCATTAAAATATTATCGAGCAGCTCAGCAGAATCTGATGAAACACGTGTAGGTTTCGTGATGATTGGAAGGAAAAATTTAGACTGACAAATATTTATGAAGTTTTTGATTTCCGCACAGCTTTCATATTTTAGAAGATCGTAGTTGAAATCCCCGCAGATTATTATATCGTTGTAAAGAGACTTGTTAAACTGAGATATCATGCTATGAAGCTCATTCAGAAAAGAGACAGGACAAGCTGTTGGAGGCCTATTCACAGTTCCAAGTATAATTCGCTTACCATTTTTCGTTAGTTCTATAAGTAGAGTCACAACATGTTTAAGATTCATAATTGAACTAACAATGATTTTCGAAGCTACCCAGTTGAAAATCAAGGACGTTTCGCCGGTGGGTACGCGTCGGTTCCGAGGCGTTTTTAAGTTGTATTACGGGCGGTTTAAGGGTCAAATGTCCACTTTTTCGGGCACAAAACTGCTCGCGAATCGCCGTTGTTCCGCCCTACCTAACGGCCGTTTACCGCCTTAGAACCAGATTCGAATCGCGGCTGGCCGTCCATGGATTATAGGTTAAAAAATCGCTCCCGGTTGCACGTGCCTCGCCTCACGGGGTGTACAATATTGCACTGGAAGCTTTGGATCCTACAATACATTCACACTTACTGCATTGCGAATTTATTGACCCATTAAGCTCAGTACAATATTGTACATCCAATGAGATCGATGCACGTGCAACTGGGAGCTCAGGTACATAAGACAATACATTAGAAAGGACATAGAATCTCGCTCTTTCTTCAACTTTCATTACAAAAATGAAACATTCTCAACACTATTATTTACATAAATATCTTATTTCCATTGATCACAGCCAAAAGCACCAATAAAACACCAAAATAATATAGGAATTAAAAATAAAATCACAATCCGTTTAAAATGCTGCATGTAACAAACAAATATCAACTGCATAAACATAAGAATGGGAATGCAATTTCCGTATCTCAAAATTCCCTTTCAACACTTGTTTACATTATAGATTAGATTATTGGTTAGCTTAAGCCTCCCTATCCGCAACAAATGCGACCCAAAAAGGGGAAAAGGAAGGCACCATTTAGTATGGATGCAACACGTGCACTACACTTTGGGACATATCATATGTGTACCGTTAGGTACATTGCATACCGGCATAAATGAATAGCATTTCCATAATTTCACTACCTTTTTTAGAATTGATTTTAACATGCCTGGTACAAATTATAGTACACTTATATTGTTCACACTTTTGATAAAGGACATGAATGGACTTGAGCAGTACAGTCAGTTTCTAAATTCTGCTACTCACAACTCAACCGAACCACCAACCGTCGCAATCGCACAAACGTAGTCAACGTTTTAAAGGGAACGCGGAATCTGTGCAGAAAGGGTATAAAAACGGTAAATTGAGAAAAAAGTTCATGAAACCAGATCAAAGCTGAAGAAGAAAGTAGTATGTGCTAAAAAACTAGACAGTAGTGAACCAAAAATTTGTGGTCCTTAACATAACAAAAACATTTTATTTCAACAAAACGAAGGCCTACCTAACTCATAGCTCGGGCCTTCACATTTTCCTCCCTGGGAGCGCTAGCTTTCAAAGATACAATTGTTGTATCCCTCTGAGGAGTGTCTACATTATATCGCGTGTCCCATAAAAATGTCTCGGAGTTTTTAAATGATTATATCTCCGCTTTAAATTAACATATTTAAAATGTATTTTTTTTCACAATGTATTAAATTTTGTTTCCATTTCGAATAATCATTTTTTTTAAATCGTTTAGTAACCACTTTATACTGATCGATTTAAAGAAAGAGGTAGAAAATTAATTGTTCAGGGGAAAGATTTTAAGAACAACGCTGGGGTTCTTCATTTCTAAATACCTACCTTCGAAAATAATTTCACAATGATATATCCTACAGACCACCAAATATTTAAACCCTCTGAAAGGTTATTCACTCCTTTATTTTCATCATTTGAAGACACCTAAAAGGCAGCTCACTAACGATCAAAGAATTTTTATCGCATTGAAATATGAAGCAACGAAAAACTGTGAAAAAGTTCGAAGTGCAATTAATGAAAAAATCCCGAAAGGAACTCGTCCGATAAGAAAACTGTGTACCGTTTGAGTTACAAAATTAGAAAGAAAATTAAAAGCTCCTTTAGCTTTGTCACAGTTTTTCGTTGCTTCATTTTCTAATACGATGAAATTTTTTTAATGGTTAGTGAGTTGTGTTTTAGGTGTCTCGAAACAATGAAATAAGAAAGTAAATAATCTCTACGAGAATTTAAATTCTTCGTGATATGTAGGATACATCATTGTAATATTAATTTTAACAGTAGATATTGAGAAATTAAGAACACCATAATTAGTTGCCTCTGAAAATTTAATTTTCTATCTGTTTCAGTAAATCGATCACTGTAAAGTTGAAAGATTTGAAAAAAACTTGAATAACAAATGAAATTAAAGTTACAATGTAAGTTTTCAATACCCCTTTCTCAGCTGGGTCACCAATGGACCAGCACCGAATTTTTTTTTTTTTTTTTTGAAAAAGAAATGCATCATTCATAAAATGCATAGGTAGGCACTTAAAATCGACTGAATGCGCTTGTTTATTGGCTGGATGCTGAACAGCATCTTTTATAACAAATTCAAACACTGAAAAATAATATTTAAAATATTTCATTAGAGAACCAAATGGAAAATAATGGCAGAGAATAGCACAAAAGAATTTCCTTGCATTACTAATGCGGTTTTAGAGAAAAAACTAGAGCACAATTAGCTAGCGCAATTATCTTCCAAAAAAGTATTTGCAATAAACCATACCCTCAAATGATAGATGAGCTTTGTGCACTTTCGGGTGCACTGTTGCGCAGGACTCAATGCACAGGATTACAAATCTTGAAAAACAAATTGAACAAGAGAATAGTTGAAGACAGAAAGACGAGCTGACATGGACAGTAAGAAAATGAATAAAAAATGTCCATCATTAAAAGGCAAAACAATAATTACAATATAAAATGAACCAAATGCACATCTCTCGGACCCTGTAGGAGTGCTAAGTCCCAAAAGTGCAAGAGTCATACAACGTTGTGCTATTTTTTGGCCATGATACATATTTACAGCAATCGATTTTTCATTATAAACTCACAGTTTTGGTTTATCACCAGCGTTTTCCTCAATTCTTGTTACACTGATACAAAGCACTGTGAAAAGCATATTGGTTTAATTTATTGTTCAGTGTCAGCATTTGCACTTATTAATATCGTGTAAATAAGTAACTTATTGTGACATCAATACACATTTGAAAAACAGTCTTTGTAGCCACTCTGTGAAAAACTAGCATATGAATCAAGTGAATGTGAACTGTTCTGTAAACTTGTTCAGTAATCTATCCAGAGTACTTTGATATGAATACCACTGTTCTAGTTTCAAAACAGTTGGACGAACAACACTTCACATAACTATGTTTAAAAAATTGAACTCAGCTTGAGCTCGAGAAGTGACGAGAAAAATCTGAGGATGAGCATAACGGTTGATTGCCACAACGTCCCAGAAAACAATCAATATAATATCAATAAACATGTTTTGGGAATCTGATGCAATACTACGTCACAATTTGCCTAACGCAATGATTGTGAAGAACACAGTCGAAACACCAAACGCGACCTTTGCAGAGGCAGTAACCGCCAGTACGCTCACGATGACACGCTGTCATTAACTGACAGATCGAGTCATGCCGCTTTCAAATGTTACGGCCGTTAATCAACTGAAAATTTTGCGCCTTCGTATCATCCAAGGCCAACTCTGAATTTCACGTCCGAGCTCGACCGCGCTTGGTTTGGGGCGCGTAGAGGCAGTGTTAAAGCAGAGCAGGCCGACTAGCCTATAAATCGTGCATAATCGACCCTCACGTCCTTAATACACCGGCGATACGTCCTTGATTTTCAATTGGGTATAATGTGTTTAGATATGTACGTACTGATGCTGCCGCCACGTTTATTATTACGTAGTGAATGATGGGTATAATAGTTTTGTATTTGAATCAGGTCTTTAGTTGAGTCATCTAGCCAACTTTCGGTGAAACGTGAAACTGAGAACATCAAAATTGCAGTTCAGCTCAGTGATAGTACAAGATATTTCAGCTATTTGCGGATAAATGAACCTACAGTTCCCACATAATAGCGAAAAATCATTGCAGGTTGTTCTTTCGATTCATTGAATTTTTTAATATAAATATAATCGCAATTTTTTGTTTCATTTAGGTTTGAATACAGTCTATTTAAATGATTGAGATCTGGATCTATAGTATCAAACAGATCAACACGGTCAGTCATAAAAATTAACAAGTACTAAGTAAAATGCAATGTAAGAAAAAGATGTGCAGACTACAGAGTCAAGATAAAAGTAAAGACATTCCTGCTTATAATTAAATTAAAAAGTACAGAGGAATAAAAACACACAGAGATTATTAGTTTGAATATTCTAAAATATAGTGCGATTTGATAAGGAGAGCGCAAACTCAGGCCATGAGCGGGAATATTAGGGATCATAAATTGCGAATAATGTAATTGCAAGGGTATCATACCAGTGGTATCCGCATATAACACATAAGATGTAGCATAGGACTAAATTTATTGAAATCGAAGTGAGAGTGACGTTATTTAACAGAAAGTTCTTGGGTATCTAAATTATTTTCAAATTTAGAAACATATGTAGTAACACAATTTAAGCTAAAAAGCTAATTCGATATGAGCATTCGACAAAAAAAAAGGTATTAAATACAATTTAGTAAGCAGAAAATCAAAGTTACAAGTTCTACGTGGATGCCTTGAAAAAGCAAGTAGGCGATTCTAGCAGAAAACGAAGAGAAATCATGTGGATAGAAATCAAAAGGATATAAAATCCAGTACTTCAGTCCATAAAAATACTAATTACAAATAATTTCTTCTGAGGAATTGTCGGCATGTTGTAGCAAATACTGATCAAGCGCTAAAGAGCGTGTTGGTGGTCTGAAATCTTCGAGTTGCGTGTCCAGGTATCTTCGGAGAGTAGACGTTGATATTGTCATCCAGACTTCTTGTGAGTCCTATTTGTTCCGGAAATTTTCGTTTGGCCAATTTTTCAGTGCACATTTTAGCTCGCGAAGGCATGAGATATTCATTTACGTAAAATTTCGTTTTTTTTCACACCGCAGGCTGTCAAAACTTATTGCTTCTTTTCGTATTGTCGTAGTTCAGAAGTAATGTTTCTCCTATCGACGTTTCCAAGTGCAGATTTTTTCCCTAATCTATTCGCTGTAGTGATGTCAGAGTTACTTAGGTTGGTGTTGATTTCGCCCTTCAGGAGTTTGCGCACTGTTACTTAACAGTCTTCTCCCGAACGTGATTGCGGTAGTTCCCCTAAGATAAACAAAGTGCGGTTTGTTTTCCAACTCTTCACGTTCTTCTTTTTTTGAAATTGGTCCAGATGAGAGACTAGACTATTTATCATCTTAGTTTGGTCTTCTATCAATGTCTTTTCATTTAATTATTTCTTCGTTAGTGTTTCAATCATATTTTCAAGTCACTACTATCGCTATGAAATTTCCTCATTGCTGAGTTGAAGTGATCAATTAGGATGGAAACTACTTGCTTACTCTGTTTTGGCAGATTTTGTACTTCAGGATAGCCAAGCACCATCGTACCCTCACCGTTGTTCTTGCTTGGGCTTCAAGCCGCCATCTTGTGACAAGGGAAACACTCGCTGATTTCTTGAAGAAGCAAGGGTTGAGGCTCTTCATGAGGAAATATTACACTTTCGTGTTCGATTTTTTTATTACGGTTAGATGAAATTTGCTGTTCGATCCTTATGGTTTGAGTGGGCACCCGTTTGGGTTTGAAATACATGATCATTAACCAATTCTGGCACTTTGATTTAGAACATTACAAGGAGCGTCCTCACTGCACGTGATACGAAATCGAATATGAAAATAAAACAATGACGTTCTATAAAGTTATGACATTCGTCGAATCCGTGGCCTTTCAAAATGTTTTAATACCGAAAAAATAAAAAAATGCTAAAATACCTTCACATCAACTTACTTCCATTTTTTGCTTTAATTAATTTGATTTTGAAAATGCAAATAAATAGACGTAACTAAGAAAACATAGTCCTTATGAAACATAATTGAAAACACTCTCGTTAGGGCGCACGTGTGTTGAGTATAGACCGACCGGGGCCCCGGCCCCAGCCCCGGCCAACCCCGGCCATTTTGGCTGACCCCGGCCCCGGCCCCGGCAAGCCCCGAAAATTTTTGCAGACTCCGGCCCCGGCCCCGGCAAAATAGTGCCCTAAGCCGGGGTTTTGGCCGGGGTGTTTAGTTTTTTATTACACCTTTTTTACTTGAAATTAATCCAAGTCAAGGTCAATTTAATCTAAGATAAGTTCAATTTAATCCAAGTCAGATTCAAATTAATCCGAGTCAAGTTCAAATTAATCCGAGTCAAGTTCAAATTAATCCGAGTCAAGTTCAAATTAATCTGAGTCAAGTTCAAATTAATGCAAGTCAAATTCAAATTAAACGTGCTAAGTATCCAGCATCAAGAGGCAGAGTGTGATGCAGATCTTTGAACGGAGTAACATATAGAAATTAATTATAAAAACTTCGTATTAACTATACATTAAAGTTGTTTTTCAATTCTACATTAATGGCAGTGTGCATCCATTCAAATATTTATGTTCAAAGACAATTTTATGCTACACATCCACATACACATAGTAGTATCGAGGATTTAATTACTCATATAGAGATTTTTATGCGTGAAATTTCGTTTTATCACATATATAAAGTCATATGTGCATGCAACTACGAAAGATTACCATTGGATGATGTGTAGATTTAACCTTTAAAAGAAATATAGCAACGAAGTCTGTTTTTGCTTGTTCAAACGATTTTTGTGAATACAAGTTTCAATTTTTTCATCGATCGAGAGGATATATTTGCCTAGGCCTATTCATTTGAAGGGATGGCACAATTTTTATTGCTATTGCTGGATTGTATCTGTGTAGTAATGTACTCATATAAATTGTAATCAAATGGTATCGTACATAAGTACTCAGTGAATCGCATTTGCTCATTTATTTTAAAGGTTAAATCTACACATCGTCCAGTGGCAATCATATGTAATTGCATGCACATTTGATTTCATAAATGTGATAAAGTGGAATTTCAGGCATATAAATCTTCAAATGAGTGTAAGTAAATCCTCGATACTATGTGTATCTGTAACATAAAAGTACCTTTGAACATAATTATTTGAATGGATGCATACTGCCATTAATTTAGAATTATGAAACAACTTTAATGTGCAGTATAATACGAAGTTTTTATAATTGACTTCTAACTGTTACTCCGCTCAAAGATCTGAATCACACTCTGTCTCCTAGCTGATGCTGGATACTTAGTACATTTTACGACTGCTTGTTTTAAAACTGCAGAAATTTTATGTATTCCTTGCTGAGAGGAAAAACGTTTTTCTTGCTCATC
Organism: Morinoia aosen; assembly: GCA_030386875.1. NCBI lineage: Eukaryota > Metazoa > Arthropoda > Malacostraca > Amphipoda > Talitridae > Morinoia > Morinoia aosen. The sequence continues at coordinate 14,119,780 of CM059575.1, read as the reverse complement.
ACATCCAACAGATACATTTTTAATACAAAAAACGCTCAAATTAACGAGAGATTTATGTCGATTCTTAACTCAACTTGGAGCTGGATGAATTTGAACTTGATTTGGATTAATTTAAACTTGACTTGGATTAATTTGAATTTGACTTGGACTAATTTGAACTTGACTTGGATTGATATTAATTTGATTTGTATTAATTTGAACTTGACTTGGATTAAATTGAATTTGATTTGGATTAATTTGAGCTTGACTTGGACTAATTTGAACTTGACTTGGACTAATAGTTTGAAGTGAACAAAGCGTAGGGTGCCCGGCTGCTCGCACGTGAAAAATTCACGTGTCTTTTAAACAAATTTAAAACTATTTCTCAAGAGATTCACGATTTTATTGCAATCCTGAAGAACATGCAGTCACTGAGATGAAAAAGCAGTATCTATGCTCCCATCCAGTGTAATTATAATCCAGTGCGCAGTTATTGACATGAAAGAATCTCGACTTGGAGAGGTCCTAATATCAGCAGTTATTGAGAAGACGCTATTTTTGTTAACTTGCTTTTATATGTATTTCCTCTGAAATAGCAAACTGAATTTGGATACTGAGGTCCGGAATTAGTCTTGTTGTAATTACCTTCTCTGATGGAACTTGAAACTTCTTATTCAAAAACCCTACAAAATTACAAAATTAAAAAAGTTTCCTTTTCCATAGGGTCGTAAGGATTGAGCGTGTCACAAAGCCCGTAAATTAACAATTTCTCTCTATGTACTTGGTCAGTATTATTTGGCTCCCAGTTTTTAGATTGAGTAAATGTTTTTATTAAGTAAGCTGTTTGCCAGTAGACGAAGACGACTGGCTACAATCGGCAGTTTTGTCACTGCGGCAGCCTAAACTGTCTTTGTTTGTTTTCAATACATAGACATTTGGTTTTTCTTCTTGTTCGTTTTGTTTCTATTTTTCAATTCTTTTTCGTTGTTTGGTTTTTCTTCAGCTTCCAGGAATTGATCATTTCGTGTCGATTTTAGATGGCCCATAAATATTTAGTTGAGAAAGTTTTCTAAGATGCACCAGCCGCTCCTCGTCGTATATTTGCTTCACAAATGGTGCACACTTCAATTTTGGAAATCAGAAGGAAAATAAAAAAATATCAGGAGGAATCAGGAGGAAAATAAATAAAATTTCCAATTTTACACTCTTCACCGATATGTAAAAGTAATCCCATACTGCTGACGCACTACTTTTAGTCATTATACCGGGTGTCCCACAAAAATGTCAATGAGTTTTAATTGATTATATTTCCGCTTTAAATTTACCCATTTTAATTTTATTTTTTCACAATGTAGTAAATTTTATTTTTCGAATAATTTATGTTTTTGAAAATAGTTTAATAACCACTTTACATTGATCGATTGACTGAAACGGATAGAAAAACTAATTTTTCGAAGGAAAACATTTCAAAACAATATTGATATTCTTCCTTATTTTGCACATTCCAAAAAACCGAAGAAACAAAAACTTAAAAGAGTAACAAATCAATACATTAAATAAAGTTTAAATAAAAAAGTAATTTAGTATCCTTCGAAATACCCACCATTTCTCTCAAGGCAAGCATTACTTCTAGCCACTATCAAACCAAGAGTTTTGCGGATCATTTCACCGTTTTCTTTTAGTTCTTGAAACACTTTAACTCGTTGTCGAAGAATTATTAATGATGGAGGTGATGTTTTGAAAACGCGTTCCTTCACAGCAGGTAATGGTAAATGAAGAAGATCACCACTGTTGTTTTTAAAACTTTTCCTTTGAACAAATAATTGATGGAACATTCTTTTAATGGCAAACGTTTCGGAATCTCTCATTCCATCATCAGTGCTGTAAAACAAGGAATAAAATACCTACTGTGAAATACCTTGTGAAATACCTACTGTGAAATACCTTGTGAAATACCTACTGTGAAATACTGAATGTATCGTTCACAGGAAGAGGCCCTAAAATTCTTTGACTACATAAATGGATATCACGCCAAGATAAATTTCACAATGGAAACTGAGCAGAATGATAAATTGCCATTTTTAGACTTTCTCGTAAAGAAAACTAATTCAACGTTCACCACCTCTGTCTATAGAAAACCTACATTTACGAGATTATGTACCAATTTCTTCAGTTGCATTTACATGGGTTATTTAAAACAAGTGTCACTACATTATTGCATAGAGCATACCGTATTTCAAATTCATATAAAATATTTCATGACGAAGTGAAATGTTTCACAAAGTTACTTGTACAAAATAAATACCCTGTATCTTTAATTAACAATCTGGTTAAAAAGTTTTTAGCCAAAAAATCCCTCCGTGTACAATTCTGACTGCACCAAAGCAAAAAGTTGTCATCGAACTCTCTTTCTTGGGCTATCTTTCAAGGAGATGAGAAAGGATCTTTTATCTCTGATACACTCTCATTTTCCTTTCATTGACGTGTTACCATTTTATAGAAATAGTTTTAAAACAAGTTCATTTTTCAATAGGAAATAGCGTTTGGAAGAGTGCCTGAGAAATGGTTGTGTCTACTTGTATAAATGTGATTGCTGCCTGCAGTCCTATGTTGGAAGTACCACACTCCAGCAATTGATTCGTCACAGCCAACACTCTGGTATCTCCCATGGAATCGGCCGTCCATACTCATCTCCGTCCCAGTCAGCCATCAGAAATCATTGCCATAGTTCAAACCACCCTTTCAAAAGTTCCAATTTCTCCATACTTTGTAGAACTGCAGAGAAATTTGACCTTAGAATTTAGGAATCATTGTTCATTTTTACCCATAAACCTCAGCTAAATAATGATCAAAGTGCGATGAAATTAAATATTGCCCCAACTGTGTAAATATGAGTGTGTTGGAATGTGTGTGCGTGTTTTGTGTGTGTGTTTGGTGTGTGTGCATATGCAGTAATGTTACTTTTTGTGGATGTTATTGTGTGTTGGTTTGATTGCTAGAATTTAGGTGTATGTGTACGTATGGCTTCGAAAGTGTACGAGAAATTGTGTTTTTATTTTTAATGGTTGGGCATAGCTATTTTTCGAGGGAGGTATAGTTATATTAATTTCTTATAGCTTTTTCGCAATTTGTTCATTATCGTTTTTTATTCCTTGTTTTACATCACTGATGATGGAATCAGAAATTCCGAAACGTTTGCCATTAAAAGAATGTTCCCTTTTATATTGGTTCTTCTTTTCATTTTACATATTAGATTTCCCAAAAAATCGCCCTTTTAATTCTATTAAACTATTCGAAAAGGAAACAAGATTTACCACATTGTGAAAAAAAGACAATTCAAATATGTTAATTTAAAGTGGAGATAGAATCAATTAAAAAGTCGAAGACATTTTTGTGGAACACCCGGTACATTTAATTACTATAATTGTTTCTATATTAATTAATTCAACAAGCACTGCAACTGCAAGTCTACAAACTTTATTGACTTGTCATAAATACACACCCAACCGCAACCGTAATTCTACATGCATTGAGCCACTAACCGGCGTTATGCATTACGTCATCGTGATACCTCCTGACACGGTCTGAACCCCGGCCCCAGCCCCGGCCGCACAGGGTCTAATCTCGCAGGATTTCTACACCGCCCAGCCCTCTCCCTCCACCTCCAACCAGCTACAGCACCACCTCCAAGCAGCTACAGAAATGTTAGGTTAAATTAATTTAGGTTAGGTTAAGTTAAGTTAAGTTAGGTTAAGAGGTTAGGTTAAGTTAGGTTAGGTTGGGTAAGGTTAGGCCAAGTTCAGTTAGTTTAAGGTTAACTTAAAAAAGTTAAAAAATGCCTGTTTTTGCGTGGCGCGAATGGCAACTTCAGTAGCTGCTCGGAGGTGGAGGGAGAGGGTTGGGCGGTGTAGAAATCCTGCGAGCTTGGACCCAGTGCGCCCCGGCCCCGGCCCCGGCCGTGGTAAATTTGATAACCCCGGCCCCGGCCCGGCCCCGGCCATGACAAATTTGTTGACCCCGGTCCCGGCCCCGGCCCCGGCCAAATTTTCAACCCCGGTCGGTCTATAGTGTTGAGCAAACGAACATAAGAAATAATGATTGGAGAGGTTAGTGTTATGAGTAAAATGGGCAGATTGAAATTGTTTCGCGTCTAAGACAATGAGATCAACATTCAGGACAATTTTTTTCACTCATATGAATCGACTAGTATGCCAAAATAATGAGCTCAAAGAGAATAAAATGTTTTACCATAATACAAATTTATAATCTTTACTAACTACGCTGATAATAATGGCACAAAAGAGTTCATCGGAGTTAGAGATATTAGGATTATTGTACAATGGTAACCATCACATTTGGAGCACAGCTGGAACCGTAAGACAAGTTAACTACCGAAAATAGTGTTGTCATAATACACTCACGAGCGTAAGGGTACGGCCAGACTGAACGCGTTGGCGCTGACGCGCGCGTACGCGGGCAGTAGCTGCAATATTAAATACATGTATTGCCATGAGAGCGGCCACACTCGACGCGCGCGGACGCAGGCAGACCAAAGCGTACGGACGCCGCGTCGCGCTGTCAAAATTCAGGATTACTTGGGAGAAATATTTGACGCTGCGCGCAGTGCTTCCACTTTAGGGTAAAATACCCTATTTTAGGGTAATCAGGTGTTGCCTAGGGTAGAGTTTAGGGTAAAGCAAAATTCCAAGGTTTTTAGGGTAATTCGATTTCTGTTGGGGTAGCACAGCAAAATTTTTGAGTAATTGCCTGTCTTCATTACCAATATCAAGTTTACTTTCAAGTACCCCACATACCTTGTGTAAGGTACATTGCGGAAGTCCGCTACTGGAGTATTTATAAAAATGCCATATAAGAGCCATATTTGGAACAAACTCAAAACTTGTCAGAACTCGCTATTAATTTAATTTTCATTGCACACTACGATAAGGCGCAAATTGCTGTGCACATCGCTGCATATCTCTCAGATCTCTGTTCAGTATAATGCTGCCAGATTTGCTGCATAAATAATACCTTGGGTAATTAAAAGTAATGACAATAATTAAAGTGATACGCAACTTGATATAATGTTTGGAATTTCATATTTTCTAGCCTTGCATAACTAACTCGTAAATGTATCAAGATTTACACCAATACATCGGTCATCGTCGTTAACTGGAGTTGAACAGCTACATAACGTGTACAGAACGACGGTCCCCGAGCCGAGGGTATGTAGTTTTGTTTCAGTCGAGGGCAATGAACTGTGTCAGATGCTGTCGCGTGCAGTATTGCACTGTGACAAAATTTTTGGTTACCTGAGTCTCAGTAAAATTGCTAGTATTGAATAGATTCTGTTCCCGATGAAGCTGCTACACCTCCTATGAAGAAACGCAAAATTTTATCGTCTGTTAAGCCCTACACACAAAATGAGAGGAAGTATGGAAAAGCGAATAACTGTTTCGAGGCTGGTAAGAAAAGTCTCAGTTTTCTAACTTCTATTCTACGCTCAATTACCATTACGTTTGGTAAATCTGAGATTATTTTTCATGCTAACAGTCAAAGCAATAAAAATCTCTCATTGTTGAGAAGGAAAACACAAACTAAAACTTTGTTCATTTTATCACATGATCCAATTGACAAGTCACGTATAAAAATTGAATCACTGATATGTGCATATCTTTCTGAGCATAATTTGCCAATTTCGTTAAGTGACTCATTGCTAAAATAACTGAAAAAATGTTTCTTAAAGAAAGTAAGCTTAGTGAAATAAAGAGCTTCAAACATTGTTTCGGTAAACATGTACATATTAAGTGATCTTGTCGTTGGCTTTGATGAAGTTTATATTCTGTAATAATTAATGAAACAGCTGACCGCAGTAACGCTAAACAGCTCGGAGTCATGGTGCAATACTGGAGTGAGAGTGCAATTAAAATATCTTCTGTTGATCTTGTTAAAAAACTGGATAGCACAGCCAATGAATTGTTTGGTACACATTAAAAATATTTCAGTGATAAAAATATTAAATTGAGCGAAACTGTAGGGTTCTGATCTGACACGACTAACGATATGATGGGACCCCAACATTCTGCGGCTTCTTTGTTGAAAAAAATAATTTTCGAATTCCTAGAGAAATGTTGGCTTGGTGGAAGTACAGTTTTGGGAGTCAATAAAAAAGCTTGTAAGATAGAAATCGGAGTTCTTCTTCCATTATTCTTGGCAGTAGGGCTTACTATAGCGTCGATTTTTGGAGGAGCTACAGGTATTCGACTGTAGGCATTCGGCTTTTTTTGACGTGTAGGCTTCTGTCTAAAAATAATCCGGCCATGGGCCGAGATTCCTAATTGTTACGAGGCTCTTATTTGTAATTCAATGGGTTAAATATGAACCTTGAGTAACTTTTGCTAAGCCTAACTTAGCGTAAATTATCTCTCTACGCAGTTAAATTCGCACTAATTGAGTATACTGATTGCGAAAATTTTGGGAAAGTCATAATTTTTTCTTTAGTGCATTACATTTATTGCCAAATTCTTTGCATTTGCTCCGAGAATGAGGGTGTAAATGAACTTATTTCCTATTTAAATTCCTCTTATTTGTGTGCACAAAAATTGTGAACCTGTGTTTAATTGAGTTGTGTTCCATAAATAAATGTTTTTAGTATTACTTTGTAGTTCATTTCCTCTTACTATGCCTTTGCTTCTCTCTGCTAGTCATGAGTAGATTGCCTGGCCTCAGACTTTACGCTCATTGAGCAGAGCTTGTAACTAGGGAATCAAACACAGAAGATAAACTAAAGTGAAAGCAATATAAAATGTTGCACGTATCGTAGCACATGTGACTCCGTAAAGTCAGAGAACTTCATTTTCTGATATCCGCATGAACCCTGCTGTAGTGTCATTTCTACACATACAAACATGGAAACAGTGAATATTTTCATGTAATACCAGCAATAAGGTTATTTGATATTTTAGGGTAATTTATGCATTTTTAGGGTAATCTTGAACAAAGTTTTAGGGTAGGAACTTTCACACTCGTGGAAGCCCTGGCCAGTGCTTCCACTTTAGGGTAAAATACCCCATTTTAGGGTAATCAGACACTGTCTAGGGTAGAGTTTAGGGTAACGCGAAATTTTATGATTTTTAGGGTAATTCGACTTCAATCAGGGTAGCACAGCAAAATTATAGGGTATTGCCGGTTTTCATTACCAATATCAAGTTTGCTCTCCTTAGTACCTTATAAGGTACTTTGTGGAAGTACTCTACCGGAACGTTAATGAAAATGTTCAATAAGAGTCAAATTTGGAACAAACGCAAAGCTCAACCGAACTTGCTTTCAATTTATTCTTTATTGCACCCTACGATAAGGCTCAAATTGCTGTGCACATCGCTGCAAATCTCCCAGCTGGCAGCTGTGATCTCTCCTCTGTATAATGTTGCCAGATTTGCTCAAATTAATAATACCTCGGATTATTAAAATTACAGTAATTAAAGCGGTAGGCAACTTGATATGATGTTTAGAAATCGATATTTGATAGCCTTACGCCAACTAACTCGTAAATGCATCAAGATTTTCACCAGTACATCGGTCATCGTTCGTTTAGTGGAATTGAACAACTATATAACGTGTAAACAACGACACCGCTCGAGCCGAGCCGACTTCGAGGGCAGAATTCAGGGTTGCCTGATTGGCCATTTCATAACCAATTTATCCAAAATTGGTCATTTTATAAATGCCGAGGCAATGAGAAAAATCACTTGGCCATTTTTACCAATTTGGCCATTTTTTTGACCTTGTGGCCATGAAATATTCCATTTAATCATGTTTTCCAAAATGGAGCGTTGAACGAACCAAGATACTGCAACGTAATACGAATTTTCGATGCTCGAACGAATCTTATTCAATCTTCGATTAGGCGCGTTTGTAACGCAGCAGTTGCAGCCCTGCAGAGCAATGCGCTTATAGTTTTGTTTCAGTCGAGAGCAATTAACTGTGCAAGGTGCATCACATGCGGCAGTGCATTGTAACAGATAAGATTTGGTTACTTGCGTTGCAGTAAAATGGATTCCCCGTCCGATCAAGCTGCTACACCACCAAGGAAGAAAAGCAAAATTTCATCGTCTGTTAAGCCCTACACACAAAAATGGCAGGAAGGATGGAGAAGCGAACCACTGTTTCGAGGCTGGTTAGAAAAATCTCAGTGTTCTACCTCAACTAAAGATATGGCATACTGCACCATATGCTCATCTACCATTACGTGAGGTAAATCGGAGATTACGCGTCATGCAAACAGTCAACGCCATCAAAATCTCTCACTGCAGAGAAGGAAAACTCAAACTTTAACTTCCTTCATCTTGTCAAACGATCCAATTGACAAGTCAGCCAGAAAAATTGAATTGCGGATATGTGCATATCTTTTTGAGCATAATTTGCCTATTTCGTTAAGTTGCTGCAACTGCTGAAACAAATGTTTCCAGATAATGAAGCATTGAAGAAAGTAAGCTTAGGGAAACAAAGAGCTTCGGACATTATTAGACAATGTTTCGGTAAACATCTACTAAGTGATCTTGTCGTTGTCCTGAATGAACGTTTTTTTCTGTAATAATTGATGAAACAACTGATCGCAGTACCGCTAAACAGCTTGGAGTCATCGTGCAATATTGGAGTGAGGGTGCAATCAAGAGCTCCTTTGTTGATCTTGTTGAAATACAGGATAGCACAGCCACTGGATTGTTTACTACACTCAAAAAATGTTTCGGTAATAAAAATATTAAATTGAGCAATATTGTAGGGTTTTGTTCTGACACGACTAACGTAATGATGGGATCCAAACATTCTTTTGCTTATTTATTAAAAAAAGAATTGCCAAATGTTCATGTTGTAAAATGTTCGTGCCGTTTAATTCATTTATGTGCATCATAGGCTTGTCTAAAATTACCTAAATCTATCGAGGATCTTTGCCATAATGTGTTAACCATTTCCGTCTAAGCTTGAAAAGACAGATTTCATTTCAAGAATTTCAAACTTTTGTCGGAATAGAACCACATAAAATTTTGGTGCCCGGTCAGACACGATAGTTGTCACTAGAGCAGTGTGTTAACCGTCTATTGGAGCAGTGGGATGCTTTGAAATTAAATTTCACAGAAATAGCGTTTAGTGATCCCACTAATACTAATGATACAATCATACAAACCTTAAATGATTCTTTTTCTTTGGCATACTTAGAGTTTTTTTCATACAGTCTTAGCCGCTTTAATAAGTTCAATAAGCACTTTCAGTCAGAACTGCCTGCACTATACAGCCTCAAAAAGGATGTGTGTGACTTAATAAGAAATATATGTTCAGATTTCATGTGCGTGTCACATGTGAGGCAGTGTGAAATCACAGCAATACAACCATCCGATGCTCTCTTCACCGCGTCTATGGTGAATGATGAACGTATATATCTTGGCGTCGCGGCCACTGAAACTCTAAACGATCTGAAAAGCAGTGCAACACCAGATGCACTAGCGATATTTTACAGGAACTGTAAAGCGTTTTTAATAGAAACTGTTAGACAGATCCAAGCCAGGTGTACCCTTGAAGATCCTTTGTATGATGTGATTCAGTTCTTGAATCCTGCCAACGCCATTCAGCTCCAACCGCCGTCAATAGCAAAAGTTTTTGATATTCTGCCGCTATTGTTGACTTTTGCCAACAAGAGACGCAGAATATAGAAAACATTGTTTAATGCCTGGAATTTCAACTGATATGTCCTGTCGGGAGTATTGGAACATTATGTCGAACGCAAAGAATGCTGCGGATCTGCCATGCTTTCCTAACCTATCTGTTGTTGTTTCTACTCTTTTGGCCCTACCCTTTAGCAATCCGTCTGTCGGGCGTTTCTTCAGTAAATTAAATCTAATCAAAACTGATAACAGAGCTTCCCTAGGAAACGAGACTCTGTGTGGCCTATTGCACATGATATACCATTAAGAATTCAGGAGAAACATCCGATTCAATGCCGATTGATTCCAATTTGATTGCTTCCGTATAAAAAGTCAGAAGCAACGCTACTTGTGCTGAACTTTAAAATTTGTCATCACGTAAAGGTAACTTGATACAGTCTTATCTAGCTCTTATTTTCGTCTTTGTAAATTGGCAGTACACTTGTTAATATAATCGGACTTGTTGTTCGTGTTGTTGTTGTCACGGAATCGCGTTGTTTGCAATGGATGTTATTGATTTTTTTATGTGAATATGTACTTGTCAAATCACTTTGTAATGAGTGGAGGTTGTTGGGATGCACAAGTTGGACCCTCGTCTCACATTCTTGTAACTTACTATAATGTGGTAAATCTGAGTGCAGCTGAAACTTGTCTTTTTAGTGTTGAGTTGCATTTAAATTAAATTAAGTGAATTCACATATTGAGAAAGTATATTATACGATATATCCGTTGAGTCTCTAGCAATATGGGGATACATATCTTATGAATATATGATTGATAGGATACATATATATGTACAGATACACAATACATTTGTGTTTGTCAAATTGAGCTGGTTAATTCAATAAGTTCTACTTGATTTACCTTCTTTATGTTAACAACACAAAAAATACGAGAAAACTACCTTCTTAAGCATTGTTATCTAGCTCGATACTCTTATGCGATTAGAGTTTATCTCTTGGCGATGATCAAGCAAAATTCATTATATAAGTTACATAGTTTTTTCGATGTACTGAGCAGTTCTCGACTTTCTAAGAGTAAAAATGTTGAATTTCTTCACGTGTAAGTTGATTAAGAAATGCACCTAGCATTTTCGTACTAAAACACAGCAATTCGTTAAAATCTATATTTCTGTCTAATTATAAAACGCTACGTTTCGACGTATCAAACATCATCCTCAGGCTGTAAAAAAAAAACAGAATGATTTTCAGTCACATTGGAAAGAATGCATAAACTAACACTTAAGTAATATAGACTAGATAAGTAGATCACAAAAGACGAAAGCGACTAGACAAAATAACAACCTTTTTATCACAGAAATAGTAGTATGACTAGATACATTGTACAAAACCGATGTTCATCACACGAGAGACAAGAGCAAAATGGTCGAGCAGCCTCGTCGTACCTAGCAAGCTGAAGTTCTACGAAACAGTTTGAGAGCGAAAAAATCGTTCGTGTTTTCATTAAGGGGAGGTTTAAGCTCATGAATGTGTAATGCTTCAATTATATGAATATGATCTTTTTTAATAACATTATAAAGAATTTTGGTGTTAGGGAACAGATCTTCATTGGATGGTTTGCAACTATGGTCAACACGAAAATGATTGAAAATGGACCCTTGATATTTATGAGCGGTTAATCTTTGCTTCAGGGTCATTCTGGTCATGCAAATGTAACGTTTATCAAGAGACTTACATTCTCTTCGGTTACATTTAAATTGATAAATCACACCGGCCTTGTCCAGATCGTTGACCCCAGATGCAGACAGATTATTTTTTTTACTAATTGGTCACTGATTTTACGGTTCTTATAATACACGCAAACTTTAATAGAAGTTTCTGGATTTATTGGTTTAACAAAAGTTTTAACAATGTTTTTAAAGACCCGTTCGTCAATTTTGTAATTATCATGCATTTGATTTTCGTAATAAATATTGATACGGTTTGCAATCGCTGAATTATTGTCACTGCTCATGCTTCGGTTCAAAAATTTATCAATAGTTTTATCAATCAATGTATTAGGAAAGTTGTTATTAACAAGTAAACGTTTGATTCGAAGCATTTCGGAATGAAAGTTTTCCCAATTACTGCAAACTTTACGAGCTCTATTTATCAAAGTATGTATGACGCCTTCTTTATAGATTTGAGGAGCTTCACAATCGTAATTAATAGTTTCCCCAGCATGGGAAGGTTTAACATGAACGGATCTATGGAATGTACCGTTAGAAGCTTCAACCAAAACATCCAATTATTCCAATAGTATAGTACTACTCCATCCAATAGTATTCATACTACTATTTCTGTGATAAAAAAGGTTGTTATTTTGTCTAGTCGCTTTCGTCTTTTGTGATCTACTTATCTAGTCTATATTACTTAAGTGTTAGTTTATGCATTCTTTCCAATGTGACTGAAAATCATTCTGTTTTTTTTACAGCCTGAGGATGATGTTTGATACGTCGAAACGTTGCGTTTTATAATTAGACAGAAATATAGATTTTAACGAATTGCTGTGTTTTAGTACGAAAATGCTAGGTGCATTTCTTAATAACTTACACGTGAAGAAATTGAACTATTTCGTAGGGCTGAAAAGTTAGAAAAGTAAAAATGTTGGTTAAGTGAAAATATAGATATTAGAAGTTAATAAAAACAAACTCCTATAGTTTGTTCGAAAAAATTGTGAATTGATGTTTGTGCTGCTGTTCAAAATTGTTTCCATAAATAAATGTTTAGAGTGTTACTCTGCCTTTCATTTCCTCTTACTATGTCTTTGCTTCTCTCTGCTATTCAGGAGTAGATCGCCTGGCATCGTAACGGTACTTAACGCATATTGAACAGCTTGTAATTAGGTCATAAAACAAAAAAGATAAAGAACAGAGAGCTACAGAAAAAGTTGCACTTATCGTGACACATCTGACTCCGAAAAGTCAAAGAATTTCATTTGAAAACAGCTCACGAACCCTGTTGTTGTGTCATTTATTCACATAGAAACATAGAAACCTTGAACATTTTAATGCAATAACTGCAGTGAGCTTATTTGACATTTTAGGGCAATTTAATCATTTTTAGGGTAATCTGGAACAAAGTTTTAGGGTAGGAACTTTCTCACCCGTGGAAGCCCTGGCCCTGGCTGCGCGGCGCGTTCAGTGCATGGAGCTAGGATATATGGAGGGAGCATAGCGCACTCCGATCGGGCTCAATTTGGCTGCAAAAGTTGAAACACTCGGGCAAGCTCTATGCCCGATTCTGAGCCAACCACAGACGCTTGGCTTAAGTTGCTCCACCCACCTTCCCTACAACCCTTCCTCTCAATGGCTCTCATTTTCCAAAGCAAGATTAGTACCTCACCACAAGTCAAAGGGTGAGGTGCGCGGGCAAGTCGCTCTAATTTGTTATAATCAAGGGCCTGTAATCTTAATAGTTTTCAACTCTTAATGTATCTTTGCTGGTAATTTTGATATTATTAAGTGTCTTCAAGTGAGGAAACACAATTTATTATCTTTCGGAGTCGTAGAATCCCAAATTAATCATTACCGACTGAATGATACACTAAACAGCTGGAAGAGCATTCAGCGAGCGCGTGCGCACTCTAGCGTAGTTGGTAGGTTACTGGCTTCCGTGCTGACGTCACACTCGCGAGACGGCTATTGGTTACCACATACACAGGAGAAATCTCAAAAACTGGTTCGCTTCACAGACGGCTATGCTCCCTCCATATATACTCCCTCCACGGTTCAGTGCATCTCGAGCAGCCGTGAGTGATGGATGCGGAGCTGTTACTCCCTTCCATGCAGGCTGTGCCTGCAATTTGGGACGCTGTTCCCCTTTCAGCACAGCGACAGGGTGTTTATAAGTGACCGGTGGTCGATGATAGCGGATGCACTGCTAGTTTCACTTGAGAGTTGTAGCAGTATTCTAGACCTCTAGCATACTCGTAACGCCCAAAAGTTTTCCGTGAAATCAAAATAGGTAAATTATGAAATTTAGTTAAATTCACTTCCTTTATTGCAGAAAATATGATCTGTCACTTAAACTAAACTCATGTAAATAACATTCAAATTTAAACATGTACGATGGCTTCTTTACAATATACATGTCTACCATGCGACTTTTCCAACACCAGAAATAAAATAATCTTTCAATTCATGTCTCTCATTTGCAGCAATTGGTGAGATCTTTCTGTCAGCCTGAGCAGTTTCATATTGTTCATTTAATTCAAAGAATTCATGTGACGTAAATTCCAGCCCTACGTCCACTCTCTCCCTGACAACAGTCATATTTTGTAAAGCTGTTACTGCTTTTGTGATTTCCAATGCCTTCTCCACACTGGTTTCAATGGATTTTGTCAAAATTTTAAATTTTCATGTCATTACTCCGAAAGCACATTTATTTTTTTTTGTTTCATATAAGTTTAGACGTGGGCATGGGCGCATCCAATAAAGGAGCAATGTGTAGGCTTCATCTCCTACAAAAAAATTGTTTCCTCATCACTCCCGAGTAGCTTCATTGATTCAAGGAATTGAATTTGTCTTCCAGCATGCATTCATACAAGTCACTATTAGGGAACACTCCACCATCGCTCTGCTTACCAAATGCTTCAACGTCAACACACACAAATTTGCATTCATGATCTGCAACACCTTTGAGAGTTATTTAAAAAAATGCTTGTAGTTAAATACAGGGATCCAGTTTGGTTTGAGCATGTTATTCGAATGCGTTTGCTGTCTATGGCGCCAAAGCAGTTGGGGAAGTTCCATTTTACATAAAACTGCTCTGCAACTTCACTACACAACTTTTGATCAGGGTAAGGCATAAATATGAGTTGAAGGTTTCTCCAAATAGCTTTGCACGTCTCCGTCACAATAGTTACAACTGTTGATTTCCTCATCCTGAATTGTAAAGCTAACAATCAAAAGTACGATCCAGTTGCCACATAACTGAAAAGCATAAAGATCATGTTTAAAATGCCACATTAGTCAGTTTAAATGATAGACCTTTTCTTTCATCAGAAGAAGCAGCAAGGAAGAAGTATAAAACTTTGCGTGATAAATTTCGAGTGGAATTAAAGAAACTTCCGCAAGGAAAGTCGGGAAACGCAGGACTTCCCTCTGAATCATATGAAAACAAGTGGCCTTTTTTTAAATATATTTTTTTATGAGAGCTCAAATGTACGGAAAACAGACAATTGGAAATTTGCCGGAGATGGCTTCGAAGCAAAACTGCGCTGATGGACAGCAATCAGTCGATGAGTGCAAGCACTACGACTTCTGCTCAGGACAATGATGACGCGTTCGAAGGACTTGTGGAATGGTATTGATGAAACGGGAGGAAAAATGGAAGAGTGTTCCAAAGAACCTTATAGAAAAAGAGGAAAAGTTCAGAGTGATATCAGGGAGCATTTCTTGTAAATAGAAAAAGAGAAACTTGAATACTTCAAGGTAAGAGTGAACCTGATAAATACAGGCTCTTTCTTCAGAGTGTTGTACCCTCAATGGCATGAGCAAAAGAAATCAATGCCCGTTTAAGATTGAGGTTCAAGAACTAGTTTACAAGTTCTTACATGAAGAAAATGACGCACAATTTTAAATGTGGGTTTTGACATTCGAATGTTCATATGTTTCCCCAACTTTTTCAGCTCTTGCCAGTGGATATTTTTGTATTATTCTTAAAGGTTTACCAGTTAATTTTACGTTTAATAAGTAATCAACTATTATACTGATACATAAATCGAGAGTAAACCATAACCTTTTGGATGACAGACATATAACTAACAGCTAATTATATAACCTGAAATAGAATTGCTTCGCAAATAAAAGTGCGTCAAAGGATTACTTTATGATCAATGAACTTTTATTAAATTTCATTGTAATGTGACATTAAGTACATCTTGTTGATTGATATATCATAATTTTACTTACCTTATTGTCACCATCAGCTGTTCCCCTGGGTAGATAGCCTGCCGAAAGTTAGTGGTTTGTTTGTATGTATCCTTACTCACTAAGCTGAGCAGCTCATCAAATATAGCCCTACTTATCCTTGTATATTTGCAAACTTTTTTGGACATTGCCGTAGATCAGAAAACTAATGATGGTTTTTTCCATGCTCGGATCTTGTTTTATAAAATTGGATGAACGGCAGCTCACTGATTTCCATCAAGAATTAGGGACTCTACATATGAGGACTCCAACAAGAACACCTCACAAGAAGTCATCATGACTATTAGTTATCCCTGAAGCCCAATGCTTCTCAATGAACGCGCGCGTCAGCGTGCAGTGTGGCCGCGGGCCGCCTCCATTCAAATCGCAGCGTCAGAACGCGTGAAGCGTACGCACGCGTCAGCGCCAACGCGTTTAGTCTGGCCGTACCCTAAGAAAGTAAAAATTGCCAATGAATTACGTCGCTTTTTCAAATCTTTTAATATGAGCGAAAAATGCTTTCAAATATCTTAAAATTTTGACCCTGACTTGATATTCACACATACGGATCGTAATACTCATGCATGTTTATTGTTGAAGCAAATGGTTGGGAGAAAAACGCGGAAAAAAGCGTTTCCTTCATAGCGTGGGTCTGATTTTGACCATGCATTTTATTACAAGTGATCGAGAAAACATGATCTATATGATAAATAGTTGAAAACACTCTCGTTAGTGCTCTCTCATGTTGAAATTTCGGCTTACGAACATATGAACTAGTGATATGAGTGATTAAGGTTGAAAGTAAAATGAGTCGATATAAATTAATTTACGTCTTAGACTGTGAGGTTGACATTAGAGGCAATTTTACATTGTTTCGTATCAACTAGTAAGCTAAATAACCGGCTCGCATGGAATGAAATATTCTACAATAACACAAAAATTATGTTTTCTATGCTAAAAATACTAGCGTAAAAGAGTTAACCGAATTGAAATACATGAGAAGGATCGTTGTACAGTCCTAACCATAACATTTACAACATTGCTGGGACAAAACGAGAAAGTCGAAATATCATAAAATAACGTGGTCAAAATATACTGAAGCAGTGTTATGCCGGGGCCACACTAGGCTAACGTTCGTTCGTCAAATGAACTCCGTACGTCAAATGAACGCTGGAAGGCCCGTTCGATCATCATTTGATGAATGGATGCTCGTCATTTCGTGAAAGGTCGTCGGAGGTTTTCAGTCACCAAATGAACTACGAAGAACAAAGATGGCGGACAGTGTTGACAAGTGTCGCAGCTGTTATGTTGACTTTAAATGATGATTGTGGCCAATTTCGGCAGGAGATATATATAAGATATGGTTTTTAGCTGTTTTCGTGGTGGTATCAAAATGTAAAGCAATGAAATTCAGTGCTAGGTCTTGCAGTTTAGTGAAAAAGCAAGTAGCCTGTTACCAATCAAATTTAGCATTCATTTCCAACAATGTTGACATGTGTTACATGGATGATTATGTGGTAAATGATAAACTGTTGGTTTTGTAATTTTTTAGCATTGCTCATGAATGCTATTCACAGAAAAATGTGTCAAACAACTTGTTTTGCAGGCGTTTTTATTGCAGTTCCTTTCAGTTTATTAAAATTTATTTATTGTTTCATAAATTATAAAAGTTGCAATATAATTGATTAGAATTATATTTCATATTAACATGTTAAATTTATTTAATGTGTTGTATGAAAAAAAAATCTAATTTTAATGTCTTTTGATTTACAGATCCTAGACAACCAGAAGGTAGATATAGCTTGAAACTTGCATTAATTATGTTGACCTTTAAAAAACAATCGTGATTAATAAACTTTGTGAGTGCATTCAGGTTTTTGGGAACCACCAATCAGCTTTATACTTCTAGGTAAGTGAATGGTATGCAAGAATGCCTCAAGAGTTCATTTCTTTTTTTTTTGCAGGTGTTAAAAGTGAGTTAATTATGTAAATGTTCTAAATGAGCAGTTGTTTCAATCAACAATGCAATAGGTCATTTTGAGAATGCAGGGTTAAACTGGCTGAAATCAAATAGGGATAGATAATGAGAAGATCAATGTAATTGAAAATGCAGATGCTAGCAAAAAATATCTTGAAGTATTTTGATTCATGTTGCTCTTTTTCTTTAAGTGGAAATTACAACGGTCAATTTTTACTTTAATGTTGTCAACGATTTTCATAATTTTTTTGCCAATAATCAATAAAGAAACACATTTAAAAACGTTTTACATGAATGACATTCTGCTCACTGATGCGTTATTTTCAATTTATTCAACTTTGAAGTTGGCTAGTGCGCACCAGGGAAGCGAGCGTGCCAAGCATAATTTAATTAAAAATGGAAGCTACCCCCTATTACAAACGTAAAGAGGTTGGGTCGTGAGGGGTAGCCACAGTTCTTCTAGTGAAAATTATAAATAAAGGTTTCTAGTGACGTCTATTTACATCATCTCCAATGACGGCCACCTGGTACTCAAGATGGCGACCGCCATCTTGGAGCGGATGTAAACGGACGCACTAGAAACCTTCATTTATAATTTTCACCAGAAGAATGTACTGTGGCTATCCCTCATGACTTAACCTCTTTACGTTTGTAATAGGAGGTTAGCTTCCGTTTCAACTCTGAAATTGCGCTAAAAAGGCCATTCAAGAGCGCCGCTCGTATAACTTCAAACTTAAATAACTCGAAAACTAAGCATTTGCGAGCATATTGTCATTCATGTAAAACGTCTTAAATTGACTATATTACCTATCTATGGCAACAAAATTATGAAAATTGTTGATAACATTAAAGTAAAAATTGACCTTTACAACTAACAATGACTTGATCAAGTTTAAAAAATTCACTGTTTTTTGTGATTACCATTAGTCATATATTTCCCTTCAGGATTACTGCATAATCTTATGTTTAAGCAAATGGTGTTAGATAATTATTTTTAACTTTCAAGTTCTGTACAATGAGCATGAGCATGTCAATGTTGAACACAATAATAATGATAAGTAGGGCCATTATTACCTACCAGTGTTGATAGACAAACATTATTGACATTAGGTTATGAGTTTAGATATGGTAAAGGTATTGTTGTTCTGTGAAGTACAACAAGTAGTATAAATGTTAGTGGTGACCAATTTAAACTGCCAGTTATTTTTTTCACATTAGATCCTGAAATTTTGCTCTTAATTTTGAATTTGTTGTTTTATCTATTGAATTGTAAATATTCTATTTATCTGAAGCTGCTGATCATCTATGATGAAATTAGTCTACTCGGTGTTATTGTACTCTTAAATTTGTACTTTTTTGCTGCAAATGTGAAAATTAGTACAGATGTCTTATTGCCATTCTGAATGTCAGTGGAATTTGGGCATTAAGTTTGATACATTTGTTTTAAAGTATTTGTCAGAAAAGTTAGAATTCTGAAAATGGGTGAGATTCTCTGCAAATTATTCTGAATTCAGGCGAGAAGCTTGTGGAAAAATGTGCGGTAAATGTATAGTGTTTGACCATAATCGATTTTCCACTTTTGGACCAAGAAACAATGTAGATGAGACGAAAATAAACAAGTTTTCTTCTATGCAATTTCCTTCGGAAATGAGTATTTTAGGAGTGAGAACGGGAAATGAGTTACCGTAACTCCAGTATTTGAGGCGGGGAAAAATACACCGCGCGGTCCGACGTGAAAGTAAACAGGCGTTCCCGCGCGCCAACCAAGCCGACGAAGAGCAAACCCCCTATTACAAACGTAAAGAGGTCGGGTCGTGAGGGGTTGCAACAGTTCTTTTAGTGAAAATTATAAAACTAAAAGAACTGTGGCTACCCCTCACGACCCAACCTCTTTACGTTTGTAATAGGGTCATGCACTATCGAGTTCCGGTAAGTCGTTTAACGCCATAACTTTTAAAATACTCATTTCCGAAGGAAAGTGCATTGAAGAAAACTTGTTCATTTTGGTCTCATTAACCATCTTTCTTGATCAAAAAGTGGAAAATCGATTATGGTCAAACACTATACATTTACCAAATGTGCACTTGTTACTGACAGTTTTAGAATTGAAGTAAACATAGCTTGATAGTATTTTTTTTTTAACAATGTGAACATTTTGATAGGAGGGCAATTTCTAATTTAGATCATATAGTTGAGGTTTTATGAAAACTATCATTATGACAGATGAATCTTTGTAGTCACGTGTGACCCTCATGTAACATAAAGTGGAGGTTATTATTGTTGCTCATTTGAGTTCTTAATGAAACTCATGGAAAACTTTTCCTTCATTAGCTAATAATTTTCAGTGTTGGATGAAAGTCGGTACCAGATTGTGTGACTGCGTACTCTGAACATTATTTTAGCAATACCTAATGATATTTCTTTCAACATACAATTTTCAAACATTTCACTACACATATCTCTACTTCTTGTGTTATTCCCTAACAAAACATGTTTATTTTCAATAAAGCTCATGTACTGATGTACTGGAGCAAACAAATATGTTCTATGCACTTGAATAATCAAGTCTGTCACAAACACTATTGCAAGAATTAATATTACTAGTAACTATATACAGGACTATTATATCAATGGTGTAAGAATAATTCTAATTGATATTATTTTTTTCAGATCTCCTCTAAAGAAGAGGACATCCCTCCCATGCTTCTACTTCTTGCGGCTCCTCGCTTCTGAAAGGATGAAAATATCAGGGTCTGGAGCTGTGGAGAGCAAGCCTTGGATGCACACTAACCTTATGGCCTTTTTTTCGGATTATGGGCCCCCCAGACTGTAGCATGAGCAGCATGAATATTAATTCAAGTGATGATTTTGTTAACCACATTTCAAGTGAAAGACAAATTATCAAAGAACCCTATACAGAGTATTGTTGTGTTGGTCGACAGATTGGTTTCAGGAAGAACTTAAAAATACTGTAGAAACTCAGTTAATGGGCACTTCAGCCGAAATTGATAACGAAATCGTTCATGCAAGTAGTGGATCCAAGCCTCAAAATTGTCTCGCCTGCACCAAGCCTTCCCCGGCAGCAGATACATGTATTGATGTCATGGGCAGTGGGGGATTTTGTAAGTGTAAAAGGAGTAAGAAAGATAACAGCATTTTAATTTAGTACGGTAGAGTTATTTCATGAAAACTTTTTTCATGTTGAGAGCTCATTAGCATGAGAAAGGAGTGCTGGAAATTATGATTACATTACCAAACTTGCAGTGAACTTGTGCTTGATAAAGTGAATGGCCTTGCAGGTGAAGAACAAATGAAGTTCATGTCGAAAATTGCTAAACTCTGTTCTAAGAATTGACAAGTGTTAGATGTCATTTACTGGCCTCTTTAATAATAATCATGAACTTATCTATAAATTGCTTCCCTGCCTGACTGTGAAATTGTTCCTTTCTTTTATCTCAATGTATGATAGGATCAATTAAGTTATACCTTATGTGTTAAAATAGCATATCTAGGGTCAGTACAATGCTATTCTATAATATGTTACGGACCATCCTATTATTTTTGCTCCTCTTTGAGACTTATTTTTCCACCCCAAATACTTCACCCTTAACCTTCATCTAACTTCATAAATCTCCCGATTTTCTGTTGCTCTATCACGAGAAAAAACTATTGTATCTAAGGGAAGTAACGCTTCCAGGAGCAGAATGGTAGGGCACCAGCTTGTTAAAATAGTGTTTCTGGTTTTGTTTTAGTGATCATGTTTTTTCGGCTCATTGCCATCTTTTTCTTCTGCACCTACTACTTCCTTTATACATGTTCATTTTATTTGAATTTTCTTCCCGACTTCCTGTTTAAATACGCATTGTATCCTGTGTGGCAAGACACTCGTTTTACCACACAAGGATGGCCTGTGTGAGACGCACATTGTGCTTAGATTTACGGTGTACGTGTCCGTACTCGATGGTCCCTTCACTATTCCTCTCTTGATCACGTCGTTGTCGTGACTAAGATGATCTAAACTAACCTAAATAATTATAATAGTAACTAGTAATTATTCCCCTCAGGGGGATACAATTATTGTATCTAGGGGAACTAGCGCTCCCAGGGGGACAATGTGAGGGCCCGAGCTGAGAGTTAGGTAGTCCTCCCTTTTTGTTGAAATAAAATGTTCTTTTGTCATGTTAAGGACCACCTTTTTTTCGGTTCACTGCTGTCCTTTTCTTCAACACCTACTACTTTCTTCTTCAACTTTTTTTTTTCATGACCTTCTTTCACAACTTACTATTTCTATGCCTTTCTGCGTAGATTCTGCGTTTCCTTAATTCCATACTAAATGGCGCCTTCCTCCTTCCTCTCTTTGGATCGTATTTGTTGCTGGGTAGGGAGGCTAAGCCTAACGACTAATCTAATCTATTATCTGCCGTTACTATGCGCGCGTAATCATCTGTAAGAACACATGCATAAATTTTTCAATACGCTGTTGAGTTGTAATATAATTTAATCTAAGGTGAACAAAGAAACTATTCAATTTAACTTGTGAGGATGCGAACTATAGCCATGCACCATATCTGCATGATGGTAGGGCATGCGAGTAAATGGATGAAACTATTTCAGTTAGTGGCAGATTTATAAACTAGATATGAGTGTGGACAAAACTCCCCTCTGGGGATACAACTATTGTATCTATGGGAATTAGCGCTCCCAGGGGGAAAATGTGAGGGCCCGAGCTGAGAGTTAGGTAGGCCTTCTTTTTGTTGAAATAAAAGTTTTTTCTTTATGTTAAGGACCACCTTTTTTCGGTTCACTACTGTCCTGTTTTTCAGCACCTCTGACTTTCTTCTTCAACTTTTATCTTATTTCATGAACTTCTTTCTTATCTCACTGTTTCTGTGCCCTTTCTGCATAGATTCCTCATTTTCTTATCTCCATACTAAATGGTGCCTTCCTCCTTCCTCTCTTCGATACGCTCTATTTTTGTAGCGGTTAGGGAGGCTTAAACTAACTTATAATCTATAATCTACAATCTGTGGACAAAACTGTTTATTTGGTAACATTTGTTTACGTTGTTTGTTATTAAAAATCAGATTTTTTATACTTGTTGAAACTCTGCACATGGATTTTGCAACAATGCGTGATTGTGAATTCAGATTATGGATGTTCCTAACCTTAACACGTAATCTAGTTTGCAGTAATTACATTTTCTAAATCCTGTTGATGTAGATCTTTAGTTAGCCTTCCTAAGTCGAATAATGATTTGTCAGTGTTTTATTTAACGATGAAAGCTGGAATAAAATACATGATGTTATTGAAACAATTTATTTTGTTGATTGACCTAATACATTCATTCCAACAAGTAATACCTGAAAATAATGAGGAACTATTATTTCTCAGATATTTCTAACACTTTTAGGCCGCATTTCCACAGTAGTGTTAGTGCATGGAGTCCCAACACTTTATCCAGCAAGCATACAGCTCCTCCGCTTGTGAAGTAGTTCTTCAGCTGGTCTCTGATGGCTGTAGCCGCCACAGCTGATCGACCGCCTCAACACAACGAACCGAATGATGTTCAGTGTTTACCCACCAACTGCGGGTTGTGCACGATCCAGTGATAATGTCCTTTTTTCAAGAGCAAGCGGGTTGATGTAACGGAAGTTTTTATGATCATTTAGGTAATAATAAAGAGCGCAAGTTGCTCGAGTGGTAGACTGGATTCTCTTGACTGTGATATTTGTATCAGTACGGAAAACTCTGAACGTACTTGACAGTAAGCCGAATGCGTTTGTCTCTGTTTTTCATGCTCTAGAAAGATCAGCTGAAAACTCTTCGGTCGTGAGAAAGGTTAGTACAAGGATAATGCTTCATGAAACGAGTTGGCAATGGGAACGCATCATCTGCCGCTATGACATGTGGGGAAAGGAAGTTGGTCACAAGAAGTTCACGAGTATGGGGCATGTTCAAGCACTTAGAATCGAATGATTTCCTAAAGGATGAGTTATTGAACACTCCTGCGTCATGATACTCGATCAATTGTTGCGAGGTATCACAGGGTTATTCCAAGTCGATCAAAAGCAGGGAAGCATTTCTGAAACTTGGTGTCTTGCTTGCAGATTACCGAGCCAACTTTGCCCAGTATGTCTTATACCTTCTGCAAAGAATAAGAAAAATTTTGCATAATTCTTGTGTATTAGCACGTATAAATGACGAACACCAAAATTATATATCGGAGAAAGCATTATTCTCAACGAAGGCGATGGAGAAGACTTATCTTGAATCTATTTTTTTAACGTTTCATGCCCGAAGCTCATTTTCAAAAAGGAAAACTTGCACAATTTCAACAGATAACCACAGAAAAAAATGCAAAACATAAATGGAGAAACCTTGACAGTTTAATGACTTCAATCCCTCCCCAGTCGCTCTATCTGAGGGTTGCTGAGCACACCTGCAAAAATCATCAAACTAATAACATTCTTGGATCCCCTTTTCATTCTTGTATTAGAGAGCATTGCTCAACTCAGCCATGTTACCAAGCTATTTTCAACGGTAAATTCAAAATTTTACACTCCAATTAAATGAAATGTTTCATGATCCGTCTAAAAGAAACGTTCAAAAATAATAATTTTCTCCGTAGGAACAATCTCACTTAACTGCAATCGTTTACATCAGCAAGCAGATCTTCTCTCAATCGATTCGGATTGTTAGCTCTATTTGGCCATGGTTTTATCCAACATCTTCTTTTTGATTCACGTTTTTTGTACTTTCATAAAAAGTTGTGGTCACAAAAGTTCCTTCAACAGCAAATTTCTAGAGCTCACACACATTCGCACGTCCTGCTCATCCATATCGCGTACGTACTTCGGTTTGTTTACATCCGATGAACGTCGGACGCTCATCAAAGAGCTTAGTCAGAGCCACACACAGTCGTAATGTGGCCTGACTTGCTTAACGGCCGTTTGACATGACGAGTGTCCGTCATTCATTTGACGAACGAAAAATCGTAGTGTGGCCCCGGCATAAGGAACGACACATTGTCACATAAGATTAATAAGAGCATTTTAAGGACAGGAATATATTTTTCCTATATAAATATACGAGCGTCACATGTGCATACAAATGTACATGTACTTAATAATCGCATGCAAACACATTGGGTGTGCATACTACAAATATGTCGTGATTGTGATATAATATAATATAATGAAAGACAGGATAATTAGAAAAAAAATCCTAACTACTTTTCCGGTACGTGCTGCAGCTCACACTTATTGTGAAGACGCGAGATAACGAGCTATTTGAGTTTTGAATTCTCTTAACGTTTGGGGGTTTTGATTGTCTGAGGAAGTTTGTTTCACAGTAAGGCGCCTGATAGTGACAGAGCTTTCTTCCCAATGTTAGATGAACGGTATTTGATTGAGACATCACGTCTCCTATTCGGCTTTTGTTTGGTGATCGTAGGGGATGGAATTGCACTATTTCAGCATTGCTCTGAGGAAGATATAAAGAAGAGAATACGTACAGGGCTTCGTGCACCAGAAACTTGTCCTGAATATGAGTCCAGCCGAGCTCATTTAGGAGAGGTGTTACACTCTTTTTGAATTTACCTCTGCATACTACCTAGCGGGGAAATTCGCGTATTGTTGTAAATCTATTTGAATATATACAGGTATATCTCCCCATACCAGGATACAGTAGTCAATACGTGATAAAACTAAAGATTGAACGGCCAATAATCTAGATTCCTCGTCAAGCAAACTTTTTATACGTTTTAAAACGTAGAAGCCCCGTAAATTTTGTTACAAGTTTTTTCAACGTGGGATATGAAGGACATGTTGCTATCGAACCAAATACCTAAATTTTTTACTTTTTCTAACGAGTGAATTTAATCATTCCCAACCGTAAGAGTAAAATGAAGATTTCGAATATTTTTAATTACTTCTTTGGGCCCAAAAATAATGAATTGCGTTTTCCTCGCGATTAGCTAGACACCATTTTGGCCATACCATGGCTTGAGGCTGATCAATAGGGCTTCAGCTCCAATTTGGATTAGTGGTATTCCTGATACAGAGCTTGTCATAGCAATTTGAACATCTGCATGCATAAAGATTCGAGTGAATGTACGAGGAGTTCGCGAGACTCGAACTCAGGACTTTAAATCACCGCGCTAGCACGCTATCGACCGCGCTATCGATCACCCTAAAAGATGATCGAAGCCCAACGAAAGCAATGCTTGGCACAGTGAAAGCAGGCACGCACTTGGCCCGACAGATATATTTTGTTCCCTTGTGTATCGAGAGTTCAAAGTCAAGTCACCCCCAGAAACAGATAATGAATCTGGTACGGGAAGCTACTGCTTCCACAAGGTTTTTCAAATAAATAAATGTACGAGGAGTTCGCGAGACTCGATCTCAGGACTTTAAACCACCGCGCTAGCACGCTATCGACCGCGCTATCGATCACCCTAAAAGATGATCGAAGCCCAACGAAAGCAATGCTTGGCACAGTGAAAGCAGGCACGCACTTGGCCCGACAGATATATTTTATTCCCTTGTGTATCGAGAGTTCAAAGTCAAGTCACCCCCAGAAACAGATAATGAATCTGGTACGGGAAGCTACTGCTTCCACAAGGTTTTTCAAATAAATAAATGTACGAGGAGTTCGCGAGACTCGAACTCAGGACTTTAAATCACCGCGCTAGCACGCTATCGACCACGCTATCGATCACCCTAAAAGATGATCGAAGCCCAACGAAAGCAATGCTTGGCACAGTAAAAGCAGGCACGCACTTGGCCCGACAGATATATTTTATTCCCTTGTGTATCGAGAGTTCAAAGTCAAGTCACTCCCAGAAACAGATAATGAAGAGTCTGTGCCCCAAATGCTGATTTGCCTGGTCAACATGATTTTAGAGGGACCCAACATCAAGGACCAGATGTCAGACACAGGCACTGCAGTGGTTGCCATTGCTCAAATTTTGAAGTTCAACAGCGTAAAACACAAACGTATGCAAAGCACCTCACAATCATCCACTGTACGGCACGCACAGCCATGCGCAAGAAACGCCTCTTCCAATATATGTGGGGATGATGTTACACGCCCACACGCGCAAGAAGGAATTGGTGGATAGGCTGGCACACGTTGGCCTGAGTATCTCGTATGATCGTGTCCTCCGCCTCACAGCGCAGATGGCGAACAGTGTCTGCGAGCAGTTTCACTTGGAGCAAGTTGTCTGCCCGCCCTCGATGCGTGGAAAAGTTTTTACTACTGCTGCCGTAGATAATATAGATCACAATCCGAGTCCAACAACAGCGTAGTCCTCATTCCATGGCATAGCTATCTCATTTATCCAACATCCCAGTTTCATGGGAGAAGGTGTGGATCGAACTATAGTCGTAATTGGGGGATCTGGGAATGCAAGCACGTTCATCCGCCAGCTGCCACAGTACTACACTGACGTCCCTCCTGTAACAAGCAGTGTCAAGAATGTGCCTGTCCCTGCTGTTAGGGTGACGTCACTTGACAGAGAAGTTAAAAAGCATATTGAGGAAGAATATCTCTGGCTACACAATGTAAGGCAGGTCGTAGATGGAAATGATCAGGGAGGCGAGAACATTTCTTGGGCCGCTTTCCATGCCAGCCGTCAGCCACCAGAAGTTAGACCAATCAGCCCCACTGCCCTGCTACCCATGTTCCATGACAGTGCCCACACAGTGGCCATGATCCGCCACTCCATAGATGTCGTGAAGACTGCTGTTGAACATCTGAATCCAGGACAGGCACCAGTGATCACATTCGATCAGCCACTATTTGCCTTGGCAAAGCAAATTCAGTGGAAGTGGCCAGAGAAATATGGTGAAGATAAGGTTGTCTTGATGTTTGGTGGTCTCCATATCGAGATGGCTGCCCTGAAAACACTGGGAGACTGGCTGGATGGCAGTGGGTGGGCGCAGGCACTGGTGCGAGCCGATATTACCACACCTGGAACAGCCGAGTCTTTCTTGCGGGCATCTCATGTCACCCGCACAAGGAGAGCCCATCAGGTTACTTCTGCTGCACTGAACATCCTGCAACATCGAGCATATGACAATTATTGCAAGAGAGAAGATAATGACAGAACATTAGCTTTCTTTTGAAGATTGGTGCTATCAGAGAGAAGAGGAATATCCTCAGTTCCAGTATCGGTCAATTGTGTTGCAATTGGAGTTGTTGTTAAATGTGTATGTACGTTCTCTGCGACAAGCATCGTTCAGTATGTACCTTGATGCCCTGACAGAATTGGCCTGTTGGTTCCATGCAATGGACCACACGAACTATGCCAGGTGGATTCCGGTTCACTTGAAGGACATGGCTGAACTTCCGGAAATGCACCCAGAAGTAGCCAGAAAGTTTCGAGAAGGTAGCTTCACGGTAAAAAAGACAAATAAGATCTTCTCATCAATCGCAATTGACCAGGCCCACGAACAGAACAATGCCTACATCAAAGGAGATGGTGGGGCAGTTGGCCTCACTGATAACCCAGCTGCTTTAAGGCGTTGGATGATCGCTGGGCCGGAAGTGAGGAGGGTTATAGAGGAGTTTCAACATGGAAACCAGCACTCTGGAAGAGAAGACAACATACGCCACCATGACCAGACGAGCAGTGTCCAAGCCACATTCACTAAAGATGTCCAGTCACTAGTCAAAGTAATGGAAGAGCTCGGGAACCCATTTGAGGAAGACAGCCCAGATCTCGTTGCTCTTGATAACAAAGAAAGTGTTGGTTCTCCTGCCATTGAGGCAGTCAAAAAGGTTAGGGAGATTGGCCTACAGCAGTTCCAGGGTTTCATCAGGGGTTGCCTTGTTGAAAGAACCAAGCCAGTTCAAGACACAATTCACCGAAATAAGCTCAAAGTGTTCAAGGCTCAACCAATCAGGAATGTGAGCAAAGAGAAGCATAAGCTAACTTGCCTCAAGAAAAATGCTCAACTCTTCTCACGGCTCTACATCAGCTGTCAGACGAGGGATGGAAACCTGGACGAATTTTTTCGCCATGAAAATTAGGCATGCCCTCCAGCACTGTCTGATGGATGGAGTCTCCGCTTAGGTACAAAAAGCGACCTACTCACATGCTTTCAAGAGATCGCAGATGAAAGGTCAGAGGCTCCTCCCACCACCAGTCTAGTTACTGATGGAGCAGCGATTGTGCAGATGCTAAAGTTTACTGCATGCAAGAACTTCAGAGAGTATGCACAAGAGATCTTTATCCCTTACATGTCTACAAGGTTTCAATCTTCATCACGCCTGGACCTGGTATGGGACACCTACAGAGCTGACTCACTCAAAGCTAGTGCAAGAGCAAAGCGTGGTAAAGGAGTGCGCAGACGTGTGGTAGCAATACCCAGTAACTGGCAGAAGTTTCTTCGAGTAGACACCAACAAGACACAGCTGTTCAAGTTCCTGTCAGAAGCTCTCCTCCTGTGGTTTAACCTGAAAGACAAGCAACTCGTCGTCACTGATGGAGAAGAAGTCTGCAGCAAGCCTCCGCTGTCTGAGCTGTCTTCGCTGGCCCCATGTACCCACGAGGAAGCCGACAGTCGAATGATGCTTCATGTATCTCATGCAGCCCGACATGACCACAACAAAATCATGATCAGAACCGTTGACAGAGATGTTGTGGTGTTGGCTGTCTCGGTTGTCCACCATCTGCAGCCAGAAAATGAACTGTGGATTGCATTCGGAACTGGAAAAGGGTTCCGATACCTGGCAACCCATGAAATAGCAGCTAGACTGGGGCCAGATAAAGCACAAGCATTTACGATGTTCCATTCTCTGACAGGGTGTGACACTGTGTCAAGTTTTGCAAGGCATGGGAAGAAGACTGAGTGGGCAGTCTGGAATGTGTTGCCGGAGCTAACCGATGCACTGTTGAAGTTATCATCTGCTCCAAGTGAAATACCAGAAGAGGTCCTGCACACCATTGAGAGATTTGTCATCCTCCTGTACGACAGAACAAGTCCATACACAGACATTGACAAGGCACGCAAGAAACTGTTCGCACGCAAGAATAATGTTGAGTTGATTCCTCCAACTAAGGCAGCCCTTGAAGAGCACGTTAAGAGGGCAGCCTACCAGGGAGGTCATGTATGGGGCCAGGTGTTGATCCCTGCACCAGAGCTGCCGGCGGCAACCAGCTGGGGGTGGATCAAAAGTGAGGACGGGCTGCATGATCCCCACTGGACAAGATTACCACAAGCAGCCCAAAGTTGCCGTGAACTGCTGTCATGTAAATGTAAGATGGGTTGCGTGAATCGTTGCAAATGCAAAAAGGCTGCACTTGAATGTACTGCTCTGTGCCTGTGTGAGGGGGAGTGCACCCAGAACTAGACTTACCACATTTAATTTTGAGTGTTTCATCATAGCACTGTAACATCATGTTTCGTTGGAACGTATTATGCTGAATTTTGTATTTCTTGAATAAATTCTTTTGTATTTCTTTTGTCTTTCTTTTATACGTTATTCCATTGTCATTTCTTTTACGCTTGCTAGGTAATTATGTCACCCGAAGAGCATTTGTTAACTGCTATTTTGTAGAGCCTCATTAGTCGCATATATAGGCACAGTGATAGTTGTCACAAAAGTATAAACGTACCCTATCAAAAATTAAGGGAGTAGCATGGTTGATTAAAGGAGACAGCGGAGAATTAAAGGAGTATTAAGCGAACCGAGGCCTCTTCCCTTCTGACACTTCCAGGGCGCGACTCATAAGCGCGATGCGAGCAAGTTCTCCCATGTTGCTACCAGAGGCCACTTGTGCAGATGGCCTCTTGGTGAAATGCCTGCCATCTTTCTCGAGAGAAATGACGGTTGCCATCTTTCGCCTCAGTTTTGAAGTTGGTGTTGTGCGTGACAGGTGTCTGGATCGTGTCTCTGTTATTTAAAACGTTTCAAGTAGTGTTAGAGTGTATATCAGTGCGAGTGTGTATTACGTGAGGGTGTATAGTACGTGAGGGTGTCAGAAGAAACAAGAGATGGAAGAGACGGATAATGCTGGTCTGTAGAGGCATTATTTCAAGAGCATGAACGGAGCAAGGACCCCACTGCTAGTTTCATCACCTCGGTCAATTGATATTTTAGACGATTCATCGTTGTGGTGGGGCTGGTAGTGAAGGCAAAACCTCAATGTGAGCAATGTAAAAACAACAAAATGTGGAAACCAAACCTGAATTTTCCCTCGTCAGTCTCCAGCAACCTTTGAATTGAAGGACGTTCTTGAAGGTAATCAACGATGTGTTCAGATACAAATTTGTGTGTGTGTAGGGGGGGGGGGGGGGTTTGTGTGTGGGTATAGGGGTAGGTGTGTGGGAGGGGGGTGTGGGGAGGGTTTGTGTGTGGGGATTGGTGGGGGAGTGTGTGTATATGAATAGCCGGTGTAATTAAGCTCGGGCAAGGTAAAGTCATTTTATTTTCCTTTCTAATTTTAGGAATGAAAGATGAAAAATCTGCTGGACGATAATTGTTTTTGTTATATATATCGCTACGAGTATATTCTTTCAACGACCCTAGGGTATTGTTGCTATATTATTTTCAAGGTACATTTATATTGTTCCCTGCAGGCTTTCGCCTCCAAGGCTGCGTACAGCTGATTTCCCATTATTGCACATTCAACCGTTGACGCTTCTCAACCAAATATAGCCAGTTGCCCATTAATTACCTTAGTTATTGGGTTGCAAAACTTCAAGCATAAGTTATACGTCACAAACATGTCCCATTAATGTCAGCTTAATAATGAACACGCACCCAAGAAATTTTCTGCACATTAGTAAGAATGTATTTAATCTACATACTCTGGTACATTTTTATTGTGCTATAAACCGTGTTTGCTTATGGTGAATTGATTAATCGCGCAAGAACTAAGGTAATTCAAGGGCAAACTGGTTATAATCGGTTTGAGCAGTGTGACGGTTGGAAAGAGTGACTAATGGGAAATCAGCT
The DNA here is from genome assembly GCA_030386875.1 of Morinoia aosen. Classification (NCBI taxonomy): domain Eukaryota; kingdom Metazoa; phylum Arthropoda; class Malacostraca; order Amphipoda; family Talitridae; genus Morinoia; species Morinoia aosen. The sequence goes on along the minus strand of CM059575.1, from coordinate 14,088,249 downwards.
GTGCGCAGCCGTTTTTTTTAAATCAAATTAAGAGGTGGCCATCCTGGGCCTCTCATGATTCTCCGATGGTAAATAGTAGAAACTGGTCGCGGCTTGGGAGCGCGTCGGTAGTGCTCCATGCTGAGCCATGCGTGGCCACCGGTTGGGACAGAGGCGCAGGCGCGCATATAAAGTGGACACTTCGAAGTTGCCTCATAGGAGACGCATGGATGAAACAACCATGCATATTTGGGAGCGCTCCCAAGAATCACCGATGCCACTCCTATAATTTTTAATAGGGTAGAAGCCACAGTGATTTGAAAAATACCCCCTTCTCCTCCCTAAAAATTTCGAATTTCGGAAATTTAGTCACATACATTTATAGTACGCAGTGAGGCGCATCCATAGACCCCATAAACGATGAAATCGTTCCACAAATGCAGAAGCCATAGTCATTTTAATTCCTCTGGTAGCCATTTTACTGTCACCTCGCCGCCATTTTGTAAAATGGCTGCCGTGTCCCTCAGAGGCTAAATCTGTGGTGGCCAAATATCCGAATAGCTTCATAATATGTCTTTCTACAAGTGTGCCATATTTGGTGCTTTTATCACAAAATGTACAATTCTTCTGAATATTTGAGCTGTGCGGCCCCACTATTAGCTTTGCGTAATTGTTAGAGAAGGTTATCCTTTCTTTTTACCCATAACCAATCAGCCTCTTCAGAAATTCTGACGCGTTTGTCAAAACCCCTCCCTTATGCCGTTTCGCTGTATTATTGGCCGTTCTCCTCATCACCCTAAATCCCTGTTCGTCGAGAACGTAGCAAACTCCGCCCTAAAATTCTCTCACAAGTTTGGCGCGAAAACCCTTATATATATTTTTTCTACTACCCTTCTACCTCCCTGGCCCCTGCCGTGGTGACCGTTTTTCTGCGCTGTGTAAGGAATCTTTGTTTGGCTATGCCGAGGTCTCGAGTCGTTCGTCACTGTCACCCCTCGCTGTTAAGTGTTAGCCACAAATTTTCGGCCATGTTGTCAAACACCGAACCTTGTGCAGGCTCTTGAACTATTGATTACGCGCTCAGCAAAACACTAGCCCCTTCACGCGATACATGCTCCATGTTGGATACAAACATACAGGCATACACAAACACATTCTGAAGCGACCCTTCTCCCTTTTTGGATAACACAAACAAACATACAGGCATACACATACACATTCTGAAGCGACCCTTCTGCACTTGTTGGATAATCTCGGAATATTACAAAAGTCCTATAATAAGGAATTCAACATGTTTAATTATTTCCTCAAATATGAGTTTCGAATATTTCTTAACATAATTTTGTATATTTCTTAACATATGCAACATTAAACATGTTTACAATTTTTAGAGACACTGAGCGAGCAATACTATGATAAGCATCAACTAGCATCAACACATTCAGCGTCACTGTCATTGCTATTGCTAACACGATCAGTTTTTCCGTCAGTCACACTGACACTCACAGCTCCGTACCACCATATTTGGGCATACGTGCTTTTTTTGCTATCTACAAGGCACTCATTGACTGACGTAGTTTAACTGCTGCTTTGCTTATATTTACGGTTTGCATGTCAGTTTCTGCTTATCCGGCGTCAAGTAAGGATGTTTGTCGTCGCTCCCCGTATCAAATGGTCTCCGCCTGGTCTCGAGAAGCGACGACATTTTTTATTAGCTATTTTTGTGAGCAGCCTGCTTTGTAGAAAGTGAAAAGTCACAATAAAAGAGCAGAGATATAAAATGAAAGTTGCTCAAATATGTTCCTGAAGCAACACAGCATTAGTTTAGATGAGACTGGTTTATATATATATATATATATACTAGTGTACATGATCCGTCAAAATTGACGGGATTCGATAGTTTCCTTCAACAAAATCTCAAGATATAGATGACAAACAAATAGATCTACCCTAAAGGGGCCCATTCACGATACATGCCACCAACTCCAACTCAGTGCGCAAACCCTAAAGGGCCTTTCACACGATCAGTTTTTTCGTCAGTCAACACTGACACTCACAGAGTGTGGTCAAAACACTCGCGTTCACACGTACGTTCGCGTGACTGAAGTGGCGCGTTACTGGCAAGCTTGGTAGTGCTTCACTGTGCGTAGTCGAGAAAGATTAGTCGTAGTCAAAGCAAACATACTCGTCGGCTTTGCGGTCATAGAGAAGAAAAAACACCGTAAATAGATAGTGGGTAGAAGATTGGCCGGTTAAACATCCAAAAAATGGCAGTTATAACCGGATTTGTAGTAAGTTAGGGCTAAATATCCAAATTTCGCTCACAAATTATTTGTTGCATTCCTTCCTTTTTTCAGCATTTGTAAAATTTAGTCACACCAAATCTAACAAATACTACAACTTCTACAAATGTAATAATCTACTTCATAATGACTTCAAGTGCAGGTAATATTTTCCGCTCGTTCTATACAGTTTTGCATGTACCAGCGCGTAATAGTTGAGCTCGTAAATTGAATTATTTTCTTGAAGAACTATATTCGGTCATTTCCTAGCGACACAGTGACTAAGATATAGGATTAACAATTGAAATCTAGCTCACATTCATTAGAACTGTATGATAGAATGCACGCGTAAATCTGGCATCCGCAAGCAAATATAAAATATAATAAGCCTCTCAAATTTCTGCGTGATAATATCTAATAGTGCATGTGAATGTGACAGCGGTGCGGGTAAACTAATGAATGTTTAGATTTATTTCAGGAAACATTTTCATGCTGAAATTAAATGTTAAGAAGAATTCATGGAAAAAGTTTTTTGTTTCATTTGAAAATGCTGGACAAATCGTTGAAATCGCACTTCGGTTAAATATTTAACATTTTCATTCTAATAAAAGAAAATAATATACCTTTGCAGGATTTCCTGAGTGAATATTAAATAAGATTGGAAACCCTTTGTAAATGGCGCTGACACAACAGGACGAATGCATTATGATATGCTTGTATTAAAATAAACTATTGTTCCCCGCACCTTTGAATCCAGGTGTTATCCTCTGCTAAATAATAGATTTTTGGAAGCAAATGCTCTAAATTCTTTCCTAAATTATTTTTGAAGCGTAGTAATTTTTCCTTCAACCCATTCTCATGTAAACTAATTTTGTTTTGATTCATTGCTTCGATAACATATTTGAGCGACTTGCTTCTTATATCTCTGCTCTTGAATTCGTTGCTTTGCACTTCCCACAAAGCAGGGTGTTCGCGAAAATAGCTAACTTATTACTTAGTCCAGGCTAAGACCATTTAGTACAGGACAGCGATCGCAGACATCCTAACTAGACGCCGGGCGGGCGAAAACCACGGTACACATAAGAAGGTAGGAGCATTCAAGTAATTTCTCGAAAGGGCCCTGGGTGTGGTGACGTCACGGGCCTAGAACGAATAGCAACCCAGGAATACGCCCCCTGGCGACAATATGTGACATTATCGAGTCAGCTGTACGACAAGTTGGACAACAACAACACCACATTGGCGGCCATTGAATCGGGCGCAATGGCGACTAGATTTTAAAACAAAATCTAAGTATATCTAGAAACTAGTGTAAGGTAATTGCCTCATAATTATTCACTGTAGCTCGAAAGTGTAAGGTGTGAAATTGAAAATTTTTTATAACTAGTTCGTTATCTGGGAATTTATTGGAAATTTCTGGAGGGCATTTCATATGGTTTGTGTATAATATAATATAATGTGTATATATAATTTAGTTGAAAGATTTTCTGAATACGAGTACGTTGCTACGCTACAATGGAAGAAATAATGCCAGGCAAATTTTTATTAGAAGTGCTTAATTAATTATGTTTTAAAACATTTCTTCATAAATTGTAATTATCTGTGCCAATTGAAAAGGTGGTTGAAGATGAAATTTAATTCAGCTGGTATGCCAATTTGCTTGAATTTAACGATTATAAATGTCTGTCTATTTATTTTTTGTGGGGTTTTTAAAATTTCACTTTATTGAGTGACTTATTAATGATAGGGTAAATCTGAAGGACATGACAGTTGTCAATTTTCCACTTTTTGGTGCCTGAACCTAATTAATTGAATCAAAATAAACAAGTTTTCTTCTATGCACTTTTCGTCTCAAATGAGTATTTTACGATTTATAGCGGTAAGTTTAGTTTTGTCATTGATGACGAATGCGCTCGAATAAACAGCTACTCATCGATTTTCAAATTTTTGTTGTTTGAAACATGGTAATAACATCGAAATAAACAACTTCTCATCTATACACTTTTTTCGTCAAATGAGTATTTAACGAGGTATAGCGGTAGGTTTGGTTTCGTCTTTCAAGACAGAGCGCTGGAAGCGAGACGCCATTGCAGTATTGCCATACAACTCGATCAAAGAATTTCTTTCCGCTTCAAAGACTGGAGTTGCGGTAAGTCATTTACCGCTATAACTAATAAAATACTCACTTGAGACGAAAAGTGCATAGAAGAAAACTTGTTTATTTTGGTGTCATTAAACATGTTTAGGCATTACAATTTGCAAAATCGACAACTGTCATGTCCTTCAGATTTACCAATGATAGTAACCAGAATTGTTTAATAGTTCAATTATGATTATTGATCATAATCTGGATACTTGGCAAAGATGGAAAGACTATGAAAAATTGATCAATAATAATTCCACCTATGCATTACAAGACTGAACTATCACATTACTTCAAATTGTAGTTCTAAAAGAAGTGCTAAATTTGTAGATTCGTAGCAGTTAAAATAATAAAATCAGATTTCATTTAAACAGAAAGACATGTATCACACCACAAATTGCAGTCTAGAAAATAATTTTGCAACAAGTAATACAAAAATAGATTATACTAAATTCAAAGGTTAATCTGAAGGATATAACAGTAGTCGATTTTACACTTTTCGTTGCCTAAACCTAATTAATTGAATCAAAATAAACAAGTTTTCTTCTATGCACTTTCCATCTGAAATGAGTATTTTACGAGTTATAGCGGTAGATTTAGTTTCGTCTTTGATGACAAATGCGCTTGAATAAACAGCTACTCATTGATTTTTGAATTTTTGTTGTTTGAATCATGGTAATAACATCAAAATAAACTACTTTTTTCTGTACATTTTGTTCGTCAAATTAGTATTTAACGTGGTAGAGCGGTAGGTTTGGCTTTGTCTCTGACGATGAGAGCGCGGTCAGCAAAACTCCATTCCAGTGTTGCTATTCTGTGGGATCGATAAATTATTTACCGCTTCTAACACTAGAGTTGTATTAGTAATTTACTGCTATAACTAATAAAATACTCATTTCAGACGGAAAGTGCATATGAGAAAACTCGTTTAATTTCATTAAATTACCTATGTTTAGACATTGAAATTTACAAAATTGATTGTCATATGCGTCAGATTTACCAATTTAAATGCAGATTTGGTCAATATTGATTTTAGGTGCCTCACAGAAATTAATAATCCATTCCAAACAATCACTAAAGAAATACGTTTAAAAGCGTTTTACACAAATGTCATTCTGCTCGCTGATGCATTATTTTCAAATTATTCAACTTTAAAGTTGGCTTTTGCGCACCAAAGAAAGAGAGCGCAACGGAAGCTAACCCCCTATTACAAACGTAAACAGGTTGGGTCGTGAGGGGGAGCCACAGTTCTTCTAATGGAAATCATAAATAAAGGTTACCTAAAGGCGTTTTACATGAATGTCATTCTGCTCACTGATGCGATATTTTACAGTTATTCAACTGTAATACTGTTCACGTTGTACAGAGAAACAATCAGTTGAAAGATAGCTGCTATCGTAGAAAGATGGCTGCCATCTAAAATGACTGCCACCCGGTATGGTCGCCCGGTACGGTGTAAACGTAATTGCAGACGTCACCCTAATGGGTGGGTTAGAACCTTTATTTATAATTTTTACCAGAAGAACTGTGGCTCCCCCTCACGACCCAACCTGTTTACATTTGTGCTAGGGGGTTAGCTTCCATTATTAATATTCCTCTTGGCAGGCTCGCTTCCTTTGGAGTGCGAAAGCCAACTTCAAAGTTGAATAATTAGAAAATAACGCATCAGCGAGCAGAATGACATCCGTATAAAACGATTTTAAATGTGTTCCTTTAGTGATTGTTTGAAACAAAATTATTAATTCCCGTGAGGCACCTAAAATCAATATTGAACACAAATTTTGACAAAAACCAGGGTAAATGTGTAGCGTTGGGTAGTAATTGATTTTTCACTTTTGGGTGCCTAAATATAGTTAATTAGATAGAAATAAGCAAGGTTTCTTCTATGCACTCTCCATTGTAAATGAGTATTTTACGAGTTATAGCAGCAAATTAGTTACGGCAACTCGAGTGTTTGAAGCGGCAAGTAATTCATTGACCGCGTCGGATGGCAACACTGCAATGGAGTCTCGCTTCCAACACGCTAGTCATCAAAGACAAAACTAAACCTACCGCTCTAACTCGTAAAATACTCATTTGTCACAGAAAGTGTATTGAAGAAAAGTAGTTGATATATATGTTATTACCGTGATTCAAGCAACAAAAATTAAAAAATCAATGAGTAGCTGTTTATGCGAGCTCGTTTGTCATCAAAGGCGAAACTAAACCTACTGCTATAACTCATTAAATGCTCATTTGCTGCGGAAAGTGCATAGAAGAAAACTTCTTTATTTTAACCTAATTAACTTTGTATAGGCACCAAAAACTGGAAAATTGATTACTGCCAAGCGCTACACATTTACCAAAACCAGAAGTGTTGATAAGAAACTAATTATTCAAATAAATGACAATTCTACGCAGAAAGCATGTGTCATAGATTTTTAATTTCAAGTTTCATTATAAAGGTAACTTTGCAACTACAATTTTTGATGAACAAGGGCCAAATGTTTAGTTAGTTGTATTGATTTAAATTATCAATTGCAGGAGATTTGTAGAAAGAATAAAGAACCAGGTTGTGGGGATGTTTTCTAATAATAAGAAAATATTGAAATGTGTTAGCCTATAAATGTATATTTGTTGTTATTAATATCAAAACTACACAGCCTTTGAAGAGCATTTTGAATGCAAGTTTATGTTTGAATGCAAGTTTATGTTTGAATGCAATAATATTGCTGGCTTGTAGAGATGTCTAAGGGTATGAATTTTAATGTGGCTATGCTTGAAGGAAAGATGTATATGGTGATTGATATCAGTGGGACATTTTTTAAAATCACAAATTTTTATTGTCTATATTTAGCTGATATAAAAGAAAGAGGGGTTGAAAAGAGCAATTGACTATGTTATATGGATGATTGAAACTAGAGAGAGTAAATGTGAAGGAGAGGACCATAATCTATTTTCCACTTTTTGGTGCCTAAACATATCTAATTAGATCTGAATAAAAAATTATTCTTCTATGCACTTTCCGTCAATAATGAGTATTTATCAAGTTATAGGTGTAAATTACTTACCGCAACTCTAATGTTTGAAGCGGAAGGAAATTGATCAGAGGGGAAGACTACAATGGACTTTCCCTATCGATGCGTTTGAATGATCAAGCCCATTTCAGCCATCAAAAACGAAAATTAACTTACCGCCATAACTTATTGTTTATGGGTGATAACCTTTATTGTGTTGTTAGCTAAAAGATCCTAGAAGTGGGTTCAGGCTTCGCGGGGTTTGCTATTGATAAATTTCAAAGTACCCAAACGTACTTGAACAGCTCAAGCGTGCAACGGTTTCTGCTGTATGGAACACAAAACTAAACCTACCGCTATAACTCTTGAAATACTCATTCGCCGCAAAAAGTGTGTAGTAGAAAAGTAGTTTATTTTGATGTTATTACCATGATTTAAGGACCAAAAATTCAAAAATCGATTAGTAGCTGTTTATTCGAGCACATTCCAGTCATCAAAGACAAAAATTAACATACCGCTATAACTCGTTGAATACTCATTTATGACAAAGTGCTTAGAAGAAAAAATTTTTGTTTCATCATATCAACTACGTTTAGGCAGCAAAAATTTGAAAATCGATTATGGTCCTCTCCTTCTCAAATACCCAAAAGAGAGAGTAATGACACTGAATATATGGGTGAAAATGAGTTTTACATTTACATTGACTGCCTGATGTATGTTCTAAAATATAATTAGGGTAAGGGAAAGTAGGAGAATATGAGTAGTTTATTAAAAATCTCTCAAGATGAAATGACAAGCTGGAATGGAAAGAATTTAGTAATGGGTTGAGTGATTGAGGGAGGAACACTGGAAACCAATCTTATGGGTCATGAGGTTACATCCTACTATTTATGTGAATGAAAAAAAATTGTAAGGCTTTTGCAGTCTTCAACTAATCTCAGCCCTCTTTGCTTCCAATTTCCAATAGGGGAAAATAAATTTCCCAGCTGAAACAGAAATGCTTCAATCAAGAGGCATGTACAGATCAGTTATTACACATTGTTGTTGTAGTATGTTTATTGTTATAGTCCAATTAATTTTATTCTTGTACTAAGTTCTGGTATCAGTAGTATCAAGATTTTGTTATTACGGCCGTAGGAGCAAATAATATTAGTCATGATTGATGATTCTACCAACTTCCTGTACCTTGTCTAATTCTTTCTCATTGTCCAACAGGAAGAGTGTGGTCAAGTTAATGGATGCTACTTGCCAGTCACTGCCCTGGGAATGTTTCACCTTTAATAAATGCTGCATCATGCCATATACCCACTTCAGTTGGACATGAGTTTACATTGCCTGTTCAAATAATTGTCAACTAAGTTAGGTAATTCACAAAGTGTCAAAATATTCTACTTCTCAGACAGTAACTAAGTAAGCATGCTCAACTCCACAAGCAGCTTAAAAGAGAGCCTCTCAATCTCCTAAATTGGCAAGCATTGAAGCTTGCCAGACTGTTTATGATGTTACTATGACATCCTCACTACTGTAACTCCTGAAAGTGTAACTAGAAGAAGTTCAATTTTTTAAAGCATCTCTACAACTTCCCCATCTGGAACTAATAGAAGCTGTCAAGAACCCTGGGTCAACCAGATCTTAATTTTGATGAATGTCTAGTGGCAGAAAATATCAAGGCATTTTATGACCCATCTTGTTGAGGGAATTTATTTTCATGCCCCATGAGGGTCAAAAGGACATCAAAAAACAAGGAATGGCAGAAAAAATGCTGTCAGAAAGAAAAGGACTCCTGTTCTGTGTAAAAATTTCAACATTATATCACAAATACATTCAAAGGTGGGACCCTTTTTGACAATATTTATTCTTCTAATTCATGATTGACAGTAATGGATACTGGCATTGCAAAGTGCATTATGGAAGCTTTAACATTTACAACAAGGCTCGTCTACTGCAGAAACTCCAAAATGTTCGTCTTCATCTTGAGATATATGAAGACCCCCGTGGAGTTTCTCATCCGTACCCCTTTTGCCTGCAATTGCAAGACTCTCTGATCAGCAGCAGAGAGAGACACCTTGGGCTTCTTTCTGAAGGTAAGATGATTGAACTCTAGTCAGAATGGAAAAATAAATGGCACAATGATAGTCAGCATGGTTCAGGTGATGGTTTGTGTCTATACGTTTAGTATTTCAGGCGAATTACGTTGAGTTAACATGTGAGATGTTACATTAATTATTTTGCAAAATTTAGGCTTGCTTTGAGAGAAGTGTTTTATTATTCATGATGTTATGTTAATTTTTTGGTAATGAAAAGCTTCATATAACATAACTCCTGTCAACTTGCTACAGTGTTTGTTAGAAAGATGTATGTCCTTTTCCTTTCCATTTCCTTTCTTTCTATCTTCTTTCCCTGTCTCTCTCCTCTTATTCCCCTTCAGGGGGAGACAACTTTTGTATCCATGGGAATTAGCGCTCCCATGGGGACAATGTGAGGGCTCGAGCTTAGATTTAAGTAGGCTTTCTTTTTGTTGAAATTGAATGTTTGGTTATGTTAACTGACAATCTTTTTTCGGTTCACTGTTGTCCTGTTTTTCAGCACCTACTACTTTCTACTTCAACTTTGATCTTGTTTCATTAACTTCTTTCTCAATTTAGTGTTTCTATGCCCTTTCTGCTCAGATTCAGCGTTCCTTTAACTCCTTACTAAATGGTTTCTTCTTCCTTCCTCTCTTTGGATCTCATTTGTTGAGGATAGGGAGGTTCAAACTAACCAATAATCTAACCTAATTCTTCTCATTTCCATCCTTTCTCCTGCTTGTTTTCAGGGAATTTCGGATTCATTTGCATTTCCTGGTGTACATTTTTGGTCCTGCTCACCATTTCACGGTTTGCAATTTATAGTCATCCTCATCATCCTGTTCTTACTACAAGTCTCCTTTCATCACACAGACATCTCTTCCAAGTTCCAACTTCTCTCACTGTGATGACGAATTGCATCTTCATCACAGAAATGCTGTTTTGTTGTGAGTTTGCTAATTTTATTTTTGCCTCTCAGGTTCCGAAACAGAAGAAAAAGGACCCTCAACCCATTAGCAAGAAAAATAGGGATAAGAAGAGGAAACGTCTCCAGTTATGTGCAAGGGAAGTATGGAAAAACGGAAATTTTTTGAAACAGAAAAAGTGAAAGGCCGTACGTGTGTGGAAATGAAAATATATTTGTTGCTGAAGGAAGAATTCTTCAACGCTAAATGTTTATCACAATAACTTCAACTTAAAAGCACCCCTGGGGGGAGACAAGTATTTTATCTGTGAATTAGTGCTCCAATAAGGAGCATATGAGATCTCGAGCTGACGGTTAAGTAGCCCTTTTTTATAATGAATAGGTTTTTGCTTTTTACGGACTCATTCAGTTCTTGGTTTTGTTAAGCAGAAATCAGTCATTTGCCTGGCTTTGGTAAGACAATTTGTGAAGTAATCGATTCAAACTGTCCCAAACCTAACACTTGTTGCTCGCAGATTACATTCTCCCTCATCAAGTTTTATATGAAGTGTAGCAATGTACAATCAATCAGAGTAGATCATTACGAAAGACATGTGTGAAAGAAAAAGGGACAAAATAACGAACAATTAAGTTTTTCCCCTCGATGAAACTTGGTCTCTAAAGTGTCCCATTTTGGTAAGACTGGTATGACCCGTGCATCATGCACAGTCCTGCAGCGCTACAGGAGCGTTGAACAAAACATTAATTATTGCGTTTACTTTATTAAGTTGAATTTAATTCGCATGTCCTCAAAGTATTCTGAGGTACAGCAGTGCATTGCCAATTTTTACAAATGTGTATCTAACTATAACTTTCCATTTTTAATGATGGAAAACACGGAGCACTTCTGTTGAAATGAAGAGGGGTAAATTTTTCTTAGAATTCTATTATGCGATTATTAAGCTACCAGAAGACTTGAAGTAGTTCACATTACTAATTGGTGTCAAGGGGTTTAGGACCCAATATATAATTAATCATCAGGGAGACACAACTACTGTGTCAAGGGAAATTAGCTATCCCAGGGGGATACGAGGGGGAGGCCTAGTCAAAAAGTTCTCAGACAATGCCATAATTTCTTTATTTAACAACTCATTACTTTTATTTTTCTACATAAGCTCCATTGTGGTCTATACACTTTTGTAATTTATGTTTCCACCTGTAAATGCCTTCCTGATAAAATTGGGGGGAGGGGGAGCTTGTTCCAGTAGGTTGTGTACGAGAGAGATGTTTTCATTTGTTGCTGTTGTGAGCCTTCCTCCTCGTGGGTCGTCATCAAGTTGGACTCTTCCCTCTTTAGAGCGTTCAATCCAATCATAAACGACTGCTCTACGTGGTGCACAGTCTCCATAAACCTGCTGTTAGCAAAGCTTCGATGATTTCAACAGGTTTCCAATTTAGTTTAGTTAAAAATTTGATGTTAGCTCTGATCTCAAAATTTGCCATTTGAAAGGTTGAAAATTACTATTTTGAGATGCAATCTCTCTCGATGCTGACCTGACACAGACTGATGAGACAGCTGCAAGTTATCAAGGAAGCTCTAAGGACAGGTTTCAACTTGTTAATCTCTGTTCAGTTCAAAATTATGGCAATTGTCTGAGAACTTTTTGACTAACCCTCGTATTCCATGTTGCACTGCTTGAAGAGATTTAACGTGAAGCCGCGCTGTAACGCATTATAGCCAGACGTCATATCGTCTTAGAAGTTTGAAGATGAAGATGAAGAAACTGCAATATGGCCGGGCGCGCTACGTTGGTACATCGGGGGTTTCAGCGTGGGTAAGTCGTCCGGCCATAAATGGGTGGGCAGCTGAAACCCCACTACGGGGTTTGGATGCCCAGTGCGTTCGACTGTACAGTGTTGTGAACAAATTTTAATGGGGAGACACTTGTAATCTTGAGTTGCAATTATAACCACGATGCTCATATAATTTTGATGTTTCAAATAATAGTGATGTTCATCTTGTGTGGTGATTTGGAAGAGTCTGGTACGAATTAAATTATGTGACCTTCGGTGTGACATAGTTTGAGTAACTGAAGCGCTAGCTACTACTACTACAAATTGTCCCATTTTGGTTAGACCGATATGACCTGGATCCAATACATGTACAGTTCATCATAAAAGGGGTACAACTTCTGTATCTAAGGGAATTGGCGATCCTAGGAGGAATATGTGAGGTGCCGAGTAGCGAGTTAGGTAGGCTTTTTTTGTTGAAATAAATTTTTTATTATGGGATGAACAATTTTTTTTGGTTCACTGTTGTCCTGTTTCTCAGCTGCTACTACTACTACTTTTTCATTAAACTTTTATCTTGTTTCATGAACTTCTTTCTGAATGTACAGTTTCAATGCACCTTGTGCATAGATTCCGCGTTTCCTTAATTCCATATTTAACAGTCCCTTCTTCCTTCCTCTATTTCGAACGTCTTTGTTGCGGTTAGGGAGCCTTTAACCTAACACCTGATTTGGAACGTTGCGTAAAATATAGACATAACTTTTTAATATCGTAAATCACGCTCTTAGAGTCCCTAGGGCTTTGAAAGTTTCAAAAACGTTATTTTCACTTTCCAGCTTGCGTGTTAATGTTTTAACTTCTTTTTAGCATTCATTTTTATCCTTTCACAGTTTCTGATTTTAGCAACGACAGTACTTCTAAGGTGTGGTAGTAGCTGTAATGTGTTCCAAAATTGTCCAGCCCATGCTAATTGTCTCTTGGTTTTCACAGGGTCGGCCAGAAGTAACTTACTCTTGTAATTTGATAATATAAGTAAAACTATGAACGCTAGGAAGTTGAAATTGATTTATTGAAAGAAAAATTTTTTCATAGGTTAACACTATTGTTATTAACAGGAAGAGAAAGAGTATTGTTGGGAGAGTGCTTTCCAAATAACTTAATTTTACGATTTGGTAACATCCCTTGGTCTCCTTGTTCTCCAGATTTGTCCCCATGAGACTTCTTCTTGTGGGGCTCCCGTAAGTCACGAGTTAATATAGCCAATTTAACAAATTTACAAGAACTTGAAAATAAAATTTTATATGAAATAGCTCAACTCTCGCCTGATACACTGAGGAGCGTTATGGAAGCGACAAAGAAAAGAGCTCTAATTTGTCTAAACAGTCGTGGCACTCATTCGAACGTATTTAAAATTTAGCCTTGATAAACCATAAAAATGTTATTCTTTCAAATTAAACAAGTTTCAACTCCCTAGCGTTCATAGTTTTTCTAGTATTAGCAAATTAAAAGGCTCGGTTACTTCTGGCCCACCCTGTATATGTATAGCGATTGGTGTTATTTTTATATTTATAGAATTTCTTTGAGAGTTATCTTCACGTTGTTCTTGGTGTTATAACGGAAAGGTATTTCTAAGAGATTCCAATTCTGCAGGATAGATTTCACAAATTGTGTATTTTACGTTTCAAGCGTCTGGTTACAGCTGAAGTCTTAAAATTTGTTATGTCCAACAGGAAAGGAAATGAGATTTGTAATTTCTAAGCGGTGACAGGAGGAAACATAAGCGTGGCCAACCTGTTATCTGATGGGGGACTTATTCACAAAGTAATGGAATTTGTTAAAAAAGTGAATGTATTAGGGAATATATGATGTTAAATCTGAGTGGACCCACCCAGTTCAAGAGTGGCGAGGTTGTGTTTTAATGTTTGTATTACGGTTTGCCTATGTCTTAGTCTTGTAGCAGTTGGTATGTTCTGCGGCACAGTTTAGAACCTAAATGGCCGAGCGTACTGCGCTCCTCAACGCAGAGTTGAGGTAAGTGAGCTGGAGCTCTTACCCAGCGCGGGTAAGACGCTCAGCCAAAGTGAGGGTGTGAGCTGGAACCCCAACTTTGGGGTCCTAGCTTCAATCCTTCCACATTCATTGTTCTATTGCATCCATGTACCCTGGTTCTTCAGGTAAAAATTACGAGTTTCAGCTATATTGTCCTCAATCTTTGTTTATATGGTGATTGAATCCATATGATGACTGGTAAAAAGAAGCAAATGTTGTGATAAGTGTTAGAATGTCCATGACAGCTCCTTTTCGGGCGGCTCATGCTAAACGGTAGTTATCGACATTTATGTAATACTATATTGCTGTGTAACGAATGGGGGTGAAGTTCTGGAGAATTGTTGTGACCCGACGAAAGGAGGGCGTACCTAATGTGTTATGCCAGTTATTGTTGAAGTCGGACATTAGTTCTTTTTTTTTGCTGAAACGTGTATTGTATTGAATTGCATCGTACTTGACTGAGTAAGATGGAATATGCGAACAATAACGTCGTAATTGAAGCAATCTGTATAGATAGCGGAGAAAGATGGAAGACACTCATGACCTCAGTGTATCACCGTACAACAACACAGCAACTTTGGTAGAAATGCCAAAGCGACAACTAAATAGTCTATGACCGAAGTTGTTGTTAAGTGAGATTATTATTATTATTATTCATTTATATATATATATATTTATATATATATATATATATATATATATATATATATATATATAAAACCGGAGCTAATGGCATATTATAGGATGTGTGCCGTATATGTCTGAACACATATATATATATCTGTATATTTATTAATTAAAGGACGTAGTGTTCACTATAAAATTGCTACAATAATGTATTCATCGAACCCCTCAGGGGGATACAGGTATTGTATCTATGGGAATTAGCGCTCCCAGGGGGACTATGTGAGGGCCTGAGCTAAAGGTTAGGTAGGCTTCCTTTTGTTGTAATAAAATAGGTTTTTGTTTTGTTACGGACCATCTTTTTTCGGTCCACTGCTGTCCTGTTTTTCAGCACATACTACTTTCTTCTTCAACTTTTTTCTTGTTTCATGAACTTCTTTCCTAGCTTACAGTTTCTGTGCACCTTGTGCATAGATTCCGCGTTCCCTCAACTCCATACTAAATGGTGCCTTCCTCTTTCCTCTCTTGGAACATCTTCGTCGTGGTTAAGGGAGGCTAAAACTTTCTTATATAATAATAATAATGTATTCATCGAATAAATATGGATGTAAGGCTATTTTTCCATGTAATTGCATGTTTTACTGTATTGAGGGATTTTCACTGGGAAAAGTGTAGCTACTGGAATGACTACAGCAATACTGCCAATATTCCTGGAGTTACTCAAAGCTATACTTTTAGTTCAACAATGCTCGTTATTCAAATTTTCAACTATTTAGACGTTGATCATGTACAGAGCAATTCGAAAATTAAATAATCTAAGCTAACACGTTCTTTATAACGAAATATGATGTAGCGGTGATTATTCAAAAATCGTCTGAACAAATCGGTAGGTAAGAGAAAGACAGCACAGCAGATTATGAAAGAGGTGCACGAAAAAGATTTGTGCGGAAGATTTGTACTTCATGAGCCAATTCTTATAATTTATAATTTGAATTTATACGATGCCCGTAATATATTTAGGTATATAAATAGTCCGAAATAAATGTGCATTAAAGATGATGGACATCGTGAAAAACTAATCCTGCTTCCTATGCATGTCGTTCAACAAGTATTCTAAAAGAATTGAAGACTTTCTAGAAGCGGAAAATATTGTTTGCCAGACTAATTTCATCCTGTGGTTTATTTACGTTGACGAACTATGAACTCGGTGTTTCTTTCTGAAAATATAAAGTAACATCATGAGGACTTTCATTTGATTTATCCTTTAAACACTCGAAAAAAAAAACATCTGAATTTTAGAATTACAATGAGTATGCAAGTCCTAAACGGAGCTTTGGATTGATAAATATGAAGGTTTTGCTCAGTATGCACACAAATTTTAATTATTACATGGCTATTAAGCATTGCATACAAGATTATCAAAGTTATTCAGTATCATAGTTTCCAGACTATTTAAATATTTTTCACTACGTATGTGCGGAAACCCGGCAGTTCCTGCCATGGTGCAATCGTACGTACGACAGCCAGTGCATCGCTGCCGCGAGTGTGGTGTGGGTCACGTGGTATGGGTGTGGCAACGTCATCAGGTCAAACGTCTCCTATTGGCTGGCTTGTCTAACGGTTGCGAGCAGCTGTCCCCTTTGAAGTGGACCTACCTGTCTTGTGTATATCGTGGCGAAAACTGACACGCAAATAGAAGCAAAGCAGCAGTCAAACCCGACAGTGGCGAGTGCCGAGTAGAGAGCAAAAGAGAGCACGCATGCCCAAATATGGTGTTGGGGAACCGTGAGTGTCAGTGTTGACTGACGAAAAAACTGATCGTGTGAAAGGCCCTTAACTCATGCTAAATTGCGTCGTGACTCGTGCGTGGGTACGCTCATGCTCCAACCCAAGCCCTATTTCTAGGCATGAGTTGGAGTTGGAGCTGATCTGTATTTGCCTGATATTTTGTGCGCGGAGCTTACGGCTGTGCTGCCGACTGCCCCGTGAGTGGCTTGGAATGCCCAACTCATCATTTCGCTTGTGTTTTGCGCTCTCATTCTGGTCCAATAATACTGCTTGTATAGAACTAGCTATAATACCTTTATGTCGCATTTGATTACATTTCAGATTTTTAAAGTAAATTGTTAACCAATATACCGTCAGGAAAAAATGATAACCTCTTTAATTTACGCGCTATTGGAACTTGTGATGTAACAAACTCTTCTCTACCAGTATTAATCAGCAAAATGGATTCTACAGCACTCCTCAAAAAATTGTGGAGGTTTATCAACGCTACCCGTGCCTCCAGCGTGTTAAAAGCGCGCAGTACTCAAATAAATAATTGAAAAACGCAGCGTGTAAGGTGTTACTGAATAAATACAGAAAGGTGAATCCCTATGCCATTAGGAAGGACGTAGTGAAAAAGGAAGTAGTAAAAAGGGCGTTCATGGGGTAAAATGGCTTTTCTCGTCATCCTATCTTTTTATGTGTGGTGCTACCATAGAAAGAAGCTCCAAATCAGTCGAGTGTTTCATCCGTAAGTAATTCCTTCAATTCTTGGGCTTTAATACTTTATGAAGAGGGCGCGTGTTCTCCTTCATAAACCAAGGCTTGCACAACTTTGACTTTTTTGCGCTTTCTGACAGCATCTAAAAAACAGCGATGTCCAATTGATCGTCCGAGTCGGGATCTGCCATCCAAATTTGCAGCGCAACAGAGATTGGGCTCGCACCATGAATGGGGAGGCAGGCTTGCGCAAGTCGATGTTCCAACATTGTATGTGCTTGAGCTGGAGTTGGCGGCATGTGTCGTAAATGGGCCCCCTAAAGGCCCTATTACACGGGGCAACATTTTGCCTCGCTACGGTAACTGAAATGTCGCAACTTGTGGGTGCGCTATCAGACGATGCAACCAGTGTGGCGTTGCCAATTGCAGAGGGAGGTTGTAGCTCGCAGTGACTGCGGAATGTGATTTCGTATTTCATCATTAAGAAAAGCATCAAGAACGTATACAAAACTTAGATCCTGTTTTACGCTTTTAAATGTCCTTGCATTGTTTATTGACTTTATTCTCTCAAAACGGATGAGATTGAAGGGTCATACGACTATTGATTCAATATAATTCTTTTGATGTATTATTGACTTCCAGGAAAATAATTTTTAATTTGTGAGAATCAATATTAAATGTGCTATTAAACACATCATACTGTAATAAATTTTTAACATCTTTTTTACAGCTCATAATCGCATATACATATAATAATTTGTGTTTTTATACCGCACAGAAATAAACAAAAGGAACAGTAATTCAATTAATTAACAGTCACTTTGACTGCGGCAACTAAATATAAATTTCAACACCAAACTCAAATTTTAAGTCAATTGTAGTAAACTATTTTGAAAATACCAAACATGAACTGGATCGTGCCCTCATTTAGCGTTGATTAAATGGTTATGGAAATTGAGTTTGCGTCGGTGAGCAGCATTATGAAAATTACCTCCGTGTACCATCGATGGCGCACGTCACAGTCAAAGTGTTAAGCACATTCATTTGGTATATTAATATAGTTAGGTTCAAGCCTAAAAAACATATTAAATTGTTTGATCATTAGAAGCTGAATAAATTATTGCCTATTTTTCTACCCGCTACTTATGATAGAAAATTAAAAATCAATGCACATTCAGTTACCTGACTTCATAGAGTCAATCTTCTTTTTCCTGACACTTTTGTGACAGTTAGTAATGTTTTTCTATTTTTTATTGCTTCGATAGTCACGTCATATTCAGCTAAACTGTTTAAACTTATAAACCTATGGATTATTCTTTTTCAACTTTCTGACAACTTTATTTATCATAAAATACCACCTGATAAACATTCCAAAGTATGGAAAAGTTACAGCATTTGAAAATGAAATGTCACGAATGTATGGTAAATGGTAATATTCCGCTTTATTTTGTACAGAAATTACGACTAATTATATGCCTAAAATGATACTTAATTGCTTATTTAAGACTTATTAGCATTCCATATTATAGGACAACGCGCCATTTATTAACACTTTGACTGCGACGTGCGCCACCGGTGGTACACGGAGAAAATTTTCATAATGATGCTGACCGACCAATAGTCGCAAACTCAATTTTCATAAATATTTAATCACAACTAAATACAGGCACGATCCAGTTTATGTTTGATATTTCCAAAATAGTTTACAATAATTGACTTAAAAATTTGAGTTTGGTGGTGAACTTAATACCTAGTTGCCGCAGTCAAAGTGTTGAATCCTTCGACTTTCTATTGAATGGTGGACCAAGTTTATGTTGGCTCAGTGGGAGGCGGTGTTTCATAGCATAGGACATTGATGAAAGGCTTCCATTATCAATTGTATGCCGGATCGAGACCATAGTGAACCAGACGGAGACGGTGTTGCAGACATACTTACTCTACGCTCAGTCGAGCACTGCTCCGTCGCCATGGTGACGAAACAAGGTAGCTGCAAACCAGTCTTTTATAAAATTGAGTGGTGTGTAGGTGACGTCATGACATCGCACCAATAGCAACGCTCAGATTGCATCTGGGAACACTGCTAACCCGAAATCTGGCATCACTGTCAGCGTTACTGGTACGACAATCTTGAATCTAGCCGTGCCGTTCAAACGAAGTCTTGACGAGTCGAGTGAAGTGCAATGTCGCCGCCTCAAGTTAAATTAAAAAGTTTTCACTTATTTGGTGTCATAATAATTCTAAAAATTTACCCTAGATATTTCAATGCCCTGGTTTCAATTGTAAAGAATTGATTGCGCCGAGTGGAATTGTCCAGTTAAATGATTTTAATGTCGAATTCATGTTTGCAGCCGCCATTTCAAAAACCCCGACTACCGAAGAATCCTATCGGCATTAAAGATGCACTAAGTGGTGTTGAAAACTGGTGTTGTGCTGTGGTTTTATGATCACAGGACTTTGGACCTGGAAGGTAAGAAATTGAACTTTGAATATTATTTAAATTTAATTTAAAAAGGATTGCTCATAACTGATTTTTTCTTTTGATGAAGTTGCATCTCTCTATCAAATCTTTGAAACCAGATGCAGTAGACCAGTTCAAATTCGATATGCTAGTTCCATAGGAAAATTTGCTGTTGACTCGCCTGAAATTTGAAGTATGAAGGAAATAAAGAAATAAGAATATAATGTGCACAAATTCTATGCTGATCAATGACATACTGCTTATTTAAAAAAAAAATTAATATCATTATAAGCTTTTCATTCCAAAAAGGTAACATAAATCTTGTGGTAGGGTGCTATCATCTCTAATAGTATCTAAATTTTTATGTGTAAATTATTCTGGAAGTAAGATGAGGTGACAAATTTTACCAGGTTTACAATAAAAAAACTTTTCTGGCATTGTTGAAATTTTGATCTCTCCTTTATGTTGAAATTAGCAAGTAGTAAGCTTAGAACCTGCAGTGCTCAGCATGAAAGCTAGTTTGGACTGCAGACTGTAAAACTTGTGTACTGTATATTGGATACATTTTCAGAATAGCTTGACTATGTGAGGGCCTGAGCTAAAGGTTCGGTAGGCTTACTTTTTGTTGAAATAGAATAGGTTTTTGTTTTGTTACGGTCCATCTTTTTTCGGTTCACTGCTGTCCTGTTTTTCAGCACCTACTACTTTTTTCTTCAACTTTTTCTGGCTTCATGAACTTCTTTCTTAGCTTACTGTTTTTGTGCACCTTGTGCATAAATTCCTCCTTCCCTCAACTCCATACTAAATGGTGCCTTCCTCCTTCCTTTCTTAGAAAATTTTTGTCGTGGTTATGGGAAGCTAAAACTTTCTTATTTAATAATAATAATATTAAAAATTCAGAGTATCTTTTTTTTTCTTGTGTAGCCTATCTAATCTGAAATTTTTAGATTAACTCTTAATAACTTTCTACTTTGTAGCTAAATGTCAAGGTGAAAGATGACAAGAGAAATGCAAAATCTTGTCTATGATTTTCCATTGTAAAGTGCTACTTTTTATGGCAATCATCTTTTTGAAAATGACACTGTTCTAAGCATCCTTGGAAATGCATTTTTATAGATGTCTAACTGCTCTATGCTTACCATTCATGGTGAGCTGCTATCAATATTTTTGAGATATGAGGTGAAAATTCATACTGCTTATCATAATTTTGTTGTGAGTGCTTCAAAAATGTCATGTGAAGCAACAGAGCCATGTTTAAAAAAAGCATGTCTTATGTTTATGTCAATTCTTGTATTTGTATTTTGCTCTCCTTTTATGTTTCTTAATAGAAGTTAAATGAGTCAGGTAATCCACTAAGGAATACATACAAGCAAAAATGAAATGTAGAACATTCTCCAGATTAAGGGCTGATTTCTTTACTTGTCATTTTTTATGAGTCTTACCAAATTGGTATTTGTTTATTTTAGACTTTTTTTATTTATATATAAGGCTATGTGACATTGGGATTGTTATTAAATAACACCGATAAATTGACGTATATTACCCAACAATAACTGTTAATGAAAAATTGTGAGAACCAGCGTGAGTGTGGGACCTTGTTTGGTTGTACTTGAACCTATGTACAGTACTTCTCTGCCTTATTTGTTGTACTTAATGCTATGTTCAGTACTTCACTGCCTATTACACTTAATTTTTCCTTTTTTCTTTAATTTTTTATTTATTTTTCCATAGCTCCTTTTTGCTCTTTTCCCCTATCACTTTTTCCCTTTTGACTCCTTGTATTTTTACATTCTGTATTACACTATAGTTTATCATTGCCTCCATTTCCTTGTGTATGCATTTCAATATTGCTTCATATTCAACATCATCTCTCTGTACAGCTGAACCTTTTTATTAAATACTCTCACCTGCATCTTGATTCATCATATTTCCAGTGACAAATTTCAATCTGTACCCTTACTACCAACTAAAATGTGTGCTTATTGAGCCAGAAACAAATTCAAAAACGGCAACTTGAGAAATTCACTAATTTTTATTTGCCTTTTTGGTACCGGATGAAACTGAAATAATTTCGTCATCAATGTGGATGAAGAGGAGCTAAAAGCCGCTGCGGTATTCAACTGAACCACCAATATTAGAGGAATTTTTGCTGCGGGAAGTGGAAGATGCTGCCGCTAGAGCTCCGGTTACCTCGTCATGAAAACAGACATGCATCACCAGCAGCTGAAAAAATTCTTTGACTCACTGCACTATAAGTTGTTCCATTTTCAGTGAGCAAGTTTCCTGTTTCCATCTTTTTGTGTCGTTTCAAAAGCATATTCGGTCTGTTGATCTGCACAAGGGACTTGAATTGTGCAGTAAATCTTTCGTGCTATTTTTTTATAAGAGGCTCTTGCAGTATCTGTTGAATCAAATCAGCCACTTACTAGGCTTCAGCAAAAATGTTTGTGAATTAATTCATGATAACTGCCCTAAACATCCCACCTACTGTTCCAAAATAAAAATGTAAATAAAGTTTTTCTTCAGATGTAGAACATTATAGTCAATCAGAGCTTACAATAGAGCTCTCCAGGGTACTTTTTCTGTGATGCACAAGTGATTCACTGCACTTTCCTCCTGAGTCCTTGTTCTCATGTTCTAGGGTGAAATATAATAAATTTTGTTGTATCACATTATTCAATTTATTTTAAATCGCTTCTGGATTTTAAATCGTTTTTTACATGGGTGTAGGCTGCTGGCAATAGTGTTATGGACACATTGGGCGGATATGTTGCAGAGCAGCTGTTCGAATGCACTTCTGTATTCACAATTAATTTATGCCTATAGTTCCGTTATTTCATTAGAATCAATTACGTGCTATTTACCGTTTCCTCCTGTAAAACCCATAACTTCCCCGTTGCTGTATGTACAGAACACTTCATACATTCCGATTGAAATATAACAAAGCTTAATTTTAGTGTTAGTGTTACTCACTCAACTACTCAGCTGTAAGCCAAATTAACACACAAAAAAAAATGATTGAGATGAGGTAAAATTTCTGTGTGATATAATTTGTGTCTCTCATTTGGTAGCAAGTGGAGCCAGTAAATTTGGACTTGAGAGTAAACTTATGTTTGTGTTTTCTGGATGGCCTGGTGCCATTCCTGTCTGCTGTGGCCAAACTTGAGACATTTAGTCAGGCAAGCTGAGGCTCATCATTCTGTCCGAGGCACCATACAACCTACATTTGTACAAATATCTGCGCACTACTCGCTCTCAGCTCAGGAAGTGGTGTTAATTAAAGTCCCAATGACTGTTAATGAACAACCACTTAGTCTTCGACTTGTGCTAGCCTTATTTTGTTAGTGTCAGATGAATTTAAGGCTTTGATGTGTTATACTGTATCAAGCGTGTGATAAGCCGTTTTTCTTTGTCTGTTTATAATTTAAGGCTGTGAACTATAATGTCGTTCAATCTTGTCTCGCTTAAAACACATTAACGGATGGTAGTGCAGGGTTAATTTGTTGATTTGGTTCGGTGCATTGCTAGGGTGAAGCGTTATAAATAAGCACTACTATCTACGCGCTACACATATTTGTTATCCTTGTTTTCTTCTCGTAATTGGAACTCAGCAAAAAAAATTGGATGTACTCATTGAAACCTTTGCATTCTTATGACACGTTCATTGTTTTGGTTTCGAAATGAATTATTTGATAAGCTTTAGACTGGCTGTGAAAATACACACGTAACTAGAGTTATGCTTACCTTTCAAGTTTTTGCATTCTACGGCTTATGCTGGAATAGATACACTTCCCGGCAGTCTCTACAAAGTTAACGTACATTTTAAAAAGTTATCTGGAGTGTTGTCTTGTTATTAAACAACGCAGTTTGCTTCTGAGCGTGCCGATGAATTTACTTCTGCTTATTGATGATCATACAATTGTGTGTAAAAACTATTTTACCGTTTTGAATGATCGATTTGGAGCATGCATCCAATAGTTGTTGAAAGATGCGTCGGAGGCTTCCCACTTGCACTGAGCTAGAAGAAACGGTACCCAAATAGTAAGTTTGACGTGAACTGGTCTTTCTAATGTTTATCTTTATAGTCTATTATCAATGTGAGGGCCCAAGCTAAAGGTTAAGTAGGCTTTCCTTTTGTCAAAATAACATAGGTTTTTGTTTTGTTACGGACCATCTTTTTTGGTTCACGGCTGTCCTGTTTTTTCAGCACCTACTTCTTTCTTCTTCAACTTTGATCTTGTTTCATGAAATTCTTTCTCATCTTACTGTTTCTATGCCCTTTCTGCATAGATTCCGCGTTCCCAAATCCATACTAAATGGTACCTTCTTCCTTCCTCCCTTTGGATCTTATTTGTTGAGGATAGGGAGGCTTAAACTAACTAATAATCTAATCTATAGTCTATTATGCTACATTTTTTCCTTTTTGAATTTAACAGTTCATTTTTTATTTATTTAATAATTCTTTACTTACTGGTATGCCCCTCACTCAGGGGGGGTAAAACTATTGTATCTGTGGGAATTACCGTTCCTAGGGGGACTATGTGAGGGCCCGAGCTAAACTTTAGGTAGGCTTCCTTTTTGTTGAAATGGAATAAGTTTTGTTTTGTTGCGGACCATTTCTTTAGATTCACTCATCCCTTGTTTTTCAGCTCCTACTACTTTCTTCTTCAACTTTTTCTTGTTTCATGAACTTCTTTCTTAGCTTACTATTTCTGTGCACCTTGTGCATAGATTCCGCGTTCCATCAACTCCATAATAAATGGTGCCTTTCTCCTACCTCTCTTGGAACAGCTTTGTCGTGGTTAAGGGAGGCTAAAACTTTCTTATATAATAATGATAATAACTTACTGTTATGCAGAGCACGAGTCCTGATGTTTGAAGATAGCGCTTGTGCATTAGGAGGGCTGCCGTTTGCGCTCTGTGATGTTTAGTAAGTCATTATGTACGACTAGTCCATACCGAGATTTGAATGCTCAGTTTTATGTTGTTTTGGGTGTACATTTCGGAATTTATTAGCCGGAAAATGTTGAACGTGCCTTGAGTGGTCGGTGGTGTACCAATTTTTTTTTATGAAAAAAATTGTTTATTTAATTCATTATCGTCAAAAGTTTACGTACATCGAGATTTTAGAAGCGAAATATATTTTCAAGTAATAGGAGTATTTATTCAGGGACGAGTTTTTGGCTCATATTTTGTTCCCATCCTTATAGAACAAGTGATGTAAAGTCCAGAGCTGAGAGTTTAGTAGGCCTTCTTGTTGTTCAAATTAAAATGCTTCGTTTCCTTAGGTTAAGACCAATTTTTTTTGGTTCATTAGTGTCCTGTTTTTCATCACCTATGCCTTTCTTCTTCAGGTTTAATTTTGTTTCATAACCTTACTCCTCAACTTATTGTTCCTATACTGAGGTTCTCTTGTGTGGAAACACCCTGCGTATTAATTATGCGTTTCCTTTTAACTCCGGTGCTTGGCGTTTCCTTCCTCTATTTGAACGGTTGTATTGTAGTGAGGGAATGGAGGCTAAACCCAAGTCAGAATTCAATCTATAGAACTAGTCAGTTTTTGAAATAAAAACTTGATGCTCTATGTGAGAATATGTAAAGTCCCGCGACTGTGTCGCTTTGAGCAGCATTGTTGTGGTAAGGAAGGCTGAATCTATGTCGCAACCTATTTTATAGAACTAGTCAGTATTTTTAATAAAAACTTGGTGTTCTACGAGACAATATGTAAAGTCCTGCAGCTGTGCTCGCTTTGAGCGGCAAGGAATGCTGAATCTATGTCGTAATCTAATCTGTAGAACTAGTCAGTATTCATAATGAAGACTGGGTGTTTTATGGAAGAAGATTTTAAAGTCCCACGACTAACTTATGTAAGCCATCAATTTATTGAGAATAGGAAACCTTTTTGATTCCTTTGCAGATCATCTCTCGATTCACTGCTGTCATTATTTGTTTTTAATTAGCGATTGAACTATTCAAAATTTTTCAACATGGAAATATTGTGGCGTAACTCGTGAGCGATATTGAATGCGGTAGCCCTTATAGGGAAACACAGAATGGAATGAACAAAATAAACGGATTTTTATTCACTCTTCCCCCTCAGAGGGACACAACTATTGCATCCATGGGAATTAGCACTCCCTCGGGGAAAATGTGAGGGTCCGAGCTGAGAGTTGGGTAGGCTTTCCTTTCGTTTAAATGAAATGTCTTTCTTGTGTTAAGGAACATATTTTTTGGTTCACAGCTGTCCTGTTTTACAGCACATACTACTTTCTTCTTCAAATTTGATCTTGTTTCATAATCTTCTTTCACAACTTACTGTTTCCATGCCCTTTCTGCATTGATTCCGCGTTCCTTTAACTCCACACTGAATGGTGCCTTCCTCCTTCCTCTCTTTGGATCGCATTTGTTGCTGCGGGTAGGGAGGCTAAAACTTACGACTAATCTAATCAATCCTTCCTCTCTTTGGATCGCCTTTGTTGCAGATAGGGAGGTTTAAGGAAACCATCCCACTTTTTCAACTTTTTTAGTCCGATTCGTTTGAAAGTTGGCCAGTATATGTATTTTGTAAAAGTAAACCTTTTTTACTCATGTCATTTTTTCGATTTAGGCCTTACTTTGTTTTTTTTTGACGAAAAATGTGTTTTTGGTATATATTTATTGAAATTTCAGATTGGAACTCCTCCTTCAGTTTTGATGCTAGAACAAAAACAAAGACAGTTTTAGAACCCTTGGAACATTTCTAACAAACGCTCGTTCAGTTTTTTTAAATTCAAATTTTTTCTATTTTTTCAAAAATTTTTAACATTTCAAAAATCAGCAACAATTTTTTGGGTTTAGAGCTATATATTTTTTCAAAGAATTCGAATTTGAAAAAAAACGAACGAGCGTTTGTTAGAAATGTTTCAAGGATTCTAAAACTGTCTTTGGATTTGTTCTAGCATCAAAACTCGAGAACTAGTCCCAGGATGAATGTTGAAAATTCAAAGTGTTGGGTATAAGCAAAAAATAAAATTTTGTGTTGAAGTGTAATATAATGAACAATTGATGTAATTGAATGCAGTTTTAATTTTTATTTTGATAATTTTCATACATAACTTCATATTCGAAGTGTGAATTGTGATTTCAAAAAAAAAAAAAAAATTTTTTTTTTTTCAACAAAATGATTTTTTATTTTCAGTCTGATTCTTATAAAATTTGACTATGATATGTAACCTTTGAAAATAAACACAATTGATTCCATTCATTTTTTTGATTCAGGCCTTAGATTTTGCAAAAATTTGACATATTGGTTTTTAGGTATTGATATTTCACTAATATTGATATTTCAAAATGGGACTCCTCCTTCAGTTTTGATGCTAGAACAAAAGCAAAGACAGTTTTAGAATCCTTGGAACATTTCTAACAAACTCACATTAAGCTTTTTTTCCATTTCCTATTTGTTCTCTTTTTATATGGGGTCAAAATCGGGAAAAAATTAAAAATTTTGGGTGCTTTTCATTTATATTGATATTTCAAAATGTAACTCCTCCTTCAGTTTTGATGCTAGAACAAAAGCAAAGACAGTTTTAGAATCCTTGGAACATTTCTAACAAACTCACATTGAGCTGTTTTTCCATTTCCTATTTGTTCTCTTTTTATGTGGGGTCAAAATCGGAAAAATTGAAAAAGTTTGGTCGCCTTACCCCCCCCCAGGGGGGGGGGGGGAAATTATTGTCCGTAGCGCCATAAAATTTTTTGGAACGAATAGTCTACCACCTAAGGGTCCTTTTACAACAAAAGCATGCAGAATGACCATGGAATCGACAGCATCTGGCAAGGGCCTGGGATGGTGTCCTTAAACTAACTAATAATCTAATTTAATTACGTGTGTGATGGAGTCTTGTGTAGGAACAAATCTTGTGCACACATTCCCCGTTGTGTCAAGTTCATATAGAATGATTTCTAACTTCCTTTGATTGGACTTAGTTGCGGTAGGGAGGCCTGTACTACCAATAATCTAACCTTGAAATATTTTGTTTAGTTTGTACCGACTTTTTTTCGGTCCATTGCCATCCTATTCTCTGCAACCTTACATATCCATGGTAGATTTTTCATTGCAAATTTCGTACCTTTATGCTTCCATCCAAAACATATTTGGGAACACACCTCGTGCATAGATTTCCTGATTTCTTTTTTCCACACCGATGGTGCCTTCTTCCTTCCTCTTCATGAAACACCATTTTTTGTGGGGAGAAGTTCTGAAATGGTGTCATATTCATCTAGATTGTCTGTATTTTATCATTTATTCATATAATCTGTCGCGTCTTACATGACACGACAAAATTCAAAGAATTTTGATAATTTATTCCGGCAACATTTTGCGGAATCCGCGCTGGTCCGCATGAGTGACGCAGCGTGTTATTTGAATTGAAGTGCTCGTGGGAGGAACAGGTTCCCGGATAATCTTAAGTTTCTGTGTCTTTTAGGAGTGAACTCGAGTGGGAAACTCATTTAATTTACGTGTTACCTCGCTGGCTACATTTTTTGAGTGTTTTCACACCACTTGTGTTCGATAGCGGTGAACGGCCGGTTTCTAGAGCATTCGAGGATGCTTCTGGCGGCCGGCAAACCCACCTACATTGAGTCAGACTAGCCGTTACAATCCCGTAAGGTCTGGTGTTTTCTTTCGGTGTAGCCAGTAAGCTGCAGTGTAATGCTGGGAATTAGTCAGGTTCTAGTTTAACGGTATTTTAGCTGAACACTGTGATTTTACCGATTTGTCCGTTGAGCAATTTAACCCTGAGGTTAGGTTGATATGTGCATTCTCATGCTAAGTTTAACAACTCAAGATGGAGAAAGTTGGAGTATCAGACAGGTTCAGAAAACGTGTGATTTAACTGATGAACTTTCCTATCTCTATTTCACTGCTCCAAGTGATTTTGTATTAATGTCCAAATGTTTTTTTTTGCTCAGCAACATTTGCATAATAGCCAAGCCATGTAAGCTATGTTGTCATATATAATATTGTAAACAGTGTCATAGGCAGTAAATGCAACATGGAGAGAGTGACATTTCAATGCTTTTTAATTTGACACAGAGGATTATTTGAAGTTTATTACATTTCATAGATTGACACAAAATAGCACAATTTGATATTTATTTGATAATACAAACCAACCACTGCTTCACTATTGAAAGATTTGTGTACTGAAAATAAAAACTATGGTGGTTCTTCCATGGATTAGACATCAGTTGTTGATATTGAAAAATTCATGGCACGTCGTGCTGGACTTGTACCAACTTGGGAACATGATTTTTCTTGTCTTTGTATTATTTACGTCTTGCTAGACTTGTACAAACTTGGGAACATGATTTTTCTTGTCTTTGTATTATTTCTTGTCTTTGTATTATTTATAACATTCATTAATAGAAAATGGGAAGCAAAGTAAAATAAATTTAGTCGATTGGCTTCTTACCTATGAGCTGTGCTGGGCAAGTTGCGCCAGTCAGTAAGGTGGAAGCCTAAAGTTACGGCATTCAGCAGACCGAGAATAGGCGCAGAAATTTGAGACCACTTGCCCATGTGATTTGTGTTTTCAAAGCGACGTTGATAAACGTGTACTTGCCGCTTCATTTTTTGGGAATAGAATTGTCGACAATGGCTAACCTGATAACCTAAGTAACTTCCCCCTGCGTTAGAGACCTAATTTTGCTGTCGCTTTTCCACAGATAGGGTAAAGTAAAAAACAGAGCAATCACTTATTTTTTGTCCTGAAATAAGCTGTTCCAGGTCTAACGTGAGGGACCTTTCCCCATCGTCTGTAAGTATTTTAGAGTATCCTCTCTCAACTTGTAATGTTACCTAACTCGTCATCTCTTTATTATTGTGAAGCATTCATGCGAAAACTATAAATTTGTTGTGCGATCGTTCACCTTTTGTTCAAATAAAGTGCTTATTAACTAATGACCGCTGTGCCAAGATTGTTGGATACGGATGGTACATTCATAGATTGTTGAGAATTACCGTGTGCGCCTCTCAGGTACTTGTCAGTTTGCACTTTAAAGGCTTTCAGCTGACCGGGGGCGGAGGAGGAAGCTATGTCGGTGAGATATTTATATAAATTAAAAAGGAAGAAAAGGAAAAGACGCCAAGAGGCTTAGAGGCTTAGAGGCTTAGAGGCTTAATATTTACCACTACACGACGGACTTGAACTGTACTGTGTACTCGTCCTGTGTACCTTAATGGGGTAACGTGGAACAACAGAGTGCTGCACTTCGCCTGTGCATTCGACAACATTCTCGCAATCTTGGTCCCTTTCTTTGACCGTACTCTTGATTTGGTTTGTGTGAATGTGTGTTTCATGTTTATTTTGTTCAACTAGCCTTTCAGAGCGGTATTAATAATTCCTAGGCTTTCTAGCCGCCTCTAACATTACTTACTTACTTATCGGTTCTGTTGAGCCATACTTACTTACTTACCGGTTCAGTTGAGCCGTACTTACTTACTTACCGGTTCAGTTGAGCCGTACTTACTTACTTACCGGTTCAGTTGAGCCGTACTTACTTACTTATCGGTTCTGTTGAGCCGTACTTACTTACTTACTTGCCGGTTCTGTTGAGCCGTACTTACTTACTTACTTGCCGGTTCTGTTGAGCCGTACTTACTTACTTACTTGCCGGTTCTGTTGAGCCGTACTTACTTACTTACTTGCCGGTTCTGTTGAGCCGTACTTACTTACTTGCCGGTTCTGTTGAGCCGTACTTACTTACTTACTTGCCGGTTCTGTTGAGCCGTACTTACTTACTTACTTGCCGGTTCTGTTGAGCCGTACTTACTTACTTACTTGCCGGTTCTGTTGAGCCGTACTTACTTACTTGCCGGTTCTGTTGAGCCGTACTTACTTAGCTGTCAAGCTACGCTCGTGTATTAAGAGCCCGTTGGGCCATCCTTAAAAACGTTAACTCTTATTGATGCTTGCTCTGAATGGTATTCTTCCACTATCGTTTTTCGTTATTTTTTCATCTCTCACCTAACCTCTTTCTAAAAGAAGCTCCAATGGCTTCACTCGGGAAGTAATTCCTTAGGTGAGGGTTATCAGGACTTCACTTATTTTGTTCTTAGATTTGTACTCTACTTCCACTGTTATTGAAATAACTGAAAGAAACTTGCTAGTTTTGTGTATTTCGCAAGCTTACTACCGTTTTCTTTTGCGCAGTATACCGCAACTACCGCCGGGTCCGGTCTGCTTCCCACCCGACAGCAGTTGAGGGCGTCATTTCGGCCCCGCTAAATTCTTGTTGAGCGCCCATCTGACTCCTAATTTTGTCCGAGGTTCCTACCCTTCTGGAGGTACCATTCAATACTTGAAAACGGTACCTCCAGTCTCTCTCCGAACACTCGCAAGCTAGGAGGAAGCGAGGCCTCATCAACCAATTTCTGAACGGAATTCGATTCCATTCCTGCCTCAATCATTGTAAAACTTCTACGTTCTTGTCTTCGTTTACGTTACCAAATTAAAAACTTTTGAAAACCTTGCAGTGTGTGATTTCCTTACAAGATATATCTTTTTGTGCTTCCTTAAAAAAGACACTTTGAACATTGGCCGAAACAAGCGATTGATGTATTATTGCCTGGTGTCGAGGATTGCGAAGTTTATGTCATGTACTTGTAAACTGTCGAAAGTGCTTTCACCTCACAATGAAAATGCATCGCCCATGGAATTGTGTTGTCTCTCAAAATTATCATTACATGTATTGTCAAATGTAGATTGAGCGAGATTAGGAGGACATTGCCCTCAATCACTCCGTTCGACTAGTGACACGAGTTCTACAATATACGTGTGCGTGTATCATAAATGTGTTCTTTCTAATGTGTTTCCTAGCAGTGTGTCCTTGGCAGGGTGTTCTTGACAGTGTGATCCTCGACTAGAGACTTGTTTTCCTCCCTGTCAATGCAACAGAAACCTTTCCTTGTTTCAGGAACTTCTTTCCTAGCTCACTACTCCTGTGTGTCTTGTGCATAGATTCCGCGTTCCCTCAACCTCATACCAAATGGTGCCTTCTTCTTTCCTCTCTTGGAACACCTTTGTCGTGGTTAAGGGAGGCTAAAACTTGCCTATAGAATGATAATAATTGAGTCATGAAATGTTATTATGTTATGTTGTTCCCATGACTATGCCTCGTGACCACTCTTATTGCCCTTCCGTCACTAGAATATCATACCTAGTTCTAACAGTATTTAGCCGTGCTCTGTGTCTTGCTCAAGAAGTAGGAGATTCCTTTCTCGTTATGCAGCTCCATATACATTTAATTGATCAATCGACTGTGATCTTAAATTAGGATTTATTGCAATTCCTGGTCCGAGTCTGAATCATACTTGTCTGTGCAGATTTACGGAACCAGGGGATAAGAAATAAAAAACCTGAAGAGACCTCGTTTCCCTTTGGGCGTCCTACCGAGTTCTGTTCAATGGCGTGCTGAAGCGAAGATCAATTCCGCTAGCGCACGACATTACATGATCATTGCAACAATGTGAACGCGAGTAATTATAACTTCCCCCACAACGATAACAATAATCAAAGTTCTCTGTTCCTAGCGCTCCCATGGGAAATGTACTTGTTCTTGAGCTAAAGGTTAGGTAAGCTTTTCGTTAAAATGAAGTAGTCTTAATGATTTTTTTGACCATTTTTTCGGTTCACTGCTGTCCTGTTTTTCAGCACCAATTACTTTCTTCGTCAACTTCTATCTTTTTTCATAAACTTCTTTCTTAACTCACTGTTTCTATATCCCCTTCTAGGTAGGTTCCGCGTTCCCTTAACTCCGAACTAAATGGTGCCTTCTTATCGGAAGTCTTTTTTTAACTTAGAAGTTTAGATGCTGAAAAAGAATATACAACTGTAAATCAATGCTCCTGCTCACTCAGTTCGTGAACTTACAAGCAGAATATATCGCAGGTTTTATTTTAAATAAATATCTGAAACTGAATCTTATATTAAAGATTTTACGATTAAACACGGCGGGCAATAGTCAGCGTCATCTGCATGGATAAAGTACTAAAACGTTTTGTATTATTGAATAAAGTACATTTTCCTACAGTTTTGATAGAGCTGTCAATTTATGAAACTGACGGAATGATAAAATTGAAGATCGATAACCTTATAGTTGTGGTAGATTTGTACGTAGCTGGACGGAATTCAAATCCGTACCTTGCGGAGGCACACCGGCAGTCGGCCATGTTGTTGATCGTACGTCTGGAAGGGCAGAGTACGCTACGTAGTAGTACGCTGCCGCCGCCGCCGCTGACGTCATGGTGTGGAGGAGACGTCATCTGGCTTGATTGAAATGAAGCCTCCTATTGGCTAGTTGAATTAGCGAATGTGCGCGGCTGTCCCCGTAGAAGTGACGGTACCTCCTTTAGTCTACCATGTCCGTCGCTCCCAGGGCTGCCCAGGGCTGCCAGTCAACTTTTTCCAAAATCCCCAGACTGACCCCTGAAATTTCCCCAGATCGGGATAAAATTCCCCAGGTATTACAAAAAATGATAAATATGATATTTATGTTTATCTTAAATACATTTTCAGGTTTATTCACAATTTTTATCATCAATGCCAGCACGAAAGTCAAGAGATCGTAATTTTTTCAACCTTATCAGTCAACCTTGGTCTCTTTGATTGACAGCTCCCCTTAATTCTTAGGTCAGTGATTAAACTTTGTTCAGAACCCCACTTGGCATACTTTGCATTATTTCTTGTCAATTATTGCTTAGCAAGAAGGAGGTGCTCGGCAGTTTCTGGTCTTAAGGAATTGTTAGTTTTTTTATTCAGTTAAGTAGAGAAAATACTTTTTAACAAATGGAGACGAAAGCGCAATCGAGATAAGTCATTAAATATGAAAGGATGCCAAATTAGGGTTACCCAAGCCATCTTTCATTTTCCCTAATGATTTCCAATACTGAGGAATTGGGCATTACTGATAAGTCAGCTGCAATTAGGCGAAAACCTCCTCACGCTGTCTATCTTATTTATATGAGGTTCATCAACAAGCGAGGGAAGTGCCACTTAATTTATTGGTCATCATTACGCGTTTCCGGCTTGAAAAATTGTGCAATGTCAACTTTCGACTTCATAAGCCCATAACTTTTTATGTTTTTCGGATTCCTACCGTTTCAATAGGGCAAACTTGTTCACACTTTGGAACATAATATATCAGCACTTACGACTGGCACGGTTTCGATCTTTACCTTTCTGTAGCCAATCTTTGAATTCGGAATCGTTCAACCAATCATCTCTGAATATTTAATTGTACCACATTTTTTAGGTGATTTTATGGTGTTTAACTACAAGCAGATAAAACAATAAGGACAAAACACTGCAACCGGTAGCGCTAGTACCACAGGCGTTCACTATAAAAAAACATTTAGCATAAGACATTTAGCACCTCAGCAGTAATAACGAGTGACAGGTCCAGGCGCTGCATCAGGCTCTGTAATTGCGCCACCGCGCGCTTCGTTCGGATCTCGTAAAAACTTGTATTGTTCAACCATGATGCGTTCAAAAAGTTGACTCAGGCCTCTTGTACTGATAATTTGATCAATTTCTAGATTGTATTTTAGTTATTTTACTTGTTACTTGTTAGAAGCAAATATTATTAAAGCAATTTTAGTTTTTGCATACAATATATTGTGAAACACCCCAAATTCCCTAAATATTTCCCGTTTTCGTTTCGAATTCCCTATATCCCCAGGCCATGACCGAATTCCCAAGATCTGGGGAAAATTCCCAAGGTGTGGCAGCCCTGGGGCTGCCACTTTTGTTTGACCAAAATAATCTAGTTTGACCTCAAAAAATATCTTGAAACATCCAGATTTAAAAATAAAACATCCAAAAATATATCTTGAACTAAATTAATTATAAATAATAATAATTTAGTTTAAAAATAGCACATAAGAATATTTATATAATAAATTTTTTTATATCAGGCCATTTATCTTTGCTTAAATTATATAGTATCCTGATATTTATCCTAATTAGGCTTGGTATCCAAAAATTCTTCAATTTCACAAGTGTTGCCCGTAGGAATGACTAATAAGTAGCCCTTCCAAGTAGTAGCAGGTAGTTATCAGCAGTGAAAGTAGGAAGGAGTAATTTAGTGAAAACTGATTTAAGGAACATTAGCATTTCATCCAATAAATTTGTCCTATTTACATTTTTTATATTCAAATAACGTATTAATTCTTTGCACCTCTGTTAAGATCGGTTGCAAAAAAATCGTAGTGCAAGATTTTTCTCATCAGAATATATTTCGAATAATACGTCAGCAGGATAGCATTTTTCCCTTTGCCTTGCAAACTCAAAATGTGTTCATGAATTCAGCCAATGAGCAACAATTTTTTTTTACTGCAGGCTGGATGAACAACCATCAAGTTTTGCAAGCTGAAGGAATTTTCAATGGATGTGAACCAATATTAATTGATTCATTAAGGTAATTTATTGGCATCGTCTAAAAATATTTTTTAAACCAATTATTATGGGTCTCTGCAATCAAAAATTTAACGTTCCTTGGTAAACATTTACCAGAAGCATAGAACATAGCAAGCTGGAATGAGTGGCATATACATCTCATCAATGTTAAATATAAATGTTCTTCTTTGAACTTGGCATAAACTTCATTATTGATGCCAACAATTAATGACACTTGCATTGTCAGTCTCTATTGCATTGCAATTATCAATGTATCAACAATTGTTTTAAGGCTGTCACAACGCTATCTGCATCACTTTTAATAAGTTTGCAGTTACTAAGTAAGTTGATTCAACTTTATTAGATGCATGACTCTAGTATATAATTGATACACCAAGTACTAAATATCATTGCTTCCATCCAACAATAAACTGAACTCATTGTTGCCAATATCCTGATATTGGTCAGTCTTTCGTCAAAATAAGGCCAAAATACATTTTTGATAATGTATGTGGATTTTATTCCATGATTTTTGACATCATCACTAGTTTTGCAATTGGAGATTGTGTGCTTTAGCTTATGAAACGTATGATCACAATTAGAAATTACACTATGGCAGCACAAAAACATTGAAATAGCCATCTTGGTGTGGTTCATAATCTCAACATGACGTGATCAGAATATGGTTGGTTTACTATTCAAACAATTTGGTTAGGTAAATTAACAAATAAAATATGAATGAAGTAGTAACCAACCATTACAGTGAATTCCTAATTCGAATTTAAAGTAATATATCATACACATTGCTTAATTGTAATTCTAGCACGCTGAAAAAACTATCTAGATTTTATAGCTAATATCTAGGCTCCAAATTTTACATCTAGGCTTAAGCAAAAACATCTAGATCTAGATATAAAATATCTAGAGTGGCAGCCCTGGTCGCTCTGAGGTGCACGACTCAGCACGAGATTTTTGAACAAGCGCGAAAACCAAAACTCGCCCCGCAACTGCAGTCCATTGCTCTCGGAAGCATCCGTCGCTGCTTTTTGGAGCAATCGTTGCCCCGTGTAATAGGGCCTTACCAGTTCCCGTCTCACATTCTTGTACTTTTGCACTGGTGAAGCTCGTATCACAGATACGGTCATTAAGGGGATCATCTAAGGCCCCTGCCAGGCCCTTGTCGGTCCGGTGAGCTTTTTTTGTTTTGTTGTTGGAAAACGACCCTTAGGTGGTGGACTATTCGGTCCTAAAATTTTATGGCGCTAAGGACACTACACCTTTTTCGATTCAAGTTAAGATATCTGACATGCAAGTTAAAACATCTGACTTTCAAGTTAAAATATCTGACTTTCAAGTTAAAATATCTGACTTTCAAGTTAAAATATCTGACTTTCAAGTTAAAATATCTGACTTTCAAGTTAAAATAGCTGACTTTCAAGTTAAAATATTTGACATTCAAGTTAAAATATCTGACGTTCAAGTTAAAATATCTGACATTCAAGTTGAAATAACTGACATCTAAGTTACAAATTTTAAATTCACCATAAAATATTTTATAAAACGATTTAAAAATATGAACTTTAAAATATTCAATTGCTCATTAAATTATATTGACTAAAAAAATCATAATTTAGGAGTGGTTTGTATTCACATGCGTAAATGCTTCCATGAATATAAAAACACAAGGCGAGTACACATGTACATAGTTTAATACAATAATAATAAATTTGTAATGCTCCTTATTACAATATTTCGTTTTCCTTTATCGTTTTCTTTTTTTCCTCTTCTTTTTCCTTTAATACAATAATAAGTCTTAAATGCTCCCTTAACACGTCAGAAGTTTTTTAATGCAATCTATTTTATGTACAAATATACAGATGTTTAAAATATTTCCATGTATATTTAAATTACATTCTCTACAGAAGAATGAATATAATTTCTTTGATAAATCCTTAAATGAAATAATCTAATAGATTTTGAATAAGAATGCGATATATTTATTAAGAACTACATATGTATAATTTCATGCAGTTGGAATGTCACCCATGTTCAGATCTTGCATTAGCAAAACTGCTGGATAGTGTTTTTGCACATGGTTACACGTTTTCATACACAAAGTGGGAGTGATTTTCTCCATAGATTGATCTATTATTCCTTCCAAATGTTGCAGCCGATGTTCAGTCTGGGTCATGCCTGGAGGAGGAGGTCTCAAAATATTCTTTGCCTCTGTCTTAACAACGCTCCAACACTCCTCAATAGGATTAAGAGGAGCACTGTAAGGAGCAAGTCTTAGAAGTGCGGCTCCCTGAAATTCCTGCTCTTGCACAACCATTTCTAAATTAACATGGATTGGAGCGTTGTCACAAACTACTACTACATTTTCCATTGCCTCTGGCACTGTTCGTAGTAATCTTCTGACCCATTCGCAGCAGTCTTCTTTCTTATAACTTCCTCTTCTTCTTTCCCAGGACGTTAACCCTGTCTGTGAGATCCCTGCTATGATGTGGACGTTCTTGCCTTTCGAAGTTGGGGATTTTACACTGCAACGAGTTCCCTTCTTGGACCTTCCACAACTTCTTCTTAAGAACAGATTGTCATTTGTTTCATCGATGTACACTAACGTTTTGCTGTTCCCAATAAAATCCATCGCTTTTGACACGTAATCTGATCGTTTTCTTTTGTTACTTTCGGATTTCATCTCTGATGGCTCCGATCTTGCTTTTTACACAGAATAAAGTTGACAGTCAAGATGCCTGTGCACTGTGTTTGTAGCTATTGATACTCCTGTTTCTTGCAATAATTTATTTTTGATTGTTACTAAAGTAATAGGAGGATCTTCCTCAAGATAACTAATCCTTTTCTGCACATGCATGGGTGCAACCTTCGTATTTCTTGCACCTCCGTGTTGGTTAACTTCCATATCAATTTTTCGAATCCAACCATATGCAGTTGCTATTGGTACGCCATGATTGTTGGCCACTTTCCTCCAGTCTCCGTCGATATCTTCCGCTTCAGACAAAACCATTTGTTTTTCGTATGTGTTTCTTTTATATCTTCCACGCTATGTTCCTCTCTTCACTCCTCGTGTTGTATGTTGATCTCCACATTCCGAATCACTGAGAAGGTTGCTTACTTCGAGTTTTTCCATTGTCATGATGAGTGTTAGAATGAAAATAATTCAGCAAAGAAAATTCGAGCTCTTATATACGCTACATACAGTAGTTGGAATCATATTTACAATCCATTCTACTGCAAATTTTTTATGATTTATGATTATGTACATGCAAAAAATCTGCAAATATATGTAGGAACATACAGTAATATGTAGTTCTATTAAAGTAATCCGTATTAAATTTTAAATTGTATCTCAGATATTTTAACTTGAAAGTCAGATATTTTAACTTGAAAATCAGATATTTCAACTTGAAAGTCAGACATTTCAACTTGAAAGTCAGATATTTTAACTTGAATGTCAGATATTTTAACTTGAAAGTCAGATATTTTAACTTGAATGTCAGATATTTCAACTTGAAAGTCAGATATTTTAACTTGAATGTCAGATGTTTTAACTTGAAAGTCAGATATTTTAACTTGAAAGTCAGATATTTTAACTTGAATGTCAGATATTTTACCTTGAATCGAAAAAGATGTAGATCCCTCCCCCTCCCTAAGAGGGAGTACGAGGACTAATCCTGAAATCTTAAATTTTCGACACCATTTCGACCCCATATAAAAACCAAACAAAACAGAAAATGGAAAATTTGAAATCGCAACTTTCTTCATATTGAATTAAGGATTCTAAAACTGTCTTTGGTTTTGTTCTAGTATAAAGACTCAAAGAGTTCTATTCATTTGTAATATCAATAAAAATGAACTAAAAAACCAATATGTCCAATTTTTTTAAAAACTAAGGCCTGAATCGAAAAAATGAATGGAAGAAATTGTGCTTCGATTCAAAAGTTACACATGATATTTATATTTGATAAGAATCAGACTACAAATATAAAATTTCATTTGTATAAAAAAAAAATTATTTATTTTTATTTTTTGAAAATTACAATTCACAGTGTGAATATGAAGTTATGAATGTAAATTGTCGAAATAAAAATGAAAACAGCATTCAATTACATAAATTGTCCATAATATTACATTTCAACAAAAAAATTTGTTTATGGCTTATACTACCCAAAGCCTCTAACTTCCGACACTCAGAATAATAATAATAAATAATGAAGGCATCTACGGATGCTTTATTTCCAATCAAGCCTGATACATATCCCCTTGTACATTGGATTTTCAAATGCCTTATATCTAACGCCAGGACGCCATGACGCTTTCCCCCGGTCGAGACCGGTACCCATTTCAGACACCTGGGTGGAGTGGGGTATTGTGCTTGGAATTTTTCTCCTATACCCAACAGAGAAAATCGCCACCGCCAGCGCCGAGATTCGATCCCGGGTCTGCCGCACGGCGGCAGAACCCCTAGCCGCTTGCGCTATGACGAGAAGAGGACTTGTCAGTGATTTTTGATGCTAGAACAAAACCAAAGACGTACAGTTTTAGAATTCTTGGAATATTTCTAACAAATGTACAGAAACTTTTTTCTAAATATGAGAAAAATAAAAAATTATATAGCTCATAACCAAAAAATAATGTATTTTTGATGTCTTCATGTAATATCGATTATCACTGAATTTTTTTCAAATGTTCAAATTTTCTTCTGTACTTTCGTTAGAAATGCTTCAAGGATTCTAAAACTGTCTTTGGTTTTGTTCTAGCATCAAAACTCAATGACGAGTCCTCTTTTGAAATATCCACAAAAATGTATCAAAAATCTTATTTATCGTAAAAAAGTAAGTCCTAAATAGAAAAAGTGACACGAGTAAATAAAGTTTACTTTCAAAAAATACATATACTGGCCGAATTTCAAACGAAACGGATAAAAATAGTCAAAATCTTAAGATGATCCCCTTTAAGCATCCTTAAGAACGTCACAGACGCACACACCAACCAAGCAAGCAACCACTGGGCATTATAATTTAAGAGGTCATCTGAACGATTTTATATGAACCGATTGTTCTGAAATTTGCTCACTAATTGTAATTTGGAAAAAAAAATTTGCAAGCGTAACTTTTTCGGTTTTGACCTCAGTTTCTGAGAAAATGGGAAATATTATTTTTTATGTCATTTATGTAATTTTCTATGATTTTTAAAAGGAATGGAAGTCAATGAGTTTTCATGCTGGAACACAACCAAATAAAGTTGTAGAATCATTGAAAAATTTCTGCGAAAGGAATATAGCCAAATTTTTCATTTTAATTTTTATTTCTTTCCATGTGCGATTTTCGATTACTAACTAAAATATACAGAATTTTTGGTTTTGAAGAATTATAAAAAAGTAAATGAAAAAATGGAAAAAATCATTCGATTACTTTGTTATAGAAGTTACATGGATTCCGAAACTGTACTTGTTTTTTCTAGCATGAAAACTCATTGACAATTATGGAATTTTAGGTGAAAAATTTGATTTTCCGAAACAGGCGAAAAAACATAAATTTTGTGGTGAAAAGTGAGATAATGCACTTTTTATACCTGAGCCCATTGTTCATGTTGTATTATCATCTACAAATCATTCGCATGCATCACTCCATATTTCTACTGTGAATTACATATTACATGCGTAAATTACACATATGAAATACAATCATTTTGCATTTTTATTGCGCAGACACTGTAAATATTTCATTTGTGGGCTGATTGTTCTCAAATTTTCCAAGTACATGTAATTTTGAAAAAGAAATCTAATTTTACTCGTCTAGTTTTTTTTTATTTTCTCCTTAGTTTTGAGAAAATAAGAAATATGCATTTAATATGTTATTCTATCCGATATATCAAATGAATAAAACAGTTTTGGAATCCCTGTAATATTTCTACCAAACTAGTGAAGCCAAATTTTCCATTTTCTTTATCGTTTTCTTTTGATATGAGAGTTAAAAAATCATGGTTCATGATTCTAGCACCCGTAGGCCCATGAAGTATTAGGACACAATAACCTAAGGATTATAAGGATTAGAACTTAAGGATTATTTTCCAGCAAATAAAAAAATTTGATAGCTCAGACCAAAATCACTTGAGTGACCCCCTTAAATTATAATTAGCCAAGAAGTTTTTAAAAAATTGCCATAACCTTTTACAGCGATAAACTGAATTTTCTTAACAATAGATTCAGTTTTCACGCAATACTTTTTACTTATAAACATAAGTGAGCTAACACCAGGTTTTTCATTATCTTTGAAAGACATTTATGATAACATACAAGCAAACAGATTCCCATTGTGATAACATAAGCGATATAACGAACATAAACATATTTTTATTTATAAACTGATGGAGACACCTGGCGTTTTATTATACAGGGTGTCCCAAAAAAACTATGCCCAGTTTTCAAGGGCTGTAATTCAGAAACCAATAAACATACAAAAAATAAAAATTACGTTTTGTTTCTTAACATTCGTTCCATC
The DNA here is from genome assembly GCA_030386875.1 of Morinoia aosen. NCBI lineage: Eukaryota > Metazoa > Arthropoda > Malacostraca > Amphipoda > Talitridae > Morinoia > Morinoia aosen. Next base: position 14,046,512 of record CM059575.1, on the reverse strand, counting down.
TCTGTACAAAATTTCAGAAGAATTTATCAGTTTTCTTTAAGGAGGTCGTCCCACTTTTTCAACTTTTTTCGTCCGATTCGTTTGAAAAAAGCCAGTATATGTGTTTTGTGAAAGTAAACCTTTTCTACTCATGTCACTTTTTAGATTAAGACCTTCGTTTTTTTACGAAAAATTAGTTTTTGGTGTATCTTTATGGATATTTCAAAACATGACTCGTCATCGAGTTTTGATGCTAGAACAAAACCAGATACAGTTTTAGAATCCTTGGAACATTTCTAACAAACTCGAATGGGCTTTTTTCCAAATTAAATTTTTTTCAAATATTTTAAAATTTCTAAGCCCAACAATAATTTTTTGGGCTTAGAGCTATATATTTTTTCGATAAATTTGAATTTGAAAAAAGCCCCTTTGAGTTTGTTAGAAATTTTTCAAGGATTCTAAAACTGTCTTTGGTTTTGTTCTAGCATCAAAACTCGATGACTAGTCACGTTTTGAATGTTCAAAGTTATTTGTTATGGGTATAAGCCATAACAAAATTTTTTGTTGGTGTAATATAATTACCAATTTATGTAATTGAATGCAGTTTTAATTTTTATTTAAATAATTTCCATACATAACTTCATATTCACACAGTGAATGGTGACTTCCAAACCCCCAAAAATTTTTATTTTTTTGCAAAAATATGAAATTTTTTATTTTCAGTCTGCTTCTTATGAAATTTGACTATGATATGTAACCTTTGAAAAGAAACACAATTTATTCAAATCATTTTTTTGATTTAGGCCTTAGTTTTGAAAAAAATTGATATATTGGTTTTTGGGTATTGAAATTTCAATGGTATTGATATTTCAAGATGTATCTCCTCATTCAGTTTTGATGCTAGAACAAAAACAAAGACAGTTTTAGACTCCTTGGAACATTTCTAACAAAATCAAATAGCCAAATTTCTCATTGTTGTCTTTTTATATGGGGTTGAAATGGGCTCGAAATTTAATAATTTTGGTCCCCTTACGCCCCCCCGGGGGGGATCAATTGTCCGAAGCGCCATAAAATTTTAGGACCGAATAGTCCACCACCTAAGGGTTCTTTTCCAACAAAAACATGAAAAAAGCTCACCGGACCTACAGGGGCCTGGGACGACCTCCTTAAGCAGTATTTTTAATGACCGAGACTGAAACCTGTTTGCTCACTTCTGTTAAACTTCGAATTTTACTATATAGGAAGCATGTTTTTAAGATCTTTCAACCGTTTATTAAATGAAAAATGCCGCTAAAATAAAAAATAAATAAAAATGTTTCTCCTATTTTCTTTCAATGCACAGTTGCATTCGCCTCCTCATTTCCACCATCACTCGTCTAACGAGAGAATCATCTCTATGCAGTAAATCGGCCGATGATGCAAATTGATGATGATTGCAGACAATGTTCCAAATCTCCTCGCAGCAAACGCACAATAGGAGGAACATTTCAATTCTTTTTTATTTTAGTGGCATTTTCCATTTAAGAAACGGTTGAAAGTTATTAAAAACATCGTTTTAGTATAAAAATATTCGAAGTTTAACATAAGTGAGCAAACAGGTTTTCAGTATCGGTCACTAAAAACGCTGCTCAAAGAAAATGGCGGGATTAATTCTTCTGAAATTTGGTACAGAGATGGAACAAATGTTAAGAAACAAAATGTGACTCTTCATTTTTTGTAAGTTTAATATTTTCTGAGTTACAGCCCTTGCAATTTGGGTATCGTTTATTTGGGACACACGGTATAGTGTTGATTATTCTTACACATTAAAATGCCAAGTGTTTCCTTAAAACAAACAAATTAATAGATTCAGGTGTTTCCTGTGAATGATTTCTCCTATGTTATTCCAATGTTCAATTCAGCATTGAACTGATAAAATTGGTTTGTCAGTCATGGTTGGTTGGTCTGATTCCCTTTCACACTCTTAAAGGATGCTTGGTGATCGTATCTGTGATACGAGTTTCACCAGTGCACATATACAAGAATATTTTAATCGCGGGTACTATTAGGATGGATACATTTCTTAATGATCCGCATCTGGAAGATTCGTATGAAGACAATATCGAATGCCGTCATTAATGACGAGTCGTGTACACTATTATACAGGGTGTTCTCTAACTCATGGTACAAACTTCGACATTATGCATTGAAACCTAAAATAACACATTTCCACGAATAACGAAATGCCCAAAAATACTTCATTATCGAGATCTCGAATTTTTGAAATTTATTTAATTTTTGGGAAATTTCTCACTTTCTTAATTGTGACGACCCGCTATATGGCAAGATTTGTGTGCTTTTCTAACTCTGGTGCTGACAGTCTTCCGAGTTTTAGGTAATAAAAATCCATCTGATTTCACTAACTTTAATTATTACAAGATCTTGAAAAGACATATGCCAAGATCATATCTGTCTTTTCAAAATTTGTTAACGACCCATGTTGTTGGGAGTGTAAAGGCCTGTTGACACGATCATTGAGTGCGCGCGTGAGCAGTGAAGAGAGGCGCAAGTCCCGCCCACTTGCTCTCGCTTAAGGCGCATTTACTTGCTCAATGACAGTGCGGACTATGCACGTCTTCATGGTGCTGGCCAGAGTTTGTCAGTATCATTACAACAGCACTGTCTTTGAGCAAGTAAATGCGCCTGAAGCTAAAACTATTGGGCGGGGCGTGCGCCTCTCTTCACTGCTCACGCGCGCACTCAATGATCGTTTCAACAGGCCTTTACACTCCCAACAACATGGGTCGTTAACAAATTTTGAAAAGACAGATATGATCTTGGCATATGTCTTTTCAAGACCTTGTAATAATTGAAGTTAATGAAATCAGATGAATTTTTATTACCTAAGACTCGGAAGACTGTCTGCACCAGAGTCAGAAAAGCACAGAAATGTTGCCATATAGCGGGTCGTCACAATTAAGAAACTGAGAAATTTCCTTAAAATCAAATAAATTTCAATGATTAGATATCTCGATAACGAAGAATTTTTCGGCATTTCGTTATTCATGGAAATGTGTTTGTTTTGGATTTCAATACATAATGTCAAAGTTTGTACCATAAGCTAGAGATCACCCTGTATATATGTTTATTAGTAGTGATGTACCGATGTATCGGTATCGGTATCGGCAGTATCGGCCATTTTGAGTGGTATCGGTATCGGCAAAATCCGGCCGATACTTTACCGATACTTTCCAATAATACGTATTTTATCATTAAAATGAAGATCATAAATCATGGAAGTAAAAGTATGTAACCTAATAATACCCGTTGTGTGTTTATTCATATATTTATTTGGTGTCCGCTTCTTAAGAAACATAGGTTGTGTGAGTTTGCAGTATCATGGATACCGAATTCCTCAATGTAACATTAAAAAATGGCGTTTCCATGCATTCAAATATTTGACTTTTATCAGGATAGGTTTTGTTAGGATAGGTTAGCTTAGGTTAGGATAGGCTAGGTTAGCACAGGTTAGGTAATACTGACAGAATTTTTTCTCGGGTCCACCTAGCTTAACGATGACATTATCCATGGAATTTCCACGGGTCCTGCTACTATGTAATAATATTCTTGTTTATTTGGAGTCCGCTTCTTCATTTTTTTTTGTCACGCTCATAAGGAGAGTTATAGTGACCGTATCTGTGATTCGAGTTTCACCAGTGCGTAAGTACAAGAATATTTTTCATCATGGGTGGTGTTATATAGGATGGATACATTCGTTGGGTACCACATCTGGAAAATTTGTCCATGAAAGTTAGTGAATCCCGTAATTTTTGACGGGCTGTGCGTACTTGTAATCATATAAAGAGATTCAAACCTAGTATGTTAGTTAACTAACTGTTGAATTATAGCATTTAATCAGGCCCGCTAACAGAATTCACTACTTTGAATTCCCGATGAGTCACGTACGGTCATAACTGAAAGCTATGTAGCATGAATAGTTAAACCCTGTAGCGACATAAAATTATTATACTTTTACGACTAAAACCTATATAGTTTGACCTAATATCCATTTCTTAAAGTATGTGACAGGCTAACAAAAACCAAACCAATTTAAAAAAGTTGAAGGTGCATATGTAAGTTTTTGTGAATTTAAGATAGAAGTAGGTGAAAATTCTATTTTAATTTAGCTTGAAAATCGTCAAAATATTCCGAAGCTAAGAATATATTTTAATTTAGCAAGTATATCGCCGTTCATAACGAATCTTGCATTTTTCTTCGATGTTAAGATGTTTGAAAATTCACGAACAATCTTATAGTTGAATACATCTGAACGGGTCAGTTGATTGCTTTAATCGCAACTTGGTGAATTTAAAAACGAGGAAAATTCCAAGGAACTTAATCTTATTTACCAGGAATACGTTTCGAAGTCCAGCTCCATAATCAGTTCGTAAAAGTAAATTTCATTATGACTACAATAAAAGAAAAAAGAAAATGTTGGATACAGTCATTCAAGGAAATCATGAAAACAAAAAAAATCAAAACATGTCCCATAGAAAATTAAATCGACAAGATCTACTTACAATTTGCAATGGGTAGGAAATGTCAGAATTGCTGAAGGCAGGTTTTCGTTTAAAAATATGTAGCGACTCTAAAATTCCGAGGTCACTTGTAGTTGAAGCCGAATCTAAGATTTTGAAGTCCGCGGAGGATATCGGTAAGTTACATTTTACTGCGTGATTACGTACGAATTGTGCGAATTGGTTCCCCGTGCGGAAACTTCAACCCCGATGTTCCGCCATTCTGATATAAAAATTTTGTGCCGTCATGCCGACCTACGATGATGTGCGCTGCACACAACTGTACAACTGTAAGAATAAATCAGAAAGGCTCGCTTCTCCATCATGAGCGTATCCTTGTACTGGAATTGTATAATTTTAAGGTTGCTTCTTTTTTCTGGTACAAGCGAGCCTCTTTTTCTGATGCGAGCCTCTCTGATTTATTTTTAACAGTTGTACAGTTGTGTGCAGTGCACATCATCGTACGTCGGCATGACTTCACGAAATTTTTATAACAGAATGGCCGAACATCGGGGTCGAAGCTTCCGTGCGGGAACTAATTAGCATACCCCTCCGCAGTACGTAATCACGCAGTAAAATGCAACGAACCAATATCCTCTGCGGACTTCAAAATCTTAGATTCGGCTTCAACTGCATGTGACCTCTGAATTTTAGAATCGTTACATAATTTTAAACGAAAACCGGCCCTCAAAAATTACAAATTGTAACTAAATAATAATCTTGTCGATTTTAGTTTTTCTGGGGCATGTTTTAATTATATTTTCTTGATTTCCTTTAATGACTGTGTTCAACATTTTATTTTTTATTTTATTGCAGACATAATGATTTGTACATTTAGGAACTGATGATTGATCTGGACTCCGAAACGTATTCCTAATATATATGATCAAGTTCCTTGAAATTTCATTTTTAAATTCCTCACCTTATAGTTGGTTGCGTGTTTGCGGATATTTTCGGTTTCGGGGTATATCGAATTTTAATGCTTTCTTTTCGCAAAAGTATATACTCGTATTTGGTGTGAATAACACGAAAATGACAACCCTTTTTTGAGAAATTGCTTTGGTCCACTTATGGAGCCAGTTGCTATTATAGCTAGTCTATATTACGTTGCGATACGATTAGAAACACATATCTATTGAATGGATTTCATTTTGTTATTTTTTTCATCAATATAGTTACCAAAGCAAGAGCAGTTTTATTTTTTATAATCGGAAACTTTATTGTCAATATTGTTAAATTATTAGATCTATTAGCAAATTATTTTATTATAACGCCCATGTAGGGCTTATAATGGTATGATTTTAATACTAGTGTGCACGACCCGCCAAAAATGAGATTCAATACCTTTCATGAACGAATTTTCAAGATGTAGATGACAAACAAATACAGTATATCCATCCTAACAGTACCCGTGATGAAAAACATTCATGTACTTGCGCACTGGTGAAACTCGTATAACAGATACAGTCATTATAAGTATCCATATGAGCGTGACAGAGAAATGGAAGAAACAGACACCAAACAAATAAACCAAGGGTAAGGGTATTATTAGGTAGCAGCATGACATTTAAATGCCAAGGACAATGTCATCGTTAAGCTAGATGGACCCATGAAAAAATTCCGTCAACATTATCTAACCTATGCTATCCTAATTCTACGTCGTGACTCGCACCGCCGCAAAGCACTTTCACGACGCGAAGGCCAATCGATCGTCATTACATGGTAGCAACTGCGGCTCTTTGTAGGCCCTACACCACTAATGCGTTGTCCACTGTTACCAATACGTGGAACGTAAAGTCGGGTAAGTTTAAAATGTTTATGCCGGGCACATATGCACAAGAACACACAAAGTTCTCTTGACTCGGAGTTCCCCTCCGGTGACAAATCACCATTACTCAAAAACGATGACTTCGGGCACAGCTATTCTCAAATTACTATTTTTAACACGTTATGTGCGGCGGGTTAAACTGAAGTTCAATATCCAGCTCAAATTTAGAGTCAATTTTATTAAGAAATTTTTAAAATAGCAAATATTGACTGGATCATGCCTTCATTTCCCTTTCATTTAGAATTTACAAAAATGCAGTCAGTGACTGCTGGTCGGCCAGCAGCATTATGAAAATCACCTAAATGACCACCGGTGGGTCACGCCGCACTTAACGTGTTAATTTAATGTTTTAATTATTCAATATGGCCTGAAAGCTGCACATAAGCGACATGGTTAAGAAAAATGCGCAAATTACGGCGATCACAACAACCTATCCAATACTACTAACCTATCCTGATAATATTTCGAACATATCAATGCATGTACAGACGATTTTTCAATGTTACACTGAGGAATTCGGTACCCATGATACCGTAAACTCAGACATCTTATGTTTCTTAAAGAGCGGACACCGAACAAATACATAAACAAATGCACAACGGGTATTATTAGGTTAGATGATTGTTAAAGTATCGGTATCGGTAGTAGTATCGGTCAAAGTATCAGTATTTTCAAGTATCGGAGTATCGGTATCGGCCAAAAAATGGGTATCGGTATCGGCCAAAAAAATGGTATCGGAACATCACTATTTATTAGCCAGACCCGTAGAAGTTCCACGGAGAATATCACCAATAAGATAGGCGGACCAGTAAAAAAATTGGGTCAACATTACTTAACAAATTTTAAAATAACTACTCTAACCTAACCAATCTTAACCTAAAATATTCATACCTATCTTATCCTAACCCATGCTAACCAAATCTATCCTAACCTAAAATATCTAAACCTATCCTTACCTAACCTAACTTTAACCAATGTCATCGTAATCTAAGCGAACCAGTGAAAAAATTCGGTCAACATTACCTAACAGATTCTAGCACAAGATATTCTAACTTAACCCATCCTAACATAACATATAATATCCTATCCTATCCTAACCGAAGCTATCCTGATAATATGTCAAACATAAACAAACTTGAACCCGTGAACAATTTAAACAACATCACCTAACCTATGCTAATCTAACCTATCCTAACCTAACATATCCTAACCCAGAGGTTCCCAAACTTTTCCATGCCAAGGACCCCCCAGACATTAAAGCCCCATCCGAGGACCCCCAGCCAACCAAAAGTTATTATTAACATATCAATATACCCATTACATGATTATAACGCAGTAAATTTTCTAATTTCAAATTCAAAATCATAGAAGGTATAAAAATAAGCATTTAAAGCATTTTCAAAAAGGTTTATTGTTTTACATTCAGTTCCAAGTGAAATTGGAAAAGATAGGCACAATAGATAGATGATTACATTTATTACAGTATGTACTGTCATCACAGATAACCTAAAAAAACGAAATACCTCCATAAAAAATGCAGAATAAAACACAAAAGCTATCAAACATTTCTTGTTTAGAGGGATGGATGGATGGGCTTGATGGCTCCTACACAGCTGATCAATGCGGGACTTGATGTGTACAGAAATCTTACAGGCTATCCTGTAATCGCTTAGAGTTAATTAAATTTAAGCTTGTTTCCTCATGAACTTAAAATTAAGGACTAAAATTAAATCAACATTCAACTTATAAGTAAAACTTAATCTCTGAATATTAAATCTAAAATCAATGTAGCAGAACTCCTTACTTTAATATATAAAAATTCCTATAACCCAGCTCTAGGCTTGTATTTGGTTCTTGGACTTTAGTTTGCCATCCTGAATACAGCCAATTGAATACACCATTTGCACCAAACTGCACTGACCTCTCAAATTTTCTCGAGGACGATTCAGATCGCCTCCAGCCACTGACCTCACAACTTCAACTTTATAACTGAGCTTACTCAGCCTCCGTCGTTATCACCTGCCTCCGCATCCCCGACGGAACCTCCCGTGCTGCCAACGCAGGGAAGCCAGTGGGTTTTCCTTCGCTTCGCTTCGCTACGCTTCGCTACGCTGCGCTTCTCCTCCATCGAGGACTGAACGGCCGGAGGATGAGAGGCTGAGGTGCCTTACGTGCTGCTGACCGCTCCGCTCACCATCCACTCGCCTGACTCCGCTTCCCGGCACATCCTGATGCTCACGAGCTTATTGGAGGTTGGTGCAGTGCTTCCACTCCTAGGGTAATTACCCTAGTCTATGGTAATCAGACCCCTCCTAGGGTACTGTCTAGGGTAAGGAGAAAATATGCAAAATCTAGGGTAAAATCTGTATTTCAAATCTATCTTATAAAAATGGTGAAAAATATGGGAGATTCTCATCACCTATAGTTGAATAACTCAAATAAGAATTAATTAAGCAAAAGCTATTTATTCAAGGACGAGACGGATCAACATTTGCTTTGTAAATATAGCACAAGTTAACGTGCTACGTACCGGTACTGAACAAGTTGTGGTTCATTTTGCAATGAGCGGCGTGCAGTTTCTTTACAAGCTTTGTGTTTGACGATTGCTGGAGTAGTGAGACGCACTCACACTTTTTGCTCTGAGTGGTCATTTACCGATCCAACTCAGGTTAAATATGATTGCGAAGGATTTGAACCAGGGGTCTCCAAACTTACCAGCCCAAGGGCAGTACCGATTACTTTAGTAAGTTTCCAAGTCCAAAACCGTTTTAACATCCTGACATTATTTATCATTTCTACAGAAGTCTACGAGTATGCACCCCCAACGAGTATACGCTCGCTAAATTCGCGCGTTCAAATACATTTGTAAAATGTCGCTGGCAGGATTTGGCCCGCGGGCCGTAGTTTGGAGACCACTGCTTTAAACAACCAGCTAACCCGCGACTATTTGAAGTTTTTTGATAACTTGGGAAAATTTAACGCATTTATTAATGCACAAGAAAAAGAGATTAGTTTTCTAACTGTAGATGCATCTTAGTTGAAGTATTTTTACTAATCCATGAAAGGTTTTCCGTCTATAATCCTTAACATGACCTCACACGCTGTCTAAATTTGTGTATTACTTCAATATTGACTCCAAAATCTTTGTTAGTAGAAAATGGCCAAATAAACACTATTTCTTTTCATCGGGCTTGCAGGATGTTAGCTCGTTATTGTTTTAAAGGATGAAATATAATTACACAATGGCGCGCAGTATTTATTTTCAATTTACGCAAAAATCACTTCTATTCTATGAGAGTTTACAATAATAAAATCTAGTTTTAGTCATATTTGGTAAAAAAGTTTTTGCAAGAAGGCCACATGCAGAGCGTTGTTCATACTACACCCAATACCACTGAGGGAAGAACTCGTGGCAAGAATTGCAGTGGATATTGGTGTGATACCTGAAATACCAGACGTGTTTTCTAGTATCCAGCAGTCTTCAAGGCTTAGATTTGATAAGTGCATTGACGTAGGTGGAACATATTATGAAAATTTTTCGTAAAGTAAAGTCAAATAAATACTGCGAGCAACTGTGTCATTACATTTCATTCTTTAGAACAATAAACAGTTAATATATGTCGAAAGCCCGAACCTTTTTTGGAAAAATTTCATTAAAGGGAAACGGTTTTTTAGTCATTTCCTACTTGGTGTGCAATTTTGTACCTCTTGTTCTGAAACTCTCCGTATATTAGACGAAATTCCTTAAAGGAATAGTATGTCGAAAAGAACTGTCTTGAGGAAGAGTGGCATAAACATTACTTGGATGAACAATTAACACCAGACATGTGAGCCATTAATTACTAGGAAACAGTGTTTAGCCGTGCAAATACCAGTGGGCTACCATGTTATCCAAATCTTGAAATTAAAGTTTCAACGTTGTTTTCCCTCCCATTTTCAAATGCTTTCGTTGAACGTTTCTTTAGCCAATTAAGTTTAACTAACAGCTTCCAAAGAACCAATATGATGAATGAAACCGAATGTTGGCGCCGTCCATGCTTCTTAAAAGGTAGTTAGAAGAATTAACTCAGCGTAGCAGTGCTAGGTCGATTCTCTAGGCGCCAGAAGCGTGACAATCGGCCAGCGTGTAGTTCGCTACTCAATTGTCTTGTTTGTTTCTAGGTATATTTTGTTTGATCTTACTGAGACATACATTGATGACATGTGTATATTCATTCATTTTGTGTATTACCGATTTACTTAGCTTTATTCTTTATCTTTCCAGACACCTCGCAATTCAATATTTTGAAACTTGCCATTGCCATTGCTATTTTTTGTGCTAATACCAAAGCTATTGCTACCGTTAAAAGACTGTAATCATGTTTTGTTCATGTTCTCTGAAATAAATCAAGAGAACACACAACGGGCTAGTGTCAATTTATTGAAACGCATGGTAAAGGGAAGTCTATTCCTCAATTACCTGGTAGGCCAGAATGAGAGCCTACACCGTACATTCGTTGTTCGATGCATGCAATGTATCACCTTAGAGTAGGGTCTCCAAACTTATCAATGTAACCGCCACATTTCATATTCCCTACATTCATATGGGCCAAAAGAATGAAAAATGAAAAGGGCAGTACCTGTAATTTAATTTCCTTATAAATCTTTTTTTTTTCAAGGGAACCACATGCACTTGTTTGGCTGGCGGGATAAAATTATGTGGAGGGCCGGTTGTGGCCCGCAGGCCATAGTTTGGAGACCCTGCAGGCTTAAAGAATCTGGCTTCACTCCATCTAATTTTCCAATTAATTCTAGTCTAATTAAGGCTATTAATGAAACAAAAGAAATGCTACGCATGCAGAACCTTCAGCAATGCTAATACCTTAGACATTTAAAATACGGTAAGCTGGATAACGTTTTTATTTTGTTGTAGACTGTAGTTATGTACTATGTAATAACAGAACTTCATTTTGAGAGTTGCATAGCTTCCTGGAGATTAAAAATTATTTATATCAAGTTAGGCTTTCTCTTATTTTGACCAGATTGATCTAAGGCTATACTTAACAACGCACGAAGAGTTCATTCATTTTTTATTTATTTTGGATTGGCCAAACGACTGAAACAACGAGCGGGAAAAAATGTAACATATGTCCGCATTTTCAAGCAATTTTTGTTTTTGTTTTTGTAATTATGATTTATGTGCGGTGAACACTGGTTATGTAAACCTGAACTTCAATTTTGTGGACCACAGTGCTTGTGTGTTTGTTGAGTTGTTTATCTGTCCATACATAGAAATATTTTTTGTTGTCTTAATAGACGGAAGACATTTTATACACATTTCCATAATGGTCTTCAGATCATTCATTTATTGATAAACGAATGCCCAAAAACTTTAAAAAGCTGTCAAGTGGCATAATTAAGGGCTAAGACAATATTATTGTTAAAGACTATACGGTAATTACTATATTGCCCTCATTTACAATTTCTAGGGTAACCAAGGAGCATTCTAGGGTAAATTATGTACTAGCCTAGGGTACAAAGATTGACGAGCGTGGAAGGCCTGGGTTGGTGAACTATTAGTTCGGTAACCAATTACTTGCCATGCCGTGAGCTGGGTACTTAGGACGACGTTTCCCCATGCGTTCATAAGAACTATAACTTATAACTTATAAACGTACCTTAAAAACTTTTAACTTATAGACGTACCTTAAAAACTTGTAACTTATAAACGTACCTTAAAAAATTGTAACTTATAAACTTACCTTAAAAACTTGTAACTTATAAACTTACCTTAAAAACTTATAACTTATAAACGTACCTTAAAAACTTATAACTTACCTTAAAAACTTATAACTTACCTTAAAAACTTATAACTTACCTTAAAAACTTATACCTTACCTTAAAAACTTATACCTTACCTTAAAAACTTATAAATTACCTTAAAAACTTATAACTTACCTTAAAAACTTATAACGTATAAACTTACCTCAAAACTTATAACGTTTAAACTTACCTCAAAACTTAAAACGTATAAACTTGCCTTAAAACCATAAACTGTATCAAACCTAAGACTAAACAAACCTTAACTAACAAACCTTAACTAACTGCAACTAACTCCACAGAGCACGGGTGCTTGCTTCCTACGACGGCAGTCACAGATCGCAAGTGGACCGCCCGCCTGTCTCCCAGAATACCTGCTCCGAAGGACTCATACTTTTGTTGCCCTTAGTTTTAGTGCTTGATCTTGTTGAAATGTCGTTCCGACATTTGACGTAATAAAATACGGCAAATTTTCCCATTACGGAACTCCGCTTATTTCAATCTCCTATATATAAAATATACAACAACCTTTTTTTCTATGATGTTAATTAGTCCCGAACGTATGTTGTTGTCCACCTGTAGGCGTGCTCTGTGTTTGGTTGTCAGTTTTGTCAATATGGAAAATCCTTTTTCACATAATTAGGTTGTGGCGAACGGCAAAATGTATTCCCGAGTCTTCTTAGCCAGAGCATAATATTCAGTTCTTGAGTAGATACAGAACTCTGTCAAAGGAAGGGCAGAGAACTTTATTTTCATACCCCTATCATTTCATAGTTCAATGAGTTCCTCTTGCAACTTCATACCAAGATGTGCACCTACCCCGGGTGCGAAAGGGTTTCTAATTCAGTTCAGGGTAGTACTCACTGAAGTAACCTTGCAGATAAGATAGATGGGACACAATGATGGCTGTGATGTCTTTACTTGATGTCATACATTCTTAGAGCTAAATTGAAACATTTCAGAGACTCCTTACTGGTATTTGCTTTCCCACAATGAAGGTTTTGCATGAATGCACGTACTTTTTCCAGCACATTCAAAATGCATAATTCAAAACCTTGCATGCTCGTGTTTAGTACATTAAGATGTTGGAATATGTCTGATATATATACTAGCTTTGGCATCCATGACTTATCCTCAAAATAAATGCAAAGATCTGATTAATGCGATTTGTGAAAAACCACTAACCCTCTTCACAGTGCAAATTGCGAACCCTCTCCACAGTGCATAGGATTCAAAACTACCACACGGGATAACCATCGCATTTCAGAGTGGGCTGCAAGCCATGAAAATCGGCATCCATTTCGTGGCGAAGGCTTTCAAAAAAGTCTATCTTTCAAAGGATATGCTTTTGCATAACTAACTGTTTTCACGACAATCTGCAGAACCTGATACAGTTCATCATCGATGCGTTTCGGAACAAGTGCCTCGCGGTGGAGCATGCAGTGTGTGCTGACGACATTTGGGGGCCTTTTCTTCTATGAAAGCAATGAATTCCAATACGTTTACCTGTCATAGCAGCGGCTCCGTCAGTACACACCCCCTCACAGCGTAACCAGTCAATGGAATTCTGTCTTTTCCATGTATTCATCCAAACTCAGAAAAATATCCTTCCCTGTAGTTCTACCCGTCATGGCTTTGCAGAATAGTCCCTCCATAACAAATTTTGCCTCACTGATAAATCTGATTTACACAAGCAGCTGTGCTTTTTTTTCGACATCTGTGCTCTCGTCCAGTTACAGTGCAATGTACTCACTGTTTTTCACTTGCTCCAAAAGTTGAACAGTGACGTCATCGGCGATATCATCTATTCTTCAGCTCAAAGTATTGTTATATGGAGGTACTACATTAACCTGGTTGACAGCATCCTTTCCAAATAACTCCTTATTAAGAATGTCCTTGACAGCTGTGAACAAGAAATTTTATCCGATTGTGTGCGTTTTTTTTTGTCACGAGCAATATGAAAAGAAGCTAGGAATGATGCTCTCAGTGCTCTATCTGGAAGGGTGAATTTCTGTTGGACTCTATTTACTTGGCTAGTTACTGATGACTCATGTCGTTTGTAGAAATCAATGGATTTTGTGGCCTCATTTGGATGTTTTTGTTGTAAATGTCTTAACAGTTTCGATGGTTTTATCCCTTCATTGGAAAGTATCTCTTGACAGATAACACACTTCGGGGATTCCACTCCATCGTTTTTCACCACAAAGGTAAACCCATGTGCAATATATGAGGAATTATACTTTCTCAGTTTTGATTTTCTCTCGTTTGTACCCAAACTACTTCCTTCACTTGGTCTTGATGAAGGAAGTGAAAAATTCATCAGTCGATTTTCGTTTTAAAAACTTCTCAACCGTCAGTTCACACTTTCTGCCGACATAAAATAAAGAATGAATGAATATAAATAGTAATTTAAAAGAAACAGAGCAGCCAGTCACACGACTCACGAAAGTGACAGTTGGAGTGGCAACAGATCGAAGTTGCTACGCCGCAATAAATTCAAATTAAGGTAATGATATTGATTGGAAAATAGGATACAGAAAAGCCTACCAAAACAGGCTTTATTCAACATTATCATACACACCAAACACTCACCACACACATTCTGGAAAACATAGCACACACACCACAAAAGTAAACTTTGTGCTCCAATTAAGCCGGTGGTGCCCAATTGAAAATCAAGGACGTGTCGCCGGTGAATTAAAGACGAGACAGTCGATCAAGTATGAATTAAGGGCCAGTCGGCCGGTTCGGCCTTATAACTCTATCTCCGCGCGCTTAAACCACGAACGGTCGAGCTCGGACGTAATATGCTGAGCCGGCCAGTTGTAATTTGAGGGCGCAAACTTCTAAGTTGGTTAATGGCCGTAGTATTTGAGGAGGCCATCCGTTGTTTACAGCCATAAAAATATCATTGATCTATCGCAATGAAACGTATGCTCTGACATTGTGGCGTACAATGCATCAAGCTTGAAATTATATTTCACATATTTTATTCAATTTCATGCTTTTCTAGAAATATTCCCAACATTGAAACTGAAGACTTTACTGTACTGCAGAATAAATGCATTGGTGCGTTTACTTGTGTTCATTTATGTATTTTTACCATGCCATTGTTATACGCATGTTTGCATTTCATTCTTCAATACCAGACACAAGTCAAACACATTACTACAGTCCCAGCAGTCTATCTCTCCCAGTAGAGAAGTGCTACTTACTGAGAGGACATGAATATTTTTTCTTATCTATGCAAGATTTTACATTGAGAAATGATATTCACGAGTGAAACCGGTGTAATTATTTTTTAGTTTTAAATACATTTTAATGAATTTAATCATCATTCGAAAATTTATAAAATAAGAAGTAACATGAAATGGAAATGATAAATCGTGAATCATATACCTATGAATTATACCTAAGATTAATCGTATTTCTAAATTTTATTCTTGGTCGTTTTCTTTTTTACGGTGAAGATATCGTGGTGTTGACAACGCTAATTATTTCAAGAAGCACAAAGATTTCAAATAGTGCTAAGAGAAAGCGCATTTAATTATGATAGTTTCTAATAACAAGTTTCCTGACAGTACACGCTGTAGTTTCCTAAACGAAATACCGCATAAAACTTTGCTAATTACGTTGCGAAGAATTACATGTGGTAATAAGAAACACTTTTATTCTAACAAGTGATCAAATTGATTATTGTTTGAAAAAGTAAAGCAATACAAGTTCCCCTCAGGGGTATACAACTGTTGTATCTATTGGAATTAGCGCTCCCAGGGGGACTTAATTTGTGAGGGCCCGAGCTAAAGGTTAGGTAGGCTTCCTTTTTGTTAAAATAGAATAGGATTTTGTTTTGTTACGGACCATATTTTTTCGGTTCACTGCTGCCCTGTTTTTCAGCACTTACTACTTTCTTCTTAAATTTTTTCTCGTTTCATGAACTTCTTTCTTAGCTTCTTGTTTCTGTGCATCTTGTGCATAGATTCCGCGTTCCCTCAACTCCATACTGAATGGCGCCTTCCTCCTTCCTCTCTTAGAACATCTTTGTCGTGGTTAAGGGAGGCTAAAACTTTCTTATATAATAATGATAATGATAAAAATAATAATAATAATAAAGCAATACAAGTCTAAGTTTTTGTGGTTCGCAATTCAAGTAACGTTGTGTTAGAAATTACGTATTTCTTAAATGTTCCCGTGAAGAAAAAGATTGTGTAGCTTAGGAAATTTACGTGTATGTGGTACGGAGCGGTAGCGGGTGTGCTTCTGGGCAGACCATTTACTCATCATGGCCGATTCTTCGTAATTCCATTTTTATTTTGAGTGATCACTCTTTTGATTTTCCTTAAGTTTAATTTACGTTTTCGATGCATGTTTGAGCTCCTTAAAAACTTACCGAGAGGCCTAGTACGCTTTAAGCCCTAATTTGGGAATATACTTACTCTCCTGTTTAGGAGTCCTTAAAACTTTAACTTTAAACCTTAAATTTGGCCTATAGCGCCTAACTAATGTTTCTACTTACCTCTTAATGAGAAGTTATCTTCTTATTACCTTAATATTACCTTAAACCTTAAAAGTACTAGGTCTTCTCTTACTTAACCTATCTATTTTTCCTCTTATGGCCGTTTATTTATGTGCCTCTTGAAATGTGCTCATTAAAGTTTCAAGGTTGGTACAGCCGAGTAGCTCTTAATTGAGCAATTGAAATACTTTGAACGACATGAAATTTATTCCTATAAAGAAGACGGCTGTGGCTGAGTTCAGTAAACTAACATGGTTCTTCTTCTTCTTTTAGAATAACTTGAAGTCGTCTGCCCCAGCCTGCTTGCTTTTAAACCCTGCCCTGTTGTCTCCGCCTTCGTTTCTCCGCCGCACCTGTATGATTAACTTGTCGTCGCCTGAGCTGAGCTGTTTAATTAACTCACCGTGGTGGTTCGAGGCCAAGCCAGCCCGATCCGTAGGTGTTGCGAGTAGAGAAGTGAAATGTTAATGGAAATATCTAATATCTAAATAAATTCTGGTATAACCATATAAAAACCACTTGATAAAGATACGCTCTAAAATCGGTATATTCTGTTTCAGTTGTGTTGGGCTCCCAATTGCGGGTCCCGCGGATCTTGGTGGGATTTTTAACTTATTCCGGCACGTCAGGAGGTCGAAGTTAAATAAAAATTGGTTCCTAGCTGTAAAGCTTTCTTTTCCTTTAAATAAGTCTAACAGTTGATCTTTTAATTTTTATTGAACTTTTTTATTCCCGAGGCAGTCGTGCGAAGCTGAAGTCTCTTCTCAAGACATATGAGTGTTTGTAAGATGTAAATAATACATAAAATATTAATGTTGTTCTAATTATTACGTTCTAGAGACCGAACAAATGAACATTCGTTTGGATGAGAGAAAGAGGAGATGGGAAAATTAGAGACACTTTTACACTCTTGCATTTTGAAAAGCAAAATGATTACAAATTCGCCACATACCTCAGCACCTAGAACGAAAACTAAAAATCAGTTATTATTTTTACTCAATGTAAAACAAAAATTTAATCATCAACGAAACATACTGAGAAGACTTTTAATACATAAACATGTCTGTAATATAAGTTTACAAGTGATTTGTAAAGAGTTCGGTAAGCATGAGATCAATCGACCATCAGTCGAAGACCAATCTACAAACTACCCTATCCTTGCTAGTTTGAATTAAAATGGAATAACAAAAAAGTGTTTTGTATTACACTCATACAGCCTTCCAAGAACAAGTGCCATGTATAATTTTTTTTGTCTAGAATAATGTTCTCATTCAAAAATTTGTGACGAACATTCAAACATGAAGTCTCTGAGTTAATTTACCCTAAAAATTTGCCCTATGAGCTGGTCGAAGCACTCGAAGTCTCGAAGTTTTGAAGTAGCAGTCCGTTTCACCAGGGCTGCCACTGATGGGGGAATTCCCCTAAATCTGGGGGAAACGCATGTAGTCTGGGGGAATGGGGGAAACTTTCATAAAATCGACTAAATTTAGGGGATTTCGGCTAGGAATTATTTTTCATGTAAATATTGTGTCTCTTGAAAAATTTTCAATTACACGCAGACGTATGTTCATTCGAATGAAGATGTCATGGTGCAGAACAGGAAATACCTCCTTAAGGACGAATGAAAGGCGATCTAACGAAGTTTGAACGATGATCGAACTCGTTCAGACTTTCACCGACAATTATGCTTCGATGCAGTCTCACCCACGCTCAGTCGCTCTGTCACTCGCTCACAGCTCTGACTCAGTTCGATGAACTTCGCTTTGTGACAGTGATCGCCTGTTCATGTGTTTCTCGCTTCCTTGCACTAAACGAATACCTTTTAGTTCACATTTCCTTCAATAACTGAAATTATTGGGTAAAATTGTAGTAATTAGTCATTTTTAATGTGACAATTCAGATACTTTTGGCGTATTGTCTTGGACTAAGGAGGGAGAACGCAGAATTTCTTTAAGATTAATTACTTGTGTGCTTTAAAATTAAAAATTGTAACGTATGTGTGGCATGCCTAGTCTTTATTTTTTCATACCATGGTGACTTATTAACCATAGTTTTTATACTTTAAATTTAGAGTTGCATAAGCAAATTCGTAGCGTTACGGTTGAGACATTTTTGAAATTTAAAACTTTTTGCTGTCTTAACGTTAGAATAATTTAGAGTTGACACTCATGATTGCATTATTCCAAAGTCACCACTTTTAATATTTATTTGCTTCGTCATAATTTAATGACGTTATAGAGGCCAACTCCCTAACATGCTGTTGCGCAATGGGGATTCTCATAATTTTAATTTTTATCTTGTTTTTTGGAAGGCAAAGCGTTATAGGAATGACAACCAAGTTCATTTTATTAGTTTATGTGTTTATATATTTATTTCATTTTAGGATGATGATTTTTGTTTCAGAATTCTGATTACTTTCTTCATAATGAGTGACCAAACTGAATCGTCTTCTAAGAAACGGAAGCTCTACACGCAGCCATTCAGAGATGAATGGCTCAGTGTACCCGAACTCAAAACCTGGCTGAAACGAGATAGTAATGATCCTAACTGTGGATATTGTAAGTGCTGCAATATTTCTTTTAAAGGTTATAACAAATCTATGCTCATCAAGCATAGCAGCACAGAAAAACATCAGAAAAATATAAAAGTTGCCAGTACAAGCACTGATATCGCGCAATTCATGGTAAAAGAGCCAACCAAGGAATCCGAAGAAATTGCAAAAAGCGAACTTATTCTTGCAGCATACTTTGCCGAACATGACCTTCCATTCTCGAGTGTCGATCACTTCTTATCGGTGGGTAAAATAATTTACCCTGACAGTAAAATAGCTCACAAGTTGACAATGAAAAGGACTAAGTTAAGTTACGTAATTCAGGATGGAATTGCTTTTCATGAAAGAAAATCTTTAGATGATGTATGCAAAAAGCAGAAATTCTCCATCATCATAGACGAAAGCACTGATATATCAGTAACACAAGTGTTGGCCATCATGGTCCGTGTTTTCGATAACACTAAATTAGACGTTGTTGACAGGCTGCTCGATACAATAATTGTTGAAGATGGGACTGCGTTCGGTCTCTATGCTTCGCTCAAAGCTTTATTTGAGAAAAGAGGAATACCTCTTCAGAACATAATTGGTTTGGGAGCGGACAATTGCTCGTCAATGATGGGAGTCAAAAATGGCTTTCAGAAATTATTGAGAGACGACGTGCCATCAGTGTTTGTTATGGGATGCGTTTGCCATTCCTTTGCTTTGTGTGCCAGCCATGCGGTAGGTGTGCTGCCTTCTTA
The DNA here is from genome assembly GCA_030386875.1 of Morinoia aosen. Classification (NCBI taxonomy): domain Eukaryota; kingdom Metazoa; phylum Arthropoda; class Malacostraca; order Amphipoda; family Talitridae; genus Morinoia; species Morinoia aosen. Next base: position 14,026,543 of record CM059575.1, on the reverse strand, counting down.
TTTAAAGGCTTTTTTGAAAGATTTGACTTCATACTTCAGCCGTAGTAGCAAGCGTCAAAATGATTTTGAACTGATCCAAGAATCAGTCTCAGCACCAAAGCACAAGATTCCTAAACTAGCGCAAACTAGATGGCTTAGTCGAGAAAATGTGATCAGTGTTATTATTGAAAATTATGATGCGCTTTTACTGTATTTTCAAAGCGAAACGAAGGTGGACAAAATTGATGGAGCTAGACGTGTATATGAGACGTTGAATAATTGTGGAACAAAACTCATGTTAATGTTCTTGCAATATATCTTGCGGAAAGTGAACTCCCTTAATTTGGAATTCCAGTCAGAGCACTTTCGATTACACAGATTGCATCTGATGGTGGCAACAGAATATAAAGCTATTCTCGGTTGTTTCGTGAAGGAGTCCGTACTTCAGAGAATTCAAGTGGCGGACATTGACCCAACGAACAAATACTCGTATTTTCATAAAACTATTGAAAATATTTACCTTGGAGGATCAGCAATGACTGAACTCATGCGTCACCCATTGCCATCGGATACCTTAAATAAATTTAAGCACGACTGCTTAAAGTTTCTAGTAGAACTTTGCGTCCAAATAAGCAAAAGATTCCCTCTCAACGAAGAAAGTGTGATTTCCAAGCTAAATATTCTTGATCCGAACATTGCGTCAAACGTCAGTCTTTCGCCGCCATCAATAACTCATGTTTCAAGTATTTTCCCAAATTTGGTACCACCAGCGCAAGTGGATGAACTCGACGATCAGTGGAGAAGCTTTCGACTCACAGCTAAAGATCTACCTATCTCCAGTGAAATTGTACCGCGGTACTGGTACGATTTACGTTCCATCAAAGACAGTCTGAATAATCCCAAATTTGCATTACTCTCCGATTTTATGACGAATCTAACCTGCTTACCACATTCGTCTGCTTGTGTGGAACGTATATTTTCACAAGTGAATAATATTAAAACTAGAAACACTAATTCATTAAAATCACAAACAGTTGCTGCAAGAATCTTGGCTAAACAAGCCGTAACAAAAAGTAATTCTGACTGCACGAGTTGGGAGCCGAGCAATGCATTGATTAAAGACTTACAAAGCGGAACAACAAGTGCTATGTACAAGAGGCGACTTCAAAACAACCAAGAAACGCTGACCATTGAAGCTGGAATAGAGGAAGAATAACATGTGGACTAAATACGCAGTGAGTAAAGTCAGTTTTTAGTTAATGTATACCATATTATGTTGTTTTTATTTATTTTGGGGGAAACTGGCTGAATATGGGGGATTTTCTAGAGCAAATCTGGGGGAAAAGGAAAAACCTCAGTGGCAGCCCTGCGTTTCACCGCCCCGGCGCTGTTGCACTGGCAGTTGATTAGTTTGTGAAGTTGCCCGACGTGAAGTGACTAATTTACAATTATTGCTTAAAAACTGAGATTTGATTGATTGTAATGCAGGTGTTTGAACGTTATATGCATGGGCAAACTTAGAATTTGTACTGGATGAACGTTTTTAAACGATTTTGTGTTGATCGAGTTACTCTCATCGTTAGAACTTCCTTATCGGTAGGAGAGTTCTAGCTTAGTTTAATTTTTCAAATTCTGTTGTGTGAAGGGTATTTTTAGAGGTATTTATGTAAAAGTACTCAAGATGGATTGCTTTCTCATTATATTTCTTGATTTAGTTCTTATTAAATAATGTTTTTTTTCAGTACAAAATAAAAAGAAGCAAGTTCTTCTGTCAAATTAAATATTTACTGAAGGCCGTGATAAAAGTGCGGTGGCTCAGTGAAGGAAATGTTACAGAACTTGCTCGTTGCCTGAAAAAACTCCTGCAAGGGCAGGGGCGTTCTTACACCTTCAAACTTAAGTCACATCAAGTAAGTATTTTACGCGTGTGTGAATAATTGTTTTGAGTTTTGGTTATTTTAAAATAGCCCTATACATATTTCTAATATTTCATTGTTTTCAATTACTTGAGTTTCAACACTTTTAGGTGCTTATTGAGGCAGTTGATAAATATTTGAGTAGACATATGAATACTGCAGCTTTTTAACTTTAATTTAAAAAAGCTCAAGTTCAATTTAAGAAAGCTCAAGTTCAATTGAAAAAGCTCAAGTTCAATTTAAAAAGCTCAAGTTCAATTTAAAAAGCTCAAGTTCAATTTAAAAAAGCTCAAGTTCAATTTAAAAAAAGCTCAAGTTTAATTTAAAAAAGGTCAAGTTCAATTTAAAAAGCTGAAGTTTAATTTAAAAAAGATCGAGTTTATTTTGAAAAGTCTCAAGCAGGCTATATTTAAAAAAAAAAGAATTTCAATTTTGAAACCTTCTGTTTCTAAAATTTCATACTTATGTAATAATAATATAAGTAAAGTTTATTTCTGAGAATGCATATATATTAAAGTACTGACACGGAAAATAGAGTAAATCAAAAATCAGACAAACCAAGCTGTTGTGATTTTGTACTTAATTTGACATTCTTCAAGTTTTACCTATGAATCATTTGGTAAGCATTTGACAAACATCATCGGTACGTACGTACAGTGTATATCCATTGACAAAAAAATTCAAAATAAATTTTATGTAATAAGTAACTGTGTGACAATTAGCAAACTACACTGACTGAAAAGTTGAACATTAAATAGCTTCAAAATTATATTTAAACCATAATGCTCTACAATAATGCCTTATTATATCATGTTATATAACATAGTATTACCAATCTCTCGACTAATAATTTAATTTTTACCCCTATATACCATACCTAAGTGCATTTATACGGTATCTCCCATCTTTAAATCTTCTAACGCAAGTATTCTAGCAACATGCTTCTATATATGATTGTAGGAGCGTAAACATAGCCTGGGTGTTATGGCAGTAATGGATTCATCTGAAAGTCACCTTTTTAAATTAAACTTGATATTTTTAAAATTAAACTTAAGCTTTTTTAAATTGACCTTGAACTTTTTTAAATTGACCTTGAACTTTTTAAAATTAAACTTGAGCTTTTTTAAATTAAACTTGAGCTTTTTTAAATTGAACTCAACCTATTTTAAATTAAACTTGAGTTTTTTTGAATTGAACTTGATCTTTTTTAAATTAAAGTTGAAAAACTGTTGAGAAATGAGGTAAGTGAACAGACAATGCAAGGGTCTACGCTACAAACTTGAAAATGCGTATAAATGTTTATGCAATTGAAAATAGGCTGTTCTTATGCAGCATTATTGTTAATTAGAATATCAGAGTGAAAAGGAGGGACTGTAATTGTGTGCAGACGAGGTAAGAGATTTTTGTTGAGAACTAGTCAACTTGTCGTCACCACAACACGTAATAAGTGGAATGGCGCACAAATTATACTCGTCATATATGCTTCCCTCTGAAAATGTTTCTTTACCGAAAATCATATTTTTATGATTCTTATATCAATGATAAAGAAAGAGCGAGTTGAACTTTGAAGTACTGTGGCATCAATAACAGTAATACCTTTTATTTAACTATATACTAATAATGTACTTCATTTTATAATGTTTTGGAACATTCCCTTTCTTCATACACATTAGAGGATTTTTTATTGCTATAACCTTTTTCTTCAGCACATCTTCATAGGAATTTGTTGGAGTAGTATATTTTTGAGAATATATTTCTATAATTATAGCAGTGGACATAAATTGTATGGGTTTCTAATACAAATGTGTGAATATACTTTAGTGTAAACATGAATGAATATGAACAGGATAATATAACAACTTCCATTTATAGGTGCCAGTTCAATTTCTGATGAAAATCTCCCATTAGTTCTCTTGCAATCGATATTGTAGGATTAAATCCAACATTAAAAATCTGCAGCCCACGCAAAATCTAACAGTGCCATTAACATGTTTTCACCGTCCACAGTTAAGTTTTTTTTGTTCAATTGAACATTAAATGGCTTGTCATAACTCACCCTAGCAAAGCTTAACTCAACCTTGCTTGACGTGTAGACTGCTTGAACACAAAAACACTTGAATATGTCCAGCAGGAAACCTAAATAATATTCAACATCTTTAATTTAGAGGTTACTTATTAAGCAGTCATCCACACTAGTACCTATAGGAGTGAAAATGTTAATCTTCTGCAAGAAATTTTAATAAGACTATTATTGTACAAAAACTAAGGCTGAATAAAGAAATTTTCTTTTCAGAAAAAAATACGTGATACGTCCTTACATTGACTTAAACCTATCTGGAAGTATCTCATATCCGCGTTTTACTTTCAGAAGAATCGGATTCATCTGAGGACCCTGAGAGAGATACTCAACCGCCCCAATTATGAAAATGGATGAATTCTTTCCTGACGTAAGCCGGTGAGAATAACGCTCAGATAACGTTGTTTCGTTCAGATTGATGTGTTAAATTTGTTTTGTTCTGCTCATATGAGGCCTCGCATTGGAAGGAAATCTATTCCAGTTAATGTTTAGTGCTAATTTATTTAATTATTTTTTAATTTTTTTGTGATATTTTGGTGCGTAATGTATTGGGACTCTCCTCTTCTTGATTTCTTGATACACACTAGAGAATTTTTTATTGCTATAACCTTTTTCTTCATTGCTTCATAGGAATTTGATGGTATAGTTTCTTTTTAAAAATACAATTTTATCATCATAGTAGTGAAAGCATAATTTTACAAGTGTCTCTAATATGTACGTCAGAATATAATTAAAAAGAAAGGTTGGCAATATATTCAAGATGTATTTTTAATTTTTAATACACAAGTAATTCGGTATTTTTCTCTTTCAGAGTTTTGGTCTAGCCAGTATATCCTTATTAACACGTTAACTGCGATGGGGTAAACTGAAGTTCAACATTCAATTCAAATTTCAAGTCAATTGTGGTAATCAACTTTGAAAATAGCGAACATTAACTGTATCGAGCCTATATTTAGCTTTCATTAAATATTAATAATAAATGAGTTAGTGACTGCATGTGGGTCAGCAGCACTATGAAAATCACCTAAGTGACCACCGGTTGGTCACTTCGCAGGAAATGTGTTAGAATGAGTTAAGCTGCTAGTACATGACCTAAAATGAAGAGTAAACTTGATAAACCTCTTTCTGTGATGAGCATTTATCCTCATTGAAATTCAATTAATGAAATAGTTGAAGAAAAAGAAGCTGCGCACCACACTGCTTTTCGGAGGTGATATTTTGGCCATACTCCGAAGTTTTCCTTGCATTTTGCATAACTGGTTCGTATAAAAGTTCCAGTCATAAATAAAAACTGTTTGTAGAATGCCAGAAATATCAGTAAACTGGAGTTACGGTATTTCGCAATGAGAGAATATTCATTTGTTTTATCGTAAACCAATGCTTGGCAATTAACCATGCTTTTTATACAGGATCGGTAAACTGGAGTGGAGGAAGAGGCAAGAGACTCCTTCTCCTCCAGCAGTGGAGAATCGTTCACCAGCCGGTGTGGAGCCACTGTCAGTGTCAGTAGAATTAGACAGGAAGACATTAGCCGTGCTCTGAGTTGGAGTGATAAAAGTTTCCTTAGAACTATTGTATCTATGAGAACTAGCGCTCCCAGGTTGATTCGTAAGCACGAGGTTAGGTAGGCCATTCATTAGTTGTTATAATAGAGCATTTTCAAGAAGCCAGGGAAGTTACTTTTTTTGAAGCGAATGATCTTTGGGAATTTAGAAACGAAGAAAGGACTAAGAACTAAGTATTAAAATCATATTTTAAAAGATTTCTCGAAATATATGATATGATTTAAGGGAGCTGGTCTTCGAAAAGTTTAATAGAACTGACGCTATGTACTTATTTAGAAAAGTAAGAAGGAAGAAACTTCTGATAAAATTTATCATCGTTACTAAGAACACATTTCGGAGTCCCGCTCCATCATCAGTTCAAAGGAAAACAATAATTACGTCTGAAAGAAAAGATCAAAGAACAGTGAATTGTAGGCACCAAAAATATATCAGGAGAGTAAAAAGACAATGTATGGCACGGGAAAATGAAAAACAAAACACAGAAGCACAGGCCTCAAATGCTAGCCGCATTTGAGGCCTGTGCTTCTGTGTGCAGTGCACATCTTTGTTCGTTGGTATTACGTTATGAAATTTCTATATCAGAGTGGCGAAGCATAGAGGTAGAAGCTTGCGTACTGGGTATCAACCAACACACCCATCGCATTCTGCAATGCAAAATCATGCCGGAAATGTAATGTCCCTACATCTACCGATTTCGAAATTTTAGACTTTGCTTCAACACCGTATGACCTCAGAATTTTCAAGTCCCTGCATATTTTTAAGCGAAACCCTGATTTGAACAATATGGACAGTTCGTACCCTTTGCAAGTATTGAATAGGTAGAAACCACGTCATTACCAGCTAAATTTCATTTCATACTCATATTTTACGGGATTTTATTTGCTTCTGTGTTTTGTTTTTGTTTCCGTGCCATACTTTGTTTTTACTCGCATGATATATTTTTAGTCTCCGCAATTCATTGTACTTAGATCTTTTATTTCAGACGCAATGATTTTTTTCCTTTGAACCGATGATGGAGCAGGACTCTGGAATGTTTTCTCAGTAAAGATGATAAATTTTATCGGAAAGTTTCCTAAAGTCTCTGATAAGGTTGCGTTTAAAGCAAATCACTGGCTTGTTCAGGAATTTTAAACCAAAATACGGTGATGAGGAAATTCGTACTTATTTTAGCTTCAAATTTTGTGAACTCGTTATTAAATATTATTTCAATACTTAGAGCTTTTTGTTTTGTATGTATACATAAATATATATCCCTGTCCTAAAATGTTCTTGTTAAACTTGTGTGGCACAAAATAGTTTCTTGCGCTCGTGAGTACATTATAACGACACCATTTTAGGTAGTTTGACTTTTCGTGTTGACCTAGCTGTGCGGCAAATGCCATGGTTGGCATTGTACAACGATCCTTATGTTTTTGACAGGTAAACTATTTTGCAACAGTATTATTACCGTAGGAAATTATAACTTTGTGTTATGGTAAAATATTTTATTCACTTCAAGCTCGTTATTTTGGCACAATAGTAGATACGCAAGAATGAAAAATTGTCCCGAATGTTGACCTCATTGTCTTAGACGCAAAACTATTGAAATATGTCCATTTTACTTTCAACATTAATCTCTCATGTGACTAGGTCCTATGTTCGCATGCTAAAATGACACTGTAAGTGCGCACTTCTTAGATAGTTTTCAACAATACATCACTATGATTGTTTCCTTATCACTTTTATTTATATGCATAATCAAAATCAGATTAACGCAACGAAGGGAACGTAGATAGAGGCACGTAGACCGTGCCTTTCTCTCAACCATTTTGTGTTTCGACAATAATTGACATGGGTATTTCGATACCCATGTACGGATATCAACCAAGGATCTTAATATTAAGATGTTTTAATTCTTTCATTACGACAGCTTTTTGACTTCATGATTTTGGTAGGCATTCACGAAATTTTCCATTCGGTTTGTAAAATGTTTTCGATTAGTATTATGTGACTATCATTTCCTTGGTCCTGACTCGAGTGTTTTTTTTATTTTTTGTAGGCAAATTCATAGCCTATTATGCTCGCGTAAGAAATATCATGAATTGGTTGAATGGTTGAACTTTTTCCGAGCTAGTCTCTTGGTATACTAGTTCAAGCCCAAACATAAGACGCTTTCGAATTTCTACTGTGTCGATCCTTTAGACTGTACATCCACCAATTTTTACTCGCAATTCATCTCCCCGATATCGCTAAAGCCTGCCTTCATATTTCAAAGGAAGTAAGGACTAAAAAAAATTTTTCTCATCAATGCGTCGGTTGCATTATTCATGAATCGATAGAGATACAAACATGTAGGTGCATGTACATTTAGTGTTTATGCATAAAAAACCTCAAAATAATTCAACAGGGGGAACACATTTTCATGATTTTCTGTCAATTACTTTTTTTCGACAAGCAACACGGATATTATGACACCCACACACAAATGTTTATCAACTAAGAATCTTCAAGTTGAAGCGTTTTAAAATCCTATGTCCTGTGTCTTAATTGGAATGAACTTTTTTTTTTCTTGTAACGAAACATCTTTTCCCGGTTCGCTGGTGTCTTTTTTCATCACCTTTTACTTTTTTCTTTTTCTTATCTTTCATAAATTTTTTCCAATTTTGTGCCTGTGCACAAGGCTTGTAGACGCGCTTTGGTCAAACGGATTCCCAGTGTCCTTCCACTAACTTCCATTTTAATTCTTTCTTCGAAATTCTTTGAATAAAGGATTTACTTTTAAAAGCTCGGCTACGCTCAGCGACATTGTCATCCTGGAGAGCAGCCGTCAAATATGTTATATATTTGCAGTTTTATAAATATATATATATATAAAAATATACATATATATACATATATATATGCATATATATATATATACTGTGAGTCTCCGGTTCACGGCATTTCAGCTTAGGGTATTCGCCGTTACGAGCAATCGCCCATAAACTCTACTAAGACATTAATACATTTTCCCTATTAATGTATGTATGATTTGAGCCTGGCAATCCTTCAATTTTGCGATTAAAAAACTCTCGGCAGCGCACAACCAAGGTTATCGCTACTGAACGACTCAAAAATTTATATATATATTATATAAATACCTAAATAAATATATAATTGTATCTATAAATATAGATACGCAGCTGGCCATCCTTTAATTCTGCTTTAAAAAAACTCTCGGACACGCACAGCCGAGATTTATCGCCTCTGAACGACCCTATATATAAATTTGAGGGTCGTTCAGAGGCGATAAATCTCGGCTGTGCGTGGCCGAGAGTTTTTTTTTAAAGCAGAATTCAAGGATGGCCAGCCGCGTATCATGTACGTATCGCCGGCGAAATTAGACATGCCGGAGACGAGCAAAGACGTAAAATGGTCGATCATCTCAGTTGGCCGCCGATGTCCCTGGGCCAAAAATTTCTTCCCTAAGTGGACATTTCGCCTATGATGCGGAGATGATTTACCGGCGATACGTCTCTTACATTATCCCTTGCTCGGCCATAACACATCGGCGCGACGTCCTCGATTTTCAATTGGGTGAGGGTGAGCCAACAAATTTAAATTAAATGTTGACAGTCATAAAAATGTAATAGAGAATGATCGATACTACCTACTATAATGATAGAGAATCAGTGTTATACATTTTAAATGCATTCTTTCTGGAGTAAATTTTTTTCCATTGTGTCGTGGACCCCGTAGGACCTGCTCAGGGACCTCCAGAGGTCCGGGGACCCCAGTTTGTGAACCACTGTCCTAACCTATCCAACCCTAACCTAACCTATCTCATCCTAACATATTTTATCTTAACCTATTTTATCTCTACATATCAATGCATGTAAACGCGATCTATTAATGTAACTCTCAGGAATTCGGTATCCATGATACCGCAAACTCGAATGAGGAGCGCTACACACGAACTTAGTTTTAAGCGTATTAATATATAGACATATTACTGACAGGTGTCCTCTAAGTAGGCAGTGCCTACACTGAGAAGCATAGATTGGTATCAACTGTTTTTTCTGTTACTAAGTATGCACTAATTCAACGTAATTATAATAGATGATTCAATTACTATGCTCATAACGCCAAAAATCATGATATACATGTAGATAAGGCAGGCAAGACTTGCACACTGCCTTTTCTTCGCTGTATGCAGGGTCACAATTCAGAAAAGGTGTCATATTATTGCTCAACACCAAGGAGGTTTAATGGAATGGAGGCGGCATCGCTATCTTTTGCCAGTCAAGTGCGTGAAGCCACTTTTGCCGACCCAAGCCCCGCCCACCCGGCATTGGGTCCCAGTGTGGAGGTGGTGTTGCAGTGAAGGGGTAGCACCACCTTCATCATCAGCGACTGAAGACCACGCTGTTAAATGGCAGACTTCCGCTACTCTGTGCAATACGTTTTTTCTTAGGCATATATTTCAATTGCGTCCTTGAAACGCGTCATATTGAAAAAACTCGTACTTGACCGCAGCTTGGATAAGCGGCGCCCTACCACGCTGAGTGTCTGACACGCACTGAGCCCCATCTCCGTTTGTGTGCCCGTCAGGGTTTCCACGCAAGGCGACTCTAATTACCCTAGCTCAAGGGTGTTGATTACCCCAGATTACCCTAAAACAGTTTATCCAGACATATGATCTATAAATTAACTATAAAGTCAATGGACTGGTCTCCAGAGCTCCGTCAGTATGAATTAGCACTGTGTTACATACTGCATGAGCGTCAGGAGGGAAGGCCAGTTGATTGGCGTTAGAATGCTGGTTTGATATCCCAGACGATATCACGTACAAGATGTTTGCCAAATACCTGTCGAATTATGTTCGATACCCGCTGTTTCCCAAGGCGCACCTTTTTCAGCGACTCCTGATCTGGGAACATTTTTTTATCAAATCTAAAAGAGGCTCACACAATGAGATAGGTAGGGGGTGCTCAGCTAAAAATGCACAAACTTGCGGTTCCACTTTACGAGTACGATTTTCAAGAGGATCATTGGATAGAACGTAGCTGGCAATTAATGGGGTTTTCTTTGCCACCATGGATCGTTGTTTGTGTTTCTGAGAGCATGTGACGCTTGATCTCCGATTTCCGACAAATAATTGCGGTTCGACAAACCTTACAATATGCCACATCCTTTTGCTCTGTTGATTTTGAGGACTTGGCTAACAATCCTTCAAACTCAGGTTCCGATGTCCACGAATCGTTAAATTTCTGCTGGTAGTTTTTAGCTTTCACGTGGAGCTTTCCATTTTTCGAGGTGGTGTTGTGGGCTCTTCCTCACTCAGTGCGCGATCATCTGCCATGCTGCGAGAAATACAATAATAGCTTCACCTATCCATAGTATAATTATCTATTTTTCATTTAATTTTCCGTCCATCCACGCGCTTCAACCATTCTTTCCACATGCTCAATCTAACCTAACACTTTGATCCACTCTCTGCGATGACTTTCTGGCTTCCCTCACACATGACCTTCGTAATTTCTTTTCATTACGGATTTTATCCAATCTTGTTACATCACATATGCTTCTCAGAAACTTCGTTGCAATCACATTCACTCATAAATTTATTCATTTCCTAAAGGGCGGGAGAGGAAATTCAGAGGTTTTTGGAAAAACTACCTTGCCGTTAATAATATGTACAAACTTTCTTTAACACTCAGTTGTTAGAAGCCCTAGTGCTTAAATTTCGGTTGACGGAATTCTAGGCATGATCGCGGCTATATTAAATTCTACGTGAGTGTTACAGCACCTAAGAAAGACAGTGAGAATACATACATATATTGCAAGTTTCAAGCCAATAACTATACTCTTTTGTTTATATGAATTTTCGAAACTAATTTCATGGCTTCTTCTTTTCGTCTTTACCACCTTTTGTAACTCGAAGTGTCAAAGAAGCCTGTCTAATTTTTTTTTGTTTACATCGCTACAATAACATGCTTCGTTGGCGTGCAACATGGCTAAGAAATAGGACGCCTTCCACCAGATAAGTAGGGTGGAGCGTTTCTTCAACTTTTTGGAGTTCGGTTTTACAATAGTGTGGAAAAGTTGAGGAAGTGCATAAAAACGATGTGTGCAAAATTTTAGACTCCTAGATTTATTCCTTCATGATTCGAGGGTCGTTTGAAAATTTCACAAGTAGGAAAAAAATAGCATATATATGAAAAATTCCCCAAAAATCCATTTAACATTCTCAGAGGTCAAAACAAGTAAAATTATCATAAAAACGTCTTTAGAATATATGTTCCAGGTTCCAAAGCTCTATCTTATCATCTTCATTATTCGAGGGTCATAAGAAAATTTCATATATATGAGGAAACGCATATTTATGAAAATTTGCCATAAATAAAATTTTGGGTACTTAGGGGTTGCAATAGGTAAAAACCATCATCAAAACATCTCTAGAATATGTTTCAAATTTTTAGATTACCCAAAAATTAATTTTGGGAAAATTTTCAATTATATGCTTCTTCCTCATATTTTGGAAGTTTTTTTATGAACCTCGAATAATGAGGATGATAAGATAGAGCTTTGAAACCTGGACCATATGTTCTAGAGACGTTTTTATAATGATTTTTACCTATTGTGATCTCTGAGAATGCTAAATGAATTATTGGAGAATTTTTCAAATACATGCTATTTTTTCCTATTTTTGAAATTTTCAAACGACCCTCGAATCATGAAGGAATCAACTTAGGGGTTTAAAATTTTGCACACATCGTTTGTATGCACTTCCACAACTTTTCCACACTATTGTGAAACTGAATTCTTAAAAGATGAAGAAACACTCCACCCTACTATTAGCTGGCAAAATACCGGCGTTGTGAGGTAACTCTGCTGTTAATTCAATAACTAACACATAAATGAACCTATTAATTATTTCTACGATGAAATATATTAGTTTTGGTATTTAACAATACAACAAACATACTTGTCAATATTCTCTTGAAGCTTATAAGCACGCACACAATCAGAACAGGACAATGATTTTCGTCGACTGGCTGTTGCAGCGGTGTTGCTGACACCGATCGAGTTTTTTATTAGCGAAATGTAACTCAGAATCATTTGTCAAAACGGAGTGGACAAGAGATATTATAGCTTCGAATCTTGACCCCGTCTTTCGTAAGCGATACATGATGGCATTCAAATGTGTGACGTTAACCGCTATAGCAGTGCAGTTTTGTGAAAACTAAATTCTGAGTCGTTTCATTGCATTTCGTTCAAGTGGTGACCAGTAGGGTGGACACTTTTCTATTTTTCGTAGATTAGGCGGACACTTCCTTCACGGAGCTCTGATTACCCTAGATTTACCCCTATTTTTCATTACCCTAAACATTACCCTAGGGTACCCTGATTACCCTAAACTAGGGTAATTACCCTGCTCGTGGAAACACTGGTGCCCGTATACCCTACAGCTACCGAAAATTGGCTTCACTTTAGAGCGCTGATGCCGCCTCCATTCCATTAAAGCTCCTTGCTCAACACCGCGTTGTATCTCGGAAATGATAGGTAAAAGTTGTTCTGCTTTCGTCGTAAGGGCCTGACGTTTTGGGAACGTTTTGTTTACGAATAAAAGCCACTTTTACCTCTTCTGTGTGTAATATGATACTGTCTATTATTCTCGTCTGACATTTTACTGTGTATTTAACTCTTTCTTATTTTAATAAACGCCCATGTTCTTTTCATTTTGTATTTTTGGTGCAATTTGGAATGTTTTCAGCTATAAAATTTGTACTATCGCATAAATGCAACAATCATTGCAGTTGAGATAGTGCATTGCTTTCAGTTACAATGTGTGTGTGTGTGTGACTTACTGAAGTTTTTGCTGGTGTTGTGTTATTATTTTCACTGCAGTTTGTTAACTTTGTATTTTATTTTTTCCAAGTGTCCCAATACCAGTATTGATTACCTTACAACATTTCCAAGTCTTCCTTAAGAATAATTAATTAATTATATAATGCTGAGAAACAGATACTATTTTAGCTATTAAAATTGTAAAAACATGATTATAAAAATCTCCATTTCAGCGTGTGCTTACTTAGAAAATAGGAAGTGATCACGAGATAAAAATTAAACACGAAAATTAAATAGTGAAGTACATTATAACACGTAAAGAACCAAACAACATTCAAGGAACAACTTTAGAAATGAGCAGAAATTTTCATCATTAATACATGTTAACTTGACCTAAAGACAAGGAAGTAAACAAACAAGGAGATTAATTTGAAGTACATAAGTACTAAATGTTGCTGAAAAATCAACTAATATTCCAGTTATTAACATCATAATAAGCTAATTGAATTTTCATTATCAATAGCGATAACATAGCCTAAAACTAGAAGCCTGTATGTACCAGACCATAGCTTCAGCTTTTGGAAAAGACTAGTCATTATCAATGTATCGTAACCTAAAGACTAGAAGTATTTATGACCACAACATGAATTTAGGTTTCTGCAAAGATTAGTCATTATCAATGTATCATAACCTAAAGACTAGAATTATTTATGATCACAAAATTAATTTAGGTTTCTGCAAAGATTAGTCATTATCAATCAATACATCAAAGATAAACCAAAAGAAAGACTAGAAAAGATCGTTATAAGGAACCACTGGTAAAGAACATAGATGTTAGGACATCGGTCCGACTTTATTCTTATAAAATTTCACTTCTTAATCACTACCTCGGAGCTCGTAGCGTGGTGTCGCATACGCTTGCCGGCCCGCACTACAGGTGAATAGCAAATGAAATTGTGAAGTGTATTGCTGCGATTGATCTGTGTTTATAATTTTTTGCAAAATAGCGTATTATGAAATAGTGTATTGTCTTCTAGTTTATATATTTGTTTTGTTACTTATATTTTCTGATAGTCGTACTTGATGTCTTTTAAAAGTGGTGTCTGTCCATCTGCCCAAAAGGCCAGATCGTTGCGACTGCGCCATAACCCAAATCGTAAATTCAGAGTTTAGAGTAATTTTTGTACTGGCCAGACTTTCGGTGTCGAGCTACTACTAACTGTCATTCCAAAACCGCTTATTTGTATGCTTTAAATAGTCCTCCTCTTTGTCTTAATTCATTGTTATTTCCTTTATTTAAATGTAAACTACTTGTTGGAATAAACGTTATTCATACTGTTAAGTAAAACTGTAGGATATCGGTTTTCTTTCACCTGCCCCCTAACCTATGCCGATACTGCATGCCCTGACAATAGAAACATTTAGAGGGTCAGAGTTACCACTCTGTATGCGAGTACAATGTATTGCATCAGCTGAGATGTTCTGCAAGTAACTTGCAACACATTTACTACTAGCTTCTACTCCCTATGCATAAATTGAAGTGGAAATGAATGAAAAAATAAACAGAATGAATTTGGGCTCCTTTCAATTACTAATTCCTGCGTTTTAACTGCTAAATATGTATTATTGATCGAGTCCGAAAATTATATTTCGCTCTCGTAGGTATCGCATATTTATGTGAGCGAACCCACAATGACTAGATATCAATGACAGTATCAGGTAATAAGTATAATACATTGTTTCGAACTTTGAATAAAAAAAACCAAAAACATTGCGTATTTTCAACTTTTTAGCAAATTATTTTAACTCTGTTTTGTTTACTTTCGGTTTTAAACAAGTATGAATAATTTTTAGTAAAAATTAGACTCGAAGACGCCAAAAAATAGTGACTCCAAGCTCGACTCCACCACATCCGAATGAACGACTCCGACTCCACTATATTCAGAAAAGGGACTCGGACTCCCGACTCCGTAACCCTGGTTGTAACAGGTTGTTTTTCAGGGAAATAATTTCACTTTATTATTTAGTGCTAACCGCCAATATTTTCAGGTTTTGCTGTTCTGCCCACTCGAGAGAGGACGCTGAGTATTTTCGAACAATTCATCCAGAAACGGATAAATACGCAAACGTGAGTTGTCTGAGTTGACATATATTCATTACCTGCTTGGTCTTTCATTGTTGTAAGATGCTCTAATCTTCTAGAACATTACGATGAAACTTACAGAACACAAATAATAGATTACTTCTGTTGAGTGTTGAAGCTGGACTAAAACAAACCATACCAATGACAGTTTAAGTGGATCGTACAGGCCCCCGTCAGGCCCCTGTCGCTCCGATGAGCATTTTTCATGTTTTTGTTGAAAAAGGACCCTTAGGTGGTGGACTATTCGGTCCTAAAATTTAATGGCGCTACGGACAATAGATCCCCCTCCCAGGGGGGTGGTAGGGGACAAAAATCTTGAATTTTCGACCCCATTTAAAAAGAAAACAAAACGGGAAATGGATAATTTGAAACCGTACTTTTATTAGAAATGTTCCAAGGATTCTAAAACTGTCTTTAGTTTTGTTCTAGTATAAAAACTCAATGACTAGTCCTTCTTTGAAATATCAATACAAATGAACTGAAAAACCAATATGTCCAATTTTTTCAAAAACTAAGGTTATTATTATTATTATATAAGAAAGTTTTAGCCTCCCTTAACCACGACAAAGATGTTCCAAGAGAGGAAAGAGGAAGGCAACATTTAGTATGGAGTTGAAGGAACGCTGAATCTATGCACAAGGTGCACAGAAACAGTAAGCTAGGAAAGAAGTTCATGAAACGAGAAAAAAGTTGAAGAAGAAAGTAGTAGGTGCTGAAAAACAGGACAGCAGTGAACCGAAAAAATATGGTCCGTAACAAACCAAAAACCTATTTTATTACAACAAAAAGGAAGCCTACCTAACCTTTAGCTCAGGCCCTCACATAGGCCCCCTGGGAGCGCCAATTCCCATAGATACAATAGTTGTATAACCCTGAGGGGTTCAAAAACTAAGGCCCGAATCAAAAAAATGAATCGACGAAATTGTGTTTCGTTTCAAAAGTTACATTTAACAGTCAAATTTCATAAGAATCAGACTGAAAATAAAAAATTTCCTAACTTTTAACTAATTTTTTTTTATCTATGGAAATCATAATTCACAGTGTGAATATGAAGTTATGCTTGGAGATTATCGAAATAAAAATGAAAACAGCATTCAATTACATAAATTTTCCGTTATATTACACTTCAACAAATAATTTTGTTTATGGCTTATACCCAACACCTCTAACTTTCAACATTCAAAACGTAACTCCGCAATAAGTTTTGATGCTAGAACAAAAACAAAAGACAGTTTTAGAATCCTTGGAACATTTTTGACATAAGTAAAGTTAGAAATTTCAAAATTTTAGAAAAAAAAATATATATCTCAATCACAAAAATAATGTAGTTGTATGTAATGATAAAATATCGCTTGTCAAAATTTTTTTTTCAAATGTTCAAATTTCTAACTGTACTTGTGTTAGAAATGCTTCAAGGATTCTAAAACTGTCATTGGTTTGGTTCTAACATCAAAACTCAATGACGAGTTACGTTATGAAATATCCATAAAAATGTACCAAAAACTAATTTTTCGTAAAAAATTGATAAATAATTGATGATAAAATATCGCTTGTCACAAATTTTTTTTTCAAATGTTCAAATTTCTAACTGTACTTTTGTTAGAAATGCTTCAAGGATTCTAAAACTTTCTTTGGTTTGGTTCTAACATCAAAACTCAATGACGAGTTACGTTTTGAAATATCCATATAAATGTATCAAAAAACTAATTTTTCGTAAAAAAACTCAGGCCTAAATCGAAAAGTAACATGAGTAAAAGAAGTTTACTTTCAAAAATACATATACTGGCCAATTTTCAAACGAATCGGACGAAAAAAGTTGAAAAATCCGGATGACCCCTAAACTAGACTTTGAAATATAATTTTAGTGTTTCTGCTTATTATGCATGTATACACAGTAAGCCAACATTTGAACAACCTAATCGTTCAATTTAAAAGCAGGGCTCGAAATACGTACGGTTTTATAACACGGAAATAAGCAAACGCTGGCAAAATATTTTGAGATAAATTTTGATGCCTAGTTGACTTGATTTTTCATCAATGAAAGTATAATACCGTTTTCATGCTTTTCCCGTGTTTTAGATATTTTGCCTGACTCTAAACATGTTTAACAATTTGTTGATAAATCGAGTGTGCCAGCGACGCTAAAAACTACGCATGCTTAAATGCAACTCGTGTATCGTGGGACGCTGCAATTGCTTTTTATGGCACTGCTGCGAGCTCAGTACATTGCTTGTAATTGAATAGTATCAAAATAGTTAATATACGTTCATTTTGTAGCAAAATGCTAACTTTTTCAACTTAAGTTATTTCAAGAGCAGAACGTCTCAAAATGATTCACGATAAAATCAGACATATATGATCTCTCTGTGTAAATTTGGCGTATAAAATATCACACGTGTTTCAAAAATTCTCATTGTCAAAATATTGGGATTAGGATTGTCTCTAATCAGACTTATGAAGCGAAAAGCCGTGAACTACATCAATCAAATTTTTGTGCATTATTTTTTTCTGATGATTCAATTGCAGGTGACAGAGCTCAAAAATAGATATAAATCATAGTTTTTTGGAAAAAGTTTTCTAAGCCATAATAATCAAATTTGCATTCAAGAATTTGCGACATAGTTTTGGGGATAATTTTTCAGCAGATTGCCAGTACAGTACTTTCGGAAAAAGAACCGTTTCCTTAGCGAAAAGCAGGACAGCAGATCAACTTCGGCAGGTAAAGAGAAAACATCTCACCTATTTTGCATCCTACTTGAAACGCAAGAAAAAAAACAAGGAGTACTTTCGAGACGCAAAGCAAGAATGCGTCGCAAAGCACCTCTCGCAAGTTATAACCCTGCAGTCTAAATGTAAGGAAGCTGTTCTTTCACAGTTACGGGAACATATGGCCGCACAACATCATGAGGGGAGAGTACCCGTAGAAGCTAGTACGACGGCAGCTCAACACAGAAACACAAATTTTGAAAAGCGTGGGGAAGAGGTTGCCGCAAATTGAAGGGCGTGGTGAAGCTTGATAGTTTAGAAGTTCCTGTGGAAATCCTCAAGGTCCCCAGTCTCAAAGCAAATGTTGCGTTGATTGAAAATGTGTCTGCCAGTGAAATTTTTATCACGCTTTCAGCTGTTGCTGAGGAATTAACCTTACCTGACACTGATCAAGCCTTCACTTCTCGCTGTGAAAGAGAGTTCGAAATATCACGAACTGAAAATGTTATGTCATTGTCAGTATTTGTACCAAGCCGCATCGAAGAAAAACAATTGAAAAAATCAAAATGATTTGAATGATCGTAATACCAAAGCAGTTAAATCATCTCAGCTTTTGCTTCTGAAACCTGCACGCAAGAGTTGTAATGAAATATTAATTTCGAAGGAATATTTAGGTCACAATCTGTCAATCTGTTGCTGTGATGCGAAAATAAAAGAACTATTACCCGATTATTACCGGACAGAGGAGAAACATTGTTGCATGAGCTTCTCTCCAGAATCCCCTTTCATGTTTCAGTTAGTTTCGGGGAAGAACGAGACTCGAGTATTCTGTATGTTGTGTTCCCAGTACAGGGTTTGAAGCCAGCCATGGTATAAAGAAGACAGGTGAATCATGGACGCAAGGTGTGATCTGCACATCTAAAAACGCAAGAGACGACAATGAAATACCACTTATCTTCAGCTCAACATTTGAATGCTCTTGACTTTTCTAAGCAAGACGATAGATCTCAACTAAAACTTAGCCGGCCTATCAAAGGCCTAGGACATAAAGCAAAAGAAAACATTTCTGTAGCAGGAATATTCATGGTAAATAACATGCCTTACCGTGTGTGTCCTCAAGTATGCGCTTTGATGCCTGTCATCATACCTGAAGGGATGCCTAATCCGCTCGGAAATCGTCACTATAGTCATAACTTAATGCAGAAAATGCTTTAAGCAAATTATATTTCTTGTTCTGAAAAATTTCTTTTATGCTGAACACTTAATAACTAAACAAAGCCGCCGTTTTACCATAAGCGCTGACAAAAGAACAGCACCGGAAGATGTAACGCGCCAGGATGTGGTAGCCACATATATTGATACGAGTGGTTTACCACACAAAGTCCTGCTTGGTATTTCGTTATTAGGAATGGTGATGCACGATCAACAACGTCCCATTTTAACGCACGGTAGAAGAATTTTTGCCTCTCAAGACTGTTGCCTTCGTAGCTACCGATTCAGCTGCTGTTTACGCTGGTAAAAAATTAGGAATGATCGAAAGATAGAAGGTAGACGATGACTTCGGAAAAGTTTGATTTTCCGGATTTTTGCCATATAATTGAGAATTTAATGACTCAAGCAATGCCGTTGTGAGTTTGCGAGACTTTAGAATAACGTCGGTCTGTTGCTTCTTTCGTCAATGACGACGCAGTAGTTGAAAGTGAAATTTTAAATATGAAAATATCGTAAAAGGAAGGATTTTCCTCATAATACCAAAAATATGTGCTACTAGATTCGCAAAATACCTGCATCTCCATCTAGAAGCTCTACTTTCCTATGTAAAAAAATTGTGCGAAGCTCCCCGATCTCTCATGTACTATCCTAATCAATACTCATTTTGCACAACTTCAGCATCTACCAGAAGAAGGTAAAAAGCTTCTAATGGAGGTAACTGTGGCGTTCTCAACAAGCAGTTGCTTGTACACCACCACACAGGCTTCAAGCCGCCATTTGTCACCCCATCCAATGCAGGGTTTCGAGGCGGCTGCCTGATTGGCCGAAGCGGCATTTCACCAACAATCAATGGGGACGCGTGCCTTGTGCGTTACCACGCTCATCAGGTCCTAAATAAGGAGATGCAGAAGCCTGAAAACGCTCAACTAGTCTCACAGCAGCTCCGATCTTCACAACACTCGCCGAAGACGCTCCGCCAGCAGTAGTCTTTACTGCCTCTACCGCCGCTTCGCACTCAAGGGAAGCATTTTGGGGTCATCTGCAGTCCAAAAGTCAATTCTCCCGATTTTTTTTTATTGCTTTAATTAAATGAGTTTGAGATATGTCCCCCAATGTCTGTAAAAATAT
The DNA here is from genome assembly GCA_030386875.1 of Morinoia aosen. Taxonomy (NCBI): domain Eukaryota; kingdom Metazoa; phylum Arthropoda; class Malacostraca; order Amphipoda; family Talitridae; genus Morinoia; species Morinoia aosen. The sequence goes on along the minus strand of CM059575.1, from coordinate 14,006,008 downwards.
CAGGAACGTATCCCAGAGCTAACGTCCCCCCGGGGGGGGGGGGGGGAGAGCATCCCCCTTACGGACCTTTTTTGTTCATTTTTGAACCTAGAGCTATGAAATTTGGTATACTGATAGGAAATGCAATTTAGAATCATTTATATTACTGACAAAATGCGATTTTCTTGAAAAGAAAATGGGAAATCATAGAAAACGACATTTTTTGGGGGTTTTCTAAATGCTTCTTCTCCTACAGTTTTTGAGCTACAGTAATGATTTTGGTATCATTGGATGCAGAATAACGTGGACATTGAAAATTTTTTTTTCAAATTTTCAATTTTATTTTATTTTTTTTTAAATATATTTCATCATTCATATTCCTCAAGGTAAGCATCCCCCTTCCGAATATTTTTTTTATTATTGAATTTAGAGCAATGAAATTTGGTATACTGATAGGAAATGCAATTTAGAATCATTTATCATCAATGACAAAATGCGATTTTCTTGAAAAGAAAATGGGAAATCATAGAAAACGACATTTTGAGGGAGGGGGGGGGGGGGTTTATAAATGCTTCTTCTCTGATAGTTTTTGAGCTACATTAATGATTGTAATATCATTGGATGCAGAATAACGTGGACATTCCAAAAACTTGAATGCTTTTCCTCAAATTTCCAATATAAAATTTTAAAAAATTAAAAAAAAAAAATCAAAATGTTCTCAAGAAAAGTCAAATTCATGACGTCATAACTTTGTAACAAGACTGAATTTTGAAAAACTTCTCAATACATTGTAAAGCCCTTGTTTTTCTGCATCCAATGATACCAAAATCATCACTGTAGCTCAAAAACTGTAGGAGAAGCATTTTTCTCCCTAAAAATAGGTCTTATAAAAAAAGTAAGTTTCCAAGACGTTTGTCGTTATTACTCCGACGTTTACAAAGCTAGAGCAATGCGGTTTGTTGCATTTGAAAGTGACATGTGTGTTCTATCTAATTTACGAGTCGTAAATCAAAATTTTTCTGTAAAGCTTTCCGTAGACTTTTTTTACCCTAAAAGTATAACTTTTGCCCTGACCCTAACAAAAAAAATTCATATAAATTCTGAATGAAATGTATCGAAAAATCCCCTCGTAATTTAGATAGAGCACACGTTTGACTTTCAAATGCAACAAACCGCATTGCTCTAGCTTTGTAAATTTCGAAGTAATTCTGAATAATGTATGTATATATATAAAAAAAAAATTTTTTCAATAATTAATTTTCTATGGCCTAATGAAAAATTTTTGTTTAAGATAAGTTGTTACAAATGTGGAGATCTAGTAATCTGCAAATTTTCATAGATGTACGTCCGATAGAACAAAAGTCGACCAGTTTTTCAAAATGCTTCCCTCAATGGCCACTCGATCTCCCATTCGCGCTGCAACTCCCTATCGCCTGACAGTCCTCCAAGATATCGCTGGGTGCACTATTACATGACAACATTTACTTTGTGTGCCATCACTGTCAGCGATATTCACATTAGAAAAGCATTTATTCCAGCTGTGTTTTCTTACCCTGTCGGGTTCGCTGGTTCCTCAGGCACTCGCTTCGGGCATTGATTGATATTCCAAGTCCTTACACATTCATAGTCTGCCCGGAGCGTAGAGTAGCCTGAGGAAAACCACAGAACCTTTCACTACAACGTTTACTCCCGATAAGTTCCGCATTGGAGTGGAATTAACGTGAAGGAGATCAGAAATAACATACTAAAAACTAGGTCAATCAGAGGCGTCGCTTCTTGACAATCAAAGTTGGATTGGAAAGACAATCAAAGTTGGATTCAATCTACCCTCGTGCGTGCTTGAGACTTTCCACAGGCTTCGGAGCCCGTATTATTGGCTACAACATTCCTGTCTCTTCACGAGTCGACGACCGGTAAGCTCGTCTGCATGCCTACTGAAGCCTCCTTGATCTCGTTAATTTTCAATTTGAGCCATGTCGGCTCAAACTGTCGGAAATTTGAGCCTAACTGTCGGAAAATTATCTGTGAATGAGTTGAAAATGGATTTCGCATATTTTTAAATTACTTCCGCGAGCACTGGAAGCCCGTAGCAACTAACAAGCACGTCAATACAAAATTTAAAAATCGTTCAACACACTTTAGAGTAAATATCGACCGTTCAGTTTTCAGACTTATCCATTGCTAAGCTTCTTATATATGTGTGCTAAAAACGTTGCATGATGATTTTTCTACCATGAATTGCAGCATTTCCATTGAGAATTGCTATCTCTTATCCTGAGGCCCACTATAGCAAGATCTGCCTCAATCAGTTTTATGAGAAATTGAGAGGGGAAACTAATAATGCAAGGTTTAAAAAACTCAAGATTTGATTGAAAATAATTTGTTCTACTAAGGTCCTACAATTTAATATTTCCAAAATATAGTAATGGTAATAGAAAAATTATTGAAGTTTAAGATGCAAAATGGTTATTTAATGATACTGCTAAGAATACTCTGAACTCTGCTGAATTCACTCACCAATAAGTTTAAAATTTTGAATCATTTGCTGTTCAGTAACCTCATCAGTTATCCAATGACAGTAAATGAATATCAAACATACCTACAGTACTTCAGTAACGCGTAACGCTTTGGAATAAATGAACCGTTCATCTTGAGTAGATTTGAAGTATTTTATTTAAATCTTACATATAGGGAGAAGTAAACTAGTAAACTAGAGAATTTTTGAACTAGTTTCAAATCTATGCCCTCCAATCCTAAAATTACACCCTACCAACAGTGATGATTCTAGAATTCGATTACCCCTCACTTCCACACGAATCATCGGAATTTTTTGGAAAACTTCCCTAATTCTGCAAGGAGCATTCAACTAACTCGTTAGTTCGCCGGATCTAGGGAAACGAGAAAAAAGATAATGCTCATGGTCAGCAAAGGAATCTAACTCATTCTATCACTATTTAGAGATCTCTAACCGTTCCAAATCGTCATGACCATTACTATGTTGGCTATCCCTCAGCATTCACAAGTACGAGAATTAACGGGATTTTCACGCTATTTATCGAGGAAAAACTAGGCGCTTCTACAGCGTGAGGTCTACTACACTACACTAGAGCACATCTACCCATAGCTGGTACCATATCGTGAGGTTAGGTTACTATTGGATGTTACTTAATTTCATTCCTTTAATTTGGCGAAAAACACTTAATTTGTATATCACAAACTGCACCTGGGTAGGCGGTATATGGCGGTAGACCTCACACTGTAGTAGCACTGAAAACTACGTGCGTACAATTGAGTAGGTAATATTCCTTCGAGCGAAATTGCAATTGTTAAGGGGTGTTCACACTAGGGGACATTTCGGCCGTGAGGCGCGACACATGTATACGAGGCTCACATTTGTGTGTGTTTATACGAAGTTCCCTATTCGCTCTGATCGAATTCGTAATCCGCGACACTCAAGAGCCTCGTAACTACCGCGACAAATACTGAACTTCGTATAAGCACACACAAATATGGGACTCGGTGATGAGCCTCGTAAACATGTGTCGCGCCTCACGGCCGAAATGTCCCCTAGTGTAAACGGCCCTTTATGCCTTGTCGGATAGTAGAGTCCGCCTAGCGTGAAAAAAGGTAATCCTGGCTTTAGTATTTCCAATTCTGCTAAGAAATAGATCTTATTTATGACACGGTGCGTAACGTCAGCGGTAAGAATTTTGTATAATAGAACCGGTTGGCGGTTGTGCATGATAAGATTGTTTTGTTGATGCCTGTGCATGATTGGTGTCAGACGGGCGAGAAAGGACCACTACGCTCGTTTCTGTTATTATCGATCCTAATCTATCGAAATATTTAGTCAAGTTTTTCCTTAGGGTGCGTTCACACCACGAGCGGAGCGAGCGGAGCGGCGCGTGTATTCACATGTGAGCTGAGCAGAGCGACCTACACAAGCATCAGTCGCTATGGAGCGTTCCGTGAATGCGCTTCTGTTGCTCGACGGCAAAACGGAAACACTGGGTCCATCCCATCAACATGAGGAGAGATCGCTATGGAGAATACCACTATCTCTTCGAAGCACTGAGGAGAGATGAATCACAATTCTACGAGTATTTACGGATGAAGCCGGAACTTTTGATGTACTACAATCCCTTATAGAAAGAAAAATTTCCAACGAGATTAGATAAATTTGCTGGTTAGCAATACACAAATTTTTATTGAGGATACATGTAAAGCAAAGTAGTTTAAGCAAACTTAAAGTCTTTCCATATAGGCTGTATCACATATTACTACAGGTTTTCGTAGGCCAGTACGAACAAAAAAAGTCTTGTGGGGACTTAGACGTGAGTGAACGTAAAGTAATTCCCTTCAGAAATTTAGGGTTGTGCCAGAGAAACCTAAGTGAAAAATACTGACAAATATTGACTTGTCCTGACCAAATAGTTCTCGAAACACTGATATGCTTTCCGTTAGTATTGGAAAGCATAAAAGCATGAAAGCACCCAAGCTCATAAAATTTTGCAGCTTATTGTGTATTTGACATTCATTGAGTCCTCCTCATCATCATACGGCCTCCATTTTCTCCCATTTTACGGAAAAAATGAAAACTTTATTAAAAAATCGTACATAATTATACTTTAATCAAGATCATATAATAAAATACACAGCATCACAAGAAAGATGAAACTACATCACGAGAAAAGCAAAATAAATTCCTTAAACTGAAGCAATAATAAAATAACTTATCAGAGAAAGTAGAAGAAAATAGAAATAAATGATTAATGAACCCAAATGGGTGAACTTACACTAAAATATTACATGTTACACTATCAGTTATAATTGTTATATGATTAGTTGTACAAATAAATAGTTATATACTAGATTTTTTTAACTCAAACGACAATTCTACCCCTGTAAGATATGACGATCCAAAGGCGGAGCCGAGGAGAAACGCTCGACGCGAGCGTCAAAAAAACCCAACGAATTTCCCGAGCGTGCCGCTCCGCTCCGCTTGTCGTGTGAACAGCCAAGCGTTTCTGCATTCAAACATGTACAAACATTATTGCCGCTCCGATCCGCTCCGCTCGTAGTGTGAACGCACCCATAGGGTGCGTTCACACTACGAGCGGAGCGAGCGGAGCGGCGCGGAGCGTCGCGGCACGGAGCGGAGCGGCGCGGCGCGTGTGTTCACATGTGAGCTGAGCAGAGCGACCTACACAAGCATCAGTCGCTATGGAGCGTTCCGTGAATGCGCTTCTGTTGCTCGACGGCAAAACGGCAACACTGGATCCATCCCATCAACATGAGGAGAGATCGCTATGGAGAATACCACTATCTCTTCGAAGCACTGAGGAGAGATGAATCACAATTCTACGAGTATTTACGGATGAAGCCGGCAACTTTTGATGTACTACAATCCCTTATAGAAAGAAAAATTTCCAACGAGATTAGATAAATTTGCTGTTTAGCAATACACAAATTTTTATTGAGGATACATGTAAAGCAAAGTAGTTTAAGCAAAATTAAAGTCTTTCCAAATAGGCTGTATCACATATATTACTACAGGTTTTCGTAGGCCAGTACGATCAAAAAAAGTCTTGTGGTGACTTAAACGTGAGTGAACGTGAAGTAATTCCCTTCAGAAATTCAGGGTTGTGCCAGAGAAACCTAAGTGAAAAATACTGACAAATATTGGCTTGTCCTGACCAAATAGTTCTCGAAATACTGATATGCTTTCCGTTAGTATTGGAAAAAATCACCCAAGCTCTTAAAATTTTGAAACTTATTGTGTATTTGACACTCATTGAGTCCTCCTCATCATCATACGGCCTCCTTTTTCTCCCATCTTACGGAAAAAATGAAAACTTTATTAAAAAATCGTACATAATTATACTTTAATCAAGATCATAAAATAAAATGCACAGCATCACAAGAAAGATGAAACAACATCACGAGAAAAGCATAATAAATTCCTTAAACTGAAGCAATAATAAAGTAATTTATCAGAGAAAGCAGAAGACAATAGAAATAAATGATTAATGAACCCAAATGAGTGAAATTACACTAAAATATTACATGTTACACCATCAGTTATAATTGTAATATGATTAGTTGAACAAATAACTAGTTATATACTAGTTTTATTTAACTCAAACGGCAATTCTACCCCTGTAAGATATGACGATCCAAAGGCGGAGCCAAGGAGAAACGCTCGACGCGAGCGTCAAAAAATCCCAACGAATTTCCCGAGCGTGCCGCTCCGCTCCGCTCCGCGCCGCGCCGCTCCGCTCCGCTTGTCGTGTGAACAGCCAAGCGTTTCTGCATTCAAACCTGTACAAACATTATTGCCGCTCCGCTCCGCGCCGCTCCGCTCCGCTCGCTCCGCTCGTAGTGTGAACGCACCCTTAGGTTCACATCGTTGACAACGCTCGACGATGTAGCGTGCACTCTAATCATTATCACAGAGCAGACCAAGATATAGGTGACTGTACCTTTCCAAATACAATTGTCAAGCGTTTGCCGTCATTTTTTTCTCGCGTGCTACCACTGAGGGGATAAAACTAATGTATAGAAGCCATAATGGTTCGGACAACTAACAGCTCGACATGCTATCATCAATAACTTCAGTAGTAGAAGCTGCAATGAACTCAATTTATATACACATGTAAAGCCACATGTCTTACCTAACAGGTGTTAAAATCTTGAATCATTTCGGTGAACAAAACACAAGTTGTACACAAATGTCAGGTTGTAACAGAAGTTCTGTCCAATTTTTGAGCTAGATGTTTAGGTCGCGATTACTCAAAATTTAGCTTGTTAATGTTGCGTGTTTATCTATGGTAATCAATAAAATATAATTTCGTCTTTCAGATTGTGATAATTATCGTAATTAAAAAATATTTTTAGCCCTAATGCACACTCCAACTAAAGAGCATATTAGGCAAATTTCACTGTTAGAATTTCATAGAGGCAGTGCGGCAAGCTCAGCAGCAAAAACACTCAGACACTTTGGAAATGATATTGTGAATGAAAAGACCTGCAGAAGATGGTTTTCACGTTTCAAAAAGGATGACTTCAATCTGAAAGACGAACCGAGAGCAGGATGCTCAAAAAAACTCAATTCTGAGCAATTACAAGCTGTCATTGATGAATATCCAAACTGCGCTACTAGAGAACTGAGCAAAACCTTTAATGTAAGCCATATGGCCATATATCGGGAAATGAAAAGACTTGGCAAAGTCTCAAAGGCTGGGAAATGGGTCCCACACGATTTGTCAGAAATCAACAGGCAACAGCGTGTGACCTGTTGTATCACTGCGTTCTCGTGAACTTCAGGCACCTTTTTTAGACCGAATCATAACTGGCGACGAAAAGTGGATCCTTTACAATAATGTTGAGCGCAAAAGACATTGGTTAAGTCGTAGTTCGAAGCCAATTCCACAGCCTAGAGGTTGACTGCACCCTAAAACAATTATTTTGCGTGTATGATGGAATTTGAAGGGAATTGTTTATTATGAACTAATGGGTGGCAATCAAACAATAACAACTCGTTTAAATGCAGTTTTACAGGAAAAACGACCTTCTTTGATTAATCGAAAAGGAGTGATTCTGCACCATGACAATGCCAGACCCCACACTTTAAGAGCAACCAAAAATCTCATTGAAGAATTTGGCTGGAAAGTCATGCATCACCCCACCATATTCTCCCGATCTTGCTCCAATCGAATTTCATCTCTTCAGGAGCTTGCAGAATCTGTTAATGGGAGCATTATGGTCTCGGCATGATTTCAGCCAACGGTACCGGTCCCCTAGTTCGACTGGAAGGAAGAGTTAACGCTCAAGTGTACAATGAACTTCTGCAGAGACATGTGTTACCAGTTATCAAAGACTATTTAGCCAAAGACCCCATTGTATACGTGACATTGCTCCTTCCGTGTCACACTGCAAAATCGGTTAAGTCATTCCTGGATCAAGAAGTCGTCACTGCTATTGACTGGCCAGCGCAAAGCCCAGATTTGAGTTCCATTGAGATTGTTTGGAAACTTTTAGGAGAAAGGCAAGGAATCCTGGAAATTTGCAAGATTTGGGGAACGCTTTGCAAGATGACTGGGCAGAAATAACACAAGAAGAATGCAGAAACTTGTTGAAGTCTTGGAGCAGATGTCAAGCCGTTATTGACAATAAAGGGTTTTATACCAAATATTAATTGGTCAATTCCTTTGTTACGACGTTTTTTCACTTCAATTTCCATGTTTGTACGAATTTTTAACACCACATGAAATTTTTGCTATTCTAATGTATTTATTTACAACTTGTATTTTGTTCACCCAAATGATTAAAATTTCAACACCTGTTAGGGAAGACATGTGTAGAAATTGAGCTCATTGCTTCTAGTATTGAAGTATTGAGTACAAATTGTATTGCATACAAATTGCTTCTAGTATTAAAGTTATTGATGATAGTTCGTCGAGTTGTTAGTGGTCCGAACCATTATGGCCGCTACTGCAGGCGTGATGGAAAGTGTTTTGACTTCAGTCTTCGCCTTAAAGTCGAACGCTAATCGTGCGAAAGCCCTTTAGATCTTGATTTTTCAACTTGAAAAGCATTTAAGATACTGGAGAAGACAAGTAGCCAGATGAATGGCGGACATTAAGTACAGTCGTAATGAAAAGTTAGTGCAAGTATATAAAAAGTATTTCTCAGTTCATGGCGATTACTTCATTAGAAACGTTCCTTTTAGTTTGCGAAGTAGTACACACCTAGGCATCGAGTCATTTAAAGTTCTGCTGGCAAATATCTTTGTTCTAAATTTCTATACGAATCTTTTGTCTACGCTTTTTGGAGTATATCTGAAAATCTTCAGTTTGAAAACTCTTATAACTACCATTCTGCCCGTTTTCGCGTGTCATATTAGGGTAGCTAGATAACAATGGTGAAATAAGCTAGATAACAATGGTGAAATAAAGCCAAAGCGAGAGACAAACAAAGCCAAATAATTTTCAATAACTTTATCATCAATGTTATTACTTGTTTTAATCACTGATATCACTTTTGTAGAGAAGGTGGCGTATTCTTTCTGTATTTTTCTGTTCTGTCGTGATGTGCAAGATTTGAAAGTGTACAATATTGCTCCGGCACAACTAGCAATAGATAATTCGGCCCCATCAGTTGATTTCGTGAGCCACACAAATCTTTCTTCCCATTCAACGTTATACTTTCGGTTGCTCTCGTACGCGATGATTTCCTCTTTGGCCTGATGGATAGCTCAAAAATAAGAAATTCTTTGCGAATAAAATGAACAGAACGTACACGAGACTCAAGCATAGGAATCTGATCTATATCGCACAGAAATTCAACTTGCACACGTTCTTCATGCTGTAATTACAACTGAAACTTGTAAGTTCAAACCTGTATAACCTGCGTTACAGCACGAGGCTCGAACATAGAAGAAGAATACTAGTCAAAATTAATCGATTTTAAGGTACTAATCAGTTATAACATCCAATAATTTAAAGGCCCCCTCACACGTACAAATATGTTGGCTGACAATATGAACTGAATTTGGTTTGTCGGTCTCAAGGCCCCTCACACGATGCAAACAACACACTGCAAACTTGACAAAGACTGGCGCATGCTTCAGTATACCAGTAGCCAACAACGGGTATTTCGCCTTACTGGTGTTTCGCCCCTTCTTTTTAAAAAATTGATAATAAATAAACCAGGACGTTTTAATTTGAAATAAAAAAAGAATTTATAAGATAAAATTGTTTTCTTTCGATTGTTTTATTCCCCTTTTCTAAAATCGAATGTAGGAATAATTTTAAAAATTGTTCTTTCACTCACTACTAAAACCACAATAGATCCAACAAGGGCGACATGAGATTAACACAATAAAGGTTTCGACACGTTCACGCGAATCCTTGTTATTCTGTCGTCTATTGTTTCCCGCCAAATTCGTGAGATTTTTTCGAAAGAGTGCACGCGGGATAACATTTCACAACGGTAAGAAGGAATTAAATAGCATAATTAATATTTTATAACAGATTAATTGCTTTGGGCGAAATAGTAAACACTAATCAGCTGCAACTGGCGAAAAAGTAGACAATATTATGTAATATTAAGTGAAAAACAAGGATGACGTTGGGATCTGTCTGCTCTTTGCAGTTGCTCTTTACTAATTTACCGTATTTTCCCTTTATATTAAATTATTGTTTTTCAATTTCTTTAAGGCCTCAATGTACGAAGAAAATATGTTTAATGAATTCTAGTTAATATAAAGGAAATTAAATATGATTTAAACCACCGGCATGGAATCTGTGCACTTGGGTTTGTGTTATCCCACTTAACTTGACGTTAATTTACACTCATGTATCGTTAATCTACTGTCGTATATAACTCTCTGATTGGTTTATAGGAAGAGATTAATTAATCAATATGATTAATTGATCATACTATTAAAATTAATTGTATGGTAGTTGCAAACAGTTGAGGCCTGGTCCATGCTTTTGCCCAATTAAAAAAAATAATTGTTTTTTTATAACAGAGCTCATCGTCGCTGATGCATCCTGAACTCTAGGTGTCTCACCCCTCCTGCAATTTTGTTGAAGCCTGTTTTACTTTTAAATAGCTCTATTTATCTCTCATCTGCGCCACTGCTTAATAAATTATGACGCATAGACGGGGAGTTGAGCACCGCCAGTGGCGGCAAGAAGAAAGGATGATACAAAAGGACCGGGAAATATCACATTTCTGACAGAGGCACAAGAAGCACAACTCTGTAGCTATATTGAATATATGGCAATGCGAGCATTTCCGCTGACAGTGAATCAGATGAAGGAGCTTGCTTTGCACATAGACAGGAAGGCAGGCGGCAATAAATTTGGTGACAAGGGGTCAAGCAGTGCTTGGTGGTATGGGTTCAGGAGTCGGCATCCCGAGGCAGTAAAACTGCGTAAGCCTGACTCGCTTGACCGCGGAAGAGCATTGTTCTAAACTGTCAACAACTTATAACACTATTTCCAGCTTCTAAAGAAAACCCTTGATGAGAATAAATTTGCTGATCGACCAAATGATTGTTGGGAACTGTGACGAAACTGTCATTGACTTAAATAAATCAACGCAAAAAGTAGTCGTTCCGCGTCGTATGAGAACTGCTCATTCTCGAACTGTAGCATCTAGCGAGCATATAACTATGCATTGTTGTGCAAGTGCTGCTGGCGCTGCTATGCCTCTCTTTATAATATTCAAATCAGCTTTCCCTGGAGGGGCTTACAGCTCTGGAGGCCCTGATGGAGCTCTCTACGGTAAACAGGAAACGGGCTTCATGGATTCGGAGCTATTCGTGAAATGGTTCAAAAGAATCTTCGTTCCTCATTCAAAACCGACGGCAGATAAGCCTGTGCTTTTTATGGCATGCATCCCATTGCTCAGTTGAAATAATTGAGGCTGCTCGAGAGAATCACGTGATTCTTCTCGCCCTGGCACTGCATACCACTCATCTTTGTCAGGTACTGGATGTTTCGGTGTACAAGTCACTCAAGCAAAACATTCGGAAACAAATGAAGAGAGGGCAAAGCCTACGAGGAGACTTCTGGGTGTCCAAGTCAAACGTACCGAAAATGTTAAGAGAACCATTTGAAATGAGCATGACCATGCAAAACATCAAAAGTGGATTCCGAATGTGTGGAATTCACCCCTTCAACCCAAACGCAATAGATTAAAAATCAAATTTTCAGGAACCAGCAGATACCATCTCCAGCTGAACATGTCGACATTTTCACTCCCACCGCAAGATATACCTGCAGAAGAAATACCTGATGTCCCTGAGGATGGAGCTCAAAATGATCCACAGCCTACACAGCATGAAAATCCTGAGCGTGCAGCATCAAACACCGAGGACGCCAACAAATCCATGACTGAGGCCAACGAGTGTGATGATTTACTCAATTTTGAATTTGTGTCGATGGTAGACTCTACAGCAAGAAATGATATTGTCATTGATCTAACTGGCAATCAGAATGTGTAAGTTATTCAGGATAAAGTTGTTGTACAAGTAACAACTGGATTTGTAAATGAGACACCCCAATATAACTTTCCAGCTAATGAAAGCATAGAGTTACTTGATAATCAGGAAGCATGCAGCTGCGGTGTCCAACGAACTCCAGTAAAACCACATCCTCTGGTCACAGCTGGTATTATAACTCCTGAACTTGCTGATGTTTTTGGCACTCCAAATGCAATAATTCCGCCTGGAAGAAAGAGGCCACTTCGTGTTCAATCATTGGCCCGAGTAATGACGGACAATGAAGTTGTTGAAGACACAAGAGAGCAAAGGGCTCAATTGGAGGCAAAACAACAAGCACTTGCTGAAAGGAAGGCTGCCAGAGAACAGAAACGGCAACAAGCTAATTCTTCCTCAAACACTAGAGGTAACACTAGAGGTAGAGGTAATACTAGAGGTAGAGGCCGTGGAGTAAGAAGAGCTCGCTCACCATCTCCAGAAGAAGAGCCACAAGAGGAGCAGTCTTCAGCATCAACTAGCAGTAGAGTAATGAGACACCGAGCATCAAGAAATCCTTCACCTTTAGCCTCAGAAGAAGACGAAATGCATCAGAACCTCTGTCATATTTGTCGCATTAACTTCTACACTCAAAATACTCGGCAACAGGAGAAGTGGGCTGGGTGCGATTCTTGTGACAATTGAGTATGTGGCAAATGTTTACCTAAAAATTTTGATTATAGAGCTATTTTCAAATGCACTGAATGTTAGTGTTTCGAAGAATTCATCCAATTTTTTTTTCTAAGGTCAAGTGTTTAAATTCGGCTGTGAAATCAGTATAATACGTACGGAGTGATAATTAATGGAATACTTATTTGTGATATATTAATTATAACAAATAACAGGGTTGACGTATATCAAATTTGAATGTGATACTTTATATCTGTGCCATTGTTTTGCCAGACCTTATGGTTTTTTCTTTGAATGTGATAAAAGTTTTTTTCTTTAATAAGGATTATTATATATGATTTGTTTGGTTATTATCTGTATGATTTAATTTTCTATTATAGTTTTATGTTCGTTAGTTATCAAAGTATTAAACTGATCTCTATTATGACTGATACCAAATAAAAATTCATAGTTAACTACTAATATTAAGGATCTTTTTATGTTTCTTTTCAGTTTCCTAAAGGTAAGAGCTTTTTGAATGAGTTTCGTTGAGATAATTATTGCTATAGTTAGGAGTTGTGAAATATTTCAAATACAAATTCCCCGATATGTGTTTCATTACATTCAACTTTAGCATCTAAAATTAAGTTATTTGCATAACGATACTGTATAACAAAGTTTATTCATAGAAATAAATATTTCCTTCAAAACGCATCTTCTTCATCCAGCCCAGTGTAAAATTTTTCGAAAGTTGGATTAAACTGTATAAAGTTATTGTATTTTGAGATATATTATTCGCTAACAAACTCGAACGATTGGTAAGCAACATTAAAATGTTGAAGAAACAGGTTTTGAAAAAATCATACAATAAAAACGTATTTTAATAAAAGGATGGTCTACCTAACCTCTTCGAAACCTCACAACTTCCTCCTGGAAAAGAAAATTCGCGTAAATACACAAATTGTTTTCCCTTGAGAGGAGAAACGACGAAAGACATCAGGAAATTAGTTGGTAAATCGTTGAAGAAAGTCACGGAAAGTTCTTTCATGTTAAAAAAGTATCGAGCATCACACGAACGATACCAGATAATATATCATATAAGGAAGAGAAAAACATTGTAAATGTCCATTCAGCGTTGCTCTTATTTCACTTGAGTATTTTCAAAATGAACTTTTCTGGGAAACCCCGTAGTATATCGACTAATATATCAATTTGCGGAAATAGGGTATAGGGGAAATAGGTTAAGAACTACCTCTTTAGATGGAATGACTGTTCTACAATCTGTTGTGTCACGATTATTTTTGTTGCCGTGATGACCACACAAGACGCCCTCCATTCCTCAGCCAAGAATGGAATGTCATCAACATCTTCATGTGTGTGTTCTTCTTCTAAGCCCAAAACGAGGTCATTTTTTTACCGAGGCGTAGTGAACCATCGCCTGTACCTCCACGTCTAGGCAGGATGCCATCATCCACTCAGCAACCATTCTTACCTAAAACTCAACCGAACTCCCTCTACGCTTTCACCGCTATATATACTCTAATTTGGACTAATGCATTCGACAAGCTTCGTACTTCCTGGAAAGGCATTAAAGATCGTTAATTAAAAAGTTCAGTGGTAGGTGTCTGGGATGCACATACTCAACCACTCAATTTTGCTCCTATGGGTGCACATTATTTAGCGATCCAGTAGACCAGTGGTATTCACTGCACGGCTCACGAAAAATATATAAATTAATTAATATATAATTGATATGCTATACGCTAACTAGCAGCAGCTACGGCTCTTTTAATGCGTTTAACCGAAGCGGTTCTCTTGCAAAAATTAGTGAATAACACTGCAGAAGACGGTCATAAGTGAAGAAGAAGACGTTCTATAGAGCAGATTGTTATCAACTTTGGATGCTTATGCTGTTTCTTCAACTCCTCAAATAAACTCTTTCTTTCACCCGAAGAGTAACAAAAGGCACAACATATCATTAGTTTTCTAAAAAATTCTAATTTTCTAAATACAAAACATGTTTGCATCGACAAAACAAATTACAATCATTTCCCTAAGAAATCTCACCCTACTATTATTGTCCAAGTAAAACCAGTTCTTTATAAAGGATCACTGAAAACTAATATTAAAAATGGCTTACTAAGACTAATTGCAAAAGAAGTATCAAGTCTATTCCTACAACACAAAACTTTCTGATTGAATATGCACATCGTAAACAAAAGTCATTTAGCAAAACATTCTTGCCTTAGATTGAGTGACATGCAGATGGATGGATAGGGTTTAGATTACTTGTAGCCTTGTTTGTTTAGACTACACCTTTTCTATTTCAAATTAATCCTCCAAGTCAAGTTCAATTTAATCTAATTCAAGTTCAAATTTATCCAAGTCAAATTCGTATTAATCCAACCCTACGTTGAGAGAAGACTTGTCATAATCACTCGTTGAATTAAGTTTTTTTTGTGGTGAATATAAATTTATTGGATGTGATGAGCAAGACAGTCCTTTTTCCTTTCTGCAAGGAACACATAAAATTTACGCCGGTGTTGCAATCTAAAGACAAGCTGTCGTAAAATGTGCTAATTATTAATAATAATAATAATGAAGGCATCTACGGATGCTATATTTCCAATCAAGCCTGATACATATCACCTTGTACATTGGATTTTCAAATGCCTTATAACTAACGCCAGGACGCCATGACGCTTTCCCCCGGTCAAGACCAGTACCCATTTCAGACACCTGGGTGAGTGGGGTATTGTGCTTGGAATTTTTCTCCTATACCCAACAGAGAAAATCGCCAGCGCCGAGATTCGATCCCGGGTCTGAACCCTCTAGCCACATGGCTATGGCGAGCACGTCCCCAGCATCAGGAGGCAGAGCGTGATTCAGCTCTTTGATCGGCATAAAAGATACAATTCAATCAAAAAATTCGTATTAAATTACTCAATAAAGTTGTTTTGAAATTCTACATTAGATGTAGTATGCATCCATTCAAATATTTATGTTGAAAAGGTAATTTTATGGAACACATAGTATCGAGGATTTACGTACTCTCAAATAGAGATTTATATGCCTAAAATTTCACTTCATGTCATTTTTATATGAAATCATGTTTACATGCAACTACAAAAGATTAACATTGGTCGATTTGTAGATTTAATCTTTAAAAGAAATATAGCAACGAAGTCTTTTTTTTTGCTTGTTCAAACGATTTTCGTATAAACGAGTAACAATTTGTGTCAAGGGAACACTCGAGGCGCAACCACAAGGAAGAAATGAAGACTCGTCAAATAGCATAATTTATTGAATGCAGTTCATAAACTTTAATAATGACTGATAAATAAGACTAATGCCTTAAACTTACAATAGGTGAAAATCACAAACACGAAAAATAAAGCCTGGCTGCGAGGCTCAGGTTCGACTACACGCTGAGTCCAGAGTCACTCAACAGTGACTCAACTTCTGGAGTGGCGTGAGTGCAGATCCCCGGAGACATGGGCAGGAATATTTCTCCGGTACGGCTCAGGTTAGTGCGTGGCAAGGAAGTTGGATACATGGAACCGGCATCGCTATCTTTTGCCAGTCACGCTAGTGAAGCCACTTCTGCCGTCTCAAGCCCCGCCCACTCGGCATTTGGCAGGGCCAAGTGTTGAGGTGTACCACAACCTCCTTCATCAGCGACTGAACACCGCGCTGTGAAATGGCAGACTTCCGCTAAGCTATGCTATACGTATTGTTTTCTTAGACATATATTTCAATTGTGTCCTCACTGAATGATAAAGAACAACAACATTTACATACAAACATTTATTTAGCAGCTTACATCCATTTATGCAAATAAAAGAATGATTACTTACGCTCTACGTACCTGATATTTTTCTGCGTGTTCAAGGTTAGTAGAAAAAAATTTTACAACCAAACAGTAAATTAATTTTGTAGCACAGAGCAATTTTTGTAGAATAAAGGCATTAAATCTACATCCTGAACCTGAAATAAAGTTAATTTATTTGAAATCTGACGGCTTAAGTTTTTCCGTTTATGAATAGTTTCGTTAAATAGTTTTGTAGAGTGATGACATCTTAAAGCAATATATTGAGATACAACACATTTTATTTATAAATAAACATGATTACTTAGAGGATCAACTTCGAAACAGTGGTTGTCAAGTGAAGTGAATAGTTTCATTTTAATACAAATACGAAGTGTAGAATTAAATATTTTTTTAGGTTGTAAGTATTAGGATTCATACACATAACAAGATCTTGCTAACATTTCTTTTCAGCAAATAAACATATCATTTACATCACTTGATGGATAGGTCAAGTGCACTTTCTCTTTGAGATGAATGAACTTTAAGGAATCTTTCTTGCCAGTATTTTGACAAAGGATAATTATACATGATTCGAACGGAGAACATTTTTAATTTTCTTACTATGTATCCTCCTATTTAAGAAACATTATAAAAAAACACGATTAGAAAAAATTTGGAATAATTTTTTACATATATGGTACATGTATCAACTTTGCATGAATCATTGCATTGAACATAGTCAGACATTATTCTATTCTTAGAACACGAATTTTTAAACACTGTTATAGCACAAGAGAGATTAATGAAGATGAGTTGCTTCTACTAGATGCTGTCAAAATGGTTACATCTTCAAAAGACGAGCAGTAACCATTATTAAGAACATCTTTTATTTCGTTGTGAACAAATAGACGTTTAGAGGAACAAGCAATTTTTTTTGCTGTCGGGTTCTTATTGCAAACACCTCTGCACTTTAAAAAAAAGTGTTAAAACAACGGAAAATTGTCTGGCATCCAAATGGCCAGAGAGTTTTTTTCCATCTGTTAGTCCGCCAGATGCATCAATTGCTTCCGTCGAATTCACAGACATCTGTTGAGTTAACGGACTGCGATAGACGCACCGTTAGTCCAACGGAACTATTGTTTTATCTCTGTCCAATTTACAGAAATTTTGTGAACGTTCTGTATCTCGCACAGTGGACGTCTATATGTCCGTTGCTAGAACGGGTGAGGCCGGCATTGTGCCGGACGAAATATAGGTTCCCGTCTCTTCTCCAGAAACTATAAGAGCTTCTGTTGAATTTACAGAAACATAAAAAAGCCTCTGTTCAAGTGACAGTTTCAAGAGATGCTGTTACTACAACAGAGGAACCGGAATTGGACGGTCCTCTGATGCATCTGCCACCTGCAGATACATTATGGTGCCCAGTATATATTACATACGATGTACTTTTGTCACATAGAAGTATTACTGCAAGGCTATGTGTACGGACCGCAGTGAACGGTGCAATAAAAGAACTAGTATCTTCCTATTAACGCGGAAGACTTCCCGCGTTAATATGAAGTTTCGACAAGTTCTTTTATTGAATCGTTCACTGCAGTCCGTAAATATAGCCTTGTAGCTATACTTCTATGTAACAAAAGTACATCGCATGTAATATTTACTGGGCACTATAATGTATCTGCACGTGACAGATTCATCAGAGTACCGTCCAATTTCCTGTTCCTCTGTCGTATAGTAGCAGAATCTCTTGAAACTGTCACTTATCCAGAGGCTTCTTTGTGTTTCTGTTGATTGAACAGAAGCTCAAGTATTTATTTTTATAAACCTCATAACCGCTGACGATTCAGACTGCTTGATGAAAATTTTTCGTTTACTTCGTATATTCAATAAGATTCACATGGATACTTCTTGGGTTGGTCAAAAACGAATTACTTGCTTGAAAAGTGTACTGAAAAACAATTTGGTATACAAAGGGTTTTCACACACCGTATGACACACCTAGGAACGAATGATGAAAGACATGTATAACAAGATAAGGCATTCTGAAAGAAACCGGAAAGCATCGAGAGCTGAAAACTGTGTTCTGCAAAAAAGCCCAACCCATAGCGCAACTCACTTCTATCCTCGCAGGAGCATTGTGAATGAAATATGCTTCACCGTTGGGTACCTAAATCAAATATGAAATTATATTTCAATTGAAAAAACAAAATTATTATTATTATATAAGAAAGTTTTAGCCCTTAACCACGACAAAGATGTTATAAGAGAGGAAAGAGGAAGGCACCATTTAGTATGGAGATGAGGGAACGCGGAATCTATGCACTAGGTGCACAGAAACAGTACGCTAAGAAAGAAGTTCATGAAACAAGAAAGAAGTTGAAGAAGAAAGTAGTAGGTGCTGAAAAACAGGACAGCAGTGAACCGAAAAAAGATGGTCCGTAACAAAACAAAAACCTATTTATCATTACAAAAAGGAAGCCTACCTAACCTTTAGCTCGGGCCCTCACATGGTTCCCCTCGGAGCGCTAATTCCCAAAGATACAATGGATGTATCCCCCTGAGGGGTGAAAAAACAAAAAACTATATAACTAAAGAACTTATAATACACAAGCAATATTAATGAACCATACTGAAAAATCTATCGATGTTTCCAGTAAAACACTATACCTAGTCTGTTGCTAAGAACGAAAAACTACACCGAGGTAAAATTAATATAGTACATGAAACTGAGTCCCCAGAGTAGTATTATTCGAGAGCTATAGAGATACTCTGCAAACAGAAAAAATATTAACTGCCGCCGTCAATGGTGATGCGATCCGCTTCATCAAAATACTAGCCAAACATTTCAGAGTTCAAAGAAAAATATAAGTATAACTGGACACATTGTCTTGGTACGTAATACTTACGAAATTTAGGCAGCAGTTCGTAGAGACAATAAAAAATCAAAACCTACACAGAAGTACGAAATTACAGGAAAATCAACTCATTGCTATACATGGATAACGTTACACATATATTACGCGGAGTGTACAAACTTTCTAATACATATCATTGGCAAACTCTATGATGAATCTGTACTAAACAATAAAATAAGCTCAACAAAGCGATGAACTCATTAATGAAATGAAAGTATATGGTTCAGAACAAACCTATTCTGACGTCAGTACTATTGAATCTCGAAGATTAGATTATTAGTAAGTTTAAGCCTCCCTATCCGCAACTAAGGCTATCTAAAAAGAAGGAAGACGGCACCATTTAGTATGAAGTTAAGGGAACGCGGAATCTATGCAGAAAAGGCATGGAAACAGTAAGGTAAAACAAGATCATGAAACAAGATCAAAGATTGTAGATTATAAGTTAGTTTAAGCCTCCCTACCCGCTACAAAAAAAAAGCGTATCGAAGAGAGGAAGGAGGAAGGCACCATTTAGTAAGGATATACGAGAATGAGGAATCTCTGCAGAAGGGGCATAGAAACAGAAAATGAGAAAGAAGTTCATGCAATAAGACAAAAGTTGAAGAAGAAAGTAGTAGCTACAAATAAAATAGCAAGGATAGTCATTTTTAAAAGAGACATTCTTACTTAGAGAGTTTAATAGGTCAGAACTAATATAAACGAAAAAATGAACGTTTCGACCACAAGGGTCATCTTCAGCATCTGGGAAAACAAGAGATTTTTCATGGAGACAAAAACAAACAAAAAAAGAATATACACACATATGATCAACATTTGTAATTGCTAACAGGAAATTTGCAAGGGGAAGGAAGATTGGGCATCATTTAAAGCCGGTTTGTCTTTCATGATAAAAAGAGACTCTAAAATTCGAAGATCTGTTTGACTAGATGTTGCAATTATCTGGAAATCATCTGAACGAACAGGCAAGTTGCACTTTTCTGCATGTGCACGCACAAAAGATTGAGAGGGAGAAGCAAGAGGCCTATTTGTTCGAAAGCTTCGTCCAGCATGCTCTGCTACACGAGTACGCAAGGCCCTTTTTGTGGACCCAACGTACTCAGACGCACACAGTGCGCAACGATACTTGTAGACGACTGAAGAAAGAAGTAGGTGCTGAAAAACAGGACAGCAGTGAAACGAAAAAAGATGGATCTTAACACAGCAAAAACATTTTATTTCAACAAAAAGAAGGCCTGCCTAACTCTCAGCTCGGGCCCTCACATTGTCTCCCAGGGAGTGCTCATTCCCATAGATACAATAGTTGTATCCCCCTCAGGGGATTGAATCTCGAATGGCGCCGTGTCTCATGCAGGCTAGTTAACAATAAGTCCTCCCAAATGTTTCCAATGGATGAAGAAAGTAAACTTTAGATACTATATGCTCAAGATATCATCTGAAATAACTCCAGCAGTGAAGCTTCTAAGATTGACAATAAGAAGCAAAGTGAAAACCGCTACAGATAAAGTCACTTTCATTAGGAATGATCAGATAAAATTGAAAATTTCGGATTAACAGTCCATCTTCAGCACAATCTCTGTAAAACGAAACCAAAAGAAGAAGAAGAATTAATTCAACAATGAAGTATTTACAGTTTACACTTTGAAAAACACGAACAACGGTAAAAAAAATAAAAGTTGAACGAAAAAATGGAACTGAACTATGCGTTGGCAACATGAAGCGTGAAAGCACATTGGGTGTTATCCAGAGTAGGTTTCATTTTGTGAATAGGCAAAGATTCGAGAATGCGCAGATCTGTTCTGTAAGATGTACCGGCCAATATTTTGAAGTCATTCAGGGAGACCGAAACATTGCACTCTTCTGCATGAGATCTAACAGAGGACAGATGGGGGGATCCAAGAGGAAGACCAGTTCTGCAACTTCGCCCAGCATGCTCGGAAACTCGAGTCATTAGAGAACGGCAGGTAGAGCCAACGTACCGCGATTCACAACGTGAACAACTGTATTGGTACACCAAAGACGAGCAATGTGAGGATGGCAGTTTGTCTTTGAAACAGAATAGATAATCAATTGTAAAATTATTCACTAGGACCATTTGAGTTTCGAGTTACGGGAAAAACATACTAATAAGGGACTTCACATCCTTAGCTTCAATGACTGATGGCCAAAATACGGCAACTTCACAAAGAAAGCTTGTTGAGCGCAAGACTGAACTGATTGAAAGTAATAAATCTTTGACAAAATTCATGATAACTCTCAATCTGTTCAATCTTGTGCTCAACAAGCTTTCTTTGTGAAGTTGCCGTATTTTGGCCATCAGTCATTGGAACTAAACGAGGATTCCCTTGTTAATAAGTTTTCCTGTAACTCAAGATTCAAATGATTCTAGAGAATAATTTTACAATTGATTCTCTATTCTGTTTCAAAGACAAACTGCCACACTCAATGTGCTTGTCTTTGGTGTACCAATACAGTTGTTCACGTTGTGAATCGCGGTACGTTGGTTCTACCTGCCGTCCTCTAATGACTCGAGTTTCCGAGCATGCTGGGAGAAGTTGCAGAACTGGTCTTCCTCTTGGATCCCCCCACTGTCCTCTGTTAGATCTCATGCAGAAGAGTGCAACGTTCCGGTCTCCCTGAATGACTTTAAAATATTGGCCGGTACATCTTACAGAACAGATCTGCGCATTCTCAAATCTTTGCCTTTTTACAAAATGAGACATACCCTGAATGACACTCAAAGTGCGTTTCCACTTCATGTTGCGACACATAATGCAGTTACTCTGTTTTTCCTTTACTTTTTATTTTTTTACCGTTGTTCGTGTTTTTTTCAAATTTAAACTTTATATAAATACTTCATTAGTGAATTAATTCTTCCTCTTTTGGCTTCGTTTTACAGAGATTTTGTTGAATATGGACTGTTAATCCGAAACGTTTTATTTGATTATTAAAAAAAATGACTTAACGTGTAACGACTTTCGCCTTGCTTTTTACGCTCAACATAGTCACAATTACCTTATAACAGATTACAATGTTCTATCAATTACATAACATTTGGCGTAATAACCGGCACAAAAGTGGCGAGCGTCTCGTTTAAGCTAAGGCGTAGTTCATTCGGTCTTATTTGTCAAAAATAATTCAATGCCTAGACAATGAGAAAGCATGGAGACCTGATACACAGAATGTTCACGTACAACTTAAGACTCAAACATACCGCAGATCTATGCAAGCCTATCCGACGCGTTTAAAATAGAATTGAGAAACTATTTGAAAATCGCACCCAGATTTGAAAAAATCGTCATCCAAACAATTTAGCAGCTAACACGAGTCCAAAAACACTTACTTAACCTTTCGTCAAAAAGTTGAACCATATTTTATTATCTGAAGAACCTTAGCTTGGAAACCAGAATGGAAGTGAAATTCCTACAAGCATGCAAATCAAAACTAAAACGCAGGAACACATAAAAAACACAAAATTTCAGGGGTATGCTTCATAATACTAGCTTTAAGTAATTAGCACTGACATTATTCAAGACAAGTATGCATGCGGCAGAAGGCGCATTGGCCATGTGGGAACTACGGATCTATAATGCACTCAGTGTTTTCTAGCGAAGTATTGTCTTAAGCATAGTAAAAAGAAAAAACAAGAGTAGGAAAAGAAAAGCATCATGATTGAAGTTGAGGTGGTGAAAAGTGCAATACGGTCCAGAAGTCCTCAACCCATTGCAACGAGAAAGGAAGGCCAACTTGTCCATAAGTCAGGGCCTACACAGCCTAGTAGTAACTCAAAGTGCAAAACATACATGAGGATTACCCATTTGTGTGAGGGGGAGGGGGGCAGTGATGAAAAAACAAGATTAAAATGAATAACCTGCTTCACATAGCCCACATTCCAGTCATGACATATAAAACCCCTCTCCTTCTATGTATTAAATTGTATTGTGATAATGAGTAGTTCAATTTTTTACTATTAATTTATGAATGAACTGGGAACCTCAGTTTTTTGTACCTTACTTGAAAAGACCTATATATGTTCAGAATAAAAAAACTTGTCAGAAAATTGAATTAGCCGTCACTTAAACCTAACATAACATTCAATTGTGTCTCTAAAAAATGAAGACATCAATCACACTTGTGGAATAGATCAGCAAGCAAGGGTGGCAGGGTTGAAGCCAAGAGACTCTTCCGTGCTGCTGAGGCACGCGACCAACGACAGGACATTCGGATGCGTCCCGCAGTGGCGTTTTCTTCCATTCGTGGATCTTATTTTGAAGCCTCGCTTGGGGTTGACTTTCAGTCGTTATCTGGAATCGGAAAATACATTAGCGTTTGTAAGTTAGTGAAGTCATTTTCATACTACTGAAAATATACGAGCCAACAGAAATTAAATATGTGAAACTCTCAGCTTGACCTCAAGTAAATGTTCGGCAAAGGAATGCGCAGGGACATGCAAGTATGTACCTCTCTGAACTTAAAATGTTATGTACCAATATTCATATATATATATGTATGCATATACACATTCATGTAGACCCATACATATAAACATTTATCCAAATTTGTGAGATAATTAGTCTTGATTCAGTTAGTTTTACTCATTTGAAAATGCTACAGCACAAAAGTAATTTGTCAGCATTCTCCCACCATGATGTTTTTATGAAAATCACTTTGAAAAATGATCATATTTGAGACTATTGATATTCTACTAAGAACAAGTGTTGTTCTTTAATTTTACATCTGTAAATTAGTTTCTCCCATCCTGATGCTCAAGTTCCTTTCCTGCATCAGAGAAAAAACCCTTATATGACATTACAGTGAGAATGTTGCAGCAGTGCTGGTTGCATACATCAAAATATTATATTTACAATAGTAAACATCCTAATATTAAACGAATAACAAGCTGTCTTTTTTGGATTTTGGTGCATAGGGTGAACAGTAAATTTGAAACACCAGTCTAATAAAGAGTACTTTTACTGGTAAGAATATGAGTTTTTAGCTTCTGTTATTTGTTTTTGCAACTAGAAAATTTTCAACAAATAAATGCACCATTTTTGCATTTATTACAGCAACAAAAGCTCTATCACTTTTCAATGCAGAAACTTGACCCAGGTTTGCTTAAACCAAAAAATAAACAATATATAACAAATTTAAACACAAATATCAATATTGAATTGAAAAAAGATACGTATTCAAGATCATAATTTTTGAAGGAACACATATTTCTGGCAGCACTCAAGTTTAGAGTAGAACTTCAATTTTTATCCATTTTTGTAAACAGATCATTTCTGCATCAAATGAGAGTAGAATCAAGTTCCTACAAAGAGGGACAGAGCTTTTGTTGATCTTATTGTCAATAACCTACAATAGCAGAGAAGGGTTATTTGATAATTTCAAAAATAATCTTGCAATGCTCGTGAATTATTCAATGAATGCATACACAATGTATGGCTCAGGGTGTGTTAGCTCCTCATTAGTGCCCACACCATTTCAAAACACATTTCTTTGAGATACCAGAAACAAGTTATTTTTATGACTTCACATGTAAATTAATCCCATAAGATACCTAATAATTCAAGTAAACCACCCTATTCCTCAGCTGCTAACCTCTGTATCTTGAGAACCATTGTACAGATCTTAATGAATTTTTCACAGCTGACAATTGAAAACATTAACAATTTAGTTATGCAGAAAACAAAAATTGAATAACCTGTCATTGAATTGCACGCCATATTATGCTATTATGTATAATGTTCATCCGTGTTTTGAAACCAAATATCTGTTGTGCCTCTTTAGGAGAGCGTCCCCCTTATGAATCCATGCTTTTGAGATTTCTTGAAAAACTGGGATTTTTGCTGCTATAAGAAGTGTAAGAGGTCAGGTACATCCTGTGAAAAAAATGAGACTCGTACGTTCACTCGTTCGCCCGCTACGGGGGTTTAAAGAATGGGGGGGAAGGGAGGGGGAAGTAGTATTTTATCATGGTACACCTCCCCCATGGCATTTTCTTCACGGCGCTAAGTTGCTATGTCATCTCCTACGGCTCTGAATTACTCTATAATGATTTCAGGGGTTTAACTTGAACCAAAAATTTTACAAAATTTTTTATTTGAATTGTTTATGTTTCTTTGTTTTGTTTATAATGTAAATGGTTTTTGGGGTTTCAAAATGCTTCTCCTCCTACAGTTTTTGAGCTAAAGTGATGATTTTAGTATCATTGGATGCGGAAAGACACGGGCTTTTATGGAAACTAAAATTCGTTTCCTCAAATTTTCATTTTCAACATGAAAAAGTGTAAAAATAGGAAAACAAATGTACTATTTCGAAAATGTGCAATTATATGACGTCATAACTCATGAGAAATAAATAATTTTGGAATGAATTTTAGTTTCCATAAAAAGCCCGTGTCTTTCCGCATCCAATGATACCAAAATCATCACTGTAGCTCAAAAACTGTAGGAGGAGAAGATTTTTGAAAACCCCCTCAAAATTTCGTTTTCTTCGATTTCCCATTTTCTTTTCAAGAAAATCGAACTTTTGCTCTAAGCAAAAACGATTCCAAATTCGATTTCCTATCAGTACACCAAATTTCATTGTTCTAGGTTCAATAATAAAGAAAAAAGTCTGTATGGGGGACGCTGTCCTTTAGGCAACATTATAATAGTACATTTAGGATTTCCTTAAAAAATGCTGTTCAGGGTTCAATGCACTGAAATACACAAATGTTTAGGTATAAATGCATTAAGAACTACCCATCACCGCCAACTTAACATTTTTTTGGAGTGACATTTCTTAATTATTTAGAGTGGTGCATAATAAATTAATGTGATTTTCAATTTTTACATTATCTGATTTTAAAATTCATTTCACTTTTCCAATATATCAATTACCATTTTCAGTGAGAACATTCTTATCACAATCTTTTTTCATTCTAACTGGATTTCAATTCATTCAATTATAGTCAAATTTCAATTTGGGACTCAAGTTCATGAAAATGGAAATTCCGTTCACCCTGAACAAAACTTTGCAGAAAATCCCGTGATTATGTTTACCTTGAAATAACTAAAACAAATTCTATGTACACTTTGCAAGGTCACCTTTGGTGGCCAACTCTGTATGGCTGCCTATCGTGAACAACTTTGATCACTTTTCATTGCATTAAAGGCCACTTTTGAAAGTGACCAGTGTATTTGTAAAGGAGAGGACCATGATCGATTTTCTAATTTTTGCTGCCTAAACATGGTTAATTAGGTCAAAATAAACAACTTTCCATCTATGCAAATTCTGTCGAAAATTAGTATTTAACCAAGTTATAGCGGTAGGATTGGTTTGGGTAGAGTAGGTTTGGGTACTTTGTAATTTATTATTAGCCTACCCCGCAGAGCCTGAATCCACTTCTAAGATCTTTCAGTTATTAACACAATAAAGGTTATCATCCATAAAATAACGAGTTATAGCGGTATGTCAACTTTCATCTTTGCGCTCATCCTTTCAGCGGCTCGGAAGGGAGAGTCCATTATAGTCTTCCCCTCTGCCCAATTTCTTTCCGCTTCAAAAACAAGAGTTGCGGTCAGTAATTTACCGCTATGACTTGTTAAATACTCACTTGCGACGGAAAGTGCACAGAAGAAAAAAATTTTTTTTAGATCTAATTAACTATGTTTAGGCACTGAAAAGTGCAAAATCAATTATGGTCCTCTCCTCAACATTTACCAGTGACCAGATGTAATATAGAAAGCTGGTATTCTCAAAGCCTAATCATTCATTTTACAACTAAGTAAAGCAAGAGTAGATACACTATAATTCTCTACAAGGCTTCATAAGTGCAGAAGCCTGCATGATGTTATATTTTCAATTAAAATTCAAGCCATGAGTAAAGGAAAAACAACTAAAATTAAACATGTTAACTGCATTTCCCCAGTTGTTACCGGTGCGTTTGGTTAGGTTGTAACTAGTACAATTGGGAAAATGACTTTAGTGCTCGAATACAATTTCATCCTTCCTCTAAGAAATATGAAAATACAATTGCATGATAACATTTCCCAATGTATGATAACAGTTATATTTTAAAATGTTTGTGAAACAGATAAGATGCCGTTTACTAACACCGGTACTTGAATAAGCAATTTACCGAATGGTATACACATGAGGCCCAATACGCAGTGAACGTGTTAAAAGCAAAACAATTTTAGAAATGGAGCATGCATGGTTATCTAGTAAAATCTAGATGGCACTGTGAATACTCTACATAATAGATTTATATTAATCATTTTTAAAATGCTATAACTAATCATATTATTTTTACTGAGCTATATTTATTAAATGTAGAAATTTAAAAATGGTTTGTTCGCAAGCAAACTGAAAGAACCGTGTAATAAACAATGGATGCACATCTAAAGTAAGTCACTCATTCAAACATAAAACTTTTAATGAGAGATTGTGATTGTAATTCAATACAAGACAGTTACTTCAGATACAAAATAAATAGGCAATACAGCCAATTCAAGACATTTCAATTATAAATAATTATTTAAAAAATTACTTTTAGAATGCATTTGTTATGAAATTTTGTAGAAAAAGGCAACCATATATTAATCTTAATGTCAATTAAATTTTGGGGTTGTCTGTTTTTTATTTAGTTTCCACAAAAAATATTTAATTTTGCTAGGCCTCCATCAATGACAACATAAGTTAAAGCACATACAAATTTTTCTCTTCATAAACTCATGCTATTAAGGGTGAATTAAAAATCTACTCTTTTTTCAAACAATGGGTAATAAGAAACTCATAATTAATTTATGCAGCTTTGATTCTGTCGGGATAAATGATGTAACTCTAAGTTTTACATTACCTTGGTCTTGCACAGCTCATTCTGAAACTGGATTTGATGTTCGAGGGACAGAAATGCTTGCACTTCACTCCACACAAGACTTCTCCGGCATTTTGGATATATAATGCATCTTCGATATTGCATTTAACATAGTTTAGTTTCATCAATTATCGAAAAAATTTTTTTAAGCGTACGCAAGGAGCCATTTTAACTCCTGTAATCTACTTTGCATCACTAACGGCCGCCATAACCAGTTGTAAACAAAGTCACGTGACGATTTTTCGTCACGTGACGTTTTTTGGGCTCCGTCATTGGCCAATTGGCATCGCTCACGATCTTCTATTATATGGTTTTTAACCAGCTGAACGTTCAATTCCTTTGAAATTTAGTATCAATGATATAAAAATGTACTATACACTTAGGTTATGAATTATATGCCCTCCACTGTCCTGAATTCCACTACGATGAATTTCACTCCGGGCCCAGGAACAGGGACTAGTTTGCGACAGACGTTCGAAAGTGGACACGAGTAACGAGTCCTTTCTATTGTTGAAAATATATTCTACTCGACGCATGACAGGACATGAATTGAAGATATTTCTAGCGTTTTAGAGAGCATAAACGACTCAAATAAGGCTGATAAACATTTTCTTACATTCATTTTCACATCTAAAACAATAAGTTTATAGTGGAATTTATTACCACTGATAAATTCAATACGGCAACGACAGCGTGTCTTTCATTTAATAAACAGCTTCATTTTTCTTTATCCTTTTATTCTTTTCCGAAGAAGTAGAGAAATTTAAAAATCTATAATAAATGAGATCAACAAGTGTGCTCTATATTAAAACTATATAACATGGCTCTATATTATTTGGTATATTGTTCACGAGAAACCAAAGTTTCTCAAAGAAAATATTATTTCAGTGAAGCACCAAATGAACTAATCAAGTATGGGCGAGGGCAGTTCCAGTCACTACCTGTTCCAGTTTCAGTCACAGCAGAAAAGTTCGAGAACCCCTGTTCTAAGGTATATTTGCATTGAGTGTAAATAAAGTCGTGTGATCGAATTTGTCCGTTGATCACCTACAAATGGTTAACATAACTTCTTTATGTATATATTAGGCTATGAAAACGGCTCGTGCTTCATTTAACTTTTCAACTTTGTAACTTTTATTTGCGTAAATTTAAATACCGCAATAACTTGTTCGATACTACAGTATGTGATGCCATTACTGTATGCCATGCATTATTAGACTGTGTAGTGTGTAAATAAGTTTAAAAATGGGATAAAAACGCTGCATGTTATCCTGTTTTTCTTTCTCAGACCACTGTTCATGTGTGAATAAAAAAAATGAACGTCCTCCCTGACTCAGGCTTATTTGAAAGTTCATATTGATCTCAATGAACACTTTTATAGTATTTTTCACTTATTCGTATGTATGTTTACGCGTATGTACTTACGTATATATATATATATACATATATACACACACACAAGTGAATAGACAATATATGTATGTACGTATAAACGCACAAGCCCCTAATTGCATTATGTTCCTCACATCCATAGAGAATGAAAATATACACGTTTAAGTACGGTTGTTTGCCAACTTATATACGGGCTATCCAATTCTGGGGCAGAATACGTCAACTTGTATACCATCTTTACGCTGCGTTGTCTGTATGTTAAATGAGAGGGAATGGACACATTTTCTGAATAAATTTTCACAGGCCTTTTATTAACGTTTCGCTTTCTGTCATGGCCATCATATATTTCTAGTTGGCAAATTGATGTATTTGCAACTTGAAACTCTTTACGCAGCGCTGATACTATAAATTCTATTCTGAGAGTATTATTAATTTTTTAAATGCAGATGTTCCACCAGAATTATTAATTTTATATCTCATACTTGGCAAACGCAAATCTTTAATGTGTTGGTTGAACAAAAAGTAAAACGACGACAGAGTAATACAAGACATACTGCAACATTAACAGCAATTGTGACAGATATTTGATCATGTTTTTACTGTTACGGATCATTGAAACAATGGGAATTTAATCGAATTCTGTATAATCCCCTGAGGAGTCAGTCGAATCTGCAATATTCAGTTTGTCTGTGGAAACTACTCCTAATGTAAAGAAGAGCCGTTGGAACAACGGACAACTTTCAAGATTCCGTTACGACAACGAAGAATTTAATTTACTCCCGTAATTTTTAATTGACCCGTGAAAACAACGGAAATTAGAAAAATTGTCCGGTATCGAAGCGAATTACGGATGAATTTGTTGATTTAACAGATACTATTCAGAAAACGGACTAGAAGTAACAGTTTGTGTCATTTTAACAGATAATTCGTCTGTTTTTGTCTGTATTTTTACAGTTTTTTTTACAGTGTGCTTTCAATTTTCCAGAAAATTAACTTGAAATGATCTTGACTTATTTTATACTTAATAAAAAACACATGCCCAGTTTTACAATTTTGTGGAACAAGCTATTAATGCTTTTAATACGAATTGAAAATCCTTTAAATCCTGTTTTCCTGACTGACTCGCATATTAGTTTGGCAAATGTTGGGCAACAAAGTGATGTTATTTACAAAGTGTCTTCATCATGGGTAGAAAATGCATTGCTGGCATTATTTGAGTTAATAGGTTTCTTATATCCACACGACGAATTATTTCTGGAGTTTAATCTACCGAACTCACTAATAAAGTTTATTGTGGCCTCATTACCGCTAAAACCGTCAATAGTAGTTTTTAGACAAATTGTAATCCATCTGCAAAGGAATCACTCGAGAGTTGAGCAGCAAGTTTGATATACATCTTTTCTTAAGTAGTTTATGTGCCTTGATTTCAACTTCTAGCTAAATGTATTCTTGTTGAAGTTTTTAATTCATGAAATTTCTGTACGTACACGTGAAAACCTATGTCTGAATCTTTTTTCAAAGTACTGCTGCACTTGTTTATAATGCATGAGCTCGGCATATAGGGAAAGTAGTCCTTGAACGCAGCATGGATAAGCTGCACCCTTCCACTCCGAGTGCCAGTTGCGAACTGAGCCCCATGGAGCTAGGAATATGATATATGGAGGTAGCATAGCGCACTCCGATCGGGCTCAATTTGGCTGCAAACGCTGAAAGACTCGGGCACTGTCAAGGCCTGTGACGTCACAATTCTGAGCCAACCACAGACGTTTGGCTGAAGTTGCTCCACCCACCTTCCTTACAACCCCTCCTCTCATTTTCCAAAGCAAGAATGCTGCAAGATTAGTACCACACCACATGTCAACGGGTGAGGTGTGCGTGCAAGTCGCTCTAAGTTGTTATAATCAAGGGCCTGTAATCTATATAGTTTTCAACTCTTAATGTATCTTTGCTAGTAATTTTGATATTATTATGTGTCCTCAGGTGAGGAAACACAATTTATTATCTTTCGGAGTCTTAGAATCCCAAATCAATTATTAACGATGATTCCATCAACTCAACAGCTGGAAGAGCATTCAGCGAGCGTGTGCGCTCTCTAACGTAGTCAGTAGGTAACTAGCTTCCGTGCTGACGTCACACTTGCGAGACGGCTATTGGTTACCACAGAAATAGGAGAAATTTCAAAAACTGGTTCTCTTCACAGACGGCTATGCTCCCTCCATATATACTCCCTCCACACTGAGCCCCATCTTCGTGTCTGTGGCCGTCTGCCTACAGCTACCGAAAATTGGCTTCACTTAAGAGCGATGACGCCGGTTCCATGTATCCAACTTCCTTGGTGCGTGGCCCGCGCAGTAGAGCATAGCTCCGAAGGGCACGGGGTCAGGGTACCCAAGCGGGCTCACCAGCGTACCTAGTACTACCTACAAGAGAGTCATCCCTTCAGCCTAGGCACGAGTGCAAGCGCTGCGGCCGCTAGCCGCAGAGCTATGGCAGCGCGAGGCACTAAACAAAATTAACACAAAAAATACTTAGTCTTTCGGTTAAGTAATCATTATTTACTAACTTTCTCTTGCACCAAAGTGCAGTTAGGAACTCTGACAGTTAAGTGAGAAAAAAGAACGAGACATTTCACTCAATGAACAGTTCGAAACAATTAACAAACTATGAAAGTTTCTCTACGAAGCAATACACGAGAGACATAATAGTTACTTATAACATACCGGTCGCTCAAGAAAAGAAGTCCTGATAGATATGAACCACGAGAGACAGTAACGCGTACCGTGACTCGCTGGTTCACGGATGATTGTGCGATTTGTCAGGCCATAATCAGATGAATAAAGTTACACGGTACGGAAAAGAATAAATATTAAAGCTGGGCTTAGACGGAGGGTGCCTTCCTTTGGACAAGGCCTCTTTCCCTCCCATCTTTTCAAAAAATCCAAATCCCCCGATCTAATGCCTTCCACCAGTTCCCCATGCGTCTTGTCGCTGCTGCCCTACATGCTGGGAAAGCAGGGGTGATCAGCAGTCAGGCGTCAGCACCGTGGTGACTGGTGATCACTGATCAGTGCGTGGAGGGAGTATATATGGAGGGAGCATAGCTGTCTGTGAAGAGAACCAGTTTTTGAGATTTCTCCAGTGTCTGTGGTAACCAATAGCCGTCTCGCGAGTGTGACGTCAGCACGGAAGCCAGTTACCTACCAACTACGCTAGAGTGCGCACGCGCTCGCTGAATGCTCTTCCAGCTGTTTAGTTAATCATTCAATCGTAAATGATTAATTTGGGATTCTAAGACTCCGGAAGATAATAAATTGTGTTTCCTCACTTGAGGACACTTAATAATATTAAAATTACTAGCAAAGATACATTAAGAGTTGAAAACTATAAAGATTACAGGCCCTTGATTGTAACAAATTAGAGCGACTTGCACGCGCACCTCACCCTTGACTTGTGGTGAGGTACTAATCTTGCTTTGGAAAATGAGAGCCATTGAGAGGAAGGGTTGTAGGGAAGGTGGGTGGAGCAACTTCAGCCAAGCGTCTGTGGTTGGCTCAGAATCGGGCATTGAGAGTGCCCGAGTGTTTCAACTTTTGCAGCCAAATTGAGCCCGATCGGAGTGCGCTATGCTCCCTCCATATATCCTAGCTCCATGGATCAGTGCGCCACTGGCAGTCAAGAGTGTGGGTGTATCAGCTGCTCTGTCGTCATGTCTTTTTGCGTCCAAAACCCGGAAGTTTCTCCTAAACAAGAAAAATGGCCGAGAGCTAAAGTTTTAACCCTTATAGATTTATTGAAAGCAAGGGAAATGCTTTGGAACTGTTGAGCAGAGACAAAGCAATGAAAGGAATAGAAACCGGGTTAGAGCTGCATTCACTAGAGGAAATAAAAAATAAAATAAATTCTTTGAGGTCTAATTCAGGAAGGAAAGCCGGAACATCACGCATTAATCATGTAAGTCAGGCATTGGATCTGACTACATTTTGTGTCCCCAAGTATGGCGCTTTGAATACCTGATTTTTTGAAGGATTGCGATCTACTCAGGGATTCATTTACAAATTACGTGTTCAATGAGGTAAGCTGAATGAAACAACAGCCTGTATATGTTCCACAATTTCATAGAATTAATAAAAAAAAATGTAGCAGATGTATTTGAAATTGCCCTCTTTGAAGAAAATATTTTCTACTTTATAATATTTTTAAATTGAAAATTTCGACTGTGCTTTTGTAACTCCATCAGTGCTGTGAGCTAATTTTGTTGAAAACTCTTTTCTACCTTACGATCTATTAATAATTTTATTATTCCATAAAGAGTGTTGCATCTAATCATACATGTTGTGGATGACATATTTCGATCATAGTGTGTGCGTGGTCAAGCACCGTATCGATCTTTTCGACATAAGCCCCGTAAAAAAGTTGACCTCCGCCACCCAAAAAAGATTATAAAAAACGCGTATGAAACTTGTACTTTTAGTTTTATTGAATAAATAGAAAAAAAGAGTAGCAAAACAGTGTATTCCATAAAGTTGAAACATGAAATGTTTAACACTGTTTTTTAAAATAACTTAACTTTAACATCCTTACTTAAAAATTACACATCTGTATCGCAATACCCATGTAAAATGTCGAAACAAAAAAATTATTGACAGAAAAGCGCAACAAAAATGAGTTCCTTTCGTTGCGTAATCTGATTTTGACATTGCATTTAAATACAAGTGACAAAGAAAACAGCCTATGTGTCGCATTGCTGAAAACTCTATCGCTAGTGGGTAATTATATTAAAATGTGAGCATACAGACGTACGAACTAGTGATACGAGCTTGAGGGATTGATGTTAAAACTAAAATGATCAGATTAGATTTATTTTGCGACCAAAACTATGAGGTCGACCTTCGGGACTTGGGATAATTTTTCACTCTAACGCATCAACTAGTATGCCAAATGATGAGTTCGGACAGAATGTAATATTCCCCTTGAGAAAAATGTATATTTCTTGCTTACGCTAATAGTACTTGAGCAAAAGAGTTGACCGGAGTCAAAGATATGAAAAGAATTCTTGTACAATGCTATCCGTAACATTTTCATCAAAGCTGGAACAATACAAAAAGTTAACTACCTAAAATAGTGCTGTCATAATATACTCACGAGCGTAAGAAAGTAAAAATTGCCACACATGTAAGAAGAACAATTTGATACTAGAATGAGAAAATGAAACAATGATGTTCTATAAAGTTGTGACGTACATTGAAACCGTGGCAAGAGGGTGAAGTGTGGACATGCCATTGACAATTTAATCAAATGTATTCATTAATTAAATAATGAATTGTAAATAATTCTTTGCTTTTCTTTTTTTTCTTTTTTTGCTTATCAATAATGAATTTTAAATAACTCATTAATTTATTAATAATATATAAGAAATTAAAAATAAGCTTAAGAAAGTTCATTCCAGATTTTACGTCCGAACGTGGAAAACTTTTGCACAAAATGTACCTGAGCCAGATGAGGAAATGTTTACATGGCGTGTGTTTAAATATTCAAATGTCTAGACACCAGAAAAAGGTCAAGGTTACGTGCGTGCATTAAATTGGAGTCGGCATAAAGTGTCGGGGCTTGACTTATCGCGCGCGCACTGTTTGCATTATCAGTGAAGATTTATCAATTTAATTATGATTTTTTAGGATATTGTACAAGATATTCCACGAGAAGAAGTGCGAATGAATAGGCCTGCACCATCTCCAACGCCGTCTACATCATCCAATGAAGGCATCATAAAGAAATCAAGCAAGACGATAGACGATGATATTCAGCTCACATTAGATGCACTACAAATAGGAAGAAAAAACCTCGAACAGCTTTGGTCATCTGGTGCGTGAGAAAATGGCAAACGTAAATATGGACCAGAGAGAGTTACCTGAACATTTGATTTCAAATGTACTTAGCATAGCAAGGCAAGATAAACTTACACATGATCATCAAATTTTGGCCATTATGCCAGTAAATACACCTTTCTAATTAGGTAGGATTGTTTCAAGTTTGTCTGCAATGGAATGATATCCTTCTCATATAGGTTTAATTAAGTTAAAGTTCCTTAAACAGTTGGAACACAAATTGTTTGCTGTTATGATCATTTATTAACAGGATGGCTCGTAATGGGAGTGATAAGGATAGCATTTTTACAACTTGATAGATGTTCATTTTCATTATATTTTATGTAGAATAATTCATATCATTTTTATTTGAACCTTTTTGGGGGATACAACTATTGTATCTATGGGAATTGGCACTCCCAGGGGGATTATGTGAAATCCCTAGCTAAAGGTCAAGTAGGCTTTTTGTTGAAATAGAAAAGTTTTTCCTTTGTTTCCTTACGGACCATCTTTTTCGGTCAAGTGCTGTCCTTTTTTTCAACACCTACGACTTTCTTCTTCGACTTTTTTTCTTGTTTCATTAACTTCTATGCACCTCGTTCATAGATTCCGCATTCCCTTAACTCTATACTAAATCGCGCCTTCATTCTTTCTCTCGTCCAAAAATTTCATGTTTGAACTTTATTAGAAATAAATTATTTTTAAATTTTTTCTTTTTATTTCTGATTGAATATCTTTGTCGTGGTAAAAGGATGCTAAAACTTTCATATAATCAATCAATTTGTATTCTGCTGGGCACGCTTATACTTTTTTATTTCTAAGTTTGAGCATAACGATTAAATGAGAAACCATATCTGCACAATGTTTCATTGATTTACATCCATTCCTTACTAATCTAAATGACACATTCGTCCCTGCCAAGGCACTTGGCCTTCGTTCAAGAAGTAATTCTTGAAGCCTTCACGGATACGTTGTGCTTCTTGTGCCGGCCTTCGTGGAATGGTTTGCAGGTTGAGCAAAGGGTCCTCATTTCTCCACGGACCTGGAATTACATCTCCTGTAATATGATCTTCCAGGTCGACTGTCTCGTTTTCCCTTCTTCTTTTTCTGATTTAATTATGGAAAACCAAACATGCCTTCACCACTTTTTTTACATTTCTGGTTTCAAGTTGATCGTTGTTCTGAGAACTCGAAATTTGGAAGAGAGGATACCAAAGGCATTTTCGATCATCATGCGAGCTCGTGACAGTCGGTATGAAAATATTCGTTCAGAGTCAGACTGGCCTCTGAAAAGGTACGGTTTTAGCATGTAGGTGGTCAAAGAGAAGGGGTCATCAGCTACGAAAACGAAAGGCTAAACTCTGTCACTATTGGGGAGCGCATCCGGGTCTGGGATTTTAGCGACACCTTTCTCTAGAACGGATTGAAGCGAACAATTCCCCCAAACTCCAGCATCTGGTACTCTTTCATTTCTGCCGAAATCCACGTAGATGAACTCCTAGTTCGCGCTGCTAACTGCCAGGAGAATCATACTATGCATGCCCTTGTAGTTGTAGTAGTAGGATCCGTTGTTTGGAGGTGGGACGATGCTGTCGTGCTTACCGACAATAATTGCTCAAATGCTGTTGGGAAAGTTCCACCTTTCTTGGAAATTGTGGGCAATTTCCCTCCATTCATCCTCACTACTGGAAACTGATAAGAAAGAAGTAGTTGCCCGATGACATTTTGTAAATAGATTTCATAATTAAGTGATAACCTAAATAATTTCTAACATGATAAAGATTCATTTCATAACAAGTCCGAATTTATCTCAGTTCCAATTATGAAGATAATTAATGCATTGTGAATTAATTTCATTTCCGCATAAGTCAATAAATTAAATACAAAATTAACTTTGTTTTATAACAAAACCTTGCAAATAATCAACTGACATAAGAAAAGGGAAGAGTATTTCAAGAAAAAGTTCTATACTTACGTTAATTTCATAATTATATAGATTTCCGACCCTAAATTAAAGTGATTTTACAGCAGATAGTTTGATAAAAATAATTAATTTCCTTCAGGAATTCCTCTTGGAGACAATCGTAGATTGCGGCACAAACTTCAGGGATTATCAGAGACAAAGAAGGACTCGAAATTCTCGTGGCATACCTCAAACTTGCGTAAGACTTGCCAGTAGCAAGGAAGCGAAGAGTTGCGTGCGTCTAGTTTCGCGCCAGGAGTTATGGCTTCTCTTATGTTGGTGTCAGATCTTGTGATCTTAGGAGCGATTAACTCGAAGACATTTCGAAATTCTTCTACATTTAATCTTGTGTAGTTAACAAAATCTTCCTCGCTTTCGAATCTTAATTCTCGGAAAATATTGTTGTAGGTGCCCCTCTCAATTCTCCGGTTTAAATAAACCTTGCACCATATTCTTCTTTGTTTCCTTTTCTCTTCTTACAGAGCAGTAACGCTAGCAAGGTCAAATGCAGCGCTCTTTTCGACATCATCATTCAGTCACAGTCTCGGGGTTACTGCTGTGGGCAAGGCCAGATAGGTATATGAATTTCAGGCCAAATTTTACGAGGAAAAAGGCTAAATTTAATATAGGTAAGCTATAATAGTAGGTACATACCCTATAGAAAAGGAACAAAGAAAAACCGTTTATTTCCAAAAAAAGTTTATTCATGAGATGCAGAACACATTGAACTTTCAGAAATTTTTTAATAAAAAGGACCTTAATTAATCGATAGACTAACCTAAATTACGACGCGTACTATAGCCGTATCGGGGGTTAATTGTGTTGTTGAGAGTAACAGTCGCCAATATCATCTCTTGGATATTTTCTACACAAAGAGAGGGCTGACAACTTTTAAAAAAAGTAAATATTACTAGAGAATTCTTCGGTATTCCTTAATTATTAATTGAAACGAAATAAGAAAAGACAAAAAACGTCTTACCGAAACAGACTGAAACAATCGTAAATGATTATCGAGTAGTGAGAAAAAGTTAGTCACAAAATAATAAATTAAAAAAACGCGCAACACAACACGCTCATCTAGAAACACGTAAACAAACACACACGCAAAATAAAGTTCATAGCTTGATCAACGTATGGACAAAAACGAAAAACTGGCATAATTCTACCTAACATTAAAACTTTTAAGTATGAAAGAAAAATAGACATCACTTACCCTTTTCTTCAAAGAATAACATGAATTCTTCTGACTCTTCATCCTCAGCTGAAGTTTTAGAGGTAAAAGCAGCACTAGAGATGTGCCTGGTTTCCGTTTGATACAGGATGCTCGATTTAGAGTTAGCTAACATTCATGAGGTCACTTAGAAGTCTTTGCAACAAAGCGAACTATTGCTTGAGATGTGCCCAGATTCGCACTATCGCATCCAGCATTCGAGTTTGTAACCTATTCCGGGGCTTAGTTTTGACCGACGTCACTATCGAGAACATTCTTTCGCCAATAGCATTGCTAGCGGGAGTCACCAGGCAATTGAGCGCTTAACCCGAGAGCTCTTCAAAGTTTGAGTGATGTGTATTCCAAGCTAAAATTGTGTAGTGTGTTTAGGAATCACACCACCTTCAAAAATACCCTCCTGCCTCCAGTCTACGATACTTATTTTTCGATACTGCTGTTCAATGGTGTCAATGCAATCGAGCTAAATGCAGCCTAGGCAAGTCTACAAACTCTCCTTTGCTTACTTGATTTAAAATTCTTGTTGGATTAAGAAGTACACGATTTTCAAACACATTAGTTGATTCACATATTCTCGAGTTGAGTTCTTCCATTGCTGCCACAATGAATGCATGGCATCTTTTTTTCAGCTCTACAATTTTGAACTCTTCTTGTTTATCACTCTGTGTTCCTTTGTAATTATTTAGGTGACGTTCTACTTCTAACCTAAATTTAGCACCAAAATCCACTTGGTCCATTGACTTTTCACTACCATCTTTCCTGTAAATTCTGTCTCTCAAAGTTCTTCTGAGCATCTCCAGGTCTTTGGAAAGTTCATAGGGATCAATATTGGATGACTTAAAAATTGCATTTACTGAAAATCTTTCCCATTTGGTGTAGCAAACACAAAGTACAGGTGATTTACTTTATCATTTAACATCTCCTTCAATAATCGTGCTTTGTACCTTGCATTCGCGGAGTAACTCATTTCTGTTGGAAAATACGTTTTGAGTTCCTCCCAGTTGACAAAATATTGTACATGACTTTGCCTCTGACAAGCCATCTAGTTTTAGAAGATTTCTGAAATTGTGTTGGTGCTTGATAACTATCATCGGGATTCAAAGTATCAAATACAAGTTTATATTCGTCCCGGCGCATTTCACTATTTGAGAACCATAGTGGGATCTCTGTGATTAAAAATCCAAGATTGGAGGGAAACTTCTCAAAAGCGTGTTGGACGCATAATGCCAGTGAATGGCAGACACATTTCATCGGTACACAGTCCGGCGCTGCTTCCTTCATCCCGGTTCACACAGAACTTTTATTCCAAACCACAACAGCACACCCATCACTTGCAAAACCGATACAATTCTTTAACTCCGAATCATATTCATTTAACTTTGTGAGTAACGTGTCACAAATACTCCGTGCTGTCGCTGCTGAAAGATCTAGCAGACCCAAAAATGAAGTTTGGATTGATGGGGTATTAGCAGTGTCGTTGAAATAGCGCACAACGACACACAGGTGCCTCTTAACTGAAATAGCCGTAGATTCGTCAATAATCAGTACAAATTTCTTGTTCTTCAAGGATTCCTTCAAGTCAGATTCTAATGCTGGGCTCACCATATTTTTAATTATTTGAGAACACTTGCTCCTATGCAGTTTTAATCCGGCGAGCTTACTGCCTTTTCCGTGCTCTTTTATAACTTCCCCCAAGTGCTCAACAGCCATAACGGCACAATGACAGGTTACCACAACTGCAAGCCTTATTTTAGCAGTTTTGATACCGTCGTCCACTGCTTTATCCCTGGGAGTAATAAAGGAGGCCAAATTACTTTGACCCGCTTGTAGTACATTTGATTGGTGCTTTGCTTTGGTGATTCGTGTTTAGAAAATTTAGAAATTTTACACTTCACGGAACATTTAAATTTACATTCACGGAACTTAATGAGGAATCTATGTAGTAGGGGCATAGAAACAGTAAGTTGAGAAAGAAGTTGACGAAATGAGATATAAAAGTTGTAGAAGAAAGTAATAGGTGCTGAAAAATAGGACAGCAGTGAACTGAAAAAAGATGGTCCGTAACAAAACAAAAACCTTTCCTATTTCAACAAAAAGAAAGCCTACCCAACCTTCAGCTCGGGCCCTCACTTAATCCCCCTGGGAGCGCTCATTCCCATAGATACAACAGTTGCATCCCTTTGAAGGGAAGATACCCTATACATAGAAATATTAAATTGAGGAGCAAGATTTTGACAAAATTAACGCTGAAGAAGAAAATCATAAGTGATGAGAAACGCAACAGCAGTGAACAAAAAGAAAAGCGATTTCTTAACTAAGGAAACAAAGCTTTTAAATTTCATCAAAAAGAAGCCCTACGAAACTCTCACCTTGGGACTTGACATAACTAGTTCTTTAAGAATGAGGAGCAAAATACAAGCAATAATTAGTCCTTGGAAAAATGGTTCCCTCACTTAAAAATACATTATATATATAGTAGTAGTAACATGGGTTTGCTAGCGCTTCAGTTATTCAAACTGTATCGCTCCGAAGGTCGCATAATTTAATCAGTATCAGTCTATGCAGATTTAACGCGTAAGATGAACATAAACATTATTTAAATCATCAAAAATTATATGATCATGATTATCATATCAACTCAAGATTATAATGGTCTCCCCCATTGAAATTTTATGCATACTGCAGTACATTCGAAACACACTGGGCAGCCAAACCCCGCAGGGAGTTTCAGCTGCCAACCCATTTATGGTCGGACGCCTTACCCAAGCTGAAACCCGCGGGGTACCAACGCACCGCGCCCGGCCATATTACAGTTTCCTCATCTTCAACCTTCCAAAACGGTATCATGCCTGGCTATAGTGCGTTATTGTGCGGCTTCCTGTTTAATCTCATAACGCAGATAGCGTCTCTCCAGGGACAGCTGCGGCGCTGCTGCGTCAGAGCCCGAGCGCTCGTCTTCCCTGACTATTCCGATTAACACATCCTCCGCGCAGCCACAACGATTTTGAGAGATTAAATTAAATAACACAAATATTGCAGGACTCGCAAAGAACTGTACGACTAGAAAAGGATTTAAATTTATAAATCTTTTCGAAGTTCTCAGTTCACAATTTGTTCACAAGAGATGAGTCAGAGAAATAACAAATAAGTCGCCAATGATTAAAACGGCCACGAGTCTGTTCTCCCAACATTTCACACAAGACAATATCCGAGTTAGCTCCCTGTAAATCAGGGTAATAATGGGAACGAACATGGGAAAAAAAGAAGACACTCAACCAACACATGCTGTACCGACAGCGGTACCACGCAGCGATCGCAAAGAGGGGCCGGGTGGCGCTCCATTAAATGGCCATGGGTGAGGCGCGTGTGACCCAAGGAAGTTGAATACGTGGAACCAGCATCGCTATCTTTTGCCAGTCAAGCGAGTGAAGCCACTTCTGCCGTCCCAAGCTCCGCCCACCCGGCATTTGGCCCTCGTGTGGCAGTGGAGGTGTACCACCACCTCCAACGTCAGGAACTGAACACTGTTTGCATTTCATGAAATTTCTGTACGTACACGTGAAAACTCATGTCTGAATCTTTTTTGAAAGTAACTACACATGTACATAATGCATGAGCTCGGCATATTGGGAAAGTAGTCCTTGAACGCAGCATGGATAAGCTGCACCCTTCCTCGCCGACTGCCAGTTGCGCACTGAGCGTGGAGGGAGTATATATGGAGGCAGCATGGTCGTCTGTGAAGAGACCAGTTTTTGAGATTTCTCTTATGTCTGTGGTAACCAATAGCCGTCTCGCAAGTGTGACGTCAGCACGGAAGTCAGTTACCTACTAACTGCGATAGGGTGTGCACACGCTCGCTGAATGCTCTTCTAGCTGTTTAGTTAATCGCACAAATTATTAATCATTAATTTGGGATTCTTAGACTCCGAAAGATACTAAATTGTGTTTCATCACTTGAGAACACTTAATAATATCAAAATTACTAGGAAAGATACATTAGGGGTTGAAAACTATAAAGATTACAGGCCCTTGATTATAATAAATTAGAGCAACTTCCACGCACACCTCACCCTTTGACTTGCGGTTGGGTACTAATCTTGCTTTGGAAAATGGGAGGGGAGTTGTAGAGGAGGTGGGAGGAGCCGACTTCAGCCAAGCGTCTGTGGTTGGCCCAGAATTGTGACGTGTCGGGCATTCACAGTGCCCGAGTCTTTCAACTTCTGCAGCCAATTTGAATCCGATAGAAATCGGCAATGCTCCCTCCATATATCCTAGCTCCATGGCACTGAGCGGCTGAGCCCCATCAGGGCCCATCTCCGTGTCTGGGGCCGTCTCTCGTCTGCCTACAGCTACCGAAAATTGGCTTCACTTTAGAGCGATGATGCCGGTTCCATGTATCCAACTTCCTTGGTGTGACCAATCCTCAGTCGACATAGGAGGACTTCTATGCGGCGGTTCCGGCATGCTGAAGAAGGCCAGGCTCGGACAGTGTTCTTGATCTTGCGCAGCTTGTTGTCTTAGGTGCCCTCCCACTCTCGCTGCCAAAGTTGAGTTAATGCAGCTTTGATTATAAGGTAGTAATCTCGGGTGGGTACTCAGGTATTTGTTCTGTCAGC
Source organism: Morinoia aosen (assembly GCA_030386875.1). Lineage (NCBI taxonomy): Eukaryota > Metazoa > Arthropoda > Malacostraca > Amphipoda > Talitridae > Morinoia > Morinoia aosen. The sequence goes on along the minus strand of CM059575.1, from coordinate 13,962,719 downwards.
AGCAGAGGTTGCAGCACTTCTCGCTAACTCGTCTGCCTGATCGTTGCCAAGCACATCAACATGGCCAGGAACCCAGCACAGAGTTACAAGTTTTGGGGAGCCTGCAAGTCGCAAAAGGCGTAACATTATTCCAGAAATTATTGGATATGAGGAGTTGCAGGACCTCAGTGATTAGAGAGCAGCTTTGGAATCGGAGAACATCACGTAAGAACCTGACTATATATATATATCACGTAACTTTTTGGCGATAATGAATGAAATAAAATTTTTTCCTATCAAAGCAATATTTGGCGCACCATTGCTCAATGCGCGTTTTGACATTTTCCAGTTATAAATTCCAAAATCTACACACAAGAAACAACATAAAACTAATTGTTTATATATAGGAAACTTGAGTAATCACAGACGACAAAATACTAATAAATAATAAACTCCAGCACTCCAAATGCATTAGCGCTATATTCAAACATCAAGACACTCTGCATGCCAGTAAGTAAAGAACTATAAAATAAAAATAACATGAACACTTAAATTAAAAAATGAATAAATTCAGCATAGTAGATTATAAAGATTAACTTTGGAATGATCAGTTTGTCAAAATCACAATTTGAGTGCCAATTCCTTTAACTTTCTGCAATTCTGCATGATACGATAAATATATATTAGTTCTGCAGAGGTTTCCATAAGTTAATTATAAACAACCTTCTCAAAAGAGTTGCAGTGTAGAGGGAGAAAGAATGGAATATCAAATACGTATAGCGCATACATAGTAATTTTTTTTTATAACATTTCGACCTAACTGTGCACTGATTCGAATCAACAAATAGACCATACACACCATCCACTATGTGTAACAAAATAGGCAGCATCCTACGAAGTATTAGTTCACAGCCTCAAATTCTACGCAAACTAGTACACAAGGTTTATCACCTCCTCGATTCAAGAAAACGCTTCACAGCCTTAAATTCGTTTCACATTAACAAAATAAGGCTATCACAAGTTGAACACTAATGGTTGTTCATTAGCAGAAGTGAATCACTGTGAAGTGAATCATTTATGCATCATTTTATTGAGGTTCTCTTTGGAACAGGTACTCGTCAATGCATACATGGAACAGGTAACTGTTGTACAGGTACTTGGAACAGGTACTTGAAACAGGTAACTTTTGTACGCCCTAATTGACTGCAGTGTTCTACATCTTACAAAAAACTTTATTATATACACTGATATTTGAGAACAACAGGTGCGAGGTTTAGGGCAGTTATCATGGATTACTTTACACACAGATTTGAAGAAGCCTGGTAAGTGACTAATTTTACTGAAAAGATCAAGGAAAACTATCTCATAACGAATGATAGTGCGTACGAAAGATTTACTGCAATATTTCAGTCCCTTGCGCGGAACATTAGACTGAATATACTCTTTAAATGAAACAAACAGATGAAAACTGAAATCTTTCCCGCTAAGAATTGAAGAACATGTTATGCAGTCAGCCAGAGATTTTTTTCAGTTTCTGGTGATAGACGTCTGTTTTCATGGCCAGGTAACCGGAGATATAAGTGGCAGTATCTTCCACTTCCACAGAAGCAAAACTTCCTCCGAACTCGGTGGCTCCGTTGAACACCACGGCAGCCTGTTGTTCCTCTTCAGACACCTCAATGATAAGTGGAATCACTTCAATTTCTACTGGCACCTGAAAGGCAAGAAAAAATGTGAACTCAAGTGAACTCGAGTGCGGTCGACGTGAGGGTTCGTGGAAAAGAGGAAAGGTGGCTGTGCAGCTACCTTTTTCTGGAGGCGCTAGCTTTTTCGCGCTGCTGCCCTTCCTGAGGTTCGTGTGGGTTCCGCCTACGCCGTAATTAGTCCGCTGGGGCAACAGAAGTAAATTCTTTATTCGCCAAACTATGGTGGTACCGCGAGAGTGAGGTTTGTGTGGGTACCGCCTACGCCGTAATTAGTCGGCTAGGTCAACAAAAGTAAATTCTGTTTTTGCCGAACTACGGCGGTACCGTTAGGAAGACGAGCAGCTGTCTTCGCCGTAATCAGTCCGTTAGGGCTCCTCAGGAATTTCCCTGGTTTGCCAAACTGCGACAGTGTCTTTCTTTTCGACAAACTATGCGAAATAGTTTCTCCTCCCAAGGTGGTTCCTTAAGCCCCTTTTTGGGCGAGGTGTCGTACTAGACTAATGCCTGTATCAAAGAAGAAAAAGGGAAACTCTTTTCACCTCAGGATGTGAATTGGTTGTTGCACAATCTCTTTGCAGTGCCTCTTACATACACAGATGCATTTTGGCAAACACAATGATTCATTTACTTCTGCAAAAATAGTGTGTACACACACGAGTTAACGCATAACACGATACAAGACGCAAAATTACATTCAAAATGTTGGTGCAATTCAGCTAGGTAATCAAATTAATACGGGAATATTGAAATACAATACAAATTAAACTTCAGGGCTAAAACTAAAGTAAATACACAGAAGTTTCATAGGTCGCAGACACAAAACGCAAGGCCGAGTACAGGGAACTGAACTCATAAAGAAAATACTCAAGATTATGGGGAACTATAACAGAAACGGGACTCGACACCACCTGCTGCCTGACATCAGGTTAACAATTTTTTTAATCAAGTCTTTGGCTTCATAAGCAAGCATTTCAGTTGCAGTTAAGGGGACAGATTTAAATCTGTTAGAGAAAATAGAGCTAATATGATAAATTGCGATGCAGGTGAGAGCAATAAGAAAAAGGGGTCAGTTGTGAAGAATTATGCTAAACAGGAAGCACCATTGAAAAGTATACGAAGAAATGGAGATGATATTATAAGTTAGTTTAAGCCTCCCTATCCGCAACATTTGCGAATCAAAGAGAGGAAGGAGGAAGACACCATTTAGTATGGAGTTAAGGGAACACCGAATCTATGCAGAAACGGCATAGAAAAAATACGATGAGAAAGAACATTATGAAACAAGATCAAAGTTGAAAAAGAAAGTAGTAGGTGCTGAAAGAACAGGACAGTAGCCAGTCGAAAAAAGATGGCCCTTAACATAACAAAAGCTTTGTATTTCAACAAAAAAGAAGGCCTACCTAACACTCAGCTCGGGCCCTCACATTGTCCTCCTGGGAGCGCTAATTCCCATAGATACACTAGTTCTATGTATCCCCCTGAGGGGAAATGGAGATGATAAACTTTAGCATAATACTAAATGTAAAAATATAAGGAGTCTCAATGGAGAAAGAGAAGAAAAGAGACCAAAAGATAGGATCAGATTATATGATAGTTAAAGCCTCCTTAACCGCTAAAAAAGCATGTTTAGAGGAGAGGTAGAAGAAAGGCACCATTTTGTGAGGAGATAAGGGAATGCAATGCGGGATATCATGGGAGAAATAAGATATGAGGTGAAAAATGGAAACACAAGATTGAAAGTAATAGGCAGAGAAGGGTGAAATACATGGCTTGAAACAAAACCTAAGTTTATGCACTCCATCTATTTCCCACTATTCCTCTCTAACATTTAATGGCGTTTAATATATTTAGTTTTTTGAGAGATATTAAATAATAATCCTAACCTAAACTTTTGAAAACTTCGAAGGAATAAGCGTAAAAAATGAAAGTATTTACCTATTTAATAACTCTTAATAATTGAGTCGAGAAAATCTGTCTATAATCTGGACAACCAGACTCATCTCACCTCTGCTAAGAAGCCAAAGGTCTCTATTAATTGCTCGTCAGGAGCTGTCTCGCAATTGGAAGCTAGAGGAGCTCGTATGAGAGAAAAGGCAGAGAAGAGGCTCCGTCATCCTCATATCCAATAATATGATCCTTGCGCTGATTGAAAACTCAAACGGGCTCTTTTGGTGGCTGATTGAGGACTTGATTAGGTTCTTTTGGTGGCTGATTGAGGACTTGAATAGGTTTTTTTGTGGTTGATTGAGGACTTGAATAGGCTTTTTTGGTGGCTGATTGAGGACTTGAATCACTGGTCATATGAAAATTTGGAGGATGCTAAGAAGATGATGAAATTGTGATCCCTATTTCTGAAATTGGTTGGGATGGAGGGATAGGAACCAGTGTAGGTGGATCATTATCCAATAGCAGTAAGTGATCAGTAGCTTGATTGAGTCGCATGTCCATTCCATGTCCTGGAATATAAAAAAAATTCATATGAAACACAGTAGGTAGCAAAACTTTATATAGAAATTTAGTTTCCCCTCTGTAATGAAATCTGAAATAAACACATGAAAGTAAAGTAAACACATGAAAAAAGAAAAAAAAATTGACCCTAAATGACAACACTTAATTTGTTAAAAAGTTTTCTAAAGTACTAAAAATAGCTCAATACAATCTAACACAGCTAATGAAGAATTGATATTAAAATGTCAAAAAATAATTACTTTGGAAGAGGAAAAACTAGACCGACAAGAACTTAGAGGAATCTCTAAACACTCTTTATAACAAAAGTTCAATGAACTCAATCTTTAGCTTATGAAAATAAAATGCGTTTTAATGGATTAATGTATTAGATATATTTTAGACTACAATTACCCAGGTAGCAAAATTTATTGACCTAATATTGATCCAATATACAGTCTCAATATTGACTGGACATTCAAATTGAACATTGGGGCAATACCTTATTTTGGAAAATTCGGTTGATATCGGAAAAATATATTGGCCCAATAACAATATTATCATCAACCCAAATCGATTAATTATTGTGTCAATATTGACTTGATAATGAGGTGTTCCCTACAATAACATTGGCTTAATACTCAACTAATGATATCAGGTTGATATTGGTGAAACATATTGCTCCGGTAATCATATTTTCACTAACCCAACATCAGCTTATTATTGTGTCACTATGGACTTGATATTGAGGTGTTCCTTAGAAAAATATTGGCCCAATACTTATTTTCTGATATCAAGTGGATACTGGCAGAATAGATTGTCCCAATAATAATTTATTTTCAACCCAGTATCGGCTAATTACTGTCTCACTATTGACTTGATATTGAGGTGTTTCCTTAAACAACACTGGCTCAATAATTAATTTCTAATATCATATCAATGTTCAGAAGTGTTCAAAGACGAGAAATATATATAATTCTGATAACTATGTTATCTGATGTACATACCTACACACCTACACGACCATGAATTAAACTGCATTCAAAATTTATCTAAAATCCATGATTACAAACTTCTTTGGTATCGTAGAGTAGAAGTCCAAATTTTGTGTTGCACGTACCAGTGGTCGGGCAACCTGTACATGCGGTTTGATCCAGTTTCACCTGAAAAGAAATCGTGTTCCCCCAAGATGTATCATTTTAGCTCAAAAAAGCGCTGAAGTGATGTATTTCAAATTAGTTAACTAGCTATAATTATATTAATACGTAATGAAAAAATTGCTAACAGCGATGATGGCGAAAGTGGTAGCCGGTCGTTTTGTGGCGACAGTAATTCGGTGCATTGCAAGCAAAAATGAGAACGCGGTTACAAGGTTTACATTAAATTGAACACATTTAGCTAATCGAGTTCCCAGTATTTCGTTCTTGAATGAAACTGCGTTCTTGTATTATAAAAGAGTAAGGGACCGGTTTTGCTCACGACTAATGGTCACTACGGTACATCTTGGTATTAATGAGGGTTTCAAGACAGCCCAAATACATCATTGTGGCACGAATGCTAATGTTCAAGAGCAGCCAATTTAGTTCTTAATTACATTAAGTTCAAGTAATAAAAAACTGTGGTACATAGTTGTTGAAAGGTAACTGTCTATACAGCTGAAATATATATAAAAATTATGACGGCTTCAAGAATATTAGCGGGCTTGTTTCAAAATTTCTTAAGGTCATACTAAATCCAATGTGCATGAAAATATATTCATTACTGACTTGAAAAATACATGACTTCAATTACAATTTGAATTAAAACTATTACATTTCAACTAAAAAATTACAAATACAGTTTGCATCCCAAACAAAATAAAAATACTGTCAGTGTAGCTTCAGATTAAGTTCAAACTAAAAATAATTTTGAATTGGTCTCCTTTAACAGGGCAACTTACCATTCAGGTTTATATAATATTCTAGGTACATACGTGTATATAAGTCTAGTACTTTTATGTCACCATTATTTTTAAATCACTATTATAACTGTTAATGTGTGGATACTTACATATTAGCCTAGCTTACTAGTAGCTAAATACTACCTATATATGCATACATGATAGGGAGGTGAAAATGGTCAATCCAGTATTGATTCGTGAAATGATAATGAGCAGGATATAAAAAAATTAGGAAATACCATAAAAACGAGGTATGCAAAATATCAGCACAATCGAACAATACCCAATTAGACACAGATGTGGGATTGACATGGGGCCCATTTGATATATCTCAAAAATAATTATACCTTTTCACATTTGTTGCACAATGTACGATAGATGGTAGTATTACTGTAGATTTGTGCTTTTCATAGTGAAAAGGAATATATAAACATGATTTATTGATGATCAAAGGAAAAGTTTAGCTCCAATCTACCTGCGTAGATTGGAGCAATCAGAAAATGATGCAATCTGACGATGTTGATATACAAGTGTCAATTTTCAACGAGAACTTCACAGCAGCTCTCGACGAATGTGCACCTTACGTCACCAAAAAAACCAAGCCAAAACGAACTGTTTGGATCACTGACGAAGTTAAAGAGATGAGCAGAATAAAGAAAGCTAACTTGCGAGAGTACAAAAACAATAGATCAAACAGTACCTTATACAAGAGATATAAAGAACACGAAAAGATTCTTCGAAAGAAAATCACTGAAGCGAAACAAACTCACTTCCACCAGGCACTGATAACGGCTAAAAATAACCCGAAGCGAACTTGGGAAATCATTAGTGAGGTAGCCCCATATAAAAATTTAGATCGCATAAGTAATTTTGAAAATCCCTTGGCAACAGCCACGGATTTCAACACATTCTTTTCAAAAGTAGGGGCTCAAGTTTTCAGTGAGGTGTGTACCAATCCAGATGAAACGACAATTGAAAATTCATGCCCCACTGCACCCTCGAGGACTGATGTCAAGTGGAGACCACGCCCTGTCGATTTACCAGAGTTACGAAACATCTTATACTCACTAAAAAACACAAAGGCAGTTGGACATGATGGTATCAGTCTTCAATATATCAAAGACAGTTTCCCTGTTACAGCACCATGGATTCGTCTGATAATTAATACATCAATAGTAACCAACACGTTTCCAAACCAATGGAAACACTCCATTATTAGACCGTTGCACAAAAGTGGTGACCTAAATACAGCATCAAACTACAGGCCCATCAGTCTTTTGCCTGTCATGTCCAAACTATTGGAGAAAGTGGTGACAAATCAACTGTCATTTCACCTGGACGAGTCAAATCTACTCCACCAAAATCAATATGCCTATAGAAGAAATACTAGCACCCAAGACGCTCTGCTCAATATATCTGAAAAAATATACAGTGACATCGATCAAAAGAATGTAACACTCTTGCTGCTACTTGATCTCTCTAAGGCGTTCGATAGCGTTGAACATGAAAGACTTCTACGTAAAATACTGAACTTGGGAATAGACACGCAATGGTTTGAAAGTTACTTGTCAAATCGATCTCATGCAGTCCGCATAGAAAACAAATTGTCCCCATTCATTCAAAACAATTTTGGTGTTCCCCAAGGATCCATTCTTGGTCCGCTACTCTTTTCTATTTTCATTAATGATTTCCCTCCAATGCCTTCTAACACACGGATCTCAATGTATGCAGATGATGTTCAAATTGCAATAACAAGTTTAGTATCGGAAATACCACAGACGCAAATTAAAGCCGAAACTTTACTGACTAGCCTGAAATCATGGTACGACCGAAATGGTCTCAAATTAAATGCTAATAAAACACAATGCATTGTTTTTGGATCCAAAGATGCAATTAAAAAAACTTCAGATCTTACTCTTGCAGTTGGAAATGATAAAATTAATGCATCAGAAAAAGTTAAAAATCTAGGTATCTGGTTCGATAGAAATATGTCCTTCAAATCTCACGTTGAGACTACTTGCAACAAAATCTACGGAACTTTAATGTTTTTTCATCGTATAAAAAGTATGCTAGACGAAAAATCCAGATTATTAGCTATTCAATCCCTTGTGTTATCGCGCATTGACTACTGCAGCCTGGTATGGGGAGACTTACCTCAATACCTTCAAAGGGACTTACAAAAATGCATGAATTTTGCAGCCAAGGTGGTATGCAACGGTAATTTCAAAAGAAGTGATCACGTAACCCCTCTCCTCAATAAACTCGGCTGGATTCCTATCCAAGAAAGGCTCCTCTTGCAGAAGGCCCAATACGTATTCTCCTCGTTATATCTTCCTCAGAGCAATGCTGAGATAGTGCGTTTCCATCCACCCACTGTAACCAATCAAAAACCGAACAGAAACAATAATGTCTTAGTCAACTATCGTTCATCTCACTTAGGGCAGAAGGCTCTGTCCATATCAGGCGCCTTACTGTGGAACAAACTTCCCCTGAATATTAAAGTCCCTCAAAGACCTAGAGAATTTAAAGCCAAAATAACTCGTCATCTTGTGTCTCAATAATAATTTTTAGTTACAGAACATACTGAATGAGTACTGACGAATCTCATTTGCCTGGTATCTCCATTGCTGAACAATCTCCCTCGCTCATTGTTTTATAATTCAAGACATCACACAACAGTTTGGAAGTATGCGTAGGTATTATGATTTGACCGTCTATACGTTGTCATTTGCAAACATGGTACCTATGTGTGTGTGTGTTTATCAATTGCAGACATTCTGCACCATATTACAAAGATAATGTGTTTTTTTTTTCTAATTTGAAATTGTAAAGCATCCATGTAAAAAAAAAAAAAAAAAAAAAATTAAAAATAAATTCGTTTTGTGATCATCCATTTATACTGCAGTAATATGCTGATTCTGCCTATAGTTATATGCTTATAATAATGTGATACCTATGTTTGTTCATGAATTGCCGACAATTTGCGCCATATTTCAAAGATAATGTGATTTGTTTTCTAATATGAAACCTTTATAGGACATTAATGTTTTCTTTCTTATCCACGTCCCACAATCGATTTCATGTTTCTGACTTAAGTAGACTGTCTTGTGCCACTATTTTTAGTACTAAATTTTATAAAATTCATGCTATAATAAAAGATATTTTTTCTGTTCCCTTCGATTGGAATTCTGGTTTATAATGGCTAGTTTATGCTGATATTTGCGCACATGCTTACTTGTATATATGTGTACGTGTGCACGCTATGCGTATGACACTCTGTAGAATGCGTATGTATTGCCTCGATGCATAGAAATGCATTTGTGTATGCTTACGAGTTTGGTGTAAGTATGTGCGTGGGTATGTCTGTGCATGCGTATGTATATATATCTACATGTATACGTGCACATATGTGTGTACTAAACTGACAACTAGCATTTTACTAGAGAAAATGGTCTTTTTTCTGTGCACTCTCAACTTGTAACATTACCTAACTCGTCATCTCTTTATTATTGTAAAGCATTCATGTACAAACTATACATTTGTTCTGCGATCATCCATTATATTTAAATAAAATGCTTATTAACTAATGACCGGTATGTTAAAATTGTTGAATCAGAAATACAAAACTTATAATCTTCTTGGTCCTCATGCTTATGTGTACATATATGTGTATATATTCACATGTATGTGTGCACATATGTGTGTACTAGACTGACAACTAGCATTTTACTAGAGATAATGGTCATTTTCTGTTCACTCTCAACTTGTAACATTACCTAACTCGTCATCTCTTTATTATTGTAAAGCATTCATGTACAAACTATACATTTGTTCTGCGATCATCCATTATATTTAAATAAAATGCTTATTAACTAATGACCGGTATGTTAAAATTGTTGAATCAGAAATACAAAACTTATAATCTTCTTGGTCCTCATGCTTATGTGTACATATATGTGTTTATATTCACATGTATGTGTGCACATATGTGTGTACTAGACTGACAACTAGCATTTTACTAGAGATAATGGTCATTTTCTGTTCACTCTCAACTTGTAACATTACCTAACTCGTCATCTCTTTATTATTGTAAAGCATTCATGTACAACTTATACATTTGTTGTGCGATCATCCATTTATATTTGAATAAAATACTTATTAACTAACGACCATTATGTTAAAATTGTTGAATTAGAAATTCAAAACTTATAATCTTCTTGGTCCTCATGCTTATGCGTACATATATATATATATCTGTATGTGTGTGTGTATGTAAGTATATATATATATATATATGTGCGTATATATATGTATATGGATTTGTATTTATATATTTTTTTCATGCTTCCTTAAAATGACACTTTTGAACATTTGCCGAAACAAACGATTCATATATTATTTCCTGGCATCAATAATTGCGAAGTTTTATGTCATGTACATGTAAACTGTCAAAAGTGTTTTCACCCCACAATGAAAATGCATCGTCCATGAATTTGCGTTATCTCTTATAATTATCATTACATGTATTGTCAAATGTAGATTAAGCAAGATTAAGAGTACATTGCCCTCAATCATATCTTTTCGACTAGTGACACGAGTTTTTTCAATACTCGTGTGTGTGTATCATCTAAGTGTATTAATTTTAAGATATTTAAAAACCAATGATTGTAATATTGTACAATCTCTATTGGAAATAAAGTTTTTTCTTTTCTTCTTTTCTTTCTCTATAGACATGCATCTTTAAGAGATGGGAAGTGTTACGATATATATGTACATTCATATTTCATGATATTTTTTGGCTAAATCACGAAAAGCTATATTCATATTCGATGATATTTTTATTTTCCATGATATTTTTTGGCTAAATCCCGTAAATCTACAACGTATTTAAGACATGTTGCGTATATAACATTCTGCTGGGCTACGACAAAGGAATGTCAGACCGTTAAGCCGGCGCCGATATAGGCGTGAGAATGGGAGACAGCGCCGCGAGTGCGAGGGGAAGCTTCGAAGGGGAGAGAGACAAGCAGAAGGCCGCAACACCCAGACCAATCAAGAGCTCGTGTAGGGATCACGTGAGTGAACGAGTCGAGCGCGGACCAATGAGAGCGCAAGTCTGTAGAACCGGCAAGCGTCCATCGAATCAAAATTGAGAGACTTTCTCTGTAGCATGAAAGAGTCTCGAACGTTCTGGGAAGAAAGAGGCAACACACATAAAAGAAGTGAGACGAGGATAATCAAGGTTCTTTTTTGTGAAAGCGAGTGTGGAAGAGGTGCACGTATCTGAGGGGGGCACGCAAACGGGCGACCCCGGCACGCTGTCGGGGTGCATTCTGCATGAGCAGCCAGTAGAAGTAGCTCATCGAAACTTTCAAGAAACCCATGTAATCATCATCAATCATCGAAGCACCAATCTTGCAGCAACGACTACACGAAGCACCTCAGCCTCACGAAGCACCTCAGCCTCACGGAGGAAACCGCCCAGTACCCGTACATCAAGCAAGCATTCGAAACGCTTCTACATCAATCCCGGGCTCACAAGTAACTCCAGCATAAAATATTGAAGCCGCATAGCCTTCAGAGTCTGCAATGATGCCGCCACTACGAGGGCTCGAAATGGGAACTGAGTGCAGAGCTCCGCACCACGACCGGCCGAGGATCGAGAAAGAACTTCGGGACCACGGGGCGGTCTGATCTGCACTACGTGAATTCTCAAGCAGTATTGGAAGTGCGTTAATTCATCGTGATCTACAATTGCAAGAAAGTGTTTAGGTCAAGTTACTGGTTTGGAGCTCAGAAAAGTAATTTTTAAGTGTGAAAGTTCTAGTACAGCCAGCACATGGAATAGTGCGTTCCGAGTGGCGTGCAATTAAATGTGATTTGTACAATGCGGTTATGCAGCTCAGGTTCTAATTTGGTGTTGTGCATGATGCGAAGCGTTCTGTATTATGACACCTTGCTGTAAGTCAAGGTTCTTCCTGTTTTGGCATATCCATTTTATTTCATGTGTGCGCCAACCAGGGAGTTCATTTTATGTTTCTAATGTTATTTTTGTACGTTAATTCCCTGTTTGATGGTTGACAAGAAATGCTGTGTTGAGTTAAATCATGCAATCGTTTGCTGGCACTCATTAATTTTCAAACTTGTATCTCTCATGTTGTGTATCATGTTGGGCCAGAATATGTTGACCCATTCATTACCACCCGAAGCGTACCGAAGTGCGATTTGTGGCTGGGGTCGGTCTATGCAGCTAAGATGTGGCTATCTCATTGTGCCGGATGGAATTGTTACGTTAATGTCATGAGCATCTTGCAATATTGCACTGGTGCGCATGTCATTACAATTGTTGCACTCGTGATCTTTAATCATTGCATTGAGATATTTTGTGTGCTCGTAATTTTGATCCACGTGTTTCTTAAATAAAACCCATTTTTATTTCAATCATTTTATTGTCCATGCTTTTATGTAGTATTCACGCGAACACAAGGTGTACATAGATAATTAATTTACGAAGGTTGAGACTCCTCCTGCGTTACGTGCTTAACCAGCAATGTTTTCGCGACAGAAGAATTTAAGTGAAAAACTAGATGGTTCTTTTCATCACATTAATTCAAGACAACATAAATCGCTAAACGTAAAATATTGTTACCTATTCTGGTCCCTTTGGCAAGATAGGTCAACTAATTCTAATAATCCCTCACAAAACTGATTAGTCATTATCGTAAGCAAGCACTGCATTGGAACAACACAATGCGAGCAGTATTCATTCACTTGGTCTGATAAAATAAGTAAATTTAAAAACGTTTAGTTACCATCCTTGTTATTTGCGCCAATCCACATCACTGTTTGGACTCGTACATGTATACCCAGTCTAACATTTTTGCAGCCTGCATGCATGTTTTTTGCCGCCCAAGTTTTTGAATTGCTTGGGCAGCGAAAATTATGCATGCCCTGGCAAATAAGTTAGACTGGGTAACCTCATAGAAAGAGCAGAAGTTGAACTCCTTGTAGATCAGTATATGTTTTTTGACTCGCATTGATATCTCTTGAGTAGATTTCTGAATGTCAGTCCCCCCCATTTGCAAGAATTTAATTTTTACATTGAAAAGTGCTGTAAAGAGCAATATGTTCATGCAAATATAATGTATTGAACGTAAGCAAGTTAAGTTTTGTCACTTGCAAATGAGTATTACGAAAGGGTATCATGGGTGCCATAACCCACTCATTGTGGCTGACTTCCTTAATGATAACGTGTGGTTCAAAATTTAATATGGTACCATATATTTCATTCACTAACAGGAACTAACATTGATGCTTACCAAAATGCCGGAAGGAAAGAATAGATTATAAGTTAGCTTAGGCAGCCCTGACCACACAGCAAAAACGTTCCAAAGGGAGGAATTTTGGCAATCTAGTGAGTCATTGAGTAGTGTTTCTGCTAGCTTGGATGTACATTTTTCCTGGTAAATGTGAAGGGTAGAACAATCTTTGATTTTCCAATTTTCGGTGCCTAAGCATAGTTAATTAGATCGAAATAAACAATTTTTTTTCAATGCACTTTCGGGGACAAATGAGTATCTAACAAGTTATAGCGGCAAATTAGTTACCGCAACTACAGCGTTTGAAGCGGGAAGTAATTCATCGAGCACGGCGTCTGGCAACACTGTAAAAGACGCTGCCATCGAACGTCCTCGAATAATCGAGCCCGTTCCCGGCATCTAAGACGAAAGTCAACATCCAGCTATAACTCGTTATTTTTGGGTGATAATTTCTATTGTGTTATTAACTTAAAGGTCTTAGAAGTGGGTTCAGGCTCCGCAGGGCCGGCAAATAATAAATTACAAAGTACTTAAGCGTACTTTAACAGTTCAACCACGCAAAAAATAAAACCAACCGCTCTAACTCATAAAATACTCATTTGCCGCCAAAAGTGTTGAGAAGAAAAGTACTTTATTTCGATGTTATTACCATGATTCAAGCAACAAAAATTCAAAAATCGATGAGTAGCTGTTTATTCGAGCGCATTCGTCATCAGAGACGAAACGAAACCTACCGCTAAAACTCGTTAAATACTCATTTGCCCCCGAAAGTGCATAGAAGAAAAATTGGTATATGTAAAGTGTTTGCTAGTAATCGATATTTAGGTTTTGGTTAATTAAATACTAATTAATTATTAACCTAAACATAGTTAATTAGTTCGAAATAAACAAGTTTTCTTCTATGCACTTTCCGTCGCAAATGAGTATTTAACGAGTTATAGCGGTGGGGTTAGTTTTGTCTTTGATGACGAATGCGCTCGAATAAACAGCTACTCATTGATTTTCGAATTTTTGTTGCTTGAATCATGGTAATAACATCGAAATAAACTCCTTTTCTTCCATACATTTTTTTCATCAAATGAATATTTTACGAGTTAGCGCGGTCGGTTTAGTTTCGTCTTAAATGACGACCGCGTTGGAAGCGAGACTCTATTGCAATGTTGCCATCGATGAATTACTTCCCGCTTTAAACACTTGATTTGCGGTAACTAATTCACCGCTATAACTCGTAAATACTCATTTCCGACGGAAAGTGCATAGATGAAAACTTACTTATTTCGATCTAATTAACTATGTATAGGCAGCGAAAATTCGAAAATCGATTACTAGCAAACGCTTTACACTTATCGAAAAATTTTTCATTTCGATCTAATTAACAATGTTTAGACAGCGAAAATTGAAAAATCGATTATTGTCCTACGCTTCACAAATATTTTTTTCCTTCACGCTTCTGTGAATGGCATAATAATTCTTTTTCATTTTTGTAGTATTTGCAAAGTATTTTAATGAATAAACCGTTAATCAGCTAGTCTGGACAAAAAAAATAGAAGTACTATTAAAAATATAGAAAATAATAGGAAAACATTAATATCACTTATCATCAAAAATTAAGAATACATATGAACAATACATAAAGCTATTATATCAAAAATATTGCATGAATTTAAAAAACTGGAATTAATTAATGAAATAAGAAAATTAAAGAAATAATATTGAATTTTTCTCAAATAATGTAATAGTCAGAGCTTACGTATGTGCGTTGAGGCCACACTGCATCACTCAAAAAGCTCTCACATTTGTAGTTATTCACACACATTGTAAAATTGCAAAACTTTCAATAAAATACACTTTAAATGAGAAACCTTCCAAGCAAATACTACATATTTTTTGTCACCCATGTAAAGCTTTTTTGTCATGTTGAAAAAAAATCGTTTCACAAATATTTTCAATGTCTTGATAAACGATATTTATAACTTCATTTACAACATCAACAATTGGAAAAATAAATTCTTCAATGCTCCCCGCACTTTTAATTGTACGAAACGTGTGAGGTCTCTATTGTCATCAATGCGTTCAGAACAAGTTAAGTCAGGTCTATTATTCATGCCCTTCACTGCACACTAACTAGAATATGACGAATGCTGAATACAAATTTCTATGGACAATTAATTCTTGAACAACTGAATTACAAAGAGTTGTACCACAAATTATGTCTACTCTATATGTTATACGAGTATGAAAGCCGTTTATTTAAACTTACCTAGTTCAAACGCGTAGTTCGGTTAAATTTGAAGCGCACGGAATGTTTTCTTTTTGAAAATATAGTTGTTGAATCCCTAATAAAACAAAAAAAGGTAACACGCTTGCTTCAGTTACTTAAATGAATGTTACATCACGTAAACTGCACTCTTGTTGATAGATAAGCAATGAATATCCTAACCATGCACAGCATCTAGCACGATATCCACAAGACAGGTATGTCCACTTCAAAGGGGACAGCTGCTCGCAACCGTTAGACAAGCCAACCAATAGGAGACGTTTGAGCTGATGACGTTACCACACCCATACCACGTGACCCACACCACACTGGCGGCAGCGATGCACTGGCTGCCGTACGTATGATTGCACTATGGATGGAACTGCTGGTTTTCAGCACATACTTACTGAAAAATTTAAAATTGCCTGGAAACTTTGATACTGAAAAACGATGCAAATCTTGTATGCAAAGTTCAATAGCCACGGAATAATTGAAATTTGTGTGCATACTGGGCAACATTTTAATATTTATCAATACAAAGCCCCGTTTCCGACTTGCATCCTCTTTGTAATTCTCAATTTCAAATGCTTCGTATCGTGTGATTAAAATGGTAACTCAAATGAAAGTCCACATAATGTTACTATATATTTCAGAAAGAAACACTAAGTTCATCGTTTGTTGACGTAAATTCATCCTGTATAAACCACACGATGAAATTACGCGGGCAAACGATGCTTTCCGCTTCAAGAAACTCTTCAATTCTAATAGAGAACTTGTTAAACGATATGTCATAGGAAGCAGGATAAACTACTTTCCAATATCCACCCTCTCCTAATTACATATATTTTAGACTCTATATATGTATAATATGTATATGATCCCCGTATACATTGTAAGAATAGGCTCCCGGAGTACAAATCTTCCGTACAAATTTTTCTATTTCTTTTATTTTATAATTTGCTGTTCTCTCTTAATCTTACCTACCAATTTGTTCAGACGATTTTTGAATAATCACCGCTAAATCCGGTTGCGTTATAAACAATGTGTTATAACGATAAGTTACCTTTTAAATTGCCCGATATCCATGATCGATGTCTAAATATTTAAAAATATGAATAACGAGTAACTTCGAACTTAAAGTGCTGCTCGAGTAACTACAGGAATATTGGCAGTATTGCTGTAGTCATTCAAGCAGCTGCACTTTTTCCACTGAAAATCCCTCAGTACAGGAAAACATGCATTTAGCTAAGTTTTATTAAATTGGGAAAAGTAGCCTCACATCCGTATTTGTTTGATGAGTACATTAGCGTAGGAATTTAGTATTGAACACTACGTCCTTTTATAGTTAAAAATGTATAATGAGTGTTCTTTAACTCGATGCACGTACTTCAACCATATGCAGACAAACGCAAAATAAAACGATTTTCACGAGTGACAAAAACCTCAAAACGCCTTCGTTTTCGTGAAATGATGACGTAAGATAATTTTAGATTCCGGTAGGAAGAGCCTAAAGCGCGTAAGAATTTTGATTTTACTCGTTGGCTGCAGGGTAAACCTAATCCAACGGGAAGCAAAAATTATTTCAGGTAATAATTCTTCGGAAACGAAGGAGTCTTGAGATTTTTGTCACTCATGAAAATAGTTTTTTTTTGTAAATGCTGAAAATATGTGCATCGAATTACAAATCACCTTGTATATACAAACATGTACAGCACACATCCTAACATCCTACGATAAGCAACTTACTCCGTTAAATGATAATATGAATGAATAATGAATCGATTTGAAATGACGAAACTCATTTCCTTTCCCATTCGACATAACAAATTATAAGACTTACGCTGTAACCAGACGCTCGAAACGTACAGTACACTTATGTGAAATCAATCCTGAAGAATTGAAATATCTTATAAATACCTTTCCGCTATCACATCAAGAAGAACGTGACTATAACTCTCGAACAAATAATGCTAAACTGGAAAAACAACTCGCCAATTGCCATACATATGCAGGGAAGGCCAGAAGTAAATGAGCTTTTTAATTTGCTAATAACAAAAAACTATAAACGCTAGGTTATTGAAACTTTTTTATTTGAAAGAAAAACATTTTTATGGTGTATCCACACTAAGTTTTGAAAATGCTCAAATGACTGCCACGGCTATTTTGACAAATTAGAGCTCTTTTCTTAGTCGTTTCCATTACGCTCCGTATTGAATCTGGCAAAAATTGAGCTATTTCATAATGAATGCTGTTTTTAAGTTCTTGTAAATTTGTTGGATTTCTTACTCGTGACATACGGGAGCCCCACTATAAGAAGTCGCATGGGGACAAATCTGGAGAACGAGTTGGACAAGAGACGTTACCAAATCGTAAAATCAAACGATTTAGAAAGCACTCTCCCAACAATGTCATAATTTCTCTAGCCGTTAATAACAATAGTCTTGATAAACCATAAACATTTTATTCTTTCAAAACATCGAGGTTCAACTTCGTTGCCTTCATAGTTTTACTTCTATTGGCAAATTAGAAGAGTCAGTTACTTCTGGCGTACCCTTAATAACCGAGAGACAATTAACATGGGCTGGACAGTTGTGGAACACAACAGCAATTACCACACCTTATGACATACTTCAACCATCAGACATCAGAAAGCCACTTCGTGGCTAACATTAGAAATTGCGGGGAAAAATGCTAGAAGAAAAGTTGACAAATTAATATGTACGCAATAGAGTAATAATGAACGGTCCTGAAACCTACAAAGCCCAAAGGACTTTTAGTGAGTGATTTAGAATTGATATTGGAAAAGTAATGTCGATGATTTGCGCAACGTTGATTCGAAATCAGATGTTGGTTTAAGGCTCCCTAACCGCAACAAAGAAATCCGAAATAGAGAAAGGAAAAATGCACTGTTAAATATGGAGTTGAGGAAACGCAGAATCTATGCACAAGACGCATAGAAATTGAACGTTGAGAAAGAAGTTCATGAAACAAGATAAAAGTTTACTGAAAAAGTATTAGGAGCTCAAAAACAGGATATCAGTGCCCATAAAAAAATGGTTCATACCATGACAAAAAAGACTTCATTTCAACAAGAAAAGCCTACCTAACTCTCAATTCGGGACCTCACATACGAGGGTTAATCAAAAAGTTCTCAGACAAATGTCATAATTTTGAGCTGAACAGAAATTTACAAGTTTTTACGAGTTGAAACCTGTCCTTATAGCTTCCTTGATAACTTGCAGCTGTCTCATCAGTCTGTCAGGTCAGCATCGAGAGTGGTTGCATCTCAAAATAGTAATTTTCAACCCTTCAAATGGCTAATTTCGAGATCAGAGCTAACATCAAATTTTTAACTAAACAAAATTGGAAACCTGTTAAGATCATCGAAGCTTTACAGCAGGTTTATGGAGACTCTGCACAATGTAGAGCAGTCGTTTATGATTGGATTAAACGCTTTAAAGAGGGAAGAATCCAACTTGATGACGACCAACGGGTAAGAAGACTCACAACAGCAATAAATGAAGAAAACATCTCTCTTGTACAGAACCTAGTACATCTCTCTTGTACAGAACCTTTAACAACTCATTACTTTTATTTTTCTATATAAGCTCCATTATTGTCAATACACTTTTGTGATCTATGTTTCCACCTGTAAATGCCTTCCTGATAAAATTGCCCTTCCCCCCTTCAATTCTATCAGGTAGGCAGTTACGGGTTTAAACATAGATCACAAAAGTGTATAGACAACAATGGAGCTTATGTAGAAAAATAAAAGTAATGAGTTGTAAAATAAAGAAATTATGGCATTTGTCTGAGAACTTTTTGACTACCTCTCGTATCCCCCCGGGATAGCGAATTTCCTTTGACACAGTAGTTGTCTCCTCCTCATGATTAAATACATATTGACACTGAACCCCCTAACACCAATTAGTGATGTGAACCACTTCAAGTCATCTGGTAGCTAAACAATCGCATAATAGCATTCTAAGAAAAATTTGCCCCTCTTCATTTCAACAGAAGTGCTCCGTGTTTTCCATCATTAAAAATTGAAAGTTATAGTTAGACACACATTTGTAAAAGTCTGCAATGCACTTCTATACCCCAGAATACTTGGAGGACATGCGAATTAAATTCAACTTAATAAAGTAAACGCAATAATTTATGTTTTGTTCAACGCTCTTGTAGCGCTGCAGGACTGTGCATGATGCACGGGTCATACCGGTTTTACCAAAATGGGACACTTCAGGGACCAAGTTTCATCGAGGGAAAAACTTAGTTGTTCGTTATTTTGTCCCCTTTTTCTTTCACACATGTCTTCCGTAATGATCTACTCTGATTGATTCTACATTACTACACTTCACAAAAAAATTGATGAGGGAGAATGTAATCTGCGAGGCTTGGGACAGTTTGAATCGATTACTTCATGAATTGTCTTATAGAAACCAGGCAAATGACTGATTTTTGCTTAACAAAACCAAGGACTGAATGAGTCCGTAAAAAAACACAAACTATTTCATAATAAAAAAATGCTACCTAACCGTCAGCTCGAGATCTCATATGCTCCTTATTGGAGCCCTAATTCACACAGATAAAATACTTGTATCTCCCGACGGGTGGTTTTAAGTTGAATTTATTATGGTAAAAGTTTAGCGTTGAAGAATTCTTCCTTTCAGTATCAAATCTATGTACATTTCCACACACGTACGGCCTTTCACTTTTTCTGGTTCGAAAATTTTTCGTTTTTCCATACTTCCCTCTCTATTTTTCTTGCTAATGGGTTGAGGGTCCTCTTTCTCCTGTTTCGGAACCTGAGAGGCAAAGAAAAATTAGCAAACTCACAATAAAATAGCATTTCTGTGCTGTAGGTGCAATTCATCGTCACAGTGAGAGAAGTTGGAACTTGGAAGAGATGTCTGTGTGATGAAAGGAGACTTTTAGTAAGATCGAGATGAAGAGGATGACCATAAGTCATTTCAAACCGTGAAATGGTAAGCAGGACCAAAAATATACACCTGGAAATGCATCTGAATCCGAAATTCCCTGAAAGCAAGCAGGAGAAAGGATAGGAATGAGAAGGATTATGCTTGATTATTGGTTAGTTTAACCCTCCCTATCCGCAGCAACAAATGCGACCAAAAGAGAGGAAGGCACCATTTAGTATGGAGTGTCAGGAACGCTGAATCTATGCAGAAATGGCACAGAAACAATAAGTTGAGAAAGAAGTTAATGAAACAAGATCAAAGTTGAAGTAGAAAGTAGTAGGTGCTGAAAAACAGGACAGCAGTGAACCAAAAAAGATGGCCATTTAACATAACTAAACATTCAATTTCAACAAAAAGAAGGCCTACTTAACTCGAAACTCGTGCCCTCACATTGTCCCCATGGAAGCGCTAATTCCCATGGATACAAAAGTTGTCCCCCCCTGAAGGGGAATAAGAAAAAGAAAAGAAAAAGAAAAGAAAAAGAAAAGAAAAGAAAAAGAAAAGAAAAACATTTTATTTCCAATAAAGTACAAACATGAAATGTCGAAATATTGGTTTTTAAAACACCTTAACATTAACAGCCTTGAATGATTACAACACATTGGTATCGTAATACCCGTGTAGAATGTTGAAAAAAAATGATTGATAGGAAAGTACAACATAAATGAGTTCCTTTCCTTGCCTAATCTGATTTTGAACTAAGAGAGCACAATCCCCGCGACGCTCATTTGAAAAACACTCATTAGTGCGCACATGTATTGAAAAACGAAAGCGAAAAATGCATTCAAATACCTTAGCATAGAGACCCTTAATTGCTATTTATACATGGTTATCGTAATACCCAAAAATGGGACAAAAAATGTTATATGTTGAAACATATGATTTAGATCCTTAATTGCTATTCTTACATGGTTATCGTAATACACATGATAGTTGTCGACACAGGATTTAGAGAGAAGTTCAAGTTAATAAAAAATAAACAATAATATGCATAGAAGGGTCGTTTGCATTTGGAGTGCGGCACTAAGTTTCGGTTTCTGTGTTTCAATTTCTAAGTTTCAATTTCTGAAATTTTTGCTAGAAAGTAAAAATTTATCTTATTTTACGTTCGCTAAGTCATTCTAATATTGATCTTACTTATTCCTGTCGACTATAATGAGCATCACAACTGTTGGTTCCATGCAGCGGAATGAAGGTTGTGTTAAGAATGATTAATTTTGCGAATTAAAGCTGAGACTTTAGGAAAAATTTTAATTGTGTGTAATAAATTTTTAATTGTGTGTAATAAATTTTGGGCTTAAAAATTTGTTCGTTGGAATATCTTAGTAAATTCCAGCAGTACATATGGGTCGCTTCAACATGTATGTTACATGCCTGTATGTTTGGGATCAACAAATGTTATGTGTAGTGGGAAAGGTATTGTGTACATTTGGGCCATAAGCTGTGTTGGTTTTAGCGATGTCTGTTTATATTGGTTAGCAAGAATTTTGTGGTGTGAGCAATTTCGAGAGGCCTCGGTCGGAAATTTAATCAGCTACACACTTGAGACGTTCGAAAGTGCCGACGCTGTGGGAAACACTCGCCGCAGGGTTGACAGAGATATATCGCTACACTTAAGCTACGAGGGTGAACATAGCAACGGTTTCGGATGTTTTAAGACTTGGATAGGGCAGGACTTGATGCGTTCTCGGCAAAAGAGCTTTAGCCAATAAGGAACAGTGATACCAGGAAGGGGAAATTCGAAGGGCTGAAGCCACGTATAATACAGCAAAAGCAACGCACAGGCGGAGCTTTGAACATTACGTACGGACTTCGAAACAGTTAATTGGCTGTACGAAAGGTAGGAAATCGCTCTCTCCCAGACATTTTGGTAGAAGCTAATGAAATAATTTCAGTTTGGCGCAGAGGATCGTCGGAGAGAGTACGTGTTACAAATAGGAGGTTGTGGAGATAAAGTTACTCTAAAAGAAAAATGCCAATCTGAAATAATGTGACAGTGTATTTCAAACAAAGGAAGTTGAACTTATCAAAATTTCTCTTTTTTCGCTAGAGTAAATATTCTCCGTTTTTCTGTGCATAAAAAAAATTACAAACCCAACCAAATCGTAGGAGTCATTTAATGGAACATGAAGATGCCACATTAGATGGGAGGGTAAGAGAGACGTAGTTTCTTTGGAAAAGATATTTTTGAAATAAATATTGTGAAAATTCAATGGCATTCAGTGAAGCAAAAATTGAGATATTTTGAGGAAACGTCATTGGCCCGATTAAAAAAAGTAACAAGTTGAATTTTTGTCTTAACAGGCGGGAAGGATTGATCTGCTCAGATGGAAAGGGGATTGACGTGTGAAGATACTGAAGCGGAATGAGCAATAACGTCATCAATAGACATTTCCTGAACAGTGCATAAAACAGGAATTTGAACTGAAGCGAGTCGTGTACGAATGATTTTGTAGGTTGAAGTGACGACCACCTACTGTGCTGCTGGAATAGCTGAGATAGAATTGACCAGAATAGACCATGTCCCATGTGTAGCTCTCGTAAACTTAGGGGTGGCTGGCCAGCCGAACCATTCGGGATAATTCTGTGATGTGAGCAATTTGGCGTATGCAGTTTCTAGATTTCATTACTTAATTTGCATCATTCCTAATAACATTCATTGTGCGTACGCTTGTTGATGTTTTGTATGACGTATGGCCGAAAATCATAAATATTAAGTGAATTTCCCCTGGTGTATTATGCCCCTAACATTAGAAGCGACAGCTCGCAATATCACGGGTGCGCTCAGAAAATGCGCTGAGTAAGTTGAGTCGTCTTTCATCGGTGAGTAACGTTTTGTTTTAGTATGTACTGTAATGTTGATTATTTGCTTTTGAACTTGCCCATGAGTTTTTTGTATTTTCTGTGTATTTCATGGAGGTGAGCCAATTCCTCAAACGAGCGTTCGGTCTCCTTGTCAGTGCAAACTAATGAGAGACAGGACAGAAGTTTCTCGTGACAGTTGCTTTTTCACAATTAGTAGTACTTCATCTGCGGTGCCCGGAAATGGAAATGGAGCTTATTATTTTTCTAATAAAGTATCAACTCCAAAATCCAAAAATTCCTTTCGCCCATCCGACAACACTTCACCCCCTCTTCCGGTGATGCCCCGCATCCGACCATGCCTCTACATTTGGTTACGCTTCACATTTGTTTATATCCTACATCCGGTGAAAACCTACATCCGGTCCTTCATCCCTATGTAAGGTGTCCCAACGATAATATTTGCTATAACAAAACACAAAATGGTTATGATATTTCTTACTTACGCTAATAGTACTGGAGCAAAGAGTTCATCGGGGTTAAAGACATGAAAAGTATTGTTTTACATTGCTAGCTGTAATATTTTCAACATAGGTGGAACCGTACAAAAGTTAACTATCTAAAATTAGTGTTGTCGTAGTGTATTCACGAGAATAAAAAGGTAAGAGTTTATCACACACAGCTTAAGACAGCAATTGGAGACCAGAATAAGAAGATTAAAATGATGATCTTTAAAGTTATGACATTCGTCGAATCCGAGGCCTTTTTAAAAATGTTTCAATGAGACCGAAGTAGAGAAAGTAGTTACTAAAATACCCTCACATTTAGCATCCTCTCTTTCTTTGCGGTAATTAATTTTGGTTTGGAAATGCAAAATGCATGTGAATCACTAAGAACATAAAATGCCTGTGACACATAGCTGAAAATACTCTTGTTAGGGTGCGCGTTATTGGATCACGAGTCCGTAATATTTGCTACATAGCTGGAACACCAATGTACACACGAGCGCAGGAAAGTAAGAAATTGCTAATGAACTACGTCGCATGTTCAAAACGCTTCAATATGAGCGAAAAGTACTTTCGAGTATCTTAAAGTTAAGACCATGACTTGAGATCGAATACATGAGGATCGTAATATTTATATTGGTTAATTTTGAAACAAATGGTTGGGAGAAAAGTACAAAGAAAAGGCATTCCTTCCATTGTGTTGATATCAAATACATGAGGATCGTAACATTTATATCGGTTAAGTTTTGAAACAAATAATTGGGAGAAAAGTACGTAGATAAATGCATTCTCTCCGTTGTTTTGGTCTGATTATAACACTGGATTATATTTCAAATGGTCAAGAAAACATTGTACATGTGATGCGTTGGTAAGAACACTCCAGTTGGTGCACTTCCATATTGAAATTTGAGCTTACGAACGTTGGAACTAGTGAAATGAGGGATTAAGGTTGAAAGTAAAACGGGTAGATCCATAATTGATTTGCAACTTTAACTGCAAGGTTGATGTTAGAGGCAATTTTACATTGTTTTGTATCAACTAGTAAGCTAAAATACCTGGTACGGATGAAATTGATAGATTTTACAATAACGGAAAAATTTAAATTTCGTATACTAGAAGCTTTGGCACAGAAAAATTCACCGGATTCAAAATAGATGAGAGGGACCGATGTACAATGCCAACCGTAACATTATCAACATTGCTGGGGCAAAACGAGAAAGTCAAAACAACCTCAAATGGTGTGGCCGAAGCAAACTGGAAGAGTGTAAGGGACGACACAGCGTCACACAAGATCAGCATGAGCATTTTAAATTGGAATATGTTCTAAACATACAGACACGCACATACACCTATATCCATACGCACATACAAACATATACGCACATACGTGCGCTATATGTGCGTACATATGCACATGTAATTAATACTCGTGTACGGGCAGTCATATTGCATGTGCATATTATAAATCTGTCTCGATTGTTGTATAATGTATCGAGAGAGAAGATAACTAGCAATAAAAATTCCTGACTTCTTTTCCAGCACGTACTGCAGTTCACACTTATTGTGTTGACGCAAGATAGAGAGCCATTTTAGTTATGAATTTTTTCAGTGTTTGAGGGGTTTTGAAGCTCTGGGAGAGTCTGTTCCACAGTAAGGCGCCTGATACTGACAGAGCTTTCTGCCCGATATTAGATGAACGGTATTTGATTGAGACATCACGTCTCCTGTTCGGCTTTTGGTTCGTGACGGTATGGGAGTGGAATTCCACTATTTCAGCACTGCTATGAGGAAGATATAAAGAGGAGAAAAAGTATTGGGCTTTGTGCGCCAGAAACCTTTCCCGAATCGGAACCCAGCTAAGTATATTCAGAAGAGAGGTGTTACGGAGTCATTCTTTTTGAATTTACCTTTGCATACAACCTTTGATGCAAAATTCATGCATTTTTGTAGGTCTTTCTGAAGACCTTTCGATATATCTTCCCAGACCAGGCTACAGTAGTCAATACGTGATAAAACCAAAGAATGAACGGCCAACAATCTAGATTCTTCGTCAAGCATATTTTTTATACGATTAAAAACAATAAAGTCCCGTGAATTGTGTTGCAGGGAGACATAAGAGGAGGGAGACATGGAAAGATAGAAGGAAAGGAAAAGGAAAGGAAATGGACATACATCTTTCTAACTAACACTGTAGCAAGTTGACAGTAGTGATGTTAAGCTTTTCATTACCAAAAAATTAACATAACATCATGAATAATAAAACACTTCTCTCAAAGCGAGCCTAAAATTTACAAAATAATTAATGTAACATCTCACATGTTAACTCAACGTAATTCGCCTGAAATTCTAAATATAAATACAAACTATCACCTGAACCATGCTGACTATCATTGTGCTATATATTTTTCCATTCTGACTAGAGTTCAATCATCTTACCTTCACAACAAAGTCCAAGGTGTCTCTCTCAGCTGCTGATCAGAGAGTCTTGCAATTGCAGGCAAAAGGGGTACGGATGAGAAATTCCGTAGGGGTCTTCAAATATCTTAAGGTGAAGACGAGTATCTTGGAGTTTCTGCAGTAGACTAGCCTTGTAGTAAATGGTGAAGCTTCCATTTTGCACTTTGCAATGCCGGTATCCATTACTGCCAATCATAAATTAGAAGAATAAATATTGTCAAAAAGGGTCCCAGCTTTGGATATATTTGTGATAGAATGTTGAAATTTTAATACAGAACAGGAGTCCTTTTCTTTCTAACAGCCTTTTTTCTGTCATTCCTTCTTATTTGATATCCTTTTCACCCTGATAGGGCATGAAAATAAATTCCTTCAACAAGATGGGTCATAAAATACCTTGATATTTTCTGCCACTAGACATTCATCAAAATTCAGATCTGGATGACCCAGGGTTCTTGACAGCTTCTATAAGTTCCAGATGGGGAAGTTGTAGAGATGCTTTCAAAAGTTGAAGTTCTTTTAGTTACAGTTTCAGGAGTTACAGTATTGAGGATGTCATAGTAACATCATAAAGTCTGACAAGCTCCAATGTTTGCCAATTTAGGATATAGAGAGGCTCTCTTTTAAGCTGTTTGGGGAGTTGAGCAAGCTTACTTAGTTACTGTCTGAGAAGTAAAATATTTTTGATACCTTATGAATTACCTAACTTAGTTGACCATTACTTGAACAGGCAATGTAAACTCATGTCCAACTGAATTGGGTAGATGGCATGATGCTTCATTTATTAAAGGTGAAACATTCCCACGGCAGTGACTGGCAAGTAGCATACATTTAACTTGATCACACTCCTCCTGTTGGACAATAAGACAGAATTAGACAAGGTACAGGAAGTTGGTAGAATTATCAATCATGACTAAGATTATTTGCTCCTACGGCAGTTATAACAAAATCTTGATACTACTGATACCAGAACTTAGTGCAAGAATAAAATGAATTGAAATATAACAATAAACATACAACAACAATGTGTAATAACTGATGTGAACATTCCTTTTGATTGAAGTATTTCTGTTTCAGCTGGGAAATTTATTTTTCCCTACTGGAAATTGGAAGCAAGGATGGCTGAGATTAGTTGAAGACTGCAAAAGTCTTACAAATCTTTTTCATTCACATAAATAGTAAGATGTAACCTCATGACCCATAAAATTGGTTTCCAGTGTTCCTCAATCACTCAATCCATTACTAAATTCTTTCCAGCTTGTCATTTCATCTTGAGAGATTTTTAATGAACTACTCATATTCTCCCACTTTCACTTACCCTAAATATATGTCAGAACAAACATCTCACAGTCAATGAAAATGTAAAGCTCATTTTCACCCATATATTCTGTTTCATTACTCTCTCTCTTGAGTATTTGTGAAGGAGAGGACCATAATCGATTTTCCAATTTTTGCTGCCTAACCATAGTTAACACGTTCACTGCGTTTCCGCGGTTGTTAACGGTTGGTTTGGTTAGGTTTTAAGTAGCAGAATAGGGAAATCGATTTTACAGCTTGAATAAATTTTAATTCTTCCTAATGCATATGAAGAATACACCTGCACCATAACATTTTACCTCGCATGCTAACAATTATTTTGAAAAAACATCGCGAAACAGATAAAATGTCGTGCATTGATACCGGCATGTAAGTGGCAGGGTTGCGGAGTCGGAGGTATAAATTTGCGACTCCGACTCCGACTCCGCCTTTTCAGAATTTTGCGACTCCGACTCCGACTCCACCTTTTCAGAATTTTGCGTCTCCGACTCCACCTTTCCAAAGTCATGCGACTCAGACTCCGACTCCACCTTTCCAAAATTATGCGACTCCGACTCCACCTTTCCAAAAGTTTGCGACTCCAACACCAACTCCACCTATTCACAATTTAAAAGTTGAATATTACAGC
Source organism: Morinoia aosen (assembly GCA_030386875.1). Taxonomy (NCBI): domain Eukaryota; kingdom Metazoa; phylum Arthropoda; class Malacostraca; order Amphipoda; family Talitridae; genus Morinoia; species Morinoia aosen. The sequence goes on along the minus strand of CM059575.1, from coordinate 13,934,385 downwards.
TTCCAGGTGTGGCAACCTGTACATTTGGTTACTGTGGTCTTTATTTACGAACGACTCTTGAATTGGCAATAGAATGCTAAAAAATCAAGTTTTACTAATATATATCTACTAGTGCACATGATTCTTCAAAAATGACGGGATTCGATAGCTTCCTTTAAAAACGTCCCAAGTTATAGATGACAAACAAAATAGATCCACCCTAATAGTACCCGTGATTAAAATATTCTTGTGCTTGTACGTGCGCTGTTGAAACTCGTATCACAGATACGGTCATTAAGCATCCTCATGAATGTCACAGACGCACACACAAACCAAGGAATCATCAACTGTGTATTATATTTCAAACTATTATTTTCAAAAAAGTTTTCAACAAATTTGCTATAACTTTTTCCGCGATAAGCTGCATTTTCTCACTAATAGATTCCATTTTCAAGCAAATTTTTTTACTTACAAACAAAAGTGAGCAGATGTCAGATTTTCATAGTATTTGAATGGTATTTATGATACCATCCAACCAAGCTGATTCCCATAATAATATCATAGGGGAAATTACACACAAAAACACGTATTTTTTATAAACCGATGGAGACACCTAGCGTTTCTCAATATATATTTAGGGTATTTTTGTGCAAAGAAATTTCCACCATAGGTTGAAAACTCAAAACAAATCAATTTTCACGAATGAGAAAATGCCCAAATTTCCTTAGTTTGCAAATTATAAATACTTGAAGAAACTTTGAAACCTAAAGTATGATACCATGTTCGCGCCAATGTTAGCGCTACCTTTTTCACTTCAAATTAATCCAAGTCAAGTTCAATTTAATCCAAGTAAAATTTGAATTAATCAAAGAAGTTCAAATTAATCCAAGTCAAGTTCAAATTAATCTAAGTCAAGTTCAATTTTATACAAGTCAAATTCAAATTCATCCAACTCTAAGTTGAGTTAAGAATTGACACAATCACTCGTTAATCATAACGTTTTTTACGTTAAATATGTATCTATTGGATGTGATGAGCCGGACAACTGTTTTTCCTTTCAACAAGAAATACATAAAACTTCAGCCTGTGTTACAATTTAAAGACAAGCTGTCGTAAAATGTGCTAAGTATCCAGCATCAGGAGGCAGAGTGTGATTCAGATCTTTGACCGGCGTAGAAGATGTCAGTCAAACATAAAATATAAACAGTTCACTTTGTATTGTACTACTCATTGAAGTTATTTTAAAATTATACATCAATGATAGTATGCATCCATTCAAATATTTATGTTCAAAAGGTAATTTTATGTTACACATAGCAGTATCGGGGATTTATTTACTCTCATTTAAAGATTTACATGAGTGAAATTTCATTTTTTTCACATGTATGAAATCATATGCATGCGAATGCATAAGATAACTACTGGACAATGTTTATATTTAATCTTTAAAAGAAATATACAGATGAGTTTCACTGAGTACATATGTACGATTCCGTTTATATACAATTTAAAAAAGTACATTACCACACTCATACATTTCTGCATTAGCAATAAAGTGTTGCCATCCCTTCAAATTAATACGCCAAGGCAAATATATCATCTATGCCGATGAAATAAATTGAAAGCTCTTGTAACGAAAATCGTTTGGACGAGCGAAAAAAGGACTTCATTGCTATTTTTCAAAATAATAAATCTACATATCGCCCAATGATAATCTTATGTAGTTGCATCATTGCATGTATATAAGATTTCATGCATGTGATGAAGTGAAATTTCGCGCATATAAATCTCTATTAAAGTGTAAATAATTCCTCGATACTTCTCCATGTATGAATAACATAAAATTACTTTTTAAACATAAATATTTGAATGAAAGCTAACTGCCATAGAAGTATAATTTGAAAGAACTTTAGTGAGTAGTATAATAAGAAGTTTTTATGATTGACTTGTATCTTCTACGCCTGTCAAAGATCTGAATCACACTCTGCCTCCTGATGCTGGATATTTAGCACATTTTACGACAGCTTGTCCTTAGATTGCCACACCGGCGGAAATTTTATGTATTCCTTGCTGAAAAGAAAAACGATTGTCTCGCTCAATACATACAATAGCGACATATTAAACATAAAAAACGCTCAAATTCACGAGTGATTACGCAAATTCTTAACTCCACTTAGGATTGATTTAATTAAAATTTGACTTGGATTTAATTGATCTTGACTTGAGTTAAATTGAACTTGACTTAGATTAATTTGAAGTGAAAAAAGTGAAGTCCTGATAGTTGAAAAGGTGAAAAAGGTGAAGTCTAGAAGCTCCTACCCCACTAAAACAGGTTTGTGATATTTTTACAAGAACTGCAAGCATTTTACGGTTGAGAAAAGTATCTGCAGTTTCAAGCTATTAAGCATAAAATAATGTTTGCCATTTTATTAATTTAATGAAATAGCAAATAAAGTTTATCATTGATAACTTAGTGTTAATTTTCTAACTAACGCCTATATTGCAATTTTTTGTAATCGTAAAATGCTTGCGGGTTTTATCGTAACAATAAAAAATAAATTTTTTATCGTAATGCTTTAGTGCGGTCGGAACTATCATGACAAGCGTTAACATTGGCGCGCACGAGGTCTCCTACTTTGAGTTTTATAGTTTCTTTATGTCCTTATAACTCGAAAACTAAGGCGTTTTGGCATTTTATCATTTGTGAAAATCGGTTTATTTTGAGTTTTTGAACCTACGATTGAAATTTGTCTGCACAGAATGAAACCCTATACAGTATTGATTATTCTTATCAAATAAAATGAACAAATAAACAAATAAATGAATAAATAGTTTCGGGTATTTCCTGTACATAACTTCTATGTTATTACAATGTTCAATCCAGTATTGAACAAATAAAATTGGTTAGTTGGTCTGTCCCTTCCACGCTCTGAAAGGATGCTTAATGACCGTATCTGTGATAAGCGTTTCATCAGTGCACAAGCACAAGAATGTCTTAATCGTGGCTACTATTAGGATGGATTTATTTATTTTTCATCCACATCTGGAAGATTTGTTTAACCACAATATCGAATCACGTCATTTATGACAGGTTGTGCACACTATTAAATATATATATTTATAGACAGGTGTCTTCTGAGGAGGCAAAGTAGGCAGTGCATACCCTGATAAGCGTAGATAAAGTAACCACAGTTTTTTTCTATTCCTAAGTATGCTCCGATTCAGCAAAATTCAAATAGTTGATTCAATTACTATGCTCAAAATCCCCAACATTATGATATATAACACAGACATGTAGATAAGGTAGGCCAGATTTGCACACCACCTTTTCTTTTCTGTACCTACACTATGCTGAGCAACAATGCAGAAATGTGACATTTTATAGCTCAACGCTACTTTACATCTCGGCTATAATAGGTAAAAAATTGTTCTGCTTTCGTTGCAAGGGTCTGGCGTTTTCGGAACGTTTTGTTTACGAATAAAAGCCACTTTTAGCTTCTTTCTGTGTAATATGATACTGTTTTTTATGCTCGTTTGACTTTTTACTGTGTATTTGACACTTTCTTATTTTAACAAACGGCCACGTTCTTTTCATTTTGCATTTTTGGTAAAACTTGGTACGTTTTCAGCAAAAAAAATTGTACTTTCGCATTTGTGCAACAATCATTGCAACTGAGAGAGTGCAGTGCTTTCAGTTACAATATGTGTGTGACCAAGTGAAGTATTTGCTAGTGTTCTGATATTATTTTCATAGCAGCTCGTTTACATTGTTTGTTTTTAAGTAGCCCAATACCGATTTTGATTACCTTACAACATTTCCAAAACTTTCATATGCAAACGTCATTAATTATTTAATGCTGAGAAACAGATATTATTTGAGTTTTTAAAATTGTGAAAACATAATTACAAAAATCTCCATTTCAGTGTATGCTCACTCAGAAACTGGGGAGTGATCAGAAGATAAAAATTAAACACGAAAATGAAATGGTAACATACAACATAACTCTTGAAAAATCAAACAAAATTCAAGGAATAACTTTTTAAATGAGCAGAAATTTTCATTATTAATACATGTTAACTTGACATAAAGACCAGGAAGTAAACAAAAAAGAAATCAATTTGAAGTACATAGGTACTACATATAACTGAAAAAATCAACTAATATTACAGTTGTTAACATCAAAATGAGATAATTGAATTTTCATTATCAGTAGCGATTACGTAACCTGAAAACTAGAACTCTTTATTTATCAGACCCTAGCTTCAGGTTTTGGTAAAGACCAGTCATTATCAATATATCACAACCTAAGAACTAAAAATATTTATGATTACAACATAACTTTTGGTTAAAGCAAAGACTAGTCATTATCAATCAATACACCAAAGCATAACTAAAAGAAACACTAGCAAAAATCGTTATATGGAACCACTGGTATGGAATATGGACACAGTAAGAGCGTACAGAGTTACCACTCTTCATGTGAGTACAATGTATTACTTCAGCTGAGCTGTTCTGCAAGTAACTTGCAACACATTAACTACTAGTTTCTAGATCCTATGTGTTAATTGAAGGGGAAATGAGAGAAACAGAAACAAACAGAATGAATTAGCGATGCTCTTAATAACTAATTCCGGCTTTTTCACTGTAATATATGCATTTATGCTCCAGTACGAAAATTATACTTGGCGCTCGTAGGTATTACATATATGTGTGTAAACCCACAATGACTAGATACCAATGATCGTATTAGGTGATAGGTATAAATACGCTGTTTCGAACCTCGAACAAATTAATCCATAAAAAAATGCGTATTTTTTAGCTTTTAAGTAAAGTATTTTAACTCTGTATACTTTTGGCTTTAAACAATTATGAATAATTTTTAGGAAAAACTAGAATCGAAGACACCAAAAAATAGCGACTCCAACCTCGACTTCACCACATCCGAATGAACGACTCCGACTCCACCACATTCGGGAGAGCGACTCCGACTCCACCACATTCGGGGGAGCGACTCCGACTCCACCACATTCGGAAAAGCGACTCCGACTCCACACACATTTAGAAAAGCGACTCTGACTACGACTCCGACTCCACCCTAAAGCCTGCGACTCCGGCGACTCCGACTCCGCAACCCCGGTAAGTGGGCCATTTACCTCTTGGTACATATCTGGCCCAATACGCAGTGAACGTGTTAATATGTTGAAACATACAATTTTTCTTCTATGCACTTTCCGTCGCAAATGAGTATTTAATGAGTTATAGCGGTATATTCATTTTCGTCTTTGATGACTGGAATGCGCTCGAATAAACAGCTACTAATCGATTTTTGAATTTTTGGTCCTTATATCATGGTAATCACATCAAAATAAACTACTTTTTGTCTTTTATATACTTTTTGCGGCAGATGAGTATTTTACGAGTTATAGCCGTAGGTTTAGTTTTGTGTTCCATACAGCAGAAACCGTTGCGCGCTTGAGCTGTTAGAGTACGTTTGGATACTTTGTACTTTATCATTAGCCAACCCCGCGAAGCCTGAACCCACTTCCAGGGTCTTTTAGCTAATAACACAATAAAGATTATCACCCAAAAATAACAAGTTCTAGCGGTAAGTTAATTTTTGTTTATGATGGCTGGAATGCACTTGATCATTCAAGCGTGTGGATAGGGAAAGTCCATTGTAGTCTTCTCCTCTGATCAATTTCCTTCCGCTTCAAACATTAGAGTTGCGGTAAGTCATTTACACCTATAACTCAATAAATACTCACTAGTGACGGAAAGTGCATGGAAGAAAAATTGTTCATCTAGATCTAATTAGATATGTTTAGGCACCGAAAAGTAGAAAATTGATTTTGGTCTTCTCCTTCACATTTATTTTCTATTTTCAATCTTTCATATAACATAGTCAATTGCTCTTTTCAACCCCTTTTTGTTGTATATCAGCTCAATATAGAGAATAACAATTGATGATTTTAAAAAATTGTCCCACTAAGATCAATCACCATATACATCTTTCCTTCAAGCATAGCCACATTAAAATTTATATCCTAACACATCTCTACAAGCCAGGTATATTATTGCATTCAAACATAAACTTGCATTTAAAATGCTCTTCATATATCAAAGACTGTGTGGTTTTAATACTATAACAACAAATATACATTTATAGGCTAACACATTTCAATATTTCTTATTATTTGCAAAATATATCCCCACAACCTGGTTCTTTATTCTTTCTGCAAATCTTCTGCAATTGATAAATAAAATCAATACAAGTAACTAAACATTTGACACTTGTTCATCTAAAATTGTAGTTGTTAAGGACACCGTCTAGGTAGAAATCAGGTTATGTGTTGATTTTCTGTTTATATATGCATCTTATAGAGAATTTTCTTGCGCTTCCATTGGTACTTTTCTTTTTCGTCTACTCCGAATAGTGCGCCCACCAGAGGGGGGAAAGCGATGGGGTTGGAGTGACCTTGAACCCTCCCCCCTCATTATTGGGAGTCAATTGAGAGTTTCTCTGCGGGAATGGCATTATAGTTCGTTAATGGGCTACTCAAAGTGCTTCCATTATTCAAACAAAACATTCTAACGCTGAATAAACATTTTTTTTATAATTTTTGACAATTTCAGAATTTAGTTGTCCTGCCGTATCCATGATACCGCAGCTTTCATTCATAGCTCGATAACAGCTGCAGTATCATAGCTACAGCTATGGCGAGCACACCAATCCAAAGGGCTTGAAAAGAGCTATAAAACAAAGGAGTTGACTTGACAAAAAAACGTATTTTGGTCGAAAAAAAATGAAAAATTAAAAAAATTAATTGTTTTCATGAATTACACCTATTCTCTTTTGTTGTATATTTTTTCTCAGAGTTACAGAGCTACAGCAATGTAAATTATATCAATCGAAAGGGCTTGAAAAGAGCTACAAACGCTCGAAAGTTCATTGTAGAAAACCCTGTAGTTCAAAAGATAAAAAGAAAAACAATTTTTTTTGTGAAAAAACTCGTTTTTATGGAAACTTGATAATTGGTTTCTCAAATGCTACTACTTCCACAATTTTAGAGCTACGAGAATGGTTTATATACCATTCGATAGGGCTCAGCAAGGTGTATCTTGGCGCAATAGCATTTTATGATAAATTTATTATTTTGAAAATTACACGAGATGAAAAAAAAATGAAAAAAAGTTCATTTTTTTTTTCTTCAAAATCCACAAAAAAAAATTATCGAAAATCCCTATTGCGAGTGGTTATATAGACATCTAAGCAATCTAAAAACGAAGTACTGGTTCTGTAACTTCAAAATTGTAGAAGTAGTAGGATTTAAAAAAAAAACCTATTTTATCATATTTTTTCGAAAATAAAAAAAAATCCAGTTCAGATACAAAAATTTTGTCGAAATAACAAATGATATTTGGATCATTTCACACCTACTGTGAAAATTTCAGAGAAATCCATCTATAAACAACGGACTTTTTTTTACCTAGACGGTGTCCTTAAGCTACCTTTAAAATGAAAATTAAAATTAAATATCTATAGCACATGCTATCTGCATAGAATTGTCATTTATTTGAATAATTAATTTCTTATCAAAACTTCTGGTTTTTGTCAAAATCTACATTTAAATTTAGTACAATCTAACTTTGTATAATTCTTACAAAATTATTTTCTAGACTAGTTTATGCAATTTGTGGTGTGATGCATGTCTTTCTGTTTAAATTGAATCTGATTATAGTATTTTTACTGCTACAAATATACAAATTCAGCACTTCATTTAAAACTACAATTTGAAGTAATGTGTTAATCGAGTCTTGTAATGCATAGGTGGAATTATTATTGATCAATTTTTCATAGTCTTTCCGTCTTTGCCAAGTATCAGATCATGATCAATGATTATAATTGAACTATTAAACAATTCTGGTTAATAAAATAAATAAGTTACTCAATAAAGGGAAATTTTAAAGACGTCATAAAAGAGCAAATAGACAGACATTTATAATCATTAAATTCAAGCAAATTAGCATACCAGCTATCTAAAATATCATCTTCAACCACCCTTTTAATTGGCACGGATAATCACCATTTATAAAGAAATGTTTTAAAACATAATTAATTTAGCACTTCTAATAAAAATCTGCCTGGCATTATTTCTACCATTGTAGCGTAGCAACGTGTACAGAAAAACTTCCAACTAAATTATACTACCATAAATCCACAAACGATATGTAACGCCCCACAGAAATTTCCAATAAATTCACAAATAACGAACTCGTAATAAAAATTTTTAAATATCACACCATCCACGTTCAAGCTACAGTGAATTATTATGAGGCAATTACCTTACACCAGTTTCTAGATATACTTAGATTTTGTTTTAAAATCTAGTCGCCATTGCACCCGATTCAATGGCCGCCAGAGTGGTATTGTTGTTGTCTAACTTGTCGTACAGCTGACTCGATATTGTCAAATATTGTCGCCAGGTGGCGTATCTCTCTTTATCTGGGCTGCTATTCGTTCTGGGCCTGTGACGTCACCGCACCCAGGGTTCTTTTAAGATTTGACTTGAATGCTCCTACCTTCTTATGTATACCGTGGCATCTACTCTACCTCACGCAGTAAATTGAAACTGGCGCGAAGCACTCCTGATCTGGGTCATGCTGCCGCCGAGCTTCACATATCGCACACAAGACATCCGACTTCAGGGCTGCATATGCAATAAACCGATTGGTCGTTAAAATTACCCCTCTAAAATACATATAATTTGTGTTTCTGACATTTTTAAATAGCTTTTTTCACACAACTGAATTAGTTTCGGTGAATGAAACTATACTTTGTGATTTTTTCAGTTGATTGATGTCAAAACAGTATTATGTAATCAGACTTAACAACCACATACGCTACGTTCATCGCCTGGCCGTTCAACGAACAGGCAGCCGATCATTACTCGATCGTTTCAAACGGATTTATCGAGCATGAAATGGCTGAAAAATGCTGTTACCCTGTTAGATACGAGTTGTTTTGTGTCATGTATGCGTAATTGTTCAATATATAGACATTTATTGCTATAGAAACGTATAACAAACGTTTTTAGCATATTTTTTTGAAAAAACTAGACCTTCGGAACTCTTTGGACAAACTGAAAAAATAAGAACTGTGAACCTGTGATTACAGTAATTCTGAATATACGTATTATTGTAGCGTATTCACATTTCTTGATATCTGTCAAATATATCTGCACTCATTAATGACTGAAATAACTATTCATTAACTTTATAGGTATATTTAATAAAAATTACTCCGTATTATTGGCGTATAATATCAACCCAATGTTTGGGCAATAATAATTTATATTTAACAAATTTCGTTAAGTTGCGAGATTTTTAATTATTATGAGATAGTTTCCAGTTATATGAATATCGTACATATATATATATATATATATATATATATATATATATATATATATATATATATATATATATACACTGTCAGTTTAATATTAGAAATAAAAGTATTTACTACATTGTCCCATGAACAAGTTGATATCATAAATAAATTTTTCGATATTGTCTTGTTATTAGCCTATTGTTGTAATCCAAGATTCCAATATCAGGTCAATAAATAATAACCAACCCAATATTGGCCTAATAATTTCTTGCTACCTGGGTAGAGGTGTTGCAATTCTCTTTAAAGAACAAGTTTATCAGAATCAATTGGGTAACTAAAAATTTACAACACTTACAGTAAAAATGAACCATTAAAATGAAGCCCCATTAACTCACTGACAGGTTGAAATTTAATAAAGGAATTTTGTTGCCAACTCTACTTCCTGAATTTTACAATCAAGCCCAACTAGCTTGTATGAAGATCCAACTTACAAAAAGAAATGTTTAATATTGTTTACATCCACCAACTAGATCAGTCAAATTTGAATTATGAAAACATAGATACCAAGAATAAGTATGGATGAGTCTTAAACAATGGCTGCAGCTGCACCATTTGCACTCAATACACAGTTTAATGGAGTACTGTACAAAGTCATTATCTGTCCAGAACTCAAATTTGATATGAAGTTAAATGGTGCTACAGTGTGGATATGCATATTTTACAATATGCATAACAATATTTCCTAAATTATAATATAATAACTAACAAGAGTCACCCATGATGAGCTATCATTATTTGAATACTAGTAGATATAGATTCTCAAAAACAATACTACCCTACAGATGATAAGAAAAATATGTACAACAAGGTGTCTACTGGCATTTCATTTCCAAATTTTAATACTTTACTATTTTTTACTACCTTCAACAGCAAAAACATCTTCCAACTATGAGAGCATCAGTTCTCTACGACAGCCTCATTACACTCCAGAGTTCCTAGATTCCTATCGCCCACATAGGCACAAGGTCTACCTCGCGAGTATCTCGCTCAAGGTCTGAAAAATTGTCTGCGACCGCGCCCCTGAAAACGCTGATAACTATAAGGAGAATCATGAAAAACTTCGCCCGACGCTTCACAAGCGTCGCTTCCTGCCCCGTTTACGAAATATGTTTCTCTATGCGAGAACTGCGCAATGGTCTTTGTATCCGCCATTATTGGCCTGCTGTCCGGATGATTACGGACCGCAGCGACTAAACGAGCTAATAGCTCTTCTGAGGTTAAGAATGGTCGCGAGAAAATTTTTTTCGCAAAGTTTTCATCCAAAAGGGAAGCTAAAATTGTTATTGCTAAACTGAACACAATCAAATCTCCCGTAAATTTTGCTAACTCTTTGGGATTCGTACTCGCTACGACAAAAGGATGCCTTTGAAAAGCAACCTCCGAGCTTGTAAGAATATGCTCACTTAATTTTCTTATCTTAGCTAGGGTTGTTACCAACTGAGCTGCTAGGCTATCATTCCTCAATAATTTCAACTGATTTAAATCGCAAGCAAGAGCATGCATAGACTTCTCTCCCTTCGAAATATGAACATCGTCCAGTATACTCACTACCTCCTCAAATGAGTAATTTAAATCCTGATTTACTAATTTAGTTACTACTGAATTGAAATCTCCGACTTGCTTGTGAGCACTACGTTCCAACAACTCTTTTTTAGAATCATCTGAATTTACATCGGTAAGCATGCTGAGATAACCACGAAGGTTTGAAACGTGAGTACGAAATGTTTTTGTCTCACAAAAGTCTGGATCTTCATTTCGCTTTCTTCCGCGAAACAACGGCAATTCGGCACCAGAAAGTATTGTACTTCCTCGCGCCAGCATTGTTGGTACGGAGTTACTCGCAGTTGTCACTGTGTTTACACTGGGTGTACTGAACGTTACTGTTTGCGTAGTCATTACGCTAGGACCAGCGGTCGACAAATCCATAATCTTTGACGTTTTATTATTCTTATTTTTAAAACGCGGAACCGACACACGGCCACGACTAGTTTTAATTGCTACTGCACGTATGTTCTCCTCCTCTGAATCCGACGAGGACATTAATTAAACACTATCAAAACTATTGAGAACACCACCAAATTAATTAGTTATCACGCCTAAAAAAATAGTACTGCGTCAGAAACAATATAAAAATAGACGTCTCAAAGTAATATACGAAATCTATCCAACAACACCTTCGCCGCAATAATGAACAACATAGTATAACGCCACGCTCGAACGAATCTCTTTATATCGAACTCTTTAAATCGAACAATTTAAATCAACAATCAAGTCTAAGTTCAAATTGCAAATGTTATTAATTCCTTAGATTAGCTCTGACAATAAATCAATCACCGTAATTCAAATACAAGGCCGTCCTTCTAACTCAACAATATCACTACAAAAAAATGAACCACTACTGCAAAAATACAAAACATCAAAATATGCTTACTCAACTTTGAGTTGCAGGGATGGCTCTCAGCTGGCTTTTCTGGTGTTGCTTGCTGGTTGTGCTCTTGCCTGAAGACTGATGTTGTTGAGTACTAGGGACTTAAGGCCCGTCCACACTATCAATCTTTCGGCCGAAGTTCGTGTTTTTCGGCAGTCCGCGAACACGAACACAGATGAAAAGTTCGCAGATTTCGGTGTGTTTGTGTTTTCCATCTTGTTGGAAAACTCGAACACGAACTTTCGGTCAAACAGCGAACACTCGCTTGTTTATGTGTTGTGGAAGGTGCTTCTGTGAGTGCATTACTTGGTTTTTATGTCTTTTTTCCTATTTTATCGATTTAATTCTATTGTTGGTGCAAATTTAGTTAATTATAGTGTGGCACGGACATTTGTATACCAAAATGAACTTCGTTACGTTGTTATTTCATTTTATTCAGATATGTCCGAATATGTAAATAGGTTTGGATTTAATTGATGTGAAAGTAATTGAAATGTTAACTGTCTGAACATGCATAAAATTATCAAAGTGTAGTGATTTTGACATCTAAATAAAATTTTGGATATATTTCAGTAGTATTTCAACAATGGTAGCTACTAATATGATGATAAAATTGCCACAAAAATTCATTTTCACTATATGTGGCCTTTATATATTGTATTTCTTGGTAAAAACTATTTATTTTATTAAAATATTTCATTTCCCTTATAGCCTGATGCTTACATTAGAATCAAGTCCCCAGATTAGAAATTGTATTATAGAAGAATTATCAGGGAGAAATACACAATCTTTTACAAACTTATAGCTGTAGTTTTAAATAAGCATAAATGCAACTTATTTTAAAAATTCACCTGCCCTGTTGATCCAATTAGTTTGCACAAAAGCACTAGCTGTGTGTAGTCATTTACATATTTGTTAAGAATTTGATTATTTATGTGCATGGAAAAATATTTTGACTATTTTTATATATGTTTCTCTTTGCATTCCTAGGAACTGCTTGTTGGGACTTGGGTAAATGTGTAGCGTTTGGTAGTAATCAATTTTTCAGTTTTCGGTGCTTATAAATAGTTAATTACGTTAAAATAAACAAGTTTTCTTTTGTGCACTTTCCGTCGAAAATGAGTACTTAATGAATTATAGCGGTAGGTTTAGTTTCGTATCTGAAGACGAATATGCTTGAATAAACAGCTACTCATCGATTTTTGAATTTCTGTTGCTTGAAACACGGTAGTAACATCAAAATAAACCACTTTTCTTCTATACACTTTTTGCGGCAAATGAGTACGAGTTGGAAGCGAGACTCCATTGCAGTGTTGCCATCCGACGTGGTCGGTGAATTACTATCGCTTCAAACACTTGAGTTCTCGTAACTAATTTACCGCTATAACACGTAATATACTCATTTGAAACGGAAAATTCATATAAGAAACCTTGTTTATTTTGACATAATTAACAATGTTTAGGAACCGAAAAGTAGAAAATTGATTCCTGCCCAAAGCTACACATTAACCGGGACTTTTTACTGCTTTTGCTTCTGGATCAAAAAGTGGATTGCTCAATATTAAGCCTTCTCTACAACTGTGATAACAGCTAATCCTATTTAAACCTTGCTTAAAATCTTATGCTTTAGCTAATGTATAGTTTTCATTTGTTTTATGCTTTAATATAGTCTTAATGAAGTGTAATAAATTAGCTGTTCCAAATTTTTATGTCCTACTTTGAATCAAAAATATTTTTGTTATGTAGAAAAGTAGATTTGGGCATCACAGCATCCTAATGGTAAAGTGTGTGCTTTAGTAAAAGCATACATTGGAATTGGATTGATATCTGTTTAAATAGGCTGTTTGTTGTAACTGAGTGATAAATACCATTCAGTGCTGTTTGTAAACTATCATTTGTCCAGCCTTTGAAATAAGACTAAATTTTATAACCATTTCTGTGTATTTTTCAGATTTTTTGCAAATATTTGGCTATTCTGTTAGTAAGCAATGAGTGAAAAAGAATGGACTAAAGAGAATGTCCGGTTTTTAATTGAAAATCTAAGACATTTTCCTTGCCTTTGGAATGTTAAATGTAATGATTATAAGGTAAAGTCCAGAAAAATTCAGGCATACAATGATTTAACAACGCAACTGCTAGAAGCTCTCCCATCAATAACTGTTGAAAAAGTAAAAAATAAAATTAATATACTCCGCACACAATTTCGGAGAGAAATTCGTCAGCAACACAATAGCCATCGAAGCGGGGCAGGAGCTGACGATATATACATACCTCGCCTATAGTGCTTCAAAGAACTTCAGTTCCTGAGCAGTGGTGACACAATGGCTCCTGGTGTCTCTACTATGGAACTGCCAGCTGGGCCTTTGGTCTCTTCGCAAGTGGTTAGTATTTTATTTCATTGCATAATTTTTCTACAAAAACTCATTGTTGAATATTGAGATCAGTGGTGTAATGATGGTTTTTAATGCAGTATCATGTCAACAGGATATTTTTTGTTTGCACCTATATTTCCAGACTTCAATTATAATGAAGACGTCAGAAGAGATGTCCTACATAATTATTTCCTCAGATAAAAATCTAGTCTTTAGAATAAAATAGGGTGTATAATGGGTGCAGAAATAAGTTCCTTGAACTGTTCTAAAGTTGCCCCCCTAGACCCGTCATGACAAACCAGTAACCCATGCCACCCATGACAGACCCATGAAGTAACCCATGTTTTGACAGACCCAAGACCAATGTCATGACAGTCACCCATATTTGTAACTCATCCACAGGCATCATTACAAGCACTCTATTGAATTGAATTTTTAAATGTATTAATGTAGCATTTATGAAAATCTTACGGTTATATTGTATGCTCTTTGGGATTAGGGAGGCATAAACTAATATCTAAGGTATATTTTATGCTAAAATTGAAGGCATATCTATAGTTATAATTCATAATCCATGGCTGTAATTACTATTGTTTCAATTTCGTGATTTTGTAATTTTATTTCATGTATGATGATACAAAAGACCCAGGATTATAAATGCTTTTTGTTTCATTATGGTTGAAATGAACCACCAGCATGGTATGAAAGAATGTACTTATTGAGCATTTGGTTTCCATGGCATTTATTGATCAAAAATAAGTAGTGGATAAGTGTGAATTAAAATTAATTTCTCCATTTCCCTCACATAGCCCCAGGGGGACTATGAGATGGCCCGAGCTAAAGGATAGGTAGGCTTTCTTTTTCTTAGAGTAGAATTAGTTTTGTTTTGTTACGGACAATCTTTTGTTGGTACACTGCTGTCCTGTTTTTCACCTACTATTACTTTCATCTTCAACTTTTCTTGTTTCATGATCTTTCCTAGCTTACTGTTTCTATGCACTTGGTGCATAGATTCTGCATTCCCTCAACTACATCCTAATGGTGCCATCATCCTTCCTCTCTTGGAACATCTTTTTCGTGGTAAAGGGAGGCAAAAAATTACTTATAAATAATAATTCTCCATTTATATATGGAATGAAATTTCATTAGTTTAATGAGCAAACTTGCAATGCAGATTGTAAATGGAATAAATTTATCCTTAATCAAGATTATTAAATTCAAATTATGTAAGTAATGTTCATTGACTTCAAATACTACATGACAGTTCCAAAGTCTGCCAAAGCTTGAGCTCTGTCAACACTCTGGCTTTGTCACATCTCCTACAAAAACTATTTGGATGAGCTTCATCTGTTTGATTCAAACGTCACAAAATCACCCCTCAATTTGCATAAGCGTGTAATTCTAATGTAACATGTCTCAGCATTTTTTTAGACTTTCGTTCATTTTTAGAAAGACATGAATGGTTAGTATATACATAATTTTCTTCTCTACCATCAGGTTGATGATGACTTTCAGTCCATCGCCACCGAAGAAAGAATTCAAGTCATTGAATGCCATCCACAGGCTTTCTTAGAATTGGCTACCTCTGAGGAATCCCTACCACCATCAAGGCCATCCTCTTCTCTGCTGGTGTCATCCCCACAGTTGGATCTTCCTTCTTCAGCAATTTCATCACATTTGCTGCAGTCTGCTACAGCATTGCCACAATAATCTGTTGTTCAATCTGGGTCATTGTCAGCAATTTCAATGTCTTGCCAAAATTTCTCAGCATCAGCATCCCAACTGTCCACTTCGTCTGTTGAAGATGATTCTGATCCAAAGCGGAAGAAGCCGAGCAAACAGTTGAGTGAAGTTCACCAGCTCATTTCTGCAGCTACTGAAGCTTTGGGAAGAATTCAGGCAGGCAACAAAAATTCCAATGAATTTTCAACCACTGGCCAAGCTGTTACCAATTCACTCCTGGAAATTAACCCAGATCAGGCTCTTGAAGCGGAACGAATCATACCTGATGTCTTGTACAATGGGCGGAGAGGTTTTTCGAGTGAAAAGGCTCGCTTAACATTAACGTAGCGCTATTGTGCCGAGTCATCTGGAATGTCATATTTTTGGAAGTAATCGTGACAGTAATAAAGCTCAACATTCACGTTTAATACATATCCCATGCTAATACCTGATATCATGCACTTCTGAACTTTGTGTCAGTCAGACTGAATTCGAACCAATGTGTTCCATAGTGTTGGCGGCCAAGATACTTATCGGTTATTTGCTCGGTATATTTCTTTGAAGCACCATGTGCGATGGGAAGGTATTTGCTATCAGCTGGCCTTCCACCCATGTACGAAAAATAGGTTTATTACAGTTGGAATCATTCTAAGCGGACTTGCATCAGGTATTTCATTGATTAGACCTATACGAATTGAAAGGTAATGGTTAAGAATTTTCAATAGAATGGAGTAGGATGCCTTCTCTTCATCGTGAGTCTAAATGATTTGGCTGTTGTATTATTTCCTCTTATTTTTTTGAAAAGGATTTTGTTCTGCCCATGAACGGAAACCAAACTAGTAGTCAACAACTTTGTTGCCATTAGCACTGTGATGTACTTAAGAGCAAAGTGTATGTATTTACTTTAGTAGTATAGATGTTGTAAAGTACTTACATATGGAAAATTAGTGCAACCGATTCGGTGCAACTGCTCTACTGCGTATTTCCATATTTTGGTGATTTTACGAGCAAGATGTCCCGGGATATTGAAAACCTTTTTAAACACCACTTTCCTGCGGTAAAATTAAATGTAATTACGGTAAATCTGCTGCGAGTTGGTTCTTTCTTTCGGTACAAAGATAGGATTCTTAAGCGGATGCGGGCATCCCTGGTATATAAATTTAGTTGCGTACAGTGTACGTCTGGCTACGTCGGCATGACGACGCTGCCTTTTTACGTTAAGGGGCTTTCACACGATCAGTTTTTTCGTCAGTCAACACTGACACTCCAGAGTGTGGTCAAAACACTCGCGTTCACACGTACGTTCGCGTGACTGAAGTGGCGCGTCACTGGCAAGCTTGGCAGTGCTTCACTATGCATAGTCGAGAAAGATTCGTCGTAGTCAAAGCAAGCATACTCATCGGCTTTGCGGTCATAGAGAAGAAAAAACACCATAAATAGATATTGGGTAAAAGAATGGCTAGCTAAACATCCAGAAAATGACAGTTATAACCGGATTTGTAGTAAGTTAGGGCTAAATATCAAAATTTCGCTCACTAATTATTTGTCGCATTCGTTCCTTTTCTCAGCATTTGTAAAATTTGGTCACACCAAATCTAACAAATACTAAAACTACTACGAATGTAATAATCTACTTCATAATAACTTCAAGTGCAGGTAATATTTTCCGCTCGTTCTGTACAGTTTTGCATGTACCATCGTGTAACAGCATAGCTCGTAAATTGAATTTTTTTCTTGAACTATATTCGGTCATTTCCTAGCGACACAGTGACTAGGATATGGAAACTCCAATTGAAATCTAGCGCACATTCATTTGAACTGTGTGATAGAATGCATGCGTAAATCTGTCATCCGCAAGCAACTATTATAGAATATAATAAGCCTCTCAAATTACTGCGTGATAATATCTAATAATGCATGTGAATGTGACAGCGGTACGGATAAACTAATAAATGTTTAGATTTATTTCAGGAAACATTTTCATGCTGAAATTAAATGTTAGGGAGAATTCATGGGAAATTTTTTTTATTTTATTTGAAAATGCCGGACAAATTGTTGAAGTTGCACTTTGGTTAAATATTTAATTTTTTCATTCTAATAAACAAAAATATTATACATTTGCAGTATTTCCAGAGTGAATATTAAATAAGATTGAAAATCCTTTGTAAATGGCGCTGACACTACAACAGAACGAATGCATTATGATATGCTTGTAAAAATATAAACTATTGTTCCCCGCACCTGTGAATCCAGGTGTTATCCTCTGCTAAATAATAGTTTTTGGAAGCAAATGCTCTAAATTCTTTCCTAAACTATTTTCGAAGCGTATTAATTTTTTCCTTCAACCCATTCTCATGTAAACTAATATTGTGTTGATTCATTGCTTCAATAACATATTTGAGCTACTTGCTTCTTATATCTCTGCTCTTGTATTCGTTGCTTTGCACTTTCCACAAAGCAGGCTGTTGACGAAAATAGCTAATTAATGATTTAGACCAGGTTGAGACCATTTAACACGGGAGAGCGATCGCAGCCATCCTTACTAGGCGCCGGGCGGGCGAAAACTGACACGCAAATAGAAGCAGAGCAGCAGTCAAACCCGACAGTGGCGAGTGCCGAGTAGAGAGCAAAAGAGAGCACGCATGCCCAAATATGGTGTTGCGGACCGTGAGTGTCAGTGTTAACTGACGAAAAAACTGATCGTGTGAAAGGCCCTTTAGGATTTCCCAGCACCGCGGAGTTAGCTTTCGTACCGGGAGACCTTTAGCTCAACCTCCTCAGTCATCAATCCGCCTTCATACCGAACGGTGTAGCAGCCGTATTTCCGAGGACAATTTTTCTATTTTTTGTTCTGCTCCTAACGAGTTAGATTTGCGCATTTTAGAATCCCTTCACATTGCAAAAGAGAAGCCACCTTTAAATAGTGCCAATAGTTCATATCCTTTGGAAATTTTTGTATAATTTTTTTTCTCGTACTGATCACTTTGTCACTTTTTCTTACTCTTGTCATGAACTAACCAATTTTGGTTTTTATGCTTTCAGACTTACTGAAGATAAAGCTGGTCTCCGAAACGTTTAAAATTGACTAATTAAAGATTTTTATAATTTAGTTTCGCTAAATTCTATTAAAAATGATACCTATCCGTGCTGTATTCTTCGTCTTTAAATTCTTAATGATGGTCCGACTAAGGAGTGTTAATTTTATGGAAAATTGGTATATTGTTTTGGCAATGCTGGAAACAATGTTAGGAGAATTACATGAGTGAAGTCCATATTGATGCCATTCTAGTTTTTGTTTATCTTACTTATCATGTGCTTGATCAGTAATTCTAAATTTTATTTTGTTAAGCTATAGCTGCTCGTGATTACCGTGTTTGCTGTTGTCTGTTCAATTTTAATGTAATCTGATGTACAATAGGGTTTCATGACTGAGTTATGAACACTGCCATTGGGCACTTGATGTTTTTCTTCGTTATACTTTTTGTATTGGTCCCCAACTACAGAAATTGAACAATAAAATTATCTGTATATGGTATGTCAGATATGAAACGATATAGTGCAAAGACATATTTTTCTACAATGCCTGACATTCCATCGTTATTCAGAATAATGCCAGTCATCTGGAATGGTAATAATTAAACTTTTCTATATGAAATATTTATTCATAAAATGCATCACTTTGTTTTCAGAAGTGGATGGCGTGCAATGAATTTTTTTTAGAAATTTGCACTGCATTTTGTTAAATACTAGTTTTGTCAATGGATGATTATATATTCATGATCTCTGCCCGCAATAAGTCACCTGTGTAACTTTCAACTTTTTAAAGTATTTCTATTACTTCAACCTTAGCCTCTGCCTTTGGCGATGTGTTCTTTATTCGGTCTTTTATATTTTTGCTATGAATTATATATCGAAATAAATGTGCGTGCTTATTAGTTAGAAGAATACAGCTATAACCTGTGTAGTAAGAAGCACTTGCAGGGAGAAAATGTGTGGTACATTTATAACGGTAATGTATACGTTCTTGTTACTAAAAGGAATATTTGCTTGTTAATGAACATGTGTTTGCATTCGTTGTTATCCTCATCTGAATCATTTTTTTGAACATGCAATCTTAAAACAAAATAGTAGTAGGCACCGGGCCTAGAAAGTTCATTCGAAATGGGTTTATCTTCTTTTAGGTAAACTATCAATGTCCTGTACACTTGGGATAATAAATACATTAAATATTCAACTGTTTACTCCCCTTGCTCAGATTCAGGTTACATTATTTTGAAAACTGGGAATGAAGAATAGTTCACTTGAGTAGATCTAAAGGATATTAATTCCTGCTACTGCACACCATCACAAGACATCATTTTGCCAAGATACTGCACCTTCTTCTACAAAGTACTTGGCAAGGGAGTCTCTCACTGTCTTAGCATCACTAGCCACATTGCGAGGATGTGTTTGTAGGCCCAACATCTGAGTTGGCATGCGGCAATGTTCTCCAATTGACACACCAGAACTTTGGTCAACATTCCATGAATCTGGGCATGTGCGGCGCAGCATGTTATGCATTGCTAAACAGGCAAGAACTATTTTCTCAACTTTCTTGGGATGCAAATTGATGGGTGAAAGAAAAACTCTAAACTTATTGGCAAGAATCCCAAACGCATTTTCAGCAGCTCTTCGAGCATGTGACAATCGGTAGTTGAAAATGCGTTGTTGGTGCGACAAATCACGCAATGAATAGGGTTTCATTAAGTAACTTTTCATAGGGAATGCATCATCTGCTACAATAGCGTGGGGCGCGATCACATCACTGTGAGGAAGTGCTCGAGGAGAAGGTATGCCTAATTTATTAGTTTCAATGTAGTGCTTCAAATTTGACATTTCTCAGGCACTGGCATCCGGTACCCTGCCATTCATTCCCACGTCTGCGTGCAGAAATTCATAATTAGCATTCACAAGAGCGAGCAATATTATGGAGTGTGATCCCTTGTAGTTGAGGCAGTAAGATCCACTCTCTCTTGGGGGTTGTATGAGTTTGCCATCGAGTGCTCCGATGCAGTGCGGGAAGTTCCACTTCAGGTAAAAATCACTGGCTACTGATTCCCACTCTGCTTGAGTTTGTGGAGTCTGTAAAAGAGTAAAAAAGAAAGAGTTACAGATTGAAGTCCACCACAACTGTATTTGATGGTTAATAAAACATCTTTTCATGAGTTCTGAGCAATTTTATTGGAAGAAGACAGTGATTACATTAATTCCACTACTATCCATGCATTAATTCATTGCAAAAATATGCATTTACCTCATGCATCTCAAAGATCATTGCAAATGGAACTAGTCGCAGGTTACAACGAACTGAAAAGCAATCAAAGAAATCATATAAGTACTTTGCACACGACTAACTTTCTGAGCGATTGTTCATCAATTCAAGTAGCACCCCAAGACCAGACTGCATTTGAAGAACATTGTTTACTCGTTATATTCAGCTCGGTTATTGTATCAAGTCAATACTGTATTCATGCTGAAGCGTGAGTCACTTAACTCATTTCATTACCAAATTTTTGGGGGTTTCAACGTACTGTAAATTTTAAAATGTTTTCCATATTTCAGAACATTTATTTTGCCAGTTTAATTACATTATAATACTCATTACAGAGTAATATTTGAACACAACACTACAACGAGATCCTTACCTTCATGTATTCATCCTTAAGAACAGCATAGATGGCCTCACAAGTTTCAGGTATGATGATGGAGAGTGACTGCTTAGATATTCTTGTCAAATATTGTAGAGAAGTGTAAGAATCATCTGCTGCCAGCCACCTGTAAAAAATAATCCATACATGAGAAACACAAACATGGTTGTCCACTAGCATCAGAATTTCTGAGATATAATTTTTATGAGGCCCAGAGTAACAGCAAATATTTCCTAATCGACATAAGTTATGAGTTCTCTTACAGCAATTAAGAATTGTAAAATCACCAGGAAAAAACATTTTACTCTCACATTTCCTAAGAAATATGCAAGTTAGTAGCGACTGGCGACTGAAGAAAATGAAAACAGTCAACCAAAAAAGATGATCCGTAAGAATGAAAATCTATTTCAACAAATACATGGCATGCTTAACATTTAGCATTGGGTTTTCACATTCTTCCTTCAAAAGATCTCATTCTCCTAGATATGTTCAGGAGGTAAAACAGCTCTAGGTGAAAGAACAAACAAAATGCTCAAGCATTATATTAGAAATCAGCTTTGATTTGCTGGGCCAAGCAATGGATGCCTCCAAAATGTGCAGCAAAAATATAGGTAAAGCATATAGCACACGGAAAACTGTGTATTGATTTAATTGTTGCTTTATAACTGCATGTAAAGACAATTGAAATGTATTAGCCCAATTGCAAATTGAAACACAAGCTGCAAGTCATTTGTCAACTTTCTAAAATCATTCTTTGCTTTCGGAGATTTTAATGTTGACCTAACGGACAAAAACAATCAGCTAAGCAAACTATTGTATAAACTAAGCCTATCACAAATGGTCAAAGAACCGACTCGCATCACTAAAGTCTCTGCAACTCTCCTCGATCTAGCAATCATAAATAATCCCACTGCAATACTTAGTACAGTAATATCACCTTCTATTTCCGATCACCACTCTATAGAATGTGAAATTAATATTGCAAAGGAAAGACAAAAATACCGCTTAATGACCTATCGCTCGAAAAGGCACTATTCAGCAGAACTATTTCAAGAAAAACTTCTCGATAGGTCCACCGAATTCCAGAAAATGAAGCAATCTGACGATGTTGACATTCAAGTGTCAATCTTCAACGAGAACTTCACAGCAGCTCTCGACGAATGTGCACCTTACGTTACCAAAAAAAACCAAGCCAAAACGGACTGTTTGGATTACTGACGAAGTGAAAGAGATGAGCAGAATAAAGAAAGCTAACTTGCGAGAGTACAAAAAAAATAGATCAAACAGTACCTTATACAAGAGATATAAAGAACATGAGAAAATTCTTCGAAAGAAAATCACTGAAGCGAAACAAACTCACTTCCACCAGGCACTGATAACGGCTAGAAATAACCCGAAACGAACTTGGGAAATCATTAGTGAGGTAGCCCCATATAAAAATCTAGATCGCA
This sequence comes from Morinoia aosen, assembly GCA_030386875.1. Classification (NCBI taxonomy): domain Eukaryota; kingdom Metazoa; phylum Arthropoda; class Malacostraca; order Amphipoda; family Talitridae; genus Morinoia; species Morinoia aosen. The sequence goes on along the minus strand of CM059575.1, from coordinate 13,911,294 downwards.
AAAGCAATTTTGAAAATCCCTTGGCAACAGCCACAGATTTCAACACATTCTTTTCAAAAGTAGGGGCTCAAGTTTTCAGTGAGGTGTGTACCAATCCAGATGAAACGACAATTGAAAATTCATGCCCCACTGCACCCTCGAGGACTGATGTCAAGTGGAGACCACGCCCTGTCGATTTACCGGAGTTACAAAATATCTTATACTCACTAAAAAACACAAAGGCAATTGGACATGATGGTATCAGTCGTCAATATATCAAAGACAGTTTCCCTGTTACAGCACCATGGTTTCGTCTGATAATTAATACATCAATAGTAACCAACATGTTTCCAAACCATTGGAAACACTCCATTATTAGACCGTTGCATAAAAGTGGTGACCTAAATACAGCATCAAACTACAAGCCCATCAGTCTTTTGCCTGTCATGTCAAAACTATTAGAGAAAGTGGTGACAAATCAACTGTCGTTTCACCTGGACGAGTCAAATCTACTCCACCAAAATCAATATGCCTATAGAAGAAATACTAGCACTCAAGACGCTCTGCTAAATATCTCTGAAAAAATATACAGTGACATCGATCAAAAGAATGTAACACTCTTGCTGCTACTCTATCTCTCTAGGGCGTTCGATAGCGTCGAACATGATAGACTTCTACGTAAAATACTGAACTTGGGAATAGACACGCAATGGTTTGAAAGTTACTTGTCAAATCGATCTCATGCAGTCCGCATAGAAAACAAATTGTCCCCATTCATTCAAAACAATTTTGGTGTTCCTCAAGGATCCATTCTTGGTCCGCTACTGTTTTCTATTTTCATTAATGATTTCCCTCCAATGCCTTCTAACACACGGATCTCAATGTATGCAGATGATGTTCAAATTGCAATAACAAGTTCTGTATCGGAGATACCACAGACGCAAATAAAAGCCGAAACTTTACTGACTAGCCTGAAATCATAGTGAGACCGAAATGGTCTTAAATTAAATGCAAATAAAACACAATGCATTATTTTTGGATCCAAAGATGCAATTAAAAAAATTCAGATCTTACTCTTGCAGTTGGAAATGATAAAATAAATGCATCAGAAAAAGTTAAAAATCTAGGAATCTGGTTCGATAGAAATATGTCCTTCAAATCTCACGTTGAGACTACTTGCAACAAAATCTACGGAACTTTAATGTTTTTTCATCGTATAAAAAGTGTGCTAGACGAAAATCCAGATTATTAGCAATTCAATCCCTTGTGTTATCGCGCATTGACTACTGCAGCCTAGTATAAGGGAGACTTACCTAAATACCTTCAAAGGGACTTACAAAAGTGCATGAATTTTGCAGCGAAGGGGGTATGCAACGGTAATTTCAGAAGAAGTGATCACGTAACCCCTCTCCTCAATAAACTCGGCTGGATTCCTATCCAAGAAAGGCTTCTCATGCAGAAGGCCCAATATGTATTCTCCTCGTTATATCTTCCTCAGAGCAATGCTGAGATAGTGTGTTTCCATCCACCCACTGTAACCAATCAAAAACCGAATAGAAACAATAATGTCTTAGTCAACTATCGTTCATCTCACTTAGGGCAGAAGGCTCTGTCCATATCAGGTGCCTTACTGTGGAACAAACTTCCCCTGAGTATTAAAGTCCCTCAAAGACCGAGAGAATTTAAAGCCAAAGAACTCGTCATCTTGTGTCTCAAGAATAATCCGTAGTTACAGAACACACAAAATAAGTACTGTCGAATCTTATTTGCCTGGTATCTCCATTGCTCAAAAATCTCCCTCGCTTATTGTTTTATAATACAAGATATCACACAACAGTTTTAAAGTATGCGTAGGTATTGTGATTTGATCGCCTATACGCTGCCATTTGCAAACATGCTTACTTGAATATGTGTGTACGTATATAGGTGTACGTGGGCATATGGGTGTGCATATGTGCACGTACCCCTGTGTGCACTAGAGTAGATAAACCAGTCGAAGGTTGCATTTTATGTCGTTCCTCTCCATTTCTGTGCAAGCATCAAACTAGACCGTCATGGTACCTATGTGTGTGTGTGTGTTTATCAATTGCAGACATTCTGCACCATATTACAAAGATAATGTGGTTTTCTTTCGAATATGAAATTGTAAAGCATCCATGTAAAAAAAGCAATAAATTCGTTGTGTGATCATCCATTCATACTGCAGTATTACGCTTATAGTTATATGCTTATAATAATGTGATACCTATGTTTGTTTATCAATTGCCGACAATTTGCGCCGTATTTCAAAGATAATGTGATTTTTTTTTCTAATATGAAACCTTTATAGGACATTAATGTTTTCTTTCTTATTCACGTCCCACAATCGTTTTCATGTTTCAGACTTAGGTAGACTGTTTTGTGCCACTATTTTTAGTACGAAATTTTATAAAATTCATGCCATAATAAAAGATATTTTCTCCGTTTCCTTCGATTGGAATTTCTGGTTTATACTGACTGGTTGACGCTGATATTCGCGCACATGCTTACTTGTATATATGTGCACGTGTGCACGCTATGCGTATGACACTAAATAGAATGCGTATGTACTGCCTCGATGCATAGAAATGCATTTGTGTATCCTTACGAGTTTGGTGTATGTGCGTGCATGTGTATGTGTATATATTTGCGCGTATATGTGCACACATGTGTGTACTAGACTGACAACTAGCATTTTACTAGAGATAATGGTCTTTTTTCTGTTCACTCTCAACTTGTACGTGCTCGCGATAGCCGTGTGCTATAGGTTCCGCCGCCGTGCGGCCGGGACCCGGGTTCGGAACTCGGCGCTGGCATGGCGATTTTCTCTGTTGGGTATAGGAGAAAAATTCCAAGCACAATACCCCACTCTACCCAGGTGTCTGAAATGGGTACCGGTCTTGACCGGGGGAAAGCGTCATGGCGTCCTGGCGTTAGTTATAAGGCATTTGAAAATCCAATGTACAAGGTGATATGTATCAGGCTTGGTTGGAAATAAAGCATCCGTAGATGCCTTCATTATTTATTTATTTATTTATTTGTAACATTACCTAACTCGTCATCTCTTTATTATTGTAAAGCATTCATGTAAAAACTTTACATTTGTTGTGCGATCATCCACTTTTTGTTTAAACAAAATGCTTATTAACTAATGACCCCTGTGTTAAAATTGTTGGATTAGAAATACAAAACTTATAATCTTCTTGGTCCTCATGCTTATGTGTACGTGTAAACATGTATATGTATGTGTGTATATGTACATGTGTGAATATGTATATATGTATACATATACGGATGTATATTTATATATATATTTTTTTCATGCTTCCTTAAAATGACACTTTTGAACATTGGCCGAAACAAGCGATTCATGTATTATTTCCTGGCGTCAAGAATTGCGAAGTTTTATGTCATGTACATGTAAACTGTCAAAAGTGTTTTCACCTCACAATGAAAATGCATCGTCCATGAAATTGTGTTGTCTCTTTTAATTATCATTACATGTATTATCAAATGTAGATTAAGCAAGATTAGGAGTTCATTGCCCTCAATCATTTCTTTTCTACTAGTGACACGAGTTTTACAATACTCGTGTGTGTGTATCATCTAAGTGTATTAATTTTAAGAGAGAATTTAAAAACCAATGATGGTACTTTTGTACCATCTATATTGGAAATATCCTGTTTTTCTTTTCTTTTTTTCTTTCTTTCTATTTTTTAATTATAATGCACATGTACTACAGTTTAATCTTGCTCTTCTCTAACTGCTCATAAGTGATTACATAAAGTATGAAATGAAAACAAAGCATTTCCTCAATACATCAATAATGATGAAATAAGGGAAAATGGATACAACATTACAAGGAATGTTTTCCATTCATCATGAATGGGAAGATAGAATAAAAGAAAAAGAAAAATTATGTGATAAAAACATAATATTCCCCTCTTGGGGTAAATGATTAGGCACTCTAAAGAACCACTCTCTTCAACACAAATAAAGAACCCAAAATAAAAAACTATTTTCATATCCATCTCAAAAAGTAACTAGATAGCAATTATGTCAATTTTATCTTTGTGACATGTTCTAATTTTTGTTCTTGAGATCTCTTTTAATGACTGTTTACAATATTTTATCTCTTTATTTAATGCAAACATAATGACATGTACTTTGAAGCTTATGAAGGAGCTGGACTCCAAAACATTTTTAAATTAAATATGATCAAGTTTCTCGTAATTTTCCTCATTTTTAAATTTCTAAATTTCTAAGAAACTATGTTAAATTGACAAGTAGCATCAAGTACCTATATAACCTTTTCATGTTGCATATTGGAAATGCTTATCTAGCCAAACAACATTCATTTATAGAATTTTCCTGGAAGACAGAGCACAATTACGGAAATATGAAATGACTTGCCTCAGAGTAGCTTCCAGTCGAGCACCCACAGGGATACTTTCACGGAGATGAGTGTTTTCCTTCTGGATGAGTGGAGTTATCTTCTGCAGTAGAATGCCAAATATTTCTCCACTCATCCTAGTATAGTTTTGAAAGTCTGCTTTTTCTTTGTACATTAATTCTGGCAGCAGTTTATTATAACAGCCTTGATGATATTCCAACCACGGCTTTCTCCATCGTGACCTCCGAGCACCTTCGTACTGGTTTTCATCACCTAGAAGTGAAGATGCCCCACAAATTAGGGCAACGCATGCACTTTCTAAAGCAACTTGAGAAGTCCTCATTGTGTTATCAACTACATCTGCAAAAACAGTCATTAATTATTTTAAAGGATTTTCTGTAATATGCTGTTGAATATTTATTACAAAATTTAGTCTCATTTTCTGCACCACTACAGGGTAAGTCATAAGTTTCCATACAAAAGTAAACTGAACATTCTATATTGAATACAAATTTATACATATGATATACTCTATGTGATCATCTATGTTTCCAATACATATATTAACTTGAGTATTCAAAATAATGATAATCATATGAAGCACATTTGAATATAACTTTGCTCCACATGTAACATTATTCTACCCATATATGAAACTTTATGGCCTACTCTGTAGTTATTTAGATGATCTGGGCACTGCATTACTTGCATATGGATCAATAAAAAGTAGAAAAATTGTTTAGCATGCATCAAGGCACTAGGTCTGTAACCATATGCATAATGGGATTAATGTTCAAAATTTATCTATGCTGCCTAGTACTGTATCAACTTAATATTCACAACCAATTAAAAAAAACATTGAAATATGGTTTGAACCCTCATTTATGTAAATGAAATCAACTAATTTTAAAGCAGTGTTCATTGTTCTGTAAAAAAAACTGACCAAATAATGTCACTCAGCAATTCAAGAAGTTTGATATGAGCTCATCTATAAAAATTTTGAACAAAATATAAGTAAATTTCAATATTTGAAATAAAAATTATTATCAATTTTTAATCACTTCAATCACAGTGATTCTTTCTAATGCACCTAGATTTCAGTTCTGTTCATATATGCGCACACACACTTCAGTTATGTTTACTATCTTCCAAAAAAAAATAATTTAAGGGGACCGTCTACGTAAAAAAAGTCCGTTATTTATGGATGGATTTCTCTGAAATTTTCACAGTAGGTGTGAAATGATGCAAAGATCATTTGTTATTTCGACGAAATTTTGTATCTGCACTAGATTTTTTTTTTTTCGAAAAATACGATAAAACAGGGTTTTTTTAAATCTATCTTCTTCTACAATTTTGAAGTTACATACCCAGTACTTCGTTTTTAGATTGCTTATATGTCTATATAACCACGCGCGTTAGGAAATTTTGATAGCTTCTTTTTTGGATTTTGGGAATTGAAAAAAATTGATCTATTTTCATTTTTTTTTTCATGTCGTGTAATTTTCAAAATAATAAATGCATCATGAAATGATGTTGCGCATGGATACACCTTGCTAAGCCCTATCGAATGGTATATAAACCATTCTCGTAGCTCTAAAATTGTGGAAGGAGATAGATTTGAGAAACCAATATCAAGTTTCCAGAAAAACGTGTTTTTTCACAAAAAAAAATTCTTTTTATCTTTTGAACTACAGGGTTTTCTACAATGAACTCTTGATCGTATGTAGCTCTTTTCAAGCCGTTTCGATTGATATAATTTACATTGCTGTAGCTCTGTATCTCTGGGAAAAAATATACAACAAAAGAGAATAGGTGTTATTCAAGAAAACAACCAATTTTTTTAAATTTTCATTTTTTTTACCAAAATACGTTTTTTCACAAGTCAACTCCTTTGTTTTATAGCTCTTTTCAAGCCCTTTGGATTGGTGTGCTCGCCATAGCTGTAGCTATGATACTGCAGCTGTTATCGAGCTATGAATGAAATCTGCGGAATCATAGATACAGCAGAACAGCTAAATTCTGAAATTGTCAAAAATTATAAAAAAATATTTACTAAGCGTTAGAATGTTTCGTTTGAATAATGGAAGCACTTTGAGTAGCCCATTAACGAACTATAATGCCTTTCCCGCAGAGAAACACGCTCAATTGACCCCCAATAGTGAGGGGGGGAGGGTTCAAGGTCACTCCACCCTCATCGCTTTCCCCCCTCTGGTGGGCGCACTATTCGGAGTAGACGTAAACAGAAAGTACCAATGGAAGCGCAAGAAAATTCTCTATTAGATGCATATAAAAGCAGAAAATCAACACATATCCTGATTTCTAGGTAGACGGTGTCCTTAACAATACATGATATGTATCAATTGACTAAACGCACTCGAGGAGCAGCCTTGTTTGCTTACATATTGTTCGCGAACAACTTTACACCGACGAACACGTAGTCTGGACGTCTGGACACGATCCGGAAAAGTTCGTGTTTTTGTTCGCGTTTTGGTGTATTCGTGATTGACGAAATGTTTGATAGTGTGGACGGGCCTTTAAACTGTTTATATATCAAATTTTTCGTTAATAATAAAATACACAGAGTGATATTCACACAGTCCAAAACAACTAATACACGCCACTGTCCCAAAATGTTATTGCACTAGCACTTCACTATAGAATCTGCTGGCTAGCACTGTTATTACTGCTTTCTATGAAAGTTCAGGCAGACACCGATGTTGAACAAATCCTCTTCTTTACACAAGGAAAACTGCACCTTATAGCCCTCAATTCTACGTGGTACGGTTTCCGGAGCTGTTCTTCAGAGACTCGACGAGTTACGAAACGGAAAACGTTTGGATATTCTTCTACTACTTCTCAGCCGTTGATCCTTCCTATATCCATAATCTTCTGCAGAGACACTCAGAAATCACAGCTTGGAACTTCTTCGGTTCCTCTTGATCCTCTTGCGAAAATATTCCACTCTCTTCAAGCACGAAGAAAAGTATCTCGCGTTGGCACAAAACGTAATTTCTTCTGACGCGAACTTCCGTGGAATTCGATCACAGACTGGCCTCCAATGTAAGTGCCAAGGGTAGTCAAACATAGTGGAGCTGAGTAGTTTACTGGAGCTTCGTGGGGTAGTGCAGACAAATGCACCGGTTAAAGGCCCGTACCAATATTTATATGAGAACAATCGCTGATTCAGCATGCGCATTGCGGACACCCGCATTGAGGGCAACGGGGCAACGCACTGAGATACGAACATACGAACATATGCCCACATACATCTCCCCCCGACCAACGGAAGAGCGCAACCGTCAAAAAAAAACTTCCCAATCACGACATCAAAATTAAGATAATCAAATTCAGATCGAAATCAACCACCACAACAACACGTGAAAACCAAACAGCTCATTAATGCTGAAACCAATATAATGTTTGCGAAGCAAAAACAGATATAAATATTGAAAAGTAACACAAGCATCAAGCTAATAGGATAAGAAGGAACGCAAGCATAAATAGGTAAATGCCCTTCTTCATCAAAAATAACTACGCAAAACACGTACCTAATTCACAAAAGAAAATAGAATCAGAAATAGTACAAAATATCCATAAAAACAATCGGCGTATAAATAACCAATACCAGTGCTTGAATTTTACACATCGCACAAAAGAAAACAAAACCGTAAAAAGGAATAGACGCATTGAAAATCAAATATACAAAAAAATACAAGGAATTCACTCGAATAATCACGCATTTAAAGGTAAAGAAAAGTCGCACCACAAAATCATTAAAAACAAATAAAATAAATAACACTCAACACAAAAAAACACTTCGCGTACCAACCTCTAACATTGGCACCAACTTGCGCATGACACGTACAAATAAATGCATTGAGTAATGAAAACAAAGGAAACACGAAATACTACTGCGCAAATTAGAAATATCGAATTTTAAAAACCTGCAGCAATAGAATTAGTTTTCAAAACTTACTACGAAGATCAATACGCAGGAAAAGAATCCATCACCAATACATTCGATTTAGATTACGCTAATTCTCATTAACATAAGAACGACTTTTGATTCACAGAAACAACAAAAATACTACATAAACGCATTTTTAATATTGAAAAACGCAAGATGAAATTCAATTCAAACTTACATTATAAAAAAATTACCACATCACATACCAACATCGCAAAACCTTGTACATTAAAATAAAAGGAAATTTCAAATAAGTCCAAAATAACATTATTAACGAAAATAATAATTAAACGCAATTAAAGCAAATTCAATAAATAAATTTCACACATTTACACATGTTAACACCATGTGCTCGATCGCACTCGCACACAACAATAGCACAACACACACAACATTAGCACGATTAAATAGTGATTACATAGCGAGAAATAGATTAAATAGATTAAATCTGACCTACACTTCTGTCGCCAGACTTTTTATAAAGCTGGTTTCGACCGTTTAGCACCATTCAAGAAAACTCGAACACCTCCCACAAATACAATTTGAGGGGTATGGGCAACACCGCATAATTTACACCTGCTGCACGCCCATCTTCATTGTTCAAGATGCGGTGAACGTAACTGTTGGCGACGGAGGATAAAATCCTCTGAGCGGATTCTTTCCGTCATTACATTCAATTCTCTACGAATGTAGTAAACTAACACTCCCAACACCAAGGCGAACAATGTCAGGAATATCAGAGAAAGGTCCGAGACTCTATCCGGAAGGAGATCGATATGGGCGTTCGCCCGGATCCAGTCTTCCGAAACTCTACCCTGATGCTGCTCCAAAGCGTTTGTGAGTGCGTCCACACTCACTGTAGTCACGCGGTTACCCATGATGGGTGTTAAGTCACGTTTGTCATCAGTCATCACTGACTGCACTACGCAGTACTTGACCGTGCCAGCTGAGCGTGTTACCCTTCGTCAAGACCAGCAGACGCAAGGTCAACCCCCGTACTCCACGGCCCGGGTACGCGTATTGCTGACTCAGCTCACACTCGCGTCCTTGCTCTGAAAATGGAACGAGAACAGTCCAATTAGTATGACCCATAAAAAACAACAGTAAACAAAAATCATAGCTTCAAGCAGGTAATAAAACGCAGAGTAAGCAATAAATATACGCTGAGTAAGCGCTGAGTAAACAATAAATATACCGGAGTCAGCAGTCTTGCTGCACCGCTTGCAAATTCTGACTCCGCATCAGCGATGAGGGCACAATGAACCTCGCAAGCCGAGAGCTACTTACCACTACTTATAATACGAATGAAGCTGGAGTACAAACCAACAAAAATGAAAATTTAAAATATATGCATAAACATTGATTACATTTTTAAATTGAACTAAACACATATAAAGCGTGAAAATAAATAGTTGCATCACGATGCAGACATTCATAGACCCTGTTTTGAAAACTTTTAGGTCATTTTACGTAAGGGGAGCACATGGTTCTTGTTGATTTTATACATTTTGTTTCCAATTTTCAATTCTACATAGTTTATGTTAACTTTAGTCACAATCGTAGGACCTAACCAAGCTAATTCTAATTCGTTTCTTCTAGATGGTTCCTTAATAGAACTCGGTCTCCTACGGTGAAATTCTTATCCTTACGTCGAATGTTATGGTACATTGTTCGTTCAGCTGTATTGTTGACAATTACGGACCTCACATTTTCAACAATACGAGCCGCTTCTTTAGCTCTAAATTTTACACGATCCACGTCGGTATCATAACTGTAAATAGCTTCAAAAGTCTGCGCCTGGAAATTCGGGCAAGTATCTCTATTGAAGGTAATATAACTGGGTGTGTCACCCAACGTAGAATTTAATGAATTATTTATGGGCAGCCGTTTCTAACCACCGGTCCCATTCAGTGTGTACCAGGGAATTTACGTACAATTTAAGTAGGTTATTGATTTTCCTATTATTTCTTTCCACAATCGCGTTAGCGTGAGGACTCCATGGGATAACTTCCTTCTTTGCAATGGCATGAATTTTAGCAAAATGTTTTACTGCCAAAGACTTGAACTCAAGGGCCTGATCCGACAATAAAGTTTTTGGAAAGCCAAACGTATTAAAACAGCTGTTTAGGCATGAAATAACTGTATCTGCCAACCGATTTGAGGTAGCATACAGTTTGCAATATCTAGAGAACAAATCTATGATCGCTAAAATATACCTATTCTCTTTATCCGTCGAAGGAAGTGGTCCCAGAAAGTCCATTGACACAATTTCAAATGGCTCTTTTGCTATAGGAGCGTCTAAGATCTTAATGGGCACGGTAGTATTTACCTTCAGAATCTTACATACTTCGCACATACTAACAAATTTCCTTAATCTAGTTTTCCCAGTAAATGGAAATATTTAATTTTGAACTTGAACAGGGTATGTAAATAATCGGTATGATACAAAGAATGGATTCCGAGCACCGCTCTATTCATCAGCGACGTCGGCATAACTACAGTTAAAATAGTACTGGTTCTCGAATCAATCTGTCTCCGTTTGTAAAGCACATCGTTTAAAATTAAATAACTTTGCAAATCGGGAATCGTAGACTTATTACAATTTAGTAAAGCGTCCCTAACCTCGAAACAAAAGGGGTCCTTATCTTGTTCAGCCCGAAATTCTTCAAGTTCCCAAAAAACTTCTGACAACTTATTCTGTCAATCTCGGTACGGCCTACCTTGGCAATCTGCTTCTGCTTGCGTCAGCGCATCGCCAGAGTTCGTTGCACCTTGCCTGGTAGTCACGGCACACACCTCTACCTCTCCGAGCTCAGCAAAAGCATCTAGTTCAGATGCAGTCAATTGCTCAGGTAATCTACTCAAACAATCGGCTACAATATTTTGTTTACCGGGGTAATACTTTACAATGGGCTCAAAAGAATGTACTGTTAGACACCAACGCGCTATGGTCGAATCGTCAGGAAGTCTTTTTTGGAATAATGGACACAAAGGCTTGTGATCCGTGTATAAATATATTGGATATCCTAAAATTAAAATCTAAACGCTCTAAGAGCGCAAACAATTGTCATAAATTCCATTTTAGTGGTACCATCACGCTTTTGCGTGGAATTTAAACTTTTACTGAAGTACGCTATTTGATGCATAGGTTTATTCGTATCGTTTCCGTGCTGTAAAAGCACTGCTCCTATTCCAAAATTAGAAGCATCTGAAAACACGTGGAATGGCTTAGTGAAATCCGGATGCCGTAAAACGGTTTCCGATGTCAAAGCAGATTTAATATTCTCAAAAGCTTCCTGACAATTAGCCTCCCATACAAACTCTACATGTTTTCGTAATAACTGATAAAGCGGATTCGAAATCGAACCAAACATAGGGATATGGCTTCTAAAGTAGTTCGCTACACCTAAAAAACTCTGCAATTCCTTCACGCTTCGTGGAACAGGGAAATTTTTAAGCTTTTGCGACTCCTTACAGCGTATGCCGTCAGCTGATACAACATGACCTAGATATTCTATGGAACTCTTTAGGAATTGGCATTTCTCAAGCTTCAGGGATTGATTGCCTTCACGTAATTTCTCAAAGACATTTTTTTAAATTTTTCAGATGCTGGTTCATGGATTTAGAGAAAACTAATATATCATCGAGAAACACAAAACAGAGTTTTCCTATGATATTTGCAAGAACGGTAGATATTACGCGCTAAAAAACACTGGGACTCGAGGTCAGCCCAAATGGCAACCTTTTGAAATGAAAATTCTCGTAACCGATGCTAAAAGCAGTGTATTTACGGCTAATTTCTCCCAATTTGACCTGGTGGAAAGCCGATCTCAAGTCTAAGCTTGAGAAAACGCTATTTCCACCGAGGGTATAAAGGATCTCATCTATCCTTGGTATCGGATGGCATTCCTTGACAACAATCTTATTTAACGCTCTGAAGTCAATGACTGGACGTATCTCGCCCGACTACTTCTTTACAATAATGACTGGAAAATTATATTCGGACAAGGAAGGTTCAATAATACCTTGATCCAGCATCTTTTTATTTGCCTTCACCAAATCCTCTCGATATTTATGCGGGATTCTGTACGGTACCAAATTTAGTACTGGTGCATCTGCTTTTACTACTATTTTGTGTCTCATTACATTAGTAACGCCAATAGTTTCGCCTTCCAACGTAATGACGTCTCGGTATTCATTTAGCAAATTGATTAGCAATTGTTTTTCTTCATTTCCATATCAATCTACGTCTTTACTCGTTAACGGGCGTCGTTCACCCCTAGATGCATTCTGTACAATTTTATCCTGTACAGTAATTCCTAGTTCGTCAACCCGAGTACAATAACAACAATGCCTCGTCTGATCAGCCCCCAACACAAGCTCATTCCCAGTGATGGCATTGAAACTTCTACCGTAACACCTATCGACCTTAGTTGGAACTGCCAGTTCGTTGACCTCACATAGATTTGACTCCCTCACAGCTTCTTGCACAGTAGACATGTATATTTCTTGCTCTACGTCAAGATCGTCTACTGCCTCTATATCACTAAGCATGGTATTTTCACTTAGATAAACCTCTTCTTCAGAGACATTCAACAGTAAGACAGGTACAAAATCCTCCGAGTCTATTTTCAACAATGATTCGGCCACATAGATTCCATTACTCAAAACTTTTTTTCTCATTAGATATTTTCCGGGTCTCGCCTTCCGCACATGGCCATTTATGACCCGTAGCGAGTTACTCGGTATTTCCACTGCTCTGCAGTGCGCAACAACCATTTTTTTCTCTTTTTTCCCCAGATTCTCTCTCTGCTGCTCAACAGTTTTTTTACCTCTAGGCCTTCTTGCCTCTCGCCATTTTCTAGGCTGTTTTTTTCTCTTTGCTTCTCCCAATATTTCTTTTTTCGCATGCTCTGAGCAACTACGTCTGCCATAAGACAATCTGTCTTATTTATTGTATTCAGGAATACTTCTCTCTTACTTTGCTCGGGCATCCCATGCACATCGTGAAAAGGCACTTTCACTCCGTTAAGAATAATGAAACCTTGTTTAAAATCCAAGACTGCATCCTGCAGCACATCCCTTCCTAGGATTACCTCATAATTAAATTCGCCATCTTTTAAAATCAAAGCGCTAGTATCTATTTTTTATTATTAGGCAGTTTGATACATAGGTCAACCTCCCCCGTAACTTGGCTTTTTGAATTAATACACCTTACACGTAAATTACTAGGCTTAATTTGCTCGTTCAGGCTCTTTATACTTCGGTAACTAATTAGGCATTTATCACTGCCACTATCAATTAAGGCACTCAGAAATTTGTTAATATTTTTTTAAAATAATAGTAGGCTTTTTGGATTTCCGTAGTGAAAACAATCCATCGCCTTCCTGTCTCAGCCGTCCTGCTGACATAATTGTGGCTGCTAAACAAACCTCTGCTGGTTGTTCCGATCCTGCACCCTCATTAAGTTCTTGTTCTTCAAAAATTTGAAACTTGTTCCTACACTTAAATAGCGGATCAGCAACCTCGGTCAACTTAGTTACAGTATCTGGCTTCGCTACCACCACATCAGGATTAACGAGAGCTGTGGACCGACCCTCAGACATTGTCAAATACTCCCCATCAACTTCAACCCTCACACTTTCGTCAGTTTTTATTCTAAAAAATCATTGCTCTCCGGAGCCTCGGCGTAATGCGCCTCACTCCTCCCCCGGCTACTTCTGCGTGTTTTACACTCACGAGTAAAATGCCCGTACTGTCTACATCTATAGCAGGATCTGCCCTGGAGACCTGGTTTGCCCTGACCTCCTCGTCTACGACAGGTAGTTTCTACATGACCTGGACAATTGCAGAGAGAACAGTAGGGATTTTGACTCGAATGTTGCCTCGAATTAACAGGTTGCCTCGAATTCTCTACGACAGCCTCATTACACTCCAGAGTTCCTAGATTCCTATCGCCTGCATAGGCACAAGGTCTACCTCGCGAGTATCTCGCTCCAGGTCTGAAAAATTGTCTGCGACCGCGCCCCTGAAAACGCTGATAACAATAGGGAGAAGCATAAAAAACTTCGCCCGACGCTTCACAAGCGTCGCTTCCTGCCCCGTCTATGAAATATGTTTCTCTATGCGAGAACTCCGCACTGGTTTTTGTTTCCGCCATTATTGGCCTGCTGTCCGTATGATTATGGACCGCCGCGACTAAACGAGCTAATAGCTCTTCTGAGGTTAAGAATGGTCGCGAGAAAATTTTTTTCGCAAAGTTTTCATTAAAACGGGGAGCTAAAATTGATATTGCTAAACTGAGTACTATCAAATCTCCCGCAAATTTTGCTAACTCATTTCGATTCGTACTCGCTACGACAAAGGGATGCCTTTGAAAAGCAACCTCCGAGGTTGTAAGAATATGATCACTTAATTTTCTTATCTTAGCTAGGGCTGTTACCAACTGAGCTGCTAGGCTATCATTCCTCAATAATTTTAACTGATTTAAATCGCAAGCAAGAGCATGTATAGACTTCTCGCACTTCGAAATATAAACATCGTCCAGTATACTCACTACCTCCTCGAATTAGTAATTTAAATCCTGATTTACTAATTTAGTTACTACTGAATTGAAATCTCCGACTTGCTTGTGAGCACTACATACCAACAACTCTTTTTTAGCATCATCTGAATTTACATCGGGAAGCAAGCTGAGATAAGCACGAAGGTTTGAAACGTGAGTACAAAATTTTTTCGTCTCACAAAAGTTTGGATCTTCATTTCGCTTTCTTCCGCGAAACAACGGCAATTCGGCACCAGAAAGTATTGTACTTCCTCGCCCCAGCATTGTTGGTACGGAGTTACTCGCAGTTGTCACAGTGTTTACACTGGGTGTACTGAACGTTACTATTTGCGTAGTCATTACACTAGGACCAGCGGTCGACAAATCCGTCATCTTTGACGTTTTATTATTCTGATTTTTATAACGCGGAACCGACACACGGCCACGACTAGATTTAATTGCTCCTGCACGTGTGTTCTCCTCCTCTGAATCCGACGAGGATATTAATTAAACACTACCAAAACTATCGAGAACACCACCAAATTAATTAGTTATAACGCCTAAAAAAAAGTACTGCTTCAGAAACAATATAAAAATAGACGCCTCAAAGTAATATACGAAATCTATCCAACAACACCTTCGCCACAATAGTGAACATCATAGTATAACACCACGCTCAAACGAATCTCTTTAAATCGAACTCTTTAAATCGAACAATTGAAATCAACAATCAAGTCCAAGTTCAAACTGCAAATGTTAATAATTCCTTAGATTAGCTCTGACAATAAATCAATCACCGTAATTCAAATACAAGGCCGTCCTTCTAACTCAACAATATCAATGCTAAAAAAATGAACCACTACTGCAAAAAATAGAAAACGTCAAAATATGCTTACTCAACTTTGAGTTGCAGGGATGGCTCTCAGCTGGCTTTGCTGGTGTTGCTTGCTGGTTGTGCTCTTGCCTGACGACTGATGTTGTTGAGCCCTAGAGACTTAAACTGTTTATATATTAAATTCTTCGTTAATAATAAAGTACACAGAGTGATATTCACACAGTCCAAAACAACTAATACACGTCACTGTCCCAAAATGTTATTGCACTAGCACTTCACAATAGAATGTGCTTGCTAGCACTGTTATTGCTGCTTTCTATGAAAGTTCAGGCAGACAACGATGTTGAATAAATCAACTTCTTTACACAAGGAAAACTGCACCTTTTAGACTTCAGGGAGAAGGACATGCAATTCTACATGGTACGGTTTCCGGAGCTGTTCTTCAGAGACTCGACGAGTTACGAAACGGAAAACGTTTGGATCTTCTACTACTTCTCGGCCGTTGACCCTTCCTATATCCATAACCTTCTGCAGAGACACTCAGGAAATCACAGTTTGGAACTTCTTCGGTTCCCCTTGATCCTCTTGCGAAAATATTCCACTCTCTTCAAGCACGAAGAAAAGTATCTCGCGTAGGCACAAAACGTAATTTCTTCTGACGCGAACTTCCGTGGAATTCGATCACAGACCGTGGAGGGAGTATATATGGAGGGAGCATAGCCGTCTGTGAAGAGAACCAGTTTTTGAGATTTCTCCTCTGTTTGTGGTAACCAATAGCCGTCTCGCAAGTGTGACGTCAGCACGGAAGCCAGTTTCCTACTAACTACGCGAGGATGCGCACACGCTCGCTGAATGCTCTTCCAGCTGCTGAGTTTATCGGTAATCATTAATTTGGGATTCTTAAGACTCCGAAAGATAATAAATTGTCTTTCCTCACTTGAGGACACTTAATAATATCAAAATTACTAGCAAAGATTCATTAAGAGTTGAAAACTATAAAGATTACAGGCCCTTGAATATAACAAATTAGAGAGTGACTTGCACGCGCACCTCACCCTTTGACTTGTGGAGCGGTACTAATCTTGCTTTGGAAAATGGGAGGCCAGGGAGGGCGAATTGTAGAGGAGGTGAGGAGGCGAGGAGGAGCCAACTTCAGCCAAGCGTCTGTGGTTGGCTCACGTGTGGGGCCTTGCCAATGCCCCAGTCTCCCAACTTTTGCAGCTAATTTGAACCCGATTGGAATCGGCTATGCTCCCTCCAGTATATCCTAGCTCCATGTCACAGACTGGCCTCCAATGTAAGTGCCAGGGGTAGTCAAACACAGTGGAGCTGAGTAGTTTACTGGAGCTTCGTGGGGTAGTACAGACAAATGCACCGGTTTAAGGCCCGCACCAATATTTATATGAGAACAATCGCTGATTCAGCATGCGCATTGCGGACACCCGCATTGAGGGCAACGGGGCAACGCACTGAGAAACGAACATACGAACATATGCCCACATAATGTGTATTTAATATTCGCAAAACAAGTTTGCGCAAAATTAAATCGCTGAAGAAATTGAAAATATATATTGTACACTTCTATTTGATCAACTTAGTAATCAAATATTAAGCGCGTTTATTACCCAAAATTTGACTGCAGCGCGTCTCTTTGGCATTTTTTTCGGTCTGTGTTATGATCCTGTCTCAGTTCCGTCAACTCCAGTTTTATAACCTACTAATTCATTTGATCCTGGTGCTTTTCGTTCAACTTGTGTTTAGAATCTTTCTAAAAACCGATCACGTTTCAGTATTTAGCCTTGTCTTTTTACGGGAACTGGAAAAGGACTGAAAAAGCCAGAAAAGGCCAAACCTAAAATCTCGAAGCCAAGCGCTTGCAGAAAAGGCCAGATTTGTGAAATTTGGCCTTAAAAACGACAAAATGGCAACCCTGCATCTCACTCTCCGTCTAAGTGCAAGTGTGCAAGTGGGGAAGCTTGAAGGGGTGAGAGGGGTAGGGTGGGGGTGTCACCCTGGGGAAGAAACCCTCCCTCTAAAGCCACCTTAAATATCAAGAAAGGCGGACGGGCGAGGTTCCTTTACTATTTGTTTCATCAACACAGATGATATATTTGCCTTGGCCTATCAATTTGAAGACATGACAACATTTTTATTGCTAATGCAGGAATGTATCTGTGTAGTTATGTGCTCATATGAATTGTAATCAAACGGAATCGTACATAAGTACTCAGTGAATCATTTGGTAAGTTTCGTTTGCAGATTAAATTACGTACCGTCTAATGGTATTCTTGTGTAGTTGCATGTATATGATTTCATATATTTATATTTGTGGTAAAGTGGAATTTCACAAATGTAAATCTCTATGTGAGTGTAAATGAATCTTCGACACTACTATGTGTAACATAAAATTACCTTTCGAACATAAATATTTGAATAGATGCATACTTCCATTGATGTAGAATTTCTAAACAATATATAATACGACGTTTTTATGATTGACTTGTATCTTTTACGCCGGTCTAAGAGCTGAATCACACTCTGCTTCCTGATGCTGGATACTTAGCACACTTTACGACAGCATGTCTTAAGATTGCAACATTTTATGTATTCCTTGCTGAAAGGAAAAACGATGGTTTTGCTCATCACATCCAATAGATACATATTTACCACAAAAAACACTCAATTTAACAAGTGATTATAACAATTCTTAACTCAACTTAAGGTTGGATTAATTTGAATTGGATGAATTGAACTTGATTTGGATTAATTTGAACTTGCCTTCGATTAAATTGAACTTGACATAATTAATTTGAACTTGACTTGAATTAATTTGAACTAGACTTGGAATAAATTGAACTTGGTTAGATTAACTTGAAATTAAAAAGGTGTACAAAAAAAATTGATGGTGGAGCTATAGAAAGTCCGGATAGAGAATTTTAATTGAATTCAACGATAGATCAGGAACAGTAAACAAAAGGTTAAATGAATCAATTGGCGAGGAGTAGCATTGAACGGTCCCGAGTGCAAAACACGCAGCTCTTGCAACACGCAATCGCCTCACAAGACCTAGACCCAACGGCCTGTAGGGAAAAACACAAACTTGAGCCTACAAGGGCACGAAGTAACCCCGGAACCACTTCAACCCCTACCGAGAGAGTTGATAAGATATCGCCTGCGGAAAAGCGTTCCAATTCTAGTAAACAAGTTATAAGGTTTAGAGTTATCAAGTTAAAATTTTTATAATCATCAATCTATAAATTTTATAGTTATCAAATTATAAGTTATTGGTTTTATAGTTATCACGTTATAAGTGATAAGTTTACCAGTCATCAAATTATAAGTTTTATAGTTATCAAGTTATAAGTTACGAGTTTTATTGTTATCAAGTTATAAGTGATATTCGAATGCGTGTGTGGCGTTGCACCCTAATTGACCAGAGCGCGAAATAGATACGTTGACAGCAAATCACAATGGCCAACCAACCCACGTACCCCTCGGTGCTATCCAATGCTTTGAGGTAAGACGGAGAGGAACAAAACGGCCTCCTGTTAGTTATGCCGGGGCACACTAGCCTCACGTTCCTTCGTCAAATGACCTCTGAAAGGCCCGTTCGCTCATCATTTGATGAATGGATGCTCATCATATCGTGAAAGGTCGTCAGAGGTCGTCAGTCACCAATTGAATTCCAAAGAACAAAGATGACGGACAGTGTTGACAAGCTTCGCAACGGTTATGTTGACTTCATATGATGATTGTGGCCATATTTGGCTTGAGATATATTTATAATGTGGTTGTGAGATGTTTTCATGGTGGTATCCCAGTGCACAGCAATGAAATTAGGTCCTAGGTTTTGCAATTCGGCGAAAAGCAAACAGCCTGTCATCAAACATACTGAACATTTATTTCCTACAATGTTGACTCATTTTACACTAATGATTATGAGATAAATAAAAATACTGTTGGGTTTTCAATTTCTTAGCATAACTCATGAATACTGTTTACAGAAAGATGTGTTAAAAACTTGTATTGCTTGCATTTTTATTGCAGTTCCTTCAAGTTTACTAGAATATATATATTTTCTTTTCCTTTTGAAAGCTGCCATACATACAATTCAATAGAAGTGCATTGAATTTTTCATATACAATCAAGTATGGTATAAAAGTGTTCTATTTATTTTGCTATTGTTTTGTCTGAGATAAATTATCCCTCTTATTTTATTGCCTTTTAATTTGCAGATCTTAAACAATAAGTTAGTTATAAATTGAAACTTCCATCAATTATGTGAAATGTCGAGAACCAATCTCGACTAATAAACATAGTTTCTAAGTACGCAGATTTTTGGTATCACCGGGCACCATTATATTCAAAGCGGAACCATCAAGCAATTCTGCTTCAAAAAATTACCAAAGAGTTCAATTGAGAGCTTCCCTAGCCTTGACAGAGAGATAACATCCTAAGGTAAGTTTGATAGTGTGCAAGAATGTCTCAAAGGTTCCTTTTCCTTTTTGTGCAGGCATTGAAGTTGGTCCAATTATGTAAATATTGTGAATGAGCAGTTTTTAAATCCCTCAAAGAAAGTGCCCATTTTAGGAATGCAGTGTATGAAATTTCAAATGGCTAATTTGATTCCGGTTAATTTGGCTGCTGTTAGCAACTATAAAAAACGCAATAATAATTTTTCAAAATTATTCACTCACTAAATGGACAATTTTAGGAATGAACAATGGCTCAGACTGATAGGGGATGAAAAATTAGAAGAGTACCATAATTGCACATACTTGAGCCAGCAAAACAATTTCAAAGCATTTCCAATTCATGTTGCACCTTTAATTTAAATGGAAATTACAACTAATAATGACTTGATCATGCTTTAAGAAATCTAATGTTTTTGTGGTGAACATTAGTCATATTTTTCTCCAAGATTGCTGCATAGTCTTATAATTGAGCAAATAAATGTACGAGGAGTTCCGAGACTCGAACTCAGGACTATAAATCACCGCGCCGGCACGCTATCGACCGCGCTATCGACCACCCTAAAAAGGTGATCGAAGCACAACGAAAGCAATGCTTGTGGCACAGTGAAAGCAGGCACACGCTTGGCCCGACAGATATATTTTATTCCCTTATGTATCGAGAGCTCATAGTCAAGTCACCCCCAGAAACAGTTAATGAATCTGGTACGGGAAGCTGCTTCTTCCACAAGGTTTTTCAAATAAATAAATGTACGAGGAGTTCCGAGACTCGAACTCAGGACAATAAATCACCGCGCCGGCACGCTATCGACCGCGCTATCGACCACCCTAAAAAGGTGATCGAAGCACAACGAAAGCAATGCTTGTGGCACAGTGAAAGCAGGCACACGCTTGGCCCGACAGATATATTTTATTCCCTTATGTATCGGAGCTCATAGTCAAGTCACCCCCAGAAACAGTTAATGAATCTGGTATGGGAAGCTACTGCTTCCACAAGGTTTTTCAAATAAATAAATGTACGAGGAGTTCCGAGACTCGAACTCAGGACTATAAATCACCGCGCCGGCACGCTATCGACCGCGCAATCGACCACCCTAAAAAGGTGATTGAAGCACAACGAAAGCAATGCTTGTGGCACAGTGAAAGCAGGCACACGCTTGGCCCGACAGATATATTTTATTCCCTTATGTATCGAGAGCTCATAGTCAAGTCACCCCCAGAAACAGTTAATGAATCTGGTACGGGAAGCTGCTGCTTCCACAAGGTTTTTCAAATAAATAAATGTACGAGGAGTTCCGAGACTCGAACTCAGGACTATAAATCACCGCGCCGGCACGCTATCGACCGCGCTATCGACCACCCTAAAAAGGTGATCGAAGCACAACGAAAGCAATGCTTGTGGCACAGTGAAAGCAGGCACACGCTTGGCCCGACAGATATATTTTATTCCCTTATGTATCGAGAGCTCATAGTCAAGTCACCCCCAGAAACAGTTAATGAATCTGGTACGGGAAGCTGCTTCTTCCACAAGGTTTTTCAAATAAATAAATGTACGAGGAGTTCCGAGACTCGAACTCAGGACAATAAATCACCGCGCCGGCACGCTATCGACCGCGCTATCGACCACCCTAAAAAGGTGATCGAAGCACAACGAAAGCTATGCTTGTGGCACAGTGAAAGCAGGCACACGCTTGGCCCGACAGATATATTTTATTCCCTTATGTATCGGAGCTCATAGTCAAGTCACCCCCAGAAACAGTTAATGAATCTGGTATGGGAAGCTACTGCTTCCACAAGGTTTTTCAAATAAATAAATGTACGAGGAGTTCCGAGACTCGAACTCAGGACTATAAATCACCGCGCCGGCACGCTATCGACCGCGCAATCGACCACCCTAAAAAGGTGATTGAAGCACAACGAAAGCAATGCTTGTGGCACAGTGAAAGCAGGCACACGCTTGGCCCGACAGATTTATTTTATTCCCTTATATATCGAGAGCTCATAGTCAAGTCACCCCCAGAAACAGTTAATGAATCTGGTACGGGAAGCTGCTGCTTCCACAAGGTTTTTCAAATAAATAAATGTACGAGGAGTTCCGAGACTCGAACTCAGGACTATAAATCACCGCGCCGGCACGCTATCGACCGCGCTATCGACCACCCTTAAAAGGTGATCGAAGCACAACGAAAGCAATGATTGTGGCACAGTGAAAGCAGGCACACGCTTGGCCCGACAGATATATTTTATTCCCTTATGTATCGAGAGCTCATAGTCAAGTCACCCCCAGGAACAGTTAATGAATCTGGTACGGGAAGCTGCTGCTTCCACAAGGTTTTTCAAATAAATAAATGTACGAGGAGTTCCGAGACTCGAACTCAGGACTATAAATCACCGCGCCGGCACGCTATCGACCGCGCTATCGACCACCCTAAAAAGGTGATCGAAGCACAACGAAAGCAATGCTTGTGGCACAGTGAAAGCAGGCACACGCTTGGCCCGACAGATATATTTTATTCCCTTATGTATCGAGAGCTCATAGTCAAGTCACCCCCAGAAACAGTTAATGAAACAGTTAATGAATAGTGTTGGATAATTTTTTTAACATTCACATTCCTTACTATGAGTAAGAGCATGTCAACATTGAACACAGCATAAATGGTAAGTAGGAAAAATACTACCTTCCAGTGTTGATAGGCAAACATTAGTTAAGCGCAGAAAATGTTCATTATGGTATTATCGTTCGGTGGAGTACAGCATATGGAATAAATGTTAGAGGTTGCCTATTCAAACTAATACACTACCAGTTATTTATATCATGCTAGATTCTGAAATTTTGCTCTTAATTTTGAACAATACTATTTGTTATTTTCATATATTGAATTGTAAATAATTTATTTGATCATCTTTTGATCATCTTTGATGGAAAAGGTTTGCTCTATGTTGTTGTACTCATGAATTTGTTCATTTTTGCAAATGTGAGAATTAGTGCAGATGTCTTATTGTCAGTCTGCCTGACAGTTGACTCTGGGTGTTAAGTTTTTTTGCTTGTGTTAAAAGTATTTGACAGAAAAGTTAGGGATCTGAAAATGTGTGAGATTCCATGCAAGTTAATTTGAATTTAGGCAAGTAGCTTGTGGAAAAGTGTATATTTATTACTCACAGTTTTGGAAGTGAAGTAATCATATATCCTCATAGTGTTTTTTTCTTAACCCAGTGAACACTTTGCTCCAGCAGGGAGATTTCTAATTGAGATCATACAGTTGAGGTTTTCTAGTTCAATTCTAGGACAGTTAATGTAAAGTTTAGGTTTTTATTGTTCCTCTTTTTGAGTTCTTAATGAAATTCATGGAAAACCTTTTCTCTCATAAGCTATCATTTTCAGTGTTGAATTTCTGTTGAATTTCCCTAATTTGTTATCTTCAATGAAGCTTCAGTATACAAACATGTACTATGTACTTGGCAAACCAAGTCTGTTACAAACACTATAGCAACAACTATCATTACCAGTATCTACTCGTATATTAAATATATCGATGGTGTAGGGGTAACTAAATTATGTTCATTTTTTCAGACATTCAAAAGAAGTGGTCATCCCTACTCAGCTACTACTTGCGGCTCCGCGCATCCGAAAGGGTGAAACCATGAGGGTCTGGAGCTGTGGAGAGCAAGCCTTGGATTCCTTGAATTCCTTTTTTGTGGAATTGTTTGCAACAATACACCAGTATGAGCAGCTTGAATATTCATTCAAGTGATGATTTTGTTGCCCCTGTTTTAAATGGAAGGCAAATTGAAGAGCCCCCTTCAGAGAGTATTGTTGTGTCAGCAGATTGGTTTCAAGAAGAATCAGACAATGCTGCTGAGACTCAGTAAATGAGCACTGCAGTCGAAATTGATAACGACATTGTTCATGAGAGTGAGCCAATGTCAACACCAGAAGCGGCTCTATTAGTGGGTCCAAACCCAAAAATTGTGGTGCCTGCACCAAGGCCTTCTCCCGTGGAAGAGACATGTACTGATGTCAGGGGCAGTAGGGTTGGATGTTGTAATCGTAAAAGAAGTGAGAAAGATGAGATCAGCATTTTAACTACGGTGGAGTCATTTCATGAGAAATTCCTAAATGTTGTTGAGAGTTCGTTAGCATCAAAAAGGAGTGCTGGAAATGATTCTTACATCACAAAATCTTGCTGTGAACTTGCGCGTGGTAAAGTGAATGGTCTTGCGGAAGAAAAACGAATGGCATTCGTGTCAAAACTTGTTGAACTATCTTTTGAGAATTGGTGTTTGATGTCATTTGCTGGCGAGGCATCGGTAGGATCAAAACAAGGCAACCACGACAATGGAGGCAGCGGAGTGAGATTAAAGTCTGTTTTTTCTGTTTTAATAGTATTAACTGCTTTATCTTGCAGTGCTCACGCTCCATAAGAGACCGCTCAAACATTCGTCACGCTACCAAATCATTTCAAATTATACCGAATTATATCAAATCTGCCTCAAATATTTCATGAAAATAGCATTTGATCGGCCAGACGCAAAATATTATAATTGATGACTATACAATTCATAGCATTTTATCATTGTACCAATGCGTTTAACAATCTATGTCATTATATCTACTTGAACCCGTTTGCATTTAAATTGTTCCTATTTTATCATCGTGCCCATTCGGTCTATTTTACCATTTTGTTTATTGTGAACCCATTTATATTTAATACTATTGTGTTTATTTGCTGTGTAATTATTCATGTGTCTAGTTATGATTTAGGTTATGATTCATTATCTGTGAATTGTCCTGCTTCAGGTTAGCCATTTCTATTCATGTTTATGCCCTTTGTATACTAATTATGCCAATTAATAACCTACTCTAAATTTCATATTCATTTATATCATTGTATGTATTAATTGTCTGTGTATTTGGAAATACCCAATGTACGAAACAGTTAACTAGAAACAGTTTACAAATTTAAAGTCAAGCGTCATTCAATTAATTATTGCACAGAATTTCTGCATTAGAATAATTAATTTGAGTAGAAAGCTGTGAAATTCATCTACCAGCCATGAAACTGTGGACACCATTTTGCATTGACGAGAAAGGCGCAGGCAACCGCACTCTCCATAGCGCCAGCCTTGTATTCAAATTTTTCACGGTCACGTGGAACGTTCAAACTTTGTCATCTTAGCTCGTTCAGAATCTCGAAGTTCAAAAATATATACATGTAAAATTAACATCATTGAAATTTAATTTGAAAGATTTCTTGAAAATTTTATCTTATAATTAAAAACATTCAATAAAATGCCTGCTAAAAATTAAATTATAATATTATACGTTGAAGGAAGCTCATTTAAGGGAAAATTTCATGCAATTAGAAAATTTTCTTCATAATAACAATTATACATTGTCGATACCGTCGTGCGGTCGACGTGAGGGTTCGTGGAAAAGGGGGCTGTCTTCTGTGCAGCTACCTTTTTCCGGGGCGCTAGCTTTTCTTCGCAGCTGCCCTTCCTGAGGTTCGTGTGGGTACCGCCTACGCCGTAATCAGTCCGCTAGGGCAACAGAAGTAAATTCTGTTAGTGCCGAACTACGGCGGTACCGTTGTGTGTGGGGGTGAGGTTAGTGTGGGTACCACCTGCGCCGTATTCAGTCCGCTAGGGCGACAGAAGTAAATTCTGTCTTGTGCCGGACTACGGTGGTACCGCTAGAGTGAGGTGTGTGTGTTTGGGTACCGCCTACGCCGTATTCAGTCCGCTAGGGCAACAGAAGTAATTTCCGTTTTGTGCCGAACTACGGCGGTACCTTTAGGAAGACGACCAACTTTCTGCGCCGTATGAGACCGTTAGGGCAACAGAAGTGAATTCTGTTAGTGCCGAACTGCGACAGCGTCTTCCTAGTCGACCAACTATGCTAAGTAGTTCGTCCTTCCGAGGTGGCTCCTTAAACCCCTTATTAGGCGAGGTGTCGTATGAGACTAAAGCCTGTGTCTATAAGGGGAAAGGAAAGTCTTTTCACCTCAGGGTGTGACTCGTTTAATGCTGAATCTTTTTGAAGTCCCTATCACATACACTCATATATTTTAACAAAGACAGTGATTTATTTTCTATTGCAAAAATAGTGCGTACAGACGTGAGCTACTGCATAACAGGGTACAACACTCAAAATTGCATTGAAAATATTAGTCGTATTTAGCTAGATAACACAAGAAATATTGGAATATCGACATGTAATACAAATGATATTTAAGGGCTAACTAAAGTAAATGCACAGACGCAACATCAGCGCAGAGAAACAGACAAGTCGGCGTTCAGGGAGCTGGACACATAAAGAAAATACTTGAGATTATGGGTAACTAACACAAAAAGGCTCGACAACCCCTGTGCGGCGTGACATACATGCATCATGTGCACTCATAAATTGATTATACATACAAAATTTGCTGATGCAAAGATTGTAATCTATTGATAATTTTATTCTCATGTTTAATTCTAAATTTCGACGCAATGTTTCTGTGTAATTCAACATGTTGAGAAGAATATTGGGGACGGATGTTCGCTTTTGGAGAACATGATGTTAGCGAGATGTGATGTTGAGAAGCTGTAAGGCTTATGAACGGCATGCTGTGTGAGTTGTGAGGGGCGTCTATTCTGGCCGAGAGGTTTGTTTGTGTTTTTTTTTTTGCGTCCCTCAGTCGCCTGCCTGGTCGCTCGACCTTCTGACCCTTTCTTAAAACTAACGTTGCTACACTACCACACTGCCACACGCGGCTGATTCTCTCTAGCCATGCGGAAGCATGTAACACCGTAATAGCATTTGAACTTCGAATAAAATATTTGACATTTAAGATTTTAGCCTGATGTTTGAACGTATTATACGAGATAACGTGATAATATAACTTCTTCATTTTATCATTCAAATGTACTTGTACTTAATTGTCGACAAATAATTAATTGCGACCGCGAATTGAATACTGAAATGTAATTCATTCATATCTAGATTATATTTCTTTGTGAAGAAAATGTCACGTAATTACGAGTTAGTTAGGAATCCTTTCAACGCTTGCATATTAGAACTTCGTAACGAAAATTATATACGTAACTATAAAAAAAATTAAATGAATTCAATTCTAATTCAATAGTCGTACAGCTCATTCATTTTTTTAATTCAATATTAATGTTTTATAGAAAATTTTATGTTCTCTCTTTCTGCGAATCATAATTGCCATTGGAATATCACGTATTAGGTAAGATTGGAATTAAACAAGGCTAAGTATGTCCTTTATGTAAACGTGAAGTAACTGGAATGGGTGAGATGCTATGATGTGGACGCATGTAGTGGATGCCTGCAAGGAAAGGAGTGAAAATTTTGGACTTATAAGATCAACCAATAACCGAAATCGAACTTCCAGTTATGCTGCCAAGGACGAGTTGCGCGTGGGCCGACAGCTGACTTTACAAGATCGCGTGTGCCTTGTCACTGGCTGTGCAGACTGCAGAGCAACCGTACAAAAGCACACTACAGACCAGCGACGCACGCGCACACCTGTGTGCGTGACGGGACAACAGCACGGGACACGGGCAGCAGCGAGCGTCACAACCGAGGCAGCAGCAGCGAACGTCACAGCCGGGACTCGGGAGTACGCGCTTGCGTCTGCTCTCACACACACTTCGCGTACGAGCATCAGCTGGTTAGCACACGACGTAGTGCAATCTGAACTTCCACATCAGGCAAGCACCGACGATGGAGGAAAATGCAACGGAGAAGAAAGGAGAGCGACGACGTGTTGTAATTAACGATGAGACGACCGATGAAACGCCAGCGTTTTACATCATCCATCGGACGATGCAAAAGATGACGACATCCCGTATAAGAGGAAAACGTCCACTTCTATCTCAGACCCCGTGGAGTTGTTTAACTCGAATTTATTCTGTAAGAGAAACAAACGGCCGGAAGTGGGAAGAACCTTTAAAGTTAAGGATTCAATTTGGAACTAACATTATTTGCATTAAAGTATTTCTAGGCTTAAGTTGAATTCTGATGGATACATAAAAATGATTGCGTACCACTCCAGCACCATGGGTGACATTCATGTAGTTAGCCGACATGTCGTTGCCTGAATACAACCTGCCTTAAACAGCAGAGGTTACTTTAACTCGTCTCGGAGCTGTCTGAGCAGTTCACTCCTGCTCT
The DNA here is from genome assembly GCA_030386875.1 of Morinoia aosen. Lineage (NCBI taxonomy): Eukaryota > Metazoa > Arthropoda > Malacostraca > Amphipoda > Talitridae > Morinoia > Morinoia aosen. The sequence continues at coordinate 13,882,907 of CM059575.1, read as the reverse complement.
CCGAGCTGGCACCACTGCATACGCACTCTGAGGTCTAACGTGATGTCATCCGTGACGCCTCCTCGCATCCAGCTGCTTTGCAACTTCCGACTGTGCTTCCTGCACCTTCTGTCCTGAGGGAGTTTCTGGCGACCCTTTCGTCATGTTCTCCTCGGCTGGGGATGTGGTGATGGGCTGAGTGTGCCACCAGCTGCTGCGACGTCTACGCCTGCCTACCTCTGCTCACTCGCTGGGGTTCACGGACTTGTGGAGGTTGGTGACTATTGTCGTTAACTATGTGAATGTCCATTCCGTGAGCTGGTTTTAGGTGTGCGTAATCCAGGCCTCGTATCTATTCCAATCTCTACCATAACCTGTAAGCCCTATAACTATGATTACGTATAACGGCAACGGCTTCATAACTACTTTAGAACTATAACTAAAATACGTAATACCTATAACGGTTACTATGACCATCTTATAACTACTGTCTGTAAGACAATGAACGATAACTATATGGAGGCATTATTATGCTTTGAACCTCAACGCAAACTAAATTGCATTTATTTATCCCCTTGCAGTTCCTTCGCGGCTTAATTGAGTGCAAGGTGTGACGGTCCGCTTCTTCAGCCAGTCACCCTGCTCGTGTGGAGCTTGAATCTCCCTGCTACGCACTTATTATACATCTTACTGTTTATCTATGTCTGATCAACCTTGGATAAAGTTGGAACTTTCAATATACGGATAAACGCTTCAACATTTTTTTCTCCCATAAATATTTATTTTCTGTATGGCGGCCAACGTGGGGCCTGCGTTTGTGTTTCAGGAGTCAGAGGTCGTGGGCTGGAATACTGCGGCATTGCTGTGTTCCATTAACACTTTCTAATTTATAATAACCAGTGGTGGGCACGATAACGAAAAAAAGTTATCGCGATAACCGATAAATCGATAACGAAAACCTTATCGGCGATAACCGATAATCGATAATTGGCGAAAAATTTATCGCCGATAATCGAAAACCGATAAATCGATAAATCCAAAATTCCGATGCTAGCGCTAACGATAATGGTATTTTAAATGAAAAAACAAAGCGATATGTTTTTTTAATCTTTATCTTAGAAAACAGAAAATTCTTAGAAAAAATAGAAGTCTTGAATGTTGTGATTGTCAAAAAAAGAATGGCAAATAAAAGCCAAGATTGTCTAGATCGTAAATAACACTTATAGAAGTCTTGATAGAAGTCTTGTCTAGAATAATAGTAGTCTTGAATGTTGTGATTGTCAAAAAAAGAATGGCAAAAAAAAGCCAAGATTGTCTAGATCGTAAATAACACTTAGAATTATACGCCAACATCAATAATACCACCAAAATGGCCCTAGCGGAGCTAGTCTAGCTCCACTAGGGCCACTGGTTACTTCCCTATCACTGTCACTAAGTTTCTCTATGTCACTCATATTATCAAGTAATTAATATAATGCAAGTTTGACCTGAAACAAGACGGACTTAACCCGCGCACGGTCGCGCATCCCTCAGAAAAGTAGTCAATTTACCCGCGTTACTCTGCCGTTCCCTGTTCACTTACCGTAATAGGCAGAGATGTAAAAATATGAAGTAATGAGTAAAAAATGTTGCTTTACACTTTGATGTTGTCAGATTTTTGATAACTTGAACCGTTTCTTTGTAATATGGAGTCAAACTCCGTAGATTTTTGCACAACATTGCTTCAAAGAGATCAATGGCCATTTTTGTGTTTTGGGAACAATGTAATGTTTTTCACTGCTATTTTATGCAGAAAATCCTTCCAAACCTGCTGATGTTTTTATTTTTCCTCTACAACAATTAGAAAAAAAGTTATGACCATTTATGTCTACTAGGTGTTATCCATTCTTCGTTTTAGTTCCTACATAAATGCATGTTTGCATGTCTGGTTATATTACTGTAAGTATAGTGTTTCGAAACTTGTAATTTTCACACAATATGAATAAAATACTGCTCTACACGCTACTGACTTCAGATTTGTCTTATTTGCCATTTTTACGAAATAAGGCGAAATAAGGCCCTGAGTAGTTTCGCTGGTAACTGAGGCTGCCACTGACTGTTCGCACGCACACCCTCTCACGGTCGCCTCATTTACCACACTGACTGTGCTTACCCCTCCCAACTTCCAAGTGGTTGGAGCTCTGCCTTAACCCCCACAATGTGGGGGTTTCTGGCTCCAGCTGTGTAGCACTCGCTGAGACGATCATTTTGGTGTATAACAACTTGGGGTTATGCCTTACGTCTGGCAACCAGTGAGCCTGGTAAATGAGGCGACCAGTTACAGTGCGCGGGTTAAATGCACATCCAGCGATCAGAGGAGCTCAATACGAACTGACTACGTGTCGTCACGGTCTCACCCACAGGGTTGCCAGATGTCCCAGTCCACATGAGGCCACACTTTCGATCAAAAAGGCCACAAAAGAGGCCAACCTTACTACACCATCACACGTACATCCTACACGTATAGTGCCTGTCCCGAGCTCGTCCCGCCCCGTCATGTTGAATCCCAGTGGGAAAACCTGAAATTATCGATTATCGATAGTTTGGAACCAAAATTATCGCCGATACCGATAAAGAGTTAACTCAGGAAAAAAATTATCGGATAACCGATAACCCGAAATCGTTATCGCGATAAACTATCGCGATAATTTATCGCGATAGCGCCCAACTTTGCTAATAACTTCTAATAAACTATTGTTTTCAGCAGCAATGGCGTCTGTAAAACCTAAAGAACCTCAGTTGCAGGCCGGAGGCGAAAGTGATCTCACTATTTTAACCAAAACTCGAAAGTACTTAAGACAACGTGTGACTAAACTGCACAATTCTATTTCTGCTGCTGGGTCAGATTACTCTGAACAGCAAAGAGCCTTAAATGTGGCGAAAGTAACCTCTCTACAGACGGAGCTAAAGGACCTCGACAAATCCATCTTTGAGTTACTCATTCGCAGCGAAGCTGCAGACGATGTACTCGCCGCTGCCGCTGATGAGCAGGAGTCCTACGAGGAGCAGTTGTTCGACTGCCTGGCCCTCCTGCAGCCTCAGCACTTGGCGGTGGCTTCTGAGGCTACGACTAACTCTGCTTCAGTAACATCAGGTATGGTTCAGGCTAAGCAAAAATTAAGGCTGCCCGATATACCTCTTCCTAAGTTTAGCAACGCAAAGACAGAGTGTTTTGAAAAATTCATAACTAATTTCGAAGCAATTTTTGATAAGCACGCTTTGTCTTCCTACGAAAAATTTGTTTACCTGTATAATCAGGTGTCTGGCGCTAATAAAATCTTGCTAGATTCCCTCGATACGTCAGAACAAAAATACGAATCGGCTTAAGACTTGCTACAGAAGGCTTTTGCCTCAGAAATTGTGCAAAAACACAATGCCATCGAAAAACTAGCTGCCATGAAGCTGGCTATTTCTGACGATCCCATTGTTTACATTGGAGAAATGAAGGCAGTTATTGCTTCGTTCCGTAAGCTAAAAATTGACGTCGATACGGTTTTAGCGTACTTTTTATGGAGTGCCCTAAATGATAAATTTCAGAGTAGTTTGATTCAAATCACGAATGTGAATCGCCCCTCATTGTCTCAAATAGAAGAGTACATATTCGAAGCCAACGAACGCTACCAAAAGCAGCTTGAGATTTCCAGCCATTCAGGTAGGAAGGAAAAGGCTCACAAATTTGAGCCTACCGCTGCATTTGCCATAAACGTAAGCCGAAAAACAGAAACTTGTGGCTTGTGCCTGAGCGATGGTAGAAACCCTGAGCACCATCTGAGTAAATGTCCTAACTACGATACTGCATTCAAAAAATTGGATAAATTAAAAGCCATTAACGCCTGCACAAAATGTTCTTTCCAGAACCACAGCACTGCGAACTGCAGGTTTAAATTTTCTTCACGTTGTCGTGTTTGCAATGGCGAACATATGACCTATTTGTGTCGCAAGGCGAGACTTCCTCGAGAGGGCACTCGGCGGAGCACCACTTCATCAGCGCAACCGGTAACGAGCGCCTTGACGCTGACACGGTATGTTTTCACAGGGTCTGTGGGCGCTGCTAATATTTTGCCTACTCTCACTGCTGGTATCGGAAACTCAAATATTAGGATATTGAAAGATGGCGGGAGTCAGAAAAATTTCATTACTAGCTCTCTTGCCGATGAACTGGATTTGCCAGTTCTGAAGGAAAATGAAACTGTGAATATTCAGGGTTTTAATTCGAGTAAGAAGATTGAAACAAAAATTGTGAAAGTTCCTCTAATTTTGAAGCATAAAAAACTAGTTGTTGAGGCGATATGCGTTCCTAAAATAAATATTGCTTTGCCGTACAGGGATCTGGAGCAGGTGGTTTTTGCATTTGAGAACGCTGGTTACGAGTTGGCAGACCGGTCCCTCGTAGATAGCGAAAATTACCCCTCTGAGATATCTCTCATATTAGGCGCAGAATCCGATCCGGATTTCAAAATGAGTTACATCAATTTTGGTGGGACTAAGCAGCAGTCCTGCTTCATCGATTCCACTGTGGGAGTGATGTTAACGGGAAATCTGCAACTCATGAAAGACAATATAAGGCGTCTCCCTCCTTCCCAACCCGATGCTCGTCCAGTACGCGTGGCACCTGCGGTCTCTGTCCCCAGACGGGTGGTCGGCGCTGCTACCGTGTCAGACTGCGCGGACTCAGAGCTCGCGTCCTGTGAGATGGGGGAACCATACGAGCTTGTCCTCCCTTCTCTTGATGGGGCACCTCCAGCAGATTTAGGTGAGCGTTGTGCTGATCTCTTGGGTATAGACCGTCTAGAGGAGCCTGAGGAGACAGAATTAAATGATAAATTAATGAATTATGAATTGAGCAACACTAACAGAAATACAGATGGGAGGCTGGTAATGCCCATCATGTGGAATCATAGAATTTCTCACAGACTTGCTAAAAACTATACCTTGTCGAGGCAAATTCTGCAGAGCAACTATAAAAAGCTGTCGCTTGATTCCGATCGATTAAGCATGTACGATAAAGTAATCAAAGATCAAGAAAACAATAATATCATTGAGAGAATCGACAACATTGAGTCATTCATGAACTCCCATCCCGAGTGTAGTTTTCTTCCTCACATGGGAGTTTTTCGCTTGGGTAACGACACAACAAAATGTCGCGTCGTGTTCCTGGCTAACCTCTGCGATAAGATAAATGGCGTGGTTAGTCACAATCAAGCCACTCTTCCAGGCCCTTGTCTAAATCCCAAGCCGGATGTTGCTCTCGCTTCCCTGAGATTTGATAAATACTTGCTAACTTTTGATTTGCAAAAAGCGTTTCTAAATATTCAACTGAGGGAAGTCGATCAAAGTAGATTCTGTTTTTTGTGGTACAGGAACGTACTAAAAGGAAACCTGACTGTTGTCGCATACAAATGTCGTAGGCTTTTGTTTGGCATAAGGCCTGGTCCAACTACCTTAATGTTAGCATTATACAAGTTGCTAATATCCGATGATCCCCAAAACGACCCTGTTCAGTCTAAATTGCGGAAGGTAGTGTATAGCTTAATGTACATGGATAATGGTGGATACTCGACTAACAACCCCAATGAACTTTATCAGGCTTATAGCTTATTACCTTGCTTATTTGAAGACTACCAATTCCCATTGCAGAAGTTTTATACCAATGACCAATCTCTGCAGAACAGCATCGATAAAGATTTTCATACAGACTCTTCTAAGCAAGTTAAGTTGTTGGGCATGACCTGGGATAAAGAGAATGACACTCTAGAGCCCTGTGCGCTTAAACTCCACGTAAAGGCAGATACGAAGCGGAAAATTCTCTCCTCTATTCATGAAATCTATGACGTGTTCAATATATTTTGTCCCATCCTCAACAGGGCTAAGGTGTTCCTCCATAAATTGCAGTCTGATCAATCTATGAAATGGGATGTAAATCTACCGAAAGAACTATTAAGAGAGTGGAGACTGATCGCAAAACAAGTAAATTCTTCAAAATGCCCTCCGATCCCTAGATCACTGGGAAGCAGAGACGGACGGTACTCTCTACTTGCTTACACTGACGCCTCAAAGATGTTGTACGGCAATGTCATTTAGAGACAATGAATCAAATACTCTCAGCCTACTTTCTAGTAAATCTAGTGGTCAGTAAAAAATTGAAAAATAAAACAATTCCAGTTCTCGAACTTGCCGCAATACACTTGGGTGTTGCAGGTTTGCTAGACTGGTACCGTAACTTTTGTGGCACTAAAAACGTGGTCCCTCTGAACATAGAGTCTCTATTGCTGTACACCGATAGCATGGTTGCTCTTCATTGGATCCATTCATATGCAGTAGATTTTGATAAAATGCAGAAGCGAAACGTTTTTACTCTGAATAAGCTTAATGACATAGAACCATTGTGTGGACAAAAACAAGTGAAATTTTGTTTCACGGCAGGTAGAGGAAACCCCGCTGACTTAGTTAGCCGTTGCTCTAGCGTGAAACAACTAAAAAACTCTCAGTATTTCATGGGACCTACCTTTCTTCAGGAGGATGCAGTTTCTTCCGCTGACTGCGATCTCTCGGTGGTGTTGCCCAGCCTCGGCGTGCGTCCTTCCGCAGCCGCGGGAGAAATCCTTAGCGGTGAGGTTACCTGTGGGGTGGCATTAGACAGTAGTGTCAGCAAGGAGGTAGAAAGTTGCTCGGGAGAGGTTCCTGAAAGAAAAGGACATTTGATTCCCCTGAACAAATATTCATCTCTTTCTAAACTTGTAAATGTTCACAAGTACGTACTAATGTTTGTAAAAAGATCAAAATCAAACTCTGAGGCGTCTGACGATCGGAAACCTAATTATTATGCTGCGGCACTCAGAAACATTTTGCTCACGGAGCAGACAGACGCTTTTCAGCAGATTTTCACCTATTTTAACTGTCGGGACAAAACTATTAATAAATTACCGCCTCTATTCAAACGTTTGAATGTGATAGTGTCTTCGGATGGTCTAATAAGAGTTAAATCTAAGTTCGTGAAGGAGAAGTCTAGCTCCCATTCGATACTATTACCTAACGGTAGCCTGCTAACCAGATTGATCATCGAAGATGCCCATGTTAAGACAGGCCATGCCGGTATTTATTCAGTGTTACATGAATTGCGGAAAAACTATTTTTTCCTTCACCCTTACTCAGAAGTGCGCAAAGTGCTTAGGCAATGTGTAACTTGTCGCAGAGTAAATCAAAGACCCGTGATCTTGAGCCAGAACGTCTATCGTGATTTTAGGATTTCTCCTCCTGCAAAGCCGTTCAGGTCAATATTTCTAGACTACATGGGTTCTTGGACCGTGACTATCAACGACAAAAAACAAAAAGTGTGGATCTTGGTATTGACCTGCCTCTGGAGTAGAGCGGTTAATATGAAGCTTTGCTTGAGCGCGGATGCTAAAGACTTTCTTAGAGCGTTGCAGCTTCACATTTATGACTATGGAATATTTAAAAATTGTGTGGCCGATCTGGGAAGCCAGATATCGGCCGGGTTCAACACTTTGAGATCTTTTCTGGACGATTATGAGACCCGCAGCTACCTAGAGAAATTTGATATCAAAGAACTCTCAATGTCTCAATATTGCAAAGGGAACAGTGCATTGGGATCTCTTGTTGAATGCTGTGTGAAGGCTTGTAAACGGCTAATTTGGAAGTGAATTGGGAAATGGATCTTGCCAATATTCGATTTTCAGTTTCTGATAGCTAAAGCAATACATTTAATAAACAGACGGTCAATCACGTTCAAGGAATCCCTGCGTACAAATCATATTGAACCAGTAGTTCCTATTACACCAGAGATGTTGATTTACCGTCAGGAGCTGCCGTCCGTAAATTTGATTCCTAGCCTTCAACCGGTAAAGCTAGAAGATGCTGATTACCAACCTAACTCCGGAAGGGAAATCAGAGAGCATTACTCTAAATTGGTGGCTAGTAACAACAAATTGAATCAAGTTCATCATTCTGAGTTCTTGGCTACATTGATACACCAAGCTACCAACCAGAAGGAACGTTATAAGCCTGTTAAGCATGTACCATTAAAGGTTGGAGACGTCGTCCTACTAGTGGACAAGTTCCTTAATCAACCGTCTTACCCGTTAGGTGTCGTCGTCAAAACGGTGGCCAATTCCATGGGTGAAGTGACGGCGGCCTTCGTTCGTAAGAGTTCCGGCGAGGAGGTATACCGTCACGCTACCTCTCTCATTCTTCTGATTCCAGGAGAAGGTGGCGACCGGGCTGCGCAAACTTTGCCGGATGACGTGCGCTCCAACTCCGAAGAAAGACGTCGTGGTAGACGTGGAGCTGCGGTCTTGGCGGAGCAAAAAATACGCTCTTTAATGTTGAGCGACTGTATATAGATGTATAACCTTGTTCTGTTTTTTATTTACTAATAAAAAACAGAATCTTCATTTTTCTTGAATCTTTATCTTCACCTTCACTTTCACTGCAGGTGAATTCTCGGTGTGGGGGGGGGGGGAATGTGAAGAACCTTTAAAGTTAAGGATTCAATTTGGAACTAACATTATTTGCATTAAAGTATTTCTAGGCTTAAGTTGAATTCTGATGGATACATAAAAATGATTGCGTACCACTCCAGCCCCATGGGTGACATTCATGTAGTTAGCCGACATGTCGTTGCCTGAATACAACCTGCCTTAAACAGCAGAGGTTACTTTAACTCGTCTCGGAGCTGTCAGAGCAGTTCACTCCTGCTCTCCGAGCTGGCACCACTGCATACGCACTCTGAGGTCTAACGTGACGTCATCCGTGACGCCTCCCCGCATCCAGCTGCTTTGCAACTTCCGACTGTGCTTCCTGCACCTTCTGTCCTGAGGGAGTTTCTGGCGACCCTTTCGTCATGTTCTCCACGGCTGGGGATGTGGTGATGGGCTGAGTGTGCCACCAGCTGCTGCGACATCTACGCCTGCCTACCTCTGCTCACTCGCTGAGGTTCACGGACTTGTGGAGGTTGGTGACTATTGTCGTTAACTATGTGAATGTCCATTCCGTGAGCTGGTTCTAGGTGTGCGCAATCCAGGCCTCGTATCTATTCCAATCTCTACCATAACCTGTAAGCCCTATAACTATGATTACGTATAACTGCAACGGCTTCATAACTACTTTAGAACTATAACTAAAATACGTAATAACTATAACGGTTACTATGACCATCTTAAAACTACTGTCTGTAAGACAATGAACGATAACTATAAGGAGGCATTATTATGCTTTGAACCTCAACGCAAACTAAATTGCATTTCTTTATCCCCTTGCAGTTCCTTCGCGGCTTAATTGAGTGCAAGGTGTGACGGTCCGCTTCTTCAGGCAGTCACCCTGCTCGTGTGGAGCTTGAATCTCCCTGCTACGCACTTATTATACATCTTACTGTTTATCTATGTCTGATCAACCTTGGATGAAGTTGGAACTTTCAATATACGGATAAACGCTTCAACATTATTTTTTCTCCCATAAATATTTATTTTCTGTAGGAAGTCCCATTGGACTCTTCGCAACCAAAGGGTACGATATGGGATTTATTCCCTGAAGTTCTTAAATATCACGACTACTGCATGTGGTGGTTACGACGGCGTGGGCGGATTGTCGATGTCTGTTGTCAGGATCAGGTTCTGCCGAAGAACAACTGGATGGATGTCTTCATATGACGCCTCGATTCAGCGCTTCTCATTCGTCTGCTTCGTCTTTGTTTTCTCGGAACTACGCGTCTTTTGATATCGTAGTCGCACACGTTGAGGTCAAGAAAAAGGATAAAATCAAGCGGTAGCTTGATGTACGATGCTTCATATAAAAAACCTTGATTTGAAGGCAGCCAGTTTCCTACGGGACTCCCTCAGTTCGATTGGGAGGCAGTTGAAGAGTCTTGGGCCAATGGCCGAAAAAGATCTTTCATGGCGCGTCCTCACGCTGGCTAGAGCCCTGTTGTTGAATGGCGGAACGCCCCTTAACCTCCCTAATCGGGGATGCTGTCTAATTCTCAACGCCAGACTCGGGTCAACAAAAATTGGTACCAGTCCCTCCAGCATCTTCCAGGTGTAAATTATCAAGTACCGCTCTCGTCGTCGCTGCAGAGAGAACAGTGATAACCTCTGGAGCCTCTCCCAGTAGTTGAAACGCTCCATTCCGACGATTTTCGACGTGAACGTTCTCTGGATTGCCTCCACTTTCTGGATCTTCCCCGTCGCAATCGGACTCCACAGCTGGCAGCAGTATTCAGCCAGGGGCAAAATCAGCGCTCTATACAAGGTCATCATGGCCGTTGCTTCCCGGGCGCACACACTCCAAACCCGCAGATTTGGACGCCGCCCACCCCTCTCTCTCCACCTCCGTAGCACCACAGTGTAGTTGCCATTCGCGCCAATTATTTAACTATGTAGTAATTCTGAAGTTTATTAGCTTATCTGTTAGTTATACAATTATTATTAATCACTGCATTATAAACACCATAAGTAGTTAGTAAGTGGACAGAACAGCGGAATACCAAAGTTAACCTGCAGTAAATCATTATAATTAGTTACGACAACGACCGCTGGTGCTTTGCCATTCGACCCTCCATGTCGGCACTCAAGAGGAGGCATTTTTCAACTTTTTCAAGTTAACCTTAAACTAACTGAACTTGGCCTAACCTTACCCAACCTAACCTAACTTGACCTAACCTCTTAACCTAACTTAACTTAACTTAACCTAACCTAAATTAATATAACCTAACATTTCTGTAGCTGCTCGGAGGTGGTGCTGTAGCAGCTACGGAGGTGGAGGGAGAGGGGTGGGCGGCGTCCAAATCTGCGGGTTTGGAGTGTGTGCTTCCCGGGCATGAAACGTCCGGAGGATCCATCTGAGTTGGCTCCGACACTTTTTTGAGACCGAGTCTATGTGCTTTGTGAAGCTTCCCCCGTCCTCCACGATCACACCCAAATCCCTAATTGATGATCTCCTTTCCACAACCACCCCACCAGCGGTTGTATAGGGGAAGGTTTCATCCGGATGGTGACCGCAACGAAGGAGCTCGAATTTGCTCTCATTGAAGCCCATGTTGTTCACCTCGGCCCATTCGTAGATTTTGCTTAGGTCCTGCTGCTGGGCCTCGCAGTCTTACTTGCTGAACACTTCCTTAAAAACTCTTGTATTGTCCGCAAATGATGAGGCGCAGGAGTGGAGTAATCCGGCGTCAATATCACTGACAAGGACCAAGAACAAAAGTGGTCCAAGCACCGAGCCCTGGGGCACTCCACTTACCACTCGCGACTCGGCTGACCGGCATCCGTCAACGGCCACAACTTGCTTTCTGCCAGTAAGGAAGCACCTGATCCAATTCCACAAGTCGCCACCAACGCCAGCAGCCCTCAACTTTCTAAGCAAGATCCCATGGTCTACCTTATCGAATGCCTTAGCAAAATCTAGGTATACAGCGTCCACTGCATGACCACGACCGAGAGCCTCCGTGATGTGCCGTTGGTGCTCAAGCAACTGTGAGAGGCAGGACCTCCTTCTTCTAAACCCGTGCTGACTCGGGTTGAACAACTCAGCATCCTACATATATCCCACCAGCCTTCTCACTAATATTTTCTCAAAGATCTTTATAATGTGGGAGGTCAGTGTGATCGGTCTAATTCCGGGGTAGGTGTTTCTCGTGACCTTTATATATGGGGGTGATAATTCCCAGCTTAAGTTTGGTAGGCATGGACCCCACACTCAGTGATGCCCTCCAAAGCAGGAACAAAGGCCTCCTGATGGCAACTCTACAGTTGCATAGGACAGCCGGAACACTGTCTGGACCCGGCGCCGACGAGGGTGAGAGCTCGCCAATGCTTTCCTCAACGTCTCGCTCACCGAATTCAAAGTCCACCAGGTTTATCGGTGTGGTACTCGGCCACTCATTCAGGCTCCAGCCGCCATCGTCTTTCCCAAACTTGGGCCGACTAAATACCGCCTCATACTGTGCGCGCATCACAGCACATTTCTCTTCAGGGGTGCACACATTCCGTCCGTCGACTCAAAATGGTCCCACAACCGACTTTGTGCGAAGTTTTCTCCAGGCGTATGAGTAGAAGTATTTAGGGTTATTTTTTATAGCGGTGATAGCTCTATCTTCACAGGATCTCGCCTCTTCTTCATGTGACGCCTCGAGCTGCCTCTCGATCTCATCTATTCTCTCAAGGATGCCATCACTGGCGGTCCCTGAGTGCGCCAACGTCCCAACTCTTTTAAACAGCTTTGAGCGCTTTCTTATTAGTACCTTCCGGTCCCTAGGTATTGGGTTTATCCCCCCAATCTTCCGTGTTGGGGCATATCTTGGACAGACCTCGGACAAGACAGCGAGGATCTCGTCGTACATCTCGTTGGGGGTACGTCCAGCGAAACGTGCATCCCAGTCAATGTCACCCAGCGCTCCCGATAGGCCAGTCCAGTCTACGCGATCACTCATAAAATTGAGAGAGTCAAGCAACCCTCCCGACGCTCCTCGGTCCCAGACTGTATGCCGCTCCAGGCCAAGGTCACCATATATGAGGAAACATCTGTGGTCGGACATAATAGTCTCCTCAACCTCAACCCGTCTGACCAACTCGTCGTCGTTTGTTAAAAACAGGTCTAGGATATTATCTAGTCGGGTTGGGAGGCGGACGTATTGCTCCAGGGCTAAACTCTCCATAAAGTTCCAGAGGTACTCGCTCTGCACTCTTGACTCTCTCGTTCCCACATAGGCATGACCCGACTCCCAGCACGTGGTATGAAAGTTGAAGTCTCCCATAACAGCAATTCTGGGGAGTGGAGGTGGCAGAGATTCGAGCGCCGAGGATATGAGGCTAATTGCCTGCTCAAAGTTAGCCTGTTGAGAAGTTGGAGGGCGGTAAACAATCACCACCACCAAGCCCAAGCCGGCAAACTACAAGACCAGGTGCTCCAACACCGAGTTTGTGCCGGCAGAAAGGACTGTAGCATGTCGAGATATGTCGTTCCTGACATAGCATGCAACTCCCCCCTTCTTTATTCCAGCCGTTCGATCAGCTCTGAACAACACATACACACATGCACACATCTACACACACTTGTGCGCCCGCCGAGTATATAAATAGAACCGGCAAGAGACATCGCCGTTCATTAGCGGTGGCCTGCCGTAGAGGTAGCACTTAATAAGAGTCGTCGCTGTTCAGTAGCGGAAGCGTGACCGTCGAGAAAGCACCTGTACAGATCACAGATGCGTTATAGAAGTAACATCACATCGTATTAGCCCCTACCGTCCGATCTAACAGATTCTTTGCCAATACCGAAGCCTGTGCCAATTCCTAAGTACCAATAAAGGATAACCACGTTACTGCATTTGAGTCACTCCCGAACCTCATTCGCGTTAGTGTCGACCTGTACATGGAAAGGGACGGAACATTTATGGTGGCCAGTATTTCGGGATGCCACATTAAAGATATCCACATTGCCACATTGCCCATTGAAAAAGAAAGATATCTAGAATTGATCTTCGGTTCTGCTGATCCGTGATTTTAAGTGTGAGGAGTGTCACCCTGTTTGGAGTAACGTCGCATAGTTATCACATTACTTCAGAGCATCGAGAAAAGGAAGAAGGACGTCAGCGCAGAAAATCGAAGTTCTTGGAAAGAACTTCGAGGGAGAAAAAATCGAAAATCTACACGCCACTCAATCTTCACCAGCCTGGATCATCGCTACTCAAAGGAGAAGAAGAAGTGAAGGGGTCCAGATCAACAACCTGATCTGTCGACGAGATCTACGCATTTACGCACCGTCATCTGCAACGAGAAGATCGACGAGATCTACGCATCGCCAAAATATTGTTCAACGTCACCAACTAGCTTCGCATAGCAAGCTGAGTATACGCCGATAATGTTTGCTTGCGAATTAAATAAGCATGAGCTCAATTTAATGATTATACATAATCATTATAAAATTAATAAATAAGAAGTTCTCTATGTAAAACTATTTGAGCAGCATAGGCATTGCAAGCGCAGTGAGCACGCTGATTCTTGGGAGTGGGAGAGCCTGAATGCGGAAGCATTTGTGAGGCGGTAGTCCATTGTGTGAGAACAATTGAAGGAAGTTGTAGCCATTGTTCTCTAGCCCATTGTTCTCTAGCACATAAGAGTAAGCTGAAGCAGCCTGTCTTTGTCCAGTGTGGTGCCAGACTTCACGAGCATTTGTGGTGCTGAAATAACCTGTTTTAAGTCCACTGAAAATGTGAGTTATCATTTTATTGTATGTAGAATATTTTCATTAAATGTGTGTAGAACATTTTTCTCTTAAAGGTAATTGGAGGTCTAAGAATATAAGAGTATTTTGTGTTTATGTCGGACAGTGACTCTGACGGATACGAGTACATAAGAACTATACCGTATGTGACTAGCTTTGGAAGATTATCAATTCCTATTTTTTCCGCGAAGTCGACTTCAATACCTGTCACCATGACGACCACCACCACAGTCACCCCTGTTACCAGTGCAGTCACTACCACAGTTATCCCTGTCACTAGTACGGTTACCACTGTGACGACTTCTATTGTCGGTCCGATACCTAGTGTTGTAATTGCTGGGCAGGATCTGCCGCAGTTCAGGGGTAGAAAACGAAGGAATGATCCGGACTTCATAGAAAATAAGTCACTAGAAACGCATATAAAGAATGTGCGAGCATATTTCAATATGCTGTCAGATAATTCGGAGGAGGCGAAATTAAATTTATTGTTGCGAACTGCAGACAAGCGGGTAGGAGACTTCAATACTGTTGTCGCTTCCATAATTAGTGAAGGTTATGATTTAAGTTTCGAAGAAGTCGTACACCTGTTGGAGAATATCTACGTCTCAAAAGGTGAAAGATCTCTGCACGCGGTCGCATGTGATCTAAATAACGTACGCCTAAAACGTAATGATGCTTTAGCAAGTCAGTTTGTTGCTATACTGTCCAAAATCCGTAAGCTAACCCACAGAATAATGACCAGCCCGGAGTGTTCAAACAGAGCCCACCCCTATGTAGTAAATTGTCCCGATCCTGTTGCTCTCGATAAGTATGTCGAGAATACTTTAATTGTTGCGTTAGCTATGGCCATCATCAACCCCCTAGTAACAGAAGATTTTTCCAAAAAACTATTTAACAAACCCTTTAACTCGTCGGAAGAGCTCCTTCAAAGACTTGTGACTGTCATTCGGAATTTTCCCGAGGATAAGCAAGTGTTAGCGACTCGATCTGAGAGATCTGTGGAAATCTATTGTGCAGAGGATGACCATTCGCCCGAATCAAACTTTGATGCAGCCTATGATGAGGCCGAAGTGTATACAATGACAAGAGGCGAATTTCAAGGTAGAGGTAGGACGCGTAGGCCCTACTGGAGACCAAATTTCCCAAGACCAACTTTCCGTGCTAGACCTCACGTAAAATCTTTTGTTGGAGATCGTGAACTAGGAACTCTCGAAGTCCAAGCATTAGAGACAGCTACTGAAGCTAGGCGTTGCTCGAACTGTAACAGTAATGTGTGTGTCTGCCTGGGACAAGGTGTGTCGGTAACCACTGTGGCTAGGAAACCGACTGATTGGTACAAACCAGGTTCATATCAGACAGCCACTGAGCATTCACTGCGTGACGTAGTTTGTTTTCGTTGTAATAAGTTAGGACACTACGCAAGAAACTGTAGGTCCAGACGAGACTATTTCAACAGACCAGGTAGACCTGATCGTGTCCGTGCGCGAGGACAGCATAAAACTCGTGTACCAGAAAAAGGCCAGGTGGAAACTTACCAAACTAACAGTGGCGATAATTTTTTAGCGTAAGCTGCGGAGACGATTTCATTTCCGATAGAAATAACGTCAATGGTAAAAATGAAATTGAAATAACTAAGTGTGACTCTACGTCAGTAGCTCCCAGTGAACCCGAGGAGAATTTTGGTGCTGAAGATTCCCTCGTTAAAAATGTCGAGAGAGTTGATGTGTTAAACATGTCTGGAGGTTCCCTCGTTAAAAATGTTGAGATAATCGATCCATTAATTAAGTGTCAAAATAGATATGAATCGCTGGGAGAGGCGGATTTAAGCGATTTAAATGATTTGAATGCTCATGGCACTGAATTTGAAAGCCATGTGACGGCGAACGTTTGTAAATACGAAGAAGATGAAGAAGTTGATGTTACAGGACAAAATGAATTATTTGTAATACGAAAAAGTCATAAGCCCATGATTGTGCTTAGAAAAGATGCAGACCTGTGGAATGCATTGATTGATTCAGGATCAGAGAAATGTCTAATCAGCTACCACAGAATTAGTGAGATAAGTAATGACGTGAAGCCAAGTTCTCTGACTATAAAAGGCGTTAACGCTAAGAGTAATGTTGAAGGCGAGGTGGAGCTTGTCCTAAAGTTAAAAAACGGTGTAAGTTTAAAGACAAATGCTTTAATAATTATAGATGGTATTTACAATTATGACGTCATTATTGGGCGTGATTTATTAGACAAGAACGCCGTTGTAGACTTAAAACAAAGATGTTTAATTATCAAGGACGAGAAAATTCCCTTTGCAGAGGTAAAACGACGAAAAAAGAGAAAGACAGAGTGTCTCGAGTATTTAATAGAGAATACTGAGTGTCTCATGGCGGACACGATTACGTCCAGAGCTAAGAAAAAAGTCCTAAATAAGCTAAGAGAGAAGAGAGAAATTCTCAGGACGTGTAATGCTGCGAGAGTAGGCGAGGAAGTAAAAAGGGATGGTAAGAGAGAAAATCAGCCTGTTCGAGGCGTAGTTGCAGTTACCAGTTCCCACACAGGGCCAAGGCCGTTAAGAGTTCATACTCAAAGAGTGGAGATTGCTCCCAATGTAATTTTGAAACATGTTGGACATGTTGGAAAGTGTAAAAATGGAGAATACATAATAAAGAAAGCAACTTTAAAAGAAGGCATTTGTGTCGCAGAAGCAATTGTGAGAGTTAATGATAGGAGAAAGATTCCGTTGTTGTTAATTAATAGCTCCGACAGAGCGATTGTTTTACCAGAGAATGCAATTATAAGTACTTTAGAAAAAGTGGAGAAGGATCACATTGAATCCGAAGTTTACTTGTCAAATGTACAAGGAGAATTAAAAGGAGGATTGAGTACCTTTGTGCAGGCAGCTAGTGTTGTTCAGGACAGTCATTTAGATGTCGAGAAGAAAGACACTAATAGTGAATCTGTCGGGATCACAGGAGTTGTCGACAAAGGGTACGTTTCTGATTCCAAAGAAATAGCCCGTGGTCGGCGGAAATTAAATAATGATGATATCAAGTGTAACGATGACGAAATGAAGCCTGAATTGCTGAGTTTGTTGAATGAATTCAGAGACGTTATTACTATAGACAATGAATCGATCTCCGCTGCTGCGATTAAACCATACAAAATACGTTTGAAACCTAACGTGGATGTCGTAAATGTCCCTCCCTATCGTATTGCCCACCGTTACATGGAAGACTTGAAAGTCGTTAACGAAAAAATGTTAGACGACGGAATTATTAGACCATCGATTTCAGCTTATAATTCACCGATAATTGTAGTTCATAAGAAAGATGGAACCATACGTCCGGTAGTTGACTTTCGCAAAGTAAATGAGGTAATTTATGAAGAATCATTCCCTCTACCGCGAATGGATGAGATTCTCTATAGTCTAAATGGTCAAAAATACTTTTCGAAATTAGATCTTAGGTCGGGATATCATAATATTACACTGACCGATGAGAGTAAGGAAATAACAGCATTTACCGTTGGTAGCAGAAAATACGAGTTCAATCGTTTACCTTTTGGTTTAAAAACCTCACCTGCATATTTCCAGTCAGTAATGACGCAAACGCTATCTCCTGTTCTAGGAAAACTATCTTTCGTCTTTATGGACGACGTACTCATTTTTTCAAAGGAAAAAGATCAGCATCTTGCCGATATAAAAGTTGTACTTGAACTATTAAGAAACGCTAGATTGTCAATAAAGACGGAAAAGTGCGAATTTTTTAGAGATGAGATTGAATATCTCGGACATTCCATTAGCGGAATGGGAACCAGAAGCACCGGTACTGACAAAGTAAAGAATTTAGAAATTCCTAGGAATGTGAAACAGTTACAGTCATTTCTAGGACTAGTAAATTTCTTTCGTAGGTACATAAAAAATTTTGCGAGTATCGCAAGCCCGCTCTATAATCTTCTGAAGAAAAATGTTGAATTCAATTGGTCTAGAGATTGTCAAAAACGCTTTTGAAAAATTAAAGGATGAACTGTGTGAAAATACAATCTTGAGTCACCCAAACTTCGATCAAAATTTTCATCTGTTTTGTGATGCATCAAACGTCGGCATAGGAGCTGTTTTACTCCAGTCATCTACTGATAAAGTTCGAAACATGAGACCTGTCGCATTTTTTTCTAAAACGTTGAATTCCACCCAACGACGATACTCAACAACAAAAAAGGAAATGTTTGCTATAGTTGAAGCGTTGAAGTACTTTAAATATCTTGTTTTAGGATATGATCTGGTCATTTACACCGATCATAAGCCTCTGGTTCCTTTATTTTCAAAGAAATTGCCTGAAGACAACACGCTCGCTAGATGGAGTATTTATGTGCAAGCTTTTGATGCCAAATTAAAGTATTTTTCTGGGAAAGCGAATAGTGCCGCCGATGCATTAAGTAGATTAAATCATGACAAAAATCCTTTAACAGAAAGAGAACTATTAGAGTGTTCTGAATTAAACCCGGATGTAGAGACTTTTCCCGTTGTAACCAGGCTGCAAGCCGCTGCTGCGGGTAACAAATGTAACAAGCCGGTGACTGAGGGAGAGTTCGAGGAGACAATGCCAGGAAGTGAGGATGGAAGAAACAACAACAGTACTTCTGAACAGCAGACAGCCCCCAGACGTGAAACCAGTGACCTTAATAGCAGACAGAAAACGTGCTTATGCAGACTGGATAACGTTAACAAGACTACAGACCATTCAAGTATTAACGACAACTGGTCGTTAGACGAATTTAAACGTGAACAAGATAGTGATCCTTTTTGTTCTGAAATAAAGGATGCCCTAGAGAATGCAACAAAGTTACTAATACTGACATGAATGAATTTCTGATTATGAATGACATTTTGTATAAAAGACGAAGAATTGACAACAGACCCAGCACCATTCTGACTATTGTGGTGCCATATACTCTGCTACACAAGACAATTTTATTTATACATAATTTGTCCCACACAGATTTGAATCATACCTTGTTTAAGTTTAAATTAAAATATTTTCATCCGTACGAACGGACAATTACACGCAAAATTGTTGAATCTTGTGACATCTGTAAGATTCTAAAATCACGAATATCGACGCCGATTAAAATTCTAAATGCTCCAATTGGAACACGATGCTTTCAAACGGTCAGCATAGACTTCTACGGTCCATTAACAATGACAGACAATGGGAACAAATTTATTCTTGTCGTTATCGACTTGTTCTCGCGTTTTGTTAAATTATATTCGACTAGTGACCGACGTACAGAGACTGTTACAGATTGTCTATGGAATTTTTGCTGTTTGTTCGGTACCCCGGACGTATTGTTGTCCGACAATGCTTCAGAGTTTAAATCATCTAATGTGAGAAATTTCACAAAAGGACTTTCTATCTTAAAAAGGGAAGTTCTGGCTTATTCCCCTTTTTCTAATGGCATTGTTGAGCGATGTAATGGAAAAATTCGACACCTGCTCAAGTTATATCTAAATTTTCTTACTCATAATGAGTGGGATAGATTATTGGATATTGTGGAGAATTCGATTAACAATAGCTTTAATGAAACATTAGGCGATACCCCCGCATACACGGTTTTCGGTAGAGATCCGTGTGTGTATATTCGTTCTCCTAATTTAGAAGACTTCAATGTTGCGACTACATATGAAGATGTTCAAAAACAAAAATTTAAAGAGTCATCTATTGTAGTGAACAATATTAGAAATGCAATCATTAATGCTACAATCGAAAGAACTACCTATAGAAACGTGAAACGTCGTGATAAAAATTTAAAAGTGACGGACCGTGTACTAGTGAAAAACCATGCCAAAAAACACAAGCTACAGCTAAATTTCTTAGGTCCCGGTTGTTGAAACCTTTCATGTAGCACCTTGAATGTATATGTGTATAATACTGATAATGTTACAGTGCTCTTGTGTAAGAATGTATTTAGACAGCACTATGCGTTGAGAACTGAGCTCATGGTTCTTGTGGATCTCTGCTCGTGGTTCTCGGGCTTGGCTGGAGCCTACTCCACCACTACCCTTCGTAATGTAAACGTGTGTCCTGCTGTGTGTACTGATTATACAAACTCCAAGAGTCTCGCCTTCTTAACCTACATCCATTAGGTTATGGGCACAGTAAACCTTCCGATGAAGCAATATCAAGTGAGGTTATCTTAAGTCCCGAAGCGAAAAACAGCCCGGGACAGCGAGAACAGAAGTTGGTGATTTGTTAGTGCTGTGTGAGACAGAAACGGTGAAAGAGAAAGAAACATGGCAGGCTCCGTAAGTGAAAGTGCAAAGAACTGCCTCACGGCTCTTAATGATAAAAACTATCCTACGTGGAAGCTGCAAATGAAGATGATTCTGATGAAGGAAAAACTGTGGAACTTGGTTCGAGGAACGGAAACCATGCCACTGACTACGGACGAGACTGCTCGAAGAAAATTTGAAGAAAGACGTGACAGTGCACTTGCAACAATTGTGCTTGGTGTCGAAACAAGTCAACTTTATTTGTTGGGTGATCCTACTGACCCTGTGCAACTATGGCATAAGATTGAAGATACATTCCAGAAGAAAACTTGGTCTAACAAGTTCAGACTACGCAAAAGACTCTACAACATGAAACTAAAAGAAGACCAAGACTTACAAACTCATCTCAAAGCATTTGTCGAAATATTTGAGTCCTTGAGTGTGATTGATGACGCTGTTGATGAAGAAAGTCGTGTAATAATCTTGCTGTCGTCACTTCCCCACCATTTCTCCACACTGGTGACTGCACTGGAAGCTCATGAAAAACTACCGTCATGGGATATTGTGACAGAGCGTCTTCTGAATGAAGAAGCAAAACTGAAAAACCAAAGTGCTTCAGACTTCAGTGAAAAATCCCTTGTGACCTCCAAATTGAAAAACTCACGATGCTTCGAATGCGGAAAATTGGGACACCTACGTACCAAGTGCTGGATCTATCAAGAAAAATTGAAGAAAGAAGATGGGAACCACACAGAAAACCAAAACAATTTTGTAGCAGGTAAAACAAATTATATCGGTGCATTGTCTGTGATAAATATCAATAATTGTTGGGTAATTGATTCCGGTGCAACAGCACACATGTGTAATAATAGGAATGATTTTTCTTGTATGAATGAGCTATCTAGTCCAATTAACATTGAAGTTGGTGATGGTAGAAACTTGCAAGGTGTTGGTGTAGGTGATGTTGAAGTTATGGTGTTGTTGCCTAAAGGTCGAGTAGATACCTGTGTTGTTAAGAATGTCTTGTATGTACCTGGCTTAGCCTACAATTTACTTTCCGTGCCTCAGATTACAGAAAGTGGAAACTCAGTTTACTTTGACGAAAGCTCATGTAAGATTGTAAATAAAGACGATGAATTAATTGCCTTAGGCAGTAAAGCAGGAAAATTGTATAAACTTAATTGCACCCTTAATTCAGCCGCCAAATGCATGAACGTTTCCTCTGATGAAATTCTGTGGCATAAACGATTTTGTCATCTAGGATTCAATAATCTTAAGAAATTAGCCACTAGGAATCTTGTTAGAGGTTTTGATTGTTCTGTGAGTGGAGATAACATTTTTTGTGAAAACTGTTGTGATGGTAAAAATCATAGGCTTCCGTTCCCCAAAACAAATCACAAAAGGAAACGCCAACCCTTAGAACTTATCCACAGTGATGTGTGTGGCCAGCTTAATCCCATATCACTTGGGAGTGGAAGGTATTTTGTAACCTTCATAGATGACCACTCCAGATATACTTGGGTGTACATTATCAAACATAAGAGTGATGTTTTCAAAGTGTTTCAGGAGTTCAAATCCTTGGTAGAAAATCACTATGATCACAAAATTAAAATTCTGCGCTCCGATAACGGTGGGGAATACATCTCTAATGACTTTGAACAATTCCTAAAAAGGGAAGGAATTATCCATGAAAAAACTGTGCCTAAGACACCTGAACAAAATGGAGTTGCAGAAAGAATGAATAGAACTCTTCTTGACTCTGTCAGAGCTATGCTGTCTGGTTCAAAGTTACCAAAATCATTCTGGGGTGAAGCTATATCAACTGCCGTGTATGTCAAAAATAGGAGCCCTGCTAGTGCATTGAATGATATGACCCCTTATCAGGCCCTTAATGGACACAAGCCCAACGTACAGCACCTCAAAACCTTTGGCTGCAGTGCGTACGCTCATGTCCCCAAAGATGAGAGGGAAAAACTTGATCCAAAATCTAAACCCTGTGTTCTTGTAGGATATGGAAGTGGATCCAAGGGATATCGTCTGTATGACATAAACAGTAGAAGGATATTTTTGAGTAGAGACGTTATGTTCAATGAATCTCAGCAGATGCCAATTGAGAAGGAGCCTTCAGAAGTAAATGATGGTAATTTTACTCTTCTTCCTCAGGATCCAGAACCAGAAGACTCTGAGGGAGGGGTGGAGCATAGACAGTCAGATGCTGGGATGGAGGGAGTGCAGCCTAGACAATCAGCCAGATATCGACGGGCTCCTGATAGGTTTGGTGAATGGGTGTATTTAATGAAAAATGAGCTTGATATACCATCTTGTGTTCAAGAAGCACTCAGTGGACCAGAAGCAAAACTATGGGAAACAGCTATGGAGAATGAGATGGAGTCTATAAATCAAAACAGAGTATGGTCCCTTGTAGAGTGTCCTAATGACAAAAAACCTATCAAATCAAAGTGGATCTTTAAAAGAAAAACCGGACCCGACGGAAGCATTTGCTCGTACAAAGCTCGCCTTGTGGCTCAGGGCTACTCACAAAAATATGGCATCGACTACGACGAGACCTTCAGTCCCGTGGTTCGATTTGAGTCTGTCAGGACAGTACTAGCTTTGGCTGCCAAATGCAACATGCAAGTCCATCACATGGACGTTGCAACAGCCTTCCTTAATGGAGAACTGATTGAAGAACTATATCTGGTTCAACCTGACGGTTTTATTGTCAAAGGCAAAGAAAATCTGGTGTGTAAACTACAAAAATCGCTCTACGGACTAAAACAAGCCCCTAAGTGTTGGAACACTACACTAGATAGCTATTTGAAGAAATTGGGTTTTGTACAATCTAAGAGTGATGCTTGTATATACACTCGTGTTCAAGATAAGAAACTGTGTATTGTGGCGGTGTATGTAGACGATCTAATAATTGCTTCTGAGTCTGGTGATGAAATAAATCAAATAAAGTTGAGCCTTTCTACCCAATACAAAATGAAGGACCTTGGTGTGCTGAGTTACTTCCTAGGTGTAAGTGTTGTACAATTTAAAAACAATGTCCTCTTGAATCAAACTGCCTACATTGAGGCTCTGTTGTCAAAATTTGGCTTTGATAATTGTAAACCTGTTGCAACTCCCGCCGATGTAAACGTAAATCCGATATGCTCCCCAAATGATGTCGAATTTGACCCTGCCACTTATCAAAGTGCTGTAGGTAGCCTTTTGTATTTGTCAACCAGAACTCGACCTGACATTGCATTCGCAGTGAATAATGTTGCTAAATACAGCTCCAAACCTCTTGAACAGCATTGGATGTGTGTTAAGAGAATATTCAGGTACCTGAGAGGCACCTCTAAACTAGGTCTCATGTATAGCAAATGTTCTGATACTTGCATTGGTTATTCAGATGCTGACTGGGCTGGTGATAAAAATGACCGAAAGTCTACCTCTGGTTACTGTTTCACCCTCAGTAATTCGGTAATTACGTGGAGATCTAACAAACAAACTTGTGTAGCCCTCTCAACTGCAGAAGCCGAATACGTTGCTCTTGCCGGTGCGGCTCAAGAGGCTGTCTGGTTGAAGCACTTACTCAGTGATCTAAATTTTGGGACTATGGAACCAATGGTTATAAACGAAGACAACCAGTCAGCCATCTGTCTTGCCAACAATCCCAAATATCATGGGAGGAGCAAGCACATCGATATTAAGTTTCACTATGTACGGGATCTTGTAAGTAACAAAGATATAGACGTAGTGTATTGCCCTACCGACGAAATGCTCGCCGACATATTCACCAAGAACCTGCCGATAGAAAAGTTCTCTAGACTAAGAACGAAGTTAGGAATGGTCTCATCTGACACACATTCAATGTGAGAAGGAGTGTTGAAACCTTTCATGTAGCACCTTGAATGTATATGTGTATAATACTGATAATGTTACAGTGCTCTTGTGTAAGAATGTATTTAGACAGCACTATGCGTTGAGAACTGAGCTCATGGTTCTTGTGGATCTCTGCTCGTGGTTCTCGGGCTTGGCTGGAGCCTACTCCACCACTACCCTTCGTAATGTAAACGTGTGTCCTGCTGTGTGTACTGATTATACAAACTCCAAGAGTCTCGCCTTCTTAACCTACATCCATTACCGGTATCATTGAAAGGCTAGGTAAAAATTATGCAGATATTAAGATCGGTAACAAGATTATCCGATCGAACTTAAACCATGTACTGCCTTTAGATAAGTTAAAAGGGTAAAATTGTCAACCTAGTTTGGAACTGTTCATTTTCATATATTCCGAAATTGCCATTCCATATATGTTTTTAAATGGTTTTTAGCTTGTAAGTGTGTTCTATGAGTTTTTAGCTTGTAAGTGCGTTCTATGAGTTTTTTTCTTATGACTTTATGTATGTTTTGCGTTAGGAAATATTCTGTTGCGAAAACACCTTGTGACGAGATGTTGAACTTAGGATGTTGTCATACTGTTATTGCGACATCAAAGTTGTGTTCATCAAGTCGTAAGCTAGAGTTGATAAACTTAGGTGCAATCGTGGAAATGTCGACACGAGAGTGCGAGTGCGAAACCCGCGAGAACTGCTTCGCATCTGCCGCAACTTGTTTGAAAACAATGTCAGGCATTGTAGTTGGAATGAATGTGTCTTAATGAGAAGGAAACGTTGCCTTAGTATGGAACGACAATTGTTTACTTTAAACTTGTGGCCATGCTAATCTGCTGTGTCGTTTCCTTTCAGATTCCTTGGGCGACTCCTGAACAATTCCAGAACATTACACATTCCGATTTACAATATACACATACACTTTACACCTTCACTTACTACTTGGTTTGCGCACTTATCTAATTTCAATAACAATTAATAATCAATAATAACTACTTACTTAATTTAAATAAGCACCTCAAAGACTTCAATCATTTTACTTCCTGCTCTGTTAGTCGCTTTGTGGCCCGCTAACATGGGTAACAAGGTATCCAATATTAACGTAGAAGCCATTCTAACTGCAATTAAAGCCAATAATGGTCAGATATCGGATGAACTCATCCGCCATACAGAGGAAACGAGAGTCGACCTCATTCCTGATCAATTGAGTGACATACTGTTGCTCCTTTACACGTTAATCACGATTATAACTACTTTAATGATTATTTATATTAAAAGAGATCTCAACAAGGTTATTGGACGACTAAGTGGTGATGACGTAGCTTTGCGTCGAACCGCTTTGAAAGAAATCAGTAATAGTCCTAGGCAAATACTTGCACTTCCACCTCAAGTTAGCGCATAACATTACAACGCTAGACTTCTACATTCACATTAACATGACAAAACACACGTGCCTCATGCACAGAGTCCACGTGCACGTCCCTACAAGATGGATTTTT
Organism: Morinoia aosen; assembly: GCA_030386875.1. Lineage (NCBI taxonomy): Eukaryota > Metazoa > Arthropoda > Malacostraca > Amphipoda > Talitridae > Morinoia > Morinoia aosen. Next base: position 13,857,015 of record CM059575.1, on the reverse strand, counting down.
ACACATACAAGATGGAGACGACTGAATATCATATTACGCGTGATATACGAGGAGTAGACACCTTCCATGTCTTAGAATATTTCTATTTTATACGGATTATTACTTGTTCTTGGTGTCGTTAATTATAACCCTTGATGTCGTTTTACTCGCCCTATGGAAATGTTTGTTCATGTTTCACGCGAGATAAGGAGACGAATTATTTATATTGCAAATAAAAACCAAATTGCACGCTTGTAGATTGGTTGAATTGAATTAGTTCATTTATTGATTATTCTATTTAATTTACTTTCAATATTTAATTTAGTTGAATTGAAATAAGTTAATTTGAATCGTAGGACGATTTGAATCCTACGGAAAAGCAAATCAACTTTTACCTTGCCATTTGTAGTAATGTAATGTATTATTCTCGATTTGACGGTTTGTGTCCAGTTTGTTCAAAAAAGTGTACCTTATAGAGATGATTTATTACGTACGTGATTTGATTTTTGATTTCGATAAGTTAATAAAATTGTGTGGTGTATCCAATATTGAATTTGAATTGAATTAATAAGAATAAGTTGATAAAAAATTTGTTTGAAGCTAAGTGGGAAGAGTGATTAATTAGTTGATTTTGGATAATAAATCAAGTATTGAATTGAAACTAAAATTAATAATGTTTAACGAGATGTAGGATTACCGTTGAATTTTGTTGAATTTATGCTTTGCTAAAATTTTTATTGTAATAAAGAATTTTTACGTGGGGGGAACATTTATGTGCGCCCGCCGAGTATATAAATAGAACCGGCAAGAGACATCGCCGTTCATTAGCGGTGGCCTGCCGTAGAGGTAGCACTTAATAAGAGTCGTCGCTGTTCAGTAGCGGAAGCGTGACCGTCGAGGAAGCACCTGTACAGATCACAGATGCGTTATAGAAGTAACATCACTTCGTATTAGCCCCTACCGTCCGATCTAACAGATTCTTTGCCAATACCGAAGCCTGTGCCAATTCCTAAGTACCAATAAAGGATAACCACGTTACTGCATTTGAGTCACTCCCGAACCTCATTCGCGTTAGTTTCGACCTGTACATGGAAAGGGACGGAACACACTGACATATTCATATGTTTTATATAGATACGTATTGAAAATTAATATGAGGAAAATAAAAATACAAATACTAATAAACTTAAAAAACCATCTTGCACTTGCTACATCTAAAATGGCAGTCAAGCTTTGTGTAATCGTGAAAATAACAGGAGAAAAAATAGGGAATAGGATAAAAGACTTCGAAAAAACTACAAATGAAATGGTTTTTAGTTTCGGGAAAGAAATTTAAAAAAAATTCAAGTTACCGTCAAGGAACAACAACAAAAAACATATTTCATATCCTCTCGGTATTCTCTGTAACATCATGCGGACATTGGTACATAGGATAAAATGGCGATTCAGTGTAAGCCGGATATCACTCATGATTAGCAGATATCTACAAAATTTTGATAGAAATGCGTAGACAAACAAGCATATACTAAACATTAAAATTGATAGATTGTTCAACATACGGACAGAAAGAAAATTTTACTACGATTCGTATCCTCAAATTGCACTTTATTTCACTAATTGTATTTTTCTTTTTTCCGATTCATAAAAACGCCCCCTGGGGAAGTGATAGATCTATATTTTGATTGTTTCGCTAGTGCAATAAAATTAATTAACCAGATGGTTTACACGTAAAGAAATGAAATAGAAACATGGATATCTATTTATGTAGACATACTTATACCTTGCCCTCGTGTCCAGTCGCTTTAGTACACACACTTATTAATATACACATACCTATTGAAAATGAATATTAAAAAAATATCTATGTAAACTAAAAATATCAAAAACAACCTAACCTGCCATCTACTACATCGAAAATGTCAGTCTAGCTCACTGTAATCGTAAGAACTTATTCGGAAAGAATAACTGAAAGAAAAGAAGACTTCGAGAAACGTAAAAATAAACTGCTTTTTAAATTCCTCATAGAAATTAAATTATATAAATTAAATAAATATGGAATAAAATAATTTAATAAAGGAGAGAAGCTAGGTTAGAAAGTAGACTGGGGTATGCAGTTTCTGGTATGGAATGTGAATTGTACTTACAGTTTACGAGAAAAATTTTCACAATTGAATTCATTTGATCAAGTGTAATATTCTGGTAGTTAGGGTAAGTTTTGGAGGCTGCTTACGAAGTGTTAACTCGATAGCGAGCTTGCTATTTACAGAGAAGAACCTTGAACCATAGGTGGAGGACGCACTTGGAACGAGGCGGAAAACTTAGGAGGTTGTTCCGCGTTTGAAAGAACTTTAGACAAAAAAATACTTTTTTGTCGAATACGTGCGCAAAGGCGTTGTCGAGCTTCGTTTTAAATTTCAGAGTTCAAAACATAATACTTCGGTAAATATTGATCGTCGAAGTTGCGTAGTTACTGGATGCGCTGCAGTGGAGAGCTACTTTACTGGTTAGGAAGCAGGCCTGTGCTTTCTTCACTTTGAAAAAGCACTGATGAAAGTGTAGTTATTACTGGTCACAAATTTTTAGCAATTAGCCAGTCATTGCCCATTACTCGTAAAGATACGTTAGCATGGAGCTAGCATATATGGAGGGAGCATCGCGCACTCCGATCGGGCTCAATTTGGCTGCAAAATTTGAAAGACTCGGGCACTCTAAATGCCCGAAACGTCACAATTCTGAGCCAACCACAGACGCTTGGCTTAAGTTGGCTCAACCCACCTTCCCTACAACCCCACCTCATTTTCCAAAGCAAGATTAGTACCTCACCACAAGTCAGAGGGTGAGGTGTGCGTGCAAGTCGCTCTAATTTGTTATAATCAAGGGCCTGTAATCTTCATAGTTTTAAACTCTTAATGTATCGTTGCTAGTAATTTTGATATTATCAAGTGTCCTCAAGTGAGGAAACACAATTTATTATCTTTCGGAGTCTTAGAATCCCAAATTAATGATTGACGCTGGAAAACAGCTGGAAGAGCATTCAGCGAGCGTGTGCACACTCTAACTTAGCAAGTAGGTAACTGACGTCCGTGCTGACGTCACACTTGCGAGGAGACGGCTATTGGTTACCACAAACATAGGAGAAATCTCAAAAACTGGTTCTCTTCACAGACGGCTATGCTCCCTCCATATATACTCCCTCCACGTACGTTAGTTATGCTCTAGCTGTCGTGCGTGGACATTGCATCACCAAGCGCCCCTGTAAAAATTATGCTCATATTTCTAGTGATTATACCGCACGTTTTTATGGATGTAGCGACTTGACTTAGAGCTCATTTCATTTTTAATTAGATGTACTACAATCTTTATTGATTGCGTATCCAATTTTGCTTTTCATTTTTTTAAATAGGGAAATTAATAATTTTTAATTTCTAAAATTTCATTGACAACAAATTTGAATTTTCACTCAACGGAGATCGAAGAATACTGTTTTCTGAGTGCGATGACACTAAACGCAACTTTTAAATTCAATTGGTTTGGTATTTATTTTGCTTTCAAAAGTTGTCCTTAAATCTGTATTTTCGGAATAAATCGTTGCCTATGAAAAAATTCGAAAAATGTTTATTGGCTGGAACGTTCCAAAATCCTAATTTACATATGTGGTGCAATTTCCAGATAAATCTGTCAAATAGGGAAAGAGTTCGATCGTAAGTGAAACAACCCCAATATTTCACTGTTATAGAGAGATCAATAAGTAATAAATTGTAAATTTCAATTTAGCACAACTTCAACGTTTATTGCCATAGCGACTTGGTTCAAAAGAAAATCTATTTTGCGAAGCAAATTTACAATGAAAGTAATTGAGAGGAAGTATTTTGAAAACAATTACTCTGAACGTTTCGAGCTTAAGCTCATTCTCAACAAAAAATATGCAAATAAAATTATAGACAAGTCAGTACACCGAAAATTACAGAAGCGCAGGATATAAGCACAAAAACAAACAAACAAAAAAAAACATAATAATAATAATTTATGAAATTATAGACGAGGGAATACCGCATGCCGGTCGGGAGCACATCTTTAAATCTAAAAAATGATCCATTGGTACGTAAGTTAACTGAAATAATACGGAAGGAAATTTCCGAGAAAAATTTAGTCAAAAGCATTAAAAGGTCTTTTCTCAACTTTTCCGATTGAAAGCTGAAATATTGTAAAACAGTGTCGATACCGTCGTGCAGTCGACGTGAGGGTTAGTGGAAAAAGGGCTGTCTTCTGTGAAGCTACCTTTTTCCGGGGGCGCTAGCTTTTCCGCGCAGCTGCCCTTCCTGAGGTTCGTGTGGGTACCGCCTACGACGTAATTAGTCCGCTGAAGCAACAAAAGTAATTTCTGTTTGTGCCGAACTACGGCGGTACCGCTAAAGGGAGGGTTGTGTTGGATTATTATATTATACTTGTTAGATTATTATATTATATTCTTGGCAGTCCCTTGTTCGGGAGCCACTTGTTAGATTATCGTATGGTAGGCCTTAGTTTAAGTGCCACTTTGTTAGTTTTATTATTATTATTATTATGGTTGGCTGTCCGTCGACACCAATTTCTGAGATAATATAGTTGGCTTATCCTCGATGGGACGCCAAGGTGAACGATTTTCGTCGTTGGTCTTACTTCAAGGGATGATAAGTTTGGATTTATTTTTCAACCTTTATTAATAGAAGCAGGTCGGCTGCAGATCGTTCAAGACCAAAATAATAAGTTCCAATTTTTAGAGAGCGGACAGTTCGCTTCGTCGTTCTTGAATTATCGGGGAGCAGACAGTTGATTTCGTCGCTCTGCCAAATTTCAAATCAGCCGGATTCAAGGGGGTTTGGCGAGTATCTAGGATACTCGGATTAAATTTCGGAGAACATTATTTACAGAGCCGGTAGCTTAAGGCTAGAATCTCGTCTGGCATACTGGCGGTGGGCCTAACACGCCCATAATGACAAGACTTTACTTGTAAAGCAAAGTCTTAACAAACCCATGCCAGTTGGATTAATAATTATAAATCGAAGTCCGTAGGTCTCTGATTGAGTTTCGAGACCGTTCGATACATAGGGGTTATATGATAATTAATTCTAGGATCTTAAGTGATATATGCCCTAATTTAGAGCGAATTTAACATCTTATCTATATAACGAACATAGTTATAAGCTTTCTCTCGACATCTCGGGTGCATTCTCCGATATCTTGTGGTTTTACTTGGTTCCTTAGACGGTCGTGGAGCGAGATAGGAAATCGGCAATATGATTCTCAGTTCCTGCGATATGCTCGGCTTGAAATTGAAACAGGCTCAGGTAGAGAGCCCATCGTTTCAGGCGAGGGTTTAATTTATCGGCCTGTTGCAGATAGAGTAGAGGCCGGTGATCAGTTTGTAAAATAAATTCTCGGCCATATAGATAGGTTTCAAATTTTTGGAACGCCCAGTAGATAGTTAAGGCCTCTTTTTCGATAGTAGAATAATTCTTCTCCGCTCCTCTGAGTCGGCGGGATGCATAGGCAATTGGTGCATAGCGCCTGAAGTCGATTTTGCTGGGCTGGAGAAGAACCGCTCCTAGACCGGTTTCTGATGCGTCCGTGCGTAGGATAAATGGGATGTTGGGGTCTGGTAACTGCAACACGGGATTGGTCATTAAGGCCAATTTAAGTGCCTCGAATACGTCTTGGGTTACGTCGGTCCAGGGAATCTCTTCTGGAGAATTTTTGCGGAGGAAGTCTTGCAGAGGTGCGGCCCGATCAGTGTAATGAGGAATAAACTGTTGGTAGTATCCTACACTGCCTAGAAAACTCCTTAGTTCTTTCTTATTCTTGGGTAGTGAGGAGGTGCGTAGCGCCTCTATCCGTTCGGTAATTGGTCGGAGCTGCTCGCTACTTAATTGATGGCCGAGGTATTGGAGAGTACTATAGCCGGAAGCGCATTACGAGGGTTTCGCAGTTAGGCCGTGTTGTGACAATGCTTTTAATAATTTTTCCAGGGAATCTAGATGCTCTTCCAACGTAGTGGAGGCGATCAAAATATCGTCCATGTAAACTTCGATGTCCTTTAGACAACTAGTTACTCGGAGAATGAGTCGGGAAAAGGTAGCAGGTGCATTGGCTAGTCCGAACGGCATTACCTTGAATTCATATAGTCCGGACGTCGTTTTGAATGCCGTATACGGACAGGATGCTGGGTGCAGAGGAACTTGCCAGTAGCCGTTGGTTAAGTCTATTTTACTGAAGATAGTTTTTCCTGCCAATCGAGTAAAGATGGATGTGATGTCGGCAATAGGCTCGGCATCGAAGCGCGTTTGATTATTAAGGTGACGACAATCCAAACAGAATCGATGACTTCCGTCCTTTTTTCGAACTGCTAAGAAGGGGGAGTAGTGCGGTGAGTTGGACGGCGTGATTATCCCCAGTTGTAGCCATTGCGTGAGATTTTTCTGTAATTGCGGTTCTAGCGATAGTGACAAGGGGTAGGCATGTTGGAGGCGGAAGTTGCTGGGGTCTTTTAGTTTGATTTCGTGAACGATGGTCCTGGTTTCTCCTGGTGTGTCGGTGAATAGGCGACCGAATTTACTAAGCAACTCCTTCAGTTGGGTTAGTTCCCTTTCGTCTCGACGGTTGTCGAGGGAGCAGTCGGTAACAGTTTCTCCCAACACAAGGGGGACTTCTGGTTCTTTTGTGTCGAGCTCCTTTTCTGCATTGGTAGGTTCGACAGCGAGGCATACGGCAGTGAACGCTTCTCTAACGGCGTCTCCGTCAAGTTCTTCGATTTCCAAGTAGTTGGGATTAGCATTGCTGGTTGGAGCGGAGCCTCTGGTTCCTGATACTTTCTGAGTAAATTGATATGGTATAGTTTACTTTTTCCATCTAATTCTAGTAAATAAGTATAGGTTCCTAACCGCGTGGTGATTTTATATGGGCCTTTCCATGCCATGGTTAATTTATTTCTTTGGTCCGGAACAAATACTAGTACTTGGTCTCCTGGTTTCAACACTCGAAGCTTGGTTTTTCTGTTTAGATACTTGCCCGCTCTTTCTTGACTTTTTTTCAGATTAGTTTGAGCAATTGCACACGTTTCTTTTAAGCGATGCTGGAGATCGAGTAGATAATGGGCCGGAGCCTGGTCGGTGTCTACTGCAGGATTAGCTGTCCAGCATTCCTTCAGGATGGTCAGGGGTCCTCGTACTCGGTGGCCATAGATTAACTCGAATGGTGAGTACCCAATAGAGGCTTGCGGAGCGTCGCGATACGCGAATAATAATGAGGGAAGATACAAGTCCCAGTCCCTGGGCTGCTCGGCAGTCAGTTTCCGAAGCATACTCTTCATGGTTCCATTGAATCGTTCTACGATCCCATTCGATTGTGCATGATGCATGGGCGTGCGGTGGGGCTGGATGCCCATCTGTTTTAGGAACTCTTCAAAGTAGGCGGCCGTAAATTGTGTCCCGTTATCTGTGGTTAAGGTCTGCGGGTAGCCGGTGCGAGTGCAGATCTCGTTTAGTGCTTCTGCGACTGTTACCGCGTCTATATGCCGTAGGGCTTTTGCATCCGCATAGCGGGTGGCTTGGTCGACCACAGTTAGAAAGTATCGATTTCCTCTAGCAGAGGGCAGTTGAATCGGGCCTACGATATCCACGCTTAGCGCGGCAAAGGGAGTTCCGGTTAGAGATGGAGTAGCAATAGGTGCTTTGGGCGGCCGTGCTGGTGCATGTTTTTGGCATTTATGGCAAGAATGGCAGTACCGGTTTACCTCTTGGTTTAGCTGGGGCCAGTAGAAATCTCGTTCGATTCGTGCCTGGGTTTTCCTTTGGGAATAGTGACCCGCCAGGGGGTTATCGTGACCCATCTCTAGTACTTGTTGCGTAGACTTGCTGGCGCCACTAGCTGAAAAGTGGTTTGACCGTTCTGTAACGTTTTGCGATATAGAATCTCATCTCTTAGTTCATACGTAATGACGCGGCTGTCGTTTCTAACATCGCGGCCGTTTCTCTGTCTGCCTTTTTGAACAGTCCTCGCCAAGTGGCACAGTTCCGCTGTAACGTTTTCAGCTCTTTTTTGTCAGGTTTGAGTCGTTCCTGGATTGCGCGTTCAACTTCGGCCTCCTTTCTGGCGGTCGCTCGAGTTGTCACCTGGTATGTGGCTGCGTCCGCAGAAGGTAGGGTCGGATGGAGGTTTGGTTCCTCAAAGGAAAGGGTGCCTGGTATTCGTCCTAAAATAACGTCATGCGAAGGATTCTCCATGACTACGACGGTGATGTCGCCTCGGTAATAGGGACATTCGAGCCGTGCTTTTGTCAAGGGGGCTTGAAATGTTTGACTATTGGCCAGTTTTACGGTGATTTTTGTTCCGGTAAGCGTGTCTAGGGGCACGAGGTTCTTCCTTATAAATACTGCATTAGCTCCTCCGTCTAATAATACTGTGACGGGTTGTTCGTTGATCCGGCCTTTACAGGTCTTTAACTTCCCTAGTGCGAGTTCTTTTTCTAAACCTACGTGATTGCAGTCAACTGGCGGCAAGTTGGAGGATTCGGTTGGTTCCTCGTTGAAGCTGACTGTATTCGCGTGTACTCTTGCGTTGGAGGCCTCTCCCTCTCTCTGGCCGTTGTTTCCTGGGTGACGCCAGTTTGGATGATACCTATGGTATCGGGAATTAAGCACGGCACAATTAGCGCTGGAATGAGGGGCGTTTTCCCCATGGTGTGAACAATAGAAAGTTCTTTGTGCCTCTTGTGGGCCAGTTGAATTGGTGCGGTCATGGTTAGCTCATGGAGCAGTTGCCGCGACGCGTGCTGGTTCGTTACGCGCAGTTACCGGAGCTGCGTTGATTTGCGCACGGTTAGGGGGCCAAAAGTTCGCGTGGTTCGACTTGTTGCGATAGATTTGTTCATAGGTAGCTCGTCATCTCTTGTCCGGCCATTGTTGTTACGGTTGCTGCATAGCTGTTGCAGTGAGGTGTGTGGTCGAGCTTGTAAGAAGCTATCCCCCTGTTTGCTCAGTATAGCCAGAGTACTACTGCCGCGGTCTTTAAGCTGGGTTGCCACGAAGGGTGGTAGGTCGGAGAATATTCGGTCTACCAGGACAAAATCTCTTAGTTGTTCGTAACCTGGCTCGACTTGGCTTCCCGTAATCCTGGTATCAAAGGCTTGTTCGACCCTGCGGACACAACGACTCATATTATCGCCCTCCTCTGGTTTTACTTTCAAGTAATTATCGCGCAAGGTAGCCGTAATGACCTTATGCGATTCTAATAGTAGGGTTCTGATTTCATTAAAGCGGTATCGATCGACGGCGGGTATCGTTTGTATGAGCCTTCGTTCTTTGGCCGTTACTAAGGTTTCGAGGGCAATGACAATCTCGCATTCGGTGAGCTCTTGGGCTGTACAGTGGTTCCCAAACCGTTGTAGAAATTCCTGCATACCTTCTTTCTCTGGCTCGAATGGCGTGATTTCAGGAACCTTAATTCGTCTCGCCTCTGGGGCTCTTGGCTGGTTGAGCTGTCGAATGCGAATCTCATGCTCGCGCTCGCGTTCTCGTTCTCGTTCTCGTTCCTCTCGTTCTCGTTCTCGTTCCTCTCATTCTCGTTCTCGTTCCTCTCGTTCTCGTTCCTCTCGTTCTCGTTCCTCTTGCTCCAGCCTTTCCAATCGACCGAGGAAAATCTCCCGGTATTCCGGCTGTTCTGGTGTTATTACCAGCGCTTCAGCATATTGTTGCGCTTTTTGTACGGCAATTCATCTTAGCGAGTTGTAGTCTTAGGCGTAGTTCCTTTAGCACTGCTCCAACAGCGAATTTCTGAGGAGGCAGGAGATGCGTTCGATTTTTGAGTATAAGGCGTAGTTCCTTTAGCACTGCTCCAACAGCGGATTTCTGAGGAGGCAGGAGATGCGTTTGATTTTTGAGTATAAGGCGTAGTTCCTTTAGCACTGCTCCAACAGCGGATTTCTGTGGAGGCAGGAGATGCGTTCGATTTTTGAGTATAGGCGTAGTTCCTTTAGCACTGCTCCAACAGCGAATTTCTGTGGAGGCAGGAGATGCGGGTTTCATTTTACCGGCTTGAAGAATAGTTGCAGTTTTCCCGAGTTTGGGTCGCTGAGTAGAGATGCACCTTTTCCAGGGATCTGGTCACTTAGTTCGGGCGCCACTTGTTAGATTATTATATTATATTCTTGGCAGTCCCTTGTTCGGGAGCCACTTGTTAGATTATCGTATGGTAGGCCTTAGTTCAAGTGCCACTTTGTTAGTTTTATTATTATTATTATTATGGTTGGCTGTCCGTCGACACCAATTTCTTGAGATAATATAGTTGGCTTATCCTCGATGGGACGCCAAGGTGAACGATTTTCGTCGTTGGTCTTACTTCAAGGGATGATAAGTTTGGATTTATTTTTCAACCTTTATTAATAGAAGCAGGTCGGCTGCAGATCGTCCAAGACCAAAATAATAAGTTCCAATTTTTAGAGAGCGGACAGTTCGCTTCGTCGTTCTTGAATTATCGGGGAGCAGACAGTTGATTTCGTCGCTCTGCCAAATTTCAAATCAGCCGGATTCAAGGGGGTTTGGCGAGTATCTAGGATACTCGGATTAAATTTCGGCGAACATTATTTACAGAGCCGGTAGCGTAGGCTAGAATCTCGTCTGGCATACTGGCGGTGGGCCTAACAGCCCGTCCACACTATCAATCTTTTGTCCGAAGTTCGTGTTTTTCGGCAGTCCACGAACATGAACACAGATTTCGGTGTGTTTGTGTTTTTCATCATGTGGGAAAATACGAACACGAACTTTCGGTCAAACAGCGAACACTCGCTTTGTTTGTGTATTGTGGAAGGTGGTTTTGCGAGTGAATTACTTGGTTTCTATGTACTCTTTTCCATTTTATCGATTCAATTATGATTTTGGTGCAAATATTGTTAATTGTAGGGTGGCATGGATATTCATTTACCAAAATTAACTACGTAACGTTGTTATTTCATGTTATTCATATTTGACCGAATGTGTTAGGTTTAGATTTAATTGATGTTAATTTAATTAAAATAAATACTGTCTGAACTTGAGCTGAAAATGCATAGAATTATCAAAGTTCAGTTATCTAAATAAAATTTTGGATATAGTTCAGGAGTATTTCAGCAATGGTAGCTTCTGATATGCTGCTGATGAAATTGCCACAAAAATTCATTTGCAGAATTAGTGGCTAGTATTCATCGTATTTCTTCTTGATATTTTTTGGTTGTAATGAAATATTCAATTTCCCTTGATACTTATATCAGATTCAAGTCCCCAGATTAGAAATTGTATTATTAAGAAATCATCTGAGAGAAATACATAAATTTTGTAAACTTATTAGTTGTAGTTGAACAGAAGCATAATTACAACTCATTTTAAAAAATTACCTGCACTGTTGACCCAATTAGATGCTATAAAGCTCTAGCTGTATATACAGTCATTTACATATTCGTTTAGATTTTGAATTTTTTTGTGTGTGAAAAAACAGCGGGAAACTTTAGTTATTCATATTTCGCTTTGCATTTATAGCCACTGCTTGCTGGGACTTGTTACTGCTTTTGCTTGGGGATCCAAAAGTGGATTGCTTAATATTAAGAATTCTCTAAAATTTTGATTACAGCTAATCCTATTTAAATCTTGCTTAGTATCTTATGCTCTAGCTAATGTATTGTTTTCATTTGTTTTATTCTTCAATATGTTTTTATAAAAGTATAATAAAATAGCTGTTCCGAATTATTATTTAGTACATTTAATCAAACAGATTTTTGTTATCAAGAAAAGTAGATTTGGGTATCTCAGCATCCTAATGGTAAAGTGTGTGCTGTAGTTAGAGCAAAAATTGGAATTGGATTGATATCTGTTTGCATAGAGTGTTTGTTGTAGCTCAGTTATAATTCACATTCAGTGCTGTTTCTTAACTGTTATTTGCTCAGTCTTTAAAATATGAACAATTTTGTACCCATTTCTGCGTATTTTTCAGATTTTTTCAAATATTTGGCTATTCGGTTACAGTAAAATGAGTAAAAAAGAATGGACTAAAGAGAACGTCCTGTTCTTAATTGAAAATCTAAGGCATTTTTCTTGCCTCCGGAAAGTGAAATGCAATGATTAAAAGGTAAAATCCAAATAAATTAAGGCTTACCATGATTTAACATCACAACTGCTAGAAGCTTGCCCATCAATGACTGTTGAAAAAGTAAAGAATAAAATCAATATATTCTGCACTCAATTCCGGAGAGAAATTCGACAGCAACCAAATAGCCATCGAAGCGGGGCAGGAGCAGACGATATATACATACATACCTCGCCTATAGTGCTTCAAAGAACTTCAGTTCTTGAGCAGTGGTGACACAATGGCTCTTGGTGTCTCTACTATGGAACTGCCAGCTAGGTCTTTGAGCTCTTCGCAAGAGGTTAGTATTTTATTCTATTGCAGGATTTTTTGTCCAAAACTTCATTGTTGAATATTGAGCTCAGTGGTGTAATGATGGTTGGTAATGCAGTATCATGTAAACAAGAAATTTTTTATTTGCACCTATATTTCCATACTTGAATTATGATTCATAATGAAGACTTTAGAAGAGATGTCCTACATAATTATTTCCTCAGATGAAAGGTCTAGCCTTTAGAATTAAATAGGGTGTATTATGGGTGCAGAAATAAGTTCCTTGAACTTTTCTGAAGTTTCCACCCAAAGCCCATGTCATGACAGACCAGTAACCCATATTTGTAACTCATGCACAGTCATCATTACAAGCATTCTATTGAATTTCATTTTTAAATGAATCAATGTTCCATTTGTGAAAACCTTAGTTATATTTTATGCTTTTTGTGAATATGGAAGATTAGCTTAAACTAACATCTAATGTATATTTTATGCTAAAATTGAAGGCACAACTATAGCTTTGATTCCTAATCCATGACTGTAATTGATATTGTTTCAGTTTTCTTATTTTGTAATTTTATTACAGGTATATTGTTACAAAAAGACCCAGGATTATAAATGATTTTTGTTTCTTAAGGGTTGAAATGAACCACCAGCATTGTATGAAAGAATATACTTCATGAGCATTTGGTTTTCATGGCATTTAATGCTAAGAAATAAGTAGTACATAAGTGTAAATTAAAATTTATTTCTCCATTTATTTCCAAACTGAAATTTCAATAGTTTAATGAGAAAACTGGCAAAGCAGATAGTAAATTGAATAAATTTTTTCTTAATAAAAATTATTTTTAGCAAATAATATGAGCTATGTATGTTTCCAGAGTCTGCCAAATCTTTAGCTTTGCCAAAACTCTGGCTTTGTCACATCTCCCACAAAAACTATTTTGATGAACTTCATCTGTTTGATTCAAATGTTACAAAATCAATGCCCAAATCAATGCCAAAGTGTGTAATTCTAATGTAACATGTCCCATCAATTATTTACACTTTTTACCATTTGTAGAAAGATATCTATGGTTAATAAATACATAATTTTCTTCTTTTCCATCAGGTTGATGATGATCTTCAGTCCATTGCCGCCGAAGAAAGAATTGAAGTGATTGAAGGCCATTCACATGCCTTCATAGAATTTGTTACCTCTGATTAATCCCTTCCACCATCACGGCCATCCTCTTCTCTGCTGATGTCATCCCCGCAGTTGCAACTTCCTTCTTCTGAGTCCCTGCCATCAATGTCATCACATTTGCTGCAGTCTTCTACACCATTGCCACAAGAATCAGTTCCTCAATCTGGGTCATTGTCATCAATATCAATGCCTTGCCAAAATTTCTAAGCACCAGCATCCCAACCATCCACTTCGTCTGTTGAAGATGATTCTGCCCCAAAGCGTGAGAAGCAGAGAAAACAGTTGAGTGAAGCTCACCAGCTCATTTCTGCAGCTACTGAAGCTTTGGGAAGAATTCAGGAAGGCAATAAAAATTCCAATGAATTTTCAAGCACTGGCCAAACTGTTACTAATTCACTTCTGAAAATGAACCCAGATCAGGCTCTGGAAGCGGAACGAATCATATCTGATGTCTTGTACAATGGGCGGAGAGGTTTTCTGAGTGAAAAATCTCGCGTAACATTAACGTAGGGCTATTGTGCCGAGTCATCTGGAATATCATATATTGGAAGTATTCATGATAGTAATAAAGCTTAACATCCACGCTTAATACATATCCCATGCTAATACCTGATATCATGCACTTCTGAACTTTGTGTCAGTCAGACTGAATTCGAACCAATGCAATGTGTTCCATAGTGTTGGCAGCCAAGATACTTCTTGGTTATTTGTTCAGTATAGTTCTTTGAAGCACCATGTGCGATGGGAAGGTATTTGCTATCACCTGGGCTTTCACCCATTTACAAAAAATAGGTTTATCATAGTTGGAATCATTCTAAGCGGACTTGCATCAGGTATTTCATTGATTGGATCTGTAAGAATTGAAAGGTAATGGTTAAGAATTTTCAATAGAATGGAGTAGGATGCCTTCTCTTCATCGTGAGTCTAAATGATTTGGTTGTTGTATTACTTCCTCTTACTATTTTGCAAAGGAATTTTTCGGCCCATGAACGGAAACCAAACAAATAGTCACCAACTTCGTTGCCATTAGCACTGTGATGTACTTAAAGCAAAATGTATGTATTTTCTTTAGTAGTATAGATGTTGTAAAGTACTTATAAATGAAAAATTGTTAAAGTTTTTGGGCAATGCTGGAAACAATGTTAGGAGGCTAAAATGAATGAAGTGCATATTGATGCCATTCTAGTTTTTGTTTATCTTACTCATCATGTGTTTGATCAGTAATTCGAAATTTTATTTTGTTATGCTATAGCTGCTCGTGATTACCATATTTGCTGTTGTCTGTTCAATTTTAAAGTAATCTGATGTACAATAGGGCTTTCATGACTAAGTTATGAACACTGCCATAGGGTACTTGAAGTTTATCTTCATTATACTTTTTGTATTGGTCCCCAACAACAGAAATTGAACAATAAGATTATCTGTATATGTCAAATATGAAATGATATAGTTCAAAGACATATTTTTCTATAATGCCTGACATTCCATCGTTATTCAGAATAGTGTCAGTCATCTGAAATTGGTAATAATTATTCTTTTCTATATGAAATATTTATTCATTAAATACATCAGTTTGTTTTCAGAATTGGATGGCGTGCAATGCATTATTTTTAGAAATTTCCACTGCATTTTCTTAAATACTAGTTTTGTCAATGGATGATTATATATTCATGATCTGTGCCCGCAATAAGTCACCTGTGCAACTTTTAACTTTTTAATGTATTTCTATTGCTTCAACCTTAGCCTCAGCCTTTGGCGATGTGTTCTTTATTCGGTCTTTTATATTTTTGCTATGAATTTAAAATCGAAATGAATGTGTGTGCTTATTAGTTAGAAGAATACAGCTATTATATGTGTAGTAAGTAGCACTTGCTGGGAGAGAATGTGTGGTACATTTATAACGGTTATGTATACGTTCTTGTCATTAAAAGGAATATTTGTTCGTTAATAAACATGTGTTTGCATTCGTTGTTATCCTCATTTCAATCATTTTTTTGAACATGCATTCTTAAACCAACATAGTAGTAGGCAGGGGTCCTAGAAAGTTTTTTTCGGAATAGGTTTATCTTCTTTTATGTAAACTATCAATGTCCTGTACACTTGGGATGATAAATACATTAAATGTTCAACTGTTTATTCCCGTTGCTTAGATTTAGGATTACATTAATTTGAAACCTGGGAATGAAAAATAGTTCACATGAGTAGGTCTAAAGGACATTAATTCCTGCTACTGCACACCATCACAAGACATCATTTTGCCAAGATACTGCACCTTCTTCTACAAAGTACTTAGCAAGGGAGTCTCTCACTGTCTTAGCAGCACCGGCCACATTGCGAAGATGTGTTTGTAGGCCTAACATCTGAGTTGGCATGCGCTAACGTTCTCCAATTGACCCACAAGGTCTTTGATCAACATTCCATAAATCTGGCATGTGCGGCGTAGCATGTTCTGCATTGCTGAACAGGCAGGAACTATTTTCTCAACTTTCTTGGGATGCTAATTGATAGAAGAAAGAAAAACTCTAAACTTATTGGCAAGAATCCCAAACGCATTTTCAGCAGCTCTTCGAGCACGTGACAATCGGTAGTTGAAAATGCTTTGTTGGTGAGACAAATCACGCAATGAATAGGGTTTCATCCAGTAACTTTTCATAGGGAATGCATCATCTGCTACAATAGCGTGTGGCGCGATCGCATCACTATTAGGAAGTGCTCGAGGAGAAGGAATGCCTAATTTATAAATTTCAATGTAGTGCTTCAAATTTGACATTTCCCAGGCACTGGCATCCGATACCCTGCCATTCATTCCCACGTCTGCGTACAGAAATTCATAACTAGCATTCACAAGAGCAAGCAATATTATGGAGTGTGATTTGCGGGGGTAAAACTAGGAATATAATAATAATAATAATATGGAGTGTGATTCCTTGTAGTTGAAGTAGTAAGATCCACTCTCTCCTGGGGGTTGTATGAGTACATGTTTGCCATCGAGTACTCCGATGCAGTGTGGGAAGTTCCACTTCAGGTAAAAATCACTGGCTACTGATTCCCACTCTGCTTGAGTTTTTGGAGTCTGTAAAAGAGTAAAACAGAAGGAGTTACAGATTGAAGTCCACCAAAATTGTATTTGATGGCTAATAACACATCTTTTTATGTGTTCTAAACAGTTTTATTGGAAGAAGACAGTGGTTACATACATCCACTACTATCCGTGCATTAATTTATTGCAAAAATTTGCATTCACCTCATGCATCTAAAAGTTCATTGATAATGGAACTAGCCGTACGTTACAACGAACTATAGAACAATCAAAGAAATCTTATAAGTACTTTGCACACGACTAACTTTCTGAGCAATTGTTCATCAGTTCAAGTAGCACCCCAAGACCAGACTGCATATGAAGAACATTGTTCACTCATTATATTCAGCTCCATTTTTGTACCAAGTCAATACTGTATTCATGATGAAGCGTGAGTCACTTAACTCATTTCATTACCGCATTTTGAGGGATTTCAACGTACTGCAAATTTTAAAATGGCTGCCATACATCAGAACATTTATTTTTCCACTTGAATAACATTATAATACACATTCCAGAGTAATATTTGAACACAACACTACAACGAGAGCCTTACCTTCATATATTCATCCATAAGGGGGTCCTACGAGGCCCCTTTTTTCTCCGATGGTCATTTTTCATGTTTTTCTTGGAAAAGGACCCTTAGGTGGTGGACTATTCAGTCCTATAATTTTATGGCGCTGCGGACAATAGATCCCCCCCCCCAGGGGGGGCTCTATAAGGGGTAAGGGGTAAGGGGACCAAAACCTTAAATTTTCGACCCCATTTCGACCCCATATAAAAAGAAAACAAAAGAAGGGAAAATTTGCGAATGTACTTTTGTTAGATATGTTCCAAGGATTCTAAAACTGTATTTGTTTTTGTTCTAGCATAAAAACTCAATGAGTTCTATGACTTTGAAATATCAACTTCAGTTGACTAAAAACCAATATGTTACTTTTTTCGAAAACTAAGGCCTGAAACAAAAAAATTTATAGAAGAAATTTTGTTTTTTTTTTCAAAAATTACAAATGTTAGTCAAATTTCATAAGAATCAGACTGAAAACAAAAAGTTCCATAATTTTATGAAATGAGTAAACAAAATCATTTTTTTTGTAAATTACAATTCACAGAGTGAATATGATGTTATGCATGGAGATTATAAAAATGAAATGAATAAATAAAAATGAAAACCGCATTCAATTATATATATTTTCCATTGTATTACACTTCAACAAAAAATTGTGTTTTTGGCCTACACCGTTGTCACTTATTTTCAAAATTCAAAGGAATAGAAGTCATTGAGTTTAATGCTAGGAAGAAAACAAATACAGTTTTAGAATCCTTAGAACATTTCTAACAAAGTTATATTGCCACTTTTTCCATTTTTACATTTTAATTTTTTTTATCGTAGCTCAAATCTAAAAATTTCGGCATATATGAGATATTGGTAGAATATCGTACATAAAAAAAAAATAAAACTGCAAAATCCCTGAATATGTCTTTGTTAGAAATGTTCCAAGGATTCCAAAACTGTCTTTGAATTTGTTCCAGCATAAAAACTCAATGACTTCTATTCTTTTGAAATAGGTATAAAAATGACCCAAAAAACTAATTTTTCAAATTTTTCGAAAAAACTAAGGCCTAAATCAAAAAAAAATTGCGATTCAAATATGTTTGTCTTGCAAAAATACATATACTGACCTAATTTCAGACCAATCGGATAAAATTTTTTTTTCCGGAGGACCCCTCTTAAGAACAGTATAGATGGCCTCAGAAGTTTCAGGGATGATGATAGAGAGCGACTGCTTAGAAATTCTTGTCAGATATTGTAGAAAAGTGTAAGAACCACCTGCTGCCAGCCACCTGTAAGAAATACTCCATACATGAGAAACACAAACATGGTTGTCCACTAGCATCAGAATTTCTGAGATATAATTTCTATGAGGTCCAGAGTAACGGCAAATATTTCCTAATCGACGTAAGTTATGAGTTCACTTAAAATAATTAGGAATTATAAAATTACCAGGAAAAAGCATTTTACTCTCACATTTCCTATGAAATATGCAAGTTAGTAACGAATGGCAACTGAAGAAAATGAAAACAGTCAACCAAAAACGATGGTCCGTAAGAAGCAAAATCTATTTCAACAAATACATGGCGTGCTTAACATTTAGCATTGGGTTTTCACATTCTTCCTTCAATAGATCTCATTCTCATAGATTTGTTCAGTAGTTAAAACAGCCCTAGGTGAAAGAACAAACAAAATGCTAAAGCATTATATTAGAAATGAGATCTGATTTGCTGGGCCAAGCAATGGTTGCCTCAAAATGTGCAGCAAAACTATAGGTTAAGCATATAGCACATATAAAATTACTGTGTATTGATTTAATTGTAGCTTTATAACTGTATTTTAAACACAATTGAAATGTATTAGCCCAATTGTAAATTGAAACACAAGCTGCAAGTCATTTGTCAACTTTCTATTTTTTAATTATCATGCACATGTACTACAGTTTAAACTTGCTCTTCTCAGGGATACTTTCACGGAGATGAGTGTTTTCCTTCTGGATGAGTGGAGTTATCTTCTACAGTAGAATGCTAAATATTTCTTCACTCATCCTGGTATAGTTTTGAAAGTCTGTTTTTTCTTTCTGCATTAATTCTGGCAGCAGTTGATTATAACTGCCTTGATGATATTCCAACGACGGCTTTGTCCATCGTGACCTCCGAGCACCTTCGTTCTGGTTTTCATCACATGGAAGTGCTGATGCCCCACAAATTAGGGTGATGCTGGGTGCCTTCGCCAACCAGCAACCGCAAACAGCTTCACTGCTGATGCACCTCCCGGTTCTCCACAGAATCGGAAGCAAGGCGCTGCCGGCCTTACGAATACAAACACACGGTTGACAGCAAATTTCAGGAACGAAAACCCGCCGCGTCTGTACTCTACCACGTCCAACTCGACACTGCCACACTCAACCACAGTACAGAGAAGAGAACAGGGCTTCCACGAGTGTAAAAGTTCCTACCCTAAAACTTTTTTCAAGATTACCCTAAAAATGCATAAATTACCCTAAAATATAAAATCAGCCCATTGCTGGCATTACATGAAAATATTCAATGTTTCCATGTTTAAATGAGTAGAAATGACACATCATCAGGGTTCATGCGGATATTAGAAAATGAAATTCT
Organism: Morinoia aosen; assembly: GCA_030386875.1. Taxonomy (NCBI): domain Eukaryota; kingdom Metazoa; phylum Arthropoda; class Malacostraca; order Amphipoda; family Talitridae; genus Morinoia; species Morinoia aosen. The sequence goes on along the minus strand of CM059575.1, from coordinate 13,837,198 downwards.
CTGACTTTACGGAGTCATATGTGTCACGATACGTGTAACATTTCATATTGCTTTCACTATAGTTTATCTTCTTTGTTTGATTCCCTAGTTACAAACTCTGTTCAATGAGCGTAAAGTATGAGGCCAGGCGATCTACTCTTGACTAGCAGACAGAGGCAAATACATAGTAAGAGGAAATGAACGACAAAGTAATACTCGAAAAATTTATGGAAGACAACTCAAACATAGGTTCACATTTTTTGTGCAAACAAATTAGAGAAATTTAGATGTGAAATACGTTCATATGCACCCTAATTCTCGGTGTAATTGCAAAGAACGTGGCAGAGAATGTAATGCACTAAATGAAGAATTATGACTTTCCCAAAATTTCCGCAATCAGTCTACTCAATTGACGCGAATTTAAGTGAGTATAGCGATAATTCACGTTGAGTAAGGCGAAGCAGAAGTTACTCAAGGCTCAAAGTTAGCCCCATTGAATTACAAATAAGAGCCTCGTACCAATTAAGAATCTCGGCCCATGCCGGATTATTTTCGACAGAAGCCTTCATGTCAAAAAAGCCAATAGCCTACAATCGAATGTTTGGAGCTCCTCCAAGAATCGGAGTCCTACGTACGTTAGTAAGCCCTAGTACCAAGAATAATGGAAGAAGAACCTGGATTTCTATCTTACAAGATTTTTTATTCACTCCCAATATCTGTATTTTCACCAAACCAACATTTCTTCTAGGAAGTCGAAAATTCTTTTTTCAACAAAGAAGCCACAGAGTGTTTAGATCCCATCCTTACGTTAGTCGTATTGCACGATGACTCCGAGCTGTTTAGCTTTACTGCAATCAGTTGTTTCATCAATTATTACAGAATATAAACTTCATTAAGGACAACGACAAGATCACTTAGTAAATGTTTACCGAAACATTGTCTAATAATGTTTGAAGCTCTTTGTTTCCCTAAGCTTACTCTCTTTAAGAAACATTTGTTTCAGTAATTTTAGCAATGAGTCAACGAAATAGGCAAATTATGCTCAGAAAGATATGCACATATCCGTTATTCAATTTTTATACCTGACTTGTCAGTTGGGTTTTGCGATGAAATAGACAAAGTTATATTTTTTGCTTTCTTTCACTTCACTGAGATATTTTTATGGCGTTGACTAATAGCATGAAGAATAATTTCAGATTTACCAAACGTAATGGTAGTTGATCATATAGTACATTATACCATATCTTTAGTTGAAGTAGAAGACTGAGACTTTTCTAACCAGCCTCGAAACAGTTGTTCGCTCCTCCATCCTTCCTCCCATTTTTGTGTGTAGGGCTTAACAGACGATAAAATTTTGCTCTTCTTCATAGGTGGTGAAGCAGATTCATCGGACTCAGAGTCTATTCAAAAGTAGCAATTTACTGAGACGCAAGTAACCAAATATTTCGTCGCAATGCAATACTGCACGTGACAGCACCTGGCACAGTTGATGGCACTCGACTGAAACAAAACTACCTACCCTAGGCTCGCGCAGTGTCGTTTTGTTCACGTTATGTAGCGGTTCAATTCCAGTAAACGACGATGACCGATGTATTGGTGTAAATCTTGATATATTTACGAGTTAGTTATGTTAGCTTAAAAAATAGTAGTACTTATAGGGCGATTCTTAGGGAATCTTATTCTCAAAATAAAAATAAGAACCAACGTTATAGAGAACATTTGTTTAAAATATCTTGTTAACCAAATAGTCAGAAAATTTCTACATAATAAATTTTCCCCCCCTCCTGTAACCTTGACCGTACCGAAACAGAAAATATTTATTAGCCTTCCATTCCTAGGTTACCTGAACAGGGATTTTCAAAGAGAGTTTCTAGTCTTTGTGCGAACCTGCTCTACAGCGGTTGACGTTCATGTTTATTATAAGAATCATATCAAGATATCGTGTTTTTTAACAGGAAAGAGCGACAGGATGAGTGCCTGGAAAGTTGCTGTGTATATGCGTATGTTTGCGATTGTTTCCAGCCATCGAACGTTGGAAGCACTATCCTCCAACTATTTATCCGTCACAGCCAACATTCAGGTTTTTCTCATATTACTGGCCGCTCATTTGCTTGTCTCCATCAGTTCGCCATTAGAAACCACTGCAATAGTTCCAATCACCCTTTCAAAATGTCACATTTTTCTATTCTACGCAAAGCATTTATTGATTAAGACCTCCGTATTCTAGAATCTCTTTATATATTCACAAATAAACCTTCACTTAGTAACGATTTCAGCGCGACAAAATTATTTGTAGCCCCTACTTCCTAACTTGCGGTATGCTGAAGTGTGCTTAGTGTGTGTGCATGTAGTGAGCGTGTGTATGTGTGCGTGTATATATATTATAAATGTGTAGGTGTATGAGTGTGTTGGGTATGTTTGGTTATGTACGCCTGTATGTACTGTGTATATTGCCTAAACGCTTAAGTGTGGTAGTCTAGTCGTTAGGAAAGGATTTATTTTCATTTTTTGCGTTTTTGCTTGGTATTTCTATTCAGACCTTATCCGTGTTATGCATGACTGGAAATTACTTTTTATTTCTACCAGCACTGATGATGGAATAACTTGTATTCCTAAACGTTTGCTACAATAAATGTTCTCTATAACGTTGGTTCTTTTTTTATTTTGAGCTTAAACTTTCATACAGTCCCCTCTTAGCATTCTGAAGAGATATCTGAGAGATATGCAGCGATGTGCACAGCAATTTGCGCCTTATCGCAGTGTGCAAAAAAGACTAAATTAATAGCGAGTTCTGACAAGTTTTGAGCTTGATCGAAATATAGTTCTTATTGAACATTTTCATAAAAGCTCCGGTAGCCTACTTCCGCAATGTACCGTACACAAGGTATATGTGGTACCTGAGAGCAAACTTGATATTGGTAATGAAAACAGGCAATTACCCTACATATTTGCTCTGCTACCTCGACAGAAGTCGAATTACCCTAAAAACCATGGAATTTTGCTTTACCCTAAACTCTACCCTAGACAACCCTTGATTACCCTAAAATAGGGTATTTTACCCTAAAGTGGAAGCACTGGAAGAGAAGTAGTTTCAAATAGCGGGGTTGGAACGACCGCTTTTGGCAGCGTGTGACGTCATGCTTTGACTAAGCGTGACGTCACAATAGCCGGCCGCTGATTGGTCTATTTTGTGTATACTTTCTGCCAGACGTACAATACCTCGACTGCGCTGCTTCTGGCGTTCCCAGCTGTTCTTTGTTTGCTCATAACTTTTACCTAGTCAAATACGATTGGAATAGAAATGTAAGTAAAACTAAAACGCTGGGGCTGTATTATTTATTCAATGAATACTTCATCGTAATAAGTTAGTTTGCTCTGGATCATATTTTAACGAGCATTCAAAAAGACATTTTTACACCCGTACCTGCATAATTTACAAAAGCTCTCATTTACGTGTTGTTTGAGGGTATATTATTTCAATGTTTTGATCCACAAATTCGTGAATTAATGTCCATGATTCCAAACCAACAATATTTGTCAACACGAGCTTTGGTGAATTAGAGACTGGTGAGTTAGGGTCATCGACATGACACATATTTTCGGTAATAAAATTCCGACGCAGATTAAATGAAATATTTGCATTTACGATGGTAAAAGTGCACTCTATATTTTCTATTAATGGATGGCAGTAACGCTTTATCATGAAACTAAATACACGGACATAATTCAAGCTTAGTTTACTAATAAATACTATTCTTTCTCCAATAGAAGAACACCAGTTCAACTTAGTTGATTGCTCCTAAAAGAAAGTACCAGAGTAACTACTTATTATTTCCTATAACAAGCTACGTACCGCAACTCATCGAAAACAAATAGTAAAACTAGATAAAAGTAAACAAACATCTCCATGTAACATGAGTAGTCAACATAATTCTCATATAATACGCATCTTTGAAGAGTGCGTAATATATTACACCACGACGATTACATACTGAGTTAGTTTAAGCCTCTCACACCACGTGAAAGGTGGTCCCAAGAAAGGACAGCAGAAGAAGCCATTTAGTGTGCAATTAAGGGAATGGGGAATCAAAGGACGAGATACGTCCACACACATCACGCACAGAAACAGCAAGATTGAAGAATGTTATTGAAATATGTTAAAAGTGGACAAAGAAAGTAACAGATGCTGAAAAAAGACACCAGTGAACCGAAAAAAAGATGGTCCGTAACAAAATCAAACATATATTTACATCTATCCCCATGTCAGAGCTAATTCCCACAGATTCAATAGTTGGCTACTTACACCAGAAAATAAAGGCGTTGGTTATCGATGAGAGTGTCACGAAACTTTGCACAGTGTTGCGTACGTGGCGCTGATCAGGCGCCCTCCACTGTGTTAGTTCGAATGGAGGACTCGAAACCTCCTTAGTAAGAGGGGAAAGATGAAAATACCAGAGCGGAAAACACAGCAAGAGGAAATGGTAGAACAGTTGGAAAAATAGAGAAAGTAGCTACTGATCTGCTCACCCACACCAATACCTCAGTTCAACATGGGAAATGAAACACTCGGTTAATGGTACATTATTGATTACTTTATTTCGAGTTAGTTAATGAACACGTGATTGGCATGAGACACTCTCGGCAAGCAAAGAAATTTGCGACACACAATATTAGCGAAAGTTACTGGCGCGCGTACCTTGTAACGCCAACACAAAACACCAACCAGAGACATATCCTGCACAATCCTAGGCAATCGCAGCGCGCGCGGAAGGAAAAAGCACAGTCACCTATGGCCTATTATCCATGACTTCTCTTGATCGTTCCGAACGAAGCGTTTCCAAGGCATACCCCGAGCTCCTCTTGAATTTCAGAGAGCCTGAACATTTTCTAAGCTCTATTGCTTGCATAACTTCCCTCTCAGTGTGACTGGTAGGCAGTAGGCCCTGGCACTTCAGCTTGGTAAGCGCCATATGGTCAGGTTGCTCTGCAACCCGGAGTCGCCTAGCCCACATCGTTGAAAACTCCAAGCCGCTCCACACTCAAACACCCGACCCCTCCTGGGAACAAGGATTATATTAAGTGACTACACTCCACTTGAATCTTTATTCCTTGCAATGCCCCTACTTCAAATCGAATTGATTGAATTTTACCCCCCTTTAATCCCCAAATCAATCATAAAATTTATTTATTTTCCCTCTGAGAATCATTGGATTATTTCACCCCGCTTTACAAAACAAATCACAAAGCACTCTGTTTCGAGATAAGTTACATGAAAACCATTTAGCCTACACCTCAATAGTTCAATAAGACACGAATATTCTGATTTCCCTCTAAAAATTAATGTAATAATTCTTTCCTTCCCCACATTAAAGCGAAACTCTAAACACGAGAACAATTCAAGAACAATCTAAAATGAAAACCCAAAGAACTTACTTCAATATTAACAATGAAAATCCCTGCGCCCCACCTAGACAACAACTTCAATTGCAATAAAAAATTGTCAACCATTTCTATTTGAATCACTCCACTCTTTTTATGAACACAAATTTAATAAGCTGCATGAGGATCTTCAAAGAACAAAGAACAATATCTCACCTCCCCCTCGAAGAACTCGTATTCCTACATCCTGCACTGAGTCAGTAAATCGACGAAGTAGAACGGCTCGCCTTCTCTCTGCGTTATTTATATTATACGCCCCTTCGAACAAAGAATGCGCTCCGTGGGCTTTGCTACACCCGCGAAAACTGAAAGTGACGTAGCGTATCGCGATTGGCTAACCCTCAAGCGTCACCTCACTATACTGACGTGTCCCTTACTTCACTATATTGCTACGCATATATCTCTAAAATAAACCCAGAAACCTTTGATTTCCTGACACGTAGGCACTTCAATTTTAAATCCACTATTTCCTGTGCTATGTTGTTTATTTACAACAACTCCCGTATATGTGATGTATTTTGGACTAGCTCTCGAAATAGCTTCTACCCCCCTTTACCTACTTCTCCCTGCTCCTGTACCCCCTATACCTCTCGGGCAGCCTAGCGTCGACCTGCCGGTTGTCGCGCTTATCCTCTCTACGTATATAGATAAATTTTGTTGAATATATCGTTACATCCCCGCGCCCTTCGTAAAAATTAGAGCCAATGCAGTTGGTTCAAATTTTCATATGAAAATATTAAATTCTTATCAGCTGCAGCTGCAAAGTTTTCCATTAATTCAGTGGAACGCTAGCCTTGACACCGTGTATCACACAAGCCGTAAAATATCATCCGTACATTGGACACATACATGGACACACAAAAGGAATGAAAACGCACACAACATATTATTAGGGCACCCTAACAAAGAACACAATGCTCTTGCGAACCGCATTTGTTTCATATACTCTTACATACTCAAAACGAAGAAAACTCGCATTCGCTATGTATTATCTTCCATTTGCAAAACGAAGGAGACTCTCATCTCTTACAGATAATAGACGCACAACGACATCGATAGAAAAAAAATCCAACATTATCCGCTTGATTTGTCTTCATAAATTCAGTAACATAAGCAGAGAAAAGAAAACACAATGCGATCAATTAATACAGCAAACTTTGCACAAGGACATAGACATAGTAAATCATTCCTTCACTTGGCATTCACGTAAAAAGATCTCAAAGTGAAATAAAGTTTACTCTTGAAACATTTTATTCCAGATCAATCTCAGTTGATAATTTCCATCTTGTTATTTTTGTACAAGTCTTTCGGGGGGTACCCCTGACTCTCAGGTGATCAAAATATAGCAATGCTCCAAAATTCCTCATCCTGCGTGTAGTCCATCACTCCTGTGGTATTATCGGCGACTCGCGTTAATACGCTTATAGTTCCTTTGGGTGGGCTCGTCAGCCTGTCTCCTCGATGAAAGTTGATCATTTATGATTATCTACAAAGCCATCAGGTTAGGACAACTCATTTCCCGCCGGCTGGAAGTGCAGTTTAAACCCCTGAGGTTTGCATATATGACCTCTCTATTGACGGTACAAGTCTACTCTATTGGAGCAGAAGTTACCCATGAGATTTCCTGCGTGTAGCAATAACTTGGTATCAATCAGCGACAAGTTTAAAAAAAATAATTTTCAATAGTGTCGCCTGACCGTTCATTATTGCACACAAATATATATTACGTAATACAAGTAAAAACACATGCTAGCATTCCAGTGACATTGCGAATGGGCCCCGATTTTTTTTTTTCGATGCCTTTCGATCACAGGACTACTAAAATAAATAAAAAAACACACATTTAATTTCACATACATAATGACTTGCAGATTGCCAAGAGATCTACCCACAGGGCCGAAATCTTGTACCTGAGAACAAGTACACAAATACATGTAATATTATGACATTGGTCAGACGTGTATCATACTCTGCTGCATACAGCCTTTCAGACTTTGACGTTGATTAGACGTGCGTCATACTCTGCTGTACACATCATTTCCGACAATCCGACCAACACACAAAAAAAATATGAAGTGCAAGAATATGCATTGTAAACATCAACCTGATCCCAGCCCCGAGACTGTACTCTTCATCTTCATTCATCTCTCTAGATGAGAGGTACTCCGTATTCACCTAATCAACAAATTTTCTGTATATACAACGTTCGGGTTAGCAGAATTATATGGAATCCGTTGATTTAACGGCCATGTTTGTGTCTTAAAAGCTACGTGTGATTTGCATATCCTTCAGTTCGGAGTATATAAACATTCAGTATCCTCAATCACGACCGGTGCGGAGAGTCAGCGAATTTTAAGTTCACACCAGATCGTATTAAGTACTAAAGTCAAAGCTCCAATTATGAAACCCGGACATAGTATCAACTGCCTATTGTTTCCATTATAAGATGGAAGTTGTGATGCACTTGCAGAAAAACCCAGACATTGATACTCGTTCCCTTCGCCAGTAGACAATCCATGAAGACGCAATCGATTAGTTAACCACCCACAACCACTTGCTTGGATATGCACAAGTATGTTAGTTATGAGTAGGCAAAAACAAAAGTCACATTCGGTAATTAAATCACAGTTCCTATGTTAACCCCACAGTCAATGCTCACCAGGCGAAAGCAAGAAAATTCCTGATGACACACATGTTAGGTTCGGGAATTAGGAACCATTCTTACACTATAAATATAATACTTAGAATAAATGAAAACATCCTAGCACAGTCAAATCACGGGATCAGCTCAGCCAGAACATGAGGCAAAAGACACCGAGCGAACCCTCCTGAATTTCAGCGACCAGGAAACAATTTTCATTTGCAACTTAAATAACTACTCAATATGTTTTTGAATTATTTACAAATATTCATGCGTTGACCCGAGAATTTATATTTTCTATATGCTGCCTAGTTGTACCACTCGAAATCTGATCTATCGACCAACACAATCCTAGCAACACAATTTTATTATTTGCTCTGCTCCTTTCAAAAACTGACACACAGGGTATGGCACGCAGAACACTTTTCAAATTTAATAACTCGGAAAGGGCAAAGCAAAAAAACGAGTCACAATTATTTCAAGTGAAATCCCGGCCATTTAAATTTACATACATATTTTCAAATTTTACTCATCATCAGTGTTACTTTTATTTTAACCTATTGCGCTATCACATTCATTCGGCTCGTACGGGCCTCACTCTTGACCTACTGACACAGACAACGAGTGCCCTAGTGCCCGAGCGCACTTTTATGATCCTTGCGTAGAACAAGTTGTAAAATTCGAACACACCCTCAGCTTCACTCGCGGTTATACACACTCAGTTACATCCTACTATCAGCCTCACAGAGACAAAGATATCGCTGGAGAATATTTTTGCCTGCCCAAGCTGATATGAAACACTCCATGGACACATTACACTACATGTATAGGAATGGTCACTTGAAAACAATATAACACAAATACAGGGCATAAATTCATCTTCCCAATAGCATTTCCGTCAATTTTAGATTCCTCTAAATTTTTTGATGTGGATAAAATTGCAATACATCGCTCACGTGTTCTTCCTTAAAAATATAAGCACTAAATGTAATCAAGACTCCTTCCTCACGAGGTAGATCAATGAGATAAGAAACCCTAACTTTTATTCACCATGCACGGTAGACATCTTTGTGATTGTTTATTTTCTTTTAACGTAATTTTTATTTATAATTTCTGTGAAGGAGCATTACTTCTACTGCAATTCACTTTGTTAATTCATCATTAGCAAGAAGTATCTCGTTTCTCCATCCACCATACCAGATAGATTTAATTTCAATCTCAACAAAATTAAATTAGTTCATCGATCAAGTTCCGCAACAAAATATTTGATGGCTTTTAATTTCTTGAGAAACTCTGTTGACTTTGCCAGATGAATAATTAGCATCTCGTTTTCTATACTAATGCTTTGGAATTATTAAGCTTTAAAGAAAATTTTGTATGTTTCATGTATCTAAATGACAATTTCACAAGTTGTCAACCGTGCAATGGACGTTAACCTACACTAAGGCACTAAAATTAAGCTTTGAGCAGCACAAGCATCATTCTGAAATGCTATCTCATGACTTGTGAAAATTTACACTCCCATGTCACTGATTCGCGCGCTCCTACTTAGGTCTATTTTCCGTGTCTATTTTAATACTTCGGCAGGCAAATGCCGCCTAATACTACTTTAAGATGCCTAATACTACTTTAAGATTGACAATGTAATTATCCAAAACATTTTGAAATTGTACACGCAGCACACTATTAAGAAAGGTTTTAGATAATCTCTTTCTATTTCAATGCCCAAGTGCTACGTAATATCATCATCTAGTCTGAGAAGACACATTGCATTACTCACATAAAAAAAATTGGCAAGCGGTACTGAACAAAGTAGAGAAAAATAGTTTGAGTTAGACATAATGTACAACACGATTTTAGCAGCTGTTAAATACTCAAGATAATTCCTCTATAAGTGGGCAAATTTTTGAGCGAATATCTGAACTCGACCCACGCTCTCCCTCCTACGAGACATGCCGCTTGCGGTTGCTTTATGGCTCAGGAATTTTCTGATGAACCTCTCATGCTTGCAAAGCTCGACAATGGATAGCACAGAGCATCTTCCTATCGAATATTTTCAAACAGATATTTGCCAAATTCAGGGAAATTACGTTAATACACAAATTAATGCGATATACTGCAAATAAAATCATGTTCACTGTAATTTATCTGACATCCACGGTAATTAGCCACTCAGTATTCTCAGCATTCAGATAAAGCACCTACAGCTCATGTCTTGAGAATTTTAAACAAGAATTGGAAGTGTAAAAACATAAGATGATTGACCTCACCAGCATGAGAGTTCACAAAAAAAACACAGCTTAGAATGCACATAAACAATAATTACAATTTGCAATGCATTGACTGAGAATCGGTATTAACTGCTCAAAACACTGCATCATTTTCACAGAAAAATTGCATGACGTGCATATATTATCTACCACACGCCAGACTCATTATATCATTCGAGCAAAATTCAATTTCTGTTTTTCAACATTTAGAGAGAGCAAATTCAATTTCTGTTTTTCAACATTTAGAGAGAGCAAATTCAATTTCTGTTTTTCAACATTTAGAGAAGATAAAAAAAATCACTGCTTGAAAATACTGGTCACACTGAAACACGCTACTTTACACATGCTCTCACTTAGCATTATTCACTGAGCCATTGCATACTTATGCCACTCAAACCTAACTTATATGCGCGCTGCTGATGCCTCTACATTTCAAACTCGAATTTTATGGAGCCAGCTATGGAATGCGCTTACAGACCGTACAGCTCATTCGAATAGGAAGCCAGAAACCGCAAGCTTAAGCCGCTGCTTTACTGCACTCCAGTCTCAGCATCCACTACAGTTTTAGAGTGCTCGACTGGATTTAAAAAATCACTTTGAATTATTATTTAATTTTTATCAAACAGAAAGAATTACGACACAACAAAAAGTTTCCCATGTAAACCGAAGTACCGGGTGGTAAGCAGAACAGTATATAATTAAATTCAGTTTGAGGTGTCACGAAACTTTGCACAGTGTTGCGTACGTGGCGCTGATCAGGCGCCCTCCACTGTGTTAGTTCGAATGGAGGACTCGAAACCTCCTTAGTAAGAGGGGAAAGATGAAAATACCAGAGCGGAAAACACAGCAAGAGGAAATGGTAGAACAGTTGGAAAAATAGAGAAAGTAGCTACTGATCTGCTCACCCACACCAATACCTCAGTTCAACATGGGAAATGAAACACTCGGTTAATGGTACATTATTGATTACTTTATTTCGAGTTAGTTAATGAACACGTGATTGGCATGAGACACTCTCGGCAAGCAAAGAAATTTGCGACACACAATATTAGCGAAAGTTACTGGCGCGCGTACCTTGTAACGCCAACACAAAACACCAACCAGAGACATATCCTGCACAATCCTAGGCAATCGCAGCGCGCGCGGAAGGAAAAAGCACAGTCACCTATGGCCTATTATCCATGACTTCTCTTGATCGTTCCGAACGAAGCGTTTTCAAGGCATACCCCGAGCTCCTCTTGAATTTCAGAGAGCCTGAACATTTTCTAAGCTCTATTGCTTGCATAACTTCCCTCTCAGTGTGACTGGTAGGCAGTAGGCCCTGGCACTTCAGCTTGGTAAGCGCCATATGGTCAGGTTGCTCTGCAACCCGGAGTCGCCTAGCCCACATCGTTGAAAACTCCAAGCCACTCCACACTCAAACACCCGACCCCTCCTGGGAACAAGGATTATATTAAGTGACTACACTCCACTTGAATCTTTATTCCTTGCAATGCCCCTACTTCAAATCGAATTGATTGAATTTTACCCCCCTTTAATCCCCAAATCAATCATAAAATTTATTTATTTTCCCTCTGAGAATAATTGGATTATTTCACCCCGCTTTACAAAACAAATCACAAAGCACTCTGTTTCGAGATAAGTTACATGAAAACCATTTAGCCTACACCTCAATAGTTCAATAAGACACGAATATTCTGATTTCCCTCTAAAAATTAATGTAATAATTCTTTCCTTCCCCACATTAAAGCGAAACTCTAAACACGAGAACAATTCAAGAACAATCTAAAATGAAAACCCAAAGAACTTACTTCAATATTAACAATGAAAATCCCTGCGCCCCACCTAGACAACAACTTCAATTGCAATAAAAAATTGTCAACCATTTCTATTTGAATCACTCCACTCTTTTTATGAACACAAATTTAATAAGCTGCATGAGGATCTTCAAAGAACAAAGAACAATATCTCACCTCCCCCTCGAAGAACTCGTATCCCTACATCCTGCACTGAGTCAGTAAATCGACGAAGTAGAACGGCTCGCCTTCTCTCTGCGTTATTTATATTATACGCCCCTTCGAACAAAGAATGCGCTCCGTGGGCTTTGCTACACCCGCGAAAACTGAAAGTGACGTAGCGTATCGCGATTGGCTAACCCTCAAGCGTCACCTCACTATACTGACGTGTCCCTTACTTCACTATATTGCTACGCATATATCTCTAAAATAAACCCAGAAACCTTTGATTACCTGACACGTAGGCACTTCAATTTTAAATCCACTATTTCCTGTGCTATGTTGTTTATTTACAACAACTCCCGTATATGTGATGTATTTTGGACTAGCTCTCGAAATAGCTTCTACCCCCCTTTACCTACTTCTCCCTGCTCCTGTACCCCCTATACCTCTCGGGCAGCCTAGCGTCGACCTGCCGGTTGTCGCGCTTATCCTCTCTACGTATATAGATAAATTTTGTTGAATATATCGTTACAAGAGCTAACGGGGATTCAGTGACGAAAATTGACACCAGAAAATTAAATGAAACATTGTCCATAGCGAGAGAAAGTAAAATGAAGGCAGCCCATAATTAATTGACCTTTTAATTGGTTGATGAAAGTAGAGCTATGAACACTATGATGTTAATACTTATTTATTCGACTAAAAAATATGTTCATGCTTACATATAACGTGGCACTTAATTAACTCAGTAACTAAAAAGCTACTCTCGCTTTGCTTCGGTTGCAAACCCACAATTTATCATGATTCACTTGACCCTTCGTTTTCCAAATTTGTTCCCTAAGCGAGGTTTTCTTGTGGGACTCGTCACGAGTTATGTAACAAAATCAACACATTTACAATAACTAAATGAACTTTTCATAAAATAGCTTAACTCTCGTGTAATGCGCGATGGAGCGTTATTGAAACGATAAAGAATAAAGCTCAAATTGTAAAAACGGCCATGGCTATCACTTAAAGAGTCCTGTTTTCAAAACGTAGCTTTCATAAACCATATGTTGTTTATCCTTAGAAGAAAATTAGTTTCAAAATCCTAGCATTCATAGTATTTTTTATCGGCAAATTAAAAGGATCGGTTACTTCTGGGGCAACATATACAACGATATGTTCAGCAGATCGTAAATAATGAATCAAAAATATATATTATGATCACTAATATGAAATCACTATTTGTTCAAACACAGACATTGCACGAGAATTGTAATAAGTCAGCGAATAGATTAAGAATAAATGAACTGCCAATAATAGAAAGAACTAATAATAACACCAGGAATAATTTTAATGTTAACCTGCTTGTTTCTTTCTTAGTCAATCAGACTTCTACAATTATGAGAAATACCACAAGTGTGCGGTAAATTATTCCGTCCTTCCTCTAAGCAAATTTACATACTTGTATTTAATTCTGATTGAGTTTCCTCCTTCCATCCATGCGTGACAATCTTATCATTGACACTATTCAGCATCATATGCAACAAATTGACAGGCTTTTACACGACCGCAGATACTTTGTAACATGAATATCGCTGCGCTCAATTCAATACAATACGGTGGAACGAAAGTAAAGCGAAAAGGAATTACGGAATTAGCTGACAAATTAAGAGAAATTTAATACACAATTCTTAAGAAAGAGCAATACGAACATGTTTACAATAGTGCACCAATGCTGTTCATTACAAATAAATAAATAACGAGCAACGAAAAGAAATGAAGCTATATTTTTCCAAAACCAAGTCTTATTGTAACATTTCATTGATGTGTAATTTTCTTTATTTTATCACTAGGATTACTGCTCTCTAAGGCTTTATTGATGTGCTTAATGGTTTGATAAGTCCTGCAAGTCACATAAAATTTGATGAAGAACTCCTTCACATCAGCAGCGCACAATACAGGCGGAGAGCACGCTTCATCAATGACCTTCTGAGCTAGTTCACAGAAACCTTGAACATGACTGAACTTATCAAAACAGAACAAAAATACTCTCTCGTAGGTCATGATTGTTTCAATGAAAGATTTGCTGCAGTAATGGAGGCTTCGTTGCGGATCATTGTTTTGTACATATTCTTTGAATGACACAAAGAGGTGCGTGTTTAGGTCTTCAGGCGCAAGAATTAACTAACACGCAGAACAGTCTATTAACATTGAACCTTTCTTACTTCGGTGATATCTATCAACTTTCATAGCAACATACCCACTCAAGTAAGCTGCTGCATTGTTGACCTCGGCCGACTCAAACAGAGTTCCAACCGATTCGTTGCCATCGAAGTGCTTCGCGGTAGTCATGTCTTCGTCGTTGAGTACAACCGGCGGCGGAGACAAATCCTCATCTTCTGGTCGCTGAATCAGAGGAGGAAAACAGTTTAATATTTACACATGCCGACTTCCATATTTAAATAGTAAAAAGTGGTAGGAGTGGTGGTGGGAGTGGGAGTGGTGGTGGGAGCTGCAGCAGTGGAATTCGACAACACCTGAGCTGCAAGTTTCACTTTCATTTTTGATGAAAACCTCAAACTGTGCACATGCCTATCAGACAGCTTTGGAACCATTTTCAAGCTGTGCATTTTCTCTTTTTCAAACAGTGTGACGATGTGATCCCAGCTTGCAGCGTGCTTAAAGCCTGGCACAGGAACGTCACTTCTGAGCAAGAGACTTCTAGAGTTTTTCAGTAGATGGGGAGGGTCTTTGTAGACAAAGTAGGACTTCGTTCCTAGCTCAATAGTTGGGTTTGTATGTGAGCAACCCAGGGATTTGAAAGCTTTTTCAAAATTTGAACCTTAGTCAGAAGTTATTCCAAGCACTACAAAGCCCTCAGTTTCAATTTCAATAAGACTGGTAGATTGAACAGCACCCGATGTTAAATAATATCCAACTGGAAATTGCCAGTGTTTCTTCACCCCACACGCCATAACGCACAATGCTGATGACACCAAGTTCTTTTTTCTCTTAAAACCATCGTCTGCGTACCCAAATATTTTCTTCTTGTCGGGACTGTACAACAGGCCTCTTTTTAATGACATTTCATCCATAAGGATGAAAATTAGCTAATCGCGTTTACTTTGGGGATTAACTTTGAGTCTTAACATTGATATGTTCTGCTCATTGCAGCCGGGGTTCATTTTGTGGGCCTTCAGGACACGAAGAATTGTAGAAGGCGATGGTAGTGGTAGCATTCTCCTCAACAAGTTGTACCCGGATATGCTGCAACTCACTAGCATGTTAACTGCCATCCACTCATGAAACGATGTGTAGCGTCGCTTTCCTTTCAGTTTAAATTTGACAAATTCCGTGATGTACGGACCAAATGATGGATGAAACTGTTGCACTATGTTCTGCAGGTTATACCGACGATTGATGATAGGTCCCCTAACTCTCTTTCTCATGAGAGAAGCCCCCTTGCTTTGGGTTTTAAAAATGTAGACGAACGATTGGTCGTTACTAGTGCAGAAGGCTGATCAAACAATTTCTTCTTAGAGGTCAGAGTTGCTTCATCTTTCGGCATACAGGCCTTTTCCTGGAAGAAACGAACAAATAAACAAAAAGGCAATGGAGGGAAAATTTAGATGACAAGAGGTCGAGCGCTAACAAAAATAAGTAACGTAGAATGTGATACGTTATTTGTACACGACAGGGAAGGAAAGTAGGGCTGTAGGAATATGAAGGGAAGAAGAAATATTAGGGGCTTGATAATTTGAAAATACACAAATCAAATGGAGGTGGAGCGAGAGCAGGGTTGACACATAAAAAAACACACAAAAAAGGCACAAAAAAAAACCGTTAAAAACACTAAATAATGTTTTTTTTAGCTTCTTCGGGTTTTATTAGTGCTATTTAAATTTCACTTGTTTTCAAGCTTATAGAATCAAAATGAGCTAAATATTTATAATGTGAAAAATTTGTCCAAGGCATTTGCATGACCATGACAATAAATATTGAAAAACAAAAAACACCCACTATAAAAATAAAATAAGAAAAACCCGAATCAAAGAACAAAACTCGAGGGACTAGTATACTTCCACGAGTTCCATTTCCAAGGTAAAAAACAAAAACTAAGAAACAAATGCAGTTTGACTATTTGAGAATATAGAAACTTCTGAATTCTTCCTGTCTTCTAGACTAGACTGCTTGTGTTGTTCTCACGCTCTTTTGTAATATTTGTTAACAATAATTGGTCATTAAGCCCTAACGTACAACTACGTTTTTGTCGGCTCTATATAAGCTCGGATGTTGGTTGGCTGCGGCTGCATTGATAACCAGTGTTTCGTTCAACTGCAGATTTTTGGAAGATCTAGCTAAGATTGTTCATTTTAATGTGTTTGAAGTGTCTTAGTGGAGCTAATTGTATATGAAATTTATTCTTGGAATTAAAATTTTGCTATTTTATAAGATCATTGCTAGTTTCTTTTTGGCGTCGAATCATAGTTCTATATTTTGTTTCAGAGCCAGGAACATTTGCGTTCAAAGACTAAATTTACGGCAGCAGGTCTTGAACATTGAATGAATTTCCTACCAGTGTGGATCAGTTAGGCTAGGCCAATCCTGATACTGATGTGTTTTTCTTAATTGAATTTTTAGTCTAGCTTACATTCGTGCAACTCTACTGTGTTTTCATAATTCTGAATTAAAATTTGAAATTTATTTGAACTGAAGGTTTTTGTCATCTATTGAGAATTGTTCGATTTTTGCTTACAGATTTACAAGTAATAAGATGAATGAAACGTCTGTTTATATCCTTCTTCTGTACTGTACTGCCACCGGACACGAGAAAACTCGAGGCTCGTTACAGTAAATATCAGTTTGTGGCCGATATATCTGCTATGCTTCTTTGCACTCGGGCAAAATTAAACCTTGGCAAATTTTCAACGCAGTATCACCTGGCTGTGAATGTCGTAAAGCTTCAATAGTCTACCCGAGGCCCATCTGCGAATATTGACTCTTCAGCCTGGCGCTTCTTTCCTCTACCAATGTCAACTCGCTCAGTTCGTAAGGTTAGGCCACCTCTGCCTCAATTAATCCCTAAATTTGAGCAATTATGCAAAGATTTTTTGAGCTATGTGAAGACCGTCGAACCCGAGAACATTGGTGATGATCCATTCATTTACAAGGACATCAAACTCTCTATACAGGAGCGCTGGGTTGAGTTGGAGAGGGCTCATCTTGACCTAATTTCTTCTCTAAGCTCAGAAGGAGCAGCAGAAGAGCTTTCCAAATGGAAGGAAAAATTTGAGGAGCTGAGAAGAGCCAGGACTGAGAAGCTTTATGCGTTGCGGAGGTCATTGCATGGTAGTGGAGCATCGAAGAGTGCTCAATCTTCGTTCTCGAAGGAAGGCTCTTCGCGCTCGTCCGTAGCATCGGAGGATCGGCGCCGAAACCTCTCGCAGAAGCTTCAAGGTGCTCGCAGTAAAATTGCCGCTCTAGACAAAGTTGCGGATATAGACATAAAGTTAAGATCTCTGGAGTTAGAGAATGAAAGACTGAAATTAAAAAATGAAGAAAAATTGTTCAAAGAGAAAATGTTCCTCGCCTTGCAAAAACAAAAACTGGAAACTCAGCAGGAGATTGATGACCTGGAACTACAGCTCGACGGAGTCAATCATGACCTTTCGCAATCTTCCAGACGCGCCAAAATACAGCAGTGGATTAATGAAAACAAAAATCCGGATGCTGAATCTTCTGTCGTAGTTTTGGGCTCTTTAACTAGTTCTGATGCATCTGCGCGCTCAAAGTCTGAGCATGCTGAGAGTCTGCCCCCTCAGCAGTTGGACTCAGTAGTGCGCCCCGGGAATGCAGGTATGCCGTGTAACTCTGGTGGGGATTTAGGTATAAAATGTACCTTTGATGCTTCCACTCGTTATCTGATGATTCAGGAGCTTAAGCGGCTCCCTGCTAGTCCTTTCTCTGGTGAGCCCCATTTGTTTCATCCATGGCTGAATTCATTGCAGCATTCTATGAAACCTTTAGATATCAATGCCATTGATAAGCTAGACATTCTAATTGCTCATACTGTGGGTAGTCCGCGAGAAATAATATTACGGCTGAAAGCGGCACATGGTACGAACCCAGAGTCTGCCTTTTCTGTTATTCTCCAAAAATTGGAGAAGCGTTTTGGGGCCAATGTAGAAATTGCGAATTCATTGCGGAAAAGGTTGCTTGCCTTTCCGGAGATAAAGGGTTCTCAGAACGATCCTAAAGTAGCGAATAAAATGAGATAACTCGGCGATCTCTGTTTGATCGTTCAAGCTAACATAGACCATGTGCTTGACCTTAAAACTTTTGACCAGGCTTCAGGGTTGGAGCTCGAGAGGAGTAAATTACCAGAATTCCTGAATAATCGTTGGCGTAAGTTGAAATCTGTTCATGTGAAAAATCATGGTGTTCATCCAACTTTTCAGATATTTTCAATTTTTTGGGGAATCTGAGTCTGACATGTTGTGCGATGACTTGAGTACCAATGTACGTAGCGCAAAAGAGCAAACAACTCGCAAATCAGCTGGCGTGCTCCAAACTTCGGTCGCTCCTGATGGAGAGGTTAAATGTTTTTCTTGTCCGCTTCATCGTGCTAATAATCACAAATTGACGGAGTGTCACGCTTTCATCAATTTAGACGCAAGAACTAAAAGATTGTTAGTGGCCAGTTACAATTTTTGCTTTAGATGTTTGCAGCCTCATTTAGCGATTGATTGCAATACTTTAGTTTCTTGCGATATCTGTAAAGCGACTAATCACTTGACTCTGATGCATCGGGAGTTTAATTCTAATAGGAAGCTAAAGACTAACAAACGAATTGTTAAGTTTCCCAGAGAAAGAGAAACTCATTTAGCTAATGTTTCTAGTAATGACGAAAAACCTGCCGCAAGTTTGTGCACCAAAGTGTGCAAGTCTTCGTTAGGTAGGAGTTGTGGTAAGACGTTTCTTGTCGAGATTTACAGTGCGTTGCGGCCTGATATTTCTATACGTGCTTATGCAATTCTGGACGATCAGTCCACTAACACTTTCGGTACTTCTTACTTATTTGATTCATTGAACATTCAGGGACCTCAGCACAACTATTCCCTTCGCACACTGTCTGGACATAAAACAAATTCCTCAGGTAGGATTTCTTCTGACTTTGTTGTGAGAAGTTTAACTTCTGGAATGTCATTTAAATTGCCACCCGCATTTGAAAATGATCAAATTTCTGACACGAAGCACGAAGTAGCTACTCCTGACATGATTAAAGAGCACCCGAATTTAAGCAATTTTGCTGATAACTTCTTGGCGCTTGATCATGATGCCCCGGTAGCTCTTCTTATAGGTAGAGATGCAGGTCAGCTGCATTTGTGTAAGCTTAAGAACGAGACAGCGCCAGGCGTGTATGAAACTCCATTAGGTTGGGCTGTAGTAGGCTCTATTTGTCCGTATGATAGTCCAGCCGCACGTTCTCGCATGAGCGTACTTAGAACCACAGTTGACCACGAGCATTTCGACGCAAAGTTAGAAATAGCCACGCCATCTGTGTTCTCTTCTTGTAAAGACGACGAGCTTGTGGGTCTATCTCAGAACGACAGGAAATTTTTGAGTATTGTTGAGAATAACATAATTGTCAACGATGAGGGTCATTTAGAAATCCCCTTACCATTGAAAAATGAACATAAGACGATGCCTAATAACTATAGGCCTGTTTTATTCCGCCAGAAAAATGCTCTGGTTCGATTGAAGAGAGACCCTGGTAAGCTGGAACAGTGTCTAAGTGCTATGCAGAAATTTATTGATCTAAAACATGTCGAACGTGTTCCCTGCGCAGAGCTCGAGCGGAGCGACGGTAAGGTTTGGTTTTTGCCAGTATTTCCCGTGCAGCATCCTAAGAAAAAGACTAGGATAGTTTTTGATAGTGCTGCCTCGTATTGTTCTACTAGTCTAAATTCATGTCTCTTGCAGGGGCCCGATCAGAATAACACATTAAGAGGTGTTCTCTTGCGTTTTCGCGAGAACAGAGTAGCATTTGTTGCCGATATAGAGTCGATGTATCACTCTTTTCATGTGCCCCCCCGAACAAAGAGATCTAATGAGATTTTTTTGGTTCAAAGACAATGATCCCGGTAGCGAAATTGTTCAACACCGCGCTAGGGTTCATGTGTTCGGAAACACCTCAAGTCCGGCAGTTGCAGTAGCCGCTCTTCGATTTGCCGCTGACTCTATACAGAGTTTGAGTTTTGACGAAACTGTTAAGCGAAAGGCAAATTCTTTCATTAGGGATAACTTTTACGTAGACGACGGCCTGGGATGTGCTCAGTCACGAGAGGAAGCTGTGGAAATTCTTTCTGCAGCTAAATTTGTGTTATCTTCCTATTGTTTGAATTTGCACAAAATAATGTCTAATGACGATAATGTTGTAAACTCCTTCCCAGTCTCTGACAGAGCAACTAAAGTAACTTCTTACCAAATAAATTCTAACAGTTCCCATCAAACTTTAGGAATTTCGTGGACACTTTCTAGTGATAGATTCGTGGTAAATTGTGCCTTGCCAGACAAGCCGTTTACCAAGAGAGGTATTTTGTCCACGGTTAATTCGCTCTATGATCCTATTGGCTTCACCAGTCCGATTGTGTTAGAAGGCCGCCTAAATCAAAGAGACGTTTTTGACTCTGATTCGGAGCATATTTTGAATTGGGACGACCCATTGCCTTTCTCTCAATGTAATAGATGGCAGCGCTGGAAAAATTCCGTACAAAATTTGGGAATTTTGTCTATTCCTCGAAGTATTATCCCTGCAGATTTTGACGATGTAACTGAGCGTTCTTTGCACGTTTTTTGTGACGCTTCTAATGTCGCAATTGGTCACGTAATTTACATGCGTATTGTCGACAAATCTAATAGAGTTGGAGTCTCATTTTTATACGGTGAGAGTAAAGTGGCCCCTAGAGCAGCATCCTCTATTCCTAGGCTTGAACTGTGTGCTGCGGCTGCTGCGTGCATTTCTACCACCAGAATTATTGAGGAATTGTACTGCAAACCCGACTACGTTAACTATTATACTGACAGTAAGGTTGTACTTGCGTATATTGTAAACAATGACAGATGATTTTCTCGCTATGTGACTCGTCGTGTGAACCTTGTACGCTCTTGCTCACGACCTGAAC
This sequence comes from Morinoia aosen, assembly GCA_030386875.1. Taxonomy (NCBI): domain Eukaryota; kingdom Metazoa; phylum Arthropoda; class Malacostraca; order Amphipoda; family Talitridae; genus Morinoia; species Morinoia aosen. Next base: position 13,815,741 of record CM059575.1, on the reverse strand, counting down.
AGTGGAGTTATGTCGAGTCTTTGAACAATCCAGCAGACTTGGCTACTCGCCCTGGCGATCCAGAGTCCCTCACCACCTCAGTGTGGCTCCGTGGTCCAGAATTTCTATTCAATTTAAATTTAAAACTTGCTCTCGGTGACCTCTCGACATTGGAGTTACCGGAAGTTCCAGAACAATTGCATGTAGTAACCCTGGTTTCTGTGATTGGTCTTGGAATACTGGACACTCTAACTCATAAAACTTCAGATTGGTCTAAAATTCAGAAAATTGTGTCAACTTTGTTAAAGATAGTGTGGACTAAAATTGATGCCGTCAAACAACGCTTGGGCACGCCCTTAGCATCTCGTTGTGGACTAAATGCATTTCCTTATGCTAGGCTACTGTTAATTAAGAGCGCTCAATCTTCGTTCTTGAAGGAAATTTCTGATCTTCAGAGGGGAATTTCTTTATTGTCTAATAGTGCTATAATAGGGATGTGCCCTTACCTAGACTCAGAAGGTGTTCTCAGGGTTGGAGGGCGTCTGTCTAGATCATCGCTCTCTCTGGGTGAGAAGCATCCCGTCCTCTTGCCTGCTGATAACCCTGTCACCGTAATGATAATTCGGTATTATCATGAGCGCAGTGGGCACCAGGGACGCCATGTGACCTTGGGAGCCCTTCGGTCCGCAGGGTACCACATCATGCGCTGTGGAAGAGTCTTGAGAAAATACCTAAATTCATGTGTGACATGTCGTAAGCTTCGCTCTCAGCCCCCTGAGCAAATAATGGCAGACTTGCCAGTGGACAGGCTCGAAGAAACTCCGCCCTTCACAAATATTGCTGTGGACGTCATGGGACCATGGGTCATCGGTGAGGGGCGAAAGACGCGCCGAACGTCTTCAAAGAAGGTGTGGGTCCTCGTTCTCACGTGCCTAGCCTCGAGAGGCGTACATACGGAAATGCTAAACTCTCTCAGCACGGACTCTTTCTACTGTGCTCTGCGACGCTTCGTTGCCATTAGAGGAGAATGTCGTCTTATTCGAAGTGATCGTGGCACAAACTTTGTTGGCCTTAGTAATGACTTGAATCTCGAAAATTTAGCACAGGCAGCAAACTCTCACGGCATTAGGTGGGAATTTAACCCTCCACACGCGTCACATTTCGCAGGAGTCTGTGAACGTAAGGTGGGTCAGATAAAAAGAGCTCTTGATGCAGCTCTGTTAAGAGCTCCTACGACTAAACTCTCTAAGGACGAATTCAGCACGCTTGTAGCTGAAGCCACTGCCACGGTCAATTCAACTCCTTTATGGTTAGTCTCTTTAGATCCTAACGATCTCAGCCAATATCCCCAACAATGTTGCTGACTATGAAGAGAGAAAACGACACTGTTCCTAGATTGGATGTCGACGAAACTTCTCCGGTAACTTACGGGCAGCGACGCTGGCGCAGAATGGTAGCTCTATCTGAAGAATTTTGGAAGAGCTGGAGGTCAAACTACTTGCAGTCTCTTCAGAGGCGGACGAAGTGGAAAAAGAAGAGGAAAAATCTTTCTCCTGGCGATGTTGTACTACTTAGAGATAAAAATGTTAAGCGTAATTGCTGGCCAATCGGCATTGTCACGAATGTAAAAAGGAGCGTTGACGACCTAGTCAGATCTGTTACCGTTAAAGTAGCGAGAGTAACGGACGACAAGACAAAGATCTTTTATTACGAAAGACCGATCTGCGAACTGATTTACCTTTGTGGGAATTAGTACTTGCGTACTAGGGGGGGAGGGGAGTGTGTTGTTCTCACGCTCTTTTGTAATATTTGTGAACAATAATTGCCATTAGGCCCTAACGTACAACTACGTTTTTGTCGGCTCTATATAAGCTCGGATGTTGGTTGGCTGCGGCTGCATTGATAACCAGTGTTTCGTTCAACTGCAGATTTTTGGAAGATCTAGCTAAGATTGTTCATTTTAATGTGTTTGAAGTGTCTTAGTGGAGCTAATTGTATATGAAATTTATTCTTGGAATTAAAATTTTGCTATTTTGTAAGATCATTGCTAGTTTCTTTTTGGCGTCGAATCATAGTTCTATATTTTGTTTCAGAGCCAGGAACATTTGCGTTCAAAGACTAAATTTACGGCAGCAGGTCTTTAACCTTGAATGAATTTCCTACCAGTGTGGATCAGTTAGGCTAGGCCAATCCTGATACTGATGTAAGTGTTTTTCTTAATTGAATTTTTAGTCTAGCTTACATTCGTGTAACTCTACTGTGTTTTCATAATTCTGAATTAAAATTTGAAATTTATTTGAACTGAAGGTTTTTGTCATCTATTGAGAATTGTTTGATTTTTGCTTACAGATTTACAAGTAATAAGAAGATGAATGAAACGTCTGTTTATATCCTTCTTCTGTACTGTACTGCCACCGGACACGGGAAAACTCGAGGCTCGTTACACTGCTACTACAGTACTACTGTGTTTCTCTTTCTACATCCACTGCCATTTCATCATAGTCATCCACATCATGATCATTTGTGAGGTGGCGATATAATGAGACCAATTTCTGTGCACGTTCCGATCCTAATCTATTTATCAATTTATTCCACACAATTCCAAATGTTGAGAAAATTCTCTCAATGGATCTTGAACTTGCGGGCAAGAATGAAGATTGCTTATAAACTTGCAGAAACTCTCTGTCAGTGTTTTTTCAGGAATCTGCACTTTCTGCTGTTTCATGTCTTGAATATCCCACCATCAACGAGGAGTCATTGTCTTAGTGATATTCTTGTTGAACAAGTGTTTTGGGAAGATGTTTAAGCCCTTCAATTTATACAAATAAAGCGCGCTGATCAACTCCGGATTGTATTCAGCCAACCACTCATCAATATCTGTCTCCTATGAGAGCTTTGCCTGAAATAAGTCTTAACAATTGAAGGGCTGAAAGCTTTAGTGGACTATCCGACACGTTTTCGAAAATCAGGGGTCTGAACCGCAGGAGTAGCCTACAAGACTCCAGATTCCTTTTCTGGTACACTAATGTGGCTCTTGAGTCGAGTGGAAGGCGACTACATATAGTAGTCCCGTTCTCAGAGGGTGCTCTCTTCCTTGCGTTGCGTTTCGGAGGAGTGGACTTCTGCGGTCTGCCAAAGGGGCATGAGACAGCTTCTGTGATTGGTCCACAGATTGGTGAACAGTTCTCTCGTCGAAATGATCGCGATAGAAAATTGTTCATGATTTTTTTTCGTGGGTAACTAGTAAATTTCCAATTATTCATATAGGTGACTTTATGCAATGAAAAGTGTTTGTTCGGTTGCATAAGAATCTTCATTTTTATTTCCATATCGATTATTATTCAAGTCTGCAACACTGGCGATATATATACTGAATTTAGCTCGTCAGTTTCGAAGTAATTTTTGAAAAACATCTTTAAAATGTGCCACCGTGGATAAAAAGTTTACTTGTTCGGGGGCATTAGGTTCAAACTATCGTACTCTACTGTTCTTGTTGTTGAAAATGCTCAATAGAAGGCTCATTTTGGGAAGCTTTCATTGCTAAATTTCCCTTAGTAGTAATCGACGGTGGCGGGATAGTATGAGATCTACCGTCTGTTTTCTGGTATAGTATGAAATATCTCGTATATTGAAATCAATTATTAGAGATGAGGTTTATTTGATTTAGGATATATAAAATATTTATTAGAAAAAACATGTTACAAAAGGCTATTCTGTTATTATGTGGTTACTCAGTCATCAAATCTCACATTGTTTAATTAAGAAAGAAGTTGATCCTAGTGTTTTCTCATAAGTTTCCAACAGTATTGGAGGCACATTTGCAAGAAAATTTTGCTTTCTATATAAAAACAACTGAATTCTCGCTGGAAATTACTTTGTAAAAATCTCTTGCAAGTATTGTGTTTTCTTTTTGAAACATACTTGTAGGAAATATAATTTCAATCTTATTCAGAATTTACATCATATCGTATATACTTTGCAATTATTATTGAAAAAGAAATTGAGACCAAGAAATACATAGGATAAAGAGGTTCGTAGATGTTAAAACCGACGGTATATATCATACCCAGCACCGAAACGACTTTCGTCTCTACGTGAAGTACGGTAGAACTCCAAAGTAGAAAGCGTACGGGTCCTAAGCAAAGGTAAGGTATGCCGTTTTTTGTTGAGGTGATATACGTTTTCATTGTTATTTTTTCCGCTTCAATGTTTTCATTGTTTGTACGGCTGCAAACTCTCTTCTAGAACTATTTTTTTTAAATTCATTTCCTGACTTCCTGTTTTTGTGCTTATTAAATCGTGAGTTCGAAAGCATTATTGTGCGTAAATTCCCCGTACATGTACTCATACAATACAGTACAGTACGACAATCATAGCTTGTTAGGTAGCAAGACGTAGGGTATACCGGCAATGGATGGTGCATGTCTATTTAAATTAATGTTTTTTGTGAACTACCATGATCGACGCTAGTCCTGCGGGCGTTTGAGTATCTATGTTACACTGTCTGCACCATGAGCCATATAAAATAATGACCTCTGCTACTCACTGCATCCTTCACACAGAGTTATCGTAGCATATTTAACACGTGCGTGTGGCCTGATGAGGGGATATTAAATTGAAACGAGCATGGTTGAACGACATTTATTCAACTCGTTTATAAGGAGCTAATTTTGGATGCCTAATTCAGAAAATAAACCTAATGGTATTTACCAAGCCTTTTCTCTTTTTAGTAGAGAGTGGCTGAGTATCATCGACATGATACTTTACAGGGGATGTACAATATACATGATTGGGTTCCCCAGGCTTCTAGTCACGCCTGACCGTTAAGGCCTTATTTTCCTCTCGTTTAGGGCTCAGGTAACATTCATTGAGGACAGTGACCACACTGCAGGCAACGACCCTGATTTGCACGTCAGCCTTTTTCACGCCAACTGCTGCGTACAGGGCTCGAACCCGTGAAGAAAGCACAGAACGCAAGCGCTCTGTCCACTAAGCCACTGCAAGGCCAAAACAATGAAAATAAACAAATAAGGTAAAATCTCAGCAGTGAACTAAAACATAATTGGCCTCGACTATTTCAATAATGTAGAATAGATGTTCAAATATCCATCTGAAAAGTTCAATGTGAACTGTTCATGCAGCCACTCGATTGAAGTCTAATGAAAAGAACAAAGCCGTAGAGTGATATAAAAAAATTAATGTGATTTATTCCGTACAGCAGTTATTAGAGTTGCTGAAATAGTTTTCCTATGACATGGCATACTAGAAAAACATACCTCTGATGGGGCGCAAACTTATTGATACTAAAGGTTGCAATGTTTACGTCGCGAAATTCACAGCAAATAGAAATATGGTGGCGCAGTGCATACACGAGCATGACACAACGGTAAGTACTTCAATATTTAGCAGTAAAACCGTAACACCAAACAGATAAGAGTCTTATGAAAAAACGCTGCATTTTAAGCCTACGAAAACAATTAAAACGCTCTGTGGGTGAACCGACAGTTTCTCATGACCTCCTGGAAACATTGAATCATAACATAGGCAGAAGACGAATCACCATGATAGGCAAGCTGAAATATCTATCACGTATTGTAGTTTAATTTGAATGACATGAGCCGAATCCAAACCTAAAGAATACACTCGTGATGGTTTCTATATCCACAAAAAAGAAAAGAACATAATTACTGTACAGGAAAAAGAACTGGAAACCTTTATTAAGTGTCAAGTCTATAATATTCATAGAACCTACTGCAAGAAGCATCCAGGCTGAATTTAACCATACATATCAATTGCTGACCCCATACAAATACTTACCTATACTCTTCTGTTAATTAACACTTAGTATGAACTCATCATTTATGTAGGTGATATTTAACAGAAAAACATTCCTAAACGCCACAAGAATTATCATGGGAGACACCAACTCATATAAAATGAAATCTTCTATGAAAATTAGTACTATGTTCTTTGGGTAGGTAAATGTTTTAGTAAGATCAAAAATTTTTTTGTACTTCAAAGCTCAGATAGCATAACATCTTGTAAGTTTGAAGCTACGTTTTCATAAAAACAATGACTTCGCTGGGCAAGGGGATGGGTACCATGTAGTATGGACGTGTAAATGAAAAATCTATGCACAAACATGTTCCCATGTAATAAGCATCCGTGAGCATATAATATAAGTCAAGACAGAAGTTCAAACATGATATAAATTCTTAAAGGAAGTATTAATGATTGTAAATAGATACCAGTGAACGAAAAATAGATGGTCTCGAACAAAGAAGATCAAACAAACACACTATTATCATAAAACAAGTCTTACCTTATTTTCAGATTGAGCCTTTAAATTCTCCTCCTGGGACCACTAATTCCCATACACAGTAGTTTTACCCCTTCAAAGACATTTGGGAAAGAAAACGAGTAAATCTATGAAGGAAATGATATCGTTGATACTAGATGTAATGTAGGTTCCCTAGTTTCTCTTTAAACGAACTAAATCCGACCGAAGCTCTCATGGTCCAAACAACAGATTAAAAACAAATCAATACTGCATTCAATAATCCATACACACGCCATTCTAACCGTTTCCTTTTTCACTTCATATTTTTCACCCAAAAGTATGATGATCATATAATTTTTGCCTTTTTCACCACAAAGGCTATCCCAAGAAACGCGGAATCCACGTTCAAGGCACATTTTTACTCCTACAAGCAGCAAAAGTGTTGGGATGAAAGATCATGAAAAAGGTAAATGTAAGATTGAAACAATACACAGTATCATTTAACCACAGAGAGCTTGACTTTTAGAATCCGGTAGAAAATTAAGCTAACTAACATAGATAAAGTAATAAATAAAAAAATATGGTCCTTAACAAAACTAAAAACACGGCATTTCATGATTCAATCATGAAACATAAGGCTTACCTAACCATCAGCTCGGGCTCTTATACTGTGTCCCTAGGAGCGCTACTTCTTACAAATACAACAGTTATATTCCCCTGAGGAGCTTGAAATTATTCCAAATCCACCTATTTCAATACATTCTATAAATAGTAAGGAACTACGAATTTAGGTCCATGTGAAATGAATATATTTTATCAGAACTTGATGATACGCCCATCATTTACTTCAAAATAATCACGTAGCTTATAATGTATGTTCGAACAACGTACTTTTGAAGTTAGTACACAATATGGTTTAGATTTTGGATTTCTTCAACATATTATCAAAAGCCGCAAACGTGATTCCTGAGAGGACACTGGAGCTCAATTTTTCGATTTCTCCCACGACAAGTGAAATTGGTTTTATTGGCGACTTTCATACTAGGACCCATTTGACCGTTGACAACCGGGTTAAGGCTTTTTTTTTAGTCGGAGTAGTCCAAAGCTTCGGAGTAGGTGCTCCTGACGTCTTTGTGACCGCTGATTCGGCCCTCGAGATCTCTGCCGGAATCTTGTTCTGGTGACCTGAAAGTCGGAAAGATTAATTCATTCAATGCTACATGAGAGAAGGAATTTATTTTCATTGGGAAGAATTTCATGACAATCATCACCCATGAAAAGAAAGTCTATTCGGAGTCAAATGTACTGCGAAAAGGGGAGTATATGTGCAGTGTGTTCAAACATAATTGACTACTGAGATCATTTTCACGACGGGTATGTTACCGATAATTCGATTAGATTATTGGTTAGTTTTAGCCTCTTTATCCGCAACAAAGGCGATCCAAAGAGAGGAAGAAGGAAGGCACCATTTAGTACGGAGTTTAGGGAACAGATTAGATTAGATTAGTCGTTAGTTTTAGCCTCCCTACCCAGAAACAAATGCGATCCAAAGAGAGGAAGGAGGAAGGCACCATTTAGTATGGAGTTAAGGGAACGCGGAATCTACGCAGAAAGGCATAGAAACAGTAAGTTGTGAAAGAAGATCATGAAACAAGACCAAAGTTGAAGAGGAAAGTAGTAGGTGCTGAAGAACAGGACAGCAGTGAACCGAAAAAAAGGTGGTCCTTAACATAACAAAAACATTTTATTTCAACAAAAAGAAGGCCTACCTAACTCTCAGCTTGTACCCTGACATTGTCCCCCTGGGAGCGCTAGTTCCATAGATACAATAGTTGTATCCCCCTGAGGGGGTTTAGGGAACATGGAATCAATGCAGAAAGGGGTTAGAAAGTGTAAGACAAGGTAGCTGACAAGATGTGATAGCTCAATTTTAGTTTATTGCAGCTATGTTGGTACACTCGAAGACTTGGGAACTCACACGCTAGATCGAGTATTAAGAAAAAACTACAACTCAGGAAGCTTTATGACCACAACTAGCTCAATGAACTAAGCAAAATTACGTTCTCACAACAGTTGCTCTTTGCTTATCTTAAAACACATAACTTGTAGTAATAAATCATAAGCTGATTCTCAGAACCATTTCCTATTGTTGAGGCGAGAGTAAATGTAGCTAAACAGTGCGTTTGAATGGCAGTGTGCATTTGCTTGTCAATTCGTTATTCCAATTAATAACCACATTCTGAGATTTTTCAGATAACCCCACACCATTTGCCTACTCAACAACGAGAACAGCGAAACGAAAAATCAAAACGAAAAAGTAATTTAACATGATTATTGCCTGCATTTGTGCACGTCTTCCATAAGCAAACGTTTGCATCAATAGAACTCAAAACTTACCGCTAATATCATGAATATACAAAAGAATCTATGCAGTTTATTATCGTTCCTTCCGTACGATTGCGATGATCAGTCAGCGCTCACAACATGCCGTTCTATATTTCTCTAAATACTTTCTTTGTTCATGACAGTGAGTATCTGATCTTCTCGACTAACCGCTGAAAACTAATTTGTTTAGCACAAGGGTGACACCGAAAAGGATGAAACTACAGAGACCAATCAAAAGCAAGAATCAATGTGGAAATAGAGACCTTAATTTCCAATGATACTAAAAAAGACGCACGCCTTTGTAAATGAAGGATTAAATGACGATAAAAATTTTACAACTTAGAGCTTAGATAATCGCCTCATCCTCCTGCTCAAAGAAAAGCGGCTGCAACAGGCCACCTGTTGTAAAAGTTTGTGAAAGCGTACTGGTAAAAGGCCCCATGTTTTATCAATAACAGAAATTAGTTGTAAGTTTTTTAGAGTGTAGGTAACCGACTAAACGCACTTATAATCTTTGGCACATGCATTCATACGAGTTTGCTGGCAAGCTACTGGTTCGAGTAAAACCGCTCTTCTTTTCAATAACATCGCGGTATTTAGACGTTGGGTCTTGAAATTCGACTGATGCGTACACAGAAAATCTTTGTTATCTGTAGGCATTGATTTCAAAATAGGCAAACTATTGAGAAATTAAGAAAGTTGTCTTCCCTAATATAGAATAAAAGCGAAACACCTTCAGAAATCAACCATGAATAAAAAATGTGTTAACACAAGACATCACACTTCTAATAAGCTCACCACTACGACCTAATCGAGTGAACATAAAATAAGCAAAAAATTATGAAGAGAGAACTTCAATAATTTGAAGAACCAATATGGAATAATAGTGAACAAAACCTACCTAACTGAAACCAAAATAGAATTAATGGTTGAAAGAGCTAGAAATGTATTCTATTTTGATTTCAATTATATTTTAAACGGTAGAATATACTAAATGGGCAGCTATTTTGAAAAGTCATTACAAATTTGACCTAATTTCATGATACAGATCTACCATATAATCATACCGATTCCACATAACGATCCAGATGGAGTTGGGGAGACGCCCCATCTCTCGACAGGAACTGCGCTGGGTGTAGTTGGAGCGCTGGCAAAATGTTCATCCGTAGGAAGTGTTGTGTTGGGCAGTACTTCGCCCGCTGCGGTATCATCTGGATAAATTGAGTTACATTACTGAAAACACATTTGAATGGTAAGGAGTACAGTTGAGAAGAAATAAATAACAAATTAGAGACTCCTACAAAGTAATATGAAAATATATATAAACATTCGGGGCAAATGTTTTATCAGCGACTGTGATCGCAGTACGTGATCAGGGAAATAAGTTTCCCTTGTATGCCGACTGTTCGTTTAAAGCGAGGAAAAACATGTGGCCCCGAGATCATGAATAGAAACACCATTTTTGGCATGAAAGTTAGTTTAAGGCTCCTTACCCACAACAAAGGAGCTAAAAAAGAGAGTAATCACGATATAATCAGCGAGTATGATTACGAACACGGGAACCTATGCACAAGTGTGTTCCCACACAAGTCTCTGCGCAAAGAAAATATGTCAGGTTGAAACTACAAAAATACAAGTTGAAGAAGAAGTTCGTAGGTGCTGAATAAAAGGAAAGCAGTCAACAGAAAAAAGTTCTTGTTGTGAGTAAACGCACTATTTCACCTAAAATGGGTTTCCTCCATCAGCTCAGGCCCGTACATTCTCCCTAGCGTCATAGGTTGAATAGTCGTGTCTTTCTGAGGGTTTAAGCAGAGAAAAGACGAAGAAAGTGCCGGGAAAGACACAGAGAGGCTTGATGCAAGGTTTGCGAAGGGATGTACTATGATCTTCTGATTTACTATGGTAGCATAGATGGAATTTTATTTGCAGTTAATAGTAATGTGCTTGTTCAAATGAACAATTTAAAAACGCACTCAAAGCTTACTGATATGCCATTTTTTACGAACGTCGAAGCGTTAATAGCTGACTCCACAAGTAATGATTAGAAACGAAGAGTTTACTTGGGAAGGATATGAAGTAAAAACAAAAAATTTAAAATTTCAGGAGCTAATCGTTTAGATATCTGTAGCCCAAGTACTAATGATGAAATAATGTATACAGTGGAAACATTAGTGACAAAAGCACATCCTGCTGCGGGAGGACGAAAAGCTATGTAATGAGGTGTGTAAAATGGGTTAAACAATTATATGCATGGAGTTTAACCGGTCCCCACTCACCAAAGTGTGACCATGAAAAATAATTAACCAATGCATTCGTATGTTTTTGAGGTGAAATGATGCAGAAATAATGTGACTTGCTGAATAAATGTTTGAAGAACGACAATTTATCTTAATTAAGACAACAAACGTTAACTGTTACACACGCTTAGTTAACGGATCGAACACAAAGAGAATCGAAGGATTATTATTATTATTTTATAAGAAAGTTTTACCCTCCCTTAACCACGACAAAGATGTTCAAAGAGATTAGTCATTAGTTTTAGCCTCCCTACCCAGCAACAAATGCGATCCAAAGAGAAGAAGGAGGAAGGCCCCATTCAGTATGGAGTTGAGGGAACGCGGAATCTATGCACAAGGTGCACAGAAACAGTGAGCTAAGAAAGAAGTTCATGAAACAAGAAAAAGTTGAAGAAGAAAGTAGTAGGTGCTGAAAAACAGGACAGCAGTGAATTGAAAAAAGATAGTCTGTAACAAAACAAAAACCTATTCTATTTTAACATAGAAGTAAACTACCTAACCTGTAGCAGAAGTGATTAGTTTACAAAAAGAATGTTGAAGCCCAATGCAATGCCCTGAATCACGAACAATGACAAGTTCAAACACAAAATTCACCTCATTGGTTGCATAGCCTAAACTATAGAAGCACATCGTTGAAAGAAGTGGTCACTTCAAACCCGAATTGCCTCAGAATGTTAGAAGACCCTGTAGCCAATGGCACGAAGAAATAGGCTAACTCTATAGCCAATGGACGCAGAAAAAGGAGACGGTCGTACAATGGGAACTTCAGTGATAAAAAAGAGGAAATATAAGGGGTATCAAAATATACGAGTAGTACTCACAGATTAAAACTGGCTACGAGCTCCATGAAACCCCTTACGTGAATCAAAAGAGTGTTGCGTAAGAGAAACAAAAACACATGGGGTATGATTGTGCCAAAGAGGTCCTAAGGCGCTTAAAGTCACTCATGGAATGAAAACCAAGCTGACAAACGCTGGTAGTGGAAAAACAATCAGAAGAGAGATCTGCGAGAGAAAATGTTCGGCAGTGCAGCAACTTTACAGCCACGGATGACTTGACAGAGGATTAAATTTGTTACTCCCTGCCACATTTCGGTGTGGAGAACACCAGCACGTGTTTCTGATACAGATTATAATGACATCGCCACCACAATAGTAACAAATATCTGTCGTTAAATGAGGGCTGGGGCATCCATATCCTGGTATTTTTCATGACCCATTAACAACATTCATTAACATTATTGCGAAGGAATGCGTCATCATCTCATCCTGTAGGCTTTTCTCCAGAGTGGCTAATGACCTGTTTTAAATTACTGAGACCGTAGTGAACCTATTCAAATTGCCCTGGACAGATAAACCGGCGCTAGGACTGTCACATCTCCATTAGTCTCCACAGTCACCATGCCTGAATATATCATTGAGCCCCTGTGGTCATTGATGGATAAAACTTTGAGCAACTGCTTCAAAGGAAGAATGTTACTCTCTTTGGAGAACTTTACACGACTTGGGTGCTTCTATTATACGTATATTTCCAGCCACTCTGAGAGTTCACTTCAGGTAATTACAATGTGTCAGATGATATTATGTTTTTTACAAACCACTGTTCAATATTTCCGATATGAGCTTCTTAATGCTGCAGAACACAAGATCTAAAATATCTTTTCACACATGTTCAAAATTTGTTCGCAAAGTATGAAAAACATGAACCAAATCGTTCCCTTGCAATACTAAAATTTCCGTATAAAGGCATACCTATTTCATGGAGAACTCTTGATGGAATAAGGAATGAGAGTGCCAGGTGGCGAGGACGCTGTGGCATTTTGAAATATTGAATTTTCTTCCACAGCAAGACTGCTTTTTCCATGACGAGAGTTAGTTGTCCCTCCTCTGCGTTGTCATCTGAAATAAATAAAATTATTTAATCAAATGAGAATGGACTAAGATATTTTCATTGATGGTTGTTCAATGACTAACCTCTTTCACAGAACCAAAAGCTACATTAAATAAGCAGGCAGTATGCTGCTCATTACATTCTAAATCTGCATGAATATATTTGATTTACGTTATCCTGACTTTCGAAGCACCGGTGAAGAAAAGACATTTTAAAGGAGTTTTGAACACGCCCCTGTATCACAGTGTATGGCGTAATATTTCTTTGGATCGAACACTTAAAATTCACTAAAAGAACGAAACAAATAATAATTCCATAATTCGATAGGCCAGAAATTTACCAAAATTCTATGAGTCATTGGCTACAAAGTCTGCAAACATTGTGCCGCAATTCGGGTTTGAAGTGACAACTTCTTCCAACGAGGTGCTTCTTTAGTTGGGCCAATTAACTAATGAAGTGAATTTTATGATCGTTCTTGTCATTGTTTAATATTTAGCGCATTGCATTGGGTTGTCGCATCACTTTTGTCAACTCTACATTGCTGCTCTCACGCTTACAAATGAACAAGTACTCATATTCCCAGTCTCGATATCACATGAACATTGAGGGAATGCCATGGTGTTGAGAACGAGATAAAAGAAGTAAAATAATGAATCGACAGGTAAATGTAACCTTTCTGCTTTGACTAGTTATATTTAGGTAGCAGTAGACCGAAACAAGTCATAATTACGTAAAAACAATGAAAGGAGACGTGCAACAAATTATGTCAACTATTGATGTAAAGATGAATCGGTGTCGGCAGTATCGCTCATTTTTACTGGTATCGGTATCGGCAAAATCTGGCAGATACTTTCCAATAATACGTATTTTATCATAAAAATGAAGGTCATAAATCATGAAATAAAAATTCATAAATCAAATAAAGAGTTTATTCATGCCTAGTAAATTATTTAGCTAAATGTTGGATTCAGCGATTGAATCAGGCTCGCTAACTGAATTTATTTGAATTGAAGTCTTTGAATTCCCGATGAGTCACGTATCAGTAAGTGAAAGCTATGTAGCATGAATAGTTAAACACAGTAGCGACATAAATAATTATACTTTTACAACTAAAACCTATATAGTTTGACCCAATTTCCATTTCTTAAAGTATGTGACAGGCAAACAAAAATCAAACCAATTAAATAAAGTTGAAAATGCATTTTGAAGTTTTCTGTAAATTTAGTATAGAAGTAGCTGAATATTCTATTTTAATTTAGCTTGTAAATCGTCAAATATTATGAAGCTAATAATTTTTTTTCATTCAGCATGTAAATCACCGCACATTACGAATCTTGCATTTTTCTTCTATTTCAAGATGTTTGAAAGATTCACGAGCAATCATATAGTTGGTTGAATGTTTGCGGACCTTTTCGGGGCATATGGAATTTTAATGTTATCTTTTCGCCAAAGTATGTATTTTGTAGGAAAAACACGAAAATTATAACCATTTTGTGAAGAAATTAATGTTTTGGTCCACTTATGGAACCAGTTGCTATTATGGCTAGTCTATATTACGTTGCAATACGATTAGAAACACTTAACTATCGAATGGATTTATTTTTGTTGTTTATTCTCAAGATCATAGTTAAGATGGCAAGAACAGTTTTCATATTCCCGACCGAAAATTTTATTGTCAATGTTGTTATATTATTAGATATATTAGTATATAATTTCATCATAACACCCATACAGGGCTTATATTTTTTTTAATAAAATTGCAAAAACACCGGTATCGGTCAAAGTATCGTTATTCCCAAGTATCGGTAACGGTGTCGGCCAAAAAATGGGTATCGGTATCGGCCAAAAAATGGGTATCGGTATCGGCCAAAAAAATAGAATCGGCACATCAGTAATATCAACGTTAACATTCGCTCACACTGTGTTAAATTAGGATATGCGACAACAGAACTGCACATTCGATAAAACATATTCCATTAGAAAAGAGCAGCACTCGACTGTAGATGCAAAAAAAACGAGAATCCGAAATAACGAAGCAGATTACTGACAAAATTAGATCAAAAAACGAAGCTGTTAATAAGTTCAAAATGGCAAGTCGAGTACAGAAATCGATGCAATCAGCGGGAAATGAGAATAACTCGCAATAGAATAATTAGTGAAAAATTCCAGTTGAATAAATTGTTTTAAAAATTAGCTATTATTAAAGACATCTGGAAAAAAATCTAAGCGATGAAGGAGGGAACCGGAAACCGAAAGTGAAATGATCAAAAAATACACCCATACATGGAACAGTCCGTAACAAATTGTCCAAAATTAAATAGTATAATACCAAATAGTGTAAGGAAATATAGGAAAAAGTCATGCCCAGCATAACGAAGTCATGTAAATAAATGAATTCTCTAGGATAGTCTCACTCAAATGAACGAATGGATTAAAGTGATAGCCTAAAATAGAAATCTCCTACTTCACCAATCAAACGATCACATTACATAACCAACATAAGAATTAACTCAGTTAATTTTCGCATTTCTATCATACCTAGCCTTCATTGCACTTCATCAACTTCATGACCCCAACATGTACGGTTTGCGGTTTCAAGTCCCACAGGTGAAAATAAAAAGGACCATATGGTACACAAAGTTATGAAGTCCATTAGTATTACATCATTCCAGTACGATGAAGACATTTTGTAATGTAAAAAATGAAAAATATCGCTGTCAAATGCTGTCGTTACAGAAGCAAATAAATATGGTAACAACTACATTTGCGATTTAATCCGAAGGAATCAGCTAATTTGATTACTTCAATCAACTTGTTTAAGCGAGAGTACAGAGAGCACTAGCAAAAAAGACAAAATTAGCTGGCGCAATGCCGTACACAGTACACACACACAAGTGTGAATCTGCTTGATTTCAAACGTTAAGACGCATGAAATGTTTCGAGGAGAATACGTGCATAAAATCCGCCTACAGTCGCACTGCTCTAGTTTACTCCCGCTGGCAGTGCCTAACTAGCTTCTCAGCTTCAGCTGTGTGTTAACACGTACGTACGTTTGTTGGCTGCTCGGGCGGCACAGAGGTCACTCCAGTCTCGCGAATTTCTACACCGCCCACACCTCTCCCTCCACCTCCGTGTTGCTACATAAAGTTGCCATTCGCGTCAATTATTCAACTATGTAGTACTAGTGAGGTTTATTAACCTATCTGTCGTTATACAGTTATCATTAATCACTGCATTCTAAGCATTACAAGTACTTAGTAAGTGGATAGTACAGCGGAATACCGAAGTTAACCTGCATTAAATCATTATAAAAAGTTATGACAACGACCGCTGGTGTTAGGCCATTCAACTCTCCATCTCGGCACTCATAAACAGGCATTTCCAAACTTTTTCAACTTAATTTCAAACTAACTGAACTTGGCCTAACCTTACCCAACCTAACCTAACTCAATCAAACCTACTCAATCCAACTTGAGTCAACTTACATTAACTACACTAACCTAACATTGTTGTAGCTGCTAGGAGGTGGTGATGTAGCTGCTCGGAGGTGGAGGGAGAGGGGTGGGCGGTGTAGAAATTCGCGAGACTGGAGTCGATGCGCTCGGGCGCATCGCGGTTTGAATAATCATTATGATTTTTTAACCTAAATATTGTATGATTTAAACTGAACTAAGCGTGACTGTCAAAATTACATGCTAAAATTATGGCAAAATTTGCCATAGATCATCGTATTATCAAGTGAAAAAAAAAATTACTACGCTAACAAACTTCAAAACTTGTGCGACGCGTTCGTGCGTACATTTCTGATTTTAATGCCGTCGATGTGTACAAAAAAGTGATACAATGCGTTTTTAAACAAAAACAAATTTATTACTTACCTCCAAACAACTGACGTCTACATTTAGAACGCTTTTTCAAGATTTTTTAGTACTTTGCAACACCGGGAAGATCTAGAACATACATCCATCACTCACGACGTTCCGAACCCGACTGTTGAGCGGATGTACTGATGTACAGTGCTACACCGTCACGTTACAAAGAGATCGCTTGAGCAGCTCGACTATGCAATGATGTTAAGCCATGATTTTATCTCTATCACTCAAATATGTTTTATTATAAGTAAGAAAATTCAGTGCGATTTAATGTGATGTATTTAGATCATTAAAGATATTGAATTTATTGCTCTACATCTTCACCATTTAATGAACATCATGAAACAGATAACAAATTATTTTCAAGCCTCAAGCAAACCATAAGGTCTCTGTAACTACGTTAAGCCATTGATTGACTTCAACACATTGACCGCTTTGTGCAAAAACAGTGATCATGTCGCACACCACCTGTCACATGTACTTTACTGCGGGTAGTATCATGCCAATATTATTGCGCTGAGAATTAATTATGAATAATATTGTTGACGATAGTTTATAATTTGTTGAGAAAATATGACACTATGCAATGGAAATGCAAAGTCCATTTTTTGAATGGCTCAATAAATGTTTTGTACTTTTTATTGTAAGAACAAAAAATGCATCGTAATAGAAGACGGAGAACTTCGGTCGTGTGGGAAAGTTGCGCTGAAAAAGCTCGTTCGAATAGCAGGTTTTTGGAGTATGAGTGTTTATATGTTCGTCAATGTGTACTTTAGACACATTAGTAGTAAGTTATGAACATTGATTTAAGAATTTTACCTGATGTAACACAAATGAGTGATAATGCAAGCAACAAAATGAAGTCTCGTCCACTTTATCAATTCGTGTACAAAAATTATGCAATACACAATCATTGATTTTCATATGTGAGCTGCGGTAGGGAAATAACAAAAATGAAAGCTTTTCACATTATGTACTCAGATCTATTTGAGCTCATATGCAAGCTAAATGATTCAATTGAGGATGCCATAAAAAACTCGTTTTCAATTCAAGTAGCGGCGAATAGAAAATAACAAACGATGCGCTTATCCTGCTACGCTTCCCGCCTATTTGAGAACATAGCCTTTCGTTTCAAAGTAGGTTCTGATGCTTAGCATAGTTGTTGACTGTTTTCGAAAAAATCGGGAATCTTGCGCTTGTCCTACTTGTGCTTTTTACCCTTCAATTTAAGAATAACCCATGAATGTTATTGACACTGATAATATTAAGACTTTAGGCAGCTCTTACCCACACTTTGATATGAACACTCGTGAATCTCTGCATACTCGTAAACTAAAATCATCACTTAATATATAACAAACTCGTTCGTGAATCTCTGTATACTCGTAAAGTAAAATCATCAAAGAATATAAATCACATTTGTGAATTTTTGCATACTCGTAAACTAAAATCATCCCTTAATATCTAACACAGTCGTGAATCTCTGTATACTTGTAAACTAAAATCATCACTGAATATATATCGCATTCGTCAATCTCTGTATACTCGTAAACGAAAATCACTTGATATATAACACAGTCGTGAATCTCTTTATACTCGTAAACTAAAATCATCACTTACTACTATATAATACACTCGTGAATCTCTGTGTACTCGTAAACTAAAATCATCACTTAACGTAATTTAGAGCTCATTCCCTGTTCAACAGTTGGCCAATAATCCACGTCCACACTTCTTACTGTTTCTGTTTAGGCTTTTATATAGCACTGGAAAATTGTTTCTGTGTTCAAACCCGCTTTCACGTATTTTACATTTTATTTGCAACAAGCGTGTTCGTTTAGCTGAATTTTGAATGAAAGGTTCACTCGGTTTCAATGTTGTAGAGACCTATCTTATGAATGCAACTTTAGTAATAAATATTTTTAAGATTTTTCGTTTTCATTGTTTTCTGCATCAATACTTTACTTTATTTTATTAATCCAAAATAATATTACCGAAAATGCATCTTCTACGCTAAATAAAAATATTTACTTCAGCTTCTATTCCACTTCGCTTATGACTCAGCTGTAGAATTGAAAAAAATTAAAGCTGTGATTGTTTACTGGTCCTAAATTTATTCATTCATTTGGTTAGGAAATCTTAGAGTAATGGAAATACCACTATTCAGCTAATTCTGAGATATTGAATTGCGGTGGAGAATAGTGATCAATTCATTATTGTACTTAAAACGAGCGTGGTTTTACCACCACAATGGGAATCCTGTATGGAACACGCCTCTTGTCTTGTACTATGAAATACTGGTATTCTACTGCTTTTTTATCACATTATCATTTGGTTTTAATAACCCAGAGGCTTCCTACCGCCATTCACCGCATCTTGAGATCACTGAAAAAACATTCTTATACTCTAATACTAGCACGAATTTCAAGCCACTACATGTGAGATATTTTTGAGGTTGAAAAAATGTTACTGCTAAATTCGGAATTAAACGGAAATATTAAATGACAGGTATATCTGCTTCATGAGATCATGATCATTCAACTCCCTATGAATCTATCAAAAATTCTTCGGGAGATTAGGAAGCCTTCGCCTGCGCCTCACCGAGAAGATCAAATTCAACTGCAACTAATTTAAATGCACCAAATTTAAATACATTTTTCATTTTTTGTTTTGTA
This sequence comes from Morinoia aosen, assembly GCA_030386875.1. NCBI lineage: Eukaryota > Metazoa > Arthropoda > Malacostraca > Amphipoda > Talitridae > Morinoia > Morinoia aosen. The sequence goes on along the minus strand of CM059575.1, from coordinate 13,796,363 downwards.
TCTTTTCATACGAGAGGTTGATGTATCAGAAATGAATTTATGATTGGGTGCTGTTATAAAAATGGAACAGGAGAAGTATTGTACTTAGAGTGATTACAATCATCACAACTGATCATCAATCCTTGTGCCCCAAAAAAAGCTCGTTCAATTCTAAGGCAGCCCAACAAACTCGGATTTAATCATTAGCTGAACCTAGTAGCCTTGACGCTTTATTAACCAAACAGTAGGCTGGTACAAAATGGAATTCCATATAACTACTAATAAAAAAACGTGAAAACGTTGTATAAGAACGACCGAACTGAAAAATTCTAGGTAATTACGATTCAAGACCTATGAAACAGTGAAAGATATGTGAATGACGCATGTCATTCTCTACAAAGTATTAGTTAATATTCTAGCGTATATTATCTTAATAATACTAACCTTCTATAGATGCACAATTTGTCTTTTAATCATTATTACTTGAAAGAAAACATAAATCAATATTAATTTCGAATTCATGATATAATTTTTTTGCGAATTTCAGCAAGGATCGAGTTGGTTCCAACGAAGTGAAACTGTGTTGACTTTTTTTAAGGAAGAACGAAATTAATTCTATTTTTAGTGTGATCGCACAGAAAGTTAATTTGTGCACGTACTAACTAATCTAATGAGATCTTTGTTGCCATCATTAGTAATTGTTTCGTACATGAAATCATTGATGGACGTCTGATGAAAATCACACAACTTTAGTATTTTCAGATCTTGGAATGAACCATCAGTAAGAGCATCGTACTTCAATTTGCTTAGCTCTATAGTGTAACCATGATATTTTCTTTTAATTCAGTTGATGTGCAATTTGTCATGGTACCTTTTCGAGGAGACCTTGGAGATCGATATTACTGAGTAAGCTCCGATAAAAACATGTTTACGATACATTATTTTTGTGACCATTCTTTTTATCTGAGAACTAGTTCCAGAGTGAAAATAACTAGAGAGATTACAAAACTTGGATGTGGCCAATTAAGAAAGTTTACACAATAATTGATAAATTTTGTAGCTTGTTTTTAAAGAATCCGATACTTCCCACACATTATTCGTTCCAAGTAAATATTTTTTTTCCAGTGTATTTGAAAAGTACAATTTTAAACTCGTAACGCATTCATTGATAACGATTTGCCATTGCTCGCCCCTTTTTTTGTTAGTCGCCAGTCGTAAAATATATTTAAAATATGTTTATGTGTTATATTCAATAAGAGTTTTTATAAGCATAATTTTAAATCATTGTAAATGTTTTTAAAATCATTAGAAGCATTTGTGAGCAAACTAATTTATTTTCTTCTCAAGACTACACATCACTCCAACGCCACCCCATTCATCGCTTTTCAGAATAAAATAGACTAGATGGCGGCTAAAAAGACGAGTACGTTCCCTCACTCTCGAGAAGCTTTCCAAGTTTCATGCCGTCTAATACGTAACGCACAGCCACCGAAGTAGAATAAGAATCAAAATAAACGGTCACATTCGTTTCCATGCTGATTTACGCGCTCACGCAGGTGCCTTTCATTTCCAAAGGAACCTTTGGCTTCTTGGGCTCGCTTAATCGCGAGGTACCTCTACAGCGGTAAATTTGGTTGATTGAGCGTACATGCTTGTGTCGTTTAGCATTTAATTTTACCTCCCATGAGAGCTTGTCACAATGTTATGTATATATAATTTGACACAAATGAATACGTGCACTAAACTTACAAATGTATGAGGCGTATTTTGTTCAAACAAACAAATTCTGCATCAAATTCATGCTACGCTCAGTTAAATGCACTTCCTGCTCAGTTGTACCTTTAATTCTGTTCTTAATTCGAAGGTTACTGATATCTCAGCACAAATTAAAGCTTACGTGCACACGCATCAGCTTCGGTTAAAACGTGGAAATGCTGCATAAAGTCATTGTCTGTTCTACCGAACTCAGATAACCCTCGAATTAACGTTGAATATTGTTGGGCGCGTAGCCCGCGCTGAGTCGTGGCTTAGAGTTGTCCTAGGCTTCCAGCAGCAATCGAAGCTCAACTGTGATTGGTTACCAGGAAAACCACTGTGTTTAGTTTGTTGGCACACATGGAATAAATCTTAAATATTGTAGGATATTGTATATGGAGAAAAAAAGAGTCGAAAGGTTTCACACTCAGCGATTGTATTTAATGATGTGAGACTTCCACTATGGATAAACAAAGGATGCATTTGTGATAAGTGGCGCTCACTGTTGCAAAGCGCGAGTGCCAAAGTTAAAGGTACTTACTTCTCTTTGTTGAACTGTATTTTTGAATTTACGCACTATCATCTTTTCTCCGTTCACTTCTACCCTTTTCTTCAGTGCCAAATGTTTTCTTCTTCAACTTTTGTAGTGTTGGAACTTTCTTCCTTTCTGTTCCAATGCCCTGGGTGAACTGCGTTGGAAGACGCTCGTGGTACTACGCAAGGACGTCCAGTGTGGGAACACACCCTGTGTGTAGATTCCCCATGTACGTGTCCATTATGGATGGTTCCTTCCTCTCACTTAGCGTAAACAACTCTTATAGGAACGAAGCTATGAATGAAATTCCGTAATAGTTATAAGAATGTTGTGATACACTTAAAAGTCGATATACTTTTATAAAGTTGGTATACTGTTTTGAAGATGTTGGTTCATTGGTGGATAAACTTATCATCTGAATTATTACCAAATGAATACACAACTAATAATACTGTGAGTTGCCCCATCTCAATCTCCAGAATGTTCGAAAACTGTTTTGAAATCGTTATGAGTCATGCTGAAACCATGTCAGCTGTTATGAAAATTCAATGGATTGGTTATGAATTTGCTGTTACTGCAAAACAAAAGCCTAAATTTTAGCCGATTGATAATTTTTTAACGTTTTTGAGAGGGCAAGTACCATTTTCTTGCATTTTCTTATCAAGAACAACGCCGGAGTTCGAGACTAGGCTGAGTAACCCCGGCGGGACTAAATAGCGTAGTCATTTCAATAAATTTGTTAGGTGGTCTGAAAACTAATTAGAGATGACGTGCACCACGTATTGAACACAACCCCGACGCGATCCCAGCTTGGAATATTGTTTCATATACCAGAAATTATTTGGGCTTAAAACTGGTGACAAATGTTTTTCAACTGAAATTATTGCGCAAAACTTGCCATCAATATTTTCCTTTATATATTGAAATTTTGACCTGCTGGTGTATATTTCTGAAACTCCGATGCCAGGTAGCTAAAAATACCTATTGGCCTAGCTGTTCATTTTCCTTTCGAAGCCTTGTGAGCTGCAGACGTGTATTGACCAAGGAGGTAAGTTCAGATCTATGTGTACTACTCAGATACATTGACTGAGGTTATTTCCACGTGAACCATCTGTTGTCTGGTGTAATCGTAACATTATTCCTGATCAGTATTCTATTTGATTTAATGCGAGTGGTTCACTTAATTGAAAATCAGAGTAGAGTTCCATCAGCTTGACGACGTATTTGATATTGTTAGGCAGGTACGGCTTCCTGAATATGTCATCGATTTTTTGTTGTGTAATTAAACTGTGGAGTCGCTCTGAAAAGTTTTCTGGTGCAAGGTTTACTACAAACGGTCAAACTTCAGCTTGTTCACACAAGCAGTATGATTCTGACTTTTTTGCTGCGTAAAGAGAAGAAATACACAAGAAGCTGTTTGAAACAGCATTTCTAATTTAATACTAAACCCTACAGAATTAGATAATATGTGTCGGTAATGAGATCTTCACCGAACATCCCATAAAGCGAGCAAATTGGACTTTACCCGCCAGTTAAAGGCAAAAAAGAATTTTTCACAGCTCATATACGGCTTACATAAGTTTACATCAAAGGGTCGCAGCGCCGAACATGTTATTTTTAGGTCTTGCGACGGGAAATGAATGTTTATTTATAGTTGTTGGAACGGCGAACTTTTTCTAAATTTTTAGGCGTCGCAACAGTAAACTGTATGTTAATTTTGAATTGTAGCAACGGTGAACTTTTTGTTCATTTTTGAGTGTCGCAAAGGTGAACTTTTTGTTCATTTTTAAGCGTCTCAACGGCGAACATTACGAGTTAACATATAGAAGATCTTTTCTATTATTAGTTTAAAATCCTTTTAAAATATCGTTATATATAAAAATCTCTGCGTTTGCAGTTAGGTCCTCACGTAAGGAGGTTCGACTGGCAAATCGCTAGTCGACAGCGTCTGGCTGTAAGTTGAACGAAATCAGGGTCTTGACGTCCCCAGCCAGACAATAACTGTGGCTCTCACAATATGTCCAATCTCACTGTGAACGTAAGCTGGAAAATAATGGTAGAGTTCTTGAAAAATAGACAATATCCTAAGAACACGTATGAATGTAAATAATCCAATTAAAGAACTGAATGAAGTTAACACCGGCGTCAAGAAAACCGCCGATGTAGTGCTGCAAATAAGAAACCGCACGAGAAACTTAGTCAAGACGATAATGGGATACTGCGAAGGATATCACACTATGAGTTACAAATCGAAAGACTCCACCAAAATTTGGTAATATCTATACATGTGTTTCATTCCATATCGATCAAATTAGGGATATTAATTTTCAAAGCACATCTGCGCTTACGGTGCAACTCAGTGTAGAAACGCTTGATACTAGGACGAAAAGTCGAACTTTAGAGGAAAATAGCAAGGAAGCGGTAAAGGGCAAGTTATGTTTAAGGTTTGAAGTCTAAAGTTGAAGTAGAAATTAGTAGGTTTCAGCTAAGGTTTAAAGGTCTAAGTAGAAGGTAACCACATCAGAGTACGGCGACTCGTCAATCAGGTGGAACCTTGTAATTGAAGTTTCAGACGAGCCGCCTGATTTAATAGTTTGCTAATTCAAGAACACTTATAGATGAGCAGACATAAAACGTCACTTTACGTGAAGGAATTGAATCACGCATATACCCACACACAAACGCACTAATTTAGAATAATAAGAAAGCACAAAAAGAGCTGACGAAGAGGAGAAGAAGAGTGAACAAGAAATTTACGCAGGGGACGCCTCGACTCGCCCCATGACAGACACCGGCGCCGGCGGAATCCAACCCCAGCACCGCACTCAGCGGTGGAGGCAACGCGCACATGCGAAACGCCGGTAACCTGAAATGGTATCCTCAACAAGTCTCAAAATTATATGCCGCATAATGCCAGTCCAGGTCCCCCTAGAATATCCGTAGAAGCAACAAGAGCCAGAACACGACTTTATTGTTCATCTAAATACGACGCTAGGAACTGAACTTAGCATTATTAAATATTTAATTAAAAAACTGAACAACTAATTGAAATCAGAGAGATTTTCTAACATTACGTAATTGCCATGATTACACCTAATGCACGTGAAAGCATTGTGCTATTACGCAATTGCTGACACATACCTAGCAGCTCTTTCATTCATTGCATGTAAGGTATTAATTACCATTTAACAAAAATACCATCAAAGTGTAAAACGATAATACAATTCGTAAAGGAATTCTATTTAAAAGCATAGATTTCCAATTATTCATTAAATATCAGAATCAGGCAAAAGAAAATTTCTCTTGCCTAATCATTTTGCGCCTGGCTTGACCAACATCTATTGGGCGTTAGAGACTGCATTCAAAATTCAGTATATGAGCTGCAAAAAAATAATATTACACAGAAAAATACCAGCAAAGCTTACCACGTGTTTCGTTTTAGCGTCGCCAATTTTGTTAGTATTTTTACCTATATTTTTAGATACAAATTTGTTTAATGGCCAACGAAAATAAATGCAGTGAATCCCGTTGAAAATTGACTCCCAGCAAGATGAGTGTAGCGATCCGAACATCATTTCCGTCTCTCCACGCAGTGTTCAAATGCCGTTCCTGCGCCTACCATTGTAATCATAAGCCTAGTAAACTACACCGAGCGATACCAAGCACATTTGAGCAGCTGAGATTGTCACAATCGTCTTATGCAGCTACCGGAACTTGCTGGCCAATCCAGTGCAAATAATTTTTTTTAACGAGCTTACGAATATTCAACACAAAATAGTGTTTTGCTGATAATGAATGACTTCCGTATAGAACTTATTATCGAATTTACTGATAAATACCTTTGACAAACATGGATACATAACCCGCTTTCCAGTTCACATATACAGTTTAATCATTTCTGTGCACTGATTCTCTAGGGATGTAATTTCCTAGTTATTTTCATGAATAACATTAACGTACGACAGTTATAAAAACATATCAACTCAATATCGTCGAATAAAAGTTGAAAATCGCACAATATCGAACACTCGCCAAGTGTCCGTCCTATGAGTAATTTGAAATGAAATTGGGTTAAAGTTAACGTTGTTTTGTTACAAATATTATTAGTTTCTCTTACGATTTGCAAATATGAAAAACATTCGTATCCTCTTTTCCAACGCAATCGTGATTTCGTGCCCGAGACCCTTGAAAATAGGTTACAGTTGCGTTCTGCTTATTAAAATACTGTGAAATAAATATGTACAGTGGACCAATTACAAGCGAAAAAACAACACTTCTATATCACCTCACGTGCGTACACTGGCATCCGTGACAGTGATTAATATCACAGGGAACGCTCCCTGTCTTCGCTTGATCCAGATAGCTGGAGGTAGCATGTTCGTACGAAATTAAAAAAATGCAGAATGAAACCAAGGGGTCGAAATTGATGATCTTATTTGATGCAGGCTATATGGTTGGTTATCGCGCACATAATTTCAAGAGCTTAAATCACACGTGTCGTTTCTGTAACCAGGAAATATTCATCACTGAGGGCTTTTTCGATAGGGAATTAAGGTAATCAATGCGAATTTCATTTTACACAAATACCTAATAACGGTTCGTTCAAAAGAATTCATGAATAGATTTTTTTCAACGAGTGATTTTGTGCTGGTGCTACCCATCAATGCCAATGAAGAACGGAGGTGTTTTAACTTCATTCCTGTTCACTAAAACGCGAAAAAATGTAGTGTATATCAGTTTTTAGCTGATGAATATAGTATCTTACATGAGCATGGCTTATGTGATCACGAATAATTTTTACATTATATATCTTGTTTACAAATTGCTAGGGGCATTGTTTTGATGTATGAAAAATATTTAATAGCGTGTGACCTAAATCACAAGGAACCTCAGTATAGTGGTTACTTTCATCGTATCCGCTATATAATGATTATATAATTTTACCCTAAAACTGAGTTGAAAACTTCATTAGATTTGAGTCAAGTCTGTTATAAGTGTTCACATCATTTGCCGCGCAACCCTATCTTCCTGCAACGAATATGGGAGCCCAATGTGGGCTACTATTGAAAGATTTTTGCCATTTTTTAACCCAACCACTTATTCTACGCTATACTATTTTTACCGCGGTTAAGCATGAAATGAAACACTGAAATAAACAATTAAATTATTTATGATACACTGAATTAAGTGTACACATGTGTGTGAAAATTGTTAGTATTTCAGGTATGTATTATTTTACTGCATTCCAGATAAAGTGATGAAAACAAGTGGTAACCCTGACGTGACATCAGAGCGAATCTTTCAGAAGCGCAAAAACTTGAGAGCTGTGTTCACGGAGCGGTCGAATCAAACGAGCTTGCATGAACAAAGCACGTTAAACATGTTTACGAGCACTAATGCGTGACACTGTCACTAAAATTCCTGTCATCGCCATCATTATATCAACAAAATAGTCCTCTACAAAATTCGTTACGTGTGGAACGCTCTATTAAGCTACATTCATGCAAGTTAAATATTTTTACTTATTTCTAATTTCTCTCCGGTTTCAGCCAATCACAGAGCTTCTCAATATCGGAGTGACTCGCTGCCTGCAGTGTAGATGTACGTGATCTCTAGACTCTTCTTCCGGCGTCAGTTGAAGTTGTGTCATGCTATGCTTAAGAGGCAAATGTGTTGGTTGGAGAAAATGACCTCAATAATCTGGCGAAATGTGTAGAGTATTATAAAATATCAAACAGAAAGTCAAGAGGACAGCTCTTAGTTAATCTCGCTAAACGCTTGAATGAAAAACAAATTTCTGGCAATGAAGGTAAGTTCTAACTGGGTATTCACTGATCATTTTTCAATGTGTATTGTTACCGCATGGTGTATGATTCAGAGCATGGTGTTTTATTAAAAACGCTCATGGTGTTCTAGCATGTTTAGTTAGATATTTTTATGTCAACTGTGTGGATTCCCCAATCTACAAAAATGTTTTTTTGCCTATTCGTTCATTAACTACTGTTCTCCGTGTCAGAAGTTCAGAACCATCCGTTAATACCATATTGCAGTAGCTTGTATTCAATCAATGTTTATGCGTTGCCATGAAATAATTGTGTTGAACATACTGTGTGTTAAATTGGTAATTGCATGGTGTTTAAACCTTGAAGCGAATTTAATTTCAGAGTTTTTGAAATTTTTTGTGGCATTAAATACCGGTACAGTCATCAACATTTTTGTTCATATGTGTGCAGGATAGGATTGTTGATAAAATTTGATTTCTTACAAAAATTAAGTTGTTTTGCGCGCAGATGGTAATTCCGATGTATCAGATGCGTTGTAGGCGAGACTATCTTTATGCCATGAGTTTTTGGTTAAGTCAAAAACAGTGCATCATTTCAGAATTAGGTAAATCTGAAGGATATGTCAGTTATCGATTGTCCACTTTTTGGTGCCTGAACCTAATTAACTGAATCAAAATAAACAAGTTTTCTTTTAAGCACTTTCCGTCTCAAATGAGTATTTTACGATTTATACCGGTCAGTTTAGTTTCGCCTTTGATGACGAATGCGCTCGAATAAACAGCTACTCATCTATTTTCGAATTTTTGTTGCTTGAATCATGGTAATAACATCGAAATAAACAACTTTTCTTCTATACCTTTTTTTCGTCAAATGAGTATTTAACGAGGTATAGCAGTAGGTTTAGTTTCGTCTTTGATGCCGATCGCGCTGGAAGCGAGTGCGCATTGCAGTGTTGCTGTCCGACGCGCTCCTTGAATTACTTGCCGCTTCAAACACTGGAGTTGCGGTAAGTCATTTACCGCTATAACTAATAAAATACTCATTTGAGACGGAAAGTGCATAGAAGAAAGCTTGTTTATTTCGATGTAATTAACTACGATTAGGCACCGAAAAGTGGAAAATCGATTACTGACCAACGCTACACATTTACCAAAAATCCAATATAACTTGGAACTGGTTATATTTTTCCTACACTTAAATAGTGAAAATAATGGCATGTTTATTTAAAAAAGAAACTACATATAATTTTCAAACTAAATGTGCACTTTTAATTTTACTTATTCGGTTATTCATTGAGTTCATAAACAGTAGATGTCCAAGTTTATAACTTGATTGAATACCTAAGATATGGAGAAGGTGTTACTATGGTGGTCTCCCCTCAGGGGGATATAATTATTGTTTCTATGGGAATTAGCGTCCCCGGGGGACTCTGTGAGGGCCCGAGCTAAAGGTTAGAAAGGCTTTCTTTTTGTTCAAATAAAATAGGTTTTTGTTTTGTTATAGATTCTTTTTTTCGGTTCACTGCTGTCCTGTTTTTCAGCACCTACTACTTTCTTCTTCAACTTTTTCTTCTTTCATGAACTTTTTTCTTAGCTTACTGTTTATGTGCACCTTGTGCATAGATTCCGCGTTCCCTCAACTCCATACTAAATGGTGCCTTCCTCCTTCCTCTCTTGGAACATCTTTGTCGTTGTTGGTATAGGGAGACTTATACTTTCTTTTGTTATAATGATAATAATAATAATAATACTATGGTGGTCTTCTGAACGCTACCGTAAACCCAGAGCTAATAACAGGGCTCATCCACGTATGATCGTATAACGAGTTGATTTGGGTACTTCCAAACTTCTATTCTTTCAAAATTACTTCATTTTTTTCTAAGAAGTGTTGTCAATAGTTTTTTCCGGATTATCCAGCTATAAAGTACACTCGCGGAGACACTATATGCCAGTGGTATTCATTGCGCGGACTCGATTCACGGTTCTCGGAAAATATATAAATAATTATTTAATAAATAATTTATATAACATGCGCACACTCGCAGTAGCTTCGGCTCTCTCAATGCGTTTAACCGAAGTGGTTCTCTTAAAAAAAATTACTGAGTAGCACTGCTCTAGGCAGTCTAACATTCAACTCCAATTCCTTCCACCTAATACAGTAAAACACAAAGTCGGACGCAAAATCGCATTCCGCGTTCGGAAACCGTTGTTTTAATGCTGTTATTTTAATAAACAAAACGAATTTCTCGATGAAGACTCCATTCCTCACAATGATTTGAAATTTCTAATGTGTTCGTACGTCAGAAAGTTCGGTGTTCTCAATAGTCAAGGAAATATTTACTGTGTAATCAATTGAAAAGGGACTTTTAATTGGAATGAATGGGCATTTCATTTTTTTCGATTGCTACATCTCTCAGAAGTGAAACCGTTTCTCTAAGGCTCTGGTTATCTCTCCTTTTTGGAAAATAGTTTTTTATATTATAGTGCACTTGCACAACGAAAATTAATGGATTAATTTCTAGATGAACTGAAACCAAGACCGCCAGTGCTAAATTCTTCCTTTCTATTGTTAAGAGCGTTACGCAAAATATATACACGCCGGTCATTCTTAGAAGTAGATTATCAAAGGCATTATTCACAGGGGCGCAATGAACAGCGTGCCACGGTTGCGCTTGCACAGCCGTTTGTACATGCAACTGAGCAATTTTTTCGAACATTCCTGTTGTGGATGCATGTTAATGAGTAAGAAGAAAAAACACTTCTACTTGGGTTACAGACGACTTTTGCTACTTATCACATGAATAAGTTCTGCATGAGAAAGATATTTTAATGGCTCAATTTTTATCGTTGATCGCTTTCGAATTAGTTTGAAATTAAGGACCATCTTTTTTGGGTTCGCTCATTTTCTCCAGCACCTACTCCATCCTTCTTAGTCTTGTGTGAGCTTACTTCCATGCGCATTGTGCATACACACGAGGATGGCCTGTGTGGGAACACATTATGCATAGTTTCCCCGTGTACATGTCCATACCCGATGGTCCCTTCACTATTTCTCTCTTGATTATACTGTAGTAGTGACTAGAGAGGTTGAAACTTACGTGAATAAAAATAACAACAATCTGACACTTCATAAGAGATGTCGCAACTGTTGAAAACGTTAATCAGTATTTTATGTGCAACTTTGACACAGTCTTCTATACCAATGTACTTCTAAGTGAATGTGTTCAAGTTGTGCTTTAAACCATTTTATCTACGATAATTCAATTATTAATTACAAAAAGAAGAAGTTTTAACGCAAACTTGAAACTGCCCTAATTCTTTTTTCATTTTTAATAGTAAAATTTATAAACAAATTGAAATAGTAAAATTTATAAACAAATTGACGGACTCGCGATGGGCTCCCGTCCCTCACCTCTTATTGCTAATTGCTTTTTAATCTCACTTGAAAAATACCCGTCTAGAAAACTGTCCTGTGAATTTAAACCTGTGTTTTATCGTAGGGACTTGGCTGACACGTATGATTTATTTCACTCAAAAGGCCAGGCTACTCAATTCTTACAAAATGTTGATAAGGTCCACTCGAATATTACATTTACTTTGGAATGTCAGCAGGATGGTTAAATTGCCTTACTTGATGTGCTTGTAAAAATATAACTCTCTGTTTATCGAAAACATACTTTTACCAACCTAGGAACTCACTATTTTACTTGCATTTACAGTGGACATAAGAAATCTTGTATAACTACGTTACTGCACTGAGCATTCTGCTTATCTGGCTCATTTTAAATATTTCACGAAACTGGTTATCTTCGCAGATTCTTTTCCGTAAATCTATGCAAAATTTTTTTGATAGACGGCATTGTTAAAACCTTTTCGAACGAGCAATTTTGTCCTGTGATCCTGTCAGCGTCCAAGCAAAAGTTCGCCAAAGTTCGTTGTCCCATTCATGGGGTAAAAAAAAATGAAGTGAAGAGGAAGAAAGTAGTGTTGGGCTGTAGATATTTTACCTCACTTGATGTACAGGTTTATTATGGGAACAGTTTTAAAATTGGTTAATTTAAAAAAAAGCTTGTTTTGGCGAAGACATCGATGGCGAGACATCGTGCGTGTATTCTGATGTTTGTCGTTGCTGCCAGCAGTCAAAGTTGGAAAAACTGTGCTTTAGCAATTAATTCGTCGCAGCCAGCATTCGGGTGTTTCACGCAAACTGGGCGTCTCCTCACCTCTTTTCAATCAGCCATTGGAGTTCATTGTAATAGTTTTTATCACCCATTTGAATTTCAGTACAATCAGCAAAATCTGCAATTAGAGTTCATTGTAATAGTTTTATTCAGCCATTCAAATTTCCCAATTTTAGTACAGTCTGCCAATTGAAAATCTGCAAGATCTCCGTATTTTGTAATCATTGTTCATTTTAAGAACCACGCCGTGTGAACAACGATCGAACTGAACTCTACGGAATTATTTATTGCCACAACTTTTTAATATGTATCTGTCAGTTATGTTAGGTTTACCGAATTAGCTTGTATCTATTTTTATTTTTAAGAAGTTGTATAACTTTGCTCTCTTTTATTATTGTTGATTTTTTCTACCGTTTCATCTCTGTGGATGATGAAACTATAACGTTTCTAAACGTTTGCAATTAAATACGTTCATCATTGCTTTGGAGCTCATTTTCACTTACAGAGTGAGATTTCATCGAAATTGTCCGACGAGTACTATCAAATAATAAAAACACCTAATTGCAAGCTAACAACAGTAACTAATAAAAAGCAACTCTGCTGTGGAGATCAGGCGCAGTTACTCGTAACCGTCTTCAAATTGATTGATCTTCTATTTTCGTTATACTTCGCTCGGTTTTCAGAATGATTCGGTTCTAGACTGTATAACTCACGTAGGAACAGAAAAGAAACAAGCGAAATATTGGAGCAATGAACGAACGTTTTTGCAACACAGCAGCAGCATCAACATCACGCGTGTCGGCCATCTACGCAGGCAGACACCTAACTTAAAACTATTAGTCAGGACGTCACGTAGTTATGCCAGGAACATAAAGGAAACGTAGTTTCTTAATAGGAATAAATCGAATTCTGCAAAATTTTCCGCGGGACGGTTTTCATATTGAAGACCAAGTAATACAATCTATTTTAACAAAATTAGGTTACCTAAATAGCATGCCGTTGTGATGCGGGTGTCGCATACTAGTGTTCTTCGGTACTTCAATTCGTTAAGATCGAACGATCTCTATGGTTAGAGACTGCATGAAAGTATTGTATACCACGTTGGTAATTTATGATACAATAAATGAAAATCGCTTTAAAGTTTGAAGTCCTGATCACTTCGACTACTGATAGCGTGAATTTACCTTTCTCTGGTACAATAACACTGCATTCATTGCCTCCTAAATTTGTTCTATATCAATCATTCGAACGATTATCGATAACGTTCAAAAAATAATAGCGATTTCGATTTCATTTCTTTTTCTTTTGGCAGAGAAAGGGACTAGGCAATCTTTCTAGTACGAATGTATATCAACTATTTAAGCAAAGACGTCGTTTTGCCTTTGTTAGCCAAGCCTAATCTGTTTGCCCTCAAATTAATGGGTTGTTTATGGTTTCTGTATAATTAACCTTTTCCATGAGCGCCCGTGTCTGCGTTGTGTCAGTTGGATTTTCTCTCATCGCAGAACGAAGACATTTCTGATTTTTTACCGAAGTAAACTGTTACGGAATTATAACGACTTGCGAGCTTTCACAAACATATTATTTAGCTGAATATTAAGTATAATGTGTGCTTTTTCATGAATGTAATTACAGAATGGTGACCAAATTCTACCCGGACGGTGCCTCATTGGGACGATCCGATGGTTCACCATTGGGTAGAGGAGGAGAACGGGGGGGCTGAATACGGACCAAGTGAGCTGCTTTTCATCTTCGAGCAGCTCCACTGACTGAGTCATAAACCTTCTGGGTAAGCTACTGAACTAGTATCAATTGATACAGATTTTATTGTAGCAGCACTTTGGCGTTCGCAGAATGGCCGTAAATAAGTGCCCTCTCGAAAGTAATATCAGTAGTGTGGTGTAATTTTAGTTGGTATAAAAATCTTGAGCTTATAGTAGTGAAGTTCACGCAACGTTGGTCAAGTTAATATGAAAACTAAGCCGCCGTTGAAAATGGAGCTCAGTCAAACCTAGTCAGGGAATAATGATATCTTATAGGTCCCGTAATGAAGCTCATGGTTTGTTCATTAATATTTTCTAACCAATTAAATTTTACTTGAACCTGAACCAGAACCCAAGTTGAAAAATTATTTTTTTGAGTTTACTCCATCTTATATTTCAATATGTTAAATAAGTGAACCTGAAATCATCCAAATTAACCCCAATCTCACTTGAAATAACCTAACCTAACTTTATCCATTGTAAGGTGTTCGAACCTAAACTAGGAAACCCCTGCTATTTACTGAAGGAAAGTCTCCACTCGATTATATATTTTTAATATTGCAACTAGTAAAATCAATAAACCTGAACTTACACTACCGACTCTAAACTGAATTTACTCTAAATAAACTAATTTTCTTAACCTACAGGAACTTCTTTCACCATATACTATTTGAACCAAAACCCGTGGACATGTGCTTTTTTGCTATCATTGGTGTAAACCCGTGGAATTTTTTTTACGTTTCAGTTTGTAAAATCTAGGAAGTTAAATACTCGGCATAATGCTTAAATTCTGATAATCGTATAGCGATTTAGCTAGATTTCATAACATGATACCAACCCTCCTATATAGAACTTAAATTTACAATTTGTTGAAACCGTCAAGAGGAACTTCTGATCCGTGACAAAATTTTCTTATGGAACCCTATGGTATATGATTGTAGAATGACTGCTTTATTATAAGGACTTTATTATCAAATTTTCATCCTGTTTTTCGGCATGTACTCCAATTTTGTTGCCGAAATGAATGTCGCAAAATAGATTCGTGCAATAAATTTCGCGGAGTGATCGATCTTCACATCAGTAACTGTTACCCCGAATGAGCTTTAATATTGATGCTCGTCATCCCTCTTGAATTTGAGTAGATTGATATTGTTATTGAATGATGAACATTTTTTGTTTTCCCTGCTTTAGGGGACGCATCCAGCCTTGTTTTCCACACTGGTCCACAATGTTCCAGAGTCAACTTGGTTGACTACGATCCGAGCATAAGCAGCTGCTCGTCCAATCAATAATCCTTTCATGGTAAATGTGCAAATGTTTTTCATACTATTTCTCAGCACATAGTTTTATATAATTAGTTGGCATCCTCTTCAAACCATCGCTTCACATTCCTTTCGATAATTTTTGTATATAGTTGCGATGTTAGTTAATTTATTTAAGTCCATTTCCAAACGGGACATCATCTGGAGCTAACCTCATCTTATTTGGCTTATGTATCCAAACATATTCATGCAATTATTATATGTAATAATGATAATTTTTATGAAGTTGAGGTTCGCACCCGGCTGTATTATTTTCACATGTTTCATCTCGGGCACTTGGGTGCGTAAAACTATTGTTCTGTGAAGTATTGTGGGCTCTCAAACGTTTCAGACAATCATTCGACGAAATGATAATAATGAGGAAGATGAAGTCATTCTGCCACACACTAGAATGAATTCGGACGACATGCACGGGAAAATATGCGTTTCAAAACAATGAATGAGTTAAGTACGAGTTTAGGAGTAAAAGTGGGATGAATTTCGATAATTGAGAACGTGCTTACTTTTTTTTAAATTTGCAAGTTACCATTTCTCTAAAACAGATACAGGTAGTTGATTGGTTCTCGGTGGACCTAGTGCTCTAGTTCGCGTTCAGAGTTCTTCGAGGTCTTCCTGCAAACCCGTGCTAAGTTTTGATTTCTAATTAAGAAATGGTTCTTCGAGTGAGTTTTTCCAATTGTCAATGACATCTTCAAAAATACACAGCATAATTGCTTGCGAATTGAAATAATCACTCGAGATTGTACAAGGCTTAGCGTAGGACCTCGTGATGCCAGCTCAACTCGTTAATGTAGGTTAGGTATTCTTCTCCTCTGTAATGATCATTGCAGAGATGTTTGACAGACGGTCCTCAGCTATCACAGTCAGCGTTTGATAGTACAACCCCTCCGCCGCGTTTCAAAGTATTTGTAATTTAGTTCTTGCAGAAAAACAGTAGTTTGAAACATTTTAGAGAGCATGGGACGCTAGTGAGGTCCGATAGAATTAGTTTCTCGATTCAATTTTGCACGCATTTATTACAGGAAATTGGTCTAAGAATTAGGATGAATTTCGAAGGCGCTTTCAAAAACGCGTCTCACGGCTATCTAAGTGAGAAAATTTCACCTGCTAGAAAATGTTAAAATTGGTCACGTGAATAATCTCGCCCATATATCGTAGGAGTGAGTTAGCGATGACAATCGCTCAAATGATGCCCTAAAAGGGGTGATTGAGTCAGTTCAGGTCAGATTCTTAAATAATAATCTTCAACCATTGAAAGCAGAAACTCTTGTCAAGAAAAAAAAAATGTATGCAGATAAATAAGAACCACAAGAAAAATTCAGGTCTGCTAGTGTCACATTTCGGTCGCTATGAACGAACGATGCTTCATAAAAATGTCACAAACAATGTAAAAGCCACGGTACAGTGTTCCCTTACCCCGGCATACTTCGACATTTAAGTGTTAGTAACCTCTAGTTCGAGTCGAATCTTCAACTCCGTAAAAATAACAAGACTTGAGAGAAAGTTCTATGGACCGTTAAGCATCTTGTTTGGCCATCATGTTGCGCAGCTGGGCGCAAAAATTGCTTGGACTCTTTTCGCTCGTATTTATTATTTTGATCGTGAAGTTTGAAAAGTGGTTAGTTTATAGGAATTCCAGAAAGTATCGTAGACACTATTGAAAGTAAAAAATTGCGCGATAGGACACATTTCGTACACTCGAGGAATATTGCAGCCCCTAATAATATGTGCGACTCCTTGTTCGCGTCTGACAGCTCGCAATAAACATAAGCCGTGAAATTTTTAATTAACACGCTCCCTGCGTTTCCGCGGTTGTCAACAGTGGATTTGGCTAGGCTCTAAGTAGCAAACCTGGGAAATCAACTTTACTGCTCAAATAAATGTTTATCCATTCTAATTACGATAACATTTAACCTCGTGTGACAACTGTTGTTTTTTAAAAAAGATCGCGAAACAGATAAAATGCCATTTATTTACAACGGTACGTGAATGAGCAATTTACCTATTGGTACACATGTGGCCCAATACGCAGGGAACGCGTTGAAATACACCATTCACGTTGTGAAGCTGGGCTAGTTGAAATTTTTCATTTAATGACAAGCCGGCAAGTAGATGCGAAACTTAATATCTGGTAAAAAAAAGTTATAACACTGTTCAACCGATAGCGCCTACATTGTTGTGAAGGAAATGCTGAAGTAAACGTTATTTCACAACACGCAAAAAAATTTATGTA
The DNA here is from genome assembly GCA_030386875.1 of Morinoia aosen. Classification (NCBI taxonomy): domain Eukaryota; kingdom Metazoa; phylum Arthropoda; class Malacostraca; order Amphipoda; family Talitridae; genus Morinoia; species Morinoia aosen. The sequence goes on along the minus strand of CM059575.1, from coordinate 13,778,813 downwards.
ATAATATTGCAGTACAAATCCCTTCGCACTTAATTAAGGGCTTATTTTACTTACCTCGATCTATACTTATTCATGATATCTTGCAGATGGACCTGAAGCTCACGAAACTGGGTTGGAGATACTGTCGCATTCCCCTACCGTCCGCTTCTTCAGTGATAACCCACTAGCTTGTGGCTTTGCAAATATTACCGATACAGTACAAGGTGGGCTAACGAATGTAATATCTCATTCAAAACTTAATCCCAGATGATGTGAATTTGACAATGTTGAGAACAATATTTTCTGTCCTGTTGCAGCATGAATGAACGCTGAAAGGCGGAGGTAATTTTTTTCAGAGGTAAATGCTTAATATATATGAAACTAATTTGTGACCCCTCAGGGGGATACAACTATTGTATCTATGGGAATTAGCGCTCCCAGGGGAAAAATGTGAGGGCCCGAGCTGAGAGTTAGGTAGGCCTTCTTTTTGTTGAAATAAAATGTTTTTTGTTATGTTAAGGACCAACTTTTTTCGGTTCACTACTGTCCTGTTTTTCAGCACCTCTGACTTTCTTCTTAAACTTTTATCTTATTTCATGAACTTCTTTCCCATCTTACTGTTTCTATGCCCTTTCTGCATAGATTCCTCATTTTCTTATCTCCATACTAAATGGTGCCTTCCTCATTCCTCTCTTCGATACGCTCTATTTTTGCAGCGGTTAGGGAGGCTTAAACTAACTTATAATCATAATCTTATAATCACTAATTTGTGAGGGTTACTAATCAACTATTCTTCAAATACTACTCGCAAACTTTGAAACTCTTTTCAATGCAAAAATAAATGAATTAGGAAAAGATGAACATGACCAAAAATAAATAGGATAGTTTTGAAAATATAGTACTAAATTCCCACCACACACGTAGTTGGGCGAAATTCTTTTATGCGATTTGAATATACGATTGCAAAGCCAACTTGCGCTTAACTATTTGAATCGAGATCCACTCTTCATGATTCTCAAGGGTGACGCCTTGCAACAAATCTTTTACACTTGAAATTCGAGAAACGGTTTTTCAAACTTGTCAAGAGAATAGAACTTTAGTTTGTTTGTAAAGTAGTGCTCCGAGGAGATGTTAGGACCCGAAGTGAACTTTAGGTGAACGTTCATTTTGTTCATTTGTAATAATCGTCTCTGTTTTCCTTTTTTTAGCACCTACTACATGAGCTATTTTTTAAGAACTCTTTTCCCGGACTGGCTGCTCATAGATCTGAAAGCACTTGTGCATAAATTCCTTGTTTACGTGTTTACGACTCGTAGATATGAATTCCTTGTTTACGACAAACTGGGGCATTTTGAATGTCAAAAATGAACATGTGTAACCTGAACTGAAAAAAATTACTCATTGCTTTCATGTAAATGGTGAGAGAAAGTTTTGATCTTTTCCTTGGCGCTGTAGACACAGGCTTGATGTAAGAACAAGGGGTAGTCTGGCTTCTGGTCATGGTTTTGATCTAAAAATGCATTCATTTTCAGTAGAACATTACCGAGGATCGGCCAATTTTTATCGTGCTCATTACCCATGCATTCATATCGAATATATCACTACAATGGAAATCACATCAATGCGCTTCATGAATGTGACAAACATGAGATTGAAAAACACGAAAAGATGGAAAAAAGAATATTCGTCCGGTTGGAATTAATTTTACCGATAACGCTGTGTTTCGTAGTCACACTTGCCTTGGATGCAAATGGTGAGCAGTTGAAATCTTTTCTTTTTAACACTTTCTAATCTACATATGTGTTTGAGCTTAACAAATATCTAGTGCCACCGTGTGTGGAACGATTTTTATTGACAAGACTTATCCATCCTAACGTTTTACAGGTGCCGAGACTTCTGAAACCAGCAAGGCTCTACCAGTCCTACCGTTCTCGTCCATTCTCGTTCTCGGCCCACTGGTTCTGTAGATATCAAAATGTTCTCAGAAGGTGCCAGGGAAGCTGCACGACAACAGGGAAACGAACTTCAGTGAAAGAATCACGAGTAAAGCCCTGGCCCTAGGTTAAATTAGGTTATAATGAGCTAAAAGTTTTATAATTTGTAGGTTTTGCAAAGTTCTACAACATATAAAATCACCGACAAATAAAATGTTTCAAGGTCAGATTTTACGAGCATTTTAAATTTTTTCAAAAATTTCTAAATCAGCATAGGGTCCCGTCGGTCAGGCCGTTGAATTTTCTAGCTAGGGTTGAAAGCTTGACATCTTGAAATCAAAAAGAAAACATGTGGGCGTACTCAAAAATACCTTTACGTGTTTCTAACTGGAAGAACTCATCACATGAGTGTTGAGTTCGGTCAACTTTGACCGTTTTTTTGTCGTTGTTTGAATGCGTTCACATTTTAAAACCTGATAAATTGTAGTTTGAAACTTTTTTCTCAAAGTTATCAAGTTTACGTTGTGATAACTGTGATAGTTTTTCCCAAAACTCGAATTTAAAAATACCCTTGTTTTTTAAAAATCACAGTTATTGCCGTTCAAAACAAAAACATGGGAAAACGGCACGTCGGACAGGAGAAGTTATTTAACACTTTTTGCTTGTTATTAGTTGGTACATGCGAAGAACTTTTGTGAAGCGATCCCACAGATAGTTTTCAAGATATGAAAAATGCATACTGTTAGTAGCGTTAATGTTAATTTAAATTGATTTAGTTAGGTATGCCGTTGATTTCACGCATATCATATCACACATTAATTTTCGTTTCACAAAAAACTTTATAGAGAACGAATGTGTTCTGAATTGGTGATTTACCTTACAGCATTGTTTTTTAATTCCATCGCGTTTGGTAAAAGAAATACAATTTCGGTTCGGCAGTCGATTTGTGCTCTATCCATGTATTGATATTTTCGACACATTTTCATCTACTTGGCCGTCATGAATTACAATATCTCATCGAGGTTTGAGATTTGAGGCTCGACTCTTCAGCTACTTTGAGAAGTTGTTTGTTCAAACAGGTTCTAAATAATATATCATGCAATAAGTAGAAAACGACCCCAAGTGTAGAGGGCTAAACATCGCTTGTGGTTGATGTATGACAATAATTAATGCTCATTTGCTCGACATGTTTTTAGTTCAAGTTTATTTCTTTTTTGAGGGAGTATGAGATGTTAACTTTACAGCACCGTTTCAATAATGCCCTGTTAAACATGACGATTACGCTAAAAATGTTTTCATTGTCGACACTTCGAAATATGTGGTCAAAAATGCTAACATGAAAAATCACAAATATACTGGCAAGGCGTTTTGGACATTTTTCTTGTAACTATATGTTGATTTGAGTTCGCAAGTTTAATGTAATGGTTTTCGGTTATAGGTATAGTAGGGCACATTGGAAAAACTATGAAAATATAGAAGAATTCCGTGTTATAAGTGTTGAAATTTGTCTTGTGCATAGATTTTGCGAGTAACGAAGAATCGTTGAGCAGGGCTATTTGAGCCTATTTGTGTTGTGTTTTAAACAGGTTATTTTGACGTTAGAAATTTGAAATTGGGAAAGCACCAAGTCCAGGAATTTGAATTTTTATTTCGTAACTAAGAATAACTGAGAAAAGCTCAGTTGGGAACGAATCTCTCGTTATTTTCGCTCAAACCCCACGAAAATGGTTCCCTTTCCGTGCTTCCATTGAACGAGACATTTTCTTAGAAGGGAAGTTTGAATGAACATTTCTCTCAATAATACCTATGATTGGATTGGGACTTGAAATTTCACGATCTTCATGACCAGGAACTTGTTAAGTGTACACGAAAAATTTGATCGCCTACAATGATAAAAACTCGTTGTTTGGAGGCCTTTTAGTCGCTCACCTGGCATGTGTAAGTTCCAGAAAATCCTCATCTGAGTGGGTACATAACATTTTGAGTCGCTAAATGATTGTTAATTGTGGTGAACGTGTGTCTCTGATTGCGACTAAATTTGTTGAGGTCATGAGTGTTTCAATTATGTTATTTACGGAATTTCAAGTGTAGAAGATAGATTTTCAACAATTTTTAAATACCCTCTCGGCTTCAATGAAAGTTTCCATATCGATCCTTAATAGAAATATCGGAATAGAAAAAGGCGCAAATTGGTCTCATTCATGACATATTTGCATTTTGCGAAAAAAGGTGTCTAATGGGAAATTTCACTGTGTCTAAGTTATGTACTATGTTGACAGACGCATTTGTTTGAGAAATGTGAGAAATTTGTTCAGAAATAATATTGTCTTGATGTAGAATTACTAAGTGTAATTTTTACTGAAGAGATGAATTTCATGGCACTTACAATTTAGAGGGTTTTAGTGAAGTGTACAGTGCACCCAAAATTTTACTGGAATGTCAAATTCTCATGAATTGTTCAAAGTTTTTAAGAGATTGTAAGTGGATGCGTTTTTTCTTGGCAGTTCCTCACTTCAAGACGAAAACGGTTGCGCTCGGCGAGAGCTTCAGATCTCTCCGAGCATTCCGAAAATTAAGAGTTTATTTCTTGGGCGCTTATCTTCCAGCGCGATAGCGCGTTCTATATTCGTTTTCCCATTTGTGATGCACAGTTGGGAAACTTTATTGGACCGAGAATTAGGTTCCGCTTGGCTTAGTGTTTTGATGGTAAGTTGTTTTGGTAATGATTACTGTTTTGTTACGGTGTGTCGACCGTAAAGATGTAGGTTTTAATATTCTAAACCAGCCTGCTGCAAAATGATGGAGATTTTGTGTAATGTTTTCCAATTTACAACGCTTTGACGTCATTTATTCGTGAAAACGAATTTCCAATGACTATGTAAGTGTGATGTCATCAATTGTTGATTAGAGCGAAGTGCGGTTGTAATTTTCGAAACTGAGAAAACGTCTGGTGATGTAAAGCAATGAATAAAGCGAAATATAATGTGTTTCGTCAGAGTGCTTCATGAGGTAAGGTTTGTAACATGTTTAACTGGACCCTAAATCGAAATTGAATGGGGAAATGTTGCAACTCTCTTCTGTAGGAATAGATATGGAACAAAATTTCGCGGTTTTAACGTAAGTATAGTAAGTGGTCGTTAGTTAACTTGTTGAAAGAACGTTAGCGCACATAGAGGTTTGGAATTTGTGAAGAATAAGGGCTGAGGTGTTAAACTAGAGTAGGATTAAATAAGTGGGACCGAAATTTCAACTATAGAATAGGACAGGGCACCTTGGATTAATGCAGTTGAGTTGTATGTGTGTGAGTTTAAACTATGTCGAGCATTAAGTTCCCGTTAAATATGAGCAGGATAGGTTAACTTATGTTACATGAAAGTTACGTTAAATTAGGTTTGCTTAGTTAAATTTAGATTATGTTTTGTTAGTTAAGGTTAGGTGACCTTGCCTAAGGTTAGGTTGGGTGAGAGTACCTTATATTACTTTAGATAGTGTTCGTATAGGGTGTGACACGAAAACTGATTTATTGATTGAATAAATTGTCACACATACGTTAAGTCAGTCTAATTCCATAAATAAGGGTACCATCGTTTTGGTTGTGCTCTGTTTTTCATGGAAATGGGTTAGCAGAATGATTTCTCACCAGTTTGTTGGTGGCAGAGTTAGGTCAGGTTTTAGTTGTGTTAAGTTGGTATTGAAAATTTAGTAAATTGTGTTGGTGTTAGTATATTGGTAAATAATATTGCCTTCGATAAAGGAAATGCTGGTGGCGTTTTAACATATATTGGTTGATATTGCTATTCCTAAATGAGATGCTTGTGGTGTTTGAAATTTCAACATAGAGCTTCAAGTGAAAGACATTGTATATATATAATGTTGTGTCATTTGAGACGATGGTGCATCTCATTGCGTTGCTGCTGATTTGTGGTGATTTGATAAGTGTGCCTTACATGGGCATGTGCGTGTATATGTGTGTGCGTGTGTTTGTGTGAATGTCTCGGTGAGTGTGTGTTGTATGATGCGAGTGTGGATGTCTGTTTGTGTGGGTTCGCCCCTCGTGGGCTATGCTGGTTTATTTGTATCGAAGAACTTTTTTCATTGATATTTCTTACGCTGTCACTATTTCAAAATTCAATTTTTAAAAATTTATTCGATGACATATAACCTGTACCTCAACGCCTGTATTTTTTTAATGTGATGTGCCCAAACGTACAGATGTATGAATTTTCGTTTTATAATTGTAAATGTTAATTCTACCTAAATATTTTTGACGTGTTTGTACATCGTAAGTCAGCAATGGAGCCCTTCCTTTGACTTACGTTGATTAAAACATTTCTGAGTCTGTTTTTTTATTCGCCTATGCACTACTACAGAATTACTAGCTTTGGTTGGTTGGGGTGTATGAACGCATGATTAATAACCAACTAATTATTCTTGTGTTTATTGTATTTATGTTAGAAAATATTCCTTACTCGTGTTAATAAGATGAATAGGAATTTACAGCCTAACTTCTAATACTGAGCATGTCACTTTCTATGTAGTCTAATGCGAACAAGGGTTCTCAGAATTTTCAGTTAAAATTTTCGAAGTACGGGAATATTGGTTTTCTAAATGCTTTCATTGAATGGTTTCTGGGTAGAGCGTATATTTTAGTGTTGCGAAAAATTTCGAAGTTATTCGCTGTAAAATCGAATTGTGGAAGGAAGTAAGGAATAAGAACAAGTGTATGAAATTAATTTGAGCATTTCAATTAATTACACAACTTCTTAATTACTTGAGTGAAAATTGTATTAGTTATTGAGTATCAGAAAATTATTGGTGTCAATTAAATATGATGAATCAAGTAAGCAGTTGAATGGCGATGACTTGTTAATAATGTAATTGTGCATAATTCGAGGGTCGATTTGAATAGTTAATTCTAAACTTATACGTTGATTTCTTCAAAATTTTCAGTGTCTTCCAAATTCACTGAACAAATTATGCATTAGTTTAATATTACTCCTGCAAGCTGGCATATCCATTCTAAATGCTGCAAATGATTTCACTAACTAGCGATGAAGATATATCATATGAATGTCGAGGCTGAAGTTGAAATGTCTGAATTCTTCAACAGGATTAACTTTTCGAAACTTTCTCGAGAATTATTAATACATAGAAAGCAAACGGAAAATTGATGCATAGTCACTCTCATCGTTGTATTTCAATATTTGTAGAGACGGGGGAAGGCTGCACCTAACGAAAATGAATTTTGGGTACATTTGTAAGCGAAAATCTGAGAACACAATGAAATACAAGCGTGAAAATTTGCTTCAGGATTTCAGAGAAATTTGCTGTTTAGAAAATATTCCAAAATCAGTTTTCAACTGCTATTGAGCCAGAACTCTTCAAGCAAAAGTTCCTGCGATGTCGTGGACCACTGCAAGTGAAACGCACGAACAGGATCCACTTGAAGATATGATGTAAACGTTTTCGAGGGACGTTATACTGAAACGTATACTCCTCTACTTATGTAGTTCTCCGGATAGCAATTTGAACAGAAGATGTGTCAGATGATTCGAATGATACGTTAAGAGCAAGCACGAGTAGTGAATAAAAAAAGTTAATGTTGAGCATGAAATGGTGAGAAAGACTCGCTTACAATATTATTCAACCATTAAATTTATTTCTTCATTTCATATTCCTAACAGTCGGCAGAGTTATTAATGGCAGATAGCACAAACGCAAACTGCACTATTACCTTCATTAGTTTTAATAGCAGTGCAAACAAAACTATTTTTGCAATATGAAATGTTTCCAAGTCGTGAATGAAATATTCTCAAACTGCAGCTTGAGATAGTAGATATCATTTGATAATTGAAAAAGAACCAGTTGATAAAGGGCAGAATTATTACAACGTGATTCTGAAGAGAATTCATGTGCAACAAATTTACCTCAAACGGTAGTATCAGATTCAGAAATGAGAGAATGAAATGGGAAATTAAAAGCACTGGCAAACACCCACACCTGGAACAAAACTGTTTATCTGTGTGTTAATATCAAAATTCTCTATCACATGCGAATAATTTCAATACCTATCAGCCACAATCTGCAGATGCTAAGAACATTATCATTGCAGAAAAAGAAATATTTATGAGAAAATGCAGTGTAACAATCGATCTGAAACAAAAAATAACGATAACAAAATAGAAATGGGAGGAGCGTAGTAAACTTTGATCAACCAATAGCAGAGCAGCTTTCAAAAAGTTGTAGGGAGAGCTCCACTGGTATCTAGTCGAGTAAACAAGACATTGAATGCAACTCGCTTAGAACCGGTGAAGTCGCTCAGAGTTGATAGCCTACTAATGCATCCATCAATGAATTTCGCTGTGACACTATCGTTCTCGACTTCAGTCCACTAGTCTAGATCATATTTTTCGAGGGAAAAAATGCAATTAGACCACTAAACCTTTCCACCCTTCAATTATAGTCAGATAGGGTAAGACACGACCGCAGCCATCATGGGGTAAGAAAGTAAAGAAACGACTGGCCTATGGTAAGCATTCAAGCTGCACTGGAGCAAACTTGGCGATGGAATCTGTTAGAGCATTTATTCCTTATCATTTTAGGGTTTGTTGCTATCCTGAACTGCAAAAAGTGATTTTTTGGGCAAAAAATTTTTGGCATGTCACTACATATTGTAACATGTAACAGGGTGGTTGATTGACTTGGCTTGCGTTGCTAAGCACTCCAGCTCACACAATACACATGTTAAGTTGTTAACAGCATGCCTGTTAAGAGATGTGCAGCTGCCTTGCTTCAAGTTGCTTGTGGTGGTTACTTATGATCTGCATGGTGCTACCCTCTCACATGACTTGCGTCTGTCTGCTGCTAAAACAACTCACTATGAATTGACAAGCACAGCAATTCTCTTTGCACATCTTATATCTAATGGACGTAGGTTAAGAAGACGAGACTCTTGGAGTTTGTATAATCAGTACACACAGCAGGACACACGTTTACATTACGAAGGGTAGCGGTGGAGTGGACTCCAGCCAAGCCCGAGAACTACGAGCAGAGATCCACAAGAACCATGAGCTCAGTTCTCAACGCATAGTGCTGTCTAAATACATTCTTACGCAAGAGCACTGTAACATTATCAGTATTATACACATATACATTCAAGGTGCTACATGAAAGGTTTCAACACTCCTTCTCACATTGAATGTGTGTCAGATGAGACCATTCCTAACTTCGTTCTTAGTCTAGAGAACTTTTCTATCGGCAGGTTCTTGGTGAATATGTCGGCGAGCATTTCGTCGGTAGGGCAATACACTACGTCTATATCTTTGTTACTTACAAGATCCCGTACATAGTGAAACTTAATATCGATGTGCTTGCTCCTCCCATGATATTTGGGATTGTTGGCAAGACAGATGGCTGACTGGTTGTCTTCGTTTATAACCATTGGTTCCATAGTCCCAAAATTTAGATCACTGAGTAAGTGCTTTAACCAGACAGCCTCTTGAGCCGCACCGGCAAGAGCAACGTATTCGGCTTCTGCAGTTGAGAGGGCTACACAAGTTTGTTTGTTAGATCTCCACGTAATTACCGAATTACTGAGGGTGAAACAGTAACCAGAGGTAGACTTTCGGTCATTTTTATCACCAGCCCAGTCAGCATCTGAATAACCAATGCAAGTATCAGAACATTTGCTATACAAGAGACCTAGTTTAGAGGTGCCTCTCAGGTACCTGAATATTCTCTTAACACACATCCAATGCTGTTCAAGAGGCTTGGAGCTGTATTTAGCAACATTATTCACTGCGAATGCAATGTCAGGTCGAGTTCTGGTTGACAAATACAAAAGGCTACCTACAGCACTTTGATAAGTGGCAGGGTCAAATTCGACATCATTTGGGGAGCATATCGGATTTACGTTTACATCGGCGGGAGTTGCAACAGGTTTACAATTATCAAAGCCAAATTTTGACAACAGAGCCTCAGTGTAGGCAGTTTGATTCAAGAAGACATTGTTTTTAAATTGTACAACACTTACACCTAGGAAGTAACTCAGCACACCAAGGTCCTTCATTTTGTATTGGGTAGAAAGGCTCAACTTTATTTGATTTATTTCATCACCAGACTCAGAAGCAATTATTAGATCGTCTACATACACCGCCACAATACACAGTTTCTTATCTTGAACACGAGTGTATATACAAGCATCACTCTTAGATTGTACAAAACCCAATTTCTTCAAATAGCTATCTAGTGTAGTATTCCAACACTTAGGAGCTTGTTTTAGTCCGTAGAGCGATTTTTGTAGTTTACACACCAGATTTTCTTTGCCTTTGACAATAAAACCGTCAGGTTGAACCAGATATAGTTCTTCAATCAGTTCTCCATTAAGGAAGGCTGTTGCAACGTCCATGTGATGGACTTGCATGTTGCATTTGGCAGCCAAAGCTAGTACTGTCCTGACAGACTCAAATCGAACCACGGGACTGAAGGTCTCGTCGTAGTCGATGCCATATTTTTGTGAGTAGCCCTGAGCCACAAGGCGAGCTTTGTACGAGCAAATGCTTCCGTCGGGTCCGGTTTTTCTTTTAAAGATCCACTTTGATTTGATAGGTTTTTTGTCATTAGGACACTCTACAAGGGACCATACTCTGTTTTGATTTATAGACTCCATCTCATTCTCCATAGCTGTTTCCCATAGTTTTGCTTCTGGTCCACTGAGTGCTTCTTGAACACAAGATGGTATATCAAGCTCATTTTTCATTAAATACACCCATTCACCAAACCTATCAGGAGCCCGTCGATATCTGGCTGATTGTCTAGGCTGCACTCCCTCCATCCCAGCATCTGACTGTCTATGCTCCACCCCTCCCTCAGAGTCTTCTGGTTCTGGATCCTGCTACAAAATTGTTTTGGTTTTCTGTGTGGTTCCCATCTTCTTTCTTCAATTTTTCTTGATAGATCCAGCACTTGGTACGTAGGTGTCCCAATTTTCCGCATTCGAAGCATCGTGAGTTTTTCAATTTGGAGGTCACAAGGGATTTTTCACTGAAGTCTGAAGCACTTTGGTTTTTCAGTTTTGCTTCTTCATTCAGAAGACGCTCTGTCACAATATCCCATGACGGTAGTTTTTCATGAGCTTCCAGTGCAGTCACCAGTGTGGAGAAATGGTCGGGAAGTGACGACAGCAAGATTATTACACGACTTTCTTCATCAACTGCGTCATCAATCACACTCAAGGACTCAAATATTTCGACAAATGCTTTGAGATGAGTTTGTAAGTCTTGGTCTTCTTTTAGTTTCATGTTGTAGAGTCTTTTGCGTAGTCTGAACTTGTTAGACCAAGTTTTCTTCTGGAATGTATCTTCAATCTTATGCCATAGTTGCACAGGGTCAGTAGGATCACCCAACAAATAAAGTTGACTTGTTTCGACACCAAGCACAATTGTTGCAAGTGCACTGTCACGTCTTTCTTCAAATTTTCTTCGAGCAGTCTCGTCCGTAGTCTGTGGCATGGTTTCCGTTCCTCGAACCAAGTTCCACAGTTTTTCCTTCATCAGAATCATCTTCATTTGCAGCTTCCACGTAGGATAGTTTTTATCATTAAGAGCCGTGAGGCAGTTCTTTGCACTTTCACTTACGGAGCCTGCCATGTTTCTTTCTCTTTCACCGTTTCTGTCTCACACAGCACTAACAAATCACCAACTTCTGTTCTCGCTGTCCCGGGCTGTTTTTCGCTTCGGGACTTAAGATAACCTCACTTGATATTGCTTCATCGGAAGGTTTACTGTGCCCATAACCTAATGGACGTAGGTTAAGAAGACGAGACTCTTGGAGTTTGTATAATCAGTACACACAGCAGGACACACGTTTACATTACGAAGGGTAGCGGTGGAGTGGACTCCAGCCAAGCCCGAGAACTACGAGCAGAGATCCACAAGAACCATGAGCTCAGTTCTCAACGCATAGTGCTGTCTAAATACATTCTTACGCAAGAGCACTGTAACATTATCAGTATTATACACATATACATTCAAGGTGCTACATGAAAGGTTTCAACAATATCTTTACAGACTGCAGAGCTATGTCCCTATGCATATGGTAATTGGTAAATGGTAATTATGATGGACAAACTTAATTCATATATTGTTCATATATGTAATAATTCATATAACAATGTAATATAATGTTGGAAATAAAGTACTCAAATAACAATATTTACTCAAAAAGTGTATACATGTATATATATATATATATATATATATATATATATATCTGGAAAAGAGGCAACTGGAGCTGTGTGAATAACTCTTTTAAACAAAAACAGGTATTACAAAAAAAAACAATAAAGCCCCCAAAAATAATAAAAAAACCCAAAAAAATTTAACCCAAAAAATCCCATGTGGGTTGTTTTTTTTAAAAAAAACATGTTTTTTTCCATCCCTGAGCGAGAGGAATGGGAAAGTGGAGGAAAATGGCAAGGTGAGTTAGGGATAAAAGAGAGGGAAAGAGAAGGAAGAGAGATAGGAGAATGAGGAAAGTTAATGTGTGATTTTAATAAATGTTCTATATGAATATAAAGAATTTAAATGGCAATGAAGACAGTATAAAACAAGCAACACTCACTGTCCAGTTGAAGGAATCTTTTTCAACTTTCTCAGTTGAACCCAAATTTGAAGGAGTAGCAATTTGTTGAGTGTGTGATACACAAGTTGGGTTAGGGACCTGAAATGAAACATACACACTCTATTAAATCACATGCGCAGGAATAAATGTGTATTGCGAAATTCATTACTTAACCCCTCAGGGGGATACAACTATTGTATCTATGGGAATTAGCGCTCCCAGGGGAAAAATGTGAGGGCCCGAGCTGAGAGTTAGGTAGGCCTTCTTTTTGTTGAAATAAAAGTTTTTTTGTTATGTTAAGGACCACCTTTTTTCGGTTCACTGCTGTCCTGTTTTTCAGCACCTCTCACTTTCTTCTTCAACTTTTATCTTATTTCATGAACTTCTTTCTCATCTTACTGTTTCTATACCCCTTCAGCATAGATTCCTCATTTTCTTATCTCCATACTAAATGGTGCCTTCCTCCTTCCTCTCTTCGATACGCTCTATTTTTGTAGTGGTTAGGGAGGCTTAAACTAACTTATAATCTTTAATCTTTATCTCTGAACTTTGATTTCCAAGTTGACCTGAACAATAGCGAGAACTTGAATGATGGAAGTGCTCTGATGGAAAGTATTAGAGAACAATGGCCGAGCGTCCAGTGATATTACCCTCTCTGATCTGATGAGAGGGGGGTTCCAGCATGGGTGAGACGCTCGGCCAAAGTGAGGGTGAGTAGCTGGAACCCCTGCCAGGGGAGTCTCTAGCTACTGCCCGTAAGATAACTTAGAAGTTATTGCCCCGCCCACAATTCCAAATGCAATTAATCTCTCCGACTCTTGGTAATTCTGGTATGCATCGGTCTGTTGCGCTCGGGGCGCCTAAAGGTGATATACGTTGGTGATTGTGAGAGTAAACCCATTGCAAGGGGATCATGGTTCCGGAATTCGTCTGTGTAGTGAGACTAAACTCGTGGCCCCGAATGTTCTACTGGTCGAAATGTTTCAATTATTTGGACTTCAGTTAGCTGGGCTGTACGCCAACCCTAGTGGTTCGGATTGAGTGGAGAAGCAAAGTGAGGGTATTGGGAGTACCGCGCATGGACGAACGAAATTTGGTTATTGGCGGAAGCACTGAGGTTTGAACTTGGATGGAAATATCAAGTCGTGATGGTGAAAAAATACTTTGGTAGTTTACCAAAGCGACAACTAAATAGTCACTGACCGAAGTTGTCGTTAACTGAGTTTATTATTATATACTTATGGAATCTACTTTGAAATGACATGAAATTAATAGAAAATCGAACAGAACCTTCATAGAATAATTTAATAATTAGAAACCAAGGGAGTAAAAAATCTATTTCTATAATTCAAAAATAACAATAACCAGCTGTCCTAGGTATTTCTTGAGTTTTATTAGACCTCTTTATTTTTTGAGCTGAGAATCAGCTAAATGACTGGATATATGTAAGATCCTTTACACATAGATGTTTGGAACCTAAATTATAAGATAAAACCATGCTTTAAGGCATATATATATATACACAGAGCATAAATACTTCACGAACACTAAACACGCCAGTAGGACCCTGGTGCCTGCTGAGCTTAAGCAACAAAGAACTTTCTAAAACGTAATGCCCATGAAGAAGCTTACAGCGGTGTACTTTTATTTTAACAGGAACAAAATGTAATACAGAATATATAAGTAGAGCTGATAATTGGCATGCCTCGTAAGTCTCATACGTTACATATTATGAGACCCAACAACCTTTTTTCCTCACATCTTCTGTGATTCAATTATATTGTCACCTCCAGAATGCTAGAACACATCAACAATCATGATCACACAAACCACACAACAGTTGTTGAAGGCTCAGCACATGAAGAATAAATCATTATGAAAAACAAAGGTCCTGATTTTATGTTATGAACAAGTTTGAGCTACTATTAAGACAAGAAGCAATCCGAGCATAAAAAAACTTTTTAAATGTAACACAATTGTTAGAATTGACCTTGGGCAGTCATTATTCGAACTACAATCTTTTGAAACTACATTGGAAACATATACACTGCTGATCAAAAGTTTAAGACCACTTTTAAAATTTAAATAATAAAACAATTCGGATACATAAATACATACTCCTTCACTAAAGGCTCACTTATTAGGCAAGGTTAATTACCACTCTTGACACCAACAACCATCACTGGAGTGCTACTACTTACAGCATTGATGGAGGCCTTTGACAAAACTGTAGCAGGACTTGTGACTCTGGCTTTGACTTGGGTTGCCACAGAAGATCTGAGGGGGATTCTGATGGGAGTCCTCATGGGACTTCTAACTGAAATCTTTGTTGGGGTAATCACAGGGACTGCTCCTGAAGTGCTGGCTGGGAGTCTAGGGGTGCTGATTGGAAGCTGATTTGGGTTGTGGGGCAGGCTTCTGATAAGATTCCTAACAGGCGTTCTTGTTGGGGCTCTGGGAGGTGTTCCGATTGTAGTCCTCATTTTTTTAACGGAGACTCGTCAGAGGTTGATGGAGAAACTCTCTTTGCAGGGAACATGAGTTGAGCATTAGCTGTGAGGAAGAAAGAACCCATAGTTAGCTCTTTGCAGCAAAATCATTCCCCTTCTTTAAAACCTGAGAGGTTGTCACAGGGTTGGCTAAAATCTCTTTTGCCCTAATTGAATATTGTTTGGCAAAATTAAAACCTAAACACCCCATTGTTCAGAATTAAAAAAGTACGAACAACGAGTATATTTAAAAAATAATCAATGAGAAATAAATGATATACACAACTCTTTCAATCAGGTTGGCCAAAATTTATTTCTTTGAAATCCAATTTCATTTAGAGGTTATCATGTTTTTCCAGTAATATTTATTTCTTCGAGTGGTTTTTATTTCATTCCAGTATTTTATTCGTTGGGAATTATTCCCATTTTTTCTTCCAGGACTGACAATTAATATATAAATATTTGCAATTTTATCATTTATTAGGAGTTGTTAGGAATCAGGGTAACAAATTTGAGCCTGAATACTTCAAGAACAAAACACATCCATCACTGTTACACAGTGCCTTCTAAGCATAGCTAACATGAAAACTTTTCAAAACGTTGTAACCAATATGACAGTTGCATAAATATACTGCTACTTTAATACAAACATATATGAGTGCAGATAATAAAAACAGAGCTAGAATATTTTTAGCTTCTCATATCCCTTGCCTTTTATACTAAAAGAACAATTAGGTAATTAGTCATCCTCACATGTTGAGTAACTCAGTGATATTTTACAAAATATGGGAAAATGATGAAAAATGAACGAATGCAATAATGTAAGCTCATATTGCATATTTATTATAACTTTTGTTGTTCAAGAAATAAGTGTTTTCAAAATTCATTTAGGGGTATTATTCTTCATCTCATATATCACTGAACAAAATGCAAATTTGTGATTGAGCTGTAAATATTTGTCCACAACATATTTGAAGCCAAAATGGCGTGTATTTACATGGTTATATTACTTTATTGGTTGCAAAAGTATGAGTTCAGATCTAGGATAAAGTTCAAAGGAGTATTTTCATTTGTTAACTCTGTCTTGTGAGTTTTTAATACTGACCTTGTCCTTGATAAAAGCTCAAAAAATTTTGCAGTTTTTGGACTATATTTTTTTGGGCACAAGTGTGAGGTTTGGACAAAAACCCAAAGCTCTGACCAACTATAGCAACTGTGTGTTAGTTTATATATCTGACAAAGTCTCATCCTCCTTATTGAAAAATGAACTTTGTTTCTATAAAATTAAACATGAAATACAGCTAACAATGGGTTTACAATTCTTTATGTTATATTATCACTTGTGATTTTTACTTCAATGACCCTTGATTTAAGAATCATAGCTAGGTATAGGTATTTCTGAGGTCAATATCTACAAAATTGGTAGTTGCACAGCAAATTAATAAATTCATGGCTGTTTTCAAAAAATAGCAGGATATTCAAGAACACATATTATCAGGAAAAAATGTTGAATCAAAGTATCAGCAAAATTTCAGGCAGAAGTACATTTATTATAGAAATGTAAGTGCAAGGAAACAAAGGTTCACCAACAATGTTGGACTTTCTACACTAAAATTAAGAATCAAACTCAAGATCTTGAACTGTCCTTCTTCATTGATTAAGAAGTGTAATATTTGAGAACCGAAATTTCCAGAACTTATAATAGTAAAGTAGTGTACTCTTTCTAAGTGGAATAAATTTTTATTTTCAATTGATAAAAACTGAAAACCAACTACTTAACACTTTCGTGGTGACCAATACATTAGCACATACATTAAAAACTTTGGAGAATATCAAAGGAATGCAAACTATAAATAAAAGTGTTACAAAAGTGCAACTCATTTGGAAATAAGCATGAAACTGTACTATGAAGTGACTGATATGTTATGAAAGCCAACAAATAATCCACAAAAAGAATAAGTAAAACCCACCAAAATGTAGACGAATTTCAAAGTACAATAAATTAAAAATGAGAAGATTTTAGTATGACCATAACGGTAACAAACTTTCTTAGGTCAGGCTAATGTACCCAAATAAAAACTTACCTTCATCAGACTTAAAAATGTCAACAAATTTTTGTGGTATTGCACCCTCATTCAGCCAACTCTTAGCCTTTAAAGGTGATAATGTTCTTGCGAAATCAGACCGGTGGAAGTGCTTAGCACAAATGTATCACAAATGTAGCCATCACGATTATTGTTAAACAACTGTGGCGAAAGCCCTCACGATTCATACAGATGGTCACGTCATTCACATCCGTGCTCTGAGTGGATGACTGTCGCTGTGACGTCACAATTGTTATGACGTCACAATAGCCGGTTTTGGATATGAAGTTACTTCTCTTCTCTGTACTGTGACACTGCCGCCAGCCAGCCGCAGCCGTCCGGCAGCGGCGGCGAGATCCCAAAGTAAGACGGTGGCGCGCACATCGTTGCAGCGCCCTTTTGCGGCGGCAAACACTTCAACACCACATCTCCCCCATTTTCTCACGAAACTCGCAGTGCTTGGTGCCTAGCACTCGTACTCATCCAAGTACGTGGGACGCAGTCGCTCACGGCGTGACCGCCTCAATGGTTCGTGCTCCCCTCGCTGCTCCCTAGCATCGCTGCCAACAGCGTCTCGCTCGTCGCCCTCTTGTTCCGTGGGCTCATCAGTTGGCACACGATCTGCCGCTGGCTCAACGGGCGCCCTGTTTAAGGCTTCAGCTACGACTTTCTCTGGCAACGCCAAGGGAGTTGCGCCGCAGCCGCCCCCTCCACCGAAGACCATTGCTTCGGGCTCCACAGCACCAGCGACACCGCCATGGTTCGCAGGACCCCCGCCCCACTCACCACCAAACCGACGTTTCCTAACGTCGCGCACATGCCTAGGCACGCCGTCTACGCACACTACGTGCTTAGACACGACGCTGGTGACCTCACCTGACGTCCACTGCTTCGTGCATGAGGGCAGTGGGGGTTTCACCCACACCTCATCACCAACGGCAAAGCTGTTGTCCTCGCAGCCATCAGTCACCCGAAGATTGACATCAAATGGCACTCGCCAGCAATACTTGAAAATACCGCTCGACGGGACCGAGCTAGCCTCTGTTTCCTTTCGATGCGACACATTGTACCAAAATTTGGCCTCCTCAGGAGAGATGCCTCCCCTAGCGGCGATCCTCTTGATCGTCCGGTGATTTCTCTCATGATCCCGTTGCCACTCGGGGCGTAGGCGGCACGGAATCGCAGAGAAATCCCCCCCCCCGCCTCAGCGAACTGCTCAACAGTCGCAGATCGAAACGCCGTCGAATTGTCAAACAACAATTCTTCACACGGCCCTCGCTCAATTCCGACCTCACGCAAATGGGCGACAATGCTCGCTGCTGACTCATTCAGCAACCGTCGCCAGATGGCGAACCGCGAGGGTCCACAGTCAACCATAGACAGGTAATGCTTGTCACCATCATGGGTTACGTCAACCGGAACCCGGCGCCAGCTTTCCTCCACAGAAAGACCTACTCGCCCCCCCAGATTTTCCTCCCGCAACGCGGGATCGATCCGCTGACAGGCCTCGCATCCAGCCAGCTCACGCTTCACCTGCTCTCGTGACAGATCACTGCGGATCTGACAAGCCAGGTAATAAATCCGATCGACGCTCAAATGATGCGGCAGATGAGCCGCCCATATGGCATCCTCGAGACTCTCTCCAGTGGCAAGCACGGCAGACACCTCTGCGACAGCTTCACCAGCGTCGCGGTAACCAAGCCACCTCTTAGGTACCCTGGTCATCTGATCGGCTTTGTTCTCGATCGTCGAAACGAAGCGAACAGACACGACCAGACCATGCTCAGCGATCGTCTCACGGATCACCCCAAGACGTCGCTTCACGAGCATCTCCGCCGCGCCCTTCCTGCGAACACGACTGCGGCCATCGACGATGCTGTCCATCCAGGTAACGACTCTCCGGGAATCACTGGCGACTGTGAAGGTTTTAAAACCCCACGCAATCGCCAAGTTGATACCCCGCGCAACCGCCTCCAACTCAGCAACATTGATATGAAGGTGGTCTGACTCTTTCCGGAGCCAAGACGCATCCTCAACAATGCGGCCATCGACCTCAAGGGCCACACCGACTCCGAGGGAGCTGGCATCAGCCTACACGGTAACTGTACCATTCGGATCGACACCCCAAACGCCCCCAACAGGGTCCTCCCGACGAGCTCGCGCCAACAGCTCCCCAGCCAACAGAACTGTCAACCGAGTCGTCCCAAGAGCCGCTGCATCCCAGCCGTTTCAAGAAACTGCAACATGGACGCAGCCACCCCGCCACGGGGTAATGGCCGACTAATCGACCTCACAAGGAAAACAGCCCTCTCTTCGTTAAACCGGCATTTACCGAACCGAACTCGTAGAGAGCAGTCCCCTCGACATCCGAAGATGTCCATTGGAATATTTCCGTAAGGAAATTCCCAATAACCGGCCTCCATCCATGCTCTCAGGTTCTTTCGTCACAAGTCCGTACCTCGCCAGATGCTCCCGGAGCTCCTGAGCACTGAGAACGGACTCACAAACCACTATATCATCGATATAGTGGTCTGTCCCTTGACGAACTCGGTCGTTCAACGACAGACCCTTGCCGAGAATCACCGTCATGATTCGGGGCGCACACGAGAGGCCAAAGCCTAATCGCGTCAAAGTGTAAGGCACGCCCTTAAACTTCACGATCTGTTATCGCCACAGATCCTCGGAAACGTGGATATGCAGGTAAGCAGACTTAAGGTCGACGACCTTAAGCTCGCCCCGCAGCTGCCGCCATTTCCGAATCTTGTCGCCACACACAGCGACCATGTCATCACCAGTATGACACTCGACAAAGCCGTTCAACTCACGATATTCCATGACCGGACGGACTTTGTCCTTCGTTGGTTGCACGACGGCCAGCAACGGAATGACGCCCTGGATGGGGCCATGCCACTGCCTCAACCAACCCATCAAGATCCAACTCACGCACGTGAGGCGCCCGAGTACATCCGTACTCCGCGATCCAAGTCTGCAACCCCTCGGGTGGCTTCTCGGACCACCGCCAATGACGGTCCACCGACCGTCAGCGAACCTAGCAACAAAATCAGGGTCGACAATCTCGATCGGCGCTGGCACACCTCTCGACTCCACCGACCCCGCCCCTGCCACCAGGCCGGCTCCCAGCTTGGCACTGGCGAATCCATTGCTGGACCCCCTACAGCATCCAGCTGACCAGGATCTCCCCCAGTCAACTGCATACTTCGAGTCAGGACCTCTCCTGACGGTGACGCCCCCATGTGATCAATAACATCACTCCCTAGGAGACGCCAAGATTCCCCAACTCCGGCATGACGAGCGCAGTGACACCAAAGCAATGCCCCTGCAACCCGACTACCACACGACAGTGCTTCCCCACATGGGAAGTTCTGCCGTCCGCCGTTAGCAACGGCCGCCCCGGTCGGGGGCGTTGGCCCACCATCACCCGCGGACAAACCACCGTCCGCTCGCTCCCGGAGTTTACCAGACACCAAGAACAATGCCCATTCAAAATGGCACGAACGACTGGCAAACGACGCCGCGTCGTAACGCCAGTCGCTCCGAGCGATCCTAGATCGCCCCACCTCAGCGACACACTTGTGCCGCTCAAGGTCCCTTTCTCCAAGGGGGCGCCGTCACCTCCCTCGGAGAGAGGAGACCTCCGGTAAGCTCGGCTTACACGGTTTCCATTGAGGGGGACGCGTCGCCCCGACTGGCGTCCTCGGCAGAGAAACCCGACCCACCAACCGTCGGCCTACCTACCTACCGCCGGTCAGTCACAAGCAAAATGCCCGACCTCTCCACACGTAAAGCATGCGAACTTCCATTTGGCGGGAGCCTTCACGGCCCTCCTGCCAGCAGGCGCCGCAGCGCCTTGCTTCTGCGGGCAAACCCGCACGCGGTGCGCACCGCCACAGCGGTAGCAAGCACCCTTGCCACCACTGCCCTGCTTCCCTGAAGCAGCAAGGTCTACCCCGAGCCTGGCATCCTGGCCTCGCCCGGCCACAGCCCTCTGTGCGGCCATTCACGCCCGCACTTTCGACACCACAGCGTCGAACGGCGCAGTATACGCGTCCTCATGCGAAACTGCCCAAGTATACAGAGTAGTGGTGAGACCTTCGTAAAATTTGACCCTAATGATGAAATCTTTCTTAGTCGTCCCCACTCTCCCACCGGTAGATAGATCCGGTCTTCTTAAATACGATTCCTTTTTCTTAGTTTGTTTCTTGGTCCAACCGCTAGGCCGCTTCCAGTATTGCGCTATCCTCCTGCCCCGTCATTGGTCTTACGAGCACCCATTTGCCCATGCCAGTATAGTACAGCTCAGTTTCAGTTTATCAGTCTCGGTGTAATCTCTTAATCAGTATAGTTCGTGTTCAGTTAGTGTTCTTTCTACGTGTTCAGTAGAAGTTAAGATTATTGTATTCCTTCGTGTTAAACTTTTGCCTTCGTTCAACTTTTGCCTTCGTTCAACTTTTGTCTTCGTTCAACTTAAATGTCATAACCTTCTGAGATTGTTTATCCTTGTATTATAAATATATTAAACTTGTTCATGCAAGCCCTCCAATACGGTTCTTCAACAAATCCTTCGCCCTAGTAGGCATTTCGAACTAAGGGCTAGAGTTTGCTTTGACAGCCCTGCTTCCCCGAAGCAGCAAGGTCTGCCCCGAGCCTGGCCTCCTGGCCTCGCCCGGCCACAGCCCTCTGCGCCGCCATTCTCTCCCGCACTTTCGACACCACAGCGTCGAACGGCGCAGTATACGCGTCCTCACGCGAAACTGCCCAAGTATACAGAGTAGTGGTGAGACCTTCGTAAAATTTGACCCTAAAAATCACATCTTTCTTAGTCGTCCCCACTCTCCCACCCAGACGCGCCAAGTCATCTAGGTATACGTCCACCGACTCCCCGGCTGCAAACCGACGTTCAGTGAACCGCCCATACGCCTCCTGCATAGGCAACGCAAATTGCGAGGCTAGCGTAGACCTAACTACCTGCCGCTGAGCAGCATCATCGACAGTTATGGAGCGAAACACCCGAGCGGCGTTGCCGTCGAGCATGAACACAATGACGTCGGTCGGAGCCACGTGCTCCAGCTGGCAGAGCTCTCCAGATTCTCCAGCCACTCCAGCACGTCGAACCGATCCATCGCCGAGCAACTTAGGCAGCTGCCTAGATAACCGGTCGAGGATCGGGCCACGCGCCTGAGTCAGGATGTTAGCCAACAGGCTAACATCCACAAGCACTCCCGACGTGCTCCCCGCCGGCGGTACTGGCGATCCAGCATCGCCAGCTCCGGCTGCCGCAGCCTTCTCAGCTGCGTCAGCTGCCTCAGCTGACGTAGCCTTTCCAGCCGCCGCCATCTTGCTACCAACAAGATGGCTACCACCGCCAAAAGCCTAGATAGCTTGTTGGCTTACCTTCCGCATTGCTGGGTGCCTTCGCCAACCAGCAACCGCAAACAGCTTCACTGCTGATGCACCTTCCAGTTCTCCACAGAATCGGAAGCAAGGCGCTGCCGGCCTTAGGAATACAAACACACGGTTGACAGCAAATCTCAGGAATGAAACCCCGCCGCGTCTGCACTCTACCACGTCCAACTCGTGGAAGGAGTATAAATGGAGGGAGCATAGTCGTCTGTGAAGAGAACCAGTTTTTGAGATTTCTCCTCTGTCTGTGGTAACCAATAGCCGTCTCGCGAGAGTGACGTCAGCACGGAAGCCAATTACCGTGCTGGCTTCGAAACTACGCTAGAGTGCGCACACGCTCGCTGAATGCTCTTCCAGCTGTTTAGTTAATCATTCAATCGTTAATGATTAATTTGGGATTCTAAGACTACGAAAGACAATAAATTGTGTTTCCTAACTTGAGGACACCTAATAATATAAAAATTACTAGCAAAGATACATTAAGAGTTGAAAACTATAAAGCTTACAGGCCCTTGATTGTAACAAATTAGAGCGACTTGCACGCACACCTCACCCTTTGACTTGTGGTGAGGTACTAATCTTGCTTTGGAAAATGAGGAGGGGTTGTAAGGAAAGTGGGTGGAGCCAACTTCAGCCAAGCGTCTGTGGTTGGCTCAGAATTGTGACGTGTCGGGCATTGAGAGTGCCCGAGTGTTTAAACTTTTACAGCCAAATTGAGCCCGATCGGATTGCGCTATGCTCCCTCCATATATCCTAGCTCCATGGTCCAACTCGACACTGCCGCCAGCCAGCCGCAGCCGTCCGGCAGCGGCGGCAAGATCCCAAAGTAAGACGGTGGCGCGCACATCGTTGCAGCGCCCTCTTGCGGCGGCAAACACTTCAACACCACATATGTAAATGAAATTGACTAATTTAAAAGCAGTGTTAATTATTCTGTAAAAAAACTGAACAAATAATGACACTTAGCAATTCAAAAAGTTTTATATGAGTTCAATTATAACAAATTTGAGCAAAATATAAGTAAATTCCAAGATTTGAAATAGAAATTACAATCAATTTTGAAATCACTACAATGACAGTGATTCTTTCTAATGCACTGCACCTAGGTTTCAGTTCTGTTCATATATGCACACACACACTTCAGTTATGTTTACTATCTTCCAAGGAAATTCATTTAACAATACATAATATGTATAAATTCACAAAACGCACTCGAGGAGCAGCCTTGTTTGTTTACTTATTGTTCGCGAACAACTTCACACCGCCGAACACGTAGTCTGGACGTCACGACACGATTCGGAAAAGTTCGTGTTTTTCTTCGCGTTTTGGTGTGTTCGTGATTCACGAAAAGTTCGATAGTGTAGACGGGGCTTTAGGAAGACGAGCAACTGTTTGCGCCGTTAGGGTTCCTCAGAAAATTCCCTGATTCGCCGAACTGCGACAGCGTCTACCTTTTCGACAGATCTGTGCGGTATATTTACTCCTCCCGAGAGGGTTCTTTTGGCCCCTTTTCAGGCGAGGTTCCATGCTACACTAAAGCCTATTTCAGAGAGGAGAAGGGAAATTTTCAGGCACTTCAGGATGAGAATTGTTTACTGCCGAATCTCTTTGCAGTCCCTCCTACATATACAGATACATTTTACCAAAGACAGTGGATTTATTTTCTTTTGCAAAAATAGTGTGTACAGACATGAGCTACTGCATAACATAGTACAACACGCAAAATTACATTTAAATTATTAGTTTTTTTCAGCTAGGTAATCAAAATAACATGGGAATATTGAAATGCAATTCAAATGATACTTAAGGGCTAACTAAAGTAAATGCACAGACCTATGTCCTAGTCAGGTTTTGGTACAATTACATCAGGATTGGTTGATAGTAGTTTCAGCTCTGAAATGTCGGTCTTCAAAATTTTCTCAGGAATATTTTTGAAGACCGACATTTCAGAGCTGAAACTACTGTCAACCAATCCTGATGTAATTGTAACAAAACCTGACAAAGGCCGTGCCGTGGTAATTTTTGAACAAAACTAGTTCTATTGAGCGTATGCAAGCTATAATTTATGATACAAGTAAATTCCTCCCCATTGCTGAGCCAATGCAAATATACTCTTTAAAAATTAAGGATAAGGTAAATAACTTTCTGCGCAAACTAAAAAATTTAAATTTATTGCAAGATGATATTTATAAGAAACTCATTTGTTCCGGCACAGGCCCAGGTATTCTCTATGGACTACCAAAATTTCATAAACCTGACTTTGCGTTTACGTTACCATTCAGACCGATTTTCGCCGCTTATAATTGTGCTACCTATAATCAGTATAATGTGTCCAAGCTTTTAGTTCCGTTGTTTAGTCATTTAACTCTTAATGATTTCACTGTTCAACATTCTTATGAATTTGTACAAACTATATCTAGTCAACCTGATGCTGATAAGTATTTTATGGCTTCTCTTTACGTTGAGAATTTTTTTACCAATGTAGCTCTTGACGAAACTATTGATATTTGCATAAATTCTCAGTTTTCTGATCCGTGCTCAACAGTTATAGGTTTAACCATAAGTTATTTTAGGTCTCTTTTAGAACTATGTGTGCGAAATTCTTTCTTTATTTTCAATGGCCGCATATATAAACAGATTGAAGGGTTAGGTATGGGTCCCTACTTTCGCCAACATTTTCATGTGCCACAATGAACAGAAATGGTTAAATCAGTGTCTGACTTCATTCAAATCAGTTTTCTATAGGCGCTATATTGATGAAACTTTTGTCCTTTTCAAAAAAAATTGATGCCCATTCCTTTCTTCAAAATTTCAATTCCAGACATACCAATATAAAATTTACTTTTGATCTGGAAAACAATAATCAATTGAATTATCTTGATGTCAATGTTCACCGATCTGGTAATAAATTCATAACCTCGGTTTACAGAAAAAAAACATTCTCCCGGTTAGGTCTGAGTTACTTTAGTTTCTGTTGCAAGAGATTTAAACTTAACAGCATCTCAACCCTTATAACTCGCGCCTATAGTATTTGTTCAAACTACACTGACCTTCATAAATAATTTACGTTTTTGCAATCTTATTTTACAACGAATGATTATCCACATTCAGTTATCTTTCCTGCCATTAATAAGTTCATGAATTGTAAATTTATTCCGAAATCTCGTGTTCAAGCTCTAAACTATATTTCCTGTGTTATGCCATATTTCGGATTTCAATCGGAAAAGTTGAGAAAAGACCTTTTAATGCTTTTGACTAAATTTTTCCCGGAAATTTCCTTCCGTACTATTTTAGTTAACAAACGCTCCATTGGATCATTTTTCAGATTTAAAGATGAGCTCCCGACCGGCATGCGATCGCACTGCAGTATGTGGGTTCCACTCTCCGAGCACTTTACGTCAGGGTTGCTGAACATGCAGGTCGAAGTCATCGTACAGGTCGCTTACTTACTTCTCCAACTCATTCAAGCATCAGACAACATTGTAGTAATGGTTCCTGTGAGCAAATTAACGATATTAGCAAATTAAAAATATTAGAGACTATTGAAAATTAGCAAAAGATTAAGGAAACCCAATTGAACTCAATACTTTTATTGTAGCAGTTCTTGCAGGAACAAGTCGCTTCAACGCCAACGTTACAGGACCGTAGTTTGTAGCTTCCTTTTAAAAAGGAACTATTGGCGAATTTCAACAAGAAGTCCGGGTGGCGTACAAATTTTGAACGAACTGTAATTTACGAACAATACATTACTAACAGATACCAATAATTCACATACTCTAGTGTTTCAAATTGCAACGAAAGCCAATCGGTCACTTTATATCACAGTTGCTTGTACAGAGTACACGTTCCTCTCTCACCATAGATAATCTGTAGTTTCATAGATCTAACGTGAAGCACACAGGTAGAACCTTAAGGCCGCAGCCAGACAAACAGCAGTGAAGCAGGGCTGCGCAGAGCAGTTTCGGCTCGCTGGTAGCTGCTAGCTTATGCATGTAAGTTAGGTGGCCAAATCAAACAGCAGTGGCTGGTCGTGAGTCCGCAGCATTTGTAATCTTGGCGCTACGATGGGCGGTGTTTTGTGACAGGCAACCTCAAATTTTGCTTAATAAATAGATGTAGAACAGGCAATATTTCATCGGATCAAGTTTATTTATATCTAGACATATTACCATGCTGTGCATTATCTTCTTAGCATTACAAGTGCATCCGTACACTGTCGTATAGTACTTTTAATTTCGCTAAAATATTTCTTCCCACAATGTTTAAAATGGCTTTGATACTGTTTTTTAATTGTACCAGGAAATTCGACAAAAAATTAATTGCATGATAATATGCTAGTTATGGTTGATGATGGAATAATCATGCAAATAATTCACTGACGCATGACTTGAAACTCATAAATACTTGAATGTGGATTATTTTGCAGTACTGGACGTGTAGAGACATTACAGAACAAGGAACATATTCGTTCAGGCGAATGAATATAAACATCTTTGGATATAACAACCCGAATTTGGAATTTTTAAACCAATAAACAATATCTAAGTATAAAAGGATCTTTTGTAGTTGACGTGCGGCACTAAGTTTCAGTTTAATGGAGATTTTCATGTAAAATTCGAACATCACTATCGTTTTTGGAGAAACTAACAGTTTTTTAGTTGCGTGCTTTCAAGGTTATTTTTACCGATGTAACACTGGTAAAACGCTAACTTGAAAAATTCTGTATCGGCTTTGCCCAGCACTTTGCGCTGGTACAGAAAAAGTAAAAGATCCATCCTCTCCACATTTGACTCACATTTAACAACTCTATTTGTGTGCGCAAATATACGTGTTTATATATATATATATACACGCACCTATGCATATATGTGTTTCTATTCCTATTTTTTGAGTAAAAACAAAACCTCAAAACATATTACATTTTACCCAAAGCACTGCGACCAGTTAACACTGAATCATATTTCAAAAATAGATATATTTATTGCAATTGCTTAATGATTCAAAAATAGATCTATCACTGCCCCAGAGGGCGTATCTGTGAATAAAAACAATGAAAAATATAAAAAAGACAAATGAAAAAAGTGCTCGTGAAAAATCATCATCTCTGTGCGTATGCTTGTATCTATACAACAAATAATTCAGGAATTCCGAAGAATTCTCTAGAAGTATTTTGAATTATTTATAAGTTGTCAGCCATCTCTTGGGATATAAAATCTCCAAGAAATGATATTTTTGATTTAACTAGCCATTGACAGGGTTAATCTATTTGCACGCCACGTTTGGTTTGTCTACAAGTACGCGTCGTTTGGTTTATCTATTTGTACACCTCGGATAATTTGTCTATTAGTACGCCTCGTATAATTTGTCTATTAGTAAACCTCGAATGGTTTGTCTATTAGTAGACCACGTATAGTTTGTCTATTAGTACTCCTCATACGGTACGTTTGTCTAAGGACGTCTTATGTTGAGAAATTTCTTAAAAGCCAAGATGTTGTCATGTATCTCATATGCCAACCTTTTTTGAAATAAACGGTTTTCTTTTCTTTCTTTCTCACAGATGACCTAACCTGTGTTTCCTCAGTATTACTTAGGAGAAAAATGATTGTTTATAACTAAAAAAACTAATAGTTCATACGTAAAAGATATATGTTTCAAGTCAAGATTAATGTCATGTGTCAAAAATAGACCAGATATGAAATATTCGGCATTGGTACGCTCTAAAGTTTAGGTGTTGACAAAGAAAATGCTTGATATAGTATAGTTTTTCGATTTATGAGGTAGAAAATACCTATATACGTATAAATAACTGTACAATCCCATCTACCACTAACTTCCATAGCGTCTGCTATAAATGACCATTGTTCATTAACATAGTTATGATCGAAATATTAAGAGATGCACCCCCGATCGCCGGAAAAGCGTGTACCGAGGAGATCAGAAGTCGACATCCTCCCCGTACGAACTCTAGGGTGCAACTGACTGGCGTGACTGCTAGCTCCCGAGCAGTGTTTTATCACCCGAGATAAAACGCCGCTACTGCTTGCTTCAGACAGCGCTGCCCTGCTCTGCTCTGTGCTACTTGTCTGGCCACCCTAATAGGAATACCACTAACATAAAACTCCGCGCGTTGTCTGCTCTGCTCTGCCCTGCTCCACTGCTGTTTGTCTGGCCGCGGCCTTAACAGTTGCCCGGCTCGATCGCAGCAGATGAATTCCCGCAACTGGACAGATTCTTATCTGGTAAAGGAATATCTTTGTTGACCACAAGTTCACACGATCCCTATTTTTGTATATACGATAATTCAATTATTTCATTAATCCAAATCATCATTGCACCTATAGCAATTACTTACTGGTAAAGCACGTACCTATTTGTCTCGATAGTACGAAGACTATAGTAAGAGCCACCTTTATGCAGCTAATAGATAGTGGAAAATAGATTGAGGCAGTGTTCCACTTACAATTTAAAGGTTAGTATAAGTTAGACTTCACAAGCTACACTCAAGTATAGCTTAAAGCCGCAAATTTTTAGAGGTAATTAGGCATATTTTAAGTTTAGATTAATTAGGACAATGTCCTGAGCAACCGCTCTAGTTAAGAGATTAATTTAATTTCGAAGGTTTAAAATCACAAATTTAACGGTTTTTAAAACTCATCAGAGCCTACGAAGCCGCAGCCTCAACTTTAAGTTTATTAAATGTCCAACAGGACCCAATTTGTGGCTTTCAGCCAACTGAACAAATTTAACCAAGTGGAACACAAGAAGCGCAAACATGCAAATAAGAAACTGAACACAAGGAAACTCAATCACACAAACAAAACTTAAGTAGAAACAAGAGAAACTGAAAAGAACCTGCAGGTTGGCACTATGAGAAGTCTCTGCCTTATTTTGTCCCTGCACCCCGAAGCAAGACCCCAGCCGCTTCCTCTTGTACTTCTTATGAGAGGTCATTACCAAGAAGTGCGGACACCTTCGGTGAGTACGAAGGAATAATTTTCAACAAGACTTGTACCGCCAACTTAGGCCTACGTATTTTAGAGTCTTTATTCATTCATAAACTCAAACCTTCTCTCAACGAAATGCAGAGTGCATACCCTCTGAAAATAGTCAACCGATAAATTATTATTATTATGTTTTTTGGTTTGTTTGTTTGTTTTTCGTGCTTATATACTGTGCTTCTGTAATTTTCGTTGTACACACTTGTCTATAATTTTATTTGCAGACTTTTTGTTGAGAATGAGCCTTGGCTCGAAACGTTCAGAGTAAATGTTTTTAAAATACTTCTTCTCCATTACTGGCTTGTTTCAAAGCTCACTCAATCGGTAATTGACTAATCTATTAAATGATGCATCATCATTTCTTACTTAAGTTTTTGAAAAACGTAATCCTATGCTATACGTCGATATTTTTATTCACTTGGGTCCCCTGTCAACTACAAGTTTTCAATTTTCTATGAATTTTACCGCTCGTTTTTATTGAGTAGTAGAAGTAGTAGTAGTAGTAGTAACATGGGTTTGCTAGCGCTTCAGTTATTCAAACTATATCGCACCGAAGGTCACATAATTTAATCAGTATCAGGCTTTTTCGATTTATCACGTTAGATGAACCACAACATTATTTGAATCTTAAAAATTATATGGTCATGATTAAAATTATAACTCAAGATTATAATTACCTCCACATTGAAATTTTATACATACTACAGTAGTTTCGAACACACTGAGCAGCCAAACCCCATAGGGAGTTTCAGTTGTCTACCCATTTATGGCCGGACGCCTTACCCACGCTGAAACCCTCGAGGTACCAACTCAGCGCGTCCGGCCATATTGCGGTTTCCTCATCTATAACCTTCTAAGACGGTATCACGCCTGGCTATAATGCGTTACGGCGCGGCTTTCTGTTAAATTTCAGAACACAGCTTGCGTCTCTCCAGGGACAGCTGTGGCGTTGCTCGGTTAAAGCCTGAGCGCTCGTCTTCCATGAGTATTCCAATAAACACATACTCCGTGTAGCCACGAAGATTTGGAAAATTAAAATAAATAACACAAATTACAAGACTAACCAAGAACTGTACGACTAGAAAAGGATTTCAATTCATAAATCTTTTCGAAGTTCTCAGTGTACAGAGGCACTATAATTTGTTCATAGGAGATGAGTGAGAGCGATAACTAATAAGTCGCCAATGATAAAAACACCCGCGAGTCGGTTCTCTCAACATTTTACATAAGACAAAATCAGAGTCCGCGCCCTGTCAACCAGGGTAATAACGGGAACGAACGTCGGAAAAAAGAAGACACTCAACCAATACATGCTGTACCGAAAGCGGTACCAAGCAGCGATCGCAAAGTGAGGCCGGAAGACGCTCCTTTAAATGGCCATGGGTGAGGCGGGTGTGACCAATCCTCAGTCGGCATAGGAGGACTTCTACGCGGCGGTTCCGGCATGCTGAAGAAGGCCAGGCTCGGACACTGTTCTTAATCTTGCGCAACTTGTTGTCTCGGGTGTTTTCCCATTCCTGCTGCCAAAGTTGAGCTAATGCAGACGAGTTAGCACTTCGCGCTAACTCGTCTGCCTGATCGTTGCCACGTACATCAACATGGCCAGGCACCCAGCATAGAGATACAAGTTTTGGGGAGCCTGCAAGTCTCAAAAGGCTTAACATTATTTCAGAAATTATTGGATGAGTGGAGTTGTAGGATCTCAGTGACTGGAGAGCACCTTTGGAATCGGAGAAAAGAACTCGAAGTAGGCCGCTCCTCAATCATGCGGAGTACGGCACGGATGACGATCAGCTCCGCAGAGTAAATCGACGTTTCGGGCAGCAGTTTTTCCTCTATCACTCTGTCATCCGAAATTGCAGCACAGCCCACTGCGTCATTCGTCTTAGAACCATCAGTGTAGATATGAAAAGCTCCTTCGTAGTCACTGTAGAGGTGATCTCGGAAAATATGTCGCAGTATGGTTCTTGTCATCCCTTTCTTTGGGTATTGCGAATTTTTGTATTGAAATTTGCCAGGTTGGCTCTTCCAGAGTGAGGGCACGCTCAACTTTGAACGGGGGCAACTGCGCCATCTCCGCCAGTGCCTCGAAAAGAAAAGAAAAAAGAAAAACACTTTATTTCCAATAGTTATAGTACACAAGTACTATCATTAATTTTTAAAATATCTTAAAGTTGATTCACTCAGATGATACACACACACGAGTATTGTAATACTCATGTCACTAGTCGAAAATAAATGTTTGAGGGCAATGTTCTCCTAATCTTGCTTAATCTACATTTGATAATACATGTAATGATAATTATAACGTGCTCCCTAGTTTATCTACATTTGATGATAAATGTAATGATAATTATAAGCGAAGTCAGTAGAGGAGGGGATATAATATGGAAACAGCTCCCGACCCCACTGTATGAAATCAGATTTCATCCCCTATTTTACATTACCGAGTGGGACGTACAATGTAGAGGACAAGCTCTCTCGTAGGATGATAGCATAAAATATTCTTGCCATCAATAAAACTCGAATTGGAGCCTACCACATTAGCGGGGATAAATTGCTGCGAGGTCGGGAGCGGTTACAAGGTCCGGAGACGGTCGACGGCGTTCACATAAAATGCATCGCCATAAGTCATGAGGATGCCGCAGTACTCGTATGCCGGCCCCGTCAATTGGTCAAGGACCATATAAGTTATTAGATGAGTTATAAAAACAATGTGCCGGCTCCGATCGTGTGGAAAAAGGACAGAGCGTGGGATCAGTTGTTGAATTAGTCCTGGCTAAATAGAAAGGCCGGGCCCCCACGGGAACATACCCCACATCCCTTCACCCCAAAAACTTACCCCTCTTTCCCCCAATCGCACCCCCTTTTTGGGGGGAGGCGCGAGCCCACGACTGCGCTGGCAGGACGATGGGCAGTCACTTAAAGTGTCCGGTCAGTATAGAGAGCGGTCAGGCTCCGGACGGGAGGTGAACTATCTGAGGCCGAACACTTGCGGGAAGTAGAGTCCGGGAGATATTGTCAGAAGGTTAATTCCAGGATTCGAGCGAGTTTGTGAAGTCAGAGTAAGGCTGGGCTGCCTTACCCAAGGTGGTTGTTTCTAGTGATTGGGTCTCATACCCATCCTGTGATTAGCGTCTTTTCGACTTTACTAACAACCGACCGTTCAAATATTCAGGTGTTGTTGATGTGAGGGCTCGCGATTTAAGTGTATGCTAAACACTT
Source organism: Morinoia aosen (assembly GCA_030386875.1). Lineage (NCBI taxonomy): Eukaryota > Metazoa > Arthropoda > Malacostraca > Amphipoda > Talitridae > Morinoia > Morinoia aosen. The sequence continues at coordinate 13,746,063 of CM059575.1, read as the reverse complement.
CTGAGGGCTCGCGATTTAAGTGTATGCTAAACACTTCCGAGGGCTCGCGATTTGAGTGTATGCTAAACACTTCCGAGGGCTCGCGATTTGAGTGTCTGCTAAACACTCTCAGAGCTAGGGTTTTCCTTGGCTCGCGGTTGATTGTATGTTACACAGTCGGTTGTGTTGTCATCTTGGCGATCCATTGAAGGATAATTGTGAGTTGAGTTGTCGCTGTTCGAACAGTGTGGTCGTAAAATCCTTGCCTCGCGTGCTCTCGCCGTCCGTACACTGTCTCCCCAATAAATAATTAAATCTTCGAGAGTCATAATTTCTCCTCCATCTCGTTTTGATGCCACACAGAGAACCACGAGCCTATACCCTACGGCCAGTGCTACCAAACCGTTTACACACGACCAACTTAAATCATTAATTAAATCTTAGTTCCGGTTCCAACCGGTGGTGGCATCGAAACGCTACTTTAAATATACCCTCTTTAAGTCTTACGAGGCACCGTCCAGTGCGATTCAATCAGAAAGGAAATTACATAAAAGAAAATATTTATACGATATAGCGTGGCAGAGAATGCACTTCATACACCACACTCCTTCCATCACGCTATTCCACGTGGCCTTGAAAGGTAGTTGTTTGAGTCGTACAACATACTGTAGAATAAGCTCTGCTCAACGAAGCTGCAAGGCTGCTTCACCGCAATCCACCTATAAGCTCATCACCGGTGACGTCCGAAAGGCCTCCGTACACAGCCTCAGAGCTGAGTTATGGACTTGATCCAAGAGTGATAAGCATGATGGGCTAACATTCTGGTAGAAGACGCAGCCATAATCAATCATGACACGAACCGTGGTTCTTTAAAGTCGCAGCATGGTTGTTCGATCAGCACCCCATGCTAATTTGGACATGCATTTTAGGAGATTCAGAGCTCTAGAACACCCTTTTAAAGCCAGTATTTGAGGTCTCCATGATAGTTTATTGTCTAACAACATGCCAAGAAAGGAGGCTGTGGGCGAGACGTTGACCAGCCTATCACCGAGAAAGAGCTCAGGCGTAGGCTCATTAGTGTGACGGGGCTGTACATGGAGTGCTACAGTCTTTTCAGCTGAAAAAGAGAAGCCTCGCTTGTCGGCCCAGACTCCAATACGATTAATGGCTTCCTGTATTCGACGAGTCAAGGCGGGTAGGTATCTAGAGGATTCATAGAGCATGAAATCATCCGCGTACAAGGAAAAATAAACATGCCTTGGTAGATCCTTTTTGATGGCGTCCATTGCAAGTAAGAAGAGCGTGCAGCTTATAACGCTGTTCCGAGGTACCTCTTCGTTCTGAGTCATCAGCGCAGAAAACCGTGTGCCTGCTCTAACCTTAAACCGATGTTCCCTTAAAAATTCGCGTACATACATCGCCATGTGACCTCGTACACCAATCTGATGCAGCCGCTCCAGTATCCAATATCGTCAGGCAGTGTCATAGGCCTTCCGCAAATCGAAGAAGACGCATATAGTGTGTTTTCCTTGGGTACACTCTTCAATACTATGGTTCTGCAGTCTGAGGGCACCCGTGGTTCCACGAATAGATCTAAACCCAAACTGAACTGGAGAGAGATGATCTCCGGCCTCCAGAAAACAAATCAATCAAACATTGATTATCTTCTCCAGTACCTTTCCTACACAGCTTGTCATGGCTATGGGGCGGTTGCTACGAGTAAATGTTTCAGTGGATGGTTTGTAGGGTTTCAAGAAGGCGATTACTGTGGCTAATTACCATTCCGTGGGATATAAATGGATTGTCCAGTTTTTATTATACAAATAAAGAAGGTAGTTGATTGCTGATGAATGAATTTTCTTCAGCATCTTGTAGTGACTACAATGTAGTGGATCCCATCTGGTCCAGGGGATATATTCTTACATTGCCGAAGTGCATGGTACAGTTCAAAATACGTTATGGGTGAATTGTATGGATATTGTTCATCCGATGCAAAATCGAGATGAGATTGTTCTTGGCGCTGTTTAATGATTTGGAAGCCGGGTGTATGGTGCCTTCCACTACTGACGTCGGCAAAATGCTCCGCCAGCAAGGAGGCAACGCGATCCTGGTTCATAGTGATCTCTCCGTTGACCGTGAGGCATGGTAGGACATGTCCGCTTCATCCTCTCATCTTCCGAACTCTTTGCCATGTTTTTGGAGTTGCCGTGTCGGCGTTTAGCGTGGATACGTACCTTTGCCAGGATTGTTTCCTGACCATATCTTTCACAAACTGTGCCCTCGCTCTAGCTCTTTGGAAGAGTATCTTATTAGCAAGGTTGTGGTTCCGTTGATACAAGCGTGAGGCTCTCTTTCGCTCAAAGTTAGCCTGGGCACACTCGTCACTCCACCATGGAACTCGATGATTCATTTGTCCTCCCTTCGAGTGGGGTATAGCAACAGATGCGGCAGTTAGAATAGTGCTAGTAAACCTCTCCAGCGCCTCGTGTAGAGTGGTCTGGTCCTTATCCTCTTCCAAGATTGTCAGGGCCTCAAGCGCTCCCCAATCAGCGCGTTTAAGCAAGTAGTGAGGCTCCGAGTTGAAAGGGAGGTAGGTCGGGAAAGTCTCTACCACTGGGAAGTGATCACTTCCATGGGCGTCATCCATGACAATCCACTGAGCATCTGGGTAACAATCTTGGGAGCACAAACTGATGTCTATTGCGGAAGTAGTTCCGATTTGGACGTGGAAGTGAGTCATGCTTCCCGTATTCAACAGACATAAATCTGTGTTAGCAACAAGCCGTTCCACCTCTCTGCTCTGCTGATCAATGCTGTTGTTACCCCACGCAGTATGCTTCCCATTCCAATCACCACCCATCATAAACGGTTCCGGGAGTTGCCTCATCACGTTCAATAGCTCTTCACAGGTAGCTATGAGAAGAGGAGGGATGTACAGATTACGTACTTTAACGGAGCAGTAGCAGTTTCCACCAAGACAGCCATCACCTACACGCGTGAAATGATGGGCACCCTGTAATATGGGAAATTCTGCTTCAAAAAGATTTCCAGTCCTATTCCAGGAAGAGGATTATTATTTGTAGAGTAATTTTCTACTCTGTAGTGCTTAGATCGGGATGGAACACTGTTTCCGAGAATAGTTTCCTGGAGGAGTACCCAACTGGTTGATGTTCTAGTCAGATAGCATGGGATCACCGTAATTAAGTCGCAAGCTGCAACAATTCCAGTGCATCATGGTAAAAGTCGCTCTGATAAAAAATCACAGCTGTTGCTCCTGAGATGGTGCACTAGATTCAGTGCTTGCTACACGTTGACGGACCAAAGTTGGGATGGGTCACGTCTCATCTGGTTTCCTCCTTCCCTCGCGCCACGTTCGCACCTCGACATCAGGTGGTGGTATCGAGGGAAGGCCGGAGGGAGGATGATACTTCTTCAGCAGCTCGTCACTCAACCCCTTGGGTACATGTCTAACACGGTCCAATGAATATTTTCTCTGGGACGTACTGTGTTCGCCCGACTGATCGCGAGCTGCCTTTGAGTGAGGTGTGCTGGTAGGCGACGCTCCACTCTGGAGGCGCTTGCGTGGATTTCCCAAGGCTTGAAGTATTTCCGGCACTTAAGGCGGTGGCATTTTTTGTGGTGGTAATTTAGCAGTGGCAACTTCAGCTGCAGAAGTTGTGCTAAGACTTGCAGTAACTTTCGGTGGTTTTCCTTGGCCAGACAAGATCTGGCCAGTCCCACCCTCCGGAAGCGTCGTGGTGGCATTGTCCTGCAATGCCGTGTTGGCATTGTCCATTGAACATCCTTATTTAGAACTGGGCCTTCGACTAAAAGAACTGTCCTAGGCGGGGAACCAGTTTCTGCGCGGCCTCGGGAAGTCACCAGCACCTCACCCTTGGCATGGCTCCCGTCGTCTGTGCCCGCCTGTCGTCTATGGCCTCTATCACGCTCACTCATGGTCTGCTGCATACCCATTCCTCTTGGGGGCGTAGCTTCAACAGGACCTGATGGGTCACCTCGGCTAGCGCTACTGCTGCCCATGGGCCTGGCAATATCTGCAAACGTGACTCCTTCATTGACATATCGAGCTGCCACTTGCCTTCTAGCATCTCCATTTGATAGTTTTCCTTACATTGTAGAGCCACGACTTCTTGTTCCTCCTTATACGTTGGGCAATTCAAAGATAAGGCTGGGTGGGGACCTCTACAGTTCGAGCATCTGACAGGGAGAGAACAGGGCAGCTCATGCACTTCTCCATCACATTGGTAGCAAACACCCACGGCCGCTCTTCATGAGCCAGCTCCATGTCCAAAACGTTGGTATTTGTAGCATCGTCTGGGCCTGGGCCCATACCTTATGCCGCTTCAAGCCTTTGAGCATCTGATCGGGAGTGAAGTTATGAGCATTTCTGTGATAAATGGTTCCCTTAGTTTGGTTGAGGGTTTTGTGAGGCTCTGCAACAACTTCGTTCATGTCCAGGGTTCTCAAATTAACAATGGCCTGACTTTGCACTCGATTCGCCACTTATACAATCAGACTTCCGGAACGGGTCTCATTAATGTTCTTCGGGCGGCCCCCAATAGTTCCCTCGATCTCATCGCTTGCTCGAATGACGTTGATAGAGGCCAGAATTATATTAGATGGAGATGATATGCAAAAGAACTTTTTGTAGTCCGTCTCCTGCCACTGCTGAAGAGGGAGGGGGGTATGTAGGGGCATCATTACCGGTTCGGACCCTCCTATTCCTCTCTCATCGTCCACTAGATGAGGCAGGCTGGAAAGGTTCAAGAGTCTGAATCTGAGTTAGGTTACGATTTCTGTTGCCTTCACAAGTCCGACGGCTGTCCCCACCATCATCACGGGGAGCGATCGACGACAGAGAAGCGCATCTTCAGAGGCCACAGATTGAAGTACTTGTTTGGGTTCTGTTTGGTTCACACCGCGCCCAACTCCACTCTCAGCTATAAGCTGTGATGGTGCCTGTCTCACAGGTAGAACGGCAGAATGATCAGCGGAAATTTCTATGAGAGGCTCCTCTGATGGAAGCAAAGGAGGAACCAGGTCGTCATCAGAAAGTCGGGAAGAGAGTTCATTGGTGGAAGCAAGCGGTGGTTAAGGATTCTTTTTCAGTGAAGGTTGACCCTCACCTATCCAGGCCCGCTCAAGCCGGAAAAGAACCCCTCGGGAGATCAGCAGCTTTCTGGTGCATCTCTTCACTTAAGGCGGCACACGCTAACCCCTAGGAAGTAAATACCTCCTCCCGCCGTCGACACCAGCCCGTGGCAGACCCCAATTACGCCCGAGATAACAGAGACTTTATAACCCGTAACTGCCGGGGCCCGGTTTATATTTACACGGGAAACCTCACCCATGGTCCCCTTTTGTCAGGTTGCTCCAGTTGAGCCAGCCTACCATGGTTGAACATACCAGAACCGGGGCTCCGGCAGACTTTCTCCGGCCTCAGACTTTCATGGCAACACGCAAGCCCTCCCACCGCGACAAAGTAAGGACATGGAGAGGGTCGTTTTTATTGACGTAGCGACTTGGTTTGTGGCTCATTTTATCCATAATTAGATTTCTTATAATCTCTAAAAAAAATTTTTGAATTTAATTTTTTTTTGTATCGTGTACAATATATTTTTTATTTAATTCCTAAAATGTCACTAACAACAAATTTGAATTTTGACTCAATAGAGACCATAGAATATGATTTTTGAGTGCGATGACACTATAAGCAACTTTTAACATCAATTGGTTTGGCTTTTATTTCTCCTTGAATGCGCACCCTAAAAGCTTTCTTTTCAGTAAAACTCGTTTTCTATGAAAAAAATTAGACATGTGTACGAGACAAAACGTTCTAAAATCCTTATTTACATATGTGGTGCAATTTTCAGATAAACCTTCCCAATGGGGAAAAAATTCCTCTAAAAGCGGAACAACCCCCTTAATCAGCTGCCATAGACCGGGTGCCACCTTTTCAAAACGACTAAGTTCCTGATATTTTTCCTTCAATTATTTCTCAGGGTTTTGTGTCGTGTGACACGTGTCTCATTTTTGCTCATTTTCGATTTATATACGTTTGTGTCTATTCACATCTTGTACTTGAAACAAATTACAATTGCGGAACTAACCTATAATCAGTGAGTGAAAGTCTACCGCTCAATTTTAATTCATAGATACATGAACAAAACTGACGATCTGAAAAGCTGAACCCACGCATTCTTCAAGTCAATGAACTCGTCAGCTGGGCTGACGCTATTTTAAGACATCATGGTTACAGAAACATGACACGAAATTTGTTACTTATTTTAAATGCCTAATAATTTCTATATTTTTTACGACTTTCTTTGTGTTTACTATAATTCCCGAACTTTTCTCATGCAATTTTAGAGCTAATTTACTGTCAAATGTTGTGAACACCAAGTTCACTAAAATCGCACGTCGGGATTTCCATACCAATAATTGTCTACATAGTTTAGCTAAATACCATGCGATCATTCTTAGACTGCAGCAATCCAATTTAGATTTTAATTGATACTAAGTTTCTTTCGACTTTCCGTGGTACTTGCTGAAACCTGTGTAGCACTTGAAACGCCGCAGCTTTAACCTTCCCGTTTTCAAAAATTTTACGTACCCCATACGATGCCAACAGTTGAAACCCTTTTTTAATCCTCTGGACAAGTGCACCCGCATAACAATTACTCCAAATGGTTCGGATAATTTAAATTAAATCGGGTAAATCTGAAGGATATGTCAGTTATCGATTTTCCACTTTTTAGTGCCTGAACCTAATTAATTGAATCGAAATAAACAAGTTTTCTTCTATGCACTTTCCGTCTCAAATGAGTATTTTACGATTTATAGCGGTAAGTTTAGTTTCGTCTTTGATGACGAATGCGCTCGAATAAACAGCTACTCATCGATTTTCGAATTTTTGTTGCTTGAATCATGGTAATATCGTCAAAATGAGCAACTTTTCTTCTATACACTTTTTTCGCCAAATGAGTATTTAACGAGGTATAGCGGTAGGTTTGGTTTCGTCTTTGATGACAATCGCGCTGGAAGCGAGTGCGTATTGCAGTGTTGCTGTCCAACGTGCTCCTTGAATTACTTGCCGCTTCAAACACTGGAGTTGCGGTAAGTCATTTACCGCTATAACTAAGAAAATACTCCTTTGAGACGGAAAGTGCATAGAAGAAAACTTGTTTATTTCGATCTAATTAACTATGCTTAGGCATCGAAATTTATAAAATAGATAACTGACATATCCTTCAGATTTACCTTAAATCGTTCAAATTTATACATTGCAAATATTCCACATATATTTTAGTCGCATTTAATGGTGAGAATTACCGGCGCGCCATTTTAGAGCACCCATCTAAGATCCTTCCCGAGTTACCCTGACAAATAGGGTAATTTCTGAACTATAAGACGTAGAATCTTGAAATTAAAACCAAATTAATGTTCATGAAGAGTACAAAATTTTTATGTATTTAAATAATTTTTTACGCCCCCGTGGGTGGCAGGAAGTGTGGCTCTCGTGACCCCTCAGTAGTCGGCCGATTTTCTCGATTAACCTCGTTTTCCGCCATCATTTATTCCTAAGCTATTGCACCTAAAAATTTGGAATTGGTTTCATTTTAAATATCAATTCATTCTGCAACGGAGAGTGTATAATAAAACTCTCAATCGTTTCTTGGCGAGGCATGGATGGAAGTTTTCATACGCTCGCAATGGTCGACTGATTTTCTCGATTAACCTCATTTTCCGCCATCATTTATTCCTAAGCTATTGCACCTAAAAATTTGAAATTGGTTTCATTTTGAACATCAATTCATTCTGCAACGGAGAATGTATAATAAAACTCTCAAACGTTTCTTGGCAAGGCATGGATGGAAGTTTTCATACGCTCGCAATGGTCGGCCGATTTTCTCGATTAACCTCATTTTCCGCCATCAATTATTTCTAAACTATTGCACCTAAAAATTTGAAATTAGTTTCATTTTAAACATCAATTTATTTTGCAACGGTGAGTGTATAATAAAACTCTCATACTTTTCCTGGGAGGATGACAGAGAACAAGGTTCTCCTACCCCCATAAACCGCGCATTCTATGGACAGAACAAATGCATTTTCATTTGTCTCCCCTCTTTCTGATATTTTTTATACCTCTCTTGTTTCGTTTTCTTCGAAACCCAGGAACTACTGTTTTAAATATCAGTCAATTGCTCTGTTTCATAATCAGAGATTCATTATCCTCGTTTCTGTCTTTCATTTTGCTTTCTCTACTTCTCTTTGCCGAACCTATACGCTACTTGATATGCCTATTACGAACTCATCTAATTACTTTGGCGATACAATGATTCACATACCTAGCTTTTCATACTTCATACCTAGCTTTTCAAAAATGTAAAACATTAGGAATTATCTTAGAATTTAAAACATCATGAATCATCTCAGAAGTTACTCAATTTCGAAATACTTACAAAATTTTTAAGTGTTTGTAAAAATTCAAACATTTGTAAAATGATTCTACAGAAGTGTATTATGGGCGTATCTGAGCCGGAGGCTTCAATGCCTGCCACATGGAACCAATTTCAATCGGTGAGACATGCATGTCAAAGAAACAAGTCAGTCTTGATAATATTCCTTTTTAAAATACTATTCCTGTCCCTTCTTTACAATTGAAACAGCAGAACAGGAACGCTTTTCATACATGCAGCTTATTATTCCTCTATCTTACACGGGAATTGTGACACGAAAGATATTTTGTTTCTGATTGCATCACAACATATTTGCTATCGGTACTAAATTTGTCTAACAGTTGAAAATGAACGTTCTACAGAAGCCATTTGATCAGGAGCCAAGCTAAATCTCTTCGATCTCGAAAATTGTTTCAATCAGGAACTCTTTCTCCGTAGATTTATTTAATGCGTCTTCTTCTAAGTTTTCATCTTCATATTTCACTTCGCAATTGGCCTCTGATTCCTTTGGAGAATCCGGCGAGGATTCATATTTTTCCGATGATTCATCCTTTTCTCCATGTTTCGTGTCGTTTGCAAATCCTTTGGTGCGCGTGCCGCCATAGCCATGTGGTATAGGTTCTGCCGCCGTGCGGCAAGGACCCGGGATCGAATCTCGGCGCAGGCAGTGGCGATTTTCTCTGTTGGGTATAGGAGAAAAATTCCAAGCACAATACCCCACTCCACCCAGGTGTCTGAAATGGGTACCGGTCTCGACCGGGGGAAAGCGTCATGGCGTCCAGGCGTTAGTTATAAGGCATTTGAAAATCCAATGTACAAGGTGATGTGTATCAGGCTTGATTGGAAATAAAGCATCCGTAGATGCCTTCATTATTATTATATTACATTATTATTATTAGCGTTGTCTGGGCAATAACAGTTATCAATTTAAAGATTTACGAACATGATTCTTCAATTACATTTATCTTCTGTATTCGAAGTCCGTTCATTTCACTCTATGTTTATAAATAAAGTTTTCTCATGATTTGAAATGTACGTACATTTTATTGAGACACCTAGTATGTATACGAACCCACAACGACTAGATATCAATGATAGTATTAGATAATAGGTATAGATACTGACACAACTGAACTGACACAAAAAATAACGGCAAAAATGATAATAAAAATGAAATCAACATTTCAATGGTCGAATATTTTATTAAGAGAAAAATTATAAAGAGCAAATGTTGAGGCAGCAAATGATAGGTTAGTAGCTAAGACTACTGACGATGTTAGCCGAGCGACAGCAAAATGAAAGATTACAAATAGGTATCTGAAAAGTGGATACAATGAATTCAGCACATGTGTCGGATTTCTTTATATTTTTTTGGCCTCAAATACTTTTCGATCAACAGAAAGAATAACCTTAACAGAAAGAATTAACCATTGCTTCACCACTTTACTTTAGACAATGGGAACAGATTTGAAGAACTCACCTTAGAGCACTTCCCCGCAGATGCTGAGGCGTTTTCTTCGTGGAAATATTCATTGAGACGAACTCCTCCGGTTGTTAAGTTCTCGGGATTTTGCGCATTTCATCTGTGAAGCAAAAAATGAAAGCCGAGTATAAGTGAATTTAAGCAGTGGCGGGCATTGATCTTCAAAATATTAGTCCCATTGTGAACTTCTGATCCTGGTCAATGGATAATTCCGAATACGATTATCCGATCCTAAAATTTTAACGGCGATCCCAAATTTGCAAAGCATTTGTTCTTTAAAGTTTTAAAGCCGAAAGTAAACGAATTAAAATTAAAATGCTTCACCCAATAGCTAAGAAATGCGCAATATTATTTATTGGTCATTTGTTTTGAGGTTCGAAATAGCGTAGTTCTACCTAATACTAAATACTCTCATTATTGTGGGTTCGCACACGTATATATGTGATACCTACGGGTGCAAAAAATAATTTTCGTACAGCAGCGATAATGCATACTTTAATGTTAAAAAGCCGGAACTAGCTGTCGAAAGCATCTTATATTCATTCTATTTATTTCTGTTTCTCTGATTTCCCCTTCAATTAACACATAGGATGTAGAAATTTTTTGTAAATGTATTGCGAGTTACTTGCAGAACTGCTGAGCTGATGTAATACATTGTACTCATAAGATGAGTGGGAACTCTGTACGCTCTAAATGTGTCTATGTATTCTGTACGAGGGATTCCTGAAAACGATCTTTTCTAGTCTTTCTTTTCCTAATGCTTTGGTGTATTGATTGATAATGACTAGTTTTTGCAGAAACCTAGAGTTATGTTGTGATTATAAATATTTCTAGTCTGTACGTTATGATACATTTACAATGGATGTTCTTTGGCAAAATCTGAAGCTACGGCCTGATACATTAAAACTTCTGGTTTTCAGGTTATGTAATCACTATTCATTATGAAAATTCAATTAGCTTGTTTAAATGTTAAAACTGGAATATTAGTTGATTTTTTCCAGCAATATATAGTTCCTACGTACTTAAAATTGATTTCTTTGTTTTGTTTACCTCCTTGTTTTTAGGTCACGTTAAAATGTAATGATAGGGAGAATTTTTCCTCGTTTCTAAAGTGATTCCTTGAAGTTTGTTTGGTTCTTTATGAGTTATATTTTATTTCACTATTTCATTTCCATATTTACTTTTGATCTCCTGATCACTCCCCAGTTTCTAAGTCAGCATACGCTGAAATGGAGATTTTCATAATTATGTTCGTAAAATTTTAAGAAGTGAAATAGTATCTTTTTCTCGGCATTATATATTTAATTAATTACCATTTAATTATTAGCATTTAATTAGCATAGCTGAAAGCTATGCACTATCTCAGCTGCAATAATTGTTGCATTTATGCCATAGTACAAATTTTCTTGCTGAAAACGTTCCAAATGGCGCCAAAAATAAAAAAGGAAAGAATATTGGCTTCTATTAAAAAAAAGAAACTGACAAATGCTTAGTAAAATGCAGACGAGAATAAAAGACAGTATATATTTGTGTACAGAACATAGCCACCTATTTGCCACCATTTCTGGGAAGGCGGTATAAAAAACGTCGAGTGTATAGCGGCAGTAGGCGGCTGCATTGCTGCCATCGGCGTTAAATAATCCGCTCGTTAATTATTCCGCTCAATGTGTCCGAAACATTTTAATCCTACTTCTGGTACGGCCGCAACGGTAAAAAATCCAATCGAAAACAAAACGCCAACTGTGTCACCGGCCTAACAGAGCTGATTCATGTCACTCACATAATCAAGATAGTTAAAAAGTTACCGCGGGAGGCTTCCTAATCTTAAATAAAAAGGAGAGAACTAAAAATAACGTATAAAACATTTACTCTAACTAAATATTTCAAGTAAACCTATAAAATTGAACGTTTCAAGCATTCGCTCATCTTCAGCACAAAACAAATTTACCTGAAAAGACATGAAATGATTTCGATTGATGATAAACTGGAAAGAAACTAACCTTAAAAACCACCGGTTAATAATTTATAACGAAAATAACTAAGCTGATTATTTTAAATCGGCTTACATAAATGGAGTGCACATTACGCACGCTTAAAATTAAGAAAGTGACATTAATCCGAATTGAAAATTCAACATGTGAGACAATGCTTGGCAGCCCATAGATTTTTTGCGTAGTGCAAATGGGTCAGCCATCATCACAGCATTGTACGTACGTTTTAAACCAAGAGATTTCTAATTACATTATACATTTATCTCGTTTGCAGTACAATTCATGGCGATCGTTTACATGAATCGTAATACCCAAATTACAGGTTTCAATTACGAGAATACAATATAGCTTAATATATGCGACCCATATGGCATTGCCCGCCAAACTTTATGCGCTTTGATACTTTGTTCCACACAAATAAATGAGAGAAATCAACAGGAAAACAGAGAAAAAGATGAATGGAAGGAAAGACGGATAAACAAAAAGAGGAAATTGCATCCTTTGTTAGAAATGAAATTATGAGGTCTCGATGGTAATACTTACTTTACTCCTCGTATGGAACATTTGTTTTAGGATGTCTTATATTAAGAAACTTTTTAAAAGCCAATATGTTGGCATGTATCTCATGTGACAACTTGGAAATACACATTTTTTCTTTTTTCTTTCTTTCTTTCTTTCTTTCTTTCTTACACGTAGAATTCTCTGAACTTGAAAATTGAAGGGGGGGCACGTCTTTTCTAGCTTTTGAAATCGTGACCTTTCTTTACGATATGGTTTGTAACGAAATTCCACCATTAGCTTCCCGTAAATTTTTTCTTAACTTTGAACACTATTGCCTTCAAGCGTTTTTAAAAAATCTATTTCACGTTCCATTTCAATTGTTTCACTTTACGAGATTGTCTTTTTGTGTTTCTAAATTACTCAGACATTATTACAGTTCTCAAAAATTTCAACATAAACTTGAACATCGGAAGTCTTTTCCACGTGCAACTTTCAATTTGAACCAGACACTAGAGCAGCCGTAACGACACTATACCCCGAATGTTATTCCGATGCGTGAAACCGCTGTGCGAGAATAAAAAACACCTAATCAATTTTAGGGCTTTAGCAGAGTCAGCATAACTCCCCTAAAGCAAAAATCATACAATGATTATAAATATTGACATTAGCCATTGCCCAGCCTGTCTGCCCTTCAGTGTCGCCTTTAGTACGACTACATTGAACATCATTATAAAATAATTGTTATCGCGTTTGATGTAATCGCATATGTGGAATGTAACAAATACACCTTTTTCACTCCAAATTAATCCAGGTCAAGTTCAAGTTAACCAAAGTCGAGTTCGGTTTAATTCAAGTCAAGTTCAAATTAATCCAAGTCTAATTCATTTTAATCCATAAGAAGTTCAAATTAGTCCAAGTCAAAGCCTAATGGGTGAAAAAAGTTGAATTTCACGCATATAAATCTCTATTTAAGTATAAATAAATCCTCGATACTACTATGCGTAACAAGAAATTACCTTTTGAACATAAATTTTTGAATGGATGCATTCTGTCATTAATGTGAAAATTTTGAACGACTGTAATGAGTAGGCCTAGTATGATTCAAAGTTTTTATAATTGACTTGTAATTATCACGTCGCTCAAATGTATGAATCACACTCGATCTGCCTCTTGATGCTGGATACTTGGTACATTTTGAGACAGCTTTTCTTTGAATTTCATTACCGGTGGAAATTTTATGTATTCCTTCCTGAAATGAAAACCGATCGTCTTGCTCATCACATCCAATAGGTACATATATAACACAAAAGAGGCTGAAATTAAAGAGCGACTATGTCAATTCTGAACTCAACTTAGGGTTGGATTAATTTGGACTTGACTTGAATTAAATTCAACTTGACTCGAGTTAAATTGAACCTAACTTGGATTCATTTTAAGTACAAAAGGTGCATATTGACGTATGATTTCGTTTGAGCATGTTTGCCCCTCATTCCTAATTTTGACAACGATAATTTCACTTGGTTAATTTGTCTTGTAAGTGCAATAGTTTAGAAATTAATGTTGGCACAAAACGAGGTTAATCGAGAAAATTGACCGACCATTGAGGGGCTACGAGAGCGTCGCTCCCTGCCCCACACGGGGCGTCTAAAATATTTTTAAGTACGTATAAATGTTGTTTTCGCCACGAGAATTAATTTGGTACCAATTTCAAGATTGTACGTCTTATAATTTAGAAAAAACTCTATTTGTCCTGGTTTTTCAGAGGTTCTTTCGAAGAGTCTTCGATCGGATCTCAAAAATGGGCTAGCCGGTAATTTACGCAGAGGAAATTTATATATGTTTTCATTTGAAAGTTCAGTGCTAGTGTGGGCTGAGAGCACACTAGCACTCAGTAATTTATGTAATAATATTATACCATAACTAAGTAATTAATGTAAGTAAATAAAAAACATAATCCTCGTAACGCATACGTGTAAAACACTCTCGTTAGGGCGCACTTGTATTGGAATATGAGCAAACCAACACAGGAACTGGTGATTGGAGGATTTAATGTTAAGAGTAAGTTGGACAGATTTAAATTATTTTGCGTCTAAGATTATGAGGTCGACATTCAGAATGATTTTTTTTTTCGTTCTTAAGTATCGATTAGTTTACCAAAATAATGAGCTCGAAGTGAATAACATGTTTATCATGAGACAAATTTAAAAAAATTACAAACTATGCTGATAATACTGGCACAGAAGAGTTCACTGGAGATAGGGAAATAAGGATTGTTGTACAATGGAAACCATAACATTTGCCCCATAGCTGGAACACTGCAAAAAGTTAACTGCCGAAAATAGAGTTGTGATAATAAACTCAACAGCGTGAGAAAACGGAAATTGTCCGACACGACTAACAAGAACATTTTATGAGAAGGATAGGGAAATAAAAATGAAAAGAGGAAGAAAACTGTGCACACCTTATCCAAAAGTGATTCCGTATTTTGGACGCAGAAAAGCTACGTGAATCACTGTGTTGTCAAAGTAATTAAATGAGTTCGTAATAGGCATAATCAAGTAGCGTATAGGTTCGGCGAAGAGAAGTAGAGAAAGCAAAACGAAAAGCAGAAACAAGGATAATGAATCTCTGATTATGAAACACAGCAATTGACTGATATTTAAAACAGTAGTTTCTGGGTTTCGAAGAAAACGAAACAAGAGAGGTATAAAAAATATCAGAAAGAGGGGAGACAAATGAAAATGCATTTGTTCTGTCCATAGCATTCGCGGTTTATGGGGGTAGGAGAACCTTGTTCTCTGTCATCCTCCCAGGAAAAGTATGAGAGCTTTATTATACACTCACCGTTGCAAAATGAATTGATGTTTAAAATGAAACCAATTTAAAATTTAAAGGTGCAATAGTTTAGAAATAAATGATGGCGGAAAATGAGGTTAATCGAGAAAATCGGCCGACCATTGCGAGCGTATGAAAACTTCCATCCATGCCTTGCAAAGAAACGTTTGAGAGTTTTATTATACACTTTCCGTTGCAAAATGAATTGATGTTTAAAATGAAACTAATTTCAAATTTTTAGGTGCAATAGTTTAGAAATAAATGATGGCGGAAAATGAGGTTAACCGAGAAAATCTGCCGACCATTGCGAGCGTATGAAAACTTCCATCCATGCCTCGCTAAGAAACGTTTGAGAGTTTTATTATACACTCTTCGTTGCAGAATGAATTGATGTTTAAAATGAAACCAATTTCAAATTTTTAAGTGCAATAGTTTAGGAATAAGTGATGGCGGAAAATGAGATTAATCGAGAAAATCGGCCGACCATTGCGAGCGTATGAAAACTTCCATCCATGCCTCGCCAAGAAACGTTTGAGAGTTTTATTATACACTCTCCGTTGTAAAATGAATTGATGTTTAAAATGAAACCAATTTTAAATTTTTAGGTGCAATAGCTTAGGAATAAATGATGGCGGAAAATCAGGTTAATCGAGAAAATCGGCCGACTACTGAGGGGTCACGAGAGCCACGCTTCCTGCCGCGGACGGGGGCGTAAAAAATTATTTACGCCAATTTCACACTCCATAGAACCTACTTGTAGCCAATTTCAAGACCATGCTTTGGATGAACCTCTTTAAAAAGATCGCTGGTAGTAGACGCAGAATCTTTAAGTTCTACTTCGATAAATTCTTCACAACTTCCTGTCAAACGAAAGCGAAATTCGAATGATGAAAAATCCCAACTCTTCCAAAAATTAAAAAAGCCTGGCGATGATTTGTCTCAAAAAATCAATGAACCTGCCCCAACTCCACGGAGCTCATTGGATTCTTTTGCTCTAGATCCTTCAAAAGTTTTCCAACCTGGAGTTTTAATGGTAATTCATCATGATCTGAATAATGATTCCTATTCGTTGGAACGTAGGAAAGAGTTTTACCATAAAATTCACTGAATGTACTCTAATTTTCTTTCCGGAAAGGATCTCTAAGCCATTGGTTTTATGTTGAACGACCTTATAATGTCGGCCATTGATCAGTAATACTGTCAGAGATATTGAAAAATTTCGAACTCTATTCTTAGTGACAACAATGAAATTTTTTCTGTTGCGATTGAATTTGTTTTGTCTTTTCAAGATCCCCCAAGTGGACCCAGATGTGGGGATAAAAATTGAGATTAAAAAGGACATTTTCTTAGTTTTTATAATTCTGAGTAATTCCGTGAAGACATTGCAGTACTCACCATGCATGTAACACCAAGTAGAGTAGAATACCATGTAGCTTCTTCGTTTGGACTTATGATTTTGCATTTTCGTGGGTAAAACGGCTTTGTGCAACCTACATTCTTTGTGTGTTCTTGCTTTGTAACCTACGTCAGACTCTATTTTTTTGTATAGCTTGGGCGTTCGATCTGTGCAGCTGTTCTTACGTTCTTCCAGTGGTTACGATTTAAACTCATATAATATAAAGCGTAATACCAAAGCACACTGCAATAGGGAGATAACTTATGTTGTAAACGGGATGAATGCAAGTAAAATGTATTATTTTTTATATCAACTCTATTTTATTATTGTAGTTATAACAGAGTTCAGGAGAAGGTGAAACCCTGTTTATTCACAGTTTGAATTAAAGCTCATGAGCTTTGAGACTTTCGAGAATGAAGCAATAGTATTGATAACATAGCGCATCTACTATGCTCCAGCCAGTGGCGCAACAACCGAAAATTAAGGGGCAGGGCGTTGCAGACCTTAATTATGAACAATCTGCTATTCTTTTACTTTAAACGGCCACTGAAAATTGTTCTCAGGTCAACATTTCGGGTGAGGCCATGACCTCTGTGCTCCCCCCTGGCTGCGATGCTGGCTTTAGGAATATAACTACAAATGGATTCGCAAAAAGGATTGAATTTATGTCGAATGTAATATTGTGTTGATCGGAAATCTTTATTGATGGTTTCATTAGTACAATTGTCTTGAATAAATGGTGTTTCAACTACTTAACCTAAGGCGAGGGAATGAGTGAATGGAAGCGGGCTCAGTGAGTCGAAAGGTTTCCTTTCAAACATCTGCCCGTTTTCTCAGTTTACGAGTATATTTACCATGAGAGAGTTTGCGGGCTGGTAAAATTATCGGTACAAAATCTCGATCTAAAGAGCGTATTCGTTAAAAGAATGGTTTTAGTCTCTTGGGAGTGGTATTACTTAGCGAAGTGGAAAAAAAGTAGGTAAAAAAGTAAAGAAAAAGAAAGAAAAAGTAAAACGAATTATTTCCTTTAATTTTCTTGTGACGATGCGTGGGTAGTTACTTGCTGATCATGTCATCTTGCCACGAAACCGATCCTCTGCCGATAAAGTAATCACAAAGCAGATTTCTGATCCGAAGGGCTTCTTGTGAAGGCCGTCGGCATTCGCTTTCCAAGCTCAGAAATCCATTAGCGCTGTTTCTCCAGTCCCCCAATTTCACAGTTGTTTCTACGTCTTCGCTGTCTGTAAAGCCGATTGGAGTGTATTGGTTCTTGTCAGTTTTACGAAGCAAATTATGCAAGGAACATGCGGCCAAAACCATTTGATTTACGTTCGGTACGGTTGTTTCAATTGGCCGCCGGAAAACCTGGAATCGACTGGCAAGTATGCCAAATGCATTCTCCACTACTCGTCGTGCTCTGCTCAGCCTGTAGTTAAAAATGCGTTGTTTCTTGTTTAGTCCTTTTTGTGGGTAAAGCTTCATGAGTCTTTTTGTCAGAAGGAAAGCATCATCAGCTAAGATGACAAATGGAACATTTAAATTGGTATCCGGCAAATCCGCACGTTCTGGCATGTTCAGAGTATTGCCGTCAATGTGACCTTTGAGACGAGATTTCGCATATACACCTCCGTCTGAAATTCGCCCATTTGTACCAACATCGACGTACAAGAAGTTAAGGTTGGCATCCACGAGAGAAAAAGAACAACAGAAAATGACCCTTTGTAATTGAAGAAGTGGGATCCCCTGTAGCTATGTCGTAAGATAGCTACGTGCTTGCCGTCCATAGCACCTAGACACAAAGGGAAATTCCAAAGCTGCCAGAATTGTGTTGCCACTTGTAACCATTCTTCAGTTTTAGATGGTACCGAGATGTAAGCAGCGAGGACTTGAGTGATTGCTTTACAAACTTCAGTTATTATGCCGCTGACTGTTGACCTTCCCATCCGAAACTGGAAGTGGAGAGAGCTTCTGCTTTCCCCTGAAATGAACAAATTAACTGAAAGTGGTAATTCAGTTCAGAATAGGTCTGACTAACTGCATGAATCCAATTACGTATCACATCGAAGCAACCTTGACTCTCCAAACATAACAACGCGTTGCCACAGTACAACAGAACACCTGCATTCAAAAGGATCTGATTACCTAAAATCGACGGGCCGAGCTGAGGATTAGGTAGGCTTTCTTTTTGTTAAAATAAAAGGTTTTTGTTTTGATACGGTCTAACTTTTTTCGGTTCACTGCTGTCCTGTTTTTTCAGCACCTACTACGTTCGTCTTCAACTTTGATCTTGTTTCATGAACTTCTTTCTCATCTTACTGTTTCTATGCCCTTTCTGCATAGATTCTACGTTCCCTTAACTCCATACTAAATGGTACCTTCTTCCTTCCTCTCTTTGAATCTCATCTGTTGAGTACAGGGAGGCTTAAACTAACTAACAGTCTAATCTAACCTAAAATCGACCAACCTGTGGCCAGGTACCGCAGAGTGACTGCCAGACGATCATGCGCTGAAATTGCGCTCCTCATGTTTGTGTTCCTCTTCTGGATGATAGGAGTGACTCTCTCTAGTAGCCAAGAGAAGACGCTGGGACTCATCCGGAGGAAGTTCCTGGAGAAAATTGGTCCGTCAAACTCCGAACTAAGAATAATTTGCGTTCTGGGCAGCATTTGAATTACTGTATAAATAAGTGCCCATTATCCGGTAAATTTTCATTCAAAAATGAAAATAAAATTGTTCAACATTAACAGTAGTGATAAGCAAGTCTCAAGGTTTGCGAAGTTTAATATTTTGTTTATAAGAATTCATTTATTTTTACCAATCTGGCAGTTTCATTTGGGGGGCGAGAGACACTGAAAAAAATAGGAGGTACTCCTACATTATTCAATATAACGTGAATTTTGAGAAATGATTTCATTTAGGCAAACGTACTCATTAACAGACAAAAAAAGTGCCATTATTTCAGCATTAAATATTTTGGTAAAAGACAAATATGAATACTTGCACTCATTTCCACAATTGAAAAGACTTTTCAATTTCAAAGGTTTTCCAAATACAAGCTGGGAGGGTTCAAAATTGCTATGTGCTGGTGACCTTAGTAGAGAAGCATTAAGCGCCTGATTGAAGCAATGAGATTTTCTGAAGATAAAAGTTTTCATTTAATGTACAAAGCAAGTTATGATTGTACACAAAGCACAAATTTGCATAGCTTGAAAAGTTGTATAAGGAGATAATTTGTAAATTTTAAATGGTTGGGTAAGAAACACATTTACTAAGCTTAGAAAGTTTTAAAGCAGGATAACTTGGAAATTTTAATGATGGGCTGTCTGAAGGGACAGTGGCATGTAGCCTATAACAGAATATATTTTGAATGCTGCGATAAACATGTAATGCGAAGTTATACAGTTTCATATTTCAAAGTGTGAACTGGTAATATGGTATTTGAAATTGTACAAATGAATACAAAAAATGTTTGAATTTAGTATATCCGTACCTGTAGGAATCAGCGTCTTCCAATCTCATTTCTTTCACTAAATTGTTCGCAATTCCTTGTTCATCACGTCGATCCAAAATCGAGGCGCACCACATTTTTCTCTTTTTCCTTGGTTGTTCAACCCTTTCCACCAATAAAGCTATTTTACAGAGCGTGAAGAAGTCTCCAACTTGAGAAACACTTGTGTCGCCATCCATCTTGCACGGTTGCTTTAGAGCGACTGTAGCAAGTGTAAATAAACCAAATGGTCACGGATCCCTACCAAACCCTGAAGCGTGTGACAGCTCTCTTCATAATTCCGTCAAGCTACCCGATTAATTTGGTAGCGTAGCGCTACGGTTCGGTTATCGTGTGACGCCGCCCTAAGCTGGTCCATATTAAGGCTGAAATCTGACGGTTTCGTGGCGCAGGACAGACCGAGCGGTACCGCCGACTGTAGACGATTATAACGAAACGTTACCATTTGGTCTCTGTGTGACGGCGGCTTAATGAAGCATCTCGACTATTGAGTGAAGTGTTTATATAACCAGTACCAACCTACTATCAAAATCTGTCCAACAAATTACCGGTCACCCAGCATATTCAAGGATTTAAATACCTCTGTGTGTGCTTAGTTCAGCAGTTAGCAGATTAGATTAGATTATTGGTTAGTTTAAGCCTCCCTATCTGCAACAAAGGCGATCCAAAGAGAGGAAGGAAGAAGGCACCATTTAGTATGGAGTTAAGGAAACGTAGAATCTATGCAGAAAGGGCACAGAAAAAGTAAGATGAGAAAGAAGTTCATGAAACAAGATCAAAGTTGAAGAAGAAAGTAGGTGCTGAAAAGCAGGACAGCAGTGAACCGAAAAAAGGTGGTCCGTAACAAAATAAAAACCTATTCAATTTCAACATGAAGAAAGCCAACCTAACCTTTAGCTCAGGCTCTTGCACAGTCTCCCTGGGAGCGCTAATTCCTATAGATACAATAGTTGTATCCCCCTGAGGGAGCAGTTAGCAGAAGAGAAACGTTGAACTTAGACCTAATATGGCATCACAATGGCGTAAAACTTGAGGTTTATCGGTTGGCTCAGCTCATTATGCTCTTAGGTAAACAAGGCTAAAGCGTAGAGGAAGAAAAGGAAAAGTGAAATTAAAATCAAATATAACGGGCGCAAACATTAGTACAGGACGTAGGTTGCTCGCCACGCAGGCCTACTCCACAAAAGAGAAAAAAACGTAGAATACAAGATCAAGCTTAACTGCCAACAAATCTAAGCACCAAAAATTCGAGGGACAAATGCTGCTCATCCTATGCTAAGCAGCTCGAGTTACCACTGAGGAGAGCTTCAGCACATTTCAAGTCCCCGTCCCCTTCACATCCGCGAGGACGCACAAGTCCTCAAGATGCTGCGACGAACATTCCCCTTCAGCACGCGTAGTTCAGGGAATAATTGTCATAGGTATGAAGGGCTTAACGACTTTAGCTTTTACCCCAGAACTTGGCACACGTTTTTTTCTACGCGCAATACGTGACTAACGACATTGTCTAACATTAACACAACTTGAATGGTTGATGGTGAAAATTTTTACAGAGCTGAAGATTTTATATTCATAACTAGTTTCTTAGTGATTGAACTCCTTTCTAAATACCTAAAAGCATAATTGTATGCACAACAACTATCGCGAGATACTTATATTTCCCTTCGTAACTCTATCAAGTCTGATTCTTTCCAACAAATTACTGGCATAAATGAATTATAAACGGGGAAGGTATGGCATGCAGAAAGGACAAAAAAATGCTCTCGAACAAACACAGATGCTATTTATTTACTCAACAGTGAATAAACGGACGAATACCAGCCAAAAAATGGGTCAAAAGACTCTCAAGAACAAGTTCCGAAAAATAGCAACATAACAGAAGCGCACACAAATAAAAATCACGTTAAAATAAAATGACTAGCAAATAAACCCAGCACAAAATAACAGGTTAAAGGAACTGCAAGATTAACTGATTACATTAGATTGTAGGTTAGTTTAAGCCTCCCTAACCGCTACAAAAAAAAAAGCGTATCGAAGAGAGGAAGGAGGAAGGCACCATTTAGGATGGATATTAGGGAATATGGAATCTATTCAGATATAGAAACAGTACGTTGGGAAAGAAGTTCATGAAACAAGATAAAAATTGAACAAAGTAGTAGGTGCTGAAAAACAGGACAGCAGTGAACTGAAAAAGGTGGTCCTCAACATAGCAAAAACATTTTATTTCAACAAAAAGAAGGCCTACTTAACTCTCAGCTCGGGCCCTCACACACGTTCCCCCTGGGAGCGCTAATTCTCATGGATACATTAGTTGTATCCCCCTGAGGCTTAAATGAGGCTTAAAATCCCCCTGACAAATGAAAGATTGACAAACGTTAGGAAACGTGAAACTTGAAAGAAGAAATAAATAACGAGAATGAACAGCATTGACCGAAAAAAGACGATCGGTAACGAAACAAAAAAAAAACCATTCCACTTTATTAAAAAGCCTACCCAACCTTCAGCTCGGGGCCTCGAAACTTCCCTCCAGGGAGTGTTAGTTCTCCAAATACAATAGTTGTGCATTCTTGCGGGAATTTAAATAATCATACTGTACATGCGACGAGACAATGTAACAATATATTATATACCTTAAATATAATATAAGGTGTCTCATCGATCATGATTATTATATATAAGAAAGTTTTAGCCTTCCTTAACCACGACAAAGATGTTCCAAGAGAGGTAAGAGGAAGGCACCATTTAGTATGGAGTTGAGGGAACGCGGAATCTATGCACAAGGTGCACAGAAACAGTAAGCTAGGAAAGAAGTTCATGAAACAAGAAAAAAGTTGAAGAAGAAAGTAGTAGGTGCTGAAAAACAGGACAGCAGAGAACCGAAAAAAGATGGTTCGTAACAAAACAAAAACCTATTTTATTACAACAAAAAGGAAGCCTACCTAACCTTTAGCTCAGGCCCTCACATAGTCCCCCTGGGAGCGCCAATTCCCATAGATACAATAGTTGTATCCCCTGAGGGGTCATCGATCATGAAATGACCGCGATATTTTACGTAAAGGAATTTAATTTCTACTTTTATATCGCATTATTGAGATTCAAAATATTATTCTACAATACTTTACTTTATGATTACGTCGAAATAATTTCATGTACATGACCTGAAAACGTCGCGCTGAAAAATGTTATGATTATTAGTTAGTTTAAGCCTCCCTAATCGCAATAAAGGTGTTCTAAAGAGAGGAAGCAATAAGGCACCATTTCAAATGGAGTAAGGGAACGCGGAATTTATGCATGAGGTACGTACGTTCCTGCGCAGTAAAAACAATAAGTTACGAAGGAAGTTTATGAAACAAGGTAAAATTAGATAAGATTAGATTAATTTAAACCTCCTTAGCAGCAACAAAGGCGTTTCAAAGAGAGAAGGAGAAATGCAATGTTGAGTATAAGCTTAAGGGACCGCGGAACCTATGCATAAGGTAGATAGAAACAAGAAGTTGAGAAAAAGTTTATGAAATATAAAAAAGTAGAAGAAAGAAAGCAGGTGCTGAAAAACACGACAGCACTGAACCGAGTAAACTTGGTTGGTACCAAAACAAAAGTTATCATATTTCAACAAAAAGACATACTTAACCGTTAGCTAGGAACCTCACATATTCTATCTGGGATCAAACAAGCCATAAGTTGAAGAAGAAAGTACTAGATGCTGAAAAACAGGACAGCAGTCAACCGATAACAGATGGCCCTTCACAAAACAAAAAATCTATTCTATTTCAATAAAAAAAAGCCTAATTAACCTTCAGCTCGTGGTACAATAAGACAAAAGTGACGTAATACAAATTAAGTGCATATTGACTAGAAGAATGAATATTTCATGGATATTATTCATAAAATAAGGACACTCCTTGCAAAACAAAAAAGCACAAGCCTAATTAAATCTACATTCATCAATGCCACGGTAATTTGAGCGGAGGTGTACATTAACCAGAAATTATAAGGTCAAATACAGTGACCCTGGGGTGCACCCTTGAAGGGTAGTAGTAGTAGTAAAAACATCAATTTGCTAGCGCTTCAGTGCCTGCACTATGTCGCGCCGAAGGTCTCACAATTCAGGTTGGCTCCGCGTCTCAAATTTCGAGGTCTCACTGCCACAAACATTGCAACGCAAGTCACAACAACTATTAAACAAACAAAGACGCGTCAACCACGAGCGTGATCTGAAAAACACTTGATTTCATTGGTGGCAGTAGTAGAAGTAGATGCAGCAGCATCAGCAGTAATGAAAGAGCTGCTAGTTCAACACCATACTCCTCATGCGTAGGGTTCAATCAGTTCGTATAATCATCCCAAGGTACATGCAGTTTGCACATTGAGCAGCAGCCTAATCCCCTAATGGGGGTCTCAGCTGCCCACCCAATTATGGCCGGGCGCCTTACCCGCGCTGAAACCCCCAGGGGCATTAGCAGCGCGCCCGGCCATTTTACGGTTCAGTGTTTACATCGCATT
The DNA here is from genome assembly GCA_030386875.1 of Morinoia aosen. Classification (NCBI taxonomy): domain Eukaryota; kingdom Metazoa; phylum Arthropoda; class Malacostraca; order Amphipoda; family Talitridae; genus Morinoia; species Morinoia aosen. The sequence goes on along the minus strand of CM059575.1, from coordinate 13,721,384 downwards.
ACCATGCGTAGAATTTTCAGGCTAGATTTTTGAAGACAGATTACACGCTCCAAGAAACGACTGCAGCGCTGTCACATTGTAAGTTGATCGCTCAGCTTCCCCAAGTATTCCGATCAAAACATCCCGTGCACGACCGCGAAGGTGCGGAAAATGCAGATTCCTGGCAACAGCATACAGGGGACACTCCGCGAGGAAGTGCTTTACAGTCAAAGGCACACGACACCGTTCGCACTGCGGCTGTGGTAGCCGCTCCATCAGGTGGCCGTGTGTTAGCCGCGTATGGCCAATACGGAGGCGACAAAGCATCACCTCTAACCGGCGACTACGACAACTGGACGATATCCATTCACGTATAGTGGGTTTAATGCTTCTTAATTTATTACTATCGTTAGCAGCGTTGTCCCATTCCTGCTGCCATCGTTCTCTCACTGCCGCTTTGATCCGAGGGTAATAATCCCGGAAAGGAACCATCAGATTTAGAGTCGCTTCGTTTGCCTCTGCGGCCCGTTTAGCCTCCTGGTCAGCTCTCTCATTGCCAGACACTCCTACGTGGCCGGGCACCCAGCACAACGTCACAGATTTACGCTCACGTGTTAAATCTATTAAGTTCATGACGATCTCACCAACAAGCGGATGGGTACTATTATGCTCTCGAGTGGCCTCCACCACACTTTTTGAATCCACAAAAATAGCAAAAGTATCATGCTCACAATGTTTAATTAGTTGAAGAGCCTCCAGCACACCGTAAAGTTCCGCAGTGAAGATGGACGACTCAGGGAGCAATCTCTTGGCGATCACCATCTCCCCCGACACAGCGGCACACCCTACAGCGTCTCCCACCTTTGAGCCGTCGGTATAGAACTTCATCGCACGGGCATGTTTTTCGGCAATATGGTCCAAAAAGATCCCCTTTAGTATGTGGGTAGGCATAGAATCCTTCTTAGGCATTTGACATCCCGGACAAAAACTCCCGATTGGGACACGCCACGTGGGAAAACTTTCCAAGAACACTGGTTGTATTCTCATTGGCCTTAGCTGCATTGCAACCACGACTGCCGAATAATCTTCCGATGAGGGCAGAAAGTAAGGGAAAGGCAGATGTCGGCCTAGTGGTGCATGCACGCTGGTCCATGCAGGAGACAAGGGGACTTGTTCCAATCGTGCCAAGTACTGAAGGGTCAGCTGCACACGGCGGTGCCGTAAAGGAGGTTCACCGCTCTCCACACATAAGCTGCTGGAAGGGGACGACCTAAACGCGCCAGTGCAGATTCTGATAGCCGCATGATGCACAGGGTCCAGCTTCGAAAGTGAAGTCGTCTTAGCATATTGATACACTATGCAGCCGTAGTCGATCTTGCTTCTAATAAGAGTACGATATAGTCTCAGTAGGGTCATTCTGTCAGCCCCCCACGTCAGGCCGGCCAGGCTTTTTAGCAAGTTCAGCCTTCTGACGCAGTCAGCCTTGAGGATAGCTAGGTAGGGCTTCCAAGAGAGCCTGTCATCAAGCGTCACCCCCAGAAACTTGGCGCTGTGTGAAAATCTCACTTGTCTTCCCTGCAGTGTGAGCTGTGGAGGCTCACTACGGCCGCGGCCCTGGAAGTAAAGTCCAACTGTTTTTTCGGGTGAAAAGTTGAAGCCATGTTCCTGAGCCCACTTATTAGCGTTATTGATGGCTAATTGCATTCTTCGCGTCAGAGCTGGAAGATGTGTTGATGAAGAGTATACCATAAAGTCGTCCACATATAAGGAGGCCACCGTTCCGGGAGGCAAGGTGGAGGTGATACCATTTAAGGCGACACTAAACAGGGTGCAGCTCATAACACTGCCCTGAGGTAAACCTTCACACTGCAACTGCGAGGAAGAGAGGGTGTCGCCGACCTTAACGCGGAAAGTTCTTTCACCAAGAAATTCTTGAATATACAGGGCCATGTTACCACGGAGTCCATACTCATGTAGTGTCTTAAGTATTCCATATCTCCACACGGTGTCATACGCTTTATGCATATCAAAGAAAAGACACATGGTTCGGCGACGCTCGGCAAGGTTGGCCACCAGGTGGTTCTGTAAGCGGAGCAGAGCGTCTGTGGTCCCTCGAAGCTGCCGACTGCCAAATTGGACGGGGTTCAGTAGCTCCTCCGCCTCCAACCATCTGGTGAGTCGCGCATTGACCATTTTCTCCATCAATTTTCCAAGGCAGCTAGTTAGGGCAATGGGTCGGTAGTTGTCAGGGTTGGATGGAGGTTTGTTTGGTTTTTCGAAAGCCATGATTAATGATGTACGCCATTGTTGAGGATATGTATGCGTGATCCAGATTTTATTGAAAATATATAGCAAGAATTTAATGGCTGTAGTATGCATTTTCTTCAACATCCGGTAGTGGATACCATCTGGTCCGGGAGCGGTATTTTTACATTTCTTCAGAGCGTTGTAAAATTCAACCATTGTAAGGGGGTCATTATAAGAGTAGATGGAGTTTGTTGAGAAGTCCAGCTGCTGCTGCTCCTGTTGCTGTTTCAACACTGTAAAGGCAGGAGAGTAAAGTCGTCCGCTACTGACACTATAAAAGCTTCGGGCCAGTGCCTCCGCCACGCACTCCGGGTCTGAGGTGAGAACACCATTAACTTCTAGGCACGGCTGTCTATAGCTGCATTTTCCCCTCATTTTATTTACTCGCTGCCATACCTTGGCCATAGGAGTATCGCTGTTGAGAGTGGAGACGTATTTTTGCCACGATACTTTACGGGCGACGTCTTTTGTAAACTGAGCTCGCGCTCTAGCCCGATTGTATGCGATCTTGTCGGCTAGTTCCTTTGTTCTTTGGTATCGCCGCAATGCGCGCTTCCTCTCGATATTGGCGGCCTGGCAGTCATTGTTCCACCACGGGACGCGGTGCACTGGGCAACCGCCTTTAGACCTTGGAATGGTACTGTTGGCAGCTTCGTGCATTGCACTCACAAAGCTGTCAACCAATTCATCTACGCCATAAGCTTCATTTGGGTCCTCCATTGTCGTCAGCGCTCCAAAGTTTCTCCAGTTGGCTTTTTTGAAGTTAAACCTTGGTTCTATCAGCATCTGCTGGTTTTGGACCGAGTGCATTAAGACGGGGTAATGATCACTACCATGTGCATCGCTACTCACGGACCACTGGAATTCGGAAAGGATGTCGGAAGTGCAAAGACTCAGGTCGATGGCGGAGGAAGTTCCAGTCTGCACGTGAAAATGCGTGGGGGCTCCGGTGTTCAGAAGACAAAAATCAGAAGCGACGATGAAGTCCTCCACGATTTCACCGCGACGATCGCTCCGGTCGTTTCCCCAAAGTATGTGCTTGGCATTGACGTCTCCCAGGATCAAGGCCGGCCTCGCGAGTTGATTGCTCAAGAGGTTGAGATCTTGCAAGGCTAAGGGTTTGCCTGGTGGTATGTAGATGTTACATACTGTTATCATACGTTTCCCAATGTAGACACGGAAGGCGATAGCCTGCAGCCTGGTGTTGACCGCAATTCTACCGTAGCCAACGTCTCTCCGCACAAGCACCGCCAGTCCCGTTCCAGGTACTGGGTTGGGCACTGGGGAGAACAACTCTATATTATAGTTGCTTGGAGGCCTTGGGGTAACGTTCCCCAGCAGTGTTTCCTGCAGACAAACACAGCTGGGCTGGTGCTCTTCCAGAAGTGCTCTCAAGTCTCCGTAATTCCGTCTGTAGCCACGTATATTCCATTGTAAGAAGGTGTTCATTTTTTGTCAGTTTTAGATGTTATATACGTAGGATTCTTTTCAATTCCCTCACCTGCGGCACACGTCAGTCCGGGTGACGTAGAGACAGGAGGTCGGTCAATCCACGGGTGGACCGGTACCGCCGGAGGAGGCCCGGTGGGGAGGTTTTTTGGGGGTGGGAAGATTTTCAACAGGTGTGATGCTACTTCTTCTGGGACGGTCGTGACTCGCTCTAAAGAGCGAATGCGTTGAGTAACAATATTACGCTGCTTTTCACTGTCAATGTGGGAGCTATTCTTTTCTTTGCTCGGTAGCGACAAGTCGCGCCCGGATCCCCTTTCCTGCTTGTCTCCACGGCTGGGTCCTCGCACGGCAGACCGAGACTCCCTCATAGTGCTGCGTTCATGCTCTGCCCTTCCACCGGTTGTAGCCACTGAATTCCAGACAGGATCCCTCTCTTGACTCGGGATAGCTTGGCTTTGGTTGTCTGCTGTGGTGTCTTCCATAAATCTCAGTGTTTTTGGAGTTTTTGTTTGTTTTACATCTTGTGGGGGCGATATGTCACTTTTATTTCTTTTGCGGGAGGTAATAATTGAGGGGATTGTTTGAAACTGTTCGTTAGATGAATCTTTCTGATGAGTGGTGGAAGCTGGGTCTTTTGAAATTTCCTTATTAGAGGGTCCTGATTGAGCCAAAGGTTGGGTCACGCGCACTGCAGGCCTCTGGGCCAGACTCTGGCTCCTCAGAGCAGAGGTATCCATAAGGCTCAAAGGCTCTGGCTCCTGCTCATCTCGCCGTGCTGCCACACTCCGCGAGTGCTGTTGCTCAGGTTGCTGATAGATTGGCTGAGAATTCAGTCTACGGTGTTGGGCGGCGTTAGCGTAAGAAGTGCGGGGAGAAACATACCTGGATGTCACCGTCCTTCTGGCTTCTCCGTAGCTAATGCTCTCTTTCACCTGAGTTGCGAGGATTTCTGCTTCAATCTCATAGTGGGAACATGATGTGGAGCTGGCTGGATGCGCACCCTCACAGTTGGCGCATCTCGCAGGTCGGACACAAGGCGGCTCATGTTGCTCCATTGAGCAATTTGCGCACGTGCTTCGCTGGGCGCGGCAGGTTTTGGCGCCGTGTCCGAAGGCCTGGCATTTAAAACAGCGCCTCGGCCTTGGCACGTACTGGCGCACCAGACATCGCGTCCACCCGATTGGCACAGTATCGGGCAGCCTACAACGATCAAATGTTATGAGGTATACTGAGTTTGGAGTCAGCACACCTTTCTCTCTCCTTTTGAAGCTATATATCTCTTTGGCGCCGAATCGCTCCAGCTCCTCCAAGATACGTGCGTCTGTGTACCTTGGGCTGTTCTTATACCATATTGTTCCTTTCGTTTGATTGAGGCGTTCATTCGGAGATACTGTTACCTCCACTCCGGCAAGAGACTTGATGGTGGTGATGCAGCGGCTCTGGTGAAGATTCTTGACTTCCACCAATAAACTGCCGTTACGGACTTCATTAATTTTAGCGGGTTCACCCCCGAGTCGGTGACATATTTCTCTGTAGGCTTTCGCGACATCTACTTCAGCCATTGGGGAGTTATCGTTGGCTTTTATTACAAAGAACTTTTTGTATTCCACGGCAGGTAATTCATCTTCTACCGCCGAGGGCAGGCGTTGCCAACGACGGTTTCTCCTTCTGCTTGTTCCCGGAACTCGGCCATCAGATGAGGCCTCGGCAGGTCTCGAAGGTCTGTGTGGTTCATATGGCTGCATTGTCTACTCTACACTTCCATCACGCCAGCCTGCCCCCTCGCCACCTGCAGGAAATTGAGATGGCGGTACGATTCGTTTACCGGGTTCAGGAGAGGGAATTCCAGTGAGTGTATCCATTTGTGAGGGCCGTGTCGTCAACGTAGAAGTACATAAAGTATTAGGAGAGGAAGCAAGCTCAAGTGTTTAGGAGACTCTTGTCAGTGGGGGGTTCCCCCCCACCTATCCAGGCCGGCTCAAGCCGGAAGAGAACCCCCCGGGTAGTGATGTACCGATGTATCGGGATCGGTATCGGTATCGGCAGTATCGGCCATTTTTAGTGGTATCGGTATCGGTATCGGTATCGGTATCGGCAAAATTCGGCCGATACTTTACCGATACTTTCCAATAATACGTATTTTATCATTGAAATGAAGGTCATAAATCATGGAAGTAAAAGTATGTAACCTATTAATACCCGTTGTGTGTTTATTCATATATTTATTTGGTGTACGCTTCTTAAGAAACATAGGGTGCGTGAGTTTGCGGTATCATGGATACCGAATTCCTCAGTGTAACATTGAAAGACGGCGTTTCCATGCATTTAAATATTCGACATTTTATCAGGATAGGTTTTGTTAGGATAGGTTAGCTTAGATTAGGATAGGCTAGGTTAGCACAGGTTAGGTAATACTGACAGAATTTTTTCTCGGGTCCGCCTAGCTTGACGATGACATTGTCCATGGAATTTTTACGTGTCCTGCTACTATCTAACAATACCCCTGGTTTATTTGGAGTCCGTTTCTTCAATTTTTTTTTGTCACGCTCATAAGGAGAGTTATAGTGACCGTATCTGTGATACGAGTTTCACCAGTGCCTAAGTACAAGAATATTTTTCATCACGGGTGCTGTTAGGATGGATACATTCGTTGGGCACCACATGCACATCTGGAAAATTTGTTCAAGAAAGTTAGTGAATCTCGTCATTTTTGACGGGCTGTGCGTACTTGTAATCAAATAAAGAGCCTATTCATACCTAGTAAATTTGTTAGCTAACTGTTGAATTATAGCATTTAATCAGGCCCGCTAACTGAATTCACTACTTTGAATTCCCGATGAGTCACGTACGGTCATAACTGAAAGATACGTAGCACGAATAGTTAAACCCTGCAGCGACATAAAATTATTATACTTTTACGACTAAAACCTATATAGTTTGACCTAATGTCTACTTCTTGAAGTATGTGACAGGCTAACAAGAACCAAAACAATTTAAAAAAAGTTGTAGGTCCATTTGAAAGTTTTGGTGAATTTAATATAGAAGTAGCTGAAAATTCTATTTTAATTTAGATGTAAATCGTCAAAATATTCCGAAGCTAAGAATTTATTTTAATTTAGCAAGTATATCGCCGTTCATAACGAATTTTGTATTTTTCTTCGATGTTAAGATGTTTGAAAAATTCGCGAACAATCTTATAGTTGAATACATCTGAACGGGTCAGTTGATTGCTTTAATCGCAACTTGACGAGGAATTTAAAAACGAGGAAAATTCCAAGGAACTTGATCATATTTACTAGAAATACGTTTCGGAGTCCAGCTCCATCATCAGTTCGTAAAAGTAAATTTCATTATGACTACAATAAAAGAAAAAATAAAATGTTGGATACAGTCATTAAAGGAAATCACGAAAACAAAAAAAAATCAAAACATGTCACAGAGAAAATTAAATCGACAAGGTCTACTTGCAATTTGCAATGGGTAGGAACTGTCAGCATTGTTGAGGGCCAGTTTTCATTTAAAAATATGTTGCGACTCTAAAATTCCGAGGTCACATGTAGTTGAAGCCGAATCTAAGATTTTGAAGTCCGCGGAGTATATCGGTACGTTGCATTTTACAGCGTGATTACGTACGAATTGAGCGAATTGGTTCCCCGTGCGGAAGCTTCAACTCCGATGTTCGGCCATTCTGATATGAAAATTTTGTGCCATCATGCCGACGTACGATTATGTGCACTGCACACAGCTGTACAACTGTAAGAATAAATCAGAAAGGCTCGCTTCTCCATCAAAAGCGTATCCTCGTACCGGAATTGTATAATTTTAAGGTTGCTTCTTTTTTCCGGTACAAGGATACGCTTCCGATGGAAAGCAAGCCTCTGATTTATTCTCATCAGTTGGACGGTTGGGTGCAGTGCACATCATCGTACGTCGGCATGACGTCACGATATTTTTATAACAGAATGGCTGAACATCGGAGTCGAAGCTTCCACTCAGAGAACTAATTAGCTTACCCCTCACACTCCGCAATACGTAATCACGCAGTAAAATGCAACGAACCAATATCCTCTGCGGACTTCAAAATCGTAGATTCGGCTTCAACTGCATGTGACCTCAGAATTTTAGAATCGTAACATATTTTTAAACGAAAACCAGCCCTCAACAATTCTGATAGTTCCTACCCATTACAAATTGTAATTAAATAATAATCTTGTCGATTTTAGTTTTTCTGAGGCATGTTTTAATTTTATTTTTATTTTCTTGATTTTCTTTAATGACTGTATCCAACAATTCGTTTTTTTTTTTATTGCAGGCATAATGATTTGTACATTTACGAACTGATGATGGATCTGGACCCCGAAACGTATTCCTAATAAATATGATCAAGTTCCTTGAAATTTTCGTTTTTAAATTCCTCATCTTATAGATGGTTGCGTGTTTGTGGAAATTTTCGGTTTCGGGGCCTATAGAATTTTCATGTTTTCTTTTCGCCGAAGTATGTACTCTTATTTGGTGTGAATAACACGAAAATGACAACCCTTTTTTGGAGAAATTGTTTTGGTCCTCTTTTTGAGCCAGTTGGTATAAGAGCTAGTCTACATTACGTTGCAATACGATTAGAAACACATATCTATTGAATGGATTTCATTTTGTTTTTTCTCAGCAATATAGTTAACATAGCAAGAGCAGTTTTATTATTAAATATATTAGCAAATAGTTTTATTAAAACGCCCATGTAGGGCTTATAATGGTTTTATTTTAATACTAGTGTGCACGGCCCGCCAAAAATGGGATTCAATGCCTTCCATGAACGAATTTTCAAGATGTAGATGACAAAAAAATACAGTATATCCATCCCAACAGTACCCGTGATGAAAAATACTCGTATTTTTGTACCTGCGCACTGGTGAAACTCGTATCACAGATACGGTCATTATAACTATCCTTATGAGCGTGACAGAGAAATGGAAGAAACAGACACCAAACAAATAAACTAAGGGCAAGGGTATTATTAGGTAGCAGCATGACCCATGAAAATGCCATGGACAATGTCATCGTTAAGCTAGATGGACCCACGGAAAAATTCTGTCAACATGATCTAACCTATGCTATCCGAATTCTATGTCGTGACTCGCACCGCCGAAAAGCACGTTCACGACGCGAAGGCCTAGCGATCGTCATTACATGGTAGCAACTGCGGTTCATGTAAGCCCTACACCAATAATGCATTGTCCACTGTTGCCAATACGTACGGGAACGGAGAGTCGGGTAGGTTTAAAATGTTTATGCCGAGCACATATGCATAAGAACACATAAAGTTCTCTTGACTTGGAGTTCCCATCCGGTAACAAATCACCATTACTCAAAAACGATGACTTCGGTCACATCTATTCTCAAAATTACTATATTTAATTTAATGTCTTAATTATTCAATACCTGAAAGCTGCACAAAAGCGACATGGTTAGGAAAAATGCGCAAATTACGGCGATCACAACAACCTATCCAATACTACCAACCTATCTTGATAAAATTTCAAACATATCAATGCATGTACAAACGATCTTTCAATGTTACACTGAGAAATTCGGTATCCATGATACCGCAAACTCAGACATCCTATGTTTCTTAAGGAGCGGACACAGAATAAATACATAAACAAACCACACTTACAAACGCACAACTGGTATTACTAGGTTAGATGATTGTTAAAGTATCGGTATCGGTAGTAGTATCGGTCAAAGTATCGGTATTTTCAAGTATCGGGGTATCGGTATCGGTATCGGCAAAAAAATGGGTATCGGTATCGGTATCGGTATCGGTCAAAAAAATGGTATCGGTACATCACTACCCCCGGGCGGTCAGTAGCCTACTGACGCGTCTCCGCGTTTAAGGCGGGCACACACTGACCAATAGGAATGAAAATCCCTCCCACCGTCGACCCCGGCCCGTGGCAGCCCCTATGTACGCCCGGGATAACAGGGGCTTTATCACCCGTAACTGCCGGGGTCCGGTTTTATTTACATGGGGGGCCTTCCCATGGCCCCCCATTTTGTCTGGCTGCTCCGAGTGAGCCTGTCTGCCGCGGTTGTACCCACCAGGACCGAGGTCCCGACAGCATAGCCTCACTCCTCCTCACAACACACAAACCCTCCCACCACAATAAGGTAAGGGGGCGTTGGGAGGGCACCCTTGAAGGGAAAAATCTTCATTGGAAGGTGACAGTATTGGTAAGACACAGTATAGCAGTTAGTTTCAGGTTCCGTTTCTACAACCAAGATGTTTTCAGAGAGGAAAGAGGAAATACCATTTGATGTGGAGTAAGGAAATCGTGGAATAAAGTACAAGGTATGGTCCCACACAGGATACCCCGCGCATAGCAAGAGCACGTTAGGTAGGAAAAGGGAAAAAAGGGAAAAAAGATAGAGTGAGAAGTTATGAAAGCGGAAATAAGCAAAATCGACACGAAAAAGAAGTCCCGAAGGCCCAATTAAAGCTGAGGTAACTTAACAGTATCTCCTCATGGGAGCACCAATCCCTGAAACACAGGATAGACATATCTTAATGAACTAAACCTATAGCATATTTATACCTCCAGGGGAATAATAGGGCTAGCGACACTCATCTAGGTACACTTGACTGACTACAGAAGTGTTTACACAATTGTTCGATTCATGCAGAAAGTAGACCATCGCACGAAAAACTCAAGACGCACACAGTGAGTCTTGGTGTTCAATTTTTTTGTGCTTTGTAAATGCTTCTTGATTACAAATGTCTGGATCAATAGCAATACATCATCCATGTAGGATAGCCCACTTAACTACACAAACTCTTACCAAATGGAATAATAAACTTCTACTTCGAAATACCAACAGCTTAACATTCATTACTTGCAGTGTACTCTAATGATAACACTTCGTGACATTAGCCTAAGAGATTTGCCTTAATAGAGATGAATAAATTGCACAGGTATAAATAGATTGCACAGAAAAACTGAGAAGAGAGAATCATTTTCCAAGAGCAGAGTTCAACAGAGAAATGCAACGGTTATTCCTCAAGAATATACACGCCACAAAATAAACAACAATAAGAAACAAAGCAACTCCCACGTGCCATTCTTCCACCTATTGCCGATGCTTTCGGTGAAGGAAAGTAAAAACAAGTCAGAAACGCTGGGTGCCTTCATTGGCATCGTTATTACCATTATAATGCAAGTCATTAGCATCATTATTGCCATTAGAATGCGAGTCATTGGCATCATTATTGCCATTAGAATGCGAGTCATTGGCATCATTATTGCCATTAGAATGCGAGTCATTGGCATCATTATTGCCATTAGAATGCAATTCATTAGCATCATTATTGCCATTAGAATGCGAGTCATTGGCATCATTATTGCCATTAGAATGCAATTCATTAGCATCATTATTGCCATTAGAATGCAAGTCATTGGCATAATTATTACCATTAGAATGCGAGACATTGACATCATTATTACACTAGAGTTCCTGACAACCGGACTAACCTGAGAACCGGACACCTGACAACCGGAAATGCAATGAATATTATAGGCAATGTTTACCATGTTTTCAAGGAGGCAATGAACGATAATACAGATGAATAATAACAATTAACATTACATAACTTAGTCAAATGACGCTCATATTTACTACAATCGTAGAAACATTAATTGAACATGTGTTATTCATTGCTTTAATCAAACCACAAACATGAGGTTTCGTTTTTGAGTGTAAATTTGCAATTCTTGCAGTTGTTCTTATGTTTGTTATTATCATTACTTTTCATTATTATTAGTTAGTTTAAGCCTCCCTACCCGCAACAAATGCGATCCAAAGAGTTTAATAGTTTAGTTTATTAGTTAGTTTAAGCCTCCCTATCCTCAACAATGAGATGTAAAGAGAGGAAGGAAGAAGGCACCATTTAGTATGGAGTTAAGGGAACGTGGAATCTATGCAGAAAGGGCACAGAAACAGAAAGCTAAGAAAGAAGTTCATGAAACAAGAAAAAGTTGAAGAAGAAAGTGGTAGGCGGTGAAAAACAGGACAGCAGTGAACCGAAAAAAAGATGGTCCGTAACAGAGCAAAAACCTATTCTATTACAACAAAAAGAAAGCCTACCTAACCTTTAGCTCGGGCCCTCACATTGTCCCCCTGGGATCGCTAATTCCTATAGATACAATAGTTGTATCCCCATGAGGGGTTCTTATGTTTGTAATGTTCCTAGAAACTTTACCTGCAATTAAGTAATTTACGTTTCAATAAATCTTTAAGTTTCCTATCTTCATGCGGATGACTTGACAATCGGAATAGCTTGGCATCCGGGCATGAATGACTCCGGTTGTCAGGAACTCTACTGTACCATTAAATGCGATTCAGTAACATTTTAACCTCCGCAATCGTTATCATAATAGGCCGCCAAGATCAAATTGCAAACGAGACAACACCTACGGACGAACATGTCAAACAAATAAAAAAAATAAAAAATAAAAACAATTACCGTAAAATGGAAAGAAAAGAAATAATTCAAAACTGACAATCTATTGGCGCAACAAGTGTGGCTAATTCTGCATGACTCGAGAATCTCTACGATGAACGCTATTAACATAAAGCAAACTAACGGGATGTGAACACCAGTGCCCGCGAGCAGCAAGGAATTCAACTGCTCTCCTGGTCAGCCCAACGTTCTTCTGCCATGCTAGAAGAGAATACCTGCAAATCGCAACGGGTTTGATATAACCGGAAAAAAATTAATGCTGGCTTCGAGGGAACCATTTTATGAATGTTCAGTCACCGATACCAGAACCCCTGAACACATATGTATGCAAAGATTAATTCTAATTCTCACTCTAATCACAATTTAACTCTCGAGTGCACAAATATTTGTCTCAATATGACCTGGGCTAGAAAATCGTACAGTGAAATTCACCAAAGACATACAGTAGTGTTTCATTACTATCAGTTGGAGCCCTTATTATTATTATTATTATTATTATATTCCTGGTTTTACCACCGCAGCCGCACAAGTGTTGATCTCAGCAGTGATTCTCAGTTTTACTGGTTTCCCGCGTTAAGTTTTCTTGTCGTTTCCGTATCAGGGCAAGTTGGTTCCGTAGTAGTTAATCCACTGCGTAGGCAAGTTTCACTTTCAGATGTAGTTGTAGAAGTTTATTTGTCTGATAAAGTTGTACAACGGTCCCCCAAACTTAACCTGGTCGCCATCTCCAAGGTAACCCTCCAAGGTGTCCGGGGGACGTCCGCCAAACCAGAGGTTCCGCGCAGTATCATGACACCGACACTCGACAAGTATGTGGTGCACTGTCAGTGGGGCCTCACAAGCCCCGCACGTCGGTGCCATGCCCCCCTCCATCAAATGTCCATGAGTGGCGTGCGTGTGGCCAATGCGTAGTCGGCATAGTTTCACTTCCCAAGGGCGGTTTTGCTGGTAGCTGGTAGCGAAGGGCACTATTGATTCTTTTAATGATCTCAGTTTGTTGTCCGCTTGGGCTGCCCACTCCTCTGCCCACTTTCGATTCACCTTACTCTTTATTGCTGCTTTGTAGTCAGTTGAGGGAATTGGTTTTCGTACGATGGTTTGCCGGTGGGTTGCCAGAACGGCGGCAGTATCCGCCCGCTCGTTGCCCCTCACCCCAACGTGACTAGGTACCCAGCAGAGCGCAATCCGTTTCCCACTTTGCTGTATCGCCAGTTGAATTGCAAGACTGAGAGGGTGTCGAGGTTTGTATTGTGCAATCCCCATAAGCGCACTACGACAGTCAGACACAATGGTCACAGATCCCGTGGAAGCAAAGCGGCAGGCTTGGACAGCAGTCAGGATAGCATACAGTTCAGCTGTGTAGCTGGATGCTACTCGTTGGATCCTTTCAGATGATTCATTATCCCCCCGTACTACAGCAAATCCAGTACCGGATTCATTACGAGCACCGTCCGTGTAATATATTGTTGACGCGCTGTGGGATGCCAAGTGGTCCAAGAACACCGATCGAGCTGCCACTGGCCCCACCTGCGATTTCCTCACATTGTACATCTCCCTGCACAATCTTTGAGCACCTGCTTGCCAGGGTGGGAAGACGTATGGCATTTCCACCAGCACATTGTCGAAGCGTACATCGTAGTATTCCAGCAGATTCGTGGCTCTCACGTAAAATGGTCGGGGTGTCGTCGATTCTGGAGCGTAGGTATGAGGCGGGATATTTCTAAGTTCTTGAAGTGTGTATGTATTGGGGTTTATTTGCAGGCGGAGATAGTAGTTCATAATTTTTATTGCACGATATTGCTCTACTGTCTTGGTCCCGGTCTCGCTGTGTAGTGAATCTATGGGTGAGCTTCGAAAGGCGCCAGCTGCTATTCTCAAAGCTGCATTTTGGATCGGTTGTATAGTCGCCAGTAGCGAAGGGCAGGCGGACCCATAGGCTTCGCATCCATAATCAATTTTAGGTTTGATTAGGGCTATGTAGAGACGTAGTAACAGTTTTTTGTCGGATCCGTATGACGAGTGGGCGAGGAACTTCAGGAGGTTCAGCCCTTTAATGCATGACGTCTTCAGTTGTTGAATGTGGGGTCGCCATGTTAGGCTCTCATCTATAGTTAAGCCGAGGTATTTGTATGTCTGCACCTGGTTGATGTTTTCCCCATGTAGGACCAGTTGCGGTGCGATTTTGGTACACCCACGTACTCGGCAGATATGCATGCTGTTTGTCTTGGTAGTAGAAAAACGAAATCCAGTTCGGTCAGTCCAGCGTTCCAGTCGGTTTATTGCGATTTGGAGTTGTCTTTCCAGCGTGTCCGTTCGGTGTCCTGCTATATATACGGCAAAATCATCCACATATAGGGAGCTTTTTACATAGAGAGGTAAGTCTTCTGCTATATCGTTGATCGCAATCAGGAAGCAGGTGCAGCTTAGCACACTGCCCTGGGGCACTCCTTCTTGTAAATATTTTGTGTCGGAGAAGGAATTCCCTACACGTACCTTTATCTTGCGATCGGTGAGGAAATTATTGACAAAGTGCAGTAGGTGTCCTCTGAGTCCTCCAGTGTGGAGCTTTTTAATTATATTATATCGCCATGCAGTATCATACGCCCTAGCCAAGTCGAAGAAGATGACCAGGAAGTGTTGCTTCTGACTCATTGCCGTACGGATAGCGGTTTCTAGGCACACGACGTTGTCGGTTGTACTATGGAACGGTCTGAAACCGCACTGCACGTTTGTAATTTTATTATTTGCTTCTAAGAAGAACATGAGCCGTGAGTTGATTATTCTTTCCAATAGTTTGCTCAAGCAACTTGTGAGGGCAATCGGTCTGTAATTTCCCACGCACTGCGGGTCTTTTCCTGGTTTAGGGATGGGGATTATTATTGCAGTTTTCCACTGGTCCGGGAATACATCGTGCAAAAAGATGTAGTTGAATAGGTGTAATAGGAGCTGGTGGAAAGATTCATGCGCGCGTTTTACCATTGCATAGGTAATGGTATCAGGTCCCGGGGCTTTTTCTTTACTTCTTGATAGGGCTCCGTGTAGTTCTTCTATATTGAGTGGAACATTGTAAATATCGTTGTTGTCTCCAAAGCGTAGCACCTGGCTCTCCATTCTTTGCTTATGGGTTGAGAAGTTAGCGCTGACGTTGGAGATGTTGCTTGTCGTGGCTATGTGGTTTCCGATTAGGTTTGCAACTGTAGTCGGATTGCTATGGAGGCGTTGGTCGTTGTCCACTATTACTGGCGTTGGGGAGTGAGTGAACTTACTTGATAGTTTCTTCACTCTTTTCCAGACAGAGGTCATGCTCGTCCGGGATGTGATGCTGTTGAGGTATGTTTCCCATGACTTGGAACGTTTCTGTTGAAATGTTTTCCTACAAATGGCTCTCGCTCGGTTGTAACGTATTTTGTTGGCGATGCTGTTGTATCTGCGCAAGGCTCTTCCTGCTCTTCTTCTCTCACGCTTTACGTCGTCGCATTCTTCATCCCACCACGGGACTGGTGGTCTCTGAAGCGTTCCGCTGGTGAGAGGTATAGCGGCATTGGCGGCCGATAGGAGAATGTTGCACACGTTGTCCAGGAATATCTCTGTATTTTCACTTGTATACAACTCAGGGTTCTCGACGGCAGTTTGGGTGTAATACATGGGCCAGTTTGCTTTTGCAGTATTAAACCGGGGGATGCGCTCGTGGTTTGTGGTTGGTTGGATGAGTTCTAATTGAATTGGATAGTGATCACTGTCGTGCAAATCATCGTGAACGGAGTATCTAAAGTCGAGCTGGCAGTTTGACGAGCAAATCGTCAGGTCTATTGCAGAGGTAGTGGATGTTTGGTGATGGAAGTGGGTGTGCTGGCCTGAGTTGAGGAGTGCGACGTCGTGCGTTAGCAGTAGGCGCTCCACCAATCGTCCTCGGGCGTTTGTAGTATGGTCTCCCCAAAGCGTACTTCGTGCATTAAAATCTCCCATGATTATGAACGGTTCAGGCAGCTGTAGTATTAGCGAGTTTAGGTCTTCATAGGTGACATCCAGGTGGGGTAGATAGAGGGAGCATAGAGTGTAGCTTTTGTTGAGGTGAATCCGAGCAGCAACTGCCTGCAAGTTTGTGTTCAGCCTCAATATTTTGTATGGGACTGAATAATGGACGAGGATTGCAGCACCTCGCTCATGGTTGTCGGCACGAGTAACAGTGGATATGATTATTTTATAATGCGAGGGGGGATGGGCTTGTTGATTTCGTAACATTGTTTCTTGTAGACACATACAAATTGGTGTTTGGTCATGTAAGATTTTTTTTATTTCATTGAATTTGGTTCGGTAGGATTGTAGATTCCATTGGATGAGTGTCTTCAGCATCAGCGCCTATTCTGCTCCCAAGGCCGCGGTTGTTGGCCTATTACAGGAATTTTGCACTCATTAGAGCCACGATTGGCAGCTCCAGAGCTAGGGCGTACGGCTGGTCTACCACGTGGTGGTATTTCCTTTGTTCCCAAGGGTGTCCTGTGGGATTTATTGGGTGACTTTTGCCGTACTTTCTTTGATGGATTGTCTTTTTTGCTATTGCTGGTTTGATCGACCGAGCTGTCACTGTCGTATGTTGATAGCTGGTTTAGACTGTCTGGCCTATTGAGTCTCTTAAAAGTGTATCTGTTCGCTTTTCCTTCTTCGCGCGCTGGCGTTTTCTTAGTTGGTTCCTTCGATATCTGGGTCCGTGGTGGGCAAGTAGGATCCAGTTGTTTTTGTGAATTATCTTGGGTTTTGCCATGAGTCGTCATTTTTACTGCACCAGGAGGTAAGTCTTTGCCGCTACCGGGTTCGCTCGCACTTTCCTCCGTTGGTGGCTTCGGGGGTACGGCACTTTTGTCCGGCAGTCTATGTGGCGTCTTACTTACATTAGCGTCCTCTGCAGCTGGTTGTGGAGTCGAGTCCGGGATAGTCGTGGGTGCGATAGTTGGTGTTGCATCTGGGAGTTTTAGCGTTTGCGTTGTTGTGTTGAGGGCGCCAGGTATTGTACTAGATGTGCTTGCCTGTAGATTCGTTTCGGTGCGCGCCGGGTTATTTGCTGTGTCGGGGTTTGATCTTGGCGTTTGAAGTACCGTGCTGTAGAGGCGGTTGTGGTCTGGTGATCGTTCCAGGACCATTTGGAGAGCTTCAGGACGGGGAATTTTTTCTTTTCCTTGAGTGGCCAGGACTTCATTTTCAAGTATGTACTTGGGACAGCTTCTATCGTTGGAATAATGTTCTTGCTGACAATGGTAGCAGCAGATCGGATTTCTACAATCCAGTTTTTTGTGTCCTGTTTCTCCACATCGGGCACAGGTTTCAGTCTCACTTCGGCAATACTTAGCTACGTGGCCAAATCGCTGGCATCTAAAGCATTGCTGCGGTCTCTCCTTGTATGCTTCGACAATTTCGTGGTGCCAAGATGTGAGGGAGATGGTTCTTGGAAGGGAATGTTTTTCAAAGGTAAGGATGTAGGTATTTGTTGCAACTAGTTCTCCTTCTCTCTTTATCTTCACTCGCCGGACGTCCGTAACTCCTTGGTCGCTCAGTTGCCTTCTCAAATCGTCCTCTGAGCATCCTCCAAAAGCGTGGCTACGCACAACGCCCTTTATCACATTGAGGGTCCGATGGGGAGAAACGACAACTGGATTTCCAGCAATGCGTGTTATGGACTGGAGTTTCTTCGTTTGGTCTTCCGACTGGGTGGTTATTAGTAGAGAACTCTTGCCCCATCTTGAGATTTTCTCCGGGTCACCTATTTGGGTTCTGATGTCTTTGTCAACTTGGATCACGTTGAGGTTTCTGATTATGTCTAGGTTTGGAAAGTTTATATTGATGTACTTTGCATAGTACGGCGTGTCTTTATACTCTTCATCATATGCAGTCCACTGTCTTCCCGTTCGCTGCGGGCGCCTACGTCGTTCAGGTCCTCCTCTGTTTACTCTCGTCCACCGTGGGCCACTATCGTGGGGACCTAGCGGTGTTTCAGGCATCCCAGTCTCTCGTGCAATAAGTGGTTGCTTCTGGTGTGCCTGCTCTTGTGCCATCTTCCGGGCCGAGTCCAAAGTTGGCTCTCCTCGGTGATTAGAATTTGTGTTGCGTCTCTTATTAAATGTCGGGTTGAAAGGCTCGAGCGTGTATTCACTTTGCTGTTGCAGCTCCTCGCGTTCCTCGCCACTCGCAGATATGCTCTGCAATGGTTTTGGTGCCGCGGAGGTTGACAGAGAATTGCCTTCCGCATTTCCTGTCTGGGAGGTGTCCAAGAAGTCCGGGGGCGGGTTGAGGTCGTCACCATCAAGTTGTTTTACGGTTTGGGGGGGGTTTGAGTTTGAAATATCCATGGTTAATAGGTTAGGTCTCACCTGTGCCCTGAGCCGGCACCAGCTTTGGGCGGCCGCCAACAAGGGGAACCCTTCTGTCAGGCTCACGGAGTCCCGACGGGCACACTCACTAAGCACAGGCATAGCTCCTGGCGCGAGCAGATGCAGCAGGTTGTTGCGCTTGACTAACCAGCGAGACGTTTCCGCGCCTCACTGGCGTTTAAACCGCCCCCCGCCTTTCCACCCGGCCATCGGCTAACCCTTGCCGCGCACGACTATCAGGCCGGCAGGTCGGGTCTAGGTCCCGGCCGGCCTTACAAACAAATCCAAGGAGAGGTCAGTGTGTGTCCAGGAGAGTATCCAGTTGTCAGCTCGGTTGTCAATGTTGCCATCCCAGTTGGTCTGGATCTCGGCCCAAGCCTGTCTGTCATGGTTGAACCTGGGACAGCATAGCCTTGGGCTTCATTGAACACACAAGCCCCCTCCCCGCGACAAGGACAGGATGGCGTGAGGGGGAGTTGGAGCCCTTAGCAGTCAAAAGTTTTACACGCATCAAAATCACACGTAAGTCTTTCGAATGCAATAAAAACAAGGCAAAGTGCCCGGATGATGTCAACAGTAATGCATTGGGCTGCAGTTCATTCCAGTCCACTTGCTTCGAATGAAACTCCTGAAGCCGGACGGAGATTAACACATAACTTTCTTCCGCGCGCTAAGAACAACTCCATAAAACCCTTAAAATATAAGCAGTCCATCAGAGGACTCGACAATCAAATAGAGGATTCTAGCTACCAAGTGGAACATTAGTGCTGCGAGCATAAGTAGGTTAACGTGAGACACGAAGGCAAAGGGTCTCATTCGAGACTTTCTTAAAGCTATAAACAATATGGACGGAAATTCGAGAAGACTACTGCTTATACACGTGTGCAGCGCAATTCAACAGCAAAGAGTTGCTCATTCCAAACAGGAATGGAATGTATTCCTCACACGAAATAAAATTGTTATCATGACTAATAGTTCACAAGAAATGTTCATATTCTACCAAGAAAATTCCTTGCGGTATTTTCTCAACATGTGCTTCAATGAGATGATTCAGTGAATCAAAGAAAAAACAATTCTAAAAACATATCCGCCGCTGAATATCAAGAACAATTGAGCATAAAATAAACTACACAATACACTGACCTACACATGCGAAACCATATCAGAAAAAGTACAGTAAACGATTTGCCTAGTAAAAACCAAAAGGAATTCATAAAACAGCCGCTTGTAATGAACGTAGCTAACTCTATTAAGGTCAACAAGGAATCGAATTAAGGAACGCTTATGCCCACAATTGTTCTAATGGAAAGTCTTTCAACATGAAAGAAGTTGAGGAATTACATCAGTCCTCTTCGTAATATGTAGTTCTTAAAATAAGCTGAGCATTAGTTCACTTCATTGTTAGTTTAAGAAGAGTAATTAACCACTATTAATTTCATACAATTAATAAACAGTGTTGCTTAATCACGTCATGGTCATCATCTCGATAAAATGTTGATTTGTTTCACGGGGTATCGCAAGGAAGTAAAATTTCAAATTGAGCTTAGCTTAGACGGCAAAATAACGTTACAAATTTGAAGGCAACGAAAATGCAGAAAACAAAGGAACGGGGACAAACATGCTGCGCGAGAGGTCAGTTGCACGGCACACTGGCCTATTCTACGACGAGAGATAAGACGGGAAAGATAAGGCCTAAAATAGACACAGTAGTATAGCAAACTCCTGCAAGACGCATCAATGCTTTGAAATTTTCAGTGAACTTTCACTCGATACTTTCTTAAACCTAACAACAATATGGACGGAAATTCGACGAGACTACTGCTTGCACACTTGCGCAGCGCAAGTCAAGAACAGATTAACTCATCCTAATCATTGACTGAAATGGAATGTATCCCTCGCATAAGTTGAAGAATTATTATAACTACAGTCCACCTGCTGCGAGTAGAATTGTCATGGACTGAAATAAAAGTTAAAGATACATACCGCATGAGGAAGTATTTTATCCCTCAAATCACAAACGAGAACAAGCACCAACACAAGGCGTATTTTCCCGATAGTAGAGCTTTTATAAAAATACTTTCCCGATAGAGCATTAAGCTCTTACAAAGGGCAGAACATAGTTTGTATCAACATGGAGAAAAATAATACATCACAAAAATTTGTTGCAAAGAAAATATTAAGCATCGGCAGAGAACATTGGATTAGATGTTAGTTTAAGCCACCCTAACCGCTACAAAAAAGCGTTCCGAAGAGAGGAAGGACAAAGGCACCATTTAGTATGGAGTTAAGGAAACGCGGAATCTACGCAGAAAGGCATAGAAACAGTAAGTTAGGAAGGAAGATAATGAAACAAGATCAAAGTTGAAGAAGACAGTAGTAGGTGCTGAAAAACAGGACAGCAGTGAACCCGTTCAACCGTAAAAAGGTGGTCCTTAACATAACACAAACATTTTATTTCAACAAAAAGAAGGCCTACCTAACTCTCAGCTCGGGCCCTCACATTGTAGTTTGTGAAACAAGAAAAAAAAGTTGAAGAAAGTAGGTGCTGAAAAACAGGACAAAAGTGAATCAGAAAATGGTTGGTTCATTAATATAACAAAAAATATTTTGTTTCAACAAAAAGGCCTACTAACACTCAGCTATGACCCTCACACATTTTCCCCCTGGGAGTGTACCGGCAGAGAAAAAGCGAAGAGACAGAAGAATGTAACAAGAATGAATGTGCCTATATACAACTCCAGCAACTAATAAGACAATTTTAACAGTACGTCTTGCCATTTCGTTTAAATTCAGAATGTCAGGAGCCTTCACCAAGCACAAAGTGAAATATCACTGAACTATGAAGCACACAAAATAGATCCAAGAAATTGAACATAGAAAGCATACGTTAACCAAGCCAATCGTTACATTGGGCTTTTCATGGTGGGATTGAATAGGCTACATGGCCTGAATATGATTAAAATTTGTGAAGTATCAAACTGATTAACTTATTCAACCGACTATAAAATTTAGTGCGTTGGCTTTCACTGACTTCTTTTTTCAGATATCAGTTTCGCTACGTAGCTTTTCTCGTATAGTTCAAAAAGTTTGACCACAACTCGCAAACAATTGCAGTAATTACTTCTTAATTTCAGAGAGAAATGCAAAGACCGTCACAAAAACAAGCATTTACAATGGCTCATTCTATAGATGTTGCTATGAAAGCATGACCGTGCATAAACAAAATGAGGTGAGAATACAATATTAATGCAGCAGCGTATTACGCAGACTGCAGAATATAGAAGTCAACAACTTGTCGATATTGCTGCAGTATTTTCACATAATTGTTGACAATAGCTTCAAACAAACTGTGCATAATCTAAGATTCATAAGTGAATACAAGTAATTCTAGAACATCATTTTATACAAACGACATCGCATTCACTTGATGCACTCAATGGCAGCTCGAACACAACCCAGCAAAGAAGAAGCAGCATATATATCAAGAGCCAACCGAGCTTATCTGCTTTAGCAATTTTAATATATTTTCAAGTACTGTTTTCCAATATATCGCAAATCATTCGGAAGTATCTATTCATGAAGATCTGATTAACTGATAAAAATACGGCAATTATACCCACAATGGTGGAATTTGTTGTAGCTCAGAATCCCAGCAAAAAGCTTCTTGAAAACTTTCACGAGCTCGTGATAATTTCAACCAGTGGCAGAAAAAAACTGATAGAGGACGAGAAATTATCCAACCAGAAGAGAAAACATCCCAACCAGATCCGGCTGGTTATGTAAATAATATGATCGGTTACACTAAATGGGTGTTGTTGCAGAACTCCGCGTGAGGACACTGCGCATCTGAGCACGCAGCGACATGCGATGGGACGAGCTTTCTCACGGCAGTTGAAGACGCAATGTCTTCAACACACGGATGAATGAAAGAAAAACACTATAAAGTTATTTCAATCGGATTCATCCTCAGTTGCTTCTTGCAGTCAGCCGCTCACATCATATGAGTGTCATGAAAATTTGAGGATGAAATATAATGATGTTATGAGTGTAATTACAGCCAATAGCCTAAACTCAGGCGTCAAATAGCGAAAATAGGAGGCATTTTATCTAGGCGTCAGTTTAGCCACTTTGTGAAGGAGCGTCAGTCAGAGGAATGGTCTCTGTGAAAAAGGAAAAATACATTAATTATAATCGGGTTAGTTTAGGTTACAAAATTTTTAGTGTCATCAGATACCTTACGCACCCTGTATATCTTGCTGATAAAAATGCTGAGACCAAAAGGCCCAACCACGAATCACAAATTTATTGCTTTAATTTCCAAGAAATATTCCTTCGTTGTTTATCGTCAGATCAAATTCTAAATTTTTAAGAAAATTGAAGTTCAACACATTAGTAAAGAAATATCTTAAACAATTACTGCAAGATGCCACTTCATTTCAGAATCTCCATGTTACGTGATAGATAAAATATCCAACCTTGAAGATGGAAAAATTTGAGAATTCTAATTCGGTTAGTAGAGAAGAATGTTTTGCCAGAGGGTTTTGCTCTAATCGCAAAACTTCGTCTTTTTCCATAATTGTGAACCTCAAAAGCCAGGTGAAATAGTACAGAAAATTACTTAGCCACAAGCAACTGAGCCTCTCCAAACGATATAGAAAGGATTCCAAATGAGCCGTAATAACACACTCGACTTCCGGTAGACCCCATTTCGCACGCATACAGTTCAGGTCACCAGGACGACGGGTCTAGAAAAATCAATTGTACAATCCTGGAAAACTCGAAAAAAAATCACGAGGAGGCTCACCGTGATGCAATCAGTAGAGCAACTTAGAGTCGACGATCGTACACGGTTGGACAAGAATGATTTGAAACATTCTATGAGGTAAAATGATCATCAAATGCGATTTGTGACAAGCGGTTCCTCTGTGAATATCGAAATCCGGGATTTTTCTGTTTTATATCTGGGTTACATTTTTATCATTTTTCATGAAGAGCCAAGGCTTTGTGCTCATAATAAACACTTTCGTGGTAATTTTTTGTCAACCACATTTTTTATTCTTTAACAACCTATATACGTCAAATAGAAGAAATAACTTTTAAGGAACTTAAGCATATTTGTAGTAGTTAAAAATGCGGCAATATTGATTGAGAACATAAGTTAATATCAGATCCAAACACAAATGAAGTTGAGGGCACACTGAACACTGCGGATTTATGGAAAAAGTGTAGAAGTTATCCTTTGAACGGTTAATAAACTTCCAGAATATAGTACCCAATCCCTACCATGAAATGCTTGGGGCTGAAAAGTCATTGTGCTGAGAGACAGAGTAAAACATTGAAACAACCTTTGAGCGTTGATGATTCGAAGTCTGAGATTACAACAATAATTATCATAATATCATCGTTCAAAAGAGCTGGAGAGTTTTTCTCAGAACCAAGAATCCCCTATGCCTGTCAGTGAGGTAACGTGAATAATAAATAAGGCCATTAATATAGTGGACAAACTTTCTTTAAAACAGGTTCAACATAAAACATGAGAAGAACCGTTCACAGCACAACTCTGTTCCTGAAGTGCTCACCCTGCTGTTGTATCGTGGAGGACTCATCGCCTTATGAGTGGGAATTTCCCACCGAAAGTAGAGCAAGGCAAAGTAAACTCCACATTGTGCTCAGAGTAACAATTCGAGTTACTTTTTTGATTTAGCCCAAGGTTGAGTTACTTTACTACCAACCATTGACGCGCTCCCAGCCTGTGAGGTCTTGTTAGGCTTCCGTCGGTTCACACTTTGGCCACTACGGCTAGAAAGACACAATGAAGGACAGCTTGAAGAGTAAACAGACGCTATGCTACTCGTGCAAGATCCTTTCGAACCTCCCGCCGAAATTGGGGGCACGAACACAGTCGCTAATTGAGAAACCAGATCTTCGGTAACGTTTTCTGGGAGGCATTTATTTTTAAGCGCAAACAAATGCATATCATCTGCAGTGCTATCCTCACTTGCCACATTCGTTTCAGTACGAGCTTCAGGACCACCATTATTCGACACCGATAAAGACTGTCGATCATTTTTATGAGACTCAACAACCAAAGGTTGGCCAAACTTATCTTTGGCCAGTTTCAAGCCCCCACTCAACATGTACACATTCTCATAACCCCTGTGAATGAGAGTAGCAGCATACTCTGGAGCAACATCTTCCGAGAAATCATAGAGTATGATGACACGGTCAGGGTGGTTGCGGTAGAGCAAGAGCTCCGAACACTCCCAGTTGATGGAGCGAGAGAGGCGGCATAGCGGGTGGTTGACGGCGCTGATGATGTGGCTCGTTTGGTAGTCGCTCGCTGGCCTCACGTCCACCACCAGGTACGCCGGAGGAGCAGCTGCTGCACTCTCTCGAGACACCTGACAGATGCGAGAGATAATTCTACAAAATGCCTTACTAGTGCTCAAAAATTTAGAATTCAAAAAATTACTTAATAGCAACATTGGGAGCAGTCACCGGTACAAGAAATAGGCCTAAGAAACACGCCAACAGCCGACATGTGTGCTACAATCGTAATATATCATAACTAATCAGCCGAAATCGAACAAGTTTACCCTTAGTTCTTCTCTAGCAGTATAAGTAACATTTTCTCCATCGCAATAAACAGAGTGGGACAACTCAAATGCCCGTGTTTTGAAAGGCTATTAGTGCAAATGAAACACCCGCGTTTTGAGAGGCTTTTAGGAAAAGTAAAACAATACTTACAGAATAATTTGTTGTTCTATTAGAATCGATACACAATGCCGTTTGTGCGCTCACTTTTTGAAGATGGCATACGGAAGATGGTGGTAACCACATACATCTTGCCATCACTACCGCAGTCGTTGCGCGCGCCTTTCAAAACTAGAACATTTGATTTGTCTCACCCTGTATTTTCTTTGCGATAGATTTTAGCTAAACCAACTGGCGCGTGAAACACAAAACCATTCGAAACTTTGGTCGTTTCCTCAATAGCTGATCAGCCTACTGTGATAGATTAACACGTTAGTTGCGATGGGTTTAACTGAAGTTCAATATTCAACTTAAATTTAAAGTCAAAAGTGATAAGCAAATTTGTAAATATCAAACATTAACTGGGCCTGTTAAATACCAGTAATTTAGAAAGGTTGTTAGAATTTTTCCAAACGACCCATCGATGGGTCGTTTCGCAGCAGGAAAAACCTAACTACGACCCACCGGTGGGTCGTACCGCAATTAATGTGTTAAGATAAGTTAGTCTAAGCCTCCCTAACCGCTACAAAAAAAAGAGCGTATCAAAGAGAGGAAGGAGGAAGGCACCATTCAGTATTGAGAAAAGATAATGAGGAATCTATGCAGAACGGGCATAGAAACAGCAAGTTGAGAAAGAAGTTGATGAAATAAGATAAAAGTAGAAGAAAAACGTCAGAGGTGCTGAAAAACAAGACAGTAGTGAACCGAAAAAACTGGTCACCAACATAACAAAAAATTATGAATTTCTTGCCTCAATGAACATCGGTGAAATTGCCAACGCCCATCAGTGGAACAAAACCACCGTTGACAACATTTGATTAGATCATAAGTCAGTTCACGGCATCCCCATCGCAACAAAGGTGTTCCTAATGGAAGGCCTCTTCAAGATTAGATTAGACGTTAGTTTAAGCCTCCCTAACCGTAAAAAACAGCGTTCCAAAGACAGGAAGGAGGAAGACGCCATTTAGTTTGGAGATAAGGGAATGCGGAATTTGCGCAGAAGGGACACAGAAACAGTAAGTTGAGATTAGCTTAGTCGTTAGTTTTAGCCTCCCTACCCAGCAGCAAATGCGATCCAAAGAGAGGAAGGAAGAAGGCACCATTTAGTATGGAGTTAGGGAAATGCGGAATCTATGCAGAAAGGCATAGAAACAGTAAGTTGTGAAAGAAGATTGTGAAACAAGATCAAAGTTGAAGAAGAAAGTAGTAGGAGCTGAAGAACAGGACAGCAGTGAACCGAAAAAAGGTGGTTCTTAACATAACAAAAACATTTTCTTTCAACAAAAAAGAAGGCCTACCTAACTCTCAGCTCGGGCCCTGACATTATCCCCCTGGGAGCGCTAGTTCCCAGAGATACAATAATTGTATCCCCCTGAGGGGCAGTAAGTTGAGAAAAAAGTTTATGAAACAAGATAAAAGTTGAAGAAGTAAGTAGTAAGTGCTGAAAAATAGGGTAGCAGAGAACCGGGAAAAGGTGATCCTTTAACATAAGAAAAAACATTTTATTTAAACACAACGAAGGCTTACCTAACAACCGCATCAGAGCACATTTCTTATAATCATAAGTATGTTTCTTATAATCATTACCTTTATCGTATGGTTATTAAGATCTTACAGAACCTCACACATTTTCCACCTGGGAGTGCTAATTCTCATAGATACAATAGCTGCATCCCTCTGAGGGGAGCCTCTTCAAGAATAAAATTAGGAGAGTGAGGAAGCTGTGGTGTCCATACACCGCGCGCATTGAAACGGCACGAATCTGAAAAATTTATAAAACAAGAAAAAAATTGCAGCGAGTAACAGGTGACACAAAAAAACAGTAGTGAACCGGAAAATAGAGGATCTATAAAGAAACAAAAAAAACTATTCTATCCCAAAGAAGGAAGGCCTACCTTACTTTCAGTGCACAGACTAATCTACACTCCACCAGGAAGAGTTTCCTATAAATACAATACTTTATATCTCCTTGTGGTAGGGTGGGAAAAAACCCAGGTTTTTAAAAAAACAGACCTACTACGCTCAATGCCCAGTAAGTTCAAGATCAACAATTATACAGTTGGATACATGTACTACATTTAACTCGGTTGGCATTGTGTGAAACAATGTTTGGTGCAGGTTTGAGGCAGAGAAAGCTTATATGCTCCTTAAAATATTCGAACATTCGACGATAAATGCTCTAAGATAATGCAATTAAGCTCAACCACTTCCCAGAATTACTTCGACATGACGATATAAACTGTGTTGTACAACCCATAAAAAGCAATTAAGCCTCAAATGACAATATAAGTTTGAAAACGTAGCCAAGAAAAAGTAAATAACAAACCCTGTAAGGCGCACGTTAGTGCACTCATCTGTGACTTTAAATTTAAAAAAAATTAAATTGCTGAGTTTTTCCTCTAGTTAAGTTTTGTAATGGGTTTATTAATCCTAACCCTGCCCTAAATGGGCCTTTATTGACTGGCGAATGATAATCTGGCAACTGCAAAAGGATTTTTAATCAAGTAGTGAGCAATAACAACATGTAAAGCAGCGGGACTCGCAATTAACATTTCGACTGTGACGTCAAGTGTCGCTTTCAACAGTGATTGAAACGCCATATTTAAAACAAACTAAATCTAGGCTTACAAATTAGATTTATCATGCACCAGAGAAATTTAAAGCCCCAGTTACAACTGTTTTTGCTGAGAAATGCTGAACAATAAGGTTATACACTGAATTAAGAAACTGCTTGCAATAGCATTTGAGGAGAGGAAACTATTAACGCGAATGCAACAAATGTAAAGGCAACTGACAAAACAAGGTGCCGATTTTTAAAAACGAGAACAATGGAATTTTAGCTATGAATGCTAGGAAAACAATAAACGAAAACTATCAAGCCACTTGCAACTCTGAAATTCCCCTAATATTAGTTCCAGATTTTGTGTTACAGTAACATTTAAAGATGGACCTTCTAATAGAACCAAGATACAGTTTAGTATTGAAGAAAGACATCATCAGCCTGCTTTTCTCTCAAAAAAAGGTTCATAGTTTGTTTTATAGTCATTGCTCAACCTCAAATAAAGGTTAGTTCTATTTTGATTTAGTTAAAGCTCCTCAACCCCATAAAAAATATTCCCATGGGAGGAAAGAGGAAAGCACCCTTTAAGATGGCATTCAGGGAACAGGAAATCTGTTCACAAGTGTGTGCCTACACTGGATTCTTTGCACAGAAAAACTGCAAGATTTCAAGAAATTTCTGAAACCATATTAGATTTAGGTTACATAAGTTGGTTTAAGCATCCTTAAACACAACAAAGATGTTCCAAAGAGATGAAGGAGGAAAGTACAATTTAGTATGGAACCAAGGGAAAGTGACATCTATACACAAAGTGTTACGTATTTCCCAGAGCAATCGAAATACGGGTTTATTTGTAGACATATGGAGCCATCAGTCAAATGTTTGGGTTGAATCGAGTTTATTAAAAGCTCCAATTATTGTTCCTTTGCAGAGACAAGAACAACGCACGTAAGTACTATACACAGAACTAAAACGGCATTAAAATCCTAGACTCGGTAATTGCAACAAGTAGTATCACATGCTTATGGGATTATTGCACTAATATTGCTCTAAATGAACTGTACAAATTAAGGTAGAAACTACGAGGAAGGAGGTCAGCTCCTGACAGGCCAGGAAAGTCGACATTGCTAAGAACTGCAGACACAAATTGAATTCACTGATCAACAATTAACTTACCAAGAAAAATATGTACACTTGGCTGCGGACAGACAAAGACTGGAGCAAACCTATGTCAACAAGTTAAAAACGCTTGAACAACAATAGAGTCAAGGAGATCACGAAAGGGTATTTACCATTATTATTACGCGATTCGATCCTACGCAGCAATCGCCTATTTAAAATATAAATTTATTTCACACAAAGTGTGTTTCCACATAAGATCCCTCGTGCATAGAAACAGCAAGTTAGGAACAAGTGTATGAATCAAGCTAAAAATTGCAGGAGAATGTCACAGAAGCTAAAAACTTACGGCCATGAATCGAAAAAAAGATAATCCATAAGAAACAAACCCAATTTTACTTCAATAAGAGCAGAACCTATCTAGCCTTGTACTGGGATGCTTGCATCTTCCCCCTGAGAATGCTAATTCCCACGGATAGCATAGTTTTACCTCTCTGGGACCTCCCACTGAAGAAGAGGAAACATTTAAAAAGTATGTATCAGAGGCAGAGAATGCTATAATGAATATTTAGTGATGCTGACAGAACATAAGGCAGCATCAAGGAAGGGAGCAAAATACTTTGTGAAATTGTCGAAGAGGCCAAAAGATGAGAAATGAAGAGGCAGCCAGTATCAAGCCATAAAAAAACAAGAGTTTGGTACAAAGGGAAAGCAAAGCAATCCAGCACTACAAGGCACAGATGTGTGAATTAGAAGTTAAGCCAACGTGAGCAAAGTTTTCAGGGAAAATGAAGATATTTTTCCCGTAGAACAACTTTCAGAAAGGTTAACAGTTTTCAATAGACGTATAGCACAGTAGGTTTCAAGATGTGAGTGGCAAAGGGGAACTTCCAAACATTTCACACAAAAAGTAAGGTAAATGTGAAAACAAATTATGAAGAAAACAAATAATTTCCAAAGCATGTAGGTCAAGTCCTGTAATTCTACAAATGCATGCAAACTTTATGTTTACGTAGAAATATGATAGCAGAAATGGGACACCGAAACACTGAATATATTTAACGAAGCCTTCTTATCAAAGTGCAGTATAACAAGACCAATTTGTACATGTTGACTAGTAGCTATCTAAACCCTTCTACTGAATAACTCACAAATCCTGTACTTATTTGTTACTGGTATGACGATCATAGTTTAAAACGGAGTGATCTATCAAATTCCAAAACAGAAAAATGGTTGGTGTTCGATTGGATTGAACATCCATGACAAAAGCAGCAAAATGATAAGGACACAGTTCAGGTAAAATCCCGAATAATGGTAGTTTTTTCTTTATAAAATCATCTTACAGAGAATTTTCTTGTGCATTCAACAATATAATTGGCTCTCAAGTACATGCATTGGTTCGTCTCCTAGACGAGGTAGAAGACGCGCACTAGCGTGACCTTGGTGCGCATTAACAGGTGGGTGACCTCCCCCTTCCCCTCCTTTATTACGAGTCAGTTTTGAGCGTTCCTCTGCAGAAATAGCAAGAGAGTTCATTCATGGCCTTGCTCGAAATGCTTTTGTACTCAAACGAAACATTCTGACACTCTGATAAATTATGATGATGTAACTGAGCGTCTGTTTTGAATCCGTCTGCTCTGAGTCATCAGCTAATTAGCTTGTGTAAACATCTAATCGCCTCTCTAAGTTTTGAAGGTATCGGAATAACAGATATATCAATCGAAAGGGCATAAAAAGAGCTTGAAAGCAATAGAGTTATTTTTAAAAAAATCAGTTTGAAAATTAAAGAAGAATTTTAAAAAATGCTGTTTTGAAACTTTCATTTATTGTCTTGTGATATGGATCCTTTCCCACAGTTTTGAAGGTACAGGAATGGCTAATAGATCAATCACAATAGAACTCAAATGGAGCTACAAAAGCATTGAAGTTTATTTAAAAAAAACTTAGTTCAAAAATTATGAAAAAAAGAAATAAACAAAATTTAGGAAAATGGCTGAGAAAACTTGCCTTTTTGACCTTAGAAGGGATTCTTCTCCCGAAGTTTTGAATGTACAGGAATGGCAAACATATCAATCAATAGCAGTTAAAACCATCCAGAGATTCGGTGCAGTAGATTTTTGAATATCAATTCATTTTGAAAATTATTGACAAAATAATTTGAAAAAGAGAAAACAGTGGTGGGTTTTAGAGAAAACATTCTCAAAATTCAAAAAATCAAATTATCGAAAAACTTTTGCAACGAATCTCTAGACAATACAATTAGCTATCTAGAACAAATTTTGCCAGTTCTGTAACTTCAAAATTGTAGGATAGGAATCATTTTATGCAACACCGATTTTCTCAGGTTTTAAAAAAATTGTATTTCTGATAAATTTATGAAAAAAAACACAGGAGTCGGAAAAAATAGTTGCATCATTTTACACCTATGGTTAAAATTTTAGAAAAATCCGTCGTGAAGACGGACTTTTTGTTTACCCAGTGTCCTTAAAGGTACCACGAGTAACATTGACAATGGTAGAGGCAGTCAACATATTATACAACAAAATGAATAAAGGGCATAAATCACAGTTACCTCTCAGAAATTGCCAACCATGCAAGTAAATTATCTATTTAATTCATTAACTACTCCAGAGAAGTGACATCAGAGCTCACTTTTATCAAGAAAAATTAACACTCAACACAAACTTTGAACTTCTGTCCATCAAATATTTTCCTAATCTCACTTATGCCTGCACAGCACCCACGCTCATTAGAATTAGCTAAGCGGAGCATTCTGGGAGCTTGCTTTACCCGTCCTCTTCCTCTCTTAAAACTCTAATCCTCTCTTATAAACTCTTATCCTCTCTGGTGGTGTTCTTATAATTATTAGAAAAAAGAGCGGTGCCATTTTGCTAATACACGTTTACCTACATAATAAGTACAATAGAATATTCTCGAATTAAGGCATTCTAGAAAGTTGGATAAAACTTCTGCATTTGAAAAATGATGCCAGGTGAAGTAGGAAACTATTCATGAACTATACCCAAATAGCACATTTCTCATAAAACAAACTTAACCCTTCCAATTTTATGTTAGCATAATTAAAGGATGCTTCAACCAAGATATTCACTAGTATCCATATATAGCAAGGTCATTTCCACACAAGATGCAAACAAAATATATATGAAATACTTTTTCCTTCTTTGATTCAAAGTGGCGAACGAACATCTGAAAATCAGCGTATAATATTGGCTAGGTTAGATTAAATTCGATTAATCATTAGTTTTAGCCTCCCTACCCAGCAACAAATGCGATCCAAAGAGAGGAAGGAGGAAGGCACCATTTAGTATGGAGTTAAGGAAACGCGGAATCTACGCAGAAAGGCATAGAAACAGTAAGTTGGGAAGGAAGATTATGAAACAAGATCAAAGTTGAAGAAGAAAGTAGTAGGTGCTGAAAAACTGGACAGCAGTGGACCGAAAAAAGGTGGTCCTTAACATAACAAAAACATTTTATTTCAACAAAAAGAAGGCCTACCTAACTCTCAGCTCGGGCCCTCACATCCTCCCCCTGGGAGAATATTGGCTAGGGCTAGAAATTATTCTTCCATTCCATAGATATACCAATGGCCATCTCGAGCAAGTCAACAGAAAGGACCATTTAGTAGGACTGTAGCTAACTGGGAATTTAGGCACAATGTGTGTTCCTATACAGGATCCCTTCTGCACAGAAAAGTAAGTTAGAAAGGTATATGATGGAAAAAGGAAAAACAAAGAAAAGATACAAAATTTTGCCTGAAAACTGATGAAAGCAAAGTAGGCACACAAGACAAAAGTCCTGAAGCCCTATCTACAGCCTAGGTAACCTAACAGTGTGCCCTGGACAACTAACAGTCCCCAGAGCATAAGATAGACAAACCTAACCTTAACCTATTGGACATTCTATACCTTCTGAAAATTAACTAATTGATCAATAGTAAAAGCAGCATAACTACAAACTATTACCTCAGATATAGCATCCAAAGTTAGTGTTAAGAACGCACACAAAGGACAACTTAAATGAATGAAGCTATATATGAACCAAAGAAACTGCACAGCTGAACTTTCAGTACCCTAAAAGTCTCTAACATGCAATGCAAGAGACTTCTGCTGTATAAGGATTGTTACAACTCATCACTGGAGAGCTGCCCAGCTCACCTCATCCCCGTGCATCTGAGCAACCGTGTCAAGTTCATCACGCTCTTTCACAGAATCCTCAGGTGGCCTCTCACATGGCTCTCCAGCAACACCTTCAGTTACTGGCTGAGCAAGCATCAGCTGCAGCAGGTCCACCAGCGATATGCGGGAAAACACCTCGTCATTGGAAACCTGTTAACACAAACACATTTTTAAATATTTCTGACTATTCATTCTCTTTGATTAGCATCATTGATTTAAGCTACCCCATGCAGCACATTAATACACACCACAACTTCCATTGTACATGAAAGCAGAACATTCAAAATGCAACTTTATGAATTGATATGTTGGCTGGCTGGTGTAATGGTTCACATGCTGGCTGGAGTGTGCTGGCTGATGTGTTGACTCAAGTGCTGGCTGGTGTATTGACTCTGGCTGATGTGTTGACTCAAGTGCTGGCTGGTGTGTTGACTCAAGTGCTGGCTGGTGTGTTGACTCAAGTGCTGGCTGGTGTGTTGACTCAAGTGCTGGCTGGTGTGTTGACTCAAGTGCTGGCTGGTGTGTTGACTCAAGTGCTGGCTGGTGTGTTGACTCAAGTGCTGGCTGGTGCATTCACTGAAGTGCTGGCTGGTGTGTTGACTCAAGTGCTGGCTGGTGTGTTGACTCAAGTGCTGGCTGGTGTGTTGACTCAAGTGCTGGCTGGTGCATTCACTGAAGTGCTGGCTGGTGTTTTGAGTGACATGCTCATTTGCTGGTTGCTCACATAGTTGAATTTGAAAAGAGTATCACAAAAATCAATACTAATCTTCCAATTTTTTCAAATGACAGCTATCAGTAAATAACACTAACGCAAAATATAACTCAAGTATTTCTATTAAACCATCATTTTAACAATGACTAACACCAATTTAAACATTTTTTTTCCAAATAAAGTTACACATGTATATTTGTATAAGGAAAAAATTAGATTCACTTCTTGGCTATTTACAAAACATAAAACATGATATGTTTCCACCTAATACCTTTGTTGTGATGAGGATGGCTTGAACTAAATTATAATCTAATATAAAGTTGTCAACAGAAGCTTTATTTATTGCTGATTAGCAATGGTAATTCCATCAACATTCACTGGAACAAGAAATTCATAATGTACATGGATCTAATGTTTTGACTTAGTTTTTGGTCCACAGTCCAACATGGTTTTGTGTGGCATTCCTCAAGACTTTTGTTCTCTTAGTACGGGTAATATTACAATCAGTTATACAAAGCTTTAAAATTTTTATCACAGTCAGATGTTTTATCAATGAACAATAATTTGATGATGTGAGATGATTCCAAATGATTCAAAAATATCATTCTTCTAGATTGAATACACACAGCAAATATAGGAAAAAATGAGGAAAACCAGCTCAAGGGGGGCAAACGGTTTTTTCTCATGAAACTTCAAAAATTAATAAAAAATACTTTTGGAGCAAAATAAGTTCAAAGGGATTCACATGATGTTGAGAACATTTGAATGGACGTTCAGAGCCCTAAAATTTTTTAAATTTGCCCATGCCCCCTTTTCCAATTCTTCCCAATTCTTCTGAAAGGGAAATTTCTAAAAACCAAATTTCTCAGTCAATATTGTACATAGAGACGATGACTTTTTTTGTTTGATTTATAATTAACTGCTCTACAAAATTGAGATCCAATTTTTTGATTTCACTTCAAAAATTTTTTTTTTAAATGTTCAAATTTAAAATGAAAAAATTTTCAATTTTTTTTCTTTACAAGGTAGGAGAAAATTTTTTATTCAACTGATCAAAAACAACCGCTCATATTTATAGCACTCACCTTGATCTTTATGATGCTGAAAAGATTTCCCTCATAAGTGAAAACTGGAGGAGAAATCGAACTGCACACCCAAAAAACTAATGAGAAAAAAGTGTTCCAGTTTTTCAATAATTTCTCCAACAGTTTTTTTTACTTATGGAAGAGACCTTTTTTTGTGTTGTAAAGATCAAAGTGTGTACTATAAATTTGCGTAGTAGTTTTATAGAGTTGATTACCACTATATAAGTTGATTATAAAATTTTTCGTTGCCATTTAAAGTAATCACTAAAAAATATACATATTATGTTTCAATAATTCTAACATTTCTTAAATTTTTTTAAGCGATATAAAAAACACTGGATCGCAACTTTGTAGTTCAATTCGTTGTGAACCGAACAAAACAAACTAATCATCTCTTCAATTTCTGAAGTTTCATGAGAAAAAACTGTTGCTACTTCAGCCTCTGAGTTCCAGATGCAGCAAGTGGAGTAGCGGTCCTACTTATACTTCTCCTGAGATGCGTTTCGGTTATACACAAAGGAGAAGTTGGAACTTTTTATTGAATAAATTTAAATTGGCACATCACAAGATTACAGAACACGAAAGCACTAAAATCAAGATTTGAGGGGTAACAAAGGTATAGTCACTACAAAATAGACCATTTAAGCTTGCCTTCTACCTTTGTTAGAGCTCAGTGTATAAAATCAGTTACATATCTCATATTTTAGTTTTATTTGCCTGAGAGACTATGTTTACAACAATTTTTTGTTAGGGCAAGTCCATTCTTTATAAGTTTTACTACTAATTTCTACCATTCCTAATATTTTAACTCTCACTAAAAATTCAAAAAACCTGCTCCAGAGATGCTGAAGGAGATCTTGAAACACCTTAAGGCAATCGAACGATTGGTCCCTGATGAAATTCCAAAAATTAATAAAAAATACTTTAGGAGGGAAATAATCTCTGAGGTATTCATGGCCAAGAAGCTGAAAAGGTTTCCAGGTTGCTGATATCAGTTACCAGAGATTAAATTTAAGCAAAATAAACCATACATCTCACTTTACACTTGGGAGAGGACACACAGATATTTCAAACTTGTCACTTGAAAAAATTAAAGATCCAAGGTTCACTTGAGGGCAAGACTTACCTTATAATACTTTCTAATTTCCTGTTGCAACTGTTGCTTTTGTCGGACGTTGCAGCCAGTATCAGTCCGTGATTGAACTTTGCTAAATTTAGGGTTGGCATGAACCTTCTTATCAAGAATAGCACGATCTCCAATAGAAAACTTTGGTAATGACTTTTTGGTGTTCTGAGGCCCAAATAATGCAGACCTGTAGGTGCCTACATTCATTCTGCAAGCTTATCAATGCAAATTATCAAGCCCTGAAATGACAAACCTGCAATAAAGAAGTGTGAACCCATCACCAAATGAACATAAATTACCAAATTAAAGATAACAATTACTTCAAAGATAAAATTACTTTCTTTCAAGATGTACATGTAACAATTTGCATGATAACAAGAATGGTAACATATAATATATTATTTCATGAACAAATTTCTTAGGATTTCTAGCACATAATTTTTTTCCAATCTTAATAATAAAATTCAACATAAAATCATTAAATAAATAATAAAATAACTAATAAAATTATATTTCATCAAACTTGAGATCATATAGATGTAAGAGTAACCAAATGTTCAGCTTCACTTACTGTACCATAACTTACAACAATAAGAAATATTTACTCGTATCTAGATAAAGTTCAGTGCACATTTTTTTTGAGCTGTAGAAACATATGAAATTGCTCAAAAAATGCTTTCACTGTATTTTTGATAAGAAGAATAAAAACATCAAGGCCTAAACTACAACTAGTATGTCACAAAACCAGTATAAATATATTGTACTGAGTTATTACAAGTTGCATCAGTTCAAGACTTCCTAGCCACAACAAGAGAAATCTCAAAAGAGCAATAAGAAAAATCATTTAGCAAGGAGTACAAAGAATGGGTAATTCATGCATAAGATATGTTCTCATACAGAATACCTTGCATATAGAAACAAATAGCAGATTAAGAAAAAAGTAAAAATACAAAGAAGAGATGATAAGTGATAGGACTAAATAGGCAGAAAAAACAGAAGTCTCACAGGCCCATTGCAGAGAAAGCCCAACAGCATTTTTTCTGGGACTACTAGTTCCATGGCATAGAAAGATAATCCTAACTAACCTCAACTTGTAGCTTATCATCTGCTCTCTGAGAGGTTCTGTTCTGAATAAAATTTACAGTAGCAAAGGCATTCAAGTGAAAAGTTTGGTAAACGCCTGCAACAGGAGACTAATCGATTTTCATTTGTTTGTTCCTTGTATAAAGGTAATAAGGTCAAAATAAACAACTTTTCTTCTATGCACTTTCCATCATAAATGAGTATTTAACGAGTTACAGCAATGATGCAACACAACGTAACTTTATTAATATAACCTAACCTAGCCTACCATAACCAAACATAGCCTAACGTAGCCTAACGTAACCTAAAGATCATTTGAGAGCACTAGAGCTGTCAGAACAGAGATTCTATCAGAGCGTAATGAATTTTCTTGCATGAAGGACTTGCAATAATTAACCTCCCACTATAACTTATTAAATACTCATTTACAACGGAAAAAGCATGGAATAAAATTGTTTATTTTGACCTCATTACTATTTTACAAGCAGCAAATATTGAAAAATCAATTAGTGTCCTGTGGTAAACAATTACTGAAAGTTTTCACAACTTAATGTAAAAAAGGCAAAATCTAAGGTTGTGGAGACTACTGAGTTGTCTACCAGATAGTCAAACAGTAAAATCACAACATAAAAACAAAATTGAATTAGATCAAGCCCCACAATCCCCAACAAAGATGTTTCCAAAAAGAAAAGACACCGTCAAGTATGGAATTAAGGAAATAGATATTCAATTTAAAGGTGTGTACCACACCCCTAGTACAAAAACAAGATCAAAAATAGATGCAACAAAGAAAAACATTTAAAAAATGAATTAATAGACACTGAAAAACAGGACAACAGTGAATAAAAATGGCCTATAACAAAACAAAAAACTATATATTTTAAAGTAGAACCTACCAAACTTATCAGTTGTTAAACTAGATAAAAGTTGAAAAAAAGTTATTGGCAATAAAAGAAACAATGAATAAAAAAAGTCCTCTCAACATAACAAAAATTTTTTTTATAACAATAAACCTGCCAAACCTAACCTAAAGCTCACAACCTAATATCTAACCTTTGGAAGCATCTATTTTGACAAATAGAGTAGTTATTAAAGGGGCCCTCCAAGGCCCCTTTTCTCTCCGATGGTCATTTTTCAAGTTTTTGTTAAAAAAGGACCCTGAGGTGGTGGACTATTCTGTCCTAAAATTTTATGGTGCTACGGACAATAGATCCCCCCCAAAAGGGGGGGGGGGGGTTAGGGGATCAAAATCTTAAATTTTTGACCCCATATGAAAAGAAAACAAAAGAAGAAATGAAAATTTGCAAATGTACTTTTGTTAGATATGTTCCAAGGATTCTAAAACTGTCTTTGTTTTTGTTCTAGCATAAAAACTCATTGAGTTCTATTCGGTATATCTGAAGGATATGTCAGTTATCAATTTTGTAAATTTTGATGCCTTAAAATAGTTAATTAGATCAAAATAAACAAGTTTTCTTCTATGCACTTGCCGTCTCAAATGAGTATTTTATTAGTTATAGCGGTAACTGGCGTACTGCAACTCCAGTGTTTGAAGCGGCAAGTAATTCAAGGAGCACGTCGGACAGCAACACTGCAATGCGCATTCGCTTCGAGCACGATCGTCATCAAAGACGAAACCAAACCTACCGCTATACCTCGTTAAATACTCATTTGACAAAAAAAGTGTATAGAATAGAAGTTGTTTATTTCGATGTTATTACCATGATTCAAGCAACAAAAATTCAAAAATCGATGAGTAGCTGTTTATTCGAGCACATTCGTCATCAAAGACGAAACTAAACTTACCGCTATAAATCGTAAAATACTCATTTGAGACGGAAAGTGCATAGAAGAAAACTTTGTTTATTTTGATTCAATTAATAAGGTACACGCACCAAAAAATGGAAAATTGACAACTGACATATCCTTCAGATTTACCTTCTATTCTTTTGAAATATCAAAACCAGTGGACTAAAAACCAATATGTCAAATTTTTTCAAAAATTAAGGCCTGAATCAAAAAAATGTATAGAAGAAATTGTGTTTCTTTTCAAAGGTTACATATAATGGTAAATGTGTAACGTTGGTCAGTAATCGATTTTCCACTTTTCGGTGCCTGAACCTAATTAATGTAATCAAAATAAACAAGTTTTCTTCTATGCACTTTCCGTCTCCAATGAGTATTTTACGATTTATAGCGGTAAGTTTAGTTTCGTCTTTGATTACGAATGCGCTCCAATAAACAGCTACTCATCAATTTTTTAATTTTTGTTGCTGGAATCATGGTAATAACATCAAAATAAACAACTTTTCTTCTATACACTTTTATTGTCAAATGAGTATTTAACGAGGTTATAGCAGTGGGTTTGGTTTCGTCTTTTAAGACAGAGAGCTGGAAGCGAGACGTCACTGCAGTGTTGCCATACCACTCGATCGAAGAATTTCTTTCCGCTTCAAACACTGGAGTTGCGGTAAGTTAATTACCACTATAGCTAATAAAATACTCATTTGAGACGGAAAGTGCATAGAAGAAAACTTGTTTATTTCGATCTAATTAACTACGAATAGGCAACGAAAAGTGGAAAATCGATTACTGACCAATGCTACACATTTACCCGTAAGTTAATAATAATAAAACTCTACAAAATCAATACACACATTAGGACTATATTTATTACATATATAATAATATCAATATACCTGATACCTGATGCAACAACTGGACAAGTCATCAAAACAGGTCATGGGTGACTAGACTTGATAAATGTATAACAGATGTATGTGTTAACATTTAATGGCATCTGTGTGTGACATTTTGTAACAACGTAGTCAGCAATTTTTCACCTAGGCCTACCAATATTACTGTGAATTCTTCTTTTTTTTACCACTACAGTTATTACGCGTAAACCATATTAGCTGATTGTATCATTGTCATTATAATCTTTAAAACTTATTACCTCTTGTATGTGAACTTGTGAAAACGCTTGCAGCAATCTGTTGGCACCTATGTAGTGATATCAAACTCCAATATTATAACAAATATATAACAGATGTGTGTGTAAACATTTATGACATCTGTGTTAGACATTTTGTAACAACGTAATTAGTAATTTTTCACCAACCAATATTACTGTGAATTCCTCTTTATTAACCACTACAGTTATTATTACGCGTAAACCATATTAGCTGATTGTATCATTGTCGTCATAATCTTTAAAAACCTATTACCTGTTGTATGTTGTCGAGATTCCAGTCTTTTTTTTTTCTTTAGTTGATAGTTATTGGAGCTTCGAAGAGGTCTCCATGCAGCTCCACGGCTGAACGTATGTTTCTCTCGTCAGAGCTGGGTCTGGTTTGACAGAAGGGAAAAAAGTTTCACTATGCAGAACTTGGAGTTGTTCATTAATAGTATTGCAGGTCAAGATTATAATTGTCGCGCAATTGAGGTTTTGTACATAATACACATTCAAACGCACTGAGCAGCCTAACCCCATAGGGGTTTCAGCTGCCCACCCATTTATGGCCGGACGCCTTACCCACGCTGAAACCCCCGAGGTACCAACGCAGTGCGCCCGGCCATATTGCAGTTTCCTCATCTATAATCTTCCAAGACAATATCACGCCTGGCTATAGTATGTTACTACACTACACATTTCAAACGTTCGTTAGCTCTCAGTATATTTCACTTTTTTCCCACCCCTTCCTTTAGGTGTACTTTCACAGAATTGGACAAACAAGACACAGTGCTTAAGTGTATGTTAGTAACTAGAGCATGCCTTAACTTGTGTCACACATTGAGTATACCGGGCTTAATTGAAGGTCCAGCCTGGAGCTTCCTGATACCAATGTGGCAATTTCAAATGAAAAATTTACTCTACTGTTACTGATAAACAAAGGAAACTCCTGTGGACAGGACTCTGAGGGAGAAAGAAAAGGGAGTTAATTTACAGCTATCAATGATGTTGATGGAGAGTGAAAATTCTCTTTACATAAGACAGTGCCGCAAGTGCCCTAAAAATACATAGCTATCATCGAGTAACAGAAGTAACACTGCGTAGAGGGCTTCCATCCTCCCCCATCATTGAGCTCAAAAAAAAAAAAACAATCTGGGAGCTGATATATTCAGTTTGTGCCCATGGGTGGTAGTCACATATTAGTCTACTTTCTCAGAGTGAATAGGTCATGAAAGATGGTAGAAATGATATGGTTCTATTCATGGGATGAGGAAACATGAGACAAGAACATGAGAACAAACAATAGCTGTATAACATAGTAGAAATGATACTTCTAGCAACAAAGGCAATAATCTTAGGTAACAATTCTCAAATGGCATTCAAGGCATTCGAGTCTCTCAAGAATTTGGCCATTGCATTAATTATTTGTTCCTGTATTGGAACTTGGAAAGGGCCTCCTCCAAGGATATTTTTCAATGATAGAGGTACTCTTAAGGTAACAAGGGTGTTAGTCAGATTAGTACGTTCCAAAGCTCGCAGAGGACATGACAGCAAAAAATGATCTATAGTCTCTACATTACCACACGGACACAACGGGCTATCAACCATTCCAAATCTAGCTAAGTGAGCCCTGACACCTGCATGACCAAGACGAAGTCTGGCTATAGCTGTCTCTACACTGCGATTTCTGTGATGGGCCCATGGCCACCATCCTACTGAGTCTTTTATTTGAGCAAGGAAGAGGCCCCTCCCTGTATCTCTCACATTATTTTGCCACCTACTATTCCAGCACGCGAACAGAAGATCATGAATCAAGCTCACCGTTTCTTCCTTGGAGGCAGCAATAATTGTACGGTACCGTAATGAGTGGGCTTCCTGAGCAGCACGGTCTGCTGCTTCGTTTCCTGCCAGGTTCTTGTGTCCAGGCACAAACTGCAATTTTACGTCATGGGATCTGCTCAGCATGAGTAAGTTGTTTTGGATTTTAAACACCAGCGGGAGGTAATTTTTGGGCCTCCTGTTCCTTATCAGAAATAAAGATGCTTGTGAATCAGTAAATATTGCTATTTTTTCCCCATGAAGCACATTATTTTGCGCCCATACCAGAGATTCAAATATGGCGTAGAGCTCTGATTCAATTATACTTGAATTTCCGGGCGGAGTTTCCAGTTTAGGAGCACCCCTCTGCTTGGGACTACTACTGCTGATGATGTAGACCAGGCCGGCTCGGTTACCCGTGATCCATCAGTGTAGATGGTAATGAACCCAGAGAACTTAGTATTAATTAAATCCTGAAAAAGTTGTTTCACCATGTCAGGAGTCATAGAAAAAACGGGAGTTGATGCAAAATCTGTGAGTATGTGCTCTTCTGCATTATACCAGGGGGGCAATGGAGATATTAGTGGAGAGGTCAGAAGTTTGGGATAGCTCAGGCTGAAATTAGTAAATATGGTTCTGGTTTTAGAAACAAACGAAGGCAGAAGATTGGTGGTTTGTAGGGATTCTGCGATTTGGTGGTGGGTTTTAAAGAGGTCATGGATTACAGGGCATATCGGATGCTGGATCAATCTACAGTAACATTTACACATTACCAGTTCTCTATGAATATCCAGAGGAGGGATATTTGACTCAACCTGTAGAGAACTGATTGGTGTAGTTCTCCGGGCTCCCGTAGCAATTCTGAGACAGTTATTCTGTAACACATCAAGCTTAGACAAGACAGAAGTGGCTGCAGTTGCGTACACAGGAGCCGCATAATCTAGCCGACTGCGAATCAGAATTTTATACAGTTTGAGCAGGAGCATACGGTCAGATCCCCATTGTCTGTGAGAAATAGATTGCAGGAGGTTAATTAGAGGAAGACAAGCTGTTTTAAGATGGGCAATTTGGGGTTCCCAGCGTAGTCGAGGGGCGTCCAGTACAACACCGAGGTACCTGTAATGAGGAACATATTCCAGAGGTTGGCCATCAATGTTGATGGGATGAGGAACTATTCGTTTATTGGTAAAGCACATTATTTTAGTTTTCTGGAGGTTTAAGGTCAATCCCCATTGTTTGGTCCAGTTGTAGAAAGAGGTGATTTGGGACTGCAGTCATGCAGTGGCTGTTGCTATGTCAGAGTGACTAGTAAAGAAGCTAACATCATCAGCATATTCAGTGGCATGAACTCCTGTCTCCGAAGGGATGTCTTTCATCATCACATTGAATAGCACAGGAGACAGAATTGCTCCCTGTGGGACACCAGATTTTGCATTTTTGCCTGTTGAGAGCTCTCCCTCAAAAAGAACTTGGAAATTTCTCTCATTGAGGTACTCCCTTAACCACCTGAGCATTGCCCCTCGTATCCCGCACTGGCTTAGCTTGTACAGCAAACCAGTGTGCCAAACTGTGTCAAAGGCACTGATGAGGTCACAGAATACCACCAGTAAAACTTTCCTACATTCCAGAGCAGTGCGAATGGCCGTCTCTATTCTAACAACCTGATCTAAGGCAGACATCCTACTACGGAACCCAGCCTGGGTTGGTCGCAGGAATTTGTTTTGCTCAAGAGTATAGTATATGCGTTTGTTAATCATAGATTCCAGTAGCTTGACTGTGCATGACAACAAAGCAATGGGGCGATAGGATTTCACACTAGTTGGAGGTTTGCTAGGCTTCAAGATGGGTATTATGAGACTGGACTTCCATTCCTTAAGCCCGTATGAGACGGTGGCAAGAAGTGGCACTCATGGGTGCGAGAGATGCGCTCTCTT
This sequence comes from Morinoia aosen, assembly GCA_030386875.1. Taxonomy (NCBI): domain Eukaryota; kingdom Metazoa; phylum Arthropoda; class Malacostraca; order Amphipoda; family Talitridae; genus Morinoia; species Morinoia aosen. The sequence goes on along the minus strand of CM059575.1, from coordinate 13,677,433 downwards.
CTCCGAAGTCATGGCGGCCGCCGTCACCAACACACTGCAAATTTGCAATGTTATTACACGAGACGGTGTTGAACTTGAACTTGAACTTGAAATTGAGGGCCGACAGCGTCGGGGCCTTTGTAACGGCCTACAATTCCCTCCACAGTTATCACACAAAGAGTTCAGCGCCTGGTACCAGACTTGTCCACTAAACTACTCAGGATCTACCAATCCTTGTCACAAGCTGCCTTTGGATGGCATCACTGGGATAGCCAGTGTGTCAAAACACCATCCCCAGGCACATTGGGTCATTACAGCCTATTCTACCTGACTGGCTCATTCCAGTCACTGTCTCTTACTCCAGGCACGCACAAGAAACAATTTCATAGCCTCAGTGATACTCGCATTACACTCCCGATCCAATCCAGCAAGACAGCTCATACCGCAATCATCTTCAGCACATCTGGCATTCCACTCATTCTCTCCATACTGCTCAGACACCACATTCATAAAACTCTCTCTCTCTTGCTCATACTCACTACATTCCAGCACAAAATGCTCAATTGTTTCCTCTACTCCACTATTACACTGCTGACATAATCTGTTATTATTCTCATTCCATCTCCAAGTACGTCTGTTCACACTTAATGACTTACACCTCACAGCAAACAAGAGTTGACTTCCAAAACTACCATCATAGAACAGCTCAAACTTAGGTGCTTTCTTTTTCATATACCAGTTAAGTGTAGGCTTCTGCATCATGCTAAGCTTCCACTTATTCAATCCATACTCTTTTGTTTGTCTCTCAATCTCTTTCTTCCACCTCTTGCAGTCCCACTCAGGCCCTACACCTCCTGCATTTATTAAACTCCAGTCATCCACAGGTCTCCCAATTCTAACATGAATAATCTTTTGCATACTGAGTTTCCTTGCATGCCCCCAACATACTTTCTCCCAATAGCTTACACTAAGATTCCATTCAAAGATTCGCCTTACCCACCTGCTATTCTGCATTCTTTCAATCCTCACCTTATAATTCAGCACAGCTTTCATCATTCTTTCTGAAAATAGGCTCCACCCTAGGTCACCTCTAATGGCTTCTATAGCTGTCCATTTCGGAGCACCCAATGCTACACGTCCTACCTTATTTTGTATCACATCCAGCTTTTCAAGATCACTTCCATTCCAAGCAAGAGCACTCATACCATACATGACACTAGGTACAGCAACATACTTCCACATTCCTCTCACACATTCGTACTTGTTTGCTCTGTATTTGGCCACACTACCTAACCGTCCACTCCACTGCATTGCTTTAGCCACTTTCTCACCTTTAGTTCTAGTACATCCATCTTCACTCATCATACAACCTAGATATTTGTATTCTTTTGTTCTACCTATTCTGATTTCTCCAATATTCCACAGTCTGTCTCTATCAGTCTCATCACTATTTATAACCATGACCTTACTTTTATCGGCACCAAAGTTCATCTTGAAATCTGTACTATATCCATTCACAATGTCAAGCATCCTTTGTAGTTCATGACCACATTCACTAACCACAACCACATCATCAGCATACAACAAACAGCTCAGTCTCTCATTACCAACTTTCAGTCCTAAACCACTCCCTCTCAGTCGAACTGCTAATTCTTCTGTGTACAATCCAAACAACAGGGGGGACAGAGTACAGCCCTGTCTCACTCCTCTAACACTCCTCACTTGCCCTGTTTCCAAATTTCCTAACCTGTAGATAGCACTTGTGTTCTCATACAGACTCTGTACAATGTTCACTATTTTTCTGCTAAAACCAACTTTTCTCAAAATTTCAAACAGCCTAACCCGATCCACTCTGTCATACGCCTTTTCAATATCCAGGAATGCTAAATATACCTTCTTGTTATCCTTCTTCATTCGCTCAATTATTTCACTCACTACAAACAGATTATCCTCCCCCCGTCTATCTTGCCTAAAACCATTCTGTTCTTCTCCCAGGACTCCTAATTCCTCAACTAAATTTTTCATTCTCTCATTCAAAATACCACAAAAGATCTTACATACGGTGTCACCCAGTGCAATTGGTCTGTAATTTTTAAGTTCTTTCATACTCTTATGTCCACCCTTATGCAACAGAACTACATTACACTTGTTCCAGTCATCCGGTACTCTTTCACTCTTCCATATCTCATCAAATAAACATTTCAACATACTGAATACACTCTCTCCTCCACATTTATAGAACTCATATGGTATCTTATCAGGACCACATGCCTTTCCATTTTTCACTTTCTTCAAAAAACTTACAATCTCTTCACAAGTGATTTCGTCTTCCATTTGCAGTTCATGTTCATCTATCAGAAAATTTATTGGTTCATCATCTGTAACCTGCTCATTCATTCCACCAATGTCCTCCCAGTATTCTTCAACTGCTTTCACCATTTGCATCCTATCTTGCACACTGCAACCATTGACTACTAATTCATCAACTTGAACTTCACTACCTCTATCATTACCTTGTATAAACCTATACCAATCTTTTATTCCATCTGGACCTTTCTTTCTTAGATTTTCAACTTGGTGTCTCTCTTCTTTAACCCTAGCCTCATTGATCATTCTCTTTACTTTCTTTTGCTGGTCCTTGTACTCATTCCATACACTCTGCCATTCATCCTCAGTAATTCTGCGTCTTTCATACATTTTCCTCATACTGCGTTGTTTTTTATTTAAAGTCTTCCTTCTCGTTCGTTCTTCCTTTATCTCACTCGTAAACCACCTAGCATTCCCTGTACTTTTCCTGCATTTCATTCTACCGATCTTTTGCTCTGCCACATCATACAAGGTTCTTGCAATCTCCTTATTTAGGTCATTTACATTTCCACACCTGTTCCAGTTACATCTACTCAATTCATTTCTAAATTCTTCCCAGTTTGCCATTTTAATACGCCAATTTTCTCTTACTCTGCTGGCCTTCTGCATCGGCTCCTTTCCACCCCAATTATATTCTAGTACAAGCATTTTATGGTCACTATCAATATCAAAATCATCTTCATCTACAAACATTTCTTTGACACACTCTCTTGCTCTACTATTCACTATCATATAGTCAATTGCAGTTTTACATTCCCTGCTTTGCCATGTATGCAAGCCATTTCCTATTGTTACATTTAGGTTCTCAAGTTCATTCTCATCACAGAAATCAATCAATTTTTGTCCATTTGCATTCACAGGCTCACCAAGTATACCAACATGGCCATTCATATCACCCATCAAAATCAGAGGGCATCTGCAATGCTCTTGCACAATTCTTGTTAATATTTCATACTTTTTTACATTCTCTTGATGAGCTAAAATACCATCAGTTGTCATATAGCATACAACCACAATAACACATTCTCTGGCATGCATTCTTTCACACTTTATTACTAACAGATCTTCACTCTCAGGTTCATTTCCAACAGGAATTTCTTCTAATTTCCAATTTAGAGCATTTTTTACAATGAGACCAACTCCACCACCTCTTTTTTGCCAACTTACACGCCCTTTTCCAATCATGTAGTACTTACTCTCCTTACATTTTAAACTGACTCTATCACGCATTTGGGTCTCTACTACACCAACACAATCCAAATCTCCATTCTCAAATTCTGCTACAAGGTCATTTAACTTTCCTGCATTCCATCCACGCACATTTATACATCCAAACCTTACAACACTATTGGACAATTCACAACATTTTTCATTTTTGCTCTGACAGCTTTCCATTCATCCAGTTCCACCTTCCATTACAATATGAGTACACCCAATCCACCGGATGTATCTCCTGGAGAGTTTCATCTCACCTTCTTGAGTAAGGTGGACTCCATCTCCACGAAAACACCCACTCTGGATCAGGTTATCCATATCAAGGAAGCTGGAACCTATTTCACGCTTCCTCATACTCTCAGCTTTCATACTCATAATCCTTTTATGCACTTCCCTATTCACCTCTTTTCGCACCCTTTCATACTCCTCACCACATGCAGGCCTTCTCAGCAGACTGGTCACAGCCACTCTTACATTCTTCTTTCGCGCCCTTTCAACAACATTCATAATTGCATTCACAGTACGCTCTCTCCCACATTCAAGCAATCCATTGCCACCTCCTTGCAGTACAACCATCCCTTCATCCATTCCATCTATCACTTCCTCAGCATGCCTACAAATCTCATTCACTCCCTTTCCTCTCATGCTCGTACATCCACTACGGTCAGTCATACTCACAAACCTATCCACATTCTTCACCATGCTGTCACCACATATTCTAATCGTAGGTCTCACTCTCCCTTTCATACTCCTCTTTCGTTCAACTCTTCCACTCACATCACTCTTTCCATCCATCTTCCTTTCATTCACTTCCACTACAGGCGCCTGCACCTCATGTGGCATATCAATAGGTTGCTCCTTCACTCTCTTCCCATTCGTACTTCTTTCATCATGCTCATTCATCCTTCTACTTTCATCTGGCACATTTGCACCACCATTCACTTCATTTATTGCATTCACACTCCTTGCACCATCATCCACTTCATTTGCACTCCTTGCACCATCATCCACTTCATTTGTACTCCTTGCACCACCACCATTTACCTCTTCATTCACTGCATTTGCACCATTCTCATTCTTTCCTTCATTCAACTTCCTTTCATCCTTCAAATCGGCCTCTAAAGCAACCATCAGAATTGTCAATCTCTCAACCTCCTCTTCCAACTTCTTTCTCTCGTCATTCAAACATTTCCAGCACGTAAACACAAGATCATTCAACTTCCTCCGACTCATCTCTCTCAAACCTTTGCATGCATCTATATCTACCCACTCTTTACAAGTCATGCACTCAATCTCCTCATCCATTCCACTTGCACCTCCCTTCCTACGACCAGTCCTATTTCTTGCCATCCTCAAACACAGACTTCTATCTCAGTACAAATTTCACAGGCAGAAGGAGTCTTCACTCACCAAATCTACTGAAAATCAAGTTATCAAAAAAAAGAAACAAAAACGTTTCCTACTACTCACAGTCACTCTCTACAATGTCAAACACTATACTCTTTATATGCAAAGAAAGCTTAACTACCAGTCAAAACACCTCAGTCAAAAATTGCAAGTCACCACACCAAAGTCCAATGCTCAGTCTCAACTCTCACGCAACAAAAAAACTACTCTCACGAGCACTCCATACAAAGTCACACACTGTACTCACGTGAATATACAAACTATACCATTTTTTAGCAACTTCACTTTAATTCACCACAATATTCGTCGGAGGACCAGAAACACGTGCACACCGCTCGGAACGAAACTTGGACCGCTGACCGTCCTCCTTCTGGAGGGTCCGGGTACACGTAGCCTTGCTAGTTGTGTTTCTTGGTGCAAGGCTTGTGTTTCTTACGGGCAACTAATCTCACTTGCACGATTGACCTCTGCAGGACAATGAAAGAACTGTATACTCTCGCCTTGTATTTATTCTGTCGACTCTGAGTGCCGTGACTACGGCAGCAGTATGGAGATCCACTTCTTGAGGAAGAAGGTTCGGTCCAGTGAGTAGCCGCACTTCAGCAGGTGCCGTGGCTCGAGAGGATCCGGGGTGGATCCCGGCGAGAGTGGATTTGTTAGTGTAATATTCCGCAGGGGCGGTAACAGTTTTGATTATATGAGTGCCTCGAAGGAGGTAGTTATTTCTGCTAGTGCCTTGTGGCTTGGGTGGTTGATTGATAGCTGTGTGGCTGATAGAGTATGGGAATTGTTAATTGAATGTTGGTGGTGATTGTTTGTGTGTCGGCTTCCCAGGATCTTCTGTACGGGAGATTAGCTTGGGTTAATTGTTCAAGCATGATAACACAAGGAGAGACAGTCGCTACGCAAGCCAGGCTGCGAGCTTTACTGCTGAATTACAGGATTGCCTCAAATGGAGGATTATATGCGGGTGCCCCGGCCCTATTCTGGCGCCTGAACAAGGGCGAGGCAGTCGCAACAATAAGTACTCGTATGGACAATCATGAATCTCCCTACATGCCATTACTCCACCAAGCGAGTATCCTCCGGGTACTATTGACCGTAACGCTCGTGTACGACCATCTCCGAATCGGAGTGCAAGATTAATACATGAGATAAGAATATTACTGGGTAGGCAATGTAAGGTAGTTTGTCTTGATTAATATTTACAATGAGTATCTTAAAAATTGGCAGTGTTTAATTCGAACGTTTACGCTAAGCCGCAGTCGAGAGCTGACTGTACTGATCCTAACTAAGGCTAGAATTGTCATAAAGATTACTTGACTTTGTAGCATATCGCTACAAAGCTTTAAGAATTATAAAATATCCATTCGCACTTAAATAAATTAATTATTAGCATTAAAAATCTTACTCTAATTTATTATTAATTATTTTCTACTTCTAATTCGTAATCATTGAAGTTTTTGTGTAAATGCATGAAATAATAAAAACAACACTTGACATTTTTCGAGAGAGGAGCCCTCTGGTGGCAACACTGCGCAGTTGCGCGTCTCTTCTTTCAATAAGCCACTCTTACTTTGGTGTCCTACTCTAGCGGTGTTACAGCAAATTCTCGTGAGTTAAAATGTGTTAGAAAATTATCGTGTTCCTTTTCGTCGTGTTCAGTGTGTATAAATAGTGACAGTGCTGGTATTAAGATACGTAATTATGCGTGGGAAGTGATGTAGCATGTTCTCATTCAGAATTCCTCAACATGATTTAGCGTGAATTTTTACACCATGTGCATTTCGTGTGTCAGTATACTTATACTAAATACTAAACTACGTCTTTTTTCTTACTGAAAGTCATACACTTGCAGCGTTCATGTAGAGATTGAAATTCGATCATATAAACCACTTGTTAGAGCACGACAGAGCCGTTGGCGTTTTTGTGCCGGTTCCTTGTTCTTAAAAATGGCGACGCGCAGATTGCCGTCGCGTTAAGATTTTGCGATTCAAAAATTGTTCTTACGCATTTTCGAATAAGATTCCTTACAAACATACTAGTAGTAGCTTTTCTTAAATGTTTGACGTGTAATAAGTGGGAATGCCTTTTCAAGAATTTCGTACGAACTAATAGAGTACGCAAATTCTTAATGCACATGCTTACTAAAGTTTCTTTAGTTCCCTTTTCTTTAATTTCATAATCATTATCAAAATTTAAAGCACCTCTGCTTAATTTTTATGTAAAAAGTACCTACTAGCACATGCTTTCACGAATGCGTACGATGTATCCGGTGGGTTATCGCCAATGGCGACGCTTTAAAACCGCCGGGTTATTCACCGCACCGATCTTCATGTTTTCAGCTTGTGCACATTTCCTTTTCTGTGCAAGCAAAACGTTTAGTGTTCCTTTTCTTATTATTGGGTATTTTTTTCCTTACCATTTATTAATTGCAACTGATATTATCCGTGATTTTCAGTAGGATTTATATCGATAAAACCTGAGAATTTTTCTCTGTTATGTCTTGTACAGTTATAGAGACGTCCTAGAGTACTTAAAGAAGCATTAATTCTCTTTATCTAAAATTCTTAATTGCTGTAATTCTTTTTTTCTGCTTCTTGAACCATGTCTTGCTAAGTCATGTGTTTTAAATGGTTCCAGGGATTTGATCCCCAATTTTTGCTCCTAGATAATCACCAATAGTATTACTAAAAATTCTTAAAATTTCTGCCTAATATTTAAAGCAAGAGCAGTTGCATCAGAGTTTCTTAATTGATTCTTCCTACCCTTTCTCAATTTAGCTGGTGTTGGATCTGTAGGATGTTCTCGGAGGAATCTACTTTGTGGGGAGTTTATCATGCACTTTGGGAAAACTGATAGTGTTGAAATTTCCTTGATGTCTCCTTGGACTGCTCATCCAGCGTGTTGGACTCTTTGCAGGACCGCAACGGCATCGTCACACAACACACTCACAGTTATAAATCTCCCTGGGTGCGAACTGCCAATATGAGCTGTAACTTAACTTGCTCCCACCTTACCTTATTTTGAGTTGGTCTCTTGGCATTAGTCTGAGATAGGCCAGTAAATCTACCTGAGCCTAATACCTGAGCTACATCATTTACCCTCGCTCGATTGTCCCGCTTGAAACTTATAAAGCAGAAAGCATAACGTGACTCGTCTTCCCGTCACTACTTACCCAAGGCTTGAGCTGCCCGAATCTAAATTGACTCATTCAAAGTCCCAAATACAACTCACTCACCTCCTGCCGACTCCATCGCGTGACGGCCTTCGCCGACGCCGCCTGACCCTCCGGCACGGATTGCCCACCTAGACAAGCTCTCCGAGATCAAGATCCAAGCCAGACCTCCTTGGTTTCCTTCAATAAACAACACTGAAAAAGCTGAGTTTTCAAAATTGTCATCATTATCCCTCTTATAGTTTCTCAGATACCTTGTCGAGAGTCGTGTTGATTTTGGCCGTCAAGAACCATTACTTCCGGTTCAAACCACCCAACGGTCGAACCACACACTGGTGACCCCAGCGCAAAAGCTATAAATACCCAGTCTTAGAACTTAAATACAAAAAAATCAACTCGATGAGGTTTGAGAGATTGTGAGAGGATAATTTTGGCATATCATTGTAGTGATAAATTTCCCATGTCGTAGTCTTTGAGAATTTTCTATAGATGTCACTGTGCTAATCGTTCTCTGAGCAGCTCTAAAAAAATTTTTTTTTCTCTTTTATGCTGTTCCTGTCTTTATTTGTTTTATGTGCCTCAGTAGGTAGAAAAATTTTTTTTTCCTATTTCCGTGCTTACGTTTATTCTGACTACCGTAAAAATTCGCGTTTCCATTCTCTATTTTCCCTCCGTCTTCTTCAACGTTATTGATCGATCGAGTAGGTAGAAAAATAATTTTTTTTTCTCACCTGTTTTTGTGCCTACGCAAATTGCCGCATACCGCATAAAATTTTTTTTCGTTTCCAATTTCATATTTCCTTCCTTCTGTTTCAACTTTATCTGAATGATTGAGTAGGTAAAGAATTAATGCAAACCCTTGCCACTTAATTCCAAGTCTTAGGCACTGATATCATTAATTGTGCATCCCAAAAGAGATCGCTAGCATGACTGAATCAGATAATGAAGATCGAGCCCCCACAAAACCCATTAGGCTCCCTCCCTTCATTCCGGAGGACGCCCACACCTGGTTCCAGCAGTGTGAGGCGATGTTTAGGTATCATAAAGTAACCAATAATACTGATCAATTCTATGCCCTTGTGTCCGCAGCCCCCACAAAATTGTTGAATGATTCAAATCATTTGCTCGAAAGCCCTCCCGCCGTGGATCCGTATGGCACTTTAAAAAGAAAGATTCTGCAGAAGTTGCAGATGTCCGATGCGGACAAATTTCGTAGTTTGGTAGACGCCTCAGCAATTCCATCTGTCTCTAGCTCTTTCTCTCCCACTTCGCTAGTGAAAGAACTGCGAAAACTCGCTACGGGTGTTGCCGTAGCTGAGGGATTTCTGAAGGAAGTTTTCATGACTAAGCTTCCTCAGAATGTGCGTCCATTTTTATCGCTAGCAGGCCCTGATCAAACGTTGGAAAAGCTGGCGGAGTCCACCGAGACGGTGATGCGCAACATTAATTCGCCACAGGCACCGCAAGTTGCGTCCCTTAATGCAGCTGCTGCAAATTTTAGCCCCGCAAATACTCAAAATCAATCCTCAGCCATAATAGATAAGATGCAGCAAGACATCGCTGAGATAAAGCAAGCTTTACAGAATTGCCAGTTAGGTCAGAGTGGTCAGAGCGTAGCTCACATTCAGCAAGGCCCAGGGAGATTCCAAAGCCACCAAAACGCCTACGACTATCCTTATGACTATCCCTCCAACTATCATCCTTTTCCTCCTCCTCAACGCTTTGATAGAGGTAGATCCTATGATAGGTCAAATCAAGACCGCCGCTTTCGGTCGCGCTCTCGTGATGCCGGTAGCAATTTATGCTGGTATCACACGAAGTATGGTGACCAAGCACGAAAGTGCGGGTCCCGTTTTTGCCCTCGCTATACCGAAATGACTTCGGGAAACGCCAACAGCAACGCATAGTAGCGAGTACTGCGTTGCCTCATTCCCAGACTACTCGCCTCTTGACCATTCACGATCCCGTCACCAAATACCGATTTTTAATAGACACTGGCTCCAGTGTGTCAATTATCCCAGCCACGGTGAAAGACAAAAACAATCCATTGTTGGCGACATTACGCGCCGCAAACGGCACGCCAATTCCTTGTTACGGTGAAAGAGTATTAGAGTGCAGTCTGGGATTGAGGCGAAACTTTCGTTTCACATTCCTGATCGCGGAAGTACAAGAGCCCATCATAGGTGCTGATTTTCTAGCCAAGTTTGGCATACTTGTAGATGTTAAAAACCCTAGAATTAGGGACGAGGAGACACAGATCTCAATTCCCGTTTGTAGCATAACTAGAGCTAATGTCTTGCATTCTTTCTCTATCGCTTTAAAGGAAGAGTGCATGTTTGAGCAATTACTAAAAGATTTTCCTGCATTGACAAATTCTAACTTAGTTTCTACAAAAATGCAGACCAGCACAAAGCACTTCATAGAGACGACGGGACCGCCGGTTTACTCCCGTGCAAGGCGATTGCCACCTGACCGATTGGCGTTAGCTAAGAAAGAATTTGCGCGCATGCTCGAAAATGGCATTATCCGCAGCTCCAAAAGCCCTTGGGCTAGCCCTCTTTTGCTAGTACCCAAGGCTAACGGTGAATTCAGACCGTGCGGGGATTTCCGCAGGTTGAATGCCGTTACTTTACCTGATCGCTACCCTATTCCTTACTTGCATGATTTCAGTGCAAATTTAGAGGGAGCTCAAATTTTCTCAAAGATAGACCTTCAGCACGCCTTTCATCAAATTCCACTTGAGGAAAGCGCAATTGAGAAGACCGCGGTAATCACTCCGTTTGGTCTCTTTGAGTTCCTCAAGATGCCATATGGCTTGAGGAACGCTCCTCAAACGTTCCAAAGGCACATGGCTGAAATTTTCTCTGATCTCACCATCGCCTATGTCTATCTAGACGACATCCTAGTGGCATCCACAACCCCGGAGTTGCACAAAGACCATCTTAGGGTCGTTTTTCAAAGATTGTCCGACAATGGACTCCTCGTAAATCCTGCAAAATGTGAGCTCGGAAAGCCATCACTGATTTACTTAGGTCATGAAATCTCTAGCCTAGGTCTAAAACCTTTGCCTTCCCAAGTAGAAGTGATCAAAAACTTTCCTCTTCCACAGACCCAGAAGGAACTAAGAAGGTTCCTAGGTTCTGTTAACTTCTATCATCGTTTCATACGCAACTGTGCGCAAACTCTAGCCCCCTTGTCTGACCTCCTCGAACCGAAACGAAAAGGCAAATCTATTGAGGTAAAATGGACAGAAGAAGCGCGCAAAGCTTTTGGGGAAATCAAGCACAAGTTAGCTTCCGCGACGGAATTATCCTACCCTATTGCTAATGCTGATTTTAGTCTAGTAGTGGACGCTTCCAGTACTGCTGTGGGTGCTGTTTTGCAACAACAAGTAGGGACTAACATCTCTCCTCTTGCTTTCTTTTCCAAAAAGCTGTCGCCCACTGAGCGTGCTTATAGCGCGTTCGGTAGGGAACTTCTTGCTATCTACTTGTCTGTGAGACACTTTCGCTATGTTCTAGAGGGCGAGGGAGTTTGTGATCTATACAGATCACAAACCTCTGACCTCAGCGATCAAGATGCCCTCTGAAAGACATTCCCCAAGAGAAGCTCGACATTTGTCGTTCATAAGCCAGTTTACCACTGACATCCGTTTCATAAAAGGGTTGGACAATACTGTCGCTGATTGTTTATCGCGCATAAATACTGTCCAAACCAGTGGTGAACTCACTTTCGGCAACATTGAAAGCGCGCAGAAGGAGGATCCTGAACTTCAGGACCTTCTCAAATCTTCTAACATTTCCTCTCTGAAGTTAACCTTGGTTGACGGCGTGTACCGTGATGCCGAGCGACTTTCTCTTTTGTATCTTCCCGCGACTCTCCGCAGAGTCGCTATCCTCCACTATCATTCTCTCTCGCACCCGGGTATTAACCGTACATTGCGTTTGATTTCTGATCGTTACGTCTGGCCAGCGATGCGTAAGGAGGTCAAGCAAATTGTGCAAAATTGCCATGCGTGTCAGAGTAGTAAAGTGGTGAAACACAATCGTGCAGCGCTGCAGAGTGTTGCATTCACAGGTCACAAGTTCGACTCCGTACACCTAGATTTGGTGGGTCCCTTGCCCTTGTCGCGCGGTTATTCTTATTTGTTGACCATCATCGATAGGTTCACACGTTGGGTTGAGGCTGTCCCTCTTCCTGATACCCAAACCGAGACTGTAGCGGGCGCTTTCATGTCCAACTGGATCTCCAGATTTGGTGTTCCCTTACGCGTCACGCATGACCGGGGATCACAATTTACCTCCAAATTTTGGAGTGAGCTTAGTACCGCCTTAGGGTGTGCAAATACGGCAACTACCGCGTACCATCCACAGTCAAATGGACTTATTGAGAGAGTCCACAGAGATCTAAAGTCGGCATTACGTTGCCTAAACTGCAGCAATGATTGGACTGACAGACTTCCAGTTGTATTGTTGAGCGTCCGCAATCTGTACAGACAAGATCAGCAGTGCACAGCAGCAGAGATGCTCTATGGTCAGACACTTCGTCTCCCCGGCGACTTGGTTGACCCAAAACCTTTGCCTGAATTTTCATCCGCTGACCGTTCCGCATATGTAACCTGCCTAAAAGATTGCACGCGCCAGATCAAGTATGTGGCTCCGCGAATGCCTCAGACTGAGGACAAACTGGATCCTGCCTTGCGAGACTGCACACATGTGTATGTCCGAAACGACGCCATCAAACCTACACTCACGCGCCCTTATGATGGCCCATTCAAAATAATCAAACGCACGCCCAAGTATTTTGTCCTGGAAAGATCGGGTTCACACGACCCCGTGAGCATTGATCGATTAAAAGTCGCGTACACTTCCGATCATAGTGTGACTGCTAAACCATCATTCTCTCCACAGAATTCCCCTTCCACTGAGACTCGATCATATCTACCATCTCAGCTTCCTCAGTTGGCTGCATTATTGCCTAGTCAACTTGAGTGTAATCCTTTCTATGTGCCTGTACATTCAAACCCTATCTCTAAGCCTGTCGTAGATTCTAATTCTAGCCCTCTTACTGAAACAGCGACAAGTCTGGATAGACCAGACGAGCCCGCTGCAGTAACTCGTGTACCTAGAACTCTTGCCGACCTAAATCTGCAGACCCGTTTGGTGAAACTTCCCCGCTCAGTAACATTTTCCACCTGCCGAACCCGACAGGGTCGCGTAGTTAGACCTCCTTCCCGCTACAAATGATTGCAGCGGGTGGACCTTTCGGTCTGCGCCTTGGGGGGTAATGTAGCATATCGCTACAAAGCTTAAGAATTATAAAATATCCATTCGCACTTAAATAAATTAATTATTAGCATTAAAAATCTTACTCTAATTTATTATTAATTATTTTCTACTTCTAATTCGTAATCATTGAAGTTTTTGTGTAAATGCATGAAATAATAAAAACAACACTTGACATTTTTCGAGAGAGGAGCCCTCTGGTGGCAACACTGCGCAGTTGCGCGTCTCTTCTTTCAAAAAGCCACTCTTACTTTGGTGTCCTACTCTAGCGGTGTTACAGCAAATTCTCGTGAGTTAAAATGTGTTAGAAAATTATCGTGTTCCTTTTCGTCGTGTTCAGTGTGTATAAATAGTGACAGTGCTGGTATTAAGATACGTAATTATGCGTGGGAAGTGATGTAGCATGTTCTCATTCAGAATTCCTCAACATGATTTAGCGTGAATTTTTACGCCATGTGCATTTCGTGTGTCAGTATACTTATACTAAATACTAAACTACGTCTTTTTCCTTACTGAAAGTCATACACTTGCAGCGTTCATGTAGAGATTGAAATTCGATCATATAAACCACTTGTTAGAGCACGACAGAGCCGTTGGCGTTTTTGTGCCGGTTCCTTGTTCTTAAAAATGGTGACGCGCAGATTGCCGTCGCGTTAGGATTTTGCGATTCAAAAATTGTTCTTACGCATTTTCGAATAAGATTCCTTACAAACATACTAGTAGTAGCTTTTCTTAAATGTTTGACGTGTAATAAGTGGGAATGCCTTTTCAAGAATTTCGTACGAACTAATAGAGTACGCAAATTCTTCATGCACATGCTTACTAAAGTTTCTTTAGTTCCCTTTTCTTTAATTTCATAATCATTATCAAAATTTGAAGCACCTCTGCTTAATTTTTATGTAAAAAGTACCTACTAGCACATGCTTTCACGAATACGTACGATGTATCCGGTGGGTTATCGCCAATGGCGACGCTTTAAAACCGCCGGGTTATTCACCGCACCGATCTTCATGTTTTCAGCTTGTGCACATTTCCTTTTCTGTGCAAGCAAAACGTTTAGTGTTCCTTTTCTTATTATTGGGTATTTTTTTCCTTACCATTTATTAATTGCAACATGATATTATCCGTGATTTTCAGTAGGATTTATATCGATAAAACCTGAGAATTTTTCTCTGTTATGTCTTGTACAGTTATAGAGACGTCCTAGAGTACTTAAAGAAGCATTAATTCTCTTTATCTAAAATTCTTAATTGCTGTAATTCTTTTCTTCTGCTTCTTGAACCATGTCTTGCTAAGTCATGTGTTTCAAATGGTTCCAGGGATTTGATCCCCAATTTTTGCTCTTAGATAATCACCAATAGTATTACTAAAAATTCTTAAAATTTCTGCCTAATATTTAAAGCAAGAGCAGTTGCATCAGAGTTTCTTAATTGATTCTTCCTACCCTTTCTCAATTTAGCTGGTGTTGGATCTGTAGGATGTTCTCGGAGGAATCTACTTTGTGGGGAGTTTATCATGCACTTTGGGAAAACTGATAGTGTTGAAATTTCCTTGATGTCTCCTTGGACTGCTCATCCAGCGTGTTGGACTCTTTGCAGGACCGCAACGGCATCGTCACACAACACACTCACAGTTATAAATCTCCCTGGGTGCGAACTGCCAATATGAGCTGTAACTTAACTTGCTCCCACCTTACCTTATTTTGAGTTGGCCTCTTGGCATTAGTCTGAGATAGGCCAGTAAATCTACCTGAGCCTAATACCTGAGCTACATCATTTACCCTCGCTCGATTGTCCCGCTTGAAACTTATAAAGCAGAAAGCATAACGTGACTCGTCTTCCCGTCACTGCTTACCCAAGGCTTGAGCTGCCCGAATCTAAATTGACTCATTCAAAGTCCCAAATACAACTCACTCACCTCCTGCCGACTCCATCGCGTGACGGCCTTCGCCGACGCCGCCTGACCCTCCGGCACGGATTGCCCACCTAGACAAGCTCTCCGAGATCAAGATCCAAGCCAGACCTCCTTGGTTTCCTTCAATAAACAACACTGAAAAAGCTGAGTTTTCAAAATTGTCATCATTATCCCTCTTATAGTTTCTCAGATACCTTGTCGAGAGTCGTGTTGATTTTGGCCGTCAAGAACCATTACTTCCGGTTCAAACCACCCAACGGTCAAACCACACAACTTAAACAAGGAATTGTGCCAGAGAGGGCACGTACAGTCTAATTATTGTTATTATTTATTATTATATGAGAAATTCCTGGTCTCCCTGGCTTGAACTAAAAGGTGTCCTACGAGAGGAGAGAGGAAGGTACCATTTGGAAAAGGTTAGAGGGAACGCGGAATCCATGCACAAAGTGCACAGAATCGGTAGTTAAGAAGGGAGTTCAGAGCACATTGATCATGAGGATGATCATGAGGACCCCGAAACATTGATCATGAGGATGCATATCAGAATAGTATTAGGGCATCCTATGAGTTATAATGAACAACAACCACTGGAGGTAGCTGACATTGCCACTAGGTCCAAGGAACAGGTAGCTACAGTTGAGGGCGACCAATTCCTGGTTAAACTGAATTTACCCCCAAATCAAATAATTGGATGATTTCTGGATTAGAATTTCCAGGAGTTGGGAATTTAGAATATTCGGAGACTTCCAGAGGTAAGCATAGTTACCCTAATTTAGCTAAATCAGGTAACGATTAATTATTCACATTTTTTTATACACAAATTGACCTAACCAAAAATCAATAGTAAGAGTTGTCCTAAAGTGATTATTATAGTAATTCTTGCTACTGTCACTACACATTGTTACACGCAATCAGACAGTGGGATAGTGTGGATCAGAAAAATGATTATTTGAAGTGAGTAACTACCGAAGATACAATCTCTATTGATGTACGTACCCTATCATAGCTTCATTTCCCAAGATAGGAAATTTAAACATTGACTACAATTCAAGGGAATACCAAACAATTATTTACATCTGACTTAATAAGAATACAAAAATTGAGAACATAATTCAATACAACTGGAACACACAAAAGGTGGCAAAAACCCTAATGAGACCATGGCGCTCAATAGATTATTCCAATTCAATTGATTAGAGGCTTGAACACATCAGCAACTTTGCCTGGACAAGCTAAGGTGGCATAAGCAGTGACAACTGAGCCTTAAGGGCTTACTTAATTAATCAATTATGGTAAAAATCTACAGCATCTGCTAGATGCAAATGAACTAGAAAACACATGTTCCCAGTTTTTCCTAACTGAAATAATCAATGTACAATGACTATTTAATTAAATTTACTAACTATCTATTCTTCAGAACTAAAATTATTTGTGTTTTTCTAATTGATTATCTACCTAATTTAATTTAAAAATACAGTTGTGACAATAATTGGTAATTGATGCAGGACTAGATGCATTCAGAAGGATACATCTGCGACTAAAATAATAATTGGTGCCAGCCGAACTTGATAAAAAAATAAACACATATTGAAATATTGGCCTAAAAAATATTTTTGATACAAAAGGAGAAATCCTAATCATGATAAAAATAACATCACATTGAAATGTCGACATAAAAATTATTTTAAAACAAATGGAGGAATTTTAATCTTGATAAAAATAACATCACATTGAAATGTTGACATAAGAATTATTTTAAAACAAAAGGAGGAATTTTAATCTTGATAAAAATAACATCACATTGAAATGTTGACATAAGAATTATTTTAAAACAAAAGGGAAAATTTTAGCTTGAATGAAAATAACATCACATTGAAATGTTGATATAAAAATTGTTTTAAAACAAAAGAGGAAATTTAGCTTGAATGAAAGTAACATCATATTGAAATGTTGATATAAAAATTGTTTTAAAACAAAAGAGGAAATTTAGCTTGAATGAAAGTAACATCATATTGAAATGTTAATATAAAAATTGTTTTAAAACAAAAGAGGAAATTTAGCTTGAATGAAAGTAACATCATATTGAAATGTTAATATAAAAATTGTTTTAAAACAAAAGGGGAAATTTAGCTTGAATAAAAATAACATCAATACCCAAGGGAAAATACCCTGTGGAAAAACACAAGTTCTGGGCAAGAACTCCTAAACTTTTAGCACACTGGAAAATTTAGTCAATTCTACTCAATACATAACTATAATATTATTGAAAATTTTACATATAATGTCTAAGTATAGTTACCCGTAGATCTACAATAGCACACACAATACTTTAATTCTCACCAGCGAAACAAACTGAGATGCACGCACTTTGAATGACTTGGTACGAGTGATGCTAGTGCGAGTGAAAATGTTGCCGACACGGCGTCATGGAAGGTTTCGTTACGATTGAAAAGTGATTTCTTCGAGACTGAATTTTTGATAAACATTTGTTACTAAAAATGATAGAAGTTAGTGAATTACGTGACGAATTTTTATGCTAATGGTTGAATTTATTTTACTGAATTTTTAGATGCTCATGCTGAGAATTTACGAAATATCGACTGAGTTGCGGGATGAGGTTTCACTACACCTACATTGGGCTGAGAATGAAGTATTTCATACAATGACGAAGAAGAGGCGCAATGAATGTCACCTTCGTCTAAGAATGGGAATACTATTGGAAATGGGAATCGCAATTTGGGAATACCATTTCATCAGTTCCTGTACCTGATTTCTGGGAATCTTTTTAGTTTTGTTTTCCTGCCTGAACTGCGACTGAAGTGTATTTATTTATTTACTCTGGAGTTAATTCAATCTCTGGCTTCATTTCTTTAAAGATGTTGTTTAGTGCTATTTTTCGTAGAGATCTATCTCTATACTCGCTACTTATCTCTCTACATAAACATGGGTGTGTTCTGAGAATTTCTATAAATAATGTGGTCGACCGCCCGCACCAGTCAGTCAGCGGCGGAGGTGAAGGGAGAGGACAACTTATCGCAGACATCCTTCTCATACGAAGCCTGGCTAGCTACTGCCATGCATGTTCGTCCGTATCGTGCAGAGAGCGATCACGAGTTTCGACACTCGTGTACGCTGGGACACCGCCACAGAGAGCAGAGTTGCTACAAAAAGAGAGGAAATGGGTGGAGCTAGCGATGAGGCGCGCAAATGTTCACGCTCGATGCCACCGTCTCATATGGGCTTTAGGGATAGTTGCATTTTGCAGGCTTGAGTTGAAAATAGACAGCAGCCAGAGTTTGTGTTCAGTAGGGAGGTTAGCAAGGAGTTTGTTGTGTACTCTGTCAAGGCCAGGAGAGACAGGTTTTAGAGAGCTTATGCACCGATTCATTTCGTTGAATGAGAAGGGTTCATTTATCGGACTGGTATGTTCTTCGCTCAAGGCAAGAGCTAGGGGTAGGAGGATGTAGGTTGGGAATGGACGAGGGACTGGAGATGCAAGAACTTTTTCATAGTGGCATGCAAGTGCATTTGCTTTAGCATTAGCGTCAGTGATCATGTTACCAGGAAGAATGAATGGACGGGATTCTCTCTTGAAGGGATTTTTTAAGCATTTAACTCGTTTCCAAAGTGGACCAATGGGAGTTTCAGAATTAATTGAGCTGCAAAAAATTATTCCAGGAATTCTGTTTAGCTTGCTTCACCTCCGATTTGACCCTTGCAGTACAGCGCTTGACAGCTATTAGGTTTACGGGGGTGGGTTGGGATATTAGGACTCTTTTTGCTGCTCTCTTGGCCTCAACAGCTTCGGCACATTTTGATGTCCACCAAGGTTTACTGTAGCGTGGATTTACAATTTCCTTAGTTTGTGGGAAAATTTTACAGCTAGTTTCCACTAGACATCTTGTGAAGTTACAGCTACTTACTTGAATATCTGGTGTGTTGTCAATTCCCACCTGCCGCAGTGTAGATTTCCACTCAGCCCAGGACTCCCTCTCGAACAGCCAGGATGGCCGCCTCTTGAATTGAGTGGTGGATGGAGTGATGCCTATGCGTGTTGTTACCGGGTAGTGGTCGCTGCCCATGTCTTGCTCTGTGTTTACATCAGCAATGGGCTGCAGGTTTGCTGAATTTAAGGTCAAGTCAATAGTAGAAAAAGAGTTATGGTATACATTATAGTATGTGGGCATTGAGGGAGGGGTAAGCAGGGCAAGAGAGGGATCATGAGTTTATGAATGCTCCAAATTCCTACCAGTAGTGTTTGGTGGTTTGCTTGTTTCCCATAATGGACTATGGGCATTAAAATCTCCAACTATTAGTCGTGAAGGTTCAAGCTGGGAAAAGTAGTGCTGAAATTCAGATGAGGCAATGGAGTGATTGGCATTATAAACATTGAGTATTGAGAGGGGAGATTGACTGTTTTTAATAAATAGGTTTATCCCGATTACTTCTAACTTGCCCTGCGGGTAAGGATGAAGGTTAATTTTAACATAAGGAGTATCACTTCTGATCAGAACAGCAAGGCCACCCCCAGCCTGCCCGGCATCTCTGTGGTTATGTATTGAGGTATAGTTGATAAAATTTGGGATGTATTGAGCATTCAGCCAGGTCTCTGTTAGGCAAACCACATTGGGTTTGTTTGCATACAAAAATTACTTGAAATTGCTTAGTTTATTTTTGAGTGAATGGCAGTTCCACTGGATTACTTTTGTTTCTTCAGAGGACATTTGGTTTGAGCTGAAAAGGAACTCAGACTGGAAATTCTATGTTTTACTGATGGCTTGTCTTTAGAAGGATGAGATTTTTCCACAATGCCGGGCAAGGGCTGAGCATGGGCTCTCTGGTTCTTTTGCTTGCCTTGCGGTAAATGACTTCCTATTACTGGGGATGACATCACATTATCAGGAGCATCCTCATTCAAGACAGAGCTTGGTCTCTTAGGTGTCACCTTGTCAAGAAACTGTGCACGTGTTCCCACGAGGCTAGAGGCTGAGTCAAGCTGAGTTGGTTTTGTAGAGAAACTTGCTAGCTGAAATGTCTCTTTAACAATTTTTGTAATGATTTCAGTTGGGTGGGACTCAGAGGTAGCAGTTGTGTTACATAAAGGTAAGAGTTTTGCCAATAGTTCAATGAATTGTAAAATTGAAACATCCTTAAGAGTAGTTTCTTTGCTGTCATCACAAGTTTGGGTACCAACTGAGCTATTTTTGGAGACTCAACCTTGTCTCTACCTCCAGCCCCAGCTACAGGACGCAATACCATAGGTTGCTCAGTTGCTGCTCTGTTGCTATAATCAGAAGGAGCATTTTCATTCCGCATAAGTTTGAGAGCTTCACTGTATGAGATCTTGTTCACTGTTCGTACCTCCTCAACTTGTTTAGCCTGTTTGACTACAGAGCATCCCCCATAACTAGCCGCATGGCTGCCTCCACAATTGCAGCATTTGGGCGTACCTTGAGTAGGACAGTCCTTCACGTTGTGGGGGCCACTGCAAGCCACACACCGTGGAGAGCCCCTGCAGTTTGCAGCACTGTGGCCAAATCTCTGGCACTTGAAACATTGCCAGGGTCTTCCCACAAAAACGTTAACTTTGTAGCGTTGATAGCCTAGGTACACATAGGATTGAAGGGAACAGGTATTAAAATGAACTTTAAACATGGAGGTTTTGGTTTTTTCCTTACCTTTAAAGATTCTTTCTGCAGTAGTGATGTCATAGCCTGCCAGGGTCAGTGCTTCAGTCAAGTCTTCATTGGTGGTATCTTCTCCTAATTGTCCAATTACTCCCAATGACCTGGTTTGATTGAGAGGCAATCTACATTTTACTACCCAAGTGCCTATTTCAGTGACAGACAGAAGGATAGAAAGATCTTTAGTAGCACTTTCATTCAGTGTCACTATTAGTAAGTTTTTCTGAAATTTTTTAGTCATTCTGCTGATACCTGCTTTGCCTAGAGGAGAATTTGCTAAGGCTTTGCTCAGGGAGATATCATTAGCAAAGAATTTGGTGACTGGACGATTGTCAGCAACAGGTTCTATGATGATAACACATGGCTTCTCTGCCAGTATTTCATGCCCTTGGCTATCTGACTCCTGAGGGCCAACTTGATTTATAGCTCTTTGAGCTGAGGAAGTGAGGGCCTCAGGATTTGAGCTGCTTATTATCTGGCCACCTTGCTGGCAACATCCCTCAAGATCTGGGTTTTTAGGACTTGAGATGAGTTGGGAATTTTTTCCCACATTTAGGTCTACCTGATTTGAAGTTGAAGAATTTGACTGATTTTGGTCCACAGCCATAAGCACTTCTCCTGATAACTGGAAATCAGAAGTTGGAAGTGAAGCTAGGTTAGTTGAAAGAGAGGGCAGAGAATGAGAGTCCCCCTCCGAGTCTCCATCTGAGGAACCAGAGGTGTCATTCCCCTTCCTTCTTTTCTTATGTCTCCCCATACCGTGCTGGCAATGAAGCAGACACACTCGAATAAAGAAATAAGAAAAACAGATAGACACTTATTAAGTTTTTAATTGATGAATACTTGACAGTTTACTCACGCTCTTGATTGTCGACCGTCGTACCTAGCAGTATATCCTGGTTGCTTACTCAGATATCTGCACAACTATTAATTCCGAGATTCCAGTCATTGCTCAAACGCTGAGGTCCTTTGCGGATTTTATAAGGCACAAAAAGCCTTCCGCAATATGGGGCAAAGGCTGTGCTCCATCTAATAAGCCTAAAAATTAATTACGCTGATAATTTTACGACTAAGCGGAGCAATGGCGGGGGTCCTCACGTCTACGGCGAAAGATGTAAACGTTAACACTAAAACGTTCGTCTGATCTTCTTATACGAGTCCTAAGCCATCGCGATGGATTCGAGCAAACTGATGTGCGTGGCATCCGGAGGCTGCCACGTCAGATTAGACACGGCCGTGATCGCGGGCGCACGTCCCTCTTGTGTGCTGCGCGTGACTCGGCATTCTGCCCTCGCTACAAGGGGCTCTTGGGTCCTTGACAGCCGGCTACAGTGAAACGTGTTCACCTGAACATTGTTTTCGAAGATCTTCAGGTGAGACTCCTGCTTGTGACGCTCCGCTTAATGTTTAATTATCTTAAATTGCAGCGTTACCAGGCCCCAGATGGGTGCTCGGTAAATTTGTGTGCTGTTGGGCCCGTTAATACGGGTAGTTGAGTCCACTTGTTAAGGTGGCTGCGCACAATGTGAACTTGTGAGAACGCTCTTAGCAATCTGTTTGCACCAATGTTGTGATATTGAACTCCATTATCATTCGCTCATGGACTGAGTTTGTGTGTACTCACGAAATTGCGCTAAATTTTTCTTTTTTTACTCTATTCTCTCCTACTTAATAAGCTACTTTTTAGACGGGAATATCCATTTAAGCTTGACTCTGTATTTTATTTTAAGCTCTATAGTACCTAATTCTTACTGTTTACTCATTTTAATGACTGACCCTGAGATATTCGAGGAAATCGACCCAGATCTCAATCATTTGAACAGAACATATCCAAACCTAAACGACTCTCAAGAGTGTAGGTAAACTAATATATCAAAATTCAACGAAACTATACGAATAACTGACCGAGATTTCTCACTCCTGTGTTGGAACTGTAGGTCACTCTATCCAAAATTGGAAGAGATACAATGTACTATTACTGAACTTAAATATAACCTAGACGTGATTAGCTTCACCGAAAGCTGGCTAGATGACTCGACTAAAGACATGATTCGATTTGAAAATTATCATAGTTACCATTCGCTAAGAAAAAAACAGCGGGGCGGAGGTATCAGCACATATATCTCTAACCACATAGACTCGAGAACCATTGCAAGTGCATCAATGAATCAGGATCATATAGAATCACTCTTCGTAGAACTGTCTAGAGATGGTAAACGCATTGTGCTTGGAACGGTGTATAGGCCTCCTACAGCCTGTCCTATATCCTTCCTGAATGAGCTGAATCGTATTATTTCTCAGTTCAACAGACCCTTATACAATGACATAATAAAATGCGGTGACTTCAATTATGATCAACTGAAATATGAAAGCTACGAACCAATCTCTAATTTCCTAACAACCTTTCAGTCTCAATCCTTCCTTCTGATCATTACAAAGCCTACACGAATAACCTCAGAGTGTGCTACGCTGCTTGACAATATCTTTATGACAGACTCAAGTGATTTTCTTGCTGGAATAATTACTTCTGACATCCAACGGCCATACCACGTTGAATGCACCGCTTCTCGTCCAATATATATATCAGATCACTTCCCAGTTTTCCTTATTAAGAAAAATGTCTATATTGCTTGCACCAAGGCACGGGCTGAAACTTACTCATATGATAAAATAAACGAATCAAATCTTGAAGAAATGCGCACCGTTCTAGAAGAATCAATGCCTACATTGTACATCTCTCAACAAAACATTAATACTACGAGCATTGATGAAGCAGTAGCAAAGTTGACTGAAACTATAATGACCACATACAATCAGTGTTGCCCAATTGTAACTCGTACAGTTACCCCGAAAAATAAACAAAAGCCCTGGATTACTAGAGACATCGTGATAAATATAAAGAAACGTCAAGCGTACCTAGCCCTCCTTTGCGAAGGGCGAATATCTAGAGAAACATATAACCGATTCAGAAACTATGTAACAAACCAGATAAGAACATCAAAAAAGAACTACTTTACGCTCAAGTTTACTCAATTCAAAACTGATGTTAAAAAGACTTGGCATCTTAACTCTTGCTGTAAACCGAATAATGCCGATAAAAAGAAAATTGAATATGTTATTCAAGATAATGTAAAATACCATGAAAAGAAAGAAATTGCTAATCTCTTTGACAACTTCTTCGTAAACGTTGGAAAAACTATAGCTGATGGTATTCCATGTGAACCTACTGATCACCTGGAATTTATGGATCATATTCAAGAACCCAACTCCTTTTTCTTTACGCCTACAAACTCCTCCGATGTAATTACGTGCATAAACAACATGAAAAATGAATCGAGTGGGTTACAAACGTTTCCGACTAGAGTACTTAAAGTTATTGCTGACATTCGTAGCCCCGCTGATATCAGATATTATTAACCAGTCTCTCTTACTAGGCACTTTCCCGAACTCCATCAAAGTTGCTAGAGTAACCCCTATCTTTAAAAGTGGTGAAAAAACCTGTTGTCGATACCGTCGTGCGGTCGACGTGAGGGTTCGTGGAAAAGGGGCTGTCTTCTATACAGCTACCTTTTCCGGGGCGCTAGCTTTTCTTCGCAGCTGCCCTTCCTGAGGTTCGTTTGGGTACCGCCTACGCCGTAATCAGTCCGCTAGGGCAACAGAAGTAAATTCTGTTAGTGCCGAACTACGGCGGTACCGTTGTGTGTGGGGGGTGAGGTGAGTGTGGGTACCACCTGCGCCGTATTCAGTCCGCTAGGGCAACAGAAGTAAATTCTGTTATGTGCCGAACTACGGTGGTACCGCTAGGGTGAGGTGTGTGTGTGGGTACCACCTACGCCGTAATAAGTCCGCTAGGGCACCAGAAGTAAATTCTGTTAGTGCCGAACTACGGTGGTACCGTTAGGAAGACGAGCAACTGTCTGCGCCGTATGAGACCGCTAGGGCAACAGAAGGGATTTCTGTTACTGCCGAACTGCGACAGCGTCTTCCTAGCGACAATCTATGCGAAAAAGTTCGTCCTTCCGAGGTGGCTCCTTAAACTCCTTATTAGGCGAAGTGTCGTATAAATCTTAAGCCTGTGTCAACAAGGAGAAAGGAAACTCTTTTGACCTCAGGGTGTGACTTGTTTAATGCTGAATCTCTTTGAAGTCCCTATCACATACACTGATATATTTTAACAAAGACAGTGATTTATTTTCTATTGCAAAAATAGTACGTACAGACGTGAGCTACTGCATAACAGGGTACAACACTCAAAATTGCATTTAAAATATTAGTCGTACTTAGCTAGATAACAAAAGAAACATTGGAGTATCGACATGTAATACAAATGATATTTAAGGGCTAACTAAAGTAAATGCACAAACGCAACATCAGCGCGGGGAAATAGATAAGTCGGCGTTCAGAGAGCTGGACACATGAAGAAAATACTTAAGATTATGGGTAACTAACACAAAAAGGCTCGACAACCCCTGTGCGGCCTGACACCTGTGTAAACAATTATCGACCTATCTCCGTACCACCAATTATTAGCAAAGTATTCGAAAAGATTGTGTATAAAAAAGTGTAATCATATTTTGAGCAAAAATCATTTCTTTACGATAAACATTACAGCTTTCGCTCTAAAAAATCAACAAAACAGGCTATATTAAATCATTTACAATTCCTCTATTCTAATATAGATGAAGGAAAGCCTGTCTTCTCTGTATTTCTTGACTTCCGAAAAGCATTTGATTGTGTGGACCATAAAATACTACTCTCGAAACTACACTGTTGTGGCATTCGAGGGATTGCCCGTGATTGGTTCAGATCATACCTAACAAATCGGAAGCAATACGTTGTCATTGACGACGCAAAATCAGACCCACAGACAATTAGTCATGGAGTTCCACAAGGATCTGTTCTTGGGCCTCTCATGTTTCTGATTTTTATCAATGATATTGTAAAATCTACATCATTCCTCAAATTCATACTTTTTGCCGATGACAGTACGCTTTCTGCGGTCCTTCCGAACCAAAATTCTGCTATGATTGTAGGGAGTATAAATACTGAACTTCACAAAGTTTCATCGTGGCTCAAAGCTAATAAAATAAGCCCTAATATTGATAAAAACAAATTATATTACATTCTCATACAAGAAAGATGTATCTCTCCCATACATTAAAATTGGCGAAGGTGAAATCGAAGAAACCAACTCATGTAAGTTTCTGGGCATCATAATAGATAAACATCTGACCTTCAAAGAGCACATCACTCATATCAGTTCTAAATTATCAAAATCCATCGGAATCCTAAATAAAGTTCAAAATTTTATGCCTGAAACAGCTTTACGAATGCTCTACCAAACGCTCATTTCTCCATACTTGCAATACGGAATAGAAGCATGGCACGGAACTGATAAAAATAAAACCAACAAAATTTTAAATCTGCAGAAAATAGCTGTCAGAGCGGTAAAGAACCTAGAATATAATGCTCACACAAATGATTCTTTCAAAAATTCACGAATACTTAAACTTTCGGATCTCTACAAAATCTCCATCTGTAATTTCATTTACAAAACATTAAGAAATGATGGCGACAATAGCCTAAGACAATTATTGACTGCGCAAACTGGTCATCACGACCATTTAACCCGAAATAGAAGTAAATTCATGCTTCCTTATTATTCAAATGCCCGGTCACAACACAGTATTCTCTTCGTTTGAACTAAAACTTGGAACTCAATACCTGCGGAGATCCGTGAAAGTAATTCTTATAAGGTATTCAAAAAAATCTTGAGTCTCACTTCCTATCAGAATACTAGTCGTGTAAGATCACCGTGTCAAAATCTTGCCTCCAACATGTAACTAATGGTAATGTCATAATGTAACTTGCCTTGGGTACCATAACCAATCTTCTGTCTGCTCTTGAATCGTTTTATCGAACAAACTGTTATATATAGCCGATTTGACCTATATTGTAAAATACAGCCTAAAATATCGAGTTAATTATCTCAAGGATCAGTCTAAAGCGAAACTAGGTTAAAGTGAAGTAGGTTAAACATTTTTGTACACCCTAGAATAACGTGATGGTAGGATGCCCTAGAAGTCGCTGAACTTGTTCGGGCCCACAGGTAGCTATACTCAAATTTGACCATTGTACTAGACTTAAGAAAAATTCTACCATTGCATCACCTGTGGTAAATAAATTGTTTAAATTGTTTAAATATAGCCAGAAGAACAGAACAGTTTAATGTTTTGGTGGCGTCAAACACGGTACCGGCGGGTACGTTAGTGTGCAGTGTCCCAATTTAATCCATCCGCCGATGTGGACGTTCTCTTCTGTCGTGTAAAGTTATTGAGTCTGCATAATTTTCTTTTGTATTCCTCCATCACATGTTTGATTTCTGCTACTCCAGAAATGCAACGTCAGGTTACAGTAAGCCCTCATCTTAAAAAATTAAAAGCAAACAGTGTAGTTGCTTGAGTGACCTTTTATGAATGAAAATAAGGAATTAATAATGATCCGCCCTCCCAGAAGAAGAAAGAAAAACATTTATTTTCCAGTAGGGTACAAACATGAAATGTCGATACATTGGTTTTTAAAACACCTTAACATTAACATCCTTAACTGATTATAATACATTGGTATCGTAATACCAGTGTAGAAATTTGAGACATTAATGATTGACAGAAAAGTACAACAAAAATGAGTTCCTTTCCTTGCCTAATCTGATTTTGAACTAAGAGAACACAATCCTCGCGACGCTCATTTGAAAAACACTTTCATTAGTGCGAACAAGTATTGAGATAAAAGCTAAAAATGCATTCAAATACATTAGCACAGAGACCCTTAATTGCTATTTATACATGGTTATCGTAATACCCATGGTGAGTGTTGAAACAAATGATTTAGATCCTTAATTTCTATTTATACATGGTCATCGTAATACACATGATAATTGTCGACACAGGATTTAGAGAGAAGCACAAGTTAGTAAAAATAAACAATAGTATGTACAAAAGGAACGTTTGTATTTAGGGTGCGGCGCTGAGTTTCAGTTTATAAGTTTCGATTCCTGAAATTTTTGCTAGAAAGTGAGAATTTATTTTATTTTACGTTCGCTAAGTCATTCTAATATTGGTCTTTCTTATTCATGTCGATTAAAATGAGCATCACAACTGTTGGTTCAATGTAGCGGAATGAAGGTTGTTTTTCCACAATTAGTAGTATTTCATTCGCTGTGCCCGGAAGTGGAAATGGGGCTTAGTATTTTTCTAATAAATTATCGACTCTAAAATCCAAAAATTCCTTTCGCCCATCCAGCACCACTTCACTCCTTCTTCCGGTGATGCTCCGCATCCGGTCATGCCTCTGCATTTAGTTATGCCTCACATTTGTTTATGCCCTACATCCGGTGAAAACCCATATTTTACGTTTTATGGTTGGGTAGACTTTTACGATTACACCAACCACCAAAAACGCAAATGAGCTCGAGAAGGATGTTTAAGATCACGCTAACGAGAGGATAATGACGACACAGGTGGGACTCAGCTTTTTTTGTTAGAGCTTTATTGAAGGAGCCGGTAGGATCGCCGAGTCTTGCTGTACGGAAGAACTTGGCTGAAGAGGGTGCGCAGTCCGTGCAGGCGAAAGGGTTCCGGCGGGTGACGAAGTCGACAGTGTGTGTGTGTGTGTGTGTCGATTTCTGGTATTCACTTAATGAGTGGGGGCAATTTAGCAGGCAAGAGAAATCAGTGTGATTTCAGGGGTAAGCTCAAGGCCTGCGTAATTTGAGCAGGTGAATGATACCAATTTGAGCCGTGATTGAAGGCGATACTAGATCTTAATTTGGTATTAATTTAAGATCACTGCACACTGCAGAAAAGTGTCCGTGGTTGGAAACAGTTTACAATTTAGCCAGTAATTGGATAATATACAAGGCTAAAGGCAAGTTAAAGCCAAGGTAAAGGCAAGGTGAAGGCGAAGCTCAAGGCCCAGGGATGAATGTGTTGTGGCGTTGGTGACGTCGGAGAATCTGGAATATTCGAGGACGCTGAATGACATTTCCGGAGAGGCACCAAGAAAACCCACAACAACTGTTTTCCCTAGCAGCGCAGCGGTAAATTGACTAAATTCCCATTCCGGAGAAACCCTGAGCTCCTTCCTACAGATTTAACCTCGCGCTTATTATTTCTCTTTTTTTAAGCTCATGAAGAATAAGGACAGGTAGAAACATGTCAGCAATATGACTTTATCTCTATGCTGGTGATTTTATATATGAGCCGGGCACGAACAATAATTTGATTGTGTCGAGAATCGTAATTGTTAAACATTATTATGAAAACTACATGATTTCTGTACATGATCGGGCGATAATGATTTAAGCCAACGATCATTATAAAATTCCTGGTAATATTTGTTATACGTTCATGTGACTCTAGCCATTGTTTTCGGCACAACAAAGTCTCTACAATTCCGCGAAAACCTCAAGGCAGTACTACTCTGTCACTGTGCTGGCTATTCAAGTAAATACTGAACACTGCCAAATATACTGAGTCGGGAATGGAAATACTGAACATAAATTGAAAAACGTAGCACACCAATCACAGCTACACCATTTAGCACAGCTCAGGAATGCTAGCAACCGTACGAAGTATGGCTACGACTATCTGCACATTTTATATAATAACAGCACTGGTAAAAATACACTTAGAAGCTATCACGAAAACACGTAATATTTTTAGCAAGCTCCTAACTAATTTAAAACACTTTATTTCCACTTACGCGACGCTGTGGCCCACACGAGATCACACAAGAAAATGACGCTCAGGAAAATGGCGTGGGCTGCGATGTTGCCACACGACGACTTAAAACTCGAACGACTGTCGATATTATTTTCATTTTGTGCTTTTACACAAAAACTTCTAAGATTAATAATTATGAGTGGAAAATGATTAATAATATTTTAAAGTAAGATTTTCAATGCCAATAATTATGTTGTTTAAATGTTAATGAGAAATTTACTGAATTTATACATTTTGTAGCGAATGCTACATTACTCCCCAAGGCGCAGACCGAAAGGTCCACCCGCTACAATCATTTGTAGCGGGAAGGAGTGCGAACTACACGACCATGCCGGGTCTGGCGGTCGGAAAATGTTACTGAGCAGGGAAGCTTGACCAAACGGGTCTGCAAATTGAGATCAGAAAGAGTTCTAGGAACAGAAGTTACTGCAGCGGTCTCGCCTGGTTTCTCCAGACTTGTCGCTGTTTCACTAAGAGAGCTAGAATTAGAGTCTACGATAGGGTTTGAAGATACAGGCAAAAAGATAGGGTTACACTCAAGTTGACCAGGCAACAATGCCGCCAAATGAGGAAACTGATGTGGACGATGTGATCGAGTCTCAGTGGAAAGAAGGTTCTGTGGAGAGAATGAAGAGTTCGTAATCACACTATTATCAGAGGTGTAAGCGACCTTGAGTCGGTCTATGCTTACAGGATCGGATGAACCAGATTTTTCAAGAACGAAATAATTAGGCGTTCTTTTTAATACCTTGAATGGGCCATCATAAGGGCGGGTGAGGGTCGGTTTAATTGAATCATTTCGTACGTACACATGTGTGCAATGTTGTAAGGCAGGGTCTAATTTGTTTTCCGAGTGCGGCATTCGTGGAGCTACAAACTTGATCTGACGCATGCAATCCTTGAGACATGTTACATATGCGGACTGATCAGCAGGTGAAAATGCAGGCAACGGTTTTGGGTCTACAATGTCGCCGGGAAGACGAAGGGTCTTCCCATACAGGATTTCTGCTGCTGTGCACTGTTGGTCTTGCCGATGCAAATTTAGAATGCTCAATAATACTACTGGAAGTCTGTCGGTCCAGTCGTGACTGCAATTAAGGCAACGCAGCGCGCTTTTGAGATCTCGATGGACCCTCTCAATGAGTCCATTCGACTGCGGGTGATACGCCGTAGTGTTGATATTTGCACAACCTAAGGCGACGCTAAGCTCACTCCAGAATTTGGAGGTAAATTGTGATCCCCGGTCATGAGTGACACTTAAGGGAACCCCAAATCTGGAAATCCAATTACTCACAAATGCACGAGCCACAGTATCAGTTTGGGTATCAGGAAGAGGCACGGCCTCAACCCATCGCGTGAATCTATCGATTATAGTTAACAAATAAGAATGACCGCACGATAAAGGCAAAGGACCCACCAAATCTAGGTGTACGGCATCGAATTTTTTTCCTGCAAAGGCACATTTTTGTAACGCGGCGCGGTTATGTTTCACAACTTTGCTGCTCTGACATGCGTGGCAGTTTTTGCACAATCGCTGGCCAGACGAAACGATCGGAAATCAAACGCAATGTACGGTTAATACCAGGATGGGACAGAGAGTGATAGTGAAGAATGGCTACCTTGCGGAGAGTCGCAGGCAGATACACACGAGAAAGTCGCTCAGCGTCACGGTACACGCCGTCAACCAAGGTTAATTTCAAAGAGGTATTATTAGAGGGTTTGAGAAGGTCCTGGAGTTCAAGATCCTCCTTCTGTGCATTAGCATTGTTGCCGAAAGTGATTTCTCCGCTGGTTTTGACAGAATTGATTCTAGAAAGACAATCAGCAACTGTATTATCAAGTCCTTTTATATAACGTATATCCGTGGTGAACTGACTTATGAAAGACAGATGTCGAGCTTCTCTTGGTGAGTGACGCTCAGATGGCATTTTGATCGCTGAGGTCAAGGGTTTGTGATCTGTGTAGATCACAAACTGCCTTGCCTCTAAAGCATAACGAAAGTGTCTCACAGACAAGTAGATAGCAAGGAGTTCCCTACCGAACTCGCTGTAAGCACGCTCAGTGGGCAATAGCTTTTTGGAAAAGAAGGCAAGAGGAGAGATATTAGTCCCTACTTTTTGTTGCAAAACGGCACCTACGGCAGTACTGGAGGCGTCAACCACCAAGCTGAAATCAGCGTTGGCAATCGGGTAGGCTAGCTCTGTCGCGGTAGCTAGCTTGTGTTTTATCTCATCAAAAGCTTTACGTGCAGCATCCGTCCATTTGACGTCAGTAGATTTACCTTTTCTCTTTGGTTCCAGCAAATCTGACAAAGGGGCTAAAGTTTGCGCGCACTGTTTGATAAAGCGATGGTAGAAATTAACAGAACCTAGGAACCAGTCAGTTCCTTCTGGGTCTGTGGAAGAGGGAAGTTTTTGATTACCTCTACCTTGAAAGGTAGAGGTTTTAGACCTAGGCTAGATATTTCGTGACCTAAGTAAATTAGTGATGGCTTTCCGAGCTCTCATTTTGCAGGATTGACCAGGAGTCCATTATCGGACAGTCTTTCAAACACGACCCGCAAATGATCTTTGTGTAGCTCCGGGGTTGCGGATGCCACCAAAATATCATCAAGATACACATAGGCAAAAGTGAGATCCGAGAATATTTCAGACATGTGTCTTTGGAAAGTTTGAGGTGCATTCCTCAATCCAAACGGCATCTTCAAAAATTCAAAGAGACCAAACGGAGTGATTACCGCGGTCTTAGGTTTAGCACTTTCCTCAAGTGGAATTTGATGGAAGGCATGCTGAAGGTCTATTTTTGAGAAAATTGCTGCTCACTCTAAATTCGCACTAAAATCGTGCAAGTACGGTATGGGGAATCGGTCAGGCTCTGTAACAGCATTCAGCCTTCTGAAACCCCCACAAGGTCGGAAATCACCGTTTGCTTTGGGCACTAACAAAAGAGGGCTAGCCCAAGGGTTTTTGGAACTGCGGATGATGCCGCTTTCGAGCATGCGCGAAAATTCTTTCTTGGCTAAAGCCAATCGATCAGGCGGTAAACGTCTAGCTCTAGAGTAAACTGGCGGTTCAGTGGTGACAATGTGATGCATAGTGCTAGTCTGCATATTTTTAGAAGCTAAATTAGAGTTCGTTAATGCAGGGTACTCTGCGAGAATCTGCTCGAAAATGCACTCTTTATTGAATTCGATAGAGAAGGAGTGCAAGACATTAGCTCTAGTCATGCCACAAGCGGGAATTGAGAACTGTGTCTCTTCATCCCTGATTTCACGGTTTTTCACGTCCACTATGATACCGAACTTTGCTAAGAAATCAGCTCCAATTATAGGTTCATTGACCTGCGCAATTAGGGAATTAAAAGTAAAATTTCGCCTTAACCCCAGACTGCAAGTGAGTACTTTGTCCCCATAACACGCTATTGGCGTGCCGTTTGCGGCTCTTAATGTTGCTAACAAGTTATTATTTTCGTCTTTCGCCGTGGCTGGAATTATTGATACTGATGAACCGGTATCGATCAGAAATCGATACTTGGTGATGGGATCGAATACGACAAGGAGGCGAGTAGTCTGGGAGTTAGGCAGCGCAGTACTTGCTACTGTGCGTCGCTGTTCGCGTTTCCCGAAGTCATTTCGGC
This sequence comes from Morinoia aosen, assembly GCA_030386875.1. Lineage (NCBI taxonomy): Eukaryota > Metazoa > Arthropoda > Malacostraca > Amphipoda > Talitridae > Morinoia > Morinoia aosen. The sequence goes on along the minus strand of CM059575.1, from coordinate 13,643,985 downwards.
GTAACGAGGGCAGAATCGTGAGGCACACTTGCGCGCTTGGTCACCAAATTTTGCGTGGTACCAGCAAAGGTTACTACTAGCATCGCGAGAGCGCGACCTAAAGCGGCGGTTTTGAGCTGACCTATCATAAGATCTACGTCGACCAAAGCGTTGCGGATGAGCGTAATCATAAGCATTGTTATCGTAACGTGGAAATCTCCCTGGGCCTTGCTGAATATGAGCTACACTATGACCTAACTGACAATTCTGGAAGGCTTGTTTAAGCTCCGCAATCTCGCGCTGCATTGATTCAATCGAAGTAGGAGGTGGATAATTGGAATAATTTGACGAGCTAAAAATCGCAGCTGATGCGTTCAAGGAAGCTACTTGAGGCGTTTGGAACATGTTCAAGTTCCTCATCACTGTTTCTGTAGCTTGAGCTAGCGAATCTAGGCTTTCGTCCGGACCTATCACAGACAAGAAAGGCCGCACGGTAGTCGGCACTTTTGTCATATACAATTCTTTGAGGAATCTTTCGGCTATGCCAACACCGGCAGCAAGTTTCTTAAGTTCCTTTACTAACGATGCTGGAGGGAAAGCAACGGAAACACATGGAATAGCTGAGGCATCAACAAGAGACCTAAACTTGTCCGCATCGGACATTTGCAATTTGGACATGATCTTGTCCTTTAAAACTGAAAACGGGTTAATTGGCGGTGGATTATTCATTATTTCGTTGGAATCAGATAGAATTTGCGTGGGCACAGCAGCTATTAACGCATAAAACATGTCACGCTGATCATTGATATTATTGTATATAAAGATAGCCTCTATCTGACTAAACCAAGTCGTGTTTTCTGCTGGTGTGAAAGGCGGAAGAGTTATTGGCTTTGCGCGCGCTAGATCTGCAACTTCACTTGCGTCAGGCATACTGGCAATTTTTGTTTTTACTGCAAAATTAGCAAAATTACTCTATAACGGCACGGAATTACGTACTCAAAACCTAATAACTTCAGTATTAGAGTGTCAAAGGTTACTTTTGAGTGCACCTACCAGTTATTTCACAATAAAGACATGAAACGAGAAAAGGAAAAAAATTTTACGGTCGTCAGAAATAGCCGTAAGGAAACGAAAGAAGGAGAAAAATTTTTTTTTTCTACCTACTGTGGCACATGAGACAAAAGACAGGAAAACAGCATGAGAGAAAAAAAATTTTAGAGCTGCTCAGAGAAATTTAATTAGCACGGCAAATACTCAGAAAAATTCTCAGGGAAAACACAGCAATGAGAACTTATCACTACAATGGTATGCCAAACATTTTCCTCTCTCACGTTTTCTCAAACACTTCTCGAGTTGAATAGTCTTTAACACTTGTCTGGGGTCACCACTTATACGTTTTATGGTTGAGTAGACTTTTACGATTATACCAACCACTAAAAACGCAAATGAGCTCGAGAAGGATGTTTAAGATCACGCTAACGAGAGGATAATGACGACACAGGTGGGACTCAGCTTTTTTTGTTAGAGCTTTATTGAAGGAGCCGGTAGGATCGCCGAGTCTTGCTTTACGGAAGAACTTGGCTGAAGAGGGTGCGCAGTCCGTGCAGGCGAAAGGGCTTCGGCGAGTGACGAAGTCGACAGTGTGTGTGTGTGTGTGTGTGTGTGTGGCGATTTCTGGTATTCACTTAATGAGTGGGGGCAATTTAGCAGGCAAGAGAAATCAGTGTGATTTCAGGGGTAAGCTCAAGGCCTGCGTAATTTGAGCAGGTGAATGATACCAATTTGAGCCGTGATTGAAGGCGATACTAGATCTTAATTTGGTATTAATTTAAGATCACTGCACACTGCAGAAAAGTGTCCGTGGTTGGAAACAGTTTACAATTTAGCCAGTAATTGGATAATATACAAGGCTAAAGGCAAGTTAAAGCCAAGGTAAAGGCAAGGTGAAGGCGAAGCTCAAGGCCCAGGGATGAATGTGTTGTGGCGTTGGTGACGTCGGAGAATCTGGAATATTCGAGGACGCTGAATGACACATTTCCGAAGAGGCACCAAGAAAGCCCACAACAATTGTTTTCCCTAGCAGCGCAGCTGTAAATTCCCATAACGGAGAAACCCTGAGCTCCTTACTACAGATTTAACCTCGCGCTTATTATTTCTCTTTTTTTTTAAGCTCATGAAGAATAAGGACAGGTTGAAACATGTTAGCAATATGACCTTATCTCTATGCTGGTGATTTTAAATATGAGCCGGGCAAGAACATTAATTTGATTGTGTCGAGAATCGTAATTGTTAAACATTATTATGAAAACTACACGATTTCTGTACATGATCGGGCGATAATGATTTAAGCCAACGATCAATATAAAAATCCTGGTAATATTTGTAATACGTTCATGTGACGCTAGCCATTGTTTTCGGCACAACAAAGTCTCTACTATTCCGCGAAAACCTCAAGGCAGTACTACTCTGTCACTGTGCTGGCTATTCAGGTAAATACTGAACACAGCCAAATATACCGAGTCGGGAATGGAAATACTGAACATAAATAGAAAACGTAGCACACCAATCACAGCTACACCATTTAGCACAGCTCAGGAATGCCAGCAACCGTACGAAGTATGGCTACGACTATCTGCACATTTTATATAATAACAGCACTGGTAAAAATACACTTAGAAGCTATCACGAAAACACGTAATATTTTTAGCAAGCTCCTAACTAATTTAAAACACTTTATTTCCACTTACGCGACGCTGTGGCCCACATGAGATCACACAAGAAAATGACGCTCAGGAAAATGGAGTGGGCTACGATGTTGCCACACGACGACTTAAAACTCGAACGACTGTCGATATTATTTTCATTTTGTGCTTATACACAAAAACTTTTAAAATTAATAATTATAAGTGGAAAATTATTAATAATTATTTAAAGTAAGATTTTTAATGCCAATAATTATGTTATTTAAATGTTAATGAGAAATTTACTGAATTTATACATTTTGCAGCGAATGCTACACATATCCGATCCTTCATCCCCATGTAAGGTGTCCCAACGATAATATTCGCTATAACAAAAAGAAGATGATTATGATATTTCTTACTTAAGCTAATAGTACTGGCGCAAAGAGTTCATCGGGGTCAAAGACATGAAAGGTATTGTTTTACATTGCTAGCTGTCCACATTCCGCCCTCCTTGAAATTTTGTCATCCAGTAAGGATTTATCGAAAACTTGACCCCTACTGTGCCCTCGGAACAATGCATAACAAAAATCATGACGCTCCCATTTCAACTTTGTGATAAGAAGCCAAGGGCGAAATTGAATATCCACCTGCGACTGATATGTCAACTTGCAAACTGGAGAACATCGATCAGAGAGTTAATTCGGTATGCTCAGCAAAACCTCGTGAATTTTCTACTTCAAAAAAAATATATTTCAAATGAATGAAAGAGGCTTCAACGATAAAATGGATGATGTAAGGGTTACTCTGATCGCTAGTGACAAACACTTAATGCTCACTTGGATCATAGTTTCACTTGAGTGTAGTGAACTCTTGGGGCTCATTCCACTCAAATTTATAAATTTTTAAAACTAGCATTCTAAAATTAAATTATACAAATGAAATTATTTTCATAATTTTATACAACTGAATTCATTCGATAAAACCCGAAATTTTACCAAAAATATGCTTCGAAAATATCGTGCCGATAACGTCCTTCCTTCCGTCACTTCCGCTTGGCAACACTCCGCAGGCCATTTTGAATCGAGACTCTAACGCTAGCTCTCCTTGTGTTGGTTCTTGTGTTTTGCAGCGACGGGACCCTCTGGACAACACATTCCCCTCACTCACAAACACTTCAAAGAGTCAAACGTCTTGATTGCAGCCACTTTGCATTAAGATCTCAAATGAGCTTACCTCCTCCTCGTATCCTCCTCATATCCTCCTTCCTCATTCTCTCCCCAATTTACTCATTCTGGAAGGTCCTGCATACCTGCAGCTAAGCCCCTAAACTTCCAGTAAAGATTTATGAGTCGATTGCATTCATTCCTACCGAGTTTTCCCAACCTGTAGCCTTTTCCATACTGCAACAGTGACATTACCATAATCCCCCCCCCCCTACTGCCGAGCCACTAAGTGTCTGAACCTTCCACACTTAACACCACCCTAAACTTCACACTCCAGTACACGCTTCCCCAAGCCTGAGCTGGAAGCGCACAGTCTGAAGTTTCTTCAACCGCCTCAGACTCTTCCCAAGAACTTCTCACGAACCACGAATCAAGCCTCGCCCTTCTACGTCCAACGACTATCCAAATAAGCGAAAAGGCGAGCCATATCCAGTTTCAATTACCCCAAGTGATGGTTCGCATTGTGTTTTTTATGAACATTCCTGTGTTGATTATTTGACGCTTGAAAATACTGCGTCCGGACCCTAACTCCTTCTAAGCCATTGGCCATACCTAATTCATTTTAATTTTTGATGCCTCTTCGGCGTCTGGTGACCCTTTTTCATCACTGAACACCAAACTTTGTTCTATTTAAAAGCAACCAAAATGCGCAAACTTTAAACTGGTAACGTGAATTTGCGGCGAAATTGAATTTTCACCTGCGACTGATATGTCAACTTGCGAACTGGAGAACATCGATCAGAGAGTTAATTCGGTATGATCAGCAAAACCTCGTGAATTTTCTACTTCAAAAAAAAAATACTTCAAATAAATGAAAGAGGCTTCAATTAAAAAATGGATGATGTAAGGGTTACTCTGATCGCTAGTGACAAACACTTAATGCTCACTTGGATCATAGTTTCACTTAAGAGTCAAAAATTTGTATATCAAAAATACCATTTGCACATTGTATTCTCATGAACGAATCTAGAATAAAAGAAACAGCGGTTCATGTATTTTTATTACAAATATCTATTCAGCAGCCCTATTTCCTATGAAAGAAAAGTGTGATGGCTTAGAATATGTTCGGCTCTATGTTAAAGTAAACAAACCCTAGTCATTCACTAACAACAGTGTTTATCGATACTCAAGTTACAGAAGTAGCGGACCTTGTTATTTCGTGAAAAAAGTATATTCGAATTTTTTTCTCTTAGCAAATAAAATTTGTGAAGGTGTAAAGATGATTTGGTTAAGAGTACAAAAAACACAAATTCATCTCCTTCTGTAGCCTTTACATTCACCCATCGGCCATTCCTACCTCCAACATCAAAATTTATTGAGAAAACCCTTTAAAGAAATTCCAGCGACCAAAAAAAAATCATTCTTTGCTCTCGGAGATTTTGCCAATTACTTAATGAAAAAAAATCAGTTAAGCAAATGATTGCACAAGATAAACCTATCACAGTTGGTTAAAGAATCAATTCGTATTTCACTAGTATTTAGAAACAATTTAAACCATTTGTTTGCAACAAGTGATACAGCAATAGATTATATCTGAAATCTAGTAAAATGGACATATTTGAGTATAACTACTTGTGGACCCGAATAAGTTCAACGACTTCTAGAGCATCCTATCATCAAAGCTACCATTAAAGTGTAAAGTTATGCAGTGGTTGCCGAGATAACTTTTTTTTCAACTTGCGATAACGATAGCACGATAACTTTTTCCCCAACCTGCGATAAACAATAAACGATAAAAAATTCAAAACCCAACCTGCGGTAAGCGATAAACGGTAAAACGATAGCGATAATTTTTTCTACCTGCGATAACAAAAGCGATAAATGGTAAGTACCTTTATTTAGTTGAAATATTAAAAAAAAGGATACCAACTATTTTTCCATAGTGAAAATTAATTAAACTAAACAAAAATTGTCACTGCAACCAGTCTATGGCCTACAAGTTCAATTCCACATAAGTATCTCTCTCTGAGTCAGACTCTCCTTCCCTCCTCTCCCTCCTCAAGACATCATCGAGGAGTTTTTCAGGTCTGAAAATGTCAGGTGGGCTGTCGTGACTATTGCCGTCGTGCAATTTTTTAATTTTTACAAAAGTCGTCTTTGAATTTATCGTTTATCGTTCCTCATTTTTTGGGACTAGCGGTAAGTGAATGAGCGATTATTTTAGAAAACTTTGCGATAAACGATAAACGATAAAAGGTTTAACCTCAGCGATAATTATCATTTATCGTTTATCGTTCATTTTATCGCACGCGGCAACCACTGCAGTTATGTTTAACCTCATTTACTTAACTTAAGGGCATACAAGACTGATCATTTTCGAGCTTAACTTTCCACAAAAAAATTGTTAACATGGGCTATATGGAAACAGCATACGCAAGAAAACAATAAGAGCATAAGATCTATATTATTAATCATGAGATATTACCTTATCAAGGAAAGACATATAACAAGAAAGAAAAAAATTGACTTGAATTACCTTATGGGATTAATATTTCGAAAGGAAGAGGAATTCAAGATTAGTTTTGAAAGCTTAGTAAGAACTTTTTCATGGATCTCAGCAGGGATTCCATTCCAATTCTTAGTTCCAATGAAGAGAATACTGTGTTCTGACCGAGATTTTGAATATTAAGGAGATATAAAGTTATACTTCTGTTTCGTGTTGAATTATCATGATGCCAGTTTGAGCAGTTAATAATTGTTCGAGTCTCCATCATCAGTTAGTGTTTTATACATGAAATTACATGTGAAGAGCTTGAAAAGATCAAAAAGCTTAAGTATTTTTAGGCTTTTGAATGAATCATCTGTGTGAGCATTAAATTCTAAATTCATTACCATTCGAATGGCTTTTTTTGCAGTCCAAAGAGCAAATAGGTTTTATTTTTATCAGTTCCGTGCTAAGCTTCTATCCCGTATTGTTGATATGGTGAAATGATCGTTCGATAAAGTATTTTTGAAGCTTATTCAGGCAATATTATTTTTTTTTCATGAAGGATTTCAACGGATATTGATAATTTAGTACCGATATGTGCATTCTGCTTTTTGAATGTCAGATGTTTATCTATTATAATGCCCAGAAATTTAGAGGAGTTAGTTTCTTCAGTTTCACCAACACCAATTTTGATGTGTGATAGAGATATAATTCTCTTATTTGAGAATATAACTTATTTTGTCTTATCGATATTGAGACATATTTTATTAGTGTTAAGCCGCATTGGAACATTTTGCAGCTCATTATTTATACTCGCCGCAATTAAAATTGGATTTTCATTCGGAAGAGCCTCAAAAAGCGTGCTGTCGTTGGCAAAAAGTATGAATTTAAATAATGAAGTAAATTTAACTATATCGTTGATAAATATCAAAAGGAGAAGAGGTCCAAGGATCGACCCTTGCGATACTCCGTGCCTGATTGTCAGCATTTCCTATTGTGCATCGGCAATGTCAACATATTGCTCTCGCTTTGTTGAGTATAATTTGAACTAGTCATGTGTAACTCCTCTGATTCCATAATAGCTTCGAAAGTAAAATGTTTGTGTCCACGCAACTGAATGCTTCTTAAAAGTTAAGAAATACAGAAAACTAGCTTTCCTTCATCTACATTTGTATAAAGGTTGTAGTGTGTTCTCCCTTAGGCTGCTTTACACTCCGGGCAGCACAGGGTCCAATCTCGCGAATTTCTACTCCGCCCAACCCTCTCCCTCCGCCTACAAGCAGCTACAGCACCACCTCCAAACAGCTACGGAAATGTCAGGTTAAATTAATTTAGGTTAGGTTAAGTTAAGTTAAGTTAGGTTAAAAGGTTAGGTTAAGTTAGGTTAGGTAGGGTTAGATTAGGCCTAGTTCAGTTAGTTTAAGGTTAACTTTAAAAAGTTTAAAAATGCCTGTTTTTGCGTGCCGAGATGGAGGGTCGAATAGCCAAACACCAGCGGTCGTTGTAAAAACGTATTATAATGATTTAATACAGGTTAACTTTGGCATTCCGCTCAAGTATCCACTTACTAAGTACTTGTAGTGGTTATAATGCAGTGATAAATAATAAATGTATAACGAGCAGATAGGTTAATAAACCTCAGTAGAACTACTTAGTTCAATAATTGGCGCGAATGGCAACTTTATGTAGCTGCTTGTAGGTGGAGGGAGAGGGTTGGGCGGTGTAGAAATTTCGCGAGACTGGACCCAGTGCCTCCGGGCAGACTTTGTGAATATCGATAGACTCGTGAATATCGCTAGACTTGTGAAATATCTTTGCCCGAAGTGAGTGCTTGAGGTACAAACGAACCCGGCAAGGTAAGGAAAACACAACTGGAATAAACGCCGTATTATTGCGAAGATCACCGACAATAATGGCACAAGGGAATATTACAGTCGAGTAATACAGCAACCGAGGACGTCTTGGCGGACCGACGGTTGTCGGGGAGGCGCGATTGGAGGAGAGAGCAGACCGGTGAGGCTGCTGCTTGCTGAGCGTCTCCGACCAAGGAGTACCGGACGCTTGCAAGGAACTGGCGCGTCTAGGAAGCGACGAGGCGTGGCGGCTGGCAATCGAGACGGCGGTGAAGGCAACGGAGGAGGTGCTGGCGGAGCGTCGTGACTGAGTTGTGAATATCAGGGACGCTGAGAGTGTACTGGGCTGCGCTGGCCGCGCGGCTGTTTATATAGGCCTCGGTGGAGCCTCACTGTGACCGTCCCGGTCTCTGATTGGTCGAGACGGAGTGCCCGCTTATCGCCGTCTAGGCTTGTGCTAAACTTACGGAGATTTCTATCGACGTTGCCGGACTGTTCGAGGCAGGCTGCTTATAAAGCTTGGTCCGGCACCCCAGCGCCAGACTTGAGCTCTGATTATTGGTCGTTTAGTACTGGCGCTTCGAGGCTGTAAGGTGGCGCTTTTAAGCTTGTGTGGTGGTGTGTGTTCATACCACCACAGGTGCCTCCCCGTTGTTTTTTAAGTTTCCGAGTATGTCAGTGGAGGTTTGATTCTTCTTCCGTACTTTGTTATGGTTTCTTGTTCAGGAGCCACAACCGCCTGGGGAAAGGGAACTCCTTCGTCGACATCGTGTACTTTCGCGCTTGTTTATTCCACTGCTCCGTTTCTGTTTCGCTGCTGTCGGGTAGGTGCGCTGTTTTCACCCTGACAATTGTTATATTGGTAGGTTTTCCTCGCGTGTCTATGGTGAAGTACTTCGGGGTCCTTTGTAGAACACGAAAAGGGCCATCTAACGGTCTCTGCAATGGTTTTCTGACCCCTCCATGTTTAACGAACACGTTGGTCGCCGTTTGCAAGGCGTTTGGGACATTGATATTTGTAGGCCCCTGCTGCCTTGGGAGTACTGGCTGTAATCGTGTTATTGTCTCTTGTAGTATTTGCAGGAATTCTCCCGCTGGTAGGGTTTCGTTCTTCATTGCAGGTAGTTCTCCGGTGAGGCGTAACGTCTGCCCGTACACCATTTCGGCCGGCGAAATGTTGGCATCTGAGTGTGGTGTGGCTCTGATGTTAAGAAGTATGAGGGGCAAAGCGTCCACCCAGTTCGCGTCGGTCACAGTAGCTTTCAGGGCTTCTTTCAGTCGTCTATGTAGCCTTCCCACAAAGCCATTGCGTTGTGGATGGTAGGCTGTAGTCCAGTGTCGCTTTGTGCCCAAAGCTGCTAAGAGGCTCTTCCACAGAGTCGATTTGAACTGTACACCTTGGTCCGTAATGATCGTCGTCGGAACTTCAAACGAAGACACCCAGCCCTGGAGAAAAGCGCGGGCTGACGTTTCTGCCGTACAATCCATCATTGGTATAGCCGTGCACCATCTTGTGAAACGATCAACGCACGTAAGAAGGTACCGGAAATTCTGCGATACGGGCAGCGGTACGACAATGTCCACGTGTATGGTTTGGAATCGTTCATTCGGAACTGGCATTTTTCCAAGCGGACTTTTGACGTGCTTCGTAATCTTGCTCTATTGGCACGGAATACATTCTCGTGTCCACTTGCCGACATCTCTGTTGAGGCCGGGCCAGATTACCCGTTGTCTCAGGAGATCTCGCGTAGCTTGAATTCCAGGATGACTGGCTCCGTGAAAATGCGTGAATATTGTTTTTCAGCAACTCTTGGGGATGTACGGCCTCTCCTAGCCGGTGGACACGTCGCACCACAGGGGTATTTTTCTGCCGTGTGTATTGATAGGTCGTATCTTCAGAGCACTCTTCGATGCTGGATTTAGGAGCTCTTCTAATTCTTGATCTTCATTATGTTCCTTTATTATTTCCTCGTAGTCGATTGAAGGTTCATTTGGTAGGATTGCTGACACCATACGCGATTGCGCGTCCGCTACAGTGTTGGTGGTGCCTCTGATGTGGTAGATCTCACATTCGAACTGCGAGAGATACGACAGTTGCCTGGCCACGTGAGGATTGCTGCCCTCCGTAGATTTGTGAAGAGCGAAGCAGAGTGGTCGGTGGTTCGTTTTGATTTCGAAACTCCGGCCCTCCAAGAAATGTTCAAAGTGTTGGACTGTGGTGCCCGGAAAAATTACTGAATAATTAATACAAATTTAGAATTTAATATCAAAAGTAATTTTGTACCTTGTAAAAGTCTTTTATTTAAAAGATAAATAAATATTAAAATAGATAAAATCTACACCGTCTTACGAGACGAGTTGAGTGAAATTTTATGGCAACATTCAGGCTCAGCAAGCATTGTTCGCTGCTCGGCAGTCCATTGCCCCGCTAAACCTCGTAGTGTAAACAAGTGCTTTGATCAGCCTGGTGAGTCTCGCTAATCTCGAAGTGATATAATTTTGTGTATTTTTTTGTGATGTAATTGATCAAACCAATTTTTGGAAATGTGAATTATTAAGTGAAAGTAGCGAGCTAACCGGCTCGTGCGTAGCAAATAAATTACATTTGACTACCTCCCGTGCTGTTCGTAATTTTTGTTGTGTGTCTAAAATAAGGTTTATTAGATATTGTGAATTGTGGTATTATCCAGTAAAGTAGGAGCTGAATCTATAAATTCGTGCCCTAAACAGAGGGATGTGTAACCGGCCTGAGCGTGCCGCCATGGAGGCGGTCACGTAACGGCCGGCAAGCTCAGAAAAGACTACGGTCGTTAAGTTAGATGTGTTTTAGTTCGTCTTTCGTTACTTTAGTGAGTGAGAGCTTAGAAGCTATTTTAAAGCATAACTTAGGTTCAAAGGTTGATGTAGCCAATGATAGATTAATCCTAAAGTAGATGAGATCCGCTCCATGAATATTCGAATTACAGTCCGATAGTCGATAAGCTAGATTCTGTGACGGTATACGTCATTTTTACCTGTTGTAATTATGTAATTTCGAGATCCTAATATTGCCATGATAACCTTGTTCTGTTTTCGTGATTAATTGCAGGATCTACAAAACAAAGCTACCTCCCCTACCTTTACCTCATTTTGATTACATGATCGTTCTTTATTCGAACCATGTCGTAATTACCCGTACCTAGAATAGCACGATATTAGTATATCATCTTATGATGCTGATCATCGTACGATACGATGCTCCCTGGTATTTTGTCCTGAATAATTCCACGGGCCTCAATAAATGATCATAGTTTTCGACTAGTCTTTATACCTTTCTAGTCGTTGCTCGAATAATTATTGTGGATGAGATTCTAAACGAAACCCCACCTTAGAATCCCCTCAGGACTGCCAAGAAGATAGCCATTAACTCCCGGTCGTAGGTGCTGTATTTGCGTAGCGTGTCGTCCAACTTCTTTGAAAAGAAGGCTACTGGTAGTTGCTCCCCTTCGATTTCCTGTTGTAAGACAGACCCCATCGCGGTGGCAGAGGCGTCCGTAACTAGGATTGTCTTGCCTTCTGGAGCTGGGTGCGCTAACATAGTGAGCTGGGAAATCTCGTTCTTCAATTTCGCAAAAGCTGCATCTTGTTCGGGTGTCCAATTGATGATTTTCTTCGAGTTCTGTGAGTAGCCTTTCGTTAGTTCAGTGAGGGATAGCATTTTTTCTGCCGCAGCTGGAAGAAATCGATGGTAGTAGTTGACGATTCCCAGAAACTGTCAAAGATTTTTTATCGTCGATGGTCGTGGGAAGTTGCAGATGGCTTTTATTTTCTGTGGATGTGGCGAGATCCCCCGAGCTGACACTCTATGCCCAAGGAAGTGTAGTTCGGGCACTCCAAAAATGCACTTGGCTGGGTGCACTTGCAGTCCCTTTTCTTGCAGACGAAGGAACAGTTGCCTTAAGTGATCCTTATGCTCCTCGGCGGACGTAGATGCTATCAGCACCTCATCTATATATGCACTGACAAAATCCATGTCTCTGGTGATCGCATCGATGTAACGCTGGAACGTTTGAGCAGCATTCCGGAGTCCGAAAGACATTACAGTGTACTCGTACAAGCCGAACGGCGTGGTGATGGCCATTTTCTGGATGTCTTCGGCTTTCACCGGTATCTGGTGATAGGCCTTTACGAGGTTAATTTTTGAGAAAATTGTCTTCTTGTGCAGCTTGTAGTGGAAGTCTTGGCAGTGCGGAATGGGGTAACGATCGGGCTTCGTAACTGCATTTAGTCGCCTGTAGTCCCCGCAAATTCTCCAAGCACCGGGTTCGGACGACTAAGGGACCATATGCATAGGAGACGCCCAGCGCGCTTTTTGACGGTCTGATGATGCCTTGATCTAACATCTTTTTGAACTCGTCCCGTGCTGCTTCGAATTTTTCTGGAGGGAGTCTCCGAGGTCTGGCGTACACCGGGGGCCGACCGTTTCGATGTGATGCTCTACATCTTTTCTTCCTGGCTGAGGAGTGCGTTCGTGTGACGCCAGTATCTCGGGGAACTCCTTAAAAATGTCGTTAAACTCCGGCGATGCTTGATGATCGATCCTGTGAATTTTTGCGCTACTCAAGTTTGCTCGCTCACAAGGAATTTCAGTTTGCGTGGTTTGGATGTACAATCTTGCGTTTGCTGCGTCGACGTTTATTTTGTTCGCGTGTAGGAAATCAATGCCTATAATAGGCTGACCGACATCGGCCATTACAAAATCCCATCTCCCGAACAAATGAGGGGCGAGCTGAATGTTCCTTCCTGCCGTCCCGTATGAAGCTATTGGAGTATTGTTGGCTGCTAGTAGATCGTAGGACGGGAGTCTGGTCGAACTTTTTCCGTCGGGCGGAATTAGACTGACCGCCGAGCCAGTATCGACCAGATGTCAGACGTTGTTCGCGTCTTTAACGTACAACAGCTCGCCTGCTCTTGCCTGCGCGAAAGATGGGGCGTCTACCATCCTCCGCGGCCGTCGTTTCCCGCAAAGCTGCATGGTTGCGTGCACTTTCTTGCACGATCGCCAAAAGTACGGTGGTAGTAGCAGTACGTAAACTTGTTCGAGCCTGCTTCCTTTGTTAGCGTTTTGGACGTTTCTGGGCGCCGGGGCTTGATTCCGCCAATTGTCTGCTTGGTGGACATTTTTTTGCGGGCGTAACACCCTTCCTAACATTTCTTTGAGTTCTGCTATCTCCTTCACAGCTGCGTCGAATTCGGCTCTCGACACTGTCGGAGCCGGTGATGGCTTGACAGTGTTTACGGTGATTGGGCTCGGCAGTTGAAGGCCGACACGCGGATTGCCTTGCTGTGACTTGATCGGCAATCTTCCTGTACTCTTCGTCCGTTTTTCCTCTTCCTAAAGCTTCAATCAGTGGCTGCGCTACCACTGGCAATTTTGAAAGGTGCATCGAGCGGATGACTGACGGGGATAGCGGAGCTTGTCTACAGTTGTTGAGACGCGTCATTTCCAGGAGCAACTAGGAAGGCGTATTGTCTCCCAGCGTTATTTTAACGACGGCGTTGTAGTTTATTTCTTCGTCGTGACGCACGGAACGTTGCGTCAACGCCGCCTTTAATGCGTCGTATTTACCGTTTGCCGGGGGGTTCAGTAGTATCTCTTGTACTCTGGATACAATAAGCGTGGGTAGTCCTCCTAGGAGCGCCCCGAACTTCGAAGCATCGTCCAGGTTCGGGATTTGTGCGAGAAACACATCGCAGTGGAGGAGACATCCCTTGATGTCACCACTGAAGGCGGGAAACCGGACATCTCTCCCAGCCATGCTTCCACCTGTCGGGTCACTCTGGGGTCACCAGTGTAGTGTGTTCTCCCTCAGGCTGCTTTACACTCAGGGCAGACTTTGTGAATATCGATAGACTCGTGAATATCGCTAGACTTGTGAAATATCTTTGCCCGAAGTGAGTGCCTGAGGTACAAACGAGCCCGGTAAGGTAAGGAAAACACAACTGGAATAAACGCCGTATTATTGCGAAGATCGCCGACAATAATGGCACAAGGGAATATTACAGTCGAGTAATACAGCAACCGAGGACGTCTTGGCGGACCGACGGTTGTCGGGGAGGTGTGATTGGAGGAGAGAGCGGACCGGTGAGGCTGCTGCTGGCTGAGCGTCTCCGACCAAGGAGTACCGGACGCTTGCAGGGAACTGGCGCGTCTAGGAAGCGACGAGGCGAGGCGGCTGGCAGTCGAGGCGGCGGTGAAGGCAACGGAGGAGGTGCTGGCGGAGCGTCGTGACTTAGTTGTGAATATCAGGGACGCTGAGAGTGTACTGGGCTGCGTTCGTTCGTCGATGCTTATAGAAAAGAATGGAAAGAGAGTTTGACGCAGAGTGTGTCGGGAAGAGAAGGAGTGAAACGGAAAAGGATAGATAGGAAACTGATAGAAAAGCGCTTTGCGCATATGATGCTAGTGTTAGAGGGCATTTTTTGTACGTAGTTTAAGGGTGGTAGAAGGTAATTACTCATTAGGGTTTTGTAGGGTTGGGTCTTTAGTTAGTAAGCATCTTTAGTATTTGAAATGGGTGAGTAGGCTTGCCGTAGTGGTTAAATCTCTTCTAGTGTCGTGTAAGTGTATTTTGGTCTCGGTTGGGGTGCGAGTGTTTTCATTTATGAGCTCTGGAATTGTTGTGCGGTATTTGCGGAGTGTCTTGCGAGAATGTGAGTTGTAAGTAGAGTTGTGGGTGCGTGTCGTGAATATTTTGCCTGATTCTTTTTGCGTGTTTATGGAGTGTAATGTTGATTGGTTGCAAGTTTGCTCTGCGATGTAGTTTTGCAGAGGTGGAGAAATCTTGCCATTCTGAATTTGTTATGTATCTCGTGGCTCGGTTTTGTACACGCTGGAGTGTTGATATAGATGTTGGTGGAAGTGTGTGCAAGGGAATGGCTGGGTAGATGAGAGTGGATCTTACTAGAGCGATGTAGAGTTGGCGTTTTACTTCTAGGTTCAGGTGTTTGAATCGGTAAAGGCGTGAGAGGTTTTGGTGTGCTATTGCTGCTCGTTGTCTAGTGTGGGATGCATATCCGGTTGTGCTGATTGTGAGTCCCAGAACTTTGCCTGAGTTTGTGTAAGGGTGTGGGGTGTTGTTGATATGCACTGTTGGGTGTTTGCGGCGGCTGATAGCAATTATTTTGAATTTGTTTGTGTTGGTTTGGATTTTCCATTTTCGTTCGTAATCGTTGATTTGGGCAATGGCTCGTGTTGTTAGAATAGCTGCCATGTTGTATGAATGGTTTGCGGATATGATTTGCGTGATGTCGTCTGCAAAAGCTATGTAGTCACTGTTGGGTATTGGTGGGGGGAGGTCGTGTGTGAAGTAGTTGTATAACTTGTACAGTGTTGGGGAGAGGACTGCTCCCTGGGGGACTCCTGACTTGATGGAGAAGGGTGGACCAATGTAGTTTGCGATTCGTATGGCTGCGGTGCGGTTAGTGATGAAGCTATACAGGATTTTTGTGAATAGGGGGATGAATTTGTACCTGTGACAGTTTGAATTAGAGTCCTGTGTGCCAGACTTTGTCGAAGGCCTTGCTTACATCTCGTAGAATGATGTCTGTTTTGTTTCTTTGTGTTTGTTTAATGTGGAGGGTCTCATGTAGCGTGTCAAGTGCGGTGTGTGTACCTCTTCCGTGTCGAAATCCGTGTTGGCGGCTGTTGTAGATGTTGTTGATGGTTAGGTGGTCTGTTAGCCTGTAGGTTAATATCTTGTCTAAGAGCTTAGCGTGGGTGTCGAGTAAGGAGATGGGGCGGTAATTTTGCACCTCGTGTTGGGAGGTGGAGGGCTTCGGTAAAAAGATCATTATTGCGTGTTTCAGTTTGTTTGGGAAATAACCCGCTGAGAGGGCGTTGTTAAATATGTACAGAAGGCACTGGGGCATGTTTTGCGGTAAGTGTTTAAGGTGGTGTGTGGTTATTTTAGTTGGTCCTGGAGCTTTTTGGGAAAACGTCCGAAGTGCGTTTTTGAGTTCTTCGATTGTGATTGCTGGGTTGTGGAAATTGTGAAGGCGGGAAGTGTCTCCTGTCTCGTGTGGTTCGTTTTGGGGAGCGATGTCGTTCATTTGTGTTTCTATTGCGTGTATGTGTTCAGCGTCAAAATCGTTGTTGGGGTTATCAATACCTGAGTATATGTTACAGGAACAAAGGTTCATTGGATTGTGATGAGTGGTAAAAGATGCCGCCTTCTTTAATGTAGGGGGTGCTTTGTTTTTTATTGTCGCCTGACACACGTTTGATGGCGGACCAGAATTGTTTGGGATTGTCCATCTTTTTGATGTTAGTGAAAGTATTGTTCCATGTCGCTGAGTAGATACGTTGATATGCAGTTTTTATCTGTTGTCTGAGGCTGAGGAGTTCTCTGTATAGGTGGGGGGAGTGGCCGTGTCGTTGGAGATGGTCGTATATGTGTTTGTGTCTCGTTTGAAGGACGAGTATGGCATGATTGGGTTTGATGCCTGGTGTGGTTCTGTGTGTGATAGTTGGAATGGATTGGTTGGAGGCTTCGTTGATGTGGGATTCCCATGTGATTAGGTGATGGCTTATGTCCTCTAGTGTAGGGCTTAAGTCTTGCGGTATTGTGTGTTCAGCGAGAAGATTGCGGTATAGTTCCCAGTTTGCATTGTGGAAGGAGGGTCGTGGGCAGATGGGAATTTGTATAGGGTTGGCTGATATTGTAGCTATGATGGGGATGTGGTCGGAAGGTGTTAATGGTTCGAGTATGATGTTGTGGAATGTTTGCGTGTTTGTTAGTACGATGTCTGGGCTAGTGGAAGCGCGGTGAGTGGTTATCGTGGGGAAATTAGGGCCGATGTGGAGACATTTGTTCCTGTCTATTAGTGAGTGGATTTGTCTCCCCTTCCTGTTTGCGTATGTGTATCAGAAAGTGGGGTGTGTGGCATTCATGTCGGCTAGGAGGTAATTGGGGGTGTTTTCGGTTAAAGAGAGTGTGCATGTCAATGTAGTTGATGTAATCAATGCGTGGAGGTATGTAGGTCGTGGCAAGTGTTATTGGGCCATGTGGTGTTTCTACTGTGATGGCCAACATATCTGTGTGGAAGGTGTCGTGCAGCTTGAATGGGAGGTCTTCTCGAATTGCTATTGCTACTCCAGCGGGATTTTCATTTGCTTTTTTTGTGGTATATGTGTTGTAGTTCCAAATTTTGATGGGGGTGTCGTTTTGCATGCAGTGCGAGTTTAGTAGAATTATGTGCGGATTGTATTGACGGTAGAGGTTGCATAGTGCGATTTTGTTATTTTTCCAGTGTTGGACGTTGTGTTGGATGACGGTTAGGGTTTTGTTCATATTGTGTGAATCCATTATGGAGTCGAGTGCTTGGGTTTCTTGTGGAGGGCGTTAAGTTTTGAGCATGTGTCCATTGTGACGAATTGATCGTGTCGGATTGTGGCTATGGGTGCGTCTTCGAGGTTGAAGTGGAAGTCAATGATTTCTTCCCAGATGTCCGAGTTTTGATGTGCGACAGCGATTTTGAGGCCAGGAGGTTTTGCGGTTAGTTCATTTACTATCTGTAGGTTGGTGGGCTTGCTTGGAATATGCTGTGAGTTCGTGTCGCTGCGGTAGAGTGTAACCTGGATTGTGTCATCGTGTGCAGGTTATTCTTCCGAGGAGGGTTGTCTCTTTTTCTTCCGTTGTTTGGTTTTCTTCTTTGGGCTGGACTGCGTTCTCCAATTTTCTTTCAAGTTGTCGTCGCTGGTTTCGTCCGGGGTTGAGTTCTCTTCTGATGAGTGGTGGTTTGTGTCCATTTCGTCTTCGTTGGGGTCGGTGCTTGCTTGTTTGGGAGGTGCCTCCGTTGTGTTTGCTTGGGGTTGTTTGTTGGGTTCGATGAACATGTTGAAGATTTTTTGTGAATCGCGATCGGGGAACTTGGTGTTCACGTCGTAATTGTCTTTGAGGGATTTCGATAAGATTGATCCGAAATCTTCTTTTTGTGTGAGGTTTGCGATGTGAGCCTCAATGATGATAGCGGCCAATTTTATATGCATCTGGCTGGTGAGTGTGAGTGCGTGTTCTGCTTTTGCTGTTTGTTGGATGGCCTTTTTTGCAATTTCGATGTATGTGCTCTTCGTTTGGCCTGTTTCTTGTTTTTGGAGTTCATCGTTCTTCTTGCGGATAGCTTCTTTCCTGTATGGGCAAGAAGCTGCAAGGGTACGGTGGTTTCCTTGACAGTTGAGGCACTTCTTGTACGTTGGAACGCACTGTAGGCAGGTGTGGTCGTGTGCAGCGCACTCCGAGCAGTTTGGTGTCTTGACAGTGCATTGATGTGTAGAGTGGTCCTCAATTTTGTAGCATTTCAAGCAGATCCGTAGGTGAGTGTATTTTTCAAGTTCCATTTGCGATGGGGTGATCTTTGTGTCGAGCATGAGGAGCCCTTTCTGGAGAGCGCGCTGCGTCATGGCAATGTCGGTAAAGGTTACTTTGATTTTGATTTTGTTGATTTCCAGGATTTTGCCCATGGTTGCAGTCATGTTATTTCTTCCTGTATTTCTTGCGGTTGGAGTTGGCCTATGCTGCTGTCCAGTTGTCTTATGAAGATGGTTCTTTTGGCTCGAAACTCTGGGGGGATGATGGGCTTCAGATTTATTTTCTGTAAGTGTGTGGTGGCTTTGTCCGAGGTCAGTTTATCAATGGCAGTGATGTCATCAGTTATGGCGTAGAATCCGCTTGAGTTGCTGGTGAGTCGTATGAGAGGGGCTTCCAGGTGTTTGAATGTAGTTTCAAAGATTTGTTGTCGGTCTGTATGTTGTCTGGGGTCGATCTTGCGGAGTTGGACTTTGTAGGTAGTGTTGGATTTATTGGCAGGCTGTGTTGGGATGGTTGTGGTAGTTTGCTTGGTCGTTCGTGGTTGGGTGTTGTTGCCAGGGATGGCGTTGGTGCGTGTGTTGATGTTTTGTTGCATAGTGTTAGGTGTTTTATGGGTAAATGCTGGTAGTAGGTCGCGGGAAAACTGTCTATAGCCATCTCTCCCCGAACCTCGTCTTCCTTGAAGGGGAAGCATGGTGTTAGTCCTAAGTGTTGGTGTATAGTGCCTCAGGCGTCGGACTTGTCCGGAAGGCGGCTGGTGTCCTACTTGTACCCGCTTCCCCCCTACTATAATGAGTTTTGCCCAGATGGTCTGGGGCCTTTCGGTACACCAGACTCTACTACCTTCCGGCGACGCTCAACGGTCGATAAACTTAAGAGCGAAATAAGAAAAAGCTACTCACACCCGCTTGGGAGGCTAGGGCTCGGCAAGCGAGGAAGGAAGTCGGCTGCTGTTGTGAAATATTGGTAGTGAGAAGGTCGTTGCTGAGGATTAGATGCTTCTAAGACGGCAGGTTGGGAGTCAATCAGTTGGCACAGTGCTGCTCCAACAGCGAAGTTAGAACTATCGGAAACAAGATGATATTCAGAAGCATCAGGGGAAGTAAAATGGAGGGTTGGACAGTCGGCGAGAGCCTGTTTTAGGTCACTAAAAGATTGCTCTGCTGCCTCAGTCCAAGGCAATTGTTTTGCTGCCGGGTAGTTACGCAAAAGTTCGGTTAGACCGAGAGCTTTGGTGGCAAAGGAAGGAATCATGGGACGAAAAAAATTAAGCATGCCCATAAAACGTCGTAAGTTTCGAGAACATTGAGGACGGGCGCAGTCGGCAATGGCAGCTACTCTGTCAGCAGGAGGCCGTATGCCGTCCGCGCTCACCTCATAGCCAAGGAAAGTCAGTTAAGATTGGAAGAAACTGCACTTGTCAATCGACAACCGCAATTTATGTTGAGCAAGACGGGAAAGAACGGTTGACACGTCATTTAAGTGCTCTTCCTCGGTTTCGGAGGCAATGAGTATGTCGTCCAAATAGACAATGACATTTTTGACATTTATGAAAAGGGGATCTATCTACAGGGTGGGGCAGAAAAACCTATCCGATTTCAAAACGTTATAAAATTAAAACAACTGAAGTTGTCAAAAAAAAATTTTTATTAGCATATCGCAAATTTAATGCCATTTTTAAATTCAGGTTTTAAAAAGCACATCACTCAAATGTCGTCCTTGGGAGCGGATACACTGATTTAGGCGCTCGCGGTAGCTTTCCATGACTTTCACCGTCATTTCCACAGGTATGTCTTTTTTTACTTTTTCTCCGGCGAAACAGGTCATTTATGCGTTAATGTATTTTCCCACGGGACAACTTCCGCGGTAGGTTTGTTGTACAGGCTAATGTATTATTTTTGAGGTTATGTCATTCTGAATGTGTTTGTTTCGACGTCTCAACACATTCTTTCAGAATGCTTCAGTGTTCTATAATTTTTTTAAAATTTTATTGCAGGTCAACAAACTTTTACTGTTCGCTCACTTTGTAAGCAACACTGTCAATACGAGTATTTACGGGCTTATTCCATTTATTCTTTTCCAACTGGTAGCTGTAGGTTAGAAATAGTTGTTCTTGTATTTTTGTAACTGATGAATTACATGATGAAATTATAGTGATATCCTGATTCGCTTCAAGAATGTATTCTCAGAAATGAATCTTATGCTCCTCCGCTATGATTTTGTTTAGAAAATTTACATGGTCATCGTTTTATACGTCACGGTCTAGTTCGATGTGTTTCCGGCCTTGACATTTGGCATTGAATTTTTAAACAAATACAAATGAAATGGCCTGTTGATTGAATATAACGTTGGGGATATTATCATTTCATTTCAGAACAGAGTAAAGTTAGATGTTCTGACCCCGCGCGAGCGCGAAAGGGTTACCTTAATTTCGCATTGAATTTGACAACAAATGCAAATGAAATAGTCTATTGATTGAAAGTAACGTTAAGAATATTATTATTTCGTTTCTGAGAACACAGGAAAGTTTGATGTTCTGACGACGCGCGAGCGCGAATGAGTTAACTTGAGTCTTTCGACGGCGCGTGAGTCGTACAGGTTCATCGAAGAATTTCTGTAGTTTTCAGAAAACTTTTTTGGATGTGTTTATTACACATTTGTACATTCTTTCTAAAGTTACGAGTGGGAACCTGAAGTGTTTTTAGTGCGCGCATGTTTGCAAGGTTTATCGAAGAATTTTTGTAACTTTCAGAATACCTTGAGGGTGTTTCTTATACTATCTAGATAGAGAATGTTTTGCTCTTTCGTTTGAGAGCAATTTGAAGTTAATAGATACATTCTTTCTAAAGTTACGAGTGGGAAACTGAAGTGTTTTTAGTGCGCGCATGTTTGCAAGGTTTATCGAAGAATTTTTGTAACTTTCAGAATACCTTGAGGGTTTTGCTTATACTATCTAGATAGAAAATGTTTCGCTCTTTCGTTTGAGAGCAATTTGAAGTTAATAGGTACATTCTTTCTAAAGTTACGAGTGGGAAACTGAAGTGTAAAGTCGCGCGAGGTGGGCTCGAGAAATTCTCAAGAAATTCCTGTACTTCTCGCAAAGTGTTTCTTGAAATGTCTCCGCTGCGGCCTGCCGGTGTTGATAATATAATCAAGTTGTGTGGTCAGTGGCTGGAGGCGATCTGAATTGGCATCCAGAAAATGTACGAGGTAAGTGCAGCTTGGCCCAAATGGTGTATTCATTAGGTTGTATTCAGGATGGTAAACTAAAGTTCAAGAACCAAAGACAAGCCTAGAGCTGGGTTATAGACATTTTTATATATTAAGGTAATGAAGGATGCTACATTAATTTTAGATTTAATATTCAGAGATTAAGTTTTACTGATAAGTTAAATGTTAATTTAATTTTAGTCCTTAATTTTAAGTTCATGCAGAAACAAGCTTAAAGTTAGTAAACTGTAAACGATTACAGGATAGCCTGTAAGTTTTCTGTACAGCAGCAACCCCATAGCCAGAACTATCAGTTTCAAGAAGAGTTTCATGGTTGGGATCAAACAATTTTAGAGGTTTATGCAAACGAATGATATCCTTGATTATATGGACACTTTTATCCTGTTCTGGAGTCCACTGGAAAGGTACATCTTTTTTAGTAGCGAATACAGAGGATGCATGACATGAGAAAAGTTAAGTACAAAGCGACTATAGAAATTACACAATCCACTGAATACTTGCAACTGTTTGAGGTTTTTAGGAACAGGAGCACTGAGAATTGCAGGTATTTTTTCAGGGTTAGGGTGAACACCTTTCTTATTGAAAACGTACCCTAGATAAGTTACATGATCAGTTAGAAATGCACATTTAGAGAGATTTAAGCTAATTCCAGCATTTTTGAGGACAGACAAAACTTTGTCAAGAACTTCCAAATGAGAATCATAAGAAGAGGTCAAAATGAGTAGATCATCCTGGTACACAATGATATTATAGATTTCAGAAAGAGTTTATTCATGAAAAAGGAAAAGTGCCGGGACTTGCACGCAAACCATAAGGTTTCAGAAAGAGTTTATTCATGAAAAAGGAAAAATGCCGGGACTTGCACGCAAACCATTTGGGCCATAAATAGACCTTCCGAGGTGTTAATGGTCGTAAACTTTTTTTATTCTTCGTCCAAAGAAATTTGCAGAAACGCATTTGACAAATCAATTTCGGAGAAAAACTTTGCGTCACCGACTTCAGAAATTACATCATCAATAACAGGTAGGAGAGATTGAACGGGATTTAACCAATTGTTGATGGATGCTGAAAAATCTTCACAGATTCTTACACTGCCGTCAGATTTTAGAACATTAACGGTAGGAGATGCCCATTGGCTATCACACACTTTAGAAATTTTACCCATACTCTGCAAGCGCTCTAGTTCGTTTTTGACAGAGTCTTTTAGTCTTACAGGAACAGAGCGTGCTTTACAAAATACAGGAATTGAATTAGGCATCAAGATGAACGTGTCGCGAAAACATTGCTCTCAGAGCACGTAACGCAGAGGGAATTTCAACCCCCACACATAATGAATATAGTACACCTTTGTGCTTGCCTGGCACCCACATAATAAGCATGGAAAATAAAAAGCATTGAAAGATTAAACACATTCTGTTTAAGATGAACACGTGGAAAATTGGCACAGGGAAACATGTATCGCAACACTCATTTTCGCACCAGAGCCCTCAGGCAAGATTTTAATGATCTGCGACATGATAGTTTTATCCGGCATAATGATATGCTACATAGACAAACGGAGAAAATTCAACACATTCTGTTTAAGATGAACACGTGGAAAATTGGCACAGGGAAACGAGAGATTCAGGCTAGAAATTATTGAATGCCAGCGAACGATCACATGATTTAACACAACTCAGCCTTTCTTGGCAATCGCCAACCCGGAGGTTCACGCACAAACAACATGAAATTAGAAACCTAAACATGAACATCCTGGCTAGCACAATTCCTATTAAACACTGCGCGCCAAAAATGGGTTTCACTGTCAGCGTGCTTTTATCTGTACCTACTCCACGATCACTGCTGCGGGCGCTCCCTAGTCAATTCACTGACGGCGGCCTGCGGCTGCCCGAAGCATAGCATCCATGTGAATTTTTACTGCTGAATACCGGGCTAGTGTGGAACTTGCTGTGCGATTGAGAACGCCCAGCATCAGCCACTCCGGCCGCGGTGCTACGAAGACCCTCCCGCCTGTGAACAATGCACAGGTTTACATTATCTATTCCCTGAGATATGAACGTCATTGATCGAATTACTTCTTTACTCCCCTTTAATTCTCAAAATCAATCATAATTTATTTCCCTCTGAAATCAATCCGGATGAGTATTTTACCCCCGCTTCACAAAATAAATCACCCAGCACTTTGTTACATAAAAACATCAAGCCTGTACTTCAATAATAAAACACGAATATTCTGATTCCCCCATCCTATGCCGTCTCAAAAACAGATCTCCCATGAGAATGATCATTTTTTACCGTCATACTAAAGCCCAATGCAAAGCATCCTATTTGAGATAATAAATCCCACATGCCCCGGATTGAAAATTAAACATTTGCACAGATCCAAAGACTGATCCCAGCACAGAACAAAGAATATAATCTCACCTCCCATATTGGCACACTCAGGCCTACATCTTCACTTAGTCAGGAGTACGCAGAAATAGACTGGGTGCCCTTGTTGCTACCCTTATATACCCCCGCCTCACAAAGGACGCATGGTGCGGCCGTGTGCGCTGCCCGCGCAAAGTTGCAAGTGACGTGGCATCTCGCGATTGGGTGCTTATCACGCGTCACCTCTGACGTGTTCCCTGCGTCACAAACTTGGTATTGCTACGCGCATTTATCTCTAACATATTCTTCTAAGATGCATATTTTCCCTAGTTCCCCTACTCGTTGGTACTTACTTTTAACCTATTGTTTTCTTATGCTACACAATCAAGTTTGCCCTCGTGTGATACTATGTGTAGTTATCGAGCTAGCTCTGTACACAGACGCTACCCCCTACGTACTCCTCCCTTCTCCTCCTATCCTCGGCCCGTACAGCGTCCTTCCGGTTACCGGCTGCGCCGTGCCGGTTCTGCTTATATCTGCGTCCAATATCAATTGCATCCTAACAAACGGTATCTTTAAAGTTAGACTGTGAATCAGATGATAAGTACGAATCATATTTCGAAGACAAGCTTCTCGGCAAACTGTGAGAATCAGTTTTGTTTATAATGTCGCAAAGATCAGGGATGTCAACATTTACGTTAAGTTTAGAACAAATATATCGGCCAGGTGTCAGGCTATTGTCGGAGATGCCGACTAGTGCCTTGTAATTCGCGGGAGGAAAAATAATTCTCTCGCAAATAATCGAACTGGCGTATCACAGATACTTGCGAAGTATCCGTCTCAGATTTCAAAATTTCAACAGCTTGAATTTTTATCGGCTCAAATTTCGCAGCTCCTTTATAACATCGCGGAAAACTCCACAGCCAGAATTCGTTCGGCTATAAAACTTCAAAGCTTGAATAGCTCGCAGCTTGAATTCATTTTTGGCTCAAATTTTCGACGCTTGAAAAACAGCTTAAAAGCATCTCAAAAACTCTACAAGAGAAAAATTACGAGAACTGCTGGAAAATAATTCGCCTCCTGAAAAACCTGTGGGCAATCCCTAACTAAATAAATTAAGTCGGCAAAACCTGACTTTCTATTATCCCTGAAGATATCAGAAAGATCCTTCCGGGATAAGAAGACTGAAATTTCGGCCCTCAGAATCCGAAAGCAAAGACGATCTACAATTCGGCTCCCAAGAAGGACCAATCTAGTTTTCAATCGGGCTGAAACAGGACTAGCCCACCTAAACAATCAATTCGCTGGCTCCCAAGAAGGACCAGCAAAAATTGCATAATCTATAACTGGCGCCCAACGTGGATCTGCCTAAACAACTATCTACAATTTGGCACCCAAAGAGAATAATGCCAAAACCAAATATCTAACACCAAGTAAGTTGATTCTATCATCTTCCAATATGAGAAACTTATGAATAAAACTAACGACTTTATAACTAATGATTACTGATGAGTGACCAAGCAAATTTACAGAGCCTCCACTGTATCCGAGCAATTTATTACACGTAGGATTTATGGCAGCATCAACAGCAAGTGCATCACTTTTACGTATAGTCGAGACAGCACTGCCATTGTCAAGAAGAAATTCAATAGGTTTACCGTTTAAATGGCATATCAATATCGTAGGCTCTTTAGTAACGGGAATTACAGTGGTGTTTATTCTAAAAAAATGAGAATCATTCAAGTCATTTTTATGTGCATCAGAAACATTATGAAATGAGTTACCGTCACAAGTATCGTTTCCAGGATTCTGTATAGTGAATTCGTTTCTTCGCTGCAGAGAATCGCGTGAACCCTGCGAGCAGCGCGTTGCCAAATCTTCTCTTCCAACGTTGCCATGACAACCGCACCGTTCAGGCTGCACCATGTAAGTGCGGGCTCTGCAAAATTCTCTACGTGTAGGTCCTCCACGTGTAGGCTCAGCCGGAAGAGGCCGTGCGGCAGTCGTAGATTTGCAAATTTTAGAAATGTGGCCTATTTTGCCATATGTGTTACATTTCAATTTCGAAGCACAGCAATACTTGGCAAGATTCTTCTGCTTAGCGCCACAACGTATGCATATGTAGTTCGGCTGTAATTTTTTCTGTCGTGAAAAACGATGAAGATGAATCCTCACGAATAATATCGTGAGCATCGGTACTTAACTGTTCGATGAAGGTGCTCGTCATAGCCATGTGGTTTAAGTACCTGCCTCCGTGCAGGCATCGAGGGATCGAATCCCGGCGCTGGGTGGCGATTTTTTCTGTTGGGTATAGGGGAAAAATTCTAAGCACAATACCCCACTCTACCCAGGTGTCTGAAATGGGTACCGGTCTTGACCGGGGGAAAGCGTCATGGCGTCCTGGTGTTAGTTATAAGGCATTTGAAGAGCCTATGTACAAGAAAGAAAGAAAAAGAAAAACACTTTATTTCCAACAGAGATGGTACAAAATTACCATCATTGGTTTTTAAAATACCTTAAAGTTAATACACTTGGGTGATACACACACATGAGTATTGTAACACTCATGTCACTAATCGAAAAGAATTGATTGAGGGCTGTGTAATCCTAATCTTGCTTAATCTACATTTGACGACACACATAATGATAATTATAAGAGACAACACAATTTCATGGATGATGCATTTTCATTGTGGGTTGAGAACACCTTTGACAATTTACGTATACATGATATAAAACTTCGCAATTCTTGACGCCAGGAAATAATATTTGAATTGTTTGTTTCGGAAGATGTTCAAAAATGTCATTTTGAGGAAGTACGAAAAAAATAAATATACATATATATATATACATGAGGACCACGAAAATTACAAGATTTGTATTTCTAATTAGGCCATTTTAACATAACGGTCATTAGTTGATAAGTATTTCATTCAAATATAAACGGATGATCACACCACAAATGTATAGTTTTTTTTACCTGAATGCTTTACAATAATAAAGAGATGACGAGTTAGGTAATGTTACAAGTTAAGAGTGAACAGAAAAAAAAATTGTCTCTAGTTAAAATGCCCGTTGTCACTTTAGAACACACATATGTGCACATATACATGTAAATATATACACATATACATGCACATACATACCTACGCACATACATACACCTAACACTTAAACATACACAAATACATTTCTATGCATTGAGGCAATCACAGTATATGCGCGTTCTATAAAAATGCTGTGCGATGTTCTGAAATATAGAATAGTGAGCAAAGGAAATTCGTGACAACTCTTTCAGTATGTGTTGCTGCTTACAGTTTCTAATGAAATATTGTAACGGTGTTTTATTAAATATTGTATCGAAAAGATCATTGGCTGATAAGCGTCTTATTTATTATTTGTGGGTGATCGCACCACAAATATATTTGTATATATATATTTTATAAATGCTGTACAATAATCAAGTGAAATGAAGTATTACGCTGTGACACATTCACTTTTCTACGTACGCATAGCGTGCACAAGTACACATATACACAAGTAAGCATGTGCGCAAATATCAGCGTAGACTAATCAGTATAAACTAGCATTCCAATCGAGGAATCGGAGAAAATATCTTTTATTATGGTATGAATTTTATAAAATTTCCGTCTAAAAACATTGGCACAAAATAGTTTACCTCAGTCAGAAACATGGAAACGATTGTTCTACAACGGTTCCCAAGTGCAGAATATTTCCAGAAGTACGCGAGGCTTAGGTGCGGTTGTTATAATATACTCTAAAGCGTACGAGATGATATGATAATTTGCACTACACTAGCCTACCAAGAGCATTTTTGGACGTGAAGAAGAAAGAAACATGAATGTTCTATAAGGGTGTCATATTAGGGGAAAAAATCACATTATCTTTGAAATATGGCGCAAAATGTCTGCAATTGATAAACATACATAGGTACCACATTTTACATGTACAAGACATTTAAGCTTTGGATTGCCTTACAATAATATAATAAAATAAAATGATGTGTTGGGTAGTGTTAGAAGTTGGGAGTCTGGTCTGGTATTTATAGTTTACACACCAGTGGCTAGTCCAGTGCACACAGGTGTATTGTGTACTGATGCACACCCATATACGTACACACATATACAAGTAAGCATGCTTGCAAATCCCAGCGTATAGGCGATCAAATCATAGTACCTACGCGTACTTCGAGACTGTTGTGTGATGTCTTGAATTTGTAAATAAAATGAGCAAAGGAAAGTATTAAGCAATGGAGATACCAGGAAAAATGAGATTCGTCAATACGTGTTCAGTATGTTCTGTAACTAAGAATTATCGTTGAGACGAAAGATGACGAATTATTTTGGCTTTAAATTCTCTCGGTCTTTGAGGGATTTTTATACTCAGGGGAAGTTTGTTCCACAGTAAGGCGCCTGATATTGACAGAGCCTTCTGCCCTATGTGAGATGAACGATAGTTGACAAAGACATTATTGTTTCTGTTCGGCTTTTGGTTGGTTACAGTGGGTGGATGGAAACGCACTATCTCAGCATTGCTCTAAGGAAGATACAACGAGGAGAATACGTATTGGGCCCTCTGCATGAGGAGCCTTTCTTGAATAGGAATCCAGCCGAGTTTATTAAGGAGAGGGGTTACGTGATCACTTCTTTTGAAATTACCGTTGCATACCACCTTGGCTGCGAAGTTTACGAATTTTTGTAAATCCCATTGAAGGTATTGAGGTAAGTCTCCCCATACTGCAGTAGTCAATGCACGATAACACAAGGGATTGAATGGCTACTAATCTGGATTTTTCGTTTAGCATACTTTTGATACGATGAAAAAACATTAAAGTTCCGTATATTTTGTTGCAAGTAGTCTCAACGTGAGATTTGAAGAACATATTTCTATCGAACCAGATACATAGGTTTTTAACTTTTTCTGATGCATTAATTTTATCATTTCCAACTGCGAAAGTAAGATCTGAAGTTTTTTTAATAGCATCATTTGATCCGAAAATAAAACAATGTGTCTTATTAGCATTTAATTTGAGACCATTTCGGTCGTACCATGATTTCAAGCTAGTCAGTATAGTTTCGGCTTTAATTTGCGCCTGTGGTATTTCTGATACAGAACTTGTAATCGCAATTTAAACATCATCTGCATACATTGAGATCCGTGCGTTAGAAGGCATTGGAGGGAAATCATTAACGAAAATAGAAAACAGTTGCGGACCAAGAATGGATCCTTGGGGAACACCAAAATTGTTTTGAATGAACGGGGACAATTTGTCTTCTATGCGGACTGCATGAGATCGATTTGACAAGTAACTTTCAAATCATTGCGTGCCTATTCCCAAGTTCAGTATTTTACGTAGAAGTCTATCATGTTCGACGCTATCGAACGCTTTAGAGAGATCGAGTAGCAGCAAGAGTGTTACATTCTTCTGATCGATGTCACTGTATATTTTTTAAGAGATATTGAGCAGAGCATCTTGAGTGCTAGTGTTTCTTCTATAGGCGTATTGATTTCGGTGGAGTAGATTTGACTCGTCCAGGTGAAATGACAGTTTATTTGTCACCACTTTCTCCAATATTTTGAACATTACAGGTAAAAGACTGATGGGCCTGAAGTGTGATGCTGTATTTAGGTCACCACTTTTATACAACGGTCTAATAATGGAATGTTTCCATTGGTTTGGAAACGTGTTGGCTGCTATTGATGTATTAATTATCAGAAGAATCCATGGTGCTGTGACTGGGAAACTGTCTTTGATGAATTGAAGACTGATACCATCATGTCCAAATGCCTCTGTGTTTTTAGTGAGTATAAGATATTTGTTAACTCCTGTAAATCGACAGGACGTGGTCTCCACCTGACATCAGCCCTCGAGGATGCAGTGGGGCATGAACTTTCAATTGACGTTTCACCTGGACTGGTATACACCTCACTGAAAACTTGAGCCCCTACTTTTGAAAAAAATGTTTTGAAATCCGTGGCTGTTGCCAAGGGATTTTCAGAGTTGCATTTTCTCTGCCGCAGCTGGAAGGAAGCGATGATAGTAATTGATTATCCCTAGAAACTTTCATCATTTTTTGATCGTCGACGGTCGTGGGAAGTTGCAGATCGCTTCGATTTTCTGTGGAAGCAGCGAGGTCCCTCAATCTCATTCTCTGTGCCCGAGGAAGTTCATTTCGGCCACTCCGAAAATGCATTTTGCTGGGTGCACGTGTAAACCTTTTTTCAGACGACGGAAAAGTCGCCTCAAGCGTTCCTTTGCTCCTCCACGGACGTAGATGCTATTATTATGTCGTCTATATATGCGATGACGAAGTACATGTCTCTAGTGATCGCGTCGATGTAACGCTGGAACATTTGAGCGGCATTCCGGAGCCCAAAGGACATAACGGTGTACTCGTACAAGCCGAACGGAGTGGCGATGGCCGTTTTTGAATGTCTTCGGCTTTCACCGGTATCTGATGGTGTGCCCTCACGAAATCAGTTTTTGAAAATGTAATTTTCTTATGCTGCTTGTTGTGGAAGTCTTGACAGCGCGGAATTGGGGAACGATCGCGCTTCGTTCCTAAGTTTAGGCGCTTGTAGTTCCCGCATATTTACTAAGCCCAGGGTTCGGATGAGTTAGGGACCATATGCATGGGAGACGCCAAGGCGCTCTTTGATGATCTGATGATGCCCTAATCTACCATCATTTTCAACTCGTCCCGAGCTGCTTCCAGTTTTTCTGGAGAAAGTCTCCTGGGTCTCGCGTACACCGCGGGATCAACCGTTTCGATGGTATGTTCTACATCTTTTCTAGCTTGGTGAGAAGGGCGTCCGTGTGAAACCAGTATCTCGAGGAACTCCATGAAGATGTCGTTGAATTCCGGCGATGCTTGATGATCAATTCAGTGAATTTTTGCGCTACTTGAGTTTGCTTGCTCGCAAGGAATTTCAGTTTTCTAGGTTTGGCAGGGCATTCTTGCATTTGCTGCATCAGCGTTTATTTGGTTCGCGTGCAGGAAACCGACGCCTACAATAGGTTGACCGACATCTCCCACTGCAAAATCCCAGCTTACGAGTAATTAGAGGGGCGAGCCGAATGTTCCTTTCCGCCGTCCCGTGTGAGGCTATTGGGGTGTTGTTAGTCGCTATAGTAAATCATAGGACAGCGGTGTGATCGAATGTTTTTAGTCGGGCGGAATTAAGCTAGCCGCCGAGTCGGTATCGACCAGATACCGAGTATTGTTGGAGTTTGTGATGTACGACAAATCACCTGCACTTGCCCGCGTGGAGGATGGGGCGCTAGCCATCCTCCGCGGCCGTCGTTTCCCGCACAGCTGCATGATGGTGTGCACTTTCATGAATGAACGGTGGTAGTAGCAGCATACTTGGTCAAACCTGTTTCCTTTATTTGCGTCCTGGGCGTTACTGGGAGCCGGAACTTGATTCCGCCAGCTGTCTGCTCTGAGGACGTTTTCTTGCAAGCGTAATATTCTTCCTAACATTTCCTTGAGTTCAAACAAACAAACAATGGCATCTAAGAATGCTTTATTTCCAATACAAGCCTGATACATATCACCTTGAACATTGGTTTTTCGAATGCCTTATATCTATCACCAGATCGAGAGCCATGACCGTTTTCCCCCGGTCAAGACCTTTTCAGACACCTGGGTAAAGTGGGGTATTGTGCTTTGAATTTTTCCCCTATACCCAACGGAGAAAGTCGCCACCCAACGCCCGGAGTTACAGTTAGTGCCCGCTTACGCTTACGAAAGCCATACGAAATTTTGACGCTACAGCGCTACCGCGGCATTTATAATATTGTCAAACAGATTATGAAATGCTGAACGATTTATGACTTTTCCTATTGGGGACCTAAAATAGAAAAAAACTAAATTTTATAATATGATCTATATTTTCAATAATACATCATGCCATAATTTTTTAATACACCTAATTCAAATTTATAAAACACCAATAAAACTGCATAATGCTGTTGTTTTTAGTTCCAATATACACAAAAAATGAAAGTTGAACGTTTGAACTATGGACTGAGTTGACAACGTTCTGAAGTGTCTCAAACCATAAATATCTATTTTTCGAGAAGTGAACATGGTACATATCTTAACTTAAGACTTATTTCAGTATTGTAATGTCGTGCGCTAGCGGAATTGATCTTCGCTTCGGCACGCCATTGAACGGAACTCGGTAGGATGCCCAAAGGGAAACGAGGTCTCTTCAGGTTTTTTATTTCTTATCCCCTGGTTCCGTGAATCTGCCCAGAAAGGTATGATTCAGAGTCGGACCACGAATTGCATGACATGAGGGGCCTAATTCAAGATCATAGTCGAATGATTAACTGATGCATATAGCTCACCGCACAACAAGAAAGTAACTCACACCTCAAGGGTACACGAGAAATAGCTGAGTGGGACATAAGAGGCCATAGAATAGTAACACATAAAAAGAGAATTCACCGCCCTGCTAACGACGTAGCACCACAACAATTCGCATTACCATTACTAGTATTACTATATAAGAAAGTTTTAGCCTCCCTTGGCCGCGACAAAGGTGTCCCAAGAGAGGAAAGAGGAAGGCACCATCTAGCGTGTAGTTGGGGGGACGCGGAATCTACGCACAAGGTGCACAGGAACAGTAGGCCGAGAAATAAGTTCACAAACAAGAAAGGTTTCCGTTGCATCGACAGGGAAGAAAAATACGTCTCTAGTCGAGTAACATATTTAGAAAGAACACATCTATGATATACGCACACGAACATTGTAAACTCGTGTCACTAGTCGAAGGGAATGATTGAGGGCAATGTACTCCTAATCTTGCCCAATCTACATTCGATAATACATGTAATGATAGCTATAAGAGGCAGCGCAATTTCATGGACGATGCACTTCCATTGTGAGGTGAGAACACTTTTGACAGTTTATATGTACATGACATAAACTTCGTAATCCTTGACGCCAGGCAACAATACATGAATCGCTTGTTTCGGCCAATGTTCAAAGTGTCCCTTTAAGGAAGCACAAAGTTACAAACATGAATGTACATCCGTATCCAACAATCCTAACACAGCGGTCATTAGTCAATAAGCACTCTGTCTGAACAAAGGTGGACGATCGCACAACAAGTTTTAGTTTTCACACTGCTTCACAATATAAAGAGATGACGAGTTAGGTAACATCACAAGTTAAAAGAGGATACTCTAAAATACTTACAGACGATGAGGAAAGGTCCCTCAGTTTAGACCTGTGACATCTTATTTTAGTCTGCAAAATAAGTGCCTACTCTGGCTTTCTTTACCCTATCTGTGGAAAAGAGACAGCAGAAATTAGGTCTCTGAAGCAGGGGCAAGTCACTAAGGTTATCAGATCAGCCATTATCAATAAATTCTATTATCAAAAAATGAGAGAGGCAAGTACACGTTTATCAACGTCGCTTTGAGAACACAAATCGTATGAGCTAGTGGTCTCGAATTCCTGCGCCTATTCTCAGTCTACTGAATGCCGTGACTTTAGGCTTCCACCTTGCTGACTGGCGCAACTTGCCCAGCACAGCTCATAGGTAAGAAACCACTCGACTAAATTTATTTTACTTTGTTATTAATGAATGTTATAAATAATACAAAGACAAGAAATAATACAAAGACAAGAAAAACACCAAGACTTCTTAACATCCGTTTCTTTTTGCAAGTCAATCAAATTTTTTTCTTTTGTTGTTTGATACTCAGCCATAGAAAGTGTACCTTGGGAAGCTCGTATAAGTTTACTACATCATACTTCACATCAATTACTTTTGCTGACTGCTAAATGATACTTGAAAATAAAAGATGTTCTTCTCTACCAATAAGTTATAAGAAATTCTGTATCAGCTGATCAGAGTAAAAGAGATAAAATTAGTAAGAACTCAATTTTCTTCAGTAAGTATAATAAGGCCATCTGATTTCAGTTTCTAAACTTAGCATCAAATCTGTGACAGAATTTGGCTCTACATTCAAAAACACAAATTACTTGGAGCAGTGAAATAGAGATAGGAAAGTTCATCAGTTAAATCACACGCTTTTCTTCTAAAGTACTGCCAAAATGGAACCTGACATTTCCAAACATTACACTGCAGCGCACTTGCTATGACACGTTACGACGGCTAGTCTAGCTTAATGTGGGTGGTTCACCAGCGACCGGAAGCATCCTCGAATGCTCTAGAAGCCGGCTGTTCACCGCTATCTAAACACAAATATGTTAAAAACACCCGAAAATATAGCTAGCGCGGTAACACGTAAACCGAACGAGTTTCCCACTCAAGTTCACTCTCTAACTACACAAAAACTTAATATTATCCGGGAACCTGTTCCTCCCACGCACTTCAAACAAATAAAACGTTGGCGTCATTCTTGCGGACGAAGCGCGGATCCGCAAAATGTTGCCGCATAAATTTATCAAAATTCTTCAAATTTTCTCACGTCTTGTACGACGTGACAAGTATTCTAACATTTTCTTACCTTTATACGGCAAAATTTGCATTGTGTATCTTCATCAACCGCTTTTAATTTTACGTATTGTAGAGTAATTGTGTCCGTTGTTAAATTTTACCTATTTTCGGCATAATGTTCTGTCTCGCTCGTAATCAAGATGGAAATATCTCGTTAAAGCACAAACCTAATTTGACTAGGCCATCTATATTCCAATAATATAGGAATTTTAAACACCTGAAAAACAGACGTATATTAATTTTCTTCATTATGAATTTATAATACTGCACATATATAATTGAAAATGTTTTTCATGTTATTAATGTACTTACATGATTATAATGGCTTCTAATTAATTTCTATACACACGGAATAGTTTGGAAGAAAACAAATATTTTTTCACGAACGGAATATGCTTCAACTCATGAGCATATATTATATTCACTCAACAAAAAATATGCTCGAGAATATTATTTTATACATGAAGCAAATTGTCACAGCCCTAATCATAACACTTTGTTTATGATAGCTTTTCGCTCAAAACAATTACTTTACTTCACTGATATTAATACCAGGCTTTTCCTCCTTACAGGAGGGTAGCCGACAGCATGCCACAATCATTCATCCTTAACCACTAGGAACAGCTGACACACTTCCCAATTCGTTCCATTTTGTCCCACCAACTGCGCACCTTTCCCCACAACCTCGCATTCACTTCTCTCACTACAACATCCACAAACAAATTGAACAACCACGGAGAAATCACACATCCCTGTCTCACGCCTGTCACTACTGGGAACCACTCATCTCATTCTCTACTCTTACACATCCTCTGCTGTCAATGTAGAAACTCTTGATCGCATTCAATAATCTCCCACCTACTCCATACAAGCCAAGAACCTGCCATAATGCCTCACGGTCCACCCTGTCATACGCCTTCTCCAGATCCATAAGTGCTCATTACACAACTTTTCCTTTCGCCAAGTATTTCGCATTCACCTGTCTCACAGTAAACATTTGATCCACACAACCTCTACCACTTCTAAGACCACATTGTTCTTTAGTCAGCACACCATCCGTCATCACTTTAGCTGTGTCAATATGCACATGCATATATGCACGCGCATATGAAATTATGTGCGCATAAAATATGTGGTTTCAGGTTACATATATGCGATTGCGGAGTGTCGTGTGCACAGTACTCGCATTTATATGCAAACAGTATGCGATCAAGTCTTGCACATGCACGGCTGAATGACCGACTTCAGTTAGTTGTGACTTGTTCGATATTGTAAATATTGAACTCTAAGGTAATGATTCAATACAATAGTGTTCAATATTTACAATATCGAGCATTTGCTACTAATGAAGAAAACATAAAATAGGATTTCACACGATTTCAAACTAAAACAAAGTTTAACATACGTGGTTACATATAATAATAATATACTTTTTAATGTTTTCAAATAGGACTCTTTTTCGCTTATCGGCAAGAATACTTTCGTATTGCGAAAACACTCTTTCTACATCGTACGGCACCAGGGGAGCAAACTTAACATTCTCCATGTCAGATGGAAGGAAATGACCAACTAGTTCGTTGGTCAACAAATTTGGTTGGTTGGTCTTCGTTCCTCAACAGGATAGCCATGCAAAATAGAGTTGACATCCTTGATCATAGGAAGATTTTCTCGTCCTAGAAATCTAAAAAAAAAAATTTATTCCAAACAATTAAGCAAGATTAATATCCTCTTGTGCATTGGTTTTTCAAATGCCGTATAACTATCACCAGGACGGTTACTCCCCCGTCGAGTCGGTACCCATTTCAGATATCTGGGTAGAGAGGTGTATTGTGTTTCAGTTTTCCTTTTACCCAACGGGGAAAATCGTCGCGCAGCGCCGGGATTCGAACCCTTGACACCTTCACGGAAGGGTACGTTCTCAACCACTCGGCTACAGCGAGCACTAAAAGTTGGTTTCGTACGTTAAATGAGACATGGAGCTTAAACTACCAGCTTTCGGTGATTTTATCGTAAATGAAAGTGGGTCAATATCGGTTAACTTTATGCTGAAGAAAATTATTATTATTATATAAGAAAGTTTTAGCCTCCCTTAACCACGACAAAGATGTTCCAAGAGAGGAAAGAGGAAGGCACCATTTAGTATGGAGTTGAGGGAAC
This sequence comes from Morinoia aosen, assembly GCA_030386875.1. Taxonomy (NCBI): domain Eukaryota; kingdom Metazoa; phylum Arthropoda; class Malacostraca; order Amphipoda; family Talitridae; genus Morinoia; species Morinoia aosen. The sequence continues at coordinate 13,607,211 of CM059575.1, read as the reverse complement.
GTGGAATCTATGCACAAGGTGCACAGAAACAGTAAGCTAGGAAAGAAGTTCATGAAACAAGAAAAAAGTTGAAGAAGAAAGTAGTAGGTGCCTGAAAAACAGGACAGCAGTGAACCGAAAAAAGATGGTCCGTAACAAAACAAAAACCTATTCTATTTCAACAAAAGGAAGCCTACCTAACTTTTAGCTCAGGCCCTCACATAGTCCCCCTGGGAGCGCTAATTCCCATAGATACAATATCTGTATCCCCCTGAGGGGATGCTGAAGAAAAAGGATTATCTTCGTTATTCATATCTATGAAGTCACAGCAGATATTTTGACAATAACAATGTATACTCTCATAATATATTGCATGCCAAACTTACAATTTACGGCAATAAGTACAATACAGATTTTCATCCCGAAAGTCATAGTCTGGGAATTAATTCTTGAAAGTATCATTCCTTACACTTTGTGGTACTTTGGGATGGCGTAACTAATAAATAATGGTAATCATTAAAACACTAAAAGAAATTTGTTTATTTCTTCATTCATCAAAATATTATCCAATACATCTGTAAATTTCAATACAAAAATTATTAAAAAGTTCTCAATCTTCCTTTAGGTAATCCCCCTCATTCCGGACATCCCACGAATACCAAACATTTGCATTAGGTTTTGAACAACCAAATACTGCAGGAATATTCAAATCAGCATATGATCAATAAATGTCAATTGCAGATTTGATTGTCCTTATGTAGGTCTAGGAAGCTAAATCACTATAATGATGCAAATTTTGGGAATTTGTGGCATATTCGGAATTTGAGGGATTACCTTATTGAGTTCTTCTCATTTTTAATGAACAAGCAGAGCACAACAGCGGTATTTATTGATTCACTAAACGCATATGTTTCGGGAATTGATACAAACTTCGCAGTTGCATTTCCACTTTAACACTGTACGTACAGGGAGGCTTATGTGTAGAACAAAACAAGAAAACTATCACTATGTATACAAAAACTATTACACCATGCAATTCTTAAAAACTTCAAACTCCATTAAATTCAGTTCGGACACTTCTATTGTATTTTATTTATGAACCAAATTTAAATGAAGAACAGGTCAAGAAGGAAAGCTGGACATCAGGTACTGAACATAGCGCACCGGGTAAAACTTGAAGTGTTGCTTTAGCAACTGATAGTGTATATGCAAGAGGGTCCACCAATGTACAAAATTTCTGGATCAAGGAACAAATTTGCAGCTTTACATTAAAAAATCAAATTACACCATTCGTATTACAGCATATATGCAATGATATCGTGCATATGCATAATGCATTTTGCATATTACATGTTATATTGCACATGCGAAATTGCATGTGCGATTTTTCATTTGCACAAGAAAATTCTTTGCATTGCACAAAACACTCTGTATATCTCTTGGCGTGCATATTTGCAAGTCATGCAATGGCACAGCTCTAGTCATCACTCTCACTCTTCCAACTAAAACTCTTCCATATAGCTTCCCAACGACGCTCAGTAGACTTATACCTCTGGAATTACTGCACTCATACCTGTCACCCTACCCCTTATACAACGGTACTACACACTCCGTACTCCAATCTACAGGCTCTTTACTAGGATCAAAACGCACATTGAATAGAAGTACCAACCATTCTACAGCCGCATTTCCTCCTTTCTTTAGACATTCAACCGTACAGCCATCCATACCTAGAGCTTTCCCATTTTTCATGTTCTACGCACCTTTCACTTCTTATTCGACTACTATTCACTTCTCCCAACACAGGCATTCAAACACCACTCCCAACAGCTACCACTCTCGTAACCCTATCATCCATCACGTTCAGTAATTCCTCAAAATACTCCGCCCATCTATTCCTCACATCACATCCCTCCACTAGCAGCCTACCATTTGCATCTTGCACTCTTGCTTCACTCTTCATTTGTCCTTACCTAATTCTCTTCACTTTCTTCCAAAAAAAACTTCCTTCTCTCAAAATTTGCTCCCCCACTATTCATCCGCTGCTTCCTTTGCTCTCACCATTCTCACTTCTTTCTTCCTTTCCCTACACTCTTCGAAATTGTGCTGGCTGCCCCTTTGCAGCCGTCTTTCGAACGCCCCCCGCTTTCTTCTCACAGCTGTTCCTACATCCCCGTTCCAACATTCACTCCCTTTTCTAATTCCCCCTTCAACGTTCCTCACCCCACACACTTGATCACTGCATCTTTCAAAACTTCTACTCCCCTTCCTCTCCACCAACCTCTCTTTATCTTCCCTCTCCCATATGCTACAATCATCTTCTGATACATCCACGCTGAGATTCATGCCACTTGTTTACGTTTAACACCTCCTGTCCACTCTTTTTTTCATCTCTCCACACTAAACTTTCCGTCTGCCAGTAATGACTCTACGCACAATTCCACCAAGCAGTCGCCACTCTCATTCACCCCAGCTACTTCATACCTGCCAACGGCATCATCCACCACTCTCGCATTCAGGTCCCTATCACCGCAACTCTACAACCATTTTCCACTCACGCAACACACTCGGGACTATTTCTCCCAGAACTCCTCTCCTTCACTGATGATTGTACTTTATATGAAACACTATTTCGTCATAATTTATATTGTGCTAGGTTTAAGTATTCATGTTTGAAAAGATTAATTACTGTTAACTTGCTACCGAGCTGTTTTAAATGGCATTCTGGCCCATTTTGCCAGTAGGTTCCTCCATAAATGCGGAAATTTATCAATTTTTGTTTCTTGACTTGGTAACCAAATAAACTGTGATCCCAAGATACGCAGGCAATTAGCCATCTAGTATGCATTGGAACGATTTCGAAATAATTACTTCCTGAGAGTCGGAAAGTTCACGAGTCCGTAAGCATTTAGCTTAAAAATTAATTTGGAATTTACACTTAAAAGCAAAGCAGAAGCTCTGTGGAACATTTCATGTCGCAATAATATTCTGAAGTTTCGATAAAACACGACAGGCTCCGCGATTTCTTTTACATTAAAAAATTGTTTGACGACATAACATTCATTTTTTATTCCAAGCAACAGCAGCAGCTGAATGAAAGTTAATTCTGCTTCAGTGAATCGTCATCAAATCTAGGAAGGGAGCAAAGTTTTCACGTTGATGAAAAGGATAAGAGGAAAAGCAAATCCATTTATAACGTTTATTCTATTGCATCTTTGATATTAGTCATCAAAAGACATTGAACAGGCTAAAACCACCTACACCCAGCAATACGAGTTTTTTTACTTAAAACCTCTCATGGAGGGGCACTGGTCGCCACGATACAGTCTAAAGTCATCGTTTCGTATCAAGTTCTCCAATGGAAAGACGAGAAATGAATGCGAACCATCAATTGATCTAAAAAGAGAAGCCCACAGGGAAAGAAACTCGCAACTACAGAAGCAGCCTAGCGAAACGAACATCATAACACAGAGCATGAGAAAAGCTGCATATTTCCACGCACTATTGCTTATTGCTATTTAAAAATTCTATTCAGATCTAGCTAAAATAAAGTCAAGTAGAACCGACCATTTGGAAACTCCCACCAAAAACACAAATGCGATAAATGAAAAGAATACCAACAATTAGTCCTTTGACAATCACCTTGCATCAGCTAGCTCTCATGACAAGCCAAACAAGATACAAAAGAACCTGCTACAAATAATGTCTTTCCATCGAAATCAACTAAATCTGATCGCTATTTGACAATCAGGTAAAATGTCGCTCTCACACACTTCTAAGGCGGGGCGTGAATCAAGTAAAGAACAAATATTCCGAACTAACGATTGACAGAGTCTTGTGACGAGGCGGCTTGTGTGTTACTAAATAAGATGAGCAGTGAATGACGTTACTACATATTTGAAAACTGAGCCTTTACAAAGCATGTGGAGATTTCGATTAGGGCTGAAATCAAATATATAGAACTATAACAAAACCATTCCTTTTTATCAGTAGGTGTCCTTAAGTGAGAACCAAAATCCCGTGTTTTTAATTTCATTGAAGTATTTCGTGAAGCTTAGCCAAACTGTGCATGACGTGTCGTGAAGGCAATGTCGCTGGTAGTGGCTTGAGTTGCAGATAAGGTGCAGTCACATCGGTAACGGGAGGGCGGGCGAGCAGACGGGCGGCCGGCGGTAGGAGGAGGTTAGAAACCGTGAACCTTGATTTGTTCACTTTTAACCAGCCCAACTTTGGTAAGGAACTGGCAGATGTTCTCGCGTTGGTCACCCTGCATCTGAAGCACCTGCAGTAACACAGAATATCAATAACCTCTCATAAGTGAGATACATGACAACATATTCTCCATTCACAAGGGATGTGTAGCTGTAACTTAAAAATGAAAATCGGTACACAATTATCAACTCGTCAACCGGGAAGTCGAATCCATTAAAGAACCGACGGTGACCAGTGAGAAATTCGAAGATACAATAAAACGTAGGGAGGGATATAATTGCACAGTAAAAAATATCTAAGCGCTGAGCCGCTTCACCTCACACAAATAGGCTACAGTACGCAGTGTCACGAAAAAACACAGCTTCTCTGCTTCTCATGTCAGAAGAAAAGGAGTCGAGGGTCAAAATACGGACAGCTCTACACTCGGAGCACCTAAAAAAAGTGGGACACATTGATCACTCATCAAGCAGCCTTCATTAACAGCAGATCTTGAGACTCAGCTTTGTATGATTTTGTTCATAAACATTAATCGAGAGGATTTGAGGTATCCCTCATACCAGTGTAACCGGAAGACATTTCACGCTTCTGAATGAGATATCCTTGTTTGAGACCTAATTGAACTCGACACTTTAGTGTTTTGCATTACAAGAAATAGATAACTTACATTTTTCTTCAGCAATGTCAGAAAATCCAACTAATTTATAATTTCAAGTACAAAGACAAACATTAATTAATTAGGGGGTCCTCCCGAGGCCCCTGTCGGTCCGGTGAGCGTTTTTTTTGTTTTGTTGTTGGCTATTCGGTCCTAAAATTTTATGGCACTACGGACACTAGATTCCCCCCCCCCCCCCAGGGGGGAGTAAGGTGACCAAAAATCCTGAATTTTCAATCCCATATTAAAGGAAAACAAATGGGAAATGAAAAATTTAAGACTATCAGTTTGTTAGAAATGTTCCTAGGATTCCAAAAATTTCTTTAGTTTTGTTCTAGCATAAAAACTCAATGACTTCTATTCTTTTGAAATATCAATAAAAATGAACTAAAAAACCAATATGTCCAATTTTGTCAAAAAACTAAGGCCTGAATCGAAAAAATGAATAGATTAAATTGTGTTTCTTTTCAAAAGTTACATATGATAGTCGAATTTCATAAGAATCAGATAACAAATATAAAATTTCATAATTTAAAAAAAATGGATTAAAATTTTTTTTTTTTCAAATTACAGTGTGAATATGAAGTTATGCATGGAGATTATCGAAATAAAAATGAAAACAGCATTCAATTACATAAATTTTCAATTATATAACAGTTCAGATACTTATTTATTTAGGCCTTATTATTCACAAACCCTTATTTGTCAACATTCAAAAAGATAGAAGTCAAAAAGTTTTTATGCTAGGAAAAAAACAGACAGTTTTAGAATCCTTGGAACAATTATAACAAACTGATAGTCCTCACGTTTCCAATTTGTACGTTGTATTTTTTTATGCTAGTTCAAAACCTAAAAATTCGGTATATTTTAGGTATTGATCAAATATCGCATATCTAAAAAAAATAAAGTTTCAAATAAAAAATTCAGGACTATCAGTTTGTTTGCAATGTTACGAGGATTTCAAAACTGTCTTTGTATTTGTTCTAGCATAAAAATTCATTGACTTCTATTCTTTTGAAAACACCCCAAAAATGAACCAAAAAACGAGTTTAAAAAAAAAACTAAGGCCTAAATGAAAAAAGTTACAGGAGTACAATATGTTTTTCTTGCAAAAATACATTTAGTGGCCAAATTTCAGACCAATCGGATCAAAACTCAGTTTTGACGGGAGGACCCCCTTAAGGAGAAAGACTCGAACAAATGATAGCTGGAATCACTAGGTAAAACATGCGTTTTAGGATTTTTACCCCAAAAGAAAACGACACTCCTACTGGCCTAAGCTTCACATTCCCTGTACCCAATCAGGAATGGTTTGACAAAACTTTTCAAAAGAACCGATTAGGTAAACAATGAACCAGCGGCAAGCAGGCACTTCATGGCAGTCTGTGCTACTTTAGAGCCACCATGAAGTTTACTTTCGAGTTAGTGCATCTGCTTGTTACAGAGACAGCAACATTTACTCAGAATATCGGATTGTGATGATAGCTGAACTGACCTCCCCGTACTCGGGATGCTCGACGACAGTGCCGTTGCAGGCAAACTCCTTCTTGCACGCCCGCACGATCTTCTTCAGGTCATAGTCGGCTGACAGACCCTGTACAGTGGTCAGAGTCTTGCGACCATTGCGTTGTTGGATTCTGAAACGCAACAAATTTACTTTTAATGACAACTGAAGTGTACATACCTAACACAGAAACAGATCAAACTGTCATCCTGAGAATAGATACAGGAATATCAACTTAAAAAGTCTGATCTGGCTGGACACATGCGAGATTATAATTGTTACCAATACCTAAGTATTTGTGAAGCAGTTGCACTATTACACTAAAAAGAGGGAAGAAAAATCAAGCTTATTTTTACTTAATATGTACCTTTTGATTATTAACGCTAGGATTAGATAAAAAAAATGATTGCAGTACATAAGGCATAGCTGGGTTTGGAGATGCTAGTTTCCTACTGAAGAGCACATCAGTAAAAGAACACACCCCAACAAATCTTACATCAAGAAATTTAAAGCTTCTTCCTAGGATAGCATACTTGCAAGCACTCAATACTATAATTGCCACTCAACAAACTGATACATTGGTTGACTTCAGAGATACAAATATTGAAAATTTTACACTAAGAATTACAAACGACAAACTAGATCAAGGTTCCTGCTACTATTTATTCCCTGTTCACCTTACAAAACCTACACATGTAATTCTTCATGAATGATGAAATTGATAAAAAATAATTTTTCATGTCAATATGCTTTATGGGTCGGCAGAAAGATACCAGGTTTGTTTAGTTGTAACAAAGTAAACCAGGTTTGTTCAGTTGTAATAAAATAAACTTACAACTCATTTCCGTGCTTTTTTACTTTTGAACCATTACTTAGAATTGAGGTAGGTTTTTTAGCAGAGGCACAGCCAGTAGTGCATTTCATGAACTCTTCAGCTAAATAAAACTGAATAATTTTTTAAAATTTATTGAGAAATGTGAACTGAAGTGTGAGGTTGCTCTACCATTAATGAGCAGCAAATAGAATAAGGTAACCAAACACGCTCACCCATGACCAACTTGGGAATTGTCTTAACCCTTTAACGTCCGATTTTTTGTACTCATATTACCATTAACACAACCACCGTCACTAAACTATCGCTGACATCAGGCAGTCACAAATATCAGGATGGGATAGGAACTGCCACCCGGCAGAGAACTTCAAAGAACACATTAGGGAATTAATTGAACAAGAAATACAGTATATTGAGGGTATTTTTGAAAGAGGACACTGGTGTCCTCTGGGGCGTTAAAGGGTTAAACAAGTTTATTTTACCTAATAATTAGTGATATCAGTGTTGATATTAAAATAATTTAATTTAAAATTCACTATTTTCATTTCTTGTTGCAAAGAAATTATCTTTTCAAATAATAGTCAGAAACCATTTAAAGAACCAAGAATGTATAGAAACAGCAACCTGTTTCAATTAATAAAGGTGAGGAATAACGTTCAAAATTTCTATGTAGTTCTCAAACCAAATATCAAAAGCAGTATTATGAAACCAACAAACAATGATATTGTAGAAGACAACAAGATGAAAAATGCACATCTGGAACCTTCTCGTCAAACCTCCAGAAATTCAGCCAACAGCTAAGATAGATGTTGAAGTCACTCATTGAGAAACTAAGAAATGATCACAGAGCAATTTAGGCCTGAAAATCTAGCAGCCAACACACACATATGTGAGAAAAAAAAAGGTATGCTAAAACCTGCACACTAACCTGATGTGAACTAGTCCATCTTGAACTCCTTCATCCCTACCTGCTGCATCAGCAAAGGGATCTGGAGAAACAACACACAACTTAGGTTCAAATTACACTGCTTGAGCAACTAACAATAAAACTAAGCAATCAACACATGCTTGTAGGAGCAGTAAAATGAAAAATATCCTATAAAAATATGACTAATGGCAATTACGTAACTAATGACATGAACGGAAAATTAGATTAGTCGTTAGTTTTAGCGTCTCTACCCGCAGCAACAAATGTGATCCAAAGAGAGGACGGCACCATTTAGTATGGAGTTCAGGAAACACAGAATCTACTCAGAAAGGGCATAGAAACAACAAGGTGTGAAAGAAGATTATGAAACAAGATCAAAGTTGAAGAAGAAAGTAGGTGCTGAAAAACAGGACAGCAGTGAACCAAAAAAAGATGGTCCATAAGAAAACAAAAACCTATTCTATTTTAACAAAAAGAAAGCCTACCTAACCTTCAGCTCAGGCCCTCACATAGTCCCCCCACTTGAACTAAAGTGCATCAAAAAATTCCATCATTATAAACGTGAAAACCATTGTTTTTTTTTATCAAAATAGGTCATTCATGAACTGATACAGCTGAGCTGTGTTAATAACTATTAAAGAACTTGTGAATAGTAGAAATTCAAAGCCAATTTTATTTATAACAGTTTGAAATGCATGAAGTGTTCACCATATTTTCATGACAGCAGCACAGGCAGGAAAGGGAAGTATCCCTGATAGCATTATTGGATAACAAAAATTCAAGCTTTCTTCCTCATTCTGAGAGATTCCATTATCCCACCTACACAAGGAAGGCAAATAATGAGACTACAATAAGATAGGCATATCTAAAATTGAAAAGTAATGCATGGCAATTTCAAAAACCTGAACTCAAACTGCAGGCACTTTGACAAATTTCAGGATTTGAGATTCAAGGTAGCTGTCATAATATGCAACAACAAAACAAAGGAACCACTCAAATTTTCAAACTACATACACACAAGCCAAATAATTTCCTTCTTACACAAAAATTATCAGTGTAAAATCTCAAGGTATTAGGATGTTTAATTCATGCCCAAAAGCCTGATATACTGGCCTAACTATTTTAGCATGTATTAGAGATGGAGTACCAAGACATTTTGTTATTGACTGCAAGTTTTGAAAGATTAATTTTAACTACATTATAATTTGAAAAGAGTGCCAACAATGAAATTGTTCAATTTATAATAAATTTTCTACATAAATAATAAACTTCAAAGGAGTCAAAAACCAAAAAATTGTGACTAGTAATATCAACAATCATTCTTTGTAACTCTACCTTACAAACCTTGTTCAGCACTTCAAATGAAAACAAAATGTGCTTTAAAGAAATTATTTAGCAGTGAAATTCATGCATATAAATTATTAACCAAGTTGAATTTAACACATGTCACAATCAATTTTCCAACCAAATAAAAGAAGCTAATTCATGTGGTATACTGAAATAATGCCTAATGACTTTTGAATATTACTCATCCGTAAATGCAGAAATAAAGTAATCAGGCAAAAAATACTTAGCTTTTAGCATTAAGGTTTCAATTCAGTTTTCTTTGATAAAATTTTATATGAAATTAATTGCTTTCATATTACATAAACAATATTACCATAAAGATTTAGAGTTGCCTTTCCATTAGCTGCTTAGTTGGTAGATAGCCAATTCCAGTAAGATTTATCAATATGCTAATCTATAAATTTTTACCTCTTCAACAATATTTCTTTTTCATCAATACTTTAATGCGTTAAACGATTTTGAATATTTAGTTTCCAAGACTCAGTGAAGGAACACATTTGAGGACGCTTTACAAGAAAGGCCTTTTGATTGCTAAAGCAGTAGTTTTGAGGTAGGAATATAACATTAATATTCAGGTAGGAATAACATGATCTATGTAGATGGTTGCGACATTGCTCCATTGTTGAAACATGCTGTTTCATGGTGGAAAAACATGTCTTGGTATGGCTAATTAAAGTTATTTTAGGTAGCCTAATCTCACTCATCTTTACATCAATGCCGTATTACAACATTTACGTGTACATTTCTTCACTATTATACAGGAACTTCTTATAACTTCGAAGTTAAATAACTCACAAAATACATTTTAGCAAGCTAAACATCATTCATGCAAAACATTCTTGAATGTTTGCCTTTAGCAATTCATGGGAACCAAATTTTTAATTCCCATGGACGCATTCAAGTAAATATTGACCCTTTTTTTCTTTGAGAGGGCTACAGGATAAGATTGTATATTAGTTTAAACCTCCCTAACTGAAAAAAGGCACTTTAAAGAGAGGAAGGTACCATTTAGTTTGGAGATAAGGGAATGCAGAATCAATGTAAAAGGGGCATAGAAACACTAAGTTGAGAAAAAAGTTATGAGATGAGATAAACAAAGTAGTTAGGTGTAGAATAAGAGGACAGCAGTGAACTGGAAGAAAATGGTCATGAACATAAAAAAAAACTTATTTCAGCAAAAGAAAAGATCTACCAAACTCTAAGGCCCTCCCAATTTTTCCCCCTGGAAGTGCAAATTTCCATAGATACAATAGTTAATCCCCCTGAGGGGAGAGAGTGAGGGGTACAGAGGAAAACTTGTTTTGTATTATGTAATGCTAATCCATCACAGGTTTTTTTAATGGTTTCTGGTAATAAAGGACAAAATAAATGGTTCTTTACAAAACAAAATTATAAACATTAAAGCAAAAAGGATGTTAATGCCCTAAAAATTACTGCGCTTCACCCGATAATGTAGCACGTATAAGCAAGATAACTAATAGCTTCACATTCAAGGTAAGTGTTAAGCTGCTACTAATCAATTTTCAAAATTTTGTTGCCTGAATCATGGTTTTCCAATAGATAAATGACTTTTCTTATATGCATTTTTTGGGGCAAATGAGTATTAATGAATTATGGAGGCACATTAATTTATGTTTTTGATGGCTGGACTGCGCTTGAATAAACGTCAAATGAACGTTGAGGAGAGAATAATGGATTTACGAATTTTAATACTTGTATAGCTTGTGATTATTAGACAGAAATGAACCTTTTCTTTGATGCACTTTTTGTAACAAATATATATTGAATAAGATATATGAGGTAATTTTGATGTAAATTAACATAACTTGAGGAGATCATCCCAGGCCCCTGCCAAGCCCCTTTGGGTTGGGGGGTCAGTTCTCATGTTTATGCTAGAAAAGGACCCTTAGTTGGACTATTCGGTCCTAAAATTTTATGGCGCTACGGACAATGATTCTTCCCCCCCCAGGGGGGGGGGGGGTGAAGGGACCAAAATCTCTCATTTTTCCTTAAGAGACCAAATGGGAAATGGAAAAAGCCCAACGTGAGTTTGTTAGAAATGTTTCAAGGATTCTAAAACTGTCTTTGTTTTTGTTCTAGCATCAAAACTGAAGGAGTCCCATTTCAAAATATCAATATCAGTGAAATATCAATACCTAAAAATCAATGTCAAATTTTTGCAAAATCTAAGGCCTGAATAAAAAAAAAATGGAATCAATTGTGTTTATTTTCAAAGGTTACATATCATAGTCAAATTTCATAAGAATCAGACTGAAAAAAAATTGTTGATAAAAAGAAAAATTGTTTTTTTTTTAATCACAATTCACAGTTTGAATATGAAGTTATGTATGGAAAGTATCGAAATAAAAATTAAAACTGCATTCAATTACATCAATTGTTCATTATATTATATTTCAACAGAAAATTTCATTTTTTCCTTATACCCAACACTTCTAATTTTCAACATTCAAAATGGAACTAGTCCTCGAGTTTTGATGCTAGAACAAATCCAAAGACAGTTTTAGAATTCTTGAAACATTTCTAACAAACTCAAGTTTGCTTTTTTTAAAATTCGAATTCTTTGAAGAAATATATAGCTCTAAACCCAAAAAATTTGTTGCTGATTTTTGAAATTTCAAAAAATTTTGAAAAATAGAAAAAATTCAAATTTGAAAAAAGCAGAACTTGAGTTTGTTAGAAATGTTTCAAGAGTTCTAAAACTGTCTTTGTTTTTGTTCTAGCATCAAAACTGAAGGAGGAGTTCCAATCTGAAATATCTATAAACATATACCCAAAACACATTTTGTCGAAAAAAAAAATAAGGACCAAATCGAAAAAATGACAGGAGTAAAAAAGGTTTACTTTCACAAAAGACATATACTGGCCAATTTTCAAACGAATTGGACAAAAAAAGTTGAAAATGTGGGACGATCTCCTTAAGCAACCCAACGATCATTCAAGCGCGTCGGAAGGGAGAGTCCTTGTTAGTCTCCTCTTCAGAACCATTTCTAGTAAATGTGTAGCATTTGGTAATAATCAATTTTCCAGTTTTCTGTGCCTATCCATAGTTAATTAGAGTGAAATAAACAAGTTTTCATCTATGCAGTTTCCGTCGGAAGAGTATTTTATGAGTTAAAGCGGTAAATGACTTACTGCAACCCTAGTGTTTGAAGCGGAAAGAACGGAAAGAAATTCATTGAGCGCGCCGTATGACAACTCTGCAATGGACTCTACCTTATGACGTGCTCGAATGATTGACCTGCCATTCAAGACGAAAGTTAACATACCACTATAACTCATATTTGGATGATAATTTTGGTAAATATGTAGCGTTTGGTAAAAATTGATTTTCTTGTTTTCGAGGAATTAGCATAGTTAATTAGGTTAAAATAAGCAAGTTTTCTTCAATGCACTTTCCTTCGCAAATAAGTATTTAATGAGTTATAGCGGTAAATTACTGACCGCAACTCTAGTGTTTGAAGCGGCAAGTAATTCAAACAGCACGTAGGACGGCATCACTGCAATGCTGTCTCGCTTCCAGCCCGATCGTCATCAAAGACGAAACCAAACCTACCGCTATAGCTCGTTAAATACTCATTTGACAAAAAAAGTGTATAGAAGAAAAATTGTTTATATCGATGTCTTTACCATGACTCAAGCAACAAAAATTCGAAAATCTATGAATAGCTGTACGTTCGAGCGCATTCATCATCAAAGACGAAACTAACCCTACCGCTATAACTGAAAATACTCGTTTGCGACAGGAAGTGCATAGAAGAAAACTTGTTAATTTTACCCTGATTAACTATGTTCATGACCTGAAAATTTGAAAATCGATTATTACCAAACGCTACACATTTACCATAATTTCTATCGTGTTAACTAAAAGATCGAAGTGGGTTTAGGCTCTGCGGGGTGAGCTAATAATAAATTACTATGTATTCAAACATAGTCTAACAGCTCAATCACGCAAAAAATGAAACCTACCGCTCGAACTCGTAAAATACTCATTTGCCGCAAAAAATGTATAGAAGAAAAGTAGTTTATTTTGATGTTATTACCATGATTCAAGCAACAAAATTCGAAAATTTAGTAACTGCTTATTCAATTGCATTCGTCATCAAAGATGAAATTAACATACCGCTGTAACTTTACTGTAAATTGCCATTTCCCATGGAAAATGCATAGATGAAAACTTGTCTATTTCAATCTAATCAACTGTGTTCAGGCACCAAAAATTGAAAAATTTATTACTACCAAACACTACACATTTACCCTATTTTCTCTCACTTCAAAGACTACAATTGGGGTAATTAACCTACCGCAATAACTTGTTAAATACTCATTTGACCCAAAAAGTGCATAAAAGGAAAGATTTTTTTATCTAATTACCATGATACACGCAACAAAAATTTGAAAATTGATTAGTAGCTTCTGTTTAACATTAACCAAATTTAAACGCCCCCTTATACTCAATTTTCTTTCAGACTGAACTGTCAATTTTGACATTTGTATTTCAAATTCTAATTAGAATTCGGTCAACATACAGTTTAACTTGTTAATGGAAATTAAAAATTCCATTCCAAAGAATCACAAAAAGAACACATTTAAAAATGTTTTAAACGAATCACATTATACTCACTGGAGCGTTATTTTTTGAGTTATTCAACTTTTGAATTTTTGTCTGTCATTGTAGTTGCGTTACGCTCTTGAGCCGTTTGAGTGTGCTTGGGTACTTCGTAATTAATCATTAGCCAACCCTGCACTCACTCCTAGGATGTTATAGTTAATAACACAAAGGTTATTACCAAAAAAAAACTAATGGGACTGGGGTAGTGAATACTGAAACGAGTACAGTTGACATCAGTTTAAATATGGCAGCCACCGTAGAACATTAGCAAAACCATAGGAATGAATACCGTAGATTAAAGTATTCACTATTCCAGTACCGCTAATTATTTTGGGTGATAACCTTTATTGTGCCATTGACTAAACAACCTAGAAGTGAGTTCAGGCTCCGCAGGGTTGGCTAATTATAAATTACCAAGTACCCAAACATACTCTAACAGCTCCAGCTCAAGTCCCCAACTGACTAGAACTGCTATGGAATACAAAAATTTCATCATCATCAAAGTTGAATAACTTGAAAATAATGCATCAGTGATCACAATGTAATTCTTGTGAAACATTTGTATATGTGTTCGGTCAATGTGAAGTTTAATGCAACCACGGAAAATTAGAATCCCGATCTTAGGAATCACTAAAGGAACCCATTTAAGAACGTTTTACATGAAGGACATTCTGCTCGCTGATGCGTTATTTTCGAATAATTGAACTTTGAAGTTGGCCTTTGCGCCAAAGGAAGCGAGCGCGTGGAACGGAATTTAATTAATAACGGAAGCTATTACAAACGTAAAGAGGTTGGGTCGTTAATGGGAGGCACAGTTCTTCTAGTGAAAATTATAAATAAAGCTTCTAACCCACCCATTAGGGTGACGACCGCAATCTGGTTGACATCGGGTCCAAGATGGCGGCGCCCATGGTGGTCGCCATCTTTGACCCGATGTAAACAAGATTGCGGTCGTCACCCAAATGGGTGGGTTAGAAGCTTTATTTATAATTTTCACTAGAAGAACTGTGCCTCCCCCTCACGACCCAACCTCTTTACGTTTGTAATAGGGGGTTAGCTTCCGTTTATAATTGAATTACGCTCGCTTCCTTTGGCTCGGGAAGGCCAACTTCAAAGTTCAATAATTCGAAAATAAAGCATCAGCGAGCAGAATGTCATTCATGTAAAACGTTCTTAAATGGGTTCCTTTGGTGATTGTTTGGAATATAATTATTAATTTCCGTGGTTGCATTAAACTTCACATTGACCTATGTGTTCCTTTAGCAATTCTTCAAAACAGAATTTTCAATTCTCATGAACGGGTTAAACTGCATTTTGACTTAGGATTCTACTTCCACTTAATATGCAAAAATATTAATTTAGAATGCTTACAAACCTGTGCATTAACCCTTGTAAGTAAGTGACCTAAACAGAACTATTTTATGACACCCCTATGCACATGCCTTCATGCAGGAAGATGCTTGCCACACTTAGCAATCTAGAGCAGGCATAAATGACCATGATCAAATTATGGACTTTCTGGTCTGAATTTGGCTGTGCTATTCAAGCAGGTTTCAACTAATGGATAATGAATGTACAGTGAAGACATTTAGAACTGCAATAGAGTAAATTATGAGGGATTCAACGTGCATCTGTTAATCAACATTCATGTCTCAAATTTTAGGAATATTTTCCCTTGGAAACGTTTATAAAAATTTATTCACTACATGGATAAACTATTCAACAAGAAGAAACTAAGGTCAATGTGAAGTTAAATGCAACCACGGAAAATAAGAATTCCGATCTTAGAAATCACTAAAGGGACCCATTTAAGAACGTTTTACAAAAAATGACATTCTGCTCGCTGATGCGTTATTTTCGAATAATTGAACTTTGAGGTTGGCCTTTGCGCCAAAGAAAGAGAGCGCGTGAAACGGAATTTAATTAATAACGGAAGCTATTACAAACGCAAAGAGGTTGGGTCGTGAGGGGGAGGCACAGTTCTTCCAGTGAAAATTATAAATAAAGCTTCTAACCCACCCATTAGGGTGACGACCGCAATCTTGTTGACATCAAGTCCAAGATGGCAGCGCCCATGGTGGTCGCCATCTTTGACCCGATGTAAACAAGATTGCGGTCGTCACCCAAATGGGTAGGTTAGAAGCTATATTGGTCAATGTGAAGTTTAATGCAATCACAGAAATTAATAATTATATTCCAAACAATCACTAAAGGAACGTATTTAAGAACGTTTTACATGAATGACATTCTGCTCGCTGATGCGTTATTTCCAAATAATTGAACTTTGAAGTTGGCCTTTGCGCCAAAGGAAGCGAGCGCGTGAAACGGAATTCAATTAATAACGGAAGCTATTACAAACGTAAAGAGGTTGGGTCGTAAGAGGGATGCACAGTTCTTGTAGTGAAAATTATAAATAAAGCTTCTAACTCACCCATTAGGGTGACGACCGCAATCTTGTTTACATCGGGTTGACCACCATGGGCGCCGCCATTTTGGACCCGATGTCAACAAGATTGCGGTCGTTAACCTAATGGGTGGGTTAGAAGCTTTATTTATAATTTTCACTAGAAGAACTGTGCCTCCCCCTCACGACCTAACCTCTTTACGTTTGTAATAGCTTCCGTTATTAATTAAATTCCGTTTCACGCGCTCGCTTCCTTTGGCGCCAAGGCCAACTTCAAAGTTTAATTATTCAAAAATAACGCATCAGCGAGCAGAATGTCATTCATGTAAAACATTCTGAAATGTGTTCCTTTAGTGATTCCTGGGATCGGCCTTATTATTTTCCGTGATTGCATTAAACTTCACATTGACCGCTTTATTTATAATTTTTACTAGAAGAACTGTGCCTCCCCCTCACGACCCAACCTCTTTACGTTTATAATAGGGGGTTAGCTTCCGTTTATAATTGAATTACGCTCGCTTCCTTTGGCACGGGAAGGCCAACTTCAAAGTTCAATAATTCGAAAATAAAGCATCAGCAAGCAGAATGTCATTCTTGTAAAAGGTTCTTAAATGGGTTCCTTTAGTGATTGTTTGGAATATAATTATTAATTTCCGTGGTTGCATTAAACTTCACATTGACCAAAACTAAAGAAGAATTTGGTATCGTACAACAGCAATTACCAATCTTTGTGTTTTTGTCACCATGAAAAATAGTTGTTCTGGTTACCTATCCACCAAACACATGAAGTTGAGGTTGTAATTCAAAACATTCATTAAGCTTATTTCAAAATACTTTTCAGAAGACAACGGAGGTAAATTGTTAAGAGTAGCTGCAAACAAACAGTGTCGTACTAAGCAACATAAAGTGCACCGTAGATCTTCAAAAAAATTTAAACAAATGGTCGCTATTAAAAAAAAGCTACTTACACCCTACAAGCACTCTTTGCTCTATACGTTATCCCTATTTCATATTTGTAAACTTACCAAATGTGCTGAGATTCTGGATGGACATACGACTTCAAAGATAGCACAATCAGGGAAAATGGAGAGCGTTATACGCAGCCCGTTTTGTCGCAATTATTATCAGGCGAAAATTTCTTTGATAACTGAGATGGCGCAAAGTCCCGGATATAGTGTTGCCAACTGTTACGATATGAACTTCATCAAATTTCAGGTATTCCTCATTACACAATTCTAAACACAAATAAAGTAACGTCCAATGACGTGTGATAATTTAATAATAAAAAAAGTGGTCATTGGGCGCATGAAAAGTTTATTTTTTTTAACACAAATTTTATAACCAGAAACATTTTCAATGGCACAATACAAAAGGCAAATATCTACGTTATGTGGTACCACATTGCAACCAGATTGGGGATTGATCGTTTTAATATTGCAATAAGATTGGAGAAATATTTTGTTAGCTTCTTAACATAATGAAAAGGCGTGGTTGAGTGAGAAGAAAACCCAGTAAGAAGAAAAACTTCCCCTCAAATCTCTTATACGCGTCTTCTTTCTTTATAATTACCATTAAAGTGCCTGCAGTCTGATGAAAATCCCATGGTGATCGAATTAAAATCGAATCATGGTCTTTCTAGTTTGAATTCTAGCCACCTGTGCCTGTAGGAATGAGGAGAAAAGCGGTGAACAGTATATTCTCAAAAAGCTTATACAAAAGCCACCATATTTGATTTAAATGACTTATCTATGAAAATTTCTTTATATCTGATTGCTGGAAATATCAATCTAACAATTCTAATATCTATATCAGTAATATATACTAATATATAAACATTATCAATAGGTAAAATTTATATTAAGTCTGTACGTCAACTCTGTTTCTGCCCTCATGTCGTCATTCTATTTGATGCACAGCGGTACTTGTACTGGGATGGGGATATTTAGGTGTGTCAATTAGCTAACTTATCATATACCTACATCACTGATACGTCTTCATCGTTGAGCGGATGGTTAAGCACCAGTATTTTACCTAGAAATACCTTGGAACGATCTCAGTTCAGCACCCCCAGCATTTTGGCTGCGGTTATGGTAGACAGCGGGCTCTCTGGTTGCTGGCTGTAATAGCAGACGGAGAAGCCTTTTATGTTTGGTCGGTATGGTTTGACTTTTGCGTTGATACAAATTTTCAAAACATAAAGCTCTCGAGTAGGTTTTCGAATTACGTGACAGAGGACATGTTTGGATCTGGCCGAGGTGGTATAGCCAGTCCTTACAAAACCTCGACAAGCATCTGGGAAAAATTATGAGAGGGATAATAAGGCACTTTGGACTCAGCTTTTGTGTATGGTTTTATTTGAAGAAGCCGGGAGGATCGCCGAGACTTGATCCTGCGGATCGCCGAGACTTGATCCTGCAGATCTTGACTGAAAGATACTTCGCAGTTCTGAGGCAGTCGCTCCGGCCGGTGGACGAGGTTTTAAGTGTATAGTGTTCAGAATATTCAATTTACTGAGGGCAATTTTTAAATAAGCACAACAATCGGTGCGTTGCTCTTTATGTGGGCAAAGCCTGCTTAATTTTGGAGCAGGTGAGTTTGATCACAGATGCCGAGCCTGATGGCTATGATGATTCTTCGTTTGAATCGTAATTAAGATCCAGGCACGCGGAATTCAGCAAATGAGAGGCGAATTCAATTGTGCCCGTAATTTTTAGGCAGTTGAGAATTAAGGCCCGTAATTAGAGAATATATATAAGGCTAAAGGCCCAGAACATAGCCAAGTCCAACCCAAGTAGCGAGTCCCAAAAGCGGCCCAGGGAGAATGTTGTAAGCAGGGTTGCGGAGTCGGTGGAATAAATTTGCGACTCCGACTCCGACTCCGACTCCACCTTTCCAGAATTTGGCGACTCCGACTCCGACTCCGACTCCACCTTTTCAGAATTTGGCGACTCCGACTCCGACTCCGACTCCATCTTTTCAGAATTTGGCGACTCCGACTCCGACTCCGACTCCACCTTTCCAGAATTTGGCGACTCCGACTCCGACTCCGACTCCATTTCTCCAGAATTTGGCGACTCCAACACCGACTCCGCCTATTCACAATTTTGTGGCTCCAACTTCACCTATTCATAATTTATAAGATGAATATTTTATTTCTTAACTAGTGTACACACACCGTCAAAAATGACGAGATTCAATACCTTTCTTCAACAAATTTCCGTTTGAGTGGAGTTTCCATGCTTTCAGCTTATTCCAAAGGTAACTTAAATTTCTTATAATAGTAATAAACACTCAGAACACAGCATTTTTAAGCCGCAAGAGAAGTAGTTATAGCCGTTCGTGTCGTATCCAAGATACAGAAATTCAGCATTACTGAAAGCAACTGCGAACTTGTGTATGTATATTTTAATATGCAATACAGTACATTGCAATACAGTATATTGTAATATACAATACAGCATATTGTAATATGCAATACCCCGCCGAACTCGGTATTCACGATACAAACTTGAGTATATAAGGCTATGGATCGCTCTAATTGTGATGAAAGTGACTTATTATAGAGCTATTGCACAACGAAAATGAGTGTATTAATTGACCGTGAACTGGAACCAAGACCGCCCGTGCAAATTTTTTCCTATCAATTATTCTTAACAGCGTGACACAAAACGTATAAATAAACACACGACAGTCATTCTTAGTAGTAAACAGTTGCAGGGTTGAAACCTGTGCATATATTCATTATATTCTTTATTATCGAACGACTTTTAAATTGACTACAGATTGTTAATAATCAAGATACTAGTGTACATGATTGGTCAAAAATGACGGGATCCAATGGTATCGTTTTAAAAAAATCTCAAGATAAAAATGGCAAACAAATATATCCATTGTAATAGTACCCGCGATTAAAATACAGTATTCTCATACTTGTGACTGGTAAAACTCGTATCATAGATACGGTCATTAAGCATATTTAAAAACGTCACAAACGCACACAACAACCAAGAAAATTGTATGACATAATACCTATCTGAATTGTAATTTAAATTATTGTTCGCAAGAGGTTTTTAAAAAATTTGCCATACCTTTCAAGCATTTAAATGCCTTTGAAATTTAAATGCGATGAGCCGCATTTTCTTGACAGTTGATTCGATTTTCACGCAATGGTTTTTACTTATAAACATAAGTGAGCAGATGCCTGATTTTTCATATTTCGATGGTATTTATGATACTGAGTTTGGAGACTGGTTACAGAGTTTGGTAGAGTGTGCGAAAGGCGGAAATTGAGGGTAAATGTGAATAAAAGTAAGGTGATGAGATGTTCAAGAGGTGGAGTGTTTGGAACTTTGGATGTGAGGTTGAATGGGGAAGTTTTAGAGGAGGTAGAGCATTTTAGGTACCTCGGATCGGATGTGACTGCTAAGGATAGTATGGAAGTAGAAGTGAAGCATCGAGTGAGTGAAGGTTGTGAGACATTGGGTGCAATGAGGAAAGTTTTTGAATGCAGGAGTTTGAGTATGAATGTTAAGAGGGGACTGTATGAAAGTTTGATTGTGTCAGTTTTGTTGTATGGAGCAGAGTCCTGGGGGTTGAGAGCAGCTGAGAGGAGGAAGCTTGATGTGTTTGAGATGAAGTGTTTGAGGAGCATGTATGGAGTAACTAGAAGAGATAGGATCAGGAATGAGTTGGTTAGGGGACAGACTGGTGTTATCAATAAGTTGAGCAGGCGAGTGGATGAAAGAGTGCTTGGATGGTTTGGGCATGTTGAAGGAATGAATGTTGAGCGGCTGGTGAAAAAGATATATATGTCGGAAGTGAGTGGTCTTCGAGCGCGAGGTAGACCACGGATGAGTTGGAAGGATGGGGTGAGACGTGCTTTGTATGAGAGGGGTCTGACTGTGGACGTGGCGAGAGGGATGGCTGCGGACAGAAGTGAGTGGGGGCAGTGTATAAGGAGGTAATTTTATTTTTGACGCGTTACTGGAAGCTGCCCGCGTGTGATGGGGTTGACCTGTCATGTGCGGGGGGAGGGGCTGCACTCAATGAAGCGGTCGGGGTGAACCAGCTGTGGCTGTCGGGCCTGACTGTGGGAGGGGGTTGTGCTGGGCTGCTGCTGATCCTGGCAGTTCAGGTGCGGCCAGTGCTGCCTCTCTCGCCTCCTAGTGACTGAGTGTGGGGATTGTGGCCTGCTGTCGGCTACCCTCCCATAGGGAGGATAAGCCCGGTATATGTATGTATGTATGTATGTATTTATGATACTGTCCAAGCAAGCAGATTCCCATTGTAATGAGATAGGGGAAATTACGCACGAGAGCATATACTTATCATTGACGGACACCTGTTTTTTTATTATATCGGGTGTCCTGTAAAAATGTCCCCGAATTTTAATTAATTATATCTCAGCTTTAAATTAATATATTTGAATTGCCATCGTTCACAATGTAGTAAATTATGTTTCCTTTTCGAATAATTTATGTTATTGAAAATCGGTTGAATAACCACTTTATAATGACCAATTTACTGAAAGGAGTAGAAAAATTAATTGTTCAAATGTAAAGTTTTTAAAACAATATTGATATTCTTCCTTATTTTGTAGTTTCCATAAAACTGAACACACAAAAATTTTAAGGAGTAACAAATCATTACCTTATATAACTTTTAAATGAATAAAGTAATTTTAGTATCTAACGACATACCCTCCATTTCTCTCAAGGCAAGTATTACTTCTAGCCACCATTGAACGAAGAGTTTTACCCATTATTCCACCGTTTTCTATCAGTCCTTGAAACACTATTATTGAGAACACTTGAAACTTGAAACCTCTCAGAGGGTTTAAATACTTAGTTGTATGTACGATACATCGTTATGAAATTATTCTCAACAGTAGGTATTGAAGAATGAAGAAGAACACCAGTGTTGTTTTTAAAACTTTCCCTTTGAACAATTTTTCTACCCCTTTCAGTAAATCGATCATCTTGAAGTTTATTCAACTGATTTTCAAAAACTTATATTATTTCAAAAGGAAACAAAATTGAATAAATTGTAAATAAAAGACAATTAAAATATGTTAATTTAAGCGGAGATATTATCAATTAAAAAGTCCGGGACATTTTTGTGGGACACGCAGTATAGTATTGATTGTTCTTATACAATAAATGGTCAAGTGTCTCCTTTGAACAAATTAATAAATAGGTTTAGCTATTTTGTAAGCGTAATCTCTCCTATGTTAATACAATGAAGTTTTAGGATTTAAAACTTAAGAGCAATTGGTCGAACATTTATTGCAAATACAGAAGAACTTCAAGGGAACAACAGCAAGTCGTTTCCCGAGATGCGCAAAAAGAGAAACCGTACCCAAGTTAGGCGGATCTTGAGGATTCCAACAGTACGCACAGGAGCGTCCTCTGTGAAATTTTTATTATTGAATTCCTTTAAAATGAAGACCGGAAATCTTCTTTAACGTAAGGTTAGTTTTTAAAACGATACTCGCTAAAAATAGAAGACACCCAATGGACGCGGCCGGTCATCAGCACGGTACTCCGGTAGGAAATTTTAGAGGCGTTCTGAGTAGAGAGATACAGAGTATTAAGATGTCCGGTCGCCGACTAGGTGAATATCGTATCTTATTGTAAGATTACATATAGCACTAAGATGTTAACAATTAATTGACAATTAATTACCTTGAATAGTAAGTGCCTATTCAAGAGGCTGCAAAAGCCGGGTCGAGGAGTTCAAGTCGCAGAAAGAGACTGCTTTTTACGCAATAGAAATAAGTTAGAGGTACCAGACCCACTTCTATTAAAAGGACGACATGCTGCCCAAGCAGAGCAAGCTCAAAGATAATTTAATGAGTGAACGCCAAAGCGTCTCGAGTAATGTTAATTACAGTGATTTAAGGTTAATGCAGTCTGCTAGAAGCGCAAACATGCTTATTTATAGAAAGTTAAATTTAAACACAAAAAACGGAAAAAAACATGCAGCTGCAAAACAAAAAACAACGAACAAAAAGATCTTATTTCATCAGTTTCAAATTCTTGTCTGTGAACTAAGAGAGGCCAACTGAAGAAAACTTTTTCTTCCACAAAGCCGCCATCAGAAATACGGAAAATATTCAACAGGAAATTTCATTGAACAAACAAAATTGGCTGTTCGTCTTTGTTGGTTGATCTGTCTCCCTTTCACGCTCCTAGAGATACTTAACTACTGTATCTGTGATGCAAGTTTCACCAGTGCACAAGTATTAGAATATTTTAATCGCGGGTGCTATTAGGATGAAAATATTTCTTTATGGTCCACATCTGGAAGATTTCTATACAGACAATATCGAATCCCGTCATTTGACGAGTCGTGTACACAATTATGTATACTGAGTGTTTCAGAAAACGAGGTACAAAATTGCACATCAAGTAGAAAATGGCCAAATAAACACTTTTTGTCCTATGAAATTTTCACCCGAAAAATCGGGGTTGGGAGGCATTAGGTGTTTATTGTTTTTAAGGTTAAATTTAATGACACAATTACTCGCGGTATTGATTCTGAATTTACTTTACAAAAATTGTTCAAAATGTGTTCCACCTACATCCATGCACTTTTCGAATGTTAGCCTTAACGGCTGCCGAAGATTAGGAAACACGTCTGACATTAGGGTATCTCACCTGCAGCCACTGCAATTCTGGCCACAAGATCTTCCTCAGACCCAATGGGTGTAGCATAAACAAGGCTCTTCACGTGTCCCCAAAAATTGAAATCGAGTGGAGTCATGTCAGGAGATCTAGGAGGTCTTGCAACTAGCACATTTCGCCCGATCAACGTAAATTCAAAATAAATATTGCGAGTAGTTTATTCATTAAATTTCACCCTTTAAAACAATAAACTGCTAATATCTCAATGTCTTTTTCTTCGGAAAGTTTTATAGAAGAAAAAGGTTTTATTTGGATATCTTCTACTTGGTGTGCAATTTTTTGCCTCTTATTCTGAATCTGAAACACCCTGTATATTACTGACAAGTGTTTTCTGAGTAGGTTATGTAGGCATTGTCTACACTGAGAAGCATAGATATGCATCAACAGTTTTTTATTGCTAAGTATGCACTAATTCAGTGAAATTATAGTAGTTAATTCAATGACTATGCTTCAAATCCCCAAAATTATGATATACGTGTAGATAAGGTAGGTAAGATTTGCACACTGCCTTTTCTTCTTTGTATCTACACTATGCAGGGTAACAATGCAGAAAAAGTGTCATATTATTGCTCAACACTGTTACATTTCGGCTATAATAAGCAAAAGTTGTTCTGCTTTCATTGCAGGGGCCTGACGTTTTCGGAAAGTTTTTTTTTACGAATAAAAGTCACTTCTAGCTTCTTTGCTTGTATTATGATACTATCTCTTATTTTCGTCTAACTTTTTACTTTGTATTGGACACTTTGTTATTTTAATAAACGCCCAGGTTCTTCTCATTTCGTGTTTTTTGGAGCAATTTGAAACGTTTCCAGCAAGAGAATTTGTACTATCGCATAAATGCAAAAACCATTGCAGCTGAGATAGTGCATTGTTTTCAGTTACAATGTGTGTGTGACTGTAAGTGAAGTTTTTGCTGGTGTGTGTAATTATTTTCATTGCAGCTCGTTTACATCGTATTTTTATTTTTTTAAGTGTCTCAATGCCGATATAGATAACCTTACAACATTTCCAAATCTTCCTTAACAAGAAGTAATTAATTACATAATGCTACAAAACAAATCCTATTTCAGTTTTTTAAAATGTATCAACATAATTATAAAATTCTGCATTTCAGCGTATACTGGCTTAGAAACTGGGGAGTGATACGAAGATAAAAATTAAACATGATGATGATATAGTGAAAAACAATATAACTCTGAAAGAACCAAATTACATTCAAGGAATAACTTGAGAAATGAGAAGAAATTTTTATTATTAATACATGTTAACTTGACTTAAAAACACGGAAGCCATATCAATTTTGATAACATGACTTGAAAACTAGAAGTCTTTGTGCACTAGACCATAGCTTCAGGTTTCGGCAAAGACTACTCATTGGCAATGAATCATACCCAAAAGAATAGAAATGTTTATGATCATTATCAATCAATGCATCATTTTGAGTATACAGAGTTACCACTCTTTATGTGAGTACAATGTATTGCATCAGCTGAAATGTTCTGCAAGTAACTTGCAACACATTTACTACTATTTTCCAGTTCCTATGTAATAATTGAAGGAAAAATGAGCAAAACAGAAATATACAGAATGAATTTGCGATGCTTTCAATTACTAATTCCTGCTTTTAACTACAAAATATACATTAATGCTGGGTATAAAAATTATATTTCGCACTCGTAGGTTTCTCATATATATCTGTGCAAACCCTCAATGACTAGATAACATATGACGGTATTAGGTGATAGGAATAAATACGCTGTTCCAAACTTAGAACAAAACAATCAACGAAAACATTGCGTATTTTTTAGACTTTTCAGCAAAGCATTCTAACTCTGTTTTGGTTTACTTCTAGTTTTAAAGACTTATAAATAATTTTTAGCAAAAATTAGAATCGAAGACACCAAAAAATAGCGACTCCAACCACGACTCTTCCACATCCGAATGAACGACTCCGACTCCGACTCCGACTCCACCACATTCGGAAAAGCGACTCCGACTCCGACTCCGACTCCATCACACTTCAGAGTAGCGACTCCGACTCCGACTCCGACTCCACCACACTTCAGAGAAGCGACTCCGACTCCGACTCCGACTCCACCCTAAAACATCCGACTCCGGCGACTCCGACTCCCGACTCCGACTCCGACTCCGCAACCCTGGTTGTAAGTGGTGTGTGTGATGACGTTGAGGTCCTGCAAGGAGTCCAAAAGCTGGATGAACAGTCCAAGGAGACACCAAGGGAACACCACTGACAGTCCACACATCGTAAAATAATAAAACTCCCACACGGCAGAATTCGAGAATTCCTACAGATTTGACTCTAGTTAATTTCATTAGTTCTCCTTTTCGTCAAGCCCAAAAGTAGGGAAATAGAACAGAATCAATTAAGAAAACTCTTATACAGCTGCTCCTGCTTTAAATACCAGGCAGAAAATTTAAGAATTTTTTTGTAATACTATTGGTGATTATCTAAAGGCAAAAATCGGGGATCAAATCCCTGGAACCATTTCAAAACACATGACTTCACAAGTTATGGTTCAAGAAGCAGAAGAAAAGAATTACAGCAATTAAGAATTTCATATAAAGAGAATTAA
Source organism: Morinoia aosen (assembly GCA_030386875.1). Classification (NCBI taxonomy): domain Eukaryota; kingdom Metazoa; phylum Arthropoda; class Malacostraca; order Amphipoda; family Talitridae; genus Morinoia; species Morinoia aosen. Next base: position 13,580,444 of record CM059575.1, on the reverse strand, counting down.
TGCTTCTTTAAGTACTCTAGGACGTCTCTATAACTGTACAAGAAATAACAAAGAAAAAATTCTCAGGTTTCATTGATATAAATCCTACTAAAAATCACGGATAATATCAGTTGCAATTAATAAATGGTAAGGAATAACACCCAATAATAAGAAAAGGAAACACTAAACGTTTTGCTTGCACAGAAAGGAAATGTGCGCGAGATGAAACATGAAGATCAGTGCGGCGAATAACCCGGCGGCTCTACACGTCGGCATTCGCCAAGCCGCCGGCATAATTTGTGCGCACTCGCGAAAGGCAAATGGTAGTGGGTATTTTTGTCACAAGAATGAACAGAATGAAATTAAATCGTTATTGTAATGATTTAAATTGAAATAAGTGCGATTAAACGCAAGGTTCAAGGAGTATGAGCTATAAAAGACGACTCAAAACTTTAGCAAGCATAGACATGAATAACCTTCGTAATTCGTACACATACGAGAGTATTAGGAGACGTCTTAAATTATTATTTCGCGTTGGAACATTATTTAAGAGAAACTACTGCAAGTACGCCTTGTAAAAAAAAGGAAGAAGATACTATTAAAACACATGCTTATAGTGCAGTTATGGTCACGGAGTAGTGACGGAAGACGGCAGTATCTGCTTCGCCATTGAAAACAACAAAGACACACTATCGACAAAGAACGCCGGCGATTTAGCCGCGTGCGTTCCCGAGTCAGTTTGTGAGAAATTTTCGATATGATACTGGCAAACACAATATAAGTTTTGCAGTAAAAAAAAACAATGACGTTAGCTGAATATCTAGTATGAATTTTTTTAACACGTGAATTTGGAAATGACACGCAATATTCACTCTATATCAACGAGTTAGCACTCTAGATAACACATGCTAGTCTAAGAATCTTAACACTATTTGAGCGTTTATGCCTACTTCACGACACTGAGCAGTTCTTTACGTTTAACACAATCACATGAAAAAAAACACATGGCACATATACTTTACCCGGTTTCTTTCTATTCTAAGCCTAAATTTCACTTGCACTTACGAGATGATGTTCGCACGCTAAAGCCACAAGCAAGAGTGAGTCAGTTCAAGTGACGCTCTTCGATGTTGCCGTATCGGGCTGCTTTAAACTCGAAATGTCGATTGATTATTTGATCTCTCATGTATTTACACAAAAACTTCAATGATTACGAATTAGAAGTAGAAAATAATTGATAATAAATTATAGAAAGATTTTTAATGCTAATGATTAATTTTATTTAAGTGCGAATGGGAAAATTCATAATTCTTACGCTTTGTAGCGATATGCTACATTACCCTTCAAGGCGCAGACCGAAAGGTCCACCCGCTGCAATCATTTGTAGCGGGAAGGAGGTCTAACTACGCGACCCTGCCGGGTTCGGCAGGTGGAAAATGTTACTGAGCGGGGAAGTTTCACCAAACGGGTCTGCAAATTTAGATCGGCAAGAGTTCTAGGAACACGAGTTACTGCAGCGGGCTCGTCTGGTCTATCCAGACTTGTCGCTGTTTCAGTAAGAGGGCTAGAATTAGAATCTACGACAGGGTTAGAGGTAGGGTTTGAATGTACAGGCACATAGAAAGGATTACACTCAAGTTGACTAGGCAATAATGCAGCCAACTGAGGAAGCTGAGATGGTAGATATGATCGAGTCTCAGTGGAAGGAGATTTCTGTGGAGAGAAGGATGAGTTAGAAGTTACACTATGATCGGAAGTGTACGCGACTTTTAATCGATCAATGCTCACAGGGTCGCGTGAACCCGATCTTTCAAGGATGAAGTATTTGGGCGTGCGTTTGAGTATTTTGAATGGGCCATCATAAGGACGCGTGAGTGTAGGTTTGATGGCGTCGTTTCGGACGTACACATGTGTGCAGTCATGCAAGGCAGGATCCAGTTTGTCCTCAGTCTGAGGCATTCGCGGGGCAACATACTTGATCTGACGCATGGAGTCTTTAAGACAGGTTACATATGCGGAACGGTCAGCGGATGAAAATTCGGGCAAAGGTTTTGGGTCAACAATGTCGCCGGGGAGACGAAGTGTTTGACCATAGAGCATCTCTGCTGCTGTGCACTGCTGATCTTGTCTGTACAGATTGCGGATGCTCAACAATACAACCGGAAGTCTGTCCGTCCAATCATTGCTGCAGTTTAGGCAACGTAATGCCGACTTTAAATCTCTGTGGACTCTCTCAATAAGTCCATTTGACTGTGGATGATAAGCAGAGGTGTTTACGTTATCACACCCTAAAGCAGTGCTAAGCTCACTCCAAAATTTGGAGGTGAATTGTGATCCCCGGTCATGTGTGACCCTTAAGGGAACCCCAAATCTAGAGATCCAGTTGGACATGAAAGCGCGCGCTACAGTCTCAGTTTGGGTATCAGGAAGGGGGACAGCCTCAACCCAACGTGTGAACCTATCGATGATGGTCAACAAATAAGAATAACCGCGCGATAAAGGCAAAGGGCCCACCAAATCTAGGTGTACAGAGTCGAACTTGTGACCTGTGAATGCAACACTCTGCAGCGCCGCACGATTGTGTTTCACCACTTTACTACTCTGACACGCATGGCAATTTTGCACACTTTGCTTGACCTCCTTACGCATCGCTGGCCAGACGTAACGATCAGAAATCAAACGCAATGTACGGTTAATACCTGGGTGAGAGAAGGAATGATAGTGGAGAATAGCTACTCTGCGGAGAGTCGCGGGAAGATACAAACGAGAAAGTCGTTCGGCATCACGGTACACGCCGTCAACCAAGCTTAATTTCAGAGAGGAAGTGTTAGAAGGTTTGAGAAGGTCCTGAAGTTCAGGATCCTCCTTCTGCGCGCTCTCAATGTTGCCGAAAGTGATTTCACCACTGGTTTGGACAGTATTTATGCGTGATAGACAATCAGCGACAGTATTGTCCAACCCTTTTATGAAACGGATGTCAGTGGTAAACTGGCTTATGAACGACAAATGTCGAGCTTCTCTTGGGGAATGTCTTTCAGAGGGCATCCTGATCGCTGAGGTCAGAGGTTTGTGATCTGTGTAGATCACAAACTCCCTTGCCTCTAGAGCATAGCGAAAGTGTCTCACAGACAAGTAGATAGCAAGAAGTTCCCTACCGAACGCGCTATAAGCACGCTCAGTGGGCGACAGCTTTTTGGAAAAGAAAGCAAGAGGAGAGATGTTAGTCCCTACTTGTTGTTGCAAAACAGCACCTACAGCAGTACTGGAAGCTTCCACTACTAGACTAAAATCAGCATTAGCAATAGGGTAGGATAATTCCGTCGCGGAAGCTAACTTGTGTTTTATTTCCTCAAAAGCTTTGCGCGCTTCTTCTGTCCATTTTACCTCAATAGATTTTCCTTTTCGTTTCGGTTCGAGGAGGTCAGACAAGGGCGCTAAAGTTTGGGCACAGTTGCGTATGAAACGATGATAGAAGTTAACAGAACCTAGGAACCTTCTTAGTTCCTTCTGGGTCTGTGGAAGAGGAAAGTTTTTGATCACTTCTACTTTGGAAGGCAAAGGTTTCAGACCTAGGCTAGAGATTTCATGACCTAAGTAAATCAGTGATGGCTTTCCGAGCTCACATTTTGCAGGGTTTACGAGGAGTCCATTGTCGGACAATCTTTGAAAAACGACCCTAAGGTGGTCTTTGTGCAACTCCGGGGTTGTGGATGCCACTAGGATGTCGTCTAGATAGACATAAGCGAAAGTGAGGTCATAGAAGATTTCAGCCATGTGCCTTTGGAACGTCTGAGGAGCGTTCCTCAAGCCGTATGGCATTTTGAGGAACTCAAAGAGACCAAACGGAGAGATTACCGCGGTCTTCTCAATTGCGCTTTCCTCAAGTGGAATTTGATGGAAAGCGTGCTGCAAGTCAATTTTTGAGAAAATTTGTGCTCCCTCTAAATTTGCACTGAAATCATGAAGGTAAGGAATAGGGTAGCGATCAGGTAGAGTAACGGCATTCAACCTGCGGAAATCCCCGCACGGTCTGAATTCACCGTTAGCCTTGGGTACTAGCAAAAGAGGGCTAGCCCAAGGACTTTTGGAACTGCGGATAATGCCATTTTCGAGCATGCGCGCAAATTCTTTCTTGGCTAACGCCAATCGGTCAGGCGGCAATCGCCTAGCACGGGAGTAAACCGGCGGTCCCGTCGTCTCTATGAAGTGCTTTGTGCTGGTCTGCATTTTTGTAGAAACTAAGTTAGAATTTGTCAATGCAGGAAAATCTTTTAGTAATTGCTCAAACATGCACTCCTGTTTGAAAGCGATTGAGAAGGAATGCAAGACATTAGCTCTAGTTATGCCACAAGCGGGAATTGAGATCTGTGTCTCCTCGTCCCTAATTCTACGGTTTTTAACATCTACAAGTATGCCGAACTTCGCTAAGAAATCCGCGCCAATGATAGGCTCTTGGACTTCCGCTATGGGGAAGGTGAAGAGAAAGTTTCGCCTCAATCCCAGACTGCACTCTAATACTCTTTCACCGTAACAAGGAATTGGCGTGCCGTTTGCGGCGCGTAATGTCGCCAACAATGGGTTGTTTTTGTCCTTCACCATGGCTGGGATAATTGACACACTGGAGCCAGTGTCTATTAAAAATCGGTATTTGGTGACGGGATCGTGAATGGTCAAGAGGCGAGTAGTCTGGGAATGCGGCAACGCAGTACTTGCTACTATGCGTCGCTGTTCGCGTTTCCCGAAGTCATTTCGGTATAACGCGGACAGTATCTAGAGGCACATTTGCGAGCTTGGTCACCAAATTTCATGTGGTACCAGCATAAATTGCTACTAGCATCACGAGAGCGCGACCGAAAGCGACGGTCTTGATTTGACCTATCATAAGATCTACCTCTATCAAAACGTTGAGGAGGAGGAAAAGGATGATAGTTGGAGGGATAGTCATAAGGATAGTCGTAGGCATTTTGGTGGCTTTGGAATCTCCCTGGGCCTTGCTGAACGTGAGCCACACTCTGACCTAAATTGCAATTCTGTAAAGCTTGCTTTATCTCGGCGATGTCTTGCTGCATCTTATCTATTGTGGCTGCGGATTGATTCTGAGTATTTGCGGGGCTAAAATTTGCAGCAGCTGCATTTAGTTCATTATCTGATTCAGTCATGCTAGCAATATCTTTGGGGAAGCACAATTAAGATATCAATGCCTATGACTTGGAATTAAGGGGCAAGGGTTTGCGTTAATTCTTTACCTACTCAATCATTCAGATAAAGTTGAAACAGAAGGAAGGAAATATGAAATTGGAAACGAGAAAAAAATTATGCGGTATGCGGCAATTTGCGTAGGCACAAAAATAAAGCAGGTGAGAAAAATTATTTTTCTACCTACTCAATCGATCAATAACGTTGAAGAAAACGGGGGGAAAGAGAGAATGGAAATGCCAATTTTTACGGTCGTCAGAATAAACGTAAGCACGGAAATAGGAAAAAAAATATTTTCCCTACCTACTGAGGCACGTAAGACAAAAAGGACAGTATAGCGCTGAAAAAAAATCTTTTTGTTAGAGCTGCTCAGAGAATCACCATTAACACAGTAAATCCAAGAAATTCCCAAAAACTACGACATGGGAAATTTATTACTACAATGATATACCAAAATTAACCTCTCTCACAACCTCTCAAACACTTATCGAGTTGAATAGTTTTGAAGTTTTAAAGAAAGTTTTGGGGTTATTTTAACTGGGGTCTTCACCAGTGATTTTTATCTTTGGGGTCACCAGTGTTTGGATCTGGCCGAGGGGGTATAGCCAGTCCTTACAAAACCTCGACAAGCATCTGGGAAAAATTATGAGAGGGATAATAAGGCACTTTGGACTCAGCTTTTGTGTATGGTTTTATTTGAAGGAGCCGGGAGGATCGCCGAGACTTGATCCTGCGGATCGCCGAGACTTGATCCTGCAGATCTTGACTGAAAGATACTTCGCAGTCCTGAGGCAGTCGCTCCGGCCGGTGGACGAGGTTTTAAGTGAATAGTGTTCAGAATATTCAATTTACTGAGGGCAATTTTTAAATAAGCACAACAATCGGTGCGTTGCTCTTTATGTGGGCAAAGCCTGCTTAATTTTGGAGCAGGTGAGTTTGATCACAGATGCCGAGCCTGATGGCTATGATGATTCTTCGTTTGAATCGTAATTAAGATCCAGGCACGCGGAATTCAGCAAATGAGAGGCGAATTCAATTGTGCCCGTAATTTTTAGGCAGTTGAGAATTAAGGCCCGTAATTAGAGAATATATATAAGGCTAAAGGCCCAGAACATAGCCAAGTCCAACCCAAGTAGCGAGTCCCAAAAGCGGCCCAGGGAGAATGTTGTAAGTGGTGTGTGTGATGACGTTGAGGTCCTGCAAGGAGTCCAAAAGCTGGATGAACAGTCCAAGGAGACACCAAGGGAACACCACTGACAGTCCACACATCGTAAAATAACAAAACTCCCACACGGCAGAATTCGAGAATTCCTACAGATTTGACTCTAGTTAATTTCATTAGTTCTCCTTTTCGTCAAGCCCAAAAGTAGGGAAATAGAACAGAATCAATTAAGAAAACTCTTATACAGCTGCTCCTGCTTTAAATACCAGGCAGAAAATTTAAGAATTTTTTTGTAATACTATTGGTGATTATCTAAAGGCAAAAATCGGGGATCAAATCCCTGGAACCATTTCAAAACACATGACTTCACAAGACATGGTTCAAGAAGCAGAAGAAAAGAATTACAGCAATTAAGAATTTCATATAAAGAGAATTAATGCTTCTTTAAGTACTCTAGGACGTCTCTATAACTGTACAAGAAATAACAAAGAAAAAATTCTCAGGTTTCATTGATATAAATCCTACTAAAAATCACGGATAATATCAGTTGCAATTAATAAATGTTAAGGAATAACACCCAATAATAAGAGAAGGAAACACTAAACGTTTTGCTTGCACAGAAAGGAAATGTGCGCGAGATGAAACATGAAGATCAGTGCGGCGAATAACCCGGCGGCTCTACACGTCGGCATTCGCCAAGCCGCCGGCATAATTTGTGCGCACTCGCGAAAGGCAAATGGTAGTGGGTATTTTTGTCACAAGAATGAACAGAATGAAATTAAATCGTTATTGAAATGATTTAAATTGAAATAAGTGCGATTAAACGCAAGGTTCAAGGAGTATGAGCTATAAAAGACGACTCAAAACTTTAGCAAGCATAGACATGAATAACCTTCGTAATTCGTACACATACGAGAGTATTAGGAGACGTCTTAAATTATTATTTCGCGTTGGAACATTATTTAAGAGAAACTACTGCAAGTACGCCTTGTAAAAAAAAGGAAGAAGATACTATTATAACACATGCTTATAGTGCAGTTATGGTCACGGAGTAGTGACGGAAGACGGCAGTATCTGCTTCGCCATTGAAAACAACAAAGACACACTATCGACAAAGAACGCCGGCGATTTAGCCGCGTGCGTTCCCGAGTCAGTTTGTGAGAAATTTTCGATATGATACTGGCAAACACAATATAAGTTTTGCAGTAAAAAAAAACAATGACGTTAGCTGAATATCTAGTATGAATTTTTTTAACACGTGAATTTGGAAATGACACGCAATATTCACTCTATATCAACGAGTTAGCACTCTAGATAACACATGCTAGTCTAAGAATCTTAACACTATTTGAGCGTTTATGCCTACTTCACGACACTGAGCAGTTCTTTACGTTTAACACAATCACATGAAAAAAAACACATGGCACATATACTTTACCCGGTTTCTTTCTATTCTAAGCCTAAATTTCACTTGCACTTACGAGATGATGTTCGCACGCTAAAGCCACAAGCAAGAGTGAGTCAGTTCAAGTGACGCTCTTCGATGTTGCCGTATCGGGCTGCTTTAAACTCGAAATGTCGATTGATTATTTGATCTCTCATGTATTTACACAAAAACTTCAATGATTACGAATTAGAAGTAGAAAATAATTGATAATCAATTATAGTAAGATTTTTAATGCTAATGATTAATTTTATTTAAGTGCGAATGGGAAAATTCATAATTCTTACGCTTTGTAGCGATATGCTACAGACAGTAACGACACGGTTGGGAACTCAGCTTTGTCTCGGGTTTATTTGAAGAAGCCAGAAGAACCGCCGAGACTTTTCCACTGAAGAACTTGGCTGAAGATGGTTCGCAGTCCGTGCAGGCAAAAGGCTCCGGCGAGTGACGAAGTCGACGGTGTGTGTGTGGTGATTTATGGTATTCACTTTATGGGTAGGGCAATTTAGCAGGCAAAAGAAATCAGTGTGATTTCAGGGGGAAGCTCAAAGCCTGCGGAATTTGAGCAGGTGAGTGATATCAATTTGAGCCGTGATTGATGGCGATAATAGATCTTAATTGGTTATTAATTAAAGCTCATGGCACATTGAATTTAACAGATGCGGGCTCATTAACTTGTGTCCGTGGTTGGAGGCAGTTTACAATTTAGCCAGTAATTAGATAATATACAAGGCTAAAGGCAAGTTAAAGGCAAAGCTAAAGGCAAAACTACAGGTTAAGCTAAAGGCAGAGCTAGAGGCCAAGCTAAAGGCAACTACAGGCCAAGGTAAAGGTCCAGGTAAAGGCCAAGCTAAAGGCAGAGCTAGAGGCCAAGCTAAAGGCAGAACTTTTACGTCTGATGGTCGGGGCAGACTTTACGACAATACCCAACCACCAAAACGTAAATAATCTCGAGAAGTACGTTTAAGATCACGATAACGAGAGGGGAATGACGACAATGTTGGGACTCAGCTTTATAGATTTATTATGGAGTGGATAGCCCTACACTAGAGCACAGCATAGGTTCCACATAGACACAACATAGATAGAGTACTGCACAAAATAGACCATGCTATGACACAGCAATTTAGGTAAATAGTTCACTCACCTCTTGGATATCTTAACTTAAATACTCAATGTGCAATACTGTGGTTAGTCAGAGTAGAGCGGAGATAGACGGGAATATATTTAGAATAGGGTAGAATAGAACTAGTACATTAGTTTAGAAATTAAGAAGTTAGATACCAACCACAGTAGGTACTTATATACACACACTCGGTCAACATGTACTTGTTGTTGAACCCGAGGCCAATAGCAGACTGACTTGCGAGTGTTGCTCTCTCGAGCGTTGCCAACTTATGGTCTCTCTAACTAGAACTTACACTACTCGCTATATTACACCCCTCCCTCCTTAATTAGAAACCCTCCCCCTGTATCCCCAGTCCCCTTATTCCATATAGTCAATCCTAAAGGTCCATTCTCACCACAGGCTTCCGAGCCCGGGTAGACCTGCGTGAGATGTTAGCACTTGGAGGCTCGTGCATCCTAGCCTCCTAGGTGGGAGTCGGGTAATCAGGTGTTCCGGTGTCAGGTTCATTGGTCGGAGGTGGTGGGTATGAATTTTGAGCAGGTTGTGGAAACACGATGGTTTCCTCCGTAGGTTGTTCCAAGGGTTCAGGGATGGTGTTCGAGCAGGTAATAACTTGGTCCTGGTGTCGACGAACGACCTCTCCCCCCTTCAGTTGGCACTTGTAGGATACCGGGCCTGTTTTCTCAATGGTGGTAGCAGGGGTCCATTTTGGAGAACCCGGCGTGTATTGACGGACCATCACAGGAGACTCCGGCGGAATATCAACCGCGCGAGACCCTGGGTGGTATCTTTTCTGAGCGTCCTGGCGTTGAGCAACTTTGGACGCGATTGCTTCTGACGACCAAAGCAGATCAAGACGAGAGCGAACTTTCCTGCCTAACATCAGTTCGGCCGGCGTAACACCTGTTGTTGAGTGGGGTGTCAGCCGATAGTTGAATAGAAACCTGTCTAGTGCTAGGCGTAGGGGTTCCGTTGACTTTCGTATATTCTTCTTGAAAGTTTGTACCATGCGCTCTGCCAGTCCATTAGTTGAAGAGTGGTATGGTGCACTCGTAATATGTCGCATACCACATGCCTTCACAAATTCTTGGAATTCAGCCGATGTGAAACACGTTGCATTGTCAGAAACAATTGTTACTGGAAATCCAAATGTCGCAAAAGTGTGTTTCAGGCACGAGATCGTTTCGCTAGAGGTTGTAGTAGATGTGGGAAAAATTTCAACCCACTTAGAGTGTGCATCCACGATCACTAGATAGTATTTTCCATCCATTGGGCCCGCGTAGTCAATGTGTATGCGATGCCAAGGCTTCGCCGGCCATTCCCACGGATGGAGTTCAGCTTTCGTTGGTGCAGCTCGAGTGCTCAGGCACTCGCTGCATGACTTAGTCGTTTCTTCTAGATCTTTGTCCAGCAGCGGCCACCATACATAGCTGCGAGCTAACTCCTTCATCCTGGATGATCCAGCATGGCCAGAGTGCAGTTCGTCCACAATGGCTTGTCTGAGAGCTTGGGGTACAATAATTCTTGCTCCCCAGAGCACACAGCCATTTTGTGTGGACAATTCGTCTCGCCTCCTAGTATACGGAGCGAGATCAGGGTCACCAATTACCGTCGAAGGCCAGCCTACGTGGCAGTATTTGTATACCTTTGAAAGTACTGGGTCCCTTAGGGTGCCGTCGCGGATGTGGGTGCTGGTGACTGGAGCTGACTCGAGGTAATTTACTAAGGACGTCCATTCCACAGGAATAGGTGTGGCTTCCTCGGGAGTTGTCAAAGGTAGACGACTGAGAGCATCAGCTGTGCCCAACAGCACGCCGGACCGGTGACGCAAGGTGAACTTGTAGGACTGCAGTAGTAAAGCCCACCTTTGAATGCGCCCGGATGCCATCGGAGGAATGCTTCTACCCGGATCAAATAGTCCTAACAAAGGTTTGTGGTCCGTAACCACAGTGAAATCCTGTCCCCACAGGTAGCAATGAAATTTTCGAAGTGCGAACACCATAGCTAGGGCTTCTTTCTCAGTTTGAGAGTAGTTGCGTTCTGTTGCTGTTAGAGTTCGGGAGGCAAAATAGGCGGGGCGTTCAATCCCATCAATAAGGTGACACAGCACCGCTCCCACACCATACGCACTACTGTCAGCCACTACCACTATGGGTTTATGAGGGTCAAAGTGGACTAGAGTCTGAGAGTCCAGGAGGGCTTGTTTAGATTTCTGGAAGGCTCTCTCCTGACTTGCATCCCATTTCCAAGGGGTTTTGTCTCTCATTAAGGTATTTAGGGGCTCCAGCATAGTTGCAGATGATTTTAGAAATTTCCTATAGAAATTTAGCAGCCCAAGGTAGGCTCTCAGTTGAGTTACATTAGTAGGAGCTGGTGCATTCTGGATTGCTGCTACCTTCTCTGCAGTGGGGTGCAATCCATCCTTGTCAATTTGGTATCCAAGGTAGGATACCTGTGGCACTCCAATTTGGCATTTATCCATTTTCAGTTTTAGTCCTGCCTCCTGTAGTTTAGATTAGACTTGATAGAGACGCTTGTTGTGCTCTTGCTCATTAGTGGCACTCACCAGGACGTCATCCAGGTAGCAGAACACTCCTGGGAGGCCCTGCAATAGTCCTTCCATGGCACGCTGAAAGATTCCAGGTGCGGACGCAATTCCAAAACTGAGACGGTTGTAGGCAAATAACCCTCTGTGGGTGTTTATTACCGTGAGTTCCTTGGAGTCTTCATCCAAGGGTAGTTGAGCGTATGCCTGAGACAAATCTAGCTTGGAGTATATAACTCCTCCTGCTAACCCGCTAAATAGATCTTCCACTCTGGGTATAGGGTAGGTATCAAGCCTAGTGGCTCTGTTGACTGTTAATTTGTAGTCCCCACAGATGCGGATGCTTTGATCAGCCTTGAGCACAGGGACGATCGCCGCTGCCCATCTCGAGTATTGTACAGGGGTGAGGATACCTTCTTGCACCAGTCTATCAAGTTCTGCCTCCACCTTTGGTCTCAGTGTGTAAGGCACGTTCCTGGCCTTACAAAACTTTGGTGGTGTAGTATCTTGGAATTTCAGCAAGATATAAGGTTTACTGGACAGCTCTTGTAGATCGGTTAGCCTAGCCGTAAACCAGGCAATTGGATAGCAAAACGAACAGCAGGACTACTAGTAATGTACTGATCTCAAGTTCACACAGCTTGCTCTTAAGTCTAGTTCGAACAATGAACTTCCGCCCGGCAGTAGGCACGCTTCCGACCTATCCGGCGCTTGTAAATACCAGGCCCGCATCGGCGGTTCCACCGGAAACTCCGAGCGAGCGAGACTCATAAATCTCCGCAGCCGGAACCTCCATAAATATCCCAAGAGCGTCACTATACAACAACTTCCCTCCCTTTAGATGAATATGTGACAAAGGGAAGGAGGAACTCAACAACCTATTCGTATTACAGGTTTGGTTATTCTGCCTGATCTACGATGTTCACTTTGCGCAGGAGAGCTGTTAACAGGCTGAAAAGCAGGAGTCTCTGCTGCTCCACTCCCGGCAGATTCCAAACTACTGTGCAACAGCTGATTTGAATGTCTCTTCCAGATTACATTTAATGCTAATATTTGAAAATGAAAGATATTAACAGCAACTTTACTAACAATAATTCCCTTCAACCACTTGGGACCATTTCTTAAATTCAGAGCGAGAACATGATCCCCGACATCAAATTGAGTTACATACACAGGCTTAGACCTGGACACAGAAAATTTAGGATGAACTCTATCTTTGGAAGTAACAAATTTACGATTGTTCAGCGCAACAGAGGGAACAATTTTTGTAACACTATGCGGAATACAATGCGACTGAAATAATGCTTTTGCTAGACGGGATTTGAACGATTCGGAAGAAGATAGTTTTTTCAACAAGTCTTTAATGACTCTTACCCCACTCTCAGCTTGACCATTGCTTGCTGGAGAGTAGGGCGGAGGTGTGAGGTGCTCAATGCCGTTGGAAATAAGAAAATCTTTGAAGTCTTGAGATGAAAAGTTAGAAGCATTGTCACTTACGAGCACATCACACAGCCCGTTTCTGCTGAAAATCATTCTCAACGCATCGACAGTATCTGACACACTCGTGGATGGTACCACTTCACATTCAATATATTTAGATAGTGCATCTACAGCAATGAAAACAATTTTATTCTCGTAGAAAAAATGATCGACATGAATGCGTTCAAAAGGACGAGAAGGAGTAGGCCATTCTACATTTCTAGACTTAGGTTTTGCTCGATTTAATTGACATTGGGGACAACATTTTACGATGTCTTCAATAGTTTTGTCCATTCCGGGAAACCAAATAACAGATCTGGCCAACGATTTCATGCCACAAATGCCAGGATGTCCATCATGAAATGTTTCAAGGACTAAACTACGCAGTGACTTGGGAATAAAAACCCGTTCTTTATAAAGTATGCAACCCTTCATGATGGTCATCTGAGGTAGCAGGTTCTTAAATTTTGTAAAATTGGGATCAGGTTTAGGAGGCATGCCAAACTTTATGTATTGTTTAAGTTGGCATAGTTCGCTATCCATATCGGTATGAGTTTTTATATTTTCACACGTGACAGAAGTTTTATCAAGAGTGTTCACAGCAAAAATCATTTCGTACGGTTCTAGCTCCCTTACAGTCGTAGGTAGTGGCAGCCTACTGAGACAATCGCTATTTACGTTACATTTGCCTTTCGAATATCTGAAAACATAGTCAAACTGGGAGAGTCTAAGAGCCCATCTCTGAATTCGAGCGGAACAGTTGAGAGGTACACCCTTGTCATGTGCAAAAAGTTTACAAAGAGGTTTCTGATCATTATGGATAATGAACTTAGCACCAAGTAGAAATTTCTTGAATTTCTCCACGCCAAAAACCACACTAAGGCTCTCCCTTTCAATGTTAGAGTAGTTTTGTTCCGCACTATTCAGAGATCTCGAAGCAAATTGAACCGGACACCAATCATGAGAAGGACTAACGCGTTGCATGAGTATGGCAGCAACTCCATAACCCGAACTATCAGTTTCAAGAAGAGTTTCATGGTTGGGATCAAACAACTTTAGAGGTTTATGCGAACGAAAGATGTTCTTAATTTTCTGGACACTCTCGTCCTGTTCTGGAGTCCACCGGAACTGTACATTTTTCTTAAGCAGCGAATACAGAGGATGCATGACATTAGAAAAGTTGGGTACAAAACGACTATAGAAGTTACACAATCCGATGAAAGCTTGCAACTGTTTGAGGTTTTTAGGAACAGGAGCATTGAGAATAGCTTCTACTTTCTCAGAGTTAGGGTGAACACCCTTGTTATCGAAAACGTACCCTAGATAAGACACACGATCAGTTAGAAAGGCACATTTAGACAGATTTAGGCGAATTCCCGAGTTTTCCAGGACAGACAGGACCCTGTCAAGAACTTCCAAATGAGCATCATATGACGAGGTCAAAATGAGGAGGTCATCCTGGTACACAATGATATTATCGATGCCAGAAAGAGTCCTATTCATGAGTGCTTGAAAAATGCCAGGGCTTGCACGTAGACCATAGGGTAAGTAATTGTACATAAATAGACCTTCAGAGGTGTTAATGGTCGTAACTTTCTTTGATTCTTATTCCAACGGAATTTGCAAAAACGCGTTAGACAAATCAATTTTTGAGAAAAACTTAGCGTCTCCGACTTGAGAAATGACATCATCAATAACAGGTAGTACAGATTGAACTGGATTCAGAAAATTGTTAATGGAAGCTGAAAAATCTCCACAGATTCTCACACTGCCGTCAGACTTTAGAACATTAACAGTAGGAGATGCCCATTGGCTATCATACACCTTTGTGATTTTGCCCATACTCTGCAAGCGTTCCAGTTCGGTTTTGACAGAGTCTCTTAGTCTTACAGGAACCGGGCGTGCTTTACAAAATACAGGAACTGCATTAGGCAACACATCAAGATGAACTGTCTCTTTAACGTTAGACTGTGAATCAGATGATAAGTATTCGTCATATTTTAACGACAACTTTTTCGGCAAACTATGACAATCCGTTTTATTTATGGAATCGTATTTGTCAGGAATGACAATGTCTACGTTTAGTTTAGAACAAATATCTCGGCCAAGTAAGTTGATTCTATCATCCTCCACAATGAGAAACTTATGATTAAAACTTACATTTTGGTACATAACCGTTACTGAAGCTTGACCAAGCAGGTTTACCGAGACACCACTGTACCCGAGAATTTTGCTGCATGTAGGATTTACCACAGCACCAACTCTGATTGCATCTCTTTTACGTATAGTTGACACGGCACTGCCGTTATCCAACAAGAATTCAACAGGTTTACTATTTAGGTTGCATGCAATCATAGTGGGCTCTTTAGTGACGGGAATTACAGTGGTGTTTACTCTAAAAAATTAGAATCACTTGAGGAATAATCAGAACACTCATGTAGATGATTACCGTCACCACTTTCGTTCCCCGGTTTTTGCCAAACAGCTTCGTTCTTCTGTAGAGGCATCCGTGAATTCTTCATTAACACGTCTTCTCTTCCGACGATGCCACAGCAACCGCTTCTTCCCGACTGCACTGTGTAAGTGCGAGCTGCGTCAGATTCTCCTCGTGTAGGTCCCCTTCGTGTAGGCATAGCAGGATGAGGCCGAGCTGCAGTTGTAGATTTGCAAACCTTAGAAATGTGGCCTAATTTTCCACATGTGTGACATTTCAATTTCAAAGCATAGCAATTCTTTGCAAGATGCTTTTGCTTGGTTCCGCAGCGAATGCATATGTAGTTCGGCGGGAGTTTTTCTGTAGTGAAATACGATGTAGATGAATCCTCCCGAATAATATCTTGAGCGTCGGAGCTTAATTGTTCGATAAGTTTTGCGTTTTCAACGCATTCGTTGAAGGACTTGCTATCGCACTTCTGTAGAACCGCGCTGAGAATTTGCGCTGAGTGTAGCCCAGCCACGAAGGCATCTCTTAATAAACGATCACGACAGCAATTACCATAATTACATGCAGATGCTAAGTCATTTAACGTTTTAGCATACCTTTCTATGGATTCATCAGCACCTTGTTTTCTATTTAGAAATGTAACCGATGCACCGACGATGGATTTTTTAATTTCAAATTTTTGTGTTAATTTTTCTTCAAGTTCTTCATATGTAGCCTCAGTGAGTAACGTAGGTTTGATTCTTCGTTGTAGATCAGTAATTATGTTTACAGGCAAAGCTTTGATTAGAATACTAGCTTTTTTACCGCCATTATTTCCTGCTTTCTGAAGAGCGTCTGCACTTTGTACTTTCCAGCGTTCCAAGAATTCACTCACTGTTTCTACTTCCACGTCGAACGGAGGACAGCTGACTGTAGAATATGCCATCTTAATTTCAGAGCACTTTTAAAGTTCAAATTCACTTCGCAAGTTCGAAGCCTCGTTGCCAATTGTAGTATCTTGGAATTTCAGCAAGATATAAGGTTTACTGGACAGCACTTGTAGATCGGTTAGCCTAGCCGTAAACCAGGCAATTGGATAGCAAAACGAACAGCAGGACTACTAGTAATGTACTGATCTCAAGTTCACACAGCTTGCTCTTAAGTCTAGTTCGAACAATGAACTTCCGCCCGGCAGTAGGCACGCTTCCGACCTATCCGGCGCTTGTAAATACCAGGCCCGCATCGGCGGTTCCACCGGAAACTCCGAGCGAGCGAGACTCATAAATCTCCGCAGCCGGAACCTCCATAAATATCCCAAGAGCGTCACTATACAACAGGTGGTACGGCTGGATCCACTTCTATTTTGAAATTCCTTCCCTTAAAGCAACCTAGACCTGGTTGAAAAAGGTCGGGGAATTTATTTGCTAACTCTTCAGGGCAGGTAGTCAATTTGTTGACATTATTTGTTACTATAGTTAGCCCGAGGGAATCAATCAGGTCCCTACCCAGCAAAGCTGGCCCCTCCCTGTCTACAATCACAAAAGTTGCTAGTTGAGGAACCATATTACCAGGTTCACGCTGGATGTTAGCCCTAATCTCCCCACAAATCACTAGGGGTGTTCCCCCATAAGTCCTAAGCTTAACATCAGAAGGTCTCAGCTCGGGTCTTGACTTAGCTGGTATTGTAGAGTAGGTGGCCATTGAAAGTAATTTGATTGGGGGTTTCATTTCCTCGGCTATTGCACAAAATTATTTTTGTTGCCTTTAGCAGAATTTTGATTTTTCACTTTAAAGCAACATTTCTTAAGATGGCCTTTTTGGCCACAACCATGACAAACACTGTCTTTATAGGGGCAATCTCTACGCCAGTGCAGATTACCACAGCCGCTGCATGCTGATTTGGGGCTAGCTTGAGCCTGAGTTTTGCCCTGAGGCTTTACTGCAGTTTGCTTTACTCTATGCTGGCCCACATTTAGTATGGAATTAGGTTGCCTTAACACAACCGTCTCCCTCAGTTGAGTTTCTTTGGCAGTTGCCAGATCCACGGCTTTTTTCCATGTGAGGTCTGCTTCATTAAGCAAACAGTTTTGAACATCATTACTGGCCACACCCAGTATGAACCTATCAAGAAGCGTCTCTTCCAGAACTTCCTGTTTGAAATTACAGGTGTCTGAAAGGGCCTTTAAGCTAGCCACAAAATCAGCAATGCTCTCCCCTTGTTTCTGGTTCCGCTTATGGAACCTAAACCTTTCAAAGATCTGGTTGCGTGTCGGCTTAAAATGCCGTCTCAACGCTTCCATGATCTCCTCATAGGTAGCATCTAAAAGTCTTTTAGGTGAGAGTAGGTCTTTGGCTAACCTAACAATTTTAGGACCCACCAGAGCAATAAATGTTTTAGCTTTATTTGAATCATCCACTTTATTAATACTCAGGAAGCAGTTCAGCCTGACTTCATATTCTGGAAATTCTTCCTCTAAAGGATTGAATTCTCCCACTGAGCCTAGCATTGGCATTTTTACCCAGCTTTACAGCTAATTGTCAGATATCTACCTGAAATAGTAGTAGCAACAATATCAGTTGCAAGAGTAGCCAATTTAAGAGACTGTAATAACACACCTTGTTAAAAAAAATCAGAAATTTACAGCATCAATACTCTAGCCACTGAATAATAATATAAATTCTGAGTTCCTTCATTAGTCTAGCCTCTCCCAATAGTTCTACAAAAAAAATCCTCGTCGCCAGTATTATGGAGTGGATAGCCCTACACTAGAGCACAGCATAGGTTCCACATAGACACAACATAGATAGAGTACTGCACAAAATAGACCGTGCTATGACACAGCAATTTAGGTAAATAGTTCACTCACCTCTTGGATATCTTAACTTAAATACTCAATGTGCAATACTGTGGTTAGTCAGAGTAGAGCGGAGATAGACGGGAATATATATAGAATAGGGTAGAATAGAATTAGTACATTAGTTTAGAAATTAAGAAGTTAGATACCAACCACAGTAGGTACTTATATACACACACTCGGTCAACATGTACTTGTTGTTGAACCCGAGGCCAATAGCAGACTGACTTGCGAGTGTTGCTCTCTCGAGCGTTGCCAACTTATGGTCTCTCTAACTAGAACTTACACTACTCGCTATATTACAAGATATTTATTGGAAGAAGCCGGAAGGACCGCTGCGTTCTT
The DNA here is from genome assembly GCA_030386875.1 of Morinoia aosen. Classification (NCBI taxonomy): domain Eukaryota; kingdom Metazoa; phylum Arthropoda; class Malacostraca; order Amphipoda; family Talitridae; genus Morinoia; species Morinoia aosen. Next base: position 13,561,888 of record CM059575.1, on the reverse strand, counting down.
GATTAACTGAAGAGCTTGACTGAGATGGTGCAGTCCGTGCAGGCGAAAGGCTCCGGCGAGCGACGAAGTTGACAGGGTGTGCGTGTGTGTGTGTTTTGGTGGACGTCACTTTCAGAGTACGGGCAAATTAGCAAGCCAGAGAAATCAGTGGGATTTCAGAATAAGCTTCAAGTCTGCTTAATTTGAGCAGATGAATGAAAATTAATTTGAGCCGTGGTTGATGTTGGTAAATCGATCTTAATTGGTTTTGAAATTTAAGATCATTACACGCTGAAGACAAGTGTCCGTTGTTGGAAGCAGTTTAATATTTAGCCAGTAATTAGATAATATACCAGGCTGAAAACAGCTCGCTACCGAGGTGAATGCAAGGTAAATAAAGCCCAGGTAAAAGTCCGGCTCACGTCAGAACTAGGGGAAAGTAAATGGCGAAACTCAAGGCTGAGTTAAAGGTAAAGCTCAAGGCCCAGGGATAATGTGTTGTGGCGTTTGTTGACGTCGAAGAATCTGGAATATTCGAAGACGCTGAATGATACATTCCCGGAGAGGCACCAAGAAAACCCACAACAACTGTTCTCCTTAGCATTGCAACGGTAAATTCCCATCACGGAGAAACCCTGAGTTTCTTCCTACAGATTTTAAACTCGAGCTATTCGTTTCCTTCTTTGTTAAGCTCATGAAGAAAAGGATAGATTTAACATGCTAACAACCTGTTCTCTAATGCTCTTGATTTAAAATATAAGCATGACATTTATAAGAATTGTGATTTTGAGAAAGTCATAATTTGTTGTTCATATTATGAAAACTACATGTGATTTCTGAACACGATCGGCGATCTAATTTAAGCACACAATCAACAATAGAATGAACGAATATGAATGAATCCCGTAATTTTATAATATGCCCGTACGAAAAATCAACAGGCAGTCCTACACTGTCCACATGCCAATTATACTGAAACACTGTAAGTATATACTTGCAGTGGAAAGGAAATATTTGAATATATATAGTGTAACCTTGAACATAGAAATGAACATGACACACACCATTCACGCTACGCCATCTCTGAGAACACTTCAGAATATGCCATGCAATTCGCACGAAATATCTACGAACTATTTGCACATCTTTAAATAACACAGCACTGATAAAAATCACTTAGCCTAAACACGATGACAAACACATAATCTTCTAAGCAAGATTTGCTAAAGTCAAAACACTTATTTTCACTTACGAGACGCTGACCCACACGAGCTAACACACAAGTAAGAAGTGACGGTCCGACAATGGCGTCGGCTGCGATGTTGCCATCACAACGACTTAAAAATTCGAACAACTCTCGGTGGTATTTTCATTTTTGTGCTTCTACACAAAAACTTCTAAGATTACTAATTATAAGTAGAAAATTATTAATAATAATGTGAAGTAAGATTTTTAATGCCAATAATTATGCTATTTAAATTTTAATGAGAAATTCACTTGATTTATACATTTTGTAGCTAATGCTACAGAACTAGAGGCCAAGCTAAAGGCCCAGGGATGGATGTGTTGTGGTGTTGGTGACGTCGGAGAATCTGGAAATATTCAGGGAGCTAGATGACAATATTCCGGAAAGACACACCAACAAAAAACCCACAACAGCTGTTTCCCTAGTAGCGGTAAATTCCCATCACGGAGAAACCCTAAGTCTTCCTACAGATCTATCATCGCGCTTATTATTTCTCTTTTTTAAGCTCATGAAGAATAGGGACAGATTTAAACATGCTAACAATATAACTTTTCTCCATGCTCTCGATTTCAAAAATAAGCCTGATACTAACAAGAATTTAATTGTGTAAAAAATCGTAATTGTTAAACATTATTATGAAAACTACATGATTTATGTACGCGATCGGGCGATAATAATTTAAACACACGATCATCAATATGAACCCCGGTAATCTCATAATATGCCCGTGTGACGCTACACTAAAGTTTCTGGCACCAAAATCAGCTATTTACGAAACCTACAGGCAGCGCCACACTGTCAACGTGCTGACTATACATGTAAATATTGAATACTGCACAGGTGTGCTGAATAGGAATGGATTATCGAACACCGCACAAGTGTGCTGAATAGGTATGGATTACCGAACGCTGCACAAGTGTGCTGGATAGGTATGGATTATTGAACACTGGACAAGTGTGCTGAATAGGTATGGATTATCGAACACTGCACAAGTGTGCTGGATAGGTATGGATTATCGAACACTGCACACTGGAAAGGGTGCGGAATATAAATGGAAATACTGAACACACCAATCACGCCTACGCCATAATTACGATCTATAAAGCTAAGAAATGTTAGCAGCACGGGTAAAATACACCTACCACGACTACACCATTAACTAAACAACAGATTAGAAATGCTCAACAATACGTACGAAATATATCTAAGAAAACAATTACTGAGCACCTTGAAATTACTAGCAGCACTGGTAAAAAATATTCTCAAGAGCTACTATGAAGCACGTAATACTTTAAGAAAATCTCTAACTGAATTAAAACACTTTATTTCCACTTACGCGACGCTGTGCACCACACGAGATCACAATGCGAAATGACGCTAAGAAAATGGCGTGCGTCCGGATGTTGCCACACGACGAGCTAAAACTCGAACGACTGTCGATATTATTCTCTTTATGTGCATTTACACAAAAACCTTTAAGATTAATAATTATAAGTAGAAAATTATTAATAATAATTTAAAGTAAGATTTTTAATGCCAATAATAATGTTATTTAAATGTTATTGAGAAATTTAATGAATTTAGACATTTTGTAGCGACTGCTACAAGCCCAGCAGAAAAAGCATGCTAGGGATTTTTTTACTCGTAGAGCTTGCCTTCATTCACCCAATCTCTCGCTTAAGAAATTTCAAGATTGTATTGGGGACATTGCCAGGACATTTTTCATGAGCTGTAAGAAGCCCATCATAAAATGTACTATTTGCCTAATCGCTCTAAAATCAAAGATGTAGGAAATGTTTAGGCAGGGTGTGATGATTGGGGGATGAATAATCATTTTCGTGTGTCGTCAGTTTACTTGGGAGTTCATTTGAGTGTACGGGATTTTGATTCCGAGATGTGAAACATAAGGTTCTGAGAGGTGAAACACAATGTTTCAAGAGGTTAAACACAAGTTTCCGAGGGGTAAAACACAAGGTTCCAGGAGGTGAAACACAAGTTTCCACGAGGTTAAACCTGATGAGAAATATACTAAATATTGATCTAAATTTGGTCGACTGGTTTTAGAGTGGTCCTGGCTCGCTGGTAGACGGCTCCTAGTTTAAGTTTGGCCAAATACAGTATCCAGTTTACTGTATCTCCCATAGACACAGCAGAAAAAGCTCTGCTCCGGCCATCTGACCCAATTATCAGCAGATCATAACTACCGGCTACTGACTCTGTGTGTAGCGCTTCCCTGTCGACGCAGGTTTTACGTGGTTCCGCCGTTGGGCTAATTTGCTCCGAACCTAAGGTTTGGGTTTGGATGCGTCTTTCCTGCAACGTTTTAAGGCGAACAGGCGACGGGAGGATGAGTGGCTAAGCTCACCGTTACCGCGCTGCTTCTTCGCTCCGCCTTCGCTCTTCTGGTTGTCTTGGGCTGGAGCTGGGAATCTCATGCATCGACGGACGTCAGGATGGTGCGATGCCGAAGCTGTGAGCCGTACACCAACGCGGCTCCTGCAAGCTCGCCCTAACCATCTGTCGTCGGAGGAGCTCCCAACTCCATGGACATTCGAGGTTCGTCACTCTTAGGCTGGGCGCATGTCTGCTAGTGAGTTGGTGTCAATGGAGCCTTTAGACCAGTCGACTCCTACTTTTTCCTGGCGGATAGTCTAAATTTCTATTAACTTGCCTATTATTACAGTTCGCGTTCGCCCTATTATTACAGTTCGGGCTTTTGCCCTATTATTACAGTTCGTGCTTTCGCCCTATTATTAAAGTTCGGGCTTTCGCCTTATTATTACAGTTTCGGGCTTTCGCCCTATTATTACAGTTTCGGGCTTTCGTCCTATTATTACAGTTCCTGCTTTCGCCCTATTATTACAGTTCGGGCTTTCGCCCTATTATTACAGTTCGGGCTTTCGCCCTATTATTACAGTTCGGGCTTTCGCCCTATTAGTACAGTTCGGGCTTTCGTCCTATTATTACAGTTCGGGCTTTCGCCCTATTATTACAGTTCGGGCTTCCGCCCTATTATTACCTTTCTGGCTTTCGCCCTATTATTAACTTTCGGGCTCTCGCCCTATTATTACCTTTCGGGCTCTCGCCCTATTATTACCTTTCGGGCTCTCGCCCTATTATTACCTTTCGGGCTCTCGCCCTTTTTTTACCTTTCGGGCTCTCGCCCTATTATTACCTTTCGGGCTCTCGCCCTACTATTACCTTTCGGGCTCTCGCCCTATTATTACCTTTCGGGCTCTCGCCCTATTATTACCTTTCGGGCTCTCGCCCTATTATAACCTTTCGGGCTCTCGCCCTATGACTAGGTTTCGTACCTTTCAATATATTAAAGCTAACATATTCTTCACTTCGCCAGGTGACGTTAAACGGCAGTTGGTGGGAGAAGACTGCGCCGTTTTGGTCTTCTCCGCAATTCGTGGCCGCCTGGAGCATGTTTACCAACATCAGCACCTAATCTCATTTCTGTCGAAAGAAAGGTCGTGCTTGTACCTAATTAATATTAAATGCTCTCGACCGCTCGATTTTATATTCCCCCAATTGTTCATAGTTTTTCGTAAGAAATAAGATTTGCGACAGGTTCTAAAAATACCAATACTACTAATACAATAGCTATCGACTCACCCGTTGAGAGAAAGTAACCAGAGGATCAAATGGTAAATTAAGCTAACTTATCTGACTCCATAATTAAGACTTGGATCTTGAAAGCTAATCCAGAACGAAACTGAAATCATCAATGTAACAATGAGTTTAACAGGGAACACATGATAGAATATTTAAACAATTTAAACAATTTATTTACCACAGGTGACACAGAGGTAGAATGTTTTTCAAGTCTAGTACAATTGTCAAATTGGAGTATAGCAACCTGTGGGCCCGAATATAATGAAGGCTTCTACGGATGCTTTATTTCCAATTCAAGGCTGATATATTTCACCTTGTACATTGGATTTTCAAATGCCTTATCCCTAACACCAGGACGCCATGACGCTTTCTCAATGTATGCTTTCTCAAATCTCAATGTATGCTGATGACGTAAAAATTGTCATGACAAGCTCAACAGCGGATTTAAAAGAAACACAAGCCAACGCTGAAAACCTTCTGAGAAATCTGAAATTGTGGTATGACCATAATGGCCTCAAACTTAATGCAAGTAAAACGCAATGCATTATTTTTGGATTACAGAATGCGACTAAAAATTTACCACCATTCAAGCTAACATTTGGAGACGATACAATTGAACCAGTAGAGAAGGTTAAAAATCTGGGTGTTTGGTTTGACACAAATATGACTTTCAATTCACAAGTCGAAACAATGTGCAACAAAATTAACGGAACCTTAATGTTCTTTCATCGTATGAAGATACACTTGGCGAAAAATCTAGATTATTAGTGATTCAGTCTTTAGTTTTATCGCGTCTGGACTACTGCAGTCTTGTGTGTGGAGATTTACCTCAATGTCGTCAGGAAGAGTTGCAAAAATGTGCAAATTTCGCCGCCAAAGTGGCATGCAGAGGAAATTTCAATTAATACGATCATGTCACCCCTCTTTTAAGAAAACTCGACTGGATCCCAATACCGAACAGATTCATGATTCAAAAAGCTCGACGAGTGTTCTCCTCCTGTACCTCCCCCAAAGTAATGCAGAGGTGGTAAAATTTTTCCATCTAAAATCCCAAACAAAAAACCAAATCGGAGGGATGATGTTTTAGTCAGTTACTGTTCATCTAACATGGGGCAAAAAGCTCTCTCAGTCTCTGGAGCTTTTTTGTGGAACAAGCTTCCACAGCATATCAAAAACTCTAAAACTGTAAAAGAATTTAGAGTAAATGTGTCACGTCATTTTGCATCTTTGTCATAGGGCCTGCATCATTTCGGTGTGAATTTCCCATCTACCAGAAATTTTAATTTTCCTGAAATTTTCTGTTAGAAAATTAGAAACCATTTCATTTTACGTTTGCTAAGCCATTCGTATATTCATTTTAACTATTTCCGTCGACAATAATGAGCACCCCAGCCGTGAGTTCAATACAGCAGAACGAACGTTTTTTCCATAATTAAAGAATATTTCCTCATCTTTATTTTGTTATTTTTTCTCTTTTCTGTATTAATATTTAATATCCGTATGGAAAACATACTCTAAAATACATTTTGTGTGTACACCAATATACAGGTTTATAGATGTGAGGGTGGTGCAAAGTTTATAATGAATCAAATTTTGGCTAACGTTGTCTCGCTATTTCAAAATCATTCTCGAAGATGTTTTCAATCGATTTCGGCTGAGCTGGGGGGAGGGGGTAATTTAAGCATTTTCATTTAGTCTTTTTATATTTTTCCGTGCGTTCAGTGCACACTAGCACTAAACTTTAAAATCGGAAAAAACTGTTAATTTCTATAATCAAAATTATCACTTTGGACCTTTGCTTAATCTACCTATATGTGCCAAATTTTGTAAATATTCTCCACTCAGATGTGATATCCGGCTACAATGTTACTCCATTTTATCCCATGTACACATGTCCGTATAACGCTGAAGAGTTGTGTTGTTTCTTGACTGTAACCTGAGTTTTCTTAAAAATTTCTATGAAGAAACTATAAACCAGTTTATTTTACGTTTTTCGAAGTCTTCTTTTCCTTTTTCTTCGAATAATTTCTTAGGATTACACTGAGCTCAACTGTCATTATCGGTGTAATAGATGGTAGGTTGTTTCTATCTTTTTATTTTATATATGTATTTTTTTCTTATATATCATTTTCAATAAGTATATATATTAATATGTGTGTGTACGTATGTAGTTATATATATCTACATAAATAGATACACATTTTTCTATTTCATTTCTTTACACAAAAACCATCCGGTTAATAAATTTTATTGCACTAGCGAAATGATTAAAAAATAGATCTCTCACTTCCCCAGAGGGCGTCTCTGTGAATCGGATTAATGGTATTAATCGCAATTTGAGCGGATGAATCGTGGTAAAATTATCCTACTGTCCGTATGTTGTACAAGCTATAAATTTTGATGTTGAGTATATGTTTGTTTGCGCATTTCTGCCAAAATTATGTAGATATTTGTCAATCATGAGTGGTAACTGGCTTACACTGTATCTCCATTTTATCCCATGTACCCATGTCCGCATGATGTTGCAGAGAATATCGAAAAGATATGATATATGATATGATATATTGAAGATATGATATGTTTTCTTTCTTTTTTGTTGTTGCTCCTCGGCGGTAACTTGAGTTTTCTTGAAATTTCCTTTAGGAAATTAAAAAACCATTCCATTTATACGTTTTTTGAAGTCCTTTTTCTATTCCTTATCTTTCCTCAGGTTATTTCTTACGATTCATCAGAGCTTTGGCTGTCATATTAAGTATTGAAGGAGCAAAATTATTTTTCATGTCTATTAGCATTTTTCTTATATTCATTTTCAATACGTATATATATAAATTTGTGTGTTAGTGTGTGCGTGAGTATGTATGTGTGCGCACGCAAACATTAATGTCAATGTATCAGTGTAAACATGCACACGTTTCGCACACATATATGCGCACATGTATATATATAGGTTTCTATTTTCACTTTTTGCATAAAAAGCAAAACCTCAAGACACATTACATTTTACCTAAAGCTCTGCGATCAGTTAACACTGCCCCAAATTTCAGAAATAAACAAATTGATTGCGCTTGCTTAATGGTTTATAAATCGATCTATCACGACCCCGAAGGGCATTTCTGTGAACAGAAGAATTTAAAAGCATAAACAGAGAAATGAAATAAAGCGCTCGTGCAAACATTATCTCTATATTTGTATGCCGAACAAGCCCTGCATTTCTTTCTTGAGTGTAAGTTTGTTTACGCATTTCTAGATGTGCGTGCTGTGTTGCGCGATGTTCTTTACAAATAATTTCGAGACAATCTTTTTCTCAATACTTGATTGTCATTTACGGTGGTGTTTCAATCTAGTACGGTGTAGCGTTTTTTGTATTTTTCCTACTTCGATAATCTTATAAATAATTCGAAAACTACTAAAGAATTCTTCGAAACTCCCAAGTTTTTAGTTGAAATTATCGAAGTAGGAAAAAGACAAGAAGCGCTGTACAGGAATCTCTTGGAATATAAAATATCCAAGAGATAATATTCATCATTTCTCATTCAACTACCCTTGACAGAGTCAGACTATTAGCACGCCACGTATGGTTTGTCTATTAGTACGCCTCGTATATTTTTTCTATTAATATGCCTCGTATGGTCTATCTATCTGTACACCTCTGATAGGATTGTCTATTAGTACATATCGTTTAGTTTGTCTATTAATATGCCTCGTATGGCTTATCTATTTATGCACCTCGGATGGTTTGTCAATTAGTACTCCTCGTATGGAACTTTGTTAGACTATTAGCACACCACGTATGGTTTGTCTATTAATACGCCTCGTATATTATGTCTATTAATATGCCTCGTATGGTCTATCTATTTGTACACTTCTGATAGTTTGTCTGTTAGCACACCTCGTATAGTTTGTCTATTATTATGCCTCGTATGGCTTATCTATTTGTACACCTCGGATGGTTTGTTAATTAATACTCCTCGTATGGAACTTTTGTTTTAGGACGTCTTATATTAAGAAACTTTTAAAAGCCAATATGTTGGCATGTATCTCATGTGGTAACTTGGAAATAAACGGTTTTGTTTTGTTTTTTTGTTTCCCCCGGTTAAGACCGGTACCCATTTCAGACACCTGGGTAAAGTGAGGTATTGTGCTCGTAATTTTTCCCCTATACCCAACAGAGAAAATCGCCACCAGCGCCGGGACTCGAACCCGGGTTTGCCCGCACGGAGGCGGGTCCGAAAGCCGCACCGCTATGAATAAGTTCAGCGACTTCTGAGGCATCTGTGAAATTTTGGTTTTGGGGTTGATAAGTTGTTTACCAGACTTCAAGTATTACAATGCTTAAGAGGGTCACCAGCTGCCTGGGGAGGCAACAATGAGAAAAGGATTAGATTGGATCAGGCTACCATGGCTCCCAAGAAGTAAGGCATTCACACACACAACTGGTGTCGTTATAAGGACTGTTTCCCAAACCATCAAGTGAAAGGCGAAGGAAAGTCCGAATATGCTCGCCTTTTTGGCATTTATTGGAGGTGAAGTGTTGAGTCGCAGTCTTGCTTCTTCGTGGACTTCTTTAGGGATTCAATCTTGGTTGTGAATCCTCAGCAGGTCTCCGGAAGAGTGCGGCTTCGTGTGCGTAGTGAGTTATGAGTTGTGAGTTATTATAATGAGTTATGAGCGTTGAGCTCGGCTGCCAATAATAAGTCAACAATGGGAGATATTTGCAATGATAGGTAAAGGTCTGCTAGTAGCGGCAGCCTGGGTGGTTTACCAGCAAGGTAGAATCTTAGTGAAAAATCTGAGCTCGTGTGGCTGGTTTCTGCGAGGGAAAGCACGCAGATGGGGGTAGCAGCTTCATGTCATGTAGTGAGTTGGGTTTCCATGCATCAGAACGCCTCAAAGTATAGAGAGGTGAGTCAGTTGAAGGTCTGATTTAGGGGCATGGTGTTTTAGTGTGGAGTGTGTGTGATGTCTAGTAGATCCCGTGGACTAAAATTACGAGCACCAGCCCAAATGCGGAATCGCGACACAGTGAACGTCATTAAGATGGAGTCTCACTACAGCTCATTTTACACTAGCGGTGTGTGTGGAGCGACGGTGTGGAGCGACAGTGAACTTGCAATAGCTCCGCCCACGAGAGGATTGAGCGTCAGTGCACACCGACTTGCTTTTACATTGCCGCTCAATATAACGCTCCTTCCCGAGAGACAGCAATCGTCACGCAGGGCTCCCCCTCCTGAGTTTGTCCACCGAGATCTTGTTTTTTTCGACCCCTCCTGGGCTGCTAGGTTTAATTTTTGATCTATTGCTAAATATTTTTTTAATCAAGTCAAGACAGTAAATTCATCATTAACTGAAGTAAATTTAATGATGCAGCTAGGAATTATTGTTCCAACACCGTTTGCAAATGAATATCTGATTCAAAACCACGCCTATCGGATGGGGTAAAACGTGTCCAATCTGTTTATCGACCTTAAAAACGCGTAAGGAACGAGTACCTTACGAACTTGCAAGCCCGGCCAAGCCAGGGATAGCCGGCGTTCCACTTGTGTTGCTTCGATTTGCTTGGCACGTTGCAGTGAGATGACACTCATTTTGATCGTAAAGCTGGTCGTGCATTCCTTTAAATGAATGCCTAAAAATTAATTTTTTTAAACATTCAAATTTTTATTTTATTGCCGCACTAGTATTCAAAATGTCTAGTCCTCCAAAAACGATGTCTAAAACGAGGTATACGCAGTCTTTCAAAGAAGAATGATTAATGGAAGGAAAGAAAAACCTGTCACGGTTGGAAGCTTAAACCGAAATCGGTCCGAGATGTCATCAACAGAGTATGTCACCAGCGTAATGAAAAGCGCCTTGGACAACAGAAAAGTCGACTTAATATTGAAATTTTCGCTACAGAAGAGAGTTAGGAGGAAATACAGGAATAAAATCAGCATTACCGTCATTGTTTCTACTGACGAATGTTAACTTTTACTTTTTTCTTATTAAAACTACACTTCTACATTTATTTTTAACGAATCTGGATTTTTTTCATGTTCAATCTAGGTTTATCTGAACATTTTCAGTGGGAGCCCTGATCGTCAGTATTGGCAGAATACTTGGCAGAACAATTTGCAGAGTATTTACAGAATATTTTGCAGAAGTAAAAAGATAATATTCTAAAAAACTTTATTACTACCCAATTACCTTAAAAAAACACTGCAAATAGAAGGAAAAAATAAATACCAATTACTAATTTGTAGGTGTACTTTTTTACTTCTCCTTTAAGTTCAATAATTTCTAATGATACCTGCCGAATGTTTTTCGTCTACTTGAAGTACTTTTCCTGAGAGTAATGCGCACTGTATAATTTTAATTGTACTGTAATTAATTTTTCATTCACACACCCTGAGTATGTTTCTTTGATTTTTTGAATAGTGAGAGCTGTTTCCTGTCTTGGCCTCTCAGTGTTTGAATTTTCATTCTAACCATTGAAATATTATAATTTGGGAAGTGAGATGCCATACTTTTAAAAGCATCTTCTTTGGACACTCTGTTTTTATTCTCCGCGAGCGTAACGTTCCATAAACATGGAAATTCTTTACATTTTTCCATAATAGTTTCAATTTCTTCTTTGCTCCATAATATGTAAGCCATGACTACACATGCTCTCTATGGTCTCAAAAGCAACTAAATGCTGTCGACTGGCAGTGCACACCGCCAATATTTAGCATGCAGAATATCGCCGCTCCTCACCGTGAGCGTGGCAATAAGGGTCATTTTGATCTGCTGTGGGCGGAGCTTATTTGACTCGCGGGATGGAGCGACGGTGTGGAGCGCGAAGACACCGTCAATGTAAAAGGGCCCTACTGTTGCCATCGAGAGGCGGTTAACGATCGAAACTACATTCCTGGTGAAAATAATTTCGGATCACATTTTTAATGGTTTTCGGGGTTATATTGATGAGACTTAATGGTAGAAAATTATGAAAATAGTTGTGTTTGTGATATTAGATTTTTAGATGGTGAAATTATTAATTTGAAAGATTTTGGGTCGTTTGGACTTTAAGAGTCCACTACACATCCTACCATCAACGTTATTCTAAAGTGTACAATAATGTTTAACCAAATTCACTTAACCTAGTTTCACATTAGACTAATCAACAAACAAACAACGGCATCTACGGATGCTCAAGATTAGATTAGATTAGATTATAAGTTAGTTTAAGCCTCCCTAACCGCTGCAAAAATAGAGTGTATCGAAGAGAGGAAGGAGGAAGGCACCATTTAGTATGGAGATAAGAAAATGAGGAATCTGTGCAGAAAGGGCATAGAAACAGTAAGATGGAAAGAAGTTCATGAAATAAGATAAAAGTTGAAGAAGAAAGTCAGAGGTGCTAAAAAACAGGACAGTAGTGAACCGAAAAAAGGTGGTCCTTAACATAATAAAAAACATTTTATTTCAACAAAAAGAAAGCCTACCTAACTCTCAGCTCGGGCCCTCAACGGATGCTCAAGGAGATAATTAACTCGATATTAGATGCTTCATTTTACAAAATAGGTCATATGGACTGTATTTAACAGTATATTCGATAAACGATTTAACAGCAGACTGAAGATCGGCGATATTACCCATGGCAAATTACATTATTAGAACCAGTTATGTAGGAGACAAGATTTGACTCGGTGATCTTGCACGACTAGTATCCCGATAGGAAGGGAGACTCAAGATTTCTTTTGAATACCTCGTAAGAATAACTTTCACGGGTCTCCGCAGGTATTGAGTTCCAAGTTTTAGTTCCAACGAAGAGAATACTGTGTTGCAACCGGGCCTTTGAATAATAAGGAAGCATGAATTTACTTTTATTTCGGGTTAAATGGTCATGATGACCAGTTTGCGCAGTTAATAATTATTTTAGGCTATTGTAGCCATCATTTATGCATGTTATGTAAATGAAATTTCAAATAGAGATTCTGTAGAGTTCCGAAAGTTAAAGTATTTGTAAATTTTTGACTGAATCATTTGTGTGAGCATCATATTCTAGATTCTTTACCACTCTGATGATTCTTTTTTGCAGAGTAAAAATTATATTGGTTTTATTTTCATCAGTTCCGTGCCATGCTTCTATTCCGTATTGCAGGTATGGTGAAATAAGCGTTCGGTAGAGCATTTGTAAGACAGTTTCAGGCGGAAATTTTTTAACTTTATTTAGGATTCTGATGGATTTTGAAAATTTTTAACTAATATGAGCTGTGCGAGTATTGCCGTCTATTGTCTGTGTTCAGTCTGTATTCAATCTTGACATCTTGATGCCTCGCACCTTATATAAGCCGTGTTTGCTCAGTTTGAGGCGCTCATACATATATCACGTCCTCCTGTGCCAACGACATCGGTTACCTAAATAAACCTACCGCCAAGCTAACCTCTGTGATCATTAACCACCGTATATTGGTGGACCATATGTGGTGAACTCTACTCACGTGCTCGTGTGTAATTATTGTCCAATATTATAAGTGTTCCGGTGTGAACAGAACAGTTTCAATGACAACCAGCAACCAACTCTGGCAACCACAACCCTCGATTTTTGTGTTCGGGTTCCGTATACCAGTAGAAGAGTTGGTAGATGCCTATTCCGAATTTACCTTGTGGCTGAACATTGGGTCACCGTTTCGGACCAGGATTTTGGTCTATGAGGCAGGAGAGGACATAGAACTTGTCTTCGAAGTTACTATTAGTGCTACAAACAATTGAGTGAGCAAGAACTTGTTTTGACTTGTTTGAGACATTACTACGTCCTAATGGTGTTCTAAATAGTGCCAAAAACTGTTGCAGTAAAACAAAAACTGAGTGAAACAAGGTACCAACTAAAAATCATCGAATAATCAACGTGGTACCAGATTTGAAATCATTATCATCGTGTACCGTCAGCAACGTGGTACGCTGCCCTCGATACCCTGCACTTCAACAACAAGCACCAGCGGTATCATACCCCCAGCAGCAGTCCGCAAGCGACGTGCGCAGCAGACTACAGTTTTTTTGCAGTTAAGTTTTATTGGAAAATTTTTTGTTGTTCTCAATCTCAGTGCGCATGTACTCGCGCAAAGCCTCTTTGCTCTGTCGCTAGGCAGGCTGTTTTTTTTGTTTGCACTTCATGCTCTGAGACCTTGTCTCTGCAAATGCAGCCTGGGCAACTACCGCACTGGCACTGTAAGTGGCATCAGTTTAAGATTGAACGTTGTGAGAGACGCAGTGCGTCAATAAAACCTGTGGATTAGCAGATTAATCTCCTCATTACTTTCAAAAACTAGAGTAAGTGTAATATTTTATTGCTTTTGAGTAGCAGGTTTAATAGAAGCAGTGAGGCAGTAATTTTCGTTCATTCAGTGCTAAAAATTCGAAGGAAGTCCCGTTTTTTTTGTTGTTTAACGTAAAAGTTCTGCCATAAAAGTACTAGAGTGTTACCAAGCTCGCCTAGAGAGTCAAGAATTTCTCTGGAGATTGTGTTCTTGTAGTTTTAATTTTTGGAGAGCAGTGAGGCTATTATTGCTATTTTTGAGACTATTACGGTGTATACTATTGTCGAATTTTTGCGTGTACCATTATTTAATTTTTGTGTATATTGTTCGAAATTAGATGTGTTCTTTTCCTTTTGTTTTGCGGAGTGCGACATTATATTTTTTTTGCATACCTTTGATTGTGAATATGAAAATTCATGAATTAATTCTGAATAGTAGGATTGATGTCGGACAGTTCGGACAGTGACGAAGTTCTACGAACAGATCCTACAGTGACAAAATACGGAAGAATAAGTAAGCCAACGGTTACGACTAAAATTACCACAATGACGACCCCGACGACAAGTACAAGTGCAGGTGCAAGTAGTAATGTGGACGGGACTCAACTGGCGCGTGATATCGCCGCGAATATTCCTAGGATTGGAACGATAATGACTAACGCTGAGCTGCCGACCTTCAAAGGACGTAAAAGACAGCAGGACCCAGAGTTCCTAGAGAACAAGTCCTTTGGGACTCATATACAAAATCTTAAGGCATATATGACACTGCTTCCAGATGCGACGAGTGACGAACGCAAAAAAGAATTCCTTGTCAGGTCGGCGAATAAAAACGTAGGTGATTTCAATGCAGTTGTGTCCAAGCTTGTCAACGCAGATTTAAATTATACGTTTGATCAAGTAGTTAAAATTCTTGACGATATATATGTGTGTCGAGGTGAAAAAAGCATACACGCCTTGGCATGTGATATAAATGAATTGCAATTAATACGAAATAATGCGTTGGCAGCGCAGCTCGTGACGGCTTTTTCAAAGATACGCAAATTGACAGAGAACATTCTGACGTCAACCACACTGGGTTGGCAAAGGCACCCCTTTTATCAGGCTTGCACAACTCAAGCAGAGCTGAAACGATTTGTAGGTGACAGCATGTCCTACAGTCTAGCGTTAACAATTCTGGGACCCTTGTTAGACGAGTCATTCGCCAGGAAAATTTTTGAAACTCAGTTTAGCACGGCTGAAGAACTCCTAGCGAAATTAATTTCCGCTGTTAGGGGACAAGCGGAGACGAAAAAAATTCTTGCGTCCCAGTACACAGTTAGAACCGAGAGTGAAAGCTATTTAGCAGATACAACCAGTGAGTTTGACGAATGCTTTGAAGCACCAGGTAGTTTTCCGGAGAGTGGTGTTCTATGGGAGTGTAGGAAATTACCGGAGGAACTACCGTTCAGGAGTACGAAGGATCACCCCTAGGCCCTGGTTAAAAAATCCTCGTGGTAGAGCAAGAGGATTTAGTGGTTACGTAGGAGATAAAGCAAATGGATCTTTGGAATGTAATATGATGAGAACAGATAATAATAGTTCTAGTGTTGCTGGTCAGGCTTCAGGACATTATTCCAAGTATGAAGCGACGAAAAAGAGAGGGTTCCCATTTTGTCCATCGTGTTCGGTTGTTGGAAATTTCGAGTGCAGACCCCAGAGAGGTCAGTTTCCGAGAGGGTGTTTTGCATGTGGTGGAACCCACGTGGTAAAAAATTGCAGAGCAACGGGAACTGAAATACGTAATTATAAGTCTTATTTACGCGGTGGCAATGTAAATAGAGGTGGCACAGCGCGCGGTAAGAGTGAAGTTCATTGGGCGGAAGCCGAGTCAGGTGATTTTTTAAGCGAAAATTAGGAACAGGTAGAGGTAGCAGGAGGAACTTGAATTTGTCTGAGCCCGAGGTTGGCAGCGCCCTCGTTAATATTGCAGCCGTGACCGAAAGTCCAGATACCACCGAGACAAACCAGCCAGTCATTGATCCCACCGAAATAACCCAATCTTTCATTGATCCCTTATTTAATTGCGAGAATAGGTATCAATTATTGCAAGACGAAGAGCTCGCAGATAGACAAGAGCAAAGCAAAGCAGTCGAGGCCTATTTCTCCGCTAGTGTCGTAAAGTTGAATTGCAATAAAAGAGATGCTGGGTTGTTTGCGTTTAAGGAAAGCAACAAGCCAACGATAATAATTAAAAATAATGACCAGTATCTAAGTGCCTTGCTAGACAGCGGTTCAGAAAAATGCCTAATAAGTTACAGGCAGGTTAAGAATTTAAACGAAGAAGTTAAGCCTAGTCGCTTAATAGTGAAGGGCATTAATGGAAAGAGTAACGTAGGCGGCGAAGTAGAATTGTCTAATACCATTCCAGGCACTAAAAAAGTATTAAAAACTAACGCCCTTATCGTAAAGGAGGCTAAATTTAATTACGATCTAATTCTCGGCCGCGATGTTTTGAATAATGCAACTATTGATTTTAAAAATAAGACACTTTTTTGGGATAATATCTCAATTCCCCTTTGTGAGTTAAACATGGAGCCTGTGCTAAGCAGAGAAGTAGTGATGAGAAAAATTGTAAACAGCGACTGTTTGATAGCGGATGTTGCTATTGCAAGAAAGAGAGACAGGGTCAGTCACCTGTCAGAAAGAAATGACTGCAGAGAGAAGAAAAAAATTCCCGCTGTGGCTGAGGCGTCACAGAGTCCGAGGCAGTTGATAGTGCATTGCCCTCAAGGTGAAGTGCCTGGTAACTCGATAAAAATAGTGTACGGCTTTATCATGAAAGCAACTCCAGGAGAGTATATGATTTTAAAAAGATGCCTTGATAGTGGTGCTCTTATAGCGGAAGCAATTGTTCATGTAGAAAACGACGGCGTGGTGCCCGCGATGATTTTAAATTCAAATGAAGAGGCTGTTCATCTAAGTGAGAATATGATGTTGTGCAATATTGAATTAATTGCAGCAGATGATATTGAGAGCGAGATGTATTTAACAAGTGTTGAAACAGCACTCAGAGACGCTCATAATGATGAAGTAAATTCTGACGCGGTGTTGGATACGATTCAGGTTGTCTCGGCTGGTGGTGGAACGAAAGCCATAGCTGGAAGTGAACTTGGGTTGGAAGCTAACGCTCGCGGTAGACGTGAAATTCTCGTTTGTGACGAGAAGTTGGGAGTTAATGCACAAGTAGGTGCAGGAGTAGGTGTGTCAAAAGGTGGAGAGCAAGAGGTACGACGTGTTTTAACGAAAGATGACGTTTCATGTAATGAAGAGGACATACAGTTACCTTTAATTAATTTATTGAATAAATTCCGAGATGTAGTTACTCTGGAAGGAGAGACTATAGGTGTTACAAATATTATGAAGCACTAAATTCAGTTGAAACCGGATGCTCCGGTACTAAATTTAGCTCCTTATCGCATTCCCAACAAATATCAGGAAGAGGTGATGAAAATAACAGATGATATGCTCGCGCAGGGGATAATCGAAGATTCTAGTTCAGAATTTAATTTTCCTGTTATTGTAGTAAAAAAAAGGGCGGAGACCTTCGTCCCGTAATCGATTTTCGGGCACTCAATAAGGTACTAGTCAAAAGTTCTTATCCCATACCTAGGATAGACGATATTTTATCGACCTTGGGCGGTAACGCGTGGTTTACTAATTTAGACCTCCGTTCGGCCTTTCATCAGGTCGAATTAGAACAAGAGAGTAGGAAATTCACTGCCTTCAGCATAAATTATCGGAAATTTCATTTTTGTAGGGTCCCGTTTGGTCTCAGTACAAGCCCGGGAGTATTTCGAAGGGTGATGACCTCTGCCCTTGCACCCATTTTGGGTAAACTAGCTTTCATCTTCCTAGACGATATATTGGTGTTTTCAAAAAATAAAAGTCAGCATTTGGCTGATATAGAAATCGTTCTTAAGATGTTGCGATCCGGTAATTTGTCATTAAAGCTTGAGATATGTAACTTTTTCAAAAAAGAAATCGAATATTTAGGTCACATCATTGCAGCCGATGGTATTAAATGTAAATATTCGCAGAAATTGCAAGACTGCCGAGCGCCGATCAATGTTAAGGAATTACAACAGTTCTTAGGGTTAGCAAATTATTTCCGTAATTTCTTACCTAATTTTGCTGAGGTAGCGTATCCTTTATACAATCTTTTAAGAAAAGACGTTGACTATACGTGGACAAACGAGTGCCAAAAGAGTTATGACTTTATTAAATCGTCTCTGATTTCTGACACAGTACTAAGACATCCTGACTATACAAAGGACTTTCACATTTTTACAGACGCGTCTAACTCAGGAATTGGAGCGATCCTAATGCAGACAGATGAATCAAGCGATCAAATTCTAAGACCTGTGACTTATTATAGTAAGAACCTTAACTCAAGCCAGAGAAGATATTCTACTACTAAGAAAGAATTCTTCGCAATTTTTTCGGCTTTAAAATATTTCAAATATTTAATTACTGGATACCCTGTCCGGGTTTACACAGACCATCGACCTTTGGCGCCACTTTTTGCTAAAATACTCCCTGAGGGTACTAATAGCCGCCATAGCCATGTGGTATAGGTTCTGCCGCCGTGCGGCAAGGACCCGGGAGCGAATCTCGGCGCAGGCAGTGGCGATTTTCTCTGTTGGGTATAGGAGAAAAATTCCAAGCACAATACCCCACTCCACCCAGGTGTCTGAAATGGGTACCGGTCTTGACCGGGGGAAAGCGTCATGGCGTCCTGGCGTTAGTTATAAGGCATTTGAAAATCCAATGTACAAGGTGATGTGTATCAGGCTTGATTGGAAATAAAGCATCCGTAGATGCCTTCATTATTATTGTTTATTTAATATGGCGCGTTGGTGTATTAGCGTTCATTCATTCGAACCCGTGGTAAAATATTTACCCGGCAAGGAAAATGTTGTAGCTGATTACTTGAGTAGATTACCTATAAATAACGAGAAACTAAACATTAAAAAATTAAAGCGTTGTGATACTCTGGAATGCGCGGTTGATTCAGATGTCTGTATTGTGGAGACTCGATCACGCCACAAAGGCATGACTATACATGAGGTAGTTGACCCGCCTAGAGCCAATGCTGACGGTGCAGCAGACAAAGACGCGCGACCCGCTCTGCTAGACTATGTTCCGAAGGAAGAAGAAATTTTTTGGACTATAAAAGAATTTATTGAAGAACAGAATAAAGACCCTTTCTGTATAGAAGTAAAAAATGTTTTGCTGCATGGTAGTATTTCGAATATTCCAGACTTGCAGAAATTTTTGATTTTGAATGACATTCTATATCGACGTAGACAAATTGACTATAGACCTTGCACCATTTTGACAGCAGTCGTACCTAACTCCTTGATGGGTAAAGCTATTTTAGCGATCCACAGCATGTACCATACAGACGACACCCACACCTTGTTCAAGTTTAAGCTAAAGTATTATAATCATTTGGAAAAAACAATTGTGCGAAAATTTGTAAAAGATTGTGAAGTTTGTAAACTAATTAAAGCCAGACCTTCTGTCCCAATTAAAATTTTGACCGCTCCGATCGCCAAAGAACCATTTGAAGTCGTATCAATGGACCTCCTTGGGCCACTCAAAATTACAGATAACGGCAATAAACACATATTGGTCATAATCGATCTCTTTTCCAGGTTTTGTAGGTTGTATGCAATATCTAATCGTCGTACGGAGACGATAATTTCATGTTTGAGTAATTGTTTTTCGTTGTTAGGATTTCCCAAAACTCTCATTTCGGATAATGCATTGGAATTTGAATCATTGGCGGTCAAACAATTCGCGAAAATGCACGCCATTGCAAAAAAGGAAGTATTGGCGTACAGTCCTCATTCCAACGCTCTAGTTGAGCGTAACAACAAAAAAATAACAAACTTGTTAAAATTATATGTGAACACACTTCCTCATGCAGAGTAGGATCAATACCTGCTGGAAGTTGTTGAGAATGCATTGAACAACGCATTGAATTCTACCTTGGGCGAAACCCCTAGTTACGTAATGTTTACTCGTGATACGTGTGCATACTACCAATCCGAGAGTTTTGATTCTGTAACTTATAATTATGATGAGGAATTGGATTTGGTGAACTTCCGGGCAAGGGAAGCCGCCCGGACGGTGGAAAATATTAGGAATTTAATCTTAAATAATACGACAGAGAGAAATTTATTCAGAAACATCAAGCGACGTAATAAGGACATACATGTGGGCGATCGTGTTCTTTTGAAAAATCACGAAAAAAAACATAAGCTAGAGCTTACTTGGATGGGTCCTGCTGTCGTTCAAAGGGTGAAGCGTAATTGGGCTGAGGTCAAAATTGGGTCAAAAATTTACAAGAGTAACCTTAATCACGTGTTACCCTTGAGTAAGGTTAAAATCTGTGAATTAGACTGACAATTTCCTGCTGCTATGTTATACCATTAACGTTTGACGGTGCAACGATTCGACGAGTACGATTTACTACGTTACCCTTGTTTAACTATTGCGTTAAGGTTAATAATCATAGGTTAAGGAGTTTTGCTGTTTTTGTTGTGTTCAATAATATTATACCTAAGCCGTATATTATATTTCCTGTGTCATGTTTACAATTGGTTGTACCGCGTTGTGCTAATTTGATTGGGCATAATTTTTGATGTTAGCCTGAGGTTAAAAGGAATGTGTAACTATCCATTTTTCACCTTGAGGGTTGATAACCCTTGTCTCTAAGTCACTTTATTTGCTTGATCCAACTTCGCTTACGACGTTAAATTCATTGTCTGAAGGTGTCGCTGAATTGACATTTTTAATATTGAGCGAAGTCTTCGACTGCTCAATGCAATCGCTGAGGTTGCAGTTCACTCTGTGAGATGGGTTGATTTGACGCTGCGGCGGTATCTCACTGTGCTATTTTAGTTCAGCCGGAATGTTCGGTGATCAGCATAATTTAATTAAATGTTTAGACTGGTGGTGTCTCGACTGAGGAGTCAATACCCTAGGGGTCTGTACGAATAGGGTTTACTTTTTATTCGAGATTTATCATAGATGATTAATGATTGTTGTCATGCCACCGTGTTCTGATATCAAATTTTATGTTTGTAGTTAAATTTTTTAATTTTATGACGGTCATGCTAATCGTTTCTGTATCCTTCTTTTCAGGGGCGACAGCTCGATGGGCAGCGCACAAAGTTCAATCGATGTTGATACATTGGTGAATGCCCTGTCCACCCACTCATCAAATGTCAATGAACAGTGGGTGAGGGACAACTCCGTAACGAAAATGGAGTTGTTACCCGATAACGTAACGGAAATTGCCTTAATGATACTCATCTTATCGACGATGGGTTTGGCGACCATCGTTTATCATCTCAAGAAGCAAGTAAAACTTCTGACTATTGCTCAGAGAGAGGATTTTACTCGTGCATTAGCAAGAGTGAGGCCACCAAGGCTAAATCAGGAATAGTGATCAACGTAGCCCGGGATCTCGTAGTAATCAACGTAGGGCGAGCGGGACGTCCCCGAGATGCATGACGCTATGGCCGTCCCTGTCCCTCTGCAAGTGCGCAGCGGGGAAATTAAAAAGTTGGAAAAGTTGAAAAAATTTGAAAATTGAAGATTCGATTGAATAATTGGTTATGGAAGGGGTGAAAAGTGAAAAGGGGGAAATAAATCATTTTAGTTTTGTTAGGGCGATTGAAAATTAGTGCGAAGTTGGGTGAAAAATGTGTCGCAGGAAAAATGCGAGAATTGAAAATGTGTTCTGTTGTTTTGATGTAATCTCGACCGTGTAATCTTAAGTTTAAGGTAGCGGTATTTTTTTTCAAATGTCGACGCGCAATTCTTATGAAATTTTAACCATTACAAGTATCAAAATTATTTAAATTATTTTTTTAAACATGTGTATCCTGTTTTAAACATGATGTGTTTTTTTTGTCGATTCAATACGTTCCATTTTCTAATGTGTAAACTAGTTTTGGTTGTTTTTCAAAATTTTTTTTTCTCTCCAAATATTACCATGTATTTAAAACGTGATTGAATTGCGGTATTGTTTGTTGTGTAATTTGCGAAATTTGTTTAAAAATTGGGGGGAGTTATTATATATTTTTTTTCTCTTTCCCCTATACATTTTCATGATTGAAATTTATTGCTTAGATGCGTTGAAAAGAAAAAAAGAGGTGTCGTTTTATTTCTTACCTTGTTCTTCCGGCTGTCGGTGTGCTAGTGCTAATATTTAACGGCACGGTAAGTTAGTTGTGTGCTTTTGCTTTGCTGGGTTATTGCTTTTGCTATTTTGCTTTTACATATTACTCACTTTTATTTTTTTTCTCAATATATCTTCTCTATAACCGGTATAATCTTATGTTTAAGGGTTTGAAAATTTATTGGTTTTTGGTTGGTTACGGATATAACGTGCTAACCATTTAACAGTATTAAAAGAGTTAAACATTTTGGTTCAATGAATTGTTCTGATTTATTTTTTTGGGGTGTTTTGCGGTGCGTAAATTTTTCATTGTATTTCTGAAAATTTACACTCTTGAGTTTTTTTGCTATGCGTTTTATTATAAATATAAATACTTTGTGTGCTTATGGTAATAGCGATTGTTTTTTCTTTAATTAAGATGTTTTTTTGCGACTCAAATTTTCTCTTATGATCTTTGGCATGATTACTTATTTACTGGTTTATTTAACAGTTTATTTAAGTTTAGTTGCGTTCAGGTTCGTTTTTGATTTTTTTTTAATCGGTTGCAAAAATAGACGGTTCTTCCTTACCCATTTCTGCTGTGCGTTATTTAAGTTAGGGTTTTTTTTAACCACAATATATCGAGTTTTTTTTCCACATTAACTTCGAACAGGGCTACATGTTTATTGTTTCGCTTAGCAGCCCTTGTTTTTGCTTGTTTTTTTTGCGGATAGCTAAATAAATGCTTGGTTGGTATTGATAAGATTGTTTGAATACTTTCAACTTTTAATGGAATAACTTGCGAGAGGTAACGTAATTTAATGTAAAGACGGTTTGAAGCATTACGGTTGTTAAATTTACTAGCGTTAACCTTCAATTAGACTTGTCACTTTAATTTTTGACTGCGTATTACCTTGTTACACGGTTTGCGTTAATTCAACGAATTCATGGGTTGTTCAACCGTGTTAATTTTGGGGTTATGGCTCACTCCAGGTTAATTGGGGGGGGGGGGGGGGGATTGCAATGTGCGAGTATTGCCGTTTATTGTCTGTGTTCAGTATGTATTCAATCTTGACATCTTGATGCCTCGCACCTTATATAAGTCGTGTTTGCTTAGTTTGAGGCGCTCATACATATATCACGTCCTCCTGTGCCAACGACATCGGTTACCTAAATAAACCTGCCGCCAAGCTAACCTCTGTGATCATTAACCACCGTATAGAGCGACGTGCTCTTAGATGGTCAGATGTTTATCTATTATGATGAACAGAAACTAACATAAGTTGGTGTTATGTATTAAGACAGAGATAACATTAGTACACCTCATCAATACACAAATAGCACATCAATAGACAAATGCAATGACACATCACATAAGGTAAATACTTCACTCACCTTTTAGATACCTTACAACTCAGATACTCAACTACCAGACATGTGGCCAGCGAGAGTAGAGCGGAGATAGATTGAAATAGCAGGATAGAGTAGAATAGAATTAGAGTAGGTAGTTAGAGAATAACTTAGAGGTAGTTTACTTGCCACATTAGGTAATTTATATACACACACACTCGGCCAACATCTACTTGTTGTTGGGCCCGAGACCAATAGAAGACTGGCTGCGAGTGTTGCTCTCACGAGCGTTGCCAACTTCAGGTCTCTCTAACTAGAACTTACACTACTCGCTATATTACAGCTGGTTTCTTCGATTTCACCTTCGCCAATTTTAATGCGTGGGAGAGATATGTTTTTTTGTATGCGAATGTAATATACTTTGTTTTATAGATATTAAGGCTTATTTTATTATCTTCAAGCCACAATGAAACCTTATGGAGTTCATTGTTTATACTCTCCGCAATCATAGTGGGATTTTCATTTGGAAGTACCGCTGGAAGCGTACTGTTATCGGAAAAAAGTATGAATTTGAAAGATGATGAAGATTTAATAATATCATTGATAAAAATCAGAAATAGGAGAGGCCCAAAGACAGATCCTTGTGGAACTTCATGGCTAATTGTCTGTGGGTCTGATTTTGCGTCGTCAATGACAACGTATTGCTTTCAATTTGTTAGGTATGATCTGAACCAATCATGGGCAACCCCTCGAATGCCATAACAGTGCAGTTTCGAGAGTAATATGTTATGGTTCACATAATCGAATGCTTTTCGAAAGTCAAGATATACTGAGAAATAAGCCTTTCTTCATCTACATTAGAATAAAGGTATTGTAAATGATTTAATACAGCTTGTGTCGTCGATTTTTCAGAACAAAACTGTATTGTTTGTCGTAGAGAAAAGATTTTTGTTCAAAATAAGAATACACTTTTTATACATAATTGGTAGAATAGAGACGGGTCTATAATTATTATCGCAATTTTTATCCTCATTTTTAAAATAGGGGTCACTCTGGCAATTTTGAGAGAGTTGGGAAATATACATCGAAAAATTGATTGGTTGATAATGTTAGATATGCACGGTGCTATTATATCAGCTAATGCCTTAAGAAATTTAGCTGAGAAGGTTTTTAATCCACTTGATTAATTTTTAAAGTTTTTTATACACGTAACTGCATAGGAGGGATAAGTTGGCGTGAAAAAGGAGTTGTGCTCACGGACATGGTCCTTGTATGGCAAGTGGTCTGTTGGTTCACTTAACACGCTTTCGGCTTTATTTTCTTTATGTTTACACAAAAGTTGTTAAACACTTTTGCAATATCTTTTTTCTCGTGATGTTTCACATTTTCGTGAACGATGGACTCATTTGTTTTTGTAGCATTATTATTCGGTTTATAGCATGAATTAAGCAGGCGACAAGTTTTCTTAATATTAGTTTTGTATTAGTAAATTTGCGCGTAAAGTATTTTTGTTTCGATATTCGTATTTGGTTTGTTGCATGATTCCTGAATCTGTTATGCGGTACTTTAGGTATTCGTCCTTCGTATAGTAAGGCTAAGTACGCTTGACGTTTCTGTATATTGATCACGATATCTCCAGTAATCCAGGGCTTTTGTCTATTTTTCGGCGTGATTGTGCGGGTGATTATTGGAAAACACTGGTTGTATGCGGTCGTTATAATTTCAGTTAAATTTAATATTGATTCATCAATGTTAATCGCATTGTTGTCTAGTTCATAGATGTCCAATGATGGCATTGATTCTTCTAGAACAGTGAGCATTGTTCCCAAGTTATATCCGTTTACACAACGATATGAAAAAATCTCAGCTTGTAGGCTGATACAAGGGCTATCGTCATTTTTCTTGATGAGTGTCAGGCAACGCAAGTGGTGTCGAGTCTATTTTGTTATACTTACCCATAATCTTAAGTATTTTCTTTAAGTGTTCAGTTCCTTTCACCTGGCCTAAGTCTGTTCCTTCCCGCCGATGACGCGTCTGTGCATTTACTTTAGTTAGCCCTCATGTGTAATTTTTATGGTTTTCCAATATTCTAAAATTCGTTTGATTACCTAGTTGAATAGCATAAATATTTTACATGCTATTTTGCGTGTTGTACGTGTTATGCGGTAACTCATGTTCATGCTTATTTGGCAAAAAGTAAATTAATCATTGTTTTTGCTGAAATGTATCTGTGTATTCAAGAGGCACTGTAAAGAGATTCTGCTACTAACAATTTAGGTCCTGGGGTTAAACAAGTTTCCTTTCTTCTTCTTGTTACAGGCTTTCGTCTATTACGACACCTCGCTTAAAAAGGGGCTTAAGGAACCTCCTTGAGAGGACAAACTATTCCGAATAGTATATCGCAAATGTAGGCGCTATCGTAGTTGAGCGAATCAGGGAATTTCCTGAGGAGCCCTAACGGACTAATTACGGCGCAGACAGTTGCTCGCCTTCCTAACGGTACCGGCTTAGTACGACACAAAAAAGAACTATTTCTGTTGCCCTAGCGGACTAATTACGGCGTAGGCGGTCCCCACACAAACCTCAACCTACGGTACCGTCGTAGTTCAGCACAAACAAAAATTACTTCTGTTGCCCTAGCGCACTAGTTACGGCGTAGGCAGTACCCACACGAAACTCAGAAAGGGCAGCTGCGCGAAAAAGCTAGCGCCCCGGAAAAAGGTAGCTGCACAGACGACAGCCCTTTTCCACGAACCCTCACGTCAATCGCACGATGGTTTCGACATAGTTTGGCTCCCGAACAGGGACCCAGAAGCTTTGCGCGACTACCAACGTTGCCTGTGATTTCTGGGTTCTACTCAAACCACGCGGACACCGCATCGCCAAAACAAGATGAACCTCGTCGCTCAAGCTCGAGAATACGTCGAAGCCCTCGGCCTCACTCCCACCGTTGCGAAGTACAGGGAAGAATTTACCAGCTGCCTGAGGCATTTGGAAGAAGCCGCATAACGAGCAGCGGAACGAGAAGCGAAACAAGAAGCAGCACAACAAGACCACGAGCTCAGACTCAGAAAACTGGATACTCAAATCGCTCCTCAAATGCTAGAGTGAAGATACCTCCACCGGCTCCATTCGATCCCACGAAAGAAAGGATGGACGAATTTTTGCAACGCTTCTGCAGTCACACAAAAGCAATGGGATTTACTGAAGTCGATGCTGATGTCATAATCCATAATTTGATCACACCGAAGGAACGTCGAATCATCGAAACCCTGCCCGAATCAGATCGCTTCAAGCTTCCTGAAATCAAATTGCTTCTACTAGATGCTTATAAAGTCACTCCGGCAAAACTACGCGCTAACTACTACGAATTGAAGCCAGAAGAAGGCGACAATATGTCTCGGTATCTACGGCGACTAGAACAAGCCTTCGACGCTTGGTTAAAAGGATGCAACATCGAAGCCAACTACGAGACTCTTCGTGACTTTCTTCTTGTTGACCGAGCTTATTCAAGCTTGCCTCCCTTCCTCGCTACTCAATTGCGCGACAGGGGTGGTAACACAGTCGCAAGCCTAGGAGAGCAGAGTGATAGCTTCTTACAAGCAAGACCACATACATCGCTCCATCAGCTTTTTAAGGGTTGCACACTGACATCAACGACGGATGCGGGCCCTTCAGCACTCAAAGCATCATTAGCACCAGAGCGACGCTCGACATTCCGTGTTCGAGCCCCTAGCACTCCAGCAAGATCACCTAACTCCTACAAAAACTCTCGAGGAACGCCACCAAGAACTTCTAACACACGAGGTGGTCCCACCAGCTCAGGATCGGTCAACACTCCGCAGCGCGAGGAACAACGAGGATCTTACACTGGATTTTACTGCACTTTCCATGGCCCCAACCGATCACATTCCAGTGATGAATGCCGCCAATTACAGAGGAGGCAAGGTGGTTGCCACAGTAATGGAGCAGCTCATGCAAGCCCACCTATCTCCAGTACTACAGCTCGAGTAAACAATCTAACAATGCATAAAGAAGCAGATGAATACGACGATATTCCCCAAGTCGCATGCAATCACATCGCCTCGAACAAGCTGATCGAATTGGGAAAGCTGAAAACATGTTCTGGCACCGTGAACCAACAACCCCTCCAAGTTCGACTAGATGGAGGAGCAACGGCGGTTATCGTCAAGAAGACTCTTGTCCCAGCTGATGAAGAAAGAAATTACCGCTCAACTGGCCAACAATCACTCTTTTGAAGCGCCTCTTGCCCGGGTCTCTCTCGTTTGCCCCTACTACCACGGAGAGGTGACAGCCGTAGCCATGGAAGAGCCCTCCCACGATGTCATCCTCGACTGAGTTCCCGGGACCACCTCCTTCGAAGAACAGATGACCGACCATGAAGAGCAACCAGTTGCTGCAGAAGTCTCTCACGTTGTCACAAGGGCAGCAGCAAAAACGATCGAAAATCCCCCTGCCGCACCAAGCACTGTCGATATATTGCAACACAACAAAGAAGACTTCAAGAAATTACAGCGGGAAGGCAAAACATTGCAGCTATTATTCAAGAAAGTGGACAATGACATAGAAGAAATGCACAAGGATGGCAGAATCATTATCTTTGAACTCCGTGATGGCATTCTCCATCGGAAAACGTTACGAGACGGTCAGGAAACCCATCAACTTGTAGCACCTGCAAGCGTGCGCCCACAAATCTTGGAAATAGCTCACAACAATCCACCTGCTGGCCATTATTCCCAAAAGAAGACTCAGGCACGACTGGAACGAGAATTTTATTGGCCGTCCTTAGCAAAAGATGTGGTCCAATACTACCATTCCTGTCATACCTGCCTGACGCAAGCTCCATCTCGACCAAAAAAGGAACCTATCTCAACTCCACCGATCACCACTTCATTCTCCGCGCTCAGTGTTGATTTGGTAGGCCCATTGCAACCAGCTTCGGCACGTAGCCACCGATACATTCTCACCGTGGTGGACCAAGCAGCTTGGTACGCAGACGCAGCCCCGCTCAGACATATAGATGCAGAAAAGGTCGCACAGGAGCTACTTGAAATCTGCAGCAGAGTTGGTTTCCCTCATACGCTAACGAGCGACAACGGCACTCAGTTCACAGCCGCAACCTTCGAAGCTTTTCTGAAACTCGTAGGTATCCAGCCCCGATTGACGCCATTATACCATGCCCAATCGAACGGCATAGTCGAACGCTTCAATGGTACACTCAAAGTAATGTTGCGGAAACTAGCCGTAGAACGACCACGAGACTGGGACCTGCATATGCCTTCCCTCCTTTTTGCTTATCGAGACGCTCTTCAGGCATCAACCGAGTATTCTCCTTTCGAACTCATCTATGGCCATCGCGTGCGTGGACCTTTAACCGTGCTCAAAGAATGCTGGACAGATGGTAGCTTGCAAGACGACACGAGCACTGCTCAGTATCTAATGGAAATGAAGCACCGATTGAAAGAAACATGCAAAATCGCTCGCGAGAATCTCAAAAGGAGCCAAGAGAAAAGCGCCAAATTCTTCAACAGACGTACCAAGATGCGAACTCTAATGCAAGGTGATAAAGTCCTCGTATTTCTACCCAATTCTCGAAAGAAGCTACTCATGACTTGGAAAGTTCCTAATCCAGTAAAATCACGCCTGGGAACCTATACCTATACATTGGACGTGGATGGAAACAACAAAGTTTATCACATCAATCTCCTTCGCCAGTACCACGACCGGGAGCAGCAAAGTTCCGCTTCACCAAGCGAGAGCGATCTCGAGGAGGGTGACGAGAGAGTAGAGGAAGCATTTGCAGCGGTTGGCCTCGCCCTAGGACCTACCTGCGAAGAAGAAGAACTCGACCGGAAAGAACCGGAGATACCGTCACCCGTCGGAGAAACCATTGAAGACTGTCTCATCTCCTCTACGTTGACTACAACACAAGGCTCAGAACTCCAGGAACTACTTGGAGAATATCGCGATCTTTTCACAGATACTCCCGGAAAAACCAGCAGGGCAGTTCATGAAATAAAATTGAAGGATCCTTCCCGTTTTTGACTTCAACATTCGTATCCACTTCCCCTAGCACTGGAGCCTGAACTGCAGTCAAGTTTAGAGAAGTGGATGAGGATGGGAATCGTGACGTCATCAACATCATCTTACTATTCACCGCTCCTTGCCGTCCGGAAGAAAAACGGTACCCACCGATTTTGTCTGGACTGCAGGCGCCTCAGCAGCCAGACAGTATTCGATTCCGTGCCAATAGCAGACACCACTGCTATTTTCACCAATTTAGCTGACAAAACAATCTTCAGCAAAATGGATCTGACCAGTGGATATTAGCAGGTACCTCTACACCCTGAGTCCCGCCATACACCGCTTTCAAAACTAGGTCTGGCCTCTATGAATTCAACGTCATGCCTCTCGGCCTAGCAAATGCTCCAGCCTCTTTTTCCCACCTTATTCGTCAAGTCACTGCAGGACTGCAAGATACCGAGGACTATATGGACGACATCTTAATATCCTGATAATGAGAAGCACTGGAAAACGGTCAGATAAGTCAGAAATTATTATTCCGGTAACAAAATCAGTCGGATCTAACATAAAAATATTATCGAGCATCGTTGCAGATTCTGATGCAACACGTGTAGGTTTCGTTATGATTGTAAGGAAGGAGTTTGGCTGAAAAATATTTATGAAGTTTGTGATTTGCTCACAGCTTCCATATTGTAGAATATCGTAGTTGAAATCCCCGCAGATTATTATGTCATTGTATAGAGACTTGTTAAACTGAGATATTATGCTTTGATGTTCGTTCAGGAAAGAGACGTTACAAGCTGTTGGGGGCCTATATACAGTTCCAAGTATAATCCGTTTACCATTTTTCGTTAGTTTTATAAATAGAGTCTCAATGTGTCCACAATTCATAGTTACACTTGATATTATTTTAGAAGACATGTGCTTAGATATGTACGTACTGATGCCACCACCACGTTTGTTATTACGGGGTGAATGATGGCTATAATAGTATTGAATTTGAATTAGGGCTTTAGATGAGTCATCTAGCCAACTTTCGGTGAAACTAAGAACATCAAAATTGCTGTTCAGCTCAGTGATAGTACAAGGTATTTCATCTATTTTCGGATAAATGGACCAACAGTTCCAACATAATAGGGAAAAATCGTTACAGGTTTTTCTCATCGATTCATAAAATTTTTTAATATTCAGGTAATTACAATTCCCAGTTTCATTTAGGTTTGGATGCAGTTCATTCAAATGATTAAGATCTGGATCAATATTATCGAATATATCAACATGGTCAGTCTTTAAAATTAATAAACAGTAAGTAAAATGTGACGTAAAAAATAAAAAAATGAAACAGACTACAGGGTCAAGATAAAAATAAAGACATTCCTACTTATAATTACATTTAAAAGGTGAAAAGAAACTAAAACACACAGAGATTATTAGTCTAAATTGTCTAAAATCAAGTATGAGTTCATAAGGAGAGCGTAAACTCAGTCCATGAGCGGGAGCATTAGGAATCATAGATTGCGAATAATGTAGTTACAAGGCTGTCATACCAGTTGTATCCGCATATAGCACATAAGATGTAGTAAAGAACGAATTTGAATCGAAGTGACAGCGAAGTTTTTTAATTAATATAAAGATCTTGAGTATCTAAATTATTTTCATATATAGAAACATATGAGGTAACACATAATTCAAGTCCGAACAGCAAATTTGGTATGAGCATTCGATAAAAAATGAGGAAAAAGAAGGAAATTAAAAACAATTTAGTCAGCAGCAAAACAAAGCTGCAAGTTCGACGTGGGTGCCGTGAAGATGCCAAGAAGATTTTATCAGAAAACAATAAGAAATCATATGGACAGAGATAAACATAATATTAAATCAAGTACGTCATTCCATAAAAATACTAATTACTAATAATTTATTCTGAGGACTTGCCGACATGTTGTAATAAATATTGATCAAGCGCTTCGGGTGTTTTGATGGTCAGAGGTCTTGGAGATGCGCGTCCAGGTATCTTCGGAGAGTAGACGTTGATATTACCATCCAGACTTCTTGCGAGTCCTATTTGTTCCGGAAATTTTCGTTTGACCAATCTCAGATTGTACATTATATTTGCTCGCGAAGGCATGAAATATTCATTTATGTAGAATTTCGGTTTAGTCACACGGCAGACTGTCAAAACTTCTTGCTTCTTTTCGTATTGTCGTAGCTCTAAAGTAATCTTTCTCCTATCGACGTTTCCAGGTGCAGGTTTTTCCCCAACCGATTCGCTGTAATGATGTCAGAGTTACTTAGGTTGATGTTGATTTGGTCCTTCAGGAGCTTGCACACAGTTTCTTTACCATCTTCTCCAGAACGGGATTGCGGTAGTTCCCTTGAGATAACCAGAGTGCGTTTTTTGTTTTCCAACTCATTACGTTCTTCTTTCCTTTCGAATCGCTCTAGACGAGAGACTGTGCTATCTATCTTCTTATTTTGCTCCTCTATCATTGCCTTTTGCTTAGATTCTTTCTACATTGGCGTTTCAATCATTGTTTTCTAGTCACTAATATCGCTTTGAAATTTCTTCATTCATAAGTTGAAATGATCAATTAGGATGGAGACTACTTGCTTACTCTGTTTTGACAGTTTTTGTACGTCTGGATAGTCAAGCTCCAGCGTACCCTGACTGTTTTCTTGCTTGGGCTTCTTGCCGCCATCATGTGAGAAGGGAGACACTCGCAAAAAAAGAAAAAGCAAGGGTTGAGTGCTTTTTATTAGGGAACATCACACTTTTTGTTCGATTTTTGGATTTTAGTTAGATGAAATTTACTCATGGATCCTCATGGTTTGAGTGTGCACTCTTTTTGGTTAGAAATGCATGATCATTAACCAATTGCGCACTTTGTTTCGGAGCAAAGACAAGGAACGTCCTCACTGCGCGGAGTCACTAACACCCCATCAAGATTGATTTTAAACAATTTAAACAATTTATTTACCACAAACGATACAGAAGTAGATTTTTCCTTAGGTATAATACGATGATCAAATTTGAGTATAGCTACTTTTGGGCCCGAATAAGTTCAGCGACTTCCAGGGCATCCTATCATCAACGCTATTCTAAGGTGAACAGTAGGGTGTCCCAAGAAATCGAAGTGAATCGGACAAACTCCGGCACTTGTTGCCCTTGTTTCCTGTCGAGATAAATTTAAACAGGAATATTTTCAGCTTCCTATCTCGTCTTGTACTGGTCACGCATTTTGTTCCGTTTTCTGCTGGGCGTCAGGTAGTGCGGCGGTCACTGGTATAGCGTGCAGCGGTCAACGTTGTAAGGGCATGAGTTGAGCTCTATTTTACAATAAAAAATATTTTATAACTTATTTCCTGGCTTACTGTTTCTATGCACCTTGTGCAATGTGCATAGATTCCGTGTTCCCTCAACTCCATACTAAATGGTGCCTTCATCCTTCCTCTCTTTGGAAATCTTTTTCGTGGTAAAGGAAAACTTAAACTTTCTTACATAATAATAATGATGATGCTTCCCTAGGATAAACTGAGCTCGCATATCGTAGATACCTGCGAATCAGACTTCTGCCACGATTTTCAAATTTTCTTTAGCTTGTTTTTTTTTTTGCTTTTGCACCGGACTTATTGCCGAAATTTAGCTTTCACTCATCTTACTGTGCCTCATAGGGTGAGTAGAGGTGTGAGTGGTGCCTTATGGTGCCACTCACCCCTCTACAGGAAGGCGCATTGCACCACTCACCCCTTTACAGCAAGGCACCACTTACCCCTCTACAGCAGGGCATCACTCACCCCTCTACAGCGAGGCACCACTCACCCCTCTACAACAAGGCATTACTCACCCCTTTACAGCAAGGCACCACTCACCTCTCTACAGCGAGGCACCACTCACCCCTCTACAGCGAGGCACCACTCACCCCTCTACAGCACGACACCACTCACCCCTCTACAGCAAGGCCCCACTCACCCCTCTACAGCAGGGCATCACTCACCCCTCTACAGCGAGGCACCACTCACCCCTCTACAACAAGGCATTACTCACCCCTTTACAGCAAGGCACCACTCACCTCTCTACAGCGAGGCACCCCTCACCCCTCTACAGCTAGTCACCAATCACCTCTCTACAGCAAGGCACCACTCATCTCTCTACAGTGAGGCACCACTCACCTCTCTACAGCGAGGTACCACTCACCTCTCTACAGCAAGGCACCACTCATACTCTACAGTGAGCACCACTCACCTCTCTACAGCGAGGTACCACTCGCCTCTCTACAGCAAGGCACAAATCACCCCTCTACAGAAAGGCACCACTCACCCCAATACCTCTCACCCCTCTACAGCACATACTATGGCAAATACACTTTGTTTTCTGCAGGAAATCAGAAGTCGATGTCGATCAGTTACATTACTGGTAAAACATTAGTTGTCCTGAGACGTGATTCTTGATAAGGTAAAATATCTTGCCTTATGATGAATATATTTTCAATATATTGAAAAGGAAAATTTGACGGAGTTTATATTTATTTCCTATCGATGGTATTTTATAATTGTTTTAATAAATATCAAATTTATGCAGCCATTGTCGGTCTATTTGCAATAGAAGAAAAAGCCAGAATTTTATTACTTGATGGAAATTCAGGTCGAATCTCACAGGAGCTATGAAAAACGTTCGTTTTGCGCGACCATTAAATATTGACCAATGTTCATGAAAATTTGATGGAATCATTTTCATTTGACAA
Source organism: Morinoia aosen (assembly GCA_030386875.1). Taxonomy (NCBI): domain Eukaryota; kingdom Metazoa; phylum Arthropoda; class Malacostraca; order Amphipoda; family Talitridae; genus Morinoia; species Morinoia aosen. Next base: position 13,527,425 of record CM059575.1, on the reverse strand, counting down.
GCAACCAGAGCAGCATGTGCTGGATTTGATATAATTACTTTGAATTTCGACCGCTATACGCTTGAGACATCTTAGTGAACGGTAATGTCTAACTTGATTCATTAAACCTAATTGCACTTTAGACTGATCAATGGATTCGTTAACTCGATATGCGATATTTTATTTTACAAAATAGTTTATAAGGGCTAGATGTTAAAATTATATTCTAGAAACGAATTAAGAACAGACTGAAGATCAACGATAGTAGCCATGGCAAATAACCCGATCAGGATCAGTCATGAAGGAGAACAGATATGACTTGGCTATTTCACATGACTAATACTTAGACAGGAAGTGAGATTCAAGATTTCTTTTGCATACTCTGTAAGAATTACTTTCACCGATCTCTGCTGGGGTTGAGTTTAAGTTTTAATTCCATCGAAAAGGATGCTGTGCTGTGACCGAGCTTTGAAGTAATAAAGAAGTATGAAGCTTTTTCTATGATGGGTTAAATGCCCGTGTTGACCAGTTTGTGCAGTTAACAATTGTTTGAGGTTTTTGTCGCCATCATTGGTCTGTGATTTATACATGAAATTACAAATGGAGAGTTTATAGAGATCCGTACGTTTATTAAGTACTTATACATTTTTGAATGAATCAATTGTGTGTGCATTATAGTCTAGTTTTTAGGAATTTAAAAACGAGGAACTCGTAGGTTTAGCATTATTTAATATTACACATCGTCAAATCTATAAAACGTTTCGGAGAAGTTCGTGCGGTGCGGAAGTGAACAGGCGCTCCACGTAAACGCGGCATCAAACATTACAAAATGTGAGGGAACGAAACTTTCCAAAACCCCAAACTCGAACTGAGTATCCGTGAATGTGCTTTCTACCTCATTGAATCATGAAATTGGAAAACAGTCATCAAATACATTCAGTTGGAATCAATTTTATAGTGCAAAACAGACTTGTGCTCGTGCTCGTCGTAGCCGTGTGGCTTTAGGACCTGCCTCCGTGCGGGCAAACGAGGGTTCGAGTCCCGGTCTGTAGGTGTCTGAAATGGGTACCGGTCTTGACCGGGGAAAAGCGTCATGGCGTCCTGATGTTAGTTATAAGGCATTTGAAAATCCAATGTACAAGGGGATATGTATCAGGCTTGAAATTGGAAATAAAGCATCCGTAGATGCCGTTGTTTGTTTGTTTGGTGCTTTCTATAAATTCTGTCTCTACTCGAAGTTTGTGTAGCAGCCCTCGGTGCCGCCTTCCTCCGTGGTCAACCACAGCACCTCCTCCTCCCACTTCTGCATCCCCTTGTCACCCCCACTGACGTGAAATAGAACAAATTTACTGAGAATACTAGCGTGGAAACAAAAAAGACCCGATGGAGTTGCAAAGTTGAATTTTATGAAGACTAACATAAAATACAGTGATAAATTTTATGCAATTCTCATCTGCTATGGCAAAAAAAAATTATGTTGAATGTCTATGATGCTCAATTTTGACATTCAATTCCCAAAATTGTGTTCAAATTACTTTGCCAGTAAGTAACTCTGTCCTTTTATCGAGAAATTTTGGTGAAATAGTGACGAAGAACGTGAAAGAGGGAAAACAATTTCTCTAAATATGAAACGTTGTGAAACTGAGTAAAATGTGAAACCCAGTACAGGTCTGAAACAATATACCTTTATGAGGGCCCTGCTTCGCCAAGCCTGCGCCTACACTCCTTCCTCCCTCCCAGCCCACCCTCTCCTCCACACTTCCTTGTTCCTCCCAAGCCTGTAGTCAAATGAATGCAGCGCAGCCTTGCTAGTATACGATGTCCTTCTTTCCATCAAAAGGCGATATTTTTATGTGTTTCTGAGTCTAGTTTCTTTTCATCGTTTAGCAGTTTATTTTCATTTCATTTTAAAGGAGGTATGTCTCCTATTTTTCAAACCTTTGCGAGAAGCAAGTTCTCACTTATCCTTCAATTGCTATACTTTTCGTTGAAAGTTAATCACCCAATTTCACCTCAGTGAACAAAAATTTAATTTTTCTTCTTCTCCATCAATTTCGCAATGTATCTATATTGAACTTGCTGAACTACTCGGATGGTTACCCCATCTAAAAATAAAACATCCTCCAGTGAAGTTTTGAACGAAAGCTTCAGTACGAAGCGTAATGCACCAACAATAAAGCGGAAAGGTGGGAAACAAAAAGCCGCACCCATGAAACTACCAGTTCATGGGCTTCAAACGCTCCAAACAACAAAGGCATCTTAACACGTTCATGAAGTCTGACATCAACAAATGCCTCTCAACGTCTAAAGAACCACTAGTGATGACCGCAAAATCAGAATCATCCGACACGGGTGAAAATCTTTCAAGCGCCACTTGCAATAATTCAAAGTACGTCATAGCTTCTCAACTTTGACACCAACTACGTACACACCCGAAGCGAGTTCAAGTAATTGCACACAAGCAACACTCGACACACAACCCCACACTTTAAACTGTGTCCGAGAAGATTCACCATCCACAAAGTCAACAATCTCGAGTAAAGAAGGTACCTCATCGCTGGTGGGAGCTGCCACAGCACCGCCAGCTCCTTTGTCTCGTTCTAATGATTGCGTCATGGCGATATCTCACCTGTCCTGCGTCCGTCACTGAGAATGCTCAAAAATGTTCACCACCGACGAAGACACCAACACCAACGTCATCGTTTGAACGCGATAAAATATTAGATGTGAGCGACCAGTTAGAAAGTAAAAGGGTTAATTTTAATTTTAATTTGAGTGATAAATTGTTGGTAGGCATTTCAGGAGGCGGATTTATGTTTGAATATGCATGCGCAGCAGCTGATAGTGGCAGTAAAATACCTCAGAGCGTAAACTGCGAGGATGACGTAGGACTTTTAGTGGAGAACAATACAAACAGACCTGCTACAGCTTTTGATGGGCAATTACACCCTCTCCGAATGACTAGTTCCCAAACTATTCACGTAATAAATAACACGCTGTCTCTTACGGCCGCATTTCTGATTAAAGATATGAGACAAAATTTTCCCCCAAGCCCAGTGTCGATTTTTTCCCCTGTATCAAATATTCAAATGATTACAGAACAGCTTTTTGATTTAAATTATTGTATCAGCGCTCATGATATTACGCCGGTGGGAACTGCGAATAACCATCCTAATACGGAATCCCCTTTAGACACTTTTCTTGTTGGAGACAATAGTCTCACAAAAATCCACAGAGATAACATTGATAGCGCATACAAGATTCACACCATAACTTCCGAACGTCTCAATGATCTCTATGATGATAATGAACGCGCACCTCCTTTTAGGAACTATATAACTAGTTTCAAATGTTTGAGCCTCTCGATCGTCCCATCACCTTACTAAGTTAATTCATCATGATAAAGCATGTTTATGAATTCATCAAAATTCATCATGGCAGAGCATGTTTTTTCTCATATTTATGTTGTGAGCGCCTGCAGTGGTCAGCAATTGTATAAGGCATCGAGTCTGTGTAGAAAAATTTGTCTTAAACTGATTCCGCTGCTAACAAATGCAAAAACTGTTACTGTTAACGAAGCTTGTAACAATGTCCGCACTTGGCCTATTACGCGAGAAGAAACGCACCATTTTCTTCAATAAATTGCTCTAAGATGATCGTTGAGACTAACTTCACATTTTTTCTCCTATGTCAAAACTCCCAAGACCTGAATGAGGAAATTGAATACCCTGGTGATTATGCAAAACAGCATAATGAGTTGATTGACTGTTATAACTTGACAGCCTTTCCACGTGAAACCTCCAGCAGTATGAACCAATGCTTGCCTTCATGTAACAAGCTCTCTCCTCCCTCTGCCACAAACAATTTCAGAGTGCCTCCAAAAATAGATTTTCATTGATATCCGATGCTGAAACAGAGGATGAAAAGCCCCTCTCAGATACGAGTATAAATCAACATCGAATCACATAGAAGCAGTGAAATCAACAGGAAGAGAGAAATTGCTGCAAAATTTCAGTCGACAATCGATGGAAAATCCCCCATCCAACTGCATGTACAAACATCACTAGAAATAGAAATGACACGAGCATTCCTCATTTCTCTGCGGATCCCCATACAAGAAATCACCATAGCCGGACCTTTCAGAGCAAGAAAAACGTAAATTCCTCGCACCTCTACGAACCTTTTAATGATGTAAAAAGTATGAAAAAACGTCTCCACCCCCATTTGTGAACGCATGAATTCCACAATGGATGAATTGAAGCGATCATGGAGAATAGAGCTGTTTCCCACCAAAGCCGATGAACACTGCCTCATTCATGCAGTAGCTCATCTACTTACAAAACAACTAGCATCGAAATGGAATTACAATTCCTTAAAAACTGCAATCAAAACGGAGTGCAAATCAAACAATAGCACATGCGCTAAGTTTGTTGACAAGAACAGCGGAGATATGCAAAACCTCATAGATAATTACATTGACAACAAGCATTTTGATTAAGCTGCTGTAGACCTTATACCACTAATCATCTCAAATGTTACTGGCCAAAAACTTCTCATCCTGGATGAACAGGATCATTGTATATTGAAAATATTAGTCGATCCCTCATCAGATTTATCAAATAATAACCCTTCACTACTGCTCCATCGTAAAAAAGATCACTACAGTGCCCTTGTCACACAAGGCAAAATCAGACTGGAGTTACATCATCTCGACAAAATGCCGCTGCCCAGCTAAATAGTAGACTTTCTTACATATCAGATGCTGGGCCAAACACCCTGGGTAACGCAGACAAGATCGATGAATCCTCGGAACGATCCCATCGAGATTGTAACGTTGCTACCTTTAAAAAGAGTCTTAATTTAAGTAAATTCAAAATAAAACATATAAATGCTCAAAGCCTGAATGGTAAATTGGATGACATCAGAGTTATGTTGGTCACTGAAGAAATTGACATTTTATGTGTTTCAGAAACTTGGTTTGATTCACGAACCCAAAGTTCATTTTTTAACATTCCTGATTGCGTATTATACCGCTATGATGGCGCTAAAACTAGCCGAGATAGTGGATCTTGTTTTTTGGGAAATAAATGTACTCAACATCTTCACTTCTGGCGAATAAAGTTTGCGAAGGCATTGAAATGGTTCGGTTAGAAGTGCTAATAAATAAACATAAATCCATAATCTTGGCAGCTTTTTACAGGCACCCATGGTCTCCCCTAAGTCTAACACTAGATTTCATTGAGGAAACCTTCAAAGAAATCCTTTAGGCAAAAAAGTTATTCTTTGCTTCCGAAAATTTCAATGTTGACTTAACGGACTAAAACAATCAGCTAAGCAAACTATTGTATAAACTTAGCCTATCACAAATGGTCGAAGAACCGACTCGCATCACTGAAGTCTCAAAAACTCTCCTTGATCTGGCGATCACAAATAATCCTTCCGCAATGCTTAGAACAGTAATATCACCTTCTAATTCCGATCACCACTCTGTAGGATGTGAAATTAATATTGCAGAGGATAGACAAAAATACCGCTTAATGACTTATCGCTCGAAAAGCCACTCTTCTGCGGAACTATTTCAAGAAAAACTACTCAATGGGTCCTCCGAATTCCAGAATATGATGCAATCTGACGATGTTGACATTCGTGTGTCCATCTTCAACGAGAACTTCACAGCAGCTCTCGACTAATGCGCACCTTACGTCACCAAAAAAAAACAAGCCAAAACGCACTGTTTGGATTACTGACCAAATTAAAGAGATGAGCAGAATATAGAATACCAGCTTGCGAGAGAACAAAAACAATAGATCAACTCTTAACTTGTGTAGTGACAAGGGTAACTTGTGTAATGATTTAAATCCAGTCATCAACATACGTAATTGATGTTTGCGAGCTACGTTTAAAAATAAAAGTGGTAACAGAAATGCGAAAAAAGCACTATTACAGCTTGAGTGAGCACTGTGCTCAATTGAAACGTATCGGACAGGAACTAAGATGGGCGTGAGAATGCTTGGTGACTCAAAAGTGTCAAGTTCAGTTGCATCACGAAGGAAATCTGCGTTGTTTGAGTGGGACTGTGTTGTACTAGACACGCTAGCAAGAAGTTCTTGTGTTCAGTACATGGAGCTCCATGGTTCAGTAGCATCCCGTTCTGAAGCTGCTGCAGCTGCGGTCGGTGAGTGATTCTCGAGTGGCTGTTGAGTGAAGGTTGAAGGTAGCTAATAGATGAGTAGAGGTCATTGATAGATAAGTGATAAACACTGATTAATGAGTGGCAGTTACTGATAAATGAGTGAGGGTCAATGATAGATTAAAAAGTGTAAAGTGAGGGTTGGTGATCAGTGAATGGCTTTGACGTGAAGGTAAGGAATACAAAAGTGGTGGTAGAGTTAGGGTCAGTGATGGGTAAGTGGAGGTCAGTGAAGTTGATATTGAGTTTAATGCTCTCACGGTAATTAAAAAATTTGTTCCTGAGAATCGCTTAAGGAGCACATTTAAAAACGTTTTACATGAATGACATTTTGCTCGCTGATGCGTAATTTTCGAGTTATTCAACTTTGAAATTATAGGAACGTCGTATATAAAAGTGAAGGAACGGGCACTTAAATATGCTGTAATACGGTATTGACGTAACGATGAGTGAGGTTAGGCTAGGTAATGTTAGGTTGGTAAAATAAACTAATCTAAAATAACCTGAATCAACCTAAAAATAGCTAACCTTAACTTACCAAACCGATTATGTTCTTCCCGCCAAAAAATTGGGCGTGTTCCAATAATGCGGCGACTAAGCAACCAACTATATAGTGATACTCCTACCTGAACGTAATTATTGTTATATCTCGAAAATTGCGCATTAGCGAGCAAAATGTCATTAATGTGAAACGTCTTTAAATGTGTTTTTCTACCAATTCATAGAAACCAAATTTATAAATTCCTTGAGCGCTTAACTCAATATCGACCGTCAGTGATTGGTAAGTGGGAGTCAGTGATTGGTAAGTGGAGGTCAGTGATTGGTAAGTGGGGGTCAGTGATTGGTAAGTGGGGGTCAGTGATAGGTAAGTGGGGGTCAGTGATAGGTTAGTGGGGGTCTGTGATAGATAAGTGGGGGTCTGTAATAGATAAGTGGATGCTGTGATAGGTAATTGGGGGTCTGTAATAGGTAAGTGGGGGTCAGTGATCGATAAGTGGGGGTCAGTGACAGGTAAGTGGGGTCAGTGATAGGTAAGTGGGGTCTAAGAGACCGAGTTGGGAATGTGGAGTGCAGAGTGGAAGAGGAAGTACTGGTACAAGAAATCAGCTTCATCTGTAACCCGTTGCTGGTCTGGAAAATGGTGCTGCAGCTGCAAATCCAGATTAATTAGCATTTAGCTGTAATTTATATTCACCGCCGCAATTTTTCTAGAACATAACTATTTTTTGTGATAATTATTTAATAAATAGTGCAATGGAAGTAACATTTTTCAATCATTTAGAAGGCCTTGGCTTATCTCACCAAACAAGGAACCAGATCAAAAAATATCAAGGATGTACCACCTGCATTGCCCTTGCTCCAATTATGGGTGCAGAAAAAATATTCCGGACTTTTCTGTCACGTCTCGGCAATTTATTAAATTTCCCTAATTTTTTGTCAACTGTTAATTATTCCCATAGTTGGTTAGTTTTGATGAATTGCATCCATTGGGATTGGTTTTTCATTGTGGTTTCACTTTCTGATGAAAAATTATGCTAGTTAAAAAGGGTAGTTAGAAGACTTTATTTGAAAAAACTTGAGAATTTTAATGTGAATTGTTTGTCGTGCAAGCTTCAATTATGAAAATCAAGTTGTTCAAAAATTATCATGATTATTCACTGGAAATTTTGATTGATATTATTAATTATTATGAAATGTGCCCGCAATATTGAAGTTATAACTGAAATGAAGTTTATTAAGATATTATTGATTCCCCATTATAAAATTTGGATCGAAATGAAATGAATTAATGAAGTGGGACGAAAACCATCTAAGTTAAAATGGTAAATGAACATCTACCTTCAAACAGAATCCTGGCTTGGGTTAAACACAAGACACGTGCAACTTATGCCTTCAAATCCTTCATAATGATAGCTTAACCCTCCATAACGATAGCTTAATCTTCCATAATGATAGCTTGATCCTCCGTAGTGATAGCTTAATCCATCATAATGACAGCTCAATCCTCCATAATGATAGCTTAATCCTCTATAATGATAGTTTAATCCTCCATAATGATGGCTTAATCCTTCATAATGGTACCTTAATCCTTCATAATGATGGCTTAATCCTTCATAATGGTACCTTAATCCTTCATAATGATAACTTAATCCTTCAAAATGATAGCCTAATTCTTCATAATAAAAGCTTAATCCATCATAATGAAAGCTTAATCCTTCATAATGAAAGCTTAATCCTTCATAATGATTGCTTAATCCTTCATAATGATAGCTCAATCATTTATAATGATAGCTAAATCCTTCATAATGATAGCTTGATCTTTCTTAATGATAGCTTAATTCATCATAATGATAGCTTAATCCTTTATGGTAATAGCTAAATCCTTCATAATGATAGATTAATTTCTTCAAAGTGACAGCCTAATCCTCCATATTGACGACCTAATCCTCCATAATGATGGCTTATAATCCTTCAGAATGGTGGCTTAATCCTCCACAATGAAAGCTTAACCCTATTGTGACCAATTTTTCTGGTTCTTGAACCAAATATTACAGTAATTTCTCTTAAATTATCATGCATGAAACATTGTAATTGTGAATTTCTCATCCAAACATTTAGAATATAAGAACAATGTGAATGATTTCCTAATTTCCTTTATAAAAGACATGGGTCAAAATAGAATAAAAGGTGTTTCTGTGTGCATTTATAATTTTTTGTCTATATCTGCCTATGAGCTACAAGCTTCTGACTAGAACAGCTAAAAGCTTTTGCTATTTATTTGTGGTCCTGGTTTCACTACCTTGTGTCAAAGTGTTTACATCATAAGCTTGGTTAGGGTGTGAAAGTTTTTTTTCTGTAACCGAAGTATTATTGTAGGGAAAATGGAAGAGGCAGAGAAGCCTGTTTCAGGGATACAATCAAAGCACATTTCAATTATTCAAGAAGTTAGAAAAGAATGGGATTAATCATCATTATGGCAAAAATTGAATAAATTTTATGCTCCATAAAATTTCATGATTTCTGAAGGCACGTGTAGCCTATGTGAGTAAATACAGAACTTGTTTGGCGATAGCAAAAAATTTTTTGATTTCATCTTGGTGCAGACTGCCAAGCTCTGAAACTTCACTGCCATCAAAAGCAAAAATTCTCATTGAAGAGTTCTCAAATTTGTGCCAAATCTCATGTGACATCAGAAAAATCTTCCACAAAAATTTTCTATGCTCATATAATGGATTTGAAATTTTTTCCAAGTTGCCCATCAAATCTGTCAACCATCTGGAAAATGGCAGAAGAAATTTATAGCTGTCCATCAGGTCTCCGGACCATCAAAAAATTGGACCGGGAAATTGGAGGTCTGAATTGCCGACTCCGAATTGCCATCTGGAAACATCCGCAAGTCTAGGGCAACTAGAAAGCAATTCGAATGATGATATTGAAAAATTTAATGGGGCCTTTCCTCAATCAAGAACTTTTGCTAGTTGTGGCAGTGCTACACATGTGACAAAAGCTGCATCAAACGAGCCAATGTTTCACTCTGGAAGTATACCCGCACCACCTGCTGAAAGCTATATGTTGTCAGGATGCCTTGGTCGCCTCACCCATTTGAAAACAATGGATTTAAGATGCATCAAGTCTTTTCTGAACAACCCAGACGTGCATCCATTGCACGTGGAGTTCAGGAAAATGATGCACTCTAACAAATAGAATTTGAACCTCTCAGGAAGCCCTCGGAGCATGGAAGAAGACTCATTTGATTCAGCATCTAGTTCTTCCCTTGATCACTCTCAGCAGGATAGAAACTTGGAGCACCAACTACCTGATAATGGAAATAACATGCATCAAGCAAGACACCCTTCAACCCGCCAGCATCCAATCAACCCTGATCTTCGCCATCAAAAACGTCCATTTACTTCAGAGGGAAGTCAGGGAAGGCAACGCAGATTCAGACAATAACCAGACTCGATACCTTGGCATGTGTGCCAAGGCCCTCCTTGCCAATGATGAGGTGGTCACGGAGATGTTTAAGTCTGACGAGAGTTGCAGCCGCAAGAGAAATTTATCACACAAAAAGGGCGGCAGCAGGACGACTCGTGAGGCTCTGGAGAGGGCAGCAGGGAAGGCCATGATACTGCATAGCCCTATTGAGTACTCTAGGTGTGAACTTGTTGAGTTCTATAGGTGGTGCACTTGTTGAGTCCTATAGGGGGTGTACTTGTTGAGAACTTGAGGTGGTGTACTTGTTGAGTACTGGAGGTGGTGTAGTTGTTGAGTACTGGAGGTGGTGTACTTGTTGAGTACTTGAGGTGTACTTGTTGAGTACTGTAGGTGGTGTACTTGTTGAGTACTGGAGGTGAGTGTGTACTTATATGTCTAGCGTGAGATGCTCAGGGTAAGCAATAGGTGTTATGTCTAGTGTGAGATGCTCAGGGTAAGCAATAAGTGTTGTGTCTAGTGTGAGATGCCCAGGGTAAGCAATATGTGTTTTGTCTAGTGTGAGATGCTCAGGGTGAGCAATAGGTGTTGTCTAGTGAGAGATGCTCAGGGTAAGCAATAGGTGTTGTGTGCTAGTGGTTAGCAATGCTAGTTGAAAGACTTTACTGTGGATTTAGATTTGTATTATGGCAAGCCTTCGAGTTTATCCTGAACTTCTGTCACTCTAGTTGGGATGCGAGTGTTTTGAGCAACCAGTCTGTGGCTTTATTCTTCGTTATTTAGTTTTTATTCTTCATTCAGTAGCTTTGTTTTGAAAATTTTGTTCAAATTCTTCATTAATTAGCTTTTTTCTGTAAACTTTGTTCACATTCTTCATTCATTAGTTTTATTTTATAAATTTTTCAAATTTTCATTCATTAACTTTCATTCATTTAAATTTCATTTTTATTCTTTATTCATTGGATTTTTCTCTAAATTTCGTTTTTATTCTTCATTCATTGGCTTAGATTTGTAAATCTTGTTCATATACTTCATTCATTAGCTTTGTCATCTAAATTTTGTTCTTATTCTCATCCATTACGTTTATTCTGTCAATTTATTTTTTATTTTCCGTTCATTAACTTTATTCTGTAAATTTTGTTTTTATTCTTCATTCATTTGCTTCATTCTGGAAATTAATTTTTCATTTTTTGGAGTTCAGCTTTATTTTGGAAATTTTGTTTTTAATTTTTATGCATTAACTGTATCCTCTGCTCCTTAGCTTTTCTTCATTATTCATTTGTTCTTTTTTTCAGATTTATATCTTATTTATTAGTTTGCATTCCTTTATCTTTGGTTTATGTATTTGAAGATTTACATTTGAGACATTTGTAACGAAATGTAGTAGAAAGCACACACCTTTCGTTAGGTAAATTAAATTAAACAAAGCTGAGTGTGAAGAGACATCGGAATGCTTGGTGTATCGGGTGTCGTAACCGTTGCGCTGCCAGATGGGTGCAATTTGTCTATTAAGTGCGTTATGCCTAGAGGATTTAGGACCAGAAGGTCGATCTTGAACTGTTCGAAGTCAGAGAAACCGTTACAGGACCGTTGAAGCAAGACGCAGGCGTGGGAACAGCAGGCCGGAGCAACGGCCAGCATTCCTCGAGAAAAGGAGGGGCGAAGGATAGCTGTGAGTCATGAACACAGTACAATTCATTGTACTGTGGTCGTGAATTTGAGCAGAGAGTCGCATCACCAGAGCCAATGAGAGCGCAAGAATGCACCGCGCGAGTAGGTGTGTCAAACGAGCGCGAGGACAAAGCCAATGATAATTCAAGACATCAGAACAAGCAAGAACTCCACCAATCAGGAGTAAAATACTGTCATTGAAACAACGAATATTTGAGAACTTTCTGGAAGGAATCAAGTGGAACACATAAAAGGAGTATGAAATAAGTAAGGAGAGAGCTTATCTCTCTGTTACGAAACAAGAGAGACGCAGAATTTGTGTGCAGGCCGGGATCCGGCAGCTGCAGGCGTTTCTGGCATAAGAATAATTCAAATCTTTCATCAAAATAAAGCGTTAATGCGTCACGACCATAGCATCTTCCCCCATAGTGCGCAGACTGAATAAAACCACCGGAAGTGGTACCAGCCGTGCGAGTGGCAAGTTTGATCATGAAGAGTGAATAGCAAGTGGACTGACCAGCTGTCTAGAAGTTGGAAAGAGCGCCTCTGATGTTTTAACTACACAAGATGCATGACAGCAAAAACTCCTTCAAGAACGCCAGATTCACAAATCCCTCGGTGCAAGTGTACACTGATGAAATCTATGAAAGGACGACAAGGATTCTACGAGCATCGAGTGGGCAACATGCAGTGGCCTGCACTAATTGGCATCAAATCAGCAGCAACATTATAATCTCAGAAAAACGGGGATCGAAACCTCTAACACCAACGAAGCACACCAACCATTAAGTCGGCAAACGTCGGAAAATGGCTAGGCGTCGGTCAGCAGCTCCGGGAAGGTAGAAAGGCACCACCGCTACTGTACCCTGAGTACTCTGTTGAGTACCACCAACATCAGATGGAGTCGGTATTGAAGCAACAGCGACATCACATCTCAGAAGAACGGGGGAACTAAGGGAAATCGCGTACTCATTTTATAGAGGTCATTGAAAAAGCACCACTGATGAGTTTCAAACTATGAAATCAACTTTATTCGGTCCGTGATGAGTTTATGTAGAATTAGGATAATCATGTGTTTCAATAAGGTTGCGTGGAACAGCACCCCAGAGTTGACAGCAATTAATGTGCATCAATATGTGTGATCATAGTGAAATGAGTCATTTTGTTGCTGATAATTGCCATGGATTCAATGTGCCGATTTTATTTTGGGACGCGCATTTCCTTCGTAATACCGTTGGGGTGAGTTATGCGAATAATACGGTCAAACCTTCTGGTGGTGCCGGTGAAATGGCATCTCTTGATAAGTGTTTTATCCGATTTGTTGCGCCGTATGATTTTTCTTGTGGGTTATGAAATTTGCATAACATCAAATTTCGTGATCGTACGCTAACGCTTGACAATTAATGATTCACAGTGAGCATTTCTCGCATTTTGGAATACTATCTGACATTACGTTCATAATTTTCTGTGTAATCAATCCCACCCATTAACTCATGTGTGAATCATTATATAAAGTTAAGTAAACCTTTACATTGTGTCGTTATTATCCCACGCTGATCGTACTGAGGTAGACTCGTAACGCACACTATGCTAATCCTGCTATTTCTATTTCTCTCCTGTTGTATAATTTTCTCTCCTTTTTTCTTTTCATCTTCGACTATCGAGGTTTTAATCCCTCTATCGACAAGAGAGACTCGCACGTCTCCCCTTGTATCGTGAAACTTTATAATTTCTTTGCCTAGTTTACTTATTTCATATTCATGTTTTTTTTACAATTGTTTTTTGTTTTCCTTCCTAACCTGCTGGTTTTATGCCCAGCTTATTTTGGAGGAACACTCCTTGTGCATACATTTCCCATTTCCTACAGTGCTTAGTAAATGGTCCCTTCTCTTTGCTCTCTGGGAATTTCCTTTGTTGTGGCTAGGGAGTCTTGAACTAGCAAATATTTTATTATATTATTGTTGATATTTATTAGTGGCAATACACCCAATTGTAGGCAACCTTCCTAAAGGAAATGTAGAACATGAAAATATTGTAAATTGTAATATTACAAATTATTTACAAGCCTCCCGACAACTTTTTTTACAAATTATTCCTAATGTGCTTGAAAAATTACGATGATCCCTTCTTTAACTTCAAAAAAACATGAGTAAAGTGGCAAAAACAAACAGTAGATTATTTTTTTTATCCCCATTAGAGGCAGGAGTCTGAGGGGCAGATACGCAGGTCAACTTTCCTCATAGCCACGAGTGGTGACGGGTGAGTGTCACATGTGGTGACGGGTGTGTGCCACGAGTGGTGACGGGTGAGTGTCACGAGTGGTGACGGGTGTGTGTCACGAGTGGTGACGGGTGAGTGTCGCGAGTGGTGACGGGTGAGCGTCACGAGTGGTGACGGGTGAGTGTCACGAGTGGTGACGGGTGTGTGCTACGAGTGGTGACGGGTGAGTGTCACGAGTGGTGACGGGTGAGTGTCACGAGTGGTGACGGGTGAGTGCCACGAGTGGTGACGGGTGAGTGCCACAAGTGGTGACGGGTGAGTGCCACGACCGGTGACGAGATTGTCACGAGTGGTGACGGGTGAATGCCACGAGTTGTGACGGGTGAGTGCCACGAGTGGTGACGGGTGAGTGTCACGAGTAGTGACGGGTGAGTGCCACAAGTGGTGACAGGTGAGTGTGTGCTTCTCTCTTAAAGCTGCTGGTGAGGAACTATGTTTTATATCTACTTAGATTGTTGTTAAGCTATAAATAAGGAATAGTGATCTTATGGTATCTGCAGTAGAAAGCCTAGATTGGCACCCTAAAATGAAGCCCTAAATTAGCACCAAGTCCTGTACGTTTGTTTGTACAGCAGCGAGTCCTGTACGTTTGTTTGTACAGCACCGAGTCCTGTACGTTTGTTTGTACAGCACCGAGTCCTGTTCGTTTGTTTGTACAGCACCAAGTCCTGTAAGTTTGTTTAGACAGCTTCAAGTTCTGTACATTTGTTTGTGCAGCTCTATGCTACAGCGATGGAGAAAACCCTGGGCTTAAAAAAACAACCTATATGTTTTATTGGGGTCAATTTTTGGGGGGGTTTCATTGTTTTTTATGGGGGGGGGGGGGGCTTTTCTGCAATACCTGTTTTTGTTTAAAAATTTGTTCAGACAGCTCCAGTTGCCTCTATTTCAGATTGATATACACGCAGTAATTGAATAAATATTGTTATTTGGGTACTTTATTTCCCACATTATATTTCATTATATGCATTATTTGAAATAAGTTTGTCCATCACAATTACCATTTACCAGTTACCAGATGTATAGAGACATAGCTTTGCAGTCTGCAAAGATATAAGATGTGAAAAGAGAATTGCCATGCTTGTCAATTCATAGTAAGTTGTTTTAGCAGCAAACAGGCGTAAGATATGTGAGAGGGAAGCACCATGCAGATCATAAGTAACCGCCACGAGCAACTTGAAGGAAGACATCTGCACATCACTTAACAGTCATGCTGTTAACAACTTAACATGGGTATTGTGTGAGCTCCAGTGCTTAGCAGAGCAAGTCAAGTCAGTCAACCACACAGTTACATGTTACAACATGTGGTGACATGCCAATATTTTTTTTAATTTACTAAAAATTCGTTTTTTTCAGTACAGGAGAGCAACAAACATTAAAACGAATCGACATGAATGCTCTAACAGATTCCATCATCAAATTTATTCCAGTGCAGCTTGAATGCTCACCATAGGCCGGTCGTTTGTTTACTTTCTTACCCCATGATGGCCGCGGTCGTATCTTACCCCATCTGACTATAATTGTAAGACAAATTTCAGGCAATGCTCTCACAGGAGACAGATATTGAAGAGTGGTTGGCTGAGTACAATCCGGAGTTCATCGGTGCGCTTCATTCCTATAAATGGAAGGACTCCAACATCTTCCCAAAATACATGTTCAACGAGAATTTCACTAAGACAATGACTCCTCGTCGATGGTGGGAAATTCAAGACATGAAACAGCAGAAAATGCCGATTCCTAGAAAGACACCGGCAGAGGGTTTCTGCAAGTTTATAAGCAATCTTCATTCTTACCCCGTAAGTTCAGGATCCATCGAGAGAATTTTCTCAACATTTAGAATTGTGTGGAAAAAATTAATTGATCAGGATCGGAACACGCACAGAAATTGCTCTCAGTATATCGCAACTTTGCAAATGATCATGATGTGGATGACAACGATGAAATGGCAGTGGATGTAGAAAGAGAACCACAGTAGTCCTGTAGTAGCAGTCTAGTCTAGAAGACAGAGGAAGAATTCAGAAGTCTCTATATAATCAAATAGTTAAACTTCATTTGTTTCTTAGTTTTTATTTTTTACATTAGAAAGGGAATTCATAGAAATATATTAGTCCCTCGAGGTTTTTTATGATTAAGGTTTTTCTAATTTGATTTGTGTAGGGTTGGTTTTTTGTTTTTCAATGTTTCTTGTCATGGTCATACACATGACTTGAATAAATTTTTTGACAAAGTATGTATTTAGCTTATTAGGATCCTATAAGCTTGAAAACAAGTGAAATTTAAATAGTAATAATAAAAACCCCTCAAAAAATAGAAAATACTATTTAGTGTTTTTTGTGTGTTTTATTATTGGTGTTTTTGTATTAACCCTGCCAAGTTATGTATATTTGTTTATACAACTCCAAGTCCTGTACGTTTGTTCGTACAGCTCCTAGTCACAAATATTTGTTTGTACAGCTCCAAGATCTGTACATTTGTCTGTACAGATCCAAGTCATAAACATTTGTTTGTACTGGACCAAGTTTGCCTGCTGCCATGGCAAGGGCTGGGTGACAGTGTACAGCTCAGAGACCAAGGAACTCGTCCGCACTGTGGGGGGCCACGCAAACTCGGTGTGTTTCGTCGCTTTCCACCCTCGGGACTCTGACAGACCTGCCTCGGGCAGTTTTACAAGGAACGTCAGACTCTGGCACAAGGTGGGGTAGGTGGGCCTCACTCTGGCACAAGGTGGCCAGGTATGCCTCACTCTGGCGCAAGGTGGGGTGGGTGTGGCTCACTGTTGTACTAGATGAGAAAATAAAAATTGGTTCTAATTTCAGTAATTGTGAAAAAATATAAGTATGATGGAATATCCATAGGAAATACCTTCTTCAATATAATTTTCCAATTCCGTACTGTGTAGAGGAACAGTAAGAGTTTTATTTTTATAGAATAAAGTCAGCGTTTAATTTGAGTTTTTTCAATAGGTTTTTCAGTTGAAATTTGCATCAAGGCAATAAATATACACACATTCTAAGTAATGTGTGTTTTCTGTTCACAATGTTTGCGTCTCTTTATTGTACTTGTCTATGGCACGTGCTCATGTTTTGCTTTGGTAAAGTCTAAGATCAGATAAAATAGCAGAAATAGTTTCATTTGTTGTATTTATTAATCAGAAAAGTAGTCTTCCCTGGCTATGCCAGACTGTAAGTGCCTGTGCAACTTTGTAATGGGGTGATCCACCGATCTCCTAACCCGTGTTTGGGAATGGGGTGCAGCCTCCATCTTGGACTGGGGCGCAGCCTCCATCTTGGACTGGGGCGCAGCCTCCATCTTGGACTGAGGCGCAGCCTCCATCTTGGACTGGGGTGCAGCCTCCATCTTGGACTGGGGTGCAGCCTCCATCTTGGACTGGGGCATAGCCCCCGTCTTGGACTGGGGCGTAGCCCTCATCTTCGACTGGGTCGTAGCCCCCACCTTGTACTGGGGCGCAGCCTCCATCTTGGACTGGGGCGCAGCCTCCATCTTGGTCTTGGGTGCAGCCTCTATCATGGACTGGGGTGCAGCCCTCATCTTGGACTGGGGCGTAGCCCCCATTTTGGTCTAAAGAGATTCTTCCTCTGGCCCGTTGCAGGATCCCCTCTATTCAGAAGTGCCACTACTGCTGCTCCTGCACTTCTGTCGCTCCTGCACTCATGCCGTCCTGCCACTCCTGCACTCCTGCCGCTCCTGCCGCTCCTGCCGCTCCTGCACTCCTGCCACTCCGGCCGCTCCTGCCACTCCTGCCGCTCCTGCCACTCATGCCGCTCCTGCCACTCCTGCCGCTCCTGCCACTCCTACCACTCCGTCCACTCCTGCCGCTCCTGCACTTCTGCAGACCGAGCCTATGGACGACTGCTACAGCTGGGAGGGGTTGCTGCCATGCCGAGTCCCCCTTGTACCGTTTGTGGTTGTTCGACAGTTAAAGGAAGGGTATAACCGTTCGTTCTTGGTTCAATTGTATGCCTGTAATTCTTGTTAAAATGTTTTAATGTTCAAAAAGAGAATTACAAACCCACGACCTGGCAGTTCTAACCTTCACCATCAAACAGGACATCCTGGTTGCATCATGGAAGGCCACCATGCCCTGCTCCATAACCTCCCCCTAACCCCACCAGGACATCCTGGTTGCATCATGGAAGACCACCGTCCCCTGCTCCATAACCCCCCTCTAAACCCCACCAGGACACCTTGGATGCATCTCCCCCTGGTTGAATCATTACAGCAGGCCGGTGGGTGCCTGCTGCACTTCTGGCACAACTGCAGCTCCTTCGCTGTTGCTCACGTCTCCGCTGTCTTCACTGGCTCCCCCAACGACAAAGTCAGGTAGGCGTATGGGTTGTGATTGAAGAGGAGTTAAAGGAGAATTTTTCATGAGAATTCAAGTAAATGTTGCAAGTGTGTTTAGTATATAAGAGGTATTGAACTGCAACCCCTAGCTGCTGCACACGTCTCTGCTGTCTTCACTGGCTCCCCCAACGACAAAATCAGGTGAGGCATTTAGGGATGGGAGTTGGGTGAATATGTTATAAGTAAGCCCCTCAGGGGGATACAACTATTGTATCTATGGGAATTAGTGCTTCCAGGGGGCAATGTAAGTGCCTGAGCTAAAAATTGGGTAGGCTTTCTTTTTGTTAAAATAGAATAGGTTTTGGTTTTGTTACGGACCATCTTTTTTCGGTTGGCTACTGTCTTGTTTTTTCAGCACCTACTACTTTCTTCTTCAACTTTGATCTTGTTTCAGAATTTCTTTCTCATCTTACTGTTTCTATGCCTTTTCTGCATAGGCTCCGCATTCCCTTAACTCCATACTAAATGGTGCCTTCTTCCTTCCTCTCTTTGAATCGCATTTTTTTGCGGATAGGGAGGCTTAAACTAACTAATAATATAATCTGTTATAAGTAGGTCAAATAGATGCTATGAGTGGGTTAAGTATACAAGAGGAGTTACGTTGAAAATGTTCAACTGCTGCTCACGTCTCTGCTGTCTTCACTGGCTCCCTCAACGACAGAGTCAGGTGGGCTGTTTAGGTAGGGTAAATACTTATATATTTGTGTTGGAGTTTAGGTAAGTATGTTTAGGGTAAATCGTGTTTGTTGATGTTAGGTTTGTGATGGAAGAGGAGTTAGGGTAAATATATTGAGGGTATGTTGTGGTGAAGTTAAGTGTGTGAAGAAGGAGTAAGAGTAAATATGTTTAGGTGTAAATATAGAATAATTATTCTGTTGTTCAGTTATGTGATTTAAATTGCATATTAAGTGAATGCACAGTATTAGTGACAGTCAGCTGTATGATGTAGTAGATGTACCTATATTTAGCGTTATTGTGTAGAATAAATCAGTCGTATGAAACATCTGGTATATATGTTGTAGGTTTTTAGTGTATTAATACAAGTCAGCTATATGATATAGCGTGTTTAGCACAAGTACATACATACGTAGAGTGGGTCAGTTATGTGGTATAGCATATTTAGGATAAGTTCTTAGCAGAAACTATGCCAGTTCTGAAGTAAATGTTTTAAGTGTATATGGGTACGTACACTTGGGTACACTGTGGGTACGCACACTTGGGTGCAGTGTGGGTACGTATACTTGGGTACACTGTGGGTACGTACACTTGGGTACACTGTGGGTACGTACACTTGGGTACACTGTGGGTACGTACACTTGGGTACACTGTGGGTACGTACACTTGGGTACACTGTGGGTAAGTACACTTGGGTACATTGTGGGTACGTACACTTGGGTACACTGTGGGTACGTACACTTGGGTACACTGTGGGTACGTACACTTGGGTACACTTTAGTACAGTGTGGAAATAAGGATAAATGCTATAAGTATGGAGTGAAGGTTCTAGATTCGGTATCGGTACATTTATTGCATATATTTAGTATCATTTGGCTTTGTGATGAAGTATAATTATATTTAGTGAGTATTAAGTACATGTTGTGTACTTGTGTTGTGTTGTGATTTGTTACAGGTAATTTTTCTCCTATGTGGTAAATGATTTATCTTGTATGGCAGCATGTAATAACAAATATTCTTTCAGGGGAACACAGCTATTGTGTTTATAGGAATTAGTGCTCCGAGAGATAAGATGAGAGTTCCGAAGCTGAAGATTGAGTCTGGTGTCATTTTGTTGGGTATAGAATAGGTTTTTGTTTTGTCTTGGTGTGCTGTCCTGTTTTAAAGCACCTACTACTTTCTTATTCAACTTTTTTATTTCATAAACTTCCTTCCTAACTTGTTTCTATGTGTAGGGTATGGGAACCCCATTCGGCATGCACAGATTCCTCTTTCCCTTAATTTCAAATTAAATGGACTTTCCACCTTCTTCTCTTTGGAACACTATTGTTGTGGTTGGGGAGGCGTAAACTGGCTCATCTAAACTAAATGGTACCTTTCTCCTTCCCCATTTTGGAACAACATTGTTGTGGTTAGGGAAGCTTGTCAAATCTAATCCAATCAAAACGGAGCTCTTCTCATTCCCCATTTTGGAACACTATTGTTCTGGTTAGGGAGGCTCATTAAATCTGTTCTAACATAAACTGTGCCATTCTCCTTCCCTGTTTGGGAATCTAGTCTAATCTAAAATAAACCTGAAAATAAAGGATACCTCCCTCCTTTGGCGCTTTGGAACACCATTGTTGTGGTTAGGGAGGGCCAAATCAGGTTATTTAATCTAAACTGTGCTTTCTTCCTTCCCCGCTTGGAAACGCGGTTGCGTGCAGGTACGTGGAGTTCTCCCCGTGCGGGCGCCACCTACTCACGGCCATCACCAGCCCTCCTGAGGTCGACCAAAAGTTCCAGTTTCCAGGCCTTCTAGGCCCAGGAAATCTCCAACGACTTCCTCAAGGTCTCCTCGCAGTTCTGTGTGGGGGCGCGGTTCTGGACGGAGCCTCTTCTGCCTGGGCCTTCTCTGGGGTCTGGGCCATCCCCGGGGTCTGGGCCTTCCCCGGGGTCTGGGCCTTCCCTGGGTCTTGGCCTTCCCCAGGGTCTGGGCCTTACCTAGGGTCTGGGCCTTCCCCGGGGTCTGGGCCTTCCCCGATGTCTGGGCCTTCCCCGGGGTCTGGACCTTCTCTGGGGATTGGGACTTTTTTTTACAATTTAAACAATTTATTTACCACAGGAGATACAGAGGTAGAATGTTTCTTAAGTCTAGTACAATGGACAAGTTTAAATAGAGCTACCTGTGGGCCCGAATAAGTTCAGCGACTTCTGGGGCATCCTACCATCAACATTATTCTAAGGTGTACAATAATGTTTAACCTAAATCACTTAACCTAGTTTCGCATTTGACTGATCAGTGAGATAATTTACTCGATATCAGATATTTTATTTTACAATATAGGTTATATGGACTATATTTAACAGTATATTCGATAAAAGATTTACCAGCAGACGGAAGGCAAATTACATATTACATATTACCCATGGCAAATATCATTATTGGAAACAGTCATGTAGGAGACAAGATTTGACTTGGTGATCTTACACGACTAATATTCCGATAGGAAGTGAGTCTCGAGATTTCTTTTGAATACCTTGTAAGAATTACTGTCACGGATCTCCGCAGGTATTGAGTTCCAAGTTTTAGTTCCAACGAAGAGGATACTGTGTTGCGACCGGACCTTTGAATTATAAGGAAGCATGAATTTACTTCTATTTCGGGTTAAATGGTCGTGATGACCAGTCTGCGCACTTAATAATAGTTTCAGGCTATTGTCGCCATCATTTCTTAATGTTTTGTAAATGAAATTACAAATGGAGATTTTGTAGAGATCTGAAAGTTTGAGTATTTGTAAATTTTTGAATGAATCATTTGTGTGAGCATTATATTCTAAATTCTTTACCGCTCTGATTGCTCTTTTTTGCAGAGTAAAAATTATATTGGTTTTGTATTTATCAGTTCCGTGCCATGCCTCTATTCCGTACTGCAAGTATGGTGAAATGAGCGTTCGGTAGAGCATTCGTAAAGCTGTTTCAGGCAGGTAATTTTTAACTTTATTCAGGATTCCGATGGATTTCGATAATTTAGAACTAATATGAGCGATGTGCTCTTTAAAGGTCAGATGTTTATCTATTATGATGCCCAGAAACTTGCATGAGTTGGTTTCTTCGATTTCACCTTCGCCAATTTTTATGTGTGGGAGAGACATGCTTTTCTTGTATGAGAATGTAATATATTTTGTTTTATCGATGTTGAGGCTTATTTTATTAGCTTTAAGCCATAATGAAACTTTATGGAGTTCATTATTTATACTTTCCGCAATCATAGCGGGATTTTGGCTCGGAAGGACCGTAGAAAGCGTGCTGTCATCGGCAAAAAGTATGAATTTGAAAAATGATGTTGATTTGATAATATCATTTATAAATATCAGAAATAGGAGAGGCCCAAGGACAGATCCTTGTGGAACTCCATGGCTAATTGTCTGTGGGTCTGATTTTGCGTCGTCAACGACAACGTA
The DNA here is from genome assembly GCA_030386875.1 of Morinoia aosen. NCBI lineage: Eukaryota > Metazoa > Arthropoda > Malacostraca > Amphipoda > Talitridae > Morinoia > Morinoia aosen. The sequence continues at coordinate 13,504,889 of CM059575.1, read as the reverse complement.
TTGCTTCCGATTTGTTAGGTATGATTTGAACCAATCATGGGCAATTCCACGAATGCCATAACAGTGTAGTTTAGAGAGTAATATTTTATGGTCCACACAGTCGAATGCATTTCGAAAGTCAAGAAAAACGGAGAAAACAAGCTTTCCTTCATCTATATTAGAGTAAAGGTACTGTAAATGATTTAATACAGCTTGTGTCGTTGATTTCTTAGAACGAAAACCGTATTGTCTGTCATAGAGAAAATATTTCAAAGATTGTTCAAAATACGAATACACTTTTTTATACACAATTTTTTCAAATATTTTGCTCATAATTGGTAAAACAGAGATAGGTCTATAATTATTAACGAAGTTTTTATCACCATTTTCAAAAATAGGCGTGACTCTGGCAGTTTTGAGAGAGTTGGGAAAGATACCTTGAGAAAGTGAATGGTTGATAATATTAGATATGCACGGTGCTATTATATCAGCAATAGACTTAACAATTTTAGCTGAAAATGTATTTAATCCATTTGATTTATTTTTCAAGTTGTTTATGCACGTAATTACATCGGAGGGATTAGTTGGCGTGAAAAAGAAAGAGTTGTGTTCACGGACATGGTCCATGTATTGCAAGTGGTCTGTAGGTTCACTAACGACACTATCGGCTATATTTTTCCCTATATTTATAAAAAAGTTGTTAAACACTGTTGCAATATCTTGTTTATCATGATATTTTACATTTTCGTGAACGATGGACTCAATTGTTTTTTTTAGCGTTGTTATTTGGCCTATAGCATGAATTAAGCAGGCGCCAAGTTTTTTTAATATCAGTTTTGTATTCAGTAAATTTGCGCGTAAAGTAGTTTTGTTTCGATGTTCGTATTTGATTTGTCGCATGATTCCTGAATCTGTTATACGTTAATCTAGAGATTCGTCCTTCGTATAGTAAGGCTAAGTATGCTTGACGTTTCTTTATATTGATCACGATATCTTCAGTAATCCAAGGCTTTTGTCTATTTTTCGGCGTAATTGTGCGGGTGATTATTGGACAACACTGGTTATATGCGGTCGTTATAGTTTCAGTTAGATTTAGTATTGCTTGGTCAATGTTAATCGCATTATTGTCTAGTTCATAGATGTCCAATGATGGCATTAATTCTTCTAGAACAGTTCGCATTGTTCCCAAATTATATACGTTTATTCAACGATATGAAAAAGTCTCAGCATGTTGGCTGTTGCAGGGACTATAGACATTTTTCTTGATGAGAAACACAGGAAAATGGTCAGATAAGTCAGAAATTATTTTTCCTGTAAGAAAATCAGTCGGATCTAACATAAAAATATTATCGAGCAGCATGGCAGATTCAGATGTAATACGCGTAAGTTTCGTGATGATTGGAAGGAAGGAGTTAGACTGAAAAACATTTATGAAGTTTGAGATTTGTTCACAGCTTTCATATTGAAGAAGATCGTAGTTGAAATCCCCGCAAATTATTATGTCATTGTTTAGAGATTTGTTAAACTGAGATATTATGCTTTGAAGCTCGTTCAGGAAAGAAATGTTGCAAGCCGTTGGGGGCCTATATACAGTCCCAAGTACAATCCGTTTACCATTTTTCGTTAGTTCTATAAATAGAGTCTCAATATGTTCACGATTCATACATGCACTTATAATGATTTTCGATGATATGTGCTTAGATATGTACGTACTGATGCCACCACCACGTTTGTTGCTACGGAGTGAATGATGGCTATTATAGTTCTGAATTTGAATTAGGTCTTTAGTTGAGTCATCTAGCCAACTTTCGGTGAAACTGAGAACATCAAAATTGCTGTTTAGCTCAGTGATAGTACAAGATATATCATCTATTTTCGGATAAATGGACCTACAGTTCCAACATAATACTGAGAGATCGTTACAGGTTTTTCTCATCGATTCATTGAATTCTTTAATATTTAGGTACTTACAATTCCCAGTTTTATTTAGGTTTGGATGCAATCTATTCAAATGATTGAGATCTGGATCAGTATCATCGAATATATCAACATGGTCAGTCATAAAGATTAAGAAACAGTAAGTAAAATGTGACGTAAAAAATAAAGAAGATGATACAGACTACAGGGTCAAGTTAAAACTAAAGACATTCCTACTTATAGTAAAATTTAAGAAATAGAGAGAAACTAAAACACACAGAGATTATTAGTCTTAATTGTCTAAAATCTAGTATGATTTCATAAGGAGAGCGCTAACTCAGTCCATGAGTTGGAGCATTAGAGATCATAAATTGCGAATAGTGTAGTTACAAGGCTGTCATACCAGTGGTATCTGCATATAACACATACGATGTAGCAAAGGACGGAATGGATTAGAATCGAAGTGACAGCGAAGTTATTTAATTAATATAAAGATCTTTAGTATCTAGATTATTTTCAGATTTTGGACATGTGGTAACATATAATTTAAACCAGAGTAGAAAATTCGGCATGAGCCTTTTATGAAAAATGAGAATAGACGAAGATAAAAAAAACCATTTAGTGAGCAGTAAGACAAAGTTGCAAGTTCTGCGTGGTTGCCTTGAAGAGGCAAAGGCGATTCTATCAGAAAACAAAAATAAATCATGTGGACAGAGATCAAAATGCTATTAAATTAAGTACGTAAGTCTCTAATTACGAGTAATTTCTTCTGAGGACTTGCCGACATGTTGTAGTAAGTACTGGTCAAGTGATTCAGGTGTGTTGATGGCTTGAGGTCTCGGAGTTTCTTGTCCAGGTATCCTAGGAGAGTAGACGCTGATATTGCCATCCAGAGTTCTTGCGAGACCTATTTTGTCCGGAAATTTTCGTTTGGCCAATCTCAGAGTGTACATAATATTTGCTCGCGAAGGGATGAGGTATTCGTTTACGTAGAATTTCGGCTTGGTCACACGGCAGGCTGACAAAACTTCTTGTTTCTTTTCGTATTGTCGTAGCTCAAATGTAATGTTTCTCCTATCGACGTTTCCAGGGGCAGGGTTTTTACCCAGTCTATTCGCTGTAGTGATGTCAGAGTTACTAAGGTTGACGTTGATTTGGTCCTTCAGGAGCTCCCGCACAGTCTGTTTACAGTCTTCATCAGAATGTGATTGCGGTAGTTCCCCTGTGATAACCAGAGTGCATTTTCTGTTTTCTAACTCTTCCCGTTCTTCTTTCCTTTCGAATCGCTCTAGACGGGAGACTAGCCTATCTATCTTTTTATTTTGCTCTTCAATCACTGACTTTTGATTTGGTTCTTTTTTCGTTAGTGTTTCAATCATCGTTTTCAAGTCACTAATTTCGCATTGAAATTTTTCCATTACTGAGTTAAAATGATCAATTATGATGGAGACCATTTGCTTATTCTGTTTTGACAGGTTTTGTATGTCTGGACAGTCAAGCTCCAGCGTACCCTCATTGTTCTTCTTGTTTGCCTTTCTTTCCGCCATCTTGTGAGAAAGGAGACACTTGCGAAAAATAAGCAAGGGTTGAGTGCTGTTTTGAGGGAATATCACACTTTTTGTTCGATTTTTTGGATTTTGGTTAGATGAAATTTACTCTCGGATTCTCATGGTCTGAGTGGGCACTCTTTTTGGTTAGAAATGCATGTTCATTAACCAATTGGGCATTGTGTTTCCTAGCAAAGACAAAGTACGTCCTCACTTCACGGAGACACTGTTGACACTGACACTTCTCCTGGGCCTGGGCCTTCTCCTGAGCGTGGGCCTTCTCCTGGGCCTGGGCTTTCTCCTGGGACTGGGCCTCCCCAAAGCCAGGGTGGGACGTAAGTTTATGACCCCTTAGCTTGACCTCTTGTCACCCATCCGTCCCCTTCGTCGCTCTCTGAAAGTGTTCGCAGATCAAAGCGGGGTGTCAGAGGCGCAGTTGCGGACAGTTCTCCGCAGGCTGCACACGTGCAATGCGACTGTTGCTCCTGCTAACCTTTTGTCATCCCATGAAAAAGATATAAAAGAGGCTTCCTCCACATTTAGGCAGAAAATCATCAGCCCTCGGCCAAGCCGGTGTAATCTGTCCATAGAGTCGTCTATATACATCCTTACCTGTGCAGAAGCCGTTTTTGCGAGCAGTAGGTATGTAGAACTACCTTTCCCTTCCTTGTTTCTGAAGCCACAGCTGCTGAAATTCATTAGACCAAAGGACTTCTTCCCGCCTGGATCATGCTTGGAGGTTTGGGGTTGAGAATTTGGGGGACTTGACCTGAAACAATCTCTCTTCTTTCCTGAGAGGAGGTGGCTTAAGTGTTATTTTGGTTTTGGCGAGCCTCTGAATAGAGAATTTCGTTCGCGGCTCGTGCGGCGATGTAACTCAGCAATCAGGGTCCGCTCAGTGAAACAGCAGGAGATATTCTTAACTCAGTCATCTGAAGAAGATGCGGTGGCTACAATCTTAGAGGGCATGGACCACCCAATAGATGGGGCTTTAGAAACCCCGAGTTACTCGTCCCTGCGTGGAAAGTCTCCAGAAACCTCATTGGTCGCCTCTACGAGGATGAAAAACCCTAATCTCGGTGCTCTAAAGCCCACGAGTTGTTCGTCCTTGGCTGGACAGTCTTCAGAACCTTTAGTCGTCTCTACAGGGATGGAGAACCCTAATGACGGTTCTTTAGAACCTCCGAGTTGCTCGGTTCCGCTTGAAGGAACTCTAGAGACACCCTCTGTCGTTCCCATGGAATGTGACAGCAAACTCGTAAAACTATCTGAAAATTCATCGACCTATTCTCCTGACAGCAATAATCTCATAGAGACTGTGCGAGCTCCAGCATTTGACTCACCCGTGGAATTCCGTGAATCAGGTTACCAGTTGGGAATAATCTGTGCTGTGGCTGATTTGCAAAACGATTCTTGTGCCATGGAAGTCGATTTTCAGTCTGTAACGACAAATGACTTTCCTACACGAGCATCTTCAATATGCGCTATTCCAAAGGATGTTGACTCTGTAAGGGCTGCTGTTCACACTCAGCATCTTCAGACGAACAGAAATTGTCCACCATGTGCTAGGGCAAAGAACGGTCCATGTGCTAGGTCAAAGAACATTCCTAGAGACACAGCAGAATGTGTCGGGAGTGTCACAGACAGCCCTGAGTCTCTGAAAGGTGTATTTGGGTCTGCAACATTTGGTAAAGATACTCAAAAAGATCATGTAGTAGAGTGCACCTTGGCCATAGCAAACGGCCATTTGAACAGACGTGAAGCTTGGTGCAGGGCATTTCGGTTGTTGCGAGCCGTTGAGATGGGCACAGGCTTTACGTTCTCCAACCTGCCAAAGGGAGCCGATCTCCGAGACATACACTCAATTAGAACCTACGGCAATCCCAGACTTGTCCGGGAATCGAACCAAACTGATGTGGATTCAGACTCCTTTTTGCATTCCTTACGCGAGATGCTTTGGTGTATTTTTCCTGGGAGGTTACAGGTCGCCAGACGTAAAAATTGCTTTTCCTCGCTGGGCATCAAAGGGACAGCGCCCGTATATCATAAAGTTGTGGAACTCAATCCACATTTCACCCCCACTCCTGTCCTTACACCCTCGTACACCCTAATAACTCGACAACGTGGTAACAGTTTCACCGGCATGGCCTCACTGGCACAGCGTTTACTGCAAAGCAATCCTATTGCCAGTGCTGTGCATACCCACTCCGCACTGATACCCGCTTCTACTCAAGAATTCCAGGGTAGAGCAGAGAAACTTACGACTTCTGTCTGCGAAAACGCTCAAGTTTTGCAACCTTCGAATGTAGAGTTGCGTTTTTGCCAACCTAGTAATCCCATTACGGATTTTTTGCTTTTATAGTTTAGAGATTTACAATTTTGCTCAAGTGTAGTGGATAACAGTGCTTCAGCATCTCAAAGAACGTATTCGAGTTGTTTTTCCAGTAACCATGCTGTGGCAGGCCCTGATCTTAGTTGCACGACCGCCTTGAAGACAAGTAGCTTTTGAGTGACGGAGGTCTACTCTTTCGGTGAAGAGGCATGTACTTCTTGTAGTATGGAAAATTCTGACATTCCCCATTGCCCTGAGAGATACATTGCAGTTTAAACTTAAGTACCTTTGCAGCGTGGCTCGGGGCAGGTGAGGTGGGAGCTGCTTTACGGCGATTCAGTAGCTACTTTTCGATTCTATTGATACTTTTGTTCGATTCCTTTGTTGCTGTGGTACACTTTTGGTATCGCTTGCTGTTTCAATCCTTTATTTTATGTTGCGACCTCCAAGCTATGGTGGTAACCTATAGTGGCGATCTCAGCAGAAACTTATCCCGAGAGTAAAGGTGTCCTGCAGCCATGGGCACCGACTCTCCGTGTTCAGCCGTGGCACGTCATCAAGCGTGTTTCCCGGTGGTTCGCTTCCTCACCTGTTCTCCCTAATTTCTAAAGCCACCTTTACTTCTATTTTCTAGTGATTTAATTACCTTTGTCTATCAAATACCTTTGCTGTCGTAAGTTGTGTGAATGTGAGTGTGCATGAGTTTATTAAGCTACCATAATTCCTTAAATTCTTAAACTCTTGAATTCTTGAATCCTCAAACGTTAATATCTTAATACCTTAAACTCTTGCATCCCTGAATCTATTCCGAGCCAGCTTGGAAACGAGACTTAACCATTCTGTGTAACTAAATAAATTACCTTACCTGGGGCCTGACTGAAAGACTGCCAGCGGTCTATTCTCCGAGTAATACTGTAACTCTTAACCTAACGCTATTTCCTAAAACTCGCTCGTGCTCTATGCTTGAGCCTCTTTTCTTCCACGTTTTACCATCTTTATCAACTCTACGAGTGGCTTCCACACTGAGGCATTACTAAACTCAGGTTAGCTTTTGAAGTTTTCCTGCAATAATGTTCCTGTTTGCAAATCTTTATGAATATCTACAGACTCTATTGTGATTTCTTTACATTAGTTCATTGTTTCATTTTTCTAGTATCTGCATCTTTGGGCTCCAATGGCCCAGCGTGAGGCTGCTCTATCGGGAACGATGCGGGACTGCTGGTTTTATTCTGCGCTACGATCTTCGATGAGGCTGTCACTACAGTAGTGCGGTGCTGTCTACGCCTGCAGGATGGTGTCAGCAGTGATACGGGAACGCTACCTAGCAGTGGTGGTTCTGAGCAGATTGCTAGGCATCTTGTGGGAGAAAATAGCAGTCTTTCGAAACAGAATGTTGATTGCAGCGGTGAGAGGGAGCAAACCAAAGAGTCCAAACGCGTAAGTGCCCTTAAGACTTGAGATATGCACAACGACCCCAATCTGGGGGTTCTAGCCGAGAAAAATCTGCCGTTGCGTTTTCAGAAAGCAGCTTTTATTGCAAGAAGGAAACTGTCTGATATCTTGTTGCAGGAACCTGTATTTATCTCTTCCGTCATTGACGCGCTCCACCAGAGCACATTTGGAATCGAGCCTGTCGTGGCATGGTCGTACTTGTCAGAAGAAGAATATCGCTGTGTTCAAAAGGCCCAACAATTTAGGTTGAAAGCCCTGTTCGAAAGAGCGCTTGAATTCAAGGCACACTTGGTCTTGTGCAACTCTGCGAAAATCCTATCCCATAACTCTCCTGCGTGACGGATCATCATCAGCGACAACCAAGTGTTGATGACGAGTTCCCCTCACACGAGCGAGTGGACATCCTTGGGACCAGCTACTACAGTGACCTTGTCCTCTTGTTCAGAAGCTACCGCTCGTTCTCGAGGTTACTGAGCCACGAGGAAGCACGGACCATGGCACAACACCTCTACGAGTTCCAAAGAAAGCATTTGAATGCTCTGGAGTGGGACAGCTTCATGCTTGTGTGCATGGGAGACCCACTTTCCATCTTCTCTTGGCTCGGAGCAGACACTGAGAACTTTTCTCTGTTGCCCGAGCAATCTTCGATGCCCCGTTTCGCGTACCCGCGCTTCCCTAAGCGAGGCATAGCCAGTTTTCAGTGGGGTAGTCTCCTTAGTCCACTTATGGCTGAAACCTTCAAATCTTGGCGAGATTTTTGGCCAATGGGTAGCCTGACTCGGTCTTTGTGTGACCACGAAATGGTGTTGTTGCTCATGGACGGGTTCAACGAAGGCTTGTTGTCGCATTTTGGGTTTGGGTTCTTTGACAAGGACATCTACGAGATCATGGCGTTCTTGACGAGGTCGTTCACCGCCTGCCAGATGCTCTGCTTCTGTCACGCTCTTGTGTCTCAAGAAGACATGTCAAGTCGAGAGGAACCCTATGGTGGTACAAATATTAACGATTCCCATCGGAAAGAGCACAAATGTGATGCTAATACTGGCAATTCCCATCGAAAAAAAACTTAAAAGTTATACCAAAATTTACGATACCAATAGAGAAAAGTCCAAGAATGATACAAAAACACACCAAGGCAACCCAAAGCCTCAGTTAGAAGACCCTCGAGTTAGTGACGGGGAGACTGCATTCATGAAAGGTGTCCCCCCAGGGATGGTGGGTGTTGACGCGGGCGCCCCGGAACGTCGGTCTGACCTGTTGGAGATGCTAGATGTGACATTTTTGAGTTTCCAAATGAAATTCAAATTTTACCAGGAATTTACAGGCCTGGAAGGCCTAGTGCACGCCTACAACATAATCCATAAAACCGTGACAGCCAGTGGCTGCCCATAGGTTCTTGTGCCTGAGAATGTGGATGTTTTACTGGTTTGTGGTTTTTGTGTGGTTTTGTTGTGATTCTTGTATGGTCTGTGTTGTGGTTATTGTGTGGTCTGTGTTGTGGTTCTTGTATGGTCTGTTTTGTGGTTCTTGTATGGTTTGTGTGGTAGTTCTTGTATGGTCTGTGTTGTGGTTCTTGTATGGTCTGTGTTGTGGCCCTTGTATTGTCTGTGTTGTGGTTTTTGTGTGGTCTGTGTTGTGGTTCTTGTGTGATCTGTGTTGTGGTTTTTGTATGGTTCTTGTGTGTTCTGTGTTGTGGTTCTTGTGTGGTTTGTGTTGTGGTTCTTCGAATGACCTTTGCATGGTAGTCACTTTTGTGATGGGTCTTGTTTGGATGATTCTCATTTTGAAGATAAGTTTTATCGATTGATATTTTGATGATCCTTACTTCAACGATCGTCATGCAATGATCCTATTGTGCGCCCGCCGAGCATATAAATAGAATCGGAGAGAGACATCGCTGTTCATTAGAGGTGGTTTGCCGTAGAGGTCGCATTACAAACAGAAGCGTCGCTGTTCAGTGACGGAAGCTCGGCTGTCGAGAAAGCATCTGTAGAGATCACAGATGCGCTATAGAAGTAACGAGATTACCTTCCGATCTAAGGATTCTCTACCAATTACGAAGCCTGTGTCAACTCTGAAGTAACAATAAAGGATAACCACGTTACTGCATCTGATTCACTCCCGAACCTCATTCGCGTTTAGTTACGACCTAATACTGAAAGGGTCGGAACATATTTGGTGCCCGTGTATGGGGATGCCACATTAAAGATATCCACATTGCCACATTGCCCCATTGAAGAAGAAAGATATCAAGATATCAAGAATTGATCGTCGGTTCTGCTGATCCGTGATTTTAAATGTGAGGAGTGTCACCCTGTTTGGAGTAACGTCGCATAGTTATCACGTTACCTCAGAGCATCGAGAAAAGGAAGAAAGACGTCAGCGCAAAAAATCGAAGTGCTTTCCAAGAAACTCTTCGAGAAAGAAACACTTCGAGGGAGAAAAAATCGAAAATTTACATCGCAACTCAAAGGAGAAGATGAAGTGAGGGGTCCAGACCAACAACCTGGTCTGTCGACGAGATCTACGCATTTACGCACCGTCATCTGCAACGAGAGCTACGCATCGCCAAAATATTAAGTTAAGTGTACGCCGATAATGTTGCTTGCAAATTAAAAATAAGCATGCGCTCAAATTAATGATTATACATCATCATTATAAAATTAATGAGTAGGAAGTTGAGCAGCGAGCAGTGCAGTAAGCAGTAAGCATTGCAGGTGCTGATTCCGGGAAGTTGGAAGTTGAGCGGCGGAGCAGCCTAGGCATTGCGAAAGCGCAGTAAGCAAGCTGATTCCCGGGAGTGAGAGAGCGAGCGTCTACGCGGAAACGTTGTGTGGAGAGGTAGTCCATTGTTCTCCAGAACAATTGAAGGAAGTTGTTGCTATTGTTCTCGGCCATTGTTCTCCGGCATATAAGAGTAAGCTGGAGCGGCTTGCTCTGTTCAGTTGCCGCCGACCTTCACGAGTTTGACTTTTTGACTTTGTGTGCGGGATTAGCATTAGCCTGGTTTAAGTCCACTGAAAATGTGAGTTAAAATTTTATTGTATGTAGAATATTATCATTTGCATGTAGAAAATTTTATTGTGTGTAGAACATTTTTCTTTTAATGGAAATTGGAGGTTTATGAATATAGGATTATTTTTGTGCTTATGTCGGACAGTGACTCTGACGAATACGAGTACATAAGAACCACCCCTTACGTGACTCGTGTAGGAAGAGTTTCAGTTCCTGTTTTTTCCGCGAAGTCGATTTCGGTATCAAACACGATGGCGACCACCACAACTGTCACCCCTGTTACCAGTGCAGTCACTACCACAAGCCCTGTAACTAGTACGGTTACCGCTGTGACGACTTCTATTGTCAGTCCGATACCTAGTGTTGTAATTGCTGGGCAGGATCTACCGCAGTACCGAGGTAGAAAACGTAGAAACGACCCGGACTTCATAGAAAATAAGTCACTAGAAACGCATATAAAGAATGTGCGAGCATATTTCAATATGCTGTCAGATAACTCTGAGGAAGCTAAACTAAACTTACTGTTGCGAACTGCAGACAAGCGGGTAGGCGACTTCAATACGGTTGTAGCCTCCATAATTAGTGAAGGTTATGAATTAAGTTTCGAAGAAGTCGTGCACCTGTTAGAAAATATCTACGTATCATAAGGTGAAAGATCTTTGCACGCGGTCGCCTGTGATCTAAATAACGTACGCCTGAAAAGAAACGATGCATTAGCTAGCCAGTTTGTGGCTATCCTATCCAAAATCCGTAAATTTACCCACAGAATAATGACCAGCCCGGAGTGTTCGAACAGAGCCCACCCCTATGTAGTAAATTGTCCCGATCCTGTTGCCCTCGATAAGTATGTCGAGAATACTTTAGTTGTTGCGTTAGCTATGGCCATCATCAACCCTCTAGTAACAGAGGATTTTTCAAAAAAACTATTCAATAAACCCTTCAAATCGTCGGAAGAGCTTTTTCAGAAACTCGTGACTGTAATTAGGAATTTTCCCGAGGATAAGCAAATATTAGCGACTCGATCTGAGAGATCTATGGTAATCTTTTGTGCTGAGGATGATCATTCGTCCGAATCAAACTTCGAAGCTGCCTGTGATGAGGCCGAAGTGCACACAATGACAAGAGGCGGATTTCAAGGTAGAGGTAGGACGCGTAGGCCCTACTGGAGACCAAGTTTCCCGAGACCAACTTTCCGTGCTAGACCTCACGTAAAATCTTTTTTTGGAGATCGTGAATTGGGGACTCTAGAAGTCCAGGCATTGGAGACAGCTGAAACAAAGCGTTGCTCGAAGTGTTACAATCATGTGTGTGTCTGTCAAGGACAAAGCGAGTCGGTAACCACCGTGGCTAGGAAACCGACTGATTGGTACAAACCAGGTTCATCTCAGACAGCCACCGAGCATTCACTGCGTGATGTAGCTTGTTTTCGTTGTAATAAGTTAGGACACTACGCAAGAGATTGTAGGTCCAGAAGAGACTATTTAAACAGACCAGGCAGACCGGACCGTGTCCGTGCGCGAGGACAGTATAAAACTCGTATGTCAGAAAAAGGCCAGGTAGAAACTTACCAAACTAACAGTGGCAATGATTTTTTAGCGTAAACAGCAGAGACTATTTCATTTCCGATAGAAATAACGTCAATGGTAAAAATGAAACTACAATAACTAAGTATGACTCTACGGCGACAAATCCCTGTGAACCCGAGGAGAATTCTGGTGCTGAAGATTCCCTCGTTAAAAATGTTGAGATGATAGATCCACTAATTAAGTGTGAAAATAGATATGAATCGCTGGGAGAGGCGGAATTAAGTGATGATCTGAACGCTCATGGCACTGAAATAGAAAGCCACAAAATAATAGAAAGCCATGTGACGGCGAACGTTTGTAAATACGAAGAAGATGAAGAAGTTGAAGTTACAGGACAAAATGAATTATTTGTAATACGAAAAAGTCATAAGCCCATGATTGTGCTTAGAAAAGATGCAGACCTGTGGAATGCATTGATTGATTCAGGATCAGAGAAGTGCCTAATCAGCTACCACAGAATAAGTGAGATAAGTAATGACGTGAAGCCAAGTTCTCTGACTATAAAAGGCGTTAACGCTAAGAGTAATGTTGAGGGCGAGGTGGAGCTTGTCCTAAAGTTAAAAAACGGTATAAGTTTAAAGACAAATGCTTTGATAATTAAAGATGGTATTTACAATTATGACGTCATTATTGGGCGTGATTTATTAGACAAGAACGCCGTTGTAGACTTAAAACAAAGATGTTTAATTATCAAAGACGAGAAAATCCCCTTTGCAGAGGTAAAACGACGAAAAAAGAGAAAGACAGAGTGTCTCGAGTATTTAATAGAGAATACTGAGTGTCTCATGGCGGACACGATTACGTCCAGAGCTAAGAAAAAAGTCCTAAATAAGCTAAGAGAGAAGAGGACGTGCATTGCTGAGAGAGCAGGCGAGGAAGTAATAAGGGATGGTGAGAGAGAAAATCAGCCTGTTCGAGGCGCAGTTGCAGTTACCAACTCCCACACAAGGCCAAGGCCGTTAAGAGTGCATACTCGACGAGTGGAGATTGCTCCCAATGTAATTTTGAAACATGTTGGACATGTTGGAAAGTGTAAAAATGGAGAATACATAATAAAGAAAGCAACTTTAAAAGAAGGCATTTGTGTCGCAGAAGCAATTGTGAGAGTTAACAATAGGAGAAAGATTCCGTTGTTGTTAATTAATAGCTCCGACAGAGCGATTGTTTTACCAGAGAATGCAATTATAAGTACTTTAGAAAAAGTGGAGAAGGATCATGTTGAATCCGAAGTTTACTTGTCAGATGTACAAGGAGAATTAAAGGGAGGATTGAGTACCTTTGTGCAGGCAACGAGTGTTGTTCAGGACAGTCATTTAGATGTCGAGAAGAAGGACACTAATAGTAAATCTGCCGGGATCACAGGAGTTGTCGACGAAGGGTACGTTTCTGATTCCAAAGAAATAGCCCGTGGTCGGCGGAAATTAAATAACGATGATATCAAGTGTAACGATGACGAAATGAAGCCTGAATTGCTGAGTTTGTTGAATGAATTCAGAGACGTTATTACTATAGACAATGAATCGATCTCAGCTGCTGCGATTAAACCATACAAAATACGCTTGAAACCTAACGTGGATGTTGTAAATGTCCCTCCCTATCGTATTGCCCACCGTTACATGGAAGACTTGAAAGTCGTTAACGAAAAAATGTTAGACGACGGAATTATTAGACCATCGATTTCAGCTTTTAATTCACCGATAATTGTAGTTCATAAGAAAGATGGAACTATACGTCCGGTAGTTGACTTTCGCAAAGTAAATGAGGTAATTCATGAAGAATCATTCCCGCTGCCGAGAGTGGACGAGCTTCTCTATAGTTTAAATGGTCAGAAATATTTTTCGAAACTAGATCTTAGGTCAGGATATCATATTACACTGACCGATGAGAGTAAAGAAATAACCGCATTTACAGTTGGTAGTAGAAAATACGAGTTCAACCGCTTACCATTCGGTTTAAAAACCTCACCTGCATATTTCCAGTCAGTAATGACGCAAACGTTATCTCCTGTTCTAGGAAAACTATCTTTCGTCTTCATGGACGACGTGCTCATATTTTCTAAGGAGAAGGCACAGCATCTTGCAGATATAAAAGTTGTACTTGAACTATTAAGAAACGCTAGATTGTCAATAAAAACGGAAAAATGCGAATTTTTCCGTGACGAGATTGAATATCTCGGACATTCCATTAGTGGAATGGGAACCAGAAGCACCGGTACTGACAAAGTGAAGAATTTAGAAATTCCTAAGAATGTAAAGCAGTTACAATCATTCCTAGGTCTAGTAAATTTCTTTCGTAGGTACATAAAAAATTTTGCGAGTATCGCAAGCCCGCTCTATAATCTTCTGAAGAAAAATGTTGAATTCAATTGGTCAAAAGATTGTCAAAACGCCTTTGAAAAACTAAAGGATGAGTTATGTGAACATACAACCTTAAGTCACCCAAACTTCGATCAAAATTTTCATCTGTTTTGTGATGCATCGAATGTCGGCATAGGAGCTGTTTTACTTCAATCATCTACTGATAAGGTTCGAAACATGAGACCTGTCGCATTTTTTTCTAAAACGTTGAATTCCACCCAACGAAGATACTCAACAACTAAAAAGGAGATGTTTGCTATAGTTGAAGCGTTGAAGTACTTTAAATATCTTGTTTTAGGCTATGATCTGGTCATTTACACCGATCATAAGCCTTTAGTTCCTTTATTTTCAAAGAAATTGCCTGAAGACAACACGCTCGCTAGATGGAGTATTTATGTGCAAGCTTTCGATGCCAAATTAAAGTATTTTTCTGGGAAAGCGAATAGTGCCGCCGATGCATTAAGTAGATTAAATCATGACAAAAATCCTTTAACAGAAAGAGAACTATTAGAGTGTTCTGAATTAACCCCTGATGTAGAGACTTTTCCCGTTGTAACCAGGCTGCAAGCCGCTGCTGCAGGTAACAAATGTAACAAGCCAGTGACTAAGGAAGAGTTCGAGGAGACAATGCCAGGAAGTAATGACGGAAGAAACAACAACAGTACTGCTGAAAGCCCCAGACGTGAACCCAGTGACTTTAATAGCAGACAGAAAACGAGCTTATGCAGACTGGATAAAGTTAATACGACTACAGACCATTCAAGTATTAATGACAACTGGTCGTTAGACGAATTTAAACGTGAACAAGATAGTGATCCCTTCTGTTCTGAAATAAAGGATGCCCTAGAGAATGCAACAAAAGTTAATAATACTGACATGAATGAATTTCTGATTATGAATGACATTTTGTATAAAAGACGAAGAATTGACAACAGACCCAGCACCATTCTGACTATTGTGGTGCCATATACTCTGCTACACAAGACAATTCTGTTCATCCACAAATTGTCCCATACAGATTTGAATCATACCTTGTTTAAGTTTAAATTAAAATATTTTCACCTGTACGAACGGACAATTACACGCAAAATTGTTGAATCTTGTGACATCTGTAAGATTCTAAAATCACGAATACCGACGCCGATTAAAATTCTAAATGCTCCAATTGGAACACGATGTTTTCAAACGGTCAGCATGGACTTCTACGGTCCATTACCAATGACGGACAATGGTAACAAATATATTCTTGTAATTATCGACCTATTTTCACGTTTTGTTAAATTATATTCGACTAGTGACCGATGTACAGAGACTGTTACAGATTGTCTATGGAATTTTTGCTGTTTGTTCGGTACCCCGGACGTGTTGTTATCCGACAATGCTCTAGAATTTAAATCATCTAATGTGAGAAATTTCACAAAAGGACTTTCTATCTTAAAAAAGGAAGTTCTGGCTTATTCCCCTTTTTCTAATGGTATTGTTGAGCGATGTAATGGAAAAATTCGACACCTGCTCAAGTTATATCTAAATTTTCTTACTCATAATGAGTGGGATAGACTATTGGATATTGTGGAGAATTCGATTAACAATAGTTTCAATGAAACTATAGGCGATACACCCGCATACACGGTTTTCGGTAGAGATACGTGTGTGTATATCAGTTCTACTAATATAGAAGACTTCAATGTTGCGACTACATATGAAGATGTTCACAAACAAAAATTTACCGAGTCATCTATTGTAGTGAACAATATTAGAAATGCGATCATTAACGCCACAATCGAAAGAACTGCCTATAGAAATATGAAACGTCGCGATAAAAATTTAAAAGTGACGGACCGTGTACTAGTAAAAAATCATGCCAAAAAACACAAATTACAGCTAAATTTCTTAGGACCAGGTATCATTGAAAAGCTAGGTAAAAATTACGCAGATATTAAGATCGGTAACAAGATTATCCGAACGAACTTAAACCATGTACTGCCTTTAGATAAGTTAAGAAGGTAAAATTGTCAACCAAGTTTGGAACTGTTCATTACTAATATTCCGAAATCGCCATTCCATATATGTATTTTAATGGTATTTAGCTTGTAAGTGAGTTCTATGAGTTTCTAGCTTGTAAGAGCATTCTATGAGTTTCTTTCTTAAGACTTTATGTATGTCTTGCGTTAGGAAATATTGTGTTGCGCAAACACCTTGTGAAGAGATGTTGAGCTTAGGATGTTGTCATACTGTTGTTGCGACATCAAAAGCTGTGTTCGTCAAGCCGTCAGCTAGAGTTGATAAACTGAGATGCAATCTTGGAAATGTCAACACGAGAGTGCGAGCGCGAAGCCGCGAGATCTGCGCTTCTGCCGCAAATTGTTTGGTAACAATGCTAGGCAGTGTAGTTGAAATGAATGTGTCTTAATGAGAATGAAGCGTTGCCTTATTATGAAACGACAATTGCTTACTTAAACTTGTGGCCATGCTAATTTCCTGTCTCGTGTCCTTTTAGATTCCTTGGGCGACTCCTGAACAACTATTTGCAGTTCCACCTCCTATTGGCGCATAACAATACAACGCTAGACTTCCGCATTCAGTCACTGTTTATTTTGAACACTCTTAAATCCCGATGTGTACCGGGAGTAACAATCAACTCTGGCAGCCGCAGGAAACAACGATCGTTTTCGGAATCCGTGTACCGAAAAAAGTATTACAAGAAGCTTATTGCAAATTTAAATTGTTCCTGAACCTCGATTCCCCGTTGCGTACACGTATTTTGGTATATGAATCCGGAGACGACATCGAACTTGTTTTAAAAATCACAATCGCTGCATTCCCTGCAAACATCTAGTGAAGAAATAAGTTTTCTACATCTGAAAGTGCTACAAACAATATAAATTGTGTGGAGGTACACATACACGATGGATCTGAATATTTTCGGAATATTTCTTTTAGAATATATTGTCTTAGATTAACTCTATTTTATACGGAAAAAATCTCTATTATATACGGATTATGTATTTATATTTTATAGATTATTTTGTTCATGTATTCACGTGAAGTATTGAGACGAAGTACTATATTGCGAATAAAAAACCAAATTGCACGCTTGTAGTTTAGTTGAATTGGAATATGTTAATTTAAATCCTAGGACGATTTGAGTCCTATTCTACTTTTACCTTGCCAATTGTGGTAATGTAATGTACTGTTTTGCGCATTTAAACCTCTTTTCTATATTTTTATGTAACATAGTCTTATGATGGATTTTTCTTTTTTTTCCAATTGCATTGAAAATTCTGTTCTCGAAATATGTTAATATGTTAATCCAAAATAAAAATTTTGTTCTCGATCTGATGGTAGGTGTCCAGTTTGTTCAAGAAAGTGTACCTTATGGAAAGGATTTATTAAGTACGCGTTTTGATGTTTGATTTTGATATTTTGATATGTTAATAAAATTGTGTGGTGTATCCATTTGTATCCGAAATATCTGGAGTATCCAAGAATTCTAAGAATCAATTGATAAATAACTTAATAATGAATGAACAAATTGTTTGAGCTAAGTGCGTAGAGTGATTATTTGGTTGATTTTGGGTAATAAATCTAGTATTGAATTGACACTAAAATATAATATTGACACTAAAAATAATGTTTAACGAGAAGTAGGATTGCCGTTGAATTTTGTTGACTTTGTGCTTTGCTAAAGACAGAAAAAGCCATACCTGCCTACCTCCGTTCATTATTCGGAAGCCTTTAGTGGGTCATACGTTCTGATCTGTTCGAATTGACTTGACGGATTGTAAGATTAACTGATAGTCAAGGGAAAATCAAAGTTACTTGAATAACGTTTAAAAATTTTTATTGTCATAAAGAATTTTAGTACGGGGGGAGCATTATGTGCGCCCGCCGAGCATATAAATAGAATCGGAGAGAGACATCGCTGTTCATTAGAGGTGGTTTGCCGTAGAGGTCGCATTACAAACAGAAGCGTCGCTGTTCAGTAACGGAAGCTCGGCTGTCGAGAAAGCATCTGTAGAGATCACAGATGCGCTATAGAAGTAACGAGATTACCTTCCGATCTAAGGATTCTCTACCAATTACGAAGCCTGTGTCAACTCTGAAGTAACAATAAAGGATAACCACGTTACTGCATCTGATTCACTCCCGAACCTCATTCGCGTTTAGTTACGACCTAATACTGAAAGGGTCGGAACACTATGATATTTTGAAGATCTTATCATCCTTACTTTCCAGTTTCTGTTTCAATTTGTATAATTTAATTGTGATGCTTCCTGATCCAAGTGACTTACAGCATCTATCTCGGTCAACTCCTTACACTGCTCCACCTTTTCAACTCCTTCACCTTTTTCAACTCCTTCACCTTTCTCAACTCCTTTTCAACTTCTTCAACTTTTTCAAATCCTTTTCAACTTCTTCAACTGCTTCACCTTTTTCAAATCTTCAACTGCAACATCTTTTTCTACTCCTTTTCAACTTCTTTACCTGTTTCAACTCCTTCTCATTTTCATCACCTTTTTCAACTCCTACAACTGCTTCACCTTTTTCATCTCTTTCAACTTCACCTTTTTCAACTCCTTCCCAACTTCTTTACCCTTTTCAACTCCTTTTCAACTTCTTTACATTTTTCAACTCTTTTCGACTGCTTTACCTTTTTCAACTGCTTCACCTTTTCCAACTGTTTCACCTTTTTCAACTGCTTTACATTTTTCAACTGCTTCACCTTTCTCAACTGTTTCACCTTTTTCAACTGCTTCACCTTTTTCGATTCTTTCAACTTGTCCAACTTACTCAACTTCTGATTACTGGTGAAATAACTTTGCTGATACAAAATTACCCAAATCTAAAGTATTCAACACAAAATCCCGAGAATTCAACATAAAATCTCGAGTATTCAACACAAAATCCCAAGTATTCAACAAAAAATTCCGAGCATTCAACACACAATCCCAAGTATTCAACACGAAATCCCAAGCATTCAACATAAAATCCCGAGCATTCAACACAAATCCCAAGCATTCAACACAAAATCCCGAGCATTCAACGCAAAATTCCGAGCATTCAGCAGAAAATCCCGAGCACTCAACACAAAATCCCAAGCATTCAGCGCAAAATCCAGAGCATTCATTCAACACAAAATCCCAAACATTCAACACATTGTGCCAATTGTGCCATGTGTGCAAGTGCCTTCTCTCTCTGAAACACCAAGGTTTCCAATAAAATTTTCTTTTCTCGCTTTCCAATTTGTTGAAGATTTTTTGTGTCAATAAATTGCCACCTCATACACCTCTCACAGGGGTATTGAACATATCTCATTATAAAACCTATCTGATTAATTAACCTCTCTAATCTTTGTTTTCATAATTCCGTGTAATGGTTCTAATACTTAGTTCGTCGAACGCATCTTGTCAAAGACATGTCATTGAACGCATGCCGTAAAACAATCGTGGCTGATCAGTCTGATGAAATTCCTGACATTTTCAGATCCTGTGCAACTTGGACACAAGTCTATCGTACAACTGGTGCTACTTCTGGGAGAGGGTTATATTGGTGAACCCGCATTTTGGTGGTGCGCTACCTCTTGATAGCAATCCTCCAACTGGCTCATCAAACCCTCCCAGTACGTCTTCATCAAATGCTCCATCACTTCTTGATGGCAAGTTTCCATCAAACGGTTCACAAACCCACAGTTCGACCGACGCTCTTCATTTGAATCACGCCCCTCACCTCTCTGAAGGGTGGCCTGACCTGCCCTTGTTGCGTCTAAGCCTTCCGAGGGAAAACCTGCTCCTGTCTGTGAGTGTGGGGGAGGTGGCGGTAGTGGGGAGGGCTGGGGTACTGGGGAGGGGGATAATGAGGATGGGTGGGGTAGTGGGGAGGTGGGGATAATGGGGAGGGGTGGGGTAGTGGGAGAGGTGTGGGTAGTGTGGGAGGTGAGGGTGGTGGGGGTAGTGGGGGAGGTGAGGGTAGTGAGGGTAGTGGATGAGGTGAAGGTAATGGGTGTAGTGGGGGAGAAGGGGTCGTGGGGGAGGTGAGGGTGGGGGGTAGAGAGGGAGGTGGGGGTAGAGAGGGAGGTGTGGGTAGTGGGAGAGGTGTGGATAGTGAGAGAGGTGAGGGTAGTGGGGGAGGTGAGGCTAGTGGGGGAGGTGTGGGTAGGGAGGAAGGGAGAGAGGTGTGGGTAGTAGGAGAAGTTAGAGGGGTGAGGGCAGTGGGGGAGGGGGGGAGTGGGGGAGGTCGAGGTAGAAGGAAAGGTGAGGGTTGAGAGGGTGGTGGTAGCGAGATAAGTGAGGGTAGTGGGGGAGATGGGGGTAGAGAGGGAGGCGGGGGTAGCGAGGGAGATGGGGGTAGTGGGGGAGGGGAGGGTAGTTTGTGTGTGTTGTAGCGTGTTATTGTATTCAAAAGAAGAAGAGGCGCTTAAGTGTGTATGTTTGTTGTTATATATGTCGCTTGTTATATATGTCTCCTAAATGACTGTTTCCAATAATGTAATTTGCCATGGGTAATACCGCCGATCTCCAGTTTGCTGTTAAATCTTTTTATCGAATATACTGTTAAGTATAGTCCCTATAACCTATATTGTACATACATTCATACATATACCGGGCTTATCCTCCCCATGGGAGGGTAGCCGACAGCAGGCCACAATCACCACACTTAGTCACTAGGAGGCGAGAGAGGCAGCACTGGCCGCACCTGACCTGCCAGGATCAGCAGCAGCCCAGCACAACCACCTTCCACAGTCAGGCCCGACAGCAACAGCTGGTTTACCCCGACCGCTTCATTGAGTGCAGCCCCTCCCCCGCACATGACAGGTTAACCCCATCACACGCGGGCAGCTTCCAGTAACGCGTCAAAAATAAAATTACCTCCTTATACACTGCCCCCACTCACTTCTGTCCGCAGCCATCCCTCTCGCCACGTCCACAGTCAGACCCCTCTCATACAAAGCACGTCGCACCCCATCCATCCAACTCATCCGTGGTCTACCTCGCGCTCGAAGACCACTCACTTCCGACATATAAATCTTTTTCACCAGCCGCTCAACATTCATTCTTTCTACATGCCCAAACCACACCTCCATTCGTCCTCACATATGTATACTTGTTTATACTTTTTTTCTGAAACAGGAAATATTGTACCTATATTGTAACATGAGATATCTGATATCGAGGAAATTATCTCACTGATCAGTCTAATGCAAAACTAGGTTAAGTGATTTAGATTAAACATTATTGTACACCTTAGAATAACGTTGATGGTAGGATGTCCCAGAAGTCGCTGAACTTATTCGGGTCCACAGGTAGCTATATTCAAATATGACCATTGTACTAGACTCAAGAAACATTCTACCTCTGTATCTCCTGTGGTAAATTAATTGTTTAAATTGTTTAAAGAAAAAGAACGCTGAGATTCGACCAGTGATTGACTTAAGATCGTTAAAAAAAATCGTGGGAAGGAGTCCTATCCTATACCACGGATAGACGAAATATTGGCCACATTAGGTGGTAACAGCGTTTTCACTACGCTTGACTTAAGGTCCGTCTTCCGCCAAGTTGAATTGGAGAAGGAGAGTCGAAAATTTACAGCCTTTTGTATAGGTTACCAAAATTATCAGTTCAAAAGAATACCTTTTGGACTTACTTCAAGCCCAAGCGTTTTCCAAAGAGTCATGTCATCAGTACTGGCACCTATTTTAGGACGCATGTGCTTCGTCTTTGCATTAACGCAAAGACGAAGCATTAACATACATTCATACGAGCCTGTCGTTAACTATCTACAAGGTAGACAAATATCGTAACCGACTACCTAAGCAGGCTACCAACAGACAATGAGCAACTAATTAGTGAAAAATTAGAAAGCTGTAACCAGCTGAAGCCTGAATCTGAAGTATGCGTAGCCCAGACAAGATCTAAAAAAAAAACGACATCCAACCCAGACGTTCCCACTGACTCGGAGCAATCTCACGATAGCGACCAAGTGGTGACCCCCTAGGTTAATTGACTACGTACCGACAGGAAAAGAAATTGCCTGAACTTTGAAAGAGTTAATTGATGAGCTAAAGCAAGATGCATTTTGTTCTGAAGTTGGAGAGGCTCTACTTCAGTGAAGTACGTCTACAATTCCTGACTTACAGAGTTATTTAATTCTAAATGACATATTGTATCGACGACGACGCATTGACTCCCGAACTACCACAATATTAACAGCAGTCATGCCAACTTCATTGTTGAATAAAGCAATCTCAAGTATACACTATATGTACCATACAGATGCACTGCACACGTTATTCAAATTTAGGCTCAAATACTTTCACATTTTAGAGAAAACGATTGTAAGAAAGTTTGTTCAAGGTTGTGAAGTTTGTAAACTTCTTAACGCAAACCCTTCCGTACCTATTAAAATATTAACAGCCCCTATAGCGAAGGAACCTTTTCAAGTAGTTTCAATGGATATTCTTGGTCCCCTCAAAATTACTGATAATGGGAATAAATACATACTGGTTGTGATTGTTCTTTTTTCCCGCTTCTGTAAATTATACGTGACCTCTTACCGTCGAACAGACAGAGTAATATCATGTTTAGGAAGTTGTTTTAGCACTTTCGGATACCCGAAAACGCTGATAAGTGATAACGCCTTTGAATTTAAATCAGTAGCAGTAAAAAATTTTGCCAAAATACATACTATTGCTAAGAATGAAGTTCTAGCTTTTAGCCCCCATTCGAATGCGATTGTTGAACGAAATAACAAAAACAATCAGCAATTTGCTAAAATTGTACATTAAATCCCTAGCTCATACCGAATGGGATCAGTGTTTGGAAATGGTAGAGAACGCCTTAAACAATTCATTAAAATCTACTTTAGGTGATACCCCCAGCTATGTCGTTTTCGGTAGAGATACGTGCCCTTATTTTCGCGGGGAAAATCTCCCGATTTCATACAGTTACGATGCCGAAATCGACTTAGTTAATTTTCATGCGAAGGAAGCGGTTCGAATTATTGAAAACGTTAGGAATCTTATTCCCAATAATACTACTGTACGTACAATGTACCAAAACCTAAAAAGGACGACAACTCCGTAGAGTTTAATAGTTGCAAGTTTGGTACCGTTCCCTGCCTTGCAAAGAGAAAACAGAGCACTGCGGGCAAGGTTAATTGAAGTCAAGGCTGTTGACTGCGCGCGATGCCTTTGTTGCGGTCTAGGCCAGCCACCTATTTCAAACTATTTCAAATCTTCAGTAAAGCAAACGACGGAGTGAGCGCAGAGGTAATTGTAGATTGTAGAATTCATAAGAACCCAAATGTATGGTTACTGTGTGTAGGGCTAGCTTACGATTATAAAAAACATCGAGTAGGCGTCGGGTAAACATTTGGTTATATGGAATTTTTTTAGAACATTTTTCAGCGGAGCTGTAATCTGTTTAATGGGGTTTGACACGTTTACTAATGGACCAAATATAACAAATTGATTTAGAGCCAAATTAGGTTATACCTACGTTGACAGCATTCCGAAGGTCGCTGCCAGCGTCGGCATGTTAAACCGCACCGGCATTTTGACTGAGCATTTCCCGCCGGTAGCACCCGACTAGTATTCTCCGATCACCAGTAAAACTGATAGTCCAGCATTTCCTTCCCTACCTGACGACGACGGTAACCCTAGCCTCGGGGCTTACATGTCGGCATGCGACTGTCTCCAGAGTTTGTCGGCTTGCGATTGTCTCCAGAGATTGTCGGCATGCGACTGTCTCCAGAGATTGTCAGCATGCGATTGCCTCCAGAGATTGTCGGCATGCGATTGTCTCCAGAGATTGTCGGCATGCGACTGTTTTCGGAGATTGTCGGCATGCGACTGTCTCCAGAGATTGTTCGCTTGCGATTGTCTCCAGAAATTGTCCGCTTGCGATTGTCTCCAGAGATTGTCGGCTTGCGAGTGTCTCCAGAGATTTTCGGGCCTTTTTCCGCGAAGGGGGCCATTGGGTGCTCTTTCTTGTGCCTCTTCCACGGCGGCTATCCTGTGGAAAAAATTTTTTTTCACAAACGGGAAAAATTTGGACATTAAATTCAAAATACGTACATGAGCGCATTCTAACAAGCGACATATATAACAACAAACACACACACAAAAGCGCATCTTCTTTTGAACACAAAAACACGCTACAACACACACAAACTACCCTCCCCTCCCCCTCTACCCCCATCTCCCTCGCTACCCCCGCCTCCCTCTCTACCCCCACCTCCCCCCCTACCCTCACTTATCTCGCTACCACCACCCTCTCAACCCTCATCTTTCCTACTACCTCGACCTCCCCCACTAACCCCCTCCCCCACTGCCCTCTCCCCCCTAACTTCCCCTACTACCCACACCTCTCTCCCTTCCTCCCTACCCACACCTCCCCCACTAGCCTCACCTCCCCCACTACTCTCACCTCATACACATATACATGCACCCACATACCTACGCACATACATACACCTAACACGTAAACATACACAAATACATTTCTATGCATCGAGGCAATCACAATACATATGCTTTCTATAAAAATACTGTACGATGTTCTGAAATATAGGAAAATGAGCGAAGGAAATTAGTGACAACTTTTTCAGTATGTGTTGCTGCACACAATTTCTAATGAAATATTGTAACGATGTTTTATTTAATATTGTATCGAAAAGATCATTGGTCGATAAGCGTCTTATCTATCATATGTGGGTGATCGCGCAACAAATGTATATATATATCTTATATATTAGGAATATCTTTTCTGCTAAGCAGTTTAATTATGAAGGTAAGAGCAAAGAAAAACTTTAAAAACATTTTTATGAAACATTTCAAGCCTCAGCTCATCATCAGTCATACTCTGTAAAAACAAAAAATACTCGTACACGCATTGAATAAAATACGAAAAATTAACAAAAATTGTTCTTCAAGAATTCAAAATTGGTGCCTAAATAAAACAATGACATTACGTAAAAACGGATGAAACTAAGTAACAGAATTTCACTATCCAGTATCCTACACACGAGTTAAAAAGGAGGAAAAATTTATGGGAGTACAACTAAAATGCGGAACAGTCATAAGGAAAATGACCGTTCCGCATTTTAGTTGTACGCCTATACATTTTTTCTCCGTTTTAACTCGTGTGTACGATGCTGGATAGTGAAATTCTGTTATTTCGTTTCATCCGTTTTTACGTCATGTCATTGTATTATTTAGGCACCAATTTTGAATTCTTGAAGAACAATTGTTGTCAATTTTTCGTATTTTATTCAATGCGTGTACGAGTATTTTTTGTTTTTACAGAGCATGACTGATGATGAGCTGAGGCTTGAAACGTTTCATAAAAATGTTTTTAAAGTTTTTCTTTGCTATTACCTTCATATTTTATATATGCTGTATAATAATCAAGTGAAATGAAATGAAGCAAGTTCTCCTTCCTGGTGAAACACAGTGTGTTGTTGTGGTGAGTTGTGTAGAGTTGTGTGTGTTGTGTTGTAGGTTGATGCGGTGAGTTGTGTGTTGTGTTGTGTGTTGTTACGGTGAGTTTTGTTGCTGCGGCGAGTTGTGTATTGTGTGTTGTTGCGGTGAGTCGTGTGTGTTGTTGCGATGAGTTGTGTTGTGTGTGTTGTCGCGGTGAGTTTTGTGTTGTGCGTGTTGTTGCGGTGAGTTGTGTGTTGTGTTGTGCGTTGTTGCGATGAGTTTTGTGTTGTGTGTGTTATTGTGGTGAGTTGTGTGTTACGTGTGTTGCGATGAGCTTTTGAGTTGTGTTGTTGCAATGAGTTGTGTGTTGTTGCGGTGAGTTGTGTGGTGTGCTGTATGTGTTGCAGCTGTGAGTTGTGTGTTGTGTTGTTGCGGTGAGTTGTGTGTTGTGTGTGTTGTTGCGGTGAGTTGTGTGTTGTGTGTTGTTGCTGTGAGTTGTGTGTTGTGTTGTGCGTTGTTGCGGTGAATTGTGTGCGTGGTGCGTGACGTGGTGTGCGTGCTGTGCTGTGCTGCAGGCAATGCAGTGAGGTGGACACGAGGCAGCTGCTGCCTCACGACCTGCTCGCCTCATACCGGAGGAGTCGCGGCCTCACAGGTCAGTTGGGGCGTGCTTCATGAGTTCCATGAGACCCATCTGTACTCCATGTGCTCCATGCATTTCTGCTCCATGTGCTCCATTCATTCTCTGGTTTCATTCGTTTGGCACCACACATCTCCCTTGTTGCTACCACCACAATGAAGGTTCACCTCACTAAGGCGGGAGTGTGAGTCGTATTCACGACACGCTACGACAAAGCTGGTGTTGTATATTGGCGTTTACTTCATTTTGCGATTCGCTGTTTTTTGTTCCTTACACGCTGCCCCACTGGCTAGGTACCTGCACAAAGAGTTACCCTAAACAAGCATAAAAAAGTCCTTAAGTTACCCAAAACGTGCATAAAACATGCTTTAAAATTACCTCAAATTTGCAACAAAATTACTTGAAATTTCCCCAGACACTGAAAGAAATACCCAAAATTACCCTAAAAATTGACGAGAAATACCCTAAAATTACTCACCCCAAACACGTAGAAGAAATAACCTACAATTATCCTAAACACTGGGAAGAAGTGGCCTCAAACACTGAAAAATACTCTGAAATTACCTTAAACACAAAAGAATTACCCTGAATTATCAGAGCCGAAGAGTGGTCTGGTTGAAGATTCCCGGGGAAATTATCTTGAAGGTGCGAGAGTTGCTCTAGAGTCGCAACATCTTCGGGAACTAGAAGAATTCGACATTGAATCGAAAATGAAATTTATTTCAAAACAAATTTATTTCAAAGAGACCTCAAAAGTCGACCAGAGTTACCCTAGATTTATCATGTGAATTTCGAAGGAATTTAATATTGTATGTAGCAGTCCTAAGCCATTCATGAGAGAAGCAAGATTCGCAGTTAAAATTATGTGCTATCATAAAGTGATTTAACAGTCACAGCTCGTTTTAGTTCTAATTATCGGAAGCGAAATGAAAGCTAATTTACTTATTTTGAGATATGCCATAATCTGTGCTACTATCATAATTTGTCATCCTGCCATCATTTGTGATGCTACCATCATTTGTGATGCTATTAAAATTTGTGATACTGCCTTAATTGGTTTGTGATGCTGCCATAATGCTGAGAAAAGAAACCAAAGTTCTTTATAAATGAATTCCTCATACCTTCACGAGCTAACGCCATGTACATTCTAAGAATGGCCAAAAGGAAATTCCCGGAGAAAATTGGAAACCCGAGAACACAGGACGGAAACATCTTCGTATATAGCCCCGGAAACCCAGATTCAAGACACAGCCAGATCAACACGCCAGAAGACCTCGAGCAATACCTGATGCAACAACTGAACATGTCATCGAAACAGGTCATGGGTGACTAGACTTGGGTGATCACATCAATTAGATATCATGTTAGTTTCTCCTCAATTAGATATCAGTTTAACCTCAATCTTGACAAATGTATAACAGATATGTGTAAACATTTATGGCAGCTGTATGTGAACTTTCGTAACAATGCAATCAGCAATTGTTTACCTACCTATGTTACTGTGTATTTTTTATTTTTTTTAGCACAAAAGTTATTACTACGCGTAAACCTTATTAGTTGATTATATCATTGTTGTCATAATCTTTAAAACTTATTACCTGTTGTATGTGAACTTGTGAAAACGCCCTCAGTTATCTGTTCGCACCAATGTTGTGATATTGAACTCCAATATTATTCGCTCATGAACTGAGTTTGTGTGTACCCACGATATCTCGCTAGATTTTTTACTCTATTTTCTCTTACTTCATAAGCTAGTTTTTAGACAGGAATATCCCTTTCAGCTTGACTCTGTATTTCGTTTTTAGGCTATATATTACCTACTTCTTACCGTTCACTAATTTTAAATGACTGATCACGCTAATATATTCGATGAAATCGAACCCAGATCTCAATCATTTGAACAGAATATATTCAAACCTAAACGATTCTGAAGACTTCAGATATACTAATATATCAAAATTCAACGAAACTCAACAAATAACTAGCTAAGATTTCTCACTCCTGTGTTGGAACTGTAGGTCACTCTATCCAAAATGGGAAGAGATACAATTTACTATTACTGAACTTAAATATAACCTCATCGTCATTAGCTTCACCGAAAGCTGGCTAGATGACTCGACCAAAGACAAGATTCGATTTGAAAATTATCATAGGTACCATTCGCTACGAAAAAAAACCAGCGAAGCGGAAGCATCAGCGCATATATTTCTAACCACATAGACTCGAAAATTATAGCAAGTGCAACAATGAATCAGGATCATATTGAATCACTCTTCGAAGTACTGTCTAGAGATGGTAAACGCATTGTGCTTGGAACGGTGTATAGGCCTCATACAGCCTGTCCTATATCCTTCCTGAATGAGCTAAATCGTATTATTTCTCAGTTCAACAGGTCCTTATACAATGACATAATAATATACGGCGACTGCAATTATGATCTACTGAAGCATGAAAGCTATGAACCAATCTCTAATTTCCTAACAGCTTTTCAGTCTCAATCTTTCCTTCCGATCATCACAAAGCCTACACGAATAACCTCTGAATCTGCGACGCTGCTTGACATTATCTTTATGACAGACCCAACTGATTTTCTTTCTGGAATCACTACTTCTGACTTATCATATCATTTTCCAATTTTTCTTCTCAAGAAAAATGTCTATATTACTTGCACCAAGCCACGGGCTGAAACTTACTCATATCGTAAAGTAAACGAATAAAATTTAGAAGGAATGCGCACCGTTCTAGAAGAATCAATGACAACATTGCACATCTCTCAACAGAATAATTCAACGAGCATTGATGAAGCAATAGTAAAGTTGACTGAAACTATAATGGCCGCATACAATCAGTATTTCCCAATTGTAACTCGTACAGTTACCCCGAAAAATAAACATAAGCCCTGGATTACTGAACACATCGTGATAAATATAAAGAAAGGTCAAGCGCACCTAGCCCTCCTTTGCGAAGAGCGAATATCTAGAGAAACATATAACCGATTCAGAAACTATGTGGCAAATCAGATAAGGGCATCAAAACAGAGCTACTTTACGCGCAAGTTGACTGAATTTGAAGTTGACGTCAAAAAAGACTTGGCGCCTCCTTAACTCTTGGTGTAAACCGAATAACGCCGATAAAAAGAAAATTAAACATGTTGTTCGAAATGATGTAAAATACCATGAAAAGAAAGAAATTGCTAATCTCTTTAACAATTTCTTCGTAAACGTAAGGAAAACTATAGCTGATGGTACTCCAAGTGTTCCTACTGACCACCTGTAATCCATAGATCATATCCGAGAACACAACTCCTTTTTCTTTATGCCTACCAATCTTCCGATGTAATTGCATGCATAAACAACCTGAAAAATAAATCGAGTGGGTTACAAACATTTCCGACAAAAGTACTTGAAATTAAAGCTGATATTGTAGCCCACTGATATCCAATCTTATAAGCCATTCTCTCTTCCTAGGCACTTGCTCTAACTCCCTCAAAGTTGCTTGAGTAACCTCTATCTTTAAAAAGGGTGAAAAACCTGTGTAATCAATTATGGATCTATCTCCGTACTACCAATTATTAACAAGGTATTCGAAAAACTGTGTATAAAAATATACTATAATTTTGAATAAAAATCCCTTCTTTACGATAAACAATACGGCTTTCGCTCTAAAAAATCAACAACACGGGCTGTATTAAATCATTTAAAATTCATTTATTGTAATATAGATGAAGGAAAGCCTGTCTTCTCTGTATTTCTTGACTTTCGAAAAGCATTCGATTGTGTGGACCATAAAATATTACTCTCGAAACTGCGCTGTAATGGCATTTGAGGGGTTACCCATAATTAGTTTAGATCATACCTAACAAATCGGAAGCAATACGTTGTCATTGACGACGCAAAATCGGACCCACAGACTATTAGTCATGGAGTTCCACAAAGATCTGTTCTTGGGCCTCTCCTATTTTTGATTTTTATCAATGAAATTATTAAATCTACATCATTCTTCAAATTCATACTTTTTGCCGATGACAGTACGCTTTCTGCAGTCCTTCCGAACTAAAATCCCGCTATGATTGTGGAGAATATAATTAATGAACTTCATAAGGTTTCATTGTGGCTTAAAAATAATAAAATCAGCTTCAAAATCGATAAAACGAAATATATTACATTCTCAAACAAGAAAAATGTATCTCTCCCACGCATTAAAATTGGCGAAGGTGAAATCGAAGAAGCCAACTCATGTGAGTTTCTGGGCATCATAATAGATAAACATCTGACCTTCAAAGAGCACATCGCTCATATTAGTTCTAAAGTATCAAAATCTATCGGAATCCTGAATAAAGTTAAAAATTACCTGCCTGAAACAGTTTTACGAATGCTCTACCGAACGCTCATTTCACCATACTTGCAGAACGGAATAGAAGCATGGCACGGAACTGATAAAAAATAAAACCAACACAATTTTTACTCTGCAAAAAAGAGCTATCAGAGCGGTAAAGAACCTAGAATATAATGCTCACACAAATGATTCATTCAAAAATTTACAAACACTTAAGCATTTGGATCTCTACAAAATCTCCATTTGTAATTTCATTTACAATATATTAAGAAGTGATGGCGACAATAGCCTAAAACGATTATCAACTGCGCAAACTGGTCATCACGACCATTTAACCCGAAATAGAAGTAAATTCATGCTTCCTTATTATTCAATGGCCCGGTCACAACACAGTATCCTCTTCGTTGGAAATAAACTTGGAACTCAATACCTGCGGAGAACCGTGAAAGTAATTCTTACAAAGTATTCAAAAGACATCTTGAGTCTCACTTCCTATCAGAATACTAGTCGTGTAAGATCCCCAAGTCAAATCTTGCCTCCTACATGTCTGGTTCTAATAATATAACTTGCCATGAGTAACGTAACCGATCTTCAGCCTGCTCTTGAATCGTTTTATCAAATATACTATTAAATATAGCCGATTTGACCTATATTGTAAAATACAGCATCAAATATCGAGTTAATAATATATAATTATCTGGTTGATCAGTCTAATACGGAACTAGGTTAAGATGATTAGGCTAAGGTTAACTAGGTGATAATTAGGTTAACTAAGTGAATTAGGTTAAGCATTATTGTACACCTTAGAATAACGTGATGGTAGGATGCCCTAGAAGTCACTTAACTTGTTCGGGCCCACAGGTAGCTACACTCAAGTTTGACCATTGTGCTAGACTTAAGAAACATTCTACCTCTGTATCACCTGTGGTAAATAAATTGTTTAAATTGTTAAAAATTGTTTAAATAATTTGTGGTTTCGCTATAATTTGTGGTCTTGCCATAATTTGTGGTCTCACCATAATATGTGGTGCTGCCTTAATTTGTGGTTCTGCCTTAATATGTGATGCAACCATGGTTTGTGATGCTGCCATAATTTGTAGTTTCGGCATAATTTGTGGTCTTGCCATAATTTGTGGTCTCGCCATAATATGTGATGCTGTCTTAATTTGAGAAGGTGCTTTAATTTATGATGCTGCCATAATTTATGGTGCTGCCATGATTTGTGGTCCTGCCATTATATGTGGTGCTGCCATAATATATGGTCCCGCCATAATTTGTGGTCCCGCCATAATATGTGGTTCCGCCATAATTTGTGGTTCCGCCATAATTTGTGGTCCTGCCATACTTTGTGGTCTCGCCATAATATGTGGTCCCGCCATAATTTGTGGTCCTGCCATAATTGTGATGCGGCCATAACTTCCGTGCTCATTGAAAATTCTAAAAAAAAATTATGCTTGCTACTCTGGCAAATTTTTAAATTGCACATATAACGGAAAAAACGTGCGCGTATTTTTACCTTACTTAAATTTTAGGTTCTAGCCCGGGCACGCCGATGAACGCACGCACCCAAGTCACTGGAGCTAAGTTGTTTCAGAATGTGAGGGAATGTATACTCCACGAAATACGAAATTGGAATCTATGTGTCCGTGAATGTGCCGTCTACCTGACTAAATGGTAAAAGTGAACTTTCATGTCTCAGTGATTCAGTTCTGATCATTTTAACAAGCAGATCAGACTGGTGACATGTGTAAACTTTGTGTTGCCCTCGCGGTGCCGGTGAGGTGCAGCTCGAACAAGCTCACCCCTGCCCCCTCCATCCTCGCTCCATCCCTCCAAAAACACCTCGACTCTTAACTTGGAACAACAAGTGCCGTTATATCCAGAAACAAAATAGAAAGTGTGCTCTGGCAAACTCGCATCTTTGGAAAAATAATGGTGACCATCGTTTGTGAACTATTTTTTGTTACAAAAGAGCATGGATGTTGAAAAATTTCTAATGTACACAATCAACTATTGATTCACTAAATTAGCTTACATTATTATCATGTTCTTTTGATGGACAATTTTGGTTAACTAGTGACGTTAAATGTGAGAAGGGTGAAAAACTTCTTCTCTGAAGGAACTTTTAAATTTAAAAATTGAAAAAACTCGATCCAGCAACTTACGGAATTAATTTGCCATATTAAAAAAAATAGAAAAAATAGAAAGTGTACTCTGGTAATTTCGCATCTTTTGGGAAAATAACAGTGACTATCATTCGTGAACTATTTCTATGTTACAATAGAGCATGAATGTTGAAAAATCTCTAACGTACACAATCAATTTCTGATTCACCAAATTGGCTTACCTTATTATCTTGTTCTTTTGATGGAAAATGTTGGTTAACTAGTGACGTAAAATCTGAGAAGGATAAAAAACTTTTTCATCTTCGGCTTCTCTCATCTGTTATTGCAAAAAAAACATCACGTTGAGTGTATATGACGCTTAATTTAGACATTTAATTCACAAATTGTATTTCAAATTACTTTTCCTGTAAGTAACTGTCGTTTTATCGAGAAACTTTGGTGAAATAGTGATGTATAACGTGGAAGAGGGAAAACAATTATTGTAAATGTGAAACGTTGTAAAACTGAGCGAGTAAAATGTGAAACCCTGTACATGTCTGAAACTATAGACCTTTACGAGGGCTCTGTCATACTATCTGTCATACTACTGTAATACTAAAATTTTACTATCAGTGAATGTGTTTGCTACCTGTGGAACTGCGAAAAGAAAAAAATAACTTCTGTCTTATTTCTGCTTAAACCAATGCAATTTAAATACGAAGCTAACAAAGCAGTGCTAGCAACACGAAGGAAATGGTGTGCTCAGCCCTGTTTCGACCTATAGGCCTGTCTGTCTGAAGTGTCCTTGTTCACTCAATCACCCCTCACCGAACCCATTCACCTCCTCCCCTCTCTTTTCCCTTACCCCTGCCTCCCGTCTTTCTGACTGTTCAGAGCATGGCAAATCTTGAACTTTTTCGCTCCAAGCAGCCAGAGAAATTACGTTTGATTTGATAAATTTTTGGTAATGTCTAACATCTCAGTGAAGTTTTTGTTCACTTCCTACGTGGCCAAGACGACAAATGTGCACGAAAGAATTATTGTGTTTCGTACCTCCGTTTCCCTATTGACACCGAATATTTTAAAAACACCGATAGTTTGAAGTGAGCTACCAGTAAGAATAACGGGTGAACGAGAAGTTGAAAAACATTCACAATTACCAGAGAAAATATGATAAAAAAGTGCAACTGACTTTGAACTGACTTTAACTAAAATATGTTCTCATTAAAAGAGACTCTTAAAAAAACCGCGACTCATGTCGGAGACTTACCTGGTCGTATAAAATGTAACATTACGTACAGCAAATTTCGAGAAACAGACATCTCGAACTCAGAGCACCACTGAGCGTAACCAACCGTCATCATGAAGACGTCATTGTCCAGCCGCAACCCTCCCTGTTTCCACGCCTCCTTCCTCCAGCATTAAAGAGCAACCCCTCTTTCTCTCAGCTGTAAGCTTCAATACTTCGATAAACGGCTTGGATTTACCTCACTTTTCATAAAATACTTGCTGAGCAAGGTAAAAATCCAGTCATAGCTTCGTTCTCAAAATCCAGTCATAGCTATACAATTACAACGCAAGATGCATCACTACGAGACTCGCTTCGTAGGCCGGAAAGTGCCGTTCTCTGCACAAATGTTGCCCTACACAACATCCCGAAAAAATGGTTCTCAGTCGCTAGTACAATGCTAATACATTAAACTATACAATACTTATACATTAAACTTCATAATACTAATACATTAAACTAAACAATACTAATACAGTAAACTATGCAATATTAATATATTAAATTATACAATACTAATACATTAAACTAAACAATGTTAATAGTAGTAATGGAACAACCAATCAGGGCACAATTCACCCCAATTAGCTTGAAATGGAAATTATTTAAAAAGCAATTTCGAAAAAGATTTATTCATTGACGAATTTTTGACTTTTTTATAACCAGAAATCAGTTACACAAACGACCAAGTATCTTTTAGATATAAATTTCAATTTTCTTAATCTAACCACAAGGGTTTCATCAATAAAAACTACTTCCGTTTTATCATTTTCCTTATTTGCAAAAATTGTTCGAAATTAATTTTAGTTTCCCTTTCAACTATTTTTTCTAAAGCGTATGTTCCGGCCTTTTCGTTATACAGGTCGAAACTAACGCGAATGAGGTTCGGGAGTGACGATGCAGCAACGGGGTTATCGTTTATTGGTACTTCAGAGTTGACAACGGCTTAGTAATTGGCATGGAATCTATTAGATCGGACGATAGGTGCTTCCTCGACGATCACGCTTCCACTACTGAAGAGCGACGTCTCTTTTAATGTGCTACCTCTACGGCAGGCTACCGCTAGTGAACGGCGATGTCTCTGGCCGATTCTATTTATATACTCGGCGAGCGCACATAATGCTCCCCCCATACTAAAAATTCTTTATGACAATAAAATTTTTTTAACGTTATTCAAGTAACTTTGATTTTCCCTTGACTATCAATTAATCTTACAATCCGTCAAGTCAATTCGAACAGATCAGAACGTATGACACTAAAGGCTACCGAATAATGAACGGAGGTAGGCAGGTATGGCTTTTTCTGTCTTTAGCAAAGCACAAAGTCAAAAAAATTCAACGGCAATCCTACTTCTCGTTAAACATTCCCACTAAGCTTCAAACAAATTATTTATCAATTTATTCTAGTTAATTCAATTCAATTCAATTCAATTCAAAATTATTGGATACAACACACAATTTTATTAACATATCGAAATCAAAAATCAAATCACGTACGTAATAAATCACCTCTATAAGGTACACCTTTTAAACAAACTGGACACATACCGTCAAGACGAGAATAATACATTACATTACTACAATTGGCAAGTTAAACGTCGATTTGCTTTTCCGTACGATTTAAATCGTCCTACGATTCAAATTAACATATTTCAATTCAACTAAAGGAAATATTAAAAGTAAATTAAATACAATAATCAATAAATGAACTAATTCAATTCAACCAATCTAAAAGCGTGCAATTCGGTTTTTAATCGCAATACTAATAATTCGTCTCCTTATCTTGAAACAAAACATTTTCACATGGCGAGTAAAACAACATCAAAGGATATAAGTAACGACACCAAGAACACGTTAGTTTCCAAATAAAAAGAAATATTCTAAGACAATATATTCTAAAAGAAATATTCTGAAAATATTCAGATCCATCTTGGATGTACGTGCACGTGGACTCGTGCGTGAGCGTGTTCCCATTTTTCGAAGTTTCGAGGGACACCCTCGGAGATGAAAATCAGCGTTGAGGTACGTGTGTTTTGTTATGTTAATATGAATGTAGAAATTAGCGTTGTAGTGTTATGCGCTAACTTGAGGTGGAAGTGCAACTATTTGCCTAGGACTATTACTGATTTCTTTCCAAGCAGATCGACGCAAAGCTACGTCCTCACCGCTTAGTCGTCCGATGACTTTGTTGAGATCTCGTTTAATGTAAATAACCATTACAGTAATTATAATTGTGATTATTGTGTAAAGGAGCAACATTATGTCACTCAATTTATCAGGAATGAGGTCGACTCTCGTCTCCTCTGTGTGGCGGATGAGTTCATCCGATATTTGACCATTATTTGCCTTTATCGCAGTTAAAATGGCGTCCACATTAACGTTAGAAACTTTGTTGCCCATCTTAGCAGGCCACAAAGCGATTACTAGAGTAGGAAGTAAAATGATTCAAGTCTTTGAGGTGCTTATTGAAATTAAGTAAGTAGTTATTATTGATGATTACTTATTATTGAAATTAGATATGAACGCAAAACAAGTAGTAAGTGAAGGTGTAAAGTATATGTGTATATCGTAAATCGGAATGTCTAATGTTCTGGAATTGTTCAGGAGTCGCCCGAATCTGAAAAGAAACGAGACAGGAAATTAGCATGGCCACAAGTTTAAAGTAAACAATTCTCGTTTTATACTAAGGCAACGCTTCCTTCTCATTAAGACACATTCATTCCAACTACAATGCCTGACATTGTTTTCAAACAAGTTGCGGCAGATGCGATGCAGTTCTCGCGGGTTTCGCACTCGCACTCTCGTGTTGACATTTCCAAGATTGCACCTAAGTTTAATAACTCTAGCTTACGGCTTGACGAACACAGCTTTTTATGTCGCAACAACAGTATGACAACATCCGAAGCTCAACATCTCGTCACAAGTTGTTTGCGCAACACAATATTTCCTAACGCAAGACATACATAAAGTCTTAAGAAAGAAACTCATAGAACGCACTTACAAGCTAAAAACTCATAGAACGCACTTACAAGCTAAATACCATTTAAATACGTATATGGAATGGCAATTTCAGAATATCAGAATATATATGAAATGAACAGTTCCAAACTAGGTTGACAATATTACCTTCTTAACTTATCTAAAGGCAGTACATGTTTAAGTTCGTTCGGATAATCTTGTTACCGATCTTAATATCTGCGTAATTTTTACCTAGCCTTTCAATGATACCTGGTCCTAAGAAATTTAGCTGTAGTTTGTGTTTTTTGGCATGATTTTTCACTAGTACACGGTCCGTCACTTTTAAATTTTTATCGCGACGTTTCACGTTTCTATAGGTAGTTCTTTCGATTGTAGCGTTAATGATTGCATTTCTAATACTGTTCACTACAATAGATGACTCTTTAAATTTTTGTTTATGAACATCTTCATATGTAGTCGCAACATTGAAGTCTTCTAAATTAGTAGAACTAATATACACACACGTATCTCTACCGAAAACCGTGTATGCGGGTGTATCACCTAAAGTTTCGTTAAAACTATTGTTAATCGAATTCTCCACAATATCCAATAATCTATCCCACTCATTATGAGTAAGAAAATTTAGATATAACTTGAGCAGGTGTCGAATTTTTCCATTACATCGCTCAACAATGCCATTGGAAAAAGGGGAATAAGCCAGAACTTCCCTTTTTAAGATAGAAAGTCCTTTTGTGAAATTTCTCACATTAGATGATTTAAATTCTAGAGCGTTGTCGGACAACAATACGTCCGGGGTACCGAACAAACAGCAAAAATTCCATAGACAATCTGTAACAGTCTCTGTACATCGGTCACTAGTCGAATATAATTTAACAAAACGGGAAAATAGGTCGATAATGACAAGAATATATTTGTTACCATTGTCTGTCATTGTTAATGGACCGTAGAAGTCCATGCTGACCGTTTGAAAACATCGTGTTCCAATTGGAGCATTTAGAATTTTAATCGGCGTCGGTATTCGTGATTTTAGAATCTTACAGATGTCACAAGATTCAACAATTTTGCGTGTAATTGTCCGTTCGTACGGATGAAAATATTTTAATTTAAACTTAAACAAGGTATGATTCAAATCTGTATGGGACAAATTATGGATGAATAGAATTGTCTTGTGTAACAGAGTATATGGCACCACAATAGTCAGAATGGTGCTGGGTCTGTTGTCAATTCTTCGTCTTTTATACAAAATGTCATTCATAATCAGAAATTCATTCATGTCAGTATTATTAACTTTTGTTGCATTCTCTAGGGCGTCCTTTATTTCAGAACAAAAGGGATCACTATCTTGTTCACGTTAAAATTCGTCTAACGACCAGTTGTCGTTAATACTTGAATGGTCTGTAGTCGTGTTAACTTTATCCAGTCTGCATAAGCTCGTTTTCTGTCTGCTATTAAAGTCACTGGGTTCACGTCTGGGGTCTGTCTGTTGTTCAGCAGTACTGTTGTTGTTTCTTCCGTCCTTACTTCCTGGCATTGTCTCCTCGAACTCTTCCTCAGTCACGGGCTTGTTACATTTGTTACCCGCAGCAGCGGCTTGCAGCCTGGTTACAACGGGAAAAGTCTCTACATCCGGGGTTATTTCAGAACACTCTAATAGTTCTCTTTCTGTTAAAGGATTTTTGTCATGATTTAATCTACTTAATGCATCGGCGGCACTATTCGCCTTCCCAGAAAAATACTTTAGTTTGGCATCAAAAGCTTGGACATAAATACTCCATCTAGCGAGCGTGTTGTCTTCAGGCAATTTCTTTGAAAATAAAGGAACTAAAGGCTTATGATCGGTGTAAATGACCAGATCATAGCCTAAAACAAGATATTTAAAGTACTTCAATGCTTCAACTATAGCAAACATCTCCTTTTTAGTTGTTGAGTATCTTCGTTGGGTGGAATTCAACGTTTTAGAAAAAAATGCGACAGGTCTCATGTTTCGAACTTTATCAGTAGATGATTGGAGTAAAACAGCTCCTATGCCGACGTTTGATGCATCACAAAATAGATGAAAATTTTGATCGAAATTTGGATGACTCAAGATTGTGCTTGCACACAGTTCATCCTTTAATTTTTCAAAAGCGTTTTGACAATCCTTAGACCAATTGAATTCAACATTTTTCTTCAGAAGATTATAGAGCGGGCTTGCGATACTCGCAAAATTTTTTATGTACCTACGAAAGAAATTTACTAGACCTAGAAATGATTGTAACTGTTTTACATTCTTAGGAATTTCTAAATTCTTTACTTTGTCAGTACCGGTGCTTCTGGTTCCCATTCCACTAATGGAATGTCCTAGATATTCAATCTCGTCACGGAAAAATTCGCATTTTTCCGTTTTTATTGACAATCTAGCGTTTCTTAATAGTTCAAGTACAACTTTTATATCGGCAAGATGCTGTGCCTTTTCCTTAGAAAATATGAGCACGTCGTCCATAAAGACGAAAGATAGTTTTCCTAGAACAGGAGATAGCGTTTGCGTCATTACTGACTGGAAATATGCAGGTGAGGTTTTTAAACCAAAGGGTAAACGATTGAACTCGTATTTTCTGCTACCAACTGTAAACGCTGTTATTTCCTTACTCTCATCGGTCAGTGTAATATTATGATATCCTGACCTAAGGTCTAATTTTGAAAAGTATTTCTGACCATTTAAACTATAGAGAAATTCGTCCATGCGCGGCAGAGGGAACGATTCTTCATAAATTACCTCATTTACTTTGCGAAAGTCAACCACCGGACGTATGGTTCCATCTTTCTTATGAACTACAATTATCGGTGAATTAAAAGCTGAAATCGATGGTCTAATAATTCCGTCGTCTAACATTTTTTCGTTAACGACTTTCAAGTCTTCCATGTAACGGTGGGCAATACGATAGGGAGGGACATTTACGACATCCACGTTAGGTTTCAAACGTATTTTGTATGGTTTAATTGCAGCAGCGGAGATCGATTCATTGTCTATAGTAATAACGTCTCTGAATTCATTCAACAAACTCAGCAATTCAGGCTTCATTTCGTCATCGTTACACTTGATATCATCATTATTTAATTTCCGCCGACCACGGGCTATTTCTTTGGAATCAGAAACGTACCCTTTGTCGACAACTCCTGTGATCCCGACAGATTTACTATTAGTGTCTTTCTTCTCGACATCTAAATGACTGTCCTGTACAACACTCGCTGCCTGCACAAAGGTACTCAATCCTCCTTTTAATTCTCCTTGTACATCTGACAAGTAAACTTCGGATTCAACGTGATCCTTCTCCACTTTTTCTAAGGTACTTATAATTGCATTCTCTGGTAAAACAATCGCTCTGTCGGAGCTATTAATTAACAACAACGGAATCTTTCTCCTATTGTTAACTCTCACAATCGCTTCTGCGACACAAATGCCTTCTTTTAAAGTTGCTTTCTTTATTATGTATTCTCCATTTTTACACTTTCCAACATGTCCAACATGTTTCAAAATTACATTGGGAGCAATCTCCACTCGTCGAGTATGCACTCTTAACGGCCTTGGCCCTGGGTGGGAATTGGTAACTGCAACTACGCCTCGAACAGGCTGATTTTCTCTCTTACCATCCCTTTTTACTTCCTCGCCTGCTCTCTCAGCAGTGCACGTTTTGAGGTTTTCTCTCTTCTCTCTTAGCTTATTTAGGACTTTTTTCTTAGCTCTGGACGTAATCGTGTTGGCCATGAGACACTCAGTATTCTCTATTAAATACTCGAGACACTCTGTCTTTCTCTTTTTTCGTCGTTTTACCGCTGCAAAGGGGATTTTCTCGTCTTTGATAATTAAACATCTTTGTTTTAAGTCTACAACGGCGTTCTTGTCTAATAAATCACGCCCAATAATGACATAATTGTAAATACCATCTTTAATTATTAAAGCATTTGTCTTTAAACTTACACCGTTTTTTAACTTTAGGACAAGCTCCACCTCGCCTTCAACATTACTCTTAGCGTTAACGCCTTTTATAGTTAGAGAACTTGGCTTCACGTCATTACTTATCTCACTAATTCTGTGGTAGCTGATTAGGCATTTCTCTGATCCTGAATCAATCAATGCATTCCACAGGTCTGCATCTTTTCTAAGCACAATCATGGGCTTATGACTTTTTCGTATTACAAATAATTCATTTTGTCCTGTAACTTCAACTTCTTCATCTTCTTCGTATTTACAAACGTTCGTCGTCACATGGCTTTCGAATGCAGTGCCATGAGCATTCAAATCATCGCTTAAATCCGCCTCTCCGAGCGATTCATATCTATTATGACACTTAATGAGTGGGTCAATTATCTCAACATTTTTAACGAGGGAACCTCCAGACATGTTTAACACATCAACTCTCTCGACATTTTTAACGAGGGAATCTTCAGCACCAGAATTCTCGGGTTCACAGGGAGCTACTGACGTAGAGTCACACTTAGTTATTTCAATTTCATTTTTATCATTGACGTTATTTCTATCGGAAATGAAATCGTCTCCGCAGCTTACGCTAAAAAATTATCGCCACTGTTAGTTTGGTAAGTTTCTACCTGGCCTTTTTCTGGTACACGAGTTTTATGCTGTCCTCGCGCACGGACACGATCAGGTCTACCTGATCTGTTGAAATAGTCTCGTCTGGACCTACAGTCTCTTGCGTAGTGTCCTAACTTATTACAACGAAAACAAGCTACATCACGCAGTGAACGCTCGGTGGCTGTCTGATATGAACCTGGTGTGTACCAATCAGTCGGTTTCCTAGCCACAGTGGTTACCGACACACCTTGTCCTTGACAGACACACACATGATTGTAACAATTCGAGCAACGCTTCGCTTCAGCTGTCTCTAATGCTTGGACTTCGAGAGTTCCTAGTTCACGATCTCCAACAAAAGATTTTACGTGAGGTCTAGCACGGAAAGTTGGTCTCGGGAAATTTGGTCTCCAGTAGGGCCTACGCGTCCTACCTCTACCTTGAAATCCGCCTCTTGTCATTGTATGCACTTCGGCCTCATCATAGGCTGCATCAAAGTTTGATTCGGACCAATGGTCATCCTCTGCAGAATAGATTTCCACAGATCTCTCAGATCGAGTCGCTAATATTTGCTTATCCTCGGGAAAATTCCTAATGACAGTCACGAGTCTCTGAAGGAGCTTTTCCGACGAGTTAAAGGGTTTGTTAAATAGTTTTTTTGAAAAATCTTCTGTTACTAGGGGGTTGATGATGACCATAGCTAACGCAACAATTAAAGTATTCTCGACATACTTATCGAGAGCAACAGGATCGGGACAATTTACTACATAGGGGTGGGCTCTGTTCGAACACTCCGGGCTGGTCATTATTCTGTGGGTTAGCTTACGGATTTTGGATAGTATAGCAACAAACTGGCTCGCTAAAGCATCATTACGTTTTAGGCGTACGTTATTTAGATCACAGGCGACCGCGTGCAAAGATCTTTCACCTTTTGACACGTAGATATTTTCTAACAGGTGTACGACTTCTTCGAAACTTAATTCATAACCTTCACTAATTATGGAAGCTACAACCGTATTGAAGTCGCCTACCCGCTTGTCTGCAGTTCGCAATAATAGATTTAATTTTGCTTCCTCCGAATTATCTGACAGCATATTGAAATATGCTCGCACATTCTTTATATGCGTTTCTAGTGACTTATTTTCTATGAAGTCAGGGTCGTTTCTTCGTTTTCTACCTCGGTACTGCGGCAGATCCTGCCCAGCAATTACAACACTAGGTATCGGACTGACAATAGAAGTCGTCACAGCGGTAACCGTACTAGTTACAGGGCTAACTGTGGTAGTGACTGCACTGGTAACAGGGGTGACAGTGGTGGTGGTCGCCATCGTGATAGGTACAGAAATCGACTTCGCGGAAAAAATAGGAACTGATACTCTTCCTACTCTGGTCACGTACGGGGTAGTTCTTATGTACTCGTATTCGTCAGAGTCACTGTCTGACATAAGCACAAAAATAATCCTATATTCTTAGACCTCTAATTACCTTTAAGCGAAAAATGTTCTACACACATATAATGAAAATATTCTACATACAAATAAAATGGTAACTCACATTTTCAGCGGACTTAAAACAGGCTATTTGCTAATTGCTCGTGAAGGCTGGCACCACTCTGAACAGAGGCAAGCTGCTCCAGCTTACTCTTATATGCTAGAGAACAATGGGCGCTAGAGAACAATGGGTGCAACTTCCTTCAACTGTTCTAGAGAACAATGGGCCACCGCTTCCGCGTATACGCTCTCTCCCACTTACCAGGAATCTGCGCTTGCAATGCCTATGCTGCTCGTGCTCGCCGCTCAACTTCCACTTCCCGGAATCAGCGCTTGCAATGCTTACCGCTTACTGCTTACTGCTCGCTGCTCAACTTCCTACTCATTAATTTTATAATGATGATGTATAATCATTAATTTGAGCGCATGCTTATTTTTAATTCGCAAGCAAAAATTATCGGCGCACACTTAACTTAATATTTTGGCGATGCGTAGCTCTCGTGGATCTTCTCGTTGCAGATGACGGTGCGTAAATGCGTAGATCTCGTCGACAGACCAGGTTGTTGATCTGGACCCCTCACTTCATCTTCTCCTTTGAGTAGCGCTGACGTCTTTCTTCCTTTTCTCGATGCTCTGAAGTAATGTGATAACTATGCGACGTTACTCCAAACAGGGTGACACTCCTCACATTTAAAATCACGGATCAGCAGAACCGAAGATCAATTCTTGATATCTTTCTTCTTCAATGGGGCAATGTGGCAATGTGGATATCTTTAATGTGGCATCCCCATACACGGGCCACCAAATATGTTCCGGCCTTTTCGTTATACAGGTCGAAACTAACGCGAATGAGGTTCGGGAGTGACGATGCAGCAACGGGGTTATCGTTTATTGGTACTTCAGAGTTGACAACGGCTTAGTAATTGGCATGGAATCTATTAGATCGGACGATAGGTGCTTCCTCGACGATCACGCTTCCACTACTGAAGAGCGACGTCTCTTTTAATGTGCTACCTCTACGGCAGGCTACCGCTAGTGAACGGCGATGTCTCTGGCCGATTCTATTTATATACTCGGCGAGCGCACACGTACATAGAAAATGAACTGAGATTTCGTGGTAGACTTGTCAAATTTCAATCAGATTTGATTACGTCTGAACTATTGCAGAAGAAACTATTGAAAACAAACAAAATTGAATTTAAAATTATAAATAGAATCTTGAACAGAGATGCTAAAATAATATAATTTATATAATGAAGAGACATTTAAAAAGTATACACAACAATTTCACGAAAATTTCACCTATCTTGGTGGCGTAGTGGTCTAAGGCGCTACCGCAGGAAGCTATTGACGGGACTCCGCGGGTTCGAGCCTCACCATATGTGACACTTTTTCATGTTGAGAAAACGTTGGACTGATACGTAATTTAAATATTTTCTATTTTTCCTCTTTAACGAATGAAAGTAAAGAAAGTTTTAACATGACTATGAATTGTAAAAAATCGAAGCATTTTTCTTCAATATTAAGAAAAAAGTTAGCAGAAATAGACTAAAATTCTCCAAAGTAAAGTAGATCTGTTTGGTCGAGTGGATAACGCGTTTGGCTTGTGTCATGAAAATGGTGAAGAGCTGAGGGTTCGATTCCGAAAATGAATGGCTGGGTTTTTCATGGTTACATGGACCTGCAATAGAATCCCCGCACGAACTGGAGTGAGCGTCACGAAGCAAATGGAGTGAGATTCAAATATTTCAATTACCTAAAAATATAAATTAATTAGGGTAAAATTTCAAAGAGATTTATTCATTGATGAATTTTACTTTTTATAAGCAGAAGCGACTTAGACAAACGACTAAGTCACTTTTAGATATAAATTTCAATTTTCTTAATCCAACCACAAGGGTTTCATCAATAAAAACAATAAATAGTATGTTTAGGAATAATTCCATTCTCTGAAGTATTTTTTAGGAAT
This sequence comes from Morinoia aosen, assembly GCA_030386875.1. Classification (NCBI taxonomy): domain Eukaryota; kingdom Metazoa; phylum Arthropoda; class Malacostraca; order Amphipoda; family Talitridae; genus Morinoia; species Morinoia aosen. Next base: position 13,459,913 of record CM059575.1, on the reverse strand, counting down.
ATATAATTTATCAAAGTTTTGAAAGTACCTACCTTGAAGTGGATGTCTGTCTTTATTAATAAAGATAAAATTATATGGTTCTTTGTATGTGTTTGAACAAAACTCTTTAAATTCATCAAATGGCATGTCCTGAGATATGATATCTGTGTAAATGTTCTTCATATCAGTTGAGTCTAAACCAAAAAGAATTATAACGTTAGCATTTGTTCTAATTGTTTGTCTCGGTAATAAATAATAATTTTGTGATAAGTAGATTGAACAGCAGTTGTTGTGTCTACCTCTAGTGTAAAAGCTATCAGCTGGACTTTGATCTCTTTCAGTTGCTATATCGTCGAAAATAAAAAGATTTTTCTTTTTTGAATCTACGTCACTTGGATCGGGAATATCTGTCATATCTTGAAAATATTCAATTTTAGATTTTGAGTTTCTTTTAATAGGTAAATTCTCAAGGAAATCGTCAATATTACCATTGCCATTTTCAAATAATTCAATTATTTCAGATTGGTTATAGCCTTTATCAAAAGCATTCTTCAACAGTTTATATTCTGGTTGATGTATTGATTTACTGTACAGAAAAAGATGATTAAAATTGACAAATTTTTCTAACAGAAGCTTTATTAATAAAGAAGTTTTACCACAGTTTGATCTCCCTACGATGAGACATCTCAAGCCAGGAGAAGAAAAAATGAAGTGATTCTTTTGAATATTTCTTTTACTGTCTTTCCACATATACACCATTTTATTTAACTAATAAAATACAACTGACTTTCCAAAATTTATTTTCTGTTTGTAGCAATTGTAAACATTGTTTTTTTAAATTTGCTACTTCATTAAGTTCAATTCTTCAATGTATTTTTCTTTCTTATTGGTTGTCTCGTTGAGCAATTACGAGAGAAAAAGCTACCATTGGTGTCATAAGAATCGTTACTGATTAATGTTTCAAGATGAATGATATCTGACCCTAATTGAGTTATAACTTCCCTATTTAATTCGACATCATTTTGAATTTGATCAACATCTAATTGCAATTGATTTATTTTTGCAGTATTGAGAACAACTTCTCTTTGAATATCTGTAATAACATCTTCCATTTTATTAAGTTTATTTCTTCAATGTGTTTTTCTTTTTATGGTTGTCTCGTTAGGCAATAACGAGAGAATGAGCTACCTTTGGTTGTAAATAAAGTAAATACATCGAGTTTGCAATTTTTGAGCATCTATTACTTCATATGGAATATTGCTTTTCATTTTGATTAATATAAATTTTCAGAATACTTTAAAATTTACATTGGATAAATACATTGAAATTTTTGAAATATACTGAGAAAATAATTTATTAAAATGGAATCATTTAATGTATCACATCTATCTAATACTAAGAATACAAGAAGGCATAATAATTTAAAGAAAATTTCAGTAAAGATGACTTCATGTAACAATTTTTGTAATATATGTAATATTTACATCATCAACTTGAGAAGGCATGAGAAAAGCATGGAACACAATAAAAACGTGAGTAAACTATTAATCTCGGATCTGTATTTTGATATAAACAAAGATTTCTGTAATATATGTAATATAAATGTCTCTGATCTAAAAACACATCTAAAATCTACTAGGCATATTAAAAACATAAATCAAGAATTAATTTCCGATTCATATTTTGAGAAAAAGGTATGTAAGATATGTAAAGTAGAAGTAAAAAATCTAGAACAGCATAAGAAATCAAAGAAGCATTTTAGAAACGTTTATGGCTGTAAATTCAGAGGAAAAAAATGTGTTATAAATGAAAAATGCCTGGAATATATGTTCTCCGATATATCAGTTATAGATCTGGCAGTTTTCATGAGGAATATGACCCCGGTTCTGAAATCAATTTTGAGAGAGCAAAAGTTTGATAATATGAAGATACAATTGGCAATTTTAGTTCAATTTTATAAATACAAAGAAAAAAATGAAAAAGTATATTCAACAGCATGGATGAATACAGGCAAGTTTGTAGACATATCGAAAAACTTTACAAACATTGATGATCTGTATAAAGAAGCTATTAGAAAGGTTGAAGAATATACAAAAAACTCCTCGGGCTGGATAACAGATAAATTATTAGACTTCAATGTAAAAATTATTTAATACAAGCCTATCAAAGGTTCTAGTTATATAGAATTACCTGAAAAGTTTCAAAAGTCGACTTATAAACTAATTAATATTAAAAATACCGATAATAAATGCTTTATGTGGAGTGTAGCGAGATATTATTGCCGAGATGAGAAAAACGGCCATAGAATATCTAAAAGATTAAAAACTGAAGCTGAAAAGTTAAATTTCAGAGACATAACATTTCCAGTGAAACTTAAAGATATCGATAAATTTGAGAGAAACAATAATGTGTCAGTAAATGTTTACAACTTTAATTACTTGAAAGAATTATGTCCTCTGAGAATAACAAAGGTAAAAAATGAAGATGTTATATCACTTTCATTGTTAACAGATGAAAATAAAAGTCATTATGTATTAATGAAGTCATTAAGTCCATTTATGCAAACTAAAGATGGTCATAAAAAACATGTCTGTCCATATTGTTTATGGCCATTCACAAAAGAATGTTTATTAACAAACCACATTAATGATTGTTCAGTTCACACTCCAACAAAGTATGTGCTTGAAGGAGGTAAATTGAAATTTAAACATTACCAAAAAACAATTAGACATCCTTTCACAATTTATGCTGACTTCGAATCAACATTGACAAAAATAGATACGTGTCAACCAAATCAAAACTCAAGTTACACCATGAACATTCAGAAGCACAATCCTAATTCATTCTGTTGCTATACAAAATCTGAAGCGGATGAATATTCCCGTTTAGAAATATATAATGGTAAAGATGCTTCCCAAAAGTTTGTAGAATATTTAGAAAAAGAAACCAAGAGAATTTATAGTCTGTTGAAAATAAATAAGAAAATCTATTTACCATCAGATGAATTCGAAAAATATAAAGAAGCCACAAGATGCTATGTATGTGGCGGAGAATTTACGGAAGATAACTATAAAGTTAGAGACCACAATCATTTGACAGGTCATTATAGAGGTCCAGCTCATTTAAAATGTAATTTAAAAATTAGGAATCCTAATTTTATACCTGTGTTTCTACACAATCTGTCTAATTACGATGCTCATTTGTTCGTGAAAGACTTGGGAAATATATCCGGAAAGTTGAACGTTATTCCAAATACAGATGAAGAATATATTAGTTGTACACAAACCATAAAAGTAGATTCCTATGTATGTAAATATACAGGAAAAATTAAAGATATCACCAGAGACTTACGGTTCTTAGACAGCTACAGGTTTTTACCTTCATCTCTAGATAAACTTTCGAAGAATTTATCTGAGCACAAAGAATTGTCGAAGTTCTTTCTCAATGAACAACAATTAGAGTTGATCAACAAAAAAGGTATTTATCCGTATGAATATGTGTATAGTTATGAAAAAATGAACGTTAATAGTTTACCAGCTAAAAGTGAATTCTACAGTAGATTAAATAATAAAAATATTTCAGAAGATGAATATCAGCATGCACTCAAAGTGTGGAGAGCTTTTAATTGTACAACATTCAAAGATTACCATAATTTATATCTAAAAGTCGATACATTATTACTAGCCGAAGTATTTGAAGAATTTAGACTAACATGCATGAAAACTTATTCTCTAGATCCAGCACATTATTTTACAGCTCCCGGATTGTCTTTCGATGCTCTACTGAAACATACAAAAATAGAATTGGACTTGTTTGAAGATCCTGATATGCTCCTATTCATCGAAAAAGGAATAAGAGGTGGGATTTCTACAATATCAACACGATATGCAAAAGCAAACAATCCATATATTCCAGAAACATTTGATAAAGGAAAACCAAATAGTTTTATCACATACATAGATGCAAATAATCTTTACGGATGGGCTATGTGTCGATCATTACCTACTGGAAACTTTAAATGGAAAAATCCAAAGTCGAAACTCAAAGCAGATAAAGGTTATATATTTGAAGTTGATTTGAGTTATCCGAAAGACTTACATGCTCTCCATAATGATTTACCATTAGCTCCAGAAAATATCAAAGTAAACGATGTATATAAATTAATTCCACATCTTGGAAAACGAGAAAAATATGTTGTACATTTTAAATCTCTAATACAATATCTAGATCTGGGATTGAAGTTAGAGAAAATTCATAGAATATTAGAGTTTGATGAAAGTCCATGGATGAAATCATATATTGATATCAACACAAAAATGCGTCAGCAAGCTAAATCTGAATTTGAAAAAGACTTCTACAAGCTGATGAACAATTCAGTATTTGGTAAAACAATGGAAAATATTAGAAATAGAGTAGATGTGTGTTTGGTAAAGTCAGAGAAAGAATTTATTAAATTAGCAAATAAACCAAACTTTACCAGTTTTAAAATATTCTCAGAAAATTTGATAGCATGTCATATGCAAAAACAAAGACTGAAATTTGATAAACCAATCTACGTAGGGTTATCTGTATTGGATATAAGTAAAACATTAATGTATGATTTCCATTATAATCATATTAAAAAGAAATATGGTAATAAGGCAAAGTTGTTGTTTACAGATACAGATTCATTATGTTATGACATCGAAACAAAAGATTTGTACAAAGATATGGAAAGAAATAAAGACTTGTATGATACATCGAACTATTCTAAAGAACACTTCCTATATTCAACTGATAATATGAAAGTAATTGGGAAAATGAAAGACGAAACTTGTGGAATACCAATTGAAGAATTTGTCGGTCTCAGAGCAAAACTATATTGTTACAAGACGAAAAATTACGTGAGTAAGAAAGCAAAAGGGGTAAGTAAGAACATAACTGAGCACAATATCACAATGGATGAATATAAAAGAGCATTGAATAATGAAACAATATACAAAACGATGTATAATATCCAAAGTGTTAACCATGAATTATATACTAAAGAAATAAATAAGATTGCATTAAATGGTAATGATGACAAGCGACTTATATTACCAGATGGTATCAACACACTAGCACTAAATCACTATAAAATATATTAATTAAATAAAGTATAAAAATTGATTATCTACAACAATGATGACTTCTATAACCAAGATTTATTATCTGTTGAAAATGAACAGTATTTGAGTGATTTGAAATCAATAGTCAATGAAGAAAAAACTGGAAAGGATATTGTAAATACATTGCTTAGAAAACTTCCATTACCTGAAATGCATTTGAAATTACCATCTAATATTCAACCTGAACAAGTCCCGAACGGTTCATTCAACAATAAACATACCTACTCATTTTGCGGTCCAGGAACTAAGGTGCAGAAGCGAATTCAAGAAGGTTATCGAGGAGTTAACTCATTCGATCAGGCTTGTAAGAATCATGACATATTTTATTCACAACATTCAACAACGAAAGAAAGAAATTATGCTGATGATATTCTAGCAAAAAGAGCCGCTGAAATTGCAATTGATCCAAATGAATCAGAATACGTTCGACAAGATGCTAAATTAGTTAACGCAATTATGGCAGGCAAGAGTTGGGCAGGAATGGGCCTCTCGTCGACAAAAAACTATCGAACACGCTCACTGATGTGAGTGATAAAATCTTGAATGACTTATATTATAATCCAAAGACTGGTTATACTGGAATGAATCAACTTGTTAAAAAATCCGGCCTATCTTCAACTCTCGTACGAAATTGGTTAGAAACTCAAAAAACTCACACTCTACATAAACCAATAAAACATAATTTCAAAACGAGAAGGGTGAAGGTATCAAAAATTGATGATCAATGGCAAGCTGATTTGGTTGACATGCAAAACTATAAAGATCAAGGAAAAAACTACATTTTAACAGTAATTGACATTTTCAGTAAATATGCATGGGCGATTCCAATAAGTAAGAAGACAGGTGAAGAAATCAAAACCTCATTTCAAAAACTATTTAAAATACGAATTCCTTCTAAAGTTCAGACAGATAAAGGATTAGAGTTTACAAATAAATCCACTCAAGAACTATTCAAGAAACATAACATTCAGTGGTTTAGTTCAGAAAATGAAACCAAAGCTCAAGTTGTGGAACGCTTCAACAGGACATTAAAAACTAAAATGTGGAAATATTTTACACACATGAAAACTAAAAAATGGGTGAATATTTTACAAGATTTAATGCAAAATTACAATAATAGCTATCATAGAACAATTAAAATGACACCTAACCAAGCATCACTGGAAAAGAACAGTAAAAAGGTTTATGATAACTTATTCCCTCCAACTGAACCAACTTTCACATCACCGAAACTCAAAATCGGGGATAGGGTAAGAATAAGCAAGAAACGGAAAGACTTCCGCAAGGGTTATTTACCAAATTTCACTAATGAGTTATTCATTGTAACCGAAATACTGTCTACTGAACCAATTACTTATAGATTAAAAGATATGGATGGTGAAGAAATAAAAGGAAGTTTTTATGATCAAGAACTATCAAAATATACTAGTGATGTTTATGCAATTGAGAAAATTCTCAAGAAGAGTAAAGGAAAACTTCTGGTCAAGTGGAAAGGTTATGATGAACCTTCATGGATCTCAGAAACTGAACTTAATGTCAGTTCAGAGTGAACTTATATTAAGTTAAAGTCTTTTTGAATTTTTCTCTTTAAAAAATGGCGTTGATTGATATCAAAACTAAATCAGATTTACTAAACTTAACAAAGAGTTTGAAAAAGCAATTCACAACTGATAAAATACTCGAACAAGATTTATACCATGATGTTAAAAAAGTTTACAAGCCATTGATTGAACCTTTATCTAAAATTGTTGACGAAACTAAACAAACTAGGTTGGCAATAAAAGATATACCTCATGAAAAACTTGAATCTATCCAAGGAAAACCTGTTGAGAAACTAGCTTTGCCATCTTCTGAATCCAACACTGTAGTTGGGCCTATCGCATTGGATTTCTTGCGTTTTGCATGGAAACCTGGAAATGAGTATGACAAAGCTTATGGCATTCGTTGGGATGGAAGTAAAGTTATGCTAGGAAATAAAAAGGTAGATATTTTGGGTAATGATTTGAAAATTGGAGATAGAATATACGAAGGCACAACTGGATTATGGGAATTATTAACAAAGCAAAATCCTATTGATTTTAGGGATGAAGATAAAAATAATTATTATGAAATGTTGTATTCAACTGATGCTTATTTGAAGGAAGACGGTACCGTAAAAGCAAATAGGGGTGAGAAATATTCTAAATTTATCAAACCCCTCTATCGATTAGTTCAACGAAAAAAAGCTCAAGCTGCAGTTGAAACAATTAGATCAGCAAGTCCATCAAGTCGTGAATCAAGTCGTGAATCAAGCCCTGAACCAAGTCCTTTAAGAAACTCGAGAATAGTAGAATCCTCAATTTTGAGTCGACACAAAATTCCTTCAACAAGTCAGAGACCAATTTTCGACCCGTCACTAAGGTCTACTTTTAGACCAACTCCTACTCCTATACCTTCTCCTATACCTCCTCGTCATCCTCACAGAGAGGATTCAGACGTTTCAGGATCAGGTATTATTGTATTACCATCTAACATCAATGATCTTGTAAAAAGACACCAGTTATTGTTCGGTTCGTTTACCGCTGGAAATACAGGAGTTTTTAATGAACTGCAAATACTTACGCATGAACTTTTAAAGCAAGGTCTATTAAATACTGCTGAAGTAAAGGTGTTTGATGATTTATTGTTTAAAAAATGGAATCTCAAAGCATTGTAATTAGTGAAAGAAAAAGTGACATAAGTATGAACTTTAGTCCAGCAATAGAATTGAACAAAAATAAATTTCACGAAATGGCACTGGTTGGGTTAGACATGTATCTCTATTCCTAACATTGATGAAAATAATAATAAATTTTATTATGAATTAAATGGTGTTGAAAATGTAATTACACTTCCAACAGGATGTTATGAAATAGAAAGTATAAACGAATTCATTCAAAAAACATTGGCAGGCTTTATTGAAATCAAAGCAAATACTAATACTTTGAAATGCGTCATAGTTCTCCATTCATCTACGTTAAAAGTATTTTTCAATAAAGAAAAATCTTTAAATACAATGTTATACAAAAATCTGGAGGATTTGTTTGAGAATCGAGTTTAAATTTTACTTTGCACCTACGGTTTATGGGCTGAAGGAAACAAGTATTCAAGTTACAAGGAAAGTTTTCCCTTTCCAAATTTCGCAATATTTTCTTTATTGAAAAGTAACAACAGATTCCGCTCTCTTCGTCCGTGCCGGGACCTCACACAGACACCTGCACACAGGACAAGAGAAGTTTAGAATTATTGCTAGAATAAATCGCTCGAATGACAATAGATTGCTAGGATGAGAATAAATAGCTAGGATGAGAATAAATAGCTAGGATGAGAATAAATAGCTAGGATGAGAATAAATAGCTAGGATGAGAATAAATAGCTAGGATGAGAATAAATAGCTAGGATGAGAATAAATAGCTAGGATGAGAATAAATAGCTAGGATAAGAATAAATAGCTAGAATGAGAATAAATTGCTAGAATAAGAATAATTTGCTAGAATATAAACTACGGCACAAAAACCTGGTGGGAAAGTTTAGACAAAACGGTTCGGTCCTATGGGATCATCCACTTATTACTGGAAGTGAGCAAGGGGCGAGTGAAACATCAGGCTGAGCCTCACCTCGTGTCACAACACGGCGCCGCAGCAGCAGAAGCGAAAGCCGCGAAGAGTGACGTCGAGCCCCCAGGTACGGGAACCACTCCTTCCCACCTCTCGAGGCTGGGACTCCAACGGCCGTGGCGGTGGCGGTGAAGTTGAGCGTGAAACGTAGGCCTCCTTGAGGTGCAGGAGAGCTCGGGCAAAGATTAGTGGTGGTGGCGGCAGAGTATGATGGCGAACTCCCAGTCTAAGGCCCAGCCAAGGCTATACTTCATCTTTCGTGCGGCTTACTCGCCAGCCAGAAAGTGGATGATCGGGACCATTTACTTTCCTCACCAGAATTTTGTACAAATGTTGGGATTTGGAGAAATTATCTTAGAAGGTGTTGGAGAACATGAAAGTATAAATATAGTGAACATAATGTCTGTTAACGCAATACTCGTTCATTGTAGTGCAATTAACGGCTCATACCTCAACGGTTCTTTGCATAATATTTTATATTCCTTTTTCCCAAACGTTCCACCAGGATATAAAATTGTAGAAAATCCAAATAAACTAATTTATCTACCGATATATCAACCTTTACTCTATGATTTGAGAATTTGGCTTACTGACCAAAATGGACATGCTCTGAATACTAGAGGTGAAGAAGTAACTGTTCGATTACACCTAAGGTCTAGAAATTAAAATAATTTGATAAAATTATCTTTAAAAAATGGATTCTTTAAGACGGAATGAAAACATTAAAGTTGATGAATCAATGGAAAAAATGAAACGCATAACTATGAACCACAAATAGGTACTGATTTGAATCGTGAACATAATGATATCAAGATCATTATCCAGAATCAAGATCAGTTTGTATTACCTAGTTAAAGTTTTATATATATAGAAGGAGCTTTGAATAAAGAAGATGGGAGTGATTATAATTTTAAAGATGAAAAAATAACAATAATCAACAATGGATTAATGCATTTGTTTGATAGAGTTTCTTACAGAAATGGAGATGAAGAAATTGAAGGTTATAGTTACCCTGGAATTACAACTCTAAAAGGATTAGTTAGCTATCCCCGAAATGTTAAAGAAAACATGATATTTTTCTGGAGCGTTGATACTAAGAAGAATGAATAATCGAACGAAGGATTTAGCGATCGAAATGACTACTTAAGTTCAGCTAATGGGAAATTCAGCGCTGCTATCCCACTTGAACATGTGTTTGGATTTTGTGAAAATTATAAGAAGGTAATTTATGGAGTGAAACATGCTCTAACTTTAAGAAGAGGTGATAATTCTAATGCTATATTCAAATCAGATGAGAAAGATGCAAACCAGCAAGATAAAGTAGTTGATGGTAAAATTAATCTTACAAAATTAATTTGGAAAATGCCAGCTTACAAACTGTCTGATGAGTATAAAATAAAGCTATATCGTCAAATTAAGGATAAAATAACATTACCTATTCCTTATTTGAATAGACAATTGGAACAAACAATTGTAAACTCACAACAGAAATTCTTAGATTGGACTTTAACTCCAAATTCAGGATCTCAAAGACCTCGATACATAATTTTAGCATTCCAAACTAAGAAAGCTAATTCACAAGCTGTAAACAATGCAATTTTCGATCATTGTAACTTGACGAATGCATATGTTCAGCTGAATAATGAACGATACCCTGATCACAATTTACAGATTGATTTCGATTCTAACAATTATGCTACAGCTTATAAGATGTTAATAGATTATGTACCTAATGAAAATTGTGCTATCGAATACAGACACTTTAAATATTTGTATCCCATCTATGTGTTTGATATCAGCAGACAAAATGAACGCATCAAGGAAACTACAATTGATATTAAAATTAAAGCAGAATTTAAAACTAATATTCCTGATGATACACATGCATATGCACTGAGTCTATCTGACAGAGTAATTCGATTGCAATCTGACGGTGATAAAATGAGTTTAAACTACTAAAAATTAAAATATATTCACATAATAATGTTTAAAAAATGTATTGTGTAAAGTGTAAGAAGAAAACTGATACTGATAATCCTCAATATTCAATTACAAAGAACAATAAGATACTTGTCAAAGGTATGTGTATTATTTGTAAAAAGACAAAGACTTCTTTCGTTTCTAAAGATACTGCGACGAAAGGGGGTTTTATATTTACAATTCCAGCTTTATTAGCTGGCCTTGGGGCTGCTGGCTCTTTGGCTGGAGGTGCTGCTGCAATAGCTTTCGCAGTCAATAAGAAAAAAGCTGATGATAAACTCTTGTCAGAAACTAAAAGGCACAATGAAGCAATGGAAAGTAAAAAAGGTTCAGGTATACGAATAACTCCGAGAAAAAAAAAACCTTGTGGAAAGGGTCTCTACTTGAAACCACCAAAGAAGTAATACCTAACCAACCATTATCTAAACATGATTTAGAATACTACATAAATATATTAAAAATTCCGAATTTTCGAGGTATTTACATGAGAGATACTTTACCTAACCACCCTCTAGAAACGGAATGCGGAATCCTAAATTTAGACACTGAAAAAGGATTAGGAACGCATTGGACTTGTTGGTATAAGAAAGATAACATATGTTATTACTTTGACAGTTATGGTTTGATTTACCCAATTGAATTTAAAGACTACCTAACAGATTGTGTTGATATAATTTTCTCTACTTACAAAATCCAGAATATAGGTGATGTAATTTGTGGACATTTATGTCTAGAAATGCTGAAGCGTTTAGAAAATGAAAGCTTTCATGCAATTCTTTTAGATCTGTATAAAACCCCAACTTGTTTTTAGAAAATAAACTAGAGTTAATTTTTTTTCTTTAAAAAATGTCTTGTGGAAATATTTATGCAGCAAAGTTGGTCTTTTTACCTTCCTGTAAAGAAAATCGTGAACATGAAAATAGTGAAAATAATTCTGAAGAACTTTTGCAGAATGTAGAGCAAATAAAAAGTTTACTTGAAGATTCTAATATAGAGTCATTGAAAGACACAATTGAAGCTCTCAAAAATGAAAGAACTGAATTGGAATCAATTATAAACGAGTATGATGAGAAATATGTAACTCTGAAAACAGATTTATAAGTGAAATTTTCTGATGTAGACTCAATCGTTAAATTCTTAGAGACGTTAATTTATGATTTATCTGAAAAGTTCGTTGCTCTCGAACCAAAAGTAATTTCAAATGATGAACGACTATCAAGCATAGACTCAACATTGATGAAGAAAATTGATGAAATTGATGCTAAATTTGAAAACATTGATTCAAACATAATCAACCTAACAGACGTAAAAATTCCAGAGATTGGGGACAAATTGAAGAGTCTAGAGTCAGGTATAGAAACTAGAATTGATGAGAAGCTGTTAGTTAAAGAGTCAGCATTAACCGATCAGATTAAAGGAGTTGAAGCTAAATTTGAGCTTGTGGACTCTAAGATAACCAATTTGATTGATGTTAAAATTCCTGAGATTCAAGAGAATTTCAAGAATCAAGAGTCAGTTATAGAAAATCAAATGGATGAAAAACTGAAGACTTTAGAAACTAAAATTAATGATCAAATTGATTCAAAGAACAAATTAATAAGTAATAAAGTTGAAGAACAAGAAATTAGTATAATTAATGTTGTGAATGAAAAAGAAATGAGCTTGCAGACATCACTTAATGATCAAATTGAAGAAAAGCTGAAGAGTTTAGAATCAACACTGAACAATACTGTTGAAGAAAAAAGTAAAAGCTTAGAGGCACATCTAACTGAATTAAGTGATAGAAACCTTTTTGTTATGGAAAGAACTGTAGCATTAGCACCTTCGTTTGTTGAAGTTGACAATAAGCTGAAAAATTTAGAGTCAACCATAACCTCATCCAGCGAAGAAAAATTCAATGATCTTAACAAAATTATAATGGAATTACGAGCAGAGTCAGTCCCATTAAGAAAAATAGAAGAAATAGCTAAGAACTTGAGTGATGTAGAAAGTCTTTTCCAGGAGTTTTCAAGAGACATTATTTCAAATCAGAATGAAATCAGTCAGTTCAAATTAATGCTTCAGAATGAAACTGATAAAAATGTAAAATTAAACCAGGAAGTGGAAAGTTTGAGTGACCGAGTAAACAATTTGATATCTATGAGAGTTAGAGAAAATTTAGAGAATTGAAATATCTATGCATAAAAAATGATAGGCGTAAATATTTTTGGACAACAAGGAAAAAAATCATTTTTATCTTCACAACCAGGACCTCCTGGAATAGGTTTTAAATATCTTGATGAAGATCAAAATTTCGATTTAAATAATAGAAGACTTGCAAATATTTCTTTTCCAATCGAAGAATTTGACGCTACTAATAAAAAATATGTTGACGAAGTTTTGGAAAATTTGAGGCTTCATCTCAGAAAATATATAGAGGTTAGAGAAAATCTTATCACTGAAAATTATCAGTTCAGAAGTGATTCTATCCAAGCATCTATAGATGAGAATACTACAAGTTTTCAAGAAAAACTCAGGGAAATTTTAACAAATCTCGATGAACATAGTAGAATATCTGAGGAAAAAATAGAGGTGATTCCAACAGGTACTTTAGAACATACAGACTTTTTGAAAAATGAGATAAAGAGGTTGGAAGAAGAGGTAATAAAAAGTGTGAAATAAGACTTCGCAAATCTCGAGAGAGTATTCAACGATATGAGGTCATACATTGAAACTTTTAGAAATAATCTTCATGAACAGGTTAGAGAAACAATCATAAACACAAATGAAATAGAAAAATTGAAACAGTCATCGCAGAAATTGGAGGATGATAACGCTGATATTAAAAATAGATTAATATCGTTGGAGAATACTTTGAGACGAGAAACCGTTGAACCGTTGAACTAAAAAAAAAAAGATTTCTAAAATGCTCCCGAATGGAGTAAAATTAATTTCGTATATTAAAATACAGGTAGATTAAGAAAATTAAAATTTATATCTATAAGATAATTGGTCGTTTGTGTAACTGATTTCTGCTTATAAATAGTCAAAAATTCGTCAGAGAATAAATCTTTAATGAAAATCTTTCCTTAAGTAATTTCAATTATAAGCTAATTGGGGTGAATTGTGCCCTGATTGGTAGTTCCATTACTACTGTTAATACAGTAAACTATACAATATTAATAAATTAAACTATACAATATTGTCATGGTTTTAACCATGAAGTATAAGAAACGATCATTCAAGGAGAACGCTCCAATATCTGAATTGTTCGAATCAGCCCTGAGGAATGTCGAGAGCCGCGCTGGCAGTTATTCATCTTCTACTTCTCACCGACTTCACACCGACTTCGAGAACGCGAGGAAACAAGGGCGTCGTCCGACCGAAGGAGTTTCCTAACGTCGACACCAAGAAAGTTCTGCCATAATTAGTATTTATATCATTATTCACTAGCTTATTAATCAGAGTGTCAGTACAATTATTGAGAATTGATGTTTTCCATTACGAATATAATTCAATATGCTAGAGTCAAACGTAATCTCTTGTCCGCGGAATTAATCCATGTTAAGATCATAATACAGCTATCGTGTAAAATCAGGCGTGAGAAGCTTGCTACCTCTTCGAGGGGAGCAAGGCATTCATTAAGCTCATGGCTGCGAGGGAGTACAGAAGTGTCCCCAGCTGGCCGGCCTTCGGGCCTGGCTTTGTCCTATCTTAACGATGTGCAAATTCAAATGTAAACTACGTACAACTCTTAACGTAAATCAAAGCAGTCACGGAGAATATAGTAGCCACCATCCTGGAGTTCACAAACAAGATGAGTTTCATTCATTGCATACACCCTCACAGAATACTCATATCTATTTTCCCTGTGCATAGGTTTTCATCGATATATGCCCTTAGCATTCGTACGTAGTATTATTTAAAATGTAAACTAGGTGCGTTAGGTTCATTTTGATGTATCATTAATTCAGTGTCTATTTAGGTAATAAATAAATAATGTGGTTCAAGTCATGTGAATTTTCCCATTAATGATGGAGATAGGTTGTTGAAAATGTTAGGTTGCGCTACCAATAATTTGACCAATTGAAATAACGTAAAATAGTAATTATGTTGGACGTTGAAAAGTCTCATTTAATATTCATTAGCATAAATAAAAAAATTGTGACCTTAACACATTTTGTTTGCGCACGAGCGAACGAACACCTTGCTTTGAGACACGACGCTCATTGATGAGTCGCACTTCCAAGTTATCCGGCGCCTTACTGTGGAACGAACTTCCCCAGAATATCAGAATCCCTCAAACATTACACTGAAATTCTTTACCTCTCTAAGTGCCTCATGGCTGTTCAGGTGTCTCATAGATAGCCACATCTCAAAGAGAGAGCTAATTCTCTCTTTGAGATGTGGCTATCTATGTGGCTATGTGGCTTTGAGATTTGGCTAGGTAAAAAATTTCAGTGTATTGTTTGAGGGATTCTGATATTCTGGGGAAGTTTGTTCCCTAGTAAGGCGCCGGATAACTTCACTCTAATGTCGACCTCACAGTCTTAGACGTAAGATAATTTAAATTTACCCATTTTGATTTCAACCTTAATCCCTCATATCACTAGTTCCTACGTTCATAGGATTAAATTTCAGTAATAGTGTGCATTAACGAGAGTGTTTTCAACAAAGCATTACCTGGATTATGTTTTCTTAGTCCTTTGTTATAAAATACATTGTCAAAATTAGACTAATGCAACGAAGGAAACGCATTTTTCTAAGCTTTTCTCCCAACCATTTGTTTCAACAAATAACACGCATGAGTATTACGATCCTCATCTGTGAATTTCGTCAGAATCTAAATTTTAAGATATTTCTGGAATCATTTTTCGCTGCAAAAGCATTTAAAATGCGAATCTAAATTTCAAGATATTTGAAAGCATTTTCGAAATAAAATATTTGAAATGCGACGTAATTCATTTTATTTAAAAACTTTATAAAACATACTTTTTAATTTTTTATTTTCTTATTCCCCTCACACAATGTGCTGGTTAGTCATGTGTGGAAATTTTTACTTTCTAACACTAGTGAGTGTATTATGGCAACCCTATTTTCGGTAGTTATCTTTTTTTGTACTGTTCCAGTTATGTTGAAAATATTATAGTTAGCATTGTCCAACAATCCTTCTCATATCTTTGACTCCGGTGAACTCTTTTGTGCCAGTATTATTAACGTATGTAGAAAACATACATTTTTTGTTATGGTGAATGTATAATTCTCTCCGAGCTCTTCATTTAGCATACTAGTTGATGCGCTAGAGTGAAAAATTGTCCCAAGTCCCCAATGTTGACCTCATAACCTCAGACGCAAAATAAGTAAAAATCTGCCCATTTTACTTATGGCATCAATCCCTCATACTCGTATCACTAGTTCCTGTGTTCTTATGCTCATATTTCAATATGAGTACGCACTAACGAGAGGATTTTCAGCAATGCGTCGCTAGGATTATGCTCTCTTAATCACTTGTAAAAGTATGCATTGTAAAAATTTTAACTCATAGAAAGGAACGCATTTTTTCATGTTTTTGTCTCAATTATTTTTGTTTAGACATGTGCCATGGATTTTACGATACCCATGCGTAATTAAAAATTAAGGATTAATGTGAAAACATTTTAAAAACCAATGTTGTCAATATTTCATGTTAAAACTTTATTGGAACTAAACTATTTTCTTTTTTCTGATGTTGACAGAGCTTTCTGCCCAATGTCAGACGAACGGTAGTTGACTAAGAGTTAAACACTTGCTGGTCAATAACAAATTCCCTAATTCTCTAATTGACAAACTATTGCTAACTTTTTGAAACGAACCCTGAGCACTAACAGTAGTCCTCAGTGTAATAAACGCCATATTAATATATTTTACGAAAGCCAAGAGTACAATAATTACGAAATTGATGAACAAGTCCTCAAGAACACTTTCAAGACGTTTTTTAAACCTGTAGATCCAGATACAGCAATAAAAGCTTGTGTGTATTACCGAAGCCGTAAAATCAGTGATCTCTTAGTTTAAAAAACGTTCCTAAATCCAGGGTCAGTGAACCAGACAGAACCAGTGTAATATATCATTTTAAGTGTGAAAGAAGAGAATGAAAGTCTCTTAATAAATGTTACATTGGCATGATTACGATGACCCTAAAAAAAGACTACGCATAAATTTCAAGGCTCTATTCTTAATCATTTCTGTATTGATCATCATTGTACGCCCTCGAATGAAGATCTTTGCTCGCCATAGCCGTGGGGCTAGAGGTTTCTACCGCCGTGCGGCAGACCCGGGATCGAATCTCGGCGCTGGTGGTGGCGATTTTCTCCGTTGGGTATACGAGAAAAATTCCAAGCACAATACCCCACTCTACCCAGGTGTCTGAAATGGGTACCGATCTTGACCGGGGGAAAGTGTCATGGCGTCCTGGCGTTAGATATAAGGCATTTGAAAATCTAATGTACAAGGTGATATGTATCAGGCTTGATTGGAAATAAAGCATCCGTAGATGCCTTTATTATTATAATTTATTTAAACACAAAAATTATAGATCATGTTATTAAAAAAGAGCATATCCAAATTTTTGAGGCATTGCTTATTCAAAGCTCAAACCGGCCCTATATGAAAATATGAATGATTTCGTTGCTTTAAAACTATTCAGAGGACTGCAGCATGAAAGTTTGAAGCATACGTTTGCTCGTCGTTTCGTCTGTGTCTCCGGTGCCATGAACACGTGACTCGTGTGCAATATCAGCTAGTCTGCTGGTGATCGTTGTTCCTTCAGTACAAAAAAAAAATTACTAACTGGTCGTCTGTGGTGGTCTCAACTAGCTGTGCGCGCACACCACTACACAAGTTCAAAAGCGCCACATCACAGCCTCGAAGTGCTCCTACTGGCCGACCAATCAGCGCTCAAGTCTGGCGCTGGGGTGGCGGATCAAGCCTCTATAAACCGCACGCTTCCAGCAACAAGGCGACATCTGAAGAGACTCACGTATGTTTAGCACAGCACAGACGACGTCAACCCGCCACTACACGTCGACCAATCAGAGAGCTGGCTTGGCCCAATGAGGCCGCAGCCAGCCCTATATAAAGAGCAGCGCGGCTAACGTAGCTCAGTTGTACCCTCGTAAATGCACCGTGGATGGTCACCGACTTTTCTCTGTTGTGGAAGAAGAGCATAAAATTAATACTTTATTCAGCTCCCTAATTAATTCTATTCTTTCTGTTGAAGGCTTTAGAGTTAGTTTAGTCGAAGAAACGGAGTGCGGTTTTTTGACCACCGGCCCTAATCTCACCTCGGGCTCTCCTTTTGACCACCGGCCCTATTCTCAACTATTGATTTCTTCCCTTTTTCTGTGTGATTTTCAACTCATGTGATCTTGTGCATATATGTCGAATTAAATTTCTAGTTTAATTGTAAAGTTTAATGTATTAATATTGTATAGTTTAATGTATTAATATTGTAATGGTTAGGCTATTTTATCTAATGCCGTTTGTGCTGAAATCCCACACCGCTGTCATAACATTTTTTATAGGTTGATGTTGTTTCTTGATTGTCGTGACATTAAGTACGATAAAAAAACATTTTCTACGATACCAAATGCAGTTTGCGTGTACCCTGATCAATGTTTCATGCTGCCTATATTTCATTTGAAATTATAATATAATGGTTTAGTCATTCCACGACTCTGACTCAAGTCATTTAAGTGTTCAGTAAATGAAACATGTACCAATTTAATTTCTACTAAGGAAGGTGTTACAGTTTAAGATTAACTCCTAAAGATTAAAATTGGATATAATGTTAGACCGTTACTGCGCGTGCCCTCATGGATACATGCGACGTAGTTGGTATAAACAGATTTCACAACCTGTGACAACAACAACCGCTGCTCTCCGGCAGGTTCAATTTCATCTGGTGCCTCCAACAGCATCTGTCGCTGCTCTCCAGAACATTCGAGAACGTTTCTAATGAACAGTGAAACTGCCGGCTGTAGAAGCGTCAACCATGCAATGCAGTGCAATGATTCGCTATATATCCGTAGAGTTTTCTATAAGACACCAGTCATAAATGCATCAAACTGAAGCCCAAGTGACTCGTCAATGAGACACTTGAGAATCTCTAAATAGGGTGTGGAGACACTGGCAGTGGTGGGCAGTGATAAATTTTGCGGTAAAGCGATAACGATAAAGGTTTTAATTTTTTTGCTAAGTCCTTTAACGATAAAGCGATAAATTTCTAAGATACCTTAGAGCGACAATCGATAAATCCTGCGATAAATCCAAAAATACTTTATTTTTTGCTACTTATGCAGTTAAAAACCTCTTTTTTACATTTAAAATACCACATATTATTATCACGTCAGCATGCGAAGAAGTTTTGCAAGGGTTGAAAGAAGCCCTCAGCCTTGCAAGATCTCGAGAACGTGAGACCAGCCTGGCCTCAGTTTCCCGTAATCGGCTTTACCACGGGAATTTACTTCTACCAGAACAGTGCAATAAGTATTTAAATTTAGGTGATGTTGTAGTTATGAACATGAAATTGAAGTGTTGAATCTGGGGTGGAACTACCACACCATAAATCGTGCTGTATTGCATATACGGGAACCCACCCTCTGCAGAGATACCATTTTCCAACATATCCATGCTAAACGGGATCTTGTTCTTTCCTCTCCTGATATAACCTACATGTTTTTCATGCAAGCCATAAACCAATTAATAATCTTATTTTCAATTTAAACTTAAATATTTCCATTTGTTGAATATTTTCTCATGTTCGTGAAGAACTTCTTGCTTTCTATCTATATCTTCGTTCGAGCAATGTACATCCGTATAATTATGAGAACATTCCTCGAAGGTGCCTACCGTTAGCTACATTATTTTGGAATTGATAGTATGGACCGACCGGGGCCCAGGCCCCGGCCCCGGCCCCGGCCAACCCCGGCCATTTTTGCTCACCCCGGCCCCGGCAAGCCCCGAAAATTTTTGCCCACCCCGGCCCCGGCAGAATAGTGCCCTAAGCCGGGGTTTTGGCCGGGGTTTTTAGTATTTTACTACACCTTTTTTTCATCAAATTAATCCAAGTCAAGTTCAAATTAATCCAAGTCAAGTTCAAATTAACCCAAGTCATGTTCAAATTGATCCAAGTCAAGTTTAAATAAATCCAAGTCAAATTCAAATTAATCCAAGTCAAATTCAAATTGATCTAACCCTCAATTGAGTTGAAAATTGACATAATCACACGTTAATTTGAGCGGTTTTGTGTTAAATATGTATCTATTGGATGTGGTGAGCGAGACAATCGTTTTTCCTTTAAGCAAGGAATACATAAAATTTTCGCCAGTGTTGCAATCTCTATAAAAACAAGCTGTCGTAAAATGTGCTAAATCTGCCAAGTATCCAGCATCAGGAGGCTGAGTGTGATTCAAATCTTTGACCGGCTTAAAAGAATCGAGTCAATTATAAAAACTTAGCATTATACAACTAATTAATGTTGCTTTAAAATTCGACATTGATGGCAGTGTTCAAACACTCAAATATTTATGTTCAAAGGGTAATTTTACGTTAAACATACACGTAGTAGTTTCGAGGATTTGTTTACACTCATAAATATTTATATACGTGGAATTTCACTTGATCACATATATATATGGAATCATATACATGCAAATACAAAAGATTAACACCGGACGATACGTAGATTTAATTTTTAAAAGTAATACACAAATGACATTCACAGAGTACTAATGTATGTTTGATATGAATGTATGAATAACTAATGTTTGATTACAGTTTATATGAGTATTACACAAATGTGAAGAAATGTAGGATCCTCTGACAATACACTATAGTAATACAAGTTACAATGTTTCTGACTCAATGCGTATTTTATATGTATGTGTATACAAATCAATATTTGTTCGTGTATACATTCAATATATCTTGATATGGGTGACAATATTCATTAAATGACTATCATAAAAGTTATTTGAGTCTTATTATAATATATGTTGAATTGTATACACATACATATAAAATACGCATTGAGTTAGAATCATTGTTACTTGTATTATGATTGTATATGGTAAGAGGATTCTATGTACATTTCGTTACATCGACTAATACGGATTACGGAATAGTACATTACTACGCAGTGAATCCCATTTGTATATTTCTTTTAAAGATTAATTCTGCATATCGTCCGGTAGTAATCATTTGTATTTGTATGTATATGATTTCACGTATAGATGATAAAGTGAAATTTCAGGATCGATGTAAGATCTATGAGTAAATAAATCCTCGAAACTACTGTGTGTATGTGTAACATAAAATTACCTTTTGAACATAAATATTTGAATGTTTGAACACTGAAATCAATTTAGAATTTTAAAGCAACATTAATGAGTAGTATAATGCTAAGTTTTTATAATTGACTTGCATCTTTTACGCAGGTCAAAAATCTTAATCTCACTCTACCTATTGATGATAGATACCTAGCACATTTTACGAGAGCTTGTCTTTCCATAGATTGCAACACTGGCGGAAATTTTATGTATTCCTTGCTTAAAGAAAAAACTATTGTCTCGCTCATCACCTCCATTTGATACATATTTACCTCCAATAGGTAAATGTTCACAAAAACCGCTCAAATTAACGTGTTAGTATGTCAATTTTTAACTCAACTTAGGGTTGGATTAATTTGAACTTGACTTGGATTAATTTGAACTTGAATTTGATTAATTTGAACTTGACTTGGATTAATTTAAACTTGACTTGAATCTAATTGAACTTGACTTGAATTAAATTGAACTTGACTTGGATTAAATTTAACTTGACTTGGATTTATTTGGAGTGAAAAAGGTGTTGTGTGCTCGGCAAACCGCACGTGAAAAATTCATGTGTTTTTTAACCAAATTTAAAATGATTTTTCGAGAGATTTGCGACTTCATCGCAATCCTGAAGAACATGCACTCACGAAGTAGAAAAAGCAGTGTGTATACTACGATCCAGTGTAATTATAATCCAGTGCGCAGTTATTGACATGAAAGAATTTCGACTTGAAAAATCGAAATAACAGTAGCTCATGAGAAGTTGCTATTTTAGTTTACTTGCTTTTGTATTTACTCTGAAATGGCACACTGAATTTGGATACTGAGGTTCAGAATTAATCATGTTCTAATTACCTCCTCTGATGGAATTATTCAAAAACTCTATAAAGTTCAAGAAGTTTACTTTTCCCAGGGTGGTAAGGATTGAGCGCGTCACAAATCCAGTAAATTAACAATTTCTCTCCATGTATTTGGTCAGTATTATTAGGCACCCAGTTTTTAGATTCAGTAAATGTTTTGTTTAAAGTCAGCTGTTTGCCAGTAGACGAAGACAGCGTGCTACTATCGGCTGTTTTGCCACTGCTGCAACCTAAACTGGCTTTGCTTTCAACACTTAGACATTTAGTTTTTCTTCTTGTTCATTTTGTTTTTATTTTTTAATTCTCTTTCTTTGTTTGGTTTTTCTTTAGCTTCCAGGAATTGATCATTTTGTGTTGATTTTAGATGACCCCATGAAGATTTAGTTGAGAAAGTTTTCTGAGATGCAAGAGCCGTTCCGTGTAGTATATTTGCTTCACAAATGATGCACACTGCAATTCCTACACTCTTCCCCGATATATAAAAGCAATCCCATACTGCTGATGCGCTGCTTTTAGTCGTTATGCCTGGTGTCCCACAAAAATGTCCCCGACATTTTAATTGATTATATTTCCGTGTTAAATTACCATTTTTTAGTTGTCTTTTTTGACAATGTAGTAAATTTTGTTTTCTTTTAGAATAATCTATGCTTTTGAAAATCGTTTAATAACAACTTTACATTGATGGATTTACTGAAACGGGATATAAAAATTAATTGTTCAAAGGAAAAGCGTTTAAAATAATGTTGATATTCTTCTTTATTTTGTACTTTCCAAAACAACGAACAAACAAAAATTTAAAAGTGCAACAACACATTACCTTCAATATTGTTTAAATAACTAAAGTAATTGAGTATTCTTCGACATACCCTCCATTTCTCTCAATGCAAGTATTACTTCTAGCCACCATTGAACGAAAAGTTTTGCGGATTATTTCACTGTTTTTCTTTGGTTCTTGAAACACTTCTCCAATTCGTTGTCGAAGAACTATTAATGATGGAGGTGATGTTTTGAAATTACGTTCGTTTACAGTAGGTATTGAGAAATGAAGAAGAATACCACCAGTTGTTTTTAAAACTTTTCCTTTGAACAATTAGTTTTTCTGCCTTTTTCAGTAAATCGATCCCTGGAAAATGCTTATTGAACGATTTTTAAAAACTTAACTTTTTCGAAAAGGAAACAAAATTTAACACATTGTGAAAAAAGACAATTAAAATGTATTAATCTAAAGCGGAGATAGAATCAATTAAAAAGTCGTGGACATTTTTGTGGAACACCCGGTATATTTAATTAGTATAATTGCCTCTATATTAATTAATTCAACAAACACAGCAACTGCAAGTCTACAAAACTTTAGTGACTTGACAACATTTCGCTCAACAACCGCAACATGCATTGAGCCACTAACCGGCGTTTTGCATTACGTCGTCGTGACACGTCCTGACACGGTCTGAACCCCAGCCCCGGCCCCGGCCATGGTAAATTTGATAACCCCGGCCCCGGCCCGGCCCCGGCTATGACAAATTTGTTGACCCCGGCCCCGGCCCCGGCCCCGGCCAAATTTTCAACCCCGGTCGGTCTATAGTTGATAGTTCTACGGTGAATGTTAAGTTAGTAGGTTACCAATTAGTTTAAGGCTTGCATGAACAACATTTAAGTTGTACAAAAAGAGCGAAGAACACGATCCCATTTACCATGGATATGTGGGAAAAGAGTATCTCTGCACAGGGCGTGTTCCCGTATAGGCCACACAGTGCAAAAAAAAATAGAAAGGTAGAATAAAGAAAGGATTAGATTAGATTATGTATTAGTTTAAATAAGAATTTCTAACCGCTGAAAAAAGAGCGTATCGAAAAGAGGAAGGACCGAGAAAGGCCCCATTTAGTATGGAGATTAGGGAACGCGTAATCTATGCAGAAGGGGCATAGAAACAATAAGTTGAGAAAGAAGTCCATGAAGCATGGTAAAAATTTAAGAAGAAAGTAGTAGGTACGGAAAAACAGCAGAGCAGTGAACCGGAAAAATGGTAGTCCTTAACACAATAAAAAAATTATTTTAACAAAAAGAAGGCCTATCATGTAACTCTCAGCTCAGGCCTCACACATTCACCCCTGGGAGCGCTAATTCTCATAGATATAATGGTTATGTCCCCCTGAAAGGAATGAGGAAAGGAAATAATAAAAAATTGAAAACAGCGTGAGGAGCTGAAAAAAGAGTAGCAATGAACCAAAGAGGAAATTGCCCCTAGCCTAAAAATAAACATATTCTATTGAAACGAAGGCTTACCCAACCATAACTTCATTGACCTAAAAATGGGGTTCAAATTAAAGACTGAAATTTAGTTGTTGACACTTTTGAGCATTTGTAAGCTCTGGACAGTGTTGAGGACGATAAGAGGAGTCTTGCAGTTGTTCTTCAACCCAAGAAGTCCTCTTTGTATGAATAGCAGCGTTTTTCTACATGATTTGGGGTTGGCTCACATTAAATATATATTAACACGCTAGCCACACAGTAACACCTTGCAATAAACGCTTCACGCGGCATACCTCAACACCTTTAGCAAGAAGTATACCCTCTGCATCAGGGTCGGCAGGGTCACTGAAGTGAAGCATAGGAGCAGGTCCAGTTTCTTCCTGGAAAAAACGAATGTCTTAAGAACACTTTCATGATAACGATCCTGAGCCAACCCAAGTTAGCAAAATTAATACCTTCAGGCCAAAGAAATCTATGTCATGTGTGAAATATAGTGTGCAATTTACTCCACTTGTTCCTTAGTTTTCGATGCTTCGCGTAGTCCGAGAGCTGCTTCCTCAAATAATTATCAAAAAATGCCGCAAATTGCTCAACATGGTTTTGAGGAAATACGTGCGAGTATACAATTTCAGCCTTCTAACAAGCGCATGTCTTGACCAGCAACTTGAATTAGATTGTACAGTAAATAACAGATGGAAGTCAAATCTTATTTTGAACATGAACTGAATTTTATAAAACATTGTAGCATGAAGTGTTGGTTATACTTTTAGTATGAAGGTAACTGCTCAGGAAGAAACAAATTCATCAAGGCATATCGATAACAAGTATCATCATTCCTCAAAACTGGAGGCTTTCATGCGTTCCATTAGGGAATGGAAAACCATCGAATACAGTAGACAGTCCCTCTCTCAGTACAATTCTGGGAATAAATAGTCTAGTGCAGTGTTATTCACTATTTTTTGCTAGAGAGCCACTTCGGTTAAACGCATTGAATGAGAGAGCTGCAGCTACTGCAAGTTAGCGAATATTATAGAAATTATATATTAATTAATATATATATTTTTCGAGAGCCGTGAATTGAGTCATCGCGAGCCGAGCAATGAATACCACTGGTCTAGTGGAACGCATTTAGTAGCTAGTTAGAACGATAATACGATTCAGAAAATCCAAAAAATTATGTATGCTTCACAATTATAAACAGATACAGTCACAGCATTTGTGCATGCATAAATAACTTGAATAAACATCTATTGTAAGCAAGAAGTACATCTAATAATGAAAAAAAGGAATTGATGCAGGTTGGCGTACATCAAGTATCACGGGGCCTAGAAGCATGGAAAATCTAATTCCCATGACATGCAGAATACATGTTATAACATTAGTGTTCAGTACACACTCATTAGTAAAACAGTATTCATGAACTAATTTTCATAAGTTTCTACACTCGTAATATAGAAATATAAGCTTCTTCTGACAACTGATGTAATGAAAATTAAATGCCATTTAAATGGATACATTTACCAGTAGAATGTTTGAAAAAAGTTATTTTATATTAGAATAAATAGATCCAGTTCCATGATGAAACAAAATTTATCAAAGAAAACAAACCAAAAAAATTACAGTGATATTTAAATAGATAACTTCGCAATTAATACCTCAATTTTTCTTATATCAAAACACCATGTACTGAGACATCACATTAAGAATTCATTGTAACTTACTTCTGGGGTTGAGGTAAAGCTTACAGATTCCGACATTAGACTGGGCACTTGAATAAGGCAATGCAGACTATACGTTCTGCTGACGAAATTAATAGAAGTTAAATATCTCTAAGTCAACATCATACGTGTAAAATATAAAAATCTGAAACTTTACGATAGCATGATTCCTTCGGTCAAGAGGGATAACTAAAGGGCAAGCGCCAACGCCCCTCTGCTCACTATCAGCCAAGTATACGCTCCGAGCTTCTTCTCAGTTTTAGGGCCCGCAGCTCACAAAACCTACACCTGCCACATGGTATGGGGTACGAAGGTCCAGACTAACACTGGTGACCACCCACAACACAAAAGAGTAGCCCTCACCACTTCGAACACCCACCCTACCCTTCTGGGTGCGTTCAAATCAGACACTCAAAATCTCTTCCCATTTATCACTCTTCAAGACATATCAATTTGTTTCTTCTATAGTCAAATTCGTCACGATACACTGTTTAAACACTGTTCAATCATCCCAAGCTTGGCTATCTCTGACCTTGCTTCCATTACGTAATTCACTATATACGCTCCTCATTTTTTTCATGAGATCAACGTTGCAAACTATATTAATAGAGAACAATCTGCTCATCTTGACAGCTTCTTTCCCACACCACTCTCTCCACTTCAGTTCTTACTCAGTCTCCCAGAGTCACGACTGCTATAATTTAGACATCTCATCTGATATACAGTCAATTATTCTGTTCTAGCCAACCGCATACAGAAAAATCTCAGCTCCATGTAACACAGTAAGTGTAACCTCACTTTCATATAACTTCCATTTTATACTTATGCTTAAGCTTTCATTTCCAACACCTATTTCAGACCACTTGACGCTTTTAATCTTTTCCTCAGCTCAAGCTTGCACTTCCTCCACATCGCTATATGCATCCAAAAAAGGCTCAAGGTATCCAGAATTACTTTTTTAATCCATCTTAATTTAATGCTAGATTCATTTTAGTAGCATTTCTATCTCTTGAACACCTCATAACATTACTCTTCCTACATGCAGTCTCGACTTTCTTCTGTCAAACAAGCATTAACTTTAGTACCAATCTGTGCAAGCTAAGTTCCGACTTTTCAAACAATGCTGTGTCAAACGCAAACAGTAATTGCTTTACGCAAAAGGCACTGCCCCCTGTATCACTCAAGGGTATACCTATACCTGAAACTCACATTGATTTCTCTCACTATACCATGCATGCGTTCCATTAGGGAATGGAAAACCTTCGAATACAGTAGACAGTCCCTCTCTCAGTACAATTCTGGGAATAAATAGTCTAGTGCAGTGTGGATTAAATCAATCACAGGGTCATCACGCAACACTGAAGCTAACCCACTTGCTCTGTAAACCAATCACTCACACTAATAGGTATTAATGCAACTGCGGATCTGACTTTGTCACGGATGAGTTATTTCCAGCTTGATATCACTAGAAATTGGATCTTAGCTTGCATTGAGGATAACTTTTTTGACACTCTTGGTTTTTCGAAATGCCTTCCGTTTTTTTGCCAAGGAAAGGTGTGGAAATTTCTTTTAAGTTTTTACACTAAAATTGTAATAATAGTCGTTATGTTTAAAAAGTTTTCCTGACATACATCGGATTTTCAGTAGTTTCTTGTTAGCTGAGCATCTTTTTCGCTGTATAAATATTTTGGTCCCCGCCAAATTGGGAAAAGAAAATCGTCGTGAGTGAATGTAAAAATGATATATCTGATAACTGTTACACGCTTTCAGTTAATCTTCTGCCAATTGTACGTCATGTTCTAGTGTAATTACAGCCCGTTTGTACTATCAAATTTTGTATAGCTTGGTGGAAACATCGCAGCAATCATGGTGGAAACGATTTAGACTTTTAACGTTTTAATTTTTGCACTTCAGCGAAGACGCATGCTGAAGTTTATGATTTGCAACTATTGCTCTCTTACTTTGATGAACACGCTACAAAGAGATGGTGAAACCTGTAGTATCAAAAGCCACTGTTCACAGAATTGTAAAACTGGTAGAAAATACAGACAATTCTAATGTGAAAACATCACCTCGGCGTCCAAAAGTATGAAATGAAAACCAAGACCGGGTTTTTGTCGAGTCTTAACAGATAATAGCTCCGCCGGAAATTCTTTGCTAGCTGAGAAACGAAAAAGAACGGAAAGATCGTCTCGACATCAAATCTAGATGAGCTGCAAAAAAGCCTTTTCTATATAAGAAAAATATTCGAGCATTTTTGTGAAAAACGTAGAAAATGGTCCAATGAAAACGAAGAATGAGGTGCTTTTCTAGTGTTTTTTTTCTCATTTACGAAACCAAGAAAATATCTTACTCGATAGAGAAAATGGAAAGTTACTACGGAACCTGTAGTATTCATAAAAGCTACTAGAAAACACGAAAATCTTCTAAAATGTAAATAACTTTTTTAAAGTTTTCACCACAAATTATCACGTTTCGTAGCAATCGTCACAAAATTATTTGATCAACTAATCGGAATCGCTATGGAATTTTTAACCAAACTTTAGGACAAATTGTTGGCTAAACGAGATAGCTTTACATTTTGCTCCATCCGATGCTGAGCTGTTTTTTACTCGTAGATAAATGCTTAAAACACCGAGTCTCTCTTGAACTGGAAAATAAGATTCTTATACATCACCTATCCTCATCAATTTCATAAATATCTCCTTGACTTCAAAGTGCGTCATTCTCTCACATTTTGGGATATTAAATTCGTAAGTGCATTTTACAGCCATTGGTGTTGTTTTCATGTTTGTGGATTAAAGTGGGGCGTGACAAGGAAAAAAATTTTCTTTCTTTTTACTTCTACTACACCGATATTCCATCTAAAACACAGTTCGATAGCACTCCTGATAAAAAATGATTATGTATAAAATAAAAGATTATTATTATATATTTACTGTATTCAGATGCGGAATTAACACTGAAGACAGCATCAATATCACACTCCATCAGGCGCCGAACCGGACTTGATCGATAAAAATCAACCGCAAGTTTTACGTCACTGAGAGAAAACTTTTACCAGATCAAAAAATCTTCCAGAAAAAAATCAGATTGAATGATACTACATTACTTCAAATGCTCGAAAGACCAATTGATAACGACATTGCGTGTTTGCTTCAGAATTCTTAGGCAAAATGTCGCTGGAGAATATTATGCTTCACGTCAGAGTAAACGTATAGTCCAATGGGAAGCTAGCATTACTGCACTTCAATTTGCTTAATTTGAAAATAGTTGACAATGAATAAACATTTTCGGTATCATGCCCACATAAAATAACGAGAATCACTTCAGATTTGGCGTGTCGCTGGCTTGATTGGCAAGACACTTTTAAACGACAAATGGAGATATTCGCATAATAATATTGTCAGTCTTATCACAGAAGTCTGTGGGTCTAGTGTTATAGAAAATTTTTAAAAATGATTAGTAAAATCAGCTAGCTATTGAATGCAGTTCTCGCTTCATAGATAAATCGATTTTGTGAGGCAGCAAGTCACTGGGCTGAGGTTAGAACTACATTCGTCACCACGATTTGGTGAAAAACATTCCGAAGTATGACAATTTTCGGTCATTATACATACTCGATGTTCTGTAAATTGAACGCAGATGTGAAAATACACCTAAAATAATTAACCTGTGGTGCATAAAATTTGACTCCGAATTCAATTTCAGCGAAGACCATTTTGGAAAGTTTTTCAACATAACTCTGATTGTCAATGATATTCTTCGCGAATATTGCTCATTTTTGACACCTGAAATGCGTGATTATTGATCCAGCCAGACTCTTGACATGAAGATCGTATCATGATTTTCACACTGGTTGTAATGAATAATCAGACTATATTAGAACGAATCATCACGAACATTTTAGGTATTAGGATTTTCAGTTCGAGTGAGCTAATTGACAGGAAGCTTTAGCTCAGTCATAATTAACATTCACAGATTTGCTGGCGCGAAAAAGACATCACCGCTCATTACACTGCCTGCTGCCGTGCGCCTTGCAGATTGCCGGTCTACCTCTGGTTAGTGCTACTATAACGTAAGGTCTACCGCCATACATCGCCTACCCAGGTGCAGTTTGAGATGTGCAAATGAAGTTTTTATAGCTAAATTAAATGTATAGAAATAAGTAATATCCTTTATTAACCCAACATAACCTCCCGCTGTAATACTAGCTAGAGGTAGATCTCATGCTATAGAGTGGTAGAACTCACGTTATGGCAGCACCCTCTAGTTGGACCATTGGCGAGTGTATTACTGAGTGGGCATTGTTCTCTCTTTGCTGACATAAATTTGAGGTATGGCTAAATTGGGGGAAAAACTAATTCAATTTTCTGCACTGAATTTGGGTTCAAAACCTGAAAATTCATTTGAGTTATGTTAATAACATACTAATTAATTGTCTTTGCCAGTATGGAAAAACAAGGTTATTTCCTACTTTACCTACGACTCGTATGTATGAACAGACTTTCAGCAATTGTTCGTGCTCGATCGTAGCATTTTGGCAAAGCGTGGTGAAAACATGAATTGGAAGCCATTTTTGCTGATAAAAGTTGAGTCTTTCATTTTTAAAAGTTTCATGAAAACAGACTTCAAAAAGTATTATACGGCCAAATTGGTGTTCATTTTTCTGCTTCACAAAACAGTTACGCTTCAATAGGCTTGTGATGTGTTTTTAATTCTCGAGCTAAAGAACTCTTGAACAAAATAATGCCAAACGAATAATTTTACGCTAGACGTCATAGTATTTTGGTTAGAATTTTTTTAACAAAACTACATATTTCTATTACTGCGCGCCACTGTTTTATTAAATATATTTGGATTATTTTTTGTTCGCATTTTTTAATTCACTTCGGCGACTCTACATGTTTAGAAGTCATCACACCAAACTCTTACTGCTGTGAAAGTTGCAGAAGTGATACTCCTAAAGTACATATTACTCTTTCCGAACGTTTTAAAATATCTGTATTCAGGTGAAGAATTTTCCATACTGCTATTTGTATAATAGTAATTTGGCATTTCGAATGGAACTATTTCAATTCTTGAGTTTGTGACATTTAAAACTTCATAGGTTTTACGTACATGTACTAACAGTTAAAATTATGGATCCATTTGTAGGAAATTAGATTTCCTAAACTCTAAAAGTTAAATTTAGCTGAAATTCCCTCATATAATAGTTGCTGCCTCTCATGATAAGCTGAACCCATTTTAGTTGTTTCTAAGGGTTAAGAAAAAGTCATAACGAAATAGATTTTCAACCATTTAAAAAAATTACATTTTCAGTTTGTGTAGCAAATCGGAGCAGAAACGGTGTGTAAACTCGCACATAAAATTCTAAGCCTCTACCGCAAATGGTTGGTGCTAGAGAGACCGACGAAGAAGAAGTGTTTCAGAATTTAGAAAAATGGACACACAACGGTGTTCTCGAGTGGTGTTTGAAGAAACGAGCGCAGAATCCCAATGAGAGCCTACTTTCAAAAGTGTGGCTTAAGTGTTTCTAGGCAAAAATCTGCCAGCTCGAGAGTTCAGTCTGCAGGTGCAGACATTGTTTTGATCTATAATTTTCACTTACAAAAACGAAAAACACAGACTTCGCTGCTTCTGCTATGCCACCAAAAACCGCGAAACGACTCTGACTGCCCCACGAGGGTGAAAATGGTTTGCCCTCACAAGCTCTCGTGAGCTATTAACTATGTTCATCTGAAAAAGGTTCGTGGGTAATAATTGCATTATGTAACTATATGTGTCAGTTTTCTCCTGGATTGTCAGGCTTCGGGTGATTACTCGCGTAGTTATTAATCTTCTAACGAAAATTTTTTAATCAAACCTTTAAGCCTTTTTTTGTTTTTCGCTGATGCCTTGTTGATTTACCTTCTATACACTGGCGTTCGATAAAATAGGTGTTTTTCGGGTATTTTTCAGAACAGCACACTAATCGATTTTCGAAATTTTCTTGCTTGAATCATGGCAATCACATCAAAATAAACAACTTCTCATCTATGCTATTTCCGTTGCGAATGAGTATTTAACGAGTTAGAGCGTTAGGTTAATTTATGGTTTGCATTGCAGCCCAGTCCGAATTTTATCGTCGGCGTAACGGTAATTATCATCGAATTTCATTGTTTATCGAAGCATTCCGACGGTGTATGTATTACCGGTGATCAACGGTAATTTAAGATGCAAAAGCGCCCTCCGACGATGATTACAGTTATTTACCGTCGATTTCTGACTGTCATTCCTACCATAGAAATACGACAGTAAAACCACGGTTGTTTTTTCAGACTATACTACATAATTTGAAATTAACGGCGATAATAGTTAGCCTATGCCTAAGTTTATTCAAGGACAAGTCAGATAAAGTTATGTTATGTATTACTCGTGGTCAAATGAATTAACATGAATTAGTTGACGTAACCTTCACATGATGTAATTTGTGCTTTGGTTCTTTTATTGTGAAAGTGAAAACTTTAATTTGAGCTTAAATATTTCAATTGGATTTTCACGTATAACTTTCCAATATTTATACATTTTAATTTTATACATTGTAATATGAGGTTCAAATTTTTTAACGAAGGCTTCAAATGTTTTGAATTTAATTTCAAATGTTTTTATTTTAACTTTCTATACTTTATATTGAAAGTGAAACTGTAAAGTTAATAAATGCAGGACTATAATGGTATATATATAAAATATGAACATTCCTACTAAATTTCTCATTCATGGACTATTATACTTTGATTCTAATAAACTAAATATATTTCAGGCTCTACTCATTTTATAACTCAACTGTGAAATATTTCTCGTTTTAAAAGAGTTAGAATACGAAAGTACAATTATTGTGTATCATGTTCGTATTTGTAACAATCCTAAACCTAATTGACCTATTTTCTAATAAAATAAATCTATGTGAAGTTATTGAAAACAAACACCAAAAAATACAAGGTCAATGTCTAGTTTAATGTGCTCACGGAAGTTAAAAATTCCGTTCCAAAGAATCAATAAAGGAACTTATTTATAAAAGTTTTACACGAATGACATTCTGCTCGCTGATCCGTTATTTTTGAGTTATTCAACTTTGAAATTTTCGTCTTCCATAGCAGTTCCAGTCAGTTGATGCTTGAGCTGGAGCTGCTAGAGTACCTTTGGATACTTTGTAATTTATTATTAGCCAACCCCGGGGAGCCTGCGGAGCCTGAACCTACTTCTAGGACGTTTTAGTTAATAACACAATAAAGGGTATCACCCAAAAATATGAGCGGGACTGGAATAGATAACACTTAAATCTACGGTATTCACTCTTACGGTTTCGCTAATGTTCTACGGTGGCCGCCATATTGAAACTGATGTCAACTGCATATCGATTTAAGTCTTCACTAGTCCAGTCACGCTAATAATTTTGGGTGATAACCTTTATTGTGTTATTAACTAAAACATTCTATAAGTGCGTTCAGGCTCCACTGGCTCCGTGGAGTCAGCTAATAATAAATTACGCAATGTATTGCGAAAACAATAACTTTTCCTGCGCTCCGCGCAGTTGCGGCATTGTTGGAATACGCTCGGCTTTTGCGCGGGAAAGCCATTTTATGATAGCAGATTCTATAGTTTCAAAGTTAAATAACTAGAAAATAACGCATCAGCGAGCAGAATGTCATTCGTGTAAAACGTTTTTAAATGTGTTCTTTTAGTGATATTTTAGAACGGAATTTTCAATTTACGTGAGCGCATTAAACTATATATTGGTCAAAAACAAGCTAACCTTTATAAATTCACCACTTGTATTAATGAAATATTTATAAATTAGTTAATCCACATAGAAA
Organism: Morinoia aosen; assembly: GCA_030386875.1. Lineage (NCBI taxonomy): Eukaryota > Metazoa > Arthropoda > Malacostraca > Amphipoda > Talitridae > Morinoia > Morinoia aosen. The sequence continues at coordinate 13,426,157 of CM059575.1, read as the reverse complement.
AATTATTGGAACCTTCGTGATGTTAAACTAGCATTTGAGCTTAACGTAATGTATTACATTGCTCGTTGTTGTTCAATGCGGTGCTCCAAGTTTAAGCGGTGGTACTGTTTACTGTTTGGATTGCTTCAAAGTATTTAGGTCTAAACATTGAAATTGTTTCATAGCTAATAATATGCGGACCAAGATCTAATTTCCATAATATTGGTATTTTAAGTTATTTTGATGTGTTTTACTGGTAACGTGAGATTTCAAAATTATTCACTGTGCATTCACAAGAAAAAAATTGCTTTTTATATGTGCGTTTGTGTACGCACATCAAAATTACCATTCAAGTTGCTCTACTACAATAAACAAGGATGAAGGTATAAAGAAGTTACTCAAGTTGTATGGTACCATTAAAATTACTATTATGATTTACTTCAGCTGCATTTCTTAAAATAGTGTGGATGAAAGTGGGTGTATATCTGAATCAAGCTGCTGATTCATGGGCCTGCAAAATCATGGTTTGAGCAAAATTTTAGTTGAAAAATATTTTTCTTCCTTCAGATTAATTTGTGCTGATAATTTCTCTCTGGAAATTTGTGATGGTGCAAATTGTTTTCTGAGAGACTGAAATTTATTGACAACTATGTATAATAGCCTAAAAATATTACCATTGAGTCTAGCTTTGGAAGGCCTATCTTGATGAAATGTAAAGCATTCAATGCTCACTCATTGAATTCAAAGGTAATGTATCTCATTGGTTCATACAATTTTCATAATGTTGGTATAATAATTATTTGGATTAGTTCAAGTGTAAATGTAAATGTTCAAAGTAACTTTCCTTCTGAAGGAAAGTATAACCTTGTGTAATCACTACAGGAAATTACTTTCTAGTAATATATTTGTTTGTGAAAATTATTTGTACATGCATATTTTCTTTATTAGTATTATATTTTTAGACATGAAAAGTTATTACAGATAAGCCATCAAAGAGAGCAGTTTCCAACTGCATAAAATAGTCAAAAATGATGAAGTTGGTAAGATTTTGTCTTAGCATATGTGTTGACATTACAAATTCTATTCTGAGTCACCTCAGCTGTATTTTTAGAGATGAGGTGTGATGTACTTCTGAATCAAACTTTTAATGGACACCAGCAATATCTTAGGAGAAAAATTAAATTTAATATTTTTTCACACCCACTTCAACTTATTTGTACTGATAGTTACTTTCTGATAAGCCTTTGCTAACATCCCAATACCTATCTACAATGATTTTGCAGGAGCTCAAATTATGTTCTTGATTGCTTGTGCAGTAGAAGCATTTGAGGATTGTCATGAGTATTATTAATTCAGAAGATTGTTCTCAATCTAATGACGAATTTGAAATAGTTTGTCATAATTTTCAACTTTACCAAATCATTTCAGTTCATCATGTGATAAAGTAGTAATAAATTCACTCAACATCTTTTTATTGAAACAATGTCAATTGGTAAAAAATTCTCTAACTCTGTAGTCTTTAAAAAACGACGTTCCGATGTACAAACATCATGTTCAGGCTAAAATTATACAGAAAAAATTTTCTGTCATAATGATAAAATGCAAATCTAATACTCAAAGCTACATCAGACACAGTAATAATGTTGGAAATAACAGCACTAGAAAAATGACTAGAAACCAAATTTGTACCACAGCAATATGTTCTACTGTAGTAAGATTAAGTGACAGTATTAACATATTTTTAGTAATACACCCAGAGCAATACTGCTACATACACCTTTTTATTTTACTTTTAAAAAGCTCAAGTGCAATTTAAATGAGCTAAAGTTTAATTCAAAACAGATCAAGTTTAATTTTAAAAGTTTTAAGTCTATTGTAAAACAAATCAAGTTAAATTTTGAAAAGCTTATGTTTCTAAAATTGTTAACTCATACCTATGAACTTGACCATTTATAAATTAAACTTGACCTTTTTATATCAAAATTGAGTTCTTTAAATTAAACTTGAGTTTTTTAAATTGATCTCGATGTTTTTTAAAATTGAACTTGAGATTGTTGAATTAACTTGAGCATTTTTAAATCAAACTTGAGCATTTTAAGTTGAACTTGAGGTTTTTCAAATTGAACTTGAGGTTTTTCAAATTGAACTTGAGGTTTTTCAAATGGAACTTGAGGTTTTTCAAATGGAACTTAAGGTTTTTTAAATTGAACTTGAGTTTTTTTAAGAAAGAAAAAAAATGAGTATTTCCAAGTTATCACATGAGATACATGCCAACATATTGGCTTTTAAAAAGTTTCTTAATATAGGACATCCTAAAACAAATGTTCCATACGAGGAGTACTAATTGACAAACCATCCGAGGTGTACAAGTAGATAAGCCATACGAAGCATAATAACAGACAAACTATACGGGGTGTACTAATAGACAAACTATCAGAGGTGTACAAGTAGATAGACCATACGAGGCATATGAATTGATAAAATATACGAGGCGTACTAATAGACAAACCATTCGTGGTGTGCTAGTAGTCTAACAAAAGTTCTATACTAGGAGTACTAATTGACAAACCATCCGAGGTGTACAAATAGATAAGCCATACGAGGCATAATAATAGGCAAACTATACGAGGTGTACTAATAGACAAGCTATCAGAGGTGTACAACTAGATAGACCATACGAGGCAGATTAATAGACAAAATATACGAGGCGTACTAATAGACAAACCATCCGTGGCGTGCCAATAGTCTATCTCTGTCAAGGGTAGTTGAATGAGAAATGAAAAATACGCCCTAAAAATATGCAAAGCCCTATCACCACCAAAAACATATTTCATATCTTCTCGAAATTCACCACATCATGCGGACATGGGTACATGGGATAAAATAGAGATACAGTGTAAGCCGGTTACCACTCATGATTGAGAAATATCTACAAAATATTGGTAGAAATGGGTAAACAAATAAATACTCAATATCAAAATTCATAGCTTGTGCAACATACGGACAGAAAGATAATTTTACTACGATTCATAAGCTCAAATTGCACTTTATTTCATTAATTATATTTGGCATTAATCCGATTCACAGAAACGCCCTCTAGGGAAGTGATAGATCTATTTTTGAATCATTTCGCTGGTGCAATAAAATTTATTAACCGGATTGTTTTGCGTAAAGAAATGAAATAGAAACATGTATATCTATATATGTAAAAACATATATATACCTACACACGTACACACACACATATTAATATATATACTCATTGAAAATGAAATATTAGAACAAAAAATAAATATATAAAATAAAAGATAAAAGCAACCTACCATCTACTACACAGAAAATGACAGTTGAGCTCACTGTAATCCTAAGAAATTTTTCGCAAAAAAAAATAACTAAAAGGAAAAAAAGACTTCGAAAAACATAAAAATGAGCTTGTTTTTAATTTCTTCACAGAAATTTTTTAAGAAAAATCAGGTTATAGTCAAAAAGCAACACAACTCTTCAGCATTATACGGACATGTGTACGTGGGATAAAATGGAGTAACATTGCGGCCGGGTATCACATCTGAGTGGAGAATATTCACAAAATTTGGCACGTATAGGTAGATTAGGCTTTGATCCAAAGTGATAATCTTAATTACAGAAATTTAGAGTTTTTTCCGATTTGAATGTTCAGTGCTCGTGTGCGCTGAACGCACGGAAAAAAATAAAAAAATAAAAAGACTAAATGCAATGCTTAAATTACCCCCTTCCCCCCAGCTCAGACGAAAATCGATTGAAAACATCTTCGAGAATGATTTTGAAAAAGCGAGACAACATTAGCCAAAATTTAATTCATTATAAACTTTGCACAACCCTCACATCTATAAACCTGTTTATTGGTGTACACACAAAATGTATTTCATGGTATATTTGTCATACGGACGTTAAATATTAATACAGAAAAGAGAAAAAATAACAAAATAAAGATGAGGAAATACTCCTAATTATGGAAAGAACGTTCGTTCTGCTGCATTGAACTGACGGCTGTGGTGCTCATTGTTGTCGACAGAAATAAGTAAGATGAATCTACGAATCGCTTAGCAAACGTAAAATGAAATAGTTTCTAAATTTGTAACAGAAATTTCATGAAAATTAGAATTTCTGATAGATGGGAAGTTCATACCGAAATGCTGCAGGCCCTATGACAGAGATGCAAAATGACGTGACACATTTACTCTAAATTCTTTTCCAGTTTTAGAGTTTTTGGTATGCTGGGGATATGCCAACATAAAATGAACTTGAGGTTTTTTAAATTGATCTTAAGGTTTTTAAATTGAACTTGGGGTTTTTAAATTGAACTTGAGGTTTTTTAAATTGAACTTGAGGTTTTTTAAATTGAACTTGAGGTTTTTTAAATTGAACTTGAGGTTTTTTAAATTGAACTTCAGGTTTTTTAATTGAACTTGAGATTTTTAAAAATTAAATGTGACCTTTTTCAGATAAAAATTGAGTTTTTTAAATTAAAGGTAAAAATATGTAGTCATACCAGTACTTATTGCTGTGGTACAAATTTTGCTCCTAATCATTTTCTAGTGCTGTCATTTTTAAAATTATCACTCTGTCTGATGTAGCTTTGAGTATTAGATTTGCATTTTATCATTGTAACTGGAAATTTTCTTATGTATATTTTCAGCCTGAAGGTGATGTCTGTACATCAAAATATGGCTTTTTATAGACTACAAAGTATTCGAATTTTTCAACTATTGACCGTGGAACAATAAAAATATGTTCAGTGAATTTCTTACTACTGTTCTTACCGTCATGCTCTGGAAAAATTTTGTAACGTTGAAAAGTTGGAAAAGAAATAATCTAGTTTTTCACATTTGCCCTGATGTACTTGGTACTGTCTCCAAACCTTGTGTTTATGATCAATTAATTTCAGAATCATCCAATAATGCAAATGAAGGGAACAGCTCTTAATTCCCTTTAATTCTTAGTCACTTCCTGATAAACGCTTAGACTTGGTCAGTAAATCTGTTTCATTTAACAGTTAAAATTCAATATATGATGCTCTCATTGATAACAGCCTAGAATCAATCAATAAAACTTTGGAAACTCAATGAGTGAAATCCATCTAGATTTGCTTGAGTCTGAAACTAGAGACAAAAGTTCTTTTCATGCAATTCCTCCAATGAAGCCTTTGCTGATACCTCAAGTAAACTAAGACCTGTCATGATGAAATGTGAAGTATTTAACTCTTATGATTCAGTACTAATGCCCTGTGTTGCTTATTGGACATTTCTTTCATTCCCATAACTGGGTGTCTACTAGGTAGTAAAGTAGTAAAAGTAGAAAAATTTGAAAAGTAGCAAAAAAGGAAGTAAGGAGTAGTGAAGTTTGTCTCAGGGGTCTACTTTACCTGTCAGGATTGTAAAAAATTGTGAAGTGGGATAATTTACTAAAATTTGAAAGTAATGTACATATGTATATAGAGTTTGAAGACTTTCAAAAATTCATTTCTCCCGGAATCAGAGATATTTGCTGCAGTTTATGGGAAATATTCCTTTTAGGGGATTGGACAATTCCGCGGTGTTTAATAGTTTCCAGTGAGTTGATTTCTTTTGCATATGATGAGCTGTTGCTCTCATCGTTGAAATATGTTAAGACAGGGTCTTTGCCAAACATTTTCTAGGGTCCATTTGGGAAGGGGTACGTAAAAAATATAGGTATTTTTTTTTGCAATCAAGCGTTGGAAGCTTCATTTAGTAATGCGCTCCCAGGGGGACTGTGTGAGAGCCCGAGGTAAAGGTTAGGTAGGCTTCCTTTTTGTTGAAATAGAATAGGCTTTAGTTTGTTACGGACCACTTTTTTTCGGTTCACTGCTGTCCTGCTTTTCAGCACCTACTACTTTCTTCTTCAACTTTTTCTTGTTTCATAAACTTCTTTCTTAGCTTGAGCTCATTTTACACCTGCGGTGTGGAGCGACGGTAAGGAGCGACGATGGACTTGCTATAGCTCCTCCCACGAGAGGATTGAGCGTCTGTGCACGCCGACTTGTTTTTACATCGCCGCTCATTGCCGCTCAACACAACGCTCCTTCCCGAGAGACAGAAATCGCCACGCAGGGCTCCGCCTCCTGGGTTTTCCCACCGAGATCTTGTTTTTTTTTCGATCCGTCCTGGGTTGCTAGGTTTAATTAATTTTTGATCTAATGCTAAAAATTTTTTTTTAAGTCACACAGTAAATTCATCATTAACTGAAGTAAATTTAATGATGCAGTTAAGAATTATTGTTTCAACACCGTATGCAAATGAATATCTGATTCAAAACTACGCCTATCGGATGGGGTAAAACGTGTTCAATCTGTTTCTCGACCTTAAAAACGCGTAACGAACGAGTATCTTATACGAACTTGCAAGCCCGGCCAAGCCAGGGATAGCCGGCGCTTCTCTTCTGTTGCTTCGATTTGCTTGGCTCGTTGCAGTGAGGTGACGCGCATTTTGATCATATAACTGGTTGTGCATTCTTTTAAATGAATGCCTAAAAATTAATCATTTTAAACATTCAAATTTTCATATTTTTGCCGCACTAGTATTCAAAATGGCTATCCTCCCAAAAACGATGTCTAAAAAGTGGTAAATGCAGTCTTTCAAAGAAGAATAATTAATGGAAAGAAAGAAAAACCTGTCACGGTTGGGAGCCTAAGCCGAAATTGGTACGAGATGTCATCAACAGAGTGTCACCAGCGTAATGAAAAGCGCCTTGCACAACAGAAAAGTCGACTTAATATTGAAATTTGCGCTGAAGAAGAGAATTAGGAGGAAATACAGGAATAAAATCAGCATTACCATCATTGTTTCTACTGACGTATGTTAACTTTTACTTTTTTCTTATTAAACCTACACTTCTACGTTTATTTTTAACGAATCTGGGTTTTTTTCATGTTCAATCTAGGATTATCTGAACACTTCAGTGGGAGCCCTGATTCGTCAGTATTGCTCTTGCAATACTGACAATACTTGGCAGAACAATTTGCAAAATATTTACAGAATATTTTGCAGAAGTAAAAAACTAATATTCTAAAAACTTTAATACTGCCCAATTACCTTCAAAAAACACTGAAAATAGAAAGAAAAAATAAATACCAATTACTAATTTGTAGGTGTATTTTTTTACTTCTTTAATTTCAATAATCTTCTAATGACACCTGCAGAATGTTTTTCGTCTACTAGAAGTACTTTTCCTGAGAGCAATGCACACTGTACGATTTTAATTGCACTGTAATTAATTTTACGTTCACATACGCTGTGTATGTTTCTTTGATTTTTTGAATAATGAGAGCTGTTTTACTTGGCCTCTCAGTGTTTGAATTTTTATTTTAACCATTGAAATATTATAATTGGGGAAGTGAGATGCTATACTTTTAAAATCATTTCATCTGGACACTCTGTTTTAATGCTCTGCGAGCTTAACGTTCCATAAACATGGAAATTCTATACATTTTTCGATAGGAGTTTTAATTTCTTCTTTGCTCTATAATATGTAAGCCATGACTACACATGCTCTCTATGGTCTCAAGAGCAACTGAACGCTGTTGACTGGCAGTGCACACCGCCAATATTTAGCATGCAGAATGTTGCCGCTCCCTACCGTGAGCGTGGCAATAAGGGTCATTTTGCTCTGTTGTGGGCGGAGCTTATTTGGCTGGCGGGACGGAGCGACGGTGTGGAGCGCGAAGACACCGTCAATGTAAAAGGGCCTTTACTGTTTCTGTGCACTTTGTGCATAGATTCCGAGTTCCCTCAACTTCATACTAAATGGTGCCTTCCTCCTTCCTCTCTTGGAACATCTTTGTCGTGGTTAAGGGAGGCTAAAACTTTCTTATAGAATAACAATAATAATAATAATAATTCATTTGGTTATAAGTTTTTAATTTTGTATTTTATGTTTTTATCACCTTGATTTTTTCAACCCATGTTATTCCGTGTATTATTGACTCAAACTACTCATTATAGGATGATTTCTTACATCATGGACATTTCGACAACATTCATTATATAAAAATTAGGAAGTTATTTTTTTGCTGTTGAAGGTCGTAAAAAGTAGTAAAATTTAAAAATACCAGTTTCCAACTGCATTCAGAAGGCAACAATGATGAAGTTATTGAAAAATACTGTGAAAGTATGAAGTTGGTAAGTGATTCCACACATAAAACTTTTCATTACCAGAATGAATAACACATACTACGCTGTGATTTAAACAATTTAAAAATAAATTATCAATAACTTAACGCGCAGCTGTCCAATAGGTTGCCGATATCAAGTGTTGTACTGCACAGTGGCACAGTGGTTAAGGGATCAGCCTTGTATGTTGGAGACGAGGGTTCGTATCCCGGCGCTGGCGCGGAGATTTTCCCCGTTGGGTATAAGGGAAAGCTCAAGCACAATACCCCACTCAACCCAGGGGTAGGAAATGGGTACCGGCTTTACGGGGGATCCGTCATGGTGTCCTATATATAGGCTTAGTTATAAGACATTTGAAAAACCAATGCTTAAGATCATATGTATCAGGCTTGATTGGAAATAAAGCATCCCAAAGATGCCGATGTTTGTTTGTTTGTTTGTATTCAGAGTTAGGTTAATTGACTTATTCTCTGATTGCAGCCAAAGCCAGATGGGCCAAATGTTGCGATCACAAGTAGAGCTAGCCTGGCTTGCTCCGAACCCAGTGGTAGTTGGAACACAGTCATTAGCCAAATGGTAATTTATTTATTTTTTCTCATTTGCACATAACTAATGTATCCCAATTTATCAGATGCTTTAGCTGCTGTCGGGTATGATGAAGATAAGAAATTAAAAGCGTCTGCCATCCAAGAAGTCCTGCGTCGTTGCAACGATTGGGCTGGCTCAGAGACGATGGATTGAATCAGAAAAGTCACCGGCGGAAACCAGTGCACTTCCTCAAAGTCTACTTGCTTCTTCATCGCTTACTTTGACCGCCTCTCAGTCGCCTCATACGCTAGTTCCGTCGACATCAGGTTATGATGCTCCCCCGTGAGCTGGGCTTAGACGGAGGGTACTTTCCCCGTGGCAACGCCCTCTCTCCTTCCCCGCCTCTTCAAAAAAACCCTAAACCCTCGATCTAATGCCGTTCTCCATGCGTGTCGTCGCAGCCACCCTTCATGCTGGAAAAACTCATGGGCGACTAACTTGACAGTACGTTATTGGCAATCTTAAAAGTAGTGTGTATCTCTCAGTTGCTCTGCCGTCATGTCCTCATGCCTAATCCCTACCCAAGAAGTTTCCGCTGATCTAGAAAAGGAGCGTGGGCTAAAGTTTCAACATTGATCGATTTATTGAAAGCAAGGCATCAGTCTAATTGTATTTATTGTGCCTGTATGTATAATTTCTTTATGAAGTACTGTCGCTTCTAGGTTGCCGACTCTGAAATGATCTGTTGCTGGAATAATTATCCGTTTAAGTGAAAAGTACGTACCATTCAACAATCGTAACGCATATTTTTTGCTGTTATGCTATTATTAACACAGGATGACTCGAGATAGGACTTGGATATAATTTATTTAACTTATTTCTGTAATTCTTGAATTCTTCACGAATACGTTGAGGTTCTTGTGCGGGTCTCCGTGTAATAGTTTGCAGGTTAAAAACACGAGATATCGGCATTAGAAAATTTTTGTGGCTGGAATGTCATATAAATGGATGCCAAAATAATATTTTCATTTATGAACTAATGAGTTCATTTGAAACTAGTCTTTGTGTGTCCCTCAGTACATTTGTGAGCCGAGCCGCGTATAAGCGCTCGTCGTGTCTGAGCAATTGCATATGAGAGCACGGACCGACGGTAGCACCTAACTAGCGAGCTCCGATCCCCAGTAAAACTGATGAAACGTGTCAGCGTTTCCTCCCCATACTAGCAACCAAATGTAAGCCCCGCAACTGGAGCTACAGTTGTCGTCAGGTAGTGAAGGAATGTGTGTAGAATTTTTTCTTTGGATTTTATTTGTTTTATTGAACATGAAGCATCGGCATTACAAAAATTTCTGTGGCTGGAATGTCAGAAATCGGATGTCAAAATAATATTTTCATCTACGAATTAATGAGTTCATTTAAAACTAGAACTTACTGATCGTTCTAATTTGATGTGACATCTGTTCATCTATTTTTGGAACCAAAAAGACCCTAATGTATGTTGCATTTTTTCTGCGGAATTTATTTTCGTTTAATCGAACTGGAGGTATCGGCATTACGAAAATTTCTGTGCCAATAGCACCAGTTTTATGGGAAAGTTCCATTTGAAAAATTTGATTTGTTTGTTTATGATGTGAATATCTTGTAAATTAAGAATTCTATAGAGAGTACAAACGTCGGAGCCGCATAGAAGCGGGAGGTGGAGGGTAACTGCATCGGCATTACAAAAATTTCTGTGGCTGGAATGTCAGAAATCGGATGTCAAAATAATATTTTCATCTACGAATTAATGAGTTCATTTAAAACTAGAACTTACTGATCGTTCTAATTTGATGTGACATCTGTTCATCTATTCTTGGAACCAAAAAGACCCTAATGTATGTTGCATTTTTTCTGCGGAATTTATTTTCGTTTAATCGAACTGGAGGTATCGGCATTACGAAAATTTCTGTGCCAATAGCACCAGTTTTATGGGAAAGTTCCATTTGAAAAATTTGATTTGTTTGTTTATGATGTGAATATCTTGTAAATTAAGAATTCTATAGAGAGTACAAACGTCGGAGCCGCATAGAAGCGGGAGGTGGAGGGTAACTTCTTCTGAAGAGGTATAACTGTGGAGGATAATTCCGCCCTCTGCTACTTGCGACTCGATAGTATTGAAGCTGGCCCTGTCGTCTCCTCATCCCAATTAAAGGACTAAGATGTGTAGTGGTTGAGAGGGTTGGCCATTGTAGATATTTGATGTCTTAGAATGAAAGTGTGCAAATTTAATTTGAAATTGGTAAAATTTTCTTAGTGATCGGTTGCTTGATGAGTCCGTTTGTGGTGGTAGTTAATTTTAAATAAAAATTACGTATATACGTAGTGTTTGCAGTGATGAATCTTACAAACCACCTGTGATGGAATTCCTTGCGTGCCGAAGATATTTTCTTTAGAATTTATTTCAATTATCAAATGTCAGCTGTTGAAAATGAAATAAACATATTTGTTGAACATCTGTAATGTTTTAACCTATTTACAAATGAAATGACTTTATATTGCACTGTGAGGACTGTTCGTAATAGTCTCGTGTTCTACGATGAAGATGACAATTTGAGCCCTCTTACTGTAGCCTTCATCAGCATCGCAGCTATTTTTTTCTAATAATGCATTGTTACTTGTTACAATAGGCCTCACCCTGTAATATTAATCTGTTCAATTATCGCAATTTGCAGTAACTTGACGAAATATGTGGACAGTATTAAACAAATTTGTTGAATTTAAATAAGTAATTTCGGTAATTTTTGCACAGTCATTAAATTCGCGGTAATTGGACAGATGCGTTTCACGAGGTGTGGCTTATTGTTTTTGGGAGCAATTCGCAATTTTTAGGAAAAATCGTTGCACTGCTTATAAATCTTCCGGTATATAGTGGTTATAGTAGCCATTTTCAACGTTAAATTACCGGTAATTATCGTAATTTTTGAACGAAAAACGACTATAATAACCGTTTAACTACCGGTAATTAACTGGTCAACTACCGGTAACTAACCGGATAATATCGTCGGTCTTCGTCCAAAATTTACGATAAAAACCGGTAATTTAACGTTAATCCGACGATAATATGAGACATTCCCGACACTAATTCCGACGGTATATCGTCGGTTTATAGGAAGAAAAAATTATAATTACCGGTAAATTTAGACGTAAATTATCATCGTTCAGGCGATAAATTTCAGACTGGGAGCTACACTACGAACAGCCAAAACCGTTACGTTCGGCGGCGATCGAATGGTGCAACTGGCTGGCTGGCTCGGTGAACATAAGCGGAATCGTAGGAGTGAATTCGCTAGATTTAGGTATTCACTACCCTAGTCCCGCTAATATGTGGGTGCAGGCTCCGCGGGGTCGGCTAATAATAAATTACTAAGTACCCAAACGCACTCTAACAGCTCAAGCGCGCAACGGTTTCTGCTGTTTGAATGACTGGAACTGCTTTGGAACACGAAGCTAAACCTACCGCATAACTCATTAAATACTCATTTGCGCCGGAAATAGCATAGAAAAAAGTTGTTAATTTTGATGTGATTACCATGATTCAAGCAAGAAAATTTCGAAAATCGATTAGTGTGTTGTTCTGAAAAGTACCCGCTCCGCCAGCACCATACGTATCTCGAACGACGGATGTCTGGCGGCACGTGACAGAGGTAACACATTTCTTCCTCGGATTCGGTACAATAATCAGTTCACAAATGTCAGTGGACACCGTGAAAACCATTGAATTTGCAGAGAAATACGCCTCAATTTATTTTGAATTGGTCTGACACTATTTTCTCCTGTGTTTATAATTTTCTGTCAATAACTAAACACTAATCAAAGATTCAGTTTGACCAGGACTGATCATGCTGAATACAAAAGTCTGAATGCTAAAAATGTTAACAAACTCTACATTATGAAGTATTGAGAATTCCATTTCATGTATGCTAATAATATTCATAGTATCCCTATTAGAGATATTGTTAAATGATTGAATAGTCATAGCAAAGCCTTAAAAGGTGCAGAAAAAAAATTGAATATTTTCGTTTGAATATCACAGACATGAACGATGGAACTCGGCATTCAAGGAAGTTTTGTGTCTAAGTCACTGTAATACAGCGCATGTTTGCATAACTCTGCCACTTGCGAAGTTTCACTAACTCTGTTTGTATTATATGCTAAAAGTAAGGCACGTCTGCAAGCAATTTTTGAAAGATTAAAAGAACTCATGAGCAGAACGTATTGGTCATGGATAATCAGTTGATAAAACATTACATCAAGAAACAATATACTTCAAAACAATGATTTGCTGTTAATAATACAATTGATTTGTTTATTCATTAAACTCCTAAAAAACCATTAAATGCTTTCGAAAAAAGTTAAAATAAATCATCATTTATTTACAGAAACACAATTTTTTGTTCCAAACATTACGGCACTGAGGGTTAAATTTAAAGCCTTCCGTAATGCTTTTGATGTAAAAAAATTTCCATCTTCAATCTCAAGCGCGTATTTGTGATGGTACTTCAATGCAAGTAAAACATCTCGTAATTAATAGCAGAGTAAAATTTTCCTACGTATGGTCGAACGCCAGAAATGAAGTTCAAAATTCACGCAAGGACAGTCCCGTTAGTCCGCCACAAGTTCACCGCAGCCGTCCTCTACCTCCTGATTAGGGCTTCAAAATAATCGATTAAAATTTAATCGATCAAAAGTGATATTTAATCGATTAATTGGCGGTTAATCGATTAATCATAATGCATGTACGGATAGTAAAAAAGTAAGTGTTCAAAATAAAGGTTTATTGAATTTCTATCTATGCAATATACTTTATTGCCAACAACTACATATACTAAATTAAACTAAACTTTGTATTGCTAAATACGAAAAGTTATTCGTAGTGCTATATGATTAAATATATTTACAGGTTTCAGTGCGATTACTGTACAGCATACTTAAGTAGCTTGTTGTCTGTCACCTCCAGAATGATTGTTAAAGTAGTCTCTTAGGAAACATAATGCATCTAATGAGTCTTCTGACAAAGAAGTTCTTAGTTTGGTCAAAAACAGACCATTTGCAGAAAATCCTCTTTCGGCTTGTACACTTGTAGCTTGGATAGTTAACATAGACTTGTGTAAGTTTTGTATATTCGAGCATCTACTACCTGTCTCTTCGAAATATTTCAGTTCTTTATTCATACCAGGCTTACAAGGTAAACTTTGTGCATCACTGTCAAATTTTTCAAGTGTTTTCGCGTATTCTTCGTAAAAATCTTTTTCTTCAGTTTCTCCACTTTGTTGCTGAGTGTTCTCAATTACTTCAGTTTCACTACTCGAGGTTTGTGCATCTTCAAATAATCTGGTAACCGTTTGTTGAGCGCATTTTTTGATCATTGCTTTTGAGTTGATGGAAAACATCGTGTCGTTATGCAAATAACTAGGATTATGAAGATACTTGCAAAGTGAGATAGCTTCAATTTGCCTTCTTTGAGAATATCTTTGCAAGAGGCTCTGATGTAACTGAGCTGCAAAGCAATTTTGCATACTTTTCATCTTTGATAACAAGAACGTAATCGATGCCTCAGCTTTTAGTATATTTATACCATCACTACACAACTTTTTGAGGACTATTTCAACAGGATTCAGAGTGTCTGAAAGGACGCAGAGAGTGTGCCAGTCCCTTTCAGAAATTAATTCCGTTGAACCAACTACTCTAAGTGCTTTAGGAATACAATTCTTCAATTTGATAAATCTATCGATCATGGGAAGAATACTATTCCAGCGAGTTTTGCAATCTAAAGTCAACATCAACTCTTTTCCAAATTCCCCTCTAACAAAGTCCTGCAGCTGTCCATTTTTCAATGGAGATTTACGAAAAATTTTATATATTCTTCTAACCTTTTCCAATATATCTCTATAATCTTCAGAGAATTGTACTGTTACATCTTCTTGATTTTCAAATCCAAGCACATTATTCTCATGATAAACATCTTCATTTTCATCACTTGTCTCTTCATTTTGAGCAGGTAAATATTTCTGTTTGCTCAACATCATTTCTATTGGTATAGAGAACATCACAAACAGATAAGTGGATTGTGTGTGCAACACACTGTTGATGGAACGGTGCAATTTCTTTGCCAAATTTTACCATCACAGATGCACCATCAGTTGTGCAACCTACTATATGTTTATTCAATTCAAGATTAAACTCTGTCAACTTTTTCGAAACAATTTCGGTCAGACGAGCACTGTTTATCGACCCGCGTAATTTTTCCATCCCTAGAGACCAATGAGTATTTTCATCATGAACATTTATGTTAATATACCTTACATTTTGTAGAGAAGTGTATTCATCTAGAGTTAAAGCAAATCTCTTTCCAAGTTTGGCTTCATTTTCGAAATAAGTACGTAGGCTTTCTTTCTTCTCTTCGGCATATTTCATCACCATATTTTTAACACTTAAAGAACTAGATGGAGGAGCTGAATCATAGTCAAACTTCTCAAAACTTTCTGGAATGAAGGAACTCCTGGCAATCCTAACGAAACTAATACCATCTTGGCAGGCGAGTTTAGCGACGTCTTCATCAATTCTTCGTTTTTTGTTACACTGTTCATTCTCTGAACTTTCAGTAGTAATTATCTGAGTGATCTTATGAATATTTTTTAAATGGTACGATAACGACGATGTTGTATTTCCACAGCACTTTAATAATTTTCCACATATTTTACATTTTGCACTACCATTCTCCTCTTTATCAAAGTGACACCAACATTTGATTTTTTCCTTGGCATTTTGCTGAAAGGGTTGAAATTAGCAAAATAAATATCATCTGATTATCACAATATTGAAAAAAGCTTTTTATTATCTGAAAATATTAAATAAATATGTTAAAATTGTGAAGGGGAATAACACCAGGAGTTCTGAATCTCAATTACAGTAGGGACCACCACGTATTCAACGAAAATTGGTAAGGTTAACCAGTTAACCAGAAAACCGCTATTACTACCCACGTTTAATGGCTTTATTGACAAAATTTAATTTTATCAAATGTATTACACTTTTAACGTTCCTTGGTTTAGAGTTAATTCAGTATATTGTCATTAAATTAGGTCGTATGAAATATAACATTTTTATCACAGTTCCTGCAAAAACTCACAATACATGTGGAATATAAATGACACAATTTTTGCATAAAAAAATTTAAACATGAATTAATGAAGACTTCAAAGCTTGACACTTGAATATAGTAGTATGGTAATAACTTCATGCAATTATCAACATTTTGTTAAGCACGAAAGTACTTTCATTAACAAAAAATTAACGCACAGTTATACACACGACTTCAAATAGTATGGTTGTTTACATAACTAATTACATAACTTCCCTAAAAGAGGCGCATGAAACGTTCTATTTTAAGGCATACTACAGTAAAAAATCAAAATTTATTTAATTTTTTTATAATATAATTCGTCCTAAATAGTTTGATGGATATTAAATTTTATTAAACATTATTTGGAACATATATTGGAAGATTTACAAGAAGTTTACTATTAGTCAACAATATTTCCCTGCACCACTGGATGTGATGCGTGGGGACCAGCTACGTGGTCTAGTGGCCCGGGGACACAGTTTTAGAACCCCTACATTAAGCTATAACAGGAATTGCTACCTAGGCAAGGTGGTCTTTTTAAATATACAGTGGGGTAGCAATTAATCGCCAATTAATCGATCATTAATTGCTTCAATTTTAATCGATTAAACCGAACATTCATCGATTATTTTTAATCGATTGAAAGCCCTACTAGGTACGCTTGACGTTTCTTTATATTTATCACGATGTCTCTAGTAATCCAGGGCTTTTGTTTATTTTTCGGGGTAACTGTACGAGTTACAATTGGGCAACACTGATTGTATGCGGTCATTATAGTTTCAGTCAACTTTACTACTGCTTCACAATGAGAAAAGGATTAGATTGGATCAGGCTACCATGACTCCCAAGAAGTAAGGCATTCACACACACAACTGGTGTCGTTATAAGGACTGTTTCCCAAACCATCAAGTAAAAGGCGAAGGAAAGTCCGAATATGCTCGCCTTTTTGGTATTTATTGAAGGTGAAGTGTTGAGTCGCAGTCTTGCTTCTTCGTGGACTTCTTTAGGGATTCAATCTTGGTTGTGAATCCTCAGCAGGTCTCCGGAAGAGTGCGGCTTCGTGTGTGTAGTGAGTTATGAGTTGTGAGTTATTATAATGAGTTATGAGCGTTGAGCTCGGCTTCCAATAATAAGTCAACAATGGGAGACATTTGCAATGATGGGTAAAGGTCTGCTAGTAGCGGCAGCCTGGGCGGTTTACCAGCAAAGTAGAATCTTAGTAAAAAATCTGAGCTCGTGTGGCTGGTTTCTGCGAGGGAAAGCACGCAGATGGGGGTAGCAGCTACATGTCATGTAGTGAGTTGGGTTTCCATGCATCAGAACGCCTCAAAGTATAGAGAGGTGAGTCAGTTGAAGGTCTGATTTAGGGGCATGGTGTTTTAGTGTGGAGTGTGTGTGATGTCTAGTAGATCCCGTGGACTAAAATTACGAGCACCATCCCAAATGCGGAATCGCGACACAGTGAACGTCATTAAGATGGAGTCTCACTACAGCTCATTTTACACTAGCGGTGTGGAGCGACTGTGAACTAGCAATAGCTCCGCCCACGAGAGGATTGAGCGTCAGTGCACACCGACTTGCTTTTACATTGCCGCTCAATATAACGCTCCTTCCCGAGAGACAGCAATCGTCACGCAGGGCTCCCCCTCCTGGGTTTATCCACCGAGATCTTGTTTTTTTCGACCCCTCCTGGGCTGCTAGGTTTAATTTTTGATCTATTGCTAAATATATTTTTTAATCGAGTCAAGACAGTAAATTCATCATTAACTGAAGTAAATTTAATGATGCAGCTAGGAATTATTGTTTCAACACCGTTTGCAAATGAATATCTGATTCAAAACAACGCCTATCGGATGGGGTAAAACGTGTCCAATTTGTTTATCGACCTTAAAAAACGCGTAACGAACGAGTACCTTACGAACTTGCAAGCCCGGCCAAGCCAGGGATAGCCGGCGCTCCACTTGTGTTGCTTCGATTTGCTTGGCACGTTGCAGTGAGATGACACTCATTTTGATCGTAAAGCTGGTCGTGCATTCCTTTAAATGAATGCCTAAAAATTAATTTTTTTAAACATTCAAATTTTTATTTTATTGCCGCACTAGTATTCAAAATGTCTAGCCCTCCAAAAACGATGTCTAAAAAGAGGTATACGCCGTCTTTCAAAGAAGAATGGTTAATGGAAGGAAATAAAAACCTGTCACGGTTGGAAGCTTAAACCGAAATTGGTACGAGATGTCATCAACAGAGTATGTCACCAGCGTAATGAAAAGCGCCTTGGACAGCAGAAAAGTCGACTTAATATTGAAATTTGCGCTACAGAAGAGAGTTAGGAGGAAATACAGGAATAAAATCAGCATTGCCGTCATTGTTTCTACTGACGAATGTTAACTTTTACTTTTTTCTTATTAAAACTACACTTCTACATTTATTTTTAACAAATCTGGATTTTTTTCATGTTCAATCTAGGTTTATCTGAACATTTTCAGTGGGAGCCCTGATCGTCAGTATTGGCAGAATACTTGGCAGAACAATTTGCAGAGTATTTACAGAATATTTTGCAGAAGTAAAAAGATAATATCCTAAAAAACTTTATTACTACCCAATTACCTTAAAAAAACACTGCAAATAGAAAGAAAAAATGAATACCAATTACTAATTTGTAGGTGTACTTTTTTACTTCTCCTTCAAGTTCAATAATTTCTAATGATACCTGCCGAATGTTTTTCGTCTACTTGAAGTACTTTTCCTGAGAGTAATGCACACTGTATAATTTTAATTGCACCGTAATTAATTTTACATTCACACACCCTGAGTATGGGTCTTTGATTTTTTGAATAGTGAGAGCTGTTTCCTGTCTTGGCCTCTCAGTGTTTGAATTTTTATTCTAACCATTGAAATATTATAATTTGGGAAGTGAAATGCCATACTTTTAAAAGCATCTTCTTTGGACACTCTGTTTTTATTCTCCGCGAGCGTAACGTTCCATAAACATGGAAATTCTTTACATTTTTCGATAATAGTTTCAATTTCTTCTTTGCTCCATAATATGTAAGCCATGACTACACATGCTCTCTATGGTCTCAGAAGCAATTAAATGCTGTCGACTGGCAGTGCACACCGCCAATATTTAGCATGCAGAATATCGCCGCTCTTCACCGTGAGCGTGGCAATAAGGGTCATTTTGCTCTGCTGTGGGCGGAGCTTATTTGACTCGCGGGATGGAGCGACGGTGTGGAGCGCGAAGACACCGTCAATGTAAAAGGGCCCTACTGTTTCCATCGAGAGGCGGTTAACGATCGAAACTACATTCCTGGTGAAAATAATTTCGGATCACATTTTTAATGGTTTTCGGGATTATATTGATGAGACTTCATGGTAGAAAATTATGAAAATAGTTGTGTTTGTGATATTAGATTTTTAGATGGTGAAATTAATAATTTGAAAGATTTTGGGTCGTTTGGACTTTAAGGGTCCACTACACATCCTACCATCAACGTTATTCTAAAGTGTACAATAATGTTTAATCTAATTCACTTAACCTAGTTTCACATTAGACTAATCAACAAACAAACAACGGCATCTACGGATGCTCAAGATTAGATTAGATTAGATTATAACTTAGTTTAAGCCTCCCTAACCGCTGCAAAAATAGAGCGTATCGAAGAGAGGAAGAAGGAAGGCACCATTTAGTATGGAGAAAAGAAAATGAGGAATCTATGCAGAAAGGGCATAGAAACAGTAAGATGGAAAGAAGTTCATGAAATAAGATAAAAGTTGAAGAAGAAAGTCAGAGGTGCTGAAAAACAGGACAGTAGTGAACCGAAAAAAGGTGGTCCTTAACATAATAAAAAACATTTTATTTCAACAAAAAGAAAGCCTACCTAACTCTCAGCTCGGGCCCTCAACGGATGCTCAAGGAGATAATTAACTCGATATTAGATGCTTCATTTCACAAAATAGGTCATATGGACTGTATTTAACAGTATATTCGATAAATGATTTAACAGCAGACTGAAGATCGGCGATATTACCCATGGCAAATTACATTATTAGAACCAGTTATGTAGGAGACAAGATTTGACTCGGTGATCTTGCACGACTAGTATTCTGATAGGAAGGGAGACTCAAGATTTCTTTTGAATACCTCGTGAGAATAACTTTCACGGGTCTCCGCAGGTATTGAATTCCAAGTTTTAGTTCCAACGAAGAGGATACTGTGTTGCAACCGGGCCTTTGAATAATAAGGAAGCATGAATTTACTTTTATTTCGGGTTAAATGGTCATGATGACCAGTTTGCGCAGTTAATAATTGTTTTAGGCTATTGTCGCCATCATTTATGCATGTTATGTAAAGGAAATTTCAAATAGAGATTCTGTAGAGTTCCGAAAGTTAAAGTATTTGTAACTTTTTGACTGAATCATTTGTGTGAGCATCATATTCTAGATTCTTTACCACTCTGATGGTTCTTTTTTGCAGAGTAAAAATTATATTGGTTTTATTTTCATCAGTTCCGTGGCATGCTTCTATTCCGTATTGCAGGTATGGTGAAATAAGCGTTCGGTAGAGCATTTGTAAGGCAGTTTCAGGCAGAAATTTGTTAACTTTATTTACGATTCCGATGGATTTTGAAAATTTAGAACTAATATGAGCGATGTGCTCTTTGATGGTCAGATGTTTATCTATTATGATGAACAGAAACTAACATAAGTTGGTGTTATGTATTAAGACAGAGATAACATTAGTACACCTCATCAATACACAAATAGCACATCAATAGACGAATGCAATGACACATCACATAAGGTAAATACTTCACTCACCTCTTAGATACCTTACAACTCAGATACTCAACTACCAGACATGTGGCCAGCGAGAGTAGAGCGGAGATAGATTGAAATAGAAGGATAGAGTAGAATAGAATTAGTAGTAGGTAGTTAGAGAATAACTTAGAGGTAGTTTACTTGCCACATTAGGTAATTTATATACACACACACTCGGCCAACATCTACTTGTTGTTGGGCCCGAGACCAATAGAAGACTGGCTGCGAGTGTTGCTCTCACGAGCGTTGCCAACTTTAGGTCTCTCTAACTAGAACTTACACTACTCGCTATATTATACCCCTCCCTCCTTAATTAGAAACCCCCCCTTGTATCCCAAGTCCCCTTATTTAATATAGTCAATCCTAAAGGTCCATTCTCACCACAGGCTTCCGAGCCCGGGTAGACCTGCGTGAGATGCTAGCACTTGGAGGCTCGTGCATCCTTGCCTCCTGGGTGGGAATCGGGTAATCAGGTGTTTCGGGGTCAGGTTCATTGGTCGGAGATGGTGGGTATGAATCTCGAGCAGGTTGTGGAATCAACACGGTTTCCTCCGTAGATTGTTCCCTGGGTCTGGGGATGGTGTTCGAGCACGTAATGACTTGGTCCTGGTGTCGGTGAACGACCTCTCCCCCCTGCAGTTGGCACTTGTAGGACACCGGGCCAGTTTTCTCAACGGTAGTAGCAGGGGTCCATTTTGGGGAACCCGGTGTGTATTGACGGACCATCACAGGTGACTCAGGCGGAATGTCAACCGCGCGAGGCCCCGCGTGGTATCTTTTCTGAGCGTCCTGGCGTTGAGCCACTTTGGACGCGATTGCTTTTGACGGCCAAAGTAGATCAAGACGAGAGCGAACTTTCCTGCCTAGCATCAACTCGGCGGGCGTAACACCTGTTGTCGAGTGGGGTTTTAGCCGATAGTTGAACAGGAACCTGTCTAGTGCTAGGCGTAGGGGTTCCGTTGACTTTCGTTTATTCTTCTTGAAAGTTTGTACCATGCACTCTGCCAGTCCCATTAGTTGAAGGATGGTATGGTGCGCTCGTAATATGCCGTATACCACATGTCTTCACAAATTCTTGGAATTCAGTCGATGTGAAACACGTTCCGTTGTCCGAAACAATTGTTACTGGAAATCCAAATGTCGCAAAAATGTGTTTCAGGCACGAGATCGTTTCGCTAGAGGTTGTAGTAGATGTGGGAAAAATTTCAACCCACTTTGAGTGTGCGTCCACGATCACTAGATAGTATCTCCCATCCATTGGGCCCACGTAGTCAATGTGTATGCGATGCCAAGGCTTCGTAGGCCATTCCACGGTTGGAGCTTTCGTTGGTGCAGCTCGATTGCTCAGGCACTCGCTGCATGACTTGAGGGGTGTTTACACTAGGGGACATTTCGGCCTTGAGGCGCGACTCGTGTAGACGAGGCTCACCACAGAGGTTCATATTTGTGTGTGTGTGTTCGAAATTCCCGATTCGCTTTGCTCGAATCCGTGCAGCGCCGCACGTGTGAGAGGCGCAGCTCTAGACTGGTCAGTGTGCGGTTGGTAGTCATCAAGTGAGGTAGCGCCTCTCGCTCACCCGTTATGACTGACTCGACACTGCCGCGAGAAACTACACTGCTTTTAATTGAAATGTACTAAGCCCATCAATGCCTTTGGCAGACTAAAAGCTGCGAATATAAGGAGGCTGCTTTCCATTTTATTTTAAAGAAAATGAACGAATATAGTAACATTTCACTCATGCAAATAAAAAAGAGATTACGTAGCTCTACGATGCAGCAACAATATTCACACAAGCTCGTCTACAGCAATCCATATTTCATAGCAGCAGGCCACACTGACTGGTTTTGTGCTGCATGGCTGCCACCTTTGTTTGACCAAAAAAATGAAGTGTGACCTCAAAAAATATCGAGAAACATCTAGATTTAAAAATAAAACATCCAAAAATGTATCTAGAAATAAATTAATTATCTACTATAATAAATTAGTTGAACAATAGCATATAAGGATATTTATATCATAAATTGCTTTAAATTAGGCAATTTATCTTTATATGAATTATCTAGAATCCTGATATTTGCCCTAATATAGATTGGTATCCAAAAATTCTTCAATTCCACACGTGTTGCGAGTAGAAAGGTCAGTCTCTATTGCATTGCAAATTATCAATGCTCAGATTCCTACTTATCAACAATTGTTTTAAGGCGTTCACACCGCTATCTTCACCACTTTTCATAATTTTGCAATTGCTAAGTAAGTTTATTCTACTTTATTAGATGCATTACTTCAGAATATAACTGATACACCAAGTAGTTTCATGTTAGAAATATCATTGCTTCCATCCAACAATAAACTGAACTCATTGTTACCAATATCATTGGTCAGTCTTTCGTCAAAATGAGGCCGCAATACATTCTTGATAATGTATGTGCATTTTATTCCATGATTTTTTGATAACATCACTAGTTTTGCAATTGGAGATAGTGTGCTTTAGCTTATGAACCGTGAAATAGCCGTCTTGGTGTCGTTCATAATCTGAACATAACATGATCAGAATATGGTGGCATCACTATTCAGACAATTTGCTTAAGTAAATTAACAAATATAATAAGAATGAAGTAGTAACCAACCATTATGGTGAATTCTTAATTCGAATTTACAGTAATCTATCATATACATAGCTTAATTGTAATTCTAGCTAGAAAATTTCTAGCATGCTGAAAAAACTATATAGGTTTTATAGCTAATATCTAGGTTCGAAATTTTGCATCTAGGCTTCAGCAAACACATCTAGATCTAGCTATATAATATCTAGAGTGGCAGCCCTGTTGAGCAGCGCGCGCTCCATGGCTCGCTCCATTGGTGTCTAGTTTAAACGCGCATGGCTCTTGTGAAGCTCCACACGAGGCGTCTACACGTGAGCCTGCAGCAAAATGTAGACCAGTGTAAACGGCCCTTCAGTCGTTTCTTCCAGATCTTTGTCCAGAATGGGCCACCATACATAACTGCGAGCTAATTCCTTCATCCTGGATTATCCTGCATGGCCAGAGTGAAGTTCATCCACAATAGCTTGTCTGAGGGCTTGAGGCACAATTATTCTTGCTCTCCAGAGCACACAGCCATTTTGTGTGGACGATTCGTCTCTCCTCCTAGTGTACGGAGCGAGATCGGGGTCCCCGATTACCGTCGAAGGCCAGCCTGCCTGGCAGTATTTGTAACCTTTCGAAAGTACTGGGTCCATTAGGGGGCCGTCGCGAACTTGGGTGCTGGTGACCGGAGCTGACTCGAGGAAGTTTACTCGGGACGTCCATTCTGCTGGAATGGGCGTGGCTTTCTCGGACGTGGTTAAAGGTAGACGACTGAGAGCATCAGCCGTCCCCAAAAGCACGCCAGACCGGTGACGCAAGGTGAACTTGTAGGATTGCAGCTGAAGAGCCCACCTCTGAATGCTGCCGCCCGCACCCACGTCAAAGTTGCTCCAGTCTGTGTGCGTGTGCGAGTCTTGTGTACGTGAACGGCTTGTCACGTGACCAAGAACCACGCCCACTTCAACAGTTGCCACACGTCGGTGTGTAACATAATTGAGTGCAAACAAATACGGTATTTTTTGCCATAAAAGTATCGTTTAATTATGGAATAAAATACTATAAGTTTCAATTTACACGTAAAAGTCACAGCCGTCTTAAGCGACACGTATTGTATAATGAGTTAGACCAAATAACAGCACAGTTACTGCGATTCTAAAGGCCCGGCTACACTATGCGTTTCTTCGTGCAACTCACGCGCGACTCGCCCTAATTTGACGCATGCATGTCGGATGCACGAGTGCTGCATGAACTTCGACGGTGTGCGGTTTTTGACGCGTCTTCTTGTGCAGCAAGCATCTGTGGCGCGTAGTTAGGAGTGAACTACACGTCATTTCAGGGTCATCGCCCGACAGCTCTCCCATTTTGCAGTTGTACTTTATCATGGAGTGTTCTATTGTACTTCTGTCTATTGCTTGCGCTTTCTACAACGAGTGATTGGGCACGCGAGCTGGTGCTCCAGCTCAGAGACCAATTTAAAGTAAAGGAATGCCTCTGAAACGTCAAAAATTCAACATATAAGATATAAAGTTATAAGAATTTGCTTACAAAGCTAGGTTAACATCTCTAGACACTGAGAAGGCATTGACAGTTGATATAACCACTATTATAAAAGTAGCCGCGTCCATCCGTCTGTGTGACTCCCTCTTCTAATCGATAGCTTTGATAGCAACACGGATAAAGCTTAAGAAATACAAGAAATTATTCAACTGCATTATTTTTCTGTGGCGATTAAATTCCCTTTCATTTGGATTATGGTATCCAGAATACGCAATCAGCATACTTTTACAAATGGAAATTTTCTTTGAAGCCTTCTCTGTTGAAATTCATCATTTTGCTTTGATATTTCTAATTGATAATGCGAAAAAATGTTTTAAATTCGTTTGACCAGTAACCTTGCTACCACTTAGTATAAAGCCCAAGATTTTGAAACTTGAGTTATCGTTTTCGAAATTGTGATTTCCTTGAAAAGCTCGGAAGAGATAATAGACATTACAGAATAAAATTCCACCAAAAGAGGCCACCACGGATAGAAATGTTTTCAGGCTCAATTGACATTTCGAGCTTAGTTTTATGCTTGCTAAACAGAGGACACGTAACTTTTCGTTGTGGTGTAACTCTGTCATTTTGAACTAGTAAAAAAATTCACACATTGAAGACACAGTATTTTTAGGCTGAACAAAATGTTCAGCATTTAAAAAAAATCGAAGCAGGTACAGAGGAGGTACAGCGACTGACCCTATCTAGCTATGATATGTTGTCATTTCTTAATGATGGGTAGAGAGACGGCGGTCAACATCAAATTTGCATAGTCAAGTAGTCATTCAGGTAAGTCATGTGTATTATTTATTTGTATATAGAAAATATACAAGTTAAATAATTCTTCCCATTGCATTTGTACCTGAGTGAATAAAACCAAAATCAAAAATGAATACCGTGTATATATTTTTGAAATATATAGCATTTATTTCGAGTAAATCAACCCTGTTTCTTGTTAATTAGAATGAAACATAGTTGGGTAGTTATGTCTTTGATTGACTGTAAATTACTTATACACGAAGGAAATAGATAGGTAGCGTGAGTCACTTGTCGTTCTTTTTTTCTTCCCTATCGCACATGCGATAGCTACTAACCGGAGCGCACGTTCATCTACATCCGTACTCTCCGAGCCGCAGCATTCAACTGACCCCGCTGCTCCGGCCTCCGCGCAGGGCTTCCACGGGTGTGACAGTTCCTACCCTAAAACTTTGTTGAAGATTACCCTAAAAATGCATAAATTACCCTAAACTATCATATAAACCAATTGCTGGTATTAGATGAAAATATTCAATGTTTCCATGTTTATAGGTGTAGATATGACACAATATCAGGGTCATGCGGATGTTAGAAAATAAAATTCTCTGACTTAAATAGAGTCATATATGTCACGATACGCGCAAAATTTTATATTGCCTTCGCTATAGTTTCTCCTCTTTGTTTGTTTACCTAGTTACAAGCTCTGTTCAATGAGCGTAAAATATGAGGCCAGGCGATCTACTCCTGACTTGCAGAGAGAAGCAAAGATATAGTAAGAAGAAATGAACGACAGAGTAATACTCGTAACATTTATTTATGATGTGAATAACACGCATTGCAGATTTAAGTTCTTTAATTTTATGGCGCTAGGCAAACAAATATACATGAGCGAAGGCTTAGAAAATCGTGCCCAGGCATAATACAACTCTCTAATGAGAATAGGTTTTGAGGTTGCGCAGATTGTTGCGCTAATTCGAAGACATAAGCGCTCTCGTGTCCTTCGGCCAGCAAGGGTTGGAAAGAGGTCTTCCTGGAGTCCTGGCTCTGGTCTCGAGCAAAGGTAGGAGAGAGGTGCAAGGTTTACTGCACGAGGAGAGAAAGAAATTGAAATAATTATTATGCCAAGTTAATTAGATGAACGAAAATAGCTTGTTTAGTGAAAATAATTACAGAAATCTGACACAAGCCCTCTTACCCGCTCAACGTTCGACGTTCGGTGGAAAATGCTTGCGGTACGTGACAAAAAAACGAAGTTGCAGGAACAAAGGCAGGTGCTTTGGCAGTGAAGTGCAGTTATACTGTAAAAGAAGGTTTAGGAGTAAAAATAGGGTAACAAGTGAGTTTAAGCTCATAACTCGTTGTGATTCAAATATTAATATAATTTGTTGGTCGGTCGAAACTCAGCTGATCGAGGAATCTATCCTCAGTGAGGTTTCTCCTCTTTCAGTGGCAAGTTAGGTGCAAGGCTCAAGTGGAGCAATAGAACACAGACGATAATAAAGAAGGCTTTAATAATACCTTAAAGTAATTAAAACTAACTAGGTTATGGGTCGCCTCTCAAGGAGGACGACAAAAGGTAAGTTAAGCGTCGCCTCTCAAAGAGGACGACAAAAGGTAAGTTAAGCGTCGCCTCTCAAAGAGGACGACAAAAGGTAAGTTAAGCGTCGCCTCTCAAGGAGGACGACAAAAGGTAAGTTAAGCGTCGCCTCTCAAGGAGGACGACAAAAGGTAAGGTAAGCGTCGCCTCTCAAGGAGGACGACAAAAGGTAAGTTAAGCGTCGTCTCTCAAGGAGGACGACAAAAGGTAAGTTAAGCGTCGCCTCTCAAGGAGGACGACGACGAAGGTAAATTAATTATTGCTAGGTTTAAACATTAATAATTAAGGGGACACCCTAATGTAAAAAGTAACACGGAAGACATAAGAGCATATTAGAGGAGAAGGGAGAGGACAGCACAAGAGGAACAGAAATGTTCGCCTTCTTGCTCAACCGCGGGCCATGATGGCAGCCCCGACGGAACTTCTCAGCACTCGTCCGTTTGCACGTATAGTTACTTCCGCAGGCACAAGTGACACTGGGTGATTTTCAGTAGCGATAGTCAAGACGATAAAGGTTATAATAGCAGTAATGATAGTAGAAGCAATCGTAATAATCTTAAAATTAGGGACCAGTTCACGATCTCACCTCCGTTCGTGCTCCAAACCTCAAGTGTGTGGTGAAACGAGGTCAAGACTGCTATGTTACGGAGGTGAGCGCACTGTATTTCTTATAATGAAACACAACACAAAAACAGATTAACAATTGTTGAGCCATCAAATTAAAATATTTTGATGTGAAATAAGTTCACATAAACCCTAATTCTCGGTGAAATTACAAAGAACGCGGCAATGAATGTAATACACTGAATGAAGAAATATGACTTTCCCAAAATTTTCGCAATCAGTAAACTCAATTGGCGCCAATTTAAATGAGTGTAGAGATAACTTACGTAATGTAACGCGAAGCAGATGTTACTCAAAGCTGAAAATTAGCCCCATTGAGTTACAAATAAGAGCCTCGTTACAATTAAAAATCTCGGCCCATAGCCGGATTATTTTTCGACAGAAGCCTACATGTCAAAAAAGCAAAAACCTACAGTCGAATACTTGTAGCTCCTCCAAAAATAGGAGTCCTACGTTAGTAAGTCCTAGTGCCAAGAATAATGGAAGAAGAACCACGATTTCTATTTTAGAAGCTTTTTTATTCACTCCCAATACCTGCATTTCCACCGAGCCAACTTTTTTCTAAAAAATCGAACGTTACTCTTTTTAATAACAAAGAAGCCACACAATGTTTGGTTTTCAAAGGTAGTTAACAATCCATTGGCTGTGCTATCCTGTTTTTCAACAAGATCAACAGAGGAGCTCATAATTGCACTCTCACTGCAGTATTGAACGATGACTCCGAGCAGTTTAGCTTTTCTGCAATCAGTTGTCTCATCAATCTTTACAGAATATAAACGTTCATTGACCACGACAAGATCACTTAGTAGTTGTTTAACGAAGCATTGTCTAATAATGTTTGAAACTTTTTGTTGCCCTAAGCCTACTTCCTTTAAAAAACATTTGTTCCAGTAGTTTTAGCAATGAGTCGCTTAACGAAATAGGCAAATTATACTCAGAAAAATATTCACATTTCCGCAATTTAATTTTCATAGCTGGCTTGTCAATTGTCGTATGATAAAATTAACAAAGTTATAGTTTGTGTTTTACTTCTCTGCACTGAGAGATTTTTATGGCATTGACTCTTAGCATGAAAAATAATCTCAGATTTACCAAACGTAATGGGAGTTGAGCATATAGTACAGCATGCCATATCCTTTGTTGAGGTAGAAGATTAAGACCTTTCTAACCAGCCTCGAAACAGTTGTTCGCTTCTCCATCCTTCATTCCATTTTCCTGAAAAGGCTTAACCAAATATTTTATCATAATGCAACACTGGACGTAACTTCACCGTTCACAGTTAGTTGCACTCGACTGGAACATAACTACTTAACATCGGCGTGGGCAGTGTCGTTTTGTAACGTTATTTAGCTGTTCAATTCCAGTTAACGACAATGAACGATGTTTTGGTGTAAATTTTTATACATACACGAGTTAGTTTAGTAAGGCAAGAAAATATAAATTCAAAACATTACATCAAGTTGCCTATCACTTTAATTATTGTCATTATTATTAATTAACCATGGTATCATTCATGCAGCAAATCTGGGAACATTATACTGAAGAGAGATCAGAGAGAGATGTAGCGATGAGCACATCAATTTGCGCCTTATCGTCGTTTGCAACAAAGACTTCAATGAGTTTGGGCAAGATTTGCGCTTGTTTCAAACACCTCTCATATTAAACATTTTCATAAATGCTTTGCTCCGCAATGTACCTTACACAAGGTATATTGTAGTACTTGAAAGCAAACTTGATATTGGTATTGGAAACAAGCAATTACCCTACAATTTTGCTGCGCTACCCCGACAAAAGTCAAATTACCCTAAAAACCATGGAAATTTGCTTTACCCTAAGCTCTACCCTAGACAACCCCTGATTACCCTAAAATGGGGTATTTTACCCTAAAGTGGAAGCACTGCCTCCGCGTCCGCGTACTGTAGTGTAGCCGCTCAGGCATGCAGAAGTTGAAAAATGCCTGAGATTCGCGCAGTAAAACACGCATAGTGTAGCCGGGCCATAACGTACATCATAATGTACTGTTCGTGCTTCACGCTGTAGTTTTATCAATGCAAATCTCTTCGGTCTATGTTATAAATACGCAGGTAATTCGATAAATTAACAGACTATTTTTAATATCAATTCAATAAAAGTGTTCGAACACGTTCTATATATTTTGAATTTAATTCAGGTATTCAAGTGCTGCAGCTTTCTGTAGCTGCCTTTCGTGTATCTTTCCGCCTAATAAATTTGATTAATTTACTTAAAAAATTTCAGTGAGGAATTTTATGTGCTCATATCAGCATATTTACTTGTCACTTCCCTCTCGTTTAATATCATACTATTTTGGTCGTACAGTGCAAAGTAAAGGAACCTTGAAGCTATCATTGCCGATGAAGAGAACTTGACGCTAACACAAGAACGAATGTTATAAATTTCAGAAGAAATGTGTCACCTTTTTAGTTTCCCTCTGGAAATGGTCTCCCTTCCCCTGTCATATATGACATACAAGTATGATGCTCATCAATACCGCCTTTTTTCAGTTGCTCAGGCGAGAAGATAGTTTTTAAATTAATATTAATGCTTGTGGCCACACTATTCAATGCTACCAATGTAGTTCTTTTTTTTGTGTCTTTACGTGACACCAATGATATTTTACTTCTTTTTCAGAATTTCTTACATAACGTATGAAAAATACAATATAAATGAAAGACATTTGCATGTATTAATATTTATTTCTATTGTGATACATGCTTTCATGAATTATAATAAACTTAGTTGCGATCGCTTTTTCAAATTCTCAACTTTACGTAACATTTTCATTTCTTCCGGAATTTAAATGCAAAAGAATTCATGCATCATTTTTTACTGCAAAATGTCGATCGTTAAAATTCTATATATCTGTCAATCTATAAAATGCAACGTTTCGATGAGAAACGTTGCATTTAATAGATTGACAGAGGTATAGAATTTCAACGATTGGCATTTTGTAGTAAAAAATATTATCATTGTTTTATTATTGTACAAACTTCTTAACAAATACTTTTAAGAAACATATGAAAGAATACTTTTTTAAAGCATTGTTGCGTTCTATGAGACATCAATGAATTTTAGCGTTCGATAAATTTAATAGCCAATTCTATATGTGATACATATGCTCTCATTATTTATTATAAATTTAGTTGCGATCGCTTTTTCAACTACTTAACTTTATGAAATATTTTCAGTTCTTCCGGTGTTTAAATGAAAAATAATTCATTCATTTTTTACTGCAAAATGTCAATCGTTAAAACTCTATACATCTATCAATTTAGAAAATGCAACGTTTCGATGAGAAACGTTGTATTTCATCAATTGACAGAGGTATAGAATTTTTACGATTGGCATTTTGCAGTAAAAATTATTACCATTGCTTTATTATTGAACAAACGTCTAAACAAACCTCTAAGAAACATATGAAAGAATACTTTTGAAAGCATTGTTGCGTTCTACGAGACATCAATGAATTTTAGCGTTTGGCACATTTCTGTCTATATTTAGGGATAAATTCCTTTTTCGTTTTACTATTTTGCCTTTCAATAAGGCAGCTTTTCCTCTTGGTTGTCCTGTTTGGCGCCTGGCAATGCTCGTTGGCTGACATGGAATTTTTTTCCTGAATGCCCCTGATCCTTTAAAAAGGGTACAACCTGCAGTGCGAAGGAAAGTTGACATTTGCGCAGGATTCCTACAGGCTTTCATCCTCTTTTCGAAAACGTCAAGGGCGCCGAGCATGCAGGGGCTCTGAGTTCGCTTCAATTCCTTATTGAACATGCTTGTAAAGTCATCAATTCTCTCGTCAATTGATTGAGAGTTATTCAGTGTCTGTGTAGAGGTTCCGACGATTTCTTCTGTATCAACAGGTCTGTCTTTTCGGTCGCATGTCTCCATTTGCTCACTAACATCCGATGCTGCATTAGCAGGCGCATCTGCAAACAAACCATCGAAAAAAGTCGATGTTGGCATTGCTTTGTCACCGTATATCACCTTGTACAAGTGTTGCTTCTCAGCAGTAGTGCAGGTGTAAAGCTGTGGAAGTCGGACTGCGCTGTACTGAGACGCTGCAAGTTGATGTTTGCACACGCTGCCTGTATTCCCACTGATGCAGCTGCACGTGCCGATGGATAGGGCCACTGTATACTGAATGCCCTCTTGTAAAGCAGAATCAACTGTATAAACTGCTCCTCCATTATGGGTAACAGCTGACAGAGGAATGGTGCTGGTGGCAGTTTTGGAAGAATTGTCTTTTTTGAGGATGACATCTGACAGACGCAAACGAAGGTAACTGTCGTACACATCTGCCATCACCAGCAACAGCTGTGCTCCGTTGTGGGCCTTATTTCTGTACACAAATATTTAAATAATTAGTATTATTAATTAATGTCACTCTCAAAAATTACAATTATCAATTATTTAGATTGAAATCGTGCTCAAATCTAAATCTAAAATATATGGGCACTAATCATTTCTGACTCTTAACACATAACATTGAGTATTTAAAGTTGTCTCACTCTTATAAACGGGGTTAAATAAATTTACTATAAAACACACAAGCTTTCAATATTTTCAAGATTTAATGTATGTATAAGTTACATCTTCGTTTCACCATTGTAAGCATTATTTTTTAATTTTGACAAATATAGCTACGCTGATAGAAAATTAATTTAATTAATCCTCACCGCTGTACTTTATTTTTGTATTGACTTTGGTAGGTCTTGATTTATTACATGTTTTAATTTTTCAATCATAGGGAATTATTCGATAAGATATGTAACATTCATAAATTTCATTGTTATTGTTAAAAAGCTGACGGAACCTTTATTTCAGTCAATTTCTGGCAGCAACTACAATCACAAATGCAGCCAAATGAGGTCGATGATGATTAGGCTACCATCTCCCTATTCAGCCAATGCCTTCGATAAAAGGTAACTTTTACAAACTGCATCAGCAGTACAATACCTGTTGAGGACAATATCCTTGATCACCTTCATCATGCTCTCACACATGTTGTTGGTGTTGTGACCACGCAGTAGCGAGCCACACCTCCAAGGTAAACTCCACTCTTCCCTTCGTTCCACCGCTGATCTGAAGTATCTGAAACCAATACAGATTTTGATATACCACAACTAAATACTAAATTTATGTTATTATGTTACACTCATGTATTTTGTGCAGCTACATCAAATTTTTGTCTGTGCGTTATAACTTCAAGGATTTTGGAAGCAGTTACTTACTCGGTACATTTGAAGTTATTTCGTGACAGTTCTGAATCCAGGAATTCGGACCATATGTGGTCGAAGGAACTAATGGACTCAGCGTAGACCAGCTTTTTCAGAACTGAAATCAGCGGTTTGCGGTGCTCCTTGGCAATACAATTTTTGGCATTCCACAACCAGCGCCATGCGGCCCGCAGGACGTGGAAGACGCAGAGGAACAATTTACTATGAGGCCACACCTAGAGATGTGACTCAAAAAAAACCATGCCGTTTTTTTTAAAAAAAACACGTTTTTTTTACAAAAAAAACCGTGGCCAAAAAAAACGTGGATATTTTGGTTTTTTTTAATATCTTGTCTGAAAATAACTCGGCAAGAAAAAGAACCACATTACATTGTTTGTTTTCATGTCAAATTACAAAATAAAACAGCATACTTCTTAATTGATGGTTTTCTATGGTTTTATGAACTTTTTAATTTTCTGCGGTTTCATGCTTTGATATTTCATTTATTTTACAATACATATGAATGACCTTAAACTCCCAAAATGGTGTGTTATAATAACATATCTTTACTTATGGTTATTGATAGAGATGTGACTACAAAACCATGCTGTTTTTTTTTAAAAAAACATGTTATTTATACAAAAATTATGACTAAAAAACATGGAAATTAATATATTTGTGACCTTAAAAATCCAATGCTGTTTTTTTAAACATTGTTTTTTAACAGAAAAATCTTGACTAAAAAAACATGGCTATTATATTTTATTGGACCAAAAAAGTTTTTTATAAACATTTAAAAAAAATCATGTCTAAAAAAACACAGATGTAAATATCAGGAAAGTTAGTTTTCTTTAATCGAATTGTCTTTAGAAACTTATAAACAAAGAATGCTGTTAATAGTGAAATCATGTTTATTAGAACTGTACTAGGTCTTAGAATAAAATATCTACATAGAATCTATTCACTCCATGAAACCTTTCGGAGACCAGCTCCATCCTCAGTCATTCTGTAAAATTTGGTGAAATGGACAATGAATTTTCACTGTTCCTTTGAAAAACATTTGACTGAATGACTTACTGATTCTTAGTGGATATTTTATTCTAAGACCTGGTATGGTTCTAATGGATATTAAAATATCTTATGTGACCAAAAAATCCATGCTGTTTTTTGAATGTTTTTGTTACAAAAAAAGTCATGACTAAAAAACACGGATATTAATATACTTTATTTTATCATAAACAACCATGCTGTATTTTTTAAAATAAACATCTTTTTTACAGAAATTTCATGATTATAAAATGAGAATATTAATACATTTTAAGTGCCAAAAAAAACATGCTGTTTTTTTTAAATCATGTTTTCTTAACCAAAAAAAATCATGACTAAAAAACATGGATATTAATGACTTTTGGTGAAAAAAACATGGTTTTTAAAATGTCATGTTTTGTTTGGTCAGATAAAATATAATAACACTCATGTTTTTTGTAAAAAATCTTTTTTTCAGAAAACATGGTTTTGTGGTCACATAAAATAAATTAATATCCATGTTTTTTTTTACAGATTGGACTAGTCATTAGTTTTAGCCTCCCTACCCAGCAACAAATGCAATCCAAAGAGAAGAAGGAAGATTATGAAACAAGATCAAAGTTGAAGAAGACAGTAGTAGGTGCTGAAAAACCGGACAGCAGTGAACCGAAATAAAGGTGGTCCTTAACATCACAAAAACATTTCATTTCAACAAAAAGAAGGCCTACCTAACTCTCAGCTTGGGCCCTTACATTGTCCCCCTGGGAGCGCTAGTTCTCATAGATACAATAATTGTATCCCCGAGGGGTGTTTTTTTTACAAAGAATTCGTGACCAAAAAATGAATAACATTATCTTTTTAAAAAAAAAAACAGGTTAAAAAAAACAATGATTTTTCGGTAACATAAAATATTTTAATATCCATGATTTAAGCCACAATTTTTTAAGAAAAATACATATAATAAAACAGCATGGTTTTTTGGTCGCATAGAAAATATTCATATCCAGGTTTTCTTATACATCTTTGTTTGTAAAAAACCATATTTTTTAAAAAACAGCATGGGGTTTTTTAGGTCTCATAAATATATTCATGTTTTTTTAGTCATGATTTTTTAGTACAAAAACATTTTTTTGGTCTCAAATATATTATTCATGATTTTTCAGTCATGATTTTTTAGTAAAAAAACATGTTTTTTTTTAAACTGCATGGGGCTTTTTAGGTCACATAAAATATATTGTTTTTTAGTCATGATTCTTTTTAAAAAAACAGCATGGTTATATTTGGCATTAGAGAATATATTAATATTCATTTTTATTAGTCAGAATTTGGTCAATGTGAAGTTTAATGCGATCATGGAAATTAATAATTATATTCCAAACAATCACTAAAGGAACCCATTCAAGAACTTTTCACAAGAACGAAATTCTGCTCGCCGATGCTTTATTTTTGAATCATTGAACTTTGAAGTTGGACTTCCCGAGCCAAAGGAAGCGAGCGTAATTTAATTAAAAATGGAAGCTAACCCCCTATTACAAACGTAAAGAGGTTGGGTCGTGAGGGGGAGGCACAGTTCTTCAATGAAAATTATAAATAAAGCTTCTAACTCACCCATTAGGGTGACGACCGCAATCTTGTTTACATCGGGTCTAAGATGGCGACCACCATGGGCTCCGCCATCTTGGACCCGATGTCAACAAGATTGCGGTCGTCACCCTAATGGGTGAGTTAGAAGCTTTATTTACAATTTTTACTAGAAGAACTGTGCCTCCCCCTCACAACCCAACCTCTTTACGTTTGTAATAGCTTCCGGTATTAATTAAATTCCGTTTGACGCGGTCGCTTCCTTTGGCGCAAAGGCCAACTTCAAAGTTCAATTATTCGAAAATAACGCATCAGCGAGCAGAATGTCATTCGTGTAAAACGTTCTTAAATGGGTTCCTTTAGTGATTCCTGGGATCGCTAATTATTATTTTCTGATTGCATTAAACTTCACATTGACCCAGAATTTTTTGTAAAAAAACATGTTTTTAAAAAAAAAGCATATTTTTTTGGTCACCTTAAATATATTAATATCTATGGTTTCAAGTCATTGTTTTGTAATGAAAACATGAAAAAGAAACCATACAGTAAAAGTGGTGGCAGATAACCCACAATTACCTAGAGTCTAAGAGGTACAGCAGGAGCCACAGAACTTATATTGATGGAGTCAAAATTCAGAGCTTATTATGGTAAATCTGAAGAATTTGTCAGTTATTGATTTTCCACTTTTTGGTGCCTGAACCTAATTAATTGAATCAAAATAAACAAGTTTTCTTCTACGCACCTTCCGTCTCAAATGAGTATTTTACGATTTATAGCGATAAGTTTAGTTTCGTCTTTGATGACGAATGCGCTCGAATTAACAGCTACTCATCGATTCAAATTTTTGTTGCTTGAATCATGGTAAAAACATCGAAATAAACAACTTTTCTTCTATACACTTTTCTCGTCAAAAGAGTATTTAACGAGGTATAGCGGTAGGTTTGGTTTCGTCTTTGATGACGATCGCGCTGGAAGCGAGTGCGCATTGCAGTGTTGCTGTCCGACGTGCTCCTTGAATTACTTGCCGCTTCAAACACAGGAGTTGCGGTAAGTCATTTACCGCTATAACTAATAAAATACTCATTTGAGACGGAAAGTGCATAGAAGAAAACTTGTTTATTTCGATCTAATTAACTATGCTTAGGTTAGGCATCAAAATTTACAAAATCGATAACTGACATATCCTTCAGATTTACCCTTATTATCTCTGCAAAGTCTGATTTTTTTGGTCACATAAAAATAAAATCAGGCATAGTAGAGATAGTAAGCTCTGAATTTTGACTCCATTAATATAAGTTCTGTGGCTCCTGCTGTTCCTCTTAGACGC
The DNA here is from genome assembly GCA_030386875.1 of Morinoia aosen. NCBI lineage: Eukaryota > Metazoa > Arthropoda > Malacostraca > Amphipoda > Talitridae > Morinoia > Morinoia aosen. Next base: position 13,389,235 of record CM059575.1, on the reverse strand, counting down.
CTCTAGGTAAATGTGGGTTATCTGCCACCAGCCCACCACTTTTACTGTATGGTTTCTTTTTGATGTTTTTATAACAATGAAATGACTAAAAAACATGGATATTAATATATTTCAGGTGTCCAAAAAAAAACCCAGACATATGCTTAACAAAATTTAGGTGTGCAAAAAAAACCAAAAAAAACAAAAAAAACACATAAAAAACACGTTTTTTTTGCAAAAAAAAACCGCAATCAAATAAAACCGTTTTTTTTGCATCACTAGCCACACCCCGCGCAGTGCTCCTCTCTCAGCGTCACTGTCATCAGTGATGAAACACTCAGGGTGCAGTTTTCCGTTGAACGCAACGTCACTCAGCATGTCTTGGAGAAGACTGAAACCTGTAAAAACATTTTTAAAGGGGGGCATACAGTAAAAAAAAAGTAAAGCTACAAATTTGACTAAAATATCTTAATCAGCAAGTTTTTAGTCATTTGTTAGTTATAGGTGTTAATGGTGGTAATTTCATAATGTAATTTTAATTGCAAATTAAAACACATACCTTTGACATAATCTTCTTTACTTTGTGTTGAGGACAGTATGACCCCGAGAGGAAGGCCCCAGCTGCGCTCGAGCAGACAAGAATGGTGAGTGAGCAGTTGGTCTTGTCCACGTGGCTAGTCGTGTCCACAAACACCACCTCGCTGGCTGATTGCATCTCTTTGTGAACTCTATACATGAAATCGGTGACAAGAACGGCAACATATCCACCAGAAGTCTCAGCAAAATTAATGAGATGCTGTGGCATTTTATTCTTGGTTCGCTGCATAGCTTCCAAGACGGACATGTCGTCGAAGTTACCGTGGTTCTGTGCCATCCACCTCGCCCTCAGACTCACTACAGAGTTTAATGTAGGGTTTAATCTCCTGTCTGCCAGCAGCGCAATGTCACTTTGAAAATTATGCTTCAGTTGGTGATGGCGTCGAGCTTGGGCACCAAACATGCCTGTAAAATTTTGGCTCATATTGTTATATATTTAGTATTTGTTCACATTTTTCATGAATTTGGTTCTCTATAATGAGACGTAAGAAACGAACAACTCATTATTAACTTCAATGTAACTTCACCTTCAAAAATAAGAGCTAAATAATATATTTATTTACAAATACACACATTTCAAGTAGAATAAGACAATATTGGCATAACTGAATCTCTAAATAGCCACAGAAAACACATTTTTCGACTGAATTAAATTCACTAATTCTTCAAACGTTCGTCATTCTTTTCCATTTCATCAGAAATAATCCACCCAACTTAATGATATATAAATTGTAAAAAGTAAGGAATGCTATACGCTAGTTATTATAAGACATGCATCAAAGTGTCAATTTTACCAGATATATTGAGTCAAATAACCCATAACAAACAACTTATTGCATATTGTAATACTAAACAACTGGGCCGTAAATTTAACTAACATTTTTTTCTGGACTTGCAATTAATGAAAAGGGAGGGGGTGACAATTATAACATTGTTGTACGGTTACGGATACCAGAAGTAACGGCTTAGATTTAGTTGAGGAACATGCCTGAATAAACGTACCATAGTGCCACAACTGTAATATCGATACTTGTAAAATTAGGATAGTATTCATACTTGTACTTCTCAGATAAAATCATGCTTTAAAGTAGTAAATTATGAGTTAAAAATGATTCATTCTCACCTTGCTCAAAGTAGGAGTAAAACTCTTCCTTGGTGCTTTCTGACATACTGAACTCGCTCAGGATAGCAGCGGAGGAGCGCGAATGGTTGTGGCGGCCAGTGAAGGTGATACGGCAGGGGTGAGGTGTCGATCCTTCAGTGCTGATGACCGCTCTTAATCGTGCCGGACAACTGAAATAAAAATTAGCTATACTGATATATTCAAGCAAACAGTGTAAGCTCCTTTAAATGTGAAGAAATTAAATATTTATAATACTTCACATAAACCTTGATACTTTAGTATCACAAGTATTTTTGTACGAGAACCATAGTAATTTTTAAACTCAGAAGTGTCTATTGAATAAAGCAAAAATAGTGAAAAATATATGCCAGTGGTCCATCCTATTTCGACGACAAAAAAGTTTCACCACGCTTCGATTAGTTCGTTTGCATTGACAAATATAATGAAGCCTTAGTTAGGTTCTGCCAAAACGATGAAATATTTATTTCTCATAGGTGTAGTTCAGTTTGACAGTAGTTATTTATGTTCTTCAGATCGTTCACAAATAATTACTGCTAGTACTATATAATATGCTTAAAGCAAATGACTTTAACAATGCAAAACTTTTTTATGTTGAATTACTTTTTATATTCAACCATGTTTCGTGCATAAAAGATATTTGAAATAAAATAGGAGCGAGTTTTTTCCTAACAGCCAAAAATTTATGAAAATAATAAATGGAAATCCTAGTAATTGAAACATTCAAACGAATAACTGAACATAATAAGTAACTAGGTTCAAACAAACCAAACTTGAGTCATCCTAAACAATATATGTCAAAGTTTAATTAACCGAGCTAAATTTAAATGATTGCGCTTAACTGATTGTATGAAAAAACTTGCCTAGTATTTTATTATCACTTGTTTACACGCTTATTTACCTATTTCTAACTTTCAACTACAGTAAGAAGTCCGTGTCACACGTAAGTATACATGCAGGTATAAAAAACAGGAAGCGCTCTCTAGAAACTGCGAGCACAATTCAATGTAGAAGCATGTTATTCAATATATGTACGATTAGACAATAAAGATTTGTTTAAAATGAAGTACTTACTTGGTATTGGTTATTTTAGCTCCTTTGTGCTTCCGCACCGCATGGTGACAAACGTAGTTGAGTTCCAATTGATTCTTGCGCTTTCTTTCTCCTCTCTCTATAGTCCAGCTAACATTATTTTTCTGCGAGAATTCATTTAACCAGTTGTTAAACTCGGTGCGGCTTTTAATAGCTACATCAATGCTCATTACATTTTCCTGATCTTGACCGTTCGCCGGCAAAGGCAGGAATTTAAAACCATCGGGTAATTCAACACCTTCCATGTTGCACATAAGCCTGCACTGTACAAGGTCATTTCTAAATCACGACTGGCAATTTTTTGTAAGCAACTAAAGCAAGTGCATAAATGAACTGCATTGCGATATCTGGTAACTCATTATAGTTCGACGATAGAACGAGTTCTGACAATGAGGTCAAGTTTTATAGGTTTCCCATAGAAGTATCATTCAGCAATGGATTAAAATACTCTATGTTTCACTCTACCCTTAAAGTCACAGCCGTCTTAAATGACATTATATTATGAGTTAAACCAAATGAGATCAGTTACTGCGATTCTACCGTATGTCATAATGCATCGTTCGCATGTCACGACGTATAGTTAGCAGTGCAAATCTCTTTAGTTTTTATTATAAATATACAATTAATTCGAGAAATGAACAGACTCTTTTTAATTTCAATTAAATAAAAGTATTCTAACACGCTCTTTATAATATGAATTAAATTAAAGTTTTCAAGTGCTGGAGCGTTCAATAAGAGGCCTTTCACGCGTATTTCCGCCAAATAAATTTGATTAACTGGCTTTTAAGATTTTAGTGAAAAAATTATTTCCCATATCAGTATGTTTAATAGTCGCTTCCTTCTCGTTTTGCCTAGTCCAGCTCAAATTTTTCTGCGAGAATTCATTTATCCAGTCTAACTCTGTGCGGCTTTGAATCGCAATTTCAATGCTCATTACATTTTCTTGATCTTTACCGTTCGCTGCGAAAGGCAGCTATGTAAAACGATCGGGTAATTGAACTCCTTCCATATTGCAGATAAGTTCACACTCAGCATGCCCACTTCTAAATCACCATTGGCAATTTTTGGTGAGCAAGTGCATAATTTAACTTCATTGCGAAATCTTTTAAGCTCATTATGGTTAGACGATTCAGCGACTTCTGGCAATGAGCGAAACTCTGGACCAGTGTACATGACGCACTCTACACGCACACGGACGCTGCAACACACGCACACAGACTGGAGCAACTTTGACGTGGGTGCCGCCCGGATGCCATCGGAGGAATGCTTCTACCAGTATCAAATAGTCCTAACAAAGGTTTGTGGTCAGTAACCACAGTGAAGTCCTGTCCCCACAGGTAGCAATGGAATTTTCTGAGTGCGAACACCATAGCCAGAGCTTCTTTTTCAGTCTGGGAGTAGTTGCGTTCAGTTGCTGTTAGAGTTCGGGAGGCAAAATAGGCGTGGCGTTCAATTCCATCAATAAGGTGACACAGCACCGCTCCCACACCATACGCACTACTGTCAGCCACTACCACTATGGGTTTCCGAGGATCGAAGTGGACTAAAGTCTGGGAGTCCAGGAGTGCTTGTTTAGATTTCTGGAATGCTCTCTCCTGACTTGCATCCCATTTCCAATGGGTTTTATCCCTCAGTAAGGTATTTAGGGGCTCCAGCATAGTTGCAGATGATTTTAGAAATTTCCTGTAGAAATTTAGGAGCCCAAGGTAGGCTCTAAGTTGAGTTACATTAGTAGGAGCTGGTGCATTCTGGATTGCAGCTACCTTCTCTGCAGTGGTGTGCAATCAATCTTTGTCGATTTTGTATCCAAGGTAGGATATCTGTGGCACTCCAATTTGGCATTTATCCATTTTCAGTTTTAGCCCTGCCTCCTGTAGTTTAGATAAGACTTGATGGAGACGCTTGTTGTGCTCTTGCTCATTAGTGGCACTCACCAGGACGTCATCTAGGTAGCAGCACACTCCTGGGATGCCCTGCAATAGTCCTTCCATGGCACGCTGAGAGATCCCGGGAGCGGAAGCAATTCCGAAACTGAAACGGTTGTAGGCAAATAAACCTCTGTGGGTGTTTATTACTGTGAGTTCCTTGGAGTCTTCATCCAAGGGTAGTTGAGCGTATGCCTGAGACATATCTAGCTTGGAGTATATAACTCCTCCTGCCAACCCGCTAAATAAATCTTCCACCCTGGGTTTAGGGTAGGTATCTAGCCTAGTGGCGCGATTAACCGTCAGTTTATAGTCACTACAGATTCGGATGCTTTGATCAGCCTTGAGCACAGGAACAATAGCCGCTGCCCACCTAGAGTACTGTACAGAGGTGAGGATACCTTCCTGCACCAGCCTATCTAGTTCTGCCTCCACCTTAGGTCTAAGTGTGTAAGGCACGTTCCTGGCCTTACAAAACTTGGGTGGTACTGATGGGTCCACCTCAATCCTGAAACTCCTTCCCTTAAAGCAACCTAGACCGGGTTGAAAAAGGTCGGGGAATTCATCTGCTGAATCTTCAGGGCAAGTAGACAGTTTGTGTATCCCATTATCTACTATAGTTAGCCCTAGGGAATCAATCAGGTCCCTACCCAGCAAAGCTGGACCTCCCCTGTCTACCACTACAATAGTTGCTAGCTGAGGAGCTCTACCACTAGCTTCACGCTGGATGTTAGCCCTAATCTCCCCACAAACCACTAGTGCGGCTCCACCATAAGTCCTAAGCTTAACATCAGAAGGTCTCAGCTCGGGTCTTGTTTTAGTTGGTATTTTAGAGTAGGTGGCCATTGAAAGGATAGACCTGGCAGCACCTGTATCTACCTCCATCACTAATAGCGCACCATTTAGTAACAATTTTATTCTGATTGGGGGCTTCATTTCCTCGACTAATGAAAATATTTCCCCATAACACCCATGATTGGGGGCCAGGTAGTCTGCACTGGTTCCATTGCTAGTTCCATTAGGGTTAGGGAGGTGTTCCCTCCCCTTTTTTCATGCATAGCATGCACAAAATTATTTTTGTTGCCTTTAGCAGATTTCTGCCCTTTTAGTTTGAAACGACACTTTTTTAGATGACCTTTTTGGCTACAACCATGACAATTACTGTCTTTATAGGGGCAATCTCTACGCCAGTGCAAACCACCACAGCCGCTGCATGCTGATTTGGGGCTAGCTTGTGCCTGAGTCTTGCCCTGAGGCTTGTATGCAGTTTACTGAACTCTACTCTGACCTACATTCAAAATAGAATTTTATTGCCTCAACCCCCACTGTTTCTCTCAGTGTGGTTTCTTTAGCAGTAGCTAGATCCATGGCCTTTTGCCATGTCAGGCCAGCTTCATTCAGCAAACAATTTTGAATTTCATTACTGGACACACCCAATATGAATCTGTCCAGCAGAGTCTCTTCTAGCACTTCCTGTTTGAAATTACAGGTATGTGAAAGGCCTTCAAGCTAGCGACAAAATCAGCGATGCTTTCCCCTTGTTTCTGTTTCCGCTTATGGAACTGGAACCTTTCGAAGATTTGGTTGTGTGTGGGCTTAAAATGCCGTCTCAACGCTTCCACAATCTCGTCATAAGTAGCATCAAGGGTTCTTTTAGGAGACACTAGGTCTTTATTTAGCCTAGCAACTTTTGGACCCACTAGTGAAATTAGTGGGGGGGCTTTTTCCTTGTCTCCAATTTTGTTTATTAAAAAATAGCAGTGTAATCTAGTTTCATAGTCTCCAAATTCTTCCTCTAAAGGATTAAATTCTCCCACTGAAACTATCAATGGCATATTGAATTTTAGTAAGTTTAACACACCATGAAGAGAAAAAAAATCACAGCACAAATAGTACAATCACTTGATCAATTCTGAGTTCTTTCACTAGTCTAGCCAGTCTAGCAACACCAGTGAGCAGAACAACAAAAAAAATTTACTAGGCAAATTCTATGTTCCCTCACTAGTCACTACTACTTAGTCACTCCCAGCAGTTCTACCAACACCTCGTCGCCAATTTATGTTATGTATTAAGACAGAGATAACATTAGTACACCTCATCAATACACAAATAGCACATCAATAGACAAATGCAATGACACATCACATAAGGTAAATACTTCACTCACCTCTTAGATACCTTACAACTCAGATACTCAACTACCAGACATGTGGCCAGCGAGAGTAGAGCGGAGATAGATTGAAATAGCAGGATAGAGTAGAATAGAATTAGTAGTAGGTAGTTAGAGAATAACTTAGAGGTAGTTTACTTGCCACATTAGGTAATTTATATACACACACACTCGGCCAACATCTACTTGTTGTTGGGCCCGAGACCAATAGAAGACTGGCTGCGAGTGTTGCTCTCACGAGCGTTGCCAACTTCAGGTCTCTCTAACTAGAACTTACACTACTCGCTATATTACAGTTGGTTTCTTCGATTTCACCTTCGCCAATTTTAATGCGTGGGAGAGATATTTTTTTTTGTATGCGAATGTAATATACTTTGTTTTATAGATATTAAGGCTTATTTTATTATCTTCAAGCAACAATGAAACCTTATGGAGTTCATTGTTTATACTCTCCGCAATCATAGTGGGATTTTCATTTGGATGTACCGCAGGAAGCATACTGTTATCGGCAAAACGGATGAATTTCAAAAATGATGAAGATTTATTAATATCATTGATAAAAATCAGAAATAGGAGAGGCCCAAAAACAGATCCTTGTGGAACTTCATGGCTAATTGTCTGTGGGTCTGATTTTGCGTCGTCAATGACAACGTATTGCTTTCGATTTGTTAGGTATGATCTGAACCAATCATGGGCAACCCCTCGAATGCCATAACAGTGTAGTTTCGAGAGTAATATGTTATGGTTCACACAATCGAATGCTTTTCGAAAGTCAAGAAATACGGAGAAATAAGCTTTTCTTCATCTATATTAGAATAAAGGTAATGTAAATGTTTTAATACAGCTTGTGTCGTCGATTTTTCAGAACAAAAACTGTATTGTTTGTCGTAGAGAAAAGATTTTTTTTCAAAATAAGAATACACTTTTTATACATAATTTTTTCGAATATTTTGATAATAATTGGTAGAATAGAGATGGGTCTATAATTATTATCGCAATTTTTATCCTCATTTTTAAAATAGGGGTCACTCTGGCAATTTTGAGAGAGTTGGGGAATATACATCGAAAAAGTGATTGGTTGATAATGTTAGATATGCACGGTGCTATTATATCAGCTAATGCCTCAAGAACTTTAGCTGAGAAGGTTTTTAATCCACTTGATTAATTTTTAAAGTTTTTTATACACGTAACTGCATAGGAGGGATTAGTTGGCGTGAAAAAGGAGTTGTGCTCACGGACATGGTCCTTGTATGGCAAGTGGTCTGTTGGTTCACATAACACGCTTTCGGCTTTATTTTCCCTATGTTTACACAAACGTTGTTAAACACTTTTGCAATATCTTTTTTCTCGTGATATTTCACATTTTCGTGAACGATGGACTCATATGTTTTTGTAGCATTATTATTCGGTTTATAGCATGAATTAAGCAGGCGACAAGTTTTTTTAATATTAGTTTTGTATTAGTAAATTTGCGCGTAAAGTATTTTTGTTTCGATGTTCGTATTTGATTTGTCGCATGATTCCTGAATCTGTTATGCGTTACTTTAGGTATTCGTCCTTCGTATAGTAAGGCTAAGTACGCTTGACGTTTCTGTAAATTGATCACGATATCTCCAGTAATCCAGGGCTTTTTTCTATTTTTCGGCGTGATTGTGCGGGTGATTATTATACAACACTGGTTGTATGCGGTCGTTATAATTTCAGTTAAATTTAATATTGATTCATCAATGTTAATCACCTTATTGTCTAGTTCATAGATGTCCAATGATGGCATTGATTCTTCTAGAACAGTTAGCATTGTTTCCAAGTTATATCCGTTTACACAACGATATGAAAAAATCTCAGCTTGTAGGCTGATACAAGGGCTATCGTCATTTTTCTTGATGAGTGTCAGGCAACGCAAGTGGTGTCGAGTCTATTTTGTTATACTTACCCATAACCTTAAGTATTTTCTTTCAGTGCTCAGTTCCTTTCACCTGGCCTAAGTCTGTTCCTTCGCGCCGATGACGCGTCTGTGCATTTACTTTAGTTAGCCCTCATGTGTAATTTTTATGTTTTTCCAATATTCTAAAATTCGTTTGATTACCTAGTTGAATAGCATAAATATTTTACATGCAATTTTGCGTGTTGTACGTGTTATGCAGTAACTCATGTTCATTCTTATTTGGCAAAAAGTGAATTAATCATTGTTTTTGCTGAAATGTATCTGTGTATTTTGGAGGCACTGTAAAGAGATTCTGCTACTAACAATTTAGGTCCTGGGGTTAAACCAGTTTCCTTTCTTCTTCTTGTTACAGGCTTTAGCCTATTACGACACCTCGCTTAAAAAGGGGCTTAAGGAACCTCCTTGGGAGGACAAACTATTCCGAATAGTATATCGCATATGTAGGCGCTATCGTAGTTCGGCGAATCAGTAAATTTCCTGAATAGCCCTAACAGACTTATTACGGCGCAGACAGTTGCTCGCCTTCCTAACGGTACCGGCTTAGTACGGCACAAACAAAAATTACTTCTGTTGCCCTAGCGGACTAATTACGGCGTAGGCAGTACCCACACGAAGCTCAGGAAGGGCAGCTGCGCGAAAAAGCTAGCGCCCCGGAAAAAGGTAGCTGCACAGACGACAGCCCTTTTCCACGAACCCTCACATCTACCGCACGACGGTTTCGACATAGTTTGGCACCCGAACAGAGACCCAGAAGCTTTGCGCGACTACCAACGTTGCCTGTGATTTCTGGGTTCTACTCAAACCACGCGGACACCGCATCGCCAAAACAAGATGAACCTCGTCGCTCAAGCTCGAGAATACGTCGAAGCCCTCGGCCTCACTCTCACCGTTGCGGAGTACAAGGGAGAATTTACCAGCCGCCTGAGGCATTTGGAAGAAGCCGCATAACGAGCAGCCGAACGAGAAGCGAAACAAGAAGCAGCACAATAAGACCACGAGCTCAGACTCAGAAAACTGGATACTCAAATCGCTCCTCAAATGCTAGAGTGAAGATACCTCCACCGGCTCCATTCGATCCCACGAAAGAAAGGATGGACGAATTTTTGCAACGCTTCTGCAGTCACACAAAAGCAATGGGATTTACTGAAGTCGATGCTGATGTCATGATCCATAATTTGATCACACCGAAGGAACGTCGACTCATCGAAACCCTGCCCGCAGCAGATCGCTTCAAGCTTCCTGAAATCAAATTGCTTCTACTAGATGCTTATAAAGTCACTCCGGCAAAACTACGCGCTAACTACTACGAATTGAAGCCAGAAGAAGGCGACAATATGTCTCGGTATCTACGGCGACTAGAACAAGCCTTCGACGCTTGGTTAAAAGGATGCAACATCGAAGCCAACTACGAGACTCTTCGTGACTTTCTTCTTGTTGACCGAGCTTATTCAAGCTTGCCTCCCTTCCTCGCTACTCAATTGCGCGACAGGGGTGGTAACACAGTCGCAAGCCTAGGAGAGCAGAGTGATAGCTTCTTACAAGCAAGACCACATACATCGCTCCATCAGCTTTTTAAGGGTTGCACACTGACATCAACGACGGATGCGGGCCCTCCAGCACTCAAAGCATCATTAGCACCAGAGCGACGCTCGACATTCCCTGTTCGAGCCCCTAGCACTCCAGCAAGATCACCTAACTCCTGCAAAAACTCTCGAGGAACGCCACCAAGAACTTCTAACACACGAGGTGGTCCCACCAGCTCAGGATCGGTCAACACTCCGCAGCGCGAGGAACAACGAGGATCTTACGCTGGATTTTACTGCACTTTCCATGGCCCCAACCGATCACATTCCAGTGATGAATGCCGCCAATTACAGAGAAGGCAAGGTGATTGCCACAGTAATGGACAAGCTCATGCAAGCCCACCTATCTCCAGTACTACAGCTCTAGTAAACAACCTAACAACGCATAAAGAAGCAGATGAATACGACGATATTCCCCAAGTCGCATGCAATCACATCGCCTCGAACAAGCTGATCGAATCGGGACAGCTGAAAACATGTTCTGGCACCGTGAACCAACAACCCCTCCAAGTTCGACTAGATGGAGGAGCAACGGCGGTTATCGTCAAGAAGACTCTTGTCCCATCTGATGCCATTTTGAAGACAAAAATTACCGCTCGACTGGCCAACAATCACTCTTTTGAAGCGCCTCTTGCCCGGGTCTCTCTCCTTTGCCCCTACTCCCACGGAGAGATGACAGCCGTAGCCATGGAAGAGCCCTCCCACGATGTCATCCTCGACTGAGTTCCCGGGACCACCTCCTTCGAAGAACAGATGACCGACCATGAAGAGCAACCAGTTGCTGCAGAAGTCTCTCATGTTGTCACAAGGGCAGCAGCAAAAACGATCGAAAATCCCCCTACCGCACCAAGCACTGTCGATATATTGCAACACAACAAAGAAGACTTCAAGAAATTACAGCGGGAAGGCAAAACATTGCAGCTATTATTCGAGAAAGTGGACAATGACAAAGAAGAAATGCACAAGGATGGCAGAGTCATTATCTTTGAACTCCGTGATGGCATTCTCCATCGGAAAACGTTACGAGACGGTCAGGAAACCCATCAACTTGTAGCACCTGCAAGCGTGCGCCCACAAATCTTGGAAATAGCTCACAACAATCCACCTGCTGGCCATTATTCCCAAAAGAAGACTCAGGCACGACTGGAATGAAAATTTTATTGGCCGTCCCTAGCAAAAGATGTGGCCCAATACTACCACTCCTGTCATACCTGCCAGACGCAAGCTCCATCTCGACCAAAAAAGGCACCTATCTCAACCCCACCGATCACCACTCCATTCTCTGCGCTCAGTGTTGATTTGGTAGGCCCTTTGCAACCAGCTTCGGCACGTAGCCACCGATACATTCTCACCGTGGTGGACCAAGCAGCTCGGTACGCAGACGCAGCCCCGCTCAGACATATAGATGCAGAAAAGGTCGCACAGGAGCTACTCGAAATCTGCAGCAGAGTTGGTTTCCCTCATACGCTAACGAGCGACAACGGCACTCAGTTCACAGCCGCAACCTTCGAAGCTTTTCAGAAACTCGTAGGTATCCAGCCCCGATTGACGCCATTATACCATGCCCAATCGAACGGCATAGTCGAACGCTTCAATGGTACACTCAAAGTAATGTTGCGGAAACTAGCAATAGAACGACCACGAGACTGGGACCTGCATCTGCCTTCCCTCCTTTTTGCTTATCGAGACGCTCTTCAGGCATCAACCGAGTATTCTCCTTTCGAACTCATCTAGGGCCATCGCGTGCGTGGACCTTTAACCGTGCTCAAAGAATGCTGAACAGATGGTAGCTTGCAAGACGACACGAGCACTGCTCAGTATCTAATGGAAATGAAGCACCGATTGGAAGAAACATGCAAAATCGCTCGCGAGAATCTCAACAGGAGCCAAGAGAAAAGCGCCAAGTTCTTCAACAGACGTACCAAGATGCGAACTCTAATGCAAGGTGATAAAGTCCTCGTATTTCTGCCCAATTCTCGAAAGAAGCTACTCATGACTTGGAAAGTTCCTAATCCAGTAAAATCACCCCTGGGAACCTATACCTATACATTGGACGTGGATGGAAACAACAAAGTTTATCACATCAACCTCCTTCGCCAGTACCACGACCGGGAGCAGCAAAGTTCCGCTTCACCAAGCGAGAGCGATCTCGAGGAGGGTGACGAGAGAGTAGAGGAAGCATTTGCAGCGGTTGGCCTCGCCCTAGGACCTACCTGCGAAGAAGAAGAACTCGACCGGAAAGAACCAGAGATACCGTCACCCGTCGGAGAAACCATTGAAGACTGTCTCATCTCCTCTACGTTGACTACAACACAACGCTCAGAACTCCAGGAACTACTTGGAGAATATCTAAATCTTTTCACAGATACTCCCGGAAAAATCAGCAGGGCAGTTCATGAAATAAAATTGAAGGATCTTTCCCGTTTTTGACTTCAACATTCGTATCCACTTCCCCTAGCACTGGAGCCTGAACTGCAGTCAAGTTTAGAGAAGTGGATGAGGATGGGAATCGTGACGTCATCCACATCACCTTACTATTCACCGCTCCTTGCCGTCCGGAAGAAAAACGGTACCCACCGATTTTATCTGGACTACAGGCGCCTCAGCAGCCAGACAGTATTCGATTCCGTGCAAATAGCAGACACCACTGCTATTTTCACCAATTTAGCTGACAAAAAATCTTCAGCAAAATGGATCTGACCAGTGGATATTGGCAGGTACCTCTACACCCTGAGTCCCGCCATACACCGCTTTCAAAACTAGGTCTGGCCTCTATGAATTCAACGTCATGCCTTTCGGCCTAGCAAATGCTCCAGCCTCTTTTTCCCACCTTATTCGTCAAGTCACTGCAGGACTGCAAAATACCGAGGACTACATGGACGACATCTTAATATCCTGATAATGAGAAGCACTGGAAAACGGTCAGATAAGTCAGAAATTATTATTCCGGTAACAAAATCAGTCGGATCTAACATAAAAATATTATCGAGCATCGTTGCAGATTCTGATGCAACACGTGTAGGTTTCGTTATGATTGTAAGGAAGGAGTTTGACTGAAAAATATTTATGAAGTTTGTGATTTGCTCACAGCTTCCATATTGTAGAATATCGTAGTTGAAATCCCCGCAGATTATTATGTCATTGTATAGAGACTTGTTAAACTGAGATATTATGCTTTGATGTTCGTTCAGGAAAGAGACGTTACAAGCTGTTGGGAGCCTATATACAGTTCCAAGTATAATCCGTTTACCATTTTTCGTTAGTTCTATAAATAGAGTCTCAATGTGTCCACAATTCATAGTTACACTTGATATTATTTTAGAAGACATGTGCTTAGATATGTACGTACTGATGCCACCACCACGTTTGTTATTACGGGGTGAATGATGGCTATAATAGTTTTGAATTTGAATTAGGGCTTTAGATGAGTCATCTAGCCAACTTTCGGTGAAACTAAGAACATCAAAATTGCTGTTTAGCTCAGTGATAGTACAAGGTATTTCATCTATTTTCGGATAAATGGACCAACAGTTCCAACATAATAGGGAAAAATCGTTACAGGTTTTTCTCATCGATTCATAAAATTTTTTTAATATTTAGGTAATTACAATTCCCAGTTTCATTTAGATTTGGATGCAGTTCATTCAAATGATTAAGATCTAGATCAATATTATCGAATATATCAACATGGTCAGTCTTTAAAATTAATAAATAGTAAGTAAAATGTGACGTAAAAAATAAAAAATTAAACAGACTACAGGGTCAAGATAAAAATAAAGACATTCCTACTTATAATTAAATTTAAAAGGTGAAAAGAAACTAAAACACACAGAGATTATTAGTCTAAATTGTCTAAAATCTAGTATGAGTTCATAAGGAGAGCGTAAACTCAGTCCATGAGCGGGAGCATTAGGGATCATAGATTGCGAATAATGTAGTTACAAGGCTGTCATACCAGTTGTATCCGCATATAACACATAAGATGTAGTAAAGAACGAATTTGAATCGAAGTGACAGCGAAGTTATTTAATTAATATAAAGATCTTGAGTATCTAAATTATTTTCATACATAGAAACATATGAGGTAACACATAATTCAAGTCTGAACAGCAAATTCGGTATGAACATTCGATAAAAAATGAGGAAAAAGAAGGAAATTAAAAACAATTTAGTCAGCAGCAAAACAAAGCTGCAAGTTCGACGTGGGTGCCGTGAAGATGCCAAGAAGATTTTATCAGAAAACAATAAGAAATCATATGGACAGAGATCAAAATAATATTAAATCAAGTACGTCATTCCATAAAAATACTAATTACGAATAATTTCTTCTGAGGGCTTGCCGACATGTTGTAATAAATACTGATCAAGCGCTTCGGGCGTTTTGATGGTCAGAGGTCTTGGAGATGCGCGTCCAGGTATCTTTGGAGAGTAGACTTTGATATTACCATCCAGACTTCTTGCGAGTCCTATTTGTTCCGGAAATTTTCGTTTGACCAATCTCAGAGTGTACATTATATTTGCTCGCGAAGGCATGAAATATTCATTTATGTAGAATTTCGGTTCAGTCACACGGCAGACTGTCAAAACTTCTTGCTTCTTTTCGTAATGTCGTAGCTCTAAAGTAATCTTCCTTCTATCGACGTTTCCAGGTGCAGGTTTTTCCCCCAACCGATTCGCTGTAATGATGTCAGAGTTACTTAGGTTGATGTTGATTTGGTCCTTCAGGAGCTTGCACACAGTTTCTTTGCCATCTTCTCCAGAACGGGATTGCGGTATTTCCCTTGAGATAACCAGAGTGCGTTTTTTGTTTTCCAACTCTTCACGTTCTTCTTCCCTTTCGAATCGCTCTAGACGAGAGACTATGCTATCTATCTTCTTATTTTGCTCCTCTATAATTGCCTTTTGCTTAGATTCTTTCTACATTGGCGTTTCAATCATTGTTTTCTAGTCACTAATATCGCTTTGAAATTTCTTCATTCATAAGTTGAAATGATCAATTAGGATGGAGACTACTTGCTTACTCTGTTTTGACAGTTTTTGTAAGTCTGGATAGTCAAGCTCCAGCGTACCCTGACTGTTTTTCTTGCTTGGGCTTCTTGCCGCCATCATGTGAGAAGGGAGACACTCGCAAAAAAGAAAAAGCAAGAGTTGAGTGCTTTTTATTAAGGAATATCACACTTTTTGTTCGATTTTTGGATTTTGGTTAGATGAAATTTACTCATGGATCCTCATGGTTTGAGTGTGCACTCTTTTTGGCTAGAAATGCATGATCATTAACCAATTGGGCACTTTGGGAACGTCCTCACTGCGCGGAGTCACTAACACCCCATCAAGATTGATTTTAAAAAATTGAAACAATTTATTTACCACAAACGATACAGAAGTAGATTATTCCTTAGGTATAATACGATGATCAAATTTGAGTATAGCTACTTTTGGGCCCGAATAAGTTCAGCGACTTCCTAGGGCATCCTACCATCAACGCTATTCTAAGGTGAACAGTAGGGTGTCCCAAGAAATCGAAGTGAATCGGACAAACTCCGGCACTTGTTGCCCTTGTTTCCTGTCGAGATAAATTTAAACAGGAATATTTTCAGCTTCCTATCTCGTCTTGTACTGGTCACGCATTTTGTTCAGTTTTCTGCTGGGCGTCAGGTTGTGCGGCGGTCACTGGTATAGCGTGCAGCGGTCAACGTTGTAAGGGCATGAGTTGAGCTCTATTTACAATAAAAAATATTTCATAACTTATTTCCTGGCTTACTGTTTCTATGCACCTTGTGCAACGTGCATAGATTCCGTGTTCCCGCAACTCCATACTAAATGGTGCCTTCATCCTTCCTCTCTTTGGAAATCTTTTTCGTGGTAAAGGAACACTTAAACTTTCTTACATAATAATAATGATGATGCTTCCCTAGGATAAACTGAGCTCGCATATCGTAGATACCTGCGAATCAGACTTCTGCCACGATTTTCAAATTTTCGTTAGCTTGTTTGTTTTTTTTGCTTTTGCACCTGACTTATTGCGTAAATTTAGCTTTCACTCATCTTACTGTGCCTCATAGGGTGAGTAGAGGTGTGAGTGGTGCCTTATGGTGCCACTCACCCCTCTACAGGAAGGCGCATTGCACCACTCACCCCTTTACAGCAAGGCACCACTTACCCCTCTACAGCAAGGCACCACTCACCCCTCTACAGCGAGGCACCACTCACCCCTCTACAGCACACCACTCACCCCTCTACAGCAAGGCCCCACTCACTCCTCTACAGCAAGGCATCACTCACCCCTCTACAGCGAGGCACCACTCACCCCTCTACAGGAAGGCACTACTCACCCCTTTACAGCAAAGCACCACTCACCTCTCTACAGCGAGGCACCCGTCACCCCTCTACAGCTAGTCACCACTCACCCCTCTACAGCAAGGCACCACTCATCTCTCTACAGTGAGGCACCACTCACCTCTCTACAGCGAGGTACCACTCACCTCTCTACAGCAAGGCACCACTCATCACTCTACAGTGAGGCACCACTCACCTCTCTACAGCGAGGTACCACTCGCCTCTCTACAGCAAGGCACAAATCACCCCTCTACAGAAAGGCACCACTCACCCCAATACCTCTCACCCCTCTACAGCACATACTACGGCAAATACACTTTGTTTTCTGCAGGAAATCAGAAGTCGATGTCGATCAGTTACATTACTGGTAAAACATTAGTTGTCCTGAGACGTGATTCTTGATGAGGTAAAATATCTTGCCTTATGATGAATATATTTTCAATATATTGAAAAGGAAAATTTGACGGAGTTTATATTTATTTAATATCGATGGTATTTTATAATAGTTTTAATAAATATCAAATTTATGCCGCCATTGTCGGTCTATTTGCAATAGAAGAAAAAGCCAGAATTTTATTACTTGATGGAAATTCAGGTCGAATCTCACAGGAGCTATGAAAAACGTTCGTTTTGCGCGACCATTAAATATTGACCAATGTTCATGAAAATTTGATGGAATCATTTTCATTTGACAAGCAACCAGAGCAGCATGTGCTGGATTTGATATAATTACTTAGAATTTCGACCTCTATACGCTTGAGACATCTTAGTGAACGGTAATGTCTAACTTGATTCATTAAACCTAATTGCACTTTAGACTGATCAATGGATTCGTTAACTCGATATGCGATATTTTATTTTACAAAATAGTTTATAATGGCTAGATGTTAAAATTATATTCTAGAAACGAATTAAGAACAGACTGAAGATCAACGATAGTAGCCATGGCAAATAACCCGATCAGGATCAGTCATGAAGGAGAACAGATATGACTTGGCTATTTCACATGACTAATATATAGACAGGAAGTGAGATTCAAGATTTCTTTTGCATACTCTGTAAGAATTACTTTCACCGATCTCCGCAGGGGTTGAGTTTAAGTTTTAGTTCCAACGAAAAGGATGCTGTGCTGTGACCGAGCTTTGAAGTAATAAAGAAGAATGAAGCTTTTTTCGATGATGGGTTAAATGCCCGTGTTGACCAGTTTGTGCAGTTAACAATTGTTTGAGGTTTTTGTCGCCATCATTGGTCTGTGATTTATACATGAAATTACAAATGGAGAGTTTATAGAGATCCGTACGTTTATTAAGTACTTATAAATTTTTGAATGAATCAATTGTGTGTGCATTATAGTCTAGTTTTTAGGAATTTAAAAACGAGGAACTCGTAGGTTTAGAATTATTTAATATTACACATCGTCAAATCTATAAAACGTTTCGGAGAAGTTCGTGCGGTGCGGAAGTGAACAGGCGCTCCGCGTAAACGCGGCATCAAACATTACAAAATGTGAGGGAACGAAACTTTTCCAAAACCCCAAACTTGAACTGAGTATCCGTGAATGTGTTTTCTACCTCATTGAATCATGAAATTGGAAAACAGTCATCAAATAAATTCAGTTGGAATCAATTTTATAGTGCAAAACAGACTTGTGCTCGTGTTCGTCGTAGCCGTGTGGCTTTAGGACCTGCCTCCGTGCGGGCAAACGAGGGTTCGAGTCCCGGTCTGTAGGTGTCTGAAATGGGTACCGGTCTTGACCGGGGAAAAGCGTCATGGCGTCTTGATGTTAGTTATAAGGCATTTGAAAATCCAATGTACAAGGTGATATGTATCAGGCTTGAAATTGGAAATAAAGCATCCGTAGAGGCCGTTGTTTGTTTGTTTGGTGCTTTCTATAAATTCTGTCTCCACTCGAAGTTTGTGTAGCAGCCCTCGGTGCCGCCTTCCTCCGTGGTCAACCACAGCACCTCCTCCTCCCACTTCTGCGTCCCCTTGTCACCCCCACTGACGTGAAATAGAACAAATTTTCTGCGAATACTAGCGTGGAAACAAAAAAGACTCGATGGAGTTGCAAAGTTGAATTTTGTGAAGACTAACATAAAATACAGTGATAAATTTTATGCAATTCTCATCTGCTATGGCAAAAAAAATTATGTTGAATGTCTATGACGCTCAATTTTGCCATTCAATTCCCAAAATTGTGTTCAAATTACTTTGCCAGTAAGTAACTCTGTCCTTTTATTGACAAATTTTGGTGAAATAGTGACGAAGAACGTGAAAGAGGGAAAACAATTTCTCTAAATATGAAACGTTGTGAAACTGAGTAAAAGGTGAAACCCAGTACAGATCTGAAACAATATACCTTTATGAGGGCCCTGCTTTGCCAAGCCTGCGCCCACACTCCTTCCTCCCTCCCAGCCGACCCTCTCCTCCACACTTCCTCGTTCCTCCCAAGCCTGTGGTCAAATGAATGCAGCGCAGCCTTGCTAGCATACGATGTCCTTCTTCCTTGACCATCAAAAGGCGATATTTTTATGTGTTTCTGAGTCTAGTTTCTTTTCATCGCCTAGCAGTTTCTTTTTTAAAGGAGATATGTCTCCTATTTTTCTAACCTTTACGAGCAGCAAGCTCTCACTTATCCTTCAATTGCTATACTTCTCGTTGAAATTTAATCACCCAATTTCAACTCAGTGAACAAAAATGTAATTTTTCTTCTCTTCTATCAATTTCGCAATGTATCTATATTGAACTTGCTCAACTACCCGGATGGTTACCCCATCTAAAAATAGAACATCCTCCAGTGAAGTTTTGAACGAAAGCTTAAGTACGAAGCGTAATGAACCAACAATAAAGCGGAAAGGTGGGAAGCAAAAGCCGCACGCATGAAACTACCAGTTCATGGGCTTCAAACGCTCCAAACAACAGAGGCATCTTTAAGACGTTCATGAAGTCTAACATCAACAAATGCCTCTCAAAGTCTAAAGTACCACTAGTTATGACCGCAAAATCAGAATCATCCGACACGGGTGAAAATCTTTCAAGCGCCACTTGCAATAATTCAAAGTACGTCTTAGCTTCTCAATTTTTGACACCAACTACGTACACACCTGAAGCAAATTCAAGTAATTGCACACAAGCAACACTCGACTTACAACCCCACACTTTAAACTGTGTCCGAGAAGATTGATCATCCACAAAGTCAACAATCTCGAGTAAAGAAGGTACCTCATCGCTGGTGGGAGCTTCCACAGCGCCGCCAGCTCATTTGTCTCGTTCTAATGATTGCGTCATGGCGACATCTCACCTGTCCTGCGTCCGTCACTGAGAAAGCTCAAAAATGTTCACCACCGACGAAGACACCAACACCAACGTCATCGCTTGAACGCGATAAAATTTTAGATGTGAGCGACCAGTTAGAAAGTAAAAGGGATAATTTTAATTTTAATTTGAGTAATGAATTGTGAGTTGGCATTTCAGAAGGCGGATTTATGTTTGAATATGCATGCGCAGCAGCTGATAGTGGCAGTAAAATACCTCAGAGCGTAAACTGCGAGGATGACGTAGGACTTTCAGTGAAGAACAATACAAACAGACCTGCTACAGCTTTTGATGGGCACTTACACCCTCTCCAAATGACTAGTTCCCAAACTATTCACTTAAAAAATAAAACGCTGTCTCTTACAGCCGCATTTCTCAATAAAGAGTTGAGACAAAATTCTCCCCCAAGCCCAGTGTCGATTTTTTCCCCTGTATCAAATATTCAAATGATTACAGAACAGCTTTTTGCTTTAAATTATTGTATCAGTGCTCATGATTTTACGCCGGTGGTAGCTGCGAATAACCATCCTAATACGGAATCCCCTTTAGACACTTTTCATGTTGGAGACAATAGTCTCACAAAAATCAACAGAGATGACATTGATAGCGCATACAAGATTCACACCATAACTTCCGAACGTCTCAATGATCTCTATGATGAGATTGAACGCGCACCTCCTTTTACGAACTATATAACTAGCCTCTTGATCGTCCCATCACCTTACTAAGTTAAACAAATTCATCATGACAGAGCATGTTTTTTCTCATATTTATGATGTGAGCGCCTGCAGTGGTCAGCAGTTGTATATGGCATCGAGTCTGTGCAGAAAAATTTGTCTTAAACTGATTCCGCTGCGAACAAATGCAAAAATTGTTACTGTTAACGAAGCTAGTAACAATGTCCGCACTTGGCCTATTACGCAAGAAGAAACGCATCATTTTCTTCAATAAATTGCTCTAAGATGATCGTTGAGACAAACTTCACATTTTATCTCCTATGTCAAAAACTCCCATGACCTGAATGAAGAAATTGAATACTCTAATGATTATGCAAGCAGCATAATGAGTTGAATGACTGTTCTAAGTTGACAGCCTTTCCACGTGAAACCTCCAGCAGTATGAACCAATGCTTGCCTTCATGTAACAAGCCCTCTCCTCCCTCTGCCACCCCAGTTAAAAATCCATGCCGTTTTTAGGTCGACAGGTAGCAGAACACAGTGAAAGATGGCCGTAGAAGGTCAGAACGTTCCTCTGTCGGCCGCTCTCGACCAAAATTTGCCGTTCGACGGCTATCCGCTAGTCTCATTTAGACGGAAACAAGCCGGAAAAATCGAGCCCTCGCTCATGGCCGAATTCAAGAAGAGAATGTCGGCTTGCGTTCGACCTATTTGATTAACGGTCGCGCAACATACCTGCTGACTCATTTCTCTCAAGTGTTTATTCATAAATGTCACCGGCGTTGAGCAAATCTATTTCGCTGGCATGTTCAAGTAATTATATGGAATTAACATATATAGGTAATTTTCATACTAAGCAACTAAAATTAAAATATGTTAAATAACCCCTTAATTTTGAAATGAACAAAGTAATAATGAAATGAATAAAAAAAGCTATACAGAAATTTTATATTTATGCTTTACTAATTATAGAACATTTCACACTGAGATAACAATTAAAATATTCAGGCCTCTATGAATGGGATGTTTTTATTCCAGATTAGGTTATCAGTTAGTTAAAGCCTCCCTAACCGCTACAAAAATAGAGCGTATCGAAGAGAGAAAGGAGGAAGGCACCATTCAGTATGGAGATAAGAGAATGAGGAATCTTAGCAGAAGGGGCACAGAAACAGTAAGATGAGAAAGAAGTTCATGAAATAAGATAAAAGTTGAAGAAGAAAATCAGAGGTGCGGAAAACCGGGAAGTAGTGAATTGAAAAATGGTGGTCCTTAACCTAGCAAAAAACATTTTATTTCAACAAAAAGAAGGGCTACCTAACTCTCAGCTCGGGCCCTCACATTTTTCTCCCTGGGAGCTCTAATTCCCACAGATACAATATTTGTATCCCTCTGAGGGTGTGTTTTATTCCAATCAAGCCTAATAAAATATGTATAATTGCCAGAACAATTATATGTGCAATTCTCATCCGAGAAAAAACAGTTCGTAAAGCAGGCGATGGAGAAGCTCCATTTTGAAAACGAATTCATTTGAACGTTGCAAGCTCTTGGCTCATTTTAAAAAATGCTTGCAGATAAATCGAAAATTAATTCAATGGTCGCACAATTTGGACAGATCCATAATAGGCAAAAATCTCAAAGAATACGTATATTAAACACTACACGTAATAGCCTACAAACAGAAGTAAATTGTGACAATCATAACAATATTAAAAGAAATGCAATAGTTTAATAAGAGAATAACTGTTCATCGGTTTATTATTTATATACCGTCTCGAAATAGTGAGAGATACCTACGATAAAAATCAAAATACAATGAATACAATGAATATGCCGATAATTATAAATTTTTATGACACCAATAGCTTAAAAATTTTAACTTTTCATAGCTCATACAAGCAAAACTTTCGAGGCTGCAGCAGAGATGGTATGGAAACGGTCTTCTGGAAACTACAGAAATTTCTTTAGAATTTCTTGAGTGCAACTTTAGATTTCAGTCTACCACTCGTAACTTTTGAAATAATTCACCTATCGAGTTAAAATTACTCTCAAATGAAAGATAAAAATATTCTTAAGGGAAAATCGTACTTGCTAACATTCTTGAGTACTCTCAGACAGCAAAATTCATTTGCCATGAAAATTACAGTTGGTAGCTACCGAGGAATACTTGCTAGTCACAGCTGTCAACTAAAAAATTGGTAAATTTACCTAAAACTTTAACTTGCGGATAGTTATACTGTAATAGGGTATTTAAATGCCAATTTAATCATTTTGTATGGGTTACATTAAATAATACTATCCTGTTGTTCATCTGAGCCAAAATTTTTATCTGCATTCGAGTTAGAGATGGCAACACTGCTCGCACGTGTTGGCAAGACTGGCATTCTGGCAAGCTCTTTCGCGGCAGTTATTCGAATGATGTTGTACGTCACAGTTGCAGTGGTGGTTTCTGAATCATTTAATAAGTTTCAAGCAATGTCAAAATGTATTTCAGTGCGAATGTGTAGTACGTTAGAGTGTATCTTATTTCTGAAAAAATTTCTGCTCTAAAAAGGTATGAGGTGTTCGCTCTCACGTGAGATTCTTATTCCACTGAAGACGTTAAGCCGGTATGGCATGTTGTCAAGTGCCTGATGAAGGTGATGATTGAGGCGACAAGTGCCTCGTCTCAATAATTTTTTAGTGTGAAAGAATAGTAATAATATGTTTATTCAATATTAATTCCATTCATATTTTACAGCGAGTGTTAACACAATTTAGCTTCAAACTTCTAACTAAGTTGCAGTATAATTTCACTTGAGAAACCTTTGAAAAGCAACTATATGTAATGTTTTCAATTCAGATGTACCGATAGTATTAGTATCAGCCTTTTTATATTATCAGTACATCACAAGTTTTCCATTTTTTATTTAGAAAAATTAAACTTCATAAATATTTGACTATCTGCGTTATAAAATTAAGGAATAACGATGATGAGAGAAGAAAAGGTCAATATCTACTTAATTAAATTCGTTCGCGGAAATTAAGAATTCTGTTTCAAAGAATCTCCAAAGGAACACATTTGAGGACGTTTTAAATGAATGACATTTTGCTCACTGATGCGTAATTTTGAGTTATTAACCTGTGAAGTTATAGGAACTTTGTATATAAAAGTGGAGAAACGGACACGTAAATATGATGTAATACGGCATGACGTGATGCTAGGTTAAATTAGGTTAGGTAACGTTAGAATAGCTGAATAAACTTACCTAAAATAACTCAACTTAGCCATACTGACACTGATGGTTACCACCGAAATACTGGGCGTATTTCAAGAATGCAGGTACGATGCAGCCGAATATATAATGTTACTTTAACCAGAACGTAATTCATGTTATAGCTCGAAAATTACGTATCAGCGAGCAAAATGTCATTCGTGTAAAGCGTTCTTAAATGAGCGTTTTTAGTGATTCTTTAAAACAGAGGTCGTGATTTCCGTGAACGCATTAAAGTAAATACTGACTGAAGAAAACTCATTATCACCTGATGAACATCAGCATTATTGATGAGTTAGGGTTTAATTATAATTTAAATTGAGAAGCGTCATACTAAAGCAAGCGTTGCGTGATCGTAGGCTAGTGATGTACAGATATATAGGTAGCGGCAAAATCTGGCCGATATTTTATCGATATTTTCCAATAATACGTATTTTAGCGTGAAAATGAGGTCATAAATCGTAGAAGTAAAAGTAAAATTAAATAAAGAGCCTATTTATTCCTAGTAAATTAGTTAGCTAACTGTTGAATTACAGCGTTTAATCAGGCCCGCTAAGTGAATTTACTACGTTGAATTCCCGATGTCACGGACGGTCTGTAAGTGAAAGCTTTGTAGTAAAAATAGTTAAACACAGTGGGGACATACAATTATTATACTTTTACAACTAAAACCTATATAGTTTGACCAAATTTCCATTTCGTAAAGTATGTGACAGGCTAACAAAAATCAAAGCAATTAAATATCGTTGAAGGTGCATGCTAAAGTTTTTATGAATTTAACATAGAAATAACTGAAATTCTATTTTAATTAAGCTCGTAGATCGTAAAATACTACAAAGCTAACTATTTTATTTCAATTTAGCATGTAAATCACCGTTCATTACGAATCTTGCCTTTTTCGTCTATTTTAAGATGTTTGAAAAAATCACGAACAATCTTATAGTTGGTTGCGTGTTTTGCGCATTTTTCCGGTTTCCGATCCTATCGATATTTAATGTTTTCTTTTCGTCAAAGTATGTAATTTGGTGTGAAAAACATGAAAATGATAACCATATTGTGGAGAAACTATTGTTTCGGTCCACTTTTGAAAACAGTTGCTATTACAGCTAGTCTACATTACGTTGCAATACGGTTAGAAACACTTATCTATTATTGCATGGATTTCATTTCGTTATTTTTTTGCAACAATATAGTTAACATAGCAAGAGCAGTTCTATTATTCCTAATCGAAAACTTTATTGTCAATATTGTTATATTATTAGATATATTAGTTAATAATTTTATTACATTACTCATGTTGCGCTTATAATGATTTTATTGTAATGTATTTGTAAAAGCATCGGTATCGGATGTAGTATCGATCAAAGTATCGGTATTTCCAAGTATCGGAGTATCGGTATCTGCAAAAAATGGGTATCGGTATCAGTGTGGGCCAAAAAAATGGTATCGGTACGTCACTAATCATAGGCAGACGTCACGTGTTCCTGCGTGTGCTTGTGAACACGCGAACGGACACTCAAGCACCTTTTTTCTATGTAAATGAAATAGGTTGTGACAATAATTATTTCTATTCAATTATTTCTTGTGCGAGATTAAATCAAACTTTTATTATTATATCTAATGAATAAATTTATGCAGTTAGTGCGTGATATTAAGATTTTCTTCTGAAATTTTGCATTGCCGGTCTCCTGAAGGTAGTATAGAAGTAAGAGAGTATCGGCTAAGATCCTTTTTTTTTTGGACGCCGGTACCGATACTCGAGAAAAAGGCTGATACTGCCAATTCCGAAACCGATACTATCGGTAGATACCTATTTTTCAGCATGAATATCCAAGTACCTCTTCCGATTTAATAAGAGTTAATAATAAAACATTCGTTTCTTTAATTATTGTGTAATTATTTTATGTAGTGATGTACCGATATCATTTTTTTGGCCGATACCGATACCCACTTTTTGATCGATACTCCGATACTTGGAAATACCGATACTTTGACCGATACTACAACCGATACCGATACTTTTACAATTATAGTAAAATAAAACCATTATAAGGCCTAAATAGGTGTTATAATAAATTATTAACTAATATATCTTATAATATAACAATATTGACAATAAATTTTTCGATTAGGAATAAGATTAAGAAAAACAAAAAACACTATATTTAATAGAGATGGTACAAAAGTACCATCATCGGTTTTTAAAATATCTTAAAGCTAATACACTTAGATGATAATAATAGAACTGCTCATGCTATGTTTAGCTATATTGTTGCAAAAAACATCAAAATCAAGTCCATTCAAAAGGTAAGTGTTTCTGATCGTATTGCAACGTAATGTAGACTAGTTGTAATAGCAACTATTTCCAAAAGTGCACCAAAACAAAATTTTCTCCACAAAATGGTCATCATTTTTGTGTATTTCACACCAAAATACATACTTTGGCGAAAAGAAAACATCAATATTCGATAGACCCCGAAACCAAAAAGATCCAAACAAGCGCAACCGGAATAAAAATAAGATGAATAATATTGTTCGTGAATTTTTCAAAAACCGTACATTAAAGAAAAATGCAATATTCCTAGTCTGCGGTGATTCATATGCTAAATTAGAATAAAATTATTAGCTCTGTGGTAATTGAAGATTTACAAGATAAATTAAAATAGAATTTTCAGCTTTTTCTGTATTAAAATTTTAAAAACTTTAAAATGCACCTTTAAATTTATTTACATAATTGGTTTGAGTTTTGTTAGCCTGTTAAGTTGTAGAAGTATAATAATTTTATGTCGCTTCTGTTTTCAACTATTCATGCTACATACCTTTCACGTACTGACAGTTTGTGCCTCATCGGGCAGTCAAAGTATTAAATTCAGTTAGCGAACTTGATTAAACACTGTAATTCAACAGTTAGCTAACTAATTTACTAGGTATGAATAGACTCTTTATTTGATCATACTTTTACTTTCATGATTTATGACCTTCATTTTTATGATAAAATACGTATTATTGGAAAGTACTGGCCGGATTTTACCAATACCAGTAAAAATGACCTATACCGATACATCGCTACATCAATAATTTTATGACAGGATTTTATAAATACTCGTATTTTTTAACGTTTCTATCTCAATTTCAGATAAAAAAGAAAGCAATTTACATTTTGTGCAACGACAAAAAAAGACGGTTGGCTGCTCTGGCTAAAGCTTCATAAGAAAATGACGCTGAAACGCGCAATGAGTCGCTTTCTTCTAAAATTTTGCATGTAATTGAGTTCGGACCCGTGACTTTTGGCGAAGATGGCGATTCTTCTGAAGAAACAAGAGATGGAGAGATGTAGAATGCTGGTCTGCAGAGGCACAACTTCCAGAGCATAAACGAAAGCATGGGCCCAACTATTAGCTTCACCACCTCGGTTAATTGATATTTATGACGATTCATCGTTGTGGTGGGGCTGGTTGTGAAGGCTACTATATACTCCTCAATCCTCAATGTGAGCAATGTAAAAACAACAAAATGTGGAAACCTAACCTGAATTTTCCCTCGTCAGTCTTCAGCAACCTCTGAATTGAATGACGTTCTTGAAGGTAATCAACTATGTGTTCACATACATATTTGTGTGTGTGTGTGAGTATGTGGTAGGGGGGGGGGTTATGGGTGAGTGGGTAGGTGTGTGTGTGGGTGGGGGGGAGAAGGGGCATGTGTGGGGGTGGGGGGTGTATATGAATAGCTAGTGTAATTAAGTTCGGGCAAGGTCGATTTTCTGCCGCGGGAGGCCAGTACAAGGTCGCGTAAGGTCGGCAGAGAGCCGATACATAGAATGGAGAAGCCGCGGAAGGTCGAATTCGGGCCGCGGAAAGTCGATATGTAGTCGATAAAGGTGGGAATTTCCGAACAGCTGCAAAGGGAATTCAATGGTTTTGTAGCCGTTTTTTCCTGCCATAAAAAGAGGACATGGCGACCAAAAAACGGCTGCTTTTCCGAATAAAACACGGCTAGAAGTCTTGCCTTCCGCGGCACAGAAACGACTTGAAAACGTCTTAATTTTTCAACTGGGACAAACAATTTCAGAGTGCCTCCAAAAATAGGTTTTCATTGCTATCCGATGCTGAAACAGACGATGAAAAGCCCCTCTCAGATACGAGTATAAATCAACATCGAATCACATAGACGCAGTGAAATCAACTGGAAGAGAGAGATTGCTGCAAAATTTCA
Source organism: Morinoia aosen (assembly GCA_030386875.1). Lineage (NCBI taxonomy): Eukaryota > Metazoa > Arthropoda > Malacostraca > Amphipoda > Talitridae > Morinoia > Morinoia aosen. The sequence goes on along the minus strand of CM059575.1, from coordinate 13,361,012 downwards.
GTCGACAATCGATGGAAAATCCATCATCCAACTGCATGCACCATCATCACCAGAAAAATAGAAATGACACGAGCATTCCTCATTTCTCTGCAGATCCCCATACAAGAAATCACCATAGCCGGCCCATTCAGAGCCAGAAAAACGTAAATTCCTCGCACCTCTCCGAACCTTTTAATGATGTAAAAAGTATGAAAAAACGTCTCCACCCCCATTTGTGAACGCATGAACTCCACAATGGATGTATTGAAACGATCATGGAGAATATCGTTGTTTCCCACCAAAGCCGATGGACACTGCCTCATTCATGCAGTAGCTCATCTACTTACAAAACAACTAGCATCGAAATGGAATTACAATTCCTTAAAAACTGCAATCAAAACGAAGTGCAAATCAAACAATAGCACATACGCTAAGTTTGTTGACAAGAACAGCGGAGAAGCAAAACCTCATAGATAATTACATTGACAACAAACATTTTGATTATGCTGTTGTAGACCTTATACCACTAATCATCTCAAATGTTACAGGCCAAAAACTTCTCATCCTGGATAAACAGGATCATTGTATTTTGAAAATGTTAGTCGATCCCTCATCAGAGTTATCAAATAATAACCCTCCACTACTTCTCCATCGTAAAAACGATCACTACAGTGCCGTTGTCACACAAGGCAAAAATCAGACTGGAGTTACCTCATCTCGAAAAAATGCCGCTGCCCAGCTAAACAGTAGACTTTCTTACATATCAGATGCTGGGCCAAACACCCTGGGTAACGCAGACAAGATCGATGAATCCTCGGAACGATCCCATCGAGATAGTAACTTTGCTACCTTTAAAAAGAGTCTTAATTTAAGTAAATTCAAAATAAAACATATAAATGCTCAAAACCTGAATGGTAAATTGAATGACATCAGCGTAATGTTGGTCACTGAAGAAATTGACATTTTATGTGTTTCAGAAACATTGTTTGATTCTCGAACACAAAGTTCATTTTTTAACATTCCCGATTGCGTATTATACCGCTACGATGGCGCTAAAACCAGCCGAGGTAGTGGATCATGTTTTTTAGGAAAGAAATGTACTCATCATCTTCACTTCTAGCGAATAAATTTTGCGAAGGCATTGAAATGGTTCGGTTAGAAGCGCTAATAAATAAACATAAATCCATAATCATAGGCAGCTTTTTACCGGCACCCATCGTCTCCCCTAAGTCTCATACTAGATTTTATTGAGGAAAACTTCATAGAAATCCTTTAGGCAAAAATCCTTTAGGTTTAGTACAAAAACAATAGATCAACTCTTAGGATAACTTGTGTAGTGATTTAAATCCAGTCATCAACATACGTAATTGATGTTCGCGGGCTACGTTTAAAAACAAAAGTGGTAACAGAAATGCGAAAAAATCACTGTTGCAGCTTGAGTGAGCACTGTGCTCAATTGAAACGTATCGGACAGGAACCAAGATGGGCGTGAGAATGCTTGGTGACTCAAATATGTCAAGTTTAGTTGCATCACGAAGGAAATCTGCGTTGTTTGAGTGGGACTGTGTTGTACTAGACACGCTAGCAAGAATTTCTTGTGTTCAGTACATGGAGCTCCATGGTTCAGTAGCATCCCGTTCTGAAGCTGCTGCAGCTGCGGTCGGTGAGTGATTCTCGAGTGGCCGTTGAGTGAAGGTTGAAGGTAACTGATAGATGAGTAGAGGTCATTGATAGATAAGTGATAAACACTGATTAATGAGTGGCAGTTACTGATAAATGAGTGAGGGTCAATGATAAATTAAAAAAGTGTAAAGTGAGGGTTGGTGATCAGTGAATGGCTTTGAAGTGAAGGTAAGGAATACAAAAGTGGTGATAGAGTTAGGGTCAGTGATTGGTAAGTGGAGGTCAGTGAAGTTGATATTGAGTTTAATGCTCTCACTCCAATTACAAAATTTGTTCCTGAGAATCGCTATAGGAACCCATTTTAAAACGTTTTACATGAATGACATTTTTGCTCGCTGATGCGTAATTTTCGAGTTATGCAACTTTGAAGTTATAGGAACGTCGTATATAAAAGTGATGGAACGGGCACTTAAATATGCTGTAATACGGTATTGACGTAACGATGGGTGAGGTGAGGCTAGGTAATGTTAGGTTGGTAAAACAAACTAATCCAAAATAACCTAAATCAACCCAAAAATAGCTAACCTTAACTTACCAAACCGATTATGTTCTTCCCGCCAAAAAATTGGGCGTGTTCCAATAATGCGGCGACTAAGCAACCAACTATATAGTGATATTCCTACCGGAACGTAATTATTGCTATATCTCGAAAATTGCGCATTAGCGAGCAAAATGTCATTAATGCGAAACGTCTTTAAATGTGTTTTTCTACCAATTCTTGGAAACCAAATTTATAAATTCCTTGAGCGCTTAAACTCAATATCGACCGTCAGTGATTGGTAAGTGAGAGTCAGTGATTTGTAAGTGGAAGTCAGTGATTGGTAAGTGGGGGTCAGTGATTGGTAAGTGGGGTCAGTGATAGGTTAGTGGGGGTCTCTCATAGATAAGTGGGGGTCTGTGATAGATAAGTGGGGGCTGTAATAGGTAATTGGGGGTCTGTAATAGGTAAGTGGGGGTCAGTGACCGATAAGTGGGGTTCAGTGACAGGTAAGTGGAGGTCAGTTATACAGTGACAGGTAAGTGGGGGTCAGTTACAGGTAAGTGGGGTCAGTGATAGGTAAGTGGGGTCTAAGAGACCGAGTTGGGATTGTGGAGTGCATAGTGGAAGAGGAAGTACTGGTGCAAGCAATCAGCTTCATCTGTAACCCGTAGTTGGTCTGGAAAATGGTGCTGCAGCTGCAAATTCAGATCAATTAGCATTTAGCTGTAATTTATATTCACCACCGCAATTGTTCTAGAACATATCTTTTTTTTTTGTGATAATTATTTAATAAATAGTGCAATGAAAGTAACATTTTTCAATCATTTAGAAAGCATTGGCTTATCTCATCAAACAAGGAACTAGATCAAAGAATATCAAGGATGTACCACCTGCATTGCCCTTGCTCCAATTATGGATGCAGAAAAAATATTCCGGACTTTTCTGTCACGTCTCGGCAATTTATTAAATTTCCCTAATTTTTTGTCAACTGTTGATTATTCCCATAGTTGGTTAATTTTGATGAATGGCATCCATTGGGATTGTTTTTTCATTGTGGTTTCACTTTTTGATGAAAAATTATGCTAGTTAAAAAGAGTAGTTAGAAGAACTTTATTTGAAAAAACTTGAGAATTTTAATGTGAATTGTTTGTCGTGCAAGCTTCAATTATGAAAATAAAGTTGTTTGAAAAATTATCATATTTATTCACTGGAAATTTTGATTGATATTATTAATTGAAATGTGCCTGCAATATTGAAGTTATAACTGAAATGAAGTTCAGTAAAATATTATTGATTCCTCATAATAAAATCTGGATCGAAATGAAATGAATTAATGAAGTGGGACAAAAACCATCTAAGTTAAAATGGTAAATGAACATCTACCTTCAAACAGAATCCTGGCTTGGGTTAAACACAAGACACGTGCAACTTATGCCTTCAAATCCTCCATAATGATAGCTTAATCCTCCATATTGATAGCTTAATCCTCCATAATGATAGCTTAATCCTTCATAATGATTGCTTAATCCTTCATAATGATAGCTTAATCCTTCATAATGAAAGCTTAACTTTTTATAATGATAGCTTAATACTTCATAATTGTTGCGATCCGAAAACGGGTGGGCTATCGCCTTCCCTCTCGTCTCGATCTGAGGGCTTCTAACCTCAACTGTCAGAGGGGAAGAGAAAACAAAGATATGAAATACACAGTAAGAGAATTGAACAGGAGAGTCAGGAAATTAGAAACAGCAGTATTTACACAGTGTGCGCTTCGTGTGTACCTATTTAACTTGCATGGGAAAATGACAAACTTAGAAAGATTTTATGGGTTTCATTTTAATAAAAACGTGGATAAAAAAACATGAGGATTGTTGATGAACACATTCTGACATCAAATGACACACAAAATGAGAGCGGTGTGCTTTGGATCATAACGAACGCTAGAGTAGCGATTGCGTGTATTAACGTCTCCCAAAATTTTATGGAACCATAAAAGGGAATCTATGCACCATGAATCGAAATTAGACAGACACCTTAAATGAACGGGCTAGCCTAAGCACAAAAAAAGTTGGACAATACATGACAGAGTAAAATCTTGCTCACCATAAGATGTCAAAAATTCAGAACACTTCGCATTGCGCATCACTTGAACTCTTGCCTTATAACCGACCCACACCTTACTGCTAACTGCTAAGCGCACAAAACCACGATGAAAACACAAATTAATTTTATAACTAGGGCTCCATTTTGAAACACCGTTCTATATGCCGCCACTATTAAATTTACACCACCATCACCATTCTAGAGCTATCACCATCACAAAACACTCGCACTTTTGTTGATGAGTTGTTGCTATTAATTCACGGCCGATTTCCTTCGCCGTTGCTGGGGCGCAGAATCTCCTCCCCCTGCTCCATCTTGCCGTAGTCGTGTCGACCAGGTGTCCCGCGCATGCGCTTCATTGTTTGGAACATTTTTGAAGTCTTGCACCGCCCGTGATTCTTGGAAGCGTTGAGGGGTTAGGTTATTGTAGATCTTGCCCGTAGACCTCCGCATTGTTGGTGAACGCGTGGCTCCAAATTTTTTATGCTGAAGCTGCTTGGGAGCTCATGATTGACGAAGAAATTCTCCATGGATCTTACGTTGAGTTGTTAATGTGCTCAGCCCGTGATTTTTCGAGCGGGTGCTTGTTGCAGGTTACCACTTCGACGATACACTCGCAGACTCCTTGACCTTTCGCAGAAATTATCAGCATACACTTGCTCAGAGGGATAATCTTTTTGTAAATCTTGTCGTTCTTGAAGGAGTTAAACATCGGCGGCGCTCTTTACGCCTAATATAAATCCTGCTTTTGGCGTTGTTGAGCCAAGAATTTTCCACGGTTGAGCCGTTGTCCTGCTGTGCCTGTTCGCTCAATGCTGCTCGTTGAAGATTTTTGGAATTTTGGAGAGGTTGTCGGTGTGTGTTTAGCACCGGATGAATTTGTGCACTTCTTCGCCTGGAATCTGGTTTGCCTCGATGCTTGTCGATTTGTTGGTGGTGCTGCACTCGCTGGTACTGAGACATGGCAATAGTTGTTTAACATTGCTCGCTTTCTTGGAAACTTGCCTTTTCTGACCTCTTCGGTGTGCATTTTCACAGATCGATCAGTTCCAACACTTTTATTCAATTAACACTGTGTCGGGGAAGGTCGGCAGCGGTGCCAGCTTTTCCCGTACAGACACCTCCCACGTACCAGTTTTCTAAAAAGACCTCGATTCCTCTTGTCGCACCCTTATATGTCTTTCGCTCCTTTCTTTCTCGAAATATCCAGATTCTTCGCCGTTTCAGAACAAGTCGTTCTCTCCTGATTGGTGCTTTTCTTCGTTGTCCTGACGCCTTGCATTTTTATTGGCTAGGAGCTAGCTCTTCTCTGACACACCCTCCAGACGCGTCACACTCATTCGCCCAGGTGATGCGGCTTTCTGTGCCTACGTCATTTTAGCGCGATGTGGTCATGCCCCTCATCCTGCGATGCTCTGCTGTTCCACGTAGATCTGTTGTAGGTCCTCTAGCTTTTGTGTTTGAGTCTTGTGTGTTTGTGTTGTGTAGTGCGCCGGATTTGTGTTTGTGTTGTGTGCCAGATGTGTGTTTTGTGTTGGATGCCTGAACAAGCAGTCTGTTAGTTGGAGTGCTGACCATAGGGTGACATTGACGAATGCCATCCTGTGATACATCTTCAAGGCTGCCCAAGCTAAACTTTCCCTCTGTGGAGCTCCGTTGTTTCGACATCCTGTCCCTTATTTCTTCGCTGTGGTGTAGCGATGCGAAAGAAAACAAGCTGCGAAAAAATATTTCGTTACAAGCTAGCTCTTGAGATCCCTTCCAACGCTTCGACGGTTTTCCTTAGAGCAGTGAAATCTCCTATAACACACATGCCAGGTTAACGGTTTTTTTTGACATTCCGAAATATGTCGCAACTTTACTTGATCTAGCCCAACAAAATATTATGTAATATATATTTATCGTAACAATAATATATATCGTAACATAATGATTGCTTAATCTTTCATAACGATAGCTTAATCTTTCATAATGATAGCTTGATCTTTTATAATGATAGCTAAGTCCTTCATAATGAAAGCTTGATCCTCCTTAATGATACCTTAATCCTACATAATGATAGCTTAATCCTTCATAATGATAGCTTAATCCTCCATAATGATAGCTTAATCCTCCATAATGATAGTTTAACCCTCCATAATGATAGCTTAATCTTTCATAATGATAGCTTAATCATAAATAATCATAGCTTAATCCTTCATAATGAAAGGTTAATCCTCCATAATGATAGCCTAATCCTCCGTAATGATAGCTTAATCCTCCGAAATGATAGCTTAATCCTCCATAATGATGGCTTAATCCTTCATAATGGTACCTTAATCCTTCATAATGATAGCTTAAGTTTTCATAATGGTAACTTAATCCTTCGTAATGACATCTTAATCCTTCATAATGATAGCTTGATCCTTCTTAATGATAGCTTAATTCTTCAAATGACAGCCTAATCCTCCATAGTGACAACCTAATCTTCCATAATGATGGCTTAATCCTTCAGAATGGTAGCCTAATCCTCCACAATGAAAGCTTAACCCTATTGTGACCAAATTTTTTTTGCTCATGAACCAAATATTACAGTAATTTCTCTCAAATTATCATACATGAAGCCTTGTAAGTGTGAATTTCTCATCCAAACATTCAGAATATAGGAAAAATGTGAATGATTTCCTAATTTCCTTCATAAAGGACATGGGTCAAAATAGAATAAAAGGTGTTTCTGTTTTTTTTTTTATAATTTTTTGTCTATATCTGCCTACGAGCTACAAGCTTCTGACTAGAACAGCTAAAAGCTTTTGTTATTTATTTGTGGTCCTGGTTTCACTACCTTGTGTCAAAGTGTTAACATCATAAGCTTGGTTAGGGTGTGAAAGTTTTCTTTTCTGTAACTGAAGAATTATTGTAGGGAAAATGGAAGAGGCAGGAACGCCTGTTTCAGGGATACAATCAAAGCACAATTCAATTATTGAAGAAGTTAGAAAATAATGGATTAACTATCATTATAGCGAAAATTAAATAAATTTTATGCTCCATTAAATTTCATGATTTCTGAAGGCACGTGTAGCCTATGCGAGTAAATACAGAACTTATTTGGCGATAGCAAAAAATTGTTTGATTTCAGCTTGGTGCAGACTGCCAAGCTCTGAAACTTCACTGCCATCAACAGCAAAAATTCTCATTGAAGAGTTCTCAAATTTGTGCCAAATCTCATGTGACATAAAAAAAGATCTTCCACAAAAATTTGCTATGTTCATATAATGGGTTTGAAATTTTTTCTAAATTGCCCATCAAATCTGTCAACCATCTGGGAAATGGCAGAAGAAATTTAAAGCTGTCCATCAGGTCTCCGGACCATCAAAAAATTGGACCGGGATATTGGAGGTCTGAATTGCCGACTCCGAATTGCCATCTGGAAACATCCGCAAGTTTACGGCAGCTAGAAAGCAATTCGAATGATGATATTGAAAAATTTAATGGGGCCTTTCCTCAATCAAGAACTTTTGCTAGTTATGGCAGTGCTACACATGTGACAAAAGCTGCATCAAACGAGCCAATGTTTCACTCTGGAAGTATACCCGCACCACCTGCTGAAAGCTATATGTTGTCAGGATGCCTTGGTCGCCTCACCCATTTGGAAACAATGGATTTAAGAGGCATCAAGTCTTTTCTGAACAACCCAGACGTGCATCCATTGCACGTGGAGTTCAGGAAAATGATGCATAAATACAATTTAAACCTCCCAGGAAACCCTCGGAGCATGGAAGAAGACTCATTTGATTCAGCATCTAGTTCTTCCCTTGATCACTCTCAGCAGGATAGAAACTTGGAGCACCAACTACCTGATAATGGAAATAACATGCATCAAGCAAGACACTCTTCAACCCGCCAGCATCCAATCAGACCTGATCTTCACCATCAAAAACGTCCATTACTTCAGAGGGAAGTGAGGGAAGGCAACGCAGAGTCAGACAATAACCAGACTCGATACCTTGGCATGTGTGATAAGGCCCTCCTTGCCAATGATGAGATGGTCACGGAGATGTTGAAGTCTGACACGAGTTGCAACCGTAAGAGAAATTTATCACCCAAAAAGGGCGACAGCAGGACGACTCGTGAGGCTCTGGAGAGGGCAGCAGGGAAAGCCATGATACTGCATAGCCCTATTGAGTACTGGAGGTGTGTACTTGTTGAGTACAATAGGTGGTGCACTTGTTGAGTACTATAGGTGGTGTATTTGTTGAGAACTTGAGGTGGTGTACATGTTGAGTACTGGAGGTGGTGTAGTTGTTGAGTACTGGAGGTGGTGTACTTGTTGAGTACTTGAGGTGTACTTGTTGAGTACTGGAGGTGGTTTACTTGTTGAGTACTGGAGGTGAGTGTGTACTTATATGTCTAGTGTGAGATGCTCAGGGTAAGCAATAGGTGTTGTGTCTAGTGTGAGATACTCAGGGTAAGCAATAAGTGTTGTGTCTAGTGTGAGATGCTCAGGGTAAGCAATATGTGTTGTGTCTAGTGTGAGATGCTCAGGGTGAGCAATAGGTGTTGTCTAGTGAGAGATGCTCAGGGTAAGCAATAGGTGTTGTGTGCTAGTGGTTAGCAATGCTAGTTGAAAGACTGTACTGCGGATTTAGATTTGTATTAAGGCAAGCCTTCGAGTTTATCCTGAACTTCTGTTACTCTTGTTGGGATGCGAGTGTTTTGAGCAACCAGTCTGTGGCTTTATTCTTCGTTATTTAGTTTTTATTCTTCATTCATTAGCTTTGTTTTGAAAATTTTGTTCAAATTCTTCATTAATTAGCTTTTTTTATGTAAACTTTGTTCACATTCTTCATTCATTAGTTTTATCTTATAAATTTTTCTATTTTTCATTCATTAACTTTCATTCATTTAAATTTCATTGTTATTTTTTATTCATTAGATTTTTCTCTAAATTTCGTTTTTATTCTTCATTCATTGGCTTTGATTTATAAATTTTGCTCATATACTTCATTCATTAGCTTTGTCTTGTAAATTTTGTTCTTATTCTTCATCCATTACGTTAATTCTGTAAATTTATTTTTTATTTTTCATTCATTAACTTTATTCTGTAAATTTTGTTTTTATTCTTCATTCATTTGCTTCATTGTGGAAATTAATTTTTCATTTTTGGAGTTCACCTTTATTTTGTTAATTTTGTTTGTACTTTTTATGCATTAACTGGACCTGTGCTCCTTGGCTTTTCTTCATTATTCATTTGTTTTTTTTTCAGATTTATACCTTATTTATTAGTTTGCATTCCTTTATCTTTGGTTTATGCATTTGAAGATTTGCATTTAAGACATTTGTAGCGAAATGTAGTAGAAAGCACACACATTTCGTTAGGTAAATTAAATTAAACAAAGCTGAGTTGCCAAGAGACATTGGAATGCTTAGTGTATCGGGTGTCGTAACCGTTGCGCTGCCAGATGAGCGAAATTTGTCAAGCAAGTGCGTCATGCCTAGAGGATTTAGGACCAGAAGGTCGATCTTGAACTGTTCGAAGTCAGAGAAACCGTTGCAGGACCGTTGAAGCAAGACGCCGGCGTGGGAACAGCAGGCCGAAGCAACGGCCAGCATTCCTCGAGAAAAGGAGGGGCGAAGGATTGCTGTGAGGCGTGAATTTGAGCAGAGAGTCGCATCACCAGAGCCAATGAGAGCGCAAGAAAGCACCGCGCGAGTAGGTGTGTCAAACGAGCGCGAGGACAAAGCCAATGAGAATTCAAGACATCAGAACAAGCAAGAACTCCACCAATCAGGAGTAAAATACTGTCATTGAAACAACGAATATTCGAGAACCTTTTGGAAGGGACCAAGTGGAACACATAAAAGGAGTATGCAATAAGTAAGAAGAGAGCTTTTCTCTCAGTTACGAAACAAGAGTGACGCAGAATTTGTGTGCAGGCCGGGACCCTGCAGCTGCAGGCGTTTCTTTCATAAGAATAATTCAAATCTAACATCAAAATAAAGCGTTAATGTGTCATGAGCATAGCATCTTCCCCCATAGTGCGCAGACTGAACAAAACCACCGGAAGTGGTACCAGCCGTGCAAGTGGCAAGTTTGATCATGAAGAGTGAATAGCAAGTGGACTGACCAGCTGTCTACAAGTTGGAAAGAGCGCCTCTGATGTTTTAACTACACAAGATGCATGACAGCAATAACCCCTTCAAGAACGCCAGATTCACAAATCCCTCGGTGCAAGTGTACACTGATGAAATCTACGAAAGAGCAAGGATTCTACGAGCATCGAGTGGGCAACATGCAGTGGCCTGCACTAATTGGCATCAATCAGCAGCAACATTATAACCTCAGAAGAACGAGGGTCGAAACCTCTAACACCAACGAAGCACACCAACCAGTAAGTCGGCAAGCGTCGGAAAATGGCCAGGCGTCGGTCAGCAGCACCGGGAAGGTAGAAAGGCACCACCGCTACTGTACCCTGAGTACTCTGTTGAATACCACCAACATCAGATGGAGTCGGTATTGAAGCAACAGCGACATCACATCTCAGAAGAACGGGGAACTAAAGGAAATCGCGTACTCATTTTATAGAGGTCATTGAAAAAGCACCACTGATGAGTTTCAAACTATGAAATCAACTTAATTCGGTCCGTGATGAGTTTATATAGAATTAGGATAATCATGTGTTTCAGTGTCCTCAGTGACTCCGTGTGGTGAGGATGGGTGTGGCGCTTGCTCCGAAACAAAGCGCCTATTGTTGGAAAGAATGTACCTCTAACCTAAATGGGTACCCACTCTCGCCATGAGTATTCAAATGTGATTTAAATACCCCATATACAGAAATAATCAAAATAAGAGTATAATATTTCCTCAAAAGTGTGAGAGTATTCAACCCTCGTTTACACAACGAACCGAACTCCCTCAATCTTCAAGATGGCACCTAACAAACGACGCAGTACCAACAACAGCAGCAACAACAGCATCGAGTTTCAACCGAAGTTTGGTCAATACCCTGATGTGTCTAGCTTAACGAAAGACGGCAAAGAAGTAGTCTCTGTCTTAATAAAATACTTCGATTCAGTGATGACAAAATTTAATAGTGATATTGATAAAATGCAAAATGAAATAATCCACCTTAAAACGCTATTTGAAACAAAAGAAGCGGAACACAAAAAAATTCTCGAAGAACAGAATGAGAAGATGGATAGCTTAACCTCCCGCCTCGACCAGTTGGAAAAAAATGATCAGCGCCGAGACATTGAAGACAAAAAATGTACTGTCTTCATTTCTGGAAGGGAAATACTGCAATCTCACGCAGACGATATCTGTAAGGATACAGTCCGCCAGCTCCTGAAGGACAATATCAACATTGACCTCTCCGACACTGACATCACGGCAACTACAAGAATGGGAAAAAAACAGTAACTGGGAACGTAGATCAAAGAAACATTGCATTTGAACTAAAACATTATAACAAAAAACGGGAAATTCTCAACGCCTGCCGAGTAAAAAAACCAAAGTTTTTCTTCATAAATGAATACCTCATACCTTCACGAGCTAACGCCATGTACATTCTGAGGATGGCCAAAAGGAAATTCCCGGATAAAATTGGAATCCCAAGAACACAGGATGGAAACATCTTCATATATAACCACGGAAGCCCAGATTCAAGAAGCCGCGAGATCAACACGCCAGATGACCTCGAGCAATACCTGATGCAACAACTAAATATGTCATCGAAGCAGGTAATGGGTGACTAGACTAGGTTATCCCCTAAATTAGATATGTCAGTTTCGTGTTAGTTTAACCTCAATAAGGTATCATGTCTGTTTAACCTCAACTTGATGTTAGTTTAACTTGAATCTATACAAATGTATAACAGATGTGTTTGTAAACATTTATGACAACTGTGTGTGAACTTTTGAAACAACGCAATCAGCAATGTTTTACCTCCCAATGTTACTGTGAATTTTTTTCTTTGTTTACCACTAAAGTTATTATTACGCGTAAATCATATTAGCTGATTATATCATTGTCGTTATAATCTTTAAAACTTATTACCTGTTGTATGTGAACTTGCAAAAACGCCCTCATGCAACAATCTGTTTACACCAATGTTGTGATGTTGAACTCCAATATTATTCGCTCATGGACTGAGTTTATGTGTACTCACGTAATCGCACTAGATTTTTTTATACTCTATTCTCTCGTACTTCATAAGCTAGTTTTTTAGACAGGAATATCCCTTAAAGCTTGACTCTGTATTTCGTTTTTAAGCTCTGTAGTACCTACTTCTTACTGTTTACTAATTTTAAATGACTGATCACCCTGAGATATTCGAGGAAATCGATCCAGATCTCAATCATTTGAACAGAATATATCCAAACCTAAACGACTCTCAAGAGTGTAGGTATACTAATATATCGAAATTCAACGAAACTATACGAATAACTGACCGAGATTTCTCTCTCCTGTGTTGGAACTGTAGGTCACTCTATCCAAAATTGGAATAGATACAATGTACTATTACTGAACTTAAATATAACCTAGACGTGATTAGCTTCACCGAAAGCTGGCTAGATGACTCGACTAAAGACATGATTCGATTTGAAAATCATCATAGTTACCATTCGCTAAGAAAAAACCAGCGGGGCGAAGGCATCAGCACATATATATCTAACCATATAGGCTCGAGAACCATAGCAAGTGCAACAATGAATCAGGATCATATATTATCACTCTTCGTAGAACTGTCTTGAGATGGTAAACGCATTGTGCTTGGAACGGTGTATAGGCCTCCTACAGCCTGTCCTATGTTCTTCCTGAATGAGCTGAATCGTATTATTTCTCAGTTCAACAGGCCCTTATACAATGACATAATGACATGCGGTGACTTCAATTATGATCTACTGAAACATGAAAGCTATGAACCAATCTCTAATTTCCTATCAACCTTTCAGTCTCAATCCTTCCTTCCGATCAATACAAAGCCTGCACGAAAAACCTCAGAGTGTGCTACGCTGCTTGACAATATCTTTATGACAGACCCAAGTGATTTTATTGCTGGAACAATTACTTCTGACTAATCAGATCACTTCCCAGTTTTTCTTATTAACAAAAATGTCTATATTGCTTGCACCAAGGCACGGGCTGAAACTTATATCGTAAAATAAACGAATCAAATCTTGAAGAAATGCGCACCGTTCTAGAAGAATCAATGCGTACATTGCACATCTCTCAACAAAACAATAATGCTACGGGCATTGATGAAGCAGTAGTAAAGTTGACTGAAACTATAATGACCGCATACAATCAGTGTTGCCCAATTGTAACTCGAACAGTTACCCCGAAAAATAAACAAAAGCCCTGGATTACTAGAAACATCGTGATAAATATAAAGAAACGTCAAGCGTGCCTAGCCCTCCTTAGCGAAGGGCGAATATCTAGAGCAACATACATATAACCGATTCAGAAACTATATAACTTACCAGATAAGAACATAAAAAAATAACTACTTTACGCTCAAGTTTACTCAATTCAAAATTGACGTTAAAAAGACTTGGCATATCCTTAACTCGTGCTGTAAACCGAATAATGCCGATAAAAAGAGAATTGAATATGTTATTCAAGATTATGTAAAATACCATGAGAAGAAAGAAATTGCTAATCTCTTTAACAACTTCTTCGTAAACGTAGGGAAAACTATAGCTGATGGTATTCCGAGTGAACCTACTGATCACCTGGAATTTATGGATCATATTCGAGAACCCAATTCCTTTTTATTTACGCCTACAAACTCCTCCGATGTAATTACGCGCATAAACAACCTGAAAAATAAATCGAGTGGGTTACAAACGTTTCCGACGAAAGTACTTAAAGTTGTTGCTGACATTGTAGCCCCGCTGATATCCAATATTATTACCAGTCTCTCTTACTAGGCACTTTTCCGAACTCCCTCAAAGTTGCTAGAGTAACCCCAATCTTTAAAAGTGGTGAAAAAACCTATGTAAACAATTATCGACCTATCTCCGTACTTCCAATTATTGACAAAGTATTCGAAAAGATTGTGTATAAAAAAGTGTACTCATATTTTGAACAAAAATCATTTCTTTACGATAAACAATACGGCTTTCGCTCTAAAAAATCAACAACACAGGCTATATTAAATCATTTACAGTTCCTCTATTCTAATATAGATGAAGGAAAGCCTGTCTTCTCTGTATTTCTTGACTTTCGAAAAGCATTCGATTGTGTGGACCATAAAATACTACTCTCGAAACTACACTGTTATGGCATTCGAGGAATTGCCCATGATTGGTTCAGATCATACCTAACAAATCGGAAGCAATACGTTGTCATTGACGATGCAAAATCAGACCCACAGACAATTAGCCATGGAGTTCCACAAGGATCTGTTCTTGGGCCTCTCCTGTTTCTGATTTTCATCAATGATATTGTAAAATCTACATCATTCTTCTAATTCATACATTTTGCCGATGACAATACGCTTTCTGCGGTCCTTCCGAACCAAAATCTTGCTATGATTGTGGAGAGTATAAATAATGAACTTCATAAGGTTTCATTGTGGCTCAAAGCTAATAAAATAAGCCTTAATATTGATAAAACCAATTATATTACATTCTCATACAAGAAAGATGTATCTCTCCCATGCATTAATATTGGCGAAGGTGATATCGAAGAAACCAACTCATGTAAGTTTCTTGTCATCATAAAAGATAAACATCTGACCTTCAAAGAGCACATCACTCATATTTGTTCTAAATTATCAAAATCCATCGGAATCCTAAATAAAGTTCAAAATTTTCTGCCTGAAACAGCTTTACAAATGCTCTACCGAACGCTCATTTCTCCATACTTGCAATACGGAATAGAAGCATGGCACGGAACTGATAAAAATAAAACCAACAAAATTTTTATTCTGCAGAAAAGAGCTGTCAGAGCGGTAAAGAACCTAGAATGTAATGCTCACACAAATGATTCTTTCAAAAATTTACAAATACCTAAACTTTCGGATCTCTACAAAATCTCCATCTGTAATTTCATTTACAAACCATTAAAAAATGGTGGCGACAATAGCCTAAGACAATTATTGACTGCGCAAACTGGTCATCACGACCATTTAACCCGAAATAGAAGTAAATTCATGCTTCCTTATTATTCAAAGGCCCGGTCGCAACACAGTATCCTCTTCGTTGGAACCAAAACTTGGAACTCTATACCTGCGGAGATCCGTAAATGTAATTCGTACAAAGTATTCAAAAGACATCTTCAGTGTCACTTCCTATAAGAATACTAGTCGTGTAAGATCACCATGTCAAATCTTGCCTCCTACATGTAACTAATGATAATGTAATAATGTAACTTGCCTTGGGTAACATAACCGATCTTCAGTCTGCTCTTGAATCGTTTTATCGAACATACTGTTAAATATAGCCGATTTGACCTATATTGTAAAATACAGCATAAAATATCGAGTTGATTATCTCAATGATCAGTCTAATGCGAAACTAGGTTAAGTGAACTAGGTTAAACATTATTGTTCACCTGAGAATAACGTGATGATAGGATGCTCTAGAAGTCGCTGAACTTGTTCGGGCCCACAGGTAGCTATACTCAAATTCGACCATTGTACTAGACTTAAGAAACATTCTACCTCTGTATCACCTGTGGTAAATAAATTGTTTAAAAAAATTGTTTAAAATAAGGTTGCGTGTAACAGCACCCCAGAGTTGACAGCAATTACTGTGCATCAATATGTGTGATCATAGTGAAATGAGTCATTTTGTTGTTGATAATTGCCATGGATGCAATGTGCAGATTTTATTTTGGGACGCGCATTTCCTTCGTAATACCGTTGGGTTGAGTTATGCGAATAATACTGTCAAATCTTCTGGTGGTGCCGGTGAAATGGCATCTCTTGATAAGTGTTTTATCCGATTTGTTGCGCCGTATGATTTTTCTTGTGTCATGAAATTTGCGTAACATCAAATTTCGTGATCGTACGCTAACGCTTGACAATTAATTATTCACAGTGAGCATTTCTCGCATTTTGGAATACTATCTGACATTACGTTCATAATTTTCTGTGTAATCAATCCCACCCATTAATCCATGTGTGAATCATTAAATAAAGTTAAGTAAACCTTCACATTGTGTCGTTATTATCCCATGCTGATCGTACTGAGGTAGACTTGTAACGCACACTATGCTAATCCTGCTATTTCTATTTCTCTCCTGCTGTATATTTTTCTCTCCTTTTTTTTCTTTTCATCTTCGACTATCGAGGTTTTAATCCCTCTATCGACAAGAGAGACTCGCACGTCTCCCCTTGTATCGTGAAACTTTATTATTTCTGTACCTAGTTTACTTTCTTCATATTCATGTTTTTTTGCAATTTTTCTTTGTTTTCCTTCCTAACTTGCTGGTTTTTTGCCCAGCCTATCCTGGAGGAACACTCATTGTGCATAGATTTCCCATTTAATACAGTGATTACTAAATGGTCCCTTCTCTTTGCTCTCTGGGAATTTCCTTTGTTGTGGCTAGAGAGTCTTGAACTAGCAAATATTTTATTATATTATTGTTGAAATTTATTAGTGGCAATACACCCAATTGTGGGCAACCTTCCTAAAGGAAATGTAGAACATGAAAATATTGTAAATTGTAATATTACAAATTATTCACACTCCCGACAACTTTTTTTTACAAATTATTCCTAATGTGCTTGAAAAATTACGATGATCCCTTCTTTAACTTAAAAAACATGAGCAAAGTGGCAAAAACAAATAGTAAATTAATTTTTTTTATCCCCATTACAGGCAGGAGTCTGTGGGGCAGATACGCAGGTCAAATTTCCTCATAGCCACGAGTGGTGACGGGTGAGTGTCACACGTGGTGACGGGTGTGTGCCACGAGTGGTGACGGGTGAGTGTCACGAGTGGTGACGGGTGAGTGTCACGAGTGGTGACGGGTGAGTGTCACGAGTGGTGACGGGTGAGTGTCACGAGTGGTGAAGGGTGAGTGTCACGAGTGGTGAAGGGTGAGTGTCACGAGTGGTGACGGTTGAGTGCCACGAGTGGTGACGGGTGAGTGCCACGAGTGGTGACAGGTGAGTGTGTGCTTCTCTCTTAAAGCTGCTGGTGAGGAACCATGTTTTATATCTACTTAGATTGTTGTAAAGTTATAAATAAGGAATAGTAATCTTATGGTATCTGCAGTAGAAAGCCTAGATTGACACCCTAAAATGAAGCCCTAAATTAGCACCAAGTCCTGTACGTTTGTTTGTACAGCACCAAGTCCTGTACGTTTGTTTGTACAGCACCAAGTCCTGTACGTTTGTTTGGACAGCTTCAAGTTCTGTACATTTGTTTGTGCAGCTCTATGTTACAGGGATGGAGAAAACCCTGGGCTTAAAAAAAAACAACCCATGTGTTTTTTGGGTTCAATTTTTTGGAGGGTTTCATCGTTTTTTAATGGGGGGGGTTGCAATACCTGTTTTTGTTTAAAAAGTTATTCAGACCGCTCCGGTCGCTTTTATTTCAGATTTATATACATGCAGTAATTGAATAAATATTGTTATTTCGTTACTTTATTTCCAACATTATATTTCATTATATGCATTATATGAAATAAGTTTGTCCACCACAATTACCATTTACCAATTACCAGATGTATAGAGACATAGCTTTGCAGTCTGCAAAGATATAAGATGTGCCAAGAGAATTGCCATGCTTGTCAATTCATAGTAAATTTTTTTAGCAGCAACAGGCGTAAGATATGTGAGAGGGAAGCACCATGCAGATCATAAGTAACCGCCACGAGCAACTTGAAGCAAGACATCTGCACATCACTTAACAGTCATGCTGTTAACAACTTAACATGGGTATTGTGTGAGCTCCAGTGCTTAGCAGAGCAAGTCAAGTCAGCAAACCACACAGTTACATGTTACAACACGTAGTGACATGCCAATTTTTTTTTTTAAATTTGACAAAAATTCTTTTTTTTGTAGTAAAGGATCGCAACAAACATTAAAATGATTCGAAATAAATGCTCTAACAGATTCCATCATCAAATTTATTCAAGTGCAGCTTGAATGCTCACCATAGGCCAGTCGTTTGTTTACTTTCTTACCCCATGGTGGCCGCGGTCGTATCTTACCCCATCTGACTATAATTGTAAGACATATTTCAGGCAATGCTCTCACAGGAGACAGATATTGAAGAGTGGTTGGCTAGTACAATCCGGAGTTCATCGGTGCGCTTCATTCCTATAAATGGAAGGACTCCAACATCTTCCCAAAATACATGTTCAACGAGAATATCACTAAGACAATGACTCCTCGTCGATGGTAAGAAATTCAAGACATGAAACAGCAGAAAATGCCGATTCCTGATAAAACATTGGCAGAGGGTTTCTGCAAGTTTATAAGCAATCTTCATTCTTGCCCTGTAAGTTCAGGATCAATCGAGAGAATTTTCTCAACATTTAAAATTGTGTGGAATAAATTAATAGATTATGATCGGAACACGCACAGAAATTGGTCTCAGTATATCGCCACCTTGCAAATGATCATGATGTGGATGACAACGATGAAATGGCAGTGGATGTAGAAAGAGAACCACAGTATTCCTGTAGTAGCAGTCTAGTCTAGAAGACAGAGGAAGAATTCAGAGGTCTCTATATAATAAAATAGTCAAACTACATTTGTTCCTTAGTTTTTCTTTTTTACATTAGAAATGAAATTCATGGAAATATATTAGTCCCTCGAGGTTTTTAGGATTAAGGTTTTTCTAATTTGATGTGTATAGGGTTGGTTTTTTGTTTTCTTGTCATGGTCATTCACATGACTTGAATAATTTTTTTGACAATGTATATTTAGCGTTTTTGATATATATATATATATATATATAGCTTATTTTGATCCTTTAAGCTTGAAAACAAGTGAAATTTAAATAGCAATAATAAAAAACCCTCAAAAAACAAAAAAATACTATTTAGTGTTTTTTGTGTGTTTTTGGTGTCTTTTTTATATAAACCCTGCCATGTTATGTATATTTGTCTATACAGCTCCAAGTCCAGTACGTTTGTTCGTACAGCTCCTAGTCATAAACATTTGTTTGTCCTGGACCAAGTTTGCCTGCTGCCATGGCAAGGACTGGGTGACAGTGTACAGCTCAGAGACCAAGGAGCTCGTCCGCACTGTGGGGGGCCACGCAAACTCGGTGTGTTCCGTCGCCTTCCACCCTCGGGACTCTGACAGACTCGATTTGGGCAGTTTTACAAGGAACGTCAGACTCTGGCACAAGGTGGGGTAGGTGTGCCTCACTCTGGCACAAGGTGGGCAGGTATGCCTCACTCTGGCACAAGGTGGGGTGGGTGTGGCTCACTGTTGTACCAGATGGGAAAATAAAAATTGTTTCTAATATCAGTAATTGTGAAAGAATATAAATAGATGGAATATCCATAGGAAATACCTTCTTCAATAAAATTTTCCAGTTCCGTACTGTGTAGAGGAACAGTAGGAGTTTTATTTTTATAAAATAAAGTCAGCATTTAATTTGAGTTTTTTCAATAGGTTGTTCAGTTGAAATTTGCATCAAGGCAATAAATACACACACATTCTAAGTAATGTTTGCTTTCTGTTCACAATGTTTGTGTCTCTTTATTGTACTTGTCTAAGGCCCGTGCGCAAGTTTTGTTGTGGTAAAGTCTAACATCAGATAAAACAGCAGAAATAGTTTCATTTGTTGTATTTATTAATCAGAAAAGTTGTCTTCCCTGGCTATGTCAGACTGTAAGTCGTGGGTCGTAGCCCCTATCTTGGACCGGGGCGCAGCCTCCATCTTGGACTGGGGCGCAGCCTCCATCTTGCACTGGGGCGCAGCCTCCATCTTGGTCTGGGGTGCAGCCTCCATCATGAACTGGGGCGCAGCCTTCATCTTGGACTGGGGCGTAGCCCCCATCTTGGACTGAAGAGATTCTTCCTCGGGCCCGTTGCAGGATCCCCTCTATTCAGAAGTGCCACTACTGCCGCTCCTGCACTCCTGCCGCTCCTGCACTCCTGCCGCTCCTGTACTCCTGCCGCTCCTGCACTCCTGCCGCTCCTGCACTCATGCCGCTCCTGCCACTTCTGCATTCCTTCCGCTCCTGCGCTCCTGCCGCTCCTGCCGCTCCTGCACCCCTGCCACGCCTGCCGCTCCTGCCACTCCTGCCGCTCCTGCCACTCCTCCCGCTCCTGCCACTCCTACCACTCCGTCCCCTCCTGCCGCTACTGCACTTCTGCAGACCGAGACTATGGACGACTGCTACATCTGGGAGGGTTTGCTGCCATGCCGAGTCCCCCTTGTACCGTTTGTGGCTGTTCGACAGTTAAGTGTTCATTGTTGTTAGCAGCTTCATATGTTGGAGGCAGGTAGGGTATAACCGTTCGTTCTTGGTTCTATTGTATGCCTGTAATTCTTGTTAAAATGTTTTAATATACAAAAAAGAGAATTACAAACCCACGACATGGCAGTTCTAACCTTCACCATCAAACAGGACACCCTGGTTGCATCATGGAAGACCACCGTCCCCTTGTGAAGGCAAAAGTAGGTGTGAGGTCCGAAGGGTAGAGAGATAACGCTGGTTATAGGCGACGTTTACTGGTAACGATGTTGCAAGGGGGTAGAACACGGACCAAATGCGCCTCTAAAAGCCGCGCACGTCCTTTTATACTATCTCAATTCTGCTGACCAAGCATGCGCATTGCGGTAGAGCCGCGCCCAGGCATAGCATTACCATACGTACGAACATATGTACAGAGAAAGTGCGCAACCGCGACGGCACACACCTTCCCCCATGCCTGATTTATTACCAATTACAAAATAAATGAATCACAGGGAAGAATCGTAACTTAAAAAGCAACACAGTAAGGTAAAGGAATCCTAATTAGGAAAACCAAAAAAAAATTAAAATAATCCTTTCGTGGCAACAACAACTGCCAGTAACAGGAAAAACAAACTCGTCCAGTTAAATTCGACAAAAAGCATCGCAAAGAAAAACCGCAAACACCCTCATCACCAAAAAAACATGGGAAGAGGCGCTGCTCAAGACACGTATAGAACGCAAAAAAAAATTTTTGGCACACGAACATTGCAACATAAAAAATTTTCTGGCAACAGAAAACCTTAAAACAATGCACCTCGGCAGGTGTCGTACTAAAAAAACAATAATCCGCTAACATGAACACCAGCCATGAAAAACACAATTAACTCTAACATTGTTTTGTGTTAAACAGTTGAAATAATAACGCAGTAAAAATGAAAGAAAATCGCATCGTTGAAACAACAACTAAAAAGTTTTTAATCAAACACAAATAAGAAATAGGGCACGCAGATACCTCGACAAATAAAAAATCATTCTCGCCATAAAATTTAAATAAATCAATACATTCGTTAAGGATAATAATAACACGCATGAAATTAAATACACAATGCCGTTAAAATTTTAAGTGAACAACGTATTCGCATAAATTGAGTTATCGATAAACCAAAATGAAACAAATCATAATTATATACCTGAACGTTTCATCGATTCGATCATCTTCGCGAACATGGTTTAAAATGAAATACGTAAAACACAAGGGTGGAAATACCAACTTAATATTAATTCATGAGTAAATATTAAAACATCCGCTTACATCTCTGGTGAAAGAGTAACACCGAGCAAAACACGAGTTCTTCGGCAAGGCAATTTCGGAAAATTTTATAATAATCAAAACTATTGCCTCGTAGGTAATGAAAAATGATACAAAAAAGTTGAGTTGATATTAAATAAAGCATCATTAAAGTTTTCACCAAAAAGAAACATTCAAAATATCGTCTGCGTTACCGTAGACTTAAAAATAGAAGTTAGTGTTATAGCCAAACATCGCACAAATTAGAACGGAACTTTTCCACCATTAGTAAAACAACCAATCAGAATAAACAGAGTGCCGTAGACTCGTAAAACTTAATTCTATCGGTAACATAATGGTATAGCACGTGGATTAAGATATAAGATAATACGTAACAAAATCGAACACACGCTAGTTTAAGACATCAAGTATGAATATGAAAATCGGGTTTCCAAATTATCGTAATGTAATCGTAATAAAATGTAAACAAAGTCATAATTTTTGAACGACTGAATTTATAATTACCTACTTTCAAGTTTCAAAATTTATTAAACCACGTTTTCAACATTACGAACATGGTAAAGTAACACTGTAAAGTATTAAAACCACATTAAATCTTCAAGGTAAGTTACTCTTTTCAAATCACTGCGCGCGAAGTTGAATTTCAGTAATCTCTTGACTGCGCGCGAAGGTGAATTCGAGTAATCTCTTGACTACTCGCGAAGCTTAGCTGCCGCCAAGACCATCGATGTTTGTTGACAGTTGCTGGGTGCCAGCCTGTCGCAGCCGGACTCCGCACTGCATAGTGCGTACCCCGTCACGTGTGACTGCGTGACTCGCCCGTAATCGCTGTGCTTCCTTGCTGGCACAGCAGCATGAATCGCGTTACATGATGTCGTGTTACCGCTCGCACACGCTCGAACTGAAATTGGAATTCAATACAAAAACGATTAGCATGGCTAGAGCGCAAACTTTCGTACATGAATGCACAAATAAAGTGAAATGACAAACAAAAAGTAGCTTCCTCATTAGCATCCAAGAATTTTCCCGTAACATAATTGCTAAACTAATAAAAACGACTAAATTTCGCATTTACATTTAATCTTCGTTACAGACATTCAAATTTCTCATTAAACAAAATACATCAGTAATCTTATCTCGCAAATGTGGAATTCGAAACTAAAAACTGTTAATTAACCGTTTCTATCGTGAGCAAAACTGGGGCATTTTCAGCCTCGATGCACAATGAAAAAATAAATTTCTGCAAGGTCATCAATGTTTCTTGCCACGACAGATCACAATCAATAATCACGTACTGCTTTTGCACAAAAAAATTACGTATTATTATACTGTACTTGTTGAACTGTTACACTGTGAACGGGTACTTTACGTTTCACTTATCGCGTTACGTTAATGCCTTAATTAAAAAGGTTAAATACTAATACATATACGAGGTTAACATGAAGCATAAGCAAATACAACAAAAAGACACAATTCAATACATAAGAAACACACATTTTACGCTACGTACACGAAAAGTTGTCAAGGTAAAAATCAATATTGACGTTAAGCACTCTAAATTTTAATCGTTCAATCAGTTGTTTTTTACCCCGTAGAAACTTTGAGAGACTTGACGATAAATTTTACAGTCTTTTGCGTTTGATTAATTTCAAATTACACAAAATAAAACTTTACTGATTATGAAATTCTAGAAGACTTGCAAAAATGACTGTTATGACGCACTAGATCGTAAACGTGCTCAAAAACATTAAGAACAGCCACTCTCTTCAAAACATTACGAAGAGATAAATTAAACATCATTAAACAACAGCCAAAACACATCTTATTCATGACTATTCACCAGTCATATTCATGCTTCAAAACACATCTTCTTCATGACTATTTACCAGTCATATTCATCCCACGCCTTCGTACCTCGGCTGCCAACTGTTGCTAAACAGAGCCACAGGAAGTAAGGCGCCTCTCTGTCTGGCTTATGAGTCAGCGTTTGCATGTCGTCTAGTGCTCTTTTTTCTCCGAGTTCAATGTCTCGGTGCAGCTGCGTGCAGCTCTGCACACTCTACACTCTGTACAATCTATTACTAGTTACTCTTAACTTAATACCTCACCACCACGTGTGGTTAATTAATGGGCGTCTAACGCCTCTCATTACTTCTCTTGTATGTTACTTCTGTTCGCCAGCACAATGACAACCGCAATCTACAATGCTACTCTGATCATCATGGTATCAATGGCATTAATTCCTACTTCATCAACACGAATATCGTTACAACAATGCCTCGGTTCTACGGGTACTACCCCAACGTCTTTACGAGAGATGGCATTGAAACTTTCACCACAAACACTGTCGACCCTGGGTAGATTCGCATTACCGGGAACATCGCAAACATTCGCTTCTCTAAAGCTTACTCACTTAATTTTCTGCGCGAATTCATTTCTACTTCAATACTTTGACCTCGCTGATAGAATTACCTGGTACTAATTTGCCTTTTCCCAGATAGCCCCACAGCATTTCTGTCTCGGGGTTATTCGCTGCCCCACAGCACTTCTGTCTCGGGGTTTTTTCACTGCCCCACAGCACCGCCATTTTCGAGGCTCTCTCTACCGTAGCAAATATTACTCTTTACGCCTCCTCTGTGCAACCACGTCTGTCATCAGACACTCTGCATTATTTACGGTATTCAAAAAACTTCATTCTTACTTTAACCGTGCTATCCGTGCACATCAGGTATCATCAGAATATCATCCACGATATTTTACTTCACTCGGAAGAGTATCTTTACTCCTTCCTACTTATATTTATCCTTAATTCTCGAAGTCACATAACACTTCTCAGCACATTAAAAGCCACAAAATATTTCATCATTATTTTCTCATCATTACGTCATATTTCATCGTTATTATTTCTCGCTAGGCTTAATCCTCAGCCTGCTCTGTACTAGTCGAAAACTATCTTCCAATTCCTGTTCTAATTTTACTATACTCTAACGCTAGAAAGTTGATTTTTACAAAGGTCTTCAGCATCACCTTTGGGCAAATTGGAATGCAGTTCCCCCCTCCATCATCCTACCAGACGCAACCAGCAAAAAAATAAATCTCACATGACCTACATGTTGTACAGACCACAGAAGGCATTTAAGTATACTTATCTCTCTGTCGCCAATATATCCACATCAGAAAAAAAACTGTGGTAGACATTCTACTATTTCGAAAATCACTCGATACTGAAATTTCAGGCATAATTACGTTACGAGTTTGGTCTCTACGTATTACACAAATAACATCACTGCTCAAATGAGTTTAACGTTGCTCAAGATTAAATTTACACAACTAAAACAATACAAAAGTACTTGAAGCACTTATAGCAACACTTCGAGAAAATAGCGCCACCCACTTTAAAAAATAGGACTCGTAACACCTTGAAAACAGCTCATGTCTAGGGGTCATTGAACACACAGCCTGCTCTCTGCAACTGCAAGTACAGCCCAGCTAGTTTGACCTTGACGCCCGCACGTACTGGCACTGGCTGACGCGCACGCTGCACGCTGCCTGCCTCACGTGCAATGAATAGTTAGCTGCAACGGCACTGTTACAATTATCACCATTAATTGCTGCTTTACTTATCTTAAATTGTAGTTAGAGTTGTCGCACGATGTCGTGATCTCTGTCATCGTTGTAGGCGATGCACCGTCACTGCTCCGTCCACAGCACTAAGATAACGAAACTGTAGTCGGATGAATCACCTCGTAGTTGAAGTTTTCAGCTCCGTAGTCGCCCTCTCCGTAGAACTCTGAACCTCTCTGTCTGTAGATGCTGTCCTTATAGTCGATATCTCGTTGCTCTGCAGTCTCTGCAGATAATCTTCGTAGAAAGTATATTTCTTCTCGTCACCAGACGATCTTCCTGGAGTTCTCTCGAATTCTCTGTAGTTATCTCCGTCGTCTTGATTTGCTGAAGTCACTCGACCTTCTTCTCAAACTTATTTAGGTTGCTCGTCGAATACTGTATCTTCTTTTCTTCTCAAAATATCTTCGCGAATTCGTGGGTCCGTCACTGATATGGCCACCAGTGTGAAGGCAAAAGTAGGTGTGAGGTCCGAAGGGTAGAGAGATAACGCTGGTTATAGGCGACGTTTACTGGTAACGATGTTGCAAGGGGGTAGAACACGGACCAAATGCGCCTCTAAAAGCCGCGCACGTCCTTTTATACTATCTCAATTCTGCTGACCAAGCAGGCGCATTGCGGTAGAGCCGCGCCCAGGCATAGCATTACCATACGTACGAACATATGTACAGAGAAAGTGCGCAACCGCGACGGCACACCCTGCTCCATAACCTCCCTCTAACCCCACCAGGACACCCTGGATGCATCTCCCCCTGGTTGAACCATTACAGCAGGCCGGCGGGCACCTGCTGCACTTCTGGCACAACTGCAGCTCCTCCGCTGTTGCTCACGTCTCCGCTGTGGTGACGGGTATTTTTGACAATGTATATATAGCGTTTTTGATATATATATAGCTTATTTTGATCCTTTGAGCTTGAAAACAAGTGAAATTTAAATAGCAATAATAAAAAACCCTCAAAAAACAAAAAAATACTATTTAGTGTTTTTTGTGTGTTTTTTGGTGTCTTTTTTATATAAACCCTGCCATGTTATGTATATTTGTTTATACAGCTCCACGTCCAGTGCGTTTGTTCGTACAGCTCCTAGTCATAAACATTTGTTTGTACAGCTCCAAGTTCTGTACATTTATTTGTACAGATCCAAGTCATAAACATTTGTTTGTCCTGGACCAAGTTTGCCTGCTGCCATGGCAAGGACTGGGTGACAGTGTACAGCTCAGAGACCAAGGAGCTTGTCCGCACTGTGGGAAGCCACGCAAACTCGGTGTGTTCCGTCGCCTTCCACCCTCGGGACTCTGACAGACTCGATTTGGGCAGTTTTACAAGGAACGTCAGACTCTGGCACAAGGTGGGGTAGGTGTGCCTCACTCTGGCACAAGGTGGGCAGGTATGCCTCACTCTGGCACAAGGTGGGGTGGGTGTGGCTCACTGTTGTACCAGATGGGAAAATAAAAATTGTTTCTAATATCAGTAATTGTGAAAGAATATAAATATGATGGAATATCCATAGGAAATACCTTCTTCAATAAAATTTTCCAGTTCCGTACTGTGTAGAGGAACAGTAGGAGTTTTATTTTATAAAATAAAGGTAGCATTTAATTTGAGTTTTTTCAATAGGTTGTTCAGTTGAAATTTGCATCAAGGCAATAAATACACACACATTCTAAGTAATGTTTGCTTTCTGTTCACAATGTTTGTGTCTCTTTATTGTACTTGTCTAAGGCACGTGCGCAAGTTTTGTTGTGGTAAAGTCTAACATCAGATAAAACAGCAGAAATAGTTTCGTTTGTTGTATTTATTAATCAGAAAAGTTGTCTTCCCTGGCTATGTCAGACTGTAAGTCGTGGGTCGTAGCCCCCATCTTGGACCGGGGCGCAGCCTCCATCTTGGACTGGGGCGCAGCCTCCATCTTGCACTGGGGCGCAGCCTCCATCTTGGTCTGGGGTGCAGCCTCCATCATGAACTGGGGCGCAGCCTTCATCTTGGACTGGGGCGTAGCCCCCATCTTGGACTGAAGAGATTCTTCCTCGGGCCCGTTGCAGGATCCCCTCTATTCAGAAGTGCCACTACTGCCGCTCCTGCACTCCTGCCGCTCCTGCACTCCTGCCGCTCCTGTACTCCTGCCGCTCCTGCACTCCTGCCGCTCCTGCACTCATGCCGCTCCTGCCACTCCTGCATTCCTGCCGCTCCTGCGCTCCTGCCGCTCCTGCACCCCTGCCACGCCTGCCGCTCCTGCCACTCCTGCCGCTCCTGCCACTCCTCCCGCTCCTGCCACTCCTACCACTCCGTCCACTCCTGCCGCTACTGCACTTCTGCAGACCGAGCCTATGGACGACTGCTACATCTGGGAGGGTTTGCTGCCATGCCGAGTCCCCCTTGTACCGTTTGTGGCTGTTCGACAGTTAAGTGTTCATTGTTGTTAGCAGCTTCATATGTTGGAGGCAGGTAGGTTATAACCGTTCGTTCTTGGTTCTATTGTATGCCTGTACTTCTTGTTAAAATGTTTTAATATACAAAAAAGAGAATTACAAACTCACGACCTGGCAGTTCTAACCTTCACCATCAAACAGGACACCCTGGTTGCATCATGGAAGACCACCGTCCCCTGCTCCATAACCTCCCTCTAACCCCACCAGGACACCCTGGATGCATCTCCCCCTGGTTGAACCATTACAGCAGGCCTGCGGGCACCTGCTGCACTTCTGGCACAACTGCAGCTCCTCCGCTGTTGCTCACGTCTCCGCTGTCTTCACTGGCTCCCCTAACGACAAAGTCAGGTGGGCGTATAGGTTGTGATTGAAGAGGAGTTAAAGGAGAATTTTTCATGATAATTCAAGTAGATGTTGCAAGTGTGTTTAGTATATAAGAGGTATTGAACTGCAACCCCTTGCTGCTGCACAAGTCTCTGCTGTCTTCACTGGCTCCCTCAACGCAAAGTCAGGTGAGGCATTTAGGGTTGGGAGTTGGGTGAATATGTTATAAGTAAGCCCGTCAGGGGGATACAACTATTGTATCTATGGAAATTAGTGCTTCCAGGGGGCAATGTAAGTGCCTGAGCTAAAGGTTGGTTAGACTTTCTTTGTGTTAAAACAGAATAGGTTTTGGTTTTGTTACGGACCATCTTTTTTCGGTTTGCTACTGTCTTGTTTTTTTCAGCGCCTACTACTTTCTTCTTCAACTTTGATCTTGTTTCATGAAATTCTTTCTCATCTTACTGTTTCTATGCCTTTTCTGCATAGGTTCCGCATTCCCTTAACTCCTTACTAAATGGTGCCTTCTTCCTTCCTTTGAATCGCATTTGTTGCGGATAGGGAGGCTTAAACTAACTAATAATATAATCTGTTATAAGTAGGTCAAATAGATGCTATGAGTGTGTTAGGTATACAAGAGGAGTTACGTTGAAAATGTTCAACTGCTGCTCACGTCTCTGCTGTCTTCACTGGCTTCCTCAACGACAGAGTCAGGTGGGCTATTTAGGTTAGGGTAAATACTTATATCTGTGTTGGAGTTTAGGTAAGTGTGTTTAGGGTAAATCGTGTTTGTTGGTGTTAGGTTTGTGATGGAAGAGGAGTTAGGGTAAATATATTGAATGTATGTTGTGGTGATGTTAAGTGTGTGAAGGAGGAGTAAGAGTAAATATGTTTAGGTGTAAATATAAAATAATTATTCTGTTGTTCAGTTATGTGATTCAAATTGCATATTTAGTGCATGTACAGTATTAGTGATAGTCAGCTGTATGATGTATTAGATGTACCTATATTTAGCGTTATTATGTAGAATAAACCAGTCGTATGAAACATCTGGTATATATGTTGTAGGTTTTTAGTGTATTAATACAAGTCAGCTATGTGATATAGCGTGTTTAGCACAAGTACATACATACGTAGAGTGGGTCAGTTATGGGGTATAGCATATTTAGGATAAGTTCTTAGCAGAAACTATGCCAGTTCTGAAGTATATGTTTTAAGTGTATATGGGTACGTACACTTGGGTACACTGTGGGTACGTACACTTGGGTGCAGTGTGGGTACGTACACTTGAGTACACTGTGGGTACGTACTACGTACACTTGGGTACACTATGGGTACGTACACTTGGGTACACTGTGGGTACGTACACTTGGGTACACTGTGGGTACGTTCACTTGGGTACACTGCGGGTACGTACACTTGAGTACACTGTGGGTACGTATACTTGGGTACACTGTGGGTACGTACACTTGGGTACACTGTGGGTACGTACACTTGGGTACATTGTGGGTACGTACACTTGGGTACACTGTGGGTACGTACACTTGGGTACACTTTAGTACACTGTGGAAATAAGGATATATACTACCAAGTATGGAGTGAAGGTTCTGGATTCTGTATCGGTATATTTATTGCATATATTTAGTATCATTTGGCTTTGTGATGAAGTATAATTATATTTAGTGAGTATTAAGTACATGTTGTGTTCTTTAAAGATTTGTTACAGGTAATTTTTCTCCTATGTGGTAAATGATTTATCTTGTATGGCAGCATGTAATAACAAATATTCTTTCAGGGGAACACAGCTATTGTGTTTATAGGAATTAGTGCTCCAAGAGATAAGATGAGAGTTCCGAAGCTGAAGATTGAGTCTGGTGTCATTTTGTTGGGTATAGAATAGGTTTTTGTTTTGTCTTGGTGTGCTGTCCTGTTTTAAAGCACCTACTACTTTCTCATTCAACTTTTTTATTTCATAAACTTCCTTCCTAACTTGTTTCTATGTGTAGGGTATGGGAACCCCATTCGGCATGCACAGATTCCTCTTTCCC
Organism: Morinoia aosen; assembly: GCA_030386875.1. Lineage (NCBI taxonomy): Eukaryota > Metazoa > Arthropoda > Malacostraca > Amphipoda > Talitridae > Morinoia > Morinoia aosen. The sequence continues at coordinate 13,330,682 of CM059575.1, read as the reverse complement.
TTAATTTCAAACTAAATGGACTTTCCACCTTCTTCTCTTTGGAACACTATTGTTGTGGTTAGGGAGGTGTAAACTGGCTCATCTAAACAAAATGGTACCTTTCTTCTTGCCCATTTTGGACAACATTGTTGTGGTTAGGAAGCTTGTCAAATCTAATCCAATCAAAACGGTGCTCTTCTCATTCCCCATTTTGGAACATTATTGTTCTGGTTAGGGAGGCTCATTAAATCTGTACTAATATAAACTGTGCCTTTCTCCTTCCCTGTTTGGGAATCTAGTCTAATCTCAAATAAATCTGAAAATAAAGGATGCCTCCCTCCTTTGCCGCTTTGGAACACCATTGTTGTGGTTAGGGAGGGCCAAATCAGGTTATTTAATCTAAACTGTGCTTCCTTCCTTCCCCGCTTGAAAACGCGGTTGCGTGCAGGTACGTGGAGTTCTCCCCGTGCGGGCGCCACCTCCTCACGGCCATCACCAGCCCTCCTGAGGTCGACCAAAAGTTCCAGTTTCCAGGCCTTCCAGGCCCAGTAAATCTCCAACGACTTCCTCAAGGTCTCCTCGCAGTTCTGTGTGGGGGCGCGGTTCTGGACGGAGCCTCTTCTGCCTGGGCCTTCTCTGGGGTCTGGGCCATCCTCGGGGTCTGGGCCTTCCCCGGGGTCTGGGCCTTCCCTGGGGTCTTGGCCTTCCCCGGGGTCTGGGCCTTCCCCGATGTCTGGGCCTTCCCCAGAGTCTGGACCTTCTCCGGGGATTGGGACTTCTCCTGGGCCTGGGCCTTCTCCTGAGCATGGGCCTTCTCCTGGGCCTGGGCTTTCTCCTGGGACTGGGCCTCCCCCAAAACCAGGGTGGGACGTAGGTTTATCACCCCTTAGCTTGACCCCTTTTCACCCATCCGTCCCCTCCGTCGCTCTCTGAAAGTGTTCGCAGATCGAAGCGGGGTGTCAGAAGCGCAGTTGCGGACAGTTCTCCGCAGGCTGCACACGTGCAATGCGACTGTTGCTTCTGCTAACCTTTTGTCATCCCATGAAAAAGATATAAAAGAGGCTTCCTCGACATTTAGGCAGAAAATCATCAGCCCTCGGCCAAGCCGGTGTAATCTGTCCATAGAGTCGTCTATATACATCCTTACCTGTGCAGAAGCCGTTTTTGCAAGCAGTAGATACGTAGAACTACCTTTCCCTTCCTTGTTTCTGAAGCCACAGCAACTGAAATTCATTAGACCAAAGGACTTCTTCCCGCCTGGATCATGCTTGGAGGTTTGGGGTAGAGAATTTGGGGGACACCCCTGAAACACTCTCGTCTTTCCTGAGAGGAGGTGGGTTAAGTGTTATTTTGGTTTTGGCGAGCCTCTGAATAGAGAATTTCGGCGATGTTACTCAGCAATCAGGGTCCGCTCAGTGAAACAGCAGGAGATATTCTCAACTCAGTCATCTGAAGAAGATGCGGTGGCTACAATCTTAGAGGGCATGGACCACCCAATAGATGGGGCTTTAGAAACCCCGAGTTACTCGTCCCTGCGTGGAAAGTCTCCAGAAACCTCATTGGTCGCCTCTACGAGGATGAAAAACCCTAATCTCGGTGCTCTAAAGTCCACGAGTTGTTCGTCCCTGACTGGACAGTCTTCAGAACCTTTAGACGTCTTTACAGGGATGGAGAACCCTAATGACGGTTCTTTAGAACCTCCGAGTTGCTCGGTTCCGCTTGAAGGAATTATAGAGACACCCTCTGTCGTTCCCATGAAATGTGACAGCAAACTCGTAAAACCATCTGAAAATTCATCGACCTATTCTCCTGACAGCAATAATCTCATAGAGACTGTGCGAGCTCCAGCATTTGACTCACCCGTGGAATTCCGTGAATCAGGTTACCAGTTGGGAATAATCTGTGCTGTGGCTGATCTGCGAAACGATTCTTGTGCCATGGAAGTCGATGTTCAGTCTGTAACGACAAATGACTTTCCTACACGAGCATCTTCAATATGCGCTAGTCCAAAGGATGCTGACTCTGTAAAGGCTGCTGTTCACACTCAGCATCTTCAGACGAACAGAAATTGTCCACCATGTGCTAGGGCAAAGAACGGTCCATGTGCTAGGTCAAAGAACATTCCTAGAGACACAGCAGAATGTGTCGGAAGTGTCACAGATAGCCCTGAGTCTCTGAAAGGTGTATTTGGGTCTGCAACATTTGGTAAGGATACTCAAAAAGATCATGTAGTAGAGTGCACCTTGGCCATAGCAAACGGCCATTTGAACAGACGTGAAGCTTGGTGCAGGGCATTTCGGTTGTTGCGAGCCGTTGAGATGGGCACAGGCTTTACGTTCTCCAACCTGCCAAAGGGAGCCGATCTCCGAGACATACACTCAATTAGAACCTACGGCAATCACAGACTTGTCCGTGAATCGAACCAAACTGATGTGGATTCAGACTCCTTTTTGCATTCCTTACGCGAGATGCTTTGGTGTATTTTTCCTGGGAGGTTACAGGTCGCCAGACGTAAAAATTGCTTTTCCTCGCTGGGCATCAAAGGGACAGCGCCCGTATATCATAACGTTGTGGAACTCAATCCACATTTCACCCCCACTCCTGTCCTTACACCCTCGTACACCCTAATAACTCGACAACATGGTAACAGTTTCACCGGCATGGCCTCACTGGCACAGCGTTTGCTGCAAAGCAGCCCTATTGCCAGTGCTGTGCATACCCACTCCGCACTGACACCCGCTTCTGCTCAAGAATTCCAGGGTAGACCAGAGAAACTTACGACTTCTGTCTGCGAAAACGCTCAAGTTTTGCAACCTTCGAATGTAGAGTTGCGTTTTTGCCAACCTAGTAATGCCATTACGGACTTTTTGCTTTAATAGTTTAGAGATTTACAATTTTGCTCAAGTGTAGTGGAAAACAGTGCTTCAGCATCTCAAAGAACGTATTCGAGTTGTTTTCCAGTAACCATGCTGTGGCAGGCCCTGACCTTAGTTGAACGACCGCCTTGAAGACAAGTAGCTTTCGAGTGACGGAGGTTTACTTTTGCGGTGAAGAGGCATGTACTTCTTGTAGTATGAAAAATTCTGACATTCCCCATTGCCCTGAGAGATACATTGCAGTTTAAACTTTAGTACCTTTGCAGCGTGGCTCGGGGCAGGTGAGGTGGGAGCTGCTTTACGGCGATTCAGTAGCTACTTTTCGATTCTATTGATACTTTGGTTCGATTCCTTTGTTGCTGTGGCACACTTTTTGTATCGCTTGCTGTTTCGTTCCTTTATTTTATGTTGCGACCTCCAAGCTATGGTGGTAACCTATAGTGGCGATCTCAGCAGAAACTTATCCCGAGAGTAAAGGTGTCCTGCAGCCATGGGTACCGACGCTCCGTGTTCAGCCTTGGCACGTCATCAAGCGTGTTTCCCGGTGGTTCGCTTCCTCACCTGTTCTCCCTAATTTTTAAAGCCACCTTTACTTCTATTTTCTAGTGATTTAATTTCCTTTGTCTATCAAATACCTTTGCTGTCGTAAATTGTGTGAATGTGAGTGTGCATGAGTTTATTAAGCTACCATAATTCCTTAAATTCTTAAACTCTTGAATTCTTGAATCCTCAAACGTTAATATCTTAATGCCTTAAATTCTTGCATCCTTGAATCTATTCCGAGCCAGCTTGGAAACGAGACTTGACCATTCTCCGTAACTAAATAAATTACCTTACCTGGGGCTTGACTGAAAGACTGCCAGCGGTCTACTCTCCGAGTAATACTGTAACTCTTAACCTAACGCTATTTCCTAAAACTCGCTCCTGCTCGATGCTTGAGCCTCTTTTCTTCCACGTTTTACCATCTTTATCAACTCTACGAGTGGCTTCCACACTGAGGCATTACTAAACTCAGGTTAGCTTTTGAAGTTTTCCTGCAATAATGTTCCTGTTTGCAAATCTTTATGAATAACTACAGACTCTATTGTAATTTCATTACATTAATTCATTGTTTTATTTTTCTAGTATCTGCATCTTGGGGCTCCAATGGCCAAGCGTGAGGCTGCTCTATCGGGAACGATGCGGGACAGCTGGTTTTATTCTGCGCTACGATCTTCGATGAGGCTGTCACTACAGTAGTGCGGTGCTGTCTACGCCGGCAGGATAGTGTCAGCAGTGATACGGGAACGCTACCTAGCAGTGGTGGTCCTGAGCAGATTGCTAGGCATCTTGTGGGAGAAAATAGCAGTGTTTCGAAACAGAATGTTGATTGCAGCGGCGAGAGGGAGCAAACCAAAGAGTCCAAACGCGTAAGTGCCCTTAAGACTTGAGATATGCACAACGTCCCCAATCTGGGGGTTCTAGCCGAGAAAAATCTGCCGTTGCGTTTTCAGAAAGCAGCTTTTATTGCAAGAAGGAAACTGTGTCTGATATCTTGTTGCAGGAACCTGTATTTATCTCTTCCGTCATTGACGCGCTCCACCAGAGCACATTTGGAATCGAGCCTGTCGTGGCATGGTCGTACTTGTCAGACGAAGAATATCGCTGTGTTCAAAAGGCCCAACAATTTAGGTTGAAAGCCCTGTTCGAAAGGGCGCTTGAATTCAAGGCACACTTGGTCTTGTGAAACTCTGCGAAAATCCTATCCCATAACTCTCCTGCGTGACGGGTCCTCATCAGCGACAACCAAGTGTTGATGACGAGTTCCCCTCACACGAGCGAGTGGACATCCTTGGGACCAGCTACTACAGTGACCTTGTCCTTGTTTTCAGAAGCTACCGCTCGTTCTCGAGGTTACTGAGCCATGAAGAAGCACGGACCATGGCACAACACCTCTACGAGTTCCAAAGAAAGCTTTTGAATGCTCTGGAGTGGGACAGCTTCGTGCTTGTGTGCATGGGAGACCCACCTTCCGTCTTCTCTTGGCTCGGAGCAGACACTGAGAACTTTTCACTGCTGCCCGAGCAATCTTCGCTGCCCCGTTTCGCGTACCCGCGCTTCCCTAAGCTAGGCATAGCCAGTTTTCAGTGGAGTAGTCTCCTTAATCCACTTATGGCTGAAACCTTCAAATCTTGGCGAGATTTTTGGCCAATGGGTAGCCTGACTCGGTCTTTGTGTGACCACGACATGGTGCTGTTGCTCATGGACGGGTTCAACGAAGGCTTGTTGTCGCATTTTGGGTTTGGGTTCTTTGACAAGGACATCTACGAGATCATGGCGTTCTTGACGAGGTCGTTCACCGCCTGCCAAATGCTCTGCTTCTGTCACGCTCTTGCGTCTCAAGAAGACATGTCAAGTCGAGAAGAGCCCTATGGTGGTACAAATATTAACGATTCCCATCGGAAAGAGCACAAATGTGATGCTAATACTGGCAATTCCCATCGAAAAAAAACCTAAAAGTTATACCAAAATTCACGATACCAATAGAGAAAAGTCCAAGAATGATACAAAAACACACCAAGGCAACCCAAAGCCTCAGTTAGAAGACCCTCGAGTTAGTGACGGGGAGACTGCATTCATGAAAGGTGTCCCCCCAGGGATGGTGGGTGTTGACGCGGGAGCCCCGGAACGTCGGTCTGACCTGTTGGAGAAGCTAGATGTGACATTTTTGAGTTTCCAAATGAAATTCAAATTTTACCAGGAATTTACAGGCCTGGCAGGCCTAGTGCACGCCTACAACATAATCCATAAAACCGTGACAGCCAGTGGCTGCCCGTAGGTTCTTGTGCCTGAGAATGTGGATGTTTTACGGGTTTGTGGTTTTTGTGTGGTTTTGTTGTGATTCTTGTATGGTCTGTGTTGTGGTTATTATGTGGTCTGTGTTGTGGTTCTTGTATGGTTTGTGTTGTGGTTCTTGTATGGTTTGTGTGGTGGTTCTTGTATGGTCTGTGTTGTGGTTCTTGTATGGTCTGTGTTGTGGCCCTTGTATTGTCTGTGTTGTGGTTTTTGTGTGGTCTGTGTTGTGGTTCTTGTGTGATCTGTGTTGTGGTTTTTGTATGGTTCTTGTGTGTTCTGTGTTGTGGTTCTTGTGTGGTTTGTGTTGTGGTTCTTCGAATGATCTTTGCATGGTAGTCACTTTTATGATGGGTCTTGTTTGGATGATTCTCATTTTGAAGATAAGTTTTATCGATTAATATTTTGATGATCCTTACTTCAACGATCGTCATGCAATGATCCTATGATATTTTGAAGATCTTATCATCCTTACTTTCCAGTTTCTGTTTCAATTTGTATAATTTAATTGTGATGCTTCCTGATCCAAGTGACTTGCAGCATCTATCTCGGTCAACTCCTTACACTGCTCCACCTTTTCAACTCCTTCACCTTTTTCAACTCCTTCACCTTTCTCAACTCCTTTTCAACTTCTTCAACTCTTTCAAATCCTTTTCAACTTCTTCAACTGCTTCACCTTTTTCAACTCTTCAACTGCAACATATTTTTCTACTCCTTTTCAACTTCTTTATCTGTTTCAACTCCTTATCATTTTCATCGCCTTTTTCAACTCTTACAACTGCTTCACCTTTTTCATCTCTTTCAACTTCACCTTTTTCAACTCCTTCCCAACTTCTTTACCCTTTTCAGCTCCTTTTCAACTTCTTCACATTTTTCAACACTTTTCGACTGCTTTACCTTTTTCAACTGCTTCACCTTTTCCAATTGTTTCACCTTTTTCAACTGCTTCACATTTTTCAACTGCTTCACCTTTCTCAACTGTTTCACCTTTTTCAACTGCTTCACCTTTTTCAATTCTTTCAACTTGTCCAACTTACTCAACTTCTGATTACTGGTGAAATAACTTTGCTGATACAAAATTACCCAAATCTAAAGTATTCAACACAAAATCCCGAGCATTCAACATAAAATCTCGAGTATTCAACACAAAATCCCAAGTATTCAACAAAAAATTCCGAGCATTCAACATAAAATCCCGAGCATTCAACACAAAATCCCGAGCATTCAACACAAAATCCCGAGCATTCAACGCAAAATTCCGAGCATTCAGCAGAAACTCCCGAGCATTCATCACGAAATCCCAAGCATTCAGCGCAAAATCCCGAGCATTCAACACAAAATCCCAAGCATTCAACACAAAATCCCGAGCATCCAACACAAAATCCCGAGCACTCAACACAAAATCCCGAGCATTCAACGCAAAATCCCGAGCATTCAATGCAAAGTCTCGAGCATTCAACACATTGTGCCAATTGTGCCATGTGTGCAAGTGCCTTTTCTCTCTGAAACACCAAGGTTTCCAATAAAATTTTCTTTTCTCGCTTTCCAATTTATTGAAGATTTTTTGTGTCAATAAATTGCCACCTCATACACCTCTCACAGGGGTATTGAACATATCTCATTATAAAACCTATTTGATTATTAAACCTCTCTAATCTTTGTTTCCATAATTCCGTGTAATGGATCTAATACTTAGGTCGTCGAACGCATGTTGTCAAAGACATGTCATTGAACGCATGCCGTAAAACAATCGTGGCTGATCAGTCTGATGAAATTCCTGCCATTTTCAGATCCTGTGCAACTTTGACACAAGTCTATCGTACAACTGGTACTACTTCTGGGAGAGGGTTATATTGGTGAACCCGCGTTATGGTGGTGCGCTACCTCTTGATAGCAATCCCCCAACTGGCTCATCAAACCCTCCCAGTACGTCTTCATCAAATGCTCCATCACTTCTTGATGGCAAGTTTCCATCGAACGGTTCACAAACCCACAGTTCGACCGACGCTCTTCATTTGAATCACGCCCCTCACCTCTCTGAAGGGTGGCCTGACCTGCCCTTGTTGCGTCTAAGCCTTTCGAGGGAAGACCTGCTCCTGTCTGTGAGTGTGGGGGAGGTGGCGGTAGTGGGGAGGGCTGGGGTAGTGGGGAGGGGGATAGTGAGGATGGGTGGGGTAGTGGGGAGGTGGGGGTAATGGGGAGGGGTGGGGTAGTGGGAGAGGTGTGGGTAGTGTGGGAGGTGAGGGTGGGGGGGGGGGGGGTAGTGGGGGAGGTGAGGGTAGTGAGGGTAGTGGATGAGGTGAAGGTGGTGGGTGTAGTGGGGGAGAAGGGGGTAGTGGGGGAGGTGAGGGTGGGGGGGTAGAGAGGGAGGTGTGGGTAGTGGGAGAGGCGTGGATAGTGAGGGTAGGGGGGGAGGTGAGGCTAGTGGGGGAGGTGTGGGTAGGGAGGAAGGGAGAGAGGTGTGGGTAGTAGGGGAAGTTACGGGGGTGAGGGCAGTGGGGGAGGGGGGGGAGTGGGGGAGGTCGAGGTAGTAGGAAAGGTGAGGGTTGAGAGGGTGGTGGTAGCGAGATAAGTGAGGGTAGTGGGGGAGGTGGGGGTAGAGAGGGAGGCGGGGGGTAGCGAGGGAGATGGGGGGTAGTGGGGGAGGGGAGGGTAGTTTGTGTGTGTTGTAGCGTGTTTTTGTGTTCAAAAGAAGAAGAGGCACTTGTGTGTGTATGTTTGTTGTTATATATGTCTCTTGTTACAATGCGCTCATGTACGTATTTTGAATTTAATGTCCAAATTTTTTCCAAATATGAAAAAAAAAATTTTTTCCACATGATAGCCGCCGTGGAAGAGGCACAAGAAAGAGCACCCAATAGCCCCCCTCGCGGAAACAGGCCCGAAAATCTCTGGAGACAATCGCAAGCCGACAACCTCTGGAGACAATCGCAAGCGGACAATTTCTGGAGACAATCGCAAGCGGACAATCTCTGGAGACAGTCGCATGCCGACAATCTCCGAAAACAGTCGCATACCGACAATCTCTGGAGACAGTCGCATGCCCACAATCTCTGGAGACAATCGCAAGCCGACAATCTCTGGAGACAGTCGCATGCCGACATGTAAGCCCCGAGGCTGGGGTCCGTCGTCGTCAGGTAGGGAAGGAAATGCTGGAAGGTTTCTATCAGATTTACTGGTGAACGGAGATTACTAGTCAGGTGCTACCGGCGGGAAACGCTCAGTCAAAATGCCGGTGCGGTTTAACATGCCGACGCTGGCAGCGACCTTCGGAATGCTGTCAACGTAGGTATAACCTAATTTGGCTCTAAATCAATTTGTTATATTCGGTCAATTAGTAAACGTGTCAAACCCCATTAAACAGATTACAGCTCCGCTGAAAAATGTTTTACAAAAATTTCATATAACCAAATGTTTACCCGACGCCTACTCGATGTTTTTTATAATCGTAAACTAGCCCTACACATAGTAACCATACATTTAAGTTCATATGAATTCTACAATCTACAATTACCTCTGCGCTGACTCCGTCCTTTGCTTTACTGAAGATTTGAAATAGTTTGAAATAGGTGGCTGGCCTAGACCGCAACAAAGGCATCGCGCGCAGTCAACAGCCTTGACTTCAATTAACCTTGCACGCAGTGCTCTGTTTTCTCTTTGCAAGGCAGGGAACGATACAAAACTTGCAACTATTAAACTCTACGGAGTTGTCATCCTTTTTAGGTTCTGGTACATTGTACATGCAATAGTATTATTATTGAGAATTAGATTCCAAACGTTTTCAACAATTCGAGCCGCTTCCTTCGCATGAAAATTCACTAAGTCAATTTCGGCATCGTAACTGTATGAAATGGGAAGATTTTCACCGCGAAAATAAGGGCACGTACCTCTACCGAAAACGACATAGCTGGGAGTATCACCTAAAGTAGATTTTATTGAATTGTTTAAGGCGTTCTCTACCATTTCCAAACACTGATCCCATTCGGTATGAGCTAGGGATTTAATGTACACTTTTAGCAAATTGCTGATTGTTTTTGTTATTTCGTTCAACAATCGCATTCGAATGGAGGCTAAAAGCTAGAACTTCTTTCTTAGCAATAGTATGTATTTTGGCAAATTGTTTTACTGCTACTGATTTAAATTCAAGGGCGTTATCACTTATCAGCGTTTTCGGGTATCCGAAAGTGCTAAAACAACTTCCTAAACATGATATTACTGTGTCTGTTCGACGGTAAGAGGTCGCGTATAATTTACAGAAGCGGGAAAAAAGAACAATCACAACCAGTATGTATTTATTCCCATTATCGGTAATTTTGAGGGGACCAAGAAAATCCATTGAAACTACTTGAAAAGGTTCCTTCGCTATAGGGGCTGTTAATATTTTAATAGGTACGGAAGGGTTTGCGTTAGGAAGTTTACAAACTTCACAACCTTGCACAAACTTTTTTACAATCGTTTTCTCTAAAATGTGAAAGTATTTGAGCCGAAATTTGAATAGCGTGTGCAGTGCATCTGTATGGTACATATAGTGTATACTTAAGATTGCTTCATTCAACAACGAAGTTGGCATGACTGCCGTTAAAATTGTGGTAGTTCGGGAGTCAATGCGTCGTCGTCGATACAATATGTCATTTAGAATTAAATAACTCTGTAAGTCAGGAATTGTAGACGTACTTCACTGAAGTAGAGCCTCTCCAACTTCAGAACCAAATGCATCTTGCTTTAGCTCATCAATTAACTCTTTTAAAGTCCAGGCAATTTCTTTTTCTGTCGGTACGTAGTCAATTAACCTAAGGGGTCACCACTTGGTCGCTATCGTGAGATTGCTCCAAGTCAGTGGGAACGTCTGGGCTGGATGTCTGTTTTTTTTAGATCTTGTCTGGGCTACGCATACTTCAGATTCAGGCTTCAGCTGGTTACAGCTTTCTAATTTTTCACTAATTAGTTGCTCATTGTCTGTTGGTAGCCTGCTTAGGTAGTCAGCTACGACATTTGTCTACTTGGTAGATAGTTAACGACAGGCTCGTATGGATGTACGTTAATGCACCATCTGGCCATTGCTGTATCATCTGGTAATCTTTTTGCAAACAGAGGTGCAAAAGGGCTGTGGTCGGTATACACATTTATTGGATATCCAATAACTAGGTATTAAAATGCTTTAAGAGCATTGCTGATGGCAAAACATTCTTTTTTTGTTGTGTGGTATCTTTTTTGGCTTGAGTTTAAACTTTTACTAAAATAAGCAACTGGACGCATTATTTTATCACCTGAATCCTCAGCTTGCATGAGTACTGATCCTATGCCTAAATTTGAAGCGTCTGTAAAAATATGGAATGGCTTCGTATTGCCAGGATGTCGTAGAACAGTGTCGGAAGTTGGTGCAGAATTAATATGGTCAAAACTTTTCTGACAGTCATTACTCCAGTCAAAAGTAGTATCTATCTTTAGCAAATTGTACAATGGATTTGCAATTGCTGCAAACTGACAAACGAAATAACAGAAATAATTCGCTATGACCAGGAATTGCTGCAACTCTTTAACATTTTTTGGTGGTGGACAATTTTGCAACTTTTCGGAATGCTTACACCGTATTCCATCGGCAGAGATAATATGTCCTTGGTATTCTATTCTACGTTTTAGGAAATCACATTTTTCGAGTTTAATGGATAAATTGCCAGTTCTGAGCATCGTAAGGACAGCTCGTATATCAAACAGGTGTTGTTTTACTGATTTAGAGTAAATCAATATGTAATCTGAAAAGACGAAGCACATGCGTCCTAAAATAGGAGCCAGTACTGATGACATGATTCTTTGGAAAACGCTTGGGCTTGAAGTAAGTCCAAAAGGTATTCTTTTGAACTGATAATTTTGGTAACCTATACTAAAGGCTGTAAATTTTTGACTCTCCTGCTCTAATTCGACTTGGTGGAAGACGGATCTTAAGTCAAGCGTAGTGAAAACGCTGTTACCCCCCTAATGTGGCCAATATTTCGTCTATCCGTGGTATAGGATACGACTCCTTCACCACGATTTTGTTTAACGATCTCAAGTCAATCACTGGTCGAATCTCACCATTCTTTTTCTCTAAACAATTTAAACAATTTATTTACCACTGGAGATACAGAGGTAAAATGTTTCTTAAGTCTAGTACAATGGCCATATTTGACTATAGCTACCTGTGGGCCCGAATAAGTTCAGCGACTTCTGGGTCATCCTACCATCAACGTTATTCTAAGGTGTACAATAATGTTTAATCAAAATCACTTAACCTAGTTTTGCATTAAACTGATCAGTGAGATAATTTACTCGATATCAGATATTTCATTTTACAATATAGGTTATATGGACTATACTTAACAGTATATTCGATAAAAAGATTTAACAGCAAACTGAAGATCGGCGGTATTACCCTTGGCAAATTACATTATTGGAAACAGTCATGTAGGAGACAAGATTTTACTTGGTGATCTTACACGACTAATATTTCAATAAGAAGTGAGACTAAAGATTTCTTTTGAATACCGTGTAAGAATTACTATCATGGATCTCCGCAGGTATTGAGTTCCAAGTTTTAGTTCAAACGAAGAGGATACTGTGTTGGGACCGGGCCTTTGAATAATAAGGAAGCGCGATTTTACTTCTATTTCGGGTTAAATGGTCGTGATGACCGGTTTTCGCAGTTAATAATTGTTTTAGGCTATCATCTCACTTCCTATTGGAATCTTGATTCTCACTTCCTATTGGAATATTAGTCGTGTAAGATCACCAAGTCAAATCTTGTCTCCTACATGGCTGTTTCGAATAATGTAATTTGCCATGGGTAATACCGCCGATCTCCAGTTTGCTGTTAAATCTTTATATCGAATATACTGTTAAGTATAGTCCATATAACCTATATTGTAACATGAGATATCTGATATCGAGTAAATTATCTCGCTGATCAGTCTAATGCAGAACTAGGTTGAGTGATTTAGAAAAAACATTATTGTACACCTTAGAATAACGTTGATGGTAGGATGTCCCAGAAGTCGCTGAACTTATTCGGGCCCACAGGTAGCTATATTCAAATATGACCATTGTACTAGACTTAAGAAACATTCTACCTCTGTATCTCCTGTGGTAAATAAATTGTTTATATTGTTGAAAGAAAAAGAATGGTGAGATTCGACCAGTGATTGACTTTAAGATCGTTAAACAAAATCGTGGTGAAGGAGTCGTATCCTATACCACGGACAGACGAAACATTGGCCACATTAGGTGGTAACAGCGTTTTCACCACGCTTGACTTAAGATCCGTCTTCCACCAAGTAGAATTGGAGCAGGAGAGTCGAAAATTTACAGCCTTTATTATAGGTTACCAAAATTATCAGTTCAAAAGAATACCTTTTGGACTTACTTCAAGCCCAGGCGTTTTCCAAAGAGTCATGTCATCCGTACTGGCACCTATTTTAGGACGCATGTGATTCGTCTTTTTAGATGACATATTGATTTACTCTAAATCAGTAAAACAACACCTGTCTGATATACGAGCTGTTGTGGTGTTCTCCCTCAGGCTGCTTTACACTCCGGGCAGACTTGTGAATATCTTTAGACTTTGTGGTATCTATGCCCGAAGTGAGTGCCTGAGGTGCAAACGAACCCGGCAGGGTAAGGAATACACAACTGGAATAAAGGCCGTATTATTGAGAAGATCGCCGACAGTGTGGCACATGAGGTAAATGATCACAGGCAGGTAGTCTAGTACACAGGGACGACTTGGAGGACCGACGGTTGTCGGTAAGTCGCGTCGTGCGTGCCGTGGCGTAGCGGTGCGCCGTTGAGGTGGCGATGGAGGCCATGAGGCTACTGCTTGCTGAGCAGCCGATACTAGTGAATGCCGGAGTCACTGTGCGGAGAGTCGCAGGGAGAAGTCTTGTGTGAGCCGCTGCTGTGAGGAGGCTCGTTGGAAGACTTGTGTGAGCCGTTGCAGTGAGGAGGCTTGCAGGAAGAAGACTTGTGTGAATATCAAGGTTCCTGCGAGTGCACTGTGCGAACTGAATGCGCTAAGCGAGGAGCTCTTTATATATAGGGCTGGCGGCGGCCTCACTGAAGCGAGCTAGCCCTCTGGTTAGTGGACTCGCGGTGCTCGGTTGTCTTTGTCTGTGCTGTGCTAAACGTACGTGGGTGTATTCAGATGTTGCCTGGCTACTGGGAGCGCGCAGCTTGTAGAGGCTCGGTCCGGCACCCCAGCGCCAGCCGGACTCTCGTGAATGCGCCGTGGTTGGTTAGTGGCTCTCTTTGTGCGGTAAAAGTGCATTTAAGTAATACTTTCTTCAGCTCCCTATTTTCTATTCTTTCTGTTTTTTGAAGGCTTAACAGAAAGTTAAGTCGGAGAACTGAGTGTGGTTTTTTTGACCACCGGCCCAGGGGCACCCCCTCCGGGCCTGAGGTGAGCACTGTTTCCCAATTGTTGCTTTTCTCATTCCGTGTGTTTTTTCAGTTGTGTGATCTTGTGCATACTTGTCGATTCAAATGTCCTAATTCTGTACAGTTTGTATTCACTCACATTGTATAGTTTAATGTATTGATATTGTATAGTATATTGTATTATAATTGTATAGCTTATTGTATTAGTACTGTATAGTTTACTATATTAGTATCGTATAGTGTAATGTAATAATATGCTTCATCATTTAGGGATTGCTTCACTGTGTTGATATTGTATAGTTCAAAGTGATACAATTTTCTGGAACTCGTCTATTTAGGTAATTAATAACTGAACTAGGGGCACCGTTGCTAAGTGTGCCTTCAGAAGGCGATTTGTACAGCTGTGTGTTGTATAAATTGTATCATAATATTGAGTAGCTCAACTGTATTTATAGTAGGGTAGGGCTAGGCTCCTTCCGTAATGCCCCCCCGGATCGGGGGAGGGGAGCTGGTGCTGGGCGGGGAGGCCCGGGTGGCCGCCCCCCCAGGGCCCCTCTTTCTTCAAACCCTCGTTCTGCTTCCAAAACTAGAAACACAATACCGGGGTCCTTCCCCCTTAACCCTGGAAACCCTCCGCCTACGATGCTTATTCCACCAAAACCCAACATTGCCGCAACCAGTACAGCACCTAGAATAAAGTCATCAACATATAGAGTACAACTTAAGTATATCGATCCAGCTAAACCAGTGGACAAGACAAAAATCTTTGAAACAACCTTCAAAGACCTAAATGCTCCTCTCATTAGACTGACTTCCACCAGTACAGGTTTCTATGCAGTAACTGACGATGTCACTTCGGTTGATAAACTAACTTCCAGTAAAGCAATCAATGCATTCCAAAAATTGAATATAATACCAGTTATTCCCCCCGACCTAAGAGCAAAAAGATCCATTTTTGTCAGACAAATTGATAATGAAATAGGTGCAAGACCTGCCGATGAAATCAAATCAGAAATCCAACAGCAAAATTCATGGTTATCAGTCACAGAAATAGTTAAAATAAAGCAATATACTCATCTAATCAAAATTATAACTTCCGACGCCACCACTGCACAGAGGATCCTCCGAGATGGGTTTTAAATGTATCATACAAAAATTACACCCTATCAATGTGAACAAGAAAAATACACACATATCCTCATCTGTTACAAGTGCTATAAATATGAAGACCACCCAACATCCAAATGCACCCAAACACCACAATATTGCTCAGAATGTTCTTCACAAGAACATACTTACCAACAATGCACTAGCACACTTAAACAATGCCTCAATTGCAATGGACCACACAGAACATTAGCATCAAGTTGCCCGTATAGGAAAAATGTAATCAAACAAAAAATCGAAAATGAAAAACAGGAGCATCACCAACAAACTCAAAACACCTATGCTGAAATTGCAAAGCACGCAATATTACAAACAAACCCCCCAGAACACACCCTCACACTAACATCACAAACACATATTAAACTGACAGCACTCATCTTGGAAGCACACATAGCAGCACTGAACAGAACACAGAAATTTGGCGAACTTCTTTCACAATCTTTAAAACTGAACTTCAATATCGATACTACTTTCCCAGATCGTGACTCAGCCGCAATTTTCAACTTTTACTACAAATCAGAAACAATACCACAGGAGACGGAAACGGAACAGTAAAAAACGGTGGATGTCTCTCTGGAATGTGAGCAGGAACAGATGGAGGAGGCTATGGACACGGAGGCTGGAACTAAACGAAGAATAAGTGGTGATGATTTGGGTAATTCAAGCATAGTATTAGATAACAAACACAACTTCAAATGAAACTGTACAGAAACTTCATAGACAATTCACCAATCCCAGAAAATCCCCCAATAGAATGGTACATCCGGGAACTCAGCAGACAAGAAAATGATAAAGGATTAAAATTCACAGTTCAGGACTTAAGATCACAAACATTACTGGATTACATCAAGAGTAACAGGGTCCAATTCACAAGAACAAAAATAAACATAATCCCCCATGAGGACTTCATAAATCTTCCAAGACACCAGTCAATAATAGCAGCCACCAAAAAACCAAAAAAATTAATTGCTTAAAAATGAACCTAAAGAAAGTAACAATAATTCAACATAACGTGCAATCTTGGAATACAAATAGAATCACACTATCCAACATATACAACTCACTGGACCCAGACATAATACTTATCAATAGTCACTGCCTCATAAATAACCAGCCCCTTAAGATCTTTAATTACAATACGTTTTATTCAAATAAGCAAAACGAAAACCACGCAGGCACTGCAATAGCACTCAGGAAAAGCATTTCGTACAGACTTCACGATGATTTCCACACAGACATGTTAGCAGTAACAATAGATACGCTACAGGGACCAATCACCATAGGTACTACATATACACCTCCGAGAACAGACTACCTGAATTTTATAGACTTTCACATGCTTTTCAATAGACCGCATCCAACCTATTTTCTAGGTGACATAAACGCCGCACATAGCATAACTGGATACTCACATAGGAACAATAGAGGAAATCATCTTTTCTACCTAATCTCAAAGCAGAAATGCACTCACATTGGACCCTTTTTTCCCACCCTAATAACTCACAATAGCACCACCTCACCCGATGTAGTTTTACAAAACAAGCATGCATTTCATAATATTTTCTTGAAGCCTGGCCCCATCACACCTTCGGATCACATTCCAATAATCGCTACCATCACAGCCAACCCAATACAAATTCCCATCAAACCGCGAAGACACTTTCGTAAAGCAAATTGGAATTTATATAAACAGTTACTATCACCTGTCACACCCCCTTTACAACCGGATCCAACTATAAACGAAATAAACAAGTACCTAGACACATGGACTAAACACGTACAGGATGCCACAAATACAGCCGTTCCACTCATAAATCACAGAATAATCCCGGGGATCAAACCAACTCACGAAACTTTGACATTACAAGCACAATACCGACAGACAACTCAATACATCTCCAGATATGGGCCATCTATAGATTTGAACCGACATTTGAACGCAATAAGAATCCGATCACAAGAAATATACAAAGGCAAATATCAGCAAACCTGGGAGGAATTAATTCACAGTCTCAAACTGCAGGAGGATCCGAAAATGTTTTGGTCCTCCTGCAAAAGGATGATGGGCGGTAACACTAAACAACAAATACCATACATAGAACATAATAAAGAACAGTTACATACTCCTAAAGAAAAAGAACCCATCTTCAGAGCACACTGGAAGGAAATATTCACTGAACAGGACGATCCCCTCTTCGACAAGGAGCACATTGAAACGGTATAAGAGCAAATGATCAACTTAGCAAATACAATCAAACCATACCGAACGGGAAATATCAACAGACTGGATCCTATACATTTTCCCCCTATTACATTCGAAGAACTATTACAATCACTGAAAAAGTTCAAACAGAAAGCACCAGGGACAACGGAAATAACCACTTTACAACTTAAAAACTTACCAGAAAACATGATTCACTTTCTGATTTACATTTTCAATATGTCCATATCTGCTGGTTACTTCCCGAACAGTCTAAAACACGCCATAATGATTTTTCTCCCAAAACCAAACACATCCCTAAAATCAGTTCAAAATTACAGACCAATTTGCCTCCTGGATGTACACGGCATATTACTAGATAAAATTTTAAATAATAGATTAACAAATTTCCTTACAATTCATAACCATTTTAATTGCAGACAACACGGATTCAGATGTAATAGAGGCACTCACACCGCACTGGCAACCCTTCACGAAGCAATTTCCATCCAATTAGCTCAAAATTCACAATAGACATTTGCTTAAGAGATGATAAAAAAGCATTCGATAAGGTATGGCACTCTGGTCTCATCTTCAAACTTTCGCAAATTAATCTTCACCCTATGTTTCTCCGGACCCTGAATAGTTACCTCAATGGCAGGACAGCCTCAATAAGAATATCCAATTACTTAGGACCGCGATTCTCACTGTGCACAGGTGTACCCCAAGGAGCATGCCTATCCCCTACACTGTTTAGCTTTTATACCCATGAATTACCACCGCCGCTACCTAAAACAGACTACATATGCTTTGCAGATGACATCACACAGATAACAGCCGGAAAATATTCACCAAAATATGCAACAGCCAATACCAAAAGAGCAATAGAACAAATAAACACATTTGAAAGTAAATGGAAAATATTAACCAACAGTAGCAAATTTGCAATAATCCCCATAAATAGAAGGAAAACATTTGAAGTTACCATAAACGGCAAATCAATACCATACACAAATAAAGAAAAAGTCTTGGGTTTGAACATAACTACACAGGGTATATCATCACAAGCCTCCATTAGACAAGCAATAGCCCACAAAAATCTAGAAAAAATTTACCGTTTTACTCACCTCCCTACAGAAACCAAACTGAAATTATATATGGCCTTTTTAAGGTCAGCATTAATATACCCAGTCATACCTTTACACACAGCATCAGCAACAGCAATATCCAAATTACAAAGAGTTCAAAACAAAGCACTTAGATTTATTACCGGCGCTAGTTTAATAGAAGCAGTACCATCACAACACCTGCACAATCATCTAAATATCCCTCCCATAAACATACTGCTGCACGAGCATGCAAACAGGATGTGGCACAATATACAGCAATTCGATCCTGAACTGTACACAAAATTAAGTTTTCCTCCGGAGCTCATCCCCAATCAACATTCCCGATTTAAAAGCTCTAGACTACTTGCATTGGCCCCCCCTCCACCTCCGAAATAACATGAACCAACAATCTTGCCAGGCACACCTACTAAGACAAATTCCAGTCCTGTTATGAGGACGTGGGGGAAGACCAAATTAATTTCATTAATATTTTTATTTTTTGTTTTCTGGGGTTTTGGCGAGCGGTAGGACGGTCTTCCCCCCCATGGGTGGGAAGCCAAAACCCCAGACTTTTAACTTCATTTCAGTTGCATTGACATACACAAAAATTCTTCTTTTCATTAATTATTTTTCATTACTGTAAAATTTCTTGAATTCCTATTCACTTACACCTCAAATTACTTAATAGCCAACTTGTAAAGATGTACGTAGTGTAGAGTGCATGTCTGCAAAACTGTCTCTAGGTGTATATAATGCACGATGTGCACAGACGCTCTAATTGTAAATAGGTAGAGAAAAATAAGTAACTTGAAATGTGTATATATATATGTAGATATATATGGTAGGTCGAAGGTAATGCAACATAATGTGCTCGCGCACTGTAGAGAATAGACAACACTCGTAAATAAGATAGTAAATAAGTAAAAACTTAGTCTCCAATTATAGGCGCTAGATGATGCAAATGTGTAGATATTAGATTGTAAATACTCGTAGACCAATAACTAGATTGGCCTAAGTCATAGTTCAGTAACAAAGAATGAAATTTTAGGTATTGCTTACTGTGTAGGTAAGATAAGTGTAATTGTTTAGATAGCTAGGATGTAATATAGATAGTGTGTAAAAAAAAAATGATAAATAAATAAATAAATAAATAAATAAAAATTATAATAATAATGAAAAAAAATCAAAAAAAAAAAATAATAATAATAGTAAAAAAAGAAGAAAAAAAATTATATGTATGTATGCATATTAGTGTGCATGTAATTCGTGTGCGTGTGTGTGTAGGTTGTGGGTGTAAGGGTATGGAACGGATAGAACCATTGTGTGCTCATGTGTCGTGTGTGGGTGATGATGTATATATATGTATGATAAAACAAAAATTGTACATATAGTTTATAGACTCATATGTATGCCTGTGTATCGTGTGTGTGTGAAATTCTGAATTAAGAAAAAAAAAAAAAAGGTACGAGTGCATGTGTCGGGTGTGTGCGTGTATATAAATGTAAAATGTATATATGCATATGTATAACAAAAAAAATGAATAAATAAAAAATAAAAAAATAAATAAATAAATAAATAAATAACAAAAAAAAATAAAAAAAATAAATAAATAAATCACAAAAAAAAATAAAAATAAATAAATAAATAAATAAAAAAAAATAAAAAAAAATATATATATATGTATAATTATGTGTGTATATTGTATATAGGGACTTGTAGATGAGCATAAATTTCCCCTATTTAAAATTTATATTGCTTGCCGAGGGCTTTTATCGCCTTCCCACTAAAAAAAATTACAATAGAGCAGAGTAGACGCGGCATAATTAAATAGATGAATCGTTTCTAGCATAAAAAGCCCTGACGGGTATTTTCCCTCGTTAAACTAACAAATTAGTAGTATCAATCGAACAAGATGCACAAGATCAACTAATTATGCGTTAAGCGCCTTTTTCTTCTTCCACTATCCTTTTCCTTTTCTCTCCTCCTTTTTCTCTTATGGCACACACTGTGCCAAACTCTAATTCTCTTCTCCTCTTTCCTATTGTCACCGCCCCCCCCCCCCCCAGCGCCAGCCTCGAGCGCTGATTGGTCGTTCAGCAAGAGCGCTTCGAGGCAGTGGGGTGGCGCTTTTGTGCTTGTGTGGTGGTGAGCGCGTACAGCTAGGTGGAACCACCACACTGTCCTTACGATGCTCAGAACTGGCAATTTATCCATTAAACTCGAAAAATGTGATTTCCTAAAACGTAGAATAGAATACCAAGGACATATTATCTCTGCCGATGGAATACGATGTAAGCATTCCGTAAAGTTGCAAAATTGTCCGCCACCAAAAAATGTAAAAGAGTTGCAGCAATTCCTGGGCATAGCAAATTATTTCTGTTATTTCGTTTGTCAGTTTGCAGCAATTGCAAATCCATTGTACAATTTGCTAAAGAAAGATACTACTTTTGACTGGAGTAATGACTGTCAGAAAAGTTTTGACCATATTAATTCTGCTCCGACTTCCGACACTGTTATAAGACATCCTGGCTATACGAAGCCATTCCATATTTTTACAGACGCTTCAAATTTAGGCATAGGATCAGTACTCATGCAAGCTGAGGATTCAGGGGATAAAATAATGCGTCCAGTTGCTTATTTTAGTAAAAGTTTAAACTCAAGCCAAAAAAGATACAACACAACAAAAAAATGTTTTACCATCAACAATGCTCTTAAAGCATTTTAATACCTAGTTATTGGATATCCAATAAATGTGTATACCGACCACCGCCCACTTGCACCTCTGTTTGCAAAAAGATTATCAGATGATACAGCAATGGCAAGATGGTGCATTAACGTACATTCATACGAGCCTGTCGTTAACTATCTATCAAGTAGACAAATGTCGTAGCCGACTACCTAAGCAGGCTACCAATAGACAATGAGCAACTAATTACTGAAAAATTAGAAAGCTGTAACCAGCTGAAGCCTGAATCTGAAGTATGCGTAGCCCAGACAAGATCTAAAAAAACAGACATCCAACCCAGACGTTCCACTGACTCGGAGCAATCTCACGATAGCGACCAAGTGGTGACCCCCTAGGTTAATTGACTACGTACCGACAGAAAAAGAAATTGCCTGGACTTTAAAAGAGTTAATTGATGAGCTAAAGCAAGATGCATTTTGTTCTGAAGTTGGAGAGGCTCTACTTCAGTGAAGTACGTCTACAATTCCTGACTTACAGAGTTATTTAATTCCAAATGACATATTGTATCGACGACGACCCATTGACTCCCGAACTACCACAATATTAACAGCAGTCATGCCAACTTCGTTGTTGAATAAAGCAATCTTAAGTATACACTATATGTACCATACAGATGCACTGCACACGCTATTCAAATTTAGGCTCAAATACTTTCACATTTTAGAGAAAACGATGGTAAGAAAGTTTGTGCAAGGTTGTGAAGTTTGTAAACTTCTTAACGCAAACCCTTCCGTACCTATTAAAATATTAACAGCCCCTATAGCGAAGGAACCTTTTCAAGTAGTTACAATGGATTTTCTTGGTCCCCTCAATATTACCGATAATGGGAATAAATACATACTGGTTGTGATTGTTCTTTTTTCCCGCTTCTGTAAATTATACGTGACCTCTTACCGTCGAACAGACACAGTAATATCATGTTTAGGAAGTTGTTTTAGCACTTTCGGATACCCGAAAACGCTGATAAGTGGTAGCGCCCTTGAATTTAAATCAGTAGCAGTAAAACAATTTGCCAAAATACATACTATTGCTAAGAATGAAGTTCTAGCTTTTAGCCCCCATTCGAATGCGATTGTTGAACGAAATAGCAAAAACAATCAGCAATTTGCTAAAATTGTACATTAAATCCCTAGCTCATACCGAATGGGATCAGTGTTTGGAAATGGTAGAGAACGCCTTAAACAATTCATTAAAATCTACTTTAGGTAATACTCCCAGCTATGTCGTTTTCGGTAGAGATACGTGCCCTTATTTTCGAGGGGAAAATCTCCCCATTTCATACAGTTACGATGCCGAAATTGACTTAGTGAATTTTCATGCGAAGGAAGCGGTTCGAATTGTTGAAAACGTTAGGAATCTAATTCTCAATAATACTATACTGTACGTACAATGTACCAGAACCTAAATAGGATGACAACTCCGTAGAGTTTAATAGTTGCCAGTTTGGTATCGTTCCCTGCCTTGCAAAGAGAAAACAGAGCACTGCGTGCAAGGTTAATTGAAGTCAAGGCTGTTGACTGCGCGCGATGCCTTTGTTGCGGTCTAGGCCAGCCACCTATTTCAAACTATTTCAAATCTTCAGTAAAGCAAACGACGGAGTGAACGCAGAGGTAATTGTAGATTGTAGAATTCATAAGAACATAAATGTATGGTTACTATGTGTAGGGCTAGTTTACGATTATAAAAAACCGAGTAGGCGTCGGGTAAACATTTGGTTATATGGAATTTTTGTAAAACATTTTTCAGCGGAGCTGCAATCTGTTTAATGGGGTTTGACACGTTTACTAATGGACCGAATATAACAAATTGATTTAGAGCCAAATTAGGTTATACCTACGTTGACAGCATTCCGAAGGTCGCTGCCAGCGTCGGCATGTTAAGCCGCACCGGCATTTTGACTGAGCGTTTCCCGCCGGTAGCACCTGACTAGTAATCTCCGATCACCAGTAAAACTGATAGAAACCTTCCAGCATTTCCTTCCCTACCTGACGACGACGGACCCCAGCCTCGGGGCTTACATGTCGGCATGCGACTGTCTCCAGAGATTGTCGGCTTGCGATTGTCTCCAGAGATTGTCGGCATGCGACTGTTTACGGAGGTTGTCGGCATGCGACTGTCTCCAGAGATTGTCCGCTTGCGATTGTCTCCAGAAATTGTCCACTTGCGATTGTCTCCAGAGATTTTCGGCTTGCGATTGTCTCCAGAGATTTTCGGGCCTGTTTCCGCGAGGGGGGCCATTGGGTGCTCTTTCTTGTGCCTCTTCCACGGCGGCTATCATGTGGAAAAAATATTTTTTTTCACAATCGGGAAAAATTTGGACATTAAATTCAAAATACGTACATGAGCGCATTGTAACAAGCGACATATATAACAACAAACACACACACAAAAGCGCATCTTCTTTTGAACACAAAAACCCGCTACAACACACACAAACTACCCTCCCCTCCCCTTCTACCCCCATCTCCCTCGCTACCCCCGCCTCCCTCTCTACCCCCACCTCCCCCACTACCCTCACTTATCTCGCTACCACCACCCTCTCAACCCTCACCTTTCCTACTACCTCGACCTCCCCCACTACCCCCCTCCCCCACTGCCCTCACCCCCCTAACTTCCCCTACTACCCACACCTCTCTCCCTTCCTCCCTACCCACACCTCCCCCACTAGCCTCACCTCCCCCACTACCCTCACCTCATACACATATACATGCACCCACATACCTACGCACATACATACACCTAACACGTAAACATACACAAATACATTTCTATGCATCGAGGCAATCACAATACATATGCTTTCTATAAAAATGCTGTACGATGTTCTGAAATATAGGAAATTGAGCGAAGGAAATTGAATAAAATGCGAAAAATTGACAAAAATTGTTCATCAAGAATTCAAAATTGGTGCCTAAATAAAACAATGACATTACGTAAAAACGGATGAACCTAAGTAACAGAATTTCACTATCCAGTGTCGTACACTCGAGTTAAAAAGGAGGAAAAATTTATGGGAGTACAACTAAAATGCGGAACGGTCATAAGGAAAATGACCGTTCCGCATTTTAGTTGTACGCCTATACATTTTTTTCTCCGTTTTAACTCGTGTGTACGATGCTGGATATTGAAATTCTGTTATTTCGTTTCATCCGTTTTTACGTCATGTCATTGTTTTATTCAGGCACCAATTTTGAATTCTTGAAGAACAATTTTTGTCAATTTTTCGTATTTTATTCAATGCGTGTACGAGTATTTTTTGTTTTTACAGAGTATGACTGATGATGAGCTGAGGCTTGAAACGTTTCATAAAAATGTTTTTAAAGTTTTTCTGTGCTATTACCTTCATATTTTATATATGCTGTATAATAATCAAGTGAAATGAAATGAAGCAAGTTCTCCTTCCTGGTGAAACACAGTGTGTTGTTGCGGTGAGTTGTGTAGAGTTGTGTGTGTTGTGTTGTAGGTTGATGCGGTGAGTTGTGTGTTGTGTTGCGTGTTGTTACGGTGAGTTTTGTTGCTGCGGTGAGTTGTGTATTGTGTGTTGTTGCGGTGAGTTGTGTTCTGTGTGTTGTTGCGATGAGTTGTGTTGTGTGTGTTGTCGCGGTGAGTTTTGTTTGTGCGTGTTGTTGCGGTGAGTTGTGTGTTGTGTTGGGCGTTGTTGCGATGAGTTTTGTGTTGTGGGTTGTTGCGATGAGTTTTGTGTTGTGTGTGTTATTGTGGTGAGTTGTGTGTAACGTGTGTTGCGATAAGCTTTTGTCGTGTGTTGTTGCAATGAGTTGTGTGTTGTTGCGGTGAGTTGTGGGTTGTGCTGTATGTGTTGCAGCGGTGAGTTGTGTGTTGTTTTGTTGCGGTGAGTTGTGTGTTGTGTGTGTTGTTGCGGTGAGTTGTGTGTTGGTTGTGTGTTGTTGAGGTGAGTTGTGTATTGTGTTGTGCGTTGTTGCGGTGAATTGTGTGCGTGGTGCGTGACGTGCTGTGCGTGCTGTGCTGTGCAGGCAATGCAGTGAGGTGGAGACGAGGCAGCTGCTGCTCACGACCTGCTCGCCTCATACCGGAGGAGTCGCGGCCTCACAGGTCAGTTGGGGCGTGCTTCATGAGTTCCATGAGTTCCATCTGTACTCCATGTGCTCCATGCATTTCTGCTCCATGTGCTCCATTCATTCTCTGGTTTCCTTCGTTTGGCACCACACATCTCCCTTGTTGCTACCACCACAATGAAGGTTCACCTCACTAAGGCGGGAGTGTGAGTCGTATTCACGACACGCTACGACAAAGCTGGTGTTGTATATTGGCGTTTACGTCATTTTGCGATTCGCTGTTTTTTGTTCCTTACACGCTGCCCCACTGGCTATGTACCTGTACAAAGAGTTACCATAAACGAGCATAAGAAATACCCTCAAAACATGTATAAAAAAGTCCTTAAGTAAGCCAAAACGCGCATAAAACATGCTTTAAAATTACCTCAAATTTGCAACAGAATTACTTGAAATTTCCCCAGACACTGAAAGAAATACCCAAAATTACCCTAAACATTGACGAGAAATACCCTGAAATGACTCACCCCAAACACGTAGAAGAAATAACCTACAATTATCCTAAACACTGGGAAGAAGTGGCCTCAAACACTGGAAAATACTCTGAAATTACCTTAAACACAAAAGAATTACCCTGAATTATCAGAGCCGAAGAGTGGTCTGGTTGAAGATTCCCGGGGAAATTATCTTGAAGGTGCGAGAGTTGCTCTAGAGTCGCAATATCTTCGGGAACTAGAAGAGTTCGACATTGAATCGAAAATGAAATTTATTTCAAAACAAATTTATTTCAAAGAGACCCCAAAAGTCGACCAGAGTTACCCTAGATTTATCATGTGAATTTCGAAGGAATTTAATATTGTATGTAGCAGTCCTAAGCCATTCATGAGAGAAGCAAGATTCGCAGTTAAAATTATGTGCTATCATAAGGTGATTTAACAGTCACCGCTCTTTATAGTTCTAATTATCGGAAGCGAAATGAAAGCTAATTTAATTATTTTGAGATATGCCATAATTTGTGCTACTATCATAATTTGTCATCCTGCCATCATTTGTGATGCTACCATCATTTGTGATGCTATTAAAATTTGTATTACTGCCTTAATTGGTTTGTGATGCTGCCATGATGCTGAGAATAGAAACCAAAGTTCTTTATAAATGAATTCCTCATACCTTCACGAGCTAACGCCATGTACATTCTGAGAATGGCCAAAAGGAAATTCCCGGAGAAAATTGGAAACCCGAGAACATAGGACGGAAACATCTTCGTATATAGCCCCAGAAACCCAGATTCAAGACACAGCCAGATCAACACGCCAGAAGACCTCGAGCAATACCTGATGCAACAACTGAACATGTCATCGAAACAGGTCATGGGTGACTAAACTTGGGTGATCACCTCAATTAGATATCATGTTAGTTTCACCTCAATTAGATATCAGTTTAACCTCAATCTTGACAAATGTATAACCGATATGTGTAAACATTTATGGCAGCTGTATGTGAACTATCGTAACAATGCAATCAGCAATTGTTTACCTACCAATGTTACTGTGTATTTTTTCTTTTTTTTAGCACAAAAGTTATTATTACGCGTAAACCTTATTAGTTGATTATATCATTGTCGTCATAACCTTTAAAACATATTACCTGTTGTATGTGAACTTGTGAAAACGCCCTCAGTTATCTGTTCGCACCAATGTTGTGATATTGAACTCCAATATTATTCGCTCATGGACTGAGTTTGTGTGTACCCACGAAATCTTGCTAGATTTTTTACTCTATTTTCTCTTACTTCATAAGCTAGTTTTTAGACAGGAATATCCCTTTCAGCTTGACTCTGTATTTCGTTTTTAAGCTATATATTACCTACTTCTTACCGTTCACTAATTTTAAATGACTGATCACGCTAATATATTCGATGAAATCGAACCCAGATCTCAATCATTTGAACAGAATATATTCAAACCTAAACCATTCTGAAGACTGTAGGTATACTAATATATCAAAATTCAACGAAACTCAACAAATAACTAGCCAAGATTTCTCACTCCTGTGTTGGAACTGTAGGTCACACTATCCAAAATGGGAAGAGATACAATGTACTATTACTGAACTTAAATATAACCTCAACGTCATTAGCTTCACCGAAAGCTGGCTAGATGACTCGACCAAAGACAAGATTCGATTTCAAAATTATCATAGTTACCATTCGCTACGAAAAAAAAACAGCGAAGCGGAAGCATCAGCGCATATATTTCTAACCACATAGACTCGAAAATTATAGCAAGTGCAACAATGAATCAGGATCATATTGAATCACTCTTCGAAGTACTGTCTAGAGATGGTAAACGCATTGTGCTTGGAACGGTGTATAGGCCTCATATAGCCTGTCCTATATCCTTCCTGAATGAGCTAAATCGTATTATTTCTCAGTTCAACAGGTCCTTATACAATGACATAATAATATACGGCGACTTCAATTATGATCTACTGAAGCATGAAAGCTATGAACCAATCTCTAATTTTCTAGCAGCCTTTCAGTCTCAATCTTTCCTTCCGATCCTCACAAAGCCTACACGAATAACCTCTGAATCTGCGACGCTGCTTGACATAATCTTTATGACAGACCCAACTGATTTTCTTTCTGGAATAGCTACTTCTGACTTATCAGATCATTTTCCAATTTTTCTTCTCAAGAAAAATGTCTATATTACTTGCACCAAGCCACGGGCTGAAACTTACTCATATCGTAAAGTAAACGAATCAAATTTAGAAGGAATGCGCACCGTTCTAGAAGAATCAATGACAACATTGCACATCTCTCAACAGAATAATTCAACGAGCATTGATGCAGCAGTAGTAAAGTTGACTGAAACTATAATGGCCGCATACAATCAGTATTTCCCAATTGTAACTCGTACAGTTACCCAGAAAAATAAACATAAGCCCTGGATTACTGAACACATCGTGAGAAATATAAAGAAACGTCAAGCGCACCTAGCCCTCCTTTGCGAAGGGCGAATATCTAGAGAAACATATAACCGATTGAGAAACTATGTGGCAAATCAGATAAGGGCATCAAAACAGAGCTACTTTACGCGCAAGTTGACTGAATTTGAAGTTGACGTCAAAAAAGACTTGGCGCCTCCTTAACTCTTGGTGTAAGCCGAATAACCGATAAAAAGAAAATTAAACATGTTGTTCGAGATGATGTAAAATACCGTGAAAAGAAAGAAATTGCTAATCTCTTTAACAATTTCTTCGTAAACGTAAGGAAAACTATAGCTGGTGGTACTCCAAGTGTTCCTACTGACCACCTGTAATACATAGATCATATCCGAGAACACAACTCCTTTTTCTTTTCGCCTACCAATCTTCCGATGTAATTGCATGCATAAACAACCTGAAAAATAAATCGAGTGGGTTACAAACATTTCCGACAAA
Organism: Morinoia aosen; assembly: GCA_030386875.1. Classification (NCBI taxonomy): domain Eukaryota; kingdom Metazoa; phylum Arthropoda; class Malacostraca; order Amphipoda; family Talitridae; genus Morinoia; species Morinoia aosen. Next base: position 13,301,892 of record CM059575.1, on the reverse strand, counting down.
AGTACTTGAAATTAAAGCTGATATTGTAGCCCACTGATATCCAATCTTATAAGCTATTCTCTCTTCCTAGGCACTTTCTCGAACTTCCTCAAAGTTGCTTGAGTAACCTCTATCTTTAAAAAGGGTGAAAAACCTGTGTAATCAATTATAGATCTATCTCCGTACTACCAATTATTAACAAGGTATTCGAAAAACTGTGTATAAAAATATACTATAATTTTGAATAAAAATCCCCTCTTTACGATAAACAATACGGCTTTCGCTCTAAAAAATCAACAACACGGGCTGTATTAAATCATTTAAAATTCATTTATTGTAATATAGATGAAGGAAAGCCTGTCTTCTCTGTATTTCTTGACTTTCGAAAAGCATTCGATTGTGTGGACCATAAAATATTACTCTCGAAACTGCGCTGTAATGGCATTTGAGGGGTTACCCATAATTAGTTTAGATCATACCTAACAAATCGAAAGCAATACGTTGTCATTGACGACGCAAAATCGGACCCACAGACTATTAGCCATGGAGTTCCGCAAAGATATGTTCTTGGGCCTCTCCTATTTTTGATTTTTATCAATGATATTATTAAATCTACATCATTCTTCAAATTCATACTTTTTGCCGATGATAGTACGCTTTCTGCAGTCCTTCCGAACTAAAATCCCGCTATGATTGTGGAGAATATAAGTAATGAACTTCATAAGGTTTCATTATGGCTTAAAACTAATAAAATCAGCTTCAAAATCGATAAAACGAAATATATTACATTCTCATACAAGAAAAATGTATCTCTCCCACGCATTAAAATTGGCGAAGGTGAAATCGAAGAAGCCAACTCATGTGAGTTTCTGGGCATCATAATAGATAAACATCTGACCTTCAAAGAGCACATCGCTCATATTAGTTCTAAAGTATCAAAATCTATCGGAATCCTGAATAAAGTTAAAAATTACCTGCCTGAAACAGTTTTACGAATGCTCTACCGAACGCTCATTTCACCATACTTGCAGAACGGAATAGAAGCATGGCACGGAACTGATAAAAAATAAAACCAACACAATTTTTACTCTGCAAAAAAGAGCTATCAGAGCGGTAAAGAACCTAGAATATAATGCTCACACAAATGATTCATTCAAAAATTTACAAACACTTAAGCATTTGGATCTCTACAAAATCTCCATTTGTAATTTCATTTACAGTACATTAAGAAGTGATGGCGACAATAGCCTAAAACGATTATTAACTGCGCAAACTGGTCATCACGACCATTTAACCCGAAATAGAAGTAAATTCATGCTTCCTTATTATTCAATGGCCCGGTCACAACACGTATCCTCTTCGTTGGAAATAAACTTGGAACTCAATACCTGTGGAGAACCGTGAAAGTAATTCTTACAAAGTATTCAAAAGACATCTTGAGTCTCACTTCCTATCAGAATACTAGTCGTGTAAGATCCCCAAGTCAAATCTTGCCTCCTACATGTCTGGTCCTAATAATATAACTTGCCATGAGTAACGTAACCGATCTTCAGCCTGCTCTTGAATCGTTTTATCAAATATACTATTAAATATAGCCGATTTGACCTATATTGTAAAATACAGCATCAAATATCGAGTTAATTATATATAATTATCTGGTTGATCAGTCTAATACGGAACTAGGTTAAGATAATTAGGCTAAGGTTAACTAGGTGATAATTAGGTTAACTAAGTGAATTAGGTTAAGCATTATTGTACACCTTAGAATAACGTGATGGTAGGATGCCCTAGAAGTCACTGAACTTGTTCGGGCCCACAGGTAGCTACACTCAAGTTTGACCATTGTGCTAGACTTAAGAAACATTCTACCTCTGTATCACCTGTGGTAAATAAATTGTTTAAATTGTTTAAAATTGTTTAAATAATTTGTGGTCTCGCTATAATTTGTGGTCTTGCCATAATTTGTGGTCTCACCATAATATGTGGTGCTGCCTTAATTTGTGGTTCTGCCTTAATATGTGATGCAACCATGGTTTGTGATGCTGCCATAATTTGTAGTTTCGGCATAATTTGTGGTCTTGCCATAATTTGTGGTCTCGCCATAATATGTGATGCTGTCTTAATTTGAGAGGGTGCTTTAATTTATGATGCTGCCATAATTTATGGTGCTGCCATGATTTGTGGTCCTGCCATTATATGTGGTGCTGCCATAATATATGGTCCCGCCATAATTTGTGGTCCCGCCATAATATGTGGTTCCGCCATAATTTGTGGTTCCGCCATAATTTGTGGTCCTGCCATACTTTGTGGTCTCGCCATAATATGTGGTCCCGCCATAATTTGTGGTCCTGCCATAATTGTGATGCGGCCATAACTTCCGTGCTCATTGAAAATTCTAAAAAAAAAATTATGCTTGCTACTCTGGCAAATTTTTAAATTGCACATATTACGGAAAAAACGTGCGCTTATTTTTACCTTACTTAAATTTTAGGTTCTAGCCCGGGCACGCCGATGAACGCACGCACCCAAGTCACTGGAGCTAAGTTGTTTCAGAATGTGAGGGAATGTATACTCCACGAAATACGAAATTGGAATCTATGTGTCCGTGAATGTGCCGTCTACCTGACTAAATGGTAAAAGTGAACTTTCAGTGTCTCAGTGATTCAGTTCTGATCATTTTAACAAGCAGATCAGACTGGCGACATGTGTAAACTTTGTGTTGCCCTCGCGGTGCCTGTGAGGTGCAGCTCGAACAAGCTCACCCCTGCCCCCTCCATCCTCGCTCCATCCCTCCAAAAACACCTCGACTCTTAACTTGGAACAACAAGTGCCGTTATATCCAGAAACAAAATAGAAAGTGTGCTCTGGCAAACTCGCATCTTTGGAAAAATAATGGTGACCATCGTTTGTGAACTATTTTTCGTTACAATAGAGCATGGATGTTGAAAAATTTCTAATGTACACAATCAACTATTGATTCACTAAATTAACTTACATTATTATCATGTTCTTTTGATGGACAATTTTGGTTAACTAGTGACGTTAAATGTGAGAAGGGTAAAAAACTTCTTCTCTGAAGGAACTTTTAAATTTAAAAATTGAACAAACTCGATCCAGCAACTTACGGAAATAATTTGCCATATTAAAAAAAATAGAAAAAAATAGAAAGTGTACTCTGGTAATTTCGCATCTTTTGGGAAAATAACAGTGACTATCATTCGTGAACTATTTCTATGTTACAATAGAGCATGAATGTTGAAAAATCTCTAACGTACACAATCAATTTCTGATTCACCAAATTGGCTTACATTATTATCTTGTTCTTTTGATGGAAAATGTTGGTTAACTAGTGACGTAAAATCTGAGAAGGATAAAAAACTTTTTCATCTTCGGCTTCTCTCATCTGTTATTGCAAAAAAAAATCATGTTGAGTGTATATGACGCTTAATTTAGACATTTAATTCACAAATTGTATTTCAAATTACTTTTCCTGTAAGTAACTGTCGTTTTATCGAGAAACTTTGGTGAAATAGTGATGTATAACGTGTAAGAGGGAAAACAATTATTGTAAATGTGAAACGTTGTAAAACTGAGCGAGTAAAATGTGAAACCCTGTACATGTCTGAAACTATAGACCTTTACGAGGGCTCTGTCATACTATCTGTCATACTACTGTAATACTAAAATTTTACTATCAGTGAATGTGTTTGCTACCTGTGGAACTACGAAAAGAAAAAAATAACTTCTGTCTTATTTCTGCTTAAACCAGTGCAATTTAAATACGAAGCTAACAAAGCAGTGCTAGCAACACGAAGGAAATGGTGTGCTCAGCCCTGTTTCGACCTATAGGCCTGTCTGTCTGAAGTGTCCTTGTTCCCTCAATCACCCCTCACCGAACCCATTCACCCCCTCCCCTCTCTTTTCCCTTACCCCTGCCTCCCGTCTTTCTGACTGTTCAGAGCATGGCAAATCTTGAACTTTTTCGCTCCAAGCAGCCAGAGAAATTACGTTTGATTTGATAAATTTTTGGTAATGTCTAACATCTCAGTGAAGTTTTTGTTCACTTCCTACGTGGCCAAGACGACAAATGTGCACGAAAGAATTATTGTGTTTCGTACCTCCGTTTCCCTACTGACACCGAATAGTTTAAAAACACCGATAGTTTGAAGTGAGCTACCAGTAAGAATAACGGGTGAACGAGAAGTTGAAAAACATTCACAATTACCAGAGAAAATATGATAAAAAAGTGCAACTGACTTTGAACTGACTTTAACTAAAATATGTTCTCATTAAAAGAGACTCATAAAAAAAACCGCGACTCATGTCGGAGACTTACCTGGTCGTATAAAATGTAACATTACGTACAGCAAATTTCGAGAAACAGACATCTCGAACTCAGAGCACCACTGAGCGTAACCAACCGTCATCATGAAGACGTCATTGTCCAGCCGCAACCCTCCCTGTTTCCACGCCTCCTTCCTCCAGCATTAAAGAGCAACCCCTCTTTCTCTCAGCTGTAAGCTTCAATACTTCGATAAACGGCTTGGATTTACCTCACTTTTCATAAAATACTTGCTTAGCAAGGTAAAATTTCAGCAAAACAGTATCAGCGATATATATACAAAAGCTACTTCGTTCTCAAAATCCAGTCATAGCTATACAATTACAACGCAAGATGCATCACTACGAGACTCGCTTCGTAGGCCGGAAAGTGCCGTTCTCTGCACAAATGTTGCCCTACACAACATCCCGAAAAAATGGTTCTCAGTCGCTAGTACAATGCTAATACATTAAACTATACAATACTTATACATTAAACTTTATAATACTAATACATTAAACTAAACAATACTAATACAGTAAACTATGCAATATTAATATATTAAATTATACAATACTAATACATTAAACTAAACAATGTTAATACAGTAAACTGTACAATATTAATAAATTAAACTATACAATATTGTCATGGTTTTAACCATGAAGTATAAGAAACGATCATTCAAGGAGAACGCTCCAATATCTGAATTGTTCGAATCAGCCCTGAGGAATGTCGAGAGCCGCGCTGGCAGTTATTCATCATCTACTTCTCACCGACTTCACACCGACTTCGAGAACGCGAGGAAACAAGGGCGTCGTCCGACCGAAGGAGTTTCCTAACGTCGACACCAAGAAAGGTTCTGCCATAATTAGTATTTATATCATTATTCACTAGCTTATTAATCAGATTGTCAGTACAATTATTGAGAATTGATGTTTTCCATTACGAATATAATTCAATATGCTAGAGTCAATAATAAGTCAAATAATCTCTTGTCCGCGGAATTAATCCATGTTAAGATTATAATACAGCTATCGTGTAAAATCAGGCGTGAGAAGCTTGCTACCTCTTCGAGGGGAGCAAGGCATTCATTAAGCTCGTGGCTGCGAGGGAGTACAGAAGTGTCCCCAGCTGGCCGGCCTTCGGGCCTGGCTTTGTCCTATCTTAACGATGTGCAAATTCAAGTGTAAACTACGCACACCTCTTAACGTAAATCAAAGCAGTCACGGAGAATATAGTAGCCACCATCCTGGAGTTCACAAACAAGATGAGTTTCATTCATTGCATACACCCTCACAGAATACTCATATCTATTTTCCCTGTGCATAGGTTTTCATCGATATATGCCCTTAGCATTCGTACGTAGTATTATTTAAAATGTAAACTAGGTGCGTTAGGTTCATTTTGATGTATCATTAATTCAGTGTCTATTTAGGTAATAAATAAATAATGTGGTTCAAGTCATGTGAATTTTCCCATTAATGATGGAGATAGGTTGTTGAAAATGTTAGGTTGCGCTACCAATAATTTGACCAATTGAAATAACGTAAAATAGTATTTATGTTGGACGTTGAAAAGTCTCATTTAATATTCATTAGCATAAATAAAAAAATTGTGACCTTAACACATTTTGTTTGCGCACGAGCGAACGAACACCTTGCTTTGAGACACGACGCTCATTGATGAGTCGCACTTCCAAGTTATCCGGCGCCTTACTGTGGAACGAACTTCCCCAGAATATCAGAATCCCTCAAACATTACACTGAAATTTTTTACCTCTCTAAGTGCCTCATGGCTGTTCAGGTGTCTCATAGATAGCCACATCTCAAAGAGAGAGCTAATTCTCTCTTTGAGATGTGGCTATCTATGTGGCTATGTGGCTTTGAGATTTGGCTAGGTAAAAAATTTCAGTGTAATGTTTGAGGGATTCTGATATTCTGGGGAAGTTTGTTCCCTAGTAAGGCGCCGGATAACTTCACTCTAATGTCGACCTCACAGTCTTAGACGTAAGATAATTTAAATTTACCCATTTTGATTTCAACCTTAATCCCTCATATCACTAGTTCCTACGTTCATAGGATTAAATTTCAGTAATAGTGTGCTTTAACGAGAGTGTTTTCAACAAAGCATTACCTGGATTATGTTTTCTTAGTCCTTTGTTATAAAATACATTGTCAAAATCAGACTAATGCAACGAAGGAAACGCATTTTTCTAAGCTTTTCTCCCAACCATTTGTTTCAACAAATAACACGCATGAGTATTACGATCCTCATCTGTGAATTTCGTCAGAATCTAAATATTAAGATATTTCTCGAATCATTTTTCGCTACAAAAGCATTTAAAATGCGAATCTAAATTTCAAGATACTTGAAAGCATTTTCGAAATAAAATATTTGAAATGCGACGTAATTCATTTTATTTAAAAACTTTATAAAACATACTTTTTAATTTTTTATTTTCTTATTCCCGTCACACAATGTGCTGGTTAGTCATGTGTGGCAATTTTTACTTTCTAACACTAGTGAGTGTATTATGGCAACCCTATTTTCGGTAGTTATCTTTTTTGTACTGTTCCAGTTATGTTGAAAATATTATAGTTAGCATTGTCCAACAACCCTTCTCATATCTTTGACTCCGGTGAACTCTTTTGTGCCAGTATTATTAACGTATGTAGAAAACATACATTTTTTGTAATGGTGAATGTATAATTCTCTCCGAGCTCTTCATTTAGCATACTAGTTGATGCGCTAGAGTGAAAAATTGTCCCAAGTCCCCAACCTCATAACCTTAGACGCAAAATAAGTAAAAATCTGCCCATTTTACTTATAATATCAATCCCTCATACTCGTATCACTAGTTCCTGTGTTCTTATGCTCATATTTCAATATGAGTACGCACTAACGAGAGGATTTTCAGCAATGCGTCGCTAGGATTATGCTCTCTTAATCACTTGTAAAAGTATGCATTGTAAAAATTTTAACTCATAGAAAGGAACGCATTTTTTCGTGTTTTTGTCTCAATTATTTTTGTTTAGACATGTGCCATGGGTTTTACGATACCCATGCGTAATTAAAAATTAAGGATTAATGTGAAAACATTTTAAAAACCAATGTTGTCAATATTTCATGTTAAAACTTTATTGGAACTAAACTATTTTTTTTTCTGATGTTGACAGAGCTTTCTGCTCAATGTCAGACGAACGGTAGTTGACTAAGAGTTAAACACTTGCTGGTCAATAACAAATTCCCTAATTCTCTAATTGACAAACTATTGCTAACTTTTTGAAACGAACCCTGAGCACTAACAGTAGTCCTCAGTGTAATAAACGCCATATTAATATATTTTACGAAAGCCAAGAGTACAATAATTACGAAATTGATGAACAAGTCCTCAAGAACACTTTCAAGACCTTTTTTAAACCTGTAGATCCAGATACAGCAATAAAAGCTTGTGTGTATTACCGAAGCCGTAAAATCAGTGATCTCTTAGTTTAAAAAACGTTCCTAAATCCAGGGTCAGTGAACCAGACAGAACCAGTGTAATATATCATTTTAAGTGTGAAAGAAGAGAATGCAAGTCTCTTAATAAATGTTACATTGGCATGATTACGATGACCCTAAAAAAAAGACTACGCATAAATTTCAAGGCTCGATTCTTAATCATTTCTGTATTGATCATCATTGTACGCCCTCGAATGAAGATCTTTGCTCGCCATAGCCGTGGGGCTAGAGGTTTCTACCGCCGTGCGGCAGACCCGGGATCGAATCTCGGCGCTGGTGGTGGCGATTTTCTCCGTTGGGTATACGAGAAAAATTCCAAGCACAATACCCCACTCTACCCAGGTGTCTAAAATGGGTACCGATCTTGACCGGGGGAAAGTGTCATGGCGTCCTGGCGTTAGATATAAGGCATTTGAAAATCTAATGTACAAGGTGATATGTATCAGGCTTGATTGGAAATAAAGCATCCGTAGATGCCTTTATTATTATAATTTATTTAAACACAAAAATTATAGATCATGTTATTAAAAAAGAGCATATCCAAATTTTTGAGGCATTGCTTATTCAAAGCTCAAACCGGCCCTATATGAAAATATGAATGATTTCGTTGCTTTAAAACTATTCAGAGGACTGCAGCCTGAAAGTTTGAAGCATACGTTTGCTCGTCGTTTCGTCTGTGTCTCCGGTGCCATGAACACGTGACTCGTGTGCAATATTAGCGTCTGCTGGTGATCGCTGTTCCTTCAGTACAAAAAACAAATTACTAACTGGTCGTCTGTGGTGGTCTCAACTAGCTGTGCGCGCACACCACTACACAAGTTCAAAAGCACCACATCACAGCCTTGAAGTGCTCCTACTGGCCGACCAATCAGCGCACAAGCCTGGCGCTGGTGTGGCGGATCAAGCCTCTATAAACCGCACGCTTCAAGCAACAAGGCGACATCTGAAGAGACTCACGTATGTTTAGCACAGCACAGACGACGTCAACCCGCCACTACACGTCGACCAATAAGAGAGCTGGCTTGGCCCAATGAGGCCGCAGCCAGCCCTATATAAAGAGCAGCGCGGCTAACGTAGCTCAGTTGTACCCTCGTAAATGCACCGTGGATGGTTACCGACTTTTCTCTGTTGTGGAAGAAAAGCATAAAATTAATACTTTATTCAGCTCCCTAATTATTTCTATTCTTTCTGTTGAAGGCTTTAGAGTCAGTTTAGTCGAAGAAACGGAGTGCGGTTTTTTGACCACCGGCCCTAATCTCACCTCGGGCTCTCCTTTTGACCACCGGCCCTATTCTCAACTATTGATTTCTTCCCTTTTTCTGTGTGATTTTCAACTCATGTGATCTTGTGCATATATGTCGAATTAAATTTCTAGTTTGATTGTAAAGTTTAATGTATTAATATTGTATAGTTTAATGTTTATAATATTGTAATGGTTAGGCTATTTTATCTAATGCCGTTTGTGCTGAAATCCCACACCGCTGTCATAACATTTTTTATAGGTTGATGTTGTTTCTTGATTGTCGTGTATAATAAATCGGATTTTGAAGGCTGTATTTTTTTGGTTTAATTTACTTGCCGACAAATGTAAATATCGGAATTCATATTTATTATTGATTTAATCTTTCTGCGGTCGCCGAGTATTCGACAATTGTCTCTGACTGCCTTCCCAACTTCTTCTTGGAAGAGTCAGAAAAAGAAAATTCAGGGGTGACCTCAGAAGGTTGAAGGCTGGTTAGGCAGACTGATAACGCCGGAGAGCCTGCCAGATATCTCCGCAGAACTGTGCCGTGGTCCGCTCCTCTCCCTGTTCGCCCTCGCTGGTACCCATGTTTGTGTGCGAGGTGGCGGGACTACTACCATGAGCGGCTAAGTCTCTCCTCTGCCTCCCCGGGGCATGGCTTCGTCGGCCTTCGTTCTCCTCACCGCCTCATCTGCGTCTTTACACTTCAACTTCATATCCAACTACGTAAGTCAGAGATATTCTCGTGTCGGGAATATTCAGCGACTGACTGTAGTTTTCAAGTTCTTGAATATACGTTCGCAACCTGGTCTAATTTATTGAAGGACATTCATTAAACAAATTATTCTTGGGAATATTTTTTAGTTACATTCATTCAAAGCCATTCAAAATCCGATCATTCTAAAATTGATTATTTTTCTTCAATAATTCCTTTGAATTTATCTAAGTGATGCTTCTAAATCGAAATGATACTTCTAAATCGAAATGATACTTCTAAATCGAAATGATATTTCTAAATCGAAATGATACCTCTAAATCTAAATGATACCTCTAAATCTAAATGATACCTCTAAATCTAAAGGATACTTCTAAATGATACATCTTTGACCTTCGAATATCTTTTCTTTATTCCAGCAATGCCCGTGTCCTTCACTAACGGAATAAGGCGGGGACGTGCGAGAGCGCCGCGACACAGTCAGTTTTCGGCTGGCCTCTCGCGCATCGGACGGATTAAACCTGTGCCGCACATTACGCCTGTTTAGCTTTATTTTTTATGATTCATTTATTCTCTTACGGCAAATTGTTATTTATAGAGAGCCACATGTTAAGCATTGATATCTGCAATTAAATTTATCTAAATTTTCGTTATGTCGTGACATTAAGTACGATAACAAAACATTTTCTACGATACCAAATGCAGTTTGCGTGTACCCTGATCAATGTTTCATGCTGCCTATATTTCATTTGCAATTATAATATAATGGTTTAGTCATTCCACGACTCTGACTCAAGTCATTTAGGTGTTCAGTAAATGAAACATGTACCAATTTAATTTCTACTAAGAAAGGTTTTCCAGTTTAAGATTAACTCCTAAAGATTAAAATTGGATATAATGTTAGACCGTTACTGCGCGTGCCCTCATGGATACATGCGACGTAGTTAGTATAAACAGATTTCACAACCTGTGACAACAACAACCGCTGCTCTCCGGCAGGTTCAATTTCATCTGGTGTCTCCAACAGCATCTGTCGCTGCTCTCCAGAAAATTCGAGAACGTTTCTAATGAACAGTGAAACTGCCGGCTGTAGAAGCGTCAACCATGCAATGCAGTGCAATGCTTCGCTATATATCCGTAGAGTTTTCTATAAGACACCAGTCATAAATGCATCAAACTGAAGCCCAAGTGACTCGTCAATGAGACACTTGAGAATCTCTAAATAGGGTGTGGAGACACTGGCAGTGGTGGGCAGTGATAAATTTTGCGGTAAAGCGATAACGATAAAGGTTTTAATTTTTTTGCTAAGTCCTTTAACGATAAAGCGATAAATTTCTAAGATACCTTAGAGCGACAATCGATAAATCCTGCGATAAATCCAAAAATACTTTATTTTTTGCTACTTATGCAGTTAAAAACCTCTTTTTTACATTTAAAATACCACATATTATTATCACGTCAGCATGCGAAGAAGTTTTGCAAGGGTTGAAAGAAGCCCTCAGCCTTGCAAGATCTCGAGAACGTGAGAACAGCCTGGCCTCAGTTTCCCGTAATCGGCTTTACCACGGGAATTTACTTCTACCAGAACAGTGCAATAAGTATTTAAATTTAGGTGATGTTGTAGTTATGAACATGAAATTGAAGTGTTGAATCTGGGGTGGAACTACCACACCATAAATCGTGCTGTATTGCATATACGGGAACCCACCCTCTGCAGAGATACCCTTTTCCAACATATCCATGCTAAACGGGATCTTGTTCTTTCCTCTCCTGATATAACCTACATGTTTTTCATGCAAGCCATAAACCAATTAATAATCTTATTTTCAATTTAAACTTAAATATTTCCATTTGTTGAATATTTTCTCATGTTCGTGAAGAACTTCTTGCTTTCTATCTATATCTTCGTTCGAGCAATGTACATCCGTATAATTATGAGAACATTCCTCGAAGGTGCCTACCGTTAGCTACATTATTTTGGAATTGATAGTATGGACCGACCGGGGCCCTGGCCCCGGCCCCGGCCCCGGCCAACCCCGGCCATTTTTGCTCACCCCGGCCCCGGCAAGCCCCGAAAATTTTTGCCCACCCCGGCCCCGGCAGAATAGTGCCCTAAGCCGGGGTTTTGGCCAGGGTTTTTAGTATTTTACTACACCTTTTTTTCATCAAATTAATCCGAGTCAAGTTCAAATTAACCCAAGTCATGTTCAAATTAATCAAAGTCAAGTTTAAATAAATCCAAGTCAAATTCAAATTAATCCAAGTCAAATTCAAATTGATCTAACCCTAAGTTGAGTTGAAAATTGACATAATCACACGTTAATTTGAGCGGTTTTGTGTTAAATATGTATCTATTGGATGTGGTGAGCGAGACAATCGTTTTTCCTTTAAGCAAGGAATACATAAAATTTCCGCCAGTGTTGCAATCTCTATAAAAACAAGCTGTCGTAAAATGTGCTAAATCTGCCAAGTGTCTAGCATCAGGAGGCAGAGTGTGATTCAAATCTTTGACCGGCTTAAAAGAATCGAGTCAATTATAAAAACTTAGCATTATACAACTAATTAATGTTGCTTTAAAATTCGACATTGATGGCAGTGTTCAAACACTCAAATATTTATGTTCAAAAGGTAATTTTATGTTAAACATACACGTAGTAGTTTCGAGGATTTGTTTACACTCATAAATATTTATATACGTGGAATTTCACTTGATCACATATATATATGGAATCATATACATGCAAATACAAAAGATTAACACCGGGCGATACGTAGATTTAATCTTTAAAAGTAATACACAAATGACATTCACAGAGTACTAATGTACGATTCCGTTTGATTACAGTTTATATGAGTATTACACAAATGTGAAGAAATGTAGGATCCTCTGACAATACACTATAGTAATACAAGTTACAATGTTTCTGACTCAATGCGTATTTTATATGTATGTGTATACAAATCAATATATGTTCGTGTGTACATTCAATATATCTTGATATGGGTGACAATATTCATTAAATAACTATCATAAAAGTTATTTGAGTCTTACTATAATATATGTTGAATTGTATACACATACATATAAAATACGCATTGAGTTAGAATCATTGTTGCTTGTATTATGATTGTATATTGTAAGAGGATTCTATGTACATTTCGTTACATCGACTAATACGGATTACGGAATAGTACATTACTACGCAGTGAATACCATTTGTATATTTCTTTTAAAGATTAATTCTGCATATCGTCCGGTAGTAACCATTTGTATTTGTATGTATATGATTTCATGTATAGATGCTAAAGTGAAATTTCAGGATCGATGTAAGATCTATGAGTAAATAAATCCTCGAAACTACTGTGTGTATGTGTAACATAAAATTACCTTTTGAACATAAATATTTGAATGTTTGAACACTGAAATCAATGTAGAATTTTAAAGCAACATTAATGAGTAGTATAATGCTAAGTTTTTATAATTGACTTGCATCTTTTACGCAGGTCAAAAATCTTAATCTCACTCTACCTCCTGATGATAGATAGCTAGCACATTTTACGAGAGCTTGTCTTTCCATAGATTGCAACACTGGCGGAAATTTTATGTATTCCTTGCTTAAAGAAAAAACTATTGTCTCGCTCATCACATCCATTTGATACATATTTACCTCCAATAGGTAAATGTTCACAAAAACCGCTCAAATTAACGTGTTAGTATGTCAATTTTTAACTCAATTTAGGGTTGGATTAATTTGAACTTGACTTGGATTAATTTGAACTTGAATTTGATTAATTTGAACTTGACTTGGGTTAATTTAAACTTGACTTGGATCTAATTGAACTTGACTTGAATTAAATTGAACTTGACTTGGATTAAATTTAACTTGACTTGGATTTATTTGGAGTGAAAAAGGTGTTGTGTGCTCAGCAAACCGCACGTGAAAAATTCATGTGTTTTTTAATCAAATTTAAAATGATTTTTCGAGAGATTTGCGACTTCATCGCAATCCTGAAGAACATGCACTCACGAAGTAGAAAAAGCAGTGTGTATACTACGATCCAGTGTAATTATAATCCAGTGCGCAGTTATTGACATGAAAGAATCTCGACTTGAAAAATCGAAATAACAGTAGCTCATGAGAAGTTGCTATTTTCGTTTACTTGCTTTTGTATTTACTCTGAAATGGCACACTGAATTTGGATACTGAGGTTCAGAATTAATCATGTTCTAATTACCTCCTCTGATGGAATTATTCAAAAACTCTATAAAGTTCAAAAAGTTTTCTTTTCCCAGGGTGGTAAGGATTGAGCGCGTCACAAATCCAGTAAATTAACAATTTCTCTCCATGTATTTGGTCAGTATTATTAGGCACCCAGTTTTTAGATTCAGTAAATGTTTTGTTTAAAGTCAGCTGTTTACCAGTAGACGAAGACAGCGTGCTACTATCGGCTGTTTTGCCACTGCTGCAACCTAAACTGGCTTTGCTTTCAATACTTAGACTTTTAGTTTTTCTTCTTGTTCATTTTGTTTTTATTTTTTAATTCTCTTTCTTTGTTTGGTTTTTCTTTAGCTTCCAGGAATTGATAATTTTGTGTTAATTTTAGATGACCCCATGAAGTTTTAGTTCAGAAAGTTTTCTGAGATGCAAGAGCCGTTCAGTGTAGTATATTTGCTTCACAAATGATGCACACTGCAATTCCTACACTCTTCCCCGACATATAAAAGCAATCCCATACTGCTGATGCACTGCTTTTAGTCGTTATGCCTGGTGTCCCACAAAAATGTCCCCGACATTTTAATTGATTATATTTCCGTGTTAAATTACCATTTTTTAGTTGTCTTTTTTTGGCAATGTAGTAAATTTTGTTTTCTTTTAGAATAATCTATGCTTTTGAAAATCGTTTAATAACAACTTTACATTGATGGATTTACTGAAAGGGATATAAAAATTAATTGTTCAAAGGAAAAGCGTTTAAAATAATGTTGATATTCTTCTTTATTTTCTACTTTCCAAAACAACGAACAAACAAAAATTTAAAAGTGCAACAACACATTACCTTCAATATTGTTTAAATAACTAAAGTAATTGAGTATTCTTCGACATACCCTCCATTTCTCTCAATGCAAGTATTACTTCTAGCCACCATTGAACGAAGAGTTTTGCGGATTATTTCACTGTTTTTCTTTGGTTCTTGAAACACTTCTCCAATTCGTTGTCGAAGAACTATTAATGATGGAGGTGATGTTTTGAAATTACGTTCGTTTACAGTAGGTATTGAGAAATGAAGAAGAATACCACCAGTTGTTTTTAAAACTTTTCCTTTGAACAATTAGTTTTTCTGCCTTTTTCAGTAAATCGATCCCTGGAAAATGCTTATTGAACGATTTTTACAAACTTAACTTTTTCGAAAAGGAAACAAAATTTACCACATTGTGAAAAAAGACAATTAAAATGTATTAATCTAAAGCGGAGATAGAATCAATTAAAAAGTCGTGGACATTTTTGTGGAACACCCGGTATATTTAATTAGTATAATTGCCTCTATATTAATTTATTCAACAAACACAGCAACTGCAAGTCTACAAAACTTTAGTGACTTGACAACATTTCGCTCAACAACCGCAACATGCATTGAGCCACTAACCGGCGTTTTGCATTACGTCGTCGTGACACGTCCTGACACGGTCTGAACCCCAGCCCCGGCCCCGGCCATGGTAAATTTGATAAACCCGGCCCCGGCCCGGCCCCGGCTATGACAAATTTGTTGACCCCGGCCTCAGCCCCGGCCAAATTTTCAACCCCGGTCGGTCTATAGTTGATAGTTCTACGGTGAATGTTAAGTTAGTAGGTTACCAATTAGTTTAAGGCTTGCATGAACAACATTTAAGTTGTACAAAAAGAGCGAAGAACACGATCCCATTTACCATGGATATGTGGGAAAAGAGTATCTCTGCACAGGGCGTGTTCCCGTATAGGCCACACAGCGCGAAAAAAAAATAGAAAGGTAGAATAAAGAAAGGATTAGATTAGATTATGTATTAGTTTAAATAAGAATTTCTAACCGCTGAAAAAAGAGCGTATCGAAAAGAGGAAGGACCGAGGAAGGCCCCATTTAGTATGGAGATTAGGGAACGCGTAATCTATGCAGAAGGGGCATAGAAACAATAAGTTGAGAAAGAAGTCCATGAAGCATGGTAAAAATTTAAGAAGAAAGTAGTAGGTGCGGAAAAACAGCAGAGCAGTGAACCGGAAAAATGGTAGTCCTTAACACAATAAAAAAATTATTTTAACAAAAAGAAGGCCTATCATGTAACTCTCAGCTCAGGCCTCACACATTCACCCCTGGGAGCGCTAATTCTCATAGATATAATGATTATGTCCCTCTGAAAGGAATGACGAAAGGAAATAACAAAAAATTGAAAACAGCGTGAGGAGCTGAAAAAAGAGTAGCAATGAACCAAAGAGGAAATTGCCCCTAGCCTAAAAATAAACATATTCTATTGAAACGAAGGCTTACCCAACCATAACTTCATTGACCTAAAAATGGGGTTCAAATTAAAGACTGAAATTTAGTTGTTGACACTTTTGAGCATTTGTAAGCTCTGGACAGTGTTTAGGACGATAAGAGGAGTCTTGCAGTTGTTCTTCAACCCAAGAAGTCCTCTTTGTATGAATAGCAGCGTTTTTCTACATGATTTGGGGTTGGCTCACATTAAATATATATTAACACGCTAGCCACACAGTAACACCTTGCAATAAACGCTTCACGCGGCATACCTCAACACCTTCAGCAAGAAGTATACCCTCTGCATCAGGGTCGGCAGGGTCACTGAAGTGAAGCATAGGAGCAGGTCCAGTTTCTTCCTGGAAAAAACAAATGTCTTAAGAACACTTTCATGATAACGATCCTGAGCCAACCCAAGTTAGCAAAATTAATACCTTCAGGCCGAAGAAATCTATGTCATGTGTAAAATATAGTGTGCAATTTACTCCACTTGTTCCTTAGTTTTCGATGCTTCGCGTAGTCCGAGAGCTGCTTCCTCAACTAATTATCAAAAAATGCCGCAAATTGCTCAACATGGTTTTGAGGAAATACGTGCGAGTATACAATTTTAGCCTTCTAACAAGCGCATGTCTTGACCAGCAACTTGAATTAGATTGTACAGTAAATAACAGATGGAAGTCAAATCTTATTTTGAACATGAACTGAATTTTATAAAACATTGTAGCATGAAGTGTTGGTTATACTTTTAGTATGAAGGTAACTGCTCAGGAAGAAAACAAATTCATCAAGGCATATCGATAACAAGTATCATCATTCCTCAAAACTGGAGGCTTTCATGCGTTCCATTAGGGAATGGAAAACCTTCGAATAAAGTAGACAGTCCCTCTCTCAGTACAATTCTGGGAATAAATAGTCTAGTGCAGTGTTATTCACTAATTTTTGCTAGAGAGCCACTTCGGTTAAACGCATTGATTGAGAGAGCTGCAGCTACTGCAAGTTAGCGAATATTATATAAATTATATATTAATTAATATATATATTTTTCGAGAGCCGTGAATTGAGTCATCGCGAGCCGAGCAATGAATCCCACTGGTCTAGTGGAACGCATTTAGTAGCTAGTTAGAACGATAATACGATTCAGAAAATCAAAAAAATTATGTATGCTTCACAATTATAAACAGATACAGTCACAGCATTTTGTGCATGCATAAATAACTTGAATAAACATCTATTGTAAGCAAGAAGTACATCTAATAATGAAAAAAAGGAATTGATGCAGGTTGGCGTACATCAAGTATCACGGGGCCTAAAAGCATGGAAAATCTTATTCCCATGACATGCAGAATACATGTTATAACATTAGTGTTCAGTACACACTCATTAGTAAAACAGTATTCATGAACTAATTTTCATAAGTTTCAACACTCGTAATATAGAAATATAAGCTTCTTCTGACAACTGATGTAATGAAAATTAAATGCCATTTAAATGGATACATTTACCAGTAGAATGTTTGAAAAAAGTTAGTTTATATTAGAATAAATAGATCCAGTTCCATGATGAAACAAAATTTATCAAAGAAAACAAACCAAAAAAATTACAGTGATATTTAAATAGATAACTTCGCAATTAATACCTCAATTTTTCTTATATCAAAACACCATGTACTGAGACATCACATTAAGAATTCATTGTAACTTACTTCTGGGGTTGAGGTAAAGCTTACAGATTCCGACATTAGACTGGGCACTTGAATAAGGCAATGCAGACTATACGTTCTGCTGACGAAATTAATAGAAGTTAAATATCTCTAAGTCAACATCATACGTGTAAAATATAAAAATCTGAAACTTTACGATAGCATGATTCCTTCGGTCAAGAGGGATAACTAAAGGGCAAGCGCCAACGCCCCTCTGCTCACTATCAGCCAAGTACGAGTATACGCTCCGAGCTTCTTCTCAGTTTTAGGGCCCGCAGCTCACAAAACCTACACCTGCCACATGGTATGGGGTACGAAGGTCCAGACTAACACTGGTGACCACCCACAACACAAAAGAGTAGCCCTCACCACTTCGAACACCCACCCTACCCTTCTGGGTGCGTTCAAATCAGACACTCAAAATCTCTTCCCATTTATCACTCTTCAAGACATATCAATTTGTTTCTTCTATAGTCAAATTCGTCACGATACACTGTTTAAACACTGTTCAATCATCCCAAGCTTGGCTATCTCTGACCTTGCTTCCATTACGTAATTCACTATATACGCTCCTCATTTTTTTCATGAGATCAACGTTGTAAACTATATTAATAGAGAACAATCTGCTCATCTTGACAGCTTTTTTCCCACACCACTCTCTCCACTTCAGTTCTTACTCAATCTCCCAGAGTCACGACTGCTATAATTTAGACATCTCATCTGATATACAGTCAATTATTCTGTTCTAGCCAACCGCATACAGAAAAATCTCAGCTCCATGTAACACAGTAAGTGTAACCTCCCTTTCATATAACTTCCATTTTATACTTATGCTTAAGCTTTCATTTCCAA
This sequence comes from Morinoia aosen, assembly GCA_030386875.1. Taxonomy (NCBI): domain Eukaryota; kingdom Metazoa; phylum Arthropoda; class Malacostraca; order Amphipoda; family Talitridae; genus Morinoia; species Morinoia aosen. The sequence goes on along the minus strand of CM059575.1, from coordinate 13,283,072 downwards.
CACCTAATTCAGACCACTTGACGCTTTTAATCTTTTCCTCAGCTCAAGCTTGCACTTCCTCCACATCGCTATATGCATCCAAAAAAGACTCAAGGTATCCAGAATTACTTTTTTAATCCATCTTAATTTAATGCCAGATTCATTTTAGTAGCATTTCTATCTCTTGAACACCTCATAACATTACTCTTCCTACATGCAGTCTCGACCTTCTTCTGTCAAACAAGCATTAACTTTACTACCAATCTGTGCAAGCCAAGTTCCGACTTTTCAAACAATGCTGTGTCAAACGCAAACAGTAATTGCTATACGCAAAAGGCACTGCCCCCTGTATCACTCAAGGGTATACCTATACCTGAAACTCACATTGATTTCTCTCACTATACCATGCATGCGTTCCATTAGGGAATGGAAAACCTTCGAATACAGTAGACAGTCCCTCTCTCAGTACAATTCTGGGAATAAATAGTCTAGTGCAGTGTGGATTAAATCAATCACAGGGTCATCACGCAACACTGAAGCTAACCCACTTGCTCTGTAAACCAATCACTCACACTAATAGGTATTAATGCAACTGCGGATCTGACTTTGTCACGGATGAGTTATTTCCAGCTTGATATCACTAGAAATTGGATCTTAGCTTGCATTGAGGATAACTTTTTTGACACTTTTGGTTTTTCGAAATGCCTTCCGTTTTTTTGCCAAGGAAAGGTGTGGAAATTTCTTTTAAGTTTTTACACTAAAATTGTAATAATAGTCGTTATGTTTAAAAAGTTTTCCTGACATACATCGGATTTTCAGTAGTTTCTTGTTAGCTGAGCATCTTTCTCGCTGTATAAATATTTTGGTCCCCGCCAAATTGGGAAAAGAAAATCGTCGTGAGTGAATGTAAAAATGATATATCTGATAACTGTTACACGCTTTCAGTTGATCTTCTGCCAATTGTACGTCATGTTCTAGTGTAATTACAGCCCGTTTGTACTATCAAATTTTGTATAGCTTGGTGGAAACATCGCAGCAATCATGGTGGAAACGATTTAGACTTTTAACGTTTTAATTTTTGCACTTCAGCGAAGACGCATGCTGAAGTTTATGATTTGCAACTATTGCTCTCTTACTTTGATGAACACGCTACAAAGAGATGGTAAAAACTGTTAGTATCAAAAGCCACTGTTCACAGAATTGTAAAACTGGTAGGAAATACAGACAATTCTAATGTGAAAACATCACCTCGGCGTCCAATAGTATGAAATGAAAACCAAGACCGGGTTTTTGTCGAGTCGTAACAGATAATAGCTCCGCCGGAAATTCTTTGCTAGCTGAGAAACGAAAAAGAACGGAAAGATCGTCTCGACATCAAATCTAGATGAGCTGCAAAAAAGCCTTTTCTATATAAGAAAAATATTCGAGCATTTTTGTGAAAAACGTAGAAAATGGTCCAATGAAAACGAGGAATGAGGTGCTTTTCTAGTATTTTTTTTTCTCATTTACGAAACCAAGAAAATATCTTACTCGATAGAGAAAATGGAAAGTTACTACGGAACCTGTAGTATTCATAAAAGCTACTAGAAAACACGAAAATCTTCTAAAATGTAAATAACTTTTTTAAAGTTTTCACCACAAATTACCACGTTTCGTAGCAATCGTCACAAAATTATTTGATCAACTAATCGGAATCGCTATGGAATTTTTAACCAAACTTTAGGACAAATTGTTGGCTAAACGAGATAGCTTTACATTTTGCTCCATCCGATGCTGAGCTGTTTTTTACTCGTAGATAAATGCTTAAAACACCGAGTCTCTCTTGAACTGGAAAATAAGATTCTTATACATCACCTATCCTCATCAATTTCATAAATATCTCCTTGACTTCAAAGTGCGTCATTCTCTCACATTTTGGGATATTAAATTCGTAAGTGCATTTTACAGCCATTGGTGTTGTTTTCATGTTTGTGGATTAAAGTGGGGCGTGACAAGGAAAAAAATTTTCTTTCTTTTTACTTCTACTACACCGATATTCCATCTAAAACACAGTTCGATAGCACTCCTGATAAAAAATGATTATGTATAAAATAAAAGATTATTATTATATATTTACTGTATTCAGATGCGGAATTAACACTGAAGACAGCATCAATATCACACTCCATCAGGCGCCGAACCGGACTTGATCGATAAAAATCAACCGCAAGTTTTACGTCACTGAGAGAAAACTTTTACCAGATCAAAAAATCTTCCAGAAAAAAATCAGATTGAATGATACTACATTACTTCAAATGCTCGAAAGACCAATTGATAGCGACATTGCGTGTTTGCTTCAGAATTCTTAGGCAAAATGTCGCTGGAGAATATTATGCTTCACGTCAGAGTGAACGTATGGGAAGCTAGCATTACTGCACTTCAATTTGCTTAATTTGAAAATAGTTGACAATGAATAAACATTTTCGGTATCATGCCCACATAAAATAACGAGAATCACTTCAGATTTGGCGTGTCGCTGGCTTGATTGGCAAGACACTTTTAAACGACAAATGGTGGTATTCGCATAATAATATTGTCAGTCTTATCACAGAAGTCTGTGGGTCTAGTGTTATAGAAAATTTTTAAAAATTATTAGTAAAATCAGCTAGCTATTGAATGCAGTTCTCGCTTCATAGATAAATCGATTTTGTGAGGCAGCAAGTCACTGGGCTGAGGTTAGAACTACATTCGTCACCACGATTTGGTGAAAAACATTCCGAAGTATGACAATTTTCGGTCATTATACACACTCGATGTTCTGTAAATTGAACGCAGATGTGAAAATACACCCAAAATAATTAACCTGTGGTGCATAAAATTTGACTCCGAATTCAATTTCAGCGAAGACCATTTTGGAAAGTTTTTCAACATAACTCTGATTGTCAATGATATTCTTCGCGAATATTGCTCATTTTTGACACCTGAAATGCGTGATTATTGATCCAGCCAGACTCTTGACATGAAGATCGTATCATGATTTTCACACTGGTTGTAATGAATAATCAGACTATATTAGAACGAATCATCACGAACATTTTAGGTATTAGGATTTTCAGTTCGAGTGAGCTAATTGGCAGGAAGCTTTAGCTCAGTCATAATTAATATTCACAGATTTGCTGGCGCGAAAAAGACATCACCGCTCATTACACTGCCTGCTGCCGTGCGCCTTGCAGACTGCCGGTCTACCTCTGGTTAGTGCTACTATAACGTAAGGTCTACCGCCATACATCGCCTACCCAGGTGCAGTTTGAGATGTGCAAATGAAGTTTTTATAGCTAAATTAAATGTATAGAAATAAGTAATATCCTTTATTAACCCAACATAACCTCCCGCTGTAATACTAGCTAGAGGTAGATCTCATGCTATAGAGTGGTAGAACTCACGTTATGGCAGCACCCTCTAGTTGGACCATTGGCGAGTGTATTACTGAGTGGGCATTGTTCTCTCTTTGCTGACATAAATTTGAGGTATGGCTAAATTGGGGGAAAAACTAATTCAATTTTCTGCACTGAACTTGGGTTCAAAACCTGAAAATTCATTTGAGTTATGTTAATAACATACTAATTAATTGTCTTTGCCAGTATGGAAAAACAAGGTTATTTCCTACTTTACCTACGACTCGTATGTATGAACAGACTTTCAGCAATTGTTCGTGCTCGATCGTAGCATTTTGGCAAAGCGTGGTGAAAACATGAATTGGAAGCCATTTTTGCTGATAAAAGTTGAGTCTTTCATTTTTAAAAGTTTCATGAAAACAGACATCAAAAAGTATTATACGGCCAAATTGGTGTTCATTTTTCTGCTTCACAAAACAGTTACGCTTCAATAGGCTTGTGATGTGTTTTTAATTCTCGAGCTAAAGAACTCTTGAACAAAATAATGCCAAACGAATAATTTTACGCTAGACGTCATAGTATTTTGGTTAGAATTTTTTTAACAAAACTACATATTTCTATTACTGCGCGCCACTGTTTTATTAAATATATTTGGATTATTTTTTGTTCGCATTTTTTAATTCACTTCGGCGACTCTACATGTTTAGAAGTCATCACACCAAACTCTTACTGCTGTGAAAGTTGCAGAAGTGATACTCCTAAAGTACATATTACTCTTTTCGAACGTTTCAAAATATCTGTATTCAGGTGAAGAATTTTCCATACTGCTATTTGTATAATAGTAATTTGGCATTTCGAATGGAACTATTTCAATTCTTGAGTTTGTGACATTTAAAACTTCATAGGTTTTACGTACATGTACTAACAGTTAAAATTATGGATCCATTTGTAGGAAATTAGATTTCCTAAACTCTAGAAGTTAAATTTAGCTGAAATTCCCTCATATAATAGTTGCTGCCTCTCATGATAAGCTGAACCCATTTTAGTTGTTTCTAAGGGTTAAGAAAAAGTCATAACGAAATAGATTTTCAACCATATAAAAAAATTACATTTTCAGTTTGTGTAGCAAATCGGAGCAGAAACGGTATGTAAACTCACACATAAAATTCTAAGCCTCTACCGCAAATGGTTGGTGCTAGAGAGACCGACGAAGAAGAAATTGACAAGTGCTAATATGGTTGTTTCAGAATTTAGAAAAATGGACACACAACGGTGTTCTCGAGTGGTGTTTGAAGAAACGAGCGCAGAATCCCAATGAGAGCCTACTTTCAAAAGTGTGGCTTAAGTGTTTCTAGGCAAAAATCTGCCAGCTCGAGAGTTCAGTCTGCAGGTGCAGACATTGTTTTGATCTATAATTTTCACTTACAAAAACGAAAAACACAGACTTCGCTGCTTCTGCTATGCCACCAAAAACCGCGAAACGACTCTGACTGCCCCACGAGGGTGGAAATGGTTTGCCCTCACAAGCTCTCGTGAGCTATTAACTATGTTCATCTGAAAAAGGTTCGTGGGTAATAATTGCATTATGTAACTATATGTGTCAGTTTTCTCCTGGATTGTCAGGCTTCGGGTGATTACTCGCGTAGTTATTAATCTTCTAACGAAAATTTTTGAATCAAACCTTTAAGCCTTTTTTTTGTTTTTCGCTGATGCCTTGTTGATTTACCTTCTATACACTGGCGTTCGATAAAATAGATGTTTTTCGGGTATTTTTCAGAACAACACACTAATAGATTTTCGAAATTTTCTTGCTTGAATCATGGCAATCACATCAAAATAAACAACTTCTCATCTATGCTATTTCCGTTGCAAATGAGTATTTAACGAGTTAGAGCGTTAGGTTAATTTATGGGTTGCATTGCAGCCCAGTCCGAATTTTATCGTCGGCGTAACGGTAATTATCATCGAATTTCATTGTTTATCGAAGCATTCCGACGGTGTATGTATTACCGGTGATCAACGGTAATTTAAGACGCAAAAGCGCCCTCCGACGATGATTACAGTTATTTACCGTCGATTTCTGACTGTCACTCCTACCGTAGAAATACGACGGTAAAACTACGGTTGTTTTTTCAGACTATACTACATAATTTGAAATTAACGGCAATAATAGTTAGCCCATGCCCAAGTTTATTCAAGGACAAGTCAGATAAAGTTATGTTATGTATTACTCGTGGTCAAATGAATTGACATGAATTAGTTTACGTAACCTTCACATGATGTAATTTGTGCTTTGGTTCTTTTATTGTGAAAGTGAAAACTTTAATTTGAGCTTAAATATTTCAATTGGATTTTCACGTATAACTTTCCAATATTTATACATTTTAATTTTATACATTGTAATACGAGGTTCAAATTTTTTAACGAAGGCTTCAAATGTTTTGAATTTAATTTCAAATGTTTTAATTTTAACTTTTTATACTTTATATTGAAAGTGAAACTGTAAAGTTAATAAATGCAGGACTATAATGGTATATATATAAAATATGAACATTCCTACTAAATTTCTCATTCATGGACTATTATACTTTGATTCTAATAAACTAAATATATTTCAGGCTCTACTCATTTTATAACTCAACTGTGAAATATTTCTCGTTTTAAAAGAGTTAGAATACGAAAGTACAATTATTGTTTATCATGTTCGTATTTGTAACAATCTTAAACCTAATTGACCTATTTTCTAATAAAATAATTCTATGTGAAGTGATTGAAAACAAACATCAAAAAATACAAGGTCAATGTCTAGTTTAATGCGCTCACGGAAGTTAAAAATTCCGTTCCAAAGAATCAATAAAGGAACTCATTTATAAAAGTTTTACACGAATGACATTCTGCTCGCTGATCCGTTATTTTCGAGTTATTCAACTTTGAAATTTTCGTCTTCCATAGCAGTTCCAGTTAGTTGATGCTTGAGCTGGTGCTGTTAGAGTACCTTTGGATACTTTGTAATTTATTATTAGCCAACCCCGCGGAGCCTGCGGAGCCTGAACCTACTTCTAGGACGTTTTAGTTAATAACACAATAAAGGTTATCACCCCAAAATATGAGCGGGACTGGAATAGATAACACTTAAATCTACGGTATTCACTCTTACGGTTTCGCTAATGTTCTACGGTGGCCGCCATATTGAAACTGATGTCAACTGCATATCGATTTAAGTCTTCACTAGTCCAGTCACGCTAATGATTTTGGGTGATAACCTTTATTGTGTTATTAACTAAAACATTCTAAAAATGCGTTCAGGCTCCACAGGCCCCGTGGAGTCGGCTAATTATAAATTACGCAATGTATTGCGAAAACAATAACTTTTCCTGCGCTCCGCGCAGTTGCGGCATTGTTGGAATACGCTCGGCTTTTGCGCGGGAAAGCCATTTCATGATTGCAGATTCTATAGTTTCAAAGTTAAATAACTAGAAAATAACGCATCAGCGAGCAGAATGTCATTCGTGTAAAACGTTTTTAAATGTGTTCTTTTAGTGATATTTTAGAACGGAATTTTCAATTTACGTGAGCGCATTAAAGTAGATATTGGTCAAAAACAAGCTTACCTTTATAAATTCACAACTTGTATCAATGAAATATTTATAAATTAGTTAATCCACATAGAAAAATTATTGGAACCTTCGTGATGTTAAACTAGCATTTGAGCTTAACGTAATGTATCACATTGCTCGTTGTTGTTCAATGCGGTGCTCCAAGTTTAAGCGGTGGTACTGTTTACTGTTTGGATTGCTTCAAAGTATTTAGGTCTAAACATTGAAATTGTTTCATAGCTAATAATATGCGGACCAAGAACTAATTTCCATAATATTGGTGTTCTAAGTTATTTTGATGTGTTTTACTGGTAACGTGAGATTTCAAAATTATTCACTGTGCATTCACAAGAAAAAATTGCTTTTTATATGTGCGTTTGTGTACGCACATCAAAATTACCATTCAAGTTGCTCTACTATAATAAACAAGGATGAAGGTATAAAGAAGTTACTCAAGTTGTATGGTACAATTAAAATTACTATTATGATTTACTTCAGCTGCATTTCTTAAAATAGTGTGGATGAAAGTGGGTGTATACCTGAATCAAGCTGCTGATTCATGCCTGCAAAATCATGGTTTGAGCAAAATTTTAGTTGAAAATATTTTTCTACCTTCAGATTTATTTGTGCTGATAGTTACTCTCTGGAAATTTGTGATGGTGCAAATTGTTTTCTGAGAGACTGAAATTTATAGACAACTATGTATAATAGCCTAAAAATATAAATAAAAGAGCAAAGAAAGTCTCTTTTAAATTCATTCTTATTATTACAGTCTAATACTAAAAGAAGAACGTTTCGACCTGTTAGGTCATTTTCAACTTCTGTCGATAGAAAATCACTAAATCCAATAAAATTTCAAGTAAAATTACAGACAATGAGGAAAAATGAAAATAAAAACATCATACTAAAAAAAAAACAAATACAACCTAAGCTAGCTGAAGGGGGAATGCAGACTGACTATCATTCAAAACCGGTTTTTCAGTTAAAATATACAAAGATTCTAAAATACAAAGTTTAATAATACCAGATGTGGATGCAATTATTTTAAAATCGTTTAAGCGCACTGGAAGATCGCATTTCTCTGCATGAGAACGGATGGCAGAATGAGATAGCGTAGAGAGAAGGAGGCCTGTTCTAAAAGTCCTACCAGCATGCTCAGCAACGCGAATACTAAGGGACCGTTTTGTTGAGCCCACGTACTCAGACGCACAACGTGCGCAACAATATTTGTAGATAACAGATGAGAGCATGCCTTTGGGAGTTTTATCCTTATAATTGAAATATGACCCTATTTTGAACGTATTGACCAATATAATTTTGAAATCTATATGCATGAAACGTTTAGATAATAGTAAATGCAATTCCTTTTTCAGTTTTTCCGATTTGTACCCAAAATACGGTAATGTCAGGTAAAACGGCTTTTTATTGACTAAGCATGAATTTGGCTTGCTGTAAAATTTATTATTCAAGAAATTTTTAACACTTTGACTGCGACTACTAAATATTAAGTTCAATGCCAAACTCAAATTTAAAGTTAATTGTAGTAAAATATTCGGAAGATACCAAACATGAACTGGATCGTGTCTTCATTTAGCTTTGATTAAGTATTTATAAAAATTGAATTTGCGACCACTGGTCGGTCAGTAGCATTATAAAAATTACCTCCGTGTACCACCGGAGGCTCACGTCGCAGTCAAAGTGTTAATAGCTGAATCAATGAGTTGGCAGGGAAAACCGTTGCATCTAAAAAAACATTTCAAAATATCAAATTCTTTATGAAGAGAGGAAAATGATGAACATATACTATATGCCCTGGAAAGTAAAGTCTTGATGCTGTTCATTTTGAATCTGAAAGTGCAAAAACTAAAAAAACTGATCCCAAGCCCTGTGAAAGTAGGTTTACGAAAGACTGAACTGTGAAATCTGCCATTGTTGCGAGTAATAAGGGCATCCAGGAATGGAAGACTACCGTTTACTTCAGTCTCCATGGTAAATTTTATATTAGGATGTTGGGCATTCATGTAGTCTAAAAAAAGATTGCAATGAGAACTGCTCTTAAACAGTAAAAACGTATCGTCAACGTACCTCCTATAAAATGCAGGCTTAAAATCTAAAGGACAGGAGTCTAACCACCGTTGATCATGGAAACACATAAAAACATTGGCAAAAGTCGGCCCTAATGGAAGGCCCATTCCAAGACCGTCGAGTTGCTGATAAAATTTGTTATCGAATATAAAAATTCATAAGCCCAATTTTAATTTAGATTTCAAATTCAGACCAATTTTTGCCGCTTACCGAACCCCAAGTTTTTCTCTCGCTAAATTTTTAGTTCCAATCTTGGTACCATTTACGTGTAACCCCTACACTGTCCAGAATTCAAAATCGTTTGTCGAAGAGGTTACGTCCCTTAACCAGGCCGATAATTTCTTCATGGTGTCGTTCGACATTGAGAGTCTTTTTACGAATATTCCCTTGCACGAGACCATCGAAATTTGTCTAAATTACCTATTTGCTAACGTAGAATCGGTTGTTGGCTTGTCAAAATCTTTATACCATGACCTTCTTAAACTATCTGTACTGAATTCTTTTTTTACATTCGATAACAAATTTTATCAGCAACTCGACGGTCTTGGAATGGGCCTTCCATTAGGGCCGACTTTTGCCAATGTTTTTATGTGTTTCCATGAGCAACGGTGGTTAGACTCCTGTCCTTTAGATTTTAAGCCTGCATTTTATAGGAGGTACGTTGACGATACGTTTTTACTGTTTAAGAGCAGTTCTCATTGCAATCTTTTTTTAGACTACATGAATGCCCAACACCCTAATATAAAATTTACCATGGAGACTGAAGTAAACGGTAGTCTTCCATTCCTGGATGCCCTTATTACTCGCAACAATGGCAGATTTCACAGTTCAGTCTTTCGTAAACCTACTTTCACAGGGCTTGGGATCAGTTTTTTTAGTTTTTGCACTTTCAGATTCAAAATGAACAGCATCAAGACTTTACTTTCCAGGGCATATAGTATATGTTCATCATTTTCCTCTTTTCATAAAGAATTTGATATTTTGAAATGTTTTTTTAGATGCAACGGTTTTCCCTGCCAACTCATTGATTGAGCTATTAAAAATTTCTTGAATAATAAATTTTACAGCAAGCCAAATTCATGCTTAGTCAATAAAAAGCCGTTTTACCTGACATTACCGTATTTTGGGTACAAATCGGAAAAACTGAAAAAGGAATTGCATTTACTATTATCTAAACCTTTCATGCATATAGATTTGAAAATTATATTGGTCAATACGTTCAAAATAGGGTCATATTTCAATTATAAGGATAAAACTCCCAAAGGCATGCTCTCATCTGTTATCTACAAATATTGTTGCGCACGTTGTGCGTCTGAGTACGTGGGCTCAACAAAACGGGCCCTTAGTATTCGCGTTGCTGAGCATGCTGGTAGGAGTTTTAGAACAGGCCTCCTTCTCTCTACGCCATCTCATTCTGCCATCCGTTCTCATGCAGAGAAATGCAATCTTCCAGTGCGCTTAAACGATTTTAAAATAATTGCATCCACATCTGGTATTATTAAACTTCGTATTTTAGAATTTTTGTATATTTAAACTGAAAAACCGGTTTTGAATGATAGTCAGTCTGCATTCCCCCTTCAACTAGTTTAGGTTGTATTTGTTGTTTTTTTTAGTATGATGTTTTTTATTTTCATTTTTCCTCATTGTCTGCAATTTTACTTGAAATTTTATTGGATTTTGTGATTTTCTATCGACAGAAGTTGAAAATGACCTAACAGGTCGAAACGTTCTTCTTTTAGTATTAGACTGTAATAATAAGAATGAATTTAAAAGCGACTTTCTTTGCTCTTTTATTTATAATTAGGATTTGCAAGACGCAAAACATAAATATTTATTCAAGCCTAAAAATATTACCATTGAGTCTAGCTTTGGAAGGCCTATCTTGATGAAATGTAAAGCATTCAATGCTCACTCATTGAATTCAATGGTAATGTATCTCATTGGTTCATACAATTTTCATAATGTTGGTATAATAATTATTTGGATTAGTTCAAGTGTAAATGGAAATTTTCAAAGTAACTTTCCTTCTGAAGGAAAGTATAACCTTGTGTAATCACTACAGGAAATTACTTTCTAGTAATATATTTGTTTGTGGAAATTATTTGTACATGCATATTTTCTTTATTAGTAATATATTTTTAGACATGAAAAGTTATTACAGATGAGCCATCAAAGAGAGCAGTTTCCAACTGTATAAAATAGTCAAAAATGATGAAGTTGGTAAGATTTTGTCTTAGCATATGAGTTGACATTACAAATTCTATTCTGAGTCACCTCAGCTGTGTTTTTAGAGATGAGGTGTGATGTACTTCTGAATCAAACTTTTAATGGACACCAGCAATATCTTTGGAGAAAAATTAAATTTAATATTTTTTCACACCCACTTCAACTTATTTGTACTGATAGTTACTTTCTGATAAGCCTTTGCTAACATCCCAATACCTATCTACAATGATTTTGCAGGAGCTCAAATTATGTTCTTGATTGCTTGTGCAGTAGAAGCATTTGAGGATTGTCATGAGTATTATTAATTCAGAAGATTGTTCGCAATCTAATGACGAATTTGAAATAGTTTGTCATAATTTTCAACTTTACCAAATCATTTCAGTTCATCATGTGATAAAGTAGGAATAAATTCACTCAACATCTTTTTATTGAAACAATGTCAATTGTTAAAAAATTCTCTAACTCTGTAGTCTTTAAAAAACGACGTTCCGATGTACAAACATCATGTTCAGGCTAAAATTATACAGAAAAAATTTTCTGTCATAATGATAAAATGCAAATCTAATACTCAAAGCTACATCAGACACAGTAATAATGTTGGAAATAACAGCACTAGAAAAATGACTAGAAACCAAATTTGTACCACAGCAATATATACTACTGTAGTAAGATTAAGTGACAGTATTAACATATTTTTATTATTACACCCAGAGCAATACTGCTACATACACCTTTTTATTTTACTTTTAAAAAGCTCAAGTGCAATTTAAATGAGCTAAAGTTTAATTAAAAACAGATCAAGTTTAATTTTAAAAATTTTAAGTCTATTGTAAAACAAATCAAGTTAAATTTTAAAAAGCTTATGTTTCTAAAATTGTTAACTCATACCTATGAACTTGACCATTTATAAATTAAACTTGACCATTTTATATCAAAATTGAGTTCTTTAAATTAAACTTGAGTTTTTTTTAAATTGATCTCGATGTTTTTTAAAATTGAACTTGAGATTGTTGAATCAACTTGAGCATTTTTAAATCAAACTTGAGCATTTTTGGTTTGAACTTGAGGTTTTTCAAATTGAACTTGAGGTTTTTCAAATTGAACTTGAGGTTTTTCAAATGGAACTTGAGGTTTTAAATTTTTTAAATTGAACTTGAGTTTTTTTTAAGAAAGAAAAAAAATGTGTATTTCCAAGTTGTCACATGAGATACATGCCAACATATTGGCTTTTAAAAAGTTTCTTGATATAGGACATCCTAAAACAAATGTTCCATACGAGGAGTACTAATTGACAAACCATCCGAGGTGTACAAGTAGATAAGCCATACGAAGCATAATAATAGACAAACTATACGAGGTGTACTAATAGGCAAGCTATCAGAGGTGTACAAGTAGATAGACCATACGAGGCATATGAATTGACAAAATATAGGAGGCGTACTAATAGACAAACCATTCGTGGTGTGCTAGTAGTCTAACAAAAGTTCTATACTAGGAGTACTAATTGACAAACCATCCGAGGTGTACAAATAGATAAGCCATACGAGGCATAATAATAGGCAAACTATACGAGGTGTACTAATAGACAAGCTATCAGAGGTGTACAACTAGATAGACCATACGAGGCAGATTAATAAACAAAATATACGAGGCGTACTAATAGACAAACCATCCGTGGCGTGCCAATAGTCTATCTCTGTCAAGGGTAGTTGAATGAGAAATGAAAAATATGCCCTAAAAATATGCAAAGCCCTATCACCACCAAAAACATATTTCATATCTTCTCGAAATTCACCACATCATGCGGACATGGGTACATGGGATAAAATAGAGATACAGTATAAGCCGGTTACCACTCATGATTGACAAATATCTACAAAATATTGGTATAAATGGGTAAACAAATATATACTCAATATCAAAATTCATAGCTTGTACAACATACGGACAGAAAGATAATTTTACTACGATTCATAAGCTCAAATTGCACTTTATTTCATTAATTATATTTGACATTAATCCGATTCACAGAAACGCCCTCTAGGGAAGTGAAAATTTTTTCTGTAATTTTGAATCATTTCGCTGGTGCAATAAAATTTATTAACCGGATTGTTTTGCGTAAAGAAATGAAATAGAAACATGTATATCTATATATGTAGATACATATATATACCTACACACGTACACACACACATATTACTATATATACTTATTGAAAATGAAATATTGGAACAAAAAATACATATATAAAATAAAATATAAAAGCAACCTACCATCTATTACACAGAAAATGACAGTTGAGCTCACTGTAATCCTAAGAAATTTTTCGCAAAAAAAAATAACTAAAAGGAAAAGAAGACTTCGAAAAACATAAAAATGAACTTGTTTTTAATTTCTTCACGGAAATTTTTAAAGAAAAATCAGGTTATAGTCAAGAAGCAACACAACTCTTCAGCATTATACGGACATGTGTACGTGGGATAAAATGGAGTAACATTGCGGCCGGGTATCACATCTGAGTGGAGAATATTCACAAAATTTGGCACAAATAGGTAGATTAGGCTTTGATCCAAAGTGATAATTTTAATTACAGAAATTTAGAGTTTTTTCCGATTTGAAAGTTCAGTGCTCGTGTGCGCTGAACGCACGGAAAAAAATAAAAAAATAAAAAGACTAAATGCAATGCTTAAATTACCCCCTTCCCCCCAGCTCATCCGAAAATCGATTGAAAACATCTTCGAGAATGATTTTGAAAAAGCGAGACAACGTTAGCCAAAAATTTAATTCATTATAAACTTTGCACAACCCTCACATCTATAAACCTGTTTATTGGTGTACACACAAAATGTATTTCATGGTATATTTGTCATACGGACGTTAAATATTAATACAGAAAAGAGAAAGAAATAACAAAATAAAGATGAGGAAATACTCCTAATTATGGAAAGAACGTTCGTTCTGCTGCATTGAACTGACGGCTGTGGTGCTCATTGTTGTCGACAGAAATAAGTAAGATGAATATACGAATCGCTTAGCAAACGTAAAATGAAATAGTTTCTAAATTTGTAACAGAAATTTCATGAAAATAAGAATTTCTGATAGATGGGAAGTTCATACCGAAATGCTGCAGGCCCTATGACAGAGATGCAAAATGACGTGACACATTTACTCTAAATTCTTTTCCAGTTTTAGAGTTTTTGGTATGCTGGGGATATGCCAACATAAATTGAACTTGAGGTTTTTTAAATTGAACTTAAGGTTTTAAATTGAACTTGGGGTTTTTAAATTGAACTTGTGGTTTTTAAATTGAACTTGAGGTTTTTTAAATTGAACTTGAGGTTTTTTAAATTGAACTTCAGGTTTTTTAATTGAACTTGAGATTTTTAAAAATTAAATGCGACCTTTTTTAGATAAAAATTGAGTTTTTTAAATTAAAGGTAAAAAGATGTAGTCATACCAGTACTTATTGCTGTGGTACAAATTTTGCTCCTAATCATTTTCTAGTGCTGTCATTTTTAAATTATCACTCTGTCTGATGTAGCTTTGAGTATTAGATTTGCATTTTATCATTGTAACTGGAAATTTTCTTATGTATATTTTCAGCCTGAAGATGATGTCTGTACATCAAAATATGGCTTTTTATAGACTACAGAGTATTTGAATTTTTCAACTATTGACAGTGGAACAATAAAAATATGTTCAGTGAATTTCTTACTACTGTTCTTACCGTCATGCTCTTGAAAAATTTTGTAACGTTGAAAAGTTGGAAAAGAAATAATCTAGTTTTTCACATTTGCCCTGATGTACTTGGTACTGTCTCCAAACCTTGTGTTTATGATCAATTAATTTCAGAATCATCCAATAATGCAAATGAAGGGAACAGTTCTTAATTCCCTTTAATTCTTAGTCACTTCCTGATAAACGCTTAGACTTGGTCAGTAAATCTGTTTCATTTAACAATTAAAATTCAATATATGATACTCTCATTGATAACAGCCTAGAATCAATCAATAAAACTTTGGAAACTCGATGAGTGAAATCCATCTAGATTTGCTTGAGTCTGAAACTAGAGACAAAAGTTCTTTTCATGCAATTCCTCCAATGAAGCCTTTGCTGATACCTCAAGTAAACTAAGACCTGTCATAATGAAATGTGAAGTATTTAACTCTTATGATTCAGTACTAATGCCCTGTGTTGCTTATTGGACATTTCTTTCTTTCCCATAACTGGGTGTCTACTAGGTAGTAAAGTAGTAAAAGTAGAAAAATTTGAAAAGTAGCAAAAAAGGAAGTAAGGAGTAGTGAAGTTTGTCTCAGGGGTCTATTTTACCTGTCAGGATTGTAAAAAATTGTGAAGTGGGGTAATTTACTAAAATTTGAAAGTAATGTACATGTATATAGAGTTTGAAGACTTTCAAAAATTCATTTCTCCCAGAATCAGATATTTGCTGCAGTTTATGGGAAATATTCCTTTTAGGGGATTGGACAATTCCGCGTTGTTTACTAGTTTCCAGTGAGTTGATTTCTTTTGCATATGATGAGCTGTTGCTCTCATCGTTGAAAGATGTTAAGACAGGGTCTTTGCCAAACATTTTTTAGGGTCCATTTGGGAAGGGGTACGTAAAAAAATATAGGTATTTTTTTGCAATCAAGCGTTGGGAA
The DNA here is from genome assembly GCA_030386875.1 of Morinoia aosen. Taxonomy (NCBI): domain Eukaryota; kingdom Metazoa; phylum Arthropoda; class Malacostraca; order Amphipoda; family Talitridae; genus Morinoia; species Morinoia aosen. Next base: position 13,267,151 of record CM059575.1, on the reverse strand, counting down.
GCTTCATTTAGTAATGCGCTCCCAGGGGGACTGTGTGAGAGCCCGAGGTAAAGGTTAGGTAGGCTTCCTTTTTGTTGAAATAGAATAGGCTTTAGTTTGTTACGGACCACCTTTTTTCGGTTCACTGCTGTCCTGCTTTTCAGCACCTACTACTTTCTTCTTCAACTTTTTCTTGTTTCATAAACTTCTTTCTTAGCTTGAGCTCATTTTACACCTACGGTGTGGAGCGACGGTAAGGAGCGACGATGGACTTGCTATAGCTCCTCCCACGAGAGGATTGAGCGTCAGTGCACGCCGACTTGTTTTTACATCGCCGCTCATTGCCGCTCAACACAACGCTCCTTCCCGAGAGACAAAAACCCCTCCTGGGTTTTCCACCGAGATCTTGTTTTTTTTTAATCCGTCCTGGGTTGCTAGGTTTAATTAATTTTTGATCTAATGCTAAAAATTTTTTTTTAAGTCAGACAGTAAATTCATCATTAACTGAAGTAAATTTAATGATGCAGTTAAGAATTATTGTTTCAACACCGTATGCAAATGAATATCTGATTCAAAACTACGCCTATCGGATGGTGTAAAACGTGTTCAATCTGTTTCTCGACCTTAAAAACGCGTAACGAACGAGTATCTTATACGAACTTGCAAGCCCGGCCAAGCCAGGGATAGCCGGCGCTCCTCTTCTGTTGCTTCGATTTGCTTGGCTCGTTGCAGTGAGGTGACGCGCATTTTGATCATATAACTGGTTGTGCATTCTTTGAATAATGAAAGCTGTTTTACTTGGCCTCTCAGTGTTTGAATTTTCATTTTAACCATTGAAATATTATAATTGGGGAAGTGAGATGCTATACTTTTAAAATCATTTCTTCTGGACACTCTGTTTTAATGCTCTGCGAGCTTAACGTTCCATAAACATGGAAATTCTTTACATTTTTCGATAGGAGTTTTAATTTCTTCTTTGCTCTATAATATGTAAGCCATGACTACACATGCTCTCTATGGTCTCAAGAGCAACTGAACGCTGTTGACTGGCAGTGCACACCGCCAATATTTAGCATGCAGAATGTTGCCGCTCCTTACCGTGAGCGTGGCAATAAGGGTCATTTTGCTCTGTTGTGGGCGGAGCTTATTTGGCTGGCGGGACGGAGCGACGGTGTGGAGCGCGAAGACACCGTCAATGTAAAAGGGCCTTTACTGTTTCTGTGCACTTTGTGCATAGATTCCGAGTTCCCTCAACTTCATACTAAATGGTGCCTTCCTCCTTCCTCTCTTGGAACATCTTTGTCGTGGTTAAGGGAGGCCAAAACTTTCTTATACAATAATAATAATAATAATAATAATAATAATAATAATAATAATAATTCATTTGGTTATAAGTTTTTAATTTTGTATTTTATGTTTGACACCTTGATTTTTTTAACCCATGTTATTCCGTGTATTATTGACTCAAACTACTCATAATAGGATGATTTCTTACATCCTGGACATTTCGACAACATTCATTATATAAAAATTAGGAAGTCATTTTTTTGCTGTTGAAGGTCGTAAAAAGTAGTAAAATTTAAAAATACCAGTTTCCAACTGCATTCAGAAGGCAACAATGATAAAGTTATTGAAAAATACTGTGAAAGTATGAAGTTGGTAAGTGATTCCACACATAAAACTTTTCATTACCAGAATGAATAACACATACTACGCTGTGATTTAAACAATTTATTTTCCACAGGTGATACAGAGGTAGAATATTTCTTAAGTCTAGTACAATGGTCAAATTTGAGTACAGCTACCTGTGGGCCCAAACAAGTTCAGCGACTTCTAGGGCATCCTATCATCACGTTATTCTAAGGTGTACAATAATGTTTAACCTAATTCACTTAACCTAGTTTCGCATTAGACTGATCATTGAGATAATTAACTCGATATTTTATGCTGTATTTTACAATATAGGCCAAATCGGCTATATTTAACAGTATGTTCGATAAAACGATTTAAGAGTAGACTGAAGATCGGTTATGTTACCCAAAGCAAGTTACATTACTACATTATCATTAGTTACATGTAGGAGGCAAGATTTGACATGGTGATCTTACACGACTAGTATTCTGATAGGAAGTGAGACTCAAGATGTCTTTTGAATACTTTGTACGAATTACATTTACGGATCTTCGCAGGTATAGAGTTCAAACGAAGAGTATACTGTGTTGCGACCGGGCCTTTGAATAATAAGGAAGCATGAATTAACTTCTATTTCGCGTTAATCGTGATGACGAGTTTTTGCAGTCAATAATTGTCTTAGGCTATTGTCGCCATCATTTCTTAATGTTTTGTAAATGAAATTACAGATGGAGATTTTGTAGAGATCCGAAAGTTTAAGTATTTGTAAATTTTTGAAAGAATCATTTGTGTGAGCATTATATTCTAGGGTTTTTACCGCTCTGACAGCTCTTTTCTGCAGAGTAAAAATTTTGTTGGTTTTATTTTTATCAGTTCCGTGCCATGCTTCTATTCCGTATTGCAAGTATGGAGAAATGAGCGTTCGGTAGCGCATTTTTAAAGCTGTTTCAGGCAGAAAATTTCTAATTTTATTTAGGATTCCGATGGATTTTGATAATTTAGAACTAATATGAGTGATGTGCTCTTTGAACATCAGATGTTTATCTATTATGATGCCCAGAAACTTACATAAGTTGGTTTCTTTGATTTCACCTTCGCCAATTTTAATGCATGGGAGAGATACATCTTTCTTGTATGAGAATGTAATTTAATTTGTTTTATCAATATTAAGGCTTATTTTATTAGCTTTGAGCCACGATGAAACCTTATGGAGTTCATTATTTATACCTCCACAATCATAGCAGGATATTGGTTCGAAAGGACCGCAGAAAGCTTACTGTCATCGGCAAAAAGTATGAATATGAAGAATGATGTAGATTTTACAATATCATTGATAAAAATCAGAAACAGGAGAGGCCCAAGAAAAGATCCTTGTGGAACTCCATGGCTAATTGTCTGTGGGTCTGATTTTGCGTCGTCAATGACAACGTATTGCTTCTGATTTGTTAGGTATGATCTGAACCAATCATGCGCAATCCTTCGAATGCCATAACAGTGTAGTTTCGAGAGTAGTATTTTATGGTCCACACAATCGAATGCTTTTCGAAAGTCAAGAAATACAGAGAAGACAGGCTTTCCCTCAGCTATATTAGAATAGAGGAATTGAAAATGATTTAATATAGACTGTGTTGTTGATTTTTTAGAGCGAAAGCCGTATTGTTTATCGTAAAGAAATGATTTTTGTTCAAAATAAGAGTACCCTTTTTGGTACACAATCTTTTCGAATATTTTGCTAATAATTGGTAGTACGGAGATAGGTCGATAATTGTTTACACAGGTTTTTTCACCACTTTTAAAGATAGGGGTTACTCTAGCAACTTTGAGGGAGTTCGGGAAAGTGCCTAGTAAGAGAGACTGGTTAATAATATTTGATATCAGTGGGGCTACAATGTCAGCAATAACTTTAATTACTTTAGTCGGAAACGTTTGTAACCCACTCGATTTATTTTTCATGTTGTTTATGCACGTAATTACATCGGAGGAGTTTGTAGGCGTAAGGAAAAAGGAGTTAGGTTCTCTAATATGATCCATAAATTCCAGGTGGTCAGTAAGTTCACTTGGAATACCATCAGCTATAGTTTTCCCTACGTTTACGAAGAAGTTGTTAAAGAGATTAGCAATTTCTTTCTTCTCATGGTATTTTACATTATCTTGAATAACATATTTAATTTTCTTTTTATCGGCATTATTCGGTTTACAGCAAGAGTTAAGGAGATGCCAAGTCTTTTTAACGTCAGTTTTGAATTGAGTAAACTTGAGCGCAAAGAAGTTCTTTTTTGATGTTCTTATCTGGTTTGTTACATAGTTTCTGAATCGGTTATATGTTTCTCTAGATATTCGCCCTTCGCAAAGGAGGGCTAGGTACGCTTGACGTTTCTTTATATTTATCACGATGTCTTTAGTAATCCAGGGCTTTTGTTTATTTTTCGGGGTAACTGTACGAGTTGCAATTGGGCGACACTGATTGTATGCGGTAATTATAGTTTCAGTCAACTTTACTACTGCTTCATCAATGCTCGTAGCATTATTATTTTGTTGAGAGATTAGCAGTGTAGGCATTGATTCTACTAGAACGGTGCGCATTTCTTCAAGATTTGATTCATCTATTTTACGATATGAGTAAGTTTCAGCCCGTGCCTTGGTGCAAGCAATATAGACATTTTTCTTAATAAGAAAAATTGGGAAGTGGTCTGATAAGTGAGAAGTAATTATTCCAGCAAGAAAATCACTAGAGTCTGTCATAAAGATATTGTCAAGCAGCGTAGCACACTCTGAGGTTATTCGTGTTGGCTTTGTAATGATCGGAAGGAAGGATTGAGACTGAAAGGTTGTTAGGAAATTAGAGATTGGTTCATAGCTTTCATGTTTCAGTAGATCATAATTGAAGTCACCGCTTATTATTATGTCGTTGTATAAGGGCCTGTTGAACTGAGAAATAATACGGTTCAGCTCATTCAGGAAGGATATAGGACAGGCTGTAGGAGGCCGATACACCGTTCCAAGCACAATGCGTTTACCATCTCTAGACAGTTCTACGAAGATTGATTCTATATGATCCTGATTCATTGTTGCATTTGCTATGGTTCTCGAGTCTATGTAGTTAGATATATATGCGCTGATGCCTCCGTCCCGCTGGTTTTTTCTTAGCGAATGGTAGCTATGATAATTTTCAAATCGAATCATGTCTTTAGTCGAGTCATCAAGCCAGCTTTCGGTCAAGCTAATCACGTCTAGGTTATATTCAAGTTCAGTAATAGTACATTGTATCTCTTCCAATTTTGGATAGAGTGACCTACAGTTCCAACACAGGAGTGAGAAATCTCGGTCAGTTATTCGTATAGTTTCGTTGAATTTTGATATATTAGTATACCTACACTCTTGAGAGTCGTTTAGGTTTGGATATATTCTGTTCAAATGATTGAGATCTGGGTCGATTTCCTCGAATATCTCAAGGTGATCAGTCATTTAAAATTAATAAACAGTAAGAATTAGGTACTATTGTGCTTAAAAACGAAATACAGAGTCAAGCTTTAAGGGATATTCCTGTCTAAAAAACTAGTAAACAGTAGGCAGTAAGTACTATTGTATAACTTTAAACGAAATACAGAGTCAAGATTAAAAGGGTATTCCTATCTAAAAACTAGCTTAGAAAGTATAGAAAAGAGTAAAAAAATCTAGCGTGATTTCGTGAGTACACTCAATACTCAGCCCATGAGTGAATAATATTGGAGTTTAATATATAAAATTGATGCGTACAAATTGCTGAAGGCGTTGTTACAAAGTTCACATACAACAGGTAATAAGTTTCAAAAAAATTTAGCGACGATGATAATCTAATCAGGTGATATGTTTTACACATAGGCCTAATAATAATTTTATTGGTAAAAAATTACATAAAATTTATGAGGAAAACCGAACAGGGTGGATATCAATATTCCATTATAACATTGGTAGGTACAAACTGCTGATGATGTTGTTGCAAGTTCAAATACAGTTTTCATAAATGTTCATATATATCTCTCATACGATTGTCAAAATTGAGGTAAAAACTGACGTATATATCTCTAGAGGTTGGAACTGATTCATGACATGAAGTTATGCAGTTTGAAGATTTAGTGTAGAGTTGTAGAATTCTAGGCGTTATTGACATACGAGTATATAAATTGATACAGTTACATGTTTTGATACCTAATTGAGGTGATCACCCAAGATCTGTTTCGATGATTTATCCAGTTGCAGCATCAGGTATTGGTCGAGCTCTTCTGGCGTGTTAATCTGACGTCTCGAATCCGGTTCTCCAGGGGTGAATGCGAAGATGTTTCCATCCTGGGTCCTCGGGGCTCCAATTTTTTCCGGGAATTTTTTCTTGGCTACTCTCAAGTTGTACATGATCTTGGCTCGTGAAGGTATTAGATATTCATTTATGGAGAACTTTGGTTTATGTACTCGGCAGGCAGAGAGAATTTCACGTTTCTTGTTGTAATATTTCAGTTCGAAAGCGATGTTTCTTCGATCCTCGTTTCCACTTAGTGGTTTTCTTCGCATTCTGTTAGCTGACGTGATGTCAGCATCAATGAGGTCAATGTTGATCTCCTTCAGAATTTTGCAGACTGTTTATATGCAATTTTCGTTGGTGTGGGATTGAGGTAGTTCCCTCCCGGAAATGACGAGAGTACATTTTCTATCTTCCAGGTCTCGGCGCTGATCATTTTTTTCCAAGCGATCGAGACGCGACTCCAAGCTATGTATTTTCTCATTCTGTTCTTCAATAATTTTTTTGTGTTCTGCTCCTTTTCCTGCTATTGTTTCAGGTAGTGTTTTAAGGTGGCTTATTTCATTTTTCATTATGCCAATTTCACTATTAAATTTTGTCATCACTGAGTCGAAGTATTTTATTAAGACAGACACCACTTCCTTGGCGTCTTGTGTTAGGCTAGACACATCAGGATATTGACCAAACTTTGGTTGATACTCACAGCTGTTATTGCTGCTGTTGTTGCTGTTGTTGCTGTTGTTGCGTTGCTTCTTGGGTCCCATCTTGTAGATTGAGAGAGTCGGCTTCTTTGTATAAACGAGGGTTGGTCACTTTCACACTTTTCGAGGGAATATTATATTCTTAGTTTGATGATTTATAGGTTTATATCACATTTGAATCCTCATGGCGAGAGAGGGTACCCATTTAGGTTAGAAGTACATTCTTTCTAACAATAGGCACTTTGTTTCGGAGCGAGCAGAGCGAGCGCAACGCACATCCTTTGAAGATCTTTGGATCTTTGAAGTGATGGCTCTCGTTGCAGTACCTACCTTCAGAGGCTAGGAATTATTGCACCAAGGCTGGACTGACTGGCCTATCCACCGTTTATTTAGAACTTAACACTCCATGAAAACTTTCTTGCGGAGGTAAAAGCGGCATGAATTTCGATCCTACTTAGATGTCTAAATGTTCTGGTCATTCATTATTGAGTATGATAGGGTGTGGTAAAAGGTTTTTGAAAACAAAGCTTCATTCTCTTTGCAATTATGCAGTTCCCAGAATGGGGTGGGCATTTGATTTCGATTTATCACCCACAATTACAGTCTCTATTTAATTTCTCGATGACTGAGCTTCAGCGATGTGTGGGCGTCAGTCGGCACGTCACCACCTCATCATGACGTCATGACGGTGGTGTGGCCTTGGAAATGTCCTACTATGGGTTAGAACAAACTCGTCAACGAACGAAAATATCTTTCAAGGAGCATTCCGCCTGTCAGTTAATATAAGGTTCGTGTAAGCTCGTACAGTTCTTTTCGTTCATTCACTAATATCTTTCCCCTCAGGGGAATATAACTATTGTATCCATGAGAATTAGCACTCCCATGGGGAAAATGTGTGAGGGCCCGAGCTGAGGGTTACGAATGCTTTTTTTTTTGTTGGAATAGATTCTTTTTGTAATGGTAAGGACCACCAGTTTTCGGTTCACTGCTGTCCTGTTTTTCTGCACCTATTACTATCTTCTTCAATTTTTATCTTTTTTCATGAACTTCTTTCTCAGCTGTTTCCATGTCCCTTCTGCATAGATTCCACGTTCCCTTATTTCCATACTAAATGGTGCCTCCCTCCTTCCTCTCATCGAAACACTCTTTTTAGCGGTTGGGGAGGCTTAAACTAACATGTTATCTAACTAATATCTTATATAGCATTCCGTTATAATAATACCCCTCCGAGAGATACGACTATTGTATCTTTGGGAATGAGCTCTCCCAGGGGGAAAATGTGAGGGCCCGAGCTAAGAGCTAGTTTGGCCTTCTGTTTGTTGAACTATAATGCTTTTGTTATGTTTAGGACCTTCTTTTTTCGGTTCACTGCGGTCCTGTTTTTCAGCACCTACTACTTTCTTCTTGAACTTTGATCTTTCTTCATGAACTTCTTACTCAACTAATTGTTTCTATGCTCCTTCTGCATAGATTCCGCGTTCCCTTAACTCCACGCTAAATGATGCCTTCCTCTTTCCTCTCTTTGGATCGCATTTATTTTGCTGCGGATACGAAGGCTTAAACTAACTAATAATTATCTTTCGTTATAGTAATGCTAATAAAGGGATTTATTGATACAATTTTTTGTAACAAATACTGGCAGATCGGTTGCAACGTTTGAAAACGTGTTAGCATAATAGCATTAAATCGATAATTTAATGCTATTATGAATAATCTGTTTTTTCGTTCAAGAATTGATTAGTCCTTAATATATTTGAGCATAGCATGGACGTCAGTCCTCAATGTTACGTTTTAATTTCAATTTTTTTAATTTCAATCAATAAGCCAAATGGGTTCGAAGTTTCCTACAAAAATAAATTATCAATAACTTAACGCGCAGCTGTCCAATAGGTTACCGATATCAAGTGTTGTAGTGCACAGTGGCACAGTGGTTAAGGGATCAGCCTTGTATGTTGGAGACGAGGGTTCGTATCCCGGCGCTGGCGCGGAGATTTTCCCCGTTGGGTATAAGGGAAAGCTCAAGCACAATACCCCACTCAACCCAGGTGTAGGAAATGGGTACCGGCTTTACGGGGGAACCGTCATGGTGTCCTATATGTAGGCTTAGTTATAAGACATTTGAAAAACCAATGCTTAAGATCATATGTATCAGGCTTGATTGGAAATAAAGCATCCCAAAGATGCCGATGTTACTTTGTTTGTTTGTATTCAGAGTTTGGTTAATTGACTTATTCTCTGATTGCAGCCAAAGCCAGATGGGCCAAATGTTGCGATCACAAGTAGAGCTATAGCCTGGCTTGCTCCGAACCCAGTGGTAGTTGGAACACAGTCATTAGCCAAATGGTAATTTATTTTTTTTCTCATTTGCACATAACTAATGTATCCCAATTTATCAGATGCTTTAGCTGCTGTCGAGTATGATGAAGATAAGAAATTAAAAGCGTCTGCCATCCAAGAAGTCCTGCGTCGTTGCAACGATTGGGCTGGCTCAGAGACGATGGATTGAATCAGAAAAGTCACCGGCGGAAACCAGTGCACTTCCTCAAAGTCTACTTGCTTCTTCATCGCTTACTTTGACCGCCTCTCAGTCGCCTCATACGCTAGTTCCGTCGACATCAGGTTATGATGCTCCTCCCGTAAGCTGGGCTTAGACGGAGGGTGCTTTCCCCGTGGCAACGCCCTCTCTCCTTCCCCGCCTCTTCAAAAAAAAACCTAAACCCTCGATCAAATGCCGTTCTCCATGCGTGTCGTCGCAGCCACCCTTCATGCTGGAAAAACTCATGGGCGACTAACTTGACAGTACGTTATTGGCAATCTTAAAAGTAGTGTGTATCTCTCAGTTGCTCTGCCGTCATGTCCTCATGCCTAATCCCTACCCAAGAAGTTTCCGCTGATCTAGAAAAGGAGCGTGGGCTAAAGTTTCAACATTGATCGATTTATTGAAAGCAAGGCATCAGTCTAATTGTATTTATTGTGCCTGTATATATAATTTCTTTATGAAGTACTGTCGCTTCTAGGTTGCCGACTCTGAAATGATCTGTTGCTGGAATAATTATCCATTTAAGTGAAAAGTCCGTACCATTCAACAATCGTAACGCATATTTTTGGCTGTTATGCTATTATTAACACAGGATGACTCGAGATAGGACTTGGATATAATTTATTTAACTTATTTCTGTAATTCTTGAATTCTTCACGAATACGTTGAGGTTCTTGTGCGGGTCTCCGTGTAATAGTTTACAGGTTAAAAACACGAGATATCGGCATTACAAAATTTTTGTGGCTGGAATGTCATAAAAATGGTTGTCAAAATAATATTTTCATTCATGAACTAATGAGTTCATTTGAAACTAGTCTTTGTGTGTCCCTCAGTACATTTGTGAGCCGAGCCGCGTATAAGCGCTCGTCGTGTCTGAGCAATTGCATATGAGAGCACGGACCGACGGTAGCACCTGACTAGCGAGCTCCGATCCCCAGTAAAACTGATGAAACGTGTCAGCGTTTCCTCCCCATACTAGCAACTAAATGTAAGCCCCGCAACTGGAGCTACAGTTGTCGTCAGGTAGGGAAGGAATGTATGTAGAATTTTTCCGTTGGATTTTATTTGTTTTATTGAACATGAAGCATCGGCATTACAAAAATTTATGTGGCTGGAATGTCAGAAATCGGATGTCAAAATAATATTTTCATCTACGAATTAATGAGTTCATTTAAAACTAGAACTTACTGATCGTTCTAATTTGATGTGACATCTGTTCATCTATTTTTGGTACCAAAAAGACCCTAATGTATGTTGCATTTTTTCTGCGGAATTTATTTTCATTTAATCGAACTGGAGGTATCGGCATTACGAAAATTTCTGTGCCAATAGCACCAGTTTTATGGGAAAGTTCCATTTGAAAAATTTGATTTGTTTGTTTATGATGTGAATATCTTGTAAATTAAGAATTCTATAGAGAGTACAAACGTCGGAGCCGCATAGAAGCGGGAGGTGGAGGGTAACTTCTTCTGAAGAGGTATAACTGTGGAGGATAATTCCGCCCTCTGCTACTTGCGACTCGATAGTATTAACGCTGGCCCTGTCGTCTCTTCATCCCAATTAAAGGACTAAGATGTGTAGTGGTTGAGAGGGTTGGCCATTGTAGATATTTGTTGTCTTAGAATGGAAGTGTGCAAATTTAATTTGAAATTGGTAAAATTTTCTTAGTGATCGGTTGCTTGATGAGTCCGTTTGTGGTGGTAGTTAATTTTAAATAAAAATTATATACGTAGTGTTTGCAGTGATGAATCTTACAAACCACCTGTGATGGAATTCCTTGCGTGCCGAAGATATTTTTTTTAGAATTTATTTCAATTATCAAGTGTCAGCTGTTGAAAATGAAATAAACATATTTGTTGAACATCTGTAATGTTTTAACCTATTTACAAATGAAATGACTTTATATTGCACTGTGAGGACTGTTCGTAATAGTCTCGTGTTCTACGATGAAGATAACAATTTGAGCCCTCTTACTGTAGCCTTCATCAGCATCGCAGCTATTTTTTTCTAATAATGCATTGTTACTTGTTACAATAGTCCTCACCCTGTAATATTTATCTGTTCAATGATCGCAATTTGCAAAAACTTGACGAAATATGTGGACAGTATTAAACAAATTTGTTGAATTTAAATAAGTAATTTCGGTAATTTTTGCACAGTCATTAAATTCGCGGTAATTGGACAGATGCGTTTCACGAGGTGTGGCTTATTGTTTTTGGGAGCAATTCGCAATTTTTAGGAAAAATCGTTGCACTGCTTATAAATCTTCCGGTATATAGTGGTTATAGTATCCATTTTCAACGTTAAATTACCGGTAATTATCGTAATTTTTGAACGAAAACGACTATAATAACCGTTTAACTACCGGTAATTAACTGGTCAACTACCGGTAACTTACCGGATAATATCGTCGGTCTTCGTCCAAAATTTACGATAAAAACCGGTAATTTAACGTTAATCCGACGATAATATGAGACATTCCCGACACTAATTCCGACGGTATATCGTCGGTTTATAGGAAGAAAAAATTATAATTACCGGCAAATTTAGACGTAAATTATCATCGTTCAGGCGATAAATTTCAGACTGGGAGCTACACTACGAACAGCCAAAACCGTTACGTTCGGCGGCGATCGAATGGTGCAACTGGCTGGCTGGCTCGGTGAACATAAGCGGAATCGTAGGAGTGAATTCCCTAGATTTAGGTATTCACTACCCTAGTCCCGCTAATATATCAGGGTGATAACCTTTATTTATTAACCTTTAACTACAAGATCCTAGAAGTGGGTGCAGGCTCCGCGGGGTCGGCTAATAATAAATTACTAAGTACCCAAACGTACTCCAACAGCTCAAGCGCGCAACGGTTTCTGCTGTTTGAATGACTGGAACTGCTTTGGAACACGAAGCTAAACCTACCGCATAACTCATTAAATACTCATTTGCGCCGGAAATAGCATAGAAAAAGTTGTTAATTTTGATGTGATTACCATGATTCAAGCAAGAAAATTTCGAAAATCGATTAGTGTGTTGTTCTGAAAAGTACCCGCTCCGCCAGCACCATACGTGTCTCGAACGACGGATGTCTGGCGGCACGTGACAGAGGTAACACATTTCTTCCTCGGGTTCGGTACAATATTCAGTTCACAAATGTCAGTGGACACCGTGAAAACCATTGAATTTGCCGAGAAATACGCCTCAATTTATTTTGAATTGGTCTGACACTATTTTCTCCTGTGTTTATAATTTTCTGTCAATAACTAAACACTAATCAAAGATTCAGTTTGACCAGGACTGATCATGCTGAATACAAAAGTCTGAATGCTAAAAATGTTAACAAACTCTACATTATGAAGTATTGAGAATTCCATTTCATGTATGCTAATAATATTCATAGTATCCCTATAAAAGATATTGTTAAATGATTGAATAGTCATAGCAAAGCCTTAAAAGGTGCAGAAAAAAAATTGAATATTTTCGTTTGAATATCACAGACATGAACGATGGAACTCGGCATTCAAGGAAGTTTTGTGTCTAAGTCACTGTAATACAGCGCATGTTTGCATAACTCTGCCACTTGCGAAGTTTCACAAACTCTGTTTGTATTATATGCTAAAAGTAAGGCACGTCTGCAAGCAATTTTTAAAAGATTGAAAGAACTCATGAACAGAACGTATTGGTCATGGATAATCAGTTGATAAAACATTACATCAAGAAACAATATACTTCAAAACAATGATTTGCTGTTAATAATACAATTGATTTGTTTATTCATTAAACTCCTAAAAAACCATTAAATGCTTTCGAAAATAGTTAAAATAAATCATCATTTATTTACAGTTCCAATTCACAATTTTTTGTTCCAAACATTACGGCACTGAGGGTCAAATTTAAAGCCTTCCGTAATGCTTTTGATGTAAAAAAATTTCCATCTTCAATCTCAAGCGCGTATTTGTGATGGTACTTCAATGCAAGTAAAACATCTCGTAATTAATAGCAGAGTAAAATCTTCCTACGTATGGTCGAACGCCAGAAATGAAGTTCAAAATTCACGCAAGGACAGTCCCGTTAGTCCGCCACAAGTTCACCGCAGCCGTCCTCTACCTCCTGATATGGGCCCAGGCGTGGTCCAGTATCCCAACTGACCGTAAATGGTCAATTTTCGAAGCCAACATGACCGAGGTGTGCGGCGGAAACTTCACGGAAGTTACCGCTCCAGACATCACGGTTTGTGTTGTGATCGCTGCGAGGAATCCTCCTGCCAAGATCGCGTGTCACAAGTTCTCGAGGTGCGTTATTGCCTCTGTAAACCTGCCGATCAACGAGGGACGCCAGACTGAGGGCTTCACCTGCTGGTATTCCCATGGTGAGTGATGAAAAATTCTTATTCCTTACTGCCGTCATAATTTGCTCACAAGAAAAAATTTGCAATACAGGTGTCTAAGCAGGAGAATCAAGAAAATGTCATTTCTGTGTTAACATTTATCATTCAAAATTCTCAGGCGAAGGCCGGCAAAACGTGTAACCGTTTATTTAATACGAAAACCTTTCTTTTCTTTAAGTGAATGTTTATATTTTCTTGATAGATCTCCCTAAAATTTTTCATATGGTATCAATAGCTGGCTAAAGATTACCGGACTGGATATTGCAGTGAATCGATTTCAATCTTTTTTATAATTATTTGCCAAAATTTAAAAAAAAGTCCAAAAAGACTACGAATATTTTCGGGCGCTTAGTAGACTGACCGAGGGTTTTACACATCAAGTTTTTTGAACTATAAATCGAAAAATTTGAGCTTAGTTTTCAAGAGGCCACTTGTCAAAATAATTCCAACGGTATAAAATTAATTTTCAAGAGCCTTCCTGTATTTCATCAGAATTTTAATTCCATTCCTCAATTTATCGTGATTTATCGTGACGACAAACCGCACTGAACATTAGAAATTTGTGATAAAATCCTGCTTACTCAAAATCTATTGTCAATTTTCAATCACACATGAATATTCCACATTTCCAGAATGCATCTTCGGAGACGCGCTGGTAAGGGAAAATGAAAGCGTCACGATCCCTGACTCCGTGTGTACGGGCAACCAAACTTTCACGTGCACCAAAGGAAGGATGTTCGAACAAGGTGTAATAACCGTAAAGCGAAAAATGTCTTTTTTTTCAAAGAGAAAAAACTATGCTATTGCATCCAGTATTGTATTCAACTTTCTCTATGAATTAAAACTTCAAATTGATGCAATAAGTTATAATTTTGAAAAAACGTAATCTCGAAGGTCAAAAGGATTTCGTTATCAGTACCTGTTGTGATATGATTCCTGTAATCATTTTGGTTTCCCAAAGAACTCTCCCTCCTCACAGGGGTGCATCCTCGCCGCTCCGCTTGCTCAGCCCCTTTCACGCAGCACTCGTTTGGTTGCATGTACGATAACAACTTGAAAGGCACCTACTGTGAGGCTCGCAAGCACTGCCGAGATCTGGGGGCGAACCTTGCTTCTCCTGAGACTATTGAGGACACCGCTGCCATGATTAACTACTACGACACCAAATATGGTAAAATACTGTACATATCGCTTGCCAATATGTATGTCCATCAACGATTAATTTTTTCCTCCACCGAACAATATTCTGCTAACACACGTTTATAAAAAAAATTTTTTCGGAAAATAATTAACGTTTCTGTCAATATGTAGACAGAAGCGAAAATATGTTTACGTAAGGAAAGGTTAAAGGTAATAAGGAAATAGTGCATCACCATAAGTTTGAGAGTCTTTAAAAATCAAATAAATTTTTGCTTCACTAACTAATCTGAAGACCAGCCTTAAATTTTAAAGGAACATTCGTAACACAGTGGAACAAAATATTGACTTTTTCTGTCTCTAGTAAATTATTGTTATTTTCTATTTCCTACCATCTGAAAAACGAAGAATATAATAATTATTCTCTTAAAACTCTGATTTTTAAAATTGGCCACCTATGTTTTGAAACTACCCTATTAACAAAGGCTTATTTCAATTATCCCCGGCAATCCAGACAGATTCAACCCTATTCGTTGAAAATTTTTAAAGAATTTTCTACATGATTCCAGAACCTTCAAAACTATTTTTCCCAAACGCTTCAAGAACTTCTCGAACACTCTTACAATGTATATGGCAGCATAAATGCAGGGAACGTGTGCTTATCCGGTCAGCTCACTTTTAGCCGTCATTGTGTAAACAAGTCGATCGTTATCAGTCACTACTACCTGCATTCATCAAACATGGTATCCAGAGGTTATTAGCATCCAGCAGACGCATTTTATTACGTCTGTAGCGAGTGTATCAAAACTAGAGCGAAAAAGTGTTCTCTGGAATGATCTCTGAAAATGCGCGAGGCCTACAATGCATACTTCGGCATGCCTGTCAAGGATCAGGATGAACCTTGGGCACCTCATTTCACCCTGAGAACTCCACAAAAAAACTCTGGAAGGTAAGAAAAACGCCAATATATAAATATACAGTGAATGGTTTTTATTTTAACGTATCTCATTACATTGAATTTAATGTATCTGTACTTTTACAGTATATTTATTTTTTCATTCTGCTTTTGACAGGTTGGTGCAGAAGGAAAAACAGAGCTATGAGATTTTCTAAGCCCCCCCGACTTTGGAGGGAACAACCAACCGCTCACCCAAGCAATTACTTTTTCTTTTTGGTAGACTCTTCCAAACGTCGAGCAGGTAAAAATGCGCCTACTTTCATATATCCTGACATTCTGTCATCCATTGCATCTGTGCCACACTGCTCAGAGCTTCCCGTACTAACACCTACAAAAAAAACAATGGTTTTTACAAAAGAAAAGAGTTCAGAAGAACATGAACACACTGATCCAGAGTTCAGAGACACAGCTGATGAGAGAAATTCATACTACCCCAACTAAGAAGATATCATTAACCGGATCAGAGATCTCGGCCTCACGATGTCAAATGGCGAGCATTTGACATAGAGACTCAAGCAATGGAATTTTTGAGATGAGAGTGTGCACAAATCATATCAGAGATAGCGTCACGATCATTTTTCTACCTTTTTTTACTCTTCAAGATGGGCTTTACTTTTGCCACAATAGGATCGGTCTGTTTGAGGCAATTGGAATTACCCATAACCCCTAAGAGTGGCAGCTCTTTATCGACAGCATGTGCAGAAGCCTCAAAACAGTGCTGCTGCATACCGGAAACATGTACCCGTTTCTCCCCCTCGCTCACTCTGTCCAGGGCGGAGAGGAATACAAGAGTGTCAAGATCTTGTTAGATGTCTGGAAATATGAAGAGTACAGTTGGGAGGTTATAGGAAACTTCAAAATGGTGTCTTTCCTCATGGTTTTCCAAAGTAGCTTTACCAAGGTTCTACGTTATCTTTGCCTTTGGAACAACAGGGATACCATGGCGCACTACATCAAGAGGGACTAGCCACAGCGAACCACAGTGAGGAAGAACAACGTCGGATGGAAGCCATTGTTTGATCCTAGAAAAGTACTGTTTCCTTCTCTCCACTCTAATCTGGGCCTTATGAAGCAATTCGTTAGAGCTCTAAATAAAAAGTCGCCAGGTTTCAAGTCCCTACAGAATTTTTTTCCAAAGTTGTCTACAGCGAAAGTTGAAGCCGGTGTTTTTATTAGTCTACAAATCAAACAATCATAGAGTGCAAAGAGTTTCTATTCAAAAACTCTCAAGGACAGGGACAGCTTTGTCGCAGTAGTTTTGGGCTTCTTGGGGAATCACGAGGCCAAAAACTGTGTGGTGCTTGTCGAGAACATGGTGAAAAACTACGGCAAGGTGAGTTGCAGGATGTCTCTTAAAGTCCAAATCTTTAACGCCCATTTTAATAAATTTGAGGAAAACATGGGATCGTACTTCGATGTGTAAGATGAGCGCTTTCACTAGGATATTCTGAACTTTGAACGCCGTTTCCTAAGGTTTTATCATGAAAACATAGAAGAGTATATTTGAGGGCTGATTTGCGGTGGTCTTAACAAGCAGTTCGCTTGTACCCCACCACACAAGCTTCGAACGACCAGCTGCCACCTCACGCTACGGCGGACTTCGAGGCGGCTTTCGGATTGGCCTAAGCGCCACTCAACCACCAACCAATTGGGACACGTGCCCAGCTCGTTGCCAACTTTACCAGGCCCTATACAAGGAGGTGCAGAGGAAGCTCAGCCAGTTTTCTCACAGCGGCTTCGATCTTCACAACACTCACCGAGAACGCCCCGCTAGCAACATTTTCACCTGCCTCTACCGCCGCTTCGCACTCAATAATCGCTATGCCGCCATCCGTGCTGTAACTCCACTTAATCTGCCGGTCCTCCAAGACGTCTCTTGGTGCGTTACTACGTGACAGTAATCATTTCCTCGTGAGCCATCACTGTCTGCGATATTCTTAATATAACGCATTTATTCCAGATGTGTTTTCTTACCCAGTCAGGTTCGTTGGTACTTCAGGCACTCGCTTCGGGCATTGATGTTCAACGTTCTTAGATATTCATAGTCTGCTAGGAGCGTAAAGTAGCCTGAGGAAGAATACCACTGATTCGTTAAAGGAATCTCCAGTATATACGTAAATCTAGAATAACAATTCATTTCTAAGTGTGTAGTCTCGCTGGTGTAGTTCTAGAATAAATAAATGCTATTAGTGCATTATCTGTCGTTTTTATCTACTTTTTTCAAGTCAAACTTCAAGTTTGCCACTTTATCCCCAAGAGAATAGGTAAATTTTCAATAAGGATCGTTATCTTGGACACAAAAGCAATATTAGAAATGAATACAGGTAGGTTTCATGTTTTCTAGGCATAAGCAATTTAGAAATAACAGTTTCAACTCATGGACAAACAATTTGTTTCACGGTGTAATTGGATACAGTTTCATAGAAAATTAATAATCTGAATTTTTTTCCACTAAGTGAATATTTTATATTTCTCTATCGCGAAAACGGACTTTACTTTCTGAAATTTGCAGAACTCAAGCACTGCGTGATTACACAACGTGCATTTGATACGAGATTTCAGACATTTCATGAAGAAGTTTCAAAAGAGAAGTGAGTTTATAGTTGTTTTCATCGAAATTTGTGGAGTTGTGGCCGCTATGTTCACAAGATTACCAAGTTCCATTTTTCTATGTTCAGCATTTAGTTCTACACAAAACTTTCAAACGATGTTATGGTTATAAGATTCCTAATAGTTATAAAAAAATATGAACAAAGTCAATAATTTATTAGTATATGTATCACCAAATGCATTGAAAATCAATCGATAAACAATCCAAATTCTGGTTTAATGTGTGAAGTAGTTTGTATTATTATCCATTGGTGAAATATTCTGATTTATATTAAAATAAACCAATGAAAATGTTAAATTTCATTATCTTGTTATTAATTTTCCTGTACACATCAGTGGTGCAACGAAAAAACAGAGGTCAGCTTCGACTCGAAGAAAAAAATTCTATTGAAAGTTGGAAGATTCTGTTGCTGCACTATTTTAAAAAGCTTAGATATTTACATTTACGACACTATCTGTTATTAATTAAGATCTTTGCATGACAGATAACCTGAATGGGAAAAAATTAGTCTTCCCTCAAATTTTTGGTTGTTTTATTTTGCACTAATTTTTTTGTATATCCTTGCTTGCATGGCTGAAGAAATATATCGGTGACTCTTCGTCCATGCTCTTCCTTTTGTGCTATTGCACTGAGCGTTTCACTTGAATGGAACATATATTCACAAGATAAGTTTTGAAATACTGAACATCGGTGAGAGCAGGAATCATGGTGTGGTTATTTTGCTAATGTTCCAGTCAAGAAATTTTTTCTTGACTCGCTTGCGCTCGTCAGAATTTGGCAGAATAATTAAGGAATTTGCATTTTTCCTCATGCGTATCCCTAAGTAAAGTTGTGTTAGTTATTGCTGAAAATTTTGAACACAAATTTTCAAAAGTGCTGTCAAAAATCTTCCTTCAGGCCCTCTGTAATCGACTGTTGTGTTTTTGCAGGGCAACGTCAGTTATATGAGCCTATTTTAGAGCAACAGAACTCATTTAAACAAACCATTTCAAATTTATTCATGCTGGTATAAGCGTTTTTAAAAAAGTGCTCAAAGCTCCAAGGATCGTACAGATGTTAGGATTGTTTGCTTCTCATCTCTGGGTGGTCAATAAAAGTATTAGGAAGCGATCAAGTTTTGGATCATTTCTACAGGAATGAACTTGAGAGGTATTACATAATTAAAATTCTGTGTTCATTAGAGTACGCCTTACCTGAGCGAATGCACTTCTACGTGGGGCTGTTTCAAGTCAACGGTGTCTGGCGCTGGCCAGCCAATCAGCGGGACCCTGGACCACGCGGGACCGGCAACTGGGGGAGGCTCAACCAGACGGAGGCGATGAAGACACAAGTGCTCAGTACAAAACTAACTCAAGATATAAGATAGGAGATTACTCCTTGACCTCAAGGGCAAGAGCCCTCTGCCACGTTTGGGGAATCAACTGAATTACTTCGTACAATATGGATTCTCAATCGAAGTGTACTCGACTTGTGCGCCATTAGGAGCAAACTTTGAAAGTTTTGAATGGCGCGGTATTGAAGCAAGATTCTCAAGCGTATCTACACAATGTATCCTATGGATTGTTCAATAAAAGCAGACACATCATATTTGACCTAAAATATTAAGCCATGTCTTCGTTATTGGCGTCTGTAATACGAACAAAGAGGTGAATTATGGCTTTCCAATACTGTCCGTATGCTGTCCACAAAATTGTCTACTCTCCCTTAGGTACAGCGAATCAACTGGTCATCTAACAAAAATCTGGTAGTTGAAATTTTGTTAGTTGAAAATTTTGCAATTCGATTCTTGCAGCATTGAGGCATTGTTTGAAAGCACTAAACAAACATTGACGTTTTCCAGGACACTCACTGATATCTCATTTAATACTGCACAACTATTTCACGACAGTAGAAGCCTCCATCCCGATGGTCCGAGTGAAAAATCCCTTTATGATAAGTTAGATAAAATCGATACAATTCGAAAAGAAGGCTCATCCTTCAGCGTGCCGCTATAATGAGAATAGGATAATTTCAAACCTGTATCTTCTGCCTCGGATATAAAAGGAAAATTTACACAATATTGTTTTGGATCATCGTGGGGTGTTATTAGGAGGAGTTCTGACAACCTTAAATGCTTACAGATTATTTTTCACAATACAGTCCTATAGCTGTGTGTTCGTGTTTCTCACCTTACACTTCTGGTCATTGAATTAAGAATTACAGTGTATTTAGAGCATCATAATCAGAAGCACTAGCACACGGAATGGGAATAGTGGAAATGGTTTTCAATAACGCAATGTGTTTGTGATAGAAATTGCAGCACTCATAAATTGTAGATTTTTTCGATGTAAAAGTGTGAATATTTTAAATAGTTGCAGAATTTTTTCATACGTGCAATTAAAGCTCAATACTAACAAATGATGTCATAAGTTATGGCTCTTGTTATAATGAGTAGAAATGAATTTGCACTAGAAATTAAAGCCGCATCTGAAAGAGATTACAAAAAATATTTCACACAATCTCATTATTACTCTTATCAATTTGCTTGCGGCGACCTCTTGACGATTGATCTTAACGGTATTGCGATGAATCATTTGTGAGCACTTTGATTTTTCGTTTTCATGTGGTTTGGCTCTCCAAGCTGGAATATTTATGCTATGAAGATGTGAGAAACATTTTTCAAGTTTGAAATGGTACATTATTCCTAAGATCCTAATGTTGGCAATTGTAATGATCTTGTAAAGTGTAATCTTATATCTGTGGTGAATATGGTGTATGGGGTTTGTAGTGAATATAAAGAATCTAAGAATGTTTCCACTGGTTTTAAATTTTAACAATACTATGTATCTGTGATAAATATTGGGACAAATGGATTAAAAGCACTGAAGAAATATTTATCGGAATAAATTTTTGTACGGCATTAGAGGTTCATTCTAGATACAGTCGTACCCCACCTTACGAAATAACCTAACTAATGAATGATCCAAGTTACGAAACGTCCTCATGTAAAACTTTTGTCTCTGAATACGATAGAAAATTCACGATACGAAACGCAAAATCTCAAAAATTCAAATTATGCAAACTCGGTTTCGCAGCTGCCCGAATCCCCAGAAACGTACATACACTTTTAGCAACTTGTGTTTTGTTTAGAAATTGACGCGAGAAAGTTGCTCGCCGGTTGGTTATCTCCCAACACCCCGCTGGCCTCCCATTGGCGAGGAGGAAGCTGGATTTCCACGATACCCATAATGCTTTTAGTGTGCCTTCGACCCTCGTTCGTCCTGGAGTTCTAACACGCGCAAAAGATAGAGTTCCTGTTGTTTTGCAGAGACGCAAAACGTTTGCCTCCTCCTCCCTCACCCCCTAAGAATTTCACTTTGCTACGCACTCGCCATTACGTATCTCGGGCACAGTTACCCAACCCTAATAGTAAATGTTTCCATGTTATATTCATTTTAATGGTTTAATGAATAATTTTCTTTCACTTTTAACACATATTTCATACAAAACTGGTATCCTTTTATAATTTTTAAAAGGCTTAGGGAGCCTTAGAATAATTCAGGCGTTTACATGTAAAATGCGACTCTATCTACGAAAAAATCAAGTCACGAAACTACTTCTGGAACGTATTAATTTCGTAAGGTGAGGTATAACCGTAAATATTTTATAAATATGTAAACCATATCAGCTCATCTATTTAAATAATTTGGACGTTCGAAATGGGTTGGAAGTATTTAACATGGACACCCTGGCAATAACACGTGAACAATGAGGTGTCTCGAATGAACGTGGACAAAATAAAGATCGTGATAAATATGGTGAGCAAAATTAGGTTATGAGAGAAGCTAAAATGGAAACTGTGGTAAATATCGTGAACCTAGAATAAATGGTAAACGAGGTAAATTCAATGAACGTATTGAACCCGTTAAATTTGACTATCGTGATAAACTTAGCAAAGAGGATGATCGTGGTAAATGCAATTAAAAAGTGATCATCACGAACGGGGTGAGCGCTGTCAATTCAACGAACTTGATAAATATGATGGACTAGGGAAAGGTGACAAACGTAGAGAACGCAGTAACGTGGTAAAAGATGATGAACGTGGTAAACCTTTAGCTCTTGCATCTACAGTATACTGGGGGCATCAACCTTTGAAATTTCCTGATGTGGCATCAACTTATGTAAATATTTTAGCATTCCCCATGCTGGCAGGTAGCTTATAAAACCTTTAGTGTTCGATATACTAATATAAACCTAAAAAAAACATTTAGCATTCACGTACTGGTTCCAGCCTTGTGAAATTTGGCAAAAAATAAAGTTTACAGTGGCAGCTTTTGAAACCTCGAGATAATTGTTTGTATCATTTTTTCTTAACGAAACAGAACTTAACGCAAATGATGATGCTCATGAGTTTCATGTTTTATATTTAATCTGATGCAAGAGCTGAAGAATTTTGCGACGTGTTTTTCCATTTTCGACAAATTTCATGCGTGTCATTTTCGTATGTTTAATAAATACTGAACTTGTACGTGGAAATGTGTGTACTACTCGTAATCTCCAGCAATATAGGTATATTGGAAAATTAGATAATAGTGTTTCATTTTCGAAAATGCACTACAAATTTGCGCGTTGACTTGGCAAACCTTTACCAATACTGCAAAATTTATTTTCCAGGGTTATGAGCAGGCACGAAATTCTGGAATGATAGGTATGAACATCAGATTTGGAGTTTATTAAACGTTTCCTTCAAGAATCTAGTCACGTTACATTTGCATGCGGTTATGTGAAGTCCGACTAGGAGTTATTTCCATCTACATCAGGATTGTGTTACTGAATTTATACCTCTTATTGACAGAAGTATACACCAGTTTTCCACGCTCCCGTGTGGCTTGTTAGTTCAGGAAGATGGTGGGTGTTGAAGCTAAATGAAGATGCTTAACTTTGAGTTTTCTATAGAAGAATGTGAAAATTGGGTTTAAGTTATTATCACAATTGAGATACGTGTAAAAATGCAAGTATCTCTTCCACAGAGATTATCGAGCACTGAGCTCGATGAAGAAGAAAAAGATAAAGAGCTAAAGCTAAAAGAGCTTTTGTTCCGATCAAGCGTTTACTGCATAAAACATTCAATTCATCATTTGCAATGTTGCAAATAGGAAAATGCTGAGAAACCGAATAATTGTTCTGTTATTTTATTGAGGATCAATATAATGTAGCAATTCCCCAAATTTTTCGAAGTTGAGCCAAAATTACTTACATAATGACACAAAATTCAGAATTCTATATCTAACTTTGAGCAACACATTGTCAACACAAGCTCTAATAGTAAAGAATAGCTTGAATTTTCTTTAGGCGTTTACATATTTAGCAAAACCTTGCTAACTTTTTCAGGTTTAGTGCAATGGATTGTACGAAATTAAAAAGGTTGAAATTTAAATCGATGACAAAATGTAGCGAATTAAGAACAGAAACTTTTTTCTAGAGTGATATAAGCGACAGTATCACTTCTGCACTTTTCAAGATTTATGTCGAATCATTTCCAGTAAAACTTGAGGGATGTGAGTGATGGGGAGGGTAAACGCCCTCACCAGCATGTCAAAATCATGGAAGATCGATATCAAGGTAGCTGGGACGTTCACATGATGGATGGCCGACTATTGCTGGAGTATTCAGCGAGACTGCACAGGGAGGCGACTCTCTAGATTCCAGAAGGTCCATTCAACGAAAATTTCTATCTGAATGTAACTGTCATTCTTCGCAAAAACAACTGATGAATCCCAAAACTGTTTGCCAAGGTAACTAAAAATAATGGTAAATTATTTCTGCATGTTTGTCATGGGTTTTGTGTTACATTGATATGTACTGGTTTAGAATTTTATCAGTAGTGGCTGCAGGTCTACCTATATATTGTCAGTAGTAAATGGGAGGTAACTCGTAGCAAGATAACTAGACCCGATAGAAATCACTCATGCCATATTTGAAATCGGAGACCTCAATTAACCCAGGAACAAGTTTAAAAGTATGTACAGCTGACAAAAAAGTAGAATTTTGTTCCCAGTATTATATGAGACTTGAAAGTGATAAAAAAGAGCTAAAATATTTTTATCCTTATCTAAAGTTTATGGCCTAAAATTTATTTTTCATGATATGCCATCCATAGTAGTTGAAGTTTTAGGAAATTTAATAATTGTACTTCTTTTAGGGAGGTTCTTGGCATCAATGTTCAATGAAATTAAACGATTTTATAAAATATTCGAAGTTAAGCCGCAACTATTTATTTAGCCAATAATTGATAATGAAATTCTTCATGAATTTAAGCACGAACGTAAATAAAAACTTTGCTTACAATAACTTTGAATAAGTTTTTTATATCCATTAGAAATTCCTTTCATTCGATGTTAGTCGATTGAAAGGAATTTCTAATGAATATAAATGTTTTAAACAAGAATTTCTACTGTTAGTAAAAACATATCTGACGCTTTTACTGTTGAATGGTAAACTAAGCTCTGAACAAAATTCACAACTTTGCATCAGCTATGTTAAGTTGTCGATGGTATTGAGATATTATTTATTTCAGCTAATTATTTGTAGGCCTTGCTATTTCTCCCTTGGTCGTGACATGGAATTCAGAATTCTTCCATTAATTATCAACAACAGAAAAAAGAAAAAAAAGAAAAACAGTATATTTCCAATATAGATGGTACAAAAGTACCATCATTGGTTTTTGAAATCTCTTAATATTAATACACTTAGATGATACACACACACGAGTATTGCAATACTCATGTCACTAGTCGAAAAGAATTGATTGAGGGCTATGTACTTCTAATCTTGCTTAATCTACATTTGACGATACACATAATGATAATTATAAGACACAACACAATTTCATGGACGGTGCATTTTCATTGTGGGTTGAAAACACCTTTGACAATTTACGTATTCATGATATGAAACTTCGCAATTCTTGACGCCAGGAAATAGTATTAGAATTGTTTGTTTCGGAAGATGTTCAAAAATGTCATTTTAAGGAAGCACGAAAAAGATAAATATACATATATATAAGCATGGGGACGACGAAAATTACAAGATTTGTATTTCTAATTAAGCAATTTTAACATAAGGGTCATTAGTTGATAAGCATTTTAATTAAATATAAATGGATGATCACACAACAAATGTATAGTTTTTTTACGTGAACGCTTTACACTAATAAAGAGATGACGAGTTAGGTAATGTTACAAGTTGAGAGGGAACAGAACAAAAAAAAATAATTATCTTTAGTTAAAATGCAAGTTGTCAGTTTAGTACACACATATGTGCATATATACATGTAAATATATACACATATAGATGCACATACATACACCTAACACGTAAACATACACAAATACATTTCTATGCATCGAGGCAATCACAATATTTTAAACAATTCAAACAATTCAAACAATTTATTTACCACAGGTGATACAGAGGTAGAATTTTTCTTAAGTCTAGTACAATGGTCAAATTTGAGAAGCTACCTGTGGGCCCGAACAAGTTCAGCGACTTCTAGGGCATCCTACCATCACGTTATTCTAGGGTGTACAAAAATGTTTAACCTAGTTCACTTAACCTAGTTTCGCATTAGACTGATCATTGAGATAATTAACTCGATATTTTATGCTGTATTTTACAATATAGGTCAAATCGGCTATATTTAACAGTATGTTCGATAAAACGATTCAAGAGCAGAGAGAAGATTGGTTATGATACCCAAAGCAAGTTACATTATGACATTATCATTAGATACATGTAGGAGGCAAGATTTTGACACGGTGATCTTACACGACTAGGATTCTGATGGGAAGTGAGACTCAAGATGTCTTTTGAATACTTTGTACGAATTACATTCACGGATCACTGCAGGTATAGAGTTCCAAGTTTTGGTTCCAACGAAGAGAATACTGTGTTGCACCTGGCCTCTGAATAGTAAGGAATCATAAATTTACTTCTATTTCGGGTTAAATGGTCTTGATGACCAGTTTGCGCAGTCAACAATTGTCTTAGGCTATTGTCGCCATCATTTCTTAATATTTTGTAAATGAAATTACAGATGGAGATTTTGTAGAGATCCGAAAGTTTAAGTATTTGTAAATTTTTTATAGAATCATTTGTATGAGCATTATATTTTAGGTTTTTTACCGCTCTGACAGCTCTTTTCTGCAGAGTAAAAATTTTGTTGGTTTTATTTCCGTGCCATGCTTCTATTCCGTATTGCAAGTATGGAGAAATGAGCGTTCGGTAGAGCATTTGTAAAGCTGTTTCAGGCAGAAAATTTTGAACTTTATTTAGGATTCCGATGGATTTTGATAATTTAGAACTGATATGAGTGATGTGCTCTTTGAAGGTCAGATGTTTATCTATTATGATGCCCAGAAACTTACATGAGTTGGTTTCTTCGATTTCACATTCGCCAATTTTAATGCATGGGAGAGATACATCTTTCTTGTATGAGAATGTAATATAATTTGTTTTATCAATATTAAGGCTTATTTTATTAGCTTTGAGCCACGATGAAACCTTGTGAAGTTCAGTATTTATACTCTCCACAATCATAGTAGGATTTTAGTCCGGAAGGACCGCAGAAAGCGTACTGTCATCGGCAAAAAGTATGAATTTGAAGAATGATGTTGATTTTACAATATCATTGATAAAAATCAGAAACAAGAGAGGCCCAAGAACAGATCCTTGTGGAACTCCATGGCTAATTGTCTGTGGGTCTGATTTTGCGTCGTCAATGACAACGTATTGCTTCCGATTTGTTAGGTATGATCTAAACCAATCATGGGTAATCCCTCGAATGCCATAACAGTGTAGTTTCGAGAGTAGTATTTTATGGTCCACACAATCAAATGCTTTTCGAAAGTCAAGAAATACAGAGAAGACAGGCTTTCCTTCATCTGTATTAGAATAGAGGAATTGTAAATGATTTAATATAGCCTGTGTTGTTGATTTTTTAGAGCGAAAACCGTATTGTTTATCGTAAAGAAATGATTTTTGTTCAAAATAGGAGTACACTTTTTTATACAAAACCTTTTCGAATACTTTGCTAATAATTGGTAGTACGGAGATAGGTCGATAATTGTTTACACAGGTTTTTTCACCACTTTTAAAGATAGGGGTTACTCTAGCAACTTTGAGGGAGTTCGGGAAAGTGCCTAGTAAGAGAGACTGGTTAATAATATTTGATATCAGCGGGGCTACAATGTCAGCAATAACTTTAAGTACTTTAGTCGGAAACGTTTGTAACCCACTCGATTTATTTTTCATGTTGTTTATGCACGTAATTAAATCGGAGGAGTTTGTAGGCGTAAAGAAAAAGGAGTTGGGTTCTCGAATATGATCCATAAATTCTAGGTGATCAGTAGGTTCACTTGGAATACCATCAGCTACAGTTTTCCCTACGTTTACGAAGAAGTTGTTACAGAGATTAGAAATTTCCTTCTTCTCATGGTATTTTGCATTATCTTGAATAACATATTCAATTTTCTTTTTATCGGTATTATTCGGTTTACAGCAAGAGTTAAGGAGATGCCAAGTCTTTTTAACGTCAGTTTTGAATTGAGTAAACTTGAGCGTAAAGTAGTTCTTTTTTGGTGTTCTTATCTGGTTTGTTACATAGTTTCTGAATTGGTTATATGTTTCTCTAGAAATTCGCCCTTCGCAAATGAGGGCTAGGTACGCTTGACGTTTCTTTATATTTATCACGATGTCTCTAGTAATCCAGGGCTTTTG
This sequence comes from Morinoia aosen, assembly GCA_030386875.1. NCBI lineage: Eukaryota > Metazoa > Arthropoda > Malacostraca > Amphipoda > Talitridae > Morinoia > Morinoia aosen. The sequence goes on along the minus strand of CM059575.1, from coordinate 13,239,184 downwards.
TTTATTTTTCGGGGTAACTGTACGAGTTACAATTGGGCAACACTGATTGTATGCGGTCATTATAGTTTCAGTCAACTTTACTACTGCTTCATCAATGCTCGTAGAATTATTGTTTTGTTGAGAGATGTGCAATGTAGGCATTGATTTTTTTAGAACGGTGCGCATTTCTTCAAGATTTGATTCGTTTATTTTACGATATGAGTAAGTTTCAGCCCGTGCCTTGGTGCAAGCAATATAGACATTTTTCTTAATAAGAAAAACTGGGAAGTGATCCGATAAGTCAGAAGTAATTATTCCAGCAAGAAAATCACTAGGGTCTGTCATAAAGATATTGTCAAGCAGCGTAGCACACTCTGAGGTTATTCGTGTAGGCTTTGTAATGATCGGAAGGAAGTATTGAGACTGAAAGGATGTGCGTTATGTAGGAAGGAATATATGCGCGTTCTATAAAAATACTGTGCGATGTTCTGAAATATGGGATAGTGAGCAAAGGAAGATTCACAACAACTCTTTCAGTATGTGTTGCTGCTTACAATTTCTAATGAAGTATTGTAACGATGTTCTATCAAATATTGTATCGAACAGATCATTGGTTGATAAGCGTCTTATTTATCATATGTCGGTGATCGCGCAACAAATATACTTGCACGGACTAGCTTGATGCTTGCACAAAAACGGAGAGGAAAGACATAAAATGTATCTTGTGGCTGGTTTATATAGGCTGAATGGAGCTTGTTAATTCATGAAAGCAATAAAGATACAGAACTTTGTGGGTTGAAAACATGACATTTTACATGTACAAGCCATATAAGCTTTGGATTGCTCTACAATAATAAAATGAAATGACGTGTTGAGTAGTGTTAGAAGTTGAGAGTGAAAAAAGGGCTGTATTTATAGTTTATTTGCTAGTTGCTAGTCCAGTGCACGCAGGTATATGTGCGCATATGCACACCCTTATGCGCATATACACCCATATACGTACACACATGTACAAGTAAGCATGTTTACAAATCCCATCGTAAAGGTGGTGATCAAATCATAATTCATTCGCATACTTCAAAACTGTTGTGTAATGTGTTGAATTATAAAACTATGAGCAAGGGAAATTATTCAGCAATTGAGATACTGAGCAAATGAGATTCGTAAATACTCGTGCAATATGTTCCGTAACTAAGAATTATTGTTGAGACTCAAGATGGTGATTTATTTTGGTTTTAAATTCTCTCAGTCGTTGAGGGATTTCAATACTCAGGAGAAGTTTGTTCCACAGTAAGGCGCCTGATATTGACAGAGCCTTCTGCCCTATGTGAGATGAACGATAGTTGACCAAAGCTCATTTTACATTAGCGTTGTGGAGCGACGGTGGCCTTGCGACAGCTCCTCCCACAAGAGGATTGAGCGTCGGTGCATACCGACTTGCGTTTACAATTCCGATCAATACGACGCTCCTTCCCCAGAGACAGCATCATCAGTATTGCTCTTGCAACACTGAAAGAATAATTTTCAGAACAACTTTCAGTATATTTACAGAAAAAATTGCAGAAGTATAACGCTAATATTCTGAAAAAACTATAATACTACCCAATTACCTTCAAAAAACACTGAAAATATAAAGGAAAAATCAACATCAATTACTAATTTGTGGGTTTACTTATTTCTATTTTTTCTTTAATTTGAATAATCTTCCAGTGACACCTGCCGAATGTTTTCCGTCTATTTGAAGTACTTTTCCTGAGAGCATTATACATACTGCAATTTTAATTGCACAGTAATTAATTTTACGTTTACATACGCAGAGTATATTCTTCGATTTTTTGAATAGTGAGATCTGTTTCCTATCTTGGCCTCTCAGTGTTTGAATTTTCAGTTTAACCTTTGCAATATCATAATTTGGGAAGTGAGATGCTATACTTTTACAAGCATCTTCTCTGGACACTCTGGTTTTATACTCTGCGAGCTCAACGTTGTCGCGATACGAGAAACTGGGGTCGATTTACGGCCTGGGGCTGCCATCCCCCTCCCGTACGCTGGAGGACTCTCAACCTCCGCAAATAAATAATATTACACATTCGTGTTTGCGTACACCGATATAACAGACATGGAATATAAAAGAATAGAAAGATTAAAATGGGTTTTGTCGCGTAAATTTGTGGATTTTGATCTTCACTACATCAACGCGAATGAACGGACTTCAAGGGACGAGGTTTCTTCAGTTTTTATTTCAAGCCCCGTTGACTCCGTGAACTGCACAAACAAGTATATTTCAGGTTCGGCACAATACGAGGAATAACCGCATGATAAGAAAACTCCTAGTTCACGAACATAGACGACTGAGCAATTAAGGTATAAAATACCGCATAATAAGAAAACTCCTAGTTCAAATATGGATGAGAAGTAGCCGACTAAGGTACGAAGAGAAACTAAATAATGCCAGAACTAAATATGATAGCAATAAGAGAACAGCAATAGGAGAATAGCAATACATGGAAAGGGATCAATAATTGTCAGGCCAAAAGCATAACACAACGAGACAACTATTGTAATATCTGAGACAGAATATTAAAGAATGATTGAATTTCCAAATAGGAAATACATTTTATACTTTGTATTGAGCACACAGTAATGCAAAAATCCATTTTTATAAACATACACATGGAAGGTTTTTTTTCTTTAGCTGCCCATTATAATTTATACTATTATTAAATATGTGCACTGTGGTCAAAGGAGGACAGTACACTCGCACACTAATTTTAATTTCAGAGACTCGTCTTTGACATTAATTCTAACGGTTTACACAAATTAAATGCTACAGTGGTACTGGTTGCAACCTCGGTGGAACAACCTGACAACACCCCAGTGTACTCACAAACAATGGGGGAAGGTCCCTCACACGTTGGAATAGCCTTTCTATTTCAACCTACAGAAACGGAGACTATTTTGTTTTTCTTTACTCTACCTGTGGAGGGAGAGAATGTTTAAAGTGTTAGGTCTCTGATGCAGGGGCAAGCTAAAATAGTAACAGCAGACTAGCACTACGGCCTATTCAGCCGCGGAATAATCAGAGCTCAAAGTTAATGTACATGAATACAGTAGATGAGCTATAATTACCTTTTGTCAAAAAACGGCTATCTCATTGATCAGCCTAATACTGAAAGGGTTTGAAATGAGTCGCCAAATTTAAATAACTTAACTTAAATACATGGTAACTGTCCCTAGGGCAAAAGTACACTGTGGCCAACGTCACCCTGAGAACACAAAATCACATGGGCGAGTGGTCGCATAAATTTCTGGGCATATTCCCAGTCCACCTTTGAAAATACTTTAACTCTAGGCTTCTACCCTACTGACTGGCGCAACATGCCCAGCACAGCTCATGGGTACAAGATATTGACATTCAAAAGAAAAATGTATTTTTTTATGTAAAAATTTGAGCTACGCACAGTTAAGTCGCTAGTACCGACCAACTATTCACATCCTATGTTTTTATACTCAAACACGTCAGTTGTGAAGGATTAAACTGAAGTTTTATATTCAACTCAAATTCAAAGTCAAAATTTAATGAGCAAATTTGTAAAAACCCCACATTCACTGGGCCTGCTAAATACCTTAGTTTACACCGTCTGAATTGTTCAATCCCTAGCATCACAATATAGCAACCCAGTTGGAGAGAACATCAGAATTTAAAGAAGGGATAGTCTAACTCGATGTAGGTGTTTCGCCGGTTGCCAGCAGCATCATTAAATGCTCTAGGAACCGGCTGTTCACCACTATCAAACACACAATACATGGTGGCGGAGAGACAAGTATAGCTAGTTCGAGAACACAGGAATTGAATTAATAGTTTTCTGACACATAATCACACTGCTAAGCACACAGAAACTTAAGATTATCCGGGGAGAAGCTCTTTTCCACGAGCACTTCAGTCAAATAGAACGCTACGTCAGTCTTGCGGACCAGTACGGATCCGCAAAATGTTGCCGAATAATTTTTCTCAAAATTCGCGTCGGAATTCGCGTCTTGTAAGACGCGACACTCCCCCTCTGGTGGAGAGGTCCACTAATTACTGCCTTCGGGGGGCGCTGGATGAGGACCAATTCAGTGGCGGGGCGCCCCACTCGACGGGGCTCATCGCAGTCGCCTCGCCCCGCGAGACGCATCGGTGTTGTCTTCAGTGACGGGTGGGTGGCCTTCCACCTGCTGCACGGTCGTGGCTCGTAGAGGGGCCCCTCTGCCGCCCCAACCAACGTCGCGCTCTCCGTCGCTGGCGGGTGGTGGACTTCTGGAGGGGTCCTGGTGTTGTCCCCTGGTCATTTTTGACGCTGCTCAGCATTCCTCGAACGTCGGCAAGTGCGTTGTGCTCGTCCCGATGCTTCAGGTTCCTATGGCAGCGTGTCGCATAGACGGTACTGAGAGGTTGGCTAAGGGAGGATGGAGGTGGGTGCCTGTCGTTTCCTGGAGGGTCGGGAGCTGCTGGGCTGTCTCCTTCTTTACTTGGCCCGTTCTGTCGAGCTTTCTCATCAACGGATGTGCGCTCAGTATAGTGCACGTTGCACTTCCTCTTCAGATCACCGGGGTACGGCAGCGCCCGTTTCTGTCTCTTCTTGGACTCCGGTGATGTGCTGTCTTGATCACACAGAGCGGCCATTCCGTCGTCGGTTGCCGACTTGTTGATGAATCTCGTCGTCGGCAGGACTTCAGCTTGATTCTCGTCCTCCACCCTTATGTTTTTCATCTTTTCAGAGTCTCTGCAGTCGTCGTGGAGCCGCGGCTTAGAGGTTTCATCGCCGGGCTGCTGGGTTGTAGCGTCCTTTCCTGAAAACGGTTCAAGGCACGTCTCCGGGTCACAGGTTTCTAGAGTGGCTTCGGCTGTAATTTTTGCGACCGTGTAGGAGTGCTCTCCTGCAGGGCTGACGTCGTCGATCACCTTACCAACCACTGCCCAGCCTAAGGCAGTGTGGTGGACAAACGGAGCCTTGTGGCGGTGTTTGTCTGAGTGGCTGTAAAGTAGGTCTCCGCAGTCCGTCCCTAGGAGCACCGCGACTTCTGCGTGTTTGTTCAAGGGCAAGAAATGATGGGCGAAGTGAGATATCTCCAGGGTTCTTGCGACGCGTTCGTAGGTCGCAACTGCTTGCTTTCTGTCGGGGATGGAGTTGCATTCCAACATCGGTGGAAGCTCGAATGTTTGGTCTTCGGACACTCCCTTTATTTTCAGCCCTGACACGCGTCTGCCGTATCAAACGGCGGATTGATCGGTCAGCGTCTCCAGCGCGTAGTGAGACTTAGGGGTTGTCTCGCGAAGGGCGTTCAACAACTTGGGAGAGCAGAAGGAAGTGTCGCTCTGTTCGTCTAGTATAACGTAGGCGCGGCACGACCGACTCGTGTTCTCGTCGATAACGTCTGCCAGAACAACTTTGCTGCATGCACCCTTTTCGGCTGTGGGCACGCGAGAGGCCAGGGCCACGGCTCTCAATCTCTCCCCGAAGTTCACTCTGAGCCCTGTCGTCGCTCGGTTCTTGACTGGGTCTCTCCTGACGAGTGGTTTCACTCGAATTTCCTGCTGCTCGCCTGTTGATGTGAGCAGTTGTGCTGTGATTGTTGGCTCCGCAGTCGTCGCATTTCACAACTTCGTTGCAGTGCTTGGCCCAGTGAGTGCCTAGGCTGCGGTAGCACAATTTGTACTCGCGGATGAAATCCTTCTTCTTTTGAGGTTACATTTTTCTCACCGCTTGGCACGAGTTTGTCGCGTGCTGTGCACTCTGGTGGAGAACACAGCTGCCGGGTTGATTCTCCGAGGATGTGTGGAGGACTCGCGGGGCTCTTTGTTTGGGGCGAGCGGGGACCGCGGTGTCACGTCGAGTACTCACCCAGTTGAGGTTCGATGCCCCAAAGCTGTCGCTTTGGGTATCTAACAGCGTCTTGATGAACTCGCAGAACCTCGCGAAATCTGGTAGCGATCCAGATATTCTTCTGTGCCTAGTTCTCTCGCTTCTCCAGGCATCTAGTAAAAAGAAGGGCAGTCTCTCTACGATGGGGGATAGCAATACGTCGGTGTTCAGGAAGGATAATCCTGGGACGTATTGCATCGTATGATGAATCGCTAGACAGGCGCCGCTGAACTTCCGCAGCTTGGGACCGACCGTGAGGTCGCCCTTCGATCCTTTGATGTCCGACGTTTGCGCGAGACATTCGATCAGGCTGTCAGCTACCCTGTCGCTAGAGCCGAAGAGAGTCTTCAATTGGTCGAAGATGTGGGTGAACAAGGCCGCTGTGTCCAGGTAGGTAGCAGCCATTATGTCTTCAATCAGGCTCCTCGGTTCTCCACAGGTGTGACTTGAGAGGATCTCAATGCGTCGATGGGCTCCACGGGGAGCCTTTCCATCCTTCTCTTGAGGGCATCGAACCATCTGTGGAACAGATGAGCCTCTCCCGTGTAAGGCTGGCTGGGCCCCCTTTTTAAGTCTTCGATCATCGAGAGCCTCATAGCTCCGTCGATCACTGGTGACCTTGTTTCAAAAATCACGGCAGGTGAGCTGGTGGAAGCCTTGGGCTGGAATGATGGTGCGGAGGGGTTCATCGGGTGCTCGCGAATAGCGTCGCTGGGTAGAACGTTCGTAACCGCCGCCGCGCCCCCTGTGGGCTCCATGACGCGATGTTGGAACGCCTGGTCGACCCAGGCTCCTGTGCGAGCATCTTTGCACTCGGTACCCTCCTCGCCAAAAGGCTGATCGTTTTCCGTACGGTTCCCATTCCTCAATTTTGACCTCTCGATGGTGATTTGTGCCAACAGCACCGATTGATCTTCCGTGAGGTCAATAAGCATTTGCTTATTGCCTTGGCTAAGGAGCCCGCGGCGCTCGGACTCACCGTCCTTGTGACGAGAGCTGGCGCTGGGAAGGCTCTGGCTTTGATCGCTCTCACTGTCTTGGCTCTGGCTGTGATAGCTCGAGCTTCGGTGACTCTGGCTACGATGGCTGGAGCTGGCCTGGTCTTTGCCCTGATGTTTGGAGCCATGTTTGCTCCGACTCTTAGCCGAGGAAGGTTTTGAGGACCCGCCTTGCTGATATGCAGCGCCTTGCTGCTGGTTTCTGTGTGAGATCTTCTTTGACTTTGAGCTTCTGTGCTCGAAAGGTTTCTTCGTCACACTCCGTGACGAACTCCCCAAGAGCTCCTCGTTTCTGTTTTCCATTGAATTGGCTAACGCCTTTCTGCGGGCTCTAGCGCGTGTCAAGGAGTCTTGTATGACCGTCGCTTCTGCTGTGGCCCCTGAGTTCTCGAGAGCCGTGACTAACTGATGGCCGAGCTGTTTCACAGTCATGGCCTTTTTTCGGATTCCAGCGTACACCTGTTCGACCTCACCGGAAGTCCTGAGCTCTCGTGGTGCTGCACCATTCAGGAGACTGTTCAGGGCTGCCAACGCAACGTTGAATTGGTCTTCCAGCTGGGGAAGTCTGGGTGTAGTCGTCCGTCCGGGGGAGTTCATCTCTGTGTTCTTGAGTATTCACCACGGGCTTCTGAGAATCTGCTGTGGGCCTCTTCTTTTGGAAGACTTCTTCGTTGTGGAGCCCCTCCCGCTGATGTTTTTCACTGTCGCGTAAATTTGTGGATTTTGATCTTCACTACATCAACGCGAATGAACGGACTTCAAGGGGACGCCAAGGATACGAGGTTTCTTCAGTTTTTATTTCAAGCCCCGTTGACTTCGTGAACTGCACAAACGAGTATATTTCAGGTTCGGCACAATACGAGGAATAACCGCATGATAAGAGAACTCCTAGTTCAAGAACATAGACGACTGACCAATTTAGGTATATAATACCGCATAATAAGAAAACTCCTAGTTCAAATATGGATGAGAAGTAGCCGACTAAGGTACGAAGAGCAACTAAATAATGCCAGAACTAAATATGATAGCAATAAGAGAATAGCAATACATGGAAAGGGATCAATAATTGTCAGGCCAAAAGCATAACACAATGAGACAATTATTGTAATATCTGAGGCAGAATATTAAAGAATGTTTGACTTTCCAACTAGGAAATACACTTTTATACTTTGTATTAAGCACACAGTGATGCAAAAATCAAATTTTTATAAACATACACATGAAAGTTTTTTTTTTCTTTAGCTTCCCATTATAATTTCTACTATTATTAAATATGTGCACTGTGGTCAAAGGAGGACAGTACACTCGCACACTAATTTTAATTTCAGAGACTCGTCTTTGACATTATTTCTAACGGTTTACACAAATTAATTGCTACAGTGGTACTGGTTGCAACCTCGGTGGAACAACCTGACAACACCCCAGTGTACTCACAAACAATGGGGGAAGGTTCCTCACACGTTGGAATAGCCTTTCTATTTCAACCTACAGAAATGGAGACTATTTTGTTTTTCTTTACCCCACCTGTGGAGGGAGAGAAAGTTTAAAGGGCTAGGTCTCTGATGCAGGGGCGAGCTAAAATAGTAACAGCAGACTAGCACTACGGCCTATTCAGCCGCGGAATAATCAGAGCTTAAAATTAATGTACATGAATACAGTAGATGAGCTATAAATACCTATTGTCAAAAAACGGCTATCTCATTGATCAGCCTCACACTGAAAGGGTTTGAAATGAGTCGCCAAATTTAAATTACTTAACTTAAATACATGGTAACTGTCCCTTGGGCAACAAGTACACTGTGGCCAACGTCACCCTGAGAACACAAAATCACATGGGCGAGTGGTCGCATAAATTTCTGGGCATATTCCCAGTCTACCTTTGAAAATACTTTAACTCTAGGCTTCTACCCTACTGACTGGCGCAACTTGCCCAGCACAGCTCATGGGTACAAGATATTGACATTCAAAAGAAAAATGTATTTTCTATGTAAAAATTTGAGCTACGCACAGTTAAGTCGCTAGTACCGACCAACTATTCATCCTATGTTTTTATACTCAAACACGTCAGTTGTGAAGGATTAAACTGAAGTTTAATATTCAACTCAAATTCAAAGTCAAAATTTAATGAGCAAATTTGTAAAAACCACACATTCACTGGGCCTGCTAAATACCTTAGCTTACACCGTCTGAATTGTTAAATCCCTAGCATCACAATATAGCAACCCAGTGGGAGAGAACATCAGTATTTAAAGAAGGGCTAGTCTAACTCGATGTAGGTGTTTCGCCGGTTGCCAGCAGCATCATGAAATGCTTTAGGAATCGGCTGTTCACCACTATCAAACACACAATACATGGTGGCGGAGCGACAAGTATAGCTAATTCGAGAACACAGGAATTGAATTAATAGTTTTCTGACACATAATCACACTGCTAAGCACACAGAAACTTAAGATTATCCGGGGAGAAGCTCTTTTCCACGAGCACTTCAGTCAAATAGAACGCTGCGTCAGTCTTGCGGACCAGTACGGATCCGCAAAATGTTGCCCAATAATTTTTCTCAAAATTCGCGTCGGAATTCGCGTCTTTTAAGACGCGACAGGTTTTATTTTTAATAAAGAAAACGTGGATAAAAAACACAGGGAGATATCTGAACGAAAAATGAAAGGGCGCACTAGTGCACTAATGTAAGATGCTCAAGACCTTAACGACATGAAAATCCTATCCGGCACAATGAGAAATCCACACCTTGTCTGTATAGACAGACAATTGACACAAATCGCATTTTGTGTACGCTTCGTGTCGTAATGAATGGGCTAACATGAGCATGAAATTAACGGGGTAAAATGTAATATGTAGCATCAAAACCTTGCTCGAACCCAAGGTACTCAAAAATGAGGAGAACACTTTGCATTACTCACAACATGAATCCAACACCCTGATAAATTAACACATGACACCAATTGCATTTAATATAGCGCGCCAATTTGAACGCACTGTTCCATGTGCTTCTTGTATTTTAACCTGAACCACCAACACCATTTTAAAGCTTTTACTACCACAAAGCAGATTCACGACTCGATATTTTCTGTCAATTCACTATTGATTCACTGCCGCTTCGCTGTGGCCGTTGCTGGTGTGCAGAATCTCCACTGCCCCGTGCTGTAGCGGCTGCGGCGGCTTCCCCCCTTCGCCGTCTTGATGTTGCCAGCGTCATGTCGACTGTCCGCACACTCGCTTCGTTGCCGGGCAGTTTCTTGTGAGTTTGGAGTTGACGTGAAAACATTTGAACTTCTTCGGTAGGAGCGTAAACCCATTTGCACTCGGAGATTATCACCGCGTAGCTGCTGTTCTTTGAACGTTCTTCGTTGCAAGTTCGCTCCTCGCCGACTGCTGGTCGCCTCGCTCGATGTCCGTTTAATTCTTGCTCTTTCGTAGAAATTATTAGCATCCGCTTGCACGGTCGGGTTTATGTAAATTTCGCCATTCTTTGCAGGATTTAACCGTCAGCAGCGCTTTTATTTGTAGTGTTCATCTTCAATAATCCCTAAACCGGGGAGTCCCGGCGTCTAGCCGGCACCCCGATGCCGCTTTCACTTTTGTGCGTCTCTCTTTTCACGTGTCCGAGAGAAAATAAGCTCTAGATTCCTCTCAACCTCTTCTTTAATGTCTTACGCTTCCTTCCAGAAGGATCTCGACTCTTCCAAGCTACAGAGAGTCTCTCAATTTTGATTTGTTGGACGCTTGCCGGTTCTAAAGTCACACACTCTCATTGGTGCGCGCTCGACTCATTCACTCACGTGATCCCTACGCGAGCTCTTGATTGGTCCGGGTGTTGCGGCCTTCCCCTTTCGAGAACCCTCGCCCGACGCTCAACCATTGCTTCGTCCTCGCTGTTCCCACGCCTAGCCTCTAGCGGCACCGGCCCAACGGTCTGACATTCCATTGTCGTAGCCCAGCAGAATGTTTAGCAGAATGTTTACATTTCTCAAATACATTGCAGCTTCACGTGATTTAGCGAAAAAATGTCATGTAATATGAATATAGTTCACGTGATTCAGCAAAAAAATATTATGTAATATGAATATAGCTCATATATCGTAACAACGTTCCATAAGCATGGAAATTCTTTATCTTTTTCGACGAAGTTTTAATTTTTTTCTTGTTCCAAAATATGTTAGCCATGACTACACATGCTCTCTATAGTCTCAAGCGCAACTGAACGCTTTCGACTCTCAGTGCACACCGCCAATATTTAGTATGCTGAATTTTGCCGCTCCTCAGCGTGGTAATAAGGGTCATCTTGCATTGCTGTGGGCGGAACTTATTTGACTGGCGGGATGGAGAGACGGTGTGAAGAGCGAAGAAAGGGCATTAAGACATTATTGTTTCGGTTTGGCTTTTGTTTGGTTACAGTGGGTGGATAGAAACGCACTATATCAGCATTGATCTGAGGAAGAAATAACGAGGAGAAAACGTTTTAAGCCCTCTGCATGTGGAGCCTTTCATGAATAGGAGTCCAGCCGAGTTTATTAAGGAGAGGGGTTATGTGATCACTTCTTTCGAAATTACCGTTCCATACCACCTTGGCTGCGAAAATTATGCACTTTTGTAAATTCCTTTGAAAGTATTGAGGTAAGTCTCCCTATACTAGCCTGCAGTTGTCAATGAGTGATAACACTAGGGATTGAATGGCCAATAATCTGGATGTTTAGAAAAGCATACACTTTAAACGATGAAAAAACATTAAAGCTCCGTACATTTTGTTGCAAGTTTTCTCAACGGGAGATTTTAAGGATTTGTTCCTTTCGAACTAGGTACCTAGATTTTTAACTTTTTCTGATGCATTGAGGGTAGGTAACACATGGAAAAATTATGAAAAGATGATGGGAGAAGAATGCCATTCAGAGCTAGTATCAAGAACAGTAATGCAACTCGACAGAGCCAGAAAGTAAGTACAGTAATGCGACTCGACAGAGCCAGTAAATAGGTGCGGTAAGTACAATAATGCGACTCGACAGAGCCTGGTAAGTAAATAATACCGCTTTGAATGGCTCAGTTAAACAAAATAAACATGCAGCACCATCATTCATACAAACAAAATTAGGAGCATGGTTAAAGAAATGGACCAAGATTACTAGAGAAGTTGGGATGAATTCCCAGACGTTGTGCAGCACTTTGTGATTTCACGTAAATCGATTCGAGTAATACTCGGCGAGTAGAGAGTCCAGCAAAGCGAGTCGCGTTATGCCAGTAAATAGAAATCCTCTAATTCGAATAAAAAGGTCAAACCGACATCGCCTCCTCTTCCGCCCCCCTGTCAGCTCTATGCCTCCCTTAAAGTTCAAACTGAAAAGTACCTGAGAGGCGCACGCTGAAATCCTCAACAAACTACTACCTCGGATGTTTTAAACGCCATCATTCCTCCCTAACTCGTAATCAGGTTTACAATGAAAGAAATGGAGCAGAAGTATTTTAAAAACATTTACTCTGAACGTTTCGAGCCTAGGCTCATTCTCAACAAAAAGTCTGAAAATAAAATTATAGACAAGTCAGTACACCCAACATTACGGATGTGCAGGATATAAGCACGAAAACACAAACAAAACAATAAATAAAAAATTTAATAATAATTATCGATTGACTATTTTCAAAGGGGATGCACTCTGCATTTCGTTGAGAGACGGTTTGAGTTTATGGATGAATAAGGACTAAAATACGTATTTCTAAGTTGGAGGTACAAGTATCTAATATTTTAAATTCGCTAATATCAATATTCTGCTCGCAGTAACCATTGCTACAATGTTGTCTGATACTAGAATGAGAAGGAGAAGTAAGTAAGCGACCTGTACGATGACTTCGACCTGCATGTTCAGCAACCCTGACGTAAAGTGCTCGGTGGGTGGAACCCACATACTGCGATGCGCAATGCGCACAACTGAAATTATAGACGAGGGAAGATCGCATGCCGGTCGGAAGTACATCTTTAAATCTAAAAAATTATCCAATGGTCCGCTTGTTAACTAAAATAATACGAAAGGTAACTTCCGGGAAAAATTTAGTCAAAAGCATTAAAAGGTCTTTCCTCAACTTTTCCGATTGATGTACAAAATATGGCAAAACACAGTAACTATAGTTTAGAGCTTGAACAGGAGATTTCGGAATAAATATCCTATTCATGAACTCATTAATGGCACGAAAAATAACTGAATGTGGATATCCATTGGTTTAAAAATAAGACTGCAAAAACGTAAATTCTTTATGGAGGTCAGTGTAGTTTGAACAAATACTATAGGCGCGAGTTATAAGGGTTGAGATGCTGTAAAGTTTAAATCTATTGCAACAGAAACCAAAGTAACTTAGAACTAACCCGAGAATGTTAGTTTTCTGTCGACTGAGGTTATGAATTTATTGCCAGATCGGTGAACATTGACATCAAGATTATAGACCTACCGGGGCCCCGGCCCTGGTCCCGGCCCCAGCCAACCCCGGCCATTTTGGCTGACCCCGGCTCCGGCCCCGGCAAGCCCCGACAATTTTTGCAGACCCCGGCCCCGGCAAAATAGTGCCCCAAACCGGATTTTTGGCCGGGGTTTTTAGATTTTTACTACACCTTTTTCACTTCAAATTAATCCAAGTCAAGGTCAATTTAATCCAAGATGAGTTCAATTTAATCCAAGTAAGATTCAAATTAACCGAGTCAAGTTTAAATTAACTCCAATTAAATTCAAATTAAACGTGCTAAGTATCCAGCATCAGGAGGCAGAGTGTGATTCAAATCTTTGAGCGGAGTAACATATAGAAATCAATGATAAAAACTTCGTATTAACTATACATTAAAGTTGTTTTTCAATTCTACATTAATGGCAGTGTGCATCCATTCAAATATTTATTTTCAAAGACAATTTTATGCTACACAGCACATACACATAGTAGTGTCGAGGATTTAATTACTCTTATAGAGATTTATATGCATGAAATTTCGTTTTATTACATATATAAAGTCATATATGCATGCAAATACGAAAGATTACCATTGGATGATATGTAGATTTAACCTTTAAAATAAATATAGCAACGAGGTCTGTTTTTGCTTGTTCAAACGATATTTGTAAAAACAAGCTTCAATTCGTTTCATCGATCGAGATGATTTATTTTCCTAGGCCTATTCATTTGTAGGGATGGAACAATTTTTATTGCTATTGCAGGATTGTATCTGTGTATTAATGTACTCATATAAATTGTAATCAAATGGCATCGTACATAAGTACCCAGTGAATCGCATTTGCCCATTTCTTTTAAAGGTTAAATCTACACATCGTCCAGTGGCAATCATTTTTAATTGCATGCATATATGATTTCATAAATGTGATAAAGTGGAATTTCAGGCATGTAAATCTTTAAATGAGTGTAAATAAATCCTCGATACGATGTGTATCTGTAGCATAAAGTACCTTTGAACATAATTATTTGAATGGATGCATACTGCAATTAATTTCGAATTATAAAACAGCTTTAATTTGTAGTATAATTACGAAGTTTTTATAATTGGCTTCTAACTGTTACTCCGCTCAAAGATCTGAATCACAGTCTGCCTCCTGATGCTGGATACTTAGCACATTTTACGACAGCGTGTTTTAATATTGCAGAAATTTTATGTATTCCTTGCTGAAAGGAAAAACGTTTTTCTTGCTCATCACATCCAACAGATACATTTTTAATGCAAAAAAACGCTCAAATTAACGAGGGATTTATGTCGATTCATAATTAACTTGGTGCTGGATTAATTTGAACTTGACTTGGACTAATTTGAACTTGACTTGGATTGATATGAATTTGATTTGGATTAATTTGAACATGACTTGGATTAAATTGAAGTTGATTTGGATTAATCTGAACTTGACTTGGATTAATTTGAACTTGACTTGGATTAATAATTTGAAGTGAATAAAGGGTAGTGTGCCCGGTTACCCGCACGTGAAAATTTCACGTGGATTTTAAACAAATTTAAGGGGACCTGCTACCCTGGACAACCCTTTGAATACCAAATTTTACAAATGTCTTTTTTCCCATTTCTATCGCAACTAGGAGTACGAAAATGCATACCGATGTGTAAAATTGAATTCCAAACACATCTGCATCTATAAAATTTTTTGATTTTCGCAAAAAAAAAATATTTCGCGATTATTAGAAAAATATAAATCCTTGCGCAAAACCCTACTTATTCTATAATTCTCAACTTAGACGCGTGATTTTAGTCTCATTCGACGCGGAAGAACAGTAGCAAGACAGTAACGTAGAATTGTTTTGATTTTCGAGCTAGAAAAAAAGTTATAGGTACACATATCCATCATATGAAAAAAATACTTATTTTCAGTTTTTTCCCAATAAAAATATAATATAGAATTCAAATAGAATTTTGCTGCGCTGCGCTGTTTTCACTGTCAAACCGCATCGAATGAGACCAAAATCAAGCTTCTACATTGAAAATTGTGGAAGGGGTGTGGTTTTGCGCAGAAAAAAAAAATATATATATATATATACATTGGCCCAATACCTTTTTTTCTATCGTGAATTTCGAAATTTTTCGCAAAATCAAATGTGTTTAGAATTCAATTTTACATATCATTATTAAGTTTCATTTACCTAGTTGCAATAGAATCCTGTAATCTGAAATTAAAAAAAGTATATTCAATTTGTCTTTTTAATACACTTTTTTGAGATATGTAGCATAAATCTTTTCTAATCCGAAATAAAAAAACTACGTTACAGTCTTGGTACAGTCATTCCGCGTCGAATGAGACCAAGATCACGCTTCTACATTGAAAATTATAGAGTAGGTAGGGTTTTGCGCAACTATATATATTTTTCTAATAATCGCGAAATAATTTTTTTTCTTGCGAAAATCAAAAAATTTTATAGAAGCAAATGTGTTCGTAATTTTTAATTTTACATCCACGTTTAACTTTTCGTTCCCATCGGTGCAATAGAAATGTGTACAGTGAAGTTTGAACGAAGATTTCGAGTCCAGGGTAGTAGATCCCCTTGAAACAAATTTCTCAAGAGATTTTCGATTTCATTGCAATCTTGAAGAACATGCAGTCACTGAGAAGAAAAAGCAGTATCTATGCTACCATCCAGTGTAATTATATTTCAGTGCGCAGTTGTTGACATGAAAGAATCTCGACTTGGAGAGGTCCTAATATCAGCGGTTATTGAGAAGACACTATTTTCGTTAATTTACTTTTGTATTTCCTCTGAAATAGCAAACTGAATTTGGATACTGAGGTCCGGAATTAGTCTTGTTGTAATTACCTTCTCTGATGGAACTTGAAACTTCTTATTCAAAAACCCTACAAAATGAAAAAAGTTTCCTTTTCCATAGGGTCGTAAGGATTGAGCGCGTCACAAAGCCAGTAAATTAACAATTTCTCTCTATGTATTTGGTCAGTATTATATGGCTCCCAGTTTTTAGATTGAGTAAATGTTTCTTTTAAAGTCAGCTGTTTGCCAGTAGACGAAGACGACTTGCTACAATTGGCAAGTTTTTTCACTTCTGCAGCCTAAACTGTCTTTGTTTATTTTCAATACATAGATATTTAGTTTTTCTTCTTGTTCGTTTTGTTTCTATTTTTCAATTCTTTTTCGTTGTTTGGTTTTTCTTCATCTTGCAGGAATTGATCATTTTGTGTCGATTTTAGATGGCCCCATAAATATTTAGTTGAGAAAGTCTTCTAAGATGCACCAGCCGCTCCTCGTCGTATATTTGCTTCACAAATGGTGCACACTTCAATTTCTACACTCTTCACCGATATGTAAAAGTAATCCCATACGGCTGACGTACTACGCTTAGTCATTATACCGGGTGTCCCACAAAAATGTCACTGAGTTTTAATTGATTATATTTCCGCTTTAAATTTACATATTTTAACTTTCATTTTTTCACAATGTAGTAAATTTTATTTTATTTTCGAATAATTTATGTTTTTTAAATCGTTTAATAATCACTTTACATTGATCGATTAACTGAAACGGATAGAAAGACTGATTTTTCGAAGGAAATCATTTTAAAACAATATTGATATTCTTCCTTATTTTGCACTTTCCAAAAAACTGAACAAACAACTTGAAACAGTAACAAATCAATACATTAAATAAAGTTTAAATAAAAAAGTAATTTAGTATCCTTCGACATACCCACCATTTCTCTCCAGGCAAGCATTACCTCTAGCCACTATTAAACGAAGAGTTTTGCGGATCATTTCACCGTTTTCTTTTAGTTCATGAAACACTTCAACTCGTTGTCGAAGAATTATTAATGATGGAGGTGATGTTTTGAAAACGAGTTCCTTCACAGTAGGTATTGAGAAATGAAGAAGATCACCAGTGTTGTTCTTAATACTTTTCCTTTGAAGAAATAGTTTTTCTGCCTCTTTCAGTAAATCGATCAGTGTAAAGTGGTTATTAAACGATTTTCAAAAACTTAATTTTAATTAATTATTAAAACCTAAAAATAAGTTCATTTTTCAATAAGAAAGAGCGTTTGGAAGAGTGGCTGAGAAATGGTTGTGTCTACTTGTATAAATGCGATTGCTGCCTGCAGTCCTATGTTGGAAGTACCACACTCCAGCAATTTTTCGTCACAGCCTACACTCTGGTATCTCCCTATAATCGGCCGTCCATACTCATCTCCCTCCCAGTCAGCCATCAGAGATCATTGCCATAGTTCAAACCACCCTTTCAAAAGTTCCAATTTCTCCATACTTTGTAGAACTGCAGAGGAATTTGACCTTAGAATTTTGGAATCATTATTCATTTTTACCCATAGACCTCAGCTAAATAGTGATCAAAGTGCGATGAAATTAAATATTTTCCCAACTGTGTAAATAGGAGTGTGTTGGAATGTGTGTGTGTGTGTCTGTGTGTGTGTTTTTTTGTGTGTGTGTATGCACTTCTGTTACTTTGTGTAGATGTTATTGTGTGTTGGTTTGATTGCTAGAATTTAGGTGTATGTGTGCGTCGAATGTTTAAGAGAAATTGTGTTTTTATTTTTAATGCTTAGGCATAGCTATTTTTCGATGTAGGTATAGTGATATTAATTTCTTATAGCTTTTTCGCAATTTGTTCATTATCGTTTTTTATTCCTTGTTTTACAGCACTGATGATGGAATCAGAGATTGCGAAACGTTTGCCATTAAAATAATGTTCCCCTTTATATTGGTTCTTCTTTTCATTTTACGTATTAGATTTCCCAAAAATCGCCCTTCTAATTCTATTAAATTATTCGGAAAGGAAACAAGATTTACCACATTGTGAAAAAAGACAATTCAAATATGTTAATTTAAAGCGAAGATAGAATCAATTAAAAAGTCGGGGACATTTTTGTGGGACACCCGGTACATTTAATTAATATAATTGTTTCTCTATTAATTAATTCAACAAGCACTGCAACTGCAAGTCTACAAACTTTATTGACTTGACATAAATACACACCCAACCGCAACCGTAATTCAACATGCATTGAGCCACTAACCGGCATTATGCATTACGTCGTCGTGACACGTCCTGACATAGTCTGAACCCCGGCCCCGGCCGTGGTAAATTTGATAACCCCGGCCCCGGCCAGGCCCCCCCGGCCATAACAAATTTGTTGACCCCGGCCCCGGCCGCACTTACGTCAAAGTTGCTCCACTCTGTGTGCGTGTGTTGCAGCGGCCGTGTGCGTGTAGGGTTTGTCATGTGCACTGGTCCAGAGTCGAACTCATCGCCAGAAGTCGTTGTATCGTCCAACTATGAGTGACCAGATGCCGCAATGCAGTTCGTTATGCACTTGCATAATATTTAAAAAGAAAGAAAAATTTATCACTCAATATGTATATTTAGAAATGTGCAAAATTCAGCAATTCAGTAGTGTTTCATAGCAAGCAATAATGCTTTCAAAAAATTTGTCTTTCATATGTTTTCAGATGTATTTCTATAGAAGTTTGCTCAATAAAGCAGTCGTGATATTTTTTACTGCAAAACGTCAATAGTTAAAATTTTAGACCACTATCAATCTAAAAAATGCAACGTTTCGATGAAACTATTACCACCTTCGGGCTGAAAAATGAAGTAAATCATGTTTTTATACGATCACATTCATAGAAACTGATAATCAATTGTTCAAGTAGAAGCAGACATAGTAAACACAAAATTCTCATTGTAAGACGACTATATAGGAGGATATTTTGTACTGTAGAAATAACGATCACCAGCAGGCTAGCTTTTTCAGTGCAAAGATGATAGTTGCATCGAAAAGTTGCATTTTATAGGTTGACTGAGGCATAGAATTTTAACGATTGTCCTTTTGCATTAAAAAATGTTGAGCGAATTCTATTTTATTTAAACACGGGAAAAACTGAAAATATGTCGTGGAGTTGAAAAGTTGAAAAGCGATAGTAACTAAATTCATAATAAATAATGAAAGCATGTTTCACATATACAAATAAATATTAGTACATGCAAATATTTTTCATTTAGAATGTTTTTTCATTATTTATGTAAGAAGTTTTGAAAATGACATTAAATATCGTCCATCATAGTGGTCACGTAAAGACACATAAAAATAGCTAACTTGGTAGCATTAAATAGTGATGCCACGAGCTTTAATATTCATTTAAAAACTATCTCATCGCCAGAGCAACTGAAAAAAAATCGGTATTGATGAATCATCATATTTTTATGTCATATATGCAGTGTTGGGCAGTTGCGCCGCAACAAGTTGCGGCCGCAATTGCGATCGCAACTTTTTCTGTTGCGTTGCGGTTGCGCCGCAACAATTTTTGGAAAGTTGTGAATCTGTTGCGATCGCAACAATTTTCGACGTGTCAGGCTGCAACTCGCAACCGCAACATCTCGATAGTAATTTAATTTCCAAAATTACTTCAATAAAGATTAATACGCGTTTCATTCTCGTTTAAAACTAAACCGTACTGTTCAGTACGGTTTAGGCAACTGTTCATTATTAGCATTAGGCGATACAGTGATACACATCCAATTTGCTTACTGTATGTAAGTATATTTAATGTAACTCATTATATAACAAATGTTATTAGGAACGATGTGAGTTGTAAGTGTAAAATTACGTGTTATACGGCAAATCAACATTGCTAGATGCTGCGATTTTCCAATGTACTTCACAACGACGATTTTATCCTGGCGTACTCTCTGCAACCACATTTTAAGCTAAAATGGCTAAACGATGTACAAAAAGTGGAGTTAATAACAGAAAAATTAATCGCCCATCTTAATTACAGATCGGATAATAGTATTTCAGCTAAGGAGAGCAGTGCCGAGGACGTAGATGACGAAGATGACTTCCTCAACGTCGTAATGATATCGGATGACAAGGAAAAAACGAAGAAAAGTTCGTCGAAAGAAGTCAATGATTGGCTGAAACAGGCAGTAATCAACAGAACTAGCCACTCTGATGTTCACAGAGCGATGTTTCCTTCAAGTGAATTTGTCGCTTCGTTCATCCAATTTAACACGCCAATCTCATCGAGCGCTGCGGTCGAACGACTGTTCTCTCAGGCAAAGAAATTTTGAGACCACGACGCGCTCGGCTTTCAGACAAACATTTCGAAATATTAACATTTTTGAAAGGCAACGTTGATCGTCTTTGTAGTGCATTGACATTGTCACATTGAGATCATGAACCAGCATTAAATCATAACAGAGGAACAACAAAAAGCAAAGGAATTTCATATATTATAGAAGCATATGTATGGTTTTTCTTTATGCATCATATAGGCAGTACGAATCTTCTGCGCTTCTCTGTTTTCTATTTTTTTCTACATATATACGGAACTCCTATGAAAATATAGCTACTAACTTGGTACCTTTTCAATATTATTATTAGAAAATGGGATTCATTGTATTGTTCATGCTATATTTACAAATGAAACGTTTCTTTTTTTCTCATTTTTTTGCAAGATATGTATGGAACTCCTATGAAATTATACCTAATAGCTAGGTACCTTTTTACCGTTATTATTATTAGAAAATTGAATTCATTTTATTTTTAATGCTATATTTACAAATAAAACGTTTCTTTCAGTGTCATGATATTTCATTCAATTCTAGTCCACACATTTACTCGATCTATTATTTTTTTTAGTAAAATAATGCACTATTTTGAATATCTTAATATTATATTAATTCATAGCAATATATACCTAAAATAAATTGAATGATATTTAATTATAATTATATTTGATAATTTAAAAAGTTGCGGCTGCGAGTTGCGGTTGCGATCGCAACTTTAGTTTTTCCAAAGTTACTGTTGCGGTTGCGTCGTAACTTTTTTTGTAGTGTTGCGGTTACGG
Organism: Morinoia aosen; assembly: GCA_030386875.1. Lineage (NCBI taxonomy): Eukaryota > Metazoa > Arthropoda > Malacostraca > Amphipoda > Talitridae > Morinoia > Morinoia aosen. The sequence continues at coordinate 13,217,938 of CM059575.1, read as the reverse complement.
TTGCGCCTCAACATTTTAAAAGTTGCGGGCCCAACACTGTATATAAGACAGGAGAAGGGGGACTATTTCCAGAGGGAAACTAAAAAGGTGAAACATTTAGGATGAAATTTATGACATTCATTACTTCTTGTGTTAGCGTCCAGTTTTCTTCATCGCAATGAAAGTATCCAGGTTCCTTAACTTTGCACTTTGCGACCAAAATCGTATGGTATTAAACGAGAAGGAAGTGGCTAGTAAATATACTGATATGAGCACATCAAGTTTTCCACTGAATTTGTAAAACTTAATTAACCGAATGCATTTGGCGTCAATGTGCATAAAAGGCATCTTACAGAACGCTTCAGCACTTGAATACTTTAATTTAATTCATATTATAATGAACCAGTTAAAATACTTTTATTCACTTTTTAAGTGAATAAAATACTTTTATTCACTTAAAAAGAATGGGTTTATTGTTCGAATGAACTACATATTTATAATATAAGCTAAAGTGATTTGCACTGTAAACAATACATCGTGACATACGAACGATACATTATGACACGGTAGAATCACAGTAACTGTGCTCTTATTTGGTCTAACTCATATAATATGTGTCGTTTAAGACGGCTGAGACGCTCAGGTGTACAATGAAACATAGAGTATTTTAATCCACTATTAAATGATACTCCAATGGCAAAGTACACACCATAATGAATGTTTGTACTACAATTATTTCACGCAGCGACGCGTGGCAGCTGTTGAAGTGGGCGTGTTTTTTGGTGACGTAGACTAGCCATGCACGTACACAGACTCTCTGACGCACACAGAGTGGAGCAACTTTAACGTGGGTGCGCCCCGGCCCCGGCCAAATTTTCAACCCCGGTCGGTCTATAATCATGATAATTCAATTGATTATTATTTTCTAGATCTAAATTGAATTTTATATTGGGGTGTCTAGAATTGAAATATTGAAGAAAGGAATGGGCATCCAATTTGTTTTTGAAAAGGACAAAAGTATCGTCAATATAGCAACCATAGAAAACTGGTTTGAATGAAGTCGGACACTGATTTAACAATTTCTGTTCATTGTGGCACATGAAAATGTTGGCGGAAGTAGGGCCTAAAGGGAGACCCCCACCTAAACCTTCAATCTGTTTATATATACTGCCATTGAAAATAAAGAAGGAATTTCGCACAAATAGTTCTAAAAGAGACCTAAAATAATTTTTGGTAAACCTATAGCCGTAGAGGACGGACCAGAAAACAGAGAATTTATGCAAATACCAATGGTTTCGTCATGAGGTACATTGTAAAAAGATTCTCAACGTCAAGAGAAGCCATAAAATACTTATCAGCATGAGGTTGACTAGATATAGTTTGTACCAAGTCGTAAGAATTTTGAACAGTGAAATCATTCAGAGTTAAATGACTAAGCAACGGAACTAAAAGTTTTGAAATATTATAGGAGTAGTAAGGGGAAAGAGCCTGCCAGCACAATTTAGGATTTTTGGAGGATTTCAGCAATTAAAGAACGACCTTGAAAAGCCTCAAAGCCTCATCCATGATTTTTGGAGGGTTACAGCAATTAAAAAACGACCTTGTGAAGCCTCAAAATCCATGATTTTACGAATTAACTGGAAGAGTGAAAAATATTCTTATTTTTCAAAATTATTTCAATACTTAAAATGTTACGATCAAGAAAAAGTGATTTGCTAATGAAATTTTTAAAAAAGTATATAATTTCAATAAAACGTTTAGGTATCCCCTCAAAATCTTCTCGTTTTCCTCACAACTATAGAAAATTTATTAGAAGAAACTAATGTATACAAATATAGGATGGGAATCTTTCGCTGAATATTTAGGTCTAAAAGATTACCAAGGGTATAATGAGTGTATGCTTTTAAGCATGTCAAATTTTCTTTAAAATATAGTTATGAATTCTTATCAAGTTTCACGTTTGTGCCGTACATCATAACGCAATCTCCTTTCTGATTGTAAAACATGATGCAACCTTCTTAAATACTTTCCGGTTGTAAAACATGTTGCAATCTTCTTAAATACTTTCCGGTTGTAAAACATAATGCAATCTTCTTAGATACTTTCCAGCTGTAAAACATGATGCAATCTCCTTTCCGATTGTAAAACATGATGCAATCTTCTTGAAAACTTTTCGATTGTAAACATGATGCAATCCCCTTTAAATACTTTCCGGTTGTACAACATGATGCAATCTTCCTAAATACTTTCCGGTTGCAAAACATGATGCAAGATTTAACACCCCCAATTGCTCGTCATGATGAAATTTTTGTGATAAGGAGCAAAAATTTCCGGGTTCACTTAAGATGCTTTCTCGCCTGAGTACTTAAAGGAGGTGCTACTACTGAACTCACGCTTTTCAAATTAGTTGAACTTTTATTGTATTAAAAATGGTATATGATAAATCATCAGATGTATATACATTATATAACAATGAAAAAACACGACAACATAAAAACTCGAAAATACACTCAAAGCAAGTATTGACTTCATTTGATCCTGAAAAAAATAAAATACCTTCAGATAAGAATCCTATAAAAATGAATAAACCATTCAATGTATTCTGTATCATCTGTAATGTATCTATTAAAAACTTTAACAAACATGAGAAGACACTGACACATGTGAAAAACATTAATAATATGTTAATATCTAATAAATTCTTCACTCAACATAAAAACTCGAAAATACACACAAAGAAAGTATTGACTTCATTTGATCCTGAAAAAAATAAAATACCCTCAGATAAGAATCTTATAAAAATGAATAAACCATTCAATGTATTCTGTAATATCTGTAATGTATCTATTAAAAACTTTAACAAACATGAGAAGACACTGACACATATGAAAAACACTAATAATATGTTAATATCTAATAAATTCTTCACTCTACGTAAAAATAAGTTAAAAAATATTGTGAAATATGTAAAAAACACCTGACAAATATCTCTAGTCATAGAAAATCATTGTGTATGGATGTAAATTTAGAAAAGTTACTAGAGCAATAAATGGAATGAGCTCACAGTGTGATTACGGAGATATTTCAATCAAGGATTATGAGGTATTTCTTAGAAACTTCATACCTGAAATTGAAAAAGTAATAAAAAATCAAGCATTTGACAATCTCAAGTTACAGCTTAATTTAAAAGTGCAATTTTATAAATTAAAGTTAGAAAATGAGAAGCAACGCTGCCAAGAGTATTTCAACGCTGGTAAATTTGTGACAGCGTCAAAAGGATACATAGAAATTGCAAATTTACACAAAGAGGTTGTTAATAAAATCGATGAATTCACAAGAAATTCATCTGGTTGGATAGTTGAATAATTATTAGAGTTCAGTTTGAAAATCGTTGAATACAAACCGATTACAGGGTCAAGCTATATTGAATTACCTGAGAAGTTTCGAAATCCCAATTATAAATGTACACAAGGAGTTCCGAGACTCGAACTCAGGACTTAGAAATTACCGCGCCGGCACGCTACCAACTGAGCTATCGATCACCCTAAAAGGTGACCGAGGGTTACATAGCTTGGGTTACATAGCTTGATAGCTCAGTTGGTAGCGTGCCGGCGCGGTAATTTCTAAGTCCTGAGTTCGAGTCTCGGAACTCCTTGTGTACATTTATTTCGTTTCAACTTGTGGAAGCAGCAGCTTCTCGTACCAGAATCATTATCTGTTTCTGGGAGTTTACTAGACTGTGAACTCTCGATAAAAAATAGGGCCCAATTATAAATTAATAAATATACAAAACACCGACAACGAATGCTTCAAATGGTGTATCGCGAGATATTTCTGTCTAGATTAAAAAAACGGTCATCGAATTTCTAAAAGACTAAAAGCTGAAGCCGAAAAACCTAATTTTTCTGATATAAGGTTCCCGTAGAACTAAAAAGTATAACCAAATTCGAAAAAAATAATAACATTCCCGTTAACGTTTATAGTTTTAATTATAATAATGAATTGTGTCCACTTAGAATATCAACATCAAAGAATAAAGATGTGGTATCATTACTATTGATTAGAGATACAAACACGACTCACTATGTTCTCATGAAATCATTAAGTCCTTTTTGTAAAACCAGTAATCATTACACAAAACATGTATGTCCGTATTGTTTATCAGTTTTTAGAAGATCAGATATTCTAGATAAACATAAAGATGATTGCTCAGTTCACACTCCAACGAAGTATGTGCTTGAAGGAGGTAAATTGAAATTTAAACATTACCAAAAAACAATTAGACATACTTTTGCAATTTATGCTGACTTCGAATCAACATTGACAAAAATAGATACGTGTCAACCAAATCAAAACTCAAGTTACACCATGAACATTCAGAAGCACAATCCTAATTCATTCTGTTGCTATACAAAATTTGAAGCAGATGAATATTCCCGTTTAGAAATATATAATGGTGAAGATGCTTCCCAAAAGTTTGTAGAATATTTAGAAAAAGAGACCAAGAGAATTTATAGTCTTTTGAAAATGAATAAGAAAATGTATTTACCATCAGATAAATTCGAAAAATATAAAGAAGCCACAAGATGTTATGTATGTGGCGGAGAATTTACGGAAGATAATTATAAAGTTAGAGACCACAATCATTTGACAGGTCATTACAGAGGTCCAGCTCATTTAAAATGTAATTTAAAAATTAGGAATCCAAATTTTATACCGGTGTTTTTACATAATCTGTCTGATTACGATGCTCATTTGTTCGTGAAAGACTTGGGAAATATATCCGGAAAGTTGAACGTTATTCCACTAACAGATGAAGAATATATTAGTTTTACACAAACCATAAAAGTTTATTCTTATGTAGGTAAACATACAGGAAAAATTAAAGATATCACCAGAGACTTACCGTTTTTAGACAGCTACAGGTTTTTGCCTTCGTCTCTGGATAAACTATCAAAGAATTTATCTGAGCACAAAGAATTGTCGAAGTTCTTTCTCAATGAAGAACAATTAGAGTTGATCAACAAAAAAGGTATTTATCCGTATGAATATGTAAATAGTTATGAAAAAATGAACGTTAATAGTTTACCAGCTAAAAGTGAATTCTACAGTAGATTAAATAATAAAAATATTTCAGAAGACGAATATCAGCATGCACTCAAAGTGTGGAGAGCTTGTAATTGTACAACATTCAAAGATTACCATAATTTATATCTAAAAGTCGATACATTATTATTAGCAGAAGTATTTGAACAATTTAGACTAACATGCATGAAAACTTATTCTCTAGATCCAGCACATTATTTTACAGCTCCAGGATTGTCTTTCGATGCTCTACTGAAACATACAAAAATAGAATTGGACTTGTTTGAAGATCCTGATATGCTACTATTCATCGAAAAAGGAATAAGAGGTGGGATTTCTACAATATCAACACGATATGCAAAAGCGAACAATCCATATATTCCAGAAACATTCGATAAAGGAAAACAAAATAGTTTTATCACATATATTGATGCAAATAATCTTTACGGCTGGGCTATGTGTCGATCATTACCTACTGGTAACTTTAAATGGAAAGATCCAAAGTCGAAACTCAAAGCAGATAAAGGTTATATATTAGAAGTGGATTTAAGTTATCCAAAAGACATACATGCTCTACATAATGATTTACCATTAGCTCCAGAAAATATCAAAGTAAACGATGTAAATAAATTAGTTCCACATCTTGGAAAACGAGAAAAATATGTTGTACATCTTAAATCTCTAACACAATATCTAGATCTAGGATTGAAGTTAGAGAAAATTCATAGAATATTAGAGTTTGATGAAAGTCTATGGATGAAATCATATATTGATATCAACACAAAAATGCGTCAGCAAGCTAAATCTGAATTTGAAAAAGACTTCTACAAGGTGATGAACAATTCAGTATTTGGTAAAACAATGGAAAATATTAGAAATAGAGTACATGTATGTTTGGTAAAGTCAGAGAAAGAATTAATTAAATTAGCAAATAAACCAAACTTTACCAGTTTTAAAATATTCTCAGAAAATTTGATAGCATGTCATATGCAAAAACAAAGACTGAAATTTGATAAACCAATCTACGTAGGGTTATCTGTATTAGATATAAGTAAAACATTAATGTATGATTTCCATTATGATCATATTAAAAAGAAATATGGTAATAAGGCAAAGTTGTTGTTTACAGATACAGATTCATTATGTTATGATATCGAAACAAAAGATTTGTACAAAGATATGGAAAGAAATATAGACTTGTATGATACATCAAACTATTCTAAAGAACACTTCCTATATTCAACTAAAAATATGAAAGTGATTGGGAAAATGAAAGACGAAACGTGTGGAATACCAATTGAAGAATTCGTCGGTCTCAGAGCAAAACTATATTGTTACAAGACGAAAAATACCGTGAGTAAGAAAGCAAAAGGGGTAAGTAAGAACATAACTGAGCACAATATCACAATGGATGAATATAAAAGAGCATTGAATAATGAAACAATATACAAAACGATGTATAATATCCAAAGTGTTAACCACGAATTATATACTAAAGAAATAAATAAGGTTGCATTAAATGGTAATGATGACAAGCGACATATATTACCAGATTGTATCAACACGCTAGCATTGAATCACTATAAAATATATTAATTGAATAAAGGATAAAAAATGATTATCTACAACAATAATGACTTCTATAACCAAGATTTTTTATCTGTTGAAAATGAACAGTATTTGAGTGATTTGAAATCAATAGTTAATGAAGAAAAAACTGGGAAGGGTATTGTAAATACATTACTTAGAAAACTTCCATTACCTGAAATGCATTTGAAATTACCATCTAATGTTCAATCTGAACAAGTCCCGAACGGTTCATTCAACAATAAACATACCTACTCATTTTGCGGTCCAGGAACTAAGGTGCAGAAGCGAATTCAAGAAGGTTATCGAGGAGTTAACTCACTCGATCAGGCTTGTAAAAATCATGACATATTTTATTCACAACATCCAACAACGAAAGACAGAAATTAGGCTGATGATATTCTAGCAAAAAGAGCCGCTGAAATTGCAACTGATCCAAATGAATCAGAATACGATCGACAAGATGCTAAATTAGTTAACGCAATTATGGCAGGTAAGAGCTGGGCAGGAATGGGCCTCTCGTCGACAAAAAACTTTCAAACACGCTCACTGATGTGAGCGATAAAATCTTGAATGACTATAATCCAAAGACTGGTTATACTGGAATGAATCAACTTGTTAAAAAATCCGGCTTATCTTCAACTCTCGTACGAAATTGGTTAGAAACTCAAAAAACTCACACTCTACATAAACCAATAAAACATAATTTCAAAACGAGAAGGGTGAAGGTATCAAAAATTGATGATCAATGGCAAGCTGATTTGGTTGACATGCAAAACTATAAAGATCAAGGAAAAAACTACATTTTAACAGTAATTGACATTTTAGTAAATATGCATGGGCGATTCCAATAAGTAAGAAGACATGTGAAGAAATCAAAACTTCATTTCAAAAACTATTTAAAATACGAATTCCTTCTAAAGTTCAGACAGATAAAGGCTTAGAGTTTACAAATAAATCCACTCAAGAACTATTCAAGAAACATAACATTCAGTGGTTTAGTTCAGAAAATGAAACCAAAGCTCAAGTTGTGGAACGCTTCAACAGGACGTTAAAAACTAAAATGGGGAAATATTTTACACACATGAAAACTGAAAAATGGGTGAATGTTTTACAAGATTTAATGCAAAATTACAATAATAGCTATCATAGAACAATAAAAATGACACCTAACCAAGCGTCATTGGAAAAGAACAGTAAAAAGGTTCATGATAACTTATTCCCTCCAACCGAATCAACTTTCACATCACCGAAACTCAAAATCGGGGATAGGGTAAGAATAAGCAAGAAACGGAAAGACTTCCGCAAGGGTTATTTACCAAATTTCACTAATGAGTTATTCATTGTAACCGAAATACTGTCTACTGAACCAATTACTTATAGATTAAAAGATATGGATGGTGAAGAAATAAAAGGATGTTTTTATGAACAAGAACTATCAAAATATACTAGTGATGTTTATGCAATTGAGAAAATTCTCAAGAAGAGTAAAGGAAAACTTCTGGTCAAGTGGAAAGGTTATGATGAACCTTCATGGATCTCAGCAACTGAACTTAATGTCAGTTCAGAGTGAACTTATATTAAAAGTTAAAGTCTTTTTGAATTTTTCTCTTTAAAAAATGGCGTTGATTGATATCAAAACTAAATCAGATTTACTAAACTTAGCAAAGAGTTTGAAAAAGCAATTCACAAATGATAGAATAATCGAACAAGATTTATACCATGATGTTAAAAAAGTTTACAAACCATTGATTGAACCTTTATCTAAAATTGTTGACGAAACTAAACAAACTAGGTTGGCAATAAAAGATATACCTCATGAAAAACTTGAATCTATCCAAGGAAAACCTGTTGAGAAACTAGCTTTGCCATCTTCTGAATCCAACACTGTAGTTGGGCCTATCGCATTGGATTTCTTGCGTTTTGCATGGAAACATAGAAATGAGTATGACAAAGCTTATGGCATTCGTTGGGATGGAAGTAAAGTTATGCTAGGAAATGAAAAGGTAGATATTTTGGGTAATGATTTGAAAATTGGAGATAGAATATACGAAGGCACAACTGGATTATGGGAATTATTAACAAAGCAAAATCCTATTGATTTTAGGGACGAATATAAAAATAATTAATTTGACATGTTGTATTCAACTGATGCGTATTTGAAGGAAGACGGTACCATAAAAGCAAATAGGGGTGAGAAATATTCTAAATTTATCAAACCCTTATATCGAATAGTTCAACGAAAAAACGCTCATGCTGCAGTTGAAACAATTAGATCAGCAAGTCCATCAAGTCGTGAATCAAGTCGTGAATCAAGCCCTGAACCAAGTCCTTTAAGAAACTCAAGAATAGTAGAATCCTCAATTTTCAGTCGACACAAAATTCCTTCAACAAGTCAGAGACCAATTTTCGACCCGGCACTAAGGTCTACTTTTAGACCAACTCCTACTCCTATACCTTCTCCTACATCTTCTCCTATACCTCCTCGTCATCCTCACAGAGAGGATTCAGACGTTTCAGGATCAGGTATTATTGTATTACCATCTAACATCAATGATCTTGTAAAAAGACACCAGTTATTGTTCGGTTCGTTTACCGCTGGAAATACAGGAGTTTTTAATGAACTGCAAATACTTACGCATGAACTTTTAAAGCAAGGTCTATTAAATACTGCTGAAGTAAAGGTGTTTGATGATTTATTGTTTAAAAAATGGAATCTCAAAGCATTGTAATTAGTGAAAGAAAAAGTGACATAAGTATAAACTTTAGTCCAGCAATAGAATTGAACAAAAATAAATTTCACGAAATGGCACTGGTTGGGTTAGACATGTATCATTCTATTCTTAACATTGATGAAAATAATAATAAATTTTATTATGAATTAAATGGTGTTGAAAATGTAATTACACTTCCAACAGGATGTTATGAAATATAAAGTATAAACGAATTCATTCAAAAAACATTGGCAGGCTTTATTGAAATCAAAGCAAATACTAATACTTTGAAATGCGTCATAGTTCTCCATTCATCTACGTTAAAAGTATTTTTCAATAAAGAAAAATCTTTGAATACAATGTTGGGATTTGGAGAAATTACCTTAGAAGGTGTTGGAGAACATGAAAGTATAAATATAGTGAACATAATGTCTGTTAACACAATACTCGTTCATTGTAGTGCAATTAACGGCTCATACCTTAACGGTTCTTTGCATAATATTTTATATTCCTTTTTCCCAAACGTCCCACCGGGATATAAAATTGTAGAAAATCCAAATAAACCAATTTATCTACCGATATATCAACCTTTACTCTATGATTTGAGAATTTGGCTTACTGATCAAAATGGACATGCTCTGAATACTAGAGGTGAAGAAGTAACTGTTCTATTACACCTAAGATCTAGAAATTAAAATAGTTTGATAAAATTATCTTTGAAAAATGGATTCTTTAAGATGGAATGAAAACATTAAAGTTGATGAATCAATTGAAAAAATTGAAACGCATAACTATGTACCACAAATAGGTACTGATCTGAATCGTGAACATAACGATATTAAGATCATTATCCAGAATCAAGATCAGTTCGTATTACCTGGTAAAAGATTTATTTATATAGAAGGAGCTTTGAATAAAGAAGATGGAAGTGATTATAATTTTAAAGATGAAAAAATAACAATAATCAACAATGGATTAATGCATTTGTTTGATAGAGTTTCTTACAGAATTGGAGATGAAGAAATTGAAGGTTATAGTTACCCTGGAATTACAACAACTCTAAAAGGATTAGTTAGCTATCCCCGAAATGTTAAAGAAAACATGATATTTTTCTGGAGCGTCGATACTAAGAAGAATGAAAAATCAAACGAAGGATTTAGCGATCGAAATGACTACTTAAGTTCAGCTAATGGGAAATTCAGCGCTGCAATCCCACTTGAACATGTGTTTGGATTTTGTGAAAATTATAAGAAGGTAATTTATGGAGTGAAACATGCTCTGACTTTAAGAAGAGGTGATAATTCTAATGCTATATTCAAATCAGATGAGAAAGATGCAAACCAGCAAGATAAAGTAGTTGATGGTAAAATTACTATTACAAAATTAATTTGGAAAATGCCAGCTTACAAACTGTCTGATGAGTATAAAATAAAGCTATATCGTCATATTAAGGATAAAATAACATTACCTATTCCTTATTTGAATAGACAATTGGAACAAACCATTGTAAACTCTCAACAGAAATTCTTAGATTGGACTTTAACTCCAAATTCAGGATCTCAAAGACCTCGATACATAATTTTAGCATTCCAAACTAAGAAAGCTAATTCACAAGCTGTAAACAATGCAATTTTCGATCATTGTAACTTGACGAATGCATATGTTCAGCTGAATAATGAACGATACCCTGATCACAATTTACAGATTGATTTCGATTCTAACAATTATGCTACAGCTTTTAAGATGTTAATAGATTATGTATCTAATGAAAATTGTGCTATCGAATACAGAAACTTTAAATATTTGTACCCCATCTATGTGTTTGATATCAGCAGACAAAATGAACGTATCAAGGAAACTACAATTGATATTAAAATTAAAGCAGAATTTAAAACCAATATTCCTGATGATACATATGCATATGCACTGATTCTATCTGACAGAGTAATTCGATTGCCATCTGACGGTGATAAAATGAGTTTAAACTACTAAAAATTAAAATATATTCACATAATAATGTTTAAAAAATGTATTGTGTAAAGTGTAAGAAGAAAACTGATACTGATAATCCTCAATATTTAATTACAAAGAACAATAAGATACTGGTCAAAGGTATGTGTATTATTTGTAAAAAGACAAAGACTTCTTTTGTTTCTAAAGATACTGCGACGAAAGGGGGTTTATATTTACAATTCCAGCTTTATTAGCTGGCCTTGGGGCTGTTGGCTCTTTGGCTGGAGGTGCTGCTGCAATAGCATCCGCAGTCAATAAGAAAAAAGCTGATGATAAACTCTTGTCAGAAACTAAAAGGCACAATGAAGCAATGGAAAGTAAAAAAGGTTCAGGTATACGGATAACTCCGAGAAAAAAAACTTGTAGAAGGGTCTCTACTTGAAACCGCCAAAGAAGTAATACCTAACCAACCATTATCTAAACATGATTTAGAATACTACATAAATATATTCAAACTTCCGAATTTTCGAGGTATTTACATGAGAGATACTTTACCTAAACACCCTTTAGAAACGGAATGCGGAATCCTAAATTTAGACACTGAAAAAGGATTAGGAACGCATTGGACTTGTTGGTATAAGAAAGATAACATATGTTACTACTTTGACAGTTATGGTTTGATTTATCCAATTGAATTTAAAGACTACTTAACAGATTGTGTTGATATAATTTTCTCTACTTACAAAATCCAGAAAATAGGTGATGTAATTTGTGGACATTTATGTCTAGAAATGCTGAAGCGTTTAGAAAATGAAAGCTTCCATGCAATTCTTTTAGATCTGTATAAAACCCCAACTAGTTTTTAGAAAATAAACTACAGTTAATTTTTTTTCTTTAAAAAATGTCTTGTGGAAATATTTATGCAGCAAAGTTGGTCTTTTTACCTTCCTGTAAAGAAAATCATGAACATGAAAATAGTGAAAATAATTCTGAAGGACTTTTGCAGAATGTAGAGCAAATAAAAAGTTTACTTTAAGATTCTAATATAGAGTCATTGAAAGACACAATTGAAGCTCTCAAAAATGAAAGAACTGAATTGGGATCAATTATAAACGAGTATGATGAGAAATATGTGACCCTGAAAACAGATTTACAAGTGAAATTTTCTGATGTAGACTGTGGCGTTGAAGAATTTGTCGCCGCAAGAGAGCGCCGCAGCGATGAGTGCGCCACCCCCAAGTTTTGGGATCTGGCTGCTGCAGCCGACTGGCTGCCGCAGCCGACTGGCTGCGGCTGGGTGGCGGCAGTGTACTGATGGCAGTTGTGGAGAGTAGTCGCGCGTGTGATTTCGCTCTTCGGTTCGCGTTGTTGTGCCGGCGTGTTTCTTTCGTTACGTTTGTAAAGCAAGGCGGGTGCCTTGCTTTCGATATTCCTCTGGGCCTACGAGGAAGGTCAACCAGCTGCGGCAGCTGCTTGGCGGCTCTGCTGGCGGTGAAGGCACCGAGCAGAGCTTTTAAGGTGAGCCAACAAGCTATCTAGGCTTTTTGGCGGTGGTAGCCTTCTTGTGGGCAGCAAGATGGCGGCGGCTGGAACGGCTGCGTCAGCTGAGGTGGCTGACGCAGCTGGGAAGGCTGCGGCAGCTGGAGCTGGCGATGCGGCATCGCCAGTGCCGCCGGCGGTGAGCACGTCGGGTGTGCTTGTAGATGTTAGCCTTTTAGCTAATATTCTGACTCAGGCGCGTGGTCCGATCCTCGACCGGTTGTCTAGGCAGTTGCCTAAGTTGACTGGCGATGGGTCGGTCGACGCGCTGGAGTGGCTGGAGAACCTGGAGAGGCTCTGCCAGCTGGAGCGGGTAGCTCCGACCGACGTCATCGGGTTCATGCTCGACGGCAACGCCGCTCGAGTGTTTCGCTCGATGACTGTCGGTGATGCAGGTCAGTGGCAGGCAGTCCGGGCTGTACTGGCCTCGCAATTTGCGTTGCCTATGCAGGAGGCGTATAGGTGGTTCACCGACCGTCGGCTTGGGGCCGGGGAGTCGGTGGACGTGTACTTGGATGACCTGGCGCGTCTGGGTGGGAGAGTGGGGTCGACTAAGAAGGATTTGATTTTTAGGGTCAAATTCTACGAGGGTCTCCCCACTACTCTGTATACGTGGGCAGTTTCGCGTGGGGACGCGTATACTGCGCAGTTCGATGATGTGGTGTCGAGAGTGCGGGAGAGAATGGCCGCACAGAGGGCTGCAGCCGGGCGTGGCCAGGAGGCCAGGCGCGGAGCAGACCTTGCTGCTTCGGGGAAGCAGGGCAGCGGTGGCAAGGGTGCTTGTTACCGCTGTGGCGGTGCACACAGCGTGCGGGTTTGCCCGCAGAAGCCAGGCGCGGCGGCGCCTGCTGGTAGGGGGGCCATGAAGGCTCCCGCCAAAAGGAAGTTTGCATGCTTTGCATGTGGGGAGGTCGGGCATTTTGCTTGCGACTGCCCGGCAGTAGGTAGGCCTGCGGTTGGTGGATCGGGTTTCTCTGCGGAGGACGCCAGTCGGGGCGACGCGTCCTCCTCAATGGAATCCGTGTAAGCCAAGCTTACCGGAGGTCTCCTCCCCCCGAGGGAGGTGATGGCGCCCCCTCGGAGAGAGGGACCTTGAGCAGCACGGGTGTGTCGCTGGGTCGGGGCGATCTAAAATCGCTCGGAGCGACTGGCGTTACGACGGGGCGTCGGTTGCCAGTCGTTCGTGCCATCTTGAATGGGCATTGTTCTTGGTGTCTGGTAGACTCCGGGAGCGAGCGGACGGTGGTTTGTCCGCGGGTGGTGGTGGGCCAATGCCCCCGGCCGGGGCGGCCGTTGCTAACGGCGGACGGCAGAACTTCCCACGCGGGGAAGCACTGTCGCGTGGTAGTCGGGTTGCAGGGGCATTGCTTTGGTGTCACTGCGCTCGTCATGCCGGAGTTGGGAAACCTTGGCGTGGACTGTCTCCTCGGGAGTGATGTTATCGATCACATGGGGGGCGTCACCGTTAGAAGAGGTCCTGACTCGAAGTATGCTGTTGACTGGGGGAGATCCCGGTCAGCTGGATGCTGTGGGGGGTCCAGCAATGGACTCGCCCGTGCCATGCTGGGAGCCGGCCTGGTGACAGGGGCGGGGTCGGTGGGGTCGAGAGGTGCGCCAGCACCGATCGAGATCGTCGACCCTGACTTTGTTGCTAGGTTCGCTGACGGTCGATGGACCGTCAGTTGTCGGTGGTCCGAGAAGCCGCCCGAGGGGTTGCAGACTCGGGTCGCGGAGTACGGATGTACTCAGGCGCCTCACGTGCGGGAGCGCTATGAGGCGGAGATTCAGAGTTGGATCTCAAAGGGTTGGTTGAGGCGATGGCATGGCCCCATCCCGGGCGTCATTCCGTTGCTGGCCGTCGTGCAACCAACGAAGGACAAAGTCCGTCCGGTCATGGATTATCGTGAATTGAACGGCTTTGTCGAATGTCATACTGGTGATGACATGGTCGCTGTGTGTGGCGACAAAATTCGGAAGTGGCGGCAGCTGCGGGGCGAGCTTAAGGTCGTCGACCTTAAGTCCGCGTACCTGCAGATCCACGTTTCCGAGGATCTGTGGCGGTACCAGATCGTGAAGTTTAAGGGTGTGCCTTACGCTTTGACGCGATTAGGCTTCGGCCTCTCGTGTGCGCCTCGAATCATGACGGTGATTCTCGGCAAGGTTCTGTCGCTGACCGATCGCGTTCGTCGAGGGACGGACCACTATATCGATGATGTAGTGGTGTGTGAGTCCATTCTCAGCGCGCAGGAGCTCCGGGAGCATTTGGCACGGTACGGACTTGTGTCGAAGGAGCCTGAGTGCCTGGATGGAGGCCGGCTGTTGGGCATTTCTTTGCGGAAAGATGCCAACGGACATCTTCGAATGTCGCGGGGGACTGCTCTCTCCGAGTTTGGCTCGGTGAATGCCGGCCTGACGAAGAGAGGGCTGTTCTCCTTGTGCGGTCGGTTAGTCGGCCATTACCCCGTGGCGGGGTGGCTGCGCCCTTGTTGCAGTTTCTTGAAACGGCTGGGGTGTAGCGGCTCTTGGGACGACCCGGTTGACGGTTCTGTCAGCTCGTTGGCGGCGGAGCTGTTGGCGCGGGCTCGTCGGGACGACCCCGTTGGGGGCGTGTGGGGTGTCGACTCGCACGGCACGGTTACCGTGTGGGCCGACGCCAGCTCCCTCGGAGTGGGTGTGGCCCTAAAGGTCGATGGCCGCATTGTGGAGGATGCGTCTTGGCTCCGAAAAGAGTCGGACCACCTTCACATCAATGTGGCCGAGTTGGAAGCGGTGGCGCGGGGTATCAATTTGGCGATTGCGTGGGGTTTTGAGACCTTCACGGTCGCCAGCGATTCCCGGACAGTCGTCACATGGATAGACAACACTGTCGATGGTCGCAGTCGCGTTCGCACGAAGGGTGCGGCGGAGATGCTCGTGAAGCGACGTCTTGGGGTGATCCGTGAGACGATCGCTGAGCATGGTCTGGTCGTGTCTGTTCGCTTCGTCTCGACGATTGAGAACAAGGCCGACCAGCTGACCAGGGTACCTAAAAGGTGGCTTAGTTACCGCGATGGTGGGGAAGTCGGCGCGGAGGTGGCGGCCGTGCTTGCCACTGGAGAGAGTCTCGAGGATGCCATTTGGGCGGCTCATCTGCCGCATCATTTGGGCATCGATCGGACGCTCTACTTGGCGCGTCAGATCCGCAGTGATCTGTCGCGCGAACAGGTGAAGCGTGAGCTGGCTGGATGCGAGGCCTGCCAGCGGATCGATCCTGCGCTGCGGGGGGAAAATCTCGTGGAGCGGAGGGATCTGTCTGTGGAGGAGAGTTGGCGCCGGGTTGCGATTGACGTAACCCACTATGGCAATAAGCTCTACCTGTCATTGGTTGACTGTGGTCTCTCGCGGTTCGCCATCTGGCGACGGCTGCTGAATGAGTCAGCAGCGAGTATTGTCGCTCACTTGCGTGAAATCGTAATTGAGCGAGGGCCGTGTGACGAGTTGCTACTGGACAATTCGACGGCGTTTCGATCAGCGACTGTGGAACAGTTCGCTGATGCGTGGGGGATTTCGCTGCGATTCCGTGCCGCCTACGCCCCGAGCGGCAACGGGATCGTGGAGAGAAATCATCGGACGATCAAGAGGATCGCCGCCAGGGGAGGTATCACTCCTGAGGAGGCTACATTTTGGTATAATGTGACGCCTCGGAAGGACACTGAGGCGGGCTAGTCCTTTCGAGCGGTATTTTTCGGTATCGCTGGCGAGTGCCGTTCGACGTCAATCTTCGGGTGATTGATGGCTGCGCGAGCAACAGCTTTGCTGTCGGCGATGAGGTCTGGGTGAAGCCCCCACTGCCTTCATGCACGAAGCAGTGGACGTCAGGTGAGGTTACCAGCGTCGTGTCAAAGTACGTGGTCTGCGTAGACGGCATGCCCAGGCATGTGCGCGACGTCAGGAGACGGCGCATTGGTGGTGACCGGGGCCGTGTTCCCGAGAATCATTGCGGCGCTGAAGGCTCTGCGGTGCCCGATGCAGTTATCTTCGGCGGAGGTGGCGGCGGTGGCGCAGCTCCTCTTGTGTTGCCTGAGAGAGTGGTTGTTGACGCATTAAACGCGGCGCCAGTGGTGCCGGCGGCGGATGGCGCGT
Source organism: Morinoia aosen (assembly GCA_030386875.1). Classification (NCBI taxonomy): domain Eukaryota; kingdom Metazoa; phylum Arthropoda; class Malacostraca; order Amphipoda; family Talitridae; genus Morinoia; species Morinoia aosen. The sequence continues at coordinate 13,200,959 of CM059575.1, read as the reverse complement.
CGAGTGAAGACTCCCCTGAGGAAGAGGGCGAGGAGCCTGACGCTATCGATGGAGAGGCGGAGCAGCCCCAGGGGGAGCCGGCGCAATTGAGGCGGTCACGCCGTGAACGACGGCGTCCCTCGTACCTAAGCGAGTACGAGTGCTGGGCACCAAGCACTGTGAGTTTCGTGAGAAACTGGGGGAGATGTGGCGTTGAAGAATTTGCCGCCGCAAGAGGGCGTCGCAGCGATGAGTGCGCCACCCTCAAGTTTTGGGATCTGGCTGCCGCAGCCGACTGGCTGCCGCAGCCGACTGGCTGCGGCTGGGTGGCGGCAGTGTACTGATGGCAGTTGTGGAGAGTAGTCGCGCGTGTGATTTCGCTCTTCGGTTCGCGTTGTTGTGCCGGCGTGTTTCTTTCGTTACGTTTGTAAAGCAAGGCGGGTGCCTTGCTTTCGATATTCCTCTGGGCCTACGAGGAAGGTCAACCAGCTGCGGCAGCTGCTTGGCGGCTCTGCTGGCGGTGAAGGCACCGAGCAGAGCTTTTAAGGTGAGCCAACAATAGACTCAATCGGTAAATTCTTAGAGACGTTAATTTATGATTTATCTGAAAAGTTCGTTGCTCTTGAAACAAAAATTGTTTCAAATGATGAACGACTATCAAGCAAAGACTCAACATTAATGAAGAAAATTGATGAAATTGATGCCAAATTTGAAAACATTGATTCAAACATAATCAACCTAACAGACGTAAAAATTCCAGAGATTGGGGACAAATTGAAGAGTCTAGAGTCAGGTATTGAAACTAGAATTGATGAAAAGCTGTTAGTTAAAGAGTCAGCATTAACCGATCAGATTAAAGGAGTTGAAGCTAAATTTGAGGTTGTGGACTCTAAGATAACCAATTTGATTGATTTTAAAATTCCTGAGATTCAAGAGAATTTTAAGAATCAAGAGTCAGTTATACAAAATCAAATGGATGAAAAACTGAAGACTTTAGAAACTAAATTTAATGATCAAATTGATTCAAAGAACTTATTAATAAGTAATAAAGTTGAAGAACAAGAAATTAGTATAATTAACGTTGTGAATGAAAAAGAAATGAGCTTGCAGACATCACTTAATGATCAAATTGAAGAAAAGCTGAATAATTTAGAATCAACACTGAAAAATACTGTTGAAGAAAAAAGTAAAAGCTTAGAGGCATATCTAACTGAATTAAGTAGAAACCTTTTTGTTATGGAAAGAACTGTAGCATTAGCACCTTCGTTTGTTGAAGTTGACAATAAGCTGAAAAATTTAGAGTCAACCATAACCTCATCCAGCGAAGAAAAATTCAATGGTCTTAACAAAATTATAATGGAATTACGAGCAGAGTCAGTCCCATTAAGAAAAATAGAAGAACTAGCCAAGAACTTGGGTGATGTTGAAAGTCTTTTCCAGGAGTTTTCAAGAGACATTATTTCAAATCAGAATGAAATCAGTCAGTTCGAATTAATGCTTCAGAATGAAACTGATAAAAATGTAAAATTAAACCAGGAAGTGGAAAGTTTGAGTGACCGAGTAAACAATTTGATATCTATGAGAGTTAGAGAAAATTTAGAGAATTGAAAATTCTATGTATAAAAAATGATAGGCGTAAATATTTTTGGACAACAAGGAAAAAATCATTTTTATCTTCACAACCAGGACCTCCTGGAATAGGTTTTAAATATCTTGATGAAGATCAAAATTTCGATTTAAATAATAGAAGACTTGCAAATATTTCTTTTCCAATCGAAGAATTTGACGCTACGAATAAAAAATATGTTGACGAAGTTTTGGAAAATTTGAGGCTTCATCTCAGAAAATATATAGAGGTAAGAGAAAATCTTATCAATGAAAATTATCAGTTCAGAAGTGATTCTATCCAAGCATCTATAGATGAGAATACTACAGGTTTTCAAGAAAAACTCAGTGAAATTATGACAAATCTCGATGAACATAGTAAAATATCTGAGGAAAAAATAGAGGTGATTCGAACAGGTACTTTAGAACATACAGACTTTTTGAAAAATGAGATAAAGAGGTTGGAAGAAGAGGTAATAAAAGGTGTGAAATTAGACTTCGCAAATCTCGAGAGAGTATTCAACGATATGAGTTCATACATTGAAACTTTTAGAAATAATCTTCATGAACAGGATAGAGAAACAATCATAAATACAAATGAAATAGAAAAATTGAAACAGTCATCGCAGAAATTGGAGGATGATAATGCTGATATTAAAAACAGATTAATATCGTTAGAGAATACTTTGAGACGAGAAACCGTTGAACCGTTGAACTAAAAAACATGTTTTTTAATAGATGAACTTAATAAAAAAAACACATTGAAAAATAAACTTAATAAAATGGAAGATATTATTACAGACATTCAAAGAGAAGTTGTTCGCAATACTGCAAACATAAATCAATTGCAATTAAATGTTAATCAAATTCGAAATGATGTCGAATTATATAAGGAATTTATTACTCAATTAGAGTCAAATATCATTCATCTTGAAACATTAATCAGTAACGTTTCTAATGACACCAAAGGTAGCTTTTTCTCTCGTTATTGCCCAACGAGACAACCAATAAGAAAGAAAAAACATTGAAGAATTGAACTTAATGAAGTAGCAAATTTAAAAAAAAAACAATGTTTACAATTGCTAAAAACAGGAAATAAATTTTGAAAAATCAGTTGTAGTTTATTAGTTATATAAAATGGTGTATATGTGGAAAGACAGTAAAAGAAATAATCAAAAGAATCATTTTATTTTTCCTTCACCTTCTTTACGGTGTGTAATAGTCGGTAGATCGAATTGTGGTAAAACCTGTTTATTGATCAGACTTCTTCTTGAGGAATATATCGATTTTACCAACCTGTTTCTTTATAGTAAATCGATAAAACAAGCAGAATGTAAACTACTTAAAAATGCTTTTTCAAAAGGTTATAAACAGTCTGAAATAATTGAGCTTTTTAAAACCGGTAGTGGAAATATTGATACATTTCTCGAAGGCTTACCTGTAAAACGCAGCGCAAAGGTAATCGTTAAATATTTTGAAGATATCACTTCTATTCCTGATCCTAGTGAAGTGGATGCTAAGAAAAAAAATTTGTTTATATTCGATGACATAGCAACTGAAAAGAATCAGACACCAGCTGATAATTTTTACACCCGAGGGAGGCATAATAATTGCAGCTCGATTTACTTGACTCAAAATTATTATTTATTACCTCGTCAGTCGATACGGACGAATGCAAACCTATTGATTCTATTTGAATTACCAACTAACGATTTAAGAAATATTCATATGAACATTGTCTCAGGAGACATGTCCTTAGAAGAATTTATTGAATTTTGCAGTGATACTTTCAAAATTCCTTATAGCTACATAATGATAAACAAAGACGTTCACCCATTAAAGGGAAAATACTTTAGGAATTTGAACCAAGTTGATATTCCGAAAAAGTATTTTAAAGACTTTGTAAATACCTAGATTTGAAACACCAGCCTATACACACACATGGATTCAAGTATTGTAAATAGTTTATTACATATTTTAAACGTTTCATTGAAATTATATACTTCTTTAAAAATTTCATTATCAAATCACTTTTTATTGATCGTAACATTTTAAGTATTGAAATAATTTTGCAAAATAAGAATATTTTTTACTCCTCCAGTTAATTCGTAAAATCATGGATTTTGAGGCTTCACAAGGTCGTTCTTTAATTGCTGTAACCCTCCAAAAATCATGGATGAGGTTTTGAGGCTTTTCAAGGTCGTTCTTTAATTGCTGAAATCCTCCAAAAATCCTAAATTGTGCTGGCAGGCTCTTTCCCCTTACTACTTATAGGTAGCACAATTATAAGCGGCGAAAATCGGTCTGAATGGTAACGTAGTCGCAAAATTATGTTTATTAATTGTTGGCAGTCCATAGAGAATACCTGGGCCTGTGCCGGAACAAATGAGTTTCTTATAAATATCATCTTGCAATAAATTTAAATTTTTGAGTTTACGCAGAAATTTATTTATCTTATCTTCAATTTTCAAAGAATATTTTTGCAATGGCTCAGCAATTGGGAGGTATTTACTCGTATCAGAAATTATAGCTTGCATACGCTCAATATAACTAGTTATGTTTAAAATAACCACGGCACGGCCTTTGTCAGGTCGAAGTCATCGTACAGGTCGCTATACTTCTCCTTCTCATTCTAGTATCCGACAACATTGTATTAATGGTTCCTGTAAGCAGATTATTGATATTAGCAAATTTAAAATATTAGATACTTGTACCGCCAACTTAGACCTACGTATTTTAGAGTCCTTATTCATCCATAAACTCAAACCGTCTCTCAACGAAATGCAGAGTGTATACCATTTTAAAGTTCGCCCAAAAGTTGGGGAACTCACTTTAATTACGTGAAGCTTGAAGAGCGAGAAAATTAAAGAGGTCACCAAATGCCCGGGAAGGCATCAATATTGAAATTAATTGATATGGCCGCTTGCTCAGAAGGAGTTAGGGTCCGGACGCAGTATTTTCGAGCGTCAGATAATCAAAAAGTTTGTTCATAAAAATCACAATACGAACCATCACTTGGGGAGAATGAGAGAATAGACTATCTTGCCTCGTTTATTAAGTGGAGGTTGAAGTTTGACGGGCGAGGCTTGATGCTCAGTTCATGAGACGTTCTTGGGAAGAGTCCGAGGCGGTTGAAGAACTTCAGGCGGTGCGCTTCCAGATCAGGCTTGTGGAAGCGTGTACTGGAGTGTGAGTTTACTGTGGTGTTAAGTGTTGAAGGTTCCGATGCTAAGTGGGAAAGCTTAACGATTGGGTAAACTCGGTAGGAATGAAGGCTCTCGACTCAATAGTCTTAACTGGAGATTTAAGAGGCTTAGCTGCAGGGATGCAGGCCTTCCAGATTAGCAAATTTGGAGAGGAGGAGGAGGTAATCTCCTTCTAATCTTAATGCAGGGGGGCTGCAATTAAGAGGTTAGGGTTTGGCTCCTTAACGTGTTGGTGAGTGCGTGGAATGTGTGGTCCAGTAGATCCTGTGAGGGAACATCGAGCTGGGTTAATTTGCACGATAACGAGCCTATTCATACACATGTGCAAGACTGCTGCAATCTGCTGCTTACAAGAAGAACAATGGCAGAAGTCTAGTGCTAAGGTCAGCCCGCAGCTCCAGCGCCCGAGTTGCAGCCTGAATCATCTTAACATCCGGAACCGGTGTTCAAGACCAACTGGTCATAAGCTCTATCATGATATCACAAGCAGTAACACAATCGTTGAGTAATTGGCTAATGGAATTTAATTATACTGGTTTAGCTTCCAGGTATTCTGACAGTAACTAGCTAACTACTGTCAGTTGGCGGTTGTGACTTGAGTCACTCATAAACTACACTTATAACTCAGCATGAGACTGAAGATTTAAATTTCCCGTAGAGGGAACTAATTTCCAAAAATTCGAAAAACCCCCGAGTATTAAGATCACTGAAAACTAAACAATTAAAAATAAGAAGCTAAGGAGTTAAGTAATGAGTTTCTTCAGGATGGCTATCTTCATGAGCACCTGAATAAAAAGTGGTGCATTACTTTAGAATCAACTTAGATCACCCTAACAAACAAGCACTCTATGTTAACTCTAGCTTCAGGCAGAATTAATCAATAATAATAATGAATAATGAAACAATATCGTGCCGCAGATATAGCTCAGCATTTATGAACCGTCATGAGAAAAAGATGAGGCCTCTTATTCTCTAACATTCTCTTATAGATCATAGACGGAGATATAATATTAGTACACACCATCAAGACACAAATAACACATCAATAGACAAATGCAATGACACAGCAATTTAGGTAAATAGTTCACTTACCTCTGGGATACCTTAACTTAAATACTCAATGTGCAGTACTGTGGCTAGTCAGAGTAGAGCGGAGATAGACGGGAATATATAGAATAGGGTAGAATAGAATTAGTACATTAGTTTAGAAATTAAGAAGTTAGATACCAACCACAGTAGGTGATTATATACACACTCGGTCAACATTTACTTGTTGTCGAACCCGAGATCACTAGCAGACTGACTTGCGAGTGTTGCTCTCTCGAGCGTTGCCAAATTTTGGTCTCTCTAAATAGAACTTACACTACTCGCTATATTACACCCCTCCCTCCTTAATTAGAAACCCCCCCTGTATCCCCAGTCCCCTTATTCGATATAGTCAATCCTAAAGGTCCATTCTCACCACAGGCTTCCGAGCCCGGGTAGACCTGCGTGAGATGCTAGCACTTGGAGGCTCGTGCATCCTAGCCTCCTGGGCGGGAATCGGGTAATCAGGTGTTTCGGAGTCAGGTTCATTGGTCGGAGGTGATGGTATGAATTTTGAGCAGGTTGGGGAAACACAACGGTTTCCTCCGTAGGTTGTTCCAAGGGTTCAGGGATGGTGTTCGAGCAGGTAATAACTTGGTCCTGGTGTCGACGAACGACCTCTCCCCCCTTCAGTTGGCACTTGTAGGATACCGGGCCTGTTTTCTCATTGGTGGTAGCAGGGGTCCATTTTGGGGAACCCGGCGTGTATTGACGGACCATCACAGGTGACTCCGGCGGAATGTCAACCGCGCGAGACCCTGGGTGGTATCTTTTCTGAGCGTCCTGGCGTTGAGCAGCTTTGGACGCGATTGCTTCTGACGGCCAAAGCAGATCAAGACGAGAGCGAACTTTCCTGCCTAACATCAGTTCGGCCGGCGTAACACCTGTTGTTGAGTGGGGTGTCAGCCGATAGTTGAATAGAAACCTGTCTAGTGCTAGGCGTAGGGGTTCCGTTGACTTCCGTATATTCTTCTTGAACGTTTGTACCATACGCTCTGCCAGTCCATTAGTTGAAGGGTGGTATGGTGCGCTCGTAATATGTCGCATACCACATGCCTTCACAAATTCTTGGAATTCAGCCGATGTGAAACACGTTGCGTTGTCCGAAACAATTGTTACTGGAAATCCAAATGACGCAAAAGTGTGTTTCAGGCACGAGATCGTTTCGCTAGAGGTTGTAGTAGATGTGGGAAAAAATTTCAACCCACTTAGAGTGGGCATCCACGATCACTAGATAGTATTTTCCATCCATTGGGCCCGCGTAGTCAATGTGTATGCGATGCCAAGGCTTCGCAGGCCATTCCCACGGATGGAGTTCAGCTTTCGTTGGTGTAGCTCGAGTGCTCAGGCACTCGCTGCAAGACTTAGTCGTTTCTTCTAGATCTTTGTCCAGCAGCGGCCACCATACATAGCTGCGAGCTAACTCCTTCATCCTGGATGATCCAGCATGGCCTGAGTGAAGTTCGTCCACAATGGCTTGTCTGAGAGCTAGGGGTACAATAATTCTTGCTCCCCAGAGCACGCAGCCATTTTGTGTGGACAATTCGTCTCGCCTCCTAGTATACGGAGCGAGATCAGGGTCACCAATTATCGTCGAAGGCCAGCCTACTTGGCAGTATTTGTATACCTTTGAAAGTACTGGGTCCCTTAGGGTGCCGTCGCGGATGTGGGTGCTGGTGACTGGAGCTGACTCGAGGAAGTTTACTAAGGACGTCCATTCCGCAGGAATAGGTGTGGCTTCCTCGGGAGTTGTCAAAGGTAGACGACTGAGAGCATCAGCCGTGCCCAACAGCACGCCAGACCGGTGATGCAAGGTGAACTTGTAGGACTGCAGTAGTAAAGCCCACCTTTGAATGCGCCCGGATGCCATCGGAGGAATGCTTCTACCCGGATCAAATAGTCCTAACAAAGGTTTGTGGTCCGTGACCACAGTGAAATCCTGTCCCCACAGGTAGCAATGAAATTTTCGAAGTGCGAACACCATAGCTAGGGCTTCTTTCTCAGTTTGAGAGTAGTTGCGATCTGTTGCTGTTAGAGTTCGGGAGGCAAAATAGGCGGGGCGTTCAATCCCATCAATAAGGTGACACAGCACCGCTCCCACACTAAACGCACTACTGTCAGCCACTACCACTATGGGTTTCTGAGGGTCACAGTGGACTAGAGTCTGAGAGTCCAGGAGGGCTTGTTTAGATTTCTGGAAAGCTCTCTCCTGACTTGCATCCCATTTCCAAGGGGTTTTGTCTCTCAGTAAGGTATTTAGGGGCTCCAGCATAGTTGCAGATGATTTTAGAAATTTCCTGTAGAAATTTAGCAGCCCAAGGTAGGCTCTCAGTTGAGTTACATTAGTAGGGGCTGGTGCATTCTGGATTGCTGCTACGTTCTCTGCAGTGGGGTGCAATCCATCCTTGTCGATTTGGTATCCAAGGTAGGATACCTGCGGCACTCCAATTTGGCATTTATCCATTTTCAGTTTTAGCCCTGCCTCCTGTAGTTTAGATAAGACTTGATGGAGACGCTTGTTGTGCTCTTGCTCATTAGTGGCACTCACCAGGACGTCATCCAGGTAGCAGAACACTCCTGGGCCCTGCAATAGTCATTCCATGGCACGCTGAAATATTCCAGGTGCCGAGGCTATGCCAAAGCTTAGCCTATTATAAGCGAACAGACCTCTATGGGTGTTGACCACGGTGAGCTCCTTGGATTCATCATCCAACGGAAGTTGGGCGTACGCCTGAGACATGTCTAGCTTGGAGTATATCCCTCCTCCGGCTAACCCGCTAAATAAATCTTCCACTCTGGGTATGGGGTAGGTATCAAGCCTAGTGGCTCTGTTGACTGTTAATTTGTAGTCCCCACAGATGCGGATGCTTTGATCAGCCTTGAGTACAGGGACGATAGCCACTGCCCATCTTGAGTACTGTACAGGGGTGAGGATACCTTCCTGCACCAGTCTATCAAGTTCTGCCTCCACCTTAGGTCTAAGTGTGTAAGGCACATTCCTGGCCTTACAAAACTTTGGTGGTACGGCTGGATCCACTTCTATTTTGAAATTCCTTCCCTTAAAGCAACCTAGACCTGGTTGAAAAAGGTCGGGGAATTTATTTGCAAACTCTTCAGGGCAAGTGATTAACTTGTTGACCTCATTTGCTACTATAGTTAGCCCAAGGGAATCAATCAGGTCCCTACCCAGCAAAGCTGGCCCCTCCCTGTCTACAATCACAATAGTTGCTAGCTGAGGAACCATATTACCAGATTCACGCTGGATGTTAGCCCTAATCTCCCCACAAATCACTAGTGAGGTTCCCCCATAAGTCCTAAGCTTAACATCAGAAGGTCTCAGCTCGGGTTTTGACTTAGCTGGTATTTTTGAGTAGGTGGCCATTGAAAGGATAGACCTGGCAGCACCTGTATCTACCTCCATCTCTAACGGCACACCATTTAGTAACAATTTTATTTTTATTGGGGGTTTCATTTTCTCGGCTAAAGAAAATATTTCCCCATAGCATCCTTGATTGGGAGCCGGGAAGTCTGCACTGGTTCCGTTGCTAGTTCCATTAGGGTTAGGGTGGTTCTCCCTCCCCCTTTTTTCATGCATTGCATGCACAAAATTATTTTTGTTGCCTTTATCAGATTTCTGCCCTTTTGTTAGTTTGAAACAACATTTTTTCAGATGACCTTTTTGGCCACAGCCATGACAATTACTGTCTTTATAGGGGCAATCTCTACGCCAGTGCAAACCACCCCAGCCGCTGCATGCTGATTTGGGGCTAGCTTGTGCCTGAGTCTTGCCCTGAGGCTTGTACGCAGTTTGCTTAACTCTGCTCTGACCTACATTTAGAATTGAATTTGGTTGCCTCAACCCCACTGTATCTCTCAGTGTGGTTTCTTTAGCAGTATCTAGATTCATGGCCTTTTGCCATGTCAGGCCAGCTTCATTCAGCAAGCAATTTTGAATTTCATTACTGGACACACCCAAAATGAAACGATCTAGAAGGGTCTCTTCTAGCACTTCCCGTTTGAAATTACAGGTATTAGAAAGGGCTTTCAAGCTAGCCACAAAATCAGCAATGCTTTCCCCTTGTCTCTGGTTCCGCTTATGGAACCTAAACCTCTCAAAGATCTGATTTCTTGTTGGCTTAAAATGCCGTCTCAACGCTTCCACAATCTCGTCATAAGTAGCATCAAGGACTTTTTTAGGAGACATAAGGTCTTTAATCAACCTAGCAATTTTAGGACCCACTAGTGAAATTAGCGTTGGGCTTTTTCTTTTTCCCCTATTTTGTTTATTACAAAATAGCAGTGTACTCTAGTTTCATAGTCTCCAAATTCTTCCTCTAAAGGATTAAATTCACCCACTGAACCTATCAATGGCATTTTGACTTTTTAGTAGTCCAACACACTGTGAATAGTAAAAAAAATTTTTCACAGCACAAATAGTACAATCACTTGATCAATTCTGAGTTTCTTTACTAGTCCAGCCAGTCTAGCAACACCAGTGAGCAGAACAACCACAAAAAAAATCACTAGGCAAATTATATGTTCCCTCACTAGTCACTACTACTGAGCCACTTCCAGCAGTTCTACCAAATCCTCGTCGCCAGTTTGTGTTATAGATCATAGACGGAGATATAATATTAGTACACACCATCAAGACACAAATAACACATCAATAGACAAATGCAATGACAGCAATTTAGGTAAATAGTTCACTCACCTCTGGGATACCTTAACTTAAATACTCAATGTGCAGTACTGTGGCTAGTCAGAGTAGAGCGGAGATAGACGGGAATATATAGAATAGGTTAGAATAGAATTAGTACATTAGTTTAGAAATTAAGAAGTTAGATACCAACCACAGTAGGTGATTATATACACACTCGGTCAACATTTACTTGTTGTCGAACCCGAGATCACTAGCAGACTGACTTGCGAGTGTTGCTCTCTCGAGCGTTGCCAAATTTTGGTCTCTCTAACTAGAATTTACACTACTCGCTATATTACACCAAGAGATGAGCAAGAATTTCTCCATAGGCTCAATGGAGTAACTAGCAAAATACATATAAAGATGGAGTAACTTAAGGGCACGTTTGAAAACTAGAATTACCTACTAATTTGCACAACGTGAAAGCAACATGGCCAAGATGACGCAGTAAAAAACACAGAGAATGTTCCTAAGTTAATTACAAGAGTGTGTTCTAATTACACAGACACGTTGAGTATATTGTAGTCTCTGGACACATCCAACTGACTAAATAAGGTAACTCTAACTTAACACTTAAGATTTAACACTTGTTACTGACAAATGCCCCTCTGGGGTGTTGAAACCTTTATTGTAGCACCTTGAATGCATATGTGTATAATACTGATAATGTTACAATGCTTTTGTGTTAGAATGTGTTTAAACAGTACTCTACGTTGAGAACTGAGCTCATGGTTCTCATGGAACTGAGCTCATGGTTCTCAGGCTTGGCTGGAGCCTACTCCACCGCTATCGTTCGTGATGTAAACTTACTGTGTCCTGCTGTGTGTTGCTGACAATATATAAATCCCAAGTGTCTCGCTTTACTAACCCTAACCTCAAAAGGTTAGGGGCCCAGACAACCTTCCGAAGAAACAATTTTAAGTGAGGTTATCCTAAGTCCCGAAGCGAAAAACAGCCCGGGACAGCGAGAACAGACGTTGGTGATCTGTTAGTACTGTGTGAGACAGAAACAGTGAAAGAGAAAGAAACATGGCAGGCTACGTAAGTGAAAGTGCTAAGAACTGCCTCACGACTCTTATGATGAAACTATCCTACGTGGAAGCTGCAAATGAAGATGATCCTAATGAAAGAAAAGCTGTGGAACTTGGTTCGAGGAACGGAAACCATGCCACAGACTACGGACGAGACTGCTCGAAGGAAATTTGAAGAAAGACGGGACAGTGCACTTGCAACAATTGTGCTTGGTGTCGAAACGAGTCAACTGTATTTATTGGGTGATCCTACTGACCCTGTGCAACTGCGGCACAAAATTGAAGACATTCCAAAAGAAAACTTGGTCTAATAAGTTCAGACTAAGCAAAAGACTCTACAACATGAAACTAAAAGAAGACCAAGACTTACAAACTCATCTCAAAGCATTTGTCGAAATATTTGAGTCCTTGAGTGTGAGTGATGACGCTGTTGATGAAGAAAGTCGTGTAATAATCTTGCTGTCGTCACTTCCCGACCACTTCTCCACACTGGTGACTGCACTGGAAGCTCACGAAAAACTACCGTCATGGGATATTGTGACAGAGCGCCTTCTGAATGAAGAAGCAAAACTGAAAAACCAAAGTGCTTCAGACTTCAGTGAAAAATCCCTTGTGACCTCCAAATTGAAAAACTCAAGATGCTTCGAATGCGGAAAAATGGGACACCTACGCGCCAAGTGCTTGATCTATCAAGAAAAATTGAAGAAAGAAGATGGGAACCACACAGAAGACCAGAAAAATTTTGGAGCAGTTAAAACCAATTATATCAGTGCATTTTCTGTGATAAATATCAATAATTGTTGGGTAATAGATTCCGGAGCTACAGCACACATGTGTAATAAAGGAATGATTTTTCCCGTATGAATGAGCTATCTAGTCCAATTAACATTGAAGTTGGTGATGGTAGAAACTTGCAAGGTGTTGGTGTAGGTGATGTTGAAGTTATGGTATTGTTGCCTAAAGGTCTAGTGGATACCTGTGTTGTTAAGAATGCCATGTGTGTACCAGGCTTAGCCTACAATTTACTATCTGTGCCTCAGATTACAGAAAGTGGAAACTTAGTTTACTTTGACGAAAGCTCATGTAAGATTGTAAATAAAGACCACAAACTAATTGCCTTAGGCAGTAAAGTAGGAAAATTGTATAAACTTAATTGCACCCTTAATTCAGCTGCTATATGCATGAACGTTTCGTCTGATGAAATTCTGTGGCATAAACGATTCTGTCATCTAGGATTTAATGATCTTAAGAAATTAGCCACGAAGAATCTTGTTAAAGGTTTTGATTGTTCTGTGAGTGAAGATAACATTTTTTGTGAAAACTGTTGTTATGGTAAAAATCACAGGCTTCCGTTCCCCAAAACAAATCACAAAAGGGAACGCTGACCCTTAGAACTAATTCACAGTGATGTGTGTGGCAAGCTTAATCCCATATCACTTGGCAGTGGAAGGTATTTTGTAACCTTCATAGATGAACACTCCATATATACTTTGGTGTACATTATCAAACATGAGAGTGATGTTTTTAAAGTGTTTCAGGAGTTCAAATCTCTGGTAGAAAATCACTATGATCACAAAATTAAAATTCTGCGCTCCGATAACGGTGAGGAATACATCTCAAATGACTTTGAACAATTCCTAAAAAATGGAGGAATTATCCATGAAAAAACTGTGCCTAAGACACCTGAAAAAAATGGAGTTGCAGAAAGAATGAATAGAACTCTCCTTGACTCTGTCAGAGCTATGCTGTCTGGTTCAAAGTTACCAAAATTATTCTGGGGTGAAGCTATTTCAACTGCCGTGTATGTCAAAAATAGGAGCCCTGCTAGTGCATTGAATGATATGACTCCTTATCAAGCCCTTAATGGACACAAGCCCAATGTACAGCACCTCAGAACCTTTGGCTGCAGTGCGTACGCTCATGTCCCCAAAGACGAGAGGGAAAAACTTGATCCAAAATCTAAACCGTGTGTTCTTGTAGGATATGGAAGTGGATCCAAAGGATATCCTCTGTATGACATAAGCAGCAGAAGGATATTTTTGAGTAAAGACGTTATGTTCAATGAATCTCAGCAGATGCCAATTGAGAAGGAGCCTTCTGAAGTAAATGATGGTAATTTTACTCTTCGTCATCAGGAACCAGAACCAGAAGACTCTGAGGAAGGGGTGGAGCATAGACAGTCAGAGGCGCTGGGATGGAGGGAGTGGAGCCTAGACAATCAGCCAGGTATCGACGGGCTCCTGATAGGTTTGGTGAATGGGTGTATATAATGAAAAATGAGCTTGATTTACCATCTTGTGTTCAAGAAGCACTGAGTGGACCAGAAGCAAAACTATGGGAGACAGTTATGGAGAATGAGATGGAGTCTATAAATCAAAACGAAGTATGGTCTCTTGTGGAGTGTCCTAATGACAAAAAACCTATTAAATCGAAGTGGATCTTTAAAAGAAAAACCGGACCTGACGGAAGCATTTGCTCATACAAAGCTTGCCTTGTGGCTCAGGGCTACTCACAAAAATATGGCACTGATTACGACGAGACATTCAGTCCCGTGGTTCGATTTGAGTCTGTCAGGGCAGTACTAGCTTTAGCTGCCAAATATAAAATGGAAGTCCATCATATGGACGTTACAACAGCCTTCCTTAATGGAGAACTGATTGAAGAACTCTACCTGGTTCAACCTGACGGTTTTATTGTCAAAGGCAAAGAAAATCTGGTGTGTAAACTACAAAAATTGCTCTTCGGACTAAATCAAGCTCCTAAGTGTTGGAATACTACACTAGATAGCTATTTGAAGAAATTGGATTTTGTACAATCTAAGAGTGATACTTGTATATACACTCGTATTCAGAATGAGAAACTGTGTATTGTGGCGGTCTGTGTATAATTGCTTCTGAGTCTGGTGACGAAATAAACAAAATAAAGATGAGTCTTTCAACTGAGTACAAAATGAAGGATCTTGGTGTGCTTAGTTACTTCCTAGGGGTAAGTGTTGTACAATCTAAAAACAATGTGTTCTTAAATCAAACTGCTTATACTGAGGCTCTGTTGTCAGAATTTTACTTTGATAGATGTAAACCTGTTGCAACTCCCACTGATGTAAATGTAAATCCGATATGCTCCCCAAATGATGTCGAATTTGACCCTGCTACTTATCAAAGTGCTGTAGGTAGCCTTTTGTATTTGTCAACCAGAATTCGGCCTGGCATTGCATTCGCAGTGAATAATGTTGCTAAATGCTGTTCCAAACCTCTTGAAGAGCATTGGATGTGTGTTAGGAGAATATTCAGGTACCTGAGAGGCACCTCTAAACTAAGTATCTTTTGTAGCAAATGTTCTGATACTTGCATTGGTTATTCAGATGCTGACTAGGCTGGTGATAAAAATGACAGAAAGTCTACCTCTGGTTACTGTTTCACCCTCAGTAATTCGGTAATTACGTGGAGATCTAACAAACAAATTTGTGTAGCCCTCTCAACTGCAGAAGCCGAATACGTTGCTCTTGCCGGTGCGGCTCAAGAGGCTGTCTGGTTGAAGCACTTACTCAGTGATCTCAATTTTGGTACTATGGAACCAACGGTTATAAACGAAGACAACCAGTCAGCCATCTGTCTTGCCAACAATCCCAAATATCATGGGAGGAGCAAGCACATCGATATTAAGTTTCACTATGTACGGGATCTTGTAAGTAACAAAGATATAGACGTAGTGTAATGCACTACCGATGAAATGCTCGCCGACATTTTCACCAAGAACCTGCCTATAGAAAAGTTCTCCAGACTAAGAACGAAGTTAGGAATGGTCTCATCTGACACACATTCAATGTGAGAAGGAGTGTTGGAACCTTTATTGTAGCACCTTGAATGTATATGTGTATAATACTGATATTGTTACAATGCTCTTGGGTTAGAATGTGTTTAAACAGTACTCTACGTTGAGAACTGAGTTTGTATTGTTGTGCGCTAGCGGAATTTCTATCTTCGCTTCGGCACACAATAGAACGGAAGGCGCAAGGATTCCAAAAGAATGCGAGGTTTCTTCGGTTTTATTTCTTATCCAGACGACTCCGTAAATCTGCCCAGACAGTTATGGTTCAGACTCGGACCAGGAATTGCATGACAAGAAATCCTAATTTAAGATCATAGTCGAATGATCAATTAATGTATGTGGTGCTGCATAACGAGAAGGGAATCTCCTACTTCTTGAGCAAGACACCGAGAACGGCTAAATAATGTTAGAACTAGGTACGATATTCTAGTGACGAAATTCGTAGCACAATATTCACTATTACGTAAGAAAGTTTTAGCCTCCCTTAACCACGACAAGGATGTTCCAAGAGAGGGAAGAGGAAAGCACCATTTATATAGCACCGCACAACGAGAAAGTTAATTCATACCTCGAGGGTACACGAGAAATAGCTGAGTGAGACATAAGAGGCCATAGAATAGTAGCACATTAAAAAGGGAATTCGCCGCCCTGCTAACGACGTAGCACAACGACAATTCGCATTACTATTACTAGTATTATTATATAAGAAAGTTTTAGCCTACCTTAACCACGACAAAGATATCCCAAGAGAGGAAAGAGTAAGGCACCATCTAGCGTGGAGTTGGGGGAACGCGGAATCTACGCACAAGGTGCACAGGAACAGTAAGCTAGGAAATAAGTTCACAAAACAAGAAAGGTTTCCGTTGCATTGACAGGGAAGAGAACAAGTCTCCACCTACGGAGCACATTGCTAGGAACACATTTCTAAAGACACATTTGCAATACCACTGGTTACCACCTTGATATAACAACCTGACAATACTTCTTAGAATACTTACAGACGGTGGGGGAAGGTCCCTCACGCTAGAAAATCTCGTAAAAGCCTATTTACATCTAAAAGAGAAGCGGCTACTTATTTTTCTTTGCTCTACCTGTGGGAGGGGGAATGATTAAGATTAGGTCTCTGATGCAGGGATAAGCTACTTAGGTTACAGCAGATCAGTCAGGAATCTTATCATTAAGGATAACAGCGGATATCTCATTGGCTAGCCTAATACTGAAAAGGTCTGACACGCCTCGCCAGTTTTTCTTTTTTAACTGGCTTGATTTTAAATACAGGGCACAAGTACACGTTGACCAACATCGCCCTGAAACACAAATCACCTGGGCTGGTGGTCTCATAAATTTCTGTGAGACAAATATTTTACTTTATTTTATATCCGTTTCTTAATGAATGTTATGAAGATTGCAATACAAAGACAAGAAAAATCATGTTTCCAAGTTGGTACAAGTTTAGCACGGTGTATCATTGTGAATTTCTCATAATCAACAACTGATGTCTAATCCATGGAAGAACCACAACATAGTTTGTATTTTTAGTACACAAATCTTTCAATAGTGAAGCAGTGGTTGATTTGTATTCTTAATTGAGTGTAAAATCGTGTTAGTTTTGTGTTAAACTATGAATGTAATAAACTTAAAATAAAATCATCTGTATCAACTCAAATGCATTGAAATGTCAGTCTTTCCATGTTACATTTACTGCCTATGACACTGTTTACAATGTTATATTTACTTTCCATGACAACATGCTTACATAGCTTGACTATTATGCAAATATTGCTGAGCAAAAAAAAACATTTAGACGTTAATACAGAATCACTTTGAACCATGAAAGAAAAATAGGAATCAGGCAAGTCTGTGAAAACCACACACTCACTGAACCTGTCTGACACTCCAGCTTTCCCCATGCTGAGTTGTTAAAACTCAGCATGAGAATGCACATATTAAACCTAACCTCAGAGTTAAATTATTTAACAGGCAAACCTGTGAAAACCACACACTCACTGAACCTGTCTGATCCAGCTTCCTCCATCTTGGGTTGTTTAAACTTAGGATAAGAATTCACATATTAAACCTAGCCACAGAGTTAAATTATTTAACAGACAAATCTGTAAAATCACAGTGTTCAGCTAAAATACCGTTAACCTAGAATCTGACTAATTTCCAGCATTACACTGCAGCTGCAGAGCGCACCAGATTCACAACATCACAACGGCTAGTCTGACTCAATGTGGGCGACTCACCGGCCGCCAGAAGCATCCTCGAATGCTCTAGAAACCGGCCGTTCACCGCTATCAACACGAGATATGTAAAGCAATCGACAAATATAGCTAGTAAGGGAACACGTTCAAGTTAAATAGATTTCTAACACGAATTCACTTTTAAAAGACACAGAAACTTAAGATTATCCGGGAACCTGTTCCTCCCACGCACTTCAAACAAATAGAACGCTGGCGTCATTCTTGCGGACCAGCGCGGATCCGCAGAATGTTGCCGAGATAAAATTGTCAAAATTCTTTAATTTTTCGTGTCTTGTAAGACGCGACACTCCCCCCCTTGGTGGCTCTGGCCACCAATAACTGCCTTCGGGGGGGGGGAGCGCTGGGTAAGGGCTGTTTCAGTGGCGGGGCGCCACACTCTACGTGCTCATCGCAGTCGTCTCGCCCCGTGGGACGCGTCGGTGGTGTCTTCAGCGACGGGTGGGTGGCCTTCCACCTGCCGCGCGGGCGTGGCTCATAGAGGAGTCCTCTCTGCTTCCCCGACCAACGTCGAACTTTCCGTCGCTGGCGGGTGGTGGACCTCTGGGGGGGTCCTGGTGTTGTCTCCTGGTCTTTCTCGACGCTGCCCGGCATTCCTCGTGCGTCGCCGAGTGCGTCATGCTCGTCCCGATGCTTCGGATTCCGACGGCAGCTTGTCGCGTAGGCGGTACTGAGAGGCTGGTTAGGGGAAGATGGAGGTGGGTGCTTGGCGTTTCCTGGAGGGTCGGGAGCCGCGGGGCAGCCTTCCCCTTTGCTTGGCCCGTTCTGTCGAGCTCTCTTATCAACAGATGTGCGCTCAGCATGGTGCGCGTCGTACTTTCTCTTCAGATCACCAGGGTACGGAAGCTCCCGTTTCCGTTTCTTCTTGGACTTCGGTGATGCGCTGTCTGGATCGCACCGAGCGTCCATTTCATCGTTTGTTGCTGACTGGTTGATAAATCTCGTCGCTGGCGGGGCTTCCGCTCGATTGTCTTCCTCTGCCCTGGTGTTTTTCATCTTTTCAAGGTCTCCGCGATCGTCGGGGGGCCGCGGATGAGAGATTTCATCGCTGTGCTGCTGGGTAATAGCGTCTTCTCCTGAGAACGGTTCAAGGCACGTCTCCGGGCCACAGGTTTTGAGAGCGGCTTCGGCTACGATTCTTGCGACCGTGTAAGAGTGTTCTCCTTCGGGGCTGACGTCGTCGTTCACCTTGCCGACCACTGCCCAGCCTAAGGCAGTGTGGTGGACGAACGGAGCCTTACAGCGTTGTTTGTCGTAGTGGCTGTAGAGTAGGTCTCCACAGTCCGTCCCCAAGAGCACCGCGACTTCTGCGTGTTTGTCCAAGGGCAAGAAATGGTGAGCGAAGTGCGATATCTCCGGGGTTCTTGCGACGCGTTCGAAGGTCGCGACTGCTTTCTCTCTATCGGGGATGGAGTTGCATTCCAACATTGGTGGGAGCTCAAAAGTTTGGTCTTCGGACACTCCCTTTGTTTTCAGCCCTGACACGCGTCTGCCGTATCGAACGGCGGATTGATCGGTCAGCGTCTCTAGCGTGTAGTGAGTATCGGGGGTTGTCACGCGAAGGGCGTTCAACAACTTGGGAGAGCAAAAGGAGGTTGTACTCATCTCGTCCAGGATTACGTAGGCGCGGCACGACCGACCCGTGTTCTAGTCGATAACGTCTGCCAGAACGACTTTGCTGCATGCACCCTTCGCGGCTGTGGGCACGCGAGAGGCCAGGTCCACGGCTCTCAAACTCTCACTGAGTTCGCTCTGAGCCCTGTCGTCGCTCGGTTCTCGACTGGGCCTCTCCTGACGAGTGGTTTCACTCGAATTTTCTGCTGCTCGCCTGTTGATGTGAGCAGCCGTGCTGTGACTGCTGGCTCCGCAGTCATCGCACTTCACAACTTCCATGCAGTACTTTGCCCAATGAGTGCCTAGGCAGCGGTAGCATAGCTTGTGCTCACGTATGAAGTCCTTCTTCTTCTGAGGTTCCATCTTTCTTACCGCTTGGCCCGAATTTGTCGCGTGCTGTGCACTCTGGTGGAGAACGCAGCTGTCGGGTCGATTCTCCGAGGATGTGTAGAGAAATCGTGGGGCTCTTGGACTAGGGCGAGCGGGGGCCGCGGTGTCGTGTCGATTACTCACCCAGTTGAGGTTCGATGCCCCAAAACTGTCGCACTGGGTGTCTGACAGCGTTTTGATGAACTCGCAGCACCTGGCGAAATCAGGTAGCGATCCAAATAATCTTCTTTGCTTACTTCTTTCGTTTCTCCAGGCAGCCAGAACGAAGAAGGGCAGTCTCTCTGCGATGGGGGATAGCCCTACGTCGGTGTTCAGGAAGGAGAGGCCGTGGTTATGTTGCATTGTGGGATGAATTGCTAGACAGGCGTCGCTGAACTTCCGCAGCTTGGGACCGACCGTGCGGTCGCCTTTAGATCCTTTGATGTCCGAGGCTTGCGCGAGGCGTTCGAGCAGGGTGTCGGCTACCCTGTCGTCAGAGCCGAAGCGAGTCTTCAATTGTTCGACGATGTGGGTGAGCAGGGCCGCTGTGTCCAGGTTTGTGGCAGCAAGTATGTCGTTGATCAGGCTCCTCGGCTCTCCGCAGGTGTGGTTTGTGAGAATCTCAATGGCGTCGATGGGCTCTACGGCGAGTCTTTCCATCCTCCTCTTGAGAGCATCGAACCACCTGTGGAACAGATGGGCCTCTCCCGCATAAGGTTGGCTAGGCCCTTTTTCAGGTCTTCGATCATCGAGAGCCTCATGGCTCCGTCGATCACTGGTGGCCTTGTTTCGAAGACCACGGCAGGCGAGCTGGTGGAAGCGCTAGGCTGGAATGCTGGAGCGGAGGGATTCATCAGAGGTGCGAGGGCGGTATCACGGGGTAGAGTGTTCACGACCGCCATCGCACCCCCTACGGGCTCCACGACGTGGCGTTGGAAAGCTTGGTCGACCCAGGCACCTGTCCGAGCGTCTTTGCTCTCGATGTTCTCTTCACCGAAGGGCTGATCATTCTCCGTTCGGTTCCCGTTCCTCAGTTTCGACCTGTCGATGGTGATTTGTGCCAATAGCACCGATGGATCTTCCGTGATGTCGATAAGCATCTGCTTATTGCCTCGGCTAAGGGGCTCGCGGCGCTCGGACTCGCCGTCCTTGTGACGAGAGCTGGCGCTGGGAAGCTCTGGCTATGATCGCTCTCACTGGCTTGACTCTGGCTGTAATAGCTCGAGCTTTGGTGACTCTGACGACGATGACTGGGGCTTGCCTGGTCTTCGCCCCGACGGTTGGAACGGTGTCCGTTCCTGCTCTCAGCCAATAGTGAATTTGAGGGCTCGTTCTGATATGCAGCGCCTTGCCGCTGGTTCTTGGACGAGGTCTTCATCGACCTCGAGTTCTTGCGCTGGGAGGGTTCCTTTGCCACACTCTGTGACGAGCTCGCGCAGAGCTCCTCGTTTCTGTGATCCATTGAGTCCGCTAGTGCTTTCCTGCGAGCTCTAGCGCTTGTCAATGAGCCTCGGATTACCGTCGCTTCTGCAGTGGCTCCTGAACTCTCGAGAGCCAGGACTAGCTGGTCTCCGAGCAGCTTGACGGTCTTAGCCTTTGTTCGGATTCCAGAGTAGACTTGGTCCACCTCGCCGGGAGTCTTGAGATCTCGTGGTACTGCAC
Organism: Morinoia aosen; assembly: GCA_030386875.1. NCBI lineage: Eukaryota > Metazoa > Arthropoda > Malacostraca > Amphipoda > Talitridae > Morinoia > Morinoia aosen. The sequence goes on along the minus strand of CM059575.1, from coordinate 13,179,616 downwards.
CATTCAGGAGAATTTTCAAGGCTGCTAACTCAGTGTTGAATTGTTCTTCCAGCTGTGGAAGTCAATCTTGCTCTTTCTTCCGAGAGAGGTCATTTTATGGTCTCGGATATTCGCCGCATTCGGGCGCTGAGAATCTGCTGTGGGCCTACTCTTTGGAGGGCTTCTTCGTAGGAGGGCACCTTCCGCTGGCGTCTATTTACTGTATTGTTGTGCGCTAGCGCAAGGATTCCAAAAGAATGCGAGGTTTCTTCGGTTTTATTTCTTATCCAGACGACTCCGTAAATCTGCCCAGACAGGTATGGTTCTGACTCGGACCAGGAATTGCATGACAAGAAATCCTAATTTAAGATCATAGTCGAATGATCAATCAATGTATGTGGTGCTGCATAACGAGAAAGGAATCTCCTACTTCTTGAGCAAGACACCGAGAACGGCTAAATAATGTTAGAACTAGGTACGATATTCTAGTGACGGAATTCGTAGCACAATATTCACTATTACGTAAGAAAGTTTTAGCCTCCCTTAACCACGACAAGGATGTTCCATGAGAGGGAAGAGGAAGGCACCATTTATATAGCACCGCACAACAAGAAAGTAAATTCATACCTCGAGGGTATACGAGAAATAGCTGAGTGAGACATAAGAGGCCATAGAATAGTAGCACATAAAAAAGGGAATTCGCCGCCCTGCTAAAGACGTAGCACAACGACAATTCGCATTTCTATTACTAGTATTATTATATAAGAAAGTTTTAGCCTCCCTTAACCACGACAAAGATGTCCCAAGAGAGGAAAGAGTAAGGCACCATCTAGCGTGGGGTTGGGGGAACGCGGAATCTACGCACAAGGTGCACAGGAACAGTAAGCTAGGAAATAAGTTCACAAAACAAGAAAGGTTTCCTTTGCATTGACAGGGAAGAGAACAAGTCTCCACCTACGGAGCACATTGCTAGGAACACATTTCTAAAGACGCATTTGCAATACCACTGGTTACCACCTTGATATAACAACCTGACAATACTTCTTAGAATACTTACAGACGGTGGGAGAAGGTCCCTCACGCTAGAAAATCTCGTAAAAGCCTATTTACATCTAAAAGAGAAGCGGCTACTTATTTTTCTTTGCTCTACCTGTGGGAGGGGAAATGATTAAGATTAGGTCTCTGATGCAGGGATAAGCTACTTAGGTTACAGCAGATCAGTCAGGAATCTTATCATTAAGGATAACAGCGAAAATCTCATTGGCTAGCCTAATACTGAAAAGGTCTGACACGCCTCGCCAGTTTTTCTTTTTTAACTGGCTTGATTTTAAATACAGGGCACAAGTACACGTTGACCAACATCGCCCTGAAACACAAATCACCTGGGCTGTTGGTCTCATAAATTTCTGTGAGACAAATATTTCACTTTATTTTATATCCGTTTCTTAATGAATGTTATGAAGATTGCAATACGAAGACAAGAAAAATCATGTTTCCAAGTTGGTACAAGTTAAGCACGGTGTATCATTGTGAATTTCTCATAATCAACAACTGATATCTAATCCATGGAAGAACCACAACATAGTTTGTATTTTAAGTACACAAATCTTTCAATAGTGAAGCAGTGGTTGATTTGTATTCTTAATTGAGTGTAAAATCGTGTTAGTTTTGTGTTAAACTATGAATGTAATAAACTTAAAATAAAATCATCTGTGTCAACTCAAATGCATTGAAATGTCAGTCTTTCCATGTTACATTTACTGCCTATGACACTGTTTACAATGTTATATTTACTCTCCATGACAACATGCTTACATAGCTTGACTATTATGCAAATATTGCTGAGCAAAAAAAACATTTAGACGTTAATGCAGAATCACTTTGAACCATGAAAGAAAAATAGGAATCAGGCAAGTCTGTGAAAACCACACACTCACTGAACCTGTCTGACACTCCAGCTTTCCCCATGCTGAGTTGTTAAAACTCAGCATGAGAATGCACATATTAAACCTAACCTCAGAGTTAAATTATTCAACAGGCAAACCTGTGAAAACAACACACTCACTGAACCTGTCTGATACTCCAGCTTTCTCCATCTAGGGTTGTTAAAACTTAGCATGAGAATTCACATATTAAACCTAGCCTCAGAGTTAAATTATTTAACAGACAAATCTGTAAAATCACAGTGTTCAGCTAAAATACCGTTAACCTAGAATCTGACTAATTTCCAGCATTACACTGCAGCTGCAGAGTGCACCAGATTCACAACATCACAACGGCTAGTCTGACTCAATGTGGGCGACTCACCGGCCGCCAGAAGCATCCTCGAATGCTCTAGAAACCGGCCGTTCACCGCTATCAACACGAGATATGTAAAGCAATCGACAAAAATAGCTAGTAAGGGAACACGTTCAAGTTAAAAAGATTTCTAACACGAATTCACTTTTAAAAGACACAGAAACTTAAGATTATCCGGGAACCTGTTCCTGCCACGCACTTCAAACAAATAGAACGCAGGCGTCATTCTTGCGGACCTGCGCGGATCCGCAGAATGTTGCCGAAATAAAATTGTCAAAATTCTTTAATTTTTCGTGTCTTGTAAGACGCGACAGAGTTCATGGTTCTCATGGAACTGAGCTCATGGTTCTCAGGCTTGGCTGGAGCCTACTCCACCGCTATCGTTCGTGATGTAAACTTACTGTGTCCTGCTGTGTGTTACTGACAATATATAAATCCTAAGTGTCTCGCTTTACTTACCCTAACCTCAAAATGGGGCCCAAGCACTACACTCAGACGAATCTCTTACGTGAATGACGGACTCTGCCTGGAGAGCTGGTTTTATATACGTACGATAACCGGAAATGGTTCTGCATCAAACCGTGTGAGAGATAATTTTCGGAAATGTCGAAGTATTTTCGGTTCAAATTTTAATAGATTTCGGGGAAATGTTAAATGAATTATGTAATCTGAAATTGTAGGAATGATTGTGTTAATCTTATTTAATTTTTAGAATATAGTTTCAATAATTTATGAAATTAGGCTGAAGTGCGACTGAGGGAGTTCACTACACCCTCTGAAAATAGTCAACCGATAATTATTATTATACTTTTTATTTTTTGTTTTGTTTGTGTTTTCCTGCTTATATCCTGCACTTCTGTAATTTTGGGTGTTCTGACTTGTCTATAATTTTATTTGCAGACTTTTTGTTGAGAATGAGCCTAGGTTCAAAACGTTCAGAGTAAATGTTTTTAAAATACTTCTTCTCCATTTCTTTCATTGTAAATTTGCTTCGCAAAAAAAATTTTCCTTCGTAATCAGGTGTATTAAAAATTAAATTTGAGTTTGTGAGTCAAACCATGCTTCTGAAACACATAAAATGTCAATAACTTCACTGACCAATGTGGTTTTTAGATCACAATTGCATGTTATGTGGGAAGTTAGAAAACTTTCAGGGCTTTTAATTTAAATCAATAAGTATATTTTAAATTTCATCCACTTAAAAATTTAGACTGCGCCGTAAAAAGTATTTTAGGAAAATTGACTGAACACGACCGGGAGTTCGCAGAACCCCTAACTAGATGAGCGAAAAAATTCTATAATGTATGGAAGGAAATAGAGTGACGTGGCTTCATTTTATGATTAATGATGCTTATGCAAGAAATAGTTGAAGAGTTATCATAGGTATCAAGGGAAAATGAATATTTCAGAAGTGAAAATTTAACCTCTACTTCAATCTGGAAAATATGCAGGGTGTTGGTGTCTATCAATCACGCGTTCAAATTATAATTCTTTTCTTTTTGGTGGACTTTTTTGTTGCTCCTAATGGATGTAAGTTACTTTGAATATTTTGAATTTAATCTTGTTCAATGCCTGCCTCTAATAAAATCAGGATCTTTCCCAGATAAGCCTTGCCCCTAATGCAACTCATAAGTTCAACCATTTGTAATTTTCGAAATAATGTACCTAAGTAGCAGTCGCTACAAAAATGTCTCATATCATTAAAATTTCTCATTAACATTTAAATAACATAATTATTTGGCATAAACTATCTTACTTCAAATTATTACTAATAATTTTCTAATTATAATTATTAATCTTAATGTTTTTGTGTGAATCACACAAATATAAAATAATACCAAACAATCGCTAGAGTAAACCTAGGCGTGGTGGCAACATTCCAGTCACGCGTCTCCTAGCCTCATTTCGTGCCGTGATTTCGTGTTGTGAAGAGCTCATCGCGTAAGGTTAGGTTAGGTTAGGTTAACATCGGCATCTTTGGGATGCTTTATTTCCAATCAAGCCTGATACATATGATCTTAGCATTGGTTTTTCAAATGTCTTACAACTAACCCTATATATAGGACACCATGACGGTTCCCCCGTAAAGCCGGTACCCATTTCCGACACCTGGGTTGAGTGGGGTATTGTGCAGGAGCTTTCCCTTATACCCAACGGGGAAAATCTCTGCGCCAGCGCCGGGATACGAACCCGCGACTTCCAGCATGCAAGTCCGATCCCTTAACCGCTGTGCCACAGAGAGCACGTAACTCAAGCACTTATTAAAGCACTTATTAAGTAGAAATAAGTGCTTTAATTTCAGGGTTAGATTTAAACTCACAATGGTGAATGTGTTCCTTAGTAGTTCCTAAGTATTTTTATGTGTTTTAGCATTTCTTAGCTATTCTCGTTAGTGGCGTTGGCGTGTTGTTTAAGGTGTTCAGTATTTCCTTTATAGTCATCACAGTGTACAGTGTTATTGCTACCTGGGGGGTTTCGTGAAATAGTGTTATTCCTTGTGCCAGAAACATTGGTTATGGCGCTATATGGACGTATTATAAATTTACCAGGATTGATGGGATGATCGCTGCCTAAAAAATATACGCACGACCGCGTACAAAATGGCGCATGTAGTTTCTCCTGATATGCCTAACCATTTACGATTTTGACGCAAATTAACTTCTCGTTTCTGTCCGGCTTATATTGAAGTTGGTAGATTAGTAAAATGTTATTTGGCCGGCATGTTTCGTCTTCCTTATTCTATTGTTTGAGCTTAAAAGAGAAATAAAAACTCTGACGGGAATCATTGGAAAGTAACTCAGGGTTTCCCAGTGATGTGGACTTATAACTTATTGGGGAACAGGGTTTGTGGTTCTCTTCTGTTTCTTTCCGTGGATATTGTCATCCAGCGTCCTTGAATATTTCCAGATTCTCCGACGCCGCAAAACACCACGTTTACCATAAACATAAATCCCTGGGCCTTGAGCTTAAATTACTATCCCGATTAAGATCTATAACCGTCCTCCAGTCACGGCACCAGAATTAAACTCACCTGCTCAAATTCAGCAGGCCTTGCCCACATCTAGAGACGCACAAATTTTTGTGCCCGGTTTAAATTGTCCCTTAGTGAACTGAATACAATAAATACAAATACACGTACGACCTCGTCAACCTGCCGGAGCAGCTGTCTCCAGAACTGCGAAGTATCTCCAGCCAAAATCTTAAGGAACAAGTTTCGGCGATCCTCCTGGCTCCTTCAAATAAAGACACTAAACAAGCTGAGTTCCTAATGTGTCATCATTGTCCTCTCGCGCGTTAATCGAAAACATATTCTCGAGTCTTTGTGTTTGTAGTTGGTATTTATCTAAATCCAGACCAACCAAACATAAAACTGTTGTCCGCCGGGCCGTTACGCGCAGACTTTGGGTAGTACACTGTGACCTGTATGTTTTTCCCCTACTTTCCTCTGTCAAAGCTTTCTTTTGAGATCTTTCCTGCGTAATTCTTGCATGCATTTTGCAGGTAACAGCTTCACTGTTGCCAGACCTTTCGATCCACTTAGTGGGGGGAGTAGATGTAGTGAACGCTTCAGCCACACTTCAGCCTAATTTCAAAAATATCAAAAACTAGCATCCTAAAATTAAATCATACAAATGTGATTATTTTTATAAATGTACAAGACCGAACTCATTCGATAAAACCCGAAATTTTACCAAAAATGTGTTTCGAAAATATTTGCCGATCACGTTTCCGTCCGTCACTTTCGTTTGGAAACATTGGGCAGAACCATTTCGCAAGCTTCCGATTACCAGCTTTCCAGGCAGGGTCGTCATTCATGTGTAGATTCTTCTGAGTGTAGTTATTGGGCCCCAGAGGGGCATATGTGAGTAACAAGTGTTAAATGTTAAGTGTTAAGCTGGAGTTACCTTATTTCGTCAGTTGGATGTGTCTAGAGACTAAAATATGCAACGTGTCTGTGTAATTATAGCTCACTCTTGTAACTGACTTAGGAACATTCTCTGTGTTTTTTTACTACTCTATCTTGGCCGTCGTTGCTTTTCTTCGTTGTGCTAATTACTCCATTGTGCTTAGAAGCAATTCTTGCTCATCTGAATTATAGAGAATAAGAGACCTCACCTTTATTTTTATCATATATCTTGTGCCAAGATTCTAGGAGTGTTGTGCTCATAGTGTTACAGGATGGTATTGAAGGTATGATTGTTAGTTCATTTCTGGAAATTGTCTGAATATTCTGGAGTACCAATTCCTCAAATTTCACTCCAAAATTACCCAAGTTCCCTGGGTTGGAGTATTAGTTCAACCTGCAAATTCATGTTGTCATTTTTGCTGCCTATTCTCCTCTCACACATTGTCATTTTTAGGGTTTGCTGCCAGAAGTGTTGTTGTTCAATATAACCAATAGGATGCCAAAATATTCTGCTATTCTGCACCATCCTTGTCATTGTTGCCTTACCTTTTGTTTGCCTTGCTAGCCTCTGAGTAAGCTTTATTGTGCTCTCAACTGGTACGATTTTAGCTTTGTTACCTTCATGTGTTGCTGATTGGCTAGGTAAATTAATCCCTCTTGATAACTTAGAGCAACCTTATGGCTCTTTTATTACTCATTGGTTAATAGCATAAGAGTCTCACCTAGTCCATGCTTGGATACTCATAATTTAGCTGTTGAAGCTCTGTGGTGTTTTCCCTGTTACTCTCCAAATGGGTTAAGCTAGCATTGATCCAGCCAACTTTAGATTTAGTTATGATTAGTGCAGACAGTCCTCGACTGTTTGCTTAGTGTAAAGTGTTCTAATATAATAACTGTCAAACCTAAAGCACTTGTGTATTCTATTATGTGTACTCTAGAGTATTCGGCTGCAACAGCCTTGATTTAAATCAGCCAAAACTCCCTTACGTCGACTTATCCAGTAACGGCTCTTAAATCTCGTAGACTGACCTGGCATTCCATGCTGGAGACAGTCAAAAGATATGCCGTACTCAATTCTAGTAGGACTCTGAGCATAGTTTGGGTTGTAGTGTTCTCCCTCAGGCTGCTTTACACTCCGGGTAGACTATGTAAATATCTTTAGACTTTGTGGTATCTATGCCCGAAGTAAGTGCCTGAGGTACAAACGAACCCGACAGGATAAGGAATACACAACTGGAATAAAGGCCGTATTATTGAGAAGATCGCCGACAGTATGGCACACGAGGTAAATGATTACAGGCGGTAGTATAGTACACAAGGACGACTTGGAGGACCGACGGTTGTCGGGAAGTCGCGTCGTGCGTGCCGTCGAGGTGGCGATGGCGGCCGTGAGGCTACTGCTTGATGAGCAGCCGAGACTAGCGAATGCCAGAGTCGCTGCAAGGAGAGTCGCAGGGAGAAGTTTTGTGTGAGCTGATGCTGTGAAGAGGCTCGTTGGAAGACTTGTGTGAGCCGTTGCAGTGAGGTGGCTCGCAGGAAGAAGACATGTGTAAACAGCAGGGTTCCTGCGAGTCGACTGAGTGAGCTCTGCGAACTGAACTGCGCATAGCGCGCAGCTCGTTATATAGGGCTGGTAGCGGCCTCACTGAAGCGAGCCAGCCCTCTGGTTAGAGGACTCGGGGTGGCGCTTATGAAGCAGTTGAGACTCAGCTAAACGTACGTGATTGTTCAGAGGTATCGCCTGAATGCTCGGTGCGCGCGGCTTGTAGAGGCTCGGTCCGGCACCCCACCGCCAGCCTCGAGCGCTGATTGGTCGATCAGCGAGAGCTCTTCGAGGCAGTGGGGTGGTGCTTTTATGCTTGTGTGGTGGTGAGCGCGTACAGCTAGGTAGAACCACCACAGGTGCCCCCCTGTTGTTTTTTAAGTTTCCGAGTACCTCAGTGGATATTTGACTTTCTTGTTTTTGTTGAGAAGGGCGTTTGTGTGAGGGCAGCGTCTCGTCTGAGGTTATTGGAGTGTCGTTAGCCGCTAGAAGATCGTAGGACGGGGGTCTGGTTGGGTGTTTTTCGTCGGGCGGAATTAAGCTGATCGACGAGCCATTATCGACGAGATACCGAGTATTGTTGGAGTCAGTGGCGTTCAGTAAATCTGCTGCGTTTGCCCGTGAGTAGGAGATGGCGCTTACCATCCTGTGCGACCTTCGTTGAGCATAGCTGCGTGGTGTTGTGCACTTTCTTGCGCGGTCGCCGAATGTGCGGTGGTAGTAGCAGCGTACTTGGTCGAGCGTGCTTCCTTTGTTTGAGTCTTGAAGGCTTCTAGGTGCTGGAACTTGATTCCGCCAGTTGTCGGCTTTGAGGGTGTCTTCGTGCGAGCGTAACATTCTTCCTAACATATCCTTGAGTTCGGCTATTTCTTCCATAGCTGCGTCAAACTCAGCTCTTGACACGGTCGGGGTTGGCGATGGCTTGATTGCGTTTACGGTGACGGGCTTGGCAGTTGCGGCCCGGCACGCGGATTGCCTTGCTGTGACTTGATCTGCTATCGCTCCGTACTCGTCGTCTGTTTTTCCTTTTCCTAAGGCTTCAATCAGTGGCTGCGCTTCAGTCGGTAATTTTGCGTGATGCATGGAGCGGATGACCGAAGGTGGTAGCGGAGCTTGTCTGCAGTTGTTGAGACGCGTCATTTCCAAGAGTAATTCGGATGGCGTGCTGTCTCCGAGCGTAAGTTTGACAATGGCATCGTATTTGGTCTTGTCGTCGTGACGAACGAAACGTTTTGTGAGTGCGGCTTTTAGGGCGTCGAATTTACCGTTAGCCGGAGGGTTCAGTAGTAGTACTCCGGTGATGATGTGCGTAGGTAACCCTCCGAGGAGTGCCCCAAACTTTGAAGCGTCGTTAAGATTTGGGATTTGCGCGAGGTAAACTTCGCAGTGGAGGAGCCATCCTTTCATGTCGCCTTCGAAGGCGGGTAAACGGACATCTTTCCAAGCCATGCTCCCACCTGCCGGGTCACTCTGGAGCTTTATAAGCAGCCTGCCTCGAACAGTCAGGCAACGTCGATAGAAACCTTCGTAAGTATAGCACAAGCCTAGACGGCGAAAAGTGGGCACCCCCGTCTTGACCAATCGGAGACCTGGACGGGCAGAGCCAGGCTCCAGCGAGGCCTATATAAACAGCCGCGCAGCCAGCGCTGCCTCAGTACACTCGCAGCGTCCCTGCTATTCACACTAAGTCTCGACGCTCCGCCAGCACCTCACCCGTTGCCTTCACCGCCTCCTCGACTGCCAGCAGCCACGCCTTGTTGCTTGCTAGACGCACCAGTTCCCTGCTTGCGCCTCTGGTACTCCCTGGTCGGACGCTCTGCCAGCAGCAGCCCCACCGGTCTGCTCTCGTCCTCCAGCTACGCAGCGTCTGCCCGACAACCGTCGGTCCGCCAAGACGTCATCGGTTGCTGTATTGCTCGACTGTCATATTCCCTTGTGCCATTATTGTCGGCAATCTTCATAATAATACGGCGTTTATTCCAGTTGTGTTTTCCTTATCCTGCGGGTTCGTTTGCACCTCAGGCACTCACTTCGGGCAAAGATATTTCACAAGTCTATCGATATTCACAAGTCAATAGATATTCACAAGTCTGCCCGGAGTGTAAAGCAGCCTGAGGGAGAACACTACAGGGTTAGGTGAATGGGGAAGTTTGCACCTGGGAATTTCATGATTGTCCATACGACTTAGTCATTGTTGCGTTTGCCTTCGGCCGTATTCGGGCGCCTGAATTACGGTTGAGGTACCTGCATAGAGACTCCTCGATCCGAGGCAATCTTGTAAATCAGCAGTAGCTCGCAGCCTGGCTTGTGCAGCGACTGCTCTCCCTCTGTAACTGTGCTTGAAAAAATGATCCAGCTTCTCTCCCCCATACAGAAGAACCTACGAAGCCCCACACACAAAACACAACCACCTATAGTCCTTGATCCCCGCCATTGAGCCCAAAAATCGTGACGTTCCTCAGACCCACTTGAGACGTCCCTAAGAGTCATTCAGCCACACGGCTCACATTCGGACTCATTCAGCCACACGGCTCACACTCAGATTCATTCAGCCACACGGCTCACACTCAGACTCACTCAGCCACACGGCTCCACACGCAGCAATCCCACCAGGTGCTGCGTCTTTTGAGACACCCTAATTAAGTCATACGTATCACCCGCATCTGCGGTTAACTACACGAACAAATACATCCTCGCCTGGATCCACAACGGATTCCCTCGAGCCACGGCACGCGGCTGGAGTACGTCGCCTTACTGGACCCGGACCTCCTTCCACAAGAAGCGGATCTGAGGCTGGTTCTAACGTGGAGGTTTCGTTTAGAACTGCCCACGATTCGATTATAATTATTCGTATAGCAACTAGTATGGGATAAAGACTAGTCGAACGGGTAAATATTTATTTTTGGCCCACGGAATTATTCAGGAGAACAGACTGGGGGAACTTCGCAACGTACTGTAATCCGAATAGTAATAGAATATTATAATGGTGTTAGGATTCTAAGTACGGCTAATTACGACAAGCTTGAATAACGAATAATCACTTGATCAAAAGAGGTAAAGGTAGGGGAGGTAACTGTGTTTTGTAGATCCTGCAATTACACAAATAAAACAAAGGTTAGCATGGCGATATGAGGATCTCGAAATTACATAATGACAACAGTTAAAAAATGACATATAAATTATTCAACTACCAACCTATATTTTCTACTATCGGGTTGTAATTTGAATATTAAATTAGCTAATCCTCTCGACTCGAAATTCCCTAATCGTGGGCACAATCCACACTAGAAACTAAATTATACTTTGAACTAACTTCTAAGCTCTCACTCCAAAAGTCCCGAATGACGAACTGCGTTAAAACACTTCCACTTAACGACCGGGTCTTTTCAAAGTTACCGGGCCGCTACGTAACCGCCTCCATGGCGGCACGCTCCGGCCGGTCACACGTTACTCTACTTAAGGCGTAAATTCTAGTCTCATTTTCTACTTCACATGATCTTACAAAAATCATCAATATCTAATAAACCTTATTAAGTTATTATAAGACACATTACAATATTACGAACCGCACGGAAGGTAGCCAAATGATATTTATTTGCTACTCACGAGCCGGCTAGCTCGCTTCTTTCCCTTATTAAATCACATTTCCCCAAAATTAGTTTTATCAATTACATCACAAAATAAACCTCCTGTTCACGTCTATTACATCTTAACTTTTAAAACACGAAAATTGTCACTTCGAGAATAGCGAGACTCACCAGGTTGATCAGAGCACTTGTTTACACTATGAAGTTTAGCGGAGGAATGGGCTGCTGAGCAGCGAACCCTGCTTGAAGAGCGTGAATGTTGCCATAAAGTGGCACTGAACTCGTCTCATGAGACGGTGTAGATTTTATCTATTTTAATATTTATTTATCTTTTAAATAAAAGACTTTTAAAGGTACAAAATTACTTTTAATATTAAATTCTAAATTTGTATTAAGTATTCAGTAATTTTTCCGGGCACCACAGCACTACCCCGGCCAGACGCGGAGCGCCCTCAGACACCAAAATAGTGGTAGTCCGCTGAGGGTTTGAAACGAACGGTACGACCCGATCTAGTGCGAGGAGGAGGTAGCGAGGGTGCTGAAATGACCTCAGGACAGCGCGGAGAAGGCTGAGGAGGAGGAGGTTCAGGAGGAGTCGGAGATGAGGGTGTAGAAGAGGGTTTAGAAGAGGTAGGGGTACGACTATAGGCGGGTTTCAAACGATCAATCGATACGTTTGAATCACCCTGAGGAAGTTTAAGCTTAAAAAATTTTGGGTTACGTTCTAGGACTTCGTAAGGACCTGAATAAGGGGCTTCTAAGCTCCTCTTGATCCGGTCGACTCGCAACCAAACTTTTTCGCAATTCTGCAAGTCAACGGGCACGTAAACCGGTGGTGAATCATGGCACGAGCCTTCGGAAAGGCGTCGGAAATCGAACTTATGCATTTCGTTGACGAAGGTTTGGATAACGTCCGAAGAAAATGTTCTAGGCCTTGTATCGGCAACTAAAGGTTGAGGACAGAGCATATAGGCGCCAGTCACGGCGGTGAAAGGAGAAAAACCAGAAGAATTTGGAGTCATGTGCAAGCCTAGCAGAACGATAGGAAGGGAGAAATACCAATTTTCTCTACGGGCCATAATGGCAGCTTTAAGAGTTCGGTGCAATCTTTCAACTAGGCCATTGGACTGCGGCCTGTAGCTGCACGTGCGAACATGGTGAAAACCTAGGAGGTTCGCTAATTCACTGAAAAGTTCTCCCTCAAACTGTGCACCTCTGTCGGTCACCACTTCCAACGGGACACCAAAGCGTGATATCCATCCGGATACGAAGGCAATGGCGACCGAGGAGGCAGTGGTATCAACCAGAGGAACAGCTTCGCACCATCTAGTAGCGCGATCAATGCAAGTCAATAGGTACTTGAAGGGTAAAGAAGTTGTAGAAGTAGGTAAGGAAGCAGGAGGAAGAGGGCCCACAATGTCGATATGGACAGTGTGGAAACGATCAGATTGCGAAGCGATAGGGCTAACAGGAGATTTGGTGTGTTTATGCACCTTTGCCTGCTGACAATTTTCACAATATCGGACGAAACGATGGACATCTTTGTCCAAATTTGGCCAGAAAAACCGGGCTTTGACGTTTTTGGCAGTATTTTTATAGCCCGGATGTGCGAGATTGTGCAAGAACGCCATGATCTGCTCGCGACAAGCGAGGGGAACATAGGGTCGAGGACAATCGGTAGAGGAATCGCACCATAGTTTAAGATCAGGGGCGATATCGAAGGGTGTCAGCCTTTCTTTCAAAACACTCGTTTCAGGGTCGTCGGCTTGGGCTATAGCCAGCTTTTTGAGATCGAAAATGTCCACTGATGTCACGCAAACGGGGCGCGACAAGCAGTCTGCTACCACGTTCAGATCGCCTTTAATATACTCTATTGATGTCACGTATTCCGACAGGAAAGACAATTGTCTTTGCTGCCTATCTGATTTAGCAAGAGTTTTGGAGTAAAAAGCCGACACGAGTGGCTTGTGGTCAGTGAACAATGTCACTGAGTGGCCGTCAACGAGTGATTTGAAATGCAGCACCGCTAGGAATGCGGCAAGTAACTCACGATCGTACGTCGAGTACGTTTTTTGAACATCGGAAAGTTTCTTAGAAAAGAAAGCGACAGGTGCAGGTTGGGAGTCGATCAGTTGGTACAGTGCTGCTCCAACGGCGAAGTTAGAACTATCGGAAACAAGATGATATTCAGAAGCATCAGGAGAAGGAAAATGAAGAGTTGGACAGTCGGCGAGAGCCTGTTTTAGGTCACTAAAAGATTGCTCTGCTGCCTCAGTCCAAGGCAATTGTTTAGTTGACGGATAGTTACGCAAGAGTTCGGTTAGACCGAGAGCTTTGGTGGCAAAAGAAGGGATCATGGGGCGAAAAAAATTAAGCATGCCCATAAAACGTCGTAAGTCTCGAGAACATTGAGGACGGGCGCAGTCGGCAATCGCAGCCACTCTGTCAGCGGGAGGTCGTATGCCGTCCGCGCTCACCTCATAGCCAAGGAAGGTCAGTTTAGATTGGAAGAAACTGCACTTGTCAATCGACAGTCGCAATTTATGTTGAGCGAGAAGGGAAAGAACAGTGGACACATCATTTAAGTGCTCTTCCTCGGTTTCGGAGGCAATGAGAATATCGTCCAAATAGACGATGACGTTCTTTACGTTAACGAATAGGGCATCTATGTACCTCTGAAACGTCGGTCCTGCATTCTTTAGTCCAAAAGGCATGTACAAAAATTCATACAAGCCAAATGGAGTCGTTACAGCAGTTTTAGGGATAGATTCAGGAGCAACAGGAATTTGAAGGTAGGCGCGCTCTAGATCGAGCTTAGAAAAGATTTTTTTTTGAGTGCAAGGACATTGTCAGAGAGCGAAGGTGAGGAATAGGGTATCTATCACATACAGTGAGAGAGTTAAGTACACGGTAATCTCCACAAGGTCTCCATTTACCAGGTTCCTTCTTTGGAACGAGGTGCAACGGCGATGCCCAAGGAGAATTGGACCTTCTAATGATGCCTGCGTTCAACAGAAATTCAAATTCCTTTCGAGCGGCTTCAAGTTTAGAACCCGTTAACGGTCGTGGCTTGAAGTGAACGGGGGAGCAAGAACCAGTATCAATTGAGTGCTGCACGGGGCAGTCGGTTGATGCATCGTTTGACCCGAGTCGTAAAGGAGAGGTCAAAATCGGGTGGTCGGCCAAGATTTTGCGTACCCGGGGATCTATTTGGGTCAAATCAGCGGAGTACGCGGTTAAGGAATCCTTCGAAAAATTAAGGGGAATTTTCCTACCTGTCAAGGTATCTATTAGATTACTGTTCTGGCAGTCAACAAGTATCGAGTGCGCGGCCAAGAAATCAATTCCTAGTATCGGCTGAACTACCTCCGCAATGACGAATGTCCATTGCCAAGATCTTCCCAGCCCTTTAATATCCACTACAAGATCGGCCTCGCCTCTGCAATTAATTCTTTCCCCTGACGCTGTAGAGAGTGTTACTGCAGTGGGACGTAGGTATCCTACCTCACAGGAGGGTGGTAAAATGCTAATCCCCGCCCCTGTATCGATGAGCAGATTAACCTCACTGCGACCTATACGTGCGCTTACTGAAAGCGGTCGTCCGACGGTCACAGCTTGAACAGACGACCGATCTAGTTTTCCGACCTACGGAACGGGCTAGCAGGTCTAGCGGGGGAGGAGGCTCTACTTGAGGGTCGAGAGACCGGCAAACCGGGTTTGTAATTAGAGCACCAGCGCCGGCATGATCTAGCTTCATCCCCATAGTAAAGGTGTGCTCTACAGACCCTAGGACGCTGGTTTGAACGAAAAGCTCTGATACCTATTGGTATGTTAGGGCTATTGTATTGCCCCGCTCTCTCCTCGTTTGCGTTCCGGGCGTTACTTCGGTAATTCGTGTGTGCTCCCGCGTCAGGTGCCCTTTCTCGAAAAATTGGGTCCACAGCAGCTATCTGATGTTTAGGCAAATATTCCATATAGGTTTCTGCAATGGACGCCATAGTGTCCAAGTCGTGCTCCTGGCGCGCGGCTATCCAGGGGCGTATGGCTTCAGGCAAACTGCTCACGAACTTGAGTCGGAGGAAATCCTCCGACAGGCCTAAGTTGCTTTCAGCGGCTAAAGTGCGTAGCTTTGATAGAAATTCCCTAGGTCTGTCATGGCAATACAACCCCTTCTGTGAAAGGAGCTCATCAAAGAGTTCCTTTTCGGATCGGGAGTACCGTGCGCGCACAAACTCTTTTAACCCCTCATAATCAGCTGCCTCTATGAGCGTTTGTGGTATATGACGAGCTATGCGGCTACTCAACGCGCCTAATGCGTGGTGGAACTTTAACGATGAGCGACGCACCCCGGCGACAATAAACTGGCTTTCGAGAATGTTGAAAAACATGTGAGGATAAGCCTCATCAAAGTCGGGGGGACGTACCAATGCCGCGTTTGTGGGAATGTGCGACTCATTGTCGTCTACAGTTTCTTGACCGTTACTGTTTGGTGGTGGGGGCTCCATTTCTTTGCTCCCCCAATGAAAATAGGAAAAGTAGAAAATATATATAGCGAAAGAATTTGAAAAATTGAAATAAATGCGATGCGTAAATACAGGAAACGTCGAAAATAGGATACGCTCGCGGAAAAGGGAAAAAAAATAAAATAATGTGAAATATAATAGTTATGGCGATAAAAGTTGGAGGAAAATGTAGTGCGGGAAATAGAAAAAACGTCGCAATAGGGGAAACTCGTTGGAAAAAGCAATCAATAAAAAAAAAAGAATAGGAAATATAGAAAAGAGCTCGCTTGCGAAATATACTATGGTGCACCGGAATGGACTCTCTACTTATGCAATGAAAAGCAATTCAATAAAACACAAAATATTCAAAAAAACATAAAAAATAAAAATATGTGCTCGATCACTGGTGAATTCGCTACTCACGATATTTTTGCAGTCTTCGGCTTTTGTATGCCACTGCGGTCTTCTTTCTTGGTCCTTGGTGTCGGCGTCCAACTGGCGGCTTCAGCGGCTGGAGTTTGTTACCTCCCCTGAACCATTATAGTGTGCTTCCTTTGTTTAGTATGGATGATGTGTAATTGTAAAGAAGGAGGGTGTATTTATATTTATCACGATTGGGTCACCAATGAGGCTGGTTCTAACGTGGAGGTTTCGTTTAGAACTGCCCACGATTCGATTATAATTATTCGTATAGCAACTAGTATGGGATAAAGACTAGTCGAACGGGTAAATATTTATTTTTGGCCCACGGAATTATTCAGGAGAACAGACTGGGGGAACTTCGCAACGTACTGTAATCCGAATAGTAATAGAATATTATAATGGTGTTAGGATTCTAAGTACGGCTAATTACGACAAGCTTGAATAACGAATAATCACTTGATCAAAAGAGGTAAAGGTAGGGGAGGTAACTGTGTTTTGTAGATCCTGCAATTACACAAATAAAACAAAGGTTAGCATGGCGATATGAGGATCTCGAAATTACATAATGACAACAGTTAAAAAATGACATATAAATTATTCAACTACCAACCTATATTTTCTACTATCGGGTTGTAATTTGAATATTAAATTAGCTAATCCTCTCGACTCGAAATTCCCTAATCGTGGGCACAATCCACACTAGAAACTAAATTATACTTTGAACTAACTTCTAAGCTCTCACTCCAAAAGTCCCGAATGACGAACTGCGTTAAAACACTTCCACTTAACGACCGGGTCTTTTCAAAGTTACCGGGCCGCTACGTAACCGCCTCCATGGCGGCACGCTCCGGCCGGTCACACGTTACTCTACTTAAGGCGTAAATTCTAGTCTCATTTTCTACTTCACACGATCTTACAAAAATCATCAATATCTAATAAACCTTATTAAGTTATTATAAGACACATTACAATATTACGAACCGCACGGAAGGTAGCCAAATGATATTTATTTGCTACTCACGAGCCGGCTAGCTCGCTTCTTCCCCTTATTAAATCACATTTCCCCAAAATTAGTTTTATCAATTACATCACAAAATAAACCTCCTGTTCACGTCTATTACATCTTAACTTTTAAAACACGAAAATTGTCACTTCGAGAATAGCGAGACTCACCAGGTTGATCAGAGCACTTGTTTACACTATGAAGTTTAGCGGAGGAATGGGCTGCTGAGCAGCGAACCCTGCTTGAAGAGCGTGAATGTTGCCATAAAGTGGCACTGAACTCGTCTCATGAGACGGTGTAGATTTTATCTATTTTAATATTTATTTATCTTTTAAATAAAAGACTTTTAAAGGTACAAAATTACTTTTAATATTAAATTCTAAATTTGTATTAAGTATTCAGTAATTTTTCCGGGCACCACAGATCCACCCCACGATTGGCCGTAGTCACGGAACCCATAGGCGACCAAATATACCAGGCGAGAAGTGTTGTGTATTTCTTTCCTTCATAGGATAGGCTCGTGCAAGGGAAGTGAAAAACCACGGTGCCAGTAAAGCACCCGATTACCCACTCCTTCTGAGTCAAAGGGCCATATCAATTCATTCAATTTTATTGATGCCTTCCCGGCATCTGGTGACCCTGTCAAACGTAATAACCTAATTATCTAAAACTTGATAATACCAGCAGGTCAAACTGGTATTCTTAAAACAAATCAGTAAAATTTTAAATTACGCCCACCAACCGAAACTTCTTACTGGTCACCCTAAAACTTCATAAAACCTGTCGACTTGAAATTGTAATTGAAACGAAAGGTAAAAGCATTCTTTCGTTAGAAAGTAATTTGAAGTCGATTGATCCATTATTTAAAAAGTTAAAAGTAGGTAAACTTTTTTGTTGCATTAGCGGTGGGCCTATCTGGGAATGATTCTAAAATACTAAAAAAAATTATCAGCTACCACGGACGTAGTTCAAGAAGTTCGGCAACTTTTGAGCACGCAACGGAGAACCTGGGCCAGTGCTGCGGTAATAGAAATTTACTAAGCCCTGCCGATACTGTCTAAGTACTCCTACAAGCTGTCAGGTTACACGGAATTCTGGTGGAGTCCAACAACTTTCAAAATCCCTTTGGATCCTCGTAGAAAAAGGAGACTCGTGTCGGGTTTTTCCGCCAAATGAGATTGATTTTAGTTACGGCAAGAACAACTCGAACGATTTCTCGAAGCGTAAGGGATAATTATGAGAAGGAAAATGAAAACGTGTTGGAACTCAGCTTGTTTTTCTGCTGTGTAGTTTATTGAAGGAGAACCAAGGAGGAAGGAAGAACTGGCTTCTTTGGCTCTTGATCTCGGAGAGCTGGTTGAGGTGGCAATCCGTGCCGGAGGGCCAGGCTGGAGTTGACGAAGGCCGGCACGCGAGGCAGTAATCGTGGTGAGTGAGTTGTATTTGGGGCAAAACTTGAATGAGTTTTAAACAATTTAAACAATGACTTAAGGTGGTCACGTTATGAGGTATGCTTTCCACGTTTAGCAGAATATCGAGCTTGGGTAAATGGAGTAGCTCAAAGGTTTGAGGCTCAGGTAGATTTGCTGGCCTTTCCCAAGGTAATGCCAAATGGCTGGCTCAATAATAAGGTAAGTTGTGTGCAGTTACAGCATGACTCAGGTTAACAACGTAACCTTTAACATGGCATTCAGTGAAAACAAAAACCCAGCCCAGGGAGATTTGACAGTGAGGGTTGTGTGTAGGGCGCTGCTGTAGAGGTCGAGATGTTCGCGCCACCGAACCACAAGCAAAAGTGAGTGGACTAGGCGACGCGCTTGTATGTTGCCAGAACGGGCTGCTTAAGAACTCGAAATGTCGATTGATTATTTGATCTCTCATGTATTTACACAAAAATTTTAATGATTACGAATTAGAAGTAGAAAATAATTAATAATAAATTAGAGTAATATTTTTAATGCTACGAATTAGTTTATTTAAGTATGAATAGCGAATTTCTAATTTTTACGCTTATGTAGCGGTATGCTACATTACCCCCCAAGGCGCAGACCGAAAGGTCCACCCGCTGCAATCATCTGTAGCGGGAAGGAGGGCGAACTACACGACCCTGCCGAGTTCGGCAGTTGGCAAATGATACTGAGCGGGGAAGTTTCACCAAACGGGTCTGCAAGTTCAGATCGGCAAGAGTCCTAGAAACAGGAGTTACTGCAGCGGGCTCGTCTGGTCTCTCCAGACTTGTCGCTGTGTCAGTAAGAGGACTAGGATTAGAGTCTACGATAGGCGTAGGGATAGAGTTTGAGTGTACAGGCACATAGAAAGGGTTACACTCGAGCTGACTAGGCAACAATGCAGTCAACTGAGGAAGCTGAGATGGTAGATATGATCGAGTCTCAGTGGAAGGAGAATTCTGCGGAGAAGATGATGAGTTATAAGTTACACTATGATCAGAAGTGTATGCGACTTTTAATCTGTCTATGCTCACAGGGTCGCTCGAGCCGAATCTGTCGAGGACGAAATATTTTTGCTTGCGTTTAAGTACTTTGAATGGGCCATCATAAGGGCGCGTGAGTGTAGGCTTAATAGCATCATTGCGGACATACACATGTGTGCAGTCTTGCAGGGCAGAATCTAGTCGGTCCTCAGTCTGAGGCATTCGTGGAGCCACATACTTGATCTGGCGCATGCACTCTTTCAGGGAGGTTACGTAAGCGGAGCGGTCAGCGGATGAAAATTCAGGCAAGGATTTTGGGTCAACAATGTCGCCGGGGAGACGAAGGGTCTGACCGTATAGCATCTCAGCCGCTGTGCATTTCTGATCCTGTCTATGCAGATTGCGTATGCTCAACAATACAACTGGAAGTCTGTCAGTCCAATCGTGACTGCAATTAAGACAGCGCAAGGCAGACTTAAGGTCTCTGTGGACTCTCTCAATCAGTCCATTTGACTGCGGATGATAAGCTGTAGTTGAGGTGTTTGCACACCCTAAGGCGGAGCTAAGCTCCCTCCAAAAGTTGGAGGTGAATTGTGATCCCCGGTCATGCGTGACACTTAAGGGAACCCCAAATCTAGAGATCCAGTTAGATAAGAAGGCGCGTGCTACCGTCTCAGTTTGGGTATCAGGTAAAGGGACAGCCTCAACCCAACGCGTGAACCTATCGATGATGGTCAACAAATAAGAATAACCGCGCGATAAGGGCAAGGGACCCACTAGGTCTAGGTGGACAGAGTCAAACTTTTGACCGGTGAATGCGCAACTCTGCAGCGCTGCACGATTATGTTTCACCACCTTACTACTCTGACACGCATGGCAATTTTGCACAATTTGCTTGACCTCCTTACGCATCGCTGGCCAGACGTAACGATCAGAAATCAAACGCAATGTACGGTTAATACCAGGGTGACTGAGGGAATGGTAGTGGAGGACAGCTACTCTGCGGAGAGTCGCAGGAAGATACAAACGAGAAAGTCGCTCGGCATCACGATACACGCCGTCAACCAAGGTTAGTTTAGGAAGGGAAGGGTTAGAAGATTTGAGAAGGTCCTGAAGTTCAGGATCCTCCTTTTGAGCAATAGCAATGTTGCCGAAGGTGATTTCGCCACTGGTTTGGACATTATTGATGCGGGACAAGCAATCGGCTACGGTATTGTCCAGTCCCTTAATATAGCGGATGTCAGTGGTGAACTGACTTATAAAGGAAAGGTGTCGAGCTTCTCTAGGCGAATGTCTTTCAGAAGGCATTTTTATAGCTGAGGTCAGAGGTTTGTGATCTGTGTAGATCACAAACTCCCTTGTCTCTAGAGCATAGCGAAAGTGTCTCACAGATAGGTAGATAGCAAGAAGTTCCCTACCGAACGCGCTATAACCACGCTCAGTGGGCGACAGCTTTTTGGAAAAGAAAGCAAGAGGAGAGATGTTAGTGCCCACTTGTTGTTGCAACACAGCACCTACGGCGGTACTGGATGCGTCAACAACGAGGCTGAAATCAGCATTAGCAATAGGGTAGGATAGTTCAGTCGCGGAAGCTAACTTATGTTTTATCTCTTCGAACGCTACCCGTGCTGCGTCTGTCCATTTTATCTCAATAGATTTTCCTTTTCGTTTCGGCTCGAGGAGGTCCGATAAGGGCGCTAAAGTTTGAGCACAGTTGCGTATGAAACGATGGTAGAAGTTAACAGAACCTAGGAACCTTCTTATTTCCTTCTGGGTCTGTGGAAGAGGAAAGTTTTTGATCACTTCTACTTTGGAGGGCAAAGGTTTTAGACCTAGGCTAGAGATTTCATGACCTAAGTAAATCAGTGATGGCTTTCCGAGCTCACATTTTGCAGGGTTTACGAGGAGTCCATTGTCGGACAATCTTTGAAAAACGACCCTAAGATGGTCTTTGTGCAACTCTGGGGTGGTGGACGCCACAAGGATGTCGTCTAGATAGACATAAGCGAAAGTGAGATCAGAGAAGATTTCAGCCATGTGTCTCTGGAACGTTTGAGGCGCGTTCCGGAGACCATATGGCATCTTGAGGAATTCAAAGAGACCAAACGGGGTGATGACAGCGGTCTTGGGAATCGCAGACTCATCCAAGGGAATTTGATGAAAGGCGGCCTGAAGATCGACCTTAGAGAAAATTTGTGCTCCCTCTAAATTTGCACTGAAATCGTGAAGGTAAGGGATAGGATATCGATCAGGTAAAGTAACGGCGTTCAACCTGCGGAAATCCCCGCACGGTCTGAATTCACCGTTAGCCTTGGGTACTAGCAAAAGAGGGCTAGCCCAAGGGCTTTTGGAAGTGCGAATTATTCCCTCTTCGAGCATCCTAGCGAATTCTTTCTTAGCTAACGCCAATCGATCAGGCGGCAGTCGCCTAGCACGGGAGAAAACTGGCGGACCCTGCGTCTCTATGAAGTGCTTTGTACATGTTTGCATGCTGTTAGAAACTAAGTTAGGGTTTGTTAATGCAGGGAAATTTTTAAGTTCCTGTTCAAACATACACTCCTCCTTGAAAGCAATCGAGAAGGAATGCAAGACATTAGCTCTAGTTATGCTGCAAGCGGGAATTGAGATCTGTGTCTCCTCGTCCCTGATGCACCTATTTTTAACATCTACAACAATCCCAAATTTTTCGAGAAAGTCCGCGCCAATGATAGGCTCTTGGACTTCCGCGATGAGGAAAGTAAACAGGAAAGTTCGCCTCAATCCCAGACTGCACTCTAAGGCTCGTTCACCGTAACAAGGTATTGGCGTGCCGTTTGCGGCGCGTAATGTAGCCACTAATGGCTGGTTTTTGACTTTTGCCGTGGCTGGGATAATTGATACGCTAGATCCAGTGTCGATAAGAAATCGATATTTGGTAACGGGATCGAGGATAGTAAGGAGGCGAGTAGTCTGGGAATGAGGCAACGCAGTACTCGCTACTATGCGTCGCTGTTCGCGTTTCCCGAAGTCATTTCGGTATAACGCGGGCAGAAACGGGACCCGCACTTTCGTGCTTGGTCACCATACTTTGTGTGATACCAGCATAACTGGCTACTAGCATCACGAGAGCGCGACCTGAAACGGCGGTCTTGAAATGACCTATCAAAAGATCTACCTCTATCAAAGCGTTGAGGAGGAGGAGGAGGATAGTTAGAGTGATAGTCATAAGGATAGTCGTAGGCATTTTGGTGGCTTTGGAATCTCCCTGGGCCTTGCTGAATGTGCGCCACACTTTGACTCTGACCTATTTGAAAATTTTGAAGAGCTTGCTTTATTTCAGCGATATCCTGCTGCAGCTTATCTATTTTGGCTGAGGATTCACTAGGCGCAGTATTTGGCGGGCTACAAGTTGTAGCTGCTACATTTAAGGAAGCAACTTGTGGTTCTCGAGGCAAATTGATATTCCTAATTACAGTTTCTGCGGATTCAGCTAATTTCTCTAGTGTTTGCTCGGGCCCTGCTAGCGATAGAAAAGGCCGCACATTAGGTGACAGCTTTGTCATGAAGACTTCCTTCAGAAATCCCTCAGCTACGGCAACTCCAGTAGCGAGTTTCCGCAGCTCTTTTACGAGCGAAGAAGGAGAGAAAGAAGCAGAGACAGGTGGAATTGCTGAGGCATCTACAAGACTTCGGAATTTGTCCGCATCGGACATCTGAAGCCTTGCCAAGATTTTGCCTTTCAAGGTTCCGTAAGGATTATGCTCTGGAGGGTTTTCTAATAGATCATTAGAGTCATTAAGTAGTTTTGTGGGCGCAGCGCTCACAAGTGCGTAGAATTTGTCTATCTCCTGATTTATCCTATTGTACCTAAATACCGCCTCCACCTGGTTGAACCAGGTGTGAGCGTCCCCTGGAATGAAAGGAGGGAGCCTAACGGGATTTGTGTGTGCTCGATCCTCATTATCGGAATCAGGCATGCTAGCAGTCTCTTTTTGGGGATGCGCAATTAAGAAATCAGTGCCTATGACTTGGGATTAAGTAGCAAGGGGTTGCGTTAATTCTTTACCTACTCAATCACTCAACTTAAGTTTAAACAGAAGATAGGAAATATGAAATTGGAAACGAAGAGGAAAAAAAAAATTATTATGCGGTATGCGGCAATTTGCGTGGGCACAAAATTAAGCAGGAGAGAGAAAAAAATTATTTTTCTACCTACTCAATCAATCAATACGTTGAAGAAAACGGAAAGAGAGAAAATGGGATGAGAATTTTTACGGTGGTCAGGAATAAATGCACAGCACGGAAATAGTAGAAAAATATTTCCCTACTATCACAACCTACACTATAGCACAGTATTGGTTTCACATAGACATAGACACAACATAGTAATAGACATCAAGTTAGGTAAAATAGTTTACTCACCTCTTGGATACCTTACAACATAACTAGATACTCAGATACCAGAATGTGGTTAGCGAGAGCAGAGCGGAGATAGAAAGGAATATATAGAATAGGGTAGCATAGAATTAGTACATTAGTTTAGAAATTAAGAAGTTAGATACCAACCACAGTAGGTACTATATACACACACTCAGTCAACATTTACTTGTTGTTGAACCTGAGGCCACTTGCAGACTGGCCGCGAGTGTTGCTGTCTCGAGCGTTGCCAACTATTGGTCTCTCTAACTAGAACTTACACTACTCGCTATATTACACCCCTCCCTCCTTAATTAGAAACCCCCCCTGTATCCCCAGTCCCCTTATTCAATATAGTCAATCCTAAAGGTCCATTCTCACCACAGGCTTCCGAGCTCGGGTAGACCTGCGCGAGATGCTAGCGCTTGGAGGCTCGTGCATCCTAGCCTCCTGGGTGGGAATCGGGTAATCAGGTGTTTCGGAGTCAGGTTCATGGGTCGGAGGTGGTGGGTATGAATTTTGAGCAGGTTGTGGAAACACAACGGTTTCCTCCGTAGGTTGTTCCAAGGGTTCAGGGATGGTGTTCGAGCAGGTAATAACTTGGTCCTGGTGTCGACGAACGACCTCTCCCCCCTTCAGTTGGCACTTGTAGGATACCGGGCCTGTTTTCTCAATGGTGGTAGCAGGGGTCCATTTTGGGGAACCCGGCGAGTATTGACGGACCATCACAGGTGACTCCAGCGGAATGTCAACCGCGCGAGACCCTGGGTGGTATCTTTTCTGAGCGTCCTGGCGTTGAGCAACTTTGGACGCGATTGCTTCTGACGGCCAAAGCAGATCAAGACGAGAGCGAACTTTCCTGCCTAACATCAGTTCGGCAGGCGTAACACCCGTTGTCGTGTGAGGTGTTAGCCGATAGTTGAACAGGAACCTGTCTAGTGCTAGGCGTAGGGGTTCCGTTGACTTCCGTATATTCTTCTTGAAAGTTTGTACCATGCGCTCTGCCAGTCCATTAGTTGAAGGGTGGTATGGTGCGCTTGTAATATGTCGCATACCACATGCCTTCACAAATTCTTGGAATTCAACCGATGTGAAACACGTTGCGTTGTCTGAAACAATTGTTACTGGGAATCCAAATGTCGCAAAAGTGTGTTTCAGGCACAAGATCGTTTCGCTAGAGGTTGTAGTAGATGTGGGAAAAATTTCAACCCACTTAGAGTGTGCATCCACGATCACTAGGTAGTATTTTCCATCCATTGGGCCCGCGTAGTCAATGTGTATGCGATGCCAAGGCTTCGCAGGCCATTCCCACGGATGGAGTTCAGCTTTCGTCGGTGCGGCTCGAGTGCTCAGGCACTCGCTGCATGACTTAGTTGTTTCTTCTAGGTCTTTATCCAGAAGGGGCCACCACACGTAGCTGCGAGCTAACTCCTTCATCCTGGATGATCCAGCATGACCAGAGTGAAGTTCATCCACAATAGCTTGTCTGAGAGCTTGGGGTACAATTATTCTTGCTCCCCAGAGCACACAGCCATTTTGTGTGGACAATTCGTCTCGCCTCCTAGTATACGGAGCGAGATCAGGGTCACCAATTACCATCGAAGGCCAGCCTACTTGGCAGTATTTGTATACCTTTGAAAGTACTGGGTCCCTTAGGGTGCTGTCGCGGATGTGGGTGCTGGTGACTGGAGCTGACTCGAGGAAGTTTACTAAGGACGTCCATTCCGCAGGAATAGGTGTGGCTTCCTCGGGAGTTGTCAAGGGTAGACGACTGAGAGCATCAGCCGTACCCAACAGCACGCCAGACCGGTGACGCAAGGTGAACTTGTAGGACTGCAGTAGTAAAGCCCACCTTTGGATGCGCCCGGATGCCATCGGAGGAATGCTTCTACCCGGATCAAATAGTCCTAACAAAGGTTTGTGGTCCGTAACCACCGTGAAATCCTGTCCCCACGGGTAGCAATGAAATTTTCGAAGTGCGAACACCATAGCTAGGGCTTCTTTCTCAGTTTGAGAGTAGTTGCGTTCTGTTGCTGTTAGAGTTCGGGAGGCAAAATAGGCGGGGCGTTCAATCCCATCAATAAGGTGACACAGCACCGCTCCCACACCATACGCACTACTGTCAGCCACTACCACTATGGGTTTCTGAGGGTCAAAGTGGACTAGAGTCTGAGAGTCCAGGAGGGCTTGTTTAGATTTCTGGAAGGCTCTCTCCTGACTTGCATCCCATTTCCAAGGGGTTTTATCCCTCAGTAAGGTATTTAGGGGCTCCAGCATAGTTGCAGATGATTTTAGAAATTTCCTATAGAAATTTAGCAGCCCAAGGTAGGCTCTCAGTTGAGTTACATTAGTAGGAGCTGGTGCCTTCTGGATTGCTGCTACCTTCTCGGCAGTGGGGTGCAATCCGTCCTTGTCGATTTGGTATCCAAGGTAGGATACCTGTGGCACTCCAATTTGGCATTTATCTATTTTCAGCTTTAGTCCTGCCTCCTGAAGTTTAGATAGGACTTGATAGAGACGCTTGTTGTGCTCTTGCTCATTAGTGGCACTCACCAGGACGTCATCCAGGTAGCAGAACACTCCTGGGAGGCCCTGCAATAGTCCTTCCATGGCACGCTGAAAGATTCCAGGTGCGGACGCAATTCCAAAGCTGAGACGGTTGTAGGCAAATAAACCTCTGTGGGTGTTTATTACCGTGAGTTCCTTGGAGTCTTCATCTAAGGGTAGTTGAGCGTATGCCTGAGACATATCTAGCTTGGAGTATATAACTCCTCCTGCTAACCCGCTAAATAGATCCTCCACTCTTGGTATGGGGTAGGTATCAAGCCTAGTGGCTCTGTTGACTGTGAGCTTGTAATCCCCACATATTCGGATGCTTTGATCAGCCTTGAGCACAGGGACGATCGCCGCCGCCCATCTTGAATACTGTACAGGGGTGAGAATACCTTCCTGCACCAGTCTATCAAGTTCAGCCTCCACCTTAGGTCTAAGTGTGTAAGGCACATTCCTGGCCTTACAGAACTTTGGTGGTATGGCTGGATCCACTTCTATTTTGAATTTTCTTCCCTTAAAGCAACCTAGACCTTGTTGAAAAAGGTCGGGGAATTTATTTGCTAACTCTTCAGGGCAAGTGATCACTTTGTTGACATTATTTGAAACTATAGTTAGCCCAAGGAAATCAATCAGGTCCCTACCCAGCAAGGCTGGCCCCTCCCTGTCTACAACCACAATAGTTGCTAGCTGAGGAACCATACCACTAGATTCACGCTGGATGTTAGCCCTAATCTCCCCACAAACTACCAGCTCAGCTCCCCCATAAGTCCTAAGCTTCACATCAGAAGGTCTCAGCTCGGGTCTTGACTTAGCTGGAATTTTAGAGTAGGTGGCCATTGAAAGGATAGACCTGGCAGCACCTGTATCTACCTCCATCTCTAATGGCACACCATTTAGTAACAATTTTATTTTGATTGGGGGTTTCATTTCCTCGGCTAAAGCAAAAATGTCCCCATAACATTCTGGCTTGGGGGCTGGGTAGTCTGCACTGGTTCCATTGCTAGTTCCATTAGGGTTAGGGTGGTTTTCCCTCCCCCTTTTTTCATGCATAGCATGCACAAAATTATTTTTGTTGCCTTTATCAGATTTCTTAATTGTCAATTTAAAACAACATTTCTTAAGATGGCCTTTTTGGCCACAACCATGACAAACACTGTCTTTATAGGGGCAATCTCTACGCCAGTGCAGATTACCACAGCCGCTGCATGCTGATTTGGGGTTAGCTTGAGTCTGAGTTTTGCCCTGAGGCTTAATAGCAGTTTGCTTAACTCTGCTCTGGCCTACATTTAGAATTGAATTTGGTTGCCTCAACCCCACTGTTTCTCTCAGTGTGGTTTCTTTAGCAGTAGCTAGATCCATGGCCTTTTGCCATGTCAGGCCAGCCTCATTTAGCAAACAATTTTGAATTTCATTACTGGACACACCCAAAATGAAACGATCCAGCAGGGTCTCTTCTAGCACTTCCTGTTTGAAATTACAGGTATTAGAAAGTGCTTTCAAGCTAGCCACAAAATCTGCAATGCTTTCCCCTTGTCTCTGGTTCCGCTTATGAAACCTAAACCTCTCAAAGATTTGATTTCTTGTTGGCTTAAAATGCCGTCTCAACGCTTCCACAATCTCGTCATAAGTAGCATCAAGTACTTTTTTAGGAGACACGAGGTCTCTAATGAGCCTAGCAATTTTAGGACCCACTAGTGAAATTAAGGTGGGGGCTTTTTTATTTTCCTCTATTTTGTTTATTAAAAAATAGCAGTGTAATCTAGTTTCATAGTCTCCAAATTCCTCCTCTACAGGATTAAATTCTCCTACTGAACCTATCAATGGCATATTGAATTTTTTTAGTAAGTCAAACACACTGTAAAAAAATTTTCACAGCACAAATAGTACAATCACTTGCTCAATTCTGAGATTCTTCACTAGTCTAGCCAGTCTAGCAACACCAGTGAGCAGCACAACAACAATAAAAAATTATTGGGCAAATTTTATGTTTCCTCACTAGTCATTCCCAGTAGTTCCATTAACATCTCATCCTCGTCGCCAATATCACAACCTACACTATAGCACAGTATTGGTTTCACATAGACATAGACACAACATAGTAATAGACATCAAGTTAGGTAAAATAGTTTACTCACCTCTTGGATACCTTACAACATAACTAGATACTCAGATACCAGAATGTGGTTAGCGAGAGCAGAGCGGAGATAGAAAGGAATATATAGAATAGGGTAGCATAGAATTAGTACATTAGTTTAGAAATTAAGAAGTTAGATACCAACCACAGTAGGTACTATATACACACACTCAGTCAACATTTACTTGTTGTTGAACCTGAGGCCACTTGCAGACTGGCCGCGAGTGTTGCTGTCTCGAGCGTTGCCAACTATTGGTCTCTCTAACTAGAACTTACACTACTCGCTATATTACACCTACCTACTGAGGCACAAAAAAAACAAACAAAGACAGGAAAACAGCATAAAAGAAAGATAAAAAAAAATTTTAAGCTGCTCAGAGAAAAGTCATTAGCATGGTCAAAATCCACAGGAAATCTCTCAAACCACTACGACATGGGAACATTTATCACTACAGTAATACGCCACATTATCCTCTCACAATCTCTCAAACACTTCGAGTTTAGTTTTTTTATTTTACGAGTTTCCCGGCCGATGCACCAGTGTCGGGTTTTTCCGCCAAATGAGATTGATTTTAGTTACGGCAAGAACAACTCGAACGATTTCTCGAAGCGTAAGGGATAATTATGAGAAGGAAAATGAAAACGTGTTGGAACTCAGCTTGTTTTTCTGCTGTGTAGTTTATTGAAGGAGAACCAAGGAGGAAGGAAGAACTGGCTTCTTTGGCTCTTGATCTCGGAGAGCTGGTTGAGGTGGCAATCCGTGCCGGAGGGCCAGGCTGGAGTTGACGAAGGCCGGCACGCGAGGCAGTAATCGTGGTGAGTGAGTTGTATTTGGGGCAAAACTTGAATGAGTTTTAAACAATTTAAACAATGACTTAAGGTGGTCACGTTATGAGGTATGCTTTCCACGTTTAGCAGAATATCGAGCTTGGGTAAATGGAGTAGCTCAAAGGTTTGAGGCTCAGGTAGATTTGCTGGCCTTTCCCAAGGTAATGCCAAATGGCTGGCTCAATAATAAGGTAAGTTGTGTGCAGTTACAGCATGACTCAGGTTAACAACGTAACCTTTAACATGGCATTCAGTGAAAACAAAAACCCAGCCCAGGGAGATTTGACAGTGAGGGTTGTGTGTAGGGCGCTGCTGTAGAGGTCGAGATGTTCGCGCCACCGAACCACAAGCAAAAGTGAGTGGACTAGGCGACGCGCTTGTATGTTGCCAGAACGGGCTGCTTAAGAACTCGAAATGTCGATTGATTATTTGATCTCTCATGTATTTACACAAAAATTTTAATGATTACGAATTAGAAGTAGAAAATAATTAATAATAAATTAGAGTAATATTTTTAATGCTACGAATTAGTTTATTTAAGTATGAATAGCGAATTTCTAATTTTTACGCTTATGTAGCGGTATGCTACACTCGGATGTGATTTCAGCAGGAGTGGTAGAAATTAAACTTCGAGGCATTATTGCATGACAAAAATCGTAATATTTTATTTTTTGTGATACCTCACTAGATCTTCAGGTGTACCTTTAGTTATTATTGGTGGACGAGTGTACGGATGAATGGTCGCACTTATCGGTTGACGGGTAAATTTGAGCGGTTTTTAGATTTATTATCTTGTGAAATGTTGCATGAATTGTCAACACTGAAGGTTGTTAGCGCCAAGTTAGAAAATTACGCGTTACGGCGGTTACGCCGTCACTAAGTAGTGATGTAAAAATAATTGGGTAAATTGTTGTAGTGTAATTTGTTTGTGGTAAAACTTTAAAGAGGTGTTGTTTGCTCACTGCGAAAGGTTTTGAATTTGAGTGTTACGCAAAAGGGATCGTATTGTTGTCATAATGTTTTTGTTAATGACATCTAACTAAACTTCATGAAAAGAGGTTGATGCAGTGCATTTATTCTAATATAGGCCTACTGGAAATATAAACCCCCATATGTAGTTACTCATTAAATATCTACTTAAAAGCTAACAAACTAAAAAAAATAAGTGATTTTCTTTTACGGAGTTAATTTCTATTATTAAGGAGAAAAGTTTTGATTAATTTTTTCAGTTTAGAGTCAATAGCTAGGTGTTCAGCCTATGTGTGTTTTACCAAGCCTACAAAAAAAATTGTCCATCGGCCTTAAAAAATAATTTTTTTTTCACTTATATGACTCATATGTTACTCATATACCTATATAGATGAAACAATGAAGGATCATTGTGTTGAGGTGTCACTTTGAAACAAAAATTAGGTACCTAAATGTAAAGCGTTTGCTAGTAATCAATTTTCAAATTTTTGGTGCCCATACATAGTTAATTAGATCAAAATAAACAAGTATTTGGTTAATTTTGAAAATTATTTGGGAATCGATATTTGATTTTTAGGTGCCCTAACATAGTTGATTAGATCAAAAGGTAAATGTGTAGCGTTGGTCAGTAATCGATTTTCCACTTTTCGGTGTCTAATCGTAGTTAATTAGATCAAAATAAACAAGTTTTCTTCCATGCACTTTCCGTCGTAAATGAATATTTTACAAGTTATAGCGGTAAATTACTGACCGCAACTCCTGTGTTTGAAGCAGGAACTAATTCAAACAGCACGTCGGACGGCAACACTGCAATGCCGTCTCGCTTCTAGTTCGATCGTCATCAAAGACGAAACCAAACCTACCGCTATACCTCGTTAAATACTCATTTGACGAAAAAAGTGTATAGAAGAAAAATTGTTTATTTTGATGTTATTACCATGTTTTGAGCAACAAAAATTTGAAAATCAATAAGTAGTTGTTTATTCGAGCGCATTCGTCATCAAAGACGAAACTAAACTTACCGCCATAACTCGTAAAATACTCATTTACGACGAAAAGTGCATAGAAGAAAACTTGTTTATTTTGATCTAATTAACTACGTTTAGGCACTGAGAACTCAAAAATCGATAACTGGCCAACGCTACACATTTACCGATCAAAATGAGTAAGTTTTCTTCTATGCACTTTCCGTCGTAAATAATTATTTTACGAGTTATAGGGGTGAATTAGTTACCGCACCTTAAGTGTTTGAAACGGGAAGTGATTCATTTAGCCTGGCAAATGGCAACGCTGCAATGGCGTCTTGCTTCCAGTTTTCTTGTTATCAAAGACAAAACTAAACCAACCGCCTTAACTCGTAAAATATTCATTTGACGAAAAAGTGTATGAAAGAAAAGTAGTTTATTTTGATGTTATTACCATGATTCAAGCAACAAAAGGTCAATGTGAAGTTTAATGAAATCACGGAATTTAATAATTATATTCCAAACAATCACTAAAGTAACCCATTTAAGAACATTTTACAAGAACGACATTGTGCTCGCTGATGCTTTATTTTTGAATTATTGAACTTTGAAGTTGGCCTTCCCGCTCCATAGGAAGTGAGCGTAATTTAATTAAAAACGGAAGCTAACCCCCTATTACAAATGTAAAGAGGTTGGGTTGTGAGGGGGAGGCACAGTTTTTCTAGCGAAAATTATAAATAAAGCTTTTAACCCACCCATTAACGTGACGACTGCAATCTTGTTTACGTCGGCTCTAAGATGGCGACCACCATGGGCGCCGCCATCTTATAGCCGATGTCAACAAGATTGCGGTTGTCACCCTAATGGGTGGGTTAGAAGCTTCATTTATAATTTTCACTAGAAGAACTATGCCTCCCCCTCACGACCCAACCTCTTTATGTTTGTAATAGCTTCTGTTATTAATTAAATTCCGTTTCAGGCGCTCTCTTCCTTTGGCGCAAAGGCCAACTTCAAAGTTCAATTATTCAAAAATAACGCATCAGTGAGCAGAATGTCATTCATGTAAAACGTTCTTGAATGGGTTCCTTTAGTGATTCCTGGGATTGCAATTATTATTTTCTGTGACTGCATTAAACTTCACATTGACCCAACAAAAATTCGAAAATCAGTGAGTTGCTGTTTATTTGAGCACATTCGTCATCAAAGACGAAACTAAACCTACCGCTATAATTCGTCAAATAATCATTTACAACGGAAAGTGCATAGAAGAAAACTTGTTTATTTTGATCTAATTTACTATGTTTTGCATTTGAAAAGTGGATAGTTGATTCCCGAGTAATCCTCAACATTCACCAAGTTTTTTCTATGCACTTTCTGTCGGGAATGAGTATTTAATGAGTTATAGCGATAAATTACTGACCGCGACTCTAGTGTTTCAAGCGGCAAGTAATTCAAACAGCACGTCGGACGGCATCACTACAATGCCGTCTTGCTTCCAGCCTGATCGTCATCAAAGAAGAAACCTAACCTACCGTTATTCCTTGTTAAGGAGAGCGTCCCCCTTATGAATCCTTGCTTCTGGGATTTCTTGGGAAACTGGGATTTTTGCTGTTATAAGAAGTGTAAGAGGTCAGGTACATCCTGTGAAAAAATGAGACTCGTACGTTCACTCGTTCGCCCGCTACGGGGATTTGAAGAATGGGGGGGAGGGGAGGGGGAAGTGGTATTTTATCATGTTACACCTCCCCCTTGCCACTTTCTTCACGACTTGACGTTGCTATTTCATCTCCTATGTCTCTGGATTACTCTACAATGATTTTAGGGGTCTAACTTGAACCAAAAAATTTAAAAAAATTTTTATTTGTATTGTTTATGTTTCTTTGTTTTGCTTAAAATGTAAACAATGGTTTTTGGGGTTTCAAAATGCTTCTCCTCCTACACTTTTTGAGCTACAGTGATGGTTTTGGTATCATTAAATGCGGAAAGACGCGGGCTTTTAGGAATGCTAAAATTCGTTGTCTCAAATTTACATTTACAATATGAAAAAGTGTAAAAATAGGAAAAAAATGCCCTTTTTCGGAAATGTAAAAATTGATGACGTCATAACTCATGAGCAATAAATAATTTTGGAATGAATTTTAGCATCCATAAAAGCCCGTATCTTTCCGCATTCATTGATACCAAAATCATCACTGTAGCTCAAAAACTGTAGGAGGAAAAGATTTTTGAAACCCCCCCCTTCAAACTTCGTTTTCTTCGATTTCCCATTTTCTTTTCAAGAAAATTGAACTTTTGCTCTAAGCAAAAACGATTCCAAATTCAATTTCCTATCAGTATCTCAAATTTCATTGATCTAGGTTCAAT
This sequence comes from Morinoia aosen, assembly GCA_030386875.1. Taxonomy (NCBI): domain Eukaryota; kingdom Metazoa; phylum Arthropoda; class Malacostraca; order Amphipoda; family Talitridae; genus Morinoia; species Morinoia aosen. Next base: position 13,145,735 of record CM059575.1, on the reverse strand, counting down.
AACAAAGAAAAAAGTCCGTATGGGGGACGCTCTCCTTAAATACTCATTTGACGAAAAAAGTGTGTAGAAGAAAAGTTCTATATTTTGATGTCTTTACCACAATTCAAACAACAAAAATTTGAAAATCTATGAGTAGCTGTTTATTCAAGCGCATTCGTCATCAAAGACTAAACTAAACCTACCGCTATAACTGGTAAAATACTCATTTGCGACGGAAAGTGCATGGAAGAAAACTTGTTTAAATTAACCTAATTAACTATGTTCATGCCTCAAATTTTTAAAAATTTATTATTACCAAACGCTACACATTTACTATAATTTTTAGTGATTACTTTTGGGTTTAGGGCTGTATAACTTTTTTTTTCATCTCTAATTTGAAAAAAAGGCTATTTGAGTTTGTTAGAAATGTTCCAAGGATTTATGAGAAATTTTTCCATAACGTGAATTTATCATCGGCTCTAAATTAATTTTGTCTTTAATTATCTTCCAAAATATTTGAACCCTACTTTCCCTCAAGAAATAAATCGTAACTTTCAGTAGTAGTGTGGTGCATGGTGGCGTTAAGGTGGCAGATGCGCTCTCAATATTACGTCATTTTGCTCTGAGATTGGGCGGACGGCGGATGCGCTGGCTGGTGCTCTCCAAGCCACGTCGACCCTGCTGGTTGCCGGCTATTCCCCGTGCTATGAGGGTTGAAGTATCCTGACCTTGGTGCCCGTTCTTGCTCTTCTTTCATGTCCTAAGTTTATTTTGTGTGAATGGCATGTTTCGTTCTTGGCTCTTGCCTCAGTTGAAATTCTTGCTTGTCTTTATCATTGGCATTTAATTACTAAACGACACCGATGTGTCTAACATTACCTGCGGCTTGCCGCGCTTGAAGCTTTTTCTAAGCATCGATTGAATGGGTGCACCTCTGAAAATTGATCTAAACTCTAACTAAAGTTTGGATTAGGTGTCCTATTCGAAGTGAATTGATCTTATTAAAAGTCCAATGACCTTAACCTATTTTCCCTTAAATTCTTTCGGGCCTTAAAGGAAACTTTTTCCACTGAAGCCACAATTAAGTTCAGGTGTGTGCTAGCTTTGTTCTTCTGTGTTTGCTCTGACTTGATTTATTTACGATATCCTCTCTTCGGTCGTATGTTGAGATTGTTTAGATTGTCTAGTTTGTTTATTTTTTTCAGTAAGCGGTGACCGCTCCATCGTATCGTTCTCTTCCCAATGGTCTTCATTCGGCCTTGCGGCCGCTGGTGTTTTCTTTAGTTTGTCGGCCGCTCTGCCTTAGGTACGTAAGGCTTGGTGGTGCCCCGTTACAGTTCAAAGTTTATTCTTAACTTGCTATTTTCTGAGCATAGTTAACCATCTGATTTTCAAATTAGTAACCTAATTCGGTTTTATTAAGTTATCGCTAATTGTTGTTTCTCTCGAATTCTTCCTGCAGCGGGAACTCTTGGTCGGGATACTTTCCCACAATCTTAAGCAGTGCTGAGTTCGCTTCGGCCACCCCGTCTTTAATCGTGAACTGCGTCTGCTTGAGGCGCTGTGGAGCGCCCCATGCGTCTTACTCTACTCAAAATTAACCTTCCTTGTCTGCCCCGCTTTGATTCGAGCCGAGGCATTTTTTAATGTAAATTTTAAACAGAGTTTCTATATTGAAATAAAATTATTGAAAACCCTAAATAATTTGGGACTTGTTGACGGCATAGCCGTTTTGATGCTTCCTTTTGCCCTGTTGGGAATTTAATAAACTAAATGCGGAGTGAAAATCTGCGTGAATTAAAATTTCTGTTCTTTCATCCCCTTCCTTCCGCGTGTCAGATATCCTTTAGCGCCCGTCTAAGTGCAAATTCTGACAGATTCTAAAACTGTCTTTGGTTTTGTTCTAGCATCTAAACTCAATGAGGAGATACGTTTTGAATGTTGAAAGTTAGAGGTTTTGGGTATAAGGCAAAAACAAAATTTTTTGTTGAAGTGTAATATAATGGACAATTTATATAATTGCATGCTATTTTCATTTTTATTCTGATAATTTACATGCATAAATTCATATTCACACTGTGAATTGTGATTTCCAACCAAAAAAAAGAATAAAAATGGTAATGTTTTTCAATTATGAATTTCTTTATTTTCAGTCTCATTTTTATGAAATTTTACTATAATATGTAACTTTTGAAAAGAAACACAATTTCTTCTATTAATTTTTTTTATTCAGGCCTTAGTTTTTGATAAAAATGGGATATATTGATTATTTAGTTCATTTATATGGATATTTCAAACCTCATATCATTGAGTTGTATGCTAGAAGAAAAATAAAGACAGTTTTAGAATCCTTGGAACATTTTTAACAAAAGTAAATTTTCAAATTATCCATTTCCCATTGTGTTTTCTTTATATATGAGGATGAAATGGTGTCAAAAATTCAATGTTTTTGTCCCCGTCCCTCCCCCCCCTGGTTGGAGGGGATCTATTGTCCGTAGCGCCATGAAATTTTAGGACCGAATAGTCCACCACATAAGGGTCCTTTTCGAACAACAGAACAAAAAAAAGCTCACCAGACCGACGGGGGCCAGGCAGGGGCCTGGGACGATCTCCTTTAAGTGTTTTGAAGCAGGAAGTAATTCATCGATGGCTTCCCATGGCTTTGAGTAACACTGCTATGGAGTCTTGCTTCTAGCGCGATCGTAATCAAAGACGAAACCTCAAAATTTATGTCATTTATTTGCAGCAAGTTGGAATTTGGATATGTGGTGTTTCCAGAGTTTCCAAAATCTTGAATGAAATCATTTAATGTTACACAAAACGCTGCTTTGAGGTATATGCTGGGAGCACGCAGGACAACTCCTGTCAGCTCTATGGAGGTGGAAGCATTTATGATGCCATTAAGGCTGTATCTCCAGTTCCTATATATGAAATAGTGCTTGCGTGTTGTTGGGGGTCCTGTAGATGAAGAAGAGTTGAATTCAACCTTGGCGCTCACAAGTAACGGGACATAGGAAACTTATTCATACAGGTATTCAAACTTGTGGCGAGCCTTAAATCTCCAACATTTGCATTTGTCACGGAGCCCACATATTCCTATAGTGTGTCCAAATATTGACATTTCTCATTTGATATCGTTGTGTTGTCCTAGTTTTAAGTACCTTTCTGTTGTAACTGTTAATGATCTGTTTACTGATTTTCTTGGTTGTAGATATCCTGATTTCAATGTCATATATACAGATGGGTCCAAAATAGAAGGTTCTGTTGCAGCAGCTATGTACCTACCTGTTCAGAACAAGTCAACTGCTTGCTTAACCCCTTCCCCAACAATTTTTTCCATAAACGTTTCTTTTTCAGACTAATTTCTTTATTTTGACGAGAATGCTCGTTTCACACGTAGAATGGCCTACAAAGGCTTAAAATCGACGAGTATATACGTATGTAGCTGGTTTTTGAAGGCAAAGTTTTAGACGAGTATACTCGACAACGACTGAAAAAAGAACATTTTGTGAAAACGAGTATACTTGTTTCTGCCGGGCAAGGGGTTAATGAATCCTAATCATTCTGTAGTTGGAGCAGAGCTATTTGCTATACTACAAGCTTTGCGTTATGTTAGACTGAGTAGACATTGGTTGGGGAAAACCGTTGTTCTAAGTGACTCACTTTCAGCACTGAGTATAATAAGTAATGTTTTAACTTCATCTTACAGGAATTTTTGCCATGAAATACAAACATTAATACATGAACTTGAAGGCCAGGTTAGATTACAGTGGATCCCAGGGGATTCCCAGCACATTGTGGAATCCATGGTAATGAGGTCGCAGATAAAACTGCAAAAGTGGGGCATAATAATGAAAAATCAGTGTGAACCTATCTCCATTATGAAGAGGCACTATCTGTTTAGAAGAAGAAATTCCTGGAATGCTGGACAAATCAATGGAAGTCTAATATGCAGAGAACCGGCAAAGGGAAATTTTTGTCAGATATGCTGAATAAACCTATTAGCAGACCTTGGTTCATGCTCCCCTCTCGCCGGCTTGAATGTGCTGTTGGTCGACTAAGAAGGGGGCACGTTGGAGTCCTGGCATATCTGTATAGATCTAACATGAGTCCTACCCCAATGTGCACCATTTGTGACTGCCCTGAATCAGTTTCTCATTTCTTGTTTGAGTGCCGGAAATACATTGCTTCTCGTAAAAAGTTTAAGGATTTGAGTGATGGCTTGAACGTTGCATTTGACATAGGAAATGTTTTGGGATGTGGAGAGAATCCTGTATTATATTGAAAGGAGAGTTACGTATACATTAGCACGCTTTTTATGTTCAACTGGTCAATTTCAATCCCTATAGGACATAGAATATCATAAAAACAATTTAATCTGAGCAACTACATAGATTTATTTGATAATATTAAAATTATAGTTTTTGTGAAAAGATGAGACTTTGATAAGCAATCAATTCTGTGAATTTTAATTGTTGCAACTGAAATGTTTTCTGCCCAATCTACCAAAATGTGTATGTCAGAAACTTACTGCTGCTCTCTGCCAGCGTCAAATTTCAACTGTGCATGACTGTCACCACTCGTGGACTAGCTCCATCCAAAGGTTCTCAGGTCCAACGGTTTTTCAGCTGAAAAGATCTGTGACTTTGAGAGGTCTCAACAAGGCCTCACCCTGATCAAGAAGAAGAAAGACGAAACCAAACCTACCGATATAACCTTGTTAAATACTCATTTGACAGAAAAAGTGTATAGAAGAAAATTAGTTTATTTTGATGTTATTACCATGATTCAAGCAACAAAAATTCAAAAATCAATGAGTAGCTGTTTATTCAAACGCATTCATCATCAAAGACAAAACTAAATCTACCGCTTTTAATTTGTTGAATACTCATTTGTGACGGAAAGTGCAAAAAAGAAAACTTGTTTATTTCTAACTAATTAACTATGTATAGGCACCGAAAACCTAAAAATTGATTACTAGCAAACACTTTACATTTACCAAAAATTATTACATTTTATGTTGGTATGTACTTGGTTGTTAATTTATTTTGTTTCTACTCCTTTTCTTGTAATAAATAATAATGGTAAAAACAGTGCTGAATCAGTTTTTGAAAAACTAAGTACAATATGGTATTAAGGAAAAGGCAGTTTTTATTAGTTAATTTGGTCAATATTGAGTTTAACCCATTCATGGAAATTAGAAATTCTGTTTCAAAGAATCACTAAAGGAACTCATTTAAAAACGTTTTACATAAATGACATTCCGCTCGCTGATGCGTTACTTTCGAGTCATTCAACTTGGAATTTATAAGAACGGCTCTCACGAAATGGGTCTCCCGCGCAAAAGGAGAGGGTGTTCAAAGTGCGCCGAGCGGGTCAAAAGTTATTGTTCTTGCAATACATGACGTAATTTATTATTAGCAGACCCTGCGGAGCCTGAGCCCACTTCTAGTATGTATTAGTTAATAACACAATAAAGGTTATCACCCTAAAATATAGGCGTGACTGAAATAGTGAAGACTTAAATCGATATGCACTCAACATCACTTTCAAGATGGCGGCAACCGTAGACGGTAGAACATTAACAAAACCATAGGAGTGGATACCATAGGTTTAATATCTGAGTATTTTTATAACGTAATAGTTTTGGGGGAGAACCTTTATTGTGTTAACTAAATCATCCTAGAAGTGGGTTCAGGCTCTGTGGGGTTGGCAAATAATCAATTACAAAGTACCCAAACGTACTATAACAGCTCTCACTCAAGCGCAAACTTACTGGAACTGCTATATAAAACGAAAATTTCCAAGGTGAATAAATCAAATATAACGCATCAGCGAGCAGAATGTCATTTTTGTAAAACATTCTTGAATGTGTTCCTTTGGTGATTCTTTGGAATGGAATTTTCGATTTCCGTGAACGGTTTAAACTCAATATTGATCGTTAATTTGCAAATTTTGTTCAACTGTATGCTATCATATGCCCTAGCCAATTATTTGGCTATCTTATTGACAGTCTATGTTTTTTTGATTAAGTGGGGCTTGTTACGGCAATCAAATGGTTTTGCCCCATGGAATATTAAAAAATTTATAAAAAATACTTCATGAGTGGAATAAGGTCCTAGGTTTTCACAACATGTTTATATCATTTGAATAGACATTTATAGCCATGAAGTTTTTACAATTTTCCCATACCACTCTCTTTCCCCCCCTCAAAGGAAAATTCTTATAAATTGCTATTTGTCAGGAAATATTGTACATAGAGACGATTGTTTTTTTATTGGATTCACAATGAACATGTCTACAAAGTTGATATTCAGTTTTCTGATATTGCTGCAGAAAAATATTTATTAAATTTTTGAATTTTTAAAACATTTTTTGGTCGACATGCAGTTTAACCCGTTCACGGGAATTAAAAATTCCATTCCAAAGAATCACTGAAGAACACATTTGAAAACGTTACAAAAAATGACATTCTGCTTGCTGATGCGTTATTTTTGAGTTATTCAACTTTTAAATTTCAATCAAACAGCAAAAACTGTTGCGCGCTTGAACTGTTTGAGTACATTTACTACTCTGTAATTTATTATTAGCCAATCCCACGGAGCCTGAACCCCTTGTATGATGTTTTAGTTAATAATACGATAAAGGTTACCACCCAAAAATATAAGTGGGACTGGGGTGGTGAATACTGAAATCGATATGCAGTTGACATCAGTTTCAATATGTCATCCACCGTAGAACACAAACGAAACCGTAGGAGTGAATACCGTAGATTTAAGTATTAACTTTCCCAGTCCCGCTAATATTTTTGGATGACAGCCTTCATTTTATTAACTAAAAGACCCCAGAAGTGGGTTCAAGCTGCGCAGGGTTGGCTAATAATGAATTACAAAGTGCCCAAACGTACTCAAACAGCTTCAGCCCAAGCGTGCAACTGACTAAAACTGCTATGGAATACAAAATTCAAAACTTGAATAACTTGAAAATAACGCATTAGCGAGCAGGATGTCATTCATGAAAAACGTTTTTAAAAGTGTTCATTTAGTGGTTCTTTGGAATGGAATTTTTAATTTTTGTGAACAGGTTAAACTGCATTTTGACCCATGTTTTTCCTGATATGACAATTGAAAATCAGTAAAAAAATTTGGTCATTATGTATTTCAATACGCTCATGGAAATTTAAAATTCTGTTTCAAAGAATCAATAGAGGAACACGTTTAAAAAGGTTTTACTCGAATGCATTCTGCTCGCTGATGCGTTAATTTCTAGATATAACAATAATTACGTTCAGATAGGAATAACATTATATAGTCGGATGCTTAGTTGCCGCATTGTTGGGTCACGCCCCCTTTTTTGGTGGGACACGCCCACTTTTTGGCAGGAGAAGAACAGTGTTGGTTTGGGTGAGTTGAGGGAATCGAATGGTTTTAGCCTAAGAAAAAGAAAATAATAGTGAGGAATAAGGCTTTGAAACTTAGCGTTTTACACTAAAAGCTTTACTGTTAAAATTGAATGTTTCGAATCTGAGTTATTCTCAACGAAAGTGCTCTGGAAAAAATGAAATGTATACATATTGAAATTATCAAAAAATAAATGTAAAAGTAAGGAAAAACTGAATTAAATCCCTCAACTATTTGCAAAGGAAAAGCAGATTGGGAGTCATTTAAAAAAGGCTTATGTTGTAAAATATAAAGAGATTCTATAATGCGTAGATCAACGGGGTTTGAAGCAGCGGCTAAAATGTTTAAGTCCTCTAATTTTATAGGAAGATTACACCTTTTAGCATGGATTCGTATGGCTGAGTGAGAAGGAGCAGCAAGAGGACACTTAGTACGATAGCTTCTGCCGGCATGTTCTGCAGCACTAATATGCAAGGCTCTAGTGGTAGAACCCACATACTCTGATGCACACTGTGCAAAAGTAGGAGTTTGATAGTACATTCAATTGAAAAAATTCCTCAGAGTAGTCTCAGAAAGTTGCATTGGAAAACTATTGGAATGGAAAAACTTTTTAGAAAAGTAAACTCCTTATAAAAATTGCTAAAGTTAGAACTAACTGCCAAGGCCCTTGACAATAGTGTTTAATACTGTTGATTATAAATCAAAAGGTGCAGAAGCTAAAAAACTTGTACCAAGACCGGTGAAACTGCATTTGCAAAAGACTGAACTACAAAAATCACTACCCTCTTTTGTAATTAAAGAATCAAGAAAAGAAATCCTACCGTTCTGTTCAGTTTCTAGAGTAAAGGTAATATTTGGGTGTTAAGAATTCAAATATTTGAGGAAAAGAGAGCAATGGGACCGATCATCAAACAATAAAAAGATATCAACATATCGCTTGTATAAAAAATGGTTTGAACTTGGAAGGACAATCTCCAAGCCATTGTTGCTCCTGAAAGCACAAAAATATTGGCAAAAGTTGGACCAAGTGGTAGCCCCATACCTAACCCATCCAACTGTTGATAAAATTTATTTTCAAAAATAATAAAGAGTTCAATACAGAATGCTGAAGGAAGGTCTTGAATAATGCCCTACTGAGACCCAGAATATTATCTATGCTTTCGAACCAACAGTTTAGAATGATTTCAATAGTTTCATTTAAAGGAATGTTCATAAAAAGATTCTTGACGTCAAACGATGCCATATAAAAATTATCAGCATTATGAAATATTTAGAAATTTCCATAGCCTATGAAATATTTAGAAATTAATAAAGAATACTTTATGAGTGAAATAATCTCTGAGGTATTCACAACATGTTTTTAACATTCGAATAGATGTTCAGGGCCCTACAATTTTTGGAATTTACCCATGGTCCCCCTTCAAAGCAAAATTTCTAAAAAGATTTATTTCAATTTGCAATGAACTGGTCTACAAAGTTAAGATTCAGTTTTTTGATATTGCTACAGAAAATTTTTTTATGAAGTTTTAAATTTTGAAAACCATTATTTTCCCTATATCACAATCGGAAATCAATAAAATTTGTAATTTACTTATCAAAAAACTTAATCTCAATTACATAGTACTCACCTTGATCTTTCTGATGCAAAAAATATTATCTCCCTGCCTTTAAAACTGTAAGAGAAATAAGGCAACAAAGTCGAAAAAGTCTTCGGGAGAAAATGGCGTTCAAAGTTAAAGCATCAGAGCGCTCATGACACCCAGTTTCACACCATTATTTTCATCAAAACCTACAAACTAATATGCAAGTAATAAGTCTAAAACATTCCAGATAAGTCTTCCATGGTTGTAATAAGTCACTAATTCTGGCTGCAAACCGCAGAGCGACCTGAACAGTTTTCCTATGAAATATTCAAGAATAAAAAAGAGATACTTCCAAAGTAAAATAAGCTCTGAGGTATTCACAGTATGTTAATAACATTACAATAAACATTTATAGCCCATAAAGTTTTTGGAACTTGGAGTAAAAAATGTGAAAGCATGAAGCACCTAATGCAAGTAAATGGGGTGAGGAGCGGCGGGAAGGGTCGCATGGCTTGTCAGTGCTCATGTGTCATATCATTTCACCTAGATATTGCTCATCGACTGTTTATTTCTGAAGACACGTGTATTTATCATTCAGCTGTTCAAGAACTTTTATGATTTTGCAACGTCAAGTGCTCGGTACCTCCCATGGACCTCTTAAACTAAAACTACTAAAATGCATTTTTTGAACAATGCAAATGTCAATATTCAAGCCACTTCTTCTCAGAAACTTGTAATTGTAGAGCAATCATTTTGGTATCATTGGATGTGCAAAGAGTTGCTGCATTAAGAGTCAGAGGATTTCATTGAAATTCATAGTAGTAGGATCTTAGTTACATTAAAAATCTACGGAAAAATGGACTCTTTGAAATTTTTTAAACTTCATAAAAACTAAACTATTACAAATTCTAAAATAATCCTCTGACTCCTTATGCAGCAACCCATTGTGCATCCAATGATACTTAGATCATTACTCTTTTGATAACTACTTTTTGAGAAGAAGTAGCTTGAAAATTGTCCATTTCCCCGCCCCCATTCTTCCCGTTATCTCCGTCATTATGGCAAAAATGAAAAAAGTTTACGACACTACCCCTAGATATTTTCTAAAATATATGCGTATGCCAAATTCCATAGATCTAGATCCCACAGAAAAAACGTGTTTGTCATTTTCTTAATTCTGACTAGACGGTCCCCTTAACCCTTTACGGACGACTGTGACTTTTTCGTCACACAAAAATAAATGGTATGTAAAGGCTAAAATATTGGCAGTAAGTGTTGTGTGCCGGGTGTATCTGATGCGTCACTGGCTCAGAGTTTGTTTAGAAAACGTTTGATACGGCTATGTGACGTTGTGCCTCAGTTGTAAACAAGAGACCGGCGGCTCTGATGTTGCCACTTTTCTCTGTGACGGAGAGTTCTTTTTTGCTAAATGGAGGAAAAACCAGGTGAGGTAACTGCTTGTTAATTTTACTCATGGATTGTGGTAAAAGCAATTTGAATGTGTTACCCGTTTACTGAATTTATATATAAGGAATTTTATGACTGTGACTAATTCGTCACGTCCGGCATACAAGTGCACATCCCGTCTTACTGCTGTTATGTTGTTACCCTCAATAAATGTGAACTGTGATGGTAATTTTGAATCTCATTTGAAATGCAATTTATCGATGGTAAACAGAATGTAATTAGTTTTATTTTTTGCAGATATTACGCCTAAATTGTTCAACGGAAATGGAGCCAGTTCATCAAAATTAGCTTTTTATATTATAATACTTGCTGTCGACAGTGATGAAGTGTCAATTGCTTCTGAAGATAATATATGAAAGCAAGATTCTTACCCAATTCTTATGATGGTGAATAACATTGAAGATGTTCATAGTTTCATTATCTAGCTATTACACAAATATCTATGAAATAATTTGGTGTTGCCAAGTTCAGCCATTATATAAAGTATTTTGATGGGATACAACACAAATTTATTAAAATTATAATAAATGGATCAATAATATCAATAGAAATAGATCAATAATATCAATTTTCAATTTATGAGTGTATTTTTTCAAATATCCGCTGATGTACCATTGGGGTCAAAACGTTCATTTTCAACAAAAATGTCCTTTAAACTGATAGTCTCTGCTATTACCTGCATTTTAGAGCTATGTCAATTTATACAACCTAATTTGATAGTTTATGCCTGAATTGTTGATATTAACACAAGAATTATGTTGTAAGTTGACGGTACGTAAGAATTGTAATTTTACATGAGCTGCAACAGAGAAAATATATCAAGTCATTAATGCTTTTCATGAGTGTTTATTAATATTTCCAAAATGGAATGAGTCATCAAAAAATTTGAAATTTTTCTAAAGATCTTTAATTTGAAGGTCAGATATGGGAGGTAGTGATGTACGGATGTATCGGTATCGGCAGTATCGGTCATTTTTAGTAGTATCGGTATCAGCAAAATATGGCCGATACTTTACGAATACTTTCCAATAATACGTATTTTATCATAAAAGTGAAGGTCATAAATCATGACAGTAAAAGTACGTAACATAATAATACCCGTTGTGTGTTTATTTATGTATTTATTGATATATTTATTTGGTGTCCGCGTCTTAAGAAACATGGGTTGTGTGAGTGCTGTATCATGGATACCGAATTCCTCAGTGTAAATTAAAAGATGGCGTTTTCATGCAATGAAATATTTGACATTTTATCAGGCTTGGTTTTGTTCGATGTGTAGTGATGCAAAAAAAAACGGTTTTATTTGATTGCGTTTTTTTTTGCAAAAAAACGTGTTTTTTATGTGTTTTTTTTGTTTTTTTTTGTTTTTTTTTGCACACCTAAATTTTGTTAAGCATATGTCTGGGTTTTTTTTTTGGACACCTGAAATATATTAATATCCATGTTTTTTAGTCATTTCATTGTTATAAAAACATCAAAAAGAAACCATACAGTAAAAGTAGTGGCAGATAACCCACAAATACCTAGAGGCGTCTAAGAGGAACAGCAGGAGCCACAGAACTTATATTGATGGAGTCATAATTCAGAGCTTACTATCTCTACTATGCCTGATTTTATTTTTATGTGACCAAAAAAATCAGACTTTGCAGAGATAATAAGGGTAAATCTGAAGGATGTGTCAGTTATTGATTTTGTAAATTTTGATGCCTAACCTAAGCATAGTTAATTAGATCGAAATAAACAAGTTTTCTTCTATGCACTTTCCATCTTAAATGAGTATTTTATTAGTTATAGCGGTAAATGACTTACCGCAACTCCTGTGTTTGAAGCGGCAAGTAATTCAAGGAGCACGTCGGACAGCAACACTGCAATGCGCACTCGCTTCCAGCGCGATCGTCATCAAAGACGAAACCAAACCTACCGCTATACCTCGTTAAATACTCTTTTGACAAGAAAAGTGTATAGAAGAAAACTTGTTTATTTCGGTGTTATTACCATGATTCAAGCAACATAAATTCATAAATCGATGAGTAGCTGTTTATTCAAGCGCATTCGTCATCAAAGACGAAACTAAACTTATCGCTATAAATCGTAAAATACTCATTTGAGACGGAAGGTGCGTAGAAGAAAACTTGTTTATTTTGATTCAATTAATTAGGTTCAGGCACCAAAAAGTGGAAAATCGATAACTGACATATCCTTCAGATTTACCATAATAAGCTCTGAATTTTGACTCCATCAATATAAGTTCTGTGGCTCCTGCTGTACCTCTTAGACTCTAGGTAATTGTGGGTTATCTGCCACCACTTTTACTGTATGGTTTCTTTTTCATGTTTTCATTACAAAACAATGACTAAAAACCATAGATATCAATATATTAAAGGTGACCAAAAAAATATGCTGTTTTTTTAAAACATGTTTTTTTTACAAAAATTCTGGGTCAATGTGAAGTTTAATGCAATCAGAAAATAATAATTAGCGATCCCAGGAATCACTTAAGGAACCCATTTAAGAACGTTTTACACAAATGACATTCTGCCCGCTGATGCGTTATTTTCGAATAATTGAACTTTGAAGTTGGCCTTTGCGTCAAAGGAAGCGAGCGAGTGAAACGGAATTTAATTAATAACGGAAGCTATTACAAACGTAAAGAGGTTGGGTCGGGAGGGGGAGGCACAGTTCTTCTAATGAAAATTATAAATAAAGCTTCTAACTAACCCATTTGGGTGATGACCGCAATCTTGTTGACATTGGCTCTAAGATGGCAGTGCCCATGGTGGTCGCCATCTTAGAGCCGATGTAAACAAGATTGTGGTCGTCACGTTAATGGGTGGGTTAGAAGCTTTATTTATAATTTTCGCTAGAAGAACTGTGCCTCCCCATCACGACCCAACCTCTTTACGTTTGTAACAGGGGGTTAGCTTCCGTTTTTAATTAAATTACGCTCGCTTCCTTTGGCTCGGGAAGTCCAACTTCAAAGTTCAATGATTCGAAAATAAAGCATCAGCGAGCAGAATTTCGTTCTTGTAAAACGTTCTTAAATGGGTTCCTTTAGTGTCTGTTTGGAATACAATTATTAATTTCCATGATTTCATTAACCCTTTACCGCCCCAGAGGACACCAGTGTCCTCTTTCAAAAATACCCTTAATATATTGTATTTCTTATTCAATTAGTTCCCTGATGTGTTCTTTGAAGTTCTCTGTCGAGTGGCAGTTCCTATCCCATCCTGATATCGGTGACTGCCTGATGCCAGCGCCAGTTTAGTGACGGTGGTTGTGTTAACGGTAATATGAGTACAAAAATTCGGACGTTAAAGGGTTAAACTTCACATTGACCAAATTCTGACTAATAAAAATGAATATTAATATATTCTCTGGTACCAAATATAACCATGCTGTTTTTTCTTACAAAGAATCATGACTCAGAAAAACAATATATTTTATGTGACCTAAAAAGCCCCATGCAGTTTTAAAAAAATAATGTTTTTTACTAAAAAATCATGACTAAAAAAACATGAGTATATATATGAGACCTAAAAAACCCCATGCTGTTTTTTAAAAAATGTTTTTTTACAAACAATGATGTATAAGGAAACCTGGATATGAATATATTCTATGCAACCAAAAAACCATGCTGTTTTATTTTATGTATTTTTCATAAAAAATCGTGTCTTAAAATCATGGATATTAACATATTTTATGTTACCAAAAAATCCTTGTGTTTTTAAACATGTTTTTTTTATTAAAAAGTTAATATTATTCATTTTTTGGTCACGAATTCTTTGTAAAAAAAACACCCCTCAGGAGGATACAATTATTGTATCTATGGGAACTAGCGCTCCCAGGGGGACAATGTAAGGGCCCAAGCTGAGAGTTAGGGAGGCCTTCTTTTTGTTGAAATTAAATGTTTTTGTGATGTTATGGACCACCTAATTTTTGGTTCACTGCTGTCCTGATTTTCAGCACCTACTACTGTCTTCTTCAACTTTGATCTTGTTTCATAATCTTCCTTCCTCTCTTTGGATCACATTTGTTGCTGGGTAAGGAGGCTAAAACTAATGACTAATCTAATCTGTAAAAAAAACATGGATATTAATTTATTTTATGTGACCAAAAAACCATGTTTTCTGAAAAAAAGATTTTTTTACAAAAAACATGAGTGTTATTAAATTTTATCTGACCAAAAAAAACATGACATTTTAAAAACCATGTTTTCTTCACCAAAAGTCATTAATATCCATGTTTTTTAGTCATGATTTTTTTTTGGTTAAGAAAACATGATTTATAAAAAACCATGTTTTTTTTGGCACATAAAATATATTAATATCCACATTTTTTAATCATGATTTTTCTGTAAAAAAGATGTTTATTTTAAAAAATACAGCATGGTTGTTTATGGCAAAATAAAGTATATTAATATCCGTGTTTTTTAGTCATGACTTTTTTGTAACAAAAACATTCAAAAAACAGCATGGATTTTTTGGTCACATAAGATATTTTAATATCCATTAGAACCGTACCAGGTCTTAGAATAAAATATCCACAAAGAATCTATTCACTCTATAAAACCTTTCGGAGACTAGCTCCATCCTCAGTAAGTCATTCAGTCAAATGTTTTTCAAAGGAACAGTGAAAATTCATTGTCCATTTGACCAAATTTTACTGAATGACTGAGGATGGAGCTGGTCTCCAAAAGGTTTTATGGAGTGAATAGATTCTATGTAGATATTTTATTCTAAGACCTAGTACAGTTCTAATAAACATGATTTCAATATTAACAGCATTCTTTGTTTATAAGTTTCTAAAAACAATTCAATTAAAGAAAACTAACTTTCCTGATATTTACATGTGTTTTTTTTAGTCATGATTTTTTTTAAATGTTTATAAAAAAAAACTTTTTTGGTCCAATAAAATATAATAGCCATGTTTTTTTAGTCAAGATTTTTCTGTTGAAAAACAATATTTAAAAAAAACAGCATTGGATTTTTAAGGTCACAAATATATTAATTTCCATGTTTTTTAGTCATAATTTTTGTATGAATAATATGTTTTTTTTTAAAAAAAAACAGCATGGTTTTTTAGTCACATCTCTATCAATGGCCATAAGTAAAGATATGTTATTATAACACACCATTTTGGGAGTTTAAGGTCATTCACATGTATTGTAAAATAAATGAAATATCAAAGCATGAAACCGCAGAAAATGAAAAAGTTCATAAAACCATAGAAAACCATCAATTAAGAAGTATGCTGTTTTATTTTGTAATTTGACATGAAAACAATTAATGTAATGTGGTTCTTTTTCTTGCTGAGTTATTTTCAGACAAAATATTAAAAAAAAATATCCACATTTTTTTGCCTCAGTTTTTTTTGTAAAAAAAACGTGTTTTTTTGTAAAAAAAAACGTGTTTTTTTGTAAAAAAAACGTGTTTTTTTTTAAAAAAACGGCATGGTTTTTTTTTAGTCACATCTCTATCGATGTGTTAGCTTAGATTAGGATATGCTAGGTTAGCACAGATTAAGTAATACTGACATGTTTTCTCAGGTCTACCTAGCTTAACAAGGGCATTATCCATGGAATTTCCACGGGTCCAGCTACAATCTAATAAAACCCTTGGTTTATTTGGAGTCCGCTCCTTCCATTTTCTTTGTCACGCTCATAAGGAGGTTATAGTGACCGTATCTGTGATACGAGTTTCATCAATAAGCAAGTACAAGAATATTTTTTATCACGCGTGCTGTTAGGATGGATACATTTGTTCGGCATCACATTATGAAAATTTGTTCAAGAAATTTAGTGACGGGCCGTGTGTCAGATCTAGTAATCAAATAAAAAGCCTATTCATACCTAGTAAATTAGTTAGCTAACTGTTGAATTATAGTGTTCGATCAGGCCCGCTACCTGAATTTACTACTTTGAATTTCCGATGAGTCACGTACGATCATAACTGAAAGCTATGTAGCATGAATAACTAAACCGTATAGCGACATAAAATTATTAAACTTTAACGACTAAAGCCTATATAGTTTGACCTAATTTCCATTTATTAAAGTATGTGACAGGCTAACAAAAACCAAACTAATTTAATACAGATGAAGGTGCATCTGAAAGTTTTTGTGAATTTTATGTAGAAGCAGCGGAAAATTTTATTTTAATGTAGCTTGTAAATCGTCAAATATTACGAAGCTAATAATTTATTTTAATTT
The DNA here is from genome assembly GCA_030386875.1 of Morinoia aosen. Classification (NCBI taxonomy): domain Eukaryota; kingdom Metazoa; phylum Arthropoda; class Malacostraca; order Amphipoda; family Talitridae; genus Morinoia; species Morinoia aosen. The sequence continues at coordinate 13,129,099 of CM059575.1, read as the reverse complement.
AGCATGTCTATCGTTGTTCATTACCAATCTTGCATTTTTCTTCTATGTTTAGATGTTTGAAAAATTCACTAACAATCTTATAGTTGAATACATTTGAACGGGTCAGTTGATTGCTTTAATCGCAACTTGATGAGTTCAAAAACGAGGAAAATTTCAAGGAACTTAATCATATTTACTAGGAATACGTTTCGGAGTCCATCAGTTCGTAAAAGTAAAATTCATTATGTCTGCAATAAAAGAAAGAATAAAATGTTGGATCCAGTCATGAAAGGAAATCATGAAAACAAAAGTAAAATTAAAACATGTCATAGAAAAAATAAAATCAACAAGATCTAGTTACAATTTGCAATGGGTAGTAACTGTCAGAATTGTTGAGTGCCGGTTTTCGTTTAAAAATATGTAGCAACTCAAAAATTCTGCGGTCACATGCAGTTGTAGCCGAATCTAAGATTTTGAAGTCCGCTGAGGATATCGGTACATTGCATTTTACTGCGTGATTACGTACCGTGGAGTATGATGGGTGTGCTAGTTGGTTCCCCGTGCGGAAGCTTCGACCTCGATGTTCGGCCATTCTGATATTGAAATTTGGTGACATCACGCCAATGTACGATGATGTGCACTGCACACAACTGTATAACTGTAAGAATAAATCAGAGAGGCTCGTATCTTCATTGGAAGCGTATCCTTGTACCAGAATTGTATAATTTTAAGCTTGCTTTTTTCCGGTACAAGGATACGCTTCCAATGGAGAAGCGAGCCTCTCTGATTTATTCTTAACAATTGTGCAATTGTGCAGTGCATATCATCGTCCGTCGGCATGACGTCACGAAATTTTCACATCAGAATGGCCGAACATCGGGGTCGAAGCTTCTGCACGGGGAACCAATTAGCACACCCCTCACATTTCGCAGTACGTAATCACGCAGTAAAATGCAACGTACCCATATCCTCTGCGGACTTCATAATCTCAGATTCGAATTCATCTTCCTGTGATGTCAGAATTTTAGAGTTGCTACATATTTTTAACACTTTAACCGCAACTACTAAATATTAAGTTCAACACCAAACTCAAATTAAAAGTCAACTGCAGCGCGCGATGTTGAAAATAGCAAACATGAACTGGATCGTGCATTCATTTAGCTTTGATTAAGTATTTATGGAAATTGTGTTTGTGACTACTGGTCGGTCTGCAGCGTTGTGAAAATTACCTCCGTGTACCACCGGTGGGTCGCGCTGCGGTCAAAGTGTTAAAGACAGCGTCCCCCTTATGAATCCATGTTTTTGAAATTTCTTCAGAAACTGAGATTTTTGCTGCTATAAGAAGTGTAAGAGGTCAGGTACATCCTGTGAAAAAATGAGACTCCTACATTCACTCGTTTGCCCGCTACGGGGGTTTAAAGAATGGGGGGGAGGGGGAAGTGGTATTTTATCATGTTACACCTCCCCCATGGCACTTTCTTCACGGCGCAAAGTTGCTATGTCATCTCCTATGTCTCTGGATTACTCTATAATGATTTCAGGGGTCTAACTTGAACCAAAAATTTTACAAAATTTTTCATTTGAATTGTTTGTTCCTTTGTTTTGCTTATAATCTAAACAATGGTTTATGGGGATTGAAAATGCTTCTCCTCCTACAGTTTTTGAGCTACAGTGATAATTTTGGTATCATTGGATGCGGAAAGACACGGGCTTTTATGGAAGCTAAAATTTGTTTTCTCAAATTTCCATTTTCATTATGAAAAAGTAAAAATTTCGAAAAAAAATCCTGTTATGAAAATGTGCAGCTTTTTCACGTCATAACTCATGAACAATAAATAATTTTAGAATGAATTTTAGCTTCCATAAAAGCCCGTGTCGTTCCGCATCCAATGATACCAAAGTCATCACTGTAGCTTAAAAACTGTAGAAGTAGAAGATTTCTTAAACCCCCTCCCCCCCCATCTAAAATTTCGTTTTCTTCGATTTCCCATTTTCTTTTCAAGAAAATTGAACTTTTGCTCATAGCAAAAACGATTCCAAATTCAATTTCCTATCTGTATACCAAATTTCATTGTTCTAGGTTCAACAATATAGAAAAAAGTCTGTATGGGGGACTCTGCCCTTAAACAAAAACTGGCCCTCAACAATTCTGATAGTTCCTACCCGTTACAAATGGTAACTAGATATTGTCAATTTTATTTTTTCTGTGACATGTTTTAATTTTATTTATGTTTTTGTGATTTCCTAAAGACTGTATCCTACATTTTGTTTTTACTTTTATTGCAGACATAATGATTTGTACTTTTATGAACTGATGATGGATCTGGACTCTGAAACGTATTCCTAATAAATATGATAAAGTTTCCTGAAATTTTTCTCGTTTTTAAATTCCACATCTTATAGTTGGTTGCGTGTCTGCGGATATTTTCGGTTTCGGGGCTTATCAAATTTGAATGTTTTCTTCTCGTGAAAGTATGTATATGGTATGAAAAACACGAAAATGACAACCATTTTGTGGAAAAATTATTGTTTTGGTCCGCTTGTGGAACCAGTTGCTATTATAGCTAATCTACATTACGTTGCACTACGATTAGAAACACATATCTATCGAATGGATTTCATTTTGTTATTTTTTCTCAACAATATAGTTAACATAGCAGGAGCAGTGTTATTATTCATCATCGAAAACTTTATTGTCAATATTGTTATTTTATTAGATATATTAGCAAATAATTTTATTATAACCCCCATGTAGAGCTTATAATGGTTTTATTTTAATACTAGTGTGCACGGTCCAAAAATGGGATTCAATACCTTTCATGAACAAATTTTCAAGATGTAGATGACAAACAAATACAGTATATCTATCCTAACAGTCCCCGTGATAGAAAATATTCTTGCACTTGTGCACTGGTGAAACTCGTATTGCAGATACGGTCATTTTAACTATCCTTACAGGCGTGATAGAGAACTGGAAGGAACAGACTCCAGGCAAATAAACCAAAGATATTATTAGGTAGCAGCATGACACGTGGGCATTCCAAGGACAATGTCGTCGTTAAGCTAGATGGACCCGTGAAAAAAATTCCGTCAACATCATCTAACTTATGCTATCCTAACCTATCCTGATAAGATTGCAAAAATATCAATGCATGTATAGACGATCTTTCAATCTTACACTGAGGAATTCGGTATCCATGATACCGCAGACTCAGACACCCTATGTTTATTAAGAAGCGGATACCAAACAAATATATAAATAAACGCACAACGGGTATTATTAGGTTAGATGATTGTAAAAGTATCGGTATCGGTAGTAGTATCAGTCAAAGTATCGGTATTTCCAAGTATTGGAGTATCGGTATCGGCTAAAATATGAGTATCGGTATCGGCCAAAATATGAGTTTCGGTATCGGCCAAAATATGAGTATCGGTATCGGCCAAAATATGAGTATCGGTATCGGCCAAAATATGAGTATCGGTATCGGCCAAAATATGAGTATCGGTATCGGCCAAAATATGAGTATCGGTATCGGCCAAAATATTAGTATCGGTATTGGCCAAAATATGAGTATCGGTATCGGCCAAAATATGAGTATCGGTATCGGCCAAAATATGAGTATCGGTATCGGCCAAAATATGAGTATCGGTATCGGCCAAAATATGAGTACCGGTATTGGCCTAAAAAATGGTATCGGTACATCACTAGATTTTGGGGAGTTTTTAAGAAAATTTTGGATTTTGTGTGTATTTTGTTGAAAAGAATACGAGTGTCTAGAGGTCACTGAATACAGATGATTTTGTGCATGTTTCACCATTTTAGGGTTTTTACCTACAGAAAACATTTTTATGAATGTTGATTACTCATAAAAGTTGTTCTGTGTTTTACTGATGAAGTTGATATTTTTTGAAGTCATGACTTTGATATTTTCAGAAACATAAGTAGAGGACTGTGTTGTCACCTTGATTCAAACATCCTTTTCCTCAAACACTGACCCAAAAGAACAAACTAAGTTTGAATGAAAGTGTGATACTGTACATTTATTCATTTGCCCTCATTTCAATTTGTATTGAAAATTTTAATGGAGATGGATATGTTTTTGCTCCTCCGTTTCACCAAAAACCAAATATATTGAAAGTGTTATTTTGATGCTGTAGCATTTGAGCTTGCATTTGTCTGCTCTATTTTAGGTTCAATTTTGACATTGTGTTTTTGTGTGGCTTAGCTAGTTCAGCTTTTGTTGTCTGCAATGGTGGAATGTTTGTGACTTTATTTGGCCATAGCCATTTTCTATGGTGATTGTGCAGAGATTTTTATTAGTCTCAATACAGCTGATTTGCATTGCAAATTAGTTTCAGATGTCAGCCAATTTCCAGATTACATTTCTGTAAGGTAAATTGCAGATACAATTTATTTGTTTAATCTATCACATTCAGTTCTTAAGGGGAATTGATATTTTTTAATGACATTGAATATTATTTTTCTGTGTAAGTGAGATTCATGAGCTTCGCTTGTTTTCACATCTGTTTGTTTGATATAGGCAGTGATGCATGAGGCTTTATTTTTAACACGTTAACCGGCATGTGTACTACGAGTGGTCAACAGAGGGAATTTTCATAATCCTGCAGACCGACCTGTAGTCATGAATTAAATTTTATAAATACTTAAAGCTAAATAAAAACTCAATCATCTTAATGTTAACTATTTTCTAAATTGCTTACTACAATTGACTTTAAATTTGAGTTGAATATTGAACTTTAATTTAACCCATGACAGTTAATGTGTGAATTAATGCACTTAATTTATTGGTTTTCTGTACTTGTTTCAACAATTTCTATTAAAAACCTTTACAAATTGTTTCCTTAAAATTTGTTATGACTTCTAATATGTAGGAGAATTTTCTGTTCCTTCTTAGTTCATGTGAAATATAGCTCATACAACACAGGTTGCTCTTCGACATAATTGGCAACATTGTTAGGGGAACAATTTAGGATCTGTTACCCTAACACAACCAGCCTAAAGGTCTTAGTAAGGCAAGTGTAGAAGCTAGACTGTAGATAACTTGAGAAATTGAAAACAAAATTAATTTATTAACAAACTAAGAATAGGAACACGGAAACAAACTGTGGGGAACAAAGTTGTTGGTAATCCTACAGGCTGTACAAAGCAAGGCTTATAAATTTTCAACAGCCACCGAAATCAGAACACAAATCTAAAAGTAATAACTTGAATCACTGACTGTTGCAAGAACCTCAGGATATCTAAACAAAATCAAAGTCAGTACAAATGGTTCAAAGTTTGAGAACTCAGGTTAAACTCAAGAATCGTATGAGATGTTGTAAACTAAACAAAGCCATGGCCAGTAGATTTCTAGAAATGGAAGAAAATCATGAACTAAATAAAGAACAAATAGCTGTAATCCAAGTACGTAGTCTTAGTATCTGACGAGTGGCAGTATTGAAGAAGTGATGGCAGGCCACAGAGGCTTGCCTCTTTGTTGAACAGTTTCTGGAGCAGCTCACTAGGTGGCCTCACTCACAGTCCATACAAGCCTCCTCAATGTCTGCTCCTTGACCCTTTCAGTACAATGACTGAAATGGTTTGGGTGAAAACTTCCAAGGGAAAAACTGTCATTACCCTGAATTGTCAGTGAAGTTGTCGTGTGGGGGCTTTGAACTTAAGCTAGTGCCTACTTCTTTATTTTAATTTTAACATTTTTTGAATCTTTGAAGGTCTATGCTTGGAGCCGGAAAGTTTCAACATTGATTGAAAATGAATTTTTTGTATTGACGAAGAAATTATTCACAAGTTTTTACCCAAATTTATCAAAATCAACTAAGTTTAGAAAGTTTAGAAATTCTGCTCAAGTTAAATAGAGAGGTTATTGAACGTGTTGCACGGACCCTGTGGCGTGAACTTAGAGGTAACCCATGGTAATTTACGCATGCAGGCTTCTGGAAATGTTTATATACTAGTTTCATGAATGCTTGTTATTTCCCTAATTTTGTTATTTACTCCAAAATGTTCCTTCACTAGTTAAATTACTTTGAAATTAGGTTATATGCCTTAAACTGGGAGCACTAGCCAACTTAGCACTGGAGTAACCATCTGTACCAAAAGGGTTTAGAGACTTGCTTTGCCTGTTGAAGAGCACCAAGGCATCAATAGATCCCATGAGCCATGCAGCAACAGAATTGCTGCTCTATTACAGCCAGCGTAGGCTCAATTCACTTGAGCTCAACCCTCACTGCTCATAAAAAAAGCACCTATCAGGCATTATATTCCCTTTTTTAGGCAGTCAGGTGAGTACTTTGGTTAATCAAGGATGTCTTTATTAATTGAATTTTCAAAGCACACCACGTTGACCTTGATGAAAAGCTGCAAAAAAGCCCCTCAGTGGGATACAACTGTTATATATCTATGGAAATTAGTACTTCCAGGGGGATTTGTGAGGTTCCAAGCCAAAGGTTAGGTAGGCCTTCTCTTCGTTGAAATAAAATAATTTTTTTTTACAAACCATTTATTTCTTGCTTCACTGCTGTCCTGTTTTTTAGCACCTTCTACTTTCTTCTTCAACTTTGATCTTTTTTCATGAACTTCTTTTTTAGTCTACTATTTTGCTGCACATTGTGCATAGATTCTGTTTACCCTTTAAGGCCATCAAACGTTTTTTTTCTCTAAATTTTCAACAAATAGAAATAATTCCAGAGTGAAGTAGGCTCTTAGGTATTAACAGCATGCTTATAACAATATAATAAACATTCACAGCCCATAAAATTCTTGAATTTATCCATACCCCCCCTCGGAGGGAAATTTCTGAAAAATCTTATTTCTCTGCCAATATTGTACATGGAGATGATTAGTTTTTTGTTCGATTCACAATAAACTGGTTTATAAAGTTAAGATCCAGTTTTTTTATATTGCTTTGAAAAAAAACAATTAAGTGTTTGAATTAAAAAAAAATTTTAATTTTTTTTCAAATGGCTATAAAAAATTTTCTAATCAACTTATCGAAAAGCTACAGCTTAACTTTATAGTACTCACCTTGATCTTTACGATGCTGAAAAGATCTCCTTCATAAGTGAAAAACTGTAGGAGAAATAAAACCACACAGCCCAAAAATAATCATTTTGAGGAAAAAGTGCTCAACTTTTTCAATTATATCTCCAACAGTTTTTTACTTATGGAGATCTTTTTGCATTGTTAAGATCAAGGTGAGTACTATAAACCTGCATAGTTGTTTTTTGATAAGTTGAATAGAAATTTTTTATTGTGTTCAAAGTAAGAACCACAATGTAATATAATTAGTAATATGGGTAAATTTAAAAAAAATTTGGGCTATAACTGTCTATTCGAATGTTATAAACATACTGTGAATGCCCGAGAGCTCGTTTCCCTCCGGAAGTATTTTTTTATTTTTCAAAGATTTCATAGGAAAAATTGTTTGATTCCCTTAAAGGTGTCTCCTTCCCCTTATATTATTCTTGCTACTTTTTCACTTTAACATCTTTAATCAAAGTCTGGTAGAATCATGCTAGGGTTTTAGGATGCATGAGAGATGGTTTCTAATCCATTTACACGCAGCTTTCCTATCAAGACATAAGCCACGTGTGAATGAGCCTTTTAATGGAAAATGGAGCACTAATTTCCGAGCTTGTGCAACTGATGGATAGTTTTGAGTAGTTTTCTGTTGAGATTTTGAATGAATTCAGTGTCTTACAGTCTTGCGACACTTGATATGAATGAAACTCTGTTGTAATCATCCCTCATTTGGTTCAACTAGAAGAATTTTCGTGGATGTGATAGATTTACTTTACTTATTTGACATAGTAAAACTTGTCTAAAAACCAAAAAGCCAACCTAATGAAATCAAAACTGCTCATCTTCTGAGTTTTCTTTTCATGTAAATGCCATTTTGATCCTTGAGGCTGAATAATTCCCTTAAATCAATGCCTCAGCCAAAGAGTCTTTCATTCCTATTTATCTTCAAAAAATTTACTTAAATTCTAGTTGAGTAGCAAATCTGCGTAGATTCTCTGTTTTCTACAGTTTAAATTGAATTTCCCATCTCTTTGTTCTCTTGAGACGACCTCTGTTGTAGTTAGGAATCTTAACACGTTTACTACGGAGTGGGACAAATGTGTACCACGAGGTAGATTGTTCATATATAGGGACTAATATAAATGAATAACATTTCAAACCATTTTGCTTACTCTTTTTGAAGGAATTAGATCGTACGAGGAAAATATTATTTTGTACATTTCTCATGAAGGATGAAAACTTATTCGAGCAGGTAAGTTGGTTTTCCCAGTCTTTTTTTAAAACTAAACCAAATAAACTTTAAGACCCGCGCAATTGTAGTCAACGTGTTAAATTGACGAATATAATGAGATTTATAATAATGAAAATAATTATTAATTTAACTGTTTCAGAAACAACACCTCTGCAAGTTTTCATATCAAAGTTATAGTTTCTTATTAGAATGGGTTCGTTATCATGATAACGTTACTTAGTTATTATATATCAAATTTGGTTCATTATCTGGTTTAATGTCTAAAATTTGTGTTGATTTGCAGATTCACTTTTTTCATCAGTATTAGAATATTTTATAGCAAAGTATCATTATTGTTTAGTTTTGAATAGGAGTGCAATGGCTGATAACAATGACGACATTCTGAGTGCATCAGAAGATGAAGAGAGCCAAGAAGTGACTGCTGCAGAATTGCTCTCGAAAATGGAGAGCCTGTGGAGAACAGAACGGCTGTCACCCACCCTCGAGTGCCACCAGAGCGAGCTGGTGGACTGCATGCTCGACCAGATCACGCAGATGAACAACAATCTCAAGCGCTGCAAGAAAACAGACTTTCGTCTGGCTATCCACCGGATGGAGCTGGAGCGCGTGCGGTACGTCCTCGCGAGCTACCTGCGCTGCCGGCTGCTCAAGATAGAGCGCTTCACCCATTATCTCCTCGAGAAACACGCGCAGCTCGACGACCCAAGTCTAGGCTTGCTCTCGCCTCAGGAGCTCGAGTATGCTAAGACTTACGCTAAGAGTATCGAGTTGCACTTCGACAAGCTTGTGCTCAATCATATTAATCATGACAAACTGAGAGAGTTTGATGCCAAGAAAATGTGTGTGACTCCAAACCTTAATGCTTATGTGTTTTTAAAAGTTATAAAAGACGCGCCTGGTGTGCTCATCAGTGATCAAACTGGCGAAAATGCCGATGAAGAAGTTGATTTAGAAGCCGGTGGCCAGCATCTAATGATGTACAGCAGCGTGCACACTCTCCTCAAAGCTGGCGATGTTGAGCTTATTTAATTCATGGTCAGTTGACTGTCGGCACGCAACACGACTCCAGTGGTTATTTTCTTATCGAGTTCGTTCTATGTTGCGAGAAAAAAATGGAAGTTCTTTACTTCCTCTTGCAACTCGTTCTAGTAATGCAAGTGTGGTTTTAGTAACCCTATGACACTAGGCGTGTGATCATGATCGGGTTTCTCCTCGTGAAAAAATTTGTCATTGGTTTTATTGTATCGATATTCGTCGTTTTTAAAATGATACCGTAGGGTAGAACACCTTGTTTCTATGATGCTAATTTACAGCTCTCAAAATTAGCACTAGTGCTTGTTTTCTGTTGGCTGCTTTACGTCTAATTTGAATTTTAAACTTGAGCCACGTTTTTACAGTATATATATAATTTGATAAAAAACTATTTATTTAAAATTTGCCCTAAGAACTTGTTTTACAGCTTGCAGATTCTGATAGCTCGGAGATTCCATCATTGGCTTGTATGTCATCATTTTCATTCATTTTCGGTAAATATGTGATATTGTTGTAGACCATTAAGAAACGTGTTACTTCAAAATAAATATTTTTAGGGAGAAATGTAAGTTTGCTGCAGTGTTTTGTTTTTACTGCATTTGTTCCAGTTTCTAGGATCAAGTTTTAGCTTATTAAGAGATGCACCAAGTGAGACATGCGTGTACAGATATGAGAGCACATGTTACGCGTTTCAAATTTGATTCATGTCGAGTTTCTCTGACTCATTTAAAGGAATTTTCTGAGTTCAGGTAGCGTATGTCCCGTTGAGCATGCCGGATTAGTATTTTAATTCGCTCATGGTGCCTAGCTCCTCTTTCGATGGTATTTTACCATTTTTCTAATATAAACTTCGCAGTGACGCCCCTCACGTGGTGTTGATCAAGTCTTCTAATGCGTGCCTTCGAATTCTATTGTAAATTTTTGTAGAACCGTCTTGTTTCATGATGATAGCGAGATTTTGTGCGGTGCTTCTCAGAATTGATTATCCATTTCACAAAAATGTCATTTTTTAATTCTCTTTTATTTATCTGTTTCTATCGCATTTTGTTGTTTGGTGGAAAAAAATTGATATGAATCGTTATACATACATTCTGTTTCAGAAAAAGATCAATGAATAATCACAAGCGAATCTGTTGAAGTTTGCGGCATCATCAGAGAACTATGAAATGACTTAGGGGAAAATTCACAAAATATTTAAGCTAAATTTTCTTCCAATTTCTTGATTCAAGCTTTAGAAACTTGTTAAAATTACGTGCTCGTTCGGACGCCGACGAAAATGGTAAATTATTTTCATAAATTTTAAACTTAAGACCTCCATTTTTTGTGTGTTCACATTTTCTTGAGCATGTTCAGTAACTAAGTGGAGAAGATAATATATTGAAAGCATGAATTAGAATTCATAGAAAGTTGTCAATGTCGCCATTCACGATTTACATTCTCAATAATGCCCAAAAGAAAATGCTCTCATTGGATCGTAGTCTTGTACTACACCCCTGGCAGCCACCCCTCAGGGAAAGGCAACTCTTGCATTTGTGATAATTTGTGCTTCCAGGTGAAAATGTGAAGTCCCAGGCTGAGAGTTGGGTAGGTTTTCTTATTGTTGAAATAGAATGTTTTTGTTTTGTTTTTATCAAGCACCATTCTTTTTCGGTGCGCTGCTGTCCTCTTTTCTGTACCCCTGTCTTTCTCCCTCAATTTTTTATCTTGTTTCACAGCCTTTTTCTCAGATAACTTACTGTTTGTGTGCACAGTTGATCTTGTGTGGGAGACGCGTCATAGATGTGCATAGATTCTCAGTTCTCTTAACTCATAATTAATTGGTACTTGCATTCTTTCTTTGGAATACCTTTATTTGGGTTAGGAAAGCTTAAACTAATTTATCTGACCTAATTATCTAATCCATGCTGCCACTGAGTTTTCCGTGTGACACTTTATAAAGTCAATTCTCAGGAGTACACTCTGTCTAAGAATTGTGGGTGTTCAAATGTTTACCATTCTACTCATTGAAATTGTTGATGCGTTCCGTATGAAGTCCCACATTTTGATAGTAATGGGGTATTTACAAACCTTTGTGAGAACTATTGAAAATTTGGTATCATAAACAAGTTGAAGTTGTGAGCTTAAAATTGTAAAGATAAAAGAAAATCTTGTGAGTCTCGTAGTTGACCGTATTGCAGTGTAGGTGCAAGTCAACACTACCACGCGGGTCGTATAGCAGGAAACCACAGAGTATGAAATAAATTTTTACTTGCTGTTGTAGTTGCGAAGCATGTGTTTAATATCCGTGAGTATTACGATATCGTAAAGTGTTAGGCGAAAATTAAGACTCATTTTTACGTACTGTGCGCTGCAAGGTTGAATACGTAATATTTTCCGCCGCGTACTCTTGTCTCTGTAAACGCTTTGTTCGATCACACCTGCGTGGACCACACGAACATGCCAGCTACCCACCGACCAGTGCGGCGTGTTGCAGGTGTGTCGAGGCATGCTTGTTGTCTGCCTGTTCTCATCATTGCTCTCTTCCAATTTGTGCACAGAACCAAGCTTAGTTTGCTCAAGGCTTGAATTATTTAAATGTCTGAACACAACGGGTACGAACGCTCTAACCCTCAGTTATTCAAAAATTTAAACATCATGCCTGGGTTTAAAACTTGAGCTGGCTTTCGTAATGATGATAAATTCCTCAACTATTCCAGTGGTTATTTCAAAATTTCTTGCACTGGTCTTTACGCCAATCCATGGCTTTTCAACTTTATCGAGCTTTTTGGACGTAGAATTTTCCCCGATGTAAATACAAGGCAAATTTCGTGCTTGTCATCCATTATTATTTAATAATTAATTTAAAAACTAAATTGTACACCTGTGATGCGAATCGCCTAAGAAGGAGACAACGATTGAATCTGTAGCAATAAATGCACTTAGGGGGATGATGAGAGGTCTCGCGGTGTGTTATGTAGACTTTACTTTTGTTGAAATAGTACAAGTGATTTGTTTTGTTACCCCCTCAGGGGGATACAACTTGTATCTATGGGAATTAGCGCTCCCAGGGGGACTATGTAAGGGCCTGAGCTAAAGGTTAGGTAGGCTTTATTTTTGTTGAAATAGAATAGGTTTTTATTTTGTTACGGACCATCTTTTTTCGGTTCACTGCTGTCCTGTTTTTCAGCACCTACTACTTTCTTCTTCAACTTTGATCTTGTTTCATAAACTTCTTTCTCATCTTACTGTTTCTGTGCCCTTTCTGCATAGATTCCACGTTCCCTTAACTCCAAACTAAATGGTGCCTTCTTCTTTCCTCTCTTTGGATCTCATTTGTTGAGGATAGGGAGGCTTAAACTAAATAATAATCTAATCTAATCTTTGTTTTGTTACGGAGCAACACTTTTTTGGTTGTTAGCCGTCCTGTTTTTCAGCACCTTCTACTTTTTCTCAACTTCCATCTTGTTTCATGCCCATACATTCCAACTTTCTATTTCTGTACACTGGGGATTTTGTGTGTGAACACACGTAGTACGTAGATTTCCAGTTCTCTTACCTCCCTACTAAATGATGCCTTCCTCTATCCTCTTTTTGAAACTCCTTTGTTGCAGTTAGGGAATCTTCAGCTGACTTATACCTAACATAATCTAGAACGTATTTAGTCATTAAATTGTTGTGTGATGTGGCCTGTTACTAATTCGTGAGCACTAATTTTAGAAAATTAGTAAGCCTCACCGACAGCGATTTGCTGAGAAAGCTGTGTATTGTCCTTGAATTGCTTATGACGAATTGAGGGCAGGTCTTTTCGATAGCTACAAGAAAATGGTTAAACACGTTATACAATAATATTTATATGTCACTCTCTCATATGAACCCTTGAATTATATGACTATATTGGTATATTTCGTGAAATTATCTTACTAAAAAAATATATTTTCTCAATAATGATCTGGGAAGTTTAAATTAACTCAATTCAAAGTTAATTACTGTGCCTGGCACAAAGTATTTGGTGCATTTGGATGCTTTTACGTTTTCTCATGTCTTAAAGCACTAGGTAAATATTCAGTAATACTTGTTTCATATTTTACTCTCCTGATTTCCAGTATTTTCCCTTGTCGGATTATCTGACCACGGTGACCGGAATGGGTTAAACTAAGTTCAATATTCAACTCAAATTTAAAGTCAATTGTGCGCAATTTTGAAACTATTAACAATCATTAACTAGATTTGCCTTTATTTAGCTTTAATTGAGTTTGTAACTGTAGGAGTAGTATGAAAATTCCTTCCGTGTAGCCTACACCGCCGGCTCACATCACGACCAAGGTGTTGAAATGAATGGGAGAGGAAAAACTGGTTTGTCGGTTATCTCTCGTAACAATACATTTTTCTCAAGTTTTTCTCCAAGTTTTTATATTTGGTTGAAGTTTTTATATTTAAACCCACTCATTGTGAAGAAATTTAGAATTATAGGTTTTAGAATGATTTGTGATACAATGACGTTTCATATTAAATAAACTTGACATGATGCGGTTTTCATTGTTTGGTGTTCCTTCTAAGTTATTGAGTTCTTTTTATTTAGGGAGTATCCAGTACTAATTTGTTTGATTCAGGGGTCTCTAAACTTTCCAGCCTTAGGGCTATACTGATTGTGAGTAAGTTCCAATGGTCAAAACTGTTGTATTTTTTCTGTCTTATCTATTATTTTTAGAGTCATCTATAATTTCCGGATTGATCACACTAGCGGGCCGGACTCAGCCCGCGGGCTTTAGTTTGGAGAGACAACTGCTCTAGATTATAATCTTCAAGGTTCACTAATGAGTCTGCAATGGTGAGTTTTACATTGATCAAATAACGACTGCTTCTGCTGTGTGAGCAATCGCTAGTACTCGCGTCGCTGTGCCTGAATCGGGTAGTGCTCCGTGTCCAGTATTTTCGTGGAAAGTAATATCAATAGAACTCAACTTGTGTAGAGCATTGACAATTAGCCTTGTAGAGCCTTTGCCATTTTTATCTCTCTTGGTTTCTTTCTACGCTCTTTCCTTCAGAATTTTTTACGTATTTGAGAACATGTTTTAGAAAGTAGTATTTAAAGACTGGTTCCGTGTATATTTTCATAACTATTAGTATTGGCAAGTGCAATAGTTGTCTTGTTTCTAGCATGTATGTTGAAACGAGAGATTTGCCATCCTTGAGGGTGCATTTGTTTCAGAAAAAGGGGTTCGTTGTCAGAGTGATGTTTTGCTCGTCAATTCCATTTTTGTGGGGAGCGTCAGAGCATTGTGGCCTGACTCTGTATTTTTATTCATAATCATTTATTTTAAAGTCATTGCGTTTCATCGTCGAAACGATGTTAATTAAATGAACTAGTAACCTCCTGAAAGTAGCCCTGTAGAAACATTTGTACTTGAAATGTCAAACAAGGTGATTAATCGTATTGTTAAGGGGTTTCAAAATTAGACGTTTACATTTTTATTTGCCTTAAATATTTTATATCCACGCGTGCGATAGAATATGCATACTTTTCTGTGTATGAGCAACAAAGAGTATCGGTAATATTTTTCCTTCAAAAAAGAAATGACTAGCATCAATGGAAACTTGTGGTGATCGTGTTTCCGTATTGATAATTTCGTAGTTGTTAACATAGTAAAGCGAACACCTCTGCTAACTCATGCTGTAGTGATGCAGGTATAAGAACATGCGTAAATCGAGAGATATTCCAACGCAAATGGTAAGATGACAATTCTCCACAAGTATTGCTGAAGACGAGCAGTATCAATAGACACTCGCACTGATTCGTACCAAGCAGCAACGATGCCTTTTTAGGCCATAAGTGATGTGACAGATAAGGTTATTAGTTATAAAAAAGCATTGCCAGACCTTGTTATTTTACTTTTCTCTTAATTATGGTGCGTGGCGCCATTCAAGCCTGAATTTCTCTAGGGTATATGATTGAAATAATTTGTTGACCCACTCTCCTACGAAATTATCATAGGGAAAAGCCTTCGCTCTTTCCCTGCACACCTCGGTAACACTTTTCTGCTACTTCATCGATCATTTCAAAGTACCATTTCACATGTTTTTCGATCAGTTGCAATTCGTCAATTCCCCTTTATTACGGGAGCAATACCTGTAGATGTTTCATGATAATTCTTTTAACTCACATCAATAATTCATAGAACTAGTCAGCTTTGAAAATCACTTGAAAGGTGAGCAACCTTCTTCGAACTGTTTTGCTCCCAGGAAGATGTGAGGTATCCGAGCTAAAGGCTAGGTAGGGGTTTTGTTAAAATATGGTAGCATAAGTTTTTGTTAGTTTCTTTGCATAGCTTTTAGTTTCTCTGTTGTCCTGTTTTTCAACATCTGCTTTTCCTCTTCAACTTCTGTCACGTTTCATGAACTTCTTGACTTGCTCTTATTTTGCGGGGGATTGTGTAAAGGTTCCCCGTTCCCTTAACTTTTTACTAAATGGTGCGTTCATTCTTCCACTTTTTGAACACTTTTTCTGTGGTTCGTGAAAATTTAACTAACTTATTTGCTCTATTATCTGATCAGTTTCTTTCGTTACGGGCCATCTTTTTTTAGTTTGTCCTGCTTAACAGCACTAATTTTCTTTTTTCTACTTTTACCTATCAATTTTGCGGTTTCTTAGCGCGGAGTGTTGTAACATATCTTGTGATTAATTTCACGCTAAATGGTGCCTTCCTTCTTCCTCTTGTGGGAACACATTGGTTGTGGTTGAGGCTCAAATTAACTTATAATCTCGTGGGACTTATTGTTAGGTCTAGGTCAGGCTTGTGCATCCTATGATATGGTCCATATGGAGTCTGACGTCCTTTGTTGGGATACTGTTAGGCTTTCGGGAGTCGTAACTTTGGTGCCCTCTTTGTTTCCTCCTGTTTTCATCTCCGTTTTATTGTCTTTTTTTTTTTCTCCAGTTAACTTGCTGTTTTACGCGAGAGGGATCCAGTAGGAACGCGCCTTGAGCATAGCTTTTCTCGTTCTCAGTACTAAACCAAATGGTAGCTTCTCTTCACTCACCTCAGTATTATTTCTCAAGAATGAAACTGGGAGGCGTGAAATTTAGTGTACGCATTTTATGAAGTGTTGGAAATCGATGCACAGAAAGGAATTGAACAAATATTTCTAAAAACTTTGTTGAAAAATATTGAAACACCCTATGCAATATATTGAACACAATTCACTACATCAACTTAAGTTAATTGTGCGAAATTAACTGTAGTATAAAACGAGTTTTGCCCAAACCTTTACTTGCATATCAATGTGAGGGCCCGAGCTGAGAGTTAGGCTTTCTTTTTGTTGAAATAAGATAGTTTTTTTTATGTTAAAGACCACCTTTTTTCGGTTCACTGCTGTCCTGTTTTTTCAGCACCTACTACTTTCTTCTTCAACTTTGGTCTCGTTTCATAATCTTCTTTCACAACTTACTGTTTCTATGCCTTTCTGCATAGATTCCGCGTTTTCTTAACTCCATACTTAATGGGGCCTTCCTTCTTCCTCTCTTTGGATCGCATTTGTTGCTGGGGGTATTGGGAGGCTAAAACTAACGACTAATCTAATGTAATCTTTACTTACATTGTGATATGATATTTTTCGGCTGATCTCTGCAGTGCGAGTGATATGTGTATCATTGCTGAGTATGATGGTGCTAATGCTGTGCAGTGTGAAACTTATAAAGGAAGGTTAAAATAAAAAATCATCGACTGGTGGACAGAAATAATTGTGGTGCGTCAGGAAGAATGCATGGAAGACTGAGAGATTTTTAAAAATGGTTTTTGTTAAGACTTGATGTTAGCGTTCGAAAGTGGGAAAGTTGTCAAACTAGTGGGAACATGCTTTGTAGTGATGGGTCACGCGGACTTGCCGCGACTACAGAACGATATGTAGTCCCAAGTGTCCCGAAAATACTTTTTTCCGACTCGTGCCCCTCACTGGGATTCAACTATTTTATCTATGAAAATTAGTACTCCCTAGGGGAAAATGTGATGTCCCTAGCTTAGAATTAAATTGGCCTTATTTCCGTTAAAATAAAATGTTTTTGTTATATTGAAGACTTATCTTTTTTCGGTTCACTGCTCTCCTGTTTTTCAGTCCCGCTACTTCTTCAACTTATATCTTGTTGCATCAACTTCTTTCTCAACCTACTGTTTCTATACGCCTTGTGCATAGATTCTGCGTTCCCTTATCTTCGTACTAAATGGAGCCTTTCTCTTTCCTCTCATTCGAACGTCTTTGTTGCAGTTAGTGAGGCTCAAACTAACATCTAATCTTCCGACTCGTGCTAAAATTCAAAGTGATCCGAAGAGCAAAGGAAACTGCTGGAATATCAATTACGCCCTATTGAACAGAAGTGAGGAATTGAAACACGAATAGGTCACGTTCGTACTAAATTTGTAAAAGTAAGAAAATGAGCCTGATAACTCCGAGAAGAAGTGGTCGTTTTACGAAGTCATGAACCATCGGTCGTTTTGAGTACACATGCGCTTTGAAATTTTTCTCATTCATGTTCCACAAATATGAATTCGGTGGTCGACCAGGGAAACGAAAATCGTGCTCTTTGATAAACCTACTAACCTTTGGATAAAGGAAAACAGGAACTGAAACCAAGCCACAAAACGTCTTATTCGCAGTCAAATATGAGCGTGGTGGGCAATAATATGAGGGTCATCGTTGAGATTGGTCGCTTAAGTGTAAATAATTGACAGAACTATGAATGAGTCGAAGTATACATTTTATTTCTACATCTTCTGAAGAGAGCCTCATCGCTACGACACGGCTAAGATTTCGTTTTTCACTAGGACGAAACTCAAGAACTTGCCCAGAAAAACTCGTCGGTTCAAGGATGACAGCATTTGTGTATTGGAATGGTCTCGGCAATCCTCGAGGCGCAATTCAAACAAGAACCGATATGGAAACAATTGAAGATGCGAGTGCGTGAAAAAATACAAAATGTTGAACTGAAGGTTTAAAAGAAAAATTGGTCGAAATTCTGTCAACTTTGAGCGAAAGGTTCGTCTATCAGTATAGAAACAACTTTGCGGCAGTTTTGCGAAATGAAGGCAGTGCCACGACGGGTTAAAATGGGTACCGGCTTTACGGGGGAACCGTCATGGTGTCCTATATATAGTGTTAGTTATAAGACATTTGAAAAACCAATGCTTAAGATCATTTGTATCAGGCTTGATTGGAAATAAAACATCCCAAAGGTGCCAACGTTTTTTTTTTTTTTTTGGCCAAAAGGATTTATCACAGCAAATAGATTATTTTTGGAAACTTGATAACTGTTTCAATTTTATTCCATACATTCTCACCGCTCGGTAGAATGAACTCACCGAACTTCATTTGAGACTAACGTGTTTAATTTGCTAAACAATTAAAACTCGATGTACCGAATACTTGTTAGTCCAACTGTGGATGGCCATCCTGAGGATAGCGGCATACGAAACGAAGACGAAGGAGCTGTACCGTTAGTGTTCACAGTATTGAAAATGTGAGGATCAGGCTTAAACATTAATAGCTCTCCCTTGAGACTGTGTTCGCCAAACGTGCAGATCAGAGGTGTGAGAGAGGGATGCGGGACTAAGTGCACCATGACTATTGAACTCATTGTTTATCAGGTGTAGTAGCTTTAGCGTGCCCGATTCACTGATCATTTACCATCCTTATTTAACAGACTACATTACTGATGCTAATGTTGAAAAAATTCCTACCGTTAAGACGTTCCTTTGTAAACTGTGCCTCGACTCAATAGAGCTGTACGTACTCGAATACTTAAGAGGCACGCAGAACGAAATCTGTACAAGTTTAACTCATACCTCCAAATAAGTTTTTATGAGAGTATGTCCGAAATTTTGAAACAACCCTCTGAAATATTAACGACGTTAATTCTTCCCATATATCGTATCTGTTCAGTTGATTCGTACAAAATATGCAACATGGACCTGGTGTGAATTGTGTGTCTTTGTCTATTTTCAGATGTGCCTCGTATAGATATTTTACTAGGATAAGCTTGGTCGCAAACACTGGAGTTATGTTCGTGAGAAGAGTAGGCATGCTAGCCAGGAGGCCACTAAGAGGTTCTCTCGGCATGCTTCACTTAACCAGCCTCACACACAAAAAAGTGGTAAGCTCGGCTAAGAAATCAGTGGTGCTGTGTGATGATCAAAAGATGCTATTTTTCGTCTACAATTAATCCCTTCATTGTAGTCTATTCCTCACAGTTAAATTAAGAATATAACAACTGCTTTGATATTTTTATTGTGTATCTTAACTATAATGCTTGAACTTTAGTTTCAACCCATTTGATGTTAGTACCATTATAAATTTGAACATCATAACGAAAAAATTAGGCGGCTGCTTTTAAAAAATTTAATGTTTCACGTGAAACTTGTTTTGTTGTCGGCCGAACTATTTTCAATCGGATAACACTTGATGATTTAAAGTAAAATCAGTTTCCTTGTTTTCTAATTTAAACTTGTTTTGATTTTTTTAGGATGGTGTGTTTTCTCAGAATGATTTGTTATTTAACCTAAAATCTGTATTTTATGAATAAGATATTTATGCGCTGCTTGAGTTCGACGCGTTAGAAGTTTATCTAAAGCTCAAATCATCGACAGCTCATTGCTTCCCTACCAAGGGACATACTCTGCTGAATTGACCCCGTCTAATACAAGTAAAGACGCAAGGCAGTCCAACGGCGAGGCGACGGCGCCTGATAGGTTGTTAGGATAACAGGCTGTAATTATTCATTTAAATAACATAATTTAAACACAGAAGTTGAGTCTTTCTGGCAGTTAAGAATGACACATGAAAGGAAAAATTGCTTTTTGTATAGTACTATGTGACATAATATTTGGATGAATTAGCAATGGTGGACGTCTATGTAAAAATACCGTTTATTTGTTACTCTGAAGGAATTTTATATATGCTCATTCGAGAGAACTGACTGCAGTGGGAGCTAGTAGCGCTCAACCTGTTGCCTCTCGGTCGTAACTTCTGGCGCCGTGGATAAAGCAACAGGTTTTACGGACTCCCGAATGATTGCTCGCTTCACTGTGTTTTCGTTGGCCCAAGGTTGATGGAGAAAGAAAAAATGCATGTGCGCCTTCGAGCTGGTAGTGCTTAAGTGATGTTTTCTGAAATTATTTCATAAGCATAGCATCGTTAGCGGCATATGTTCTTCGATCTCATTTAAGATGGACACGGTTTTAAGGCAGGGCTCGGAAGCAGGCGCTGAGACTTGGCCGAAATCTTCGATCGGCTTTTCGGCCTTGCTGCTC
This sequence comes from Morinoia aosen, assembly GCA_030386875.1. Lineage (NCBI taxonomy): Eukaryota > Metazoa > Arthropoda > Malacostraca > Amphipoda > Talitridae > Morinoia > Morinoia aosen. Next base: position 13,108,518 of record CM059575.1, on the reverse strand, counting down.
TGAAACTCGTATCCTGTGATGCTGCTGCTGCCGCTGCCGGTGTTGCCAACTTTACAGGAATTTCTTTTTCGCACTGTAATATAACCCCATACGTGATGACATTGTATTTCTTGAAAATGTTTTTATGCACTAAGACTTTAGAATTATTTCACGCTAATATATTGAACATTTCTTCTCTAGCTCAGAAAGATTAAGCTTGAACGTTTGATTTGGAAATCATTTGCGCAGTACACTGCCTGAGCGTTCAGATTTTCTACTGTGTAAAACTGAAATTCAGAAAAGATGGTCAGTTTCAGTCAGTTTGGCGAGGAGGCAGTCGTAGCATCTCGGTCTAAGTTGAACGCTAGAAGTTTGAGGCGTAAGATAGTATTTATCATCTAGAAAGTGAAGATGGTAAGTAAGTCTTGCGCCTGATGTTTTCTATTGCGCGAAGTTGAGTATTGACATCATTTAGAGAATGTTTGAACTTATACAAGACTACCTATACGTTGACTCCCTATTATCTAACGTTACGGCGGTTTCAATATTTCTGCTTAATTATACCGTTCATTGAAATAACTCGCTATGTCTTCCTTTTGAAAAGAACTACAGTACTTTATTCCCGTTTTTATTAACCGCATCTATTGACGTTATTTATTCTCAATGATACTGTTTCCTGTCACTGAGTACAAATGATTAGTTAAGCTACGGGTAGCTTGTTTCAGGGCACGTGTTTCAGGGTCCTCAACTTTTCAGATGATACTCGAAGCGCCTGGTGTCGAAACTCATCGCACTTGCGACTTCCGTGATGAATTTCTACGTGTGAGCGTCTCCGGTTGTGGCCATTTGACTCCCCCGGTAGCCTATACTATAGGGCGTATTGGGTCTTTCTCAACTTTGTAAAGTACTTACGCAGAATCTTATCTATAAAACCAAAACCTTCAGCCTCTTTTTATTGTTATTACTCTATTACTCTTTGCTTGCATTTGCGTATTAATTATATGATAATTTTAATTTTTTTTAATGCTATGTTGCTAACAATGGTGTGATAGTTCGATATCTATAATATCTGACTTTTTAGTTGTCGTTCTAGAGTCAGTGAAGTGTTGTTAATGTTTCAACTTGATAAATGTTTCTTGAATGGACAAAATTTGTTGCGCAAGTTAAATTTCAAGTTGGAACTACATATAAATGCTCCAACAAACGCACTTTAATATTTAAATAATCGAATATAAATTTAAGCCGCCTCACATTTTTGCAAAAAGATTCATAGATATATGCGTAGGTATGGCCTTAGGCATGTTTCTCAATACTTTTGCGTGTGTGTTCGGACGAATTGCTTGTGTAAAATCACTAAGCCAGAGATTTTCATTTTTTCTTTAAGTACAGAATACTTCTTGTGCCCCGTTTTTACTTCTGAAAGACATTATATGTATTTTTTTTTCATTGTCATCGGTAAACTCGTGTATCTATGTCGGTAAATGTTTGATTAAAAACAACGAGGGTACTATGAACCTTGAAACTTCAAATGTAATGTGAATATTACTTGTACAATCGCTATTTCAATCGTGTGAATTTGAAACTCGCTTAACATTCCGTCCTCGATTTGCAATGTTCGCTACTTGCGTGAATAACACAGTTTTCCTACTCCGACGTATTCTAGGCCCTAGGGTTTTATGAACCGTTCACCCTCGTCCACTTTCCGGCACTGAATTGCCCCGCGCTCAGAAATGTGTTCAATTGTGAATGTTTGGTATGCTGTTTGCCCACGTGCATACCGCCAGAAGTTTTTGTTGGTGGTGTGTGGAATAACATACTTATAAATCAAACATATTTTATGATGGCATTGTGTGAGAAAGAAAACTTGTAAATGGAAATATAGTAAATATGTTCTACCTGATTATTGGGTGCATATTTATGAATACTCTGATGTATGTAGGCTTGAAAACCGGATTTCAAATCTATGAACCACCAACACTCTTATTTTTTGCATGAACGGCTATTTAAATCGACTCTTCATTTTTCAACAGCGTAATAGTGTAATTGTTGAATTATTGGCATGACTATCAGATTTCCTAGCACAGAATGTCTACCATGTACGATCTTTATACTGAAACAATTTATTTTATGTATAAACTGCATTTAAAGTTGACTATTTTTCTTTTTTTTTAATTCATAGTGGATATGGATAAAAATTCCAAGAAGAAATTAAATAGTAATAAATCCTCAACTTGTTCATGACTAATACTGTTACATCGGTGTTACAACAACCGCGAATTCGCAGCTGCGACCTCTCCCGTGACAGTGAGTCCTAGATTGACTTTGCTGCGCAACGTGACATTTCTTCGGACCAAAATCCTCAAGTTGAAGTTTTACAAATTAAATTTGAGTGCTCAGCATCGGGTAACCCTGCGCGGTTACAGGCATTTTTGCAATGTTTGATTCCGTTCAAGTGTTTCCTACCTGTGTTGATAACCTTTTGATACGTTGATAAAGTTTCACGGTGTTGTGTGCAATTATGTACTTCTGTTATATCTTCATGTATGTCGTATTTTCCAATATCACCGCCATACCACCATTGTTATGTGGGACTGTTTTTTGTTGTGACTTTTTTATTTTATCCTACTACTATTTTGGCGTGATTCTCTTCTCGTCCACGGCAATCTTTTCTTTCCATCAATCTTTATTTCAATGACGCATACTTTCATTTTATTTCCATTGATTCATTGGTAATTTTCCATCAGTTCAATACAATAAAATAATTATATTTTCTAATGAATTTGACCAAAAGTTAGCGAAATGTGAGTTTAAATATTAAGTCAATATTAATAATCTCGAAGAATGTTAGCCAATTATTTACTAGTGTTATTAATGAAGTCACGCTTTGATATGAGACAACTAAAGGTATGCAATTAGATGACATTAGTACAAAAACACTCAACTTGCTAAGAAAATCCGGCGATGACGATAAATATTACAGGGTCTCCGTTTTACGCTAATTTTAATGAGTCGAAAGTAGCTGTAATTTCACAGATACAGATATACTTCGTCTAGTGGTAGTATAATAAACTCAAGATGCCGACCAAGTTCAAAATATTTTAAATCGAACATTAACATTCAGCTGAGACGCTGTTGGGACACAGTCTCATCTCAGAATGAATATCCTCACTCCTCAACTGCTACTAAGGCTTTACATGAGGCAATCGAGGAAGGAATATCGTCGCAGGCGACCGATGCTTAATGATTAACTAGTGATGGAAAACGGAAGGATCCTATTCATGTCGTAATTCTGAAAATTTACAACGTGATCAGTCGTATACTTCATCTATATTTATACAGAAATTTATTTAATAATATTGTCGTAGTGTTACGTCATATTTAGGCATAATTAAGCCCAATGGTACATGTGTGTTATCTGTCACCACTTGTTTAAGAGAAAAATGTAATTGTTTTATGAATGTTGAAGTGACGTTCTGGACAGTATGAATGGATTTTTCATGTGAGAAGGTATCCTTGTTGATTTATATTTATTTCTAATGCAATTTATCTACTTTCAATATATATTTATTATGAATTTCTGGGACCTTCCTCTTCGGTTCTTGGAAGGTCCCAGAGATTCATTTCGGCCTGAAACAAAGCAAAAATTAATCATAATTTAATTAAGCTAACCTAACTTAACCTAACCTTAACATCAACAGGAAACCATAAATTAAAAGTGGTTATAGATAACCCACAAGTACCAGCACAATTAACAGCATATTACAAGTATAGATACACTGTACAATATTGTATCGATCACTTGTGGTTGAACGCGATCGTTTGATCGCGTTTAGTTGATCGTCCCTTGTTCTCAGAAGTCGCGAGCGTAGTTTACGCATCATACAGCAGGCCCAGGCAGTCCAATGCTCGAGAAATCCCTCCCTCGATAACACACGGGCGGGCAGTGGTTAGTTTAGTAAATTGATTTATACCAGACCAGCTACGTATATGGCTGTTGTCGACATTCGTTACCCGTCGCTCGGTAACGCTTTTCTCAAGCAAGTGAATGAATTCGGGGATTATATGAGGCACACAACACATCGTTTACTTCCCACTATGTAAGATACGTAGGACAGTTTCCTTGCAACTACTTTTTTGTTCAATGATTATTTGAAAAACTATAGTTCTTTTGGTCAATGTGAAGCGTGATGCGATCACGGAAAATAATAATTCTGACCCCAAGAATCACTAAAGGAACCCATTTAAGAACGTTTTACATGAATGACATTCTGCTCGCTGATGCGTTATTTTCGAATTATTCAGCTTTAAAGTTATAGGTGAAATCGCTTTCCCGCTCAAAATGTGCAACACAGAGTACGACCAGGTTGGGTCGGGAAAGGCAAAGTTCGGATCATGAGGTGTTAAAGGCTCAGTCCGACCAGGTTGGGTCGAGAAAGGCCAAGTTCAGATCCTGAGGTGATGGTTAACATGCGTTACTGTATAGTTATTTAACTTAAAAGTTATAGGAGCGTCGCACATAACAGGCTTTCGCGCGCCAAAGGAGAGGGTGGATGGGTTGTTCCAACAATACGGGAAGCTCGCCCAAGTTATTGTTTTGAAGTTATTGTTTTCGCCAGAACTTCGTAGAAATGAAAGAATGATAGAAATTGTTAATAAAATAATAAGAAATATTGTTATCAGTTAATAACACAAAAAAGGTAACGTACTATTTCTCGTACTTTGTGCTTTTTACGTTTTTTTCAGTCATTATTACGTCGTCACCTTTACAGTCAGCTCAAAGATGGCGCCACCCGTACCGGGTGGCGCCATCTTTGAGCCATCAATTACGCCTCTCCTTGGCTGCCGCCATCTTGGAGCAGATATAAACACAATTGTTGACGTGACCTTAATGGGTTGCTTTGAACCTTTATTTATAATTTTCACTAGAAGAACTGGCTCCCCCTCACGACCCAACCTCTTTACGTTTGTAATATGGGGTTAGCTTCCGTTATTAATTAAATTCTGCTTGGCGCGCCCGCTTCCTTGGCACGCGAAAGCCAAGTTCAAAGTTGAATAATTCGAAAATAACGCATCAGCGAGCAGAATGTCATTCATGTAAATCGTCCTTAAATGGGTTCCTTTAGTGGTTCTTGGGAATAAAATTCCCATTTCTTTTGATCGCATCACGCTTCACATTGACCGTTCTTTTACGTTTACATGTTCAGGGTTCAGTTATAACGTTCGTTAAAATGACGAGATTTCCATTTCTCTTCTAAGTTTTGCATCCATGCTCGAACGAGGTGCGCTCGGCGTTAACTGGGACCATTGAAACTGTAGGCTTTTGGAGCCTCGAGCCGTTGATGTTACTGATACGAAGTGTGTACATAGGTAGCGAAACATGCTCCCGACAAATGAAACACTTCTAAGCCTGCTGTACTCCCACAGGCTGCTTTGGACGCCGATGCTCGAGCGCAACAACTTCCTCAGCTCACAGCTGCTGGCTGGACAACCGTAAGCGGTCGCGATGCCGTCAATAAGAAGTTCAACTTCTCTAATTTCAACGAGGTGAGGTATCAGTTGCTGTATCTGCAGTCCAATTCTAACTTAGTCGTGTGGTCACGAGTGCTTTTAGTGCTATCGAAGTTCACGTGGCCGGAGCTCCATCACACTTGTTATTGTAAAGCTTAACGCCGCATGTACCTAAGACTCGAGACTCAATTATGCCTTCGAAATCAAGCCTTTGGACGCGATAGAGCCGAGACACCTCTCCTTAGCTAAGTAATAAGTTCACGTAATTTAATCCGTCATGGCTCTTCTAACGTTTAAAATTCTTCTTCACCCCTGAAATCAGCAAATATGTCACTTAACAAGTCTGCCAATGTAACTATTTTATGGCGAGACCAGTCCCTGGGGAGTGGGAGTGGCCTTAGACTGCAGTCATTCGAGATGTTTTTCGATACTGTGTTTAAAATAATTTCTCTGGTGATGAAGTTATTTGGAGATGAAGTCCCTGCTACTTATTATTCCTTAAGGTCGTGCGACTTGTATGTGATAGCGATGGTCTCAGAATTAGATTTGATAACTTGTTCTAGTGCATTTTTCTATTAATGTCATTACAAGTATCAGCAACGGCAGGCTTTATTGGTATTGATTGGGAGGGGGCGCTAGGATTTGTCTTCAATATTGCGGTGCGTAACATCTTACAAAACTGGCCTAACATTGACTGGTTGTGCCTTAGTTGCAGTGTTTATCACATTTCCAAGGAAGATGTGGAATTATAAAATTCATATTATACTGCTCAATTTTTATTAAAATTTCTTGGAATTAGCACCTGATTGGATATAACATACCAGTAAGGCTAAAATATGAACCTCTGGCTGAGCTTCGTCTCATTTGCGCATGAGGACCCTTCGTCAGTTCATTGGTGCCATTGCCACGGTCATCTATTATTAAATGAATGACGTACAAAAAAAACACAATTGTGGATGTAGTCTTCCTTACTGCTAATTCCTACATAAGTAAAAACTGAGGTGGGGTGGCTTGCTTATTTCATGTGCATTTGTGCGTCGGTGGCTTTCATTGGGCCTAACTGACTGGACCTCACAGCGCTGTTACTTCAATCTGCGATCTAGCCCTAGCACTTTTCCTCTTCGGCAGCTTTACAAATAAACTTCTGATAAAAGCAATTTGTGGCCTCTCGCTAGAAATTCGAAACTGAACGATTTAAGTGGATGTTTTTCGTGTAAAACAGTTGCAGACCTACTTATCGCTCAAGTTTAATGATTGCTTTGTTTCATTTTCAAATTTTCCTCCTAGCATTGAAATCTTGTCTCAGAAATTATTTCTTTATAAAAGCTTTTAAAATTTAGTTCCGTTAGAGATTGATTTACTGATGCAAGACTCTAACTTCCAGGTAAGTTCAGCATCAGACTTCAAGAGAATGTATGGCTAAATATGTACTGATATGAACATCACTTGGATGGTGTCAGCTTCGCTTTTTTGAGGCACAACTTCGTGAAGGGTGTTGGAAGCTCGTACCCTGTCAGCGGAGTCAGCACTCCGATTAGAATTACGATTTGAATCAACAAAGTTCGTTATCCTAAGTTTAATACTTCGTGTAACCCAAATGAAGTATGACTTATGTGAGCTAGTGAGTTATGCAAGCCAGGATGAATTTAGAGGTAGTCGCTAAACGCCGATTCTAGACAGGAGGCGGTCTAAACCCTGCAGATTTGAGCTAAATTCCTCTCTGATAGATTTTAATTAGAGTTGATCCTGGAAGGTAGTAAGAAATCCAGGAGCTGGGCCCCAAGACGACACGCAGGTAGGTAGCACAGGGTCAGGAGTGATAGGATGAAGCACGACGGTGCAGTGAAAGGCCGCGACCAGGTTTTTATACTTGTCTGGATAATTAGCCTGGCTGTTCCAAAATGTACTCGCCTCGCCTGGCAAGTCGTACTCGAATCTCAATAAATGAGAAGCTTAACTTGGCTTGGTCGGTTGACTGGCAAATAATACTTTGCTTGCCGTGGTGAATCCAGTTTCAAGTTTTTTATCAAGTAAATATGTTTTTATACATACATCGTCTAAAGTTGTAGTGTTAGAAGGAACTACGAATGAGGTTTTAATTTTACGAAATTATTCAACTGGATCAGTTGCATTTATTTACCTGGCTCTGTTACTGTACGAAGAGGTGTACGCCCAACACCAAGCGCCACAAGGATAACGAACGCTGAATTGTTGTAGGGTGGGTGACACAATGAAAGAGGCTAAGGTTGCTCGAGGTGAGCCGCACAGTTGGTACGAAAATAGATAACGAGGGATGCCGATATACGAGGAGACTTAGCTCAAAGGAGATTGTACCCCAGAATGTGGTTTCGTAAGGGCGACACCACAACGGAAAGAGCTCCGAGCAGCACCGATGGCCAGTAACTGGAGGACGGCTGAGAGAATCACGGCTGGACAAGAGATGTACTTACATCCGGACTCGTAGATTCAGAAGGGCAGTTTAAGCTGTTAGTTTAATAGAAAGGACTGAATTTCTACCAAAAACTGAAATTTACTTTGTCAATTGAAACGCCAACAATATAAAGGTCAAACATAACTATGCGTTTCATGTATGAACTTCACGTGGGACATCACTTACCAACCTCAAGAATGCGTTTACTCCCGACATTTGATGAAGTTTTTCCTAATATTGTATTTATAATATCCTAGGAGGGCAATACTTCGTGTTACGTTTCCAAAAAAATGGCATCCTTTTTCTGAGCCGAGGAGGTTACGGCACTAAAATGGCCTTGAAATTCACCAGATCTTAACCCAATTGAGAGCAGAGGATCATGTCAAAAACTGCTCGGCGATAAAAAAAGGTGATTGGTGTTGCAATACAGGCCTTAACTCACGATTAGGAATTCCTGAATATGTGTTGCTAATTGATTCAACCCATGCCGAATTGGATTACTGAATTAAAATTATTAAGGTGAAGGAAATACCTATTTTTATACAAAATCAACTCAGGATATTTTTATCGAATAACATGATAAGCACACTGTGATTTTGAGGATAAAGTCAAACTGTGAAATTGAATTTGGTAATTTTTTATCAAGTGTCCTAATTATTGTGCACTGCTCTGTAGCTCGATGGAATGCACGGTTTTCCGTTATTGGTGGGTTATTTTCAGTCACTTACCATCTTCTCCGTGCGGAAGGGTTAGGCAGCAGACTATGGGCGTGGAAAGATCCTGGTTCAATCCCAGTTCGGCACCCGCAGTTTTCAACCCCTGACCGCAAATGTATCTTGTTAATAATAGGGTAGGAGAGGTTAGAGGGAACTCTTCGACTCACTTTGTTGGCTCTTCACTCACGCACTCCCTCTTATTAGGTAACGAGATTATGATAATGAAGTGATCAATATAAATAATTGTTTCCTTCTTTTAGGGTCTAGAAAAGCGATGCTTGAGGAAGCGTGAGTCCAGTCATCGGTTGTTAGTCTTGATTTGCTCTTACAAGATTTCAATACATTTTGTATGATTGTTAATTAAGAGCAGGCCAAACCCAATTTCTCGAAAATTTTCTATTATTTTCGAATCGACTGAAGTGGACACTCAAACCTCTAGACTTAAATGCTGGATGGTTGTTTTTGATCAGAGGTAGCATTTTAGGGGTAAAAATGCCACCAATGTTCACTCTGACTGGTAATTGGTGTCCAGGTGGCTGGAACACGTGATGCTAAGAATGTCTTACCTGATTTTGCTTGGAAGGCTTTCAAGCGAGCCTTTGAACTGCTCACCAATGATGAACTATTGTCTACATGTTCGCATGGAGGTACCCAAAATCCTAACGAGTCTTTTTTTCGTTTGATATGAGAGCGTTGTTCGGAAAATATTTTCGGAGCTCGCTCTCGTTTAGAACTTTCTGTGTGTGAAGCAGCAATTATTTACAATGAGGGGGAGTTGGGGCAATACCTTAGTTTGAGGCATTGAATTTTAGTCGAAGTAATGATTTGAAGAGAGATCTGATCTCAAAATCTGATTGAGTCCAGGGATTTTTCGCAGACCACCCATTTTTCCGTTTTCTTTGAATAACTCGTTTTCTATGGGGAAAATGGAACTAACACATGAGTCCAATCTTAATTCTTTTTCAATTTTACGTACCTTTACCAAGTTTCATGAAGATCGGTCGAAGAGTATAGGGGTTTTAAAAATGGGATAATGCTTCCCTTAACTCCATATGTACTAAATGGTTCCTTCCTGTCTATGGAACGCCTTTGTTGCGGTTAGGAGGGTTCAAACTAACTTATCTAATTTAATCTAACCCTGAAGATCAAATCACCGCACTCTGTGTATTAAAATACCGCGATAGTCCCGGGTACCAACGGCAGCCATCAAATTCAATCCAATATTTTCCGTGGTGGTGCCGGGAATTAAAGAAGTGCAAATTTGCGCCTTCGTAGCATTAACAAAATTTAAATTAATATTTAAAGTGTTGAAGTACATATAGTTATATTCATCATTGGAATGCACTCACAAATAATATTTTTCCGTGGGAATTTTGAGAAAATGAAAGCATGTCTCAATTCGTATTGCCTGCTTATAAAAACTAGTTGAAAATAAACGTAGAATGGGATGTTTTGCAGGCGTGGAGCTGGATGAGTGCTGTGGCGCTGGCTGCGGAGAAACTCGACCACCACCCTGAATGGTTCAACGTCTACAACAAGGTCGACGTGACCTGGTCCACCCATGACTGCGGCGGCCTCTCGATGAAGGACGTGAAAATGGCTAAATTTTGCGATGATGCTGCTGCTAAGTATAAAAAATAACGCCTTGATTTGCTACCAATAATGAACATCTATTGAAGAAAACGTCTGTGCTGTTTGACCTATTTACATGGAGTTCTACTTATGCACAATGAAATTCTAACGAGGACGTGCAATCTTGATCGATTAGTTTGCAAAATGAGGCGGCTGTTTGGCCCTTATATGAAAAATATGACGGGAAATATGCTCTTAGGAAGCCTCGCGGTGGTCCCAAATTTTTTTTATCAATTCGATTGTTTGATTTACATCCTAGTATTATACGGTGCTACGTACTTTGAATAAAATTTCCTTGAAATGTAAGATTGCCCTGTAAGTCGGAATCAATTGAGCTGTTCTCAATTTTCACAGAGTCTATCCAAATAAAACAACCTGACATAATATAGTGATTCATTCTAAAATATTTGCCGAACTTCAATGATATATAGGCTTCAATTTTGAGTACAATGAAAAGCTTGCAACGCACAAAAACTTTAGTTTTATTTATCATTTGTGATTAAGACTTGAGTGAGCTGCAGCTCAAAGTGTCGTCTTCTCAAGAGGCCCCTTTTCTAGCAAGACCGTTTTTTTTTTGCTTTGCTACAGGGCTTGTGTGCTTGACGATCCTGCCCTACCGTCCTATCCAATTTTGAGAGCGCTGGTCGTCTTGTTGCGTTTACTGTGCACAGACTGCCTCATCTATCAAATTTTTAAGTAGTATTCAAATATAGTGTCTTTTTCCGAACTTCTTCTTTCTTCTATGAATATCTGCTTGTACAGAAGATCTCTAAAAGGAAAAGAAAGAAAGATAGGGTTAGTGATACCCATAATTGTCGAACAAATGATTGAGAGAAAATCTTGAAACATTGTATTCTCTTCGTTGCGTTAATCTTATTTTGATAATGCATATAAGTACGAGTAACGAAAAGAACATGATTCTAGTGACACATTGTTGAAAACACTCGTGTTAGGGCATACTTACATTGAAATACGAGCTTAGATACTCGTGAAATCGGGGATTAATTTTGGAAGTAAAAAGGTCGGTGATAAATTACTTTGTGTTTAAGACTATGAGGTCGACATTCGAAACAATCTTTTTACTCCTGTGTATCACTTAGTATATCAGATAATGAGTTCGAAGAATATTCACTATTTTGTAGAGCAGAAATTCTTTAAATTTTACAGACTAATAATGCTGGCACTAAAGAGTTCACAGGAGTCAGAAAAGAAATTGTATATTGTTAGCGAAAACATTAATGACATTGAGTCATTCGAGAAACTAATTAACTACCTAAGTAACGCTGTCATAATGCACTCGCGAACGTCAGAAACGGGAAATTGCCGCACGAGGCTAACAATAAGTTAGTACGACGCGAATAAGAAAAGTAAACACATAATGCCTTATAGAATTGAGACACGAGGTAAATTTCTTCGCTCTTTGAAGCGCCTTCTAATGAAGGTTCTTGAACATATATAGAAAAACCGTTTATTTCCAATAAAGATGATACAAAATGCATGACTGTTTTTTTTAAATGTGTTATTATAAAGAAGCTTAGGTGATATACACACATGGGTGTAGTAATGCCTAGGTTATAAGTCGAAACAAAATGATTGACAGAAAAGCATAGAAAATATATTCCCGTTGTTGCGAATTGCAAAAAATGTAAGAACTTTGCAGCGAAGGTTGTATGCAAAGGCTAATTTGAAAAAACGATTATGCAGCCGTTTTCCTGGAGAAACTAAAGGCTGGACCCTGATACCATGAAGATCCCTTGTTTGTAAAGCCCGATTCTTTTCTGTACTTCCCGCAGAGAAATACCAATGCTGTACAATTTCTTCCAGCTATTCCTTACAGAAAATCTAATCAGGGAAATGATGTCGTAGTTAGCTACCGTTCATCTGACCTGGGGACGAAAACTTTGGTATTTTCGGGTTAACTACGGATTTCCATAACAAGGTTTTTTTAAATTGATGTTGGTAATTTTTATATCAATTTCATTAGGAATGAACCGTTCATCTTTAAATTTTTCTTTTTCTGTTGTGGATCAAGTTCTCACTGCGACGAAAATATAAATACCGCAAAAGAACTTTAGTCGAACTTGTCACGCTTGCTATTCCGGATAGCTACTATATTAAAATACATATTATAATAAAATACAATATAAAAAATGAAGAGGTTATTCTCCATTATTTGACTGTTGAATTGACCGTACGCCACAAATCAGTTTACTTTAGCTGTATGTTCGCTTATTGGTTATGAGGTACAAGGAAACATGAAAAATACCTTGACTCTACTGACGCTAAAAGGGAAACGTAGAGGCGTTAAAAAAAGGAATGACATGAACGACAAAGCTTTCACTTTGATATTTGTACCTGCGCGATTGCTCGTTAATGAGTAATGTTCTTGAGAGTACGAGTGAAAATGAACAATGGTGCTGGTACTATGAAAGGAAAAGAAAAATATTATTTCCCATAAAGACACTGGCCATTGGTTTTTAAAGCTTATTGACTTGAAGAGCCCTAGTTGACAAACATATGTGGGTGTCACGAAACCCATATTACTTGTGGAACAAAAAATGTTTGAAAAAAAAACATGAAAGTGTATTCCCTTCGTTGAATTTTCCTAAGGTTGATGATGTATATAGTCTATATAAGCATGTATCTACATATGTTTATTTATATATGTATATATGAAGGTAATAGCAAAGAAAAATTTTAAAAACATATTTATGAAACGTTTCAAGCCTCAGCTCATCATCAGTCATACTCTGTAAAAACAAAATACACGCATTGAATAAAATACGAAAAATTGACAAAAAATTGTTCGTCAAGAATTCAAAAATAGTGCCTAAATAAAACAATGACATTACCTAAAAAAGCAGATGAAACTAAATAACAGAATTTTACTTTCGAGTATCGTACACACGAGTTAAAACGGAGAAAATTTTCATAGGAGTACAACATAAAAGCCGGAACGGTCGTAAGGAAAATTAACTAGCTAAAATAAAATTCTATCAAAGGGAGAAGAAGAGGGGAATAAGGGAGAGACAAAGAAAGAGAGGAAAAAGGAAAACAAGGAAACAGAGAAGAGGAGGTAAGAAGAGAGAAAAAATAAATAAATATATTTCTTCCAAAGACTAGTAAAAATTGAATCGAATGTGAGTATTGCTGCACTACTAGCTTCCCATAATTTTTAAGGGGTAAGCACTTTGCATATCATTCAGGGCCGGCTTCAATTTGTGAATATACAGAGAAGGTGTTCCACTAGGAACACCTTCCCATTCTAACATAAGGCAGCATTGTATAGGTCCCTGTGAACAAATTATCAGTAACGACCAGTTTAAAATTGTGGACTATGCATCAAATCCTGGTGAGCTGCGCATGTTGGAGTCTCTGTATATTCACAAATTGAAGCCGGCCCTGAATGATATGCAAAGTGCTTACCCCTTAAAAATTATAGGAAGCTAGTAGTGCAGCAATACTCACATTCGATTCAATTTTTACTAGTCTTTGGAAGAAATATATTTATTTTTTTTTCTCTCTTCTTACCTCCTCTTCTCTGTTTCCTTGTTTTCCATTTTCCTCTCTTTCTTTGTCTCTCCCTTATTCCCCTCTTCTTCTCCCTTTGATAGAATTTTATTTTAGCTAGTTAATTTTCCTTACGACCGTTCCGGCTTTTATGTTGTACTCCTATGAAAATTTTCTCCGTTTTAACTCGTGTGTACGATACTCGAAAGTAAAATTCTGTTATTTAGTTTCATCTGCTTTTTTAGGTAATGTCATTGTTTTATTTAGGCACTATTTTTGAATTCTTGAAGAACAATTTTTTGTCAATTTTTCGTATTTTATTCAATGCGTGTATTTTGTTTTTACAGAGTATGACTGATGATGAGCTGAGGCTTGAAACGTTTCATAAATATGTTTTTAAAATTTTTCTTTGCTATTACCTTCATAATTAAACTGCTTAGCAGAAAAGATATTCCTAATATATGTATATAAATATGTATGTACATATTTAAGTATATGCACACACACATATACAGGGTGCTGCAGAAAAAGAGGTAAAAATTGCCAAATAGCTACTTGGGAAAATGGCACACCAGGTAGAAAATGGCCAAATAAATACTTCTTTCTATGAAATTTTCCGAAAAAAAATTCGAGTTTTTGAGCTATTAGCTGTTTATTGTTTTAAAGGACGAAATTTAATGACACAATTACTCGCAATATTTATTTTGAAATTTCTTCACTAAAATTGTTCAAATGTGTTCTACCTACATCAATACACTCTTCAAATCTAAGCCTTATAACGACTGCCGGAAATTAAGCAACACGTCTGGCATTTCAGAACTCTCACCAGCACCGCTGCTATTCTGGTCACGAGATGCCTCAGATTCAATCGGTGTTTCATAAACGCAACTTAAAGACTTAACGGTCGATATAGTAGAAATTGGAAGCATCTCCTCATGCTCACGTTACAACCAGTAGATCAATAGACTAGCTCAGAGAAAATATTTTTGCACTCAAATTCATGATACTTCCCATACGTAAACAACACTGGCCAAAAAAAGCACCGGTGTCAGGATCAATAAAATGATTGTTGAAGAAAGCTAATCGAAAACCGAATGGAATAATTCGTGAAATTGGCTACCTAAATAATGTGATCACTATATATACTTCCGAGTGTTCCAAACAATAAATTTTCATACGAAGCTAACACGACTCGAATGAAACATTGAAACAAACAATCATTGCGCTGCTGAGTCCGTATCTCGATGCTAATTTCGGTAGGCTGAAGGGGTGGACTTTCCTCTTGATACTAATTGTATAAAAAAATAAAAGACAAAAAGAATGCTCGAGTAAAGACAGTGACACGCTGATGTAAAGAACCCCTTAACAGTCATCACTTGTGTTGATATAAGAGCAATGATGTTTGCGCTGTCAGGGAATAATGTTGGAAGGATACCCTGTGGAAATTAATACTGTATTTCAAACCGAAAGGTCGACCATGCAGAAATCTGAAGTTATATTTTCGTGCGTATATTTAAAAATGCAAGTACTAGGTGCGTACAAACGAGTATGCAATTTGTTGCAACATTGGGTCTTGAATAGCTTTTAACAGAGGGGGATTTAATTTGTGTTAAAACCATAAGTGATATTTTGATAGCCATGCCAATGGTTTAGTAGAATATTAATAGAAAAACAAAAAGGCTCTCATGGTTGTTTTCATTATGTTTAAAGACTTGTGAATAACTGGTCACAGTGAAAAACACGGTGAACATTGGTAGGAATCTACCGGATGGAGAGTGGGGCAGCTAGGGCGATTAGAGAAGTTTAATTTTCTATTTACATTCACACCAAAGCGCAGCGATTTTGCGTTAGTAACCTATGTGGTTTATTTGTGGAGAAAGGAAATGATATGTTCTCAGCGCATCCTAAATATGAAGTTAATAATTAACTTTGTATTTATTAAATATTTATTCACACTGACGCATGAGCTTGACAATAACAATGTAAAATAAAAGAAGAACCAGATTAACAACGAACATTACATTTATTGAATACGTTTCGGAATTATTAAAATTCCATCATCAGTGCTGAAATATATATATATATATATATATATATATATACTGTGTATATATATATATATAATATATATATCTTCCATAAAGTTTTTCTGCATGTCTGAGAACTCTAATTTGCATTCATTCATGCACAAACAGTTGCACACTCTTAATTCACACAAGCACACATGTTCACGTTTATTCAGATACATCCAGTGAACACACACTACGCTTACACACACATACAGAATTACGTCAGTAAGTGGGGGCAATTGATAACTTTACGGCACTAGTGTCTTTGTTGAGGTTAGGTTTACAAGTGAATTTGAAAGGGGACTCTAAAATTCTAAGGTCATGCTCACTGTTAGCTCTGCATAAAGTTGAAAAATTAGGATTTTTTAATGAATGGTTTAAATTCTCGCAGTGATCTCTAAGTGTTGATTGGGGTGGAAGGGTTGATGCACGACCGGTGCTATGAGATATTCCTGCGTGCTGGCTATGTCTGATGGAATGTTTGAGTTTGGTATTAACAATTTAAGACTGCATGCTGCAGTCACACATAAAAATAAACTCAGCCACTCTACAGGCACTCATCCAATCGCTCCTTTCCGCTAAAAAAGGAATCGTCCTACTGAAAGTATAACATTATAAAGAAAAAAGTGAAGTGTAAACTACGGTGACTCGTTGATAATTAAAAAAGTACAGATTTTTGCTAAAAATGCGCTGTACATACGAACATGTGAAGGGCTAGCATACGATCGAGTGATCACATCGCAAGCGCACACTATCAACACATTAATTGTATCGAAACTAAGCAATTTAGAGAAATGAGTTGAGGTATTTCGTCACTAATCTTTCAGTATGTACTGCAGAATACAATTATTGATGAGACGCAAAATGACGCGCTATTTTACCTCTGAATTTTTATGTTGTTTGAGGGATTTTGATACTCAGTGGGAGTTGGTTCCAGAGTAAAGCGCTTGATACTGACAGAGCTTTCTGAAAAGAAGAAGAAAAAAAGAAAAACGTTTATTTTCCAAGTTGCCACATGAGATACATGTCAACATATTGGGTTTTAAAAAGTTTCTTAATATAGGACGTCCTAAAACAAAAGTTCCATACGAGGAGTACTAATTGACAAACCATCAGAGGTGTACAAATAAAAAAGCCATACGAGGCATAATAATTGACAAACTATACGAGGTGTACTAATAGACAAACTATCAGAGGTGTACAAATAGATAGACCGTACGAGGCATATTAATGGACAAAATATACGAGGCGTACAAATAGACAAACCATACGTGGCGTGCTAATAGTCTAACAAAACTTCCATACGAGGAGAACTAATTGACAAACCATCCGAGGTGTACAAATAGATAAGCCATACGAGGCATAATAATAGGCAAACTATACGAGGTGTACTATAAGAGACAAAATATCAGAGGTGTACAAATCGATAGCCCATACGAGGCATATTAATAGACAAAATATACGAGGCGTACTAATAGAAAAACCATACATGGCGCGCTAATAGTCTAACTCTGTCAAGGGTAGTTGCATGAGAAATGAAAAATATCATCTCTTGGATATTTTATATTCTAAGAGATGGCTAACAACTTGTAAATAATTCGAATACTGCTAAAGAATTATTCGAAACTCCCAAGTTCTTAGTTGAAATTATCGAAGTAGGAAAAGGACAAAAAACGCTATACGGGAGCAGATTGAAACCCCATCGTAAATGACAATCAAGTACTGAGAAAAGGTTAGTCATGAAGTAATTTATAAAGAACATCGAAGTAGGAAAAAGACAAAAAACGCTATACCGGAGCAGATTGAAACATCATCGTAGATGACAATCAAGTATTGGTTAGTCACGAAGTAATTTATAAAGAACATCGCGCAACACAGCACGCACATATAGAAATGCGTAAACAAACTTACACTCAAAAATGAAATGCATGGCTTGTTCAGCATACAAATATAGAGATAATTTTTGCACGAGCGCTTTATTTAATTTATCTGTTTATACTTTTAATTTCTTCTATTCACAGAAATGCCCTTCGGGGCCGTGATAGATCGATTTATAAATCATTAAGCAAGCGCAATCAATTTGTTTATTTCTGGAATTTGGTTCGGTGTTAACTGATCGCAGAGCTTTAGGTAAAATGTAATGGGTCATGAGGTTTTGCTTTATCCGCAAAAAGTAGAAAACAGAAACATATATATGTGCATGTGCATATTATATATATGTACGAAACGTGTGCATGTGTACACTGATACATAGACATTCATGTTTGCGTGCTCACACATACACACCCATGCACGTACTAACACATATTTTCATATATATACGTATTGAAAATGAATGTAAGAGAAATGCTAATAAACATGAAAAATAATCTTGCTCTTTCTATATTTAAAATGACCGCCAAAGCTCTGATGAATCGTAAGAAGTAATCCGAGGAAAAATAAGGAATTGAAAAAGGACTTTCGAAAACGTAAAATGAAATTGTTTTTTTTAATTTCCTAAAAGAAATTTTAAGAAAACTCAAGTTACCGCCGATGAACAACAACAACAACAACAACAAAAACATATTTCATATCTTCTCGATATTCTCTGAAATATCATGCAGACATTGGTACATGGGATAAAATGGAGATACAGTGTAAGCCGGTTACCACTCATGATTAACAAATATCTACAAAATTTTGGCAGAAATGCGTAAACAAACATAAACTCAACATCAAAATTCATGGCTTGTACAACATACGGACAGAAAGATAATTTTACCACGATTTATATGTTCAAATTGCGCTTTATTTCATTAATGGTATTTGTCATTAATCCGATTCACAGAAACGCCCTCTGGGGAAGTGATAGATCTATTTTTGAATCATTTCGCTAGTGCAATAAATGTATTAACCGGATGGGTTTTGCGTAAAGAAATGAAATAGAAACATGTATATATATTTATGTAGATATATATATATATACCTACATACGTACACACACATATTAATTTATATTACGTATTTAAAATGAAATATAAGAAAAAAATAGATTTATAGAATAAAAAATAAAAAGATAAAAACCTACCATCTACTACACCGAAAATGACAGTTGAGCTCACTGAAACCCTAAGAAATTAATCGGAAAAAAATAACTATAAAGAAAAGAAGACTTCGAAAAACGTAAAAATGAACTGGTTTCTAATTTATTCATAGAAATTTTTAAGAAAACTCAGGTTACAGTCAAGAAACAACACAACTCTTCAGCATTATATGCATATAATGCTGAAGAGTTGTGTTGTTTCTTGTGTTGTTGTGTACATGGGATAAAATGGAGTAACATTGTGGCCGGATATCACATCTGAGTGGCGAATATTTACAAAATTTGGCACGTATAGGTAGATTAAGCAATGGTTCAAAGTGATAATTTTAATTACAGAAATTTAGAGTTTTTTTCGATTTGAAAGTTCAGTGCTAGTGTGCGTTGAAAGCACGGACTAAATGAAATGCTTAAATTACCCCCTCCCCCCTGCTCAGCCGAAATCGATGGAAAACATCTTCGAGAATGATTTTGAAATAGCGAGACAATGTTAGCCAAAATTTAGTTCATTAAAAACTTTGCACAACCCTCACATCTACAAACCTGTATATTGGTGTACATACAAAATGTATTTCAGGGTATGTTTGTCATACGGACGTTAAATATTAATCCAGAAAAGAGAAAAAAATGAAATAATAAAATAACATTATAAAGATGAGGAAATACTCCTCATTATGGAAAAAACGTTCGTTCTGCTGCATTGAACTGACGGCTGTGGTGCTCATTATTGTCGACAGAAATATCTAAGATGAATATACGAATGGCTTAGCAAACGTAAAATGTAATAGTTTCTGATTTTCTATCAGAAATTTCAGGAAAATTAAAATTTCTGGTAGATGGGAAATTCACACCGAAATGCTGCAGGCCCTATGACAGAGATGAAAAAATATCGTGACTCATTTACTCTAAATTCTTTTACAGTTTTAGAGTTTTTGATATGCTGGGGAAGCTTGTTCCACAAAAATGCTCCAGAAACTGAGAGAGCTTTTTGTCCCACGTTAGATGAACGGTAACTGACTAAAACGTCATTCCTCCGATTTGGTTTTTTGTTTAGGATATTAGATGTAAAAAATTTTACCACCTCTGCATTACTTTGGGGGAGGTACAGAGAGGAGAACACTCGTCGAGCTTTTTGGATCATGAATCTGTTCGGTATTGGGATCCAGTCGAGTTTTCTTAAAAGAGGGGTGACATGATCGTATTTATTGAAATTTCCTTTGCATACTACTTTAGCGGCGAAGTTTAGACATTTTTGCAACTCTTCCTGACGACATTGAGGTAAATCTCTCCACACAAGACTGCAGTAGTCCAGACGCGATAAAACTAAAAACTGAATCACTAATAATCTAGATTTTTCGTCAAGTGTGTCCTTAATGCGATGAAAGAACATTAAGGTTCCGTTAATTTTGTTGCACATTGTTTCTACGTGTGAATTGAAATTCATATTTTTGTCAACCCAAACACCCAGATTTTTTACCTTATCTACTGGTTCAATTGTATCGTCTCCAAATGTTAGCTTGAATGGTGGTAAATTTTCAGTCGCATTCTGTGATCTAAAAATAATACATTGCGTTTTACTTGCATTAAGTTTGAGGCTAATATGGTCATACTACAATTTCAGATTTCTCAGAAGGTTGTCAGCGTTGGCTTGTGTTTCTTTTAAATCCGCTGTTGAGCTTGTCGTGACAATTTGTACGTCATCAGCATACATTGAGATTTTTGTGTTTGCCGGCATGGTGGGGAAATCATTGATGAAAATTGAAAATAGGAGCGGGCCGATGATTGAACCTTATGGAACGCCAAAATTATTTGGTATGAATGATGACATTTTGTTATTCAAGCACACTGCATGAGAGCGGTTTAGTAGGTAGCTTTCAAACCACTGAGTGTCTATTCTGAGGTTTGAAATTTTTTGTAGAAGTTTCTTATGCTCAACACTGTCGAAAGCTTTTGAGAGATCAAGCAATAGTAAGAGAGTTAATTTTTTTTGGTCAATATCATTGTAAATTTTTTCTGTTATGTTTAACAGGACGTCCTGAGTACTGTTATTCCTTCTGTAAGCATATTGATTGCGATGCAGTAGATGTGACTCGTCTATGTAAGACGAGAGATGGTTTGTTATTACTTTTTCTAATATTTTGGACATAACAGGCAGGAGACTGATTGGTCTGTAGTTTGACGCTATGTCGATATCACCAGATTTATGTAATGGCTTAATAATGGATAATTTCCATTGATCGGGAAACTTGTTTGTGGCTATAGATGTATTTATTATCAAGCGAATGAGGGGTGCTGTGCCAGGGAAGCTGTCTTTTATATGTTGGAGGCTTATGCATGCCATCATGTCCAGTCGCTCTAGTATTCTTTAGTGGGTATAAGATTTATCGTATGTCTATGACGCTAACCGGCTTTGGTCTCCATTTGTTTCTACTATTTGGGGATGAAACATCGCTGAGGTTTGCCTCTGTAGATGTGTCTGAAACTGTCCTGGATACTTCATTGAAAACATCTTCGCCAACTTTTGAGAAGAAAGTGTTAAAATCATTCGCCATTTTTGAGGGGTTGTCAAAAGTGCTTTTGCAGTCTGAATTTTTATACTGAGCAACTTCTCTAATGATTTCCCAAGTTCTTTTTGGGTTTTGTTTTGCCGCCACGAGTTCTTTGTGGAAGTAGTCCCGT
The DNA here is from genome assembly GCA_030386875.1 of Morinoia aosen. Lineage (NCBI taxonomy): Eukaryota > Metazoa > Arthropoda > Malacostraca > Amphipoda > Talitridae > Morinoia > Morinoia aosen. The sequence continues at coordinate 13,086,915 of CM059575.1, read as the reverse complement.
TTTGCTTCCTTAACTTTTCTTCGTAGGATCTTCACATGATCTTTGTATAATTTTCGACGCGTACTGTCTGATTTATTCAGTTTGTACTCACGCTGTAAGATTCTTTTAGCTCTGCTCAACTGTTTTATCTCATCTGATATACATTTAGAAATTCTTGGCTTAACTTTCTTCGTAGTGAAAGGTGCGCATTCGTTAAGAGCTGATACGAAATTTTCGTTGAAAAGCGAAACTTGTAGATTGACATCATCGGTGTTTTCCATGCCTTGAAATTCACTCCATCTGTCTAATAGCTTTTCTTGTGATATTTCAGGGGAGTAGTGATTTTTCATGCGATATGTAATGTAGCTAGATTTCTGTTTCTCTTTTGCAATATTGATGTGGCATTCTACCGAATGGTGATCAGAAAAGGACGGTAAGATTTCTGTGCTGAGTACTGCTTGGGGATTGTTTGTAATTGCTAGGTCAAGAAGAGTTTTGGAAGTGTTGGTAATTCGCGTTGGTTCTTGGACCATTTGAGAGAGATTAAGTCTGTGCAGCATCTTGCTTAGCTGATTGTTTTTATTCGTCAAATCTACGTTAAAATCTCCGAAAACATAGAAAGACTTTTTGACTGCAGAGATTAACTTAAGCGTATTTTCAATGAAATCCAATGTTGGACGTAGAGACGCTGACGGATGTCTGTAAAGACTGCCGATAATGAAAGACTTGTGTTTGTTTACTTGAACATTGAGCCACACCATTTCTATGTCATCGCATTTTTCTTTTATTGGAAATAAGGATGTAGAGTAGACATCTTTGATGAAAATGCATGAACCGCTACCTCTCTTACTCCATCATAACGGTACAATGTGTACCCGGTAATGCTTAGATATGAGCTTTCGACTCGTGAATCGAACCATGTTTCAGATACGCATAAAATATCGATATCGTTAGTGATCAACACTACTCGTACGTCATCCATTTTACCATTGAGACTGGGAGCATTTATGTGCAATATTTTGATATTATTTATCTCAATAGGCAGACCTTTAGTGGAGTTATTGCATTTATTAGGTCTTGCTGGGCATTTAGTATTCGTCTCTAGGTCTTTATTGCCGCGTTCACTGTTGGTGATTTCAGCTTCAAATTCAATTCGATCACTGTTATTTAGTCACAAAATGGGGGCGGGAGCAACACGATTTTCATCACGCATTTTCAAGAGGGCACTATAGTGGTCCTGTTTCCGGTGTATGTTTACCGGAGGACAGTTTATCAGAGCATTTGATGTAGGGGAGATTGTCGTCTTCCAAATCCCATTGTCTCTTTCATCAAATATGTGAATTGGTGTGCTCGTCACATTAGAAAGTATTTGGGGTATGGGGTCTCCAACTGCGTGATCGAAGACTTTTCTATCGATGTATTTATCGATGAGTTGTTCGAAACTGCCACTATTCTTGTCAACGAATTTTGCATACTTGTCCTTGTTTCTGGAGCTCTCAGTTTTTATGGCTTTTTTCAGAGATGTATAATTCCATTTCGATATTTGTTGTGAGGCAAGCTGCGTCGTTACGGCGTGGAGGAGACAGTGTCCGTCACCTAAAGTGTAAGCAGGCTCCATTTTGAGCGATCGTTTCAAGTCGTCCAGTGTGTCTGCAACGCGTGTGCATTGTGCAAATTTGATTTACTGTTGATTTTACGGTAGTAGTATCGGTTTGGTAGTCCGATGGAGGCCTGGCAGAGGCATCAGATTTTTTTCGAATAATTTGATTTTCTTTGGAATAGTTTTGAATATCGTTATTCGCTTGGCTTTCCCTGGTACCTGCGTACTTAATGGAAAGTTGAGAATTGGTTGAAAAGGAGGGCATGGCACAGTCACTATTTGTGTCTGTTGCAAGTAATACAAAATTATTTTTCGTACTGACATTATATTTGTCTGAGATCGAGTCAGGGAACGGCTCAGGCTTATTCACGTTCCTCATGTTGTGGGTGGGTGAGTTACTCAGAGCTCTGCTTGATGACGCAATCAATTTTAAAGGATTTGGTGTACCATGTGCAGCGATGTGCATAGGCTTATATTCTTTTTTAGAGTTTAAAGTGAGACTATTTGTCTCATTCCGTGAAGTTTTCGATTCATTGGAATGATCTACAATTCCATTTATTGCTTGACATTTTTTGAAATGAGGACAATATGGCACGGTGATTCGCAATGTTGATTTCATTGCAAGTTGTCCAAGAAAATAGAAGTTTTCTTCCTGGGTCCGAGGCCATTGAAAGTTATTGAGTGCGTCACCATTTTCATTACCTGGGTAAGTTTGAAATTGAATCAAGTTTAAACCCGGGTTTTTGCAAAAATTCATCGCTTTGTTGAATTCTTTCGCACTGCAAGCATTGGCAATATAAATACTAGAAAGTGCGTACTTCCTTACAATTTGTTGTTTGATTCGAGCAAGGTCTGAGGGCAAGTGGCAGAGACCATCAAAACTTAGTATATAATTTTTAAATCTAGGCATGCAATTTATAGTATGGAGAAGGTCATCGAAGCGCCCAGATGGAACAGTTTTGATCCAGCACGAGCGGTCGATGTCTTTCCTTCTGATCGTGCTTAGGATATTGTCACCTAGCAGCAAAGTATCGTATGGTTCTCGACAATTGGAGTCGACTTCACAAGAGATACTAGCAGGTACCAGAGTTGCAAGGTCTTGAGAACTTATTTGTGAATTTAAATCAAAAAGTTGTTCGGTTAAGTTCTGAATGTTTGATACTGTAGAGAAAATCGACGACGGGCTAGGAGGCTTACGTTGTCTTAGGGATTTATTGAAATACGCTGCTGTTAGAGACAAATTGTGAATAATTTCATGAATTTTTGAGAGCTTATTATTTTAAGCGGGTGCAAGTAGCCATTAAAAGAAGCAACAGTGTTTTTTCTATTTTTCTGTACTGGAAATTTCATTTTGTTCTCACAGCTTGCGCTCTGGGGTAATTTACTGCCAGTATCGGTTTGTGCGCGAATATTATCGACCATATAATCTGGAGAATGAGGAGAGTCTACCACGCTTGAAATGTCCTTATTAATAACAACTATTCTGTCTTGTACCACTGATGAGGATGGTGTTTGTGACCCCGTCGCTGGGGGACAGTTCGGAGCGTTGTTGTTGACGCAGAGCTGGGGAGCTGGCACGCTGTTATGCTTGTTCAGATGATGAGCAGCAGGTGGTTGTGGTGCTGCGGCTGAGACTTTACTGTTTCGAACCTTCAAATGATTGCTGGAGGTTTGGCAGATTCGTTTTCCTTCATCCGGCGATATTGGTTAATTGCATAGTCATCACTGACGTTGCTTCGGAAGGTGACACACATTCTCTGACGGGGTTACTGGCAGCGGTTAGCAAGTCTCCTGTCTTTTGAGCATTAGAATCTTGTGAGTGAGAGGATGTAGGTCTCCTACTTGCAGGCACTTTGCTTGGTAAGGTCGTATTTTTGCCTCTGAGAGAACCATTTTTTCGGGGTGTTGTGTAGGGCAACATTTGTGCAGAGAACGGACCTTTCCGGCCTGCGAAGCGAGTCTCGTAATGATGCATCGTGCGTTATATTTGCATAGCTATGACTGAATTTTGAGAACGAAGTAGCTTTTGTATATATATATATATCGCTGATACTGATTTGCTAAATTCTATCTCGCTCAGCAAGTATTATATGAAAAGTGAGGTAAATTCAAGTCGTTCATCGAGGTATTGAAGCTTACAGCTGGGAGAAGAGGCGAGGAACTGGGAGGCTTGGGGTCGGGCGTGAACAATGACACGCAATTTTGCATTTTTTACGACCAGATCACAGTCTCCGACACGAGTCGTGATTTTTTTTTCGACCGAGAGTTTCTTCCTATTTGAGGGACGCTTTAATTATTCAACAGAATGAGATCTGGTACAAAATGTGATATGATGATATTAAGGGACAGCACAATTTTTACATTTTAGTCTCATTGATTATAAAGGGGAGTGTATCTTAGTATGCAGCCTCATCTTCAGTCTTTCCCTTCGTTCGGATGGGCTTTCTTTCGCTGCGGTAATTTTGTAGAAAATTTTGCAGGATCAAGAAACACATCGTCTGTAGGATGACTAATGCTTTTAGTGAGAACATATTTGAATTACAAATTCAAGGTTAGTTGCACTTTTTATACTATTTTCCCTGGTGATTGTGAATGTTTTTCAACTTCTCGTTCACCCGTTGTTCTTACTGGTGGTTCACTTAAAACTATCGGTGTCTTTAAACTATTCGGTGTCAGTAGGGAAACGGAGGTAAGAAACACAAAAATTCTTTCGTGCACATTTGCCGTCTCGGCCACGTAATAAGTGAACAAAAACTTAACTGAGAGGTTAGACATTACTAAAAATTGATCGAATCAAACGTAACATTGCTTGAAGCGGAAAAGTTCAGGATTTGACATGCTCTGAACGGTCAGAAGACGGGAGGATGGTGTACGGGAAAGGGGGGGGGGGGGGAGCGGGCTCGGTGAGGAAAGACTGAGGGAACAAGGACACTTCACGCTTCACACAGGCCTATCGTTCGAGACCGGGCTGAGCACACCATTTCACACCTCTTGCCAGCAATGCTTTGTTGGCTTTTCATTTAAATTGCACTGATTTGAGCAGAAATAAGACAAAAGTTATTTATTCCTTTTCGCAGTTCCGCAGTTAGCAAACACATTCACTGATAGTATAATTTTTATGCATGGCTAGGTTATTTCCCCCTTGCATTTTAAACAATTACCGCACCATTTCCCCGCACGTCTGACCGCGACCGAGTCTCGCTCTTGATTCTGCCCAATGTTAGATGAGCTGTAGTTCACTATGACATCATTTCTCCAATTTAATATCTGGTTCGTTACAGTGGATGAAAGATATTCCACAATATATGCACTGCTCTGAGGGAGGTATAAAGAGGAGAAAATGTATTAGGCTTAATAAGTGAAGAATCATCCTTGAATAGGGGTCCAGCTGAGTTTCTTTAGGAGAGGAGTTGCATGAAAAAAAGAAAAACATTCATTTCTAAAAGAAGTTTCTACATGAGATGCATTACAACACACTGGATTTTAAAAATTTATTAACACAAAGGTCCTTGATAGACAAACCATGCGAGGCGTACTAGTACACAAACCATACGAAGCGTACTAAGAAACTAACCATGTCAGGGGCTAATTGGCGTATCGGGGACTAATTATGTTATTGAGAGAAACAATTATAATATCATAACTTAAATAATTTTTATACACCAAGCGGTGGCTGGCAACTTATAAATAATTTAAATACTACTCCATAATTCTTCGTAATTCCTTAATTATTAGTTGAAACGAAATAAGAAAAGACAAAAAAGCTCTACCGAAGCATACTGAAATACTGTCGTAAGTCGTAAATGAATATCAAGAAGCGAGAAAAGGTTAATCAAAAAGTAATTTGTAAAAAACATTGCGTAACACAACACGCACATCTAGAAACACGTGAACAAACATAATCGCAAAATTAAATTCATAGCTTGTTCAACGTACGGAAAGAAAGATAATTTTTTCACGAGTCATACGCTCAAATTGCGCTTTATTTGTCTGTTTATATTTTCCATTTATCCACAGAAACGTCCTCTGGGGTAGTGAAAGATCTATTTTTCGATCATTTTGCTAGCGCAATAATTTTATTCACTGGACTATCGAGTTATTTCTGAAAAATGGTTGTATTATTAGAATGAAATGTAATAGACCTTGAAGTTTTGTTTTTACGAAAAAAAATAGAAATAGAATCATGTATATATGTGTGTATGTAGTTATACATATACATACACACCTATATATACATGTATGTGTGTGTATACATATATATGCACACACATACACTTACACTTATATTCATATATATACTTATTAAAAATGAATATAAGGAAAGAACAGTTTTCCTCCTGCTGCATCGGAAAGGTCGGTGAAGCTCAGAGTAATCGTAAGAAATTACTTGGAAAAAATAAGTAAGAGGAAAAATAAGACTTCGAAAAACGTAAAAATTAACTAGTTTATAATTTTCTAAAAGAATTTCAAGAGAAATCAAGTAACAGTCTAAAAACTACAACAAAAAACATCTCGGGCTTCACATCCTCTCGGTATTCTTTTCAACATCATACAGACATGAGTACATGGGATAAAATTTAGATACTGTGATGTGATAGCCGGATATCGCTCATGAGTAGCAAATATCTACACAGTTTTGACATGTACATAGACGTAGATGAAACAGCGGGTCTGTGTTCTAATTTTATTTACTAAAATTCTGAGTCCCCCTGATTTGCAGTTCAGCGCTAACTGTACGCAGAGAAAGATAGAAATAAAGAAAGATTAAACAAACGCTTATTTACCCAACCTGTTTCCCACCCCCGTTGTACGAGGAGCACAATAGCATTGTCAGGAGTTAATTATGTCAATGAGAGACACGAACAAAATATATTTTCAGGGACATTTCATGTATGGTAAGATGATTGAAAATGTATAAATACTACTAGAGAATGCCATGGAAGACCTTCACTATAAGTGAAAAAACGAAAGAAATAAACGACTCGAATACGCTCTCCTGAAAGCGACTGAAACACCGTTGTAAATGATTTCCAAGTAGTGAGACGACGTTAGCCGAAAAATAATTGATAAAAAACATAGCACACTCGCATCTAGAAACATGTAAACTGATATACACACAAAAATGAATTTCAGAGCTTGTTCATTGTACCGATGATAAATATGATACAGAAAATAGAAAATAAACATGAGAAATAACAGTAACAATAAAAACGACCTCCGTCTTGCTACACTGAGCTGATGGCTGTATTTTTCATTATAGTCGATAGAAATAATTAAGAGAAATGTTAAAATGACTTAGCGAACGTAAAAAAGAAGTAATTTCTAATTTTCTAACAGAAATTTCAGGAATATCAAGTTACAGTTTTTTCAAAACTTGTAAAAAAATTCAAGTTTCTCATCCTCTCGGTATTCTCTTCAACAACATTTGGGCATATGCAATAAAATAGAGACACGGTGATAAATTGGTTTTGCTTATGAGTAACAAATAGCTATAATACTTCTAAATATAGATTACATATGAACCTAATTATGGTTTCATAAACGACTGCACTTCGCATGGTAAGTGTGAGGCTTTCGTAATGGGGATAGCAGGGAGTGGACAAGGCCAGATAAAATAAGTATAGACATTCCAACTTCGCAGAGTTGCAAATGCTGACCCCAAAGTAGCAATGAGTATATTTTAGGTAACCGTTTTAATGTGAAATTCACACCGAAGTGTTACTGACCCTATGACAGAGATGCGAAATGACGTGACACATTTACTCGAAATTCTTTTACTGTTTTAGATTTTTCATCTGCTGATGAAGTTTATTCCACAAAAGAGCTCCAGAAACTGAGAGAGCTTTTTGTCCCACGTCAGATGAACGGTAACTAACAAAGACATCATTCCTCCGATTTGGTTTTTGTTTGGAGGATTGGTTGGAAAAAATTTTACTGTCTGCATTACTCTGAGAGAGGTACAGAGATGAGAACACTTGTCGAGCTTTTTGGATCATGAATCTATTTGGCATTGGGGTCTAGTCGAGTTTTCTTAAAAGAGTGGTGGCATGATCGCGTTTCTTGAAATTATCTTTGCATAGCACTTAGGCAGAAAAATTGATGCATTTTTGTAATTCTTTTTGAAGATATTGAGGTATGTTTCTCCAAACTAGGCTACAATAGTCAATACGCGATAAAACTAAAGATTGAATGGCCAATAACCTAACTTTTTTGTCAAGCATAGGTTTTATACGATGAAAGAACATTAACGTTCCGTAAATTTTGTTGTAAGTTTTCTCAACGTGGGATTCGAAGGACATCTTTCTATCGAACCAAATACATAAAATTTTTACTTCTTCTGATGGCTTAATTTTTGCATTCCCAACCGTAAGAGAAAGATTTCGAATTTTTTCAATTGCGTCTTTAGACCCAAAAATAATGCGATTTATTGCAATTTGAACATCATCTGCGTACATGGAGATTCGAGTGTTAGAAGGCATTGAAGGGAAATCGTTAATGAAAATATATAATGATGGCGGACCTTGAATGGGTCGTTGATGAACACCAAAATTGTTTTGAATGAATAAGAACAACTTTTTATCTTAAAGAACTGCGTGGAACCAATTTGATATGTAGCTTTTAAGCCAATTTTAAGTCAATACACCAACTCCAAGTTCATTATTTCCGTAAAAGTCGATCATGTTCGACACTGTCGAATGTTTTGGAGAGATCGAGTAGCAGAAATACTGTTACATTTTTATGATCGATAACACTGTGTATTATTTCAGTGATATTAAACAGAGATACATAACAGTTTATGTTCAATAAAGATAGTAAAAAAAACATAGCACATCATTGGTTTTTAAAACATTTTAAAGTAAATGCACCTAAATGATACACACACACATGAGTATTGTAATGCCCATGTAACTAGTCGAAAAGAAATGATTAAGGGTAACGTGTTCCTAACGTTGCTTAATCTAGATTTTATGATATATGTAATTACAATTATTGGAGACAACACAATTTAATTGATGCATTTTCATTGTGGGGTGAAAACACTTTTGACAGTTTACATGTACATGGTACATGACATGACGCTTTTAATTTCTTGACATCAGGAAATAATATTAGAATTACTTTTTTCGGCAAATGTTCAAAAATGTCAATTCGAGCAAGCATGAAAAAAACAAGCATGAGGACTACGAAAATTACAATGTTTATTTTCATAATTAAAAATGTTAAATAACGATCATTAGATGATGAATATCTCATTTGAATATGTATGGGTGATCACACTACAAATTTATACTTTTCTACTTGAATGCTTTACAATAATAATAAAGGAATGAGTAGGTAATGTTACAAGTTGAGAGTGAACAGAAAAAAAGGTATCTCTAGTTCAAATGCTAGTTGCTAGCTTAGTTGCTAGTTTATATAGTCACACATACACGCACATATGCATATACATCATGTACATATATACATATATTGCACATACATACCCACGTACATACATACACCTAACACGCGCACATACACACCTATACATCGAGGCAACCACCATACATACGCGTTCTACAAAAATGCTGTGCGATGTACTGAAATATAGGATTATGAGCAAATGAGGTTTGTAACAACTTTTTCAGTATGTGTTGCTGCTTACAATTTCCATTAAATATTGTAACGATTTTCATTAAATATTATAACGATTTTTAATAAATATTCTAACGAAAAGATCATTGGTTTATAAGCGTCTTATTTATTATATGTGTGTGATCGCGCAAGAAATATATACTTTTTTATAAATACTTTAAAATAATGAAGTGAAATGATGTGTTACGTAGTGACACAAACACCCATATACGCACACATAGCGTGCACACTTACACATATACACAAGTAAGCATGTGCGCAAATATCAGCGTAAACTAGTCAGTAAAACTAGTATTCCAATCACCGTGATTCCAATCGAGGGACTCGGAGAAAATATCTTTTATCACGCCACGAATTTATGATATTTCCCAACTAATAATTCTGGCACAAAACAGTCTACCTGATTCAGACACATGAAAACGATTGTTCTACAACGGTTCCCTAGTACAACATAATTGCCGAAATACGTGAGATCAACCACCTAGCTGCGGTAGTCATAATATGGTCTAAAGCGTGAGAGATGATATCAAAATTTGCACTACACAAGCCTAACAAAAACATTTTTGGACGTGAATAACAGAAGAAAACATGAATCTCCTGTAAGGGTTTCAAATTGGAAAAAATCACAGAATCTATCTCCGAAATATGGTGCAGAATGTCTGCAATTACTAAACATACATAGGTACCATGTCTAGTTTGGTGCTTGCACAAAAACGGAGAGGAAAGACATTAAAATATCCTATAGCTGGTTTATTTAGGTTGAATAAAGCTTGTTAATTCAAGAAAGCAATAAAGATACTGAGATTTTTGGGTTGAAAAAACTTATGACATTTTACAAGTACATGACATATTAACTTTGGATTTCTAGACATCATAGGATAAAATTCGAATTATTTCGTTCGGCAGACATGCAAAAATATCATTTCGAGTGATCATGAAAAATGGGGAAAAAAGTGAACTGACTGCCTAAAAGAGCACGCTTTAGCCCACACAGCAAGTTTATAAGACAAATGTAAGTCGCTTGATCAGAAGCTTTGCAAAAAAATTGTTGTGGGTAAGTTTACAAATGTACGTACATATACATGGATGCACGCATACATAGGCCCATACATGCACGCGGATACCAGTATGCAAGCATGAAAGTTATGAAAATTGCAAGTTTTGCTTTTCTAATTGTGGATTGTGCGTGTTAATTAGGCAGTTTCAGTTTCTGGAGCTTTTTTGTGGAACAAGCTTCCCCAGCATATCGAAAACTCTAAAACTGGAAAAGAATTTAGAGTAAATGTGTCACGTCATTTTGCATCTCTGTCATAGGGCCTGCAGCATTTCGGTATGAACTTCCCATCTATCAGAAATTTTAATTTTCCTGAAATTTCTGTTAGAAATTTAGAAACTATTTCATTTTACGTTTGCTGAACGAGTCGTATATTCATCTTACTTATTTCTGTCGACAACAATGGGCACCACAGCTGTCAGTTCAATGCAGCAGAACGAACGTTCTTTCCATAATTAGGAGTATTTCCTCATCTTTATTTTGTTATTTTTTTTTCTGTATTAATATTTAACGTCCGCATGACAAATATACCATGAAATACATTTTGTGTGTACACCAATAAACAGGTTTATAGATGTGAGGGTTGTGCAAAGTTTATAATGAATTAAATTTTGGCTAACGTTGTCTCGCTATTTCAAAATCAATCTCAAAGATATTCTCAATCGATTTTCGGCTGAGCTGGGGGAAAGGGGGCAACTTAAGCATTGCATTTAGACTTTTTATTTTGTTATTTTTTTCCGTGCGTTCAGCGCACACTAGCACTGAAATTTCAAATCGGAAAAAACTTTAAATTTCTGTAATTAAATTTATCACTTTGGATCAAAGCCTAATCTACCTATATGTGCCAAATTTTGTGAATATTCTCCGCTCAGATGTGATATCCGGCCTCAATGTTACTCCATTTTATCCCACGTACACATGTCCGTATAATGCTGAAGAGTTGTGTTGCTTTTTGACTATAACCTGATTTTTCTTAAAAAATTTCTGTGAAGAAATTAAAAACCAGTTCATTTTTATGTTTTTCGAAGTCTTCTTTTCCTTTTAGTTATTTTTTTTTTGCGAAAAATTTCTTAGGATTACAGTGAGCTCAACTGTCATTTTCTGTGTAGTAGATGGTAGGTTGCTTTTATCTTTTATTTTATATATTTTTTTTTTTCTAATATTTCATTTTCAATAAGTATATATATTAATATGTGTGTGTACGTGTGTAGGTATATATATGTATCTACATATATAGATATACATGTTTCTATTTCATTTCTTTACGCAAAAACCATTCGGTTAATAAATTTTATTGCACTAGCGAAATGATTCAAAAATAGATCTATCACTTCCCCAGAGGGCGTTTCTGTGAATCGGATTAATGTCAAATATAATTAATGAAATAAAGTGCAATTTGAGCATATGAATCTTAGTAAAATTATCTTTCTGTCCGTATGTTGTACAAGCTATGAATTTTGATATTGAGTATATATTTGTTTACCCATTTCTACCAATATTTTGTAGATATTTATCAATCGTGAGTGGTAACCGGCTTACACTGTATCTCTATTTTATCCCATGTACCCATGTCCGCATGATGTGGTGAATATCGAGAAGATATGAAATATGTTTTTGGTGGTGATAGGGCTTTGCATATTTTTAGGGCATATTTTTTTATTTCTCATTCAACTACCCTTGACAGAGATAGACTATTAATTGGCACGCCTCGTATGGTTTGTCTATTAGTACGCCTCGTATATTTTGTATATCTATTTGTACACCTCGGATGGTTTGTCAATTAGTACTCCTAGCATAGAACTTTTGTTAGACTACTAGCACACCACGAACGGTTTGTCTATTAGTACGCCTCGTACATTTTGTCAATTAATATGCCTCGTATGGTCTATCTACTTGTACACCTCTGATAGTTTGTCTATTAGTACACCTCGTATAGTTTGTCTATTATTATGCCTCGTATCCCAGGTAGCAAAATTTATTGACCTAATATTGAGCCAATATACAGTCTCAACATTGACTGGATATTCAAAATGAACATTGGGGCAATACCTTATTTTGGAAAATTCGGTTGATATTAGAAAAATATATTGGCCCAATAACAATATTATCATCAACCCAATATCAACTAAATATTGTGTCAATATTGACTTGATAACGAAGTGTTCCCTTCAATAACATTGGATTTATACTCAATTCCTGATAGGTTGATATTTCTAAAACATATGGCACCGATAATGATAATTTCATTAACCCAGTGCTAAATATTCTGTCACTATGGACTTCACATTGAAGTGTTCCTCAGAAAAATATAGGCATGTAAGGCCTGGAGTTGTTGCTGCTTAAAGCCAGTATGAGACGGTGGCAAGAAGTGGCACTCATGGGTGCGAGAGATGCGCTCTCTTCTCCGAAGTCATGGTGGCCGCCGTCACCATCACACTGCAATGTTATTACACGAGACGGTGTTGGCCGGCCACAGACACGGCGCGCAGTAACGCACAGAAATCGGAAGCTGGATTTGTTTTCATTATTTTATTCACAAATACATGTCTTTCAAGTCGTGTTCATTTTCGACGGTTAATTCACAGAAATTCAAAATTAAAACATGGTTAATTAAATGCATTGATATTATTTTAGGGGTTCTGATACCAGCAAAATATATATAACATTTAGAAAAGAATTATGAAATTAATATGGCTCAATATCTACGTCATATATATGATTAACAACTAGTGTGGAATGCGTGGCGCCCGTGAATGCAACTACGCTTGATTGCAATTAAAGTTTTTTTGCACGGTGGAATGCAGATTGATTGTCATAAATATGAAAAACATCCAATACTGGTAATACTGAGGCACTTGCACACACAATTGCAGCATGTGCATTGGTACAAATAACTCTAATTTTAAGAGCAGGTACCATCTTAAATAATACTTCATCGTACATTAAAATAGCTCTGATATAAGTGAAGAAATGACTATCACGACATTTTATATATTTAGTTCGATTATTTAATGCTTGGTTTAGTCATCAGGCTGACATACAAACTTTAACACTGTACTGATTGTATTTTGAACAATAATAAATATGAGTATTAGAGAAACGAATTGAAAATTTGTACATAGCAATATAGTATAAATTTATAGTAGAACACTTACTCTCCTGAAAAAGTACAAATAGCGTAAAACATGCTAGTTTCCGTCATATTTTACTTCTGCATAATGTAACTGGGATTTCGAACTTCCGAAAAAAAATCCTAATAGTAATTTTTATGCAGAAAACAAGAGAAGTAATATTACATGTAGAAGAATTAATTTGTTACCTACATTGGGCTGAGAATGAAGTATTTCATGCAATGACGAAGAAGAGGCGCAATGAATGTCACCTTCGTCTAAGAATGGGAATACTATTGGAAATGGGAATCGCAATTTGGGAATACCATTTCGTCAGTTCCTGTACCTGATTTCTGGGAATCTTTTTAGCTTTGTTTTCCTGCCTGAACTGCGACTGAAGTGTATTTATTCATTTACTCTGGAGTTAATTCATTCTCTGGCTTCATTTCTTTAAAGATGTTGTTTAGTGCTATTTTTCGTAGAGATCTATCTCTATACTCGCTACTTATCTCTCTACATAAACATGGGTGTGTTCTTAGAATTTCTATAAATAATGTGGGCGACCGCCTGCACCTGTCCGCCAGCGGCAGAGGTGAAGGGAGAGGACAACTAATCACAAACATCCTTCTCATACGAAGCCTGGCTGGCTACTGAGACAGCGTCGGCGTGCATGTTCGCCGTATCGTGCAGAGAGCGATCACGAATTTCGACACTCGTGTAACGTCGAACACGGCCACAGAGAGCAGAGTTGCGGCAGAAAGAGAGGAAATGCGAGGAGCTAGCGATGCCGCGCGCAAATGTTCACACTCCTTGCCACCGTCTCATATGGGCTTAAGCCTCTAAGTAAAGCATATATACGGTGATCATATTAAAACTTTGCGTTCTGAGGAACGTTATATGATGTATTGAAATATAGGATAATGAACAATAGAGGGAAATTATTTCTCAGTGTATGCTGCAGCTTACAATTTCAAATCAAGTATTGTAACGTTAATATCGTTGGTTGAAAAGCATCTTATGTATAATATATGGGTCATCACACAAAAAATATATTCATTTTTTTATAAATGCTTTACAATAATAAAATGAAATGTTAGGTAGTGTTAAAAGTTGAGAGTGATAAAGAGTGGTATTTATAGTTCATATGCTAGTTGCTGGTCCAGTGCACGCAGGTATATGGGCACATATGCACACCCATATGCACACATACACCCATATACGGACATATACAAGTAGGCATGTTTGCAAATCCCAGCATATAGGCGATAAAATCATAATATCTACGCGTACTTCAAAACTGTTGTGTAATGTGTTGAATTATAAAACAATGAGCAAGGAAGATTGTTCAGCAATGGAGACACTGAGCAATTGGGATTTATAAATATTTATTCGGTATGTTCTGTAACTAAGAATTATTGTTGAGACGCAAGATGACGAGCTATTTTGGTTTTAAATCCTTTCAGGCTTTTAGGAATTTTAATACTCAGGGGAAGTTTGTTCCACGGCAAAGCGCCTGATATTGACAAAGCATTCTGCCCTATGTGAGATGAACAATAGTCGACTGAGACATTATTGTTTCTGTTCAGCTTTAGGTTGGTTACAGTGAGTGGATGGAAACGCACTATCTCAGCATTGCTCTGAGGAAGATATGAGGAGAAAACGTATTGGGCCCTCTGCATGAGGAACTTTTCTTGTATGGGAGTGAAACCAAGTATATAAAGGAGAGAGGTTACGTAATCAATTCTTTTGAAATTACCATTGCATACCACATTGGCTGCGAAATTCATGCACTTTTGCAAATCCCTTTGAAGGTATTGAGGTAAGTTTTCCCATACTAGGCTGTGTACAATAATAAAGATTTCTTCGCTCTTGAATGAACTTAATTTTAGGACTATATTTAATTAATACTAAACCATTAGTAACACGTCTGAACTTGAAATTTAGTTACAGACAATTTAGCCAATTCAATACCTTAATACTCGTATATTACAATTTTTACAACCCAGCTCTAGCGGTGGCTTGTCTTTGGTTTTTGAACTGTAGTTTACATGCCTCTGAACACAACCTAATGAACGCACCTTTCGAGCCAAGCCGCACTTGCCTCGCAAATATTCTGGATGCCAGATCAGATTGTCTCCAACCTCTAACCAGCCAACTTCATCCATCAACAGATATTATTCATTGTAAAAACTAAGTGTAATATAGCGAGTAGTGTAAGTTCTAGTTAGACAGACCTAAAGTTGGCAACGCTCGTGAGAGCAACACTCACAGCCTGTTTCCGATTGGTCGTAGCCAGCTAAACAGTTCATGCTGACTGCCAGTGTTAATATAGAATATTTAGGACGGCTAAGTACTATCTCTAAGTGCTTCTCTAACTACCTACTACTAACTCTATTCTAATCTATCCTGATATTTCAATCTATCTCCGCTCTACTCTGACTAGCCACAAGCCTTGTAATGGAGTAGCTTAGTTGTAAGGTATCTAAGAGGTGAGTGACTTATGTACCTAATGTGATGTGTCATTGCATTTGTCTATTGATATGTTATTTGTGTCTTGATGGGGTGTACTAATATTATATCTCCGTCTAGATAAATAACACAAATTGGCGACGAGGATTTGGTAGAACTGCTGGAAGTGGCTCAGTAGTAGTGACTAGTGAGGGAACATAGAACTTGCCTAGTGAATTTTTTTTGTGGTTGTTCTGCTCACTGGTGTTGCTAGACTGGCTAGACTAGTGAAGAAACTCAGAATTGATCAAGTGATTGTACTATTTGTGCTGTGAATTTTTTTCTTTACTTTTCACAGTGTGTTTGACTTACTAAAAATTCAATATGCCATTGATAGGTTCAGTGGGAGAATTTAATCCTTTAGAGGAAGAATTTGGAGACTATGAAACTAGATTACACTGCTGTTTTTTAATAAACAAAATAGGGGAAAAAAGCCCCCACACTAATTTCACTTGTGGGTCCAAAAATTGCTAGGCTTATAAAAGACCTAGTGTCTCCTAAAAGAACCCTTGATGCTACTTATGACGAGATTGTGGAAGCGTTGAGACGGCATTTTAAACCAACAAGAAATCAGATCTTTGAGAGGTTTAGGTTCCATAAGCGGAACCAGAGACAAGGGAAAAGAATTGCTGATTTTGTGGCTAGCTTGAAAGCCCTTTCTTATACCTGTAATTTCAAACAGGAAGTGCTAGAAGAAACCTTACTGGACAGATTCATTTTGGGTGTGTCCAGTAATGAAATTCAAAATTGCTTGCTGAATGAAGCTGGCCTGACATGGCAAAAGGCCATGGATCTAGCTACTGCTAAAGAAACCACACTGAGAGAAACAGTGGGGTTGAGGCAATCAAATTCAATTCTAAATGTAGGCCAGAGCAGAGTTCAGCATACTGCGTACAAGCCTCAGGGCAAGACTCAGGCCCAAGCTAGCCCCAAATCAGCATGCAGCGGCTGTGGTGGTTTGCACTGGCATAGAGATTGCCCCTATAAAGACAGTAATTGTCATGGTTGTGGCCAAAAAGGTCATCTAAAAAAATGTTGTTTCAAACTAAAAGGGCAGAAATCTGCTAAAGGCAACAAAAATAATTTTATGCGTGCTATGCATGAAAAAAGGGGGAGGGAACACCACCCTAACCCTAATGAAACTAGCAATGGAACCAGTGCAGACTACCCAGCCCCCAATCATGGGTGTTACGGGGAAATATTTTCTTTAGCCGAGGAAATGAAACCTCCAATCAAAATAAAATTGTTACTAATGGTGTGCCATTAGAGATGGAGGTAGATACAGGTGCTGCCAGGTCTATCCTTTCAATGGCCACCTACTCTAAAATACCAGCTAAGTCAAGACCCGAGCTGAGACCTTCTGATGTTAAGCTTAGGACTTATGGGGGAGCCCCACTAGTGGTTTGTGGGGAGATTAGGGCTAACATCCAGCGGGAATCTAGTGGTATGGTTCCTCAGCTAGCAACTATTGTGGTTGTAGACAGGGAGGGGCCAGCCTTGCTGGGTAGGGACCTGATTAACTCCCTAGGATTAACTATAGTTGCTAATAGGGTAAATAAATTAGTTACCCAGGCAGAGGGGCTGGTAGAAAAATTTCCCTCCCTTTTCAAACCAGGTCTAGGTTGCTTTAAGGGCAGGAAGTTTAGAATCGAGATTGATCCCACTATAGTACCTAAGTTTTGCAAAGCCAGGAATGTGCCTTACTCACTCAGACCTAAGGTGGAGGCAGAACTAGATAGACTGGTGCAGGAAGGTATCCTCACCCCTGTACAATACTCTAGGTGGGCAGCGGCCATGGAGCTAGGATATATAGAGGGAGCATAGCGCACTCCGATCGGGCTCAATTTGGCTGCAAATGTTGAGAGACTCGGGCAGTGTGAATGCCCGACACGTCACAATTCTGAGCCAACCACAGACGCTTGGCTGAAGTTGGCTCCTCCCACCTCCTCTACCACTCCCCTCCCATTTTCCGAAGCAATATTAGTACCACACCACAAGTCATAGGGTGAGGTGTGCGTGCAATTCGCTCCAATTTGTTATAATCCAGGGCCTGTAATCTTCATAGTTTTCAACTCTTAATGTACCTTTGCTAGAAATTTTGATATTATTAAGTGTCCTCAAGTGAGGAAACCAATTTATTATCTTTCGGAGTCTTAGAATCCCAAATTAATGATTAGAGTTTAACTCAACAGCTGGAAGAGCATTCAGCGAGCGCGTCCGCACTCTCGCGTAGTCAGTAGGTAACTGGCTTCTGTGCTGACGTCACACTTGCGAGACGGCTATTGGTTACCACAGACCTAGGAGAAATCTCAAAAACTGGTTCTCTTCACAGACGGCTATGCTCCCTCCATATATCCTAGCTCCATGGCAGCGGCTATCGTTCTTGTGCTCAAGGCTGATTAAAGCATCCGCATCTGTGGGGACTACAAATTAACAGTCAACAGAGCCACTAGGCTTGATATCTACCCCATACCCGGAGTGGAAGATTTATTAAGCGGGTTAGCCGGAGGGGTTATATACGCCAAGCTAGACATGTCTCAAGCGTACGCCCAACTTCCGTTGGATGATGAATCCAAGGAGCTCACCGTGATCAACACCCATAGAGGTCTGTTTGCCTATAATAGGCTAAGCTTTGGCATAGCCTCGGCACCTGGAATATTTCAGCGTGCCATGGAAGGACTATTGCAGGGCCTCCCAGGAGTGTTCTGCTACCTGGATGACGTCCTGGTGAGTGCCACTAATGAGCAAGAGCACACCAAGCGTCTCCATCAAGTCTTATCTAAACTACAGGAGGCAGGGCTAAAACTGAAAATGGATAAATGCCAAATTGGAGTGCCACAGGTATCCTACCTTGGATACCAAATCGACAAGGATGGATTGCACCCCACGGCCGAGAAGGTAGCTGCTATTCGGAATGCCCCAGCTCCAACTAATGTGACTCAGCTGAGGGCGTACCTGGGGTTATTGAACTTCTACAGGAAATTTCTAAGATCTTCCGCAACTATGCTGGAGCCCCTAAATGCCTTACTGCGGGATAAAACTCCTTGGAAGTGGGATGCAAGTCAGGAGAGAGCATTCCAGAAACCTAAACAAGCACTCCTGGACTCCCAGGCTTTAGTCCACTTCGACCCTCAGAAGCCTATAGTGGTAGTGGCTGACAGTAGTGCGTATGGTGTGGGAGCGGTGCTGTGTCACCTTATTGATGGAATTATGCCTATTATGCCTCCCGAACTCTAACAGAAACAGAATGCAACTACTCCCAGACTGAGAAAGAAGCTCTGGCTATGGAATTTGCACTCAGGAAATTCCGTTGTTACCTGTGGGGACAGGACTTCACTGTGGTTACGGACCACAAACCTTTGTTAGGACTATTTGATCCGAGTAGAAGCATTCCTCCGATGGCATCCGGGCGCATTCAAAGGTGGGCTCTTCTGCTGCAATCCTACGAGTTCACCTTGCATCACCGGTCTGGCGTGCTGTTGGGTACGGCTGATGCTCTCAGTCGTCTACCCTTGACAACTCCAGAGGAAGCCACACCCATTCCTGCGGAATGGACGTCCTTAGTAAACTTCCTCGAGTCAGCTCCAGTCACCAGCACCCACATTCGCGACGGCACCCTAAGGGACCCAGTACTTTCAAAGGTATACAAATACTGCCAAGTAGGCTGGCCTTCGACGGTAATTGGTGACCCTGATCTCGCTCCTTATACTAGGAGGCAAGACGAATTGTACACACAAAATGGCTGTGTGCTCTGGGGAGCAAGAATTATTGTACCCCAAGCTCTCAGACAAGCCATTGTGGATGAACTTCACTCTGGCCATGTAGGATCATCCAGGATGAAGGAATTAACCCGCAACTACGTGTGGTGGCCCCTTCTGGATAAAGATCTAGAAGAAACAACTAAGTCATGCAGCGAGTGCCTGAGCAATCGAGCCACACCGACGAAAGCTGAACTCCATCCGTGGGAATGGCCGGCGAAGCCTTGGCATCGCATACACATCGACTACGCGGGCCCAATTTATGGAAAATACTATCTAGTGATCGTGGACGCACACTCTAAGTGGGATTGAAATTTTTCCCACAACTACTACAACCTCTAGCGAAACGATCTCGTGCCTGAAACACACTTTTGCAACATTTGGATTTCCGGTAACAATTGTTTCGGACAATGCAACGTGTTTCACATCGGCGGAATTCCAAGAATTCGTAAAGGCATGTGGTATGTGGCATATTACAAGCGCACCATATCATCCTTCACAAATGGACAAGCAGAGCGTATGGTACAAACGTTCAAGAAGAATATACGGAAGTCAACGGAACCCCTACGCCTAGCACTAGACAGGTTTCTGTTCAACTATCGGCTGACACCCCACTCGACAACAGGTGTTACGCCGGCCGAGCTGATGCTAGGCAGGAAAGTTCGCTCCCCTCTTGATCTACTTTGGCCATCAGAAGCAATCGCGTCCAAGGTCGCTCAACGCCAGGACGCCCAGAAAAGATACCACCCAGGGTCTCGCGCGGTTGATATTCCACCTGAGGCACCTGTGATGGTCCGTCAATACACACCGGGTTCCCCAAAATGGACCCCTGCTACCACCATTGAGAAAACGGGCCCGGTATCCTACAAGTGCCAACTGAAGGGGGGAGAGGTCGTTCGTCGACACCAGGACCAAGTCATTACCTGCTCGAACACCATCCCTGAGCCCTTGGAACAACCTACGGAGGAAACCATTGTGTTTCCACAACCTGCTTAAAATCCATACCCACCACCTTCGACTAGTGAACCTGACCCAGAATTACCTGGCTACTCGATTACCACCCAGGAGGCCATGTTGCGCGAGTCTCCAAGTGCTAGCACCTCACGCAGGTCTAACCGGGCTCGGAAGCCTGTGGTGAGATTGGACCTTTAGGATTGACTAGGTACAACAAGGGGGTAGGGTTTACAAAGGGGGGGGGGGTTTCTAATTAAGGAGGGAGGGGTGTAATATAGCGAGTTGTGTAAGTTCTAGTTAGACAGACCTAAAGTTGGCAACGCTCGTGAGAGCAACACTCACAGCCAGTTTCCGATTGGTCGTAGCCAGCTAAACAGTTCATGCTGACTGCCAGTGTTAATATAGAATATTTAGGACGGCTAAGTACTATCTCTAAGTTCTTCTCTAACTACCTACTACTAACTCTATTCTAATCTATCCTGATATTTCAATCTATCTCCGCTCTACTCTGACTAGCCACAAGCCTGGTAATGGAGTAGCTTAGTTGTAAGGTATCTAAGGGGTGAGTGACTTATGTACCTAATGCGATGTGTCATTGCATTTGTCTATTGATATGTTATTTGTGTCTTGATGGGGTGTACTAATATTATATCTCCGTCTAGATACATAACACTAAGCCTACACAGCCTTCATTCGGACGCCCAGCGGAACCTCCCTGCAACCAACTCAGGGGTGCTTGTGGTTTTCGTCCGCTTCCCTTCCATCGATGGTCGTGCGGACGGACGTAAGATGAGAGGCTGGCTCTCGGCGCCTTCCCTGCTGCTGCCTGCACCGCTTGCCCGTCTACTCGCCCGACTTGGCTTCGCGGCATGTCTTGAGGCTCACGAGTACTTCGGAGGTTCGTGGACTATAGGTTCACGTCTTATTACTTGCCATTCCGTGAGCTGGGTGTTTAGGAAAACGTCTTATATTAAGTTAAGTGTAGTATCTCAATATAGGCCTCGCAGCCGGATGTCCTTATCACATTTGGTTTGAGATATCGCGGCACGGGCGGAAGCGTCTTAACCGCAGGGCCAAGCCGACGGAAGCGCTTGTTGCGCATTGCCCTATGTCCTTATTGTACTTGGGTTCGGATGGGTCGGAAGCGCCCCGACCGCAGGCGCCGGAACCGTGCCTTAGGGCGCATTGCATTGGTATGCACCGGAAGAGCATTGTTTAACTTCCGAGCGCTATAGCTTATAAGCAGAGTCGGTGTATGGATGAGTCAGTACAAGAATAGGAACCTAGCTAAGAGTTTCCTTTTCCTACTCCTGAAGTTAACGCTTCAGATCGGTAGTTACAGTTACCGATACTGTAGTTTGCAGCTACAGTTAGTAAACCTCGTATCGTGATGAAAAACCAAGATACTACAAATGGCGACGAGATTTAGAACCTCCTAAGTGAATTTGAACTTTACAAGTGCTCTGAAATTAAGATGGCGCATTCTACAGTTTGCTGTCCTCCATTCGACGTTGAAGTGGAAACAGTGAGTAATATCTACAACGATTCAAGTAGAGTGTGCACACGTTCTTCAGAAGGCGGGAAACAATGGTGGTAACAAAGCTAGTATTATAGTTGAAGCTTCGCCTGTAAACATCATTACTGATCTACAACGAAGAATTTAACCTCCGTTACTCACTGATACTACACACGAGGAACTTGAAGGAAAGTTAATACAACAATTTACAATCAAGAAATCCACTGTTGGCGCATCTGTTACATTTCTAAACAGAGAGCAAAGTGTTAATGAATCCATACAAAGTTATGCTAAAACGTTAAATGACTTAGCATCTTCGTGCAACTACGAAAAGTGCGGTCGCGATCGTCTCTTGAGAGATACATTTGTGGCCGGTCTACATTCAGCGCAAATTCTCAGCGCGGTTCTACAGCAAGTCTTTCAACAGTAAAGCTTCGACGCTCCAGATATTATTCGTGAGGATTCATCTTCATCGTTTTTCACTACAGAAAAACTACAGCCGAATTACATATGTATTCGCTGCGGAACTAGGCAGAAGCACCTTACAAAGAATTGCTATGCCCTAAAATTAAATTATTAAAATTCAAAAAATGTGGGAAAATAGGCCACATTTCTAAAGTTTGCAAATCTACGACTGCAGCACGACCTCTTCCTGTTAAACCTACACGAAGGGGACCTACACGAGAAGAATTTGACGCAGCTCGCACTTACATAGTGCAGCTGGAAAGGAGCGGGGGTCAGTGCAACGTCGGAAGAGAAGATGTGTCAAAGATAAGTTCAAGTGAGGCTCTACAGCGGAAGAACGAAGTTATTCTGCAAAAGCCTAGGAACGATACTTGTGACGGTAACTATGTTCATAATTTCTCTGATGTACAAACTAATTACGCGTTATTTCAGTCACATTGTATTCCTCAAAGTGTCATAAAACTTACTCCCTCTGTTGCGCTCAACAATCGTAAAATTGTTACTTCCAGAGATATAGTTAATCCTAAATATTCTTTGTCCAGGGCTAAGCCTATCTATGTAACTCAGTTCACTGATGATCAGTTTAATGATTCTTACTTGTCATCTGATTCACAGTCTAACGTTAAAGATACCGTTCATCTTGATGTGTTGCCTGATGCAATTACTGTATTTTGTAAAGCACGCCCTGTTCCAGTGAGACTTAAAGACTCCTGCTTTACAACCTGTTAGCAGTTCACCTGTACAAAATGAACCTCGTAAATCAAGTAGAATAACTAAACCTGTAATGCGAATAGGCTGCTGAGTCTTCCTTCCATGTGTCATATATTCATCTAAAGGGAGGGAAATTGTAGTATCTCAATATAGGCCTCGCAGCCGGATGTCCTTATCACATTTGGTTTGAGATATCGCGGCACGGGCGGAAGCGTCTTAACCGCAGGGCCAAGCCGACGGAAGCGCTTGTTGCGCATTGCCCTATGTCTTTATTGTACTTGGGTTCGGATGGGTCGGAAGCGCCCCGACCGCAGGCGCCGGAACCGTGCCTTAGGGCGCATTGCATTGGTATGCACCGAAAGAGCATTGTTCAACTTCCGAGCGCTATAGCTTATAAGCAGAGTCGGTGTATGGATGAGTCAGTACAAGAATAGGAACCTAGCTAAGAGTTTCCTTTTCCTACTCCTGAAGTTAACGCTTCAGATCGGTAGTTACAGTTACTGATACTGTAGTTTGCAGCTACAGTTAGTAAACCTCGTATCGTGATGAAAAACCAAGATACTACATTAAGTGTCTATTAGTACTCCTCGTGTGGAACGTTTGTTTTAGGACGTCTTATATTAAGAAATTTTTAAAAGCCAATATGTTGGGATGTATCTCATGTGGCAACGTCGTTGGAAATAAACGTTTTTTTCTTTCTTTCTTTCATTTCTTTTTTTCTTCCCATGCATTTTTTATAAACTATAGATATTATTATAACTTAAAAAACCTACTATACCTTAAAAACTATACCTGACTATAACGATAATTGTACTCAGAAATCAATATCCAATCACATACTCGGAAGCAGTAAAATCAACAGGAAGAGAGAAATCGCTGCAAAATTGCAGTCGACAATCGATGGAAAATCCACTACCAAACGGTATGCACAATCATCACCAGAATAATATAATTGACACGAGCATTTCTCAGTTCTCTGCAAATCCCCATACGAGAAATCACCACAGAACGGGAATTCAGAGCCAGAAAAACGTAAATTCCCCGCACCTCTCAGAACCTCTTAATGATGAAAAAAGTGCGAAAAAAACGTCTCCAGCCCCATTTGTGAACGCATGAATTCCACAATGGATGAATTGAAACGATCATGGAACATAAAACTGATTCCCACCAAAGCCGATGGACACTGCCTCCTCCACGCAGTAGCTCATCTACTTACAAAACAACCAGCATCAAAATGGAATTACAATTCCCTAAAGGCTGCAATCAAAACAGAGAGTAAAGCAAACTACAGCACATATGCTAAGTTTTTTGACAAGAACAGTGGCGACATGCAAAACCTCATAGATAATAACATTGACGAAAAACATTTTGACCAAGCTGCTGCAGACCTTATACCACTAATCATTTCAAATGTGACAGGCCAAAAACTTCTCGTCCTGGATGAACAAGATCATTGTGTTTTGAAAATATCAGTCGTTCCCATTTCAGAGCTATCAAATAATAACCCTCCACTACTGCTCCATCGTAAAAACGATCACTACAGTGCTCTTGTCACACAAGGCAAAAATCAGACCGGGGTTACCTCATCTTGACAAAGTGCCGCTGCCCAGCCAAATAGTAGACTTTCTTACATAGCAGATGCTGGGCCAAACACCCTGGGCAACTTAGACAAAATCGATAAATCTCCTGAACGATCCCATCAAGGTAGTAACCTCGCTACCTTTAAAAAAAAGAGTGCTAATATAGGTAAAATCAAATCAAGCATGTAAATGCTCGAAGCCTGAATGGTAAATTGGAAGAAATCAGAGTAATGTTGGTCACTGAAAAAATTGACATTTTGTGTGTCTCAGAAACATGGTTTGATTCACGAACCCAAAGTTCATTTTTTAACATTCCTGATTACGTGTTGTACCGCTACGATGGCGCTTAAACCAGCCGAGGTAGTGGATCTTGTATTTTTGTGAAAGAAATGTACTCAACATCTTCACTACTAGCGAATAAAGTTTGCGAAGGCATTGAAATGGTTTGGTTAGAAGTGCAAATAAATGAACACAAATCAATAATCATTGGCAGCCTTTACCGGCACCCATCGTCTCCCCTAAATCTAACACTAGATTTCATTGAGGAAACCTTCAAAGAAATCCTTCAGGCAAAAAAATCATTCCTTGCTTTCGGAGATTTCATGTTGACCGAACGGACAAAAACAATCAGCTAAGCAAACTATTGTATAAACTAAGCTTATCACAAATGGTCAAAGAACCGACTCGCATCACTAAAGTCTCTGCAACTCTCCTCGATCTAGCAATCACAAATAATCCCACCGCAATACTTAGTACAGTAATATCACCTTCTATTTCCGATCATCACTCTATAGAATGTGAAATTAATATTGCGAAGGAAAGACAAAAATACCGCTTAATGACCTATCGCTCGAAAAGGCACTATTCAGCAGAACTATTTCAAGAAAAACTACTCGATAGGTCTACCGAATTCCAGAAAATGATGCAATCTGACGATGTTGATGTCAGGCCGCACAGGGGTTGTCGAGCCTTTTTGTGTTAGTTACCCATAATCTTAAGTATTTTCTTCATGTGTCCAGCTCTCTGAACGCCGACTTATCTATTTCCCCGCGATGATGTTGCGTTTGTGCATTTACTTTAGTTAGCCCTTAAATATCATTTGTATTACATGTCGATATTCCAATGTTTCTTGTGTTATCTAGCTAAATACGACTAATATTTTAAATGCAATTTTGAGTGTTGTACCCTGTTATGCAGTAGCTCACGTCTGTACGCACTATTTTTGCAATAGAAAATAAATCACTATCTTTTTTAAAATATATCAGTGTATGTGATAGGGACTTCAAAGAAATTCAGCATTAAACAAGTCACTCCCTGAGGTCTTAAAAAGAGTTTAATTTCTCCTTGTTGACTCAGGCTTTGGTCTTATACGACACTTCGCCTAATAAGGGGTTAAAGGAGCCACCTCGGAAGGACGAACTATTTCGTATAGTTTGTCATTAGGAAGACGCTGTCGCAGTTCGGCAATAACAGAATTCACTTCTGTTGCCCTAGCGGTCTCATACGGCGCAGACAGTTGCTCGTCTTCCTAACGGTACCACCGTAGTTCGGCACTAACAGAATTTACTTCTGTTGCCCTAGCGGACTTATTACGGCGTAGGTGGTACCCACACACACACACCTCACCCTAGCGGTACCACCGTAGTTCGGCACATAACAGAATTTACTTCTGTTGCCCTAGCGGACTGAATACGGCGCAGGTGGTACCCACACTCACCTCACCCCCACACACAACGGTACCGCCGTAGTTCGGCACTAACAGAATTTACTTCTGTTGCCCTAGCGGACTGATTACGGCGTAGGCGGTACCCACACGAACCTCAGGAAAGGCAGCTGCGAAGAAAAGCTAGCGCCCCGGAAAAGGTAGCTGTACAGAAGACAGCCCCTTTTCCACGAACCCTCACATCGACCGCACGACGGTATCGACAGTTGACATACATGTGTCAATTTTCAACGAGAACTTCACAGCAGCTCTCGACGAATGTGCACCTTACGTCACCAAAAAAACCAAGCCAAAACGGACTGTTTGGATTACTGACGAAGTTAAAGAGATGAGCAGAATAAAGAAAGCTAACTTGCGAGAGTACAAAAACAATAGATCAAACAGCACCTTATACAAGAGATATAAAGAACATAAAAAAATTCTTCGAAAGAAAATCACTGAAGCGAAACAAACTCACTTCCACCAGGCACTGATAACGGCTAAAAATAACCTGAAGCGAACTTGGGAAATCATTAGTGAGGTAGCCCCACATAAAAATTTAGATCGCATAAGTAATTTTGAAAATCCCTTGGCAACAGCCACGGATTTCAACACATTCTTTTCAAAAGTAGGGGCTCAAGTTTTCAGTGAGGTGTGTACCAATCCAGATGAAACGACAATTGAAAATTCATGCACCACTGCACCCTCGAGGACTGATGTCAAGTGGAGACCACGCCCTGTCGATTTACCAGAGTTACGAAACATCTTATACTCACTAAAAAACACAAAGGCAGTTGGACATGATGGTTTCAGTCTTCAATATATCAAAGATAGTTTCCCTGTTACAGCACCATGGATTCGTCTGATAATTAATACATCAATAGTAACCAATACGTTTCCAAACCAATGGAAACACTCCATTATTAGACCGTTGCACAAAAGTGGCGACCTAAATACAGCATCAAACTACAGGCCCATCAGTCTTTTGCCTGTCATGTCCAAACTATTGGAGAAAGTGGTGACAAATCAACTGTCATTTCACCTGGACGAGTCAAATTTACTCCACCAAAATCAATATGCCTATAGAAGAAGTAAAAAATATACAGTGACATCGATCAAAAGAATGTAACACTCTTGCTACTACTCGATCTCTCTAAGGCGTTCGATAGCGTTCAACATGAAAGACTTCTACGTAAAATACTGAACTTGGGAATAGACACGCAATGGTTTGAAAGTTACTTGTCAAATCGGTCTCATGCAGTCCGCATAGAAAACAAATTGTCCCCATTCATTCAAAACAATTTTGGTGTTCCCCAAGGATCCATTCTTAGTTCGCTACTGTTTTCTATTTTCATTCATGATTTCACTCCAATGCCTTCTAACACACGGATCTCAATGTATGCAGGTGATGTTCAAATTGCAATAACAAGTTCTGTATCGGAAATACGTATACACAGACGCAAATTAGAGCCGAAACTTTACTGACTAGCCTGAAATCATGGTACGACCGAAATGGTCTCAAATTAAATGCTAATAAAACACAATGCATTATTTTTGGATCCAAAGATGCAATTAAAAAAACTTCAGATCTTACTCTTGCAGTTGGAAATGATAAAATTATTGCATCAGAAAAAGTAAAAAATCTAGGTATCTGGTTCGATAGAAATATGTCCTTCAAATCTCACGTTGAGACTACTTGCAACAAAATCTACGGAACTTTAATGTTTTTTCATCGTATAAAAAGTATGCTAGACGAAAAATCCAGATTATTAGCCATCCAATCCCTTGTGTTATCGCGCATTGACTACTGCAGCCTAGTATGGGGAGACTTACCTCAATACCTTCAAAGGGACTTACAAAAATGCATGAATTTTGCAGCCAAGGTGGTATGCAACGGTAATTTCAAAAGAAGTGATCACGTAACCCCTCTCCTCAATAAACTCGGCTGGATCCCTATCCAAGAAAGGCTCCTCATGCAGAAGGCCCAATACGT
This sequence comes from Morinoia aosen, assembly GCA_030386875.1. Taxonomy (NCBI): domain Eukaryota; kingdom Metazoa; phylum Arthropoda; class Malacostraca; order Amphipoda; family Talitridae; genus Morinoia; species Morinoia aosen. Next base: position 13,058,350 of record CM059575.1, on the reverse strand, counting down.
ATTCTCCTCGTTATATCTTCCTCAGAGCAATGCTGAGGTAGTGCGTTTCCATCCACCCACTGTAACCAATCAACAACCGAACAGAAACAATAATGTCTTAGTCAACTATCGTTCATCTCACTTAGGGCAAAAGGCTCTGTCCATATCAGGCGCCTTACTGTGGAACAAACTTCCCCTGAGTATTAAAGTCCCTCAAAGACCGAGAGAATTTAAAGCCAAAATAACTGGTCATCTTGTGTCTCAATAATAATCCTTAGTTACAGAACATACTGAATGAGTACTGACGAATCTCATTTACCTGGTATCCCCATTGCTGAACAATCTCCCTCGCTCATTGTTTTATAATTCAAGACATCAAACAACAGTTTTGAAGTATGCGTAGGTATTATGATTTGACCGCCTATACGTTGTCATTTGCGGGCATGCTTACTTCTATATGTGCGTGCGTATATAGGTGTATGTGCGCATATGGGTGTGTATATGTGCACGTACAACTGTGTGCACTAGAGTAGATGAACCAGTCGAAGGTGCATTTTATGTCATTCCTCTCCGTTTCTGTGCAAGCATCAAACTAGACCGTCATGGTACCTATGTGTGTGTGTGTTGATCAATTACAGACATTCTGCACAATATTACAAAGATAATGTATTTTTTCTAATATGAAATTGTAAAGCATCCATGTAAAAAAAAATAAATTCGTTGTGTGATCATCCATTTATACTGCAGTAATATACTTATTCGGCTTATAGTTATATGCTTATAATAATGTGATACCTATGTTTGTTTATCAATTGACGACAATTTGCGCCATATTTCAAAGATAATGGGATTTTTTTTATTTCTAATATGAAACCTTTATAAGACATTAATGTTTTCTTTCTTATTCACGTCCCACAATCGTTTTCATGTGTCTGACTTAAGTAGACTGTTTTGTGCCACTATTTTTAGTACGAAATTTTATAAAATTCATGCTATAATAAAAGATATTTTCTCCGTTTCCCTCGATTGAATTCTGGCTTATACTGACTAGTTTAAGCTGATATTTGCGCACATGCTTACTTGTGTAAATGTGTACGTGTCCACGCTATGCGTATGACACTCTGTAGAATGCGTATGTATTGCCTCGATGCATAGAAATGCATAGAACTGCATTTGTGTATGCTTACGAGTTAGGTGTAAATATGTGCGTGGGTATATGTGTGCATGTGTATGTGTAAATATTTACATGTATACGTGCACATATGTGTGTACTAGACTGACAACTAGCATTTTACTAGAGATAATGGTCTTTTTTCTGTGCACTCTCAACTTGTTACATTACCTAACTCGTCATATCTTTAGTATTGTAAAGCATTCATGTATAAACTATACATTTTTTGTGCGATCATCCATTTATATTTAAATAAAATGATTGTTAACTAATGACCGTTATGTTTAAATTGTTGAATCAGAAATACAAAACCTATAATCTTCTTGGTCCTCATGCTAATATGTACACATATGTATATGTGTGTGTGTGTGTATGTGTGTGTGTGTGAGTGTGTGTATGGATATATACACACATGCACACGTATATATATATATATGTTTTTTCATGCTTCCTTAAAATGACACTTGTGAACATTGGCCGAAACAAGCGATTTCATATATTATTTCCTGGCGTCAAGAATTGCGAAGTTTTATTTACCACAGGTGATACAGAGGTAGAATTTTTCTCAAGTCTAGTACAATGGTCAAATTTGAGTATAGCTACCTGTGGGCCCGAACAAGTTCAGCGACTTCTAGGGCATCCTACCATCACGTTATTCTAGGGTGTACAAAATGTTTAACCTAGTTCACTTAACCTAGTTTCGCATTAGACCGATCATTGAAGTAATTAACTCGATATTTTATGCTGTATTTTACAATATAGGTCAAATCGGCTATATTTAATAGTATGTTTGATAAAACGATTCAAGAGCAGACAGAATATTGGTTATGGTACCCAAGGCAAGTTACATTATGACATTATCATTAGTTACATGTAGGAGGCAAGATTTGGACACGGTGATCTTACACGACTAGTATTCTGATAGGAAGTGAGACTCAAGATGTCTTTTGAATACTTTGTACGAATTACATTCACGGATCTCTGCAGGTATAGAGTTCCAAGTTTTGGTTCCAACGAAGAGGATACTGTGTTGCGACCGGGCCTTTGAATAATAAGGAAGCATGAATTTACTTCTATTTCGGGTTAAATGGTCGTGATGACCAGTTTGCGCAGTCAATAATTGTCTTAGGCTATTGTCACCATCATTTGTTAATTTTTTGTAAATGAAATTACAGATGGAGATTTTGTAGAGATCCAAAAGTTTAGGTATTTTTAAATTTTTGAAAGAATCATTTGTGTGAGCATTATATTCTAGGTTCTTTACAGCTCTGACAGCTCTTTTCTGTAGAGTAAAAATTTTTTTGGTTTTATTTTTATCAGTTCCGTGCCATGCTTCTATTCCGTATTGCAAGTATGGAAAAATGAGCGTTCGGTAGAGCATTTTTAAAGCTGTCTCAGGCAGAAAATTTTTCACTTTATTTAGGATTCCGATGGATTTTGATAATTTAGAACTAATATGAGTGATGTGCTCTTTGAAGGTCAGATGTTTATCTATTATGATGCCCAGAAACTTACATGAGTTGGTTTCTTCGATTTCACTTTCGCCAATTTTAATGTATGGGAGAGATACATCTTTCTTGTATGAGAATGTAATATAATTTGTTTTATAAATATTAAGGCTTATTATATTAGCTTTGAGCCACGATGAAACCTTGTGAAGTTCAGTATTTATACTCTCCACAATCATAGCAGGATTTTGGTTCGGAAGGACCGCAGAAAGCGTACTGTCATCGGCAAAAAGTATGAATTTGAAGAATGATGTTGATTTTATAATATCATTGATAAAAATCAGAAACATGAGAGGCCCAAGAACAGATCCTTGTGGAACTCCATGGCTAATTGTCTGTGGGTCTGATGTTGCGTCGTCAATGACAACGTATTGCTTGCGATTTGTTAGGTATGACCTGAACCAATCATGGGCAATCCCTCGAATGCCATAACGGTGTAGTTTCGAGAGTAGTATTTTATGGTCCACACAATCAAATGCTTTTCGAAAGTCAAGAAATACAGAAAAGACAGGCTTTCCTTCATCTATATTAGAATAGAGGAATTGTAAATGATTTAATATAGCCTGTGTTGTTGATTTTTTAGAGCGAAAGCCGTATTGTTTATCGTAAAGAAATGATTTTTGTTCAAAATAAGAGTACATTTTTTTATACACAATCTTTTCGAATACTTTGCTAATAATTGGTAGTACGGAGATAGGTCGATAGTTGTTTACACAGGTTTTTTCACCACTCTTAAAGATAGGGGTTACTCTAGCAACTTTGAGGGAGTTCGGGAAAGTTCCTTGCAAGAGAGACTGGTTAATAATATTTGGTATCAGCGGGGCTAAAATGTCAGCAACAACTTTAAGTACTTCAGTCGGCAACGTTTGTAACCCACTCGATTTATTTTTCATGTTGTTTATGCACGTAATTACATCGGAGGAGTTTGTAGGCGTAAAGAAAAAGGAGTTGGGTTCTCGAATATGATTCATAAATTCCAGGTGATCAGTAGGTTCACTTCTAATCCCATCAGCTATAGTTTTCCCTACGTTTACGAAGAAGTTGTTAAAGAGATTAGCAATTTCTTTCTTCTCGTGGTATTTTACATTATCTTGAATAACACATTCAATTTTCTTTTTATCAGCATTATTCGGTTTACAACAAGAGTTAAGGAGATGCCAAGTCTTTTTAACGTCAGTTTTGAATTGAGTAAACTTGAGCGTAAAGTAGTTCTTTTTTGATGTTTTATCTGGTTTGTTACATAGTTTCTGAATCGGTTATATGTTTCTCTAGATATTCGCCCTTCGTAAAGGAGGGCTAGGTACGCTTGACGTTTCTTTATATTTATCACGATGTCTCTAGTAATCCAGGGCTTTTGTTTATTTTTCGGGGTAACTGTACGAGTTACAATTGGGCAACACTGATTGTATGCGGTCATTATAGTTTCAGTCAACTTTACTACGGCTTCATCAATGCTCGAAGCATTATTGTTTTGTTGAGAGATGTATAATGTATTCATTGATTCTTCTAGAACGGTGCGCATTTTTTCAAGATTTGATTAGTTTATTTTATGATATGAGTAAGTTTCAGCCCGTGCTTTGGTGCAAGCAATATAGACATTTTTCTTAATAAGGAAAACTGGGAAGTGATCTGATAAGTCAGAAATAATTATTCCAGCAAGAAAATCACTTGGGTCTGTCATAAAGATATTGTCAAGCAGCGTAGCACACTCTGAGGTTATTCGTGTAGGCTTTGTAATGATCGGGAGGAAGGATTGAGACTGAAAGGTTGTTAGGAAATTAGAGATTGGTTCATAGCTTGCATGTTTCAGTAGATCATAATTGAAATCGCCGCATATTATTATGTCATTGTATAAGGGCCTGTTGAATTGAGAAATAATACGATTCAGCTCATTCAGGAAGGATATAGGACAGGCTGTAGGAGGCCTATACACCGTTCCAAGCACAATGCGTTTACCATCTCTAGTCAGTTCTACGAAGAGTGATTCTATATTATCCTGATTCATTGTTGCACTTGCTATGGTTTTCGAGTTTATGTGGTTAGATATATATGTGCTGATGCCTCCGCCCCGCTGGTTTTTTCTTAGCGAATGGTAACTATGATAATTTTCAAATCGAATCATGCCTTTAGTCGAGTCATCTAGCCAGCTTCCGGTGAAGCCAATCACATCTAGGTTATATTTAAGTTCAGTAATAGTACATTGTATCTCATCCAATTTTGGATAGAGAGACCTACAGTTCCAACACAGGAGTGAGAAATCTCGGTCAGTTATTCGTATAGTTTCGTTGAATTTTAAACAATTTAAACAATTTAAACAATTTAAACAATTTATTTACCACAGGAGATACAGAGGTAGAATGTTTCTTAAGTCTAATACAATGGTCAGAGTTGAGTATAGCTACCTGTGGGCCCGAATAAGTTCAGCGACTTCTAGGGCATCCTACCATTACATTATTCTAGGGCGTACAATAATGTTTAACCTAATTCACTTAGCCTAGTTTCGCATTAGACTGATCAACAGGATAATGAACTCGATATTGATGTTTAATTTTACAATATAGGTCATATGGACAATATTTAACAGTATATTCGATAACGATTTGGGAGCAGACTGAAAATCGGCGATATTACTCATGGCAAATTGCATTATTAGGACCAGACATGTAGGAGGCAGGATTTGACTTGGTGATCTTACACGACTAGTATTCTGATAGGAAGTGAGACTCAAGATTTCTTTTAAATACCTTGTAAGAATTACTTTCACGGATCTCCGCAGGTATTGAGTTCCAGGTTTTAGTTCCAACGAATAGTATACTATGTTGCGAGCGGGCCTTTGAATAATAAGGAAGCATGAATTTACTTTTGTTTCGTGTTAAATGGTCGTGATGACCAGTTTGCGCAGTTAATAACTGTTGAAGGCTATTGTCGCCATCATTAACCAATGTTTTGTAGATGAAATTGCAGATGGAGATTTTGTAGAGATCCGAGAGTTTAAGTATTTGTAAATTTTTGAATGAATCATTTGTGTGAGCATTATATTCTAGGTTCTTTACCGCTCTGATGGCTCTTTTTTGCAGAGTAAAAATTATATTGGTTTTATTTTTATCAGTTCCATGCCATGCTTCTATTCCGTATTGCAGGTATGGTGAAATGAGCGTTCGATAAAGCATTAGTAAGGCTGTTTCAGGCAGGAAAATTTTAACTTTATTCAGGATTCCGATGGATTTTGATAATTTAGAACTAATATGAGTGATGTGCTCTTTGAAGGTCAGATGTTTATCTATTATGATGCCCAGAAATTTACATGAGTTGGTTTCTTTGATTTCACCTTCGCCAATTTTAATGGATGGTAGAGATATATTTTTCTTGTATGAGTGTAATGTCGTGCGCTAGCGGAATTGATCTTCGCTTCGGCACGCCATTGAACGGAACTCGGTAGGACGCCCAAAAGGGAAACGAGGTCTCTTCAGGTTTTTTATTTCTTATCCCCTGGTTCCTTTGTCACACTCCGTGACGAGCTCCCCAGGAGCTCCTCACTTCTGCGATCCATTGAATCCATCAGCTTCTTCCTGCGGGCCCTGGCGATTGTCAGCGAGTCCCGGACTGCTGTCGCTTCTGCTGTGGCTCCCGAGCCCTCTAGAGCTAGGACCAGCTGGTCTCCCATTCGCTTGACGGTCTTAGCCTTTGCTCGGATTCCAGCGTGGACTTGATCCACCTCGCTGGGCGTCTTGAGATCTCGTGGTACTGCACCATTCAGGAGACTGTTCAAGGCTGCTAGCTCCGTATGGAATTGTTCTTCCAGCTGTGGAAGTCTAGGCTTGCTCTTTCTTCCGAGAGAGGTCATTTCTGTGGTCTCGGATATATATATATTCGCCGCGGGCGGCTGAGAATCTGCTGTGGGCCTCCTCTTTGGAGGGCTTCTTCGTGGGAGGGCACCTTCCGCTGACGTCTATTTACTGTAATGTCGTGCGCTAGCGGAATTGATCTTCGCTTCGGCACGCCATTGAACAGAACTCGGTAGGATGCCCAAAGGGAAACGAGGTCTCTTCAGGTTTTTTATTTCTTATCCCCTGGTTCCGTGAATCTGCCCAGAAAGGTATGATTCAGAGTCGGACCACGAATTGCATGACATGAGGGGCCTAATTCAAGATCATAGTCGAATGATTAACTGATGCATATAGCACCGCACAACAAGAAAGTAACTCACACCTCAAGGGTACACGAGAAATAGCTGAGTGGGACATAAGAGGCCATAGAATAGTAACACATAAAAAGAGAATTCACCGCCCTGCTAACGACGTAGCACCACGACAATTCGCATTACCATTACTAGTATTACTATATAAGAAAGTTTTAGCCTCCCTTGACCGCGACAAAGGTGTCCCAAGAGAGGAAAGAGGAAGGCACCATCTAGCGTGTAGTTGGGGGGGACGCGGAATCTACGCACAAGGTGCACAGGAACAGTAGGCCGAGAAATAAGTTCACAAACAAGAAAGGTTTCCGTTGCATCGACAGGGAAGAAAAATACGTCTCTAGTCGAGTAACACATTTAGAAAGAGCACATCTATGATATACGCACACGAACATTGTGAACTCGTGTCACTAGTCGAAGGGAATGATTGAGGGCAATGTACTCCTAATCTTGCCCAATCTACATTCGATAATACATGTAATGATAGCTATAAGAGGCAGCGCAATTTCATGGACGATGCACTTCCATTGTGAGGTGAGAACACTTTTGACAGTTTATATGTACATGACATAAACTTCGTAATCCTTGACGCCAGGCAACAATACATGAATCGCTTGTTTCGGCCAATGTTCAAAGTGTCCCTTTAAGGAAGCACAAAGTTACAAACATGAATGTACATCCGTATCCAACAATCCTAACACAGCGGTCATTAGTCAATAAGCACTCTGTCTGAACAAAGGTGGACGATCGCACAACAAGTTTTAGTTTTCACACTGCTTCACAATATAAAGAGATGACGAGTTAGGTAACATCACAAGTTAAAAGAGGATACTCTAAAATACTTACAGACGATGAGGAAAGGTCCCTCAGTTTAGACCTGTGACATCTTATTTTAGTCTGCAAATTAAGTGCCTACTCTGGCTTTCTTTACCCTATCTGTGGAAAAGAGACAGCAGAAATTAGGTCTCTGAAGCAGGGGCAAGTCACTAAGGTTATCAGATCAGCCATTATCAATAAATTCTATTATCAAAAAATGAGAGAGGCAAGTACACGTTTATCAACGTCGCTTTGAGAACACAAATCGTAGGAGCTAGTGGTCTCGAATTCCTGCGCCTATTCTCAGTCTACTGAATGCCGTGACTTTAGGCTTCCACCTTGCTGACTGGCGCAACTTGCCCAGCACAGCTCATAGGTAAGAAGCCACTCGACTAAATTTAATTTACTTTGCCTCACTTCTTTCTATTAATGAATGTTATAAATAATACAAAGACAAGAAATAATACAAAGACAAGAAAAACACAAAGACAAGAAAAATCATGTTCCCAAGTTGGTGCAGGTCCAGCACGACGTGCCGTGGATTTTTTAATATCAACAACTGATGTCTAATCCATGGAAGAATCACCATAGTTTTTATTTTCAGCACACAAATCTCTCAATAGTGAAGCAGTGGTTGGTTTGCATTATCAAATAAATATATGATTTAGCTATCCTATGTTAATCTATGAAATGTGATAAACTTCAAGCAATCTTGTGTCAAACCAAAAAGCATTGAAATGTCAGTCTCTCCATGTTGCATTTACTGCCCTTGACACTGTTTACAATATTATATATGTCGACATAGCTTACATGGCCTGGCTATTATGCAAATGTTGCTGAGCAAAAAAAACATTTGGACATTAACACAAATTACTTGGAGCAGTGAAATAGAGATAGGAAAGTTCATCAGTTAAATCACACGCTTTTCTTCTAAAGTACTGCCAAAATGGAACCTGACATTTCCAAACATTACACTGCAGCGCACTTGCTATGACACGTTACGACGGCTAGTCTAGCTTAATGTGGGTGGTTCACCAGCGACCGGAAGCATCCTCGAATGCTCTAGAAGCCGGCTGTTCACCGCTATCTAAACACAAATATGTTAAAAACACCCGAAAATATAGCTAGCGCGGTATCACGTAAACCGAATGAGTTTCCCACTCAAGTTCACTCTCTAACTACACAAAAACTTAATATTATCAGGGAACCTGTTCCTCCCACGCACTTCAAACAAATAAAACGTTGGCGTCATTCTTGCGGACGAAGCGCGGATCCGCAAAATGTTGCCGCATAAATTTATCAAAATTCTTCAAATTTTCTCACGTCTTGTACGACGTGACAATGAGAACGTAATATAATTTGTTTTATCGATATTGAGGCTTATTTTATTAGCTTTAAGCCACAGTGAAACCTTATGGAGTTCATTATTTATACTCTCCGCAATCGTAGTGGGATTTTCGTTCGGAAGGACCGCAGAGAGCGTACTGTCATCGGCAAAAAGTATGAATTTAAAAAATGATGTAGATTTAATAATATCATTGATAAAAATCAGAATTTTGATATATTAGTATACCTACACTCTTGAGAGTCGTTTAGGTTTGGATATATTGTGTTCAAATGGTTGAGATCTGGGTCGATTTCCTGGAATATCTCAGGGTGAGCAGTCATTTAAAATTAGTAAACAGTAAGAATTAGGTACTATAAAACTTAAAACGAAATACAGAGTCAAGCTTTAAGGGATATTCCTGTCTAAAAAAACTAGCTTATGAAGTACGAGAGAATAGAGTATATATAAAAAAATCTAGTGCGATTACGTGAGTACATATAAACTCAGTCCATGAGCGAAAAAATATTGGAGTTCAATATCACAACATTGGTGTAAACAGATTGCTGCATGAGGGCGCTTTCACAAGTTCACATACAGCAGGTAATAAGTTTTAAAGATTATAACGACAATGATATAATCAGCTAATATGGTTTACACGCAATAATAACTTTAGTGGTAAAAAAGAAAAAAATTCACAGTAACATTGAGAGGTAAAAAATTGCTGATTGCGTTGTTTCAAAAGTTCTCACACAGCTGTCATAAATATTCATAAACACATCTGTTATACATTTGTATAGATTCAGGTTAAACTAACATCAAGTTGAGGTTAAACTGACATGATACCTAATTGTGGTTAAACTAACACGGAATTGACATATCTAATTTAGGGGATCACCTAGTCTAGTCACCCATGATCTGCTTCGATGACATATTGAGTTGTTTCATCAGGTATTGCTCGAGGTCATCTGGCGTGTTGATCTCGCGGCGTCTTGAATCTGGGTTTCCGGGGTTAAATATGAAGATCTTTCCATCCTGTGTTCTTGGAATTTCAACTTTATCCGGGAATTTCCTTTTGGCCATCCTCAGAATGTACATGGCGTTAGCTCGTGAAGGTATGAGGTATTCATTTATGAAGAAGAACTTTGGTTTCTTTTCTCGGCAGGCGTTGAGAATTTCACGTTTTTTGTTATAATGTTTTAGTTCAAATGCAATGTTTCTTTGATGTACGTTCCCAGTTTTATGTCATGTACATGTAAACTGTCAAAAGTGTTTTCACCCCACAATGAAAATGCATCGTCCATGAAATTGTGTTATCTCTTACAATTATCATTACATGTATTATCAAATGTAGATTAAGCTAGATTAGGAGTTCATTGCCCTCAATCATTTCTTTTGACTAGTGACACGAGTTTTTCAATACTCGTGTGTGTGTATCATCTAAGTGTATTAATTTTAAGATATTTAAAAACCAATGATGGTACTTTTGTACCATCTCTATTGGAAATAAACCGTTTTTCTTTCTTTCTTTTCTTTTTCTTTTAGCTCATTTTACACTAGCGGTGTGGAGCAGCGGTGTGGAGCGACAGTGAACTTGCAATAGCTCCGCCCACGAGAGGATTGAGCGTCAGTGCGCACCAACTTGCTTTTACATTGCCGCTCAATACAACGCTCCTTCCCGAGAGACAGCAATCATCACGCAGGGCTCCCCCTCAGTTTTTTTTACCCAGATCTTTTTTTTCGATTTCTCCTGGGTTGCTAGGTTAATTTTTTATGTATTGCTAAATATATGTGTTTTTTTCAAGTCAGACAGTGAATTCATTATTCCCTGAAGTTAATTTAATAACGCAGTTAAGAATTATTGTTTCAACACCATGTGCAAATGAATATCTGATTCAAAACCACGCCTATCGAATGGGGTAGAACGTGTTCAATATGTTTCTCGACCTCCTTGAAAACGCGTAACGAACGAGTATCTACGAACTTGCAAGCCCGGCCAAGCCATGGATAGCCGGCACTCCACTTGTGTTGCTTTGATTAGCTTGGCATGCTGCAGTGAGGTGACGCGCATTTTGATCGTAAAACTGGTCGTGCATTCCATTAAATGAATATCTAAAAATTAATTATTTTAAACATCAAAATTTTTAAATTTTTGCCGCACAAGTATTCAAAATGGCTAGCCCTCCAAAAACGATCTCTGAAAAGAGGTATACGCAGTCTTTCAAAGAAGAACGGTTAATGGAAAGAATGAAAAAACTGTCACAGTTGGAAACCTAAGCCGAAATTGGTAACAGATGTCGTCATCATCATCAACAGAGTATGTCACCAGCGTAATCTTGCACAACAGAAAAGACGTCTTAATGTTGAAATATGCGCTGCTGAAGAGAATTAGGAGAGACAGGAATAAAATCGGCATTAAAATCATTGTTTCTACTCACGTATGTTAACTTTTACTTTTTTCTTGCTAAAACTACACTACTACGTTTCTTTATTAACGAATCTCGATTTTTTCATGTTCAATCTACGTTTATCTGAATCTTTTATAAAAACTGTTTATCGTTATCTTCTGCATGTTAAAACGTTGAGTTAATATTCAAAGTTGAAAGCTAATTACTGGAAGATGTGTTAAAAATATTAATGTTGTAAGTAACTGATTGAAAACTAGGCCTGCCGCACATTTTTAACATCGCTTAATTTTGAACAACACATGTATATATTCTTCAAGAACTTCTGCGTTTCGCCTCCTTTGCCGAAGAAAATTGGAAAAAATATCTGAATTCACAAATGAATATATAAGAATTTTTACCAAATAATTTAAGTGAATGAGGGGAGACTGTTCATTGTTCAGATTATTATCACTGGCAGCCCTGGTTTACTGGCAGTGCACACCGCAAATATTTAGCATGCAGAATGTTGCCGCTCCTTACCGTGAGCGTGGCAATAAGGGTCATTTTTCTCTGCTGTGGGCGGAGCTTATTTGGCTGGCGGGATGGAGCGACGGTGTGGAGCGCGAAGACACCGTCAGTGTAAAAGGGCCTTTTCTCAGTGTTGGGCCCGCAACTTTAAAATGTTGCGGCGCAACCGCAATCGCAACACCACAAAAAAAGTTGCGACGCAACCAATACAGCAACTTTGGAAAAACGAAAGTTGCGATCGCAACCGCAACTTTTTAAATATTATATATAAATTCAATTAAATATGATTCAATTTATTTTACGGATATAATGCTATGAATAAATATAATATTAAGATATTCAAAATACTGCATTGTATTAGTAAAAAAATGATAGATCGAGGAGAGTTGTGGACTACAATTGAATGATATATCATGATACTGAAAGAAACGTTTTTGTAAATATAGCATGAAAAATAAAATGAATTCAATTTTCTGATAATGATAAGGTTTAAAAGGTACCTAGCTAGTAGTTATATTTTCATAGGAGTTCCGTATATATAGTGCAAAAAAATGAGAAAGAAAGAAACGTTTCATTTGTGAATATTGCATGAACAATAAAATGAATTCAATTTTCTAATAACCATATTGAAAAGGTACTTAGCTAGTAGCTATATTTTCATAGGAGTTCCGTATATATAGCAAAAAAAATAGAAAATAGAAAAGTGCAAATGATTTGTACAGCCAATATGACGTATAAAGAAAAACCATGCATATGCTCCTGTAATATATGATTTTCCTCTGCTTTTAGTTAATCCTCTGTAATGATTTAATACTGGTGGTTCATGATCTCAATGTGACAATGTCAATGCACTGTGATGATCAACATTGCCTTTCAAAAATGTTAGCATTTCAAAAGGTTTGTCTGAAAGCTAAGCACGTCGTGGTCTCAAAATTTCTTTTCCTAAGGAGAACAGTCGTTCGACCGCAGCGCTCGATGGTATTGGTGTGTTGAATAGGATGAGCGAAGCGACAAATTTACTTGAAGGGAACATCGTTCTGTGAACATCAGGGTGGCTAGTTCTATTGATTACTGCCTGTTTCAGCCAATCATTGACTGGTTTCAACGAGCTTTTCTTCGTTTTTTCCTTACCATCCGTTATCATTACGACGTTGAAGAAGTCATCTTCGTCATCTACGTCCTCGGCACTGTTCCCCTCAGCTGGAATACCATTTTCCGATCTGCTATTAAGATAGGCGATTAGATTTTTTTTGTTATTTCCTCCACTTTTTGCACTTCGTTCAGCCATTTTAGCTCAAAATGGGGATGCAGAGAGGACGCCAAGATAAAATCGTCGTTGTGAAGTACATTGGCAAATCGCAACATCTAGCTATGTAGATTTGCTGTATAACACGTAATTTTATACTTAAAACTCACATCATTCTTAATAACAAATATTATATAATGAGTTACATTAAATATACTCATATACTGTAAGCAAAGTGTATGTGTATCACTGTATTGTCTAATGCTAATAATAAACAGTTGCCTAAACCGTACTGAACAGTACGGTTTAGTTACAAACGAGAATGAAACGCGTATTAAACTTTACTGAAGTTTCTTTAAAAATTAAATTACCATCGTGATGTTGCGGTTGCGAGTTGCGGCCTGACACGTCGAAAATTGTTGCGATCGCAACAGATTCGCAACTTTCCATAAATTGTTGCGGCGCAACCGCAACAGAAAAAGTTGCGATCGCAATTGCGGCCGCAACTTGTTGCGGCGCAACTTTCTAACACTGATTGTACTTGACCCTTAAATTAAAACTGTCTCTTAGCTAACTATAAATAACTTTACAGAGCACGGGTGCAGTGCTTCATATGACGGCATCGTAACAAACCGCAAGTCGAACTCCCGCCTGTCTACCAGAAGTTCGGCTCTGAAGAGCTATTAATTTTGTTGCCCTTAACTTTAACGTTTTGTTCTTTTCGTAGAAATGTTGCTGACATTTGCCACAAAAATGAACGGGCAATTTTTCCTATAATTGGAAATTCCGTATATGTACTCTCTACTAGTGATAATTTTTTTCTATGGCTGCAATATAGTCAATGCGCGAAAACATCTTGCATGCTAGTGTTCCTCCTAGGGATATTTATTTCGATGAAATAAATTTGACTCGTCAAATTAAGATGACAGTTGAATTGTTTTCACTTTCTTCAATATTTTGGGCAGGATAGGTGAAAGATATTGGCCTGTAATCTGATGCTCTGTTTATGTCACCAGCTTTATACAACTGTGTAATTAAGGAGTGCTTCCACTGGTTGGAGAACTTATTAGTTTCTATTGAAGTATTGAATATTATATTACTATATATAATTTTGATATAGATCTATTAATATTGATGGAACCCGAGCCAACCATGTTCAAGTCCTTAATTGTTTAATTTGAGATTTTCCCTCTGTTTTGTTAATAAAATCAGGTATATATTATGCTGTTATGTTGAAAATTATTTAATTGAAAACTGATATTGATTTTCTGATATTTGTTTTTTTTTAATTAGGCCGAGTAAAAGATGGGCCTTAGAAGTAATCCATGGGTAATAGTAAATAGGCCTTGTTTACTAAAAACAACTCAAGGTACATATAAATTTTCAATGGTTTGCACTATCTGTTTAGTTGTGCTTTCAATCATTAAAAAATGAAATTGACTTACTATTTCCTAGCATGTTGGTAAGTTAAAATCAGTTTCCCTTGGATTTATGACATAATTCCCATTTTCTTTCTGAGGAGTATCTACTTCCGTCGTTCCAACAATTCTTCGTAAACCTTCAATCTTCGTTTGTGCTCTCAATGAGAACGTCCTCATGTGATAGTGATAAATAGTACATGTTTTCATCAAAACGATCTGGATCTGTGTTTTGATGTAAGTGGATTGGTTTCTAGTATAACCAAGTTAAACATTTACAGAGAGGGAAAAATTACAGATGTTTGGAAACTGATCAATGGCGTCTATGTCTGATATGACCTCATCATTTAAGTTATTTCTGGACGCGTGAAAAAAAAACCTGGTTTTAAACCCAATGATACTTGAAAAGAGATTCCATTCTGTTCTTGGGTTAAAACAACTTCAATTAAGTCAAAAACACGTTCACGTATCCCAGGATTACCTAGCGTAATGAATTGTAGTAAGTTAAAAAGTTCGTAATTAGGCCTGTGGCCATCATTTTAAGAGAAAGGGTTATTATTACTGATTGACTGTAAAACGTGTGGTAATTGCTTAATTCATGTACGTTTTCAATTTGCCATTTTAAGGGTAGTATTTTGTGACCTTCAAAGCTCAACGATTAGTGATAGGGTTAATTTCTGCTGTCAAATCTCTCCTAATTTAATGTTCAATGTTGAACTGACGATCAAATGGAATGTATAGCAATTCCTGTGATGATTTCTTTTTGATCCTGTATTGCTAGATGTATTTTTATTATGGTCAATGTGAAGTTTAATGCAACCACGGAAAGTAATAATTATATCCCAAACAATCACTAAAGGAACCCATTTAAGAACGTTTTACATGAATGACATTCTGCTCGCTGATGCTTTATTTTCAAATTATTGAACTTTGAAGTTTGCCTTCCTGCGTCAAAGGAAGCGAGCGTAATTCAATTATAAACGGAAGCTAACCCCCCATTACAAACGTAAAGAGGTTGGGTCGTGAGGGGGAGGCACAGTTCTTCTAGTGAAAATTATGGTAAATGTAAAGGACTTGACCATAATCGATTTTCCACTCTTTGATCAATAAAGATTGTTGATGAGACCAAAATAAACAAGTTTTCTTCAATGCACTTTCCGGCGGAAATAAGTATTTTAAAAGTTATGGCATTAAATGAGTTACCGTAACTCCAGTGTTTGAGGCGGGGAAAAATACACCGCGCGGTCCGACGTGAAAGTAAACAGGCGTTCCCGCGCGCCAACCAAGCCGACGAAGAGCAAACCCCCTATTACAAACGTAAAGAGGTTGAGTCGTGAGGGGTAGCAACAGTTCTTTTAGTGAAAACTATAAAACTAAAAGAACTGTGGCTACCCCTCACGACCCAACCTCTTTACGTTTGTAATAGGGTGATGCACACAGGAGTTCAGGTAACTCATTTAACGCCATAACTTTTAAAATACTCATTTCCGCCGGAAAGTGCATTGAAGAAAAATTGTTTATTTTGTCTGATCAACAATCTTTGTTCATCAAAAAGTGGAAAATCGATTATGGTCAAGTCCTTTACATTTACCAAAATTATAAATAAAGCTTCTAACCCTCCTATTTGGGTGACGACCGCAATCTTGTTTACATCGGGTCAATGATGGCGACCACCATGGGCGCCGCCATCTTGGACCCGATGTCAACAAGACTGGGGTCGTCACCCTAATGGGTGGGTTAATAGCTTTATTTATAATTTTCACTAGAAAAACTGTGCCTCCCCCTCTCAACCCAACCTCTTTACGTTTGTGATAGCTTCCGTTATTAATTAAATTCCGTTTCACGCGCTCGCTTCCTTTAGCGCAAAGGCCAACTTCAAAGTTCAATTATTCGAAAATAACGCATCAGTGAGCAGAATGTCATTCATGTAAAACGTTCTTGAATGGGTTCCTTTAGTGATTCCTAAGATCTAAATTCTTATTTTCCGTGGTTGCATTAAACTTCACATTGACCTTTATTATTATTATTGAAGAACCCTGAACTCAGCTGTTGTAATTGTTTTTACTGATATACATTGGCTGTGTTGAGTTTATATAATTTATATGCAAGCATTATTTTTTGCTAGATGAGATTTTGTGAATTGGGTCTCAAATTTGCTGAAAATGTATCAAGTTTCAAAACAGCTTGGGAATCTATATATTAATATGCTAACCTGTGCATCACACCCTTCAACATCATTGCGGTATCTGTGATACGGGTTGGTTTGCGTCGGGTAGCGTTACATTAGAGGGAGAGAGTGAGGGTGAGAAGGAAGAGAGAGAGGGGGAGGAGTATATTAAAGGTAATGTTAACACGTTAGTTGCGATGGGTTAAACTGAAGTTCAATATTCAACATAAATTTAAAGTCAAAAGTGACAAGCCAATTTGTAAATATCAAACATTAGCTGGGCTTGTTAAACACCATTAATTCAGAGAGGTTGTTAGAGTTTTTCAAAACGACTCATCGATGGGTCATTTCGCAGCAGGAAAAACCTAACTACGACCCACCGGTGGGTCGTACCGCAATGAATGTGTTAAGTAATGTTGCCCAAATTTTTACATGGGTCGACCTAGCTTATTGATGACATTGTCCGCAGAATTTCCACATGTCCTGCTAGTTTTCATTATTATGTTATTAGATTATTACTTTAATGGATTAAATTTTCATTGAATAACATCATTTGAAAGCCCAATTGTGTTTTTTCTTAAAAATTTCATCAGTGTTATTCCCATAAGTGTGAGTTTCATATCATTATACAAATTTAAGAGAAGCAACAATGCTAACTCCTGTACACAAACAGCACTTTATAAACAATTCCATACATATTATAAACAGCTGCAACACATTGATGTGAATAAGAGACGTGTAATTATCTTACACAAAGATTTTAATAATGTTTCAGATTGAAACCAAGATTGAGTTAGGGTAAGTTCTGTATTGTTGACTTCTCCTCAGGATCATACGAATAGCATTTAAATGGAAATAACACTGCTAGTATTACAAAACCAATGCAAGTGTTAACTTTGTTACACACTTTCAAGTTCCAACATTGCCCAGTGTATATGAAAACTAAATACGTTGACTACGTATGCCAAATAGCAGGGTATTCTTAGCAGACGTTGCCATGTTTCTTTCATTGTGTCAGTGTCACTGGTGCCACAGATATGTAAAGAGGTTAGTAGCTCCGTGTATGTCTATTGATCATGTGCGGGTGATTAAGACCGTGGAACAAATTTGGTACATTTTGTCATATACTAACAATGTCCTTGCTGATTACATAGTGAGCCAAATATGTACCAAGCTCTCATGGTCTATTACAGTACCCCTTTGTGTAGTGATGTACCGATGTATCGGTATCGGCAGTATCGGCCATTTATAGTGGTATCGGTATCGGCAAAATTCGGCCAATACTTTACAGATACTTTCCAATAATACGTATTTTATCATTAAAATGAAGGTCATAAATCATGAAAGTAAAATTATGTAACCTAATAATTCCCGTTGTGTGTTTATTTATATATTTATTTGATGTCCGCTTCATAAGATACATAGGTTATGTGAGTTAGCGGTATCATGGATACCGAGTTTCTCGGTATAACATTATAAGATGGCGTTTCCATGCATTTAAATATTTGACATTTTATCAGGATAGGTATTGTTAGGATAGGATAGGATAGGTTAGCTTAGGTTAGGATAGGTTAGCTTAGATTAAGATAGGTTAGCTTAGATTAAGATAGGTTAGCTTAGATTAGGATAGGGTAGGTTAGCACAGGTTAGGTAATACTGACAGAATTTTTTCTTGAATCCACCTTGCTTGACGATGACATTGTCCATGGAATTTCCGCGGGTCCTGCTACCATCTAATAATACCCTTGGTTTATTTGGAGTCCCCTTCTTCCATTTTGTTTGTCACGCTCATAAGGAGAGTTACTGTACAACTGTAAGAATAAATCGGAAAGGCTCGCTTCTCCATCAAAAGCGTATCCTTGTACCGGAATTGTATAATTTTAAGGTTGCTTTTTTTCCGGTACAAGGATACGCTTCCAATAGAGATGCGAGCCTTTCTGATTTATTCTTACAGTTGTACAGTTGTGTGCAGTGCACATCATCGTACGTCGGCATGACGTCACGAAATTTTTATAACAGAATGGCCGAACATCGGGGTCGAAGCTTCCACGCGGGGAACTAACTAATTAGCATACCCCTCACACTCCGCAGTACGTAATCATGCAGTGAAATGCAACGTACCGATATCCTCTGCGGACTTCTAAATCTTAGATTCGGCTTCAACTGCATGTGACCTCAAAATTTTAGAATCGCTACGTATTTATAAACGAAAACCGGCCCTCAACAATTCTGATAGTTTCTACCCATTACAAATTGTAACTAAATAATAATCTTGTTGATTTTAGTTTTTCTGTGACATGCTTTAATTTTATTTTTATTTTTTTGATTTCCTCTAATGACTGTATCCAACATTTTGTTTTTTCTTTTCTTGCAGACATAATGATTCGTACATTTACGAACTGATGATGGATCTGGAGTCCAAAACGTATTCCTAATGAATATGATCAAGTTCATTGAATTTTCATTTTTAAATTCCCTATCTTATAGTTGGTTGCATGTTTGCGGATGTTTTCGGTTTCGGGGCTTATCGAATTTTAATGTTTTCTTTTCCCCAAAGTATGTACTTGTATTTGGTGTGAACAACAAAAAAATTATAACACTTTTTATGAGAAATTATTGTATTGATCCACTTTTGGAGCCAGTTGCTATTATAGCTAGTGTACATTACGTTGCAATACAATTAGAAACACATATCTATTGAATGTATTTCATTTTGTTATTTTTCTCAACAATAGAGTTAACATAGCAAGAGCATTTTATTTTTCGTAATCGGAAACTTTATTGTCAATATTGTTATAGTATTAGATATATTAGTAAATAATTTTATTATAACGCCCATGTAGGGCTTATAATGGTTTTATTTCAATACTAGTGTGCACGGCCCGCCAAAAATGGGATTCAATACCTTTCATGAACGAATTTTCAAGATGTACATGACAAACAAATACAGTATATCCATCCTAACAGTCCCCGTGGTAAAAAATATTCTTGTACTTGCGCACTGGTGAAACTCGTATCACAGATACGGTCATTATAACTATCCTTATGAGCGTGACAGAAATGGAAGAAACAGACACCAAACCAATAAACCAAGGGCAAGGGTATTATTAGGTGGCAGCATGACCCATGGAAATGCCAAGGACAATGACAACGTTAACCTAGATGGACCCATGGAAAAATTCCGTCAACATTATCTAACCTATGCTATCCTCATTCTATGTCATGACTCGCACCGCCGCAAAGCACGTTCACGACGTGAAGGACTAGCGATCGTCGTAACACGGTAGCAAGCAACTGCGGTTCTTGTAGGCCCTACACCACTAATGCGTTGTCCACTGTTGCCAATACGTGGAACGGAAAGTCGGGTAGGCTTAAAATGTTTATACCGAGCACATATGCACAAGAACACACAAAGTTCTCTTGACTCGGTGTTCCCCTTCGGTGACAAATCACCATTACTCTAAAAAATGATTTCGGGCAAAGCTATTCTCAATTATTATATTTAATTTAATGTCTTTTAATTATTCAATTATGACCTGAAAGCTGCACAAAGGCGACATGGTTAGGAAAAATGCGCAAATTACGGCAATCACAACAACCTATCCAATACTACTAACCTATCCTGATAAATTTCAAACATATCAATGCATGTACAGACGACCTTTCAAATGTTACACTGAGGAATTCGGTATCCATGATACCGCAAACTCACACATTTTATGTTTCTTAAGGAGCGGACACCGAACAAATACATGAACAAACACACAACGGGTATTATTAGGTTAGATGATTGTTAAAGTATAGGTATTGGTAGTAGTATCGGTCAAAGTATCGGTATTTTCAAGTATCGGAGTATCGGTATCGGCCAAAAAATGGGTATCGGTATCGGCTAAAAAAAATGGTCTCGGGACATCACTATTTGTGTATGACAGTAACCTTGTTCTCTATACGACATTGTGGTACCGATTTACATTGCCATTGTTGTTTGTGGGTTTGATTGAACAATAATATCTAATTATAACAAATATGTAGTGCAGAAATATAATTCAATTGTGATGTAACTTATATTGATATCAATATTGTTACCAACCTAAATTTATAACCAATATCTTGAAAGCTCAAATCATGAATACTGTGCAACAATATAGAATTATAAAGTGCAAAGTAATGATGTAATTTTTTACCTGCATCAAAGCATAATATTTAACCTTAATATATGTATATTTTTTGCAGCTATGGATCCCAATATTTTTTATGGCAACAATGCAATGCAAGAAATTATGGATGAAGAATCATTTGGGAGTGACAACATTCCTACAGCTATCAAAGAATGAATGTACTACAGATGAGTCATCAAAGACTGATAAATCTGTTGCTGACAATGTTGATGGATTTTTTTGGGAAAAAACTTTCGCTAGAGAAGGACACAGTGAAACTGTTGAAACACTGGTTGCTTGGAATCCAGTGTGACTGAATATTACACAAACAAACCAATGAAGATGAAAAATTTTTGCAACTCTCCTGTCACTGATGTGACTGAGGAAACCCCAAGAGGAGGGAGGGCACCATTTCCCATTCAAGTAAACACCTGCAATCATGTACTTTCTGAAGGCATCAAAGAGAATACCGCAAGAAAAAGGTGCCGTGGTTGTTACAATAAAATTTTGAATGAATGTACAAAAATAGCTTGCAAAGAAGCTCAAAGAGTCTCAACCTATTGTGCTGAATGTCAGTGCAACCCTTATCTGTGCATCAGTTGTTCTGCAGAAAAACATAATTTCAGTAAATAAAAAAGGAAAGAAAGCTATAAATATGAAGGATGCATATTATATGGATTATTTTCTTGACTGAATTTATGCCTTTTATAGATCTATGCCCAAATGTATTTTTTTTAAATGCAATGGAAAAGTTAGTTTTTGTTTTGTTTATTTTTTATAATTTAAGAGTAAATAATTCCTACTAACATCATATTTCCATTATTTTAGCCTTTTCCAATAACTATCTATGAATATTTTTGCAAAATAAACAATGTCAGTATTCTTACTTGATGTTTTCCTCAAGTATGTAAAATATGTACAGTGGGACATATTTGAACCACTATGTCTATCACTAATGTATAGCGTGGTGCATATGTATACCACTATGTAGTCAACGTTTAATATACCGATCGTTTTCTCTCGCGATTTTACCATCCGTTCCACAAAAATATCCCTGACTTTGTAATTAATTATATCTTTGCTCTAAATTAGCATATATGAATTGTTTTTTTTTTCACAATGTAGTAAATTTTATTTCCTTTTTGATAAATTTACATTTTCAAAAATTGGATGAAAAACCAATTTACAATGAGCGATTTGCTGAAAGGCATAAAAAATTAATTTTCCTAAGGGAAAGTTTTTTAAACCATATTAATATTCTTCCTTATTTTGTAGTAAAAAATGGAAAAACAAATTTGAAAGAGTAACAAATCATTATCTCAAATAAAATTCAAATAAATAAAGTCATTTAGCATCCTTTGGCATACCCTCCATTTCTTTCAAGGCAAGTATTACTTCTACCCACCAATGAACGAAAAGTTTTACAGATTGTTTCACCGTTTTCTTTCAGTTCTTGAAACACTTCAATTCATTGTCAAAAAATTATTACTGATGCAGGTGATACATACATGGTGGTATGTAGGATACATCATTGTGAGATTATGTTTAACAGTAGGTATTGAGTTAGAGTATGAATGCTAAGAGGCGACTGTATGAAAGCTTGATTGTGCCAGTTTAGTTGTATGGAGCTGAGTCCTGGGGGTTGAGAGCAGCTGAGAGGAGGAAGTTGAATGTGTTTGAGATGAAGTGTTAGAGGAGCATGTATGGAGTAACAAGAAAAGATGATCAGTAATAAGTTGGTTAGGGGGCAGACGGGTGTTATCAAAAAGTTGAGCAGGCGAGTGGATGAAAGAGTGCTTGGGTGGTTTGGGCATGTTGATAGAATGAATGTTGAGCGGCTGGTGAAAAAGATATATATGTTGGAAGTGAGTGATCTTCGAGCGCGAGGTAGACCACGGATGAGTTGGATGGATGGGGTGAGACGTGCTTTGTATGAGAGGGGTCTGACTGTGGACGTGGCGAGAGGGATGGCTGCGGACAGAAGTGAGTGGGGGCAGTGCATAAGAAGGTAATTTTATTTTTGACGCGTTACTGGAAGCTGCCCGCGTGTGATGGGGTTGACCTGTCCTATGCGGGGGAAGGGGCTGCATTCAATGAAGCGGTCGGGGTAACCAGCTATGGCTGTCGGGCCTGACTGTGGAAGGTGGTTGTGCTGGGCTGCTGCTGATCCTGGCAGTTCAGGTGCGGCCAGTGCTGCCTCTCTCGCCTCCTAGTGACTAAGTGCGGCGATTGTGACCTGCTGTTGGCTACCCTCCCATAGGGAGGATAAGCCCAGTATATATATGTATGTAGGTATTGAGAAATGAAGAACACCAGTGTTGTTTTTAAAACTTTTCCTTTGAACAATTAGTTTTTCTATGCCTTTTAGTAATTCGATCCATGTAGAGTGGTTATTCAACCAATTTTCCAAAACTTGAATCATTAGAAAAGGAAACAAAAATTTATTGCATTATGAAAAAAGATAATGCAAATATGTTTAAGTGGAGATATAATCAATTGAAAAGTAAGGGACATTTTGGTAGGACACGCTGTATAGAGCAGAATTAAAGTACTACTCAGCAAACTAGCCCCCAAAAAACTGAAATCACTCAACTGATGGGCATCAAAATTGTGAGAACTGAAAGGATAAGTGCACTACATTCAAAGTTTGGATTGCTCCATCTTTGTTGACTAACTGTTGATACCATGTATGACAATTTTCATGCTATGTAAATGAAAGATGCAAATAATATTAGCATTGTTTGACAACCAAACCTACATTGAGTACAGTGGTACCTCGGTACTCGACCATAATCCGTTCTGAGGTGGTGGTCGAGAACCGATTTGTTCGAACACCGAAACCAATTTTCCCATAAGAAATAATGGAAAGTAATTCAATCTGTTCTTACCATTAAGAAAAATACCTAAAATATTATAAGAACGTGTATCTAAACATCAATGAAGACGTAAATGTGCACAAGCAGTACTTGATAATGATAAATAATGCAATGCATCAATACATCTTCGTAAATTTGAAAAGCTTTTTCGCAGATGAGAGCTTCACTAATGCTGTCCCCTGCCAACATCTTTTCCTTGATGAAGATTAGAAGCAACTTCTCCATTTCTTCCATTATCTGAAGCCTTTGCTTACTAATTCCTGTCACTCCCAGTGCAACATCAGCTTTCTTTAACACTTCCTTATGCTTCAAGATAGTGGAAATGGCTGATTTTGCCATTTCGTACTGCGACGCGAGGTCAGACACTCGTACACCACTTTCGTATTTTGCAATAATTTCCTTCTTCAGTTCAATTGTGGTCCTCGCTGTTTTCCTCTTTGCCTTCCCCTCATCACTGTCTTTCTTTGGACCCATTATTAAGGGCTAGAGCAACTTGAAAAAGTTTAACACATTCATTGCGGTACGACCCACCGGTGGGTCGTAGTTAGGTTTTTCCTGCTGCAAAACGACCCATCGATGGGTCGTTTTGAAAAATTCTAACAACCTTTCTAAATTAATGGTACTTAACAGGCCCAGTTAATGTTTGATATTTACAAATTTGCTTATCACTTTTGACTTAAAATTTGAGTTGAATATTGAACTTCAGTTTAACCCATCGCAACTAACGTGTTGAATCTGGAAAGAAATACAGTACTCGAACAAACTGCGTACGCCTTACTCCGCTCATGGTCAGAGTCGAACTGACGCTTACCCGCTGGCCGAGAAGGGCCGAGGAGCACGTTCGGGTTGACTCGGCTAGTCGAGTTCCGAAAATCAGTTGGAGATCCGAAGCATTTTCTACTCGAATTTTTTGGTCGAGTATAGAGGCGGTCGAGTACCGAGGTACTACTGTATTTTCAAATTTTCATACACAATGTTCAACATTGCGGAACCAGTTCTGTTTTTGATTTTTCATTGTTTCAATGTAAATAACACTAACAAATTCTCAATGGGGAGAAATGCTTCATGTATCTTTCCAATGTAAATACGCTGTATAACTTTTAGAAGTTTATTATTATGCTGAAAAAAGCTAGTCTCTGTTCCAGATTTCATTGGTCATTAGGCTGCCTCTATTTTTTATGTTTGCATTGCTGTTTGAACAAATTCAGCTCAATTCATGGCACAGCGTAAGATTCGAGAATCATACAGATGAGGCTCAGCTCCAGGCTGTTGCTGCTGTGAAGGGAAAAACTCTTTTTCATTAAGGAGACAGCTCTCCCAAAACTAGATCAAATTTGTCATGGTGGTCCACAGGCGGTCTTATTGCGACTAGGTGAACGAAAATGCATACCAATTCGTTAAATTAAATTCCAAACATATTTGCTTTTATAAATATGTTCGACGTTCGTGCTATAACTTTTTTCATATTGCAAAAATCGAAAAATTTCATAGCAGATGGGTTTGAAATTCAATTTCACATATCGGTATGCATTTTCGTTTACCTAGCTGCACAAGGACCGCCTGTGGACCACCATGACAAATTTGGTCAAGTTTTAGAGTGGGAGGTCCCCTTATGAGTGGCCTCAACTAAATATGGTGTCTCCCATACAACTCCTCAAAATCGTCTCTTGAGCATTATACTCCTGTTAAGCATCAACAAGGCACCTAGCATAGTTATAAAGAGTGTGGAGATGTGCAGGCATGAGGGCACGTGAGACCGCGGTGCGGAGAGGACATGAGGGCACGTGAAAAAGAAGAGATCAGAAAGCTCAAGTTCAAATGCACTTTTTGTTCTGAAAAGGATACTTTATTTCAGTCAAGCCTGATACGTGTTGTCTTGTAGATTGGTTTTTTAAATGCCTTATAACTAACACTAGGATGCCTTGATGGTTTCCCTCTGGTCAAGCCGTTACCCATTTCTGACACCTAGGTAGAGTGGGGTATTGTGCTTGAGTTTTCCCTTATACCCAACTGGGAAAGTCACTACGCAGTGCCAAGATTTGAACTTTCGACTCCTTTGCGGAAGGGTGCGTTCTTAACCACTCAGCTATGGTGCAGTGAAGGAGTGAGCTGTTCTATATTCCTATACCTAGTATTGGCTTGGGAAGCCTTCAAAACTATTGCATCTATTTTAATGTTTAATTTTCTACTTTCTCCTTATTTTAAAACATTCCAAGTTATGAACCTCATATTTGTGTTGGAAACATATGTGAAACATTTCATTATATTGAGAATTTGTTAGTTATTCACATTAGCACAATAAAAATCACTACCAGAACTAGTTCTGCATTGACAAACAGTGTGTATGAAAATAGGAAAATACTCAAATACTTGGTTGTCAAACACTGCTAATATTACTGGCCCCTTTTAATATATCTTGTGAGAAAATTGTCAAATATGGTGTCAAAACCTCTGTCAACAAAGACAGTGCCTCCCAAGCATTGAACTCTCCTTTATGTTCTCACATTTCTGAACCCTATCAGTTAAATGATTCCAGTTATTTCAAGCTAGTTTGCTGAGTGGTACTTTTATTCCGCTATATATAATCACGAGAGCACATATATTGTTATATTAAGTGTTCATATGCCCTGGGGAATGCTGGAAGTGTTTATCAAAGTTCACACTTGCACTAGTTATCTAATACTAGTCGTGTTATTTCCATTTAAATGCTATTTGTACGACAATAAGAAACGGTTGACAATACAAAACTCACCCTATATGGCTATAAAAAATAATTACCACTGTATATTTGCATCCATAGATTACTCATATGTTATTAACAATGATGACTTCTTATATTGGAGACATAGGTCATTTTGATCACACAGTAGCTATAGTGTAAAAAATTATTTCCATTGTGTGGCTGATGTTTTGTCAGCAGGGAAGTGTTTATTACTCATCAAAAATGAGAAACTTGATTGGATCCTATCTAACCTATTCTTGCCTAACCAAAAAAGATGAATCTAAGCATATTAACCAGGCTAGATTTTCAAATTTAAAGCTAGAGTTTTCCTAAAAAATGAAGTGCTGATTAGAAATTGTGAGCATAAGGAAAAAGGCAATATCTATTCTCTTTTGGTTTTATCAATTTCCATACATATATTGGAAATGGATGATGTAAATCTACACTAACCTCTTTATAATCATCCTGATGGAATGTAATGCAATGTGATAATGAAAATGGTGATTGTTTAATTGGTCAAGATTTCTAAAATTAGTAACTGACAGTATTCTTGTTTGTTTTATGATATATGGGTTTAATTCTACCAAATACTTTATGAATCATGATGGAAGTGGACTACCACTGTAATAATAATATCATTTTTAAAACAACTTCTTGGATTTTTCTAATAATTTAATACCTAAATTCCCTCTCACTGGAACACATTTTATGTGGTTAGCTAAGTTTAAAAATATTGATTTAATCTTTAGGGTAGGTGCAGTGTTAATTTACCAAGAAATCGTGCATACTGATTAAGCCTGGTTGAATTTTTTTGTTATGGTTTGGTAGGTTTCATATTTTCATTTCTCTCCCAATAATTTGGAAGTGTTTTTAATGGTAGATTTTTCTCCAAATTCTTCTATCTAATCTAAATGTATATAGCTTTTTGTCAATTAGAGCAAATTGGACCAGGTGGCTCTGATTTTTATTATTGAAATAAAGGTATTCAGAAGTACCATACTGTGAGAAATGATTGTCTGCAAGATTGGAACTGTGCCATTGAAAGAGCCGTTTGTTGAATTTCATTCTTATTTGTTATTTACACAATTTGAAGTGAAAGGTTGGTGGCTTATCATTTTATTGTTAAAACTATTGGCATTGAAGTGAGTTTGAATTTGCAGTATTTCTCTTTGTTGTGCTAGGAGCTCTTAGTGTTGAAAAAACATCAAAATTTTTGAAGAGACCAAACACATTTTTCGTTAAATTCATTAAAAAATAGAAACAAAATACCTTCAGATTGAAATAAGCTTTGAGGTATTCAGAGCACGTTTGCACTATTTGAATAGACAGGTATACCCTATAAAGTTTTCGGAATTTGTCCAAAACTCCCCACCAACCCCCTTCCCCTCCCCGTTCAAAAGAAATTCTTTCAAAAGTAAATTTCTCAGCCAAAAATGCAGATAGAGATGAATGTTTTTTTCTGTTTGATTCACAATGAATATGTGTCAAAATATTGTGGATAGCTTTTCGTTTCAGTTTAAAAAATAATGTAAAATTTTTTTAAGAAATATTTTCCCGATTATTTGCATGAAAAATTCACACAAAAATATTTTTAAAGATTATCAAAAAACTCACCGCAAACATGTTATAGTAGTCACATTGCTCTCGGTGATACAAAAAATATGACCTCAATAATTGGATGAAAACTGTGGCTGAAATTGCACATCAAAATCTTGAAAAGTTGGTTCTGAGAGAATGGGGTTTTGTTCAGAGGAGAATACCCCCAGATTGGCAAATTTTTTTGGGATATTGATTTTTAGCTGCTATAGAAAAGGTAAGATGTCAGGTACATCCTGTGAAAAATTAGCTTCATACATGCACGGGGTCCGATGCCACGGGGCTTTAAGAAGGGTGGGAGGGGAGGGGGAAGGGGTATTTTATCATGTTACACCTCCCCCTTGGCTTCTTCTTCATGGCTCGAAGTGGCTATGTCATCTATGTCTCTTTATTACTGTATAATGATTTCAATGGTCCTAGCTGACCCAACCAATAATAATAAAAAAATTGAGGTCGTTTGTTTCTTTGTTTACCTTATTTTGAAGGATAGGAATGTGGGGTTTCAAAATGCACCTCTTCTTACAGTTTTTGAGCTACAGTAATGATTTTGGTATCATTAGATGCGGAAAATTGCGGGCATTTCATAAACTAAATTGGCAAATCAAAATTCGTTATCGATCATGAGTTGTGATGTCATAAGTACATTTTTTTTTTACAAAAGACGCCGTGGAATTTTTATGTTTTCCCATTTTAAATTTAATGTTTGGAGAATGCCATGTTAGTTTTTGGAATGTACAAGTATTTCTGCATCAAATGACACTAAAATCATCACTTTTACTCAAAAACTGTTGGAGGAGAAGCATTTTGAAAAAATCCCCCAAAAACTTTGTTTTCTATGAATATCTCGTTTTCTTGAAAGAAAATCACATTTTTTTTTTCACTTCAGATGATTCCAAATTGCATTTCTATCAGTGTACCTAATTTCATTGCTTAAGGTTCAATATCAAAGGTATTCTTCCTAGAGAGCTATTCCCCCCTTCAGGATACTTTGCCATACATGATACTTAGGTTTTTGTTGTTCCTACAAAATAACTTTAACACGACTAATTATATATATTTCATTTGGTTTTCCATTGTTTTCTCCTGTTGGGTATTATGGAAACCCTCTGGGTATGCCTCCAAAATACCCCCCAAATAGATTTGGAAGACATTTGGAGGGTATTTAGGGTAAAATACCCCCTTTGGTGGGGTTAGAAGCCTCGTACAGGATTCCCGTTTTCACTACGTGATGTAGGAAGGGCTTAAGAACATTCTCACGTAAAAATCTCAGATATGATGTCTCGACCCAAAAGGACCCCCGTTAGGTCTCCTTAAGTGTGGTTTGCATTTGTGAAGTTCAGCAATTTTTGCATGCTGTAATTCCACTTGATTGCAACAAAGGCAGATACAGTTGGTTGTAAGAACATCATCCCTTACAAGTGTTACCTTTTAATACAAGTTTTCTTTGCTGTTACAGAGACAGGAGTTCTAAAGTGTCCTCATCATGGAGGACGTGAGGAGTCGAAATTCCAGTTCGAGACCTGGTTACTTCGCCAGGCCCTTTGTGCCTCCAATGGCAGCTGCTCCCACGTCCGTGTTTAGTGACCTGCTATCTTCACCTCTCGGTGACCACGACCGTAGTCTTGCTGCTGATAGACCACCTCGTCAGGACAAAAGTTTGGATGATCAGCCTGCAAGCCAAGCTTTCTCAGAGGATGCTTCTCTACCTCAATGCCCTGCTGTCCTTGAAGATATTTCTATGAATGATGCTGACATGGCTGAGGACAGTGAGCCTATTAATTTTTTGAGTAACTCTGACCCATTTGCTGGGGTTGCTGAGCCTGGATTAAGTGGTAGTCCTATTATATCATCATTTGACACATCAGAGCATGCAATGTCAATTCTGCCCCTTTCTCACAACAGTGATGTTTATGGCGGTGTTAGTCAAGTAGGTGCTGGAAGTAATTCAGCTGACCCTTTCATTGGTGATAGTCACTATGGTGAGTCACAAATGACCATTGGTACCTCTAGCTCTCAGGGATCAATTGCTGCGAGCATGTCTGGCTTCCCATCAGAGGAAAATGTGGTGAGGAAAGGTCAGAAGAGGATGTTAACAAGCCCTGCTAAAAGTCAGAGAGGTAAGAGCCACAGAAGAAATCGGAGGCACCCACCTGAAGGTTCAAATCCCTTAGAAATAGAAATCTATTCTCACTCAGAATCTTCTGAAGATTTCAGTGAGTCGTCTGATTCATCTGTTTCTCCTGTTGAAATTAGGCCAAATTCTGCAAGTCGCAGACACACTCGTAGAAGAATTGATGACGGTCCTTCTGCTCCTGACCTGCAATTGGACTGCCTTTCGTCTGATAGTGACTCAGACTCGGATTCAGTTGTTGAGCTTGCAAACGGGAGTGAGCCCACTCGTCCTGTGTCTGTAGTTGATCTTACTGCTGAAAGTGGTGATGAACAAATTACTATAGAACCCGAGTCTCAAGTTGCTGAACCTAGTGTACACACAAACTATGTTAATCTTGACTTTCCTCAGCTTCATAATCCAAAACCTTTAGCGCTTGTGAGCCGCCTGCATCGAGAAGACAGAGATCGCACTTTACGGGACACCATATCTTCGACAAGTTATGATTCTGATCCTGCTTCTCAGATGTCGTTGCACGACGCTGTTGTTGCAAGTAGTGGCTTTGAGGTTCACAATTCATTGGGTGCAGCTGGATTGGGTGTGAACCTCACTTTTCCAGCAAACATTTCGAGGTACTCGCTCAACAGTTCAAATCGCGCTCATACTCGGCCAACCGACCCTGAACTAAGTGAGGGTTCTCGTGCTAGTTATGCTCCCCAAGGTAGAGAGTGCAATTGCCTTGGCGTTGCTGTGTGTCCACGCTGCACTTTGAATGCTCCTATCCCAGAAGTTATGCAGTCCTTTAGTACCTCCGCCATTAACAATCAACAAGTGCGCAATAATCCTATAGCACAAGCACAAAATAATAGTTTCAATTATGCTAGTGCTCGTGACACTGACTCAGCTGTACAAGGAGTGCCTGAGTCCAACACAAATAATTTTCCACGTTCCAGAGCAGCAGGACAAAACTCAATGGGCACTATCCTGGGGGGTAGAAGCACTACAGTATTGACAAGGGATAATTCTCTCGGAAATGGCTATTCCCGTTATCGACACGCTCATGCATACCTTTCACCAACTTTTTGTCTTAGATATCCACAAATTCGAGAAAACAGCGAGCCGCACATTTGGAGTGACGCTCGTCACGAGTCAGCGTTTTATCGTTTGCCTGTTCAGCACCAGAGGTTGTGGCTGAATCAACAGCGATCTGCTGAAATTAACAGAAGAAGGATGGACCCGAGGTACATGGCAACACCTGAAGCAAGGCCTCCTCAGGTGTGGCCCAGACATCGTGAAATACCGGTGGAAACAAATGAACCCCCGAGTGAATATCAATTACACAGTGTCCGTCTTCCTCTAAGTCAACGAAGCTCAAGTGATCTTCGTAGCAGTTCTTCCACCACACAGGATCACCCAAATTATCCTTCATTGCAATGTATAGTGTCACGATTAGATGCCAACCCCTGTGTGCGCAGCCATGCTCCGTCGGCCAACTACCCTCGCATGCGTTATGTGAACAGTTTGAGATCAGCCATGGATGAACTTAGAGCAACTCCCAGGTAAGCCTTTTTTTGCTCATATTCCCAATTGTCTGAAAGTCGAGTTTACTTGATTATTTCGTGTATTTTTGTTCAAAGCAAATTGGAAAAGAATCCATGTTTTTTTAATATAGTTTCACAAGTGATCATTTTGTCCATAGATTTTTTTTATATTTACGATGTAAAATGATTTCAGAGTTTTAGAGTGTTTTACTGTAGACATGTGAATTACTATATTTATAAATAATGGAAGAGATTTACTGATATAGGGGCTTTGGCATGTCGTTAAGTGTTCCTAATTGCTGCTTGTAGGCCCCCAGGGGGATACAGATATGGTATCTATGGGAATTAGTGGTCTCAGGTGGACTATGTGAGGTCCTGAGCTGAAGGTTAGATAGGGGTTCTTTTTGTCGAAATAAAAATGGCATTTTGTTATGTACCATCATTTTTTAGTTCAGTGCTGTCTTGTTTTCGGCACCTACTATTTTCTTCTTCAATTTTTACCTTATTCCATGAACGTCTTCCTCAACTTACTGTTTCTGTGCACCTTGTGCATAGACTCCGCGTTTCCTGAAGTGTATGCTGAATTTTGCCTTCTTCTCTTTGAAACGTGTGTGTTGCTGTTAGGGAGGCTTAAACTACTTGCCTAGTCTAATCGTTGTGTTCAGCACGTAGACTGGGAAACTGAGTGGCCACAGAAGTGATGTATGTGTACGATACTGGTGTGCAGTACTGTGTCCGTGACGGCATAATAATGAAAAGCTGACATGAAGCTGGCAAGTTGAAGTATAGAGTAGAGTGATGTGCGTAGCATCGGTATGTGAGAAGTTGGAGTGAAATAGCGTAGTATTGAAGAAAATGATCGAGTCGGTAGTTGGAGATCATTCGGTTCAGAATTAGTTTTTTACCTATGCGACCGATAGGTATGAAACTGGTGCTGTTGTATTTCTTCACTAGCGCTTCTTTTTTGCTCGTTCTAATTATTCAAATTTTGTAATTGAAATTTAGATATTCGAAGAAAATAATTTTCCAAGGGGGAAGTAGATCGCGGGAATTTACACCCATGCAATGGGTATTACTCGGTAGTGGCGATTTCAGTGTCATTCGACGTAGAAACGTGTTCAAGTTATGTCCGAACTTTACGCTCCATGAAAAGTTCAATCTATCAACTAAGATGAATTCTTTAAAAAATATTTCCCATTTACTGAACCAAGTCGGAATGTAAAATAAAGTAATGAATTCGTATGGTCAGAATTCAGACAATGAAATTTCCTCTCAAATAAGCCTAGAACGAATTCTGTTGCCCGAGTGGTCTAGTAGCATTGTAAAAAATGCAGTACCAGAATGGTCTAGCAGGATTGTAAAACACTGTACCGGAAAACTCAAACGTCTAGGATCGGTCATTTAACCCTTTATGACCCACCGTCCTTCCTGAAGGACATTAGAAAAATCCCATTCATTTTCTTTCAGGAAAGCTTTTTCAAGCAGTACTGCATGTTAGTGAAGAGCAGAGATGTTGTGTTTTAATAATAAAAGAGCGTAGTGTGTCGTAATATTTCTCTCACTAAACTGTCACATGCTTGTTGGTTTGGTGGAGCGTGAAATGCCTGTAGGTGATCATACACTCCGTATATTTGTGTAAATTTATTTGCTTTTAGCGAACATAGAGCGCCACAATAATTCATGAACATGTAAAAACCATTCAACATTCTTTTGAAAAAACTTTTCAATCAAATAACTTTGTTTTGTAGAATTATTGAGTGAGTTTTCTAATGTCCTTCATGTAGGACATTGGGTCGTTACGCCAAATCTTTTATGCAACAATGGATCCACCCAGATTCTATACTACCTCTCCTACATGCCGCATTGCAGAAGTTATTACTAAAGAAACAAGTGCTGATGCGATGTTGAAGATGCTTCTACGATAATTAAACAAGCGGAGTCTATTATAAAGTTTATTTATTGAAATATCAATACATATAATTATATGTGAAACGTCAGCAGAAGGAACACCATGGAGAATTGTACCTGAAGAAATTCACTTATAAATGACAATTGAAACAGGTTCTGGACATGACCCATTAGATTTCACATGATTTAGGTATTGTTTCCTTTCATTTTGATTGTCTTCTTCTCAATAAGTATTTCTGAGACATATCTACAATTTTCCTTTTCATACGAAATTATATCAATATTTAAATATATATTCATTAATTACAATTTTTGGTGGGTAAAATATGCAATCCAAACCAAAAACTTGTACATTTCAACAGTATTTGCCATGGTTTTAGCTGAGAGATATTTTTTGTCCCACTCTGATGAACTCCATTCGGCATGTCCTAACGACCCAATATCCTTCATATAGGACGTTAAAATAAAAATAAAACTATTTCAAAAGTTTGCTTTCCAGTCATTGAAATTACTCGAAGTGACCATAAATTACTCATCAGAAGTAAAAAGGAAAAAATTGTAATGGCGGAAATTAATTTGGGTTATAGAGGGTTAAGAGTCATCCGAAGCACGAAGCGCGGCCATCCTTACTTCTTGGCCGTCGAGGGCGGACAGACTTCAGCCTGCTATTTTACCTGCGGTAAAAATTAAAAAATATCAATCGAACGAAAATCATGTTTTGCTTTTGGTTGTCTAGAAGCCAAAAAATCAACGGAAGTCCCGCACTGGACCACATCCTGTTCCCAGATGTCACAAACCATTTGTCGTAGCGCCGTGAAATTTTGTGAGCATGTGCGCGCATTCGTCAGCGTTATCTCCTGCCCGAAAACCGATTTCGAGTGAAATTTTGTAATTGATCCAGATGCTTCTAGGGTTGCGAGTGGCTAGAGCTGGTAATAGATATCTAGTGCGAGTAGCGCGTTCGTAAGGCAACAGAGGTGTTGAATGTGCAGCTTATGTTAATCCTCTAATCTCTAAAGCCTTGAGGAGGCCAGGTTTCAGACGTTTTTATCTTGTGAAAGTCTTTGGTATCACTTCATAGGTGTGAACTGGGATCAGCAGCTGGATCTTTAACTTGAAGGAAGCGAAAGTGTTAGATTAGTATCAGCTCTTAACAATTGTAAATTTGCTATCGTCAAGTTACAAGCCTTTATCTGATGAGTAATTGTGCTTTGCTATGTTGACTTAAGTTTTACTTCGTTGCTTTTATGGTAAATTTCAGGGACCATTTTTTCGAGTTATCATGTACTTAACACGTTTCTTGTGATGGTTAAACTGAAGTTCCATAATCAATTCAACTTCAAAGTCAATTGTTTTAGGTAATTTTACAAACAGCAAACATTACCTGGATTTAGCTTTCATTAAGTATTTATACAAATTGAGTTAGGGACTGCTGGTCGGTCAGCATCATTTTGAAAATCCCTTGTGTGACCACCGATGGGTCCCATGGCAGGAAACGCGTTAAAGGACTCTCAGTTGCGTGTCTGGACATTCACGTGTGATGGCCCCACAGGGAGATACAACTGTTGTATTTGTGGGAATTAGCACTACCAGGGGGAAAAAGTGTGAAGGCCCGAGCTGTGAGTTAGGTTGGTCTTCTTCTTGTTGAAATAATTTTTTTTGTTATGTTAAGGACCAGCTTTTTTAGGTTCACTGCTGTCCTGTTTTTCAGCACTTACTACTTTCTTCTTCAACTATTATCTTGTTTTTGGAATTCCTTTCTCAACTTCCTGGTTCTATGCCTTTTTTGCATAGATTCCTCATTCCCTTATCTCCATACTAAATGGCGCTTTCCTCCTTCCTCTCTTCGATACGCTCTTTTTGTAGCGGTTAGAGAGGCTTAAACTAACCTATCATCTAATGTAATCACGTATGGTGGTGGTGAGCAGGTCGGGAGCGGCGGATGAGGCGAGCACCTCCGGACAGTCGGCAGCGCGCGGCGTCGTGCCGGGCGCGGCGGCCCAGCCGAGGCGGTACCCGGACCCGGTGCCGGAGGCGCGCTTCCCTCCTGGTGACGACGCTGTGCGGGGCCCGCGCCGCCCTGTCCTGCCGGGCGCCGTTGTCCCGCCGCCGGTAGCTCACCACCATCACCACCACCACCATCACTACGGCGCTGCCTCCAGCGTGCCTCTCAACCTTTCCATACCTTCGCTCGTGCCCGAGCTTCCGCCACCGCCTAGACTTTCCTTCTTGAGGCCCAACCAGGTATAGCTACATCCCATTCTCTACCGCCCGTTCAGTGGGTTTCATTTTTAATTGGTGTCATTCATACAATTTGAGATTTAAGACTTGGCTTATGGTTTAAACAGTTCATCTTCTATTGTTTTAGTCAGTTTAAAATGTCGAATTAAGAAAATATGTTCGTGACAAAATACGCTCGTCTTTATTATGGATGTTATTTTGTCATTCATTGGCTCGATTTTTGGATAAATTATCTGATTTTTATCAGTTTCTCCTTATAATTCGGATGTTGCCCTTGACCTCGTGTGTTAAGTACGCTAGTGCTGTTGTACTTACGGCTACCCTGTGCGAGACGGATAGTGCTCCACTCAGGAGGAGACAACTGTTCGATCTAAGGAGTTAGCACTCCCTGGGGGAAAAGTGTGAGGTCCCAAACTGAGAGCTGGATAGGCCTTCTGCTTGATGAAAGAAATTTTTTGGGGGTTTGTCAATGACCAAATTTTTTGGTTCACTCCTGTTTTGTTTTTGAGTACCTCTAACTTTTTCCAATTTTTATCTTGTTTCTTGACCTTCCTTCTTAACTATTGTTTCTGTGCGCACGGGATCTTGTGTTGAAACACACCTTGGGCATAGATTCCGCTTTCCCTTAACTCCATACTAAATGGTGCCTTCAACCTTTCTCTTTTTGAATATCGTTGTTGTAAGGAGGCTGAATCTAAGATATTATCTTTAATCACGGATCATGCTTAGATCATTAGGCAGCTTTGTTTGGGAATATTGGAAGATTTGCTAACAAGTAAATTATTGCTCTGATAACTCGGGTGCTGATCTAGTTACTGTGTTGTTACCCCGTGTTTCCTCTCAATAATTATTTGTTCTTCATTCTAAGTGCCTTTTTGAAAGTACAGTCTTGTTGCACAAAATTAGAAAAATATAATACCTATTTTCACTTCTCTGCTAACAATTTTATCTTAACCTTTCGAACTTTACATTGTCCTTCATCAGTAGGAGTTGTAAGAATGTGGGTATTTATTACACTTTAGCTGAACGTGAAACGTGTTATGGAATTTAACTAGAATGAATTCACAACCGTGGGTAAAATGAAGCTAAAACTGAATGGAGACTTGAAATTTTCGAAAAAATACCGCCTATGGAGAAACAAATATGACTCGAGTTTGCAGATTGCGTGGGAAAACTAGTAACCTAACTTGAAATATTCAAAGGTGCTGACGTATCGCGGCCATTAAGAGTATGTTGTCTGAAATAAATGAAAATACGTTAAGATAAGTTCAACTCGGCAGGACAGCATCGAGCCACAATTTGTCTCATTAGCCAGGAAATATTTGTTCATCCTCAAGTATTATTGATGGGTTAGCATGTGCATTAATTCCGATCTTATCACTTTTTTTTTGCAGTCTTTCAGGTGGGACTCTAACTATGTGCGCTTTGAGAACATCATGAGGATGATGGAGCAGAGCCAGCGCCGGAACCCGTTGCTCAATCGCGGCGCCACGCCAGCCGTCATCGAGGCCAACACCCTCGCTCACACCTACGTCGTCAGGGTGAGTGGCAGCGTCGCAGCTCGCCGTTTGCTATGGCCTATCCTTGCTTTCTTATGGGATATCCACCCACTGCTGGATCCCGCATTTAGGTTCACGAAAGAATTTTTATAATCACTTCATTTTTTTAAGTTTTCTTTAAATGAAAACAGAGCTTCAACATTGCGTTAACATTCCTGGCTCATTCATCGTTTCCATCGTTTGATGTGAATCAATAGTTGACGCATCTATTTTATTCTGTTTCAAAATGTTCCGCCATTTCATACAGCTTAGTAGTTCAGTAGTGTCCTCTGATTAAAATAAAAAACTTCAAAAATATGATGTATCCAGTATACACGTTACGATGAGGTTGTCAGAGTATGGGAGCAATGAAGTAGGTGATACAGGCAGAGGTAATGTGTTCTGCTTGTCGCTCTCTGAATGTGTACATTTCCCTCACTACGCTGGTTCTAAATATTAACTACAGTTGGCTTCCCTCGAAGCTGATCACTTACCCTTAGTTCATTAAATTTAAAACGGGGATGAAATTGTCTAGTGGACCATGTCGTATAAACATAGAGCTTCAGAGCTGGAAAAAATTTCTCTTGATTTTTTGGTAACGCGTTCTACATCCTAGTACAGGGGATTTATTTACTGGCTTCATTAAATTCTCAACTCGCATATTTGTGCTACCATTCAGTTGGCAAACATTGGAAGAGGGTCGAACATTGATGGCCCCAGCTCCATTTATGTCTTCCTGGTTAATTTTTGTGCTTGAGAACAAGTTAGGGTTCCGACTTAGTCCCTCTGCAATGTGCTCACTACATTGCAGGATATGAACCGTTCCAGCGTACGGGCTGTAGATCATTCCTCAAATATTTTTTGAGCTGCAAGTTATGGACACAATTGACATCATTCATGCACAGTTATTCCCAGGAGTGGGGCGCCCAGGGTGGGATACTATGTTACGTCGTTAGCCATTGCAGGACTTCTGTCGTTCGTGTCCTCTTTGCTTTCAGTTTTCATCCATTTTTGCTATCTCTAACTTAGCCTTTTCTTCTTCTTTCTTAACTTGATATTTCTATGCGCTGTTTATCTTGTGGAAACGTACCTTGTGCACAGATTCCCTGTGTTCCAAAATTCATACTAAATAGTCCCTATTCTTTGCTCACTTGAAATTGCGTTTTTGGGTGGCTTGGTAGACTTGAGGCTAATTCAGTTATTTCTCGTAACTCCAGTTCAAAAGTTTTGGCTTGTTTTATCTTGAAATTAGTTCACATATAACCTGAAATTTTGAATTGCAGTCGTCCCGCAAATTCAAATCTCAGACTATTTTTGTATCTTGTATTCCACATTCACATCCACGACATTCATTCATCGCACTTTACATGTTTTCTCCACAATGTTGACCTAGCTAATAAATGATCCCGCTCTTCGACCAAATTTTTTGTCATGAAATAAGATTTTTGGGGCATAATTTTTGTATTTCTCCTAAGATAGGAGCTCAGGGGGGAAATGTGTGAGGGCCCGAGCTGTGAGTTAGGTATGCCTTCTTTTCGTTGAAATACTATGTTTTTTGTTATGTTAAGAACCACCTTTTTTCGGTTCACTGCTGTTCTGTTTTTCAGCATCCACTACTTTCTTCTTCAACTTTTTTCTTGTTTCATGAACTTCTTTCCTAGCTTACTGTTTCTGTGCACCTTGTGCATAGATTCCACGTTCCCTCAACTCCATACTAAATGGTGCCTTCCTTTTTCCTCTCTTGGAACATCTTTGTCGTGGTTAAAGGAGGCTAAAACTTTCTTATATAATAATAATACAACTTTTATCTTGTTTCATAAACTTCTTTCTCAACTTACTCTTTCTATGCCCCATTTGCATAGATTTTGCAGTCTCTTTTCTCCATACTAATTGGTGCCTTCCTCTCTTCGATAGTCTCTTTTTGTAGCGGTAGAGAGGCTTAAACTAACGTATAATCTAATCTATATTCTAAGGTAGGAAAATGTTTATTTTATGTAGCCGCACTGATTTTCATTTTCTGTAGATAAGCGTTTGCTTGTGGGGTTCAGGCTTTTCATGGAAAAATTTAGGAAGTCAGAGTGAATGTTTCATGCTTAATTCAGGTAGCTTAGAATTTTTGTGTGATATTTAGTATATTGAAATATTAGGAGGCTTTACTGGCAGTGCTCACACGCCAGTAAACTGGCGACTTGTTGCTTTTTGAATCTTAGTCTATTTCGTGCGTGGAATTCAGGATGCATCTGTTTTAAGTACCTTCGTTTTTTCCAGTGGCAACTTCATTGCGTGCGAGGTGATTCATGTATGGTTGATTTTTTTTCTTACTCGTGTTGTTAAATGACTTGATTTCATTTTCTAAATGAACATGAGGCCTTGAATTTAAAGTATAGTATTTTCTTCAGTTTTTCCATAGATATTCTCAAATTATTTGAAGGAATGATCTTGTACATTTAAAATTGTTTCATTTGCAGCCAAAGGTGGGCCCAGAAAAGTGCACCGTCTGTCTGAGCGAATATGAAAACGAAGAAAACGTCCGACGTCTTCCTTGCCTGCACCTGTTTCACACGGAGTGCATCGATCAATGGCTATCCACCAACAAGCGCTGCCCCATATGTCGCGTCGACATCGAGCAGCACGACGACAAACAGTTTGAGTATGAAGCAAACGCTGACAATACGTCTCCACGCGCTGAACGGGAGCCACCTACTCAGGGTTCTGAGAGGTCTTTAGCTCATGATACAAGTGTACGACTCCCTGTATTCCTCTCGCGAACCAACCGCGGTGTGGGAAGAAACGACCCTTACATGGGTGGTGCTAGCGGATCTGTGCCAGACAGATTCACAGAAGGAGAGGAAAGCGGCGGCTCAAGTGGCTCCAATACTCGAAATAGTAATGATGAAATTGAGCCAGCTAATGCTGATGTTTCAGATTACCCGTACGACGAAAGTCAGTCTAGGGGCTCTACTGGTTATGCGGAGGAGCGAAGGAGCCAAGACATGGCTCGGGCATTTATAAGCGACTCGGACACTAATGCTGTGAGTTTCACTGACTTGTTGTTCCGTTCGTCAGGGCTGGGAGATGACGTTCGCGATCCAGAGATTGAACCTATGACTGATGTTTCTGAGCAAGGCGCTAATGAAGTGCTCCACAATGTGGATCACTTCATGGAAGAAGGTAACCATACCTCGAACAGTGACGATCTCGAGGTGTTTGGCTATCCAGCCCAATATATAGGGGTCAGTGATGACCATAATTTGCTTGGGCGTCAAGTTGGCCGGATGGATTTTGTTGACGCCATTGAGGTAGGAGAAAGACGACAGGAAATGGGAGGTGATAGTGGCGGAAGCAGCGCTGGTACGAGCAGTGCTGGGGAAGGGAGCCGAGTTTTAGGCTTCGGCGTCGACATCATGGGGGGGCAATCATCGAGTGACCATGAGGACCAAGCTGGGAGTGATACACCATCAAATGCTGAACTTCGAAACGCTAGTCCAGCGCCTGCTTTCCGCAGTGGAGTCAACACAGAATCTGAGAACATGCAGTCAATTTTTGGTCACTGCCGTAGAGACTTCGAGGCCATTCTTGACGATACGAACGATGAGCTGGATGACAGTTCTGGCAGAGATGAGAGGTTAGCCGATATTAGAGAAGTTCTGGTCAATTGCACTGCTAGTGGAGTGGGATTGACTAATAACAGGAAGTCCGGTGTAGGTTATAGTGGTGGTGACGGTGTCGTCAATCTGTCAAGGAGTCCTGCACTCCATCGGACGTTTGATTCTCCGCTAAATAGCGACTCTTCTGACACCGAAGCTCTCGATGGCGTTGGCTCTACAGATGCGCTTTCTCTGAACAACTCAAGATGGTGACGTGCTTCGGTGATAATTGTAATGCTCTTCACTATGTCGGTAGTGCTCCTGGACGCGCCACATTTAGGCGCCATTCGTGATGCTGCGTATCACTCATAATACGCTTCTGGGTGTCAGCAAGACTCTTGTATTGGACACTTGGAAATCGATGTGGTTCCAGCTTCTTTTTATTGAAGTTTCTCCCGTTTCATATCTGATGCTCCTTTATTTTATCACCCGTTCATAACTCTTAATCCATTTCTCTATCGAAACGTACTTCTTGTATATTACACCCGAGTACCCTAACTAATAAGTAAAATCCTTAGATCACGTTTCTTTTCCAAACTTTTAGGAACGTGTAGTGAATCGTGTTGTTGTAGTGAAGTAATTCGTTATTGATAGGTTAACACTTATGCAGCTCAACTGCCTTTTCATTTATTTGATTAGCTGTCTGATTGGTGTGGTAGCGCTTGCCCATCTGAAAGTAAACAGTTAGGTAATTTGAGTTAGGATCTCTTATGTAGTTTGATGTTTTTAAACCTATGGAGAAAAGTAACAATTCAAATGTCGAGTCTGAATGCTCTAATTTCACAGTGTTGGAAGCTAATCAAACATGAAAATACATAATTTTAAATGCATAAATAATTTATTGCCAAATAAAAATGAAAATTCAGTTAACATTATTCTGTAGCAATGTAAAATAGTCGATAGGTCTAAAATTTATGTTTAAATTTGCTCTCCAAGCTGTAGCGCTTCTCAAAGGGAAGCATTCTGAAAAAAGTAAAACTAGCCAACGCCACCAAAGTTCATGATTTTGAATGATCTCAGATAGTCATATGCTATTGGGAGTTACGAGATAATTGAACAGACCCTAAACAACTAATCGAGGAATTACTTGTAGGTTAGTCTGTAATTTGTATGGCTATGGAGAAGTATGCCATATTTAGCGTGATTCTTCGAACTTTCGACTATAAAATCGCTTTAGGCTAGAAATATTTCCTTCGCGATCGGAAGTTTTTCTAACTGGTTATTTTTAATCGCTTTGCCGCACTGGCAAAGTGCATGCACACATTCATTTGGGTCAATTGTTGGTGCCTTTGGGAAACTTATGTACGCTTGTGGTTATTGATGTGTTGATTAATCGTTCGCAAACAGTGTAAGGGTGCAGAATCGGGTTTGAAGGTTCTCTTCTTAGCTTCATTAGTTAAATTATTGCTGCTCAGTGATGTCTCGTATTGAACCACTTGCAGTTGTGATAGGATTCTGCTATTTTTTTTTTACTAGTGACCTTCAGTTTTTATTTGGTTTGATCAGGGATTAACGATTTGCTGGTGTGCTGAAATTACAAGTTGGGAACATTTTGGAATATTTTTCTTCTTTTATTCAATGAATCGCTGCCAGTGTTGAAATTCGCTTTAAATCAATTACAATTGTAATAA
Source organism: Morinoia aosen (assembly GCA_030386875.1). NCBI lineage: Eukaryota > Metazoa > Arthropoda > Malacostraca > Amphipoda > Talitridae > Morinoia > Morinoia aosen. The sequence goes on along the minus strand of CM059575.1, from coordinate 13,015,647 downwards.
TTTCAAGTTATTCGATCCCATCAGCATGTTTTGAATATGAGAGTCTTTTTATTCATACAAGTTTGTCGTTAGTGGTTTTCTGTGGTGACAGAACTCAACTTTTCACATCACTCGAAAGGTGTAGTTTATCCTCTGTCATTTTCCCACTGTGCATTGGTGCGAGGTTGTTCATATTTACGCCTCAAAGTATTGTTTGTGGTACAGTTTCGCCTGTTAATGCGACTGGGTGTATTTTTTTTTCATCCAGAACAAGTCTACCTGTATTATTTACTCGTTTGGTAATTTAATTGCGTCAATGAAGTTTTTCGTTGTTCTTGGCCACATAAAGGCAAGCAAGTGAAAATCATTCTAGTTACTTCTTTTGCCTGTGAGAAGATCCTCAATTGGTGAGGCTTACGTGTATGCTGATAATAGTTTCATAGGTGTGTAACCCTGTTGAAGAGACAACTATTGTGTCTGTTTGAATCGCACTTCCTGTGGAAAATGTGAGGTCCCGAGCTGAAGGTTTAGCAGATGTTCCTTTTGTTGAAAAAGAACATGTTTTGGTTTGGGCCTTCTTTTCTCGGTTCACTGCTGTCTTTTCAGCACCTTTGCCTTTCTTGAACTTTTATCTTGTTTCAATGAACTTCTTCCTTGACTTGTTGTTTTTATGCGCAAGGGGTTGTGTTGGACCTTGTGTATAGATTCCTCGTTCGCCAAACTCTATACTGAATGATGCCTTCCTCTTTCCACTTTGAAACGCCTTTCTTGTGGTTAAAGCAGGCTGAAACTAACTTATCTAACATAATGTTAATCAAATTAATTGCAATTCCACAATAAATGACTCCTTTGTTTTTTAGTAGTTTTTCAAGTTTACCTCTCGGGTTGTCAAACAGACCTCGGTGTCTAGGGAAGAGAATGTTTTATATTTGTTACTCTCGTATAACTTTTACGCGCCTGTAACCGGAGATGAGTATTTTTATTTATTTTGATAGTATACCTATATTGTGACGAGTTTTCATTGGTGTTGGATGGGTATTGAGGGTGTATAAAATTCTCATTTTACTGTATGATTGTTTCTCATTGAGCTTTGGTTTCATCTTTGCAAGTTATGAAGTTTGATTTCTTTGTACTACGATTGTTACTTCTTGCCAAGCCTCACCGTATAGTTAGTGTTATTCGACTAATATGCTTTTATGAATGATAATTTGCTCCGTGTAATTTAGGACGTACGTGAAGTAATGAAGAGCTAAAGTGTCAGGACTGTCATTAGTGTGCGACTAAGCAGGACCCAAGTTTCGAACTACGTACCAAAAGAAGTGAGGGTACGTGCTTCACAGCTGCACCCTTCCATGTTGTATGTATTGACCAATATCTTGCTTTGTTCTTTATCGTCACTTAGATTTATGTTAATATGTACGTAGCATTGTATTGTATGTTTAATTTAGCTTCAGTATTGTTATTATTCGAGTATAAGTTGACTGCTACCTCAGGGTTGGTGTTTACGTTAATTGTAGCTGCCGTGTATCAACGGCTTATGGTTTTATGTCGTTGCGTGTTGGGATAATTTCTGTAGCTAAAGCATATTATAAATATATTTCTTTGATTGCATCGTTTTGATTTGCTTCTCATTTGGCCTCGGTATTGATATATTTGGTAGCTAAGTACGCTTCTTGATTATCAAGTTGATCGTTTGAGGGAAATTCCTGTGCATGCTGATGTGGAAAAAGGGGAGCTTTAATATTGTGCTCTGTGGTATTCTGACGTAACGCTAGCGTTGGAGGGCTAAGTTGGTCCTTCGAGTATCACGAGCAGGATGCCATCTTAGGGGCACAAGTTTGATCGTACCCGATGCCTCGTAAGCAAGACTTGGCTGTCGCCTTATGAACGAGGTGTGAATGCTTTCGATGTCGTTCTATTGGCGTTTTCTCCAGCTAGAAGGAGTCGATTTTTGTTCTTAGTTGATTACTCTCAGAAGATATAGGATTGGCTTGTCTTATTTTGGCTAGGTTTGTCCATCCTATGGTTTAGAGACTGTTGACCCCTGAGAGATGCTGTTGAGTTACCTCAGCTATAGACAGGCTTTTGGGACTATAGTCTTTCATGCCCATTATGCATCTTTCTGTATTCATGCCTTCTTTGCTATATTTTTTTGTCTTTCTTCTTATCTTTCTTTTTCTATGTACAGGGTATTCTGTGTGGGAACACTCCTTGTGCATAGATTTCCCGTTTTCTAATCTCCATAATGCATGATCACTTTTTTCCACTCTCTTGAGATCGCTTTTGTTTTAGCTGGGAAGTCTTAAATATTTATAATAGTAAAATACTAACGATGCTAAGTTGCCCTTCAATGACAAAACGCAGACTGGCATGCTCCTGTGTCAAAAATTGGCAAAAGATGAGTTGTCATTCGCCGAGTCTGAGTTAGAATTGTGAATTGTTGCGAGCAATTTCTTTTTAGCATAAATTTCTATCTCTACATAATATATTACTGAATAATACATGTCGGCAGAAATTAGAGCACAGCTATGATACAGTGCTTGACTGGATAAGTTATACGGCACTTAGCCTCGGCCTCAACTAAATTGTTTCAGTTAAGTTACCACGTGCCATTTTCTTGTTTTTGTGTGTTCGGGTTTTGTTCGTAAGGGTGCATAAGTTTAGGGGAATTTTGAGCTGCGTCAGTCTGGCGTTTGGTTTGTGTTGTATATTAGTGTGCATGTGTTTCAGCTTACTGCTCGTCCAGACGTTACCTAGGTACAGATATTTGAAGTACGTTCTACCATAGCTTTCTCTTTCGCGATTAGCATGAGATAGTGTGAATGAAGACCTAATTCGGATATGCAATAATTGTAAATTGTTCTCAACCTTGAACTTCATCAACTGTTCAGCTACGTTCATTGCATGCATTTTCTCTTATAAGGTATTGTATTGAGATGAGCCGTATTTTAATATATTGTTATTGGTGAATCGTTTGTGTATTTAACCAAGCACACGCCGGGCTAGTATGTGTGACGGGAAGGGAACGAAAATTCTCAATGGCGCAGCGGAAGCTTTCTGATTGCTGACTTATTGGAAGTGGAACATGAGAAGCAAATTGAAAAGCGGGCACACTGGGAAATTATTTCTTGTATCTTGCTACTGGGCCGTCTGTAACCAACATTGACAATAATTCAGCCAGCGCTACAACAATTGAATCCCTTCTTTGAACTGAATGCCCAATTTCAGAGAATGTCAGGGGGATTTTGATGATGCAGTCTGGTAAACTGACTCAATGTAATCCCGGATGTGGTACTACTTGAAATAGGCATTCAACTTGTGATCTTCCAAGTTCCAGGTGTGGATAAAATAATGCAGTATGGCTGCCCCACTGGTATTCACGAAGGTAAACATAGCGAGCTTTGAACTCTGCCATTACGTAGGTTCCTTACTGGTAGTATCCACATCTTCGGGAACGCATCCTCATCATTAGGGATGTGACAATATGCAGCATAAAATATGCTGCAAATTTGAAGATTTTTGTGCGCATATGCAGCATCAAATATGAAACCTTCGGCAAGAATTATGCCAATAAATCCATAAAATGTGCAGAAACACTCGATGCATATATGCTACACTCTATACATAATTGTGGAAGCGCATATTATATGCTAAGCAAAAATATGCATACAAATATATGCTTCACTAGAACAGCTCCTAATTTATATTTTTTTTGTGAGGAGTATTATACAGAAACAATGGTACAGAGTACAGTGTACTTCTTCATACACGGAAACAATTTCTTTCATAATTTTCTATTAATAATTGTCATAAACATTTTGAAACTGTAACAATTCTGATCTGAACGAGTTAACGACGATGATGACGAACGAAATAAAAGTAATCTTATCCAGGTTTGATTCTGGGTAGTAGTTTTCATGAATGGAATGAATATTTGTTAGCACCTATTTTGTACGGGGAAAACTTTTCAGCATCAAGTTCAAGGGTTGCACTTGATAATTACATGGTATTTGGGATTTTAAAAAACTGATCTCTTACGATTATCTGCCAGCAAAGCCTTATATTGCGAAAACATCCGCTCGACATGGCAAGAAACAAGAGGACCCATGGTGAAGCAAGTAAGTTGGGAAGGGGAATAATTCTTGATGGATTCATCCATTGCGTCAGGGATCTCACGAACATCTCACGAGCCAAAATTGAGTTGTTTTTATCTTTTCAAAATCTTTGTTTATCACCAAAATGCATTTTGACTTTTGATAATACCTTTTATCATATCTGTTCATCAGTGTTTCCTTTACAATATCCATTAATTTTATTGCTCTAGAAATAGGAAGTCCCTGTGTTTCTAGCTCCTTGATAGTAGAGGTTACCACACAAAAAGTGCTATCAAAGAATGTAAAACTTATTGGTTATTGAGAGTCTTCCATTAGGTTCTGGCACTCTTTGATGCTATGCGCTTCATCTTGCAGAAAGGACATGAACACAGAGTGTACTTTATCGTAATGCATAGTGTAATATTGAACAGCGTTCAACCAAGTACTCCATCTTGTCTCAATTGGTGTTGGAGGCAGGGGAGTGTTCGGAGCAAGTTCCTCGAATCGCTGCACTCTCTGAGGTGCTCTGACAAGTACACTTTTAGCCGCAGATATAAACCTATTCACATCAGGATAGCTTGCTCTCACTAATTCCGCTAATCTATGAAGACCGTGAGCTAAACAGGTTTCGTGAATTATTTTTGGAGAAAGAACTTATAAAACGTTCATAGCTTTTATTATACACGCTGCAGCATCTGTTCACACGAGAAGTACGTTTCCGTACAGGATTTGCTCGGGCCATATAACCTGGAGAGAATCTGTGAAAAATGCGGCCACAAATGGTTAACGACCGGTAAAAAATGGTTAACGACTGGTAAAATTCAAATGTTAGCCAAGTAGCATTTGCCCCGTTCAGACTGAACATCCAAAATACCGAACACAAAACAAGCTATGTATCGTAATTGAACATCAGTAGTTTCATCCACCGAGGCCCATATTTTGTGACCGGTAGATTTTTGCCGAAGGGAATTCAACTTATTCTTACACATATCTGACAAGTAATATTTCCTCAATGTGGTTTGATCTGGATTCTTTTTGCCGGTGTACTGGTAAAGAAAGTTCCTGAAACCAGCATTGCTCAATTTGTGAAGAGGTATGTCACTGGAATCTAAGGAGGTGCACAACTCTGCATTGAATGTGGAGCATCTTTAATGAACAATGCGCGACGTTGTAAGGGCCGTTTACACAAGGGGACATTTGGGCTGTGAGGCGCGACACGTGTGTACGAGGCTCACCACTGAGGCTCATATTTGTGTGTGTTTATACGAAGTTTCCTGTTCGGTCTGAACGAATTCGTAATGCGCGACACTCAAGAGCCTCTAAACTACCGTGACGAATAGGGAACTTCGTATAAACACACACAAATATGAGTCTCGGTGGTGAGCCTCGTATACACGTGTCGCGCCTCACGGCCGAAATGTCCTCAAAGTAAACGGCCCTTTACGCTTGTACTACGTATGTGAGCATAGGATTGACCAGGTACAGGTTGCCTAGATCTACGTTGACTCGGCCCTGGTTCACTCGGGTCAGGTTGATTTGGCTGGCTCTGGTTGATTCGGGCCTGGTTGAATAGTTCGTGGTAGACTAAATTCTGATTAGCTAAATCCATTTTCGCCAGACCCCTTTCCGCCAGATTATATTTGACTTAATACGGGATTCCCAGGCTCTGGTTTATCCAACTCAGGTTGAACGGGTTTACGGGATGTGAGCAGATATTCCAGAAACATTGTTACGACTTTCCTGGTGAAGGGCCTTCCTGTTTATATGCCCTGCAGCTCTCAAATGTTGAGTTACCAAATATCTCCGCGAACTGGACACCTATAAAAAAACATTCAAAATGAAACTACAGACTCATAGAAAATGCTATGTGTACAATGTACATGTCAAATGCCAATGCGCAACGTTCGAAATCTTTTAAATTTATTCCCTGCATTTTTCTTTATATACTTTACATGGTCGAAGTTTATAGAGTCGACACTTCCTGTAGTCGCAGTTTTGAATAAGTTTTCACAGTTTTCCCATTTCAGACATTGTAAGTAGTTATACAGGAGCAGTTCATGTCCTTCGATAACAATAATCTGATGAAGTGTGCGCTAAATCTGGTGTGGTTTTACGTGACAATATATAGAAAATAAAACCTTGTGCAATGCAAAACTTTTCTAACATGTTCAGAATGGGAACAAAAGTTGTATATTTTACCTGTTTCTTGCAATAAATGCAATGAAGAAACCCCTCTTGGGCTTGGAAATTTTCAAATTCCTTGGAGTAGTCTAGGAATGATGCTTTTGACCTGTTCATCTAAGGCATGGTTGTAGATCACTACTAGCCGTACTAATCTCAAGTGCACTTCATAAAGTAACTATATCTAGAAAGTTCACTGCTAATTCCTGCAAAATTTAAATAATCTTTTCAAGTAGCTACAACACCTTACAATTTTAAACTGATTTACGAATAATTTTAATTTGAAAAATTGTTCTAGTTATACAAAAAGATTTAATGTGTAAAATTGGTTGAAAGAAATGAATAGAATTTAACAGTTATGGGGAGGTTTTACTAGGTTTCGGTTCACTGCGACTTGGAGTAATTCATGCATGTTCGTCATATTTTATGCTGTTCCGAGAAAAATATGCGATATGCCCACACTGCGTACATATGCAATATGTTCGATGTCACATCCCTACTCATCATATAGCTGTTAAATATACCATTAATGCGTGTAAAGTTTCGGAGATAAAGTAATGTCGTATGAGTTGTAGCCCGGAAATACCTAATTTGCTACTGATACTGAAATATAATTGCAGCGATGCCAGGTAAACAATTTATGGCCAATAACAACCACAATAGAGTAACGCTTCTATTTAATAGTAATGACTTCTAAAGAAGTTATCAGCCACTGCCTCAACCAAATTGAATATTTGCAATATACGGAGAGATAACCTAAATTTACCTCCGCGAATCTTTTGTTGAAGAACAGCGGCAAACCTTCGCGTCAGTGGACAAAAAAGCTCAAGTCAAGGAATATTCAAGTAATGTTCTTCGTAATTATTAGGGCTGTGACATTGCATATTATGCAAATGCAGGAAAAATATGCACATGCAAACAAAACTGCCCATTCAAATGTATGCAGATAAATAAGTGCATATGCATATAAATCTGATTATATGCAGGTGCATAACGACATTACATTTAAAATATTTTATCTGCAGATTGAATGATACATATATGAAAAACCAGAATTACTCGTATATAAACTGCAAGTGGGAGATGTGGACTGGAAAGATATGACTTTAATACTAACTTTATTACAGAATGAAATTCATTTTAATAGTATGTAATGTCAAGTTTGAAAACAGCTTCTATCGTTGGAGCTCGTGAAAGCTTGAAATCCAATACTTCGTTAAGAATTGTGGATACGTAACTTCACTAAGGTTCTTTATAAAGCAAACCTGCATAATATCCATATACAGGTTTGAACAATTAAAGTTTGTTCTATGCCTAAAGTGGATAAAGATAATCGCCTTCGTGACATGGCACGTGAATTCGAAGATAATGAACCTCTTGATGGATATTTGTTCTGTATTCCACGTGGAAAAGAGGTAAGTTTGATTAAAAATCACTTAAATGTGCCTATTTATAATTATTATGCTCATTAGTGAATAATGTTGAAATAATGTTGGCGTGGTGAAATTATGAATTGAAGCTGACCACTCTATCAATCGACATTTAATATACCTAACTAGTACAACCTTACTCCAGGTACCAAGCTCCAGGAAAACCCTTGTGACTCAACATTTGTTAACAAGGATACATGTTAGGAACAGAGAGCGTTTGAGGAACAAAGTTGAAACTGCATAGTCACCTATTGATCAACCCAGTAAGGAAACAAACACTCAACTTGGTTCCTGCCAGCAACACTCTGGTCAATCAGATTACAGTAACAAACATCGGCATCTAAAGATACTTTATAGCCAATTAAGCCTGATACATATCACCTTGTATGTACGTTGGTTTTTCAAATGCCTTATAACTAACGCCAGGGCGCCATGACGGTTCCCCCCGGTCAAGACCGGTACCCATTTCAGAGGCCTGGGAAGAGTTGGGTATTGCACTTTGAGTTTTTTTTACCCGATACCCATCGGCGAAAGTCGCCACACTGTGCCGGGATTCGAACCCTTTACACCTTCACGGAAGGGCGGGTTCTTTAACCACACGGCTACGACGAGCACAGCCAGCCAAACGTCAAGAGATGAGAGTTTCACGAACATTTAACAAGAGCCTTTATAGCACCAGACATACTCGTACCTCTGAATAAATAAAGCAATGAACAGGTAACGTCCGTCATAAAAAAGTACATTGGTAGAAACACACCCGACCAAACAACTCTCATGAAATAATACGTTGCAGATCTACACAAAAACGCTCTGGGATGTGCGGCCGTGTCTGGAGAAAGGGTCAGTGCAAAGAGAGTCCCAGAGTCGTCGATTTTTACAGCGGAATTGTACGGTGTGATGGAGGCGCTGAAACTGATTGAGGAGTACCCTTGTGGCTCTTTTACTATTTTCGTTTACTCAAAAAGCATAATAGATGCCACGCAAGTGTTTAATAGTACACACACGCTCATTGCTGAGATTGTCGTAATGTACATAAGCTTTGCGAGTAGAAGTAATAGTTTCATATTATGCAGGGTGCTCGGACATATGGGAGTATCTTGCAATGACGAGCTGGTTGAGAGGCTACAAATGAGGAGACGTTGAATTTGATGGCTCCGTTCTGAGACTACTACCCTCGGATAAAGGCGGCAATGAGAGGATTGTGGCAGCAGGAGTGGAACAGCATAAATAATGATTAATTTAAAATTATTAAACCCACCGTACGTGAGTGGACATTGTCAAGCTGTCGCACTCGTCGGATGGAGGTGGAACTCTGCCGCCTCCGATTTGGCGATACCCGCTTAACACACGGCCACTTGATGGAGCGGCAGCCGCAGCCACGATGTGAGCGCTGCCATATTCCTCTGACTGTCAAACACTTTCTTGTTGAGTGTCCCTCGATATCCTGCTGCCAGGAATGTCCCTCCCAATGCCCCCTTACCTTATCGTGGTGGGAGGGTTTGCGTGTTGTGAGGAGTGAGGCTGTGCTGTCGGGACCTCGGTCGTGGTGGGTACAACCGTGGGAGACAGGCTCACTTGGAGCAGCCAGACAAAAGGGGGGCCATGGGAAGGCCCCCCATGCAAATAAAACCAGACCCTGGCAGTTACGGATTATAAAGCTCCCGTTGTCCCGAGCAAACTTGGGGCTGCCACGGGCCGGGGTTGACGGTGGGAGGGGGTATTCGCCCCCTATTGGTCAGTGTGGGTCCGCCTCAAGTATAGAAGATATACCAAATCGCTACTGACTTCTCGGGGGTTTCTTTTCCTGCCTGAGCCAGCCTGGCTATGGGAGGAGAGACCCCCCTTGACAAGAGAGACCTTAAGCAATGTGCTTGCTTCTACTACTTCAATACTGGCTGCTCACCCACCGTTGACGACCAGGATTACTGATAAGAACGCTGAACCTGCCTCTTTCTCTCAAGAGCCGCCTTTGCGACCACCGCCGCACCAACCTGTGGGCGAGGAAACGGAGCGCAGACAAAACAGGGATGTAGAACTGATCCTCGAACCCTACGCACGTGAACGACCATCAAATAGGCCAGGCCGTGAGCGGCGCCGTGGCAGAAGATTGCATCTTCTTGAGAATGTCGCTCTCACCGACCTAGAGGAGCCAATATTACCGACAGAGTATAAGAGGTTCTTCAATATTAGAGCTAGCAATGACTCACCTCTGACTCACATTGATGTGATTATGGCAAACCGTGCCCTGTGTCGTGTGCTGGGAGGTAGACCCGCCAAGATCACTGAGACTCGCGGTGGTGGCCTCTTGGTGGAGGTCCGTAACTGAGCAGAGCCGCAATATACTGAGCATTCGCCATCTAGCTGGCGTGGGTGTGGAAGTGACCCCACATGGAAGCCTCAATGAGAGCAAGGGAACTATCTGGTACGCCAATCATCTTGGTTACGCTGATGAGCGCCTACTGGAGGAATTGGGGCAATATGAAGTGAAGGCTCTCTACCGAACCAAGAAAACTGTTGGTGGTGCCTGGTGCCTACTCCAGTCTACATTCTGGCATTTGACTGATGTTCCCTGCCGCCCCATGCGAATATAGGATGGACGGGGTGTAACGTGCGACAGTACGTTCCAAGGCCGCAACGCTGCTATAAGTGTCAGCAATATGGGCATGGTGCAAAGACGTGTCGATCCTTAAGAGGAGCATGCTCAAATTTTGTTCCGAGGACCAACACGAACTGCCTTGTGTTAAGCCACCGAGATGTGCCAACTGTGACAAACCACACCCTGCTGGCTGTAAAGAATGCCTTTACTACAAAATGGAAGAAGAGGTATTGGCCGCGCAAACATCGCAGAGAATGAGCTACGGGCAAGCTAAGCGTGCTGTGAGCAACAGGTACGTCAGATAAGAGACGTCTTATGCCACTGCAGTGCGGACCCCTCCAAGGAGACCTAGCTTTGTTGTGCCAGAGCACCCGGCAGTGACAGGAGCCCCAGTGTTGCTGGTGAGGACCCCACTGCAGATGCTGGTGCCGCGTGTGTTGCTCGTCGTATTTCCACTACTGGACCCCGACCTGTTGAAAGACCTGTGCGAAGCGCAACTTCGGATGCGCCACGTAGTGCCCGACCAGACATCTCAGACACTGTCTGTTTGAGCTTGCCGAACCTCTCGGTCTCGCGGAAACGCATTCCGAGTGTGAGATCCCTCCCCGTTGATGGCGCCCTAGCAAAGGTGGCTAGGATTGGGGAAAGTCGGGCTTAAAGTGGTAAGGGACGCCTAGCCGAGTCAAGCAAACGTCGTGGAGATACGCATACGGCAGCCCAGACGAATGTCGTTTTGACCCATGGTCATGACGAAACACCGCTGGAAGTGACCCGTCGAACTGACGAGGAGCCTACGATCTCACGAAGCACGGACAAACAATCCAAGATGCCACCTCTTCAAGATGTCCAGACTATTCACGAAAGCCGCAGAAGTGTAAGGAAGCCAGAACCCTCAGTGGCACAGCGTGTGCGTTCGCTGGACCGCGTTGAAAGAGTGCCAGAGGATACTGCGCCCGACTTTACACATGTACGGTCTTTACCGCTGAAGGTAGTTTCGAAACCTCTCCAAACAGTGCCTTTGCACGCGTGGAGTGAAAGGTCAGCATCAACTAAACCACCATCAAACCAAAAACCACCTTGTGGTGTTCTCCCTCAGGCTGCTTTACACTCCGGGCAGACTTGTGAATATCTATTGACTTGTGAATATCGATAGACTTGTGAAATATCTTTGCCCGAAGTGAGTGCCTGAGGTGCGAACGAACCGGCAAGGTGAGGAAAACACAACTGGAATAAACGCCGTATTATTATGAAGATCGCCGACAATAATGGCACAAGGAAATATTACAGTCGAGTAATACAGTGTCAGATGACGTCTTGGCGGACCGACGGTTGTCGGGGAGACGCTGCGTGGTTGAGGGGCGAGAGCAGACCGGTGAGGCTGCTGCTGTCCGAGGGTCTCGACCAAAGGGGTACCAGAGGCGGTAGCGGAGAACTGGTGCGACTAGCAAGCAACAAGACGTGGCGGCTGGCTGTCGAGGAGGTGGTGAAGCCGACGGGTGAGGTGCTGGCGGAGCGTAGAGGCTTAGTGTGAATATCAGGGACGCTGAGAGTGTAATGAGCTCCGCTGGCTGCGCGGCTGTTTATATAGGCCTCGCTGGAGGTTGACTCTACCCGTCCGGGTCTCTGATTGGCGGGAACGCCTGTTTACTTTCACGTCGGACCGCGCGGCGTATTTGCCTCAAACACTGGAGTTGCGTGTGGTCTCATCTCCAACCATGAAGCGTGCGAGGGAACGCCTGTTTACTTTCACGTCGGACCGCGCGGTGTATTGAAGCGTGCGAAGGTTGTGGTGGTGTGTGTTCATACCACCACAGGTGCCCCCCCGTTGTAAGCCTCGACGCTCCGCCTTTAATGCGTCGTATTTACCGTTTGCCGGGGGGTTCAATAGTATCTCTTGTACTCCGGATACAATGTGCGTGGGTAGTCCTCCTAGGAGCGCCCCGAACTTCGAAGCGTCGTCCAGGTTCGGGACTTGTGCGAGAAAAACATCGCAGTGAAGGAGCCATCCCTTGATGTCACAACTGAAGGCGGGTAACCGGACATCTCTCCCAGCCATGCTTTCACCTGCCGGTCACTCTGGGGTCACCAGTGTGGTGTTCTCCCTCAGGCTGCTTTACACTCCGGGCAGACTTGTGAATATCTATTGACTTGTGAATATCGATAGACTTGTGAAATATCTTTGCCCGAAGTGAGTGCCTGAGGTGCGAACGAACCGGCAAGGTGATGTCACGAGAGAAGGTTCCTTCACCTCCTTGTTAACATTTCATTAACAGGAAGATTCGGCTCTCGGAATTGAGGAATGGCCCACCTCCAAAGTATACATATGCAACACAAATTAATGAATAAATATCGGCAATTACAGCACATATACTAAAAAAAGGAAAGGTACTCACCGGGGATCGCTGACCCACTTACGCAGCGCATTTTCTGGGCGCCCTCCGTTGCATTACGATGGATTGCTTCTAATATTGTGGGGCATGATACACAGGGTGAACTATGCTTAACATTTATAATTCCCAGCTATACGTGATACAAACATCAATGAGCGCACACACAATGATTGGTGTTAGGAACAATGCTAATTAAGTAATGAAAGCAAATAGCATACGTCAAATGACCTACTGCACATAATTACACAGAAATTTGGCTGGCCAGCCTTTAACCGCAGATTGCTTATGCATCCAAACATAACACAGATAATGCCTACAATCTCTAAGTACTCCCAACAGCCAGTAGGCGAAGGTCACTTCAACCACCGAATTCATCCGCAACTCGCTTCAGTTCAAGGCCTATCTTATGCACTGTTCAGAAAATGTCTAGTGATGACGTCATCTTGCTCATCCCGTTTCAGCATGTTCACACGTCGATTCCCTTCATTCGAGCTGATCACTCCTCAGACATATGACTGAATAACCGTCCCGCCTGTCAAAGATAAAAATTTAACTTGTTACTTTTTAAGCGCATCAATGACTGAATGACAATGAATTATCGCAATATTTATCTCAACAATATCTTTACTCTTTCATTTTAAGAAATGCATCTCTTACCCTCCCTTCTAGTGCAGCATCTCCATGTTCCATCAATAACTCCCACGGTGGGTTATGTTTTGATAAATTTCCCCTTTGTGAACATGGTGACGGGAACACGTAAATTTTCTGCAAGTGAAACGAGAATGTGTTACTTTCTGGATTACATTATAGCGTGAAACTTAGTATGATTTCCAATATAGCCACTTTTCTTATTATTGCGCTTGTTATTGTGAACACACCCGCGTTTCTAGGTTGCACCTCCCGTTACGGTTTCGCCGGTCGAACTGTCCATTGTTCCTCAGACGCCTTGAGCCCTGGCGTATTTTCTTCGAGGGTTGTGCACTCTCACCTTCGGCCTATGAGAATCCTCAGACCCTGCCAGTGACCGCCCACATCTCTTCTCATTGGTAGTCCCGCAGTTCGTCTTTATTTATTTTTTCTTAGCCTCATTGTATCCCACGCTCAGGCTCCTCCGAAACCGTTACTCCGTTCACCCTCGCAGCTCAAGGGTCGCGATTTATGTGTCGATTTATCTTTGAAAAGAAGGCGACTTTGTTCGCGCTTGCGTAGGCATTTTTCCGCGCGTCTCAGGTTTTCCAAGGCTCGCCCTAATGAAAGATTTGCCAAAGTCCCCTCCAGAGACAACACACACTGTAAACATACATCGTTTGGCTCTCGCACCTTATCGCAGCCTCCTAACATTGCTGAGTTGAAAGAAAACATACAGGCGTAAAAACATACATGTTGAAGCGACATAAAACATTCATGTTGAAGCGACCCCTCTGGCTGCTGGGATTTTCTGAGATATTTCAAGACACAACTTTTTACGTAAGCACAAATTTGTTACATTAGAGACAAATACAAGAATTTTCATTTTTAATTCGCAAAATTTGATCATTCTGAACATATTCTCGACAGACGGCCCTCCTAGAGTTAAAAAAAAATTGGCCTGACAATTTTTTTGAATTAGCCTTCAGCTATTTATTGAATAATAAGTACTACAGTATGCAGCCAATATAAGACACACATGGTAAATTCTACTTAAGCACATTATCATCTAAACTTTGTTCCGCAGAAACAGGGTACCTTACAATTAACACTACAATCATTACTATCAGCCACAGCGTGATATATTGTGTCGTGTTCTTCTAACCGATGTATCTGTTTTTCCCGCCGAAGTAAAGTGCGTACTAAATACTTGGGTACTTAACCCTAATAACATTCACCAAATTTCACGGGCACCTTTCCCATTCCTCAAACATCCTAAAGTATCGATGATTTTACTTTCCATAGGTTTCAATTCCCGCTTGCATATTCTGTTGTCCAAGTCCTTGACGCTGCTGTTGACTATTCGATGTCGATTCCTTTGGTATCGTTGACGAATTTGCTCTCTTTCCATGCTTCTCTTCTGGCATTTCAATAGCTTCACACACGCGTTGAAGATGGGTACTTAATTTCATGAGGAAGTATTGCGAGCCCAATCTCCAGACTCGTATAACATTTCTATACACCACACTAACTGCAAGATTTCCTTTTGTAAGATGTATCATTATCACGATTCAAATTACCACTAAATCATGTTAAGTGCAATGTTTCACATATATTTTTATGACGTCTATTCAAACTCAAATTTTTAATCGGCAGATTACTCATGAATGCCTATTCGTTGATCAGACGAATTGGCAGATCAGGAACTTATGTTGACCTGTCGAAGAATACGAGTAGAATCGTCGATAAATTTCATTCAATAAAGTCTCCCTTTGCGATAGGATTCCTAATCCCACGAAGTAATGCTGAAGTATTCCGAGGCACAATCCTGCGCAGTGCACGCTGGTATCCTGTAGAATTCCCCTTCAGTATTCCTTGACGTCGACGTGGAATCCGATAGACACAAATAATATTTCATTTTCTCCGAGTGAACATTCTTATTTATGCGAGAATTTCGTGGGTTAATATACTTTGAAGATCGTACGTATCATTCAAAGGCTATCCGACGTAATCTCTTTTAATTTCTTTTTATTCACGTACAAATAGAGAGGCCTAAACTGCGGCTTCAATATTCCAATGTGGTGATTTGCCTAGTAAAATTCACAGGACACTTGCGTTCGAATTTCAGGAATGCCTCACCAGGCATAAATGTCACGACGCAAATTCCAAAATACTTAAGTACGTTTCAACACCCAGTCATATAAAAGCATTATTATTATTTCATTGGAGTGTCCACTGTATAAAAGCATTTTTGAACGCTAGTACATCTAGGCACCCTATAATATCACATGCTTTAATTTCGTTTATTCTTCCTTCCTCATCCTGGTACTGCGGCGCTCTGTGGTGCTTTCCACTTCGAAGTGTCGAGTGCTGCTAATTAATATAATTAGTCGAGAAGTCCTTCCTGGCTCGGCCGTTCACTAACGATGTCCTCCTTACAGCCTGACCACTGGCGAGTTAAGCTATTACTGATGTCCTCCGCATTCTTCGAACATGGTGCGCGACCTCTGGCTGCAGCTCAACCGCAAGCGGCTCTGAGCTAATTACTTGTGCCTTCGGCATTCTTCAGAACAGGGTGCAAAATTTCCAGCCGTACATACATCTTTCGTCGTTTCCCACGGCAACGCTGGAATTTGTCCCACAGTGAATGATCCCAATACAAGTGCGATGAATCCCCTATGTTGTACTGTTGTTATTTGTTAGTTGTTCTTGTAAATAATTACTTATATTCCACGTGATCCTTCCTTAATTTGCTGCTCATACGAGACGTATTCGTGTTATGCAATTGTTCCGGCCTGTTCTGTGCTGAAGTACATACTACGCTAATCTACCAAGAAATTAATTCCTTAAGTCTGAAAAGAAATGTACTATACTTCTACAGAGTAAGAGGAGAATAATTCCTTCCGGAATACCGTGTTTACGATATTCTTTCAGGGCAAGAGTGAGACACAGAGTCAGAAATTCAACGCTACAGTACAAAAGAATACGAAATTTTAATATGACGCTAAACTTATTTTCCCCGTTGTGAAAATGAACGGTCTAAAGGTATAGATAAAATCAGCTAGCCTGAGATAGCCTCAGTCTAAGAACTTCTGATGAAACTTAATTCATTCGCTAGAGCTGTTTCGTATGAAGCGCGCACGCTTCACGAGAAGCTGGCGAGAAATGAAGCATACTACGAAAAGTCACATGGCATTCCTTTTTGAGAAGCACACGACAACAAACTACTGAAACACTCAATTTCTCTTCTCTTAGCAACAATAGAATGAAATTTCAAGTACAGCGTGAGATCAGAACACTCCTACAAGCCTCTCATTTTCCAACAAGATCGCTCGTGAGTAGAAATTCAACTTCCCCCACAACTAGTAATACATACAACTACTGAAAAACACATCTCACTCTTGCGAGTGCAAACTATGATAATACGAACTCGAACACGTCTTCCTATTGAAGAACACATCTAAAATTACACACGAAGGAAACATCCTGAAAAATTAAAATTCATGAACTTAATTCATTGCAGCTGATTATTTTTGGCCGACGATTCACCTACACCTAGAACGTAAGTTATATTTTCGCTGCGTCACCGACGTAGCCTGTTCATTCGCAGCGTTTTCTGGCATATCTTCGTCCTCGCTGTCGATAGCTTCGCATCCGGCATCTGGCGGCGCTGCGGCATTCTGGTTGCAGGGGTAAGCTTCACCTCTCAAGTGGGCAATTTTCAATCTTTCGAGGTGAACTCTTCTCTCGCAGTTACTATAGAGCGCCTTTATTGTGGCATTCGTCTCTGTTTTCACTGTAATCCGGTAAGGGCCGACCCAATCGGTAGGCCATGTATTTGCAACTTCCGCCTTTCCCGTTGGATTATGCAGCAAGACAATATCGCCCACTTGCACCTAACTGTTTTTCACTCCGCGCTCCTTTAACTGCACCGATTTATCGTGTGAGGCTTTAGATTTTACCTTCACCATGTTGAACGCATTGTGGAGTCGTAAGCTTACCTCGGCACTGTAATTCTCACCTAGAGAGTAATCCATGCGAGGGGTTTTTAACCAGTCTACCACAGGAATTTCAGCGTCCCTACCAAAAAATAAATAATACGGAATTTCTTCAATGACGCTCTGGTAGCTGGTGTTCAGTGCCAGGCATGTCCAAGGAAGTGCATCAGGCCACGAAGATTGATCGTTGGAGGCAAGGTGTGATAAAACAGTCTTGATATTCTGATTTTGACGTTCGGTCATTCCGTTTGATTGGGGATGATATGCTGAAGTGTTGTAGTATTTTATTTTCAATTTTTCACACACATTTCTGAACAAAGCTGACGTGAACTCGGTGCCCCTGTCTGAGATGAGAGTCTTGGCTATGCCGTACGTAGTAACGAACTTAGTCAACGCTTTCGTTACTTCCTCAGTCGTCTTGCTTCTGAGCGGAAACGCTGCAACATATCTGCTAAAGTGATCGACCACCGTTAGGATGTATTTGTGGCCCTCATTCGACACTGGCATTTCGATTAAATCAACGCCTATTCTGTCCAGAGGCTTGTCAATTACAGGGAATGAACCCATGCTAACACAAATGCGATTGTTGATCTTACGTTTCTGACATTGCATGCGCGAATCGACGTACTTGTTAACGTCACGCGCCATGTTAATCCAGTACCCGAATTCCATGAGCTTTTTCCACGTTTTAGCACGACCTTGGTGTGCACCAATTGTGCTGTCATGCGCTAACGTTATTGCTGCTTCTCTCAGAGCGTCTGGCACCACGATCAAGTGCCTTGTTCTGTTAGGCTTTCGTTGCGTCTTCCTGAAATGCAAGATGCCTCCGTCAGTGAAGATTTCGGCTTTCAGAGCGAGACTTGGAGCGTCCCCTGATTTGTCACCTTCAAGATACCTCAGTACTGGCCCCCAAACGGGATCTTTCAATTGCTCTGCTCTCACATTTTCTTTCTGCAACTTACTTTCCGCCTCTTGCACATTGGGAATTTCATCTAACATCGTCGTGACGAACACTGTTTTAGGTGCTTCGTCGTCTGGATTTTCTTCTTCGTTGTCGTTCGCAACATTTCTCGACAATGCGTCGGGCACCACGTTCTGAACTCCTGGCCGATAAATCACCTCAAAATCATATTGAGAGAGTGTTAGGGCCCATCTCATAATTCTGTTGTTCTTGGTATTTTTACCTTTGAACAAATATTTGAGAGCCGTGTGGTCAGTGATCACAACAAATTTATTGCCGTACAGGTAAGGTGAAAAGTGATTTACAGCGGCGACCACTGCTAATCCTTCCCGCTCCGTAATTGAATAGCGTTTTTCAGCATCATTGAATCTTTTGCTGAAGTATCCAATCGGTTGTTCCTTACCATTACATTTCTGAGCAAGGACCGCGCCCGCGCCCTCATTCGAGGCATCACAGCTCAAGTAATACGTCTCATTTAGAGAAGGCTTCTTCAGAACTGGAGCTTCTATCATGAGTTGCTTAAGTTTGCAGAAGGCTTGCTCGTGTTCTTCCTCCCACTTGAACCTTGCCCCCTTTTTTGTCAGAGCATTAAGGGGTGCAGCTGTTGTAGCGAAATGCGGAATGAACCGCCGGTAGAAGTTGAGTGCTGCGACGAAGGATCGGATTTTGCGCGCGGTCGTCGGTCTAGGGTAATTCTGCATTGCGTCCACGTTCTTGGGATCTGGAATAAGTCCCTCACGACTGATGTAACATCCTAGATACTTCACTTGTTTTTGCGCAAATTTGCACTTGTCTAAGCCTATTTTTACTCCGGCACATTGAAACTCGTGCAACACTTCCCTTAAATTTTCTAGGTGGCTCTCAAAAGTCATAGAGCTAACGCACACATCATCCAAGTAAATAGCGGCGAATTTTCCAAGTTGCCTTTTCAGAACATGACAAATCACTCTCTGGTACACTGATGTTGAGCACTTGAGTCCCATAGGTAGCCTAGAGAATTCGAAGTTGCCTTGTCGAGTCTGAAATGCCGTGTACTGCTTACTTTCTTCATCGAGCTCAATTTGATGGAAGGCTGATTTTGCATCGACAATGGAATAGTATTCTTTGCCAGCCACCTCCTCCAGTGTCCCTACAATGTGTGGAATCGGATAATGTTCGTTTATTACCCGCATGTTTACAGCTCGCAAATCAAGGCAAACTCTGTGACCTCCTCCAGGCTTCTTCACGAGCACGAGGGGGTTCTTCCAAGCACTTGTGCTCTCTTGTACAACTCCACTTTCAATCATCTCCGAGACCTTTTTATCAATAATTTCTTGGCTGGTGTACGGAATACGCCACCCTTTCGTTTGAATTGGCCTGTAATCACTCAGCAAAATTTTGTATTTCACTCCTTTAATGTTGCCAATATCCATCTCGTCTGCACTAATCGTCTTGTGGTATTCCTTCAGCAGGTTCCTAACTTGTTCTTGTTTTTCAGCAACCAAGTGACTGAGGTCAAGCTCATCAATTTGCTGGAAGCGCTTATCTCTGCGGTGATCTTCTGCTTCGCTATTTTCCGCATTGTTTTCTTCTGCAGTTGCATCTTCATTCGCGATTTCGTGGCATGTTGCAATTATTGCTCCTTCGGTCAGAGCGATTTCTTCGGCAAAAGGGTTAAGTACAGGCATCAAAACATACCCGTTTTGTACCCTTGCAGCGGTGGCTCCGACGTAAGGCGCCCACTTAATTCTAGGCTCTAAAATTACTTCCTTTCCATCAAACTTGCCATCTGCTCGGCACTTTACCATGGCTTGCGTGCGAGGCTTCACTGTAATGTCCTCAGCCAGAGTTACAGATGTTTCTTCCCTCGTTACACATAGAATTTTCGGAGAAGCGTGTCCTGGTGCTGAAAACATGTTCACGTAAGTGCCAAAGAATGATGCCCTACATTTTCCGAAGTCTAGCTTTGCGTTGACTTTGTTCATTACTTCGACTCCTATTAGCAGGTCTCCTGGGAATGCATTTTCCCGCACAACAAAACATCTCTGAACAATTTTCTGACCGTTAACTTTGATTGGCACATTAACTTTTCCCAGCACAGGTACGGGTTCATCTCCAATTGTTTTTAATGCAGTCGATGTTCCTTTCACACTGGCATTTTTAATCCCCGCAACCACACGCTCTTTTACCAAGCATATATTTGCTCCGGTATCAAGAAGTGCGGTAACAGGTGTACCATTCACTTGTAGTATCACGCTGGGATTTATTAGTGAAGCTAACGGTCTCCTATTCCGTTTTTTGGCTGTCCTGCAACTTGTTGCACTCTGCAATCAGCTCTTAGGTGCCCAAATTTTCCACAGTTGACGCACGGCGGTGGCACTGCTCTATACTGGGCTAAGTCCACTGCAGGTGCAGGTGGTACTTCCAGATGCGGCTGTGGCTTTCTTGCGTGGTATATTTGGTGCTGATGACTCCTAAGTCTGCCTTTTTCGCTCCAGTGGGGTGCTTCATAATTTCTTCTTCGATGATAAGGAGAGTGTCGTATCTGTCTGTTCCTTTCTCTCCAGGGTGGCACTTCATGGCGGTACCCTCTAGGCCGTTGTGGTGAATGCCGCATCGTATGGCCGACACGTGCAGTCTCATGCTGTGGCCTCCTCTCGCTTCGCTGCGCTCTTTCTCTCTCCGGTTCCCTCTTCTCTGTCGTTTCCCTTGGCACTGGTACTATCCGTCGATTTTCCACCTCGATTGCCATGTCTCTCAGTTCTTGTACTGTCGTAGGTCGCGCATCACTTCGAAATGGTCTTGTGATGTTCTCCCTTAATCCGAGCCACATCAAATCTACAAGGATTCGTTCCGGATGTTCCAAATAATTCTCGTTGTACAGCCTTTCCAGGCGCGTCAGGTACTCTGAAACTCCTTCCCGGCTTGTTTGCTTCTTGGTTACTATTTCAAACAGCGCTTGAGTTGGATGTTCGACCTGGTCGGCGTAAGAGCGCAGCCAGTTTTCTGCTTCTCGTAGGTTCGTTAGTGTATCAATTATTTGATTGCATTCCTTTGCCTCTTGTGGACCTAGGCAAAGGAAGAAGGCTTTCACCTGCTCACTGTTATTCAGATTACCCGTCAAAAACTTCAATCTTGCCATATGTTCCCCCACATTATCGCCCCTCCTGAATTTAGCACCAATGGCCCCCACGCAACTCGTTACCACGGGCATGTTTACTGCTTCCTCTTCGGGTTGTGGTGGCGTTGCTGGCGCATTTCTGCGGTCGTTGTTCCTTCTCCCACGGGCAGGCATATTGTCGATCTTCTCCAATTCACTTTCTCCAAAAACTCAAAAATTTACGATCACTCAAATGTTTTCCACACCTACTCACTGTAAAACTTTTACTGAAACTTTGAAATTAATCGAGTGAACACACCAGGATTTTCTCACTCAAACTTATCACTTGTATAACCACTTTCACTTTCTTGATCTATATGGCCGTGTGCTTGCTGGCTTCTCACACCGGAACACAGAAAATCATCACTACGAGACATGTACCTCTACTGAATTTCTGTACGTTTTGCACATGAAATAACAAACGCAAAAAAATACAATGCAACTGCTATACTACACTCGCAAAATATTACAAAGCGATCGTGTTGATCTCACCAAATTACGATGTCACGAGAGAAGGTTCCTTCACCTCCTTGTTAACATTTCATTAACAGGAAGATTCGGCTCTCGGAATTGAGGAATGGCCCACCTCCAAAGTATACATATGCAACACAAATTAATGAATAAATATCGGCAATTACAGCACATATACTAAAAAAAGGAAAGGTACTCACCGGGGATCGCTGACCCACTTACGCAGCGCATTTTCTGGGCGCCCTCCGTTGCATTACGATGGATTGCTTCTAATATTGTGGGGCATGATACACAGGGTGAACTATGCTTAACATTTATAATTCCCAGCTATACGTGATACAAACATCAATGAGCGCACACACAATGATTGGTGTTAGGAACAATGCTAATTAAGTAATGAAAGCAAATAGCATACGTCAAATGACCTACTGCACATAATTACACAGAAATTTGGCTGGCCAGCCTTTAACCGCAGATTGCTTATGCATCCAAACATAACACAGATAATGCCTACAATCTTTAAGTACTCCCAACAGCCAGTAGGCGAAGGTCACTTCAACCACCGAATTCATCCGCAACTCGCTTCAGTTCAAGGCCTATCTTATGCACTGTTCAGAAAATGTCTAGTGATGACGTCATCTTGCTCATCCCGTTTCAGCATGTTCACACGTCGATTCCCTTCATTCGAGCTGATCACTCCTCAGACATATGACTGAATAACCGTCCCGCCTGTCAAAGATAAAAATTTAACTTGTTACTTTTTAAGCCCATCAATGACTGAATGACAATGAATTATCGCAATATTTATCTCAACAATATCTTTACTCTTTCTTTTTGAAAAATGCATCTCTTACCCTCCCTTCTAGTGCAGCATCTCCATGTTCCATCAATAACTCCCACGGTGGGTTATGTTTTGATAAATTTCCCCTTTGTGAACGTGGTGACGGGAACACGTAAATTTTCTGCAAGTGAAACGAGAATGTGTTACTTTCTGGATTACATTATAGCGTGAAACTTAGTATGATTTCCAATATAGCCACTTTTCTTATTATTGCGCTTGTTATTGTGAACACACCCGCGTTTCTAGGTTGCACCTCACGTTACGGTTTCGCCGGTCGAACTGTCCATTGTTCCTCAGACGCCTTGAGCCCTGGCGTATTTTCTTCGAGGGTTGTGCACTCTCACCTTCGGCCTATGAGAATCCTCAGACCCTGCCAGTGACCGCCCACATCTCTTCTCATTGGTAGTCCCGCAGTTCGTCTTTATTTATTTTTTCTTAGCCTCATTGTATCCCACGCTCAGGCTCCTCCGAAACCGTTACTCCGTTCACCCTCGCAGCTCAAGGGTCGCGATTTATGTGTCGATTTATCTTTGACAAGAAGGCGACTTTGTTCGCGCTTGTGTAGGCATTTTTCCGCGCGTCTCAGGTTTTCCAAGGCTCGCCCTAATGAAAGATTTGCCAAAGTCCCCTCCAGAGACAACACACACTGTAAACATACATCGTTTGGCTCTCGCACCTTATCGCAGCCTCCTAACATTGCTGAGTTGAAAGAAAACATACAGGCGTAAAAACATACATGTTGAAGCGACATAAAACATTCATGTTGAAGCGACCCCTCTGGCTGCTGGGATTTTCTGAGATATTTCAAGACACAACTTTTTACGTAAGCACAAATTTGTTACATTAGAGACAAATACAAGAATTTTCATTTTTAATTCGCAAAATTTGATCATTCTGAACATATTCTCGACAGTGAGGAAAACACAACTGGAATAAACGCCGTATTATTATGAAGATCGCCGACAATAATGGCACAAGGAAATATTACAGTCGAGTAATACAGTGACAGATGACGTCTTGGCGGACCGACGGTTGTCGGGGAGACGCTGCGTGGTTGAGGGGCGAGAGCAGACCGGTGAGGCTGCTGCTGTCCGAGGGTCTCGACCAAAGGGGCACCAGAGGCGGTAGCGGAGAACTGGTGCGACTAGCAAGCAACAAGACGTGGCGGCTGGCTGTCGAGGAGGTGGTGAAGCCGACGGGTGAGGTGCTGGCGGAGCGTAGAGGCTTAGTGTGAATATCAGGGACGCTGAGAGTGTAATGAGCTCCGCTGGCTGCGCGGCTGTTTATATAGGCCTCGCTGGAGGTTGACTCTACCCGTCCGGGTCTCTGATTGGCGGGAACGCCTGTTTACTTTCACGTCGGACCGCGCGGCGTATTTGCCTCAAACACTGGAGTTGCGTGTGGTCTCATCTCCAACCATGAAGCGTGCGAGGGAACGCCTGTTTACTTTCACGTCGGACCGCGCGGTGTATTGAAGCGTGCGAAGGTTGTGGTGGTGTGTGTTCATACCACCACAACCTCATCCCAAGGAGCAATCTACCGGGAACGAAACATGAATCAGATTGTTCTAATTTACTATGGAATTGTAGAGGATACCGTAAGAATTACGGTGACCTGCTGACCATCATACAGCAACAACAACCGCTGTGCATATGTGTTACGAAACAGTCCAGGGCTGACGCCTCCACTGTATTCGTAGAGGAATTTAAACCTCATAGCTAGAGGGGAAAAATGAAAATAGACAGAGCGGAAGAAACACAGAAGGAGAAATGATAGAACAGGTGGAAATTAGAGATATAGTAGCTACTGATCTGCTCACCCACACCAATACCCCAGCTCAACACGGGAAAATAAAAACGATTAATTGAACATTTATCATTACTTTATTTAGGTACTAATGAATACGTGATTGGCGTAAAATATCCCCGGCAAACATTAAGAAATTCACGAAACCCAATCCTAGTAAAAATTACTTCGCGCGCAACTCTGTAACGCAAACACAACTGGTGCACCATAGCAAGAAGCACATCCTACATAATCCTAGGTGATAGTGGCGCTCGCGAATAAGCACAAAGCCCGTGATTGCAAGTTAAACATGCTTCCTATTAAATGCAGCACGAAGAAAAGTGTTAGATCGAACCCGAGCTCCTCCTAATCTCTTGGCGCCTGTAAAAAAAACTGCCACGCTCAGCCGTTTTCTGCACTTTCCAGATGCAGCTGGGTCGGCGGTCAGGCTATTGACGCTTCGGCTTGGTGTGCGCCATTTTGTATCACTGCGATGCAGCCCCAAGCTGCTGAGACTCCCAACCCTCCTGTGAACAAGGAGCATCTCAAGTAATTTATTCCCCTTAAGCCTTCATTCCCTGTAATATGACAGTTAATAAGCCACTTAAAATTTCACGAGATCCCCACTAAATTCCTACCGAACATATTTATTTTTTATCTGAACGCACAATGAAAAACACAAAAAGTTTAGCATTTGAATAAATTACTTTACAGACAAACGCGTCTCTCCTCACACAATGAACCTTTGGACAATGCTTTCACTTAATGCATCCCATTCAACATGAATTCCCTCTGATAAATAATTAAATAATTATTTACCCCATATTAAAAATAAACTCAAAATACCCTGCTTGAGAACAACAGTTGAACAAAAACACAAAGACTGGCGTTACTCGATAACAATTCCTAACTCTAACCAGCCTTAGCGCACAACGTATATAAAAACTACGCTGAAGTGGACCGGTATCTTCCCCTCGTTAAGCTTTATAGTGCTTTCTGGGACTGACGCGCTTTCTGGGCCGTGCGGGGGCCCGCAAAAGTCCTTGATCTCCCATTGGCTTGAGCGTCACTTCCCTATGCTACGTGTCCCTCGCTTCAATCTAAAATTACTCCGCACATCCCTCTCTAACTCGTGGAGAGTTAAATTAAGCCCTATATTTTTCTATGCTATGTATTCATCTGGCTATCGGTTTCTTATGTATGCAGTTTTACGCACTAGCTTTCAAAACGGCTGCTATCCCTCACGTACTACCCCCCTTTGCTTGGTATAACTCCTCCCTACTCCCTTCTCTCGGTCCACAGACGCGCTCGCTGTGTTTGGCGCGCTTTTCGCTACGCATATTAAAAATGTATCATTACATATGTCTTCTAGAGACCATGCTATGAGACATAATTTTAACCCCACGAGTCAACTAAAATATAGAAACTTTCTCTCATGTACCAAATCCTGCCCCTGGATCTGAACTAGCTGTTCTTTTACGAAATGACTTGGGTTATTCCAAAATGTCGATGAACATCCAGATCCAGGCAATGGCTGTCCGCTTTTGGTTCAACAATAAAATGACCACCTTCTGTAACATATGTATCTCCCCAGCTAATCCTTTTTCAGGACCTGATTTTGAGAACATTAGTACGCAACTGCCTGTACCCTCTTTTGTGGTAGGCGACCTCAACGCGAAGCACGTTGTTTGGGGCAACATCCAAAGCGACCAACGTGGTCGGCTAATAAACCAGTTCATTGCGAGAGCCAATTTCTGCTTGCTTAACACTAGGGTCGCCACTCAATTTCACGTCCAAACAGGGACGACCTCCGCCAATGACCTTAGTTTCAGCACTCAAGATTTGTTCCCCGATATTTTGTGGAGCGTGCTGGAAGATACTCATGGTAGTGACCACTTCCCCATTTTTATGGAAGTGAGGGAGTTTGCTCCAGTGCCAGTGGAATCTCGATACTGCATGAAGCGTGCCAACTGGGATACTTATGTAACCCAGACCCAGATGGAAGGAATGGACGATCTGCTGGAAGTTGACGACATGGTGGAACGATTTACCGGTACCCTCAGGAATGCTGCTAGTGGTACTATCCCGGTGTCACGTGGTGGTATGCCAAAATACCGTGTTCCTTGGTGAAACAATGACTGCGCTGTGGCAAACTTAGAGCGACGGCAAGCCTTGAGACGCTCTAGGCGCACCGGCGAACTGAGAGATGTTATTGCCTACAAGCGAGCGAGAGCGAACGCCCAATTCATCAAAGACGCTGCTAGGCGGAATTCGTTTTGCAAATATGTTAGCAGCCTAAGTACCGACACGCCTCTGACAAAAATCTGGCAACGTGTGTGAAAGATGAAGAGAAAGTACAATTGTGGCAGACCTTGTCTGGAACTGGACGGCGTACTCACGGCGGATCCACGGCGGGTGGCGACGGCGCTGGCTGATAGTTTCGCGCATAATAGCAGTGAAGCTCAATATCAACCTGCTTTCCGTGTACATAAACACGAAAGAGAGCAACATAAGCCTGAATTCGCAACAGAAGCAGTCTTCTCGTACAATGGCATTTCACCTTCCTTGAAATTTACCGCACTTTGAAACTTGGGAAGAATACTGCACCAGGCCCTGATGGGATTCATCATCAGATGCTGAAGAGGATGCATTCAACAGCCTTACGACAGCTCCTTCATATTTTTAATAAGGTCTGGGTGACACGTGTATTCTCGAAGGCTTGGCGGCACTGCAACAATCATTGCCTTTGCCAAACCCCCAAAACCGGCCACCCGAGCAGACTGTTACCGACCGATCGCCCTAACGAGCTGTGTGTGCGAATTGCTAGAGAGAATCGCAAACATTTGACTCGTCCGATGGCTGGAAGCTGAGGAAATCTTGAATCCTGCCCAATTCGGCTTCAAGCTGCTTCGAGGGACCATGGATGCTGTCGTGAGCCTGCAGAACCATCTAGTCTAGAATATTGCAGTCCGCAATCAGACCTTATGTGTCTTTTTTGACCTTCACAAAGCATATGATACCGTTTGGAGACATGGGATCCTCGAACGTGTTTACGGATGTGGCCTTCTGGGCAATTTGGCCTTTTTTGTCCAGCAATTTCTCTAGGAGAGAAATTTCAGTGTGAAGGTGGGAGCTACATTATCGTCTTGGCAAACCCAGCAGGAGGGCCTACCCCACGGTAGTGTGCTGAGCTGTACCCTCTTCTTTCTGGCCGTAAATGATATCACCTCCACACTCCCAGTCGATGTTTCGTCGTCATAGTACGTTGATGACTTCATGATCTACTCTTCATCATCGTATTTGCCGGCACTGTCGCGCAGAGCACAGTTGGCAATCAACGGTGTGAATGACAGGGCAACGGTTGTCGCTCTATAAAGTAGCCGCAATGCGAACGGTGCCATATTCCCCTGACTCAAGCTGATTGTCGTTCTTTTTCTTGCTGAATACCCAATATACTCTGCTACTCGCTATGTGTGTTTCCCAAATTTTTGTGGCTGCACAGAGGATGTGTTAATTGGAATACTCAGGGAAAACGAACGTTCAGGCTTTAACGCAGCAGCGTTGCAGCTGTTTGTGGTGGTTCCATCTAGCTGTGCGCGCTCACCACCACACAAGCTCAAAAGCGCCACCCCACAGCCTCAAAGCGCTCTTACTTGCCGACCAACCAGCGCTCAAGTTCTGTGCTGGGGTGCCGGACCGAGCCTCTACAAGCTGCGCACTCCGTGCAGCCAGGCAACATCAGAATACACCCACATACGTTTAGCACAACACAGACGCCGACAACCCGGCACCGCGAGTCCACTAACCAGAGGGCTAGCTCTCGTCAGCGAGGCCGTCGCCAGCCCTACTATATAAAGAGCTGCGCGGTAAGCGCAGTTCAGTGTCACTCCGGTTACCGTGCCGAGTGGATGTGTGCGTTGTAGTGTGCTCTCTGCTTGGAGAAGGTTTTGGTCCCCTTGGGACTTGTACAGTCTCTTAAATAGCCTTACTTTTGTCTTGGGAGTAAGAGGTAAGCTACTATGAATGTAGCCATATAGGGGGTTATTGCCTCGTCTATTATTTCTTGTGATCATTTCTATTTGTTTTTCTTCTTTTTTGTGCTTTTTTGGTGATCTTGTTGATTTGTATTACTGTTAATCGGTGTGTTAGCTGCTATGCCCCCCCCTGAGCGGGGGAGGGGGGGCTGGGGGTGGTCGTGGAGGACAAGGTAGTCGACCACCCCGTGCCCCTTTTCTCCAGCCTTCGGGCCGTTCCACCTCACGGACTAGATCTTATTCCTTTTCTGGAAAGTCCGGGCCGGCTTCTGCGCCACCGACTATTTTACACCCTCCAGAACCGCTGACAGCCTCCTTTCCAAATCCTCGACCAGCTAAAACACCAACATATCGTGTCCAACTTAAGACCATTGACACCTCTAAACAGACAGACAAAGCAAAAATCTTCGAAGCCACTTTTAAAGAACTAAATGCCCCCCTCATCCGGCTAACAAGCACCAAAAATGGATTCTATGCTGTGACCGATGATACTAATTCAGTGGATAAATAAACATCTCCTAAGGCCACCCAAGTATTTGAAAAATTAAACCTGGTTCCAGCAATACCACCTGACTTAAGAGCTAAAAGGACCATATTCGTTCGACAAATTGACTCTGATATTGGTGTGAGACCTACAGACGAAATAAAGAATGAGATCGAAAATCAAAACCATTGGTTAAAAGTAACAGACATAATCAAAATAAAAAATAACACCCACCTGCTTAAAATAGTGACTACAGACACAGTAACAGCGCAAAGGATACTCAGAGACGGTTTCTATATGTTTCATACAAAAATCACATCCCACCAATGCGAACAGGAAGAGTACACCCACATCTTGATTTGCTACAAATGTTATAAATTCGAAGATCACCCCACCTTTCAATGCACACAAAGTTCCCAGTTCTGTTCTGAGTGCTCATCCCAGGAACACACATATCAAAACTGCACTAACACTTTGAAACAATGCCTAAACTGCCAAGGACCACATAGAACACTCGCAGCCAGCTGTCCGTACAGAAAAAACATCGTCAAACTAAAACGGGAAGAGGAACAATTGAAAAAACAGCAACAAACTAATAGTACCTACGCTGAAATAGCCAAACAAGCAATCCAACAGACAAATCCACCGCAACACACCCTAACCCTCACCAACCATACGCATATTAAACTTACAGCCTTAATACTAGAGGCACACATAGCAGCATTAGACAGAACAAAGAAATTTGATAATATTCTGTCCCAATCCCTCAAAGACAACTTTAACATAGATACAACCTTCCCCGACCGAGACTCGACTGCTATTTTCAACTTTTATTATAGAAACAATGAAACACCAACTACACAAGCAACTCCTCCTGAACACCACCTAGTGGAAGAAACCATGGATACTCAAACAGAAACAGAATTTGATACAGAGACCGACCTTAGACACAAGAGGAGGATCAGCGAGGAAATAGAGAATTCAACAATAGTCATAGACAAGAAACATAGCCACCCCATTAAACTGTACCGCAACTTTCAGGACCGATCACCAATACCAGAAGAACCAGACGCAGACTGGTACATATCTGAGCTAAAGAAAGACAATGGAAGCGGGTTAAAATTCTCAGTGCAGGAAATGAGATCAGCGACACTCCTGGAATACATATTTGCCAAAAGAGTTCAATTCACCCGGATCAAAATAAATATAATACCACACGAACAATTCATAGCGTTGCCCAGACACCAATCAATGGTCACAGCAACCAAAAAACCTAAAAATATTCTTCCTACAAAATGAATCTACGCAAATTGACAATAGAACAACATAACGTACAGTGCTGGAATACCAACAAAATAGCCCTAACCAACATCTACAATCACATAGATCCTGATATAATATTAATAAACGCTCATAGCTTAACAGGAGATAAACATTTGAAGATATTCAACTATAATACTTTTTACGCAAACAAGACAAACGAACAACATGCAGGAGCTGCAATAGCAATAAAAAGGAACATTCTATGTAGACTACCTGACAATTTTTACTCAGACATGATGGCAGTCACCGTCGAAACTCTTCAAGGACCACTTACAATAGGCACAACTTACACCCCACCGAGAGTCGATTATCTTCACTTTGCAGATTTCCACACATTATTCAACAGACCAAACCCGGTATATTTCATAGGCGACATCAAAGCATCCCATAGAACCATAGGAAACTCACATAACAGAAGAGGAAACCATCTTCACTACCTGATAGAGAGACAAAAATGTAATCACGTAGGTCCATACTTTCCCACAATGATCACCCACAGAAGCACCTCTACACCAGACATTGCTCTACAGAACCCATTAGCCTACCATAATATCTTTTTTCAACCAGGACCTGTAACACCTTCTGACCCTATCCCTATAATAGCAACCATAACAGCAAACCCGATTCAGATTCCCATCAAACCAAGGAAGCAATATCATAGAGCAGATTGGAGGAAATACAGAGAACAACTAGCCGTGGTACCCCCCGATATGCAAGAAGAACCAACGTTAGAGGAAATAGATGATAATCTGGAGAAGTGGACCGAGCATATTCACAGAGCCACAAAAACTGCCATTCCAAATATAACCCATATAACTATCCCCGGAATAAAACCTACACCCGAAATACTCCGCACTCAAGTCAGATACCAACATACAATAGATTATATTCACATCAATGGAACAAACAGAGAACTCTATAGACTTCTCATCAATCTCAGACGGCAAATACTAAACCTATACAAACAGGCATACGCACTAACTTGGAATACTTTAGTTCAATCATTAGAATTGCAGGAAGATCCCAAGATATTCTGGTCGTCAATTAAGAGAATGATAGGCTACAACAACAAACAAACAATCCCATACCTAATTCATAACAAAAAAGAATTACACACTCCGCAAGAAAAGGAAATAGTATTCAGACAGCACTGGAAAAATATTTTTACCGAGACAGATGACGGCGAAGAATTTGACTTAGACCACATCAATGCAGTAAAGGAACACATGACCAATATATCAGAGCAAGTAATACCATTTCATACCGAAATACCAACAGACTTGACCAACTTCATTTTCCCCCTATAACAATAGATGAGTTAAAACAGACATTGAGATCTTTCAAGCAGAAAGCTCCAGGCCCAATTGGCATAACTACCCTTCAAATAAAAAACCTACCGGTTAATATGTTACAATACTTGTTAAATATCTTCAATAACTCCATCTCAGCAGGCTACTTCCCAGACAGTCTCAAACACGCCATTATGATTTTTCTCCCAAAACCCCTCACGTCTCAAAAACAGGTGCAGAACTACCGACCAATATCTCTATTAGACATCCATGGCAAACTTTTAGACAAGATACTCAACAATAGACTTACAGACCATTTGACCATTATAAACTTATACAACAATAGACAACATGGTTTTAGGAGATGCAGGGGAACCCACACCGCCTTGGCAACGTTTACCGAAACACTAGCAATAAATCTAGCCAATAAATTTACCATAGACATAGTTCTCAGAGACGTGACCAAGGCTTTTGACAAGGTATGGCACTTAGGATTGATATTCAAACTCTCACAATCTGGAATTCATCCATAATTTTTACGGACACTGGCCGACTACTTAACAGACAGGAGCGCATCAATAAGAATAGGGAATTTCATAGGTCCATCATTTATACTGCAAACTGGGGTACCACAGGGAGCTTGTTTATCGCCGACATTATATAGTTTCTATACTCATGACATTCCGGAACCAATACCCAATACTGATTACATATGCTTTGCCGACGACATCACCCAAATTTCTGCTGGCCGTTACACTCCGAACTTTGCAGCTCAACAAACACAGCATGCCAGACAACAAATTAACAATTTCGAAGCCAGATGGAAAATTTCCACCAACGTCAAAAAATTTAAGATAATTCCAATCAGCAGAATCAAAACCGCAGACATCTTTATAGATGATCAACATTTTCCATACTCCAATTAAGGCAAAATTCTAGGTCTAAACTTTTCAACACACGGATTTTCACCTCAAATAACAATTCGACAGGCAATAGGATTCAGCAAATTGAGCAAACTGTACAGATTTATACACCTTTCACAGACAACAAAACGCAAATTAAATCTATCATTCGTCAGATCAGCACTCATCTATCCAGCTATCCCACTCCATACATTATCTCCAACTGCCATTTCCAAGCTACAAAAAGTCCAAAACAGAGCACTCCGGTTCATCACCAATACAACACGCATGGACCGTATCTCTTCTTTATCTCTGCATCATCAAGTCGACTTACCTCCTATAAACCTTCTGCTTCACAATCATGCCAACAGAATTTGGGATAATTTACAGCAGTTTGACCAAGACCTATTTCAACAGTTGACCTATCCAGAAGATACAGCCAATAGCCAAAATTCACGTTTTAAGAGCTCCAAACTTCCAGCATTAGGACCTCCTCCGGAACCAAGATACTTGTAATAAATTTTCATTAGCAATCAATGGGGAAGACCGTTACAATTTTCAATTACTTATTTACTTTGTTTTTTATTTGGGGTTTTGGCGAGCGGACGGAACGGTCTTCCCCCCACGGGCGGGAAGCCAAAACCCCAAACCACAAACTCAATTTTCAACCAACACTAAATAGTCAACCTCCAAATAATCATTGATCATTTCGTCCTTACACACAACATATCCATAACCTTTCAGTAAAATAACAGACGCCAACCTTACATGTTTCTTATGTCCATTTTGAGGTGGAGCGTCCCGGGAGGGACATGTGGTGGATACGCCGGTGACAAGGCTACATAGGGGCTTTGTTGTAAATATTGTAATATTGTATATGATAAAAAAAAATAAGAATATCATATGAATGTATAGATGTATATTTTGTTATAGTTGAATTGTAAATTGATAATTTAGAAAATACTCATAGCAATCACACATTTTTTTTTCTGTAAAATATTTCCAAATTTGTATGTTTATTGAGCAGAATTAAAAAAAAAAATTTAGATATATTCTACTCAATACATATGTACGTGTATGAATGAGTGTATGTACAGTAGTAATATATGTATATCATCAATTTGTAAATATCTATAGCAATCATCATACATATCTTTTTGTAATATATTCCTCAATTTGTGCACATATATTAAAAAAAAATATATATATTAATGAGAATCATGGAAAAAAAAAAGAAAAAAAAATTGTATATATGTATATGTGTACATTAATAATGTTACTTTGGAAATACCCACAGCAATCATCATACATACCTCTATGTAAATTATTCCTAAATCTGTGTAAATGTGAGTAATATAGCTAACTATTTTGCGGATTAGTCGGTTAGGGATGGGTGCATGAGATTACCTTGTAGACATAACTCAGCCATTAATGTAATATAAGGGTAATATGTATATATAGTTACACATTACCTATAATATTAGGTAATAGCCACATCGGCACCTTAGAACTTGATAATTTGTACATACAAAGCCTTGAAAGGTTCCCTTATCTCATACCCCAGGGAAACCTTATATTTAAAATTACGTCAACAGGATCACCAAATTATGCGCTTTTTTCCGCGTCTCTTCCCTCTCCTACTATCCTCTTCCCTTTCGCTTTCTGTTTCTTCTGGCACACTCTGTGCCGAACTCTCTCTCTCTTTCCTAATGGCATCGCCTCCCCCCCCCCCCCCGCAGTTCAGTTCGCACAGTTCGCACAGCTCACTCAGTGCACTCGCAGGAACCCTGATATTCACACAAGTCTTCTTCCTGCGAGCCTCCTCACAGCAGCAGCTCACACAAGTCTTCCAACGAGCCTCTTCACAGCAGCGGCTCACACAAGACTTATCCCTGCGACTCTCCACGCAGTGACTCCGACATTCACTAGTCTCGGCTGCTCAGCAAGCAGTAGCCTCACGGCCTCCATCGCCACCTCGACGGCGCGTCGCTACGCCACGGCACGCACGACGCGACTTACCGACAACCGTCGGTCCTCCAAGTCGTCCTTGTGTACTATACTACCTGCCTGTAATCATTTACCTCGTGTGCCATACTGTCGGCGATCTTCTCAATAATACGGCCTTTATTCCAGTTGTGTATTCCTTATCATGTTGGGTTCGTTTGCACCTCAGGCACTCATTTCGGGCATAAATATACAAAGTCTAAAGGTTTACAAAGTCGGCCCGGAGTGTAAAGCAGCCTGAGGGAGAACACACCAAACTGGGCTTCCACCTGCTTCCACCTCAGTACACGCTGCGTGTGTACTGAGTGAGCTGTGCGAACTGAACTGCGCTTACCGCGCAACTTTTTATATAGGGCTGGCGACGGCCTCGCTGACGAGAGCTAGCCCTCTGGTTAGTGGACTCGCGGTGCCAGGTTGTCGGCGTCTGTGCTGTGCTAAACGTACGTGGGTGTATTCTGATGCTGCCTGGCTGCACGGAGCGCGCAGCTTGTAGAGGCTCGGTCCGGCACCCCAGCCCAGAACTTGAGCGCTGGTTGGTCGGCCAGTGAGAGCGCTTTGAGGCTGTAGGGTGGCGCTTTTCCCTATATACAATGTCACATGAAAACCACATGGTTACGACATGGGTTGTCCATGTTTACCATATGGGTTCTACGTGCCCATGCTATGTGGAAAACGCATGGACTTTTGGAAAGTGGCCCCATGTGGTTCCCACCAGGTGAAGACACTTGTAGAGGATGTGGGTCCTGCATGGAAACCATTTGCCTCGTGACCATCACTCGCTTCTGCTAGCTAGGATCCATGTGGTAAAAACGCATGGGTTCCATCTACAAATCAAGCAGACTTACCATGAATTCTGCCGACGTGTATTATACATTGTTTCCATGTGGTGATCAAAGTTGGTTGGTCTTTCCGGTGCCGTTGTATTGCCACGTCTGCGGCAGATGACCTGTTGAGAACACGTCCCCCCAAATTGCCATTCTCATCACGCACTGAACTTTGATACCGTACATGGCTGTGTTATGTAAACTGATCGCAAATTGTTTCGCGATTTTCCTTGAAGTAATTTATCAGCCGGTACAGGAATTAGCGGCGAAACGAATGGCATCTCAGTATTCATAGGGTTTCATTGCAGCCTCCACCACTCGTTGTCGCGTGTTTTAGTGACATATATACAAGTATTATACTCATATTTATGTCACAAGGCTGTTAATTCATAAAGGCGCGCATGCATTGTGAATGAAATATCAACCGACGATCTCGGAGCAACTTGCAAATTGCGATATTTTTTCCCGAGTGAAGAAAGTAGGGTTAACAGCCAGGCTAAGATGCAGAGAATAATTCCATTATTCAAACATTTCCAATTTTCTTTGTACTCATTGACTTGTAATACGAGAAATTCAAAAATTGAATGCATCTATAAATAAGGCTTTCATAGAAGAACACAGACTATGAACTCTACATAGCATAACTTATACCACGCTATACCGGGTGTCCCATGAAAATGTCCCCGACTTTTCGATTCATCATATCTCAGCAATAAATTAACGTATTTGAAATGTCTTTTTTTCACTGTGTAGCAAATTTAGTTTCTTTTTCGAATAACTTAAGTTTTTGAAAATCGTTCAATAACCACTTAACAGTGATCGATTTACTGAAAGGGGTAGAAAAACTAATTGTTGTAAGGAGAGTATTAAAAACAACACTGGTGATCTTCTTCATTTCTCAATACCTACTGTTAAAAATAATATCACAAAGATGTATCCTACATACCGTCAAGTCTTTAAACCCTTTGAGAGGTTATTTACTTTCTTGTTTCATCATTTGAAGACACTTAAGGTGCAGCTCACTAACTATCAATGAATTTCCATCGTATTGGAATACGAAGCAATGGAAATCTATAAAAAGTTAAAAAACCAATTAATGAAACATTCCCGGAAAGGATTTCACCAAATAAGAAGACTGTGTTTCTCGTTGTTAGAAAATTTGGAAGAAAATTAAATGCTCTTCTTACTTTTTTACCGCTTTTCGTTGCTTCACATTCCAATCCGATGAAAATTCATTGATAGTTAGTGAGCTGCATTTTGAGTGTCTTCAAATGATAAAAAAAAGAAAGTAAATAACCTCTCAGAGGGTTTAAAGTCTTGGCGGTATGTAGGATACATCTTTGTGATATTATTTTTAACAGTAGGTATTGAGAAATGAAGAAGATCACCAGTGTTGTTTTTAAACTTTCCTTTCAACAATTAGTTTTTCTACCTCTTTCAGTAAATCGATCACTGTTAAGTGGTTATTAAACGATTTTCAAAAAGTTTAATTATTCGAAAAAGAAACTAAATTTGCTACGCTGTGAAAAAAAGACATTTCAAATATGTTAATTGATTGCGGAGATATAATCAATCGAAAAGTCTGGGACATTTTTGTGGGACACCCGGCTTAGGTGTTCGTAGTTAAAGCACGTTCATAAATTTTTTCCATGGCAATATCAACCGCATTAATTGGAATGGAAAAAACTGACAGTCAGCAAGGAATTTTTTGTTTAATTTTGCAACGATTTTTAGAAAAAATTAAAGTCCACTAATACTATGGCAGGGGATATCAATATTCAAACTCGAAAAATCATGATGACAGATGAATTGTTCAGTTATGAATTGTAAAATTTGTATTGAACCAAATCAAATTTCTGCAATATAATGGCACCGCAAACTTCATCAATCAAAATCGAGAAATTGTACTAACTGAATTGTTCATTCTTGGATTTTGTTAACATTTCTTAGAAACAAATTCAATTCCTTAAATATGATAAATGGCAGCGCTAACTTCAATGTTCACATGTGAAACATCATGGTTCTATTAAAATGAACTATGAAGAATGAATTTACCCTTCAAATGCATGAAAATTTTCTAACAATTCACTTCCAATCCGTTCAAATTCATATATAATGGTTGTGAATACATGTTTATGCATTTTAGTGTGTAAATTTGTCCTTCATTGTAAATTTCTATTGTATCATGACAAATTTAGACAAAAAATTCACAAAATGAATTATACTCACAAACCTCATCCATAATGTGAAGACTGATAAACCCTCAAAATGAAGGTTAAAAAAATAAATAATGAAATAAGAAACAACATCTTACCGGCGAATAATTGTTATGATGGATTTCTTAGGCGGTATTTTAAATTAAAATGCTTACGTTAATATATTTTATATCATAAATACCACAAAGCAGCAAAATGAATTACAAGAAAAAGAATTAAACGATATTTTATTCTTTCAGCGCAAACGAGAAATGGCGCAATTGAAGTCATCATTGCATTCCGTCGAAAGGTTAACATATATATAAAAACTATAACTCTGTATGATAATCTTACACGATTTCCAGCGACTTATCACTTCTCATCACAACGGCGTGCTTATGAGAGAATTATTGTAATAAAATCAGATTATTGTTCACGGCTTCAGTACCAAAATGAGCTACAGTTCAACAGAAAGTAAAGAAGAGAAATTAACCAGCCGTATCGCTTTAACCAGCAGCGCATGAGAACTGTGCTCAGTTTTAATGTCTCTAATATGGACAGTTAAAAGCTCGTCTTGTTAATTACCCCTATCTTCCACTTAGATTTACTAATACTGCGAATTGAATGATGTTCCTAGAAATACACAGGAGCACAAATAACACCGATCACGTCTTGAGCAGAACTAAGTACCGGTCACGGACAGGGCTGCCACTTTTGTTTGACCAAAATAATCTAGTTTGACCTCAAAAAATATCTAGAAACATCTAGATTTGAAAATAAAACATCCAAAAATATATCTAGAACTAAATTAATTATAAATAATAACAAGTTAGTTCAAAAATAGCACATGAGAATATTTATACCATAAATTGTTTTATAATAGGCCATTTATCCTTGTTTAAATTATCTAGTATCCTGATATTTATCCTAATAAAGCTTAGTATCCAAATATTCTTCAATTTCACGAGTGTTGCGAGTAGGAAAGACTAATAAGTAGTCCTTTCAAATAGTAGCAAGTAGTAATCAGCGTTGCAAGTAGGAAGGAGTAATTTAGTAAAAACTGATTTAAGGAACATTAGCATTTCATCCAATAAATATGTCTTATGTACATTTTTATATTCAAATAACTTATTAATTATTTGCACCTCTGTTAAGATCAGTTGCAAAAAAAGGATAGTACAAGATTTTTCTCATCAGAATATATTTCGAGTAATACATCAGCAGGATAGCAAGTTTCCCTTTGCCTTGCAATTTCAAAATGTGTTCATAAATTCAGCCATTGAGCAACAATTTTTTTTACTGCAGGCTGGATGGACAACAATCAAGTTATGCAAGCTGAAGGAATTTTCAATGGATTTGAACCAATATTAATTGATTCATTAAATTAATTGAATTGGCATCGTCTAAAAAAATTTTGCAAAGCAATTATGAGTTTCTGCAATAAAAAATTCCACGTTCCTAGGTAAAAATTTACCAGAAGCATAGGACATTGCAAGTTGGAATGAGGGGCATACACATCTCATCAATGTTGAATATAAATTTTCTTCTTTGAACTTGGCATAAACTTCATTATTGATGCCAACAATTAATGACAATTGCATTGTCAGTCTCTATTGCATTGCAATTATCAATGCTCAGATAATCAGATTCATACTTATCAACAATTGTTTTAAGGCTGTCACAACGTATATCTGCATCACTTTTAATAAGTCTGCAATTACTAAGTAAGTTGATTCGACTTTATTAGATGCATGACTCTAACTTAGTATATAATTGAAACACCAAACCGTTTCATGATTGAAATATCATTGCTCCCATCCAACAATAAACTGAACTCATTGTTGCCAATATCATTGGTCAGTCTTTCGTCAAAATGAGGCCACAATGAGTTTTTGATGTGTGTGGATTTTATTCCATGATTTTTGATATCATCACTAGTTTAGCAATTGGAGATAGTGTGCTTTAGCTTATGAACCTGATGATCACAATTAGAAATTACACTATGGCAGCACAAAAACATTGAAATAGCCGTCTAGGTGGGGTTCATAATCTATACATAACATGATCAGAATGTGGTTGGTTCACTATTCAAAGAATTTAGTGAAGCAAATTGACAAATATAATACGACTGAAGTAGAAACCTACCATTATAGTGAATTCCTAATTCGAATTTACAGAAATCTATCATATATATAGCTCAATTGTAATCTAGCTAGAAAATATCTAGCACGCTGAAAAAACTATCTAGATTTTATAGCTTATATCTA
Source organism: Morinoia aosen (assembly GCA_030386875.1). Classification (NCBI taxonomy): domain Eukaryota; kingdom Metazoa; phylum Arthropoda; class Malacostraca; order Amphipoda; family Talitridae; genus Morinoia; species Morinoia aosen. Next base: position 12,975,833 of record CM059575.1, on the reverse strand, counting down.
GGCTCCAAATTTTACATCTAGGCTTAAGCAAAAACATCTAGATCTAGATATAAAATATCTAGAGTGGCAGCCCTGGTCACGGAAGACGGAGCACGGAAGTTTGAATAGGAGGCGCCACAACGTCTGAGAGGAGGGGTAGTTGCCAGATGCACATTCTTTCGAAATCGAAACGTCAAAACTTATCCAAATAGTTTCATGTGTGTATATCAATTTATTCATTGGTGTGTTCTGTCTTTCAGTATTATTTTATGAAAGCTTTTGAAATCGCACCAGACGCATTTATAGAATTTAGTAATTCCAATTTTTGTTTTAAAGAGATTATCAGCATATATTTCATAGGCAATGATTACTTTATTAGTTATTAAAAATGTTTAAAATGAGCATTAAAAGTGAATAAGACACAACTAAGTCTTAAAAAGGCAAATATTAGATTTTTTAGCACAAGGAGTTTCTTCTACCTCAGCTTGAACCTGAATACTACAAATTATAACGTATATATTTTTGACCATCAAGCTAATAACAGTTAAATTTTGGACTAATCTTATGTGTAAACGGGTAATTGGTTATAAATGCAGAATTTAATATGTGCTCTGAAAGGAATCTTTGACATTTTATCAAAAACATACAACAAAAATTTTAATATTTATATATACACAATATTTTCTTAAAAGCCGTTCATAAGCAAGTACGTTGCATACACACGTGCCTCCCATGTGGAAAAATTTATTTGAAGGCAATGTGGTAGCTAAGAGGAAATCACACGTGGATCCCATGTATCAAATCCAGCATGCAACGTACTAAAATGGCTATGATGAGTATATTCAGTGGTAAATCCATTTTGCCAACTTAAATCCACGTAACCAGCACCTAACCACGTGGCTTCCATGTGACATTGTATGTAGGGTTGAGCTTGTGTGGTGGTGCGCGCGCACAGCTAGATGGAACCACCACATGTTCCTGGAGGCACAGACTCCAATCTCGCAGGATTTCTACCCCGCCCAGCCCTCTCCCTCTACCTCCAAGCAGCTACAGCACCACCTCCAAGCAGCGACAGAAATGTTAGGTTAAATTAATTTAGGTTAGGTTAAGTTAAGTTAAGTTAGGTTAAGAGGTTAGGTTAAGTTAGGTAAGGTTAGGCCAAGTTCAGTTAGTTTAAGGTTAACTATAAAAAGTTTAAAAATGCCTGTTTTTGCGTGCCGAGATGGAGGGTCGAATAGTCAAACACCAGCGGTCGTTGTAAAAACTTATTATAATGATTTAATACAGGTTAACTTTGGCATTCCGCTGTAGTATCTACTTACTAAGTACTTGTAGTGCTTATAATGCAGTGATTAATAATAACTGTATAACGAACAGATAGGTTAATAAACCTCAGAATTATTACATAGTTAAATAATTGGCGCGAATGGCAACTTCATGTAGCAACACGGAGGTGGAGGGAGAGGGCTGGGCGGGGTAGAAATCCTGCGAGATTGGAGTCTGTGCTTCCTGGAGGGGTGCAAGCTATATTCTGGGATTTAGCAGGAAGGCACGCAGTAATGCACCATAGCCAGGCGTGATATCGTATTGGAAGATTGTAGATGAAGAAACTGCAATATGGCCGGACGCGCTGCGTTGGTACCCACAGTACAGAGAAGAGAAGTAGTTTCAAATAGCGGGGTTGGCACGACCGCTTTTGGCAGCGTGTGATGTCATGCTTTGGCTAAGCGTGACGTCACAATAGCCGGCCGCTGATTGGTCTATTTCGTGTACACTTTCTGCCAGACGTACAATACCTCGACTGCGCTGCTTCTGGCGTTCCCAGCTGTTCTTTGTTTGCTCATAACTTTTATCTAGTCAAATACGATTGGAATAGAAATGTAAGTAAAACTAAAACGCTGGGGCTGTATTATTTATTCAATGAATACTTCATCGTAATAAGTTAGTTTGCTCTGGATCATATTTTAACGAGCATTCAAAAAGACATTTTTACACCCGTACCTGCATAATTTACAAAAGCTATCATTTACGTGTTGTTTGAGGGTATAGTATTTCAATGTTTTGATCCACAAATTCGTGAGTTAATGTCCATGATTCCAAACCAACAATATTCGTCAACACGAGCTTTGGTGAATTAGAGACTCGTGAGTTAGGGTCATCGACATGACACATATTTTCGGTAACAAAATTCCGACGCAGATTAAATGAAATATTTACATTTAGGATGGTAAAAGTGCACTCTATATTTTCTACTAATGGATGGCAGTAACGCTTTATCATGAAACTAAATACATGGACATAATTCAAGCTTAGTTTACTAATAAATACTATTTCTTCTCCAATAGAAGAACACCAGTTCAACTTAGTTGATTGCTCCTAAAAGAAAGTACTCAACAGTAAGTACTTATCATTTCCTATAACAAGCTACGTACCGCAACTCATCGAAAACAAATAGTAAAACTAGACAAAAGTAAACAAACATCTCCATGTAACATGAGTAGTCAATATAATTCTCATATAATACGCATCTTTGAAGAGTGCGTAATATATTACACCACGACGATTACATACTGAGTTAGTTCAAGCCTCTCACACCACGTGAAAGGTGGTCCCAAGAAAGGACAGCAGAAGAAGCCATTTAGTGTGCAATTAAGGGAATGGGGAATCAAAGGACGAGATACGTCCACACACATCACGCACAGAAACAGCAAGATTCAAGAATGTTATTGAAATATGATAAAAGTGGACAAAGAAAGTAACTGATGCTGAAAAAAGACACCAGTGAACCGAAAAAAAGATGGTCCGTAACAAAATCAAACTCATATTTACATCTATCCCTATGTCAGAGCTAATTCCCACAGATTCAATAGTTGGCTACTTACACCAGGAAATAAAGGCGTTGGTTATCGATGAGAGCTAATGGGGATTCTGTGACGAAAATTGACACCAGAAAATTAAATGAAACATTGTCCATAGCGAGAGAAAGTAAAATGAGGGCAGCCCATAATTAATTGACCTTTTAATTGGTTGATGAAAGTAGAGCTATGAACACTATGTTGTTAATACTTATTTATTCGACTAAAAAATATGTTCATGCTTACATATAACGTGGCACTTTAACTCAGCAACTAAAAAGCTACTCTCGCTTTGCTTCGGTTTCAAACCCACAATTTATCATGATTCACTTGACCCCTCGTTCTCCAAATTTGTTCCCTAAGCGAGGTTTTCTTGTGGGACTCGTCACGAGTTATGTAACAAAATTAACAAATGTACAATAACTAAATGAACTTTTCATGAAATAGCTTAACTCTCGTGTAATGCGCGATTGATCGTTATTGAAACGATAAAGAATAAAGCTCAAATTGTAAAAACGGCCATGGCTATCACTTAAAGAGTCCTGTTTTCAAAACGTAGCTTACATAAACCATATGTTGTTTATCCTTAGAAGAAAATTAGTTTCAAAATCCTAGCATTCATAGTATTTTTTTATCGGCAAATGAAAAGGATCGGTTACTTCTGGGGCAACACATACAACGATAATATGTTCAGCAGATCGTAAATAATGAATCAAAAATATATATTATGATCACTAATATGAAATTACTATTTGTTCAAGCACAGACATTGCACGAGAATTGTAATAAGTCAGCGAATAGATTAAGAATAAATGAACTGCCAATAATAGAAAGAACTAATAATAACACCAGCAATAATTTCAATGTTACCTGCTTGTTTCTTTCTTAGTCAATCAGACTTCTACAATTATGAGAAATACCACAAGTGTGCGGTAAATTATTCCGTCCTTTCTCTAAGCAAATTTACATACTTGTATTTAATTCTGATTGAGTTTCCTCCTTCCATCCATGCGTGACAATCTTATCATTGACACTATTCAGCATCACATGCAATAAATTGACAGGCTTTTACACGACTACAGATACTTTGTAACATGAATATCGCTGCGCTCAATTCAATACAATACGGTGGAACGAAAGTAAAGCGAAAAGGAATTACGGAATTAGCTGACAAATTAAGAGAAATTTAATACACAATTCTTAAGAAAGCGCAATACAAACATGTATACAATCGTGCACCAATGCTGTTCATTACAAAGAAATAAATAACGAATAACGAAAAGAAATGAAGCTATATTTTTCCAAATCCAAGTCTTATTGTAACATTTCATTGATGTGTAATTTTATTTATTTTATCACTAGGATTACTGCTCTCTAAGGCTTTATTGATGTGCTTAATGGTTTGATAAGTCCTGCAAGTCACATAAAAATTTGATGAAGAACTCCTTCACATCAGCAGCGCACAATACAGGCGGAGAGCACGCCTCACCAATGACCTTCTGAGCTAGTTCACAGAAACCTTGAACATGACTGAACTTATCAAAACAGAACAAAAATACTCTCTCGTAGGTCATGATTGTTTCAATGAAAGATTTGCTGCAGTAATGGAGGCTTCGTTGCGGATCATTGTTTTGTACATATTCTTTGAATGGCACGAAGAAGTGCGTGTTTAGGTCTTCAGGCGCAAGAATTAACTAACACGCTGAACAGTCTTTTAACATTGAACCTTTCTTACTTCGGTGATATCTATCAACTTTCATAGCAACATACCCATTTAAGTAAGCTGCTGCATTGTTGACCTCGGCCGACTCAAACAGAGTTCCAACCGATTCGTTGCCATCGAAGTGCTTCGCGGTAGTCATGTCTTCGTCGTTGGGTACAACCGGCGGCGGAGACAAATCCTCATCTTCTGGTCGCTGAATCAGAGGAGGAGAACATTTTAATATTTACACATGCCGACTTCCATATTTAAATAGTAAAAAGTGGTAGGAGTGGTGGCGGGAGTGGGAGTGGTGGTGGGAGTGGTGGTGGTGGTGGGAGCTGCAGCAGTGGAATTCGACAACACCTGAGCTGCAAGTTTCACTTTCATTTTTGATGAAAACCTCAAACTGTGCACATGCCTATCAGACAGCTTTGGAACCATTTTCAAGCTGTGCATTTTCTCTTTTTCAAACAGTGTGACGATGTGATCCCAGCTTGCAGCGTGCCTAAAGCCTGGCACAGGAACGTCACTTCTGAGCAAGAGACTTCTAGAGTTTTTCAGTAGATGGGGAGGGTCTTTGTAGACAAAGTAGGACTTCGTTCCTAGCTCAATAGTTGGGTTTGTATGTGAGCAACCCAGGGATTTGAAAGCTTTTTCAAAATTTGAACCTTGGTCAGAAGTTATTCCAAGCACTACAAAGCCCTCAGTTTCAAGGGATTTTATAACGGTCTGAAGAATTTCATTAAGACTGGTAGATTGAACAGCACCCGATGTTAAATAATATCCAATTGCTAATTGCCAGTGTTTCTTCACCCCACACGCCATAACGCACAATGCTGATGACACCAAGTTCTTTTTTCTCTTAAAACCATCGTCTGCGTACCCTAATATTTTCTTCTTGTCGGGACTGTACAACAGGCCTCTTTTTAATGACATTTCATCCATAAGGATGAAAATTAGCTTATCGTGTTCACTTTGGGGATTAACTTTGAGTCTTAACATTGATATGTTCTGCTCATTGCAACCGGGGTTCATTTTGTGGGCCTTCAGGACACGAAGAATTGTAGAAGGCGATGGTAGTGTTAGCATTATCCTCAACAAGTTGTACCCGAATATGCTGCAACTCACTAGCATGTTAACTGCCATCCACTCATGAAACGATGTGTAGCGTCGCTTTCTTTTCAGTTTAAATCTGACAAATTCCGTGATGTACGGACCGAATGATGGATGAAACTGTTGTACTATATTCTGCAGGTTATACCGACGATTGATGATAGGTCCCCTAACTCTCTTTCTCATGAGAGAAGCCTCCTTGCTTTGGGTTTTAAAAATGTAGACGAACGATTGGTCGTTACTAGTGCAGAAGGCTGATCAAACAATTTCTTCTTAGAGGTCAGAGTTGCTTCATCTTTCGTCATACAGGCCTTTTCCTGGAAGAAACGAACAAATAAACAAAAAGGCAATGGAGGGAAAATTTAGATGACAAGAGGTCGAGCGCTAACAAAAATAAGTAACGTAGAATGTGATACGTTATTTGTACACGACAGGGAAGGAAAGTAGGGCTGTAGGAATATGAAGGGAAGAAGAAATATTAGGGGCTTTATAATTTGAAAATACACAAATCAAATGGAGGTGGAGCGAGAGCAGGGTTGACACATAAAACAAAAAAAAAACACCCAAAAAAGGCAAAAAAAAAAACACGTAAAAAACACTAAATAACGTTTTTTTAGCTTTTTTGGGTTTTATTAGTGCTATTTAAATTTCACTTGTTTTCAAGCTTATAGAATCAAAATGAGCTAAATATTTATATTGTCAAAAATTTGTCCAAGGCATTTGCATGACCATGACAATAAATATTGAAAAACAAAAAACACCACTATAAAAATAAAATAAGAAAAACCCGAATCACAGAACAAAACTCGAGGGACTAGTATACTTCCATGAGTTCCATTTCCAAGGTAAAAAACAAAAACTAAGAAACAAATGCAGTTTGACTATTTGAGAGTATAGAAACTTCTGAATTCTTCCTGTCTTCTAGACTAGACTGCTACTACAGTACTACTGTGTTTCTCTTTCTACATCCACTGCCATTTCATCATAGTCATCCACATCATGATCATTTGTGAGGTGGCGATATAATGAGACCAATTTCTGTGCACGTTCCGATCCTAATCTATTTATCAATTTATTCCACACAATTCCAAATGTTGAGAAAATTCTCTCAATGGATCCTGAACTTGCGGGCAAGAATGAAGATTGCTTATAAACCTCCAGAAACTCTGTCAGTGTTTTTTCAGGAATCTGCACTTTCTGCTGTTTCATGTCTTGAATATCCCACCATCAACGAGGAGTCATTGTCTTAGTGATATTCTTGTTGAACAAGTGTTTTGGGAAGATGTTTGAGCCCTTCAATTTATACAAATAAAGCGCGCTGATGAACTCCGGATTGTATTCAGCCAACCACTCTTCAATATCTGTCTCCTGTGAGAGCTTTGCCTGAAATAAGTCTTAACAATTATAGTCAGATGGGGTAAGACACGACCGCAGCCAGCATGGGGTAAGAAAGTAAAGAAACGACTGGCCTATGGTAAGCATTCAAGCTGCACTGGAGCAAACTTGACGATGGAATCTGTTAGAGCATTTATTTCTTATAATTTTAGGGTTTGTTGCTATCCTGAACTGCAAAAAGTTATTTTTTGGGCAAAAAATTTTTGGCATGTCACTACATGTTGTAACATGTAACAGTGTGGTTGATTGACTTGGCTTGCGTTGCTAAGCACTCCAGCTCACACAATACACATGTTAAGTTGTTAACAGCATGCCTGTTAAGTGATGTGCAGCTGTCTTGCTTCAAGTTGCTTGTGGTGGTTACTAATGATCTGCATGGTGCTACCCTCTCACATGACTTGCGTCTGTCTGCTGCTAAAACAACTCACTATGAATTGACAAGCACAGCAATTCTCTTTGCACATCTTATATCTTTACAGACTGCAGAGCTATGTCCCTATGCATATGGTAATTGGTAAATGGTAATTATGATGGACAAACTTAATTCATATATTGTTCATATATGTAATAATTCATATAATAATGTGATATAATGTTGGAAATAAAGTAATCAAATAACAATATTTACTCAAAAAGTGTATATATGTACATATATATATATCTGGAAAAGAGGCCACTGGAGCTGTGTGAATAACTCTTTTAAACAAAAACAGGTATTACAAAAAAAAACAATAAAACCCCCCCAAAAAATTCAACCCAAAAAATCCCATGTGGGATGTTTTTTAAAAAAAAAACATGGTTTTTTCCATCCCTGAGCGAGAGGAATGGGAAAGTGGAGGAGAATGGCAAGGTGAGTTAGGGATGAAAGAGAGGGAAAGAGAAGGAAGAGAGATAGGAGAATGAGGAAAGTTAATGTGTGATTTTAATAAATGTTCTATATGAATATAAAGAATTTAAATGTCAATGAAGACAGTATAAAACAAGCAACACTCACTGTCCAGTTGAAGGAATCTTTTTCAACTTTCTCAGTTGAATCCAAATTTGAAGGAGTAGCAATTTGTTGAGTCTGTGATACACAAGTTGGGTTAGGGACCTGAAATGAAACATACACACTCTATTAAATCACATGCACAGGAATAAATGTGTATTGCGAAATTCATTAGTTATGGAATCTACTTTGAAATGACATGAAATTAATAGAAAATCGAACAGAATCTTCACATAGAATAATTTAATAATTAGAAACCAAGGGAGTAAAAAATCTATTTCTATAATTCAAAAATAACAATAACCAGCTGTCCTAGGTATTTCTTGAGTTTTATTAGACCTCTTTATTTCTTGAGCTGAGAATCAGCTAAATGACTGGTTATATGTAAGATCCTTTACACATAGATGTTTGGAACCTAAATTATAAGATAAAACCATACTTTAAGGCATATATATACACAGAGCATAAATACTTCACGAACACTAAACACGCCAGTAGGACCCTGGTGCCTGCTGAGCTTAAGCAACAAAGAACTTTCTAAAACGTAATGCCCACGAAGAAGCTTACAGCGGTGTACTTTTATTTTAACAGGAACAAAATGTAAAACAGAATGTATAAGTAGAGCTGATAATTGGCATACCTCGTAAGTCTCATACGTTACACATTATGAGACCCAACAACCTTTTTTCCTCACATCTTCTGTGATTCAATTATATTGTCACCTCCAGAATGCTAGAACACATCAACAATCATGATCACACAAACCACACAACAAACAGTTGTTGAAGGCTCAGCACATGAAGAATAAATCATTGTGAAAAACAAAGGTCCTGATTTTATGTTATGAACAAGTTTGAGCTACTATTAAGACAAGAAGCAATCCGAGCATAAAAAAACTTTTTAAATGTAACACAATTGTTAGAATTGACCTTGGGCAGTCATTATTCGAACTACAATCTTTTGAAACTACAATGGAAACATATACACTACTGATCAAAAGTTTAAGACCACTTTAAAAATTTAAATAATAAAACAATTCGGATACATAAATACATACTCCTTCACTAAAGGCTCACTTATTAGGCAAGGTTAATTACCACTCTTGACACCAACAACCATCACTGGAGTGCTACTACTTACAGCATTGATGGAGGCCTTTGACAAAACTGTGGCAGGACTTGTGACTCTGGCTTTGACTTGGGTTGCCACAGAAGATCTGAGGGGGATTCTGATGGGAGTCCTCATGGGACTTCTAACTGAAATCTTTGTTGGGGTAATCACAGGGACTGCTCCTGAAGTGCTGGCTGGGAGTCTAGGGGTGCTGATTGGAAGCTGATTTGGGTTGTGGGGCAGGCTTCTGATAAGGTTCCTAACAGGCGTTCTTGTTGGGGCTCTGAGAGGTGTTCCGATTGAAGTCCTCATTTTTTTAACGGAGACTCGTCAGAGATTGATGGAGAAACTCTCTTTGCAGGGAACATGAGCTGAGCATTAGCTGTGAGGAAGAAAGAACCCATAGTTAGCTCTTTGCAGCAAAATCATTCCCCTTCTTTAAAACCTGAGAGGTTGTCACAGGGTTGGCTAAAATCTCTTTTGCCCTAATTGAATATTGTTTGGCAAAATTAAAACCTAAATACCCCATTGTTCAGAATTAAAAAAGTATGAACAACGAGTATATTTAAAAAAACAATCAATGAGAAATAAATGATATACACAACTCTTTCAATCAGGTTGGCCAAAATTTATTTCTTTAAAATCCAATTTCATTTAGAGGTTATCAGGTTTTTCCAGTAATATTTATTTCTTCGAGTGTTTTTTATTTCATTCCAGTATTTTATTCGTTGGGAATTATTCCCATTTTTTTTCCAGGACTGACAATTAATATTTAAATATTTGCAATTTTATCATATAATAGGAGTTGTAAGGAATCAGGGTAACAAATTTGAGCCTGAATACTTCAAGAACAAAACACATCCATCACTGTTACACAGTGCTTTCTAAGCATAGCTAACATGAAAACTTTTCAAAACATTGTAACCAATATGACAGTTGTATAAATATACTGCTACTTTAATACAAACATATATGAGTGCAGATAATAAAAACAGAGCTAGAATATTCTTAGCTTCTCATATCCCTTGCCTATTATACTAAAAGAACCATTAGGTAATTAGTCATCCTCACATGTTGAGCAACTCAGTGATATTTTACAAAATATGGGAAAATGATGAAAAATGAACTAATACAATAATGTAAGCTCATATTGCAAATTTATTATAACTTTTGTTGTTCAAGAAATAACTGTTTTCAAAATTCATTTAGGGGTATTATTCTTCATCTCATATATCACTGAAAAAAATGCAAATTTGTGATTGAGTTGTAAATACTTGTCCACAGCATATTTGAATGGCGTGTATTTACATGGTTATATTACTTTATTGGTTGCAAAAGTATGAGTTCAGATCTAGGATAAAGTTCAAAGGGGTATTTTCATTTGTTAACTCTGTCTTGTGAGTTTTTAATACTGACCTTGTCCTTGATAAAAGCTCAAAAAAGTTTGCAGTTTTTGGACTATATTTTTTTGGGCACAAGTGTGAGGTTTGGACAAAAACCCAAAGCTCTGACCAACTATAGCAACTGTGTGTTAGTTTATATATCTGACAAAGTCTCATCCTCCTTATTGAAAAATGAACTTTGTTTCTATGAAATTAAACCTGAAATACAGCTAACAATGGGTTTACAATTCTTTATGTTATATAAGCACTTGTGATTTTTACTTCAATGACCCTTGATTTAAGAATCATAGCTAGGTATAGGTATTTCTGAGGTCAATATCTACAAAATTGGTAGTTGCACAGCAAATTAATAAATTCATGACTGTTTTCAAAAAATAGCAGGATATACAAGAACACATATTATCAGAAAAAAATGTTAAATCAAAGTATCAGCAAAATTTCAGGCAGAAGTCCATTTATTATACAAATGTAAGTGCAAGGAAACAAAGGTTCACCAACATTGTTGGACTTTCTACACTAAAATTAAGAATCAAACTCAAGATCTTGAACTGTCCTTCTTCATTGATTAAGAAGTGTAATATTTGAGAACTGAAATTTCCAGAACTTATAATAGTAAAGTAGTGTACTCTTTCTAAATGGAATAAATTTTTATTTTCAATTGATAAGAACTGAAAACCAACTACTTAACACTTTCGTGGTGACCAATACATTAGCACATACATTAAAAACTTTGGAGAGTATCAAAGGAATGCAAACTATAAATAAAAGTGTTATAAAAGTGCAACTCATTGGGAAATAAGCATGAAACTGTACTATGAAGTGACTGATATGTTATGAAAGCCAACAAATAATCCACAAAAAGAATAAGTAAAACCCACCAAAATGTAGACGAATTTCAAAGTACAATAAATTAAAAATGAGAAGATTTTAGTATGACCATAACGGTAACAAACTTTCTTAGGTCAGGCTAATGTACCCAAATAAACACTTACCTTCATCAGACTTAAGAATGTCAACAAATTTTTGTGGTATTGCACCCTCATTCAACCAACTCTTAGCCTTTAAAGGTGATAATGTTTTTGCGAAATCAGACCGGTGGAAGTGCTTGGCACAAATATATCACAAATGTAGCCATCACTATTATTGTTAAACAACTGTGGCGAAAGCCCTCACGATTCATACAGAAGGTCACGTCATTCACATCCGTGCTCTGAGTGGATGATTGTCGCTGTGACGTCACAATTGTTATGACGTCACAATAGCCGGTTTTGGATATGAAGTTACTTCTCTTCTCTGTACTGTGTGGTACCTCAGGGGTTTCAGCGTGGGTAAGGCGTCCGGCCATAAATGTGTGGGCAGCTGAAACCCCCTACGGGGTTTGGCTGCCCAGCGTGTTCGAATGTACTGAAGTATATACAAAATTGCAATGGGGGGACAATTAAAATCTTGAGTTGTAATTATAATCATGATCATATACATTTTGATGTTCATAAAATATTGATGTTCATCTTACGTGGTAAATCGGAAAAGTCTGATACTGATTAAATAATGTGACCTTCGGTGAGAAACAGTTTGAATAACTGAAGCGCTAGCAAACCTGTGTTACTACTACTGCCAGGAATGGGTGTTTCCCAAGACTGCGAGGTCCTGATGATGATGTAATGATCAGAATCCTCAAGGAAGTCGTGCGTTCAGCTTTCAGTGTGACAGCGCTCAAAATGTTTCTATAAAAGTGCGACTTGATATCTGAAATTTAAACCGAAGAAGAACAGTCTAAGCAAGGAACATCTTCACATCTGAGATGTGTATGACTGAACCGCAATATGGCCGGGCACGCTGCATAGATGTCTCTGGGGATTTCAGCGTGGGTAAGGCGTTTGGTCATAAATGTGTTGGCAGCTGAAGTCCCCTACGGGGTTTTGGCTGCCCTGTGCTTAAGGTTTTTGCGTGGCTCTGTGGATGATATTTCAAAGATCAGCTGGGACCCTTATATAGCAATGGTGTAAGTGGCAATTGGAACAGCTTTTATGATGGCTATTGTGTTTCCGTAATGATAATTGTGACAAGCATTGAACAATGATTACATGTCATTTTTTTGCTGAAGTGATGCTAATATTGTATTTTTGAATTGTGAGACCCACGTTGCGATATAGTTCGAATTACTGAAGCGCTAGCAAATCTACTCGTATGTTAATACTACTATTTAGACAAAGCCGCAATAAGCAGTATACAAAAAAGGCCTCAGGTCAAAAAATTTGGATAGCATTAGACGAAGCAACCGAGGTTGAACTGCGTTATATTGCTTGCGTTGTATTTGGAGTTCTGGGGTAGAGCAAGAACGCAAAAAAATGTTATTTAGCGAACATCGCAGTCTTGCCTGCCGTCAACCATGCAAAATTTGCTCCTCTCGCGAAGGATTCTATGCGAGTTATATATCTTGGACAGATTCCGTACGAGAAAATCATTATTGAATGCACTGATACCGCACCGTACATGGTTAAGACAATGCGGGGAATGGCTGTACTGTTCCCCGAGATAATCCTACGTAACCTGCTTAACACATGCTCTCCATAGAGTTGCGGAGTTAATTCAAACCTATTACCCAGCTGTAAACAGATTAATTTCATCTGCCGAGAGCATCTTCGTCAAAGCACCCCAGAGAGTTCAAAGATTCAAAGAACTCCATCTAAATGTGCCATTTTCACAATGTCCGGTGGTAACATGATGGGGCACGTGGCTCAGCCCGGCGACGGATTATTCGAAATACTTTAAGGATAAAAAGGAAAACTAACGTAGCTAAGAGAATCATGATATAAAACAAACGTTTCGGATCATAATAAATCCATCCTCAATTCCTCCTACGTAACTTGCTTAACCAGCATTGTATCGTGACAGGCTTCCTAGCTATAGAGAAAGTCTCTCAATTCTGATTTGTTGGACGCTTGCCTGTTGTGAAGTTTCGACCTTTGATTAGTTCGCGCTCGATACCCCAAACACGTGATCCCTTAGAGGGAACATCATTGGTGAAACTGGTGCGTTCTCTGACACACCCACACGCGTGATCCCTTCCAGAGCGCTGATTGGCCGAAGAGATGCGGTGCTTGCCGAGGTGCGAGCGTTCCCGCGCCTGCGTATGTGTGTTGTGCGCTTTGTGTTGTGTTGTGTGTGTGTTGTGTGTGCATTTGTTGTGTGTGTTGTGTGCCAGCTTGCCTTGAGCCAGCAAGTCTGGTCGAACCGCTAACCACTTGAGCTCGACAGAGATTTATATAGCCAGCCTCTTGTCCCCTCGCATACGAGAACAACGCTGTCCTTCTGCTTGGAACAGAGAAAAATCGCCCTTAACGCATATATCGGTGTTCTCACGCTCAAGCTAAAGCCAACGGTTTTTTCAACATCCCTAAATGTCACAGCTTCGAAAAATGTTACATACGTTTCTTAAATGTGTTGTAGACTCACGGGATTTAGCCAAAAAATCATGTCAAAAATAAAAATATCACCTAATATGAATATAGCTTTACGTGATTCAGCCAAAAACATATCATGTGATATAAACTTACATATTTCATAACAGCATAATTTAGGAGTCTGCGAAATCAGGTCTAAACTAAACAAGATCCTCAGAAGGTCATCCACAACACTTCAAAGTGAAAATTAACGAATGAAGAAACAAGAGTGTTGCTGCTCGGACTGGATTTTGGACTACCCATACGTAAATTGAATTACTTCAATTTTTTTTTGATATTTGAAAAGCTCTATAATGTTTTGTCTAAACAGATCATTTATGAAAGGGGGACTAACTCTTTGGTTACATTACGAAATGAGCTCAAATATGTTGCTGCGAAATATTTTTATACTTTCAATCCTTTGATGAATGTGTGTCCGGTGTTTTCGAAAAAGGACTTTTCAAGACTAAGAGCCCTTTCAGAAGATAAATCTATCTATGTTACTAATTTAGACAAAGGAAAAGGTGTTGCTATATTAGACAGAATAGACTATGTGAATAAGGTAAAATCTAAGCGACTTTCCAAAATTTATAGCTGTTGATGAGGACGAAAAACGACTTCTAATTCGATTGGAAGATAGGTTGAACAATGACCTCAGAAAGCCTAAAAACTCCTAGCCGATAAATGACCATCTTTATGATGATTACAATACAACGGGTTCCCGGCTAGGTTTTTTATATGGACTTCCAAAAATCCACAAGCCAAACACAACTATGCGTCCAATCCTTTCCGAGTGCAATAGGCATAATTTCCGCTAAGGTAAAGCTTTAATTCCGTACCTGTCTCATTTAGTACCAAACGAAAACCTTTTAAACAATTCGTTTGAATTTGTTAATCTTTTAGTTCTATTTCTAATGCAAATTCTCTTGTTATGTGTAGTTTGGATGTCGAATCTTTATTTACAAATGTTCCAGTTATCGAGGCTATTTCCATTATTTTAGATAAAATTTATACAGAACCCTCAACAGTTCATGAAGGTTTATCCAAAACAACTATGAAAAAACTGCTCTAGTTGACACTTAAAGACTCATTCTTCAAGTTTAATGATAAAATTTACAAACAAGTTGACGGTTAGGCAATGGGTTCTGTTTTGTCCCCCATTGTGGCTAATAGCTCCATTAACAATTTTGAAGAGAAGTTCTTGAAGCCATGTCCAGATGACTTTAAACCCGTATTTTATCGGAGATACCTGGATGATACGTTTATTCTTTTAAAAAACAGCAGAGATTCTGAGCAGTTCTTTCAATATTTCAACCAGTGCCATAAGAATGTTAAATTTACTCGTGAACTAGAAATGAATAATGAACTGTCTTTTAAGATGTGAAAGTTACCAGAGCCGAGAATAAATTTACTACTTCAGTCTTTCGAAAAACAACTTTTACAGGATAGGGTATGAACTTTTGTAGCAATATTTTCAATAAATATAAAATTTCCGGCGTAGTAAAATTAATTCACAGAGCTTTTTAAATATCTTCTTCTTACCAATTGTTCCATTTAGAAATGAATTATTTAAAAAAATATTTCTGTTCGAATAATTACCCGAAGAATATTTTTACTAGGGTAATTCATCAAATATCGAACTGAACTGATTATCGAACAACTTTGAAAATATGCGCGTAATAAATTTCGTAAGCATCCAAACTTGCACAGTGCCGGTGATCTTACATCTAAAACTCCTATTTTAGTGATAAGAACTCATTTCTGTGAGCTGCAAACTGCTACCAGCTGTTGCGAACACATTTTCTGTACGACCCTTACAAATTGGTCATATTTTTTCACTTGAAAAATCTTACGCACCTCGGGAAAATTGCGACGGTTTAACTGTTGTTGTGCCAACGTCAACCTCCCGTCATAACTAGAGAGTAGTGTTGTCAAATGATGTTCTGTTGCTGTATTTTTTTCTTTCCCGCTAAAAAATTGATAATTATTCCATGTTCGACATTCAGTTCCTATTTCATGTCAGTATTAAATACTGAACAAAGGGGTTCGAATCAAAATTCCTTAAAAATCATGAATTTATGCCTCGAACAAGGCTTTTCGATTCTTAATTCTTTTAAATAACTGAATCGATCTATTGAACGCGTTTCATTTCCTTAAAATATTGTATTAACGCTTGATAATAACAATGAATAGTTGAAGATGGCGACCAATCAGCTGCTGGTGTTCCAAGGCCCTCAAGATCATCAATGATTCGTCTGGCTACATTTACTGATGATCAATCCCTTGCCAAGAAAATTGATGCAAGCATCAATAATAATTCATTGACGCGTGCTCTACACTCTACTCCAAAAAAGGTCACACAGGTTGATGATCACAATGATGGTTCAACAAGCACTGCAAATGAAACATCGACATCATATTCAAATTTTGATAACTCTCCATTCAAATGCTTCCTGAAAATAAGTAATGAGACAGTCATTTTAAACAAACAAACAAAACAAACATCGGCATCTTTGGGATGCTTCATTTCCAATCAAGCCTGATACAAATGATCTTAAGCATTGGTTTTTCAAATGTCTTATAACTAACACTATGTATAGGACACCATGACGGTTCCCCCGTAAAGTCGGTACCCATTTCCGACACCTGGGTCGAGTGGGGGTATTGTGCTTGAGCTTTCCCTTATACCCAACGGGAAAAATCGCAGCGCCAGCGCCGGGATACGAACCCGCGACTCCAACATACAAGTCCGATCCCTTAACCGCTGTGCCACCGCGAGCACTTCCAAGAAAATCCAGTGCACCAAAGAAAAAAAGAATGAAAGAAAAACGTTTATTTTCCAAGTGGCCACATGAGGTGTACAAATAGATAGACCATACGAGGCATATTAATGGACAAAATATACGAGGCGTACTAATATACAAACCATACGTGGCGTGCTAATAGTCTAACAAAAGTTCCATACGAAGAGAACTAATTGACAAACCATCCTGTTCGAATCAAAATTCTTGTTCGATTCATGTTCGATATTGATGAAATTATGTTACTAAAGAATTCGATTTTTAGAACAATAAATACATTTCAATAATCTACGTTGTCTTTCAAGCGACATCACAGAACAAGAAAGCAACTGTTCAAGAATAACCTTGAGGCCCGCAAGAGTTATTCAGAGCAAAAGTTACCGATTTATGAAGGTTGTTTCTAGACACACGTGGTTTCTGTTCGATATTTGATGAATTACCCTATCTGTATTTCAAACATTAACTCTTACCGAGAAACGAAACGAAGGATTAGACTTTATTTTTCGTTGCTCTTTCCGACAAGGTGAAGACATTTTAAAAAACAGCAACATACGCAGATGCAGCAGAGGCAGCAGATGATTAAATTGAAGGTCGATTCTTCCTAAAAACGAGTAAAGAAATTTAGTTCGTAGGAATCAGCGAATAGATCACCCTTCATCAAATATCAATTTCGTTCATGTGGCAAATTTCGTCACATACTCACTTTATTTTTATGCCGAAGAAGAGCCCTAAGGCTTTTAGAGATTTTGAAAGTAAATTAGTAGGAGGTGCCAGTCCAGCGTAGGCATGCGACTATTAATGTTACGAACTACCCTAATCTACTCAAGCACTTAAATGGCCTTAAGGCGTAGTTAAATGGCCTTAAGACGCGGTTAAGGTTAATTGGCCCTTGGGCACGTTAAGGGGTCAGGAGCACGAACACGCATTACGTAAATAATCAAAATGAAACAACAACGGCACCATTTAAACAAAAATGTAAGTTGAAGAAAGAAAAAGGAACATAATAACAGAGGAGCACAACGGCACTTGCTGCCGAGATCTCCTCCACTGCCTGACTGCTATGTTACGAAGTGAGAAGCGTTGACACCGAGAGGTCTTCAAAGGGCGTTCTAAATTTTATGGCAACACATAGGTCTATCAGCACCCAAACCTGCTTATCTAGGTCTAATACGGCAAAAAACGCCTGTATAGACCTAATACAGCAAAACACCCGTTTTATTGGCCTACTACTGTAAAACCGCTCACATATAGGCCTGACCGTGTTTATATTGAGAATGTCTCCCTGTTGTAGGTGTAGGTGGTTTTTTGTACACTAGCAAAAACCATAAACTAGCAAGTAAACGAACAAACGCACAAACAAAAACATTAAAAAACAAACATGCAAGTAAACAAAAACACAAAGAAGTAAGCATGCAAACGAACAAGCAAGTAAACAAACATAAACAAGCAAGCAAACATGCTAGTAAACAAGAACATAAACAATCAGATAAACAAACAAACATGCCAACAAACAGCTGTGTACCACACCATGCATCACTAACACAAGCCAGACAAATAAGAAAGGATTTTCCAGCCTCGCGCCTCCGTTCTCCTGCCGTGCGTTGCCTCTAAATATATTAACTAACTCAAACGTCTAGTTAATATTTTACACAAACTTTAAAATTCAATATTGAAACCCATTTTCGTATAATAATATGAGAATAATAATATAGTTTAATATAATATAATATGGAAATATGTAATGATAATCTTCAAGAAGCGAAGGCAGGACACAACACTTTGCCCGAGCACGTCAGAGGTGCGAATCCCCGCAGTGGGCTGAACCTTTTTCGGAGCTAGCAGCTCCTCTGGTGTTATAGCAAATAACGCGGGGAAGAGAGTGTATGAAGGACCATTAATATCTGTTTTTTTTTGCTTAATTTTCCATACCCAAACCACGCTGTATTCCAGTATATTTTATGCACCGAGAACCAAACTTTGTGCATAGATTCCCTGTTCCCATAACTCCCAATATAATGGTGCATTCCTCCTCCCTCTCTTTGGAATGCCTTTATTATAGTTAGGAAGCTTAAGCTAATTTATAATTGGTGCCTGCTTTCTCCCTCTCAGTAAACGCCTGTGTTGTGGTTAGGAAGGCTTAGACTAACCTACAATTAGTGCCTTCCTCTCTTTGTAACACCATGTAAAGAAGGCTAAATGTCACCCCAATTCCCAGAATATTCGAGAGCGTGGTGCTTCTTCTTCCTCTCTTTGCAACACCTTTAGTGTACTGTAATTAGGGAGGCTTAAACTCATGTATAACTGATGCCTTCCTCCTCCATCTCTTTGGAACAGAATATAAGAGGGGCTAAGTGATACCGAATTCGACCAGTTCATCAACTCGATAGCGTTAGTGCAGAATATAAATTTTATACTAAGCGGTGCTTTCCTCTCTTTGGAATGCGTAGAATATTCGAGACCGCTCTGGGATATTAAACATGAGTGACAATTTATTAATAATACAAAATCTGGCGAACTACACAAAACCAGCTCTCCTCATAGGGAGGTTTTATTATTCCGTAGATGTGATAGCGGATGCATCGAATATGTTGTTGTCTTTGTGTCATTTAATACAACTCGACTTTGAAAATGGCTGCCCCACACACCAAAAGTTCAACTTTAGGTAGGATTCTCTCATCTCTGCCGAAGAATCCAAGTTCATCATTCTGAAGAAAGCAACAGAAATTTCCCCATACTCATAGCATATATTTTTGTAAGCTTCTGTTACTTTTTACCTTTTCTGAAGTAAAAAAGCATTAGATGTCAGTAATGCTCTACTTGGTCCACCATTTCAAGGGCATGAATGCAAACAAAAATGTTAGAACTTTTCTTCTTGGAGGCTTATTGCAGAATGACGTAAACATGACCGAATACAGGATTTCGAATACAGGATTTAGAGAATAAGAATATGAAAACGGTCTGTTGGGTAGTTGGCTTGGCTGTATCCTCTTGGGCGCCAAAAGTTAGATAGCTGTTTAGGCGAATCCATGTTGGGCGCCAGTTATAGATTATTTATTTTTGGCTGGTCCTTCTAGGGAGCCATCGATAATAATTTTCCTATTTTAGGGTTCTGAGGGCCGTAATTTCAGAGGCTTTTAATGATGAACTAACTCAACACACCATGCATCACTAACACAAGCCAGACAAATAAGAAAGGATTTTCCAGCCTCGCGCCTCCGTTCTCCTGCCGTGCGTTGCCTCTAAATATATTAACCAACTCAAACGTCTAGTTAATATTTTACACAAACTTTAAAATTCAATATTGAAACCCATTTTCGTATAATAATATGAGAATAATAATATAGTTTAATATAATATAGTATGGAAATATGTAATGATAATCTTCAAGAAGCGAAGGCAGGACGCAACACTTTGCCCGAGCACGTCAGAAGTGCGAATCCCCGCAGTGGGCTGAACCATTTTCGGAGCTAGCAGCTCCTCTGGTGTTATAGCAAATAACGCGGGGAAGAGAGTGTATAAAGGACCATTAATATCTGTTTTTTTTTGCTTAATTTTCCATACCCAAACCACGCTGTATTCCAGTATATTTTATGCCCCGAGAACCACACTTTTTGCATAGATTCCCTGTTCTCTTAACTCCCAATATAATGGTGCATTCCTCCTCCCGCTCTTTGGAATGCCTTTATTATGGTTAGGAGGCTTGAGCTAATTTATAATTGGTGCCTGCTTTCTCCCTCTCAGTAAACACCTGTGTTGTGGTTAGGAAGGCTTAGACTAACCTACAATTAGTGCCCTCCTCTCTTTGTAACACCATGTAAAGAAGGCTAAATGTCACCCCAATTCACACAATATTCGAGAGCGTGGTGCTTTTTCTTCCTCTCTTTGCAACACCTTTAGTGTACTGTAATTAGGGAGGCTTAAACTCATGTATAACTGATGCCTTCCTCCTCCATCTCTTTGGAACAGAATATAAGAGGGGCTAAATGATACCGAATTCGACCAGTTCATCAACTCGTTAGCGTTAGTGCAGAACATAAATTTTATACTAAGCGGTGCTTTCCTCTCTTTGGAATGCGTAGAATATTCGAGACCGCTCTGGGATATTAAACATGAGTGACAATTTATTAATAATACAAAATCTGGCGAACTACACAAAACCAGCTCTCCTCATAGGGAGGTTTTATTATTCCGTAGATGTGATAGCGGATGCATTGAATATGTTGTTGTCTTTGTGTCATTTAATACAACTCGACTTTGAAAATGGCTGCCCCACACACCAAAAGTTCAACTTTAGGTAGGATTCTCTCATCTCTGCCGAAGAATCCAAGTTCATCATTCTGAAGAAAGCAACAGAAATTTCCCCATACTCATAGCATATATTTTTGTAAGCTTCTGTTACTTTTTACCTTTTCTGAAGTAAAAAAGCATTAGATGTCAGTAATGCTCTACTTGGTCCACCATTTCAAGGGCATGAATGCAAACAAAAATGTTAGAACTTTTCTTCTTGGAGGCTTATTGCAGAATGACGTAAACATGACCGAATACAGGATTTCGAATACAGGATTTAGAGAATAAGAATATGAAAACGGTCTGTTGGGTAGTTGGCTTGGCTGTATCCTCTTGGGCGCCAAAAGTTAGATAGCTGTTTAGGCGAATCCATGTTGGGCGCCAGTTATAGATTATTTATTTTTGGCTGGTCCTTCTAGGGAGCCAGCGATAATAGTTTCCCTATTTTAGGGTTCTGAGGGCCGTAATTTCAGAGGCTTTTAATGATGAACTAACTCAACACACCATGCATCACTAACACAAGCCAGACAAATAAGAAAGGATTTTCCAGCCTCGCGCCTCCGTTCTCCTGCCGTGCGTTGCCTCTAAATATATTAACCAACTCAAACATCTAGTTAATATTTTACACAAACTTTAAAATTCAATATTGAAACCCATTTTCGTATAATAATATGAGAATAATAATATAGTTTAATATAATATAGTATGGAAATATGTAATGATAATCTTCAAGAAGCGAAGGCAGGACGCAACACTTTGCCCGAGCACGTCAGAAGTGCGAATCCCCGCAGTGGGCTGAACCATTTTCGGAGCTAGCAGCTCCTCTGGTGTTATAGCAAATAACGCGGGGAAGAGAGTGTATAAAGGACCATTAATATCTGTTTTTTTTTGCTTAATTTTCCATACCCAAACCACGCTGTATTCCAGTATATTTTATGCCCCGAGAACCACACTTTTTGCATAGATTCCCTGTTCTCTTAACTCCCAATATAATGGTGCATTCCTCCTCCCGCTCTTTGGAATGCCTTTATTATGGTTAGGAGGCTTGAGCTAATTTATAATTGGTGCCTGCTTTCTCCCTCTCAGTAAACACCTGTGTTGTGGTTAGGAAGGCTTAGACTAACCTACAATTAGTGCCCTCCTCTCTTTGTAACACCATGTAAAGAAGGCTAAATGTCACCCCAATTCACACAATATTCGAGAGCGTGGTGCTTTTTCTTCCTCTCTTTGCAACACCTTTAGTGTACTGTAATTAGGGAGGCTTAAACTCATGTATAACTGATGCCTTCCTCCTCCATATCTTTGGAACAGAATATAAGAGGGGCTAAGTGATACCGAATTCGACCAGTTCATCAACTCGTTAGCGTTAGTGCAGAACATAAATTTTATATTAAGCGGTGCTTTCCTCTCTTTGGAATGCGTAGAATATTCGAGACCGCTCTGGGATATCAAACATGAGTGACAATTTATTAATAATACAAAATCTGGAGAACTGCACAAAACCAGCTCTCCTCATAGGGAGGTTTTATTATTCCGTAGATGTGATAGCGGATGCATTGAATATGTTGTTGTCTTTGTGTCATTTAATACAACTCGACTTTGAAAATGGCTGCCCCTACACACCAAAAGTTCAAGTTTAGGTAGGATTCTCTCTTCTCTGCCGAAGATTCCAAGTTCATCATTCTGAAGAAAGCAACAGAAACTTCCCCATACTCATAGCATATATTTTTGTAAGCTTCTGTTACTTTTTTCCTTTTCTGAAGTGAAAAAGCATAAGATGTCAGTAATGCTCTACTTGGTCCACCATTTCAAGGGCATGAATGCAAACAAAAATGTTAGGACTTTTCTTCTTGGAGGCTTATTGCACAATGACGTAAACATGACCGAATACAGGAATTCGAATACAGGATTTAGAGAATAAGAATATGAAAACGGTCTGTTGGATAGTTGGCTTGGCTGTATCCTCTTGGGCGTCAAAAGTTAGATAGTTGTTTAGGCGAATCCCGTTTGGCGCCAGTTATAGATTATTTATTTTTGCCTGGTCCTTCTTGGGAGCCAGCGATAATAGTTTCCCTATTTTAGGGTTCTGAGGGCCGTAATTTCAGAGGCTTTTATTCCGGAGAATCTTCCTGATTTTTCAGGGATAGGAGAAAGTCAGGTTCCGCTGACTTAATTTTATTGAGTTAGGGATCGCCCACAGTTTTCAAGTTGCAAATACTATTCGGTAATTTTCGAGTCCGATCTGGTTTACAAGGTTTGAAGATTTGAGCTGTTTTTCAAGCTTTCAAAATTTGAGTCGAGACGAAATCAAGCTAAGGAGTTTTTCGCGCTGGTAATACAGGCTTCGAAAGTTAAGAGCCGAATTGAAATTTAAGCTATGAGCTAAAAGCTTCGAAGTTTTCAAGCCGATATAAAAATCAAGCTGTTTCCCAGTTTTGAAGATGTCGAGCCATTTTCTAAGCGTCGAATTTGAGTCGAGATGAAATCAAGCTAAGGAGCTTTTCGCACTGATAATACCTACAGGCTTCAAAAGTTGAGCCGAATTGAAATTCAAGCTGTTAAAATTTTGATATCTGAGACGGATATATGTTTCGCAAGTATCTGTGATACGCGAGTTCAATTATTTGCGAGAGAATTATTTTTCCTCCCGTTAATTACAAAGCACTAGTCGGCATCTTTGACAATAGCCTGACACGGTCTTTAGAAGGTCAAAAAACGAACGAACATTTTTGGCCAACCTAACATAGACCAGTTCATAAACCTGATGGCGTTCGTGCTTAGTTTCACCCAATGGCATTCGTTCTCAGTTTTAATTTTCAAAAGGGGTGCCTTCTTCTCTCTGGAACACCGTGCGAGGGGAGCTAAATGTACGCTCTACACGCAAAAAATTCAAAAGCGTAGCTCAGCACATCGAGCAATTCATAAACCTACTGTAATGTCATTCGGGCTTGCTTTAACCCAATGCCTGCTTATCTCAGTTTAAACTTTGTGCTGCCCTCCTCTCTTTGGAACACTCAGAATATTCGAGAGCTTAGCTCAGCACATCAACCAGGTCACCAATCGATAACATTTGTGCTTAGTTTCAAACGAATGACACTTATGCTCAATTTTAAACCCTGTACTAAGGGGTGCGTACCTTCCTCTATCTGGAACACTCAGAATATTCGAGAGCGTGGCGCTGCACATCGACCAGTTCATCAACCTGATCCCGATGGCGTTCGTGCTGGGGTTCTACGTGAGCATTATCATGACGCGCTGGTGGGACCAGTACATCAGCATCCCCTGGCCGGACTCCCTCGCCGTCTTCGTCTCCACCAACATACACGGACAGGTTTTGACTTTATGGAGTTTATTCCTATCTGTCCTTCTTCTTCTCTGAGGGCTAGGTTTCGTTTTCCTTCCTTTTCCAACTGTGTGGAATTTATTCCTTTATTCCCTCTCTAACGGCTTTTGTCTCCTAGGCGGACTCTCTCGTGTCTGCCAACATACACGGACAGGTGGTTATTGTGGGGAGTTTATTCCTATTCCCCTTTCTCTACCGTTTTCCCCCTTCTTTAATGGCTAATCCCTTTCTCCAACAACTATTCTCTAACTAACAGGAGTTTTACAGTACATGCCTTTCTCTTTCTGTTATGTTTTCTAAGCTGTTTTCCTTTTCTTTTACCTTCTCTTTGTTATTTTTTAGCCTTTTTATCATTCTTTCACGTATTCTCATTTTTTTGGCTTCTCCCCTCTCTCCTCTGTTCTAACTTCTTCCCAACTGTTTTTTCTGCTTTATTTATTTTAAACTATTTTCTATACGTTTCTTGGCATTTTCTTCTTCCTAGACGTCTCTTAGTTGTTTTCTTGGGACATTCTTCACCTCAAACGAGAACTAAAAGATCTATCTTCGCAATAAGTTTTCAACTGTGGCGTCTGATGTTGTAGTCATAGCGTTAGCTTTGCGAGGTTTTTCGATGTCATTCGTGAGGTTTTCTGATGTCATTTGTGCTTAGTTTCAATCCAGTGGAGTTAGCGCATAACTTTACTTTATACACAGGTACTTATTATTATTATGATGAAGTATCTCATGAAAACTAGGACCCTATAGCCTAGTGGTGAAAGCACTAGGCTCTCATTCTGATGTTCGAGGGTTCGAGTCCCGGTTGGTACACCATGTGTTTAATTGGGGTTAGAAGTAGTAAAATTGGGAGCTAAAAGATGGACTGAATGAATGACTTGATTAATTTAATAAATTCATTGCTTCATTGAATAAGGAATTGAATAGAGTAAGATGCGCCTGGCAAACGAATCCTTAAATAAATTTTTTTATTACGATGAAATATCTCGTGCAAATTAGGACACTTTAGCCTAGTGGTGAAAGTACTAGGCTCTCATTCTGATGTTCGAGGGTTCGAGTCCCGGTTGGTACACGGCGTTTCTCATTGGGGCTAGAAGTCAACACGAATTTCTAAACTAAACTCAAGTATAGTATTAAGTTCACTTAAGAATAGTATTAAGTTTAACTAAACTCAAGTATTTCCTCTGAAGTTGATACATTGAAAAACACAGTTCTATACCTCATGTATTAACCGAATAAATGTGATGAATTTGTCACGTGTCAACTTAGGTAATGAAAAATTTGAAATCCCAATAAAAACTAGCAAATTGTTCCATTTTCCAGCGTCTGATTCAACACCAATAACGCACAGGCATCAGAGTGGTTGTAACTGATGTGCTAGGTGACCGCAATCACGCACAGGCATCAGAGTGGTTGTAACTGATGTGCTAGGTGACATCAATCACGCACAGGCATCAGAGTGGTTGTAACTGATGTGCTAGGTGACCGCAATCACGCACAGGCATCAGAGTGGTTGTAACTGATGTGCTAGGTGACATCAATCACGCACAGGCATCAGAGTGGTTGTAACTGATTTGCTAGGTGACACCAATCACGCACAGGCATCAGAGTGGTTGTAATTGATTTGCTAGGTGACCCCAATCACGCACAGGCATCAGAGTGGTTGCGTAAAGTGATGCAGTGCCCCAATTTTTAGAACGACGTGGCGCGAGTGATGCGACGCACTGTCATGTGTTAAGCCCCCTCCAGACCTTGCATTACCATGTTGCCTCTGGACGTCGGAGTGGCGCTGCAAAAGAACCTCTCCTGACCAGACTGGCTTGACTGACTGCATTAGCAGTCAGTTATCAGTTATCGTTATCAGCAGTCTAAAAAATGATTAAGATCCTTAATTGCTATTCATACATAGTTATCGTAGTACATTAGAGGGGAAGGATGTTTAATAACGACGATGCGCTGTGCCAAGCCGCGGAGACTATAGCCGCGGAGAGATCGCGGAGCGCTACAACCTTCCTCAATGCCTTCCGCAATCACACTGACTCAGCCTGAGTCAGGGTTGCCAGATGTGGCTAATTTTAGCCAAAGTGGCTAATTTTAATGAACTGTGGCTAAGGAAAATTTTTGAGAATTAGCCACTTCAGTTTTGGCTAATTGTGGCTAATTTACTGATTGCAATCAATATTTATTTAATAAATACGACAAAATTATACTTAATCTTAAACTTACAGGTGTTTGTTCTCAAAATGATCGGTAATGAAACAGGTTCAGAGTTTACATCTGCACACATGCAGATGCGTGCAAAGTAAATGGAGATCTTGACAGGCTTCATCACTCAAACAAAAGATTGGTTCAAGATTTCTTGGAGCTAAATTTGAGCTGCATCTCAGAGAATCTACAATGCCACAGAAAGAGAAGGATGTCATGAAAGAAAGATGTCTTAATGCTGTTATCGAGGCAAGCAGACAATTAGAATGTCGCTTATTGGATGACGATAATGTGGTGGAGAGTCTTCACCTTTTCAAACCTGAAAGAGAGCTAAGTTAATGGGACGAAATTTTAAGGATTTACCCAAATCTTTCATGGCCTCAAAAAATTATGACGTCAGCAAAATTGAAAATCAGACCTTGACTTTACCTCAAATTATCTAGAAAGAAGAGATCGAAACAAGAAGCATACCATCCGATCCAATCGAATTTCTGGCAATGGTTTTCAAGTTTGGAGGAAGATATTTTACTGACATTGGTCAAGCGCTGCCTAAACTTTTCTCCGCACCCATTATTAATGCATTTGTGGAACGCATTTTTTCATTCGTGACAAAGGTCAACAGCAAACAAAGACACGAATTAGCGAATGAAATGAAAGACTCCGTCTTTAGAGTTTAATCTTATTTGCTAGCGAATGAAACTTGTCACAAAAACTTTCATGTAACCGAAAGGATGCTAAGCCTCTTCACAAGCGACATGTATTTATCACCCCAAAGACAAGATATCAATGAAATTGACTAACCAGGATGCAGAAAACATATTTCAGAAGAACAATTTTTACAAGAATGTGAAAAAATTGCCATGGAATCAATTTAATAAACTCAACAAGTTAAGATATTTATCTATATCTTTGATTTTTAATTTTTTCAAAATTAAAATATAAGTGGCTATTTGTGGCTAATTTTCTAGGAACATTTGGCTAAAAGCGGTGCACATTATCTGGCAACCCTGGCCTGAGTGGCCACTCATACGACATGAATCGGGGACGCTCAGCTTCTTGGTGGGCATGAAAAATCGTCTTCCCAAGCTGTCTCAGAGCCATCTGCAGCTCGTCTAAGCGGCATCAAGCAACATTGTAACGCAAGGTCTGGACGGGGCTTTACGTGAACTTGTCTTTCGTCATCACCATGAGCATGATCAGTCCCAGAGTGAAGAAACGCTTCGCCACCATGCAGCACCTCGTCGAGATGGGTTCGTGGCATTATGTATGGTGTATTCCAGGGGAAAATAGTGACCGTGACGTTACGAGTAGTGAACTCGGGCGAAAAAGTCCCGGGTTCGAATCCCCGCACTCGCGCAATATTTTTCTAATTATACAGCTCTCCTGATGATATAGAAAACTTTGAGAGCATCTTTAGTCGCTCCTACTCGATAAGATTTCACAAGACTTGAGCATGTATATTATAACGAATTGGCAAAAAGATGAATATAAAACATTTTAATGTGGTGATATACCTGATATCTAGCGAATAATACAGGCTTTGATGATTTTAATGGGACCACAGCACTAGCTATACACACGTGTCACGACGCTTTTGTATTTAATGCCTATTTTAGATGTAAAATGATATGCTTGCCACGTATCGATTTCACATGATTGAAACACCGTATGATTGAAACACGGAGATGATTTTCATAATGCGGACTTGTAATGTCACCGACCAGTAGTCATGAATTCAATTTTCAGAAATACTTTATTAAAGCTACACAAAGGCCCGATCCAGTTAATGTTTGCTATCTTTAACATTGCTTTCTGCAACTGACTTTAAATTGTAGTTGAATACTGAACTTCAGTTTAACTCACCGCGGCTAACGTGTAAAAACAAGTTTGGAAACATCATCCAATTGAGCACGAGTTTAGGCTGGGTGCAGTTCATTTATATTCCTGGTAGTAATTCTTATGCTCCTTATGGTTCTAATATAATCGTAATTATAAGATTGGTTACTCTTTTTAAGCCAATATGCATTGAAAACATGTTTACAACGCTCGTTAAAAGTCTACAACGCATATTATTAGTCTACACCGTACATTGCAAGTTTATACTCTACTACACACCACACATTACGAGTCCGCACACTACAAGTCTGCACATAACAAGTCCGCACATTACAAGTCCGCACATCACAAGTCCGCACACTACAAGTCCGCACATCACAAGTCCGCACACTACAAGTCCGCACATAACAAGTCCGCACATTACATGCCCGCACATTACAAGTCCACACATCACAAGTCCACACATCACAAGTCCATACATCTCAAGTTCATGTGTACATGAAAAAACATGTGTACTTCCAACATGGTAGTGTACCAAAATGAGCACAGCAGATATCGCGCCTGATCGTGTTAATACCGCAGGTATCGTTTCTGATCGCGTTACTGCCGCAGGTATAATTTCTTATCGTATTACTGCCGCAGGTATCGTATCTGATCGTGGACGAGATGCACGAAGACCACCCAGAACTCATCAAAGACATGTGCTACGATGGGTGGTGCCAGCAGCGTTGCCATATACGGTTGCTACGGAGCAGTACCGCAGCGATAAGCCTGTCAACAAAGGTACAGGAACTTGAGGTTACATGACCAGAAACCACTGTAATTCGCTTGCCGTCATAAATGATGGTCGGTTTTTTATTTTAACCATAGTTTGATCTCGAAATACCTGTTCTAGAGTCTGTTCTTGTTTTCCCTACGTGAAAAAATCGGCCTGCGTTGCTGGGAATCGAACCCTCCAACTACCAAATTCCTTGAGCACTAGATAAGGACGACCCACACCCATTTTTCAAAAATTATGTTCATTATTATTTATTGACACAAAAAATTATTTCGGTCGTATTTATGAAGATAGAATTTATTTTCGGCAATTTCCACTGCTGTTTATGTCAAATTTTTAAGTCTTGCGATTGTAATTCCAGGCTCGACGTGTGATTTGAAAGTGCCTGAACCTCTCCAAGAGATTCTAGACCCGATCATCGAAAAGAAGGCATCGGATGTCGTCGAGACGTTAATAGGGGGACTCGTGCAGGAGAAATACAAGGAGACACCCGTGAAGGTCAGATTTAATTCTAAGGTCAGAATGGATGTCAAGGTCGCCGTAAGGTTTGAATTGATTTCAAATTCACTCCAAGGTTAGAATTGATTTCAAGGTTACCGCCAACGTTAGAATCGATTTCAAGGTCAAATTGAAGAGTATGTCGAGAAGAACAAAAGTTGTTGATATTCGAGATGCCGGATCTTTTCCAGATCAGCCCCGCCACTAATGCAACACATGAGTTCATTCGATTTTGAAATTTCGAAATGATGCACCTATCGACTTTAAATTACTCTGAAACGAAAGATTAAAACATTCTTTCGTTTGAGAGTAATTTTAAGTCGATAGGTGCATTATTTCGAAACTTACAAGTGGGTGGCGGGGCTTATCTGGAAAAGATCCAAAATGCCTTAGGTTTAAAACTTCGCTACTCGAGGGAACAAGGAAACTTTAGGTTTAGAACTATGCTTCAAATAAGAATTAAGAAAAACTAAAAAATGGTGGATTATGACAGCGTTCGATTTGAGAAGTATGTACATGAAAAGAAGTACAAGCACTGTATATCATATACAGAAAGATACATGCGTGGGTCATAATACACTTGCTCATGCGAAACAAATGATAGAGAGAAAATATGAAACTGTATTTTGTTCTTATTAAATAACTCTAAATTTGGTAATACATATATATACATATAGACATAGGCAAGAAGTAAATATATATGCAGGGTGTTTCAGAACAAGAGGTACAAAATTTCTCATCAAGTAGAAACTGGCCAAATGAACACTTTATCTTCTTTGAAATTTCCTAAAAAAAATCTGGTTTTTGAGACATTTGCTGTTCATTGTTTCGAAGGATGAAATCTAATTACACAATTACTCGCAATATTTATTTTGAATGTACGTACATTTCTTTTCTATGAGAGTTTACAATAATAAAATTTAGTTGTAGTGATATTTGTTAAAAAAGATTTAGCAAGAAGATCGACACACTCTTTGAATCTGAGGAAGATTTCGTGGCCAGAATTGCAGTGGCTGCTGGCGAGATTTGTGATATGCCAGACATGTTTCCTAAAATTCGGCAGTCGTTAAGGCTAAGGTTTGAAAAGTGCATTGATGCAGGTGGAACACATTTTGGACCACTTTTTAAAGCAAATTCAAAATAATTATTATGAATAATTGTCCATAAATTTCATGTTTTAAAACAATAAACTGCTAATATCTCATAAACCTAATTTTTTTCGAAAAATTTCGTAGAAGAAAAAGTGTTTTTGGCCATTTTTCATTTTGAACATTTCCTGTCCAATCAAGCACTATTGAAGAAACAGCAAACCAGTGAAAATCTACAATATAAATACGTCTGTCCCGCTAGAAGAAAATTTTTTTAAGCCCCCAATGTGTAAAACTCGCTTTTTTAAAAATGAAAATACCTAATTTCCATGAAACCCCATGTTTTTCGAAACCCCGTAGGTTTCCAAAACCTCCTGGTTACCAAACTCGTCTAGTTCTTAACCCCGTTCTTTTCGAAACCTCCTGGCTACTGAACCTGTCTGGTTTTTTAAGCCCTGTAGTTTCCGAAACCATGAGCGTTTTTTCAACATCATGGTTTATAATTTTTGAAACTCCCTGGTTACCAAAACCACGTGGTTTCTACCGTGGTTCCCAAAACCCCCTGGTTTCTACCGTGGTTCCTAAAACTATCTGGTTTCTACCGTGGTTGCTAAAACTACCTGGTTTCTACCGTGGTTCCTAAAACTATCTGGTTTCTACCGTGGTTGCTAAAACCACCTGGTTTCTACCGTGGTTCCTAAAACCACCTGGTTTCTACCGTGGTTCCTAAAATTACCTGGTTTCCACCGTGGTTCCTTAAATCACCTGGTTCGTGAACTCCAGTGATTTTTTCAACCGGTGGACTTCTAGAAATCGAAATTTTCCCAACTGCCGCCCCCAGATGGCGATAGCGGACGACCTGAGCACCATATCGTCACGGCGGTCGTCCGTCCAGTCGAGCCTGACCACACCTGTGAGCAGGAAGCGCAGCATCTTTGCCAGGGTCGCTGAGCGGCTCACGTCTCCCAAGCTGAGCAGAGGTGTGTGCGTGTGTCGTATGTGTGTGTGTGTAGCGTGTGTCTGGTGTGTGTGTGTCTGGTGTGTGTGTATGTCTGGTGTGTGTGTGTGTCTGGTGTGTGTGTGTGTCTGGTGTGTGTGTGTAATATGTGTGTGTGTCTCGTGTGTGTGTGTGTGTGTGTGTGTGTGTGTGTGTCTGGTATGTGTGTGTGTCTCGTGTGTGTGTCTGGTTTGTGTGTGTCTGGTGTCTGTGTCTAGTGTGTGTGTCTGGTGTGTGTGCGTGTGTCTGGTGTGTGTGTCTAAAGTATGTTGTACGTCATTGTCACTCCTTAGGAATGCATTCGAATTTGTTCTTTATTTCTAATTGCAAAAGAGTACAAAGAAAACAATTGTATTATATTACATGTTTAATTTATTCTGATCAAATGAATAGGAGCAAGTACATGCAATTGTGCTACTTGTTAGGGACGATTTCCCTGTCTTAATATTTGTGGCAAACTTAAGGGGGTCATCCAGGCCCCTGCCAGGCCCCTGTCTCTCCGATGAGCATTTTTCATGTTTTTACTGAAAAATGACCCTTATGTGGTGGACTATTCGGCCCTAAAATTTTATGTTGCTACGGACAATAGATCCCCCCCAGGGGACAAAAGGGGACAAAAATCTGGAATTTTCGACCCCATTTCGACCCCATCTAAAAAGAAAAAAGACGGGAAATGGATAATTTGAAACTTTACTATTGTTAGAAATGTTCCAAAAGTTCTAAAACTGTCTTTGGTTTTATTCTAGCATAAAAACTCAATGACTAGTCCTCTTTTGAAATACCAATATAAATGAACTAAAAAACCAATATGCCAATTTTTTCAAAAACTAAGGACTGAATCAAAGAAATGAATAGAATAAATTGTGTTTTTTTTTTCAAAAGTTACATATAACAGTCACATTTCACAAGAATCAGACTGAAAATGAAAAATTTCATTATTTTTTGAAAAAAAAATTATTTTTTATTTATGGAAATTACAATTCACAGTGTGAATATGAAGTTATGCATGGAGATTTTCGAAATGAAAATGAAAACAGCATTCACTTACATAAATTTTTCATTATTTTACACTTCAACAAAAAATTTTGTTTATGGCTTATACCCAAAACCTCTAACTTTCAACATTCAAAACGCTACTCCTCATTGAGTTTTGAAGCTAGAACAAAACCAAAGACAGTTTTAAAATCCTTAGAACATTTATAACAAAAGTACATAGGCTTTTTTCCAAATTTGAGAAAAAAAATTGTATAGCTCAAACCCCAAATTAATGTATTTTTGATGTAATGATAAAATATCGCCTATCACAAAAAAAATTTTACGAATGTTAAAATTTTGCAATGTAACTTTGTTAGAAATGCTTCAAGGATTCTAAAACTGTCTATGGTTTTGTTCTAGCATCAAAACTCAATGACGAGCTCCGTTTCGAAATATTCGTAAAATGTACCAAAAAACTAATTTTTTGTAAAAAAATAAGGCCTAAATCGAAAAAGTTACACGAGTAAAAAGTGTGTACTATAAAAAAAATACATAAACTGGCCAATTTTCCAACGAATCGGACGAAAAAAGCTGAAAAATCCGGATGATCCCCTAACTGAAAAAATAGATATTGCACAAATAATTTTGTTAAGCAAATCGAGTAAAAGAGTGCGGGATATTTATACAAAAAGTCGGTACGCAAAATGCAGTTAGATTGTAAAAAAGTTCTGAGATAACATACCTATTTTTGTACGCACACTAGGCAACACGGTGCAAATGTTATGTATTATTTAGCTTAATCTAGGTTTCAATATATTTTTTTTGAAGATTTTTGCATGATTGTTTTGAAAATGTAACTGCCGTATCGAAAAAGAGACCTTGTACTCTTTTTTCGTCAACTCGTATCACATGCGTAAGTCAAAATCTGTTTCTTAAATTGGAGCTTCACTTCGTACGCTGTGGATGAGATTACCAACTTACGCTGTCTTTTCTCCATAGACTTATTCAAAATCCAGTAGACATTTGAAGGTATGTTAATGTATGCAAATCAAGGACATTTGTAGTACAGAGATGTACAGCCATTGTGTGGTGTGGAGGTGTCTAGTTTACTGGGGGTACAGGCAAGCGAACAAACAAACAAGCAGACAAGCAAATTAGAAAGTAAACAACTCAGCAGGTGAAGAAACAATCAGGTTGACCAACAAAGAAACCAGCATGTTAACAAATAAACCTGCAGGTAAACATAGCAATGAACTACTAACTTATTCCTCTTTTGTCGACGTTTAACGGAGCTTCGAAGCAGTGTCCATGCAGCGCCACGGCTGGGTGTATTGTTAGGTCTCTTGCCAAGGCCCGGTCTGGTTCAACAGAAAGAACAAAACATTCAGCATGAGGCACTAGGTAGCCTTCATTACACTGTTCACTACGTTTCTGCAGTTGCTACGAACGGTTTGGTTGGGCTTGAAGAAGCATCATTGAAAAGCCATCTTTACATCATTATAACTTTCTTATACTTTCTAATAACCGAAAAAAATATAATTGCTCGATAACATTTGACTTGTACGTCATAGTCTAATTTAAATGAAGTTAATGAAATCAGTGAAATGGTAGCCATTGTTGCTGGATCGCAAAAGAGCAATTCACAAGTGTGTACCAACACACAGAGAACATAGACTGTTCCCGTCTGTCCGCAGTGCCGAGCGCCAGCAGCAGTATACGCACGCTGCGCAGCCTCCGCAGCGGCAGCAGCAGGCACAGGAAGCTCGATACCAGGGTGAGATGGGGGACCTGATTTTGGTTTTTCAGAATTTTGAGGATTTTTGAAATATTGGTTGGTTTTCAAAATGTGTGTTTTTGTGGGGAAATTTTTGGGGTTCTGGGAAGTTATTTTTTTAGATATGTTTGTTCCAATTAGATTTTAAGTTTAATTAATTTTTGAAATTTTAAAGGTCGTAAATTTTTTATTTTCTTTTAATTTTGGGTGTTAGGAATTTGGGGATGTTGAATTTTTCATTCATTTTGAAATTTTTTTCGTGTAATTTTTTATCAATTGTAGGTTTTATGGAATTTTCATTAATCCTTGAATTCGTTGTGGCTTAAATTTATTATTCATTATTGAATCCTTCGCCAATTTTCAATAAATTCTAATGGCAACACAACTTCATAATTCAATATCAATATATCGAAGGGACAGGGTGATTACACATGAGTGACAATTTTGAATAGTACAAAATCTTGTGAATTAAACAAAAACTATTACTAAAGTTTTTCCAGTTTTTCACAAAAGGTTTTACTTCTCCGTAGATATGATAGCGGATGCATGGAATATGTTGCTGTCTTTGTGTCATTTAATACAAGTCGACTTTGAAAATTTCTGCCCCTGCACACCAGAAGTTCAGCTTCATGGAAGATTCTCTCTTCTTTACCAAAGAATCCAAGTTCATCATTGTGAAGAATGGAGATTGGAGATGTCAAGTACACTGCGGCAGTGAAGAGGGTTTTTGGAACAAAGTTCTACCCGAAATATTCTCGTGAGGTTCGAAACAAAAGGCATTTCAACCAGTCATTCGAAATGCCACGAGGACCCTGTCGATGACTCGTTGAAATGCTTTTTTGTTTCGAACCTTACGAGGATATTTCGGGTAGAACTTTGTTCCAAAAACCCTCTTCACTGCCACAGTGTACTTATCTCCAATCTCCATTCTTCACAATGATGAACTTGGATTCTTTGGT
Source organism: Morinoia aosen (assembly GCA_030386875.1). Taxonomy (NCBI): domain Eukaryota; kingdom Metazoa; phylum Arthropoda; class Malacostraca; order Amphipoda; family Talitridae; genus Morinoia; species Morinoia aosen. The sequence goes on along the minus strand of CM059575.1, from coordinate 12,940,307 downwards.
AAAGAAGAGAGAATCTTCCATGAAGCTGAACTTCTGGTGTGCAGGGGCAGAAATTTTCAAAGTCGACTTGTATTAAATGACACAAAGACAGCAACATATTCCATGCATCCGCTATCATATCTACGAAATCTTAACACCTCTTCTAATTTTCAATTTAATTGTATCAAAATTACACAATAATAAAATCAAAATTGTTGAATAAGGCCAAAATTATAAAAAAACGTGGATATACCAAAATAATAATTTCGAAATACTAAAATAAAAAAAATCTAAATTACAAAAAATGTAAAAATTACAAATAATTATATCAATATTACAAATAATATTGATACCAAAGTAACTAAATCACAAAATAAAAATTAAAATATAATGACGATATAGAAATTACTGCAGTAATATCCAAATAATCTTACACAATTTCAATCGAGGCAATAAAACCCGGAAAATTTAAAAAAGAGAACAAATTCCAGTTTTATTACACAGAAACGTTGCAAAGGATTAACATTCTTTTATCATATGTCATAGCGCACCTTCATAGCATTACTTACCAAATGAAATATTTATTTTCAAAAACTTTCCTATGTTGATAGCAGTGATTCCATCATCCTTATATATAATATACATGTCGAACTAGTGTATTAAAAATGTAATATATATTGTATATAACATATGCAAAATATGTATTTCTTTTTAATCTTATTATCGAGCGGAGATAATTCTACCTATGCACACACTAACGCGTCTAACTCCTAATTAGAGTTTGACCAGTCAAATTAATTAATGTCTCTCCATAACCAAATCTTAACTGAGTCAAGAAACTGTTAATTCTATTTATTGGTAAAATTTATCTCTCTTTTGGTGTTCCAGAACGACAGCATCGAATGTGCGCACATAGAGAGTCCGCAGACTGGAGGTGTGTTGTTACATTATGTGTGTTGTTACGTCGTGTGTTGTTACATTAAGTGTGTGGTTACATTGTGTGTGTTGTTACGTTGTGTGTGTTGTTACTGTTGTCTTTAACCGGAAAATAAAGCCGCGAGTGAGAGGGTAGCTCGCCTACCAAGCACTCGGACTTACCTTCCTCACAGTCGTCTTCTGGTGGAGAACCGCGTCAGAGGTACGACGCTCTCCCCACTGTACGATCGTTCAGTGGCGCAGCCTTCTCCCTTTCTCTCAGGAGCAAATAAATCACTCCTCGATTCCCCGAGCGCTCTCTCACTCGGACAACTCCAACGCAGATCTATCACTGTCATACTGGATGACCAAAGCGCAATTCGAATCCCAAGATCGTAAGCTCCGTCCTCACTCTACCGCTGTTCTGAGCACATTGTCCCACGCTCGCAGCCGTCCGGCGAGCGGCGGCAAGATGGCTGTCTTGCTCAGCCGGCGCGCACACCTTTACAGCACCCTCTCGCGGCGGCAGACACCACAGTTACATTGTGTGTTGTTGCATTGTTTCTGTTGTTACATTGTGGGTGTGTTGTTACATTGTGTGTGTTGTTACACTGTGTGTTGTTACATCGTGTGTGTTGTTACATTGTGTGTGGTGTTACATTGTGTGTTGTTTGTTACATTGTGTGTGCTGTTACATTGTGTGTGTTGTTACATTGTGTGTGTTGTTACATTGTGTGTGTTGTTACTCTGTGTGTTGTTACATCGTGTGTGTTGTTACATTGTCTGTTGTTACATTGTGTGTGTTGTTACATTGTGTGCGTTGTTACAGTGTGTTGTTACATTGTGTGTGTTGTTACATTGTTTGTGTTGTTGCATTGTGTGTGGGTACGTGTGTGGCTGTGTGGCTTGTGTGTTAGAGTTGCTTGTATGACTTGCGTTCCTTCAAAGCGCAGATTTGTGTGCCGTTCCCACAGCTTGTGAACGCATCGTGACTGTGTGAAGTGTTGCGTATTTACGCGTATATATCCCCTTATATACAGTATAGGTTTACATATTGTGTCCGGGCGTGCGTCTTGTGTCTGTTGTGTCGTGGGTGTTGCTGTGTATGCTGAGTAGTTTTTGCGACTAGAATTTACGACTAGAACTCACGGGTATAACTTATGCCTAGAACTTATGATTCAAATTTATGACCAAGAACTTATGACTAGAACTAACGAGCATAACTTATGCCTAGAACTACACCTTTTTCACTTCAAATTAATCTAAGTCAAGTTCAATTTAATCCAAGTCAAGTTCAATTTAATTCAAGTCAAGTTCAAATTAATCCGAGTCAAGTTCAAATTAATCCAACCCTCGGTTGAGTTATAAAATGGAATAATAATTTATTAATTTGAGTTTTTTTGTGTTAACTACTGTATGTATCTATTGGATGTTATAAGCAAGACTGGTTTCGAAGATTTATTTACACTCATAGATATTTATATACGTGAAATTCCACTCTATCACATCTATGAAATCATATACATGCAAATACAAAAGGTTATCATTGTACGATACGTAGATTTAATCTTTAAAATAAATATAAAAATGCGATTCACTGAGCACTAATGTACGATTCCGTGTGATTACAATTTATACTTGTACATTACTTCCCAGATACATTCATGCATTTGCAATATAAATGTTACAATCCATTCTAATTCCTTATTAGTCAATGTGAAAAAATTTAGGATCCACTTACAATACACAATAATAATACAAGAAACAATGTTTCTAACTTAATACTGATTTTATTTGTGTGTGTTCACAATTCAATGTATAATACTTTCAAGACTTAAATATTCATAAAATGATTGTTATAAAAGTTACTGAAGTCTTTAAAGTATTATAAATTGAATTGTAAACACACGTAAATAAAATCAGGAGTGAATTAGAAAAATTGTTTCATGTATTATTATTGTGTATTGTAAGTGGATCCTACATTTTTCACATTGACTAACCCGGAATTAGAATGGATGACAACATTTATATTGCTAATGCAGGTATGTATCTGGGTAGTAATGTACAAGCATAAATTGTAATTAAACGGAGTCGTATATTAGTACTCAGTGAATTGCATTTGTATATATCTTTTTAAGATTAAATCTACATATCGTCCAATGATAATAATTTGTATTTGCATGTATTTGATTTCATATGTGTGGTTAAGTGGAATTTCACGTATATGGATATCTATGAGTGTAAATAAATCCTCGAAACAAGTTTTGCTCATCACTTCCAATTTAACACAAAAACTCAAATTAACAAATTATTATGTCATTTTTTTAACTCAACTCAGGGTTGGATTAATTTGAACTTGACTGGGATTAATTTGAACTTGACTCGGATTAATTTGAACTTGACTTGGATTAATTTGAACTTGACTCGGATTAATTTGAACTTGACTTAGATTAATTTGAAGTGAAAAAGGTGTAGAACTTACGATTAGACTAAACCTATGACTAGAACTTACGATTAGAAGTTACGACTAGTAATTGTAACCAGAACTTGTGATTAGAACAAATGAACAAGATCTACAAGCAGATTTACGACAGGAACTTAGGACTTAAGTATATTATTATAACTTACGACCTGAACTTACAGCTGCAACACACGACCATAACTTAGGACTTTCTTACGTCACCAATAAGATCGTAAGATTTAGGTACTGCACTGCACGCTTTGACGACAAACTCGACGTAATTTTAGACTTACGTTTAAACTTACCTTCAAAAGCGACACTATTTATTAAAGCATATCTTTCCGCCCAATAAACTGAATTGTTTAAAATACGCAAATACTTGCGTCTAAAAATTTTTTATTATTCTACATTCGTAAATACGCACGCCTAAATAATATAATTATTAAATATAAGTAAATAAATACGTCTAAAAGGTATTATTATTCAAAATATTCTAATACATACGTCTAAAATGCATGAGTATTCAAAATAAGATTATTGTAACGTTTATAAATTAATAACGCGTCTAGAACCGTCGCAAATGCCCTGCTCTTACGTCTAACTTTACGACACCTTCACAGAAGACGACGTAGATACGTTGACGTTGAGCGACGGGGCGTCTACGACGTCAGTTCTCTCCCCACGCGACGAGGTTTCCACGTTGCCGAAAGTGGAGTGAATTGCTGCGTCATCCCCACCTCAGGGGACGTTGTGGGGTCCCCACACCTTCCCCAGACCTTCAACTCCTTACTGAATGGTGCCTTTCTCTCTTCGGAACACCTGTGTGCTTGAAATTACTCATTTAATCTTCCTCTAACTCAACATCATTTAGGGGACAGTGAAAAGTATAATTATCATTTTATCACCATCAAACATCATTCATCAAACATCGGCATCTTTGAGATGCTTTATTTCCAATCAAGCCTGATACATATGATCTTAAGCATTGGTTTTTCAAATGTCTTATAACTAACCCTATATATAGGACACCATGACGGTTCCCTCGTAAAGCCGGTACCCATTTCCGACACCTGGGTTGAGTGGGGTATTGTGCTTGAGCTTTTCCCTTATACCCAACGGGGAAAATCGCCGCGCCAGCGCCGGGATACGAACTCTCGTCTCCAACATACAAGGCTGATCCCTTAACCACTGTACCACGGAGAGCACACCATATCATTCATACCATATAATTATTTATCATTTATATCATTTATCATCTTATCATTCATATTCATCACACAATTGATCATACTTATCATGTTTATCATTTTATTGGTCTTATCTATCATTCAAATCATTTTGAACAAAATTTCCTCGAATTTTGTCCGTGATTTTAATTTTTTTCATCTCGGACGCTAAGAAATTGTCATAGAGTTCATGAAAAATTTTTGTACCCAAATTTAACTCATTTGTCCAGTTTTTTCTATGCCGTGATATTAGAAGCTATTTTTCTTGGTCCTTGGGATTAAAAGTTTTAAGCAAAATTATATAATTTTTGTGGAGTTTCCGATTTTTCGTTTACGTTCATCATTTTATAAATGTCTTTGTGAATGAGTCACGTAAATTGACCCGTAATGGAATATAATTACGGAGTCAATATATTAAGAATTGGCTGTGGTGAGTTAACACAAGGAAACGCTTTCATGCTTATTACTCAATCTTTTGCTCCACGCAGTTACTCATGTACTCATATTTGGTCGTTGGTACGATTGTACATCGTTTTTATTATGTACTTTTACACTTAGCACTTTGTAATACGGTATCTACTTCCAGTTTTACAAATGTTGATAATACCACCTTGAGAGTTGCATTTCTAGAATTTATACTCTAAACTCTGCGAGCTAACTCTCAACGACACGAGGCAGAGTAATGAACCTTTTTTTATACATTTTTTCTCATGAAACAAAAAATTCCAAATACAACTGAATGAGTTATTTAGCTATGCAACAAAATAAAGTGTTAAGTTATATAGAGCTTAGTTATATCCAAATCTAACTGAACCCAACTCAACCCGCCGCCATTTTCCCCCAAGTTAAGGCGGACCCTCTAACATTAATACACCGAAGCTAAATCTGACACCGACAATACCCAGTACAGGTATGGTAGAGGAAAATGGTACGTTTATGTACATTTTTAGTATTTAAAGTGGTACATTTAGCAGAATTTGGAACAATAGTATTTATTCCATGGTGGTACGATGACGATTATGACGGAATGTTGCCATATGGTTGTCGTGCGACGCCATTCATGGGAACAGCAACGCGTCGTGAAGGTAATACGTTTCTTGAAAATATCAACGAGGTGAAATCGGTAGGGTAAATTTATATACATAATTCGTCTCAGTGATGTAGACTCTAGAGTATAGAACCAATCGCAAATTACAACGAAAATGACTTAACTATATGTCTATGTCGATACCGTCGTGCGGTCGACGTGAGGGTTCGTGGAAAAGGTCGCCCTCCTCGCGATCGTCGCCTCGTCGCCCTCCTCGCGATCGCTTTCGCTTGGTGAGGCGGAACTTTGCTGCTCCCGGTCGTGGTACTGGCGAAGGAGGTTGATGTGATAAACTTTGTTGTTTCCATCCACGTCCAATGTATAGGTATAGGTTCCCAGGCGTGATTTTACTGTACAGGGACCTTTCCAAGTCATAAGTAGCTTCTTTCAAGAATCGGGCAGAAATACGAGGACTTTATCTCTTTGTTTTAGAGTTCGCATCTTGGTACGTCTGTTGAAGAACTTGGCGCTTTTCTCTTGGCTCCTGTTTAGATTCTCGCGAGCGATTTTGCATGTTTCTTTCAATCGGTGCTTCATTTCCATTAGATACTGGGCAGTGCTCGTGTCGTCTTGCAAGCTCCCATCTGTCCAACATTCTCTGAGCACGGTTAAAGGTCCACGGACGCGATTGCCGTAGATGAGTCCGAAAGGAGAATACCCGGTTGAGGCCTGAGGAGCGTCTCGAAAAGCAAAAAGGAGGGAAGGCAGATACAGGTCCCAGTCTCACGGTTGTTCTACGGCTAATTTCCGCAACATGACTTTGAGTGTACCATTGAAGCGTTCGACAATGCCGTTCGTTTGGGCATGGTATAATGGCGTCAATCGGTGCTGGATACCGACGAGTTTCAGGAAAGCTTCGAAGGTTGCGGCGGTGAACTGAGTGCCGTTGTCACTCGTTAGCGTGTGAGGGAAACCAACTCTGCTGCAGATTTCGAGTAGCTCCTGGGCGACCGTTTCTGCATCTATATGTCTGAGCGGGGCTGCGTCTGCGTACCGAGTTGCTTGGTCCACCACGGTGAGAATGTATCGGTGGCCACGTGCCGATGCTGGTTGCAATGGGCCTACCAAATCAACACTGAGCGCGGAGAATGGAGTGGTGATCGGTGGGGTTGAGATTGGTGCCTTCCTTGGTCGAGATGGAGCGTGCGTCTGGCAGGTGTGACAAGAGAGACAGTATTGGACCACATCTTTTGCCAGGGACGGCCAGTAGAAATCTCGTTCTAGACGAGCCTGAGTCTTCTTTTGGGAGTAATGGCCAGCAAGTGGATTGTCGTGAGCCGTTTCCAAGATTTGTGGCGCACGCTTGCAGGTGCTACAAGTTGATGAGTTTCCTGACCGTCTCGTAACGTTTTCCGGTGCAGAATGCCGTCTTGGAGTTCATAAGTAATGACTCTGTCATCCTTGTGCGTTTCTTCTTTACCAGTGTCAACTTTCTTGAATAAAAACTGCAATGTTCAGCACTCCCGCTGTAATTTCTTGAAATCTTCTTTGTTGTGCCGCAACATATCGACAGTGCTTGGTGCGGCAGGGGGATTTTCGCTCGATTTTGCTGCTGCCCTTGTGACAACATGAGAGACTTCTGCAGCAACTGGTTGCTCTTCATGGTGATCATCTGTTCTTCGAAGGAGGTGGTTCCGGGAACTCGGCCGAGGATGACATCATGGGAGAGTTCTTCCATGGCTACGGCTGTCACCTCTCCATGGTAGTAGGGACAAACGAGAGTTACCCGGGCAAGAGGCGCCTCGAAGGAATGATTTTTGGCCAGCCGAACGGTAATTTCTTTCTTCAAAATGGCGTCAGTTGGGACGAGAGCCTTCTTGACGAAGACCGCTGTTGCTCCTCCATCGAGTAGTACTTGGACGGGTTGTTGGTTCACAGTGCCGGAGCATGTTTTCAGTTGACCCAATTCGATCAGTTTGTTTGAGGCGATGTGATTGCATGCGACTGGGGGAATATCGTCGTATTCATCTGCTTCATCATGCGTTGTTAGATTGTTTACTCGAGCTGTAGTACTGGAGATAGGTGGGCTTGCATGGGCTGCTCCACTACTGTGGCTATCACCTTGCCTCCTCTGTAACTGGCGGCACTCATCACTGGAATGTGATCGGTTGGGGCCATGGAAAGTGCAGTAATATCCAGTGTAAGGTCCTCGTTGTTCCTCGCGCTGCGGAGTGTTGATCGATTTTGAGCTGGTGGGAACATCACGAGTGTTAGAAGTTCTTGGTGGCGTTCCTCGAGAGTTACTGCTGGAGTTGGTTGATCTTGCTGGGGTGCTAGGGGCTCGGACAGGAAATGTCGAGCGTCGCTCTGGTGCTGATGATGCTTTGAGTGCTGGAGGGCCCGCATCCGTCGTCGATGTCAGTGTGCGACCCTTACAAAGCTGCTGGAGCGATGTATGAGGTCTTGCTTGCAAGAAGCTATCACCCTGCTCTCCTAGGCTTGCGACTGTGTTACCACCCCTGTCACGCAATTGAGTAGCGAGGAAGGGAGGCAAGCTGGAATATGCGCGGTCAACAAGAAGAAAGTCACGAAGAGTCTCGTAGTTGGCTTCGATGTTGCATCCTTTTAACCAAGCGTCTAAGGCTTGTTCTAGTCGCCGTAGGTAACGTGACATATTGTCGCCTTCTTCTGGCTTCAGTTCGTAGTAGTTAGCGCGTAGTTTTGCTGGAGTGACTTTATGAGCATCTAATAGAAGCAATTTGATTTCAGGAAGCTTGAAGCGATCTGCTGCGGGCAGGGCATCGATGAGTCGACGTTCCTTCGGTGTGATCAAGTTATGAAGCATGACAACAGCATCGACTTCAGTGAATCCCATTGCTGTTTTATGACTGCAGAAGCGTTGCAAAAATTCGTCCATCCTTTCTTTTGTGGGATCGAATGGAGTCGGTGGAGGTATCTTTACTCTAGCATTTTGAGGAGCGATTTGAGTATCGAGTTGTCTGAGTCTGAGCTCGTGGTCTCGTTGTGCTGCTTCTCGTTCAGCTTCTCGTTCCGCTGCTCGTTCTGCAGCTCGTTCTGCGGCTTCTCGCTCCGCAGCTTCTAGTTCCGCTTCTTCCAAATGCCTCAGGCGGCTGGTAAATTTTTCCCTGTACTCCGCATCGGTGGGAGTGAGGCCGAGGGCTTCGACGTATTCTCGAGCTTGAGCGACGAGGTTCATCTTGTTTTAATGGTGCGGTGTCCGCGTAGTTGTGTAGAACCCAGAAATCACAGGCAACGTTGGTAGTTGCGCGACGCTTCTGGGACCCTGTTCGGGCGCCAGAATATGTCGATACCGTCGTGCGGTCGACGTGAGGGTTCGTGGAAAAGGGGGGCTGTCTTCTGTGCAGCTACCTTTTTCCGGGGCGTCGTATTCAGTCCGCTAGGGCAACAGAAGTAAATTCTGTTTTGTGCCGAAATACGGTGGTACCGCTGGAGTGGTGTGTGTGTGGGTACCGCCTACACCGTATTCAGTCCGCTAGGGCAACAGAAGTAAATTCCGTTTTGTGCCGAACTACGGCGGTACCGTTAGGAAGACAAGCGACTGTCTGCGCCGTTTGAGACCGCTAGGGCAACAGAAGTGTACTCTATTACTGCCGAACTGCAACAGCGTCTTCCTAGTCGACAAAACTGTGCGAAATAGTTTGTCCTTCCGATGTGTCTCCTTAAACTTCTTAATAGGAGAGGTGTCGTATGATACTAAAGCCTGTACCAAAGAGGAGAAAGAAAACTCTTATCACCTAAGGGCGTGACATGTTTAACGCTCAATTTCTTTGCAGTCCCTATTACATATACTGATATATTTTAACAAAGAAAGTGATTTATTTTCTATTGGAAAAATGGTGCGTACAGACGTGAGCTACTGCATAACAAGGTACAACACTCAAAGTTGCATTTAAAATATTAGTCTTATTTAGCTAGGTAATCAAAGAAACATTGGAATATCGACATGTAATACAAATGATATTTAAGGGCTAACTAAAGTAAATGCGCAGACGCAACATCAGCGCAGAGAAACAGACAAGTCGGCGTTCAGGGAGCTGGACACATAAAGAAAATACTTGGGATTATGGGTAACTAACACAAAAGGCTCGACAACCCCTGTGAGGCCTGACAGTCTAATACTCATGCGTGTAATCATTTTATCGAATAGTAATTGTGTCAGTTAATGCGTCTCCGTTGGCCAATGAAACAGCTGTTGTACAAACGACACTTCAGTACGTCACAACTCAGTGTTGCAAAGATTGCTTTTGTGTATTGCATGCAATGTCTTTAGTTCTTATGTCTTATCTTAATTAATATTACGTATGAACACTCCTACTGCCTACGTCTCACAAGAAGCCCGTATACCATTATTTTATATACTTATATGGATTCTACGTGTCTTGATTTTATTTTTTGAGATAATTAGTTCATATGTGTTGTGTTCTCTCATTATTCTATGCTGTATTTTCATCAATTTTGACGTTGTTCAATAATAGTCTTCGTGTCTTCCATGTTGTCATATTTGGGGTCTTCATTCATCAATCCTTGTGACCATTTATCATCCGATATTTTTCATCAACCTGAAATTTGTCATCAATCTAAAATTTTTCCAATGCAATATTGAGAGTTAGCATTTTTCTACATTGAAAATATGTTGATAATCCAAAATTTTTTACAAAATTCTTTCATAATCAGGAATTCTTCTTCCACCGACAAGCTTCCAGGTGCTCGAAATTTTTCGATTCAAAATATTTCATCGTTCCGAAATTTTTTTATACACCAAAATTTTTTTCCTAATTCGAAATCTTTCATCAATCCGAAAGTTTTCATTCGTCCGAAGGTCTCCATCAATCTTAATGTCATTCAACGTGAAATGGTTCAACCCGGCATTTTTCATCAATCGCAAACATTGCGTTCATCTGTCAAAGCAGAAATTGACCACAACGTCCCGGATGTACATACTTAGTCGTGTTCTTTTCTATCGCGGTAATTTTAGGGATAAATTTTGTCAAAGTTCCCTATTTTGAGTGCGAGTGAAAGTGCTCTCAAGGGAATTTTAAGCTCATTGGTTTGTTGCTTCTTTTTTTCTACATTTTATTCTTAAAGAAATCACTTTTGCCCCCCCCATGCTCGATAAAACTTATTTTAATTTTAGGCGCTTTTTAGTCAAAATATTTCAGACTAGGATCTTTTTGTGTACGTTTTTGTGCATGCCTTTGTATGTCATTACACTAATCAATGAATGTAAAACGTACATTTTTTAATTCTACGTTCACATTTGCACAATACACCCAAAAATTTGAGGAATTGAAAAAAATTCGCCAAAAATTATTTCTGTATTAAGCTTAAAAGTTACAATCCAGCACGTCCTCATACGCACATGTATATAATACGTACGTAGGTTAACATCTCAATAGTATTTTCACGATTCGCCGCAGTCACTTCATTTTTTATTCTTTTCATGCTGGCAGTAATCTGAAATTTTTCATAGAATATTTCTAAACTCATGTACCTTGCTGATTAACGTTGAAGAATGCATCCCAACTCGTTTACCTTTTTTGCTTTACCTGGGACGTATATTACGGCATTCTAGGGTAAAATGAGCTCCAGTTTATCCTAGGGCCGCGGCCAGAGAAACAGCAGTGAAGCAGGGCTGCGCAGAGCAGTTTCGGATCGCTGGTAGCTGATGGCTTATGCTCATAGTTGCCAAACAAACAGCAGTGGCTGGTCCTGAGTCCGCAGCAGTTGCAATCTTGGCGTTACGATGGGCGGTGTTTTGTGACAGGCAACCTCAAATTTTGCTTAATAAATAGATATAGAACAGGCAATATTTCATCGGATTAAGTTTATTTATATCTATACATATTAAAATGCCATTCATTATCTTCTTAGCATTACAAGTACATCCGTACACTGTCGTATAATACTTTTCATTTCGCTAAAATATTTCTACCCACAATGTTTGAAATGGCTTTGATACTGTTTTTAATTGTTCCAGGAAGTTCGAAAAAAAATTAATTGCATGATAATATGCTAGCTATGGTTGATGATGGAATAATCATGCAAATAATTCACTGACGCATGACTTGAAACCTTATAAATACTTGAATGTGGATTATTTTGCGGTACTGGACGTGTAGAGACATTACAGAACAAGGAACATATTCGTTCAGGCGTATGAATATAAACATCTATGGATATAACTACCCGAATTTGGAATTGTAAAACCAATAAACAATATCTAAGTATAAAAGGGTCTTTTGTATTTGACGTGCGTCACAAGTTTCAGTTTAATGACAATTTTCACGTAAAATTCGAACATCACTATCGTTTTCGGAGAAACTAACAGTTTTTTAGTTGCGTGCTTTCAAGGTTATTTTTACCGATGTAATGCTGATAAAACGTAAACTTAAAAAATTCTGTATCGGCTTTGCCCAGCACTTTGCGCTGGTACAGAAAAAGTAAAAGATCAATCCTCTCCCCATTTAACAATTCTATTTGTTTGCGCACATATACGTGTTCATATATATATATGCATGCACCTATGCATATATATGTTTCTATTCCTATTTTTTGAGTAAAAACAAAATCTCAAAACATATTACATTTTACCCAAAGCTCTGCGACCAGTTAACACTGAATCATATTTCAGAAATAAATATATTTATTGCAATTGCTTGATGATTCAAAATAGATCTATCACTGCCCCAGAGGGCGCATCTGTGAATAAAAACAATGAAAAATATAACAAAGACAAATGAAAAAAGTGCTCATGAAAAATTATCATCTCTGTGCGTATGCTTATATCTATACAACAAATAATTATACAACAAATAATTCAGGAATTCCGAAGAATTCTCTAGTAGTATTTTGAATTATTTATAAGTTGTCCGCCATCTCTTGGGATATGAAATCTCCAAGAAATGATATTTTTGATTTAACTAGCCATTGACAGGGTTAATCTATTTGCACGCCACGTTTGGTTTGTCTACAAGTACGCGTCGTTTGGTTTATCTATTTGTACACCTCGGATAGTTTGTCTATTAGTACGCCTCGTATAATTTGTCTATTAGTAAACTTCGAATGGTTTGTCTATTAGTAGACCTCGTATAGTTTGTCTATTAGTACTCCTCATGCGGTACGTTTGTCTAAGGACGTCTTATATTGAGAAATTTTTTAAAAGCCAAGATGTTGCCATGTATTTCATATGCCAACCTTTTTTGAAATGAACGGTTTTCTTTTCTTTCTCTCTCACAGATGACCTAACCTGTGTTTCCTCAGTGTTACTTAGGAGAAAAATGATTAATGTTTATAACTAAAAAACAAATAGATCATACGAAAAAGATGTATGTTTCAAGTCAAGTTTAATGCCATGTGCCAAAAATAGACCTGATATGAAATATTCGGCATTGGTACTCTCTGAAGTTTAGGTATTGACAAAGAAAATGCTTGATATAGTATAGTTTTTCGATTTATGAGGTAGAAAATACCTATATACGTATAAATAACTGTACAATCCCACCTACCACTAACTTCCATAGCGTCTGCTATAAATGACCATTGTTCATTAACATAGTTATGATCGAAATATAAAGAGATGCACCCCCGATTGCAGGAATAGCTTGTACCGAGGAGATCAGAAGTTCGACATCCCTCCCGGACGAACTCTAGGGTGCAACTGACTGCTGGCTCCCGACTCCGAGCCAGGCAGGGTTTCCACGTGAGGCGACTCTAATTACCCTAGGTGAAGGGTGGTGATTACCCCAGATTACCCTAAAACAGCTAATCCTGACCTATGACCTATTTATTAACTAAAAGGTAAATGGACTGGTTTCCAGAGCTCTGTCAGTATGAATAGGTCCTGCGTTACATACTGCATGAGCGTCAGGAGGGAAATCCAGTCGAACGACGTTAGAATGCTGGTTTGATATCCAGACGATATCACGTACAAGATTTTTGCCAAAAACCTGTCGAATTAATTTTGATGCCCGCTGTTTTCCAAGGCGCCCTTTTTTTCTGCGACTCCTGATCAGGAACATTGTTTTCATCAAACTAAAAGAGGCTCCCACAATGAGATAAGAGGTGCTTAGCTAAAAATGCACAAACTTGCAGTTCCACTTTACGAGCACGATTTTCGAGAGGATCATTGGATAGCACGTAGCTGGCAATTAATGGGGTTTTCTTTGCCACCATGGATCGTCGTTTGTGTCTCTGAGAGCATGTGTGACGCTCATCTGCTATGCTGCAAGAAATGCAATAATATGTGTACTTATCCCTATTACAATTATTTATTTTTTATTTAATTTTCCATCCATTCACGCACTTCAGCCATTCTTTCCACATGCTCAATCTAACTTAACACTTTGATCCACTCTCTGCGATTTACACCACATATGCTTCTCAGAGACTTCGTTGCAATCACATTCACTTATCAACTCAAAAAGTTGTTTGTAAAGTTATCAAATTTCTTCATTTCCTGAAGGGCGGGTGAGGAAATTCAGAGGTTTTGGAAAAAACTACCTTGCCTTTATTAATATGCATAAATTTTCCTCAACTCTCCGTTTTAGAACCCCTAGTGCTTCAATTTTGGTTGAAGGAATTCTAGGCATGATCGCAGCTATATCAAATTCCACGTCCGTGCTACTGCGACGAAGAAAGACAGTGAGAATACAAACATATATTGCAAGTTTTAATTCGATAACTGTACTCTTTTTTTATTTGATTTTTTGTAACTAATTTTATAGCTTCTTCCTTTCACCTTTGGCACCTTTTGTAACTCGAAGTGTCAAAGAACCCTGTCTAATTTTTTTTGTTTGCATCGCTACAATAACATGCTTCGTTGGCGTGCAACATGGCTAAGAAATAGGATGCCTTCCATCTAATTGGCTGGCAAAATACCGGCGCTGTGGGGCAACTCTGCTGTTAATTCAATGACTATCACAAGAATGAACCTATTAATTATTTCTACGATGGAATATATTAGCTGTGGAATTTAACAATACAACAAACATACCTGTCAATATTCGTTTGAAGCTTATAACCACTAGCGCAATCAGAATAGGACAGTGACTTTCGTCGACTGGCTGTTGCTGACACCGATCGAGTTTTTATTAGTAAAATGCAACTCAGAATCATTTGTCAAAACGAAGAGGACAAGAGATATTATGGCTTCGTATCTTGACGCCGTCTTTCGTGAGCGATACCTGGTGACATTCAAATATGCGACACTAACCACAGCAGCAGTGCAGTTTTGTGAACACTAAATTCTGACCCGTTTCATTACATTTCGTTCAAGTGGTAACCAGTAAGGTGCTTGCATTTTGGCTTTCAATTTTTTATTTTTCGTAGATTAGGCGGTCACTTCCTTCAAGGAGCTCTGATTACCCTAGATTTGCCCATATTTTTCATTACCCTAAACATTACCCTAGGGTACCCCTGATTACCCTAAACTGGGGTAATTACCCTGCTCGTGGAAACACTGGAGCCAGGGCTGCCACTTTTGTTTGAGCAAAATAATCTAGTTTGACCCAGTGCTACCAGCGACTACTTTTCGAAAGACCTAGATCATACTTGGGAAAAAACCTAGATTTGAACAAAAAAACCTAGCCTCCTAAAATGTATTTTTTGACAATAAACTTTTACTTGTGACACACAAATAATACAAAATCAATAAAAAAATACAGTTCACTTGTCACAATATGTATTGTTCCTCTTCATTTCCCTCAAAATGACGACTTTTCCCTCATGCATTTCTCTGCCTGGCTCCCACGTAAGGGCATGAATGGCCATGCGTCTTCATATTTTAATTGTTTAGCCAGAATTCGGTCTCTGGTTGTAATACCTTTCATGGACTTCGTCTGCGACGTTTTTACACTATTTACTTGTGAGAAAATTCTCTCAGCGCAAGCTGAGGAATGCGGCATAACTGTTAAACTAGTCATAAATTTGGATAATTCTTCCTGGGCTGGTCAAGGCTATCTTTTATGAATCGAATGTTTAACCAAAATTCAGGAATACTGACATTTTCTGTGTTCTCTGTGCAGTGCAAGTCTTTAGTCATCCTGAAGCTTCGATATTCATCGTCAAGATCATCTAACTTGCTGTGAGGTACCAGATTTTTGAACTGCGCCGCCAATGTTGCAATGGACATCGGTGCATTAGCTGGTAAAGCTTTACGGTTTAAGATTTTAACTTGCGCAGTAATGCTTCTCTCATCCAATGAAAATCTTCTTTTAATTTGAACACAAAATCCTGTTAAAAAATGCACACAGTCTTTTTCTAAATTTGCTGATGATTTCGTTAATGGGAAGGGGTTCTTGCTCCAACAATGCCAGTGTTCGCCCACCTAGAAATATATCTTCTAGGGGTTTGAAAATTGGTTGTCACTTGGATTTATATATCATACCTCACAAAAATAGCTAACATTTGCGTTACAGATACACTCATGCTCTCATAAATTGTCACAGAAAATTTTTGTTTCCTACAAATGTTTAGCTCATTTTTTCTTAGTGCGCAATTACATCTTGAATTATACATTTAATCTTGCTTTGTTCTTTTAAAGTCAATCTTCTTGATAATAGTACTGTCACTGAAAGCTCGCTTCAAGCTCTAAGAAAATGATCAATATGTACAAAAGGGACATGGTACTCGAAAAACCTGCAATCAATGCTTCGGCAATAACAATTTTATTAGTTTCAGACTTAGTACTGTAAAAAAAAACTCGTTAAAACGTACGTTAGATATGGCAATTTCAAAGGATTTTTGGTGTTTTTCGGTATTTATGTGAGTTAGTAGCATAGACTTGGTTACATTTTTTTAGCGTACCTGAGCAGCATTTACAATAGCACAATTCTTTATTATCTATGTCTCTTTGCAACCAGTCATTCGTAATCATTCTTCTCTGAAAGACTGTACGTACCATGTTTTCCTTTTGTTTTTTGGAGATTCTTCGCTCGTGATTCCGCACTGCACTGTTTATACCAACTAATTATAAAGAATAGGCAAAAACAAGCTAACGAAACACAACGACGATTTTACCCATGCGAACAGTGCGGACAGCCTTCCACCTTATAATACAGTGACTACAATGGCGACTCACGCCGTCCGGGACACGGTTTAAATGGTCACTCTGTTTAAAACTCGTTGGCTGAAACGAGTAATATTTCCGTTTTCTCGACATGTATAATATTATTGTAAATCTGTTACGTGTGGATACTTAATTTTCATAAGCAAAATTGTGTTGTAAGCCTCATTTCTTGTTTCGAATTTTGCGTTTAATGCATTTTCATTCTAAAAACCTAGATTTGGCTAGCTTCTCGAAGAAAAAACCTAGAAACCTAGCCTGAAGCTAAAAAACCTAGATCTAAGTTTAAAAAACCTAGCGCTGGCAGCACTGGTTTGACCTCAAAAAATATCTAGAAACATCTAGATTCAAAAATAAAACATTCAGAAATAAATGTAGAACTAAATTAATTATATATAATAATAGATTAGTTGAAAAATAGCACATAAGAATATTTATAACATAAATTGCTTTATATTAGGCCATTTATCTTTGTATAAATTATCTAGTATCCCGATATTTATCCTAATAAAGCTTGGTATCCAAATATTCTTCAATTTCACAAGTGTTGCTAGTAGGAAGGATTTAGAAGTAGTCCTTCCAAGTAGTAGCAAGAAATCAGCGTTGCAAGTAGGAAGGAGTAATATAATGAAAATTGATTTTATTGAAGAACATTAGCATTACATCCAATAACTTCATCATAACTACATTTTTATATCCAAATATCTTATTAATTCTTTGCATCTCTGTTAAGATTAATTGCAAAAAAAATGATAGTGCAAAATTTTCCTCATCAGAATATATTTTGAATAACACATCAGCAGTATAGCATTTTTTCCTTTGCCTTGCAATCTCAAAATGTGTTCTTAAATCCAGCCATTGAGCAACATTTATTTTACAGCGGGCTGGATGGACAACCATCAAGTTTTGCAAGCTGAAGGAATTTTCAATGGATGTGAACCAATAATAATTGATCCATAGAGTCAATTGTATTTGTATGGTGTAAGAAAATTTTGCAAACCAATCATGAGTTTCAGCAATCAAAAATTCCACATTCCTTGGTAGTAAACATTTACCAGAAGCATAGAATATAGCAAGCTGGAATGAGTGGCAATAACTGTGGCATACACATCTCATCAATGTTAAATATAAATTTTTTTCTTTGAACTTGGCATAAACTTCATTATTGATGCCAACATTTAACAACACTTGCATTGTCAGTCGCTTTTGAATTGCAATTATCAGAGCTCAAATTCCTACTTATCAACAATTACTTCAAGGCTGTCACAACGCTATCTGCATCACTTTAAATAATTTTGTAATAACTAAGTAAGTTGATTCCATTTTATTGGACGAATGACTCTAGTATATAATTGATACACCAAGTAGTTTCATGATTGACATATCATTGATCCATCCAACAATAAACTGAACTCATTGTTGCCAATATCATTGGCCAGTCTTTCGTCAAAATGAGGCCACAATACATTTTTGATAATGTATGTGCATTTTATTCCATGATTTTGACATCACCACTAGTTTTGCAATTAGAGAGAGTGTGCTTCAGCTTAGAACCTTATGATTACAGTTAGAAATTGCAATATGGCAGCACATAAACATAGAAATAGCCGTCTTGGTGGGGTTCATAATCTGTACGTAACATGAAAAAAAAGAAAATAATGTTTATTTCCAAATTGTCACATGAGATACATGCCAACATATTGGCTTTTAAAAGTTTCTTAAATATAGGGCATCCTAAAACAAATGTTCCATACGAGGAGTACTAATTGACAAACCATCCGAGGTGTACAAGTAGATGAGCCATACGAGGTATAATAATAGACAAACTAAACGAGGTGTACTAATAGACAAACTGTCAGAGGTGTACAAGTAGATAGACCATACGAGGCACAATAATTGACAAAATATACGAGGCGTACTAATAGACAAACCATTCGTGGTGTGCTAGTAGTCTAACAAAAGTTCTATACTAGGAGTACTAATTGACAAACCATCCGAGGTGTACAAATAGAGAAGCCATACGAGGCATAATAATAATAGGCAAACTATACGAGGTGTACTAATAGACAAGCTATCAGAGGTGTACAAAATAGATAGACCATACGAGGCATATTAATAGACAAAATATACGAGGCGTAATAATAGACAAACCACACGTGGCTTGCCAATAGTCTATCTCTGTCAAGGGTAGTTGAATGAGAAATGAAAAATATGCCCTAAAAATATGCAAAGCCCTATCACCACCAAAAACATATTTCGTATCTTCTCGATATTTACCACATCATGCGGACATGGGTACATGGGATAAAATAGAGATACAGTGTAAGCCGGTTACCACTCATGATTGACAAATATCTACAAAATATTGATAGAAATGGGTAAACAAACATATATTCAATATCAAAATTCATAGCTTGTACAACATACGGACAGAAAGATAATTTTACTACGATTCATATGCTCAAATTGCGCTTTATTTCATTAATTATATATGACATTAATCCGATTCACAGAAACGCCCTCTGGGGAAGTGCTAGATCTATTTTTGAATCATTTCGCAATTGCAATAAAATTTATTAACCAAATGGTTTTTGCGTAAAGAAATGAAATAGAAACATGTATATCTATTTATGTAGATACATATATATACCTACACACGTACACACACATATTAATTTATATACTTATTGAAAAAAAAATATTAGAAAAAAATACATATATGTATAAGATAAAAGATAGAAGCAACCTACCATCTACTACACAGAAAATGACAGCTGAGCTCACTGTAATCCTAAGAAATTTTTCGCAAAAAAAATAGCTAAAAGGAAGAGAAGACTTCGAAAAACATGAAAATGAGCTGTTTTTTAATTTCTTCACAGAAATTTTTAAGAAAAATCAGGTTATAGTCAAGAAGCAACACAGCTCTTCAGCATTATACGGACATGTGTACGTGGGATAAAATGGAGTAACATTGTGGCCGGATAACACATCAGAGTGGAGAATATTCACAAAATTGGCACATATAGGAAGATTAGGCCTTGATCCAAAATGATAATTTTGATTACAGAAATTTAGAGTTTTTTCCGATTTGAAAGTTCAGTGCTCGTGTGCGCTGAACGCACGAAAAAAATAAAAATAAAAAGACTAAATGCAATGCTTAAATTACCCCTTTCCCTCCAGCTCAGCCGAAAATCGATTGAAAACATCTTCGAGAATGATTTTGAAATAGCGAGACAACGTTAGCCAAAAATTTAACTCATTATAAACTTTGCACAACCCTCACATCTATAAACCTGTTTGTTGGTGTACACACAAAATGTATTTCATGGTATATTTGTCATACGGACGTTAAATATTAATACAGAAAAGAGAAAGAAATAACAAAATAAAGATGAGGAAATACTCCTAATTATGGAAAGAACGTTCGTTCTGCTGCACTGAACTGACGGTTGTGGTGCTCATTGTTGTCGACAGAAATAAGTAAGATGAATATACGAATCGCTTAGCAAACATAAAATGAAATAGTTTCTAAATTTCTGAAAGAAATTTCAGGAAAAATTAAAATTTCTGATAGATGGGAAGTTCACACCGAGATGCTGCAGGCCCTATGACAGAGATGCAAAATGACGTGACACATTTACTCTAAATTCTTTTCCAGTTTTAGAGTTTTTGATATGCTGGGGAAGCTTGTTCCACAAAAAAGCTCCAGAAACTGAGAGAGCTTTTTGTCCCACGTTAGATGAACGGTAACTGACTAAAACATCGTTCCTCCGGTTTGGTCTTTCGTTTGGGATATTAGATGGAAAAAATTTTACCACCTCTGCATTACTTTGGGGGAGGTACAGAGAGGAGAATACTCGTCGAGCTTTCTGGATCATGAATCTGTTCGGTATTGGGATCCAGTCGAGTTTTCTTAAAAGAGGGGTGACATGATCGTATTTATTGAAATTTCCTTTGCATACCACTTTGGCGGCGAAGTTTACACATTTTTGCAACTCTTCCTGACGACATATAGGTAAGTCTCCCCACACAAGACTGCAGTAGTCCAGACGCGATAAAACTAAAGACTGAATCACTAATAATCTAGATTTTTCGTCAAGTGTGTTCTTTATACGATGAAAGAACATTAAGGTTCCGTTAATTTTGTTGCACATTGTTTCGACGTGTGAATTGAAAGTCATATTTTTGTCAAACCAAACACCCAGATTTTTAACCTTATCGACTGGTTTAATTGTATCGTCTCCAAATGTTAGCTTGAATGGTGGTAAATTTTCAGTCGCATTCTGTGATCCAAAAATAATGCATTGCGTTTTACTTGCGTTAAGTTTGAGGCCATTATGGTCATACCACAATTTCAGATTTCTCAGAAGGTTTTCAGCGTTGGCTTGTGTTTCTGTTAAATCCGCCGTTGAGCTTGTCATGGCAATTTGTACGTCATCAGCATACATTGAGATTTTTGTGTTTGCCGGCATGGTGGGGAAATCGTTGATGAAAATTGAAAATAGGAGTGGGCCGATGATTGAACCTTGAGGAACGCCAAAGTTATTTGGTATGAATGATGACATTTTGTTATTCAAGCACACTGCATGAGAGCGGTTTCGTAGGTAGCTTTCAAACCACTGAGTGTCTATTCTGAGGTTTGAAATTTTTTGTAGAAGTTTCTTATGCTCAACACTGTCGAAAGCTTTGGAGAGATCAAGCAATAGTAAGAGAGTTAATTTTTTTTGGTCAATATCATTGTAAATTTTTTCTGTTATGTTTAACAGGGCGTCCTGAGTACTGGTATTCCTCCTGTAAGCATATTGATTGCGATGCAGTAGATGTGACTCGTCTATGTAAGACGAGAGCTGGTTTGTTATTACTTTTTCTAATATTTTGGACATAACAGGCAGGAGACTGATTGGTCTGTAGTTTGACGCTACGTCGATATCACCAGATTTATGTAATGGCTTAATTATGGATAGTTTCCATTGATCGGGAAACTTGTTTGTGACTATAGATGTATTTATTATCAAGCGAATAAAGGGTGCTGTGACAGGGAAGCTGTCTTTAATATGTTGGAGGCTTATGCCATCATGTCCAGTCGCTTTAGTATTCTTTAGTGAGTATAAGATTTTTCGTATCTCTATGACGCTAACTGGCTTTGGTCTCCACTTGTTGCTACTATTTGGGGATGAAACATCGCTCAGATTTGCCTCTGTAGATGTGTCTGAAACTGTCCTGGATACTTCATTGAAAACATCTTCGCCAACTTTTGAGAAGAAAGTGTTAAAGTCATTCGCCATTTCTGAGGGGTTGTCAAAAGTGCTTTTGCAGTCTGAATTTTTATACTGAGCAGCTTCTCTAATGATTTCCCAAGTTCTTTTAGGGTTTTGTTTTGCCGCCAAGAGTTCTTTGTGGAAGTAGTCCCGTTTTGCTTCCTTAACTTTTCTTCGTAGGATCTTCTCGTGATCTTTATATAATTTTCGACGCGTACTGTCTGATTTATTCAGTTTGTACTCACGCTGCAAATTTCTTTTAGCTCTGCTCAAATGTTTTATCTCATCTGTTATCCATTTAGAAATTCTTGGCTTAACTTTCTTCGTAGTGAAAGGTGCGCATATGTTAAGAGCTGATACGAAATTTTCGTTGAAAAGCGAAACTTGTAGATTGACATCATCGGTGTTTTCCATGACATGAATTTCACTCCATCTGTCTAATAGCTTTTCTTGAAATATTTCAGGGGAGTAGTGGTTTTTCATGCGATATGTAATGTAACTAGATTTCTGTTTCTCTTTTGCAATATTGATTTGGCATTCTACCGAATGGTGATCAGAAAAGGACGGTAAGATTTCTGTGCTGAGTACTGCTTGGGGATTGTTGGTAATTGCTAGGTCAAGAAGAGTTTTAGAAGTGTTGGTAATTCGCGTTGGTTCTTGGACCATTTGAGAAAGATTAAGTCTGTGCAGCATCTTGCTTAGCTATTAGCTGATTGTTTTTATTTGTCAGATCCACGTTAAAATCTCCGAAAACATAGAAAGACTTTTTGGCTGCAGAGATTGATCTAAGCGTATTTTCAATGAAATCTAATGTTGGACGAAGAGATGCTGACGGATGTCTGTAAAGACTGCCGATAATGAAAGACTTGTGTTTGTTTACTTGAACATTGAGCCAAACCATTTCTATGTCTTCGCATTTTTATTTTATCGGAACTAAGGATGTAGAGTAGACATCTTTGATGAAAATGCATGATCAGAATGTGGTTGTGGAATAAGACTGAAGTAGAAACCAACCATTATAGCGAATTCCTAATTCATATTTACTGTAATCTATCAAATACATAGCTCATTGTAATTCTAGCCAGAAAATATCTAGCACGCTGAAAAAACTATCTAGATTTTATAGCTAATATCTAGGCTCCAAATTTTACATCTAGGCTTGAGCAAAAACATCTAGATCTAGCTATAAAATATCTAGAGTGGCAGCCCTGTTCCGAGCGGTGTTTTCAGGCCTTCCACGCTTTTCAATGTTTGTTCCCTAGGCTGGCATGTATTTTACCCTAGAATGCTCCTTGATTACCCTAGAAAATATAAATGAGGGCAATATAGTAATTAATGTATAGTCTTTAATAATGCTATATGGTTTACCATTAATTACGTGCCATTGGCAGCTTTATAAAAGTTTCTTCGGATTCATTTATTAATAAATGGATGATTTGAACACCTTTATTATGGAAATGTATATAAAATGACGTATATCCATTAAAATTCCAAAAGATATATAGAAATGTGGATCGATATACACCTCAAACAAATACACAAGCACTGTGGTCAACAAAATTGAAATCCAGCCTTACATAACTAGTGTTCACTACAGATAAATAATAATTACTACAGCAACATAACGTAAAATTTTAGATGAAAAATGCAGACCTATGTAATATTTTCCCACTAGTTGTTTGAGTCTTTTAACCAATCCAAAGCAAAAAATGAATGAAATCTGCGTGCGTTGTCAGGTAGAGCCTTAGATCAATCAGTTTTAATTGAAAGAAAGCCTAACTTGAAACAAATATTTTATATTTTTCTGGAATCTATGCTACTCACATAAATAATATGATGTTCTCTGAATACACAGCACAAAACTACAATTTACATCCTAAAAATCTTTTAACCGTTGTACCTATTTACGAAACCATTGATATTTGCATTAATTCTCTGTTTTCTGATCCGTCCTCTTCAATCATGGGCTTATAAAAGTATTTTAGACTTCTTTTAGAACTATGAGTGCAAAATTCCTCTGTTATTTCCAATGGAAGAATAAATAAACAGATTGAGAGGCTAGGGATGGGCCTCCAATTAGGACCTACTTTTGCCAACATTTTCATGTGCCACAATGAACAGAAATGGTTAGATCAGTGACCGACCTCATTAAAACCGGTTTCTATAGGCGCTACATTGACAATACTTTCGTCTTTTTCAGAAACAAATTTGATGCCCACTCTTTCCTGCAGTATTTCAATTCTAGACATTCAAATATAAAATTTACTTTAGATCTAGAGAAGAAACAATTAAATAAATTATCTTGATATCTATCTCCCTCGATCTGGTAATAAATTCATAACCTCTGTCTTCAGGAAACCAGCATTCTCCGGGGTATAGGTTTAGGTCAAGCTTTTGTTGCAAGCGATTTAAACATAACAGCATTTCAACCCTTATAACTCGCGTCTATAATATTTTTTCAAACTACACTGTCATTCATATAAATTTTTTTTGCAGACTTATTTAAAAACAATGGTTACCCGTATTCAGTTATTTTTCGTGCAGTTAACAACTTCCTGAATGGTAAATTCATTCCGAAATCTCATTTTCAAGCTCTGAACTATAGTTACTGCATTTCACCATATTTTGGATATCAATCGGTAGAGTTGAAAAAAGATCTTTTAAAGCTTTTGACTGAATTGTTCCCGGATATTTCCATTTGAATTATTTCAGAAAGCAAATGTACTCTTGGATAATTTTTTAGATTTAATTCCGACTACCCTCGTCTATAATTATTGTAGTTGTGCGCATTGTGTATCACAGTATGTGAGATCCACCCACCAAGCACTTTACGTCAGGGTTGCTGAACAGCAAGTTGAAGTCATCGTACAGGTCGCTTGCTAACTTCTCATACTCATTCTAGTGTAAGAAAAGATTGTTGTATTGGTTCCTGTGAGCAAATTATTGACATTTGCAGATTTAAATATTAAGTACTTGTGCCGCCAACTTAGACTCGGGTACTTTAAAGTCATTATTAAATCATAAACTCAAACTTTCTTTCAACGAAATGCAGAGAGCATACCCTATAAAAATAGTTAACCGGTAAATTCGTTTTTTGTGCTTGCATTCTGCGATTCTGTGATCTCGACTGTATTGACATGTCCTTAATTTTATTTGCAGGCTTTTTCTTCTACATTTTTTTATAATATATCTGCTTCGCAAAAAATATTTTCCATAATAAAACGCTATTATCCTTTTACATTTTATATATCTACGGTATTGGCATTGCTGGAGATTTAGCTCCCGTGGCATTACTTTTCACTTTATTAATAGACTTCACTAGATAGTATCATTTAGGAAATTAGATGTAGTGAAGCCAGATTCTTTAAGGTAATACACTGAATGCATCCAACCAAGTGCGGTTTCATTCATTCAACAGGTTTTTTGTGAAGTTTTGTTCAAATTTATTTGGCTAAACAAAAATTCAACGAAAGAATTTGAAAGTGGGAGGACAAAAACGTTGAAATTATAATTTTAATATTTGTATAACTTGGTAGCCCACTGGTATCTTTACTGCTAAACTATTTCCAAGTAATTAATGGCTAAAATTTCTGGTTTCAATTGTTCATCCAAGTAATGTTTTCGCCACTGTTCCTCAAAGCCTTTCTTATCGACAAACTTTTCATTTGAAGAATTTCGTTTAAAATATAAGACACAGATTTTGGAGTCAATGTTGCAGCATTGCGCAGATTTAGCCAACGTACGAGGTCATGTACAGAATCCTCGACGGAAAACTTTATTTTAGTTTGTGAAACTCTTTCAAACAAGGAGCATCTACAATTAGCAAAAAAACTTTGTCTTGTGAAGTAATGCCAGTTATATCTGACATCGTTTCAGTTGCTGTCATTTGAATGTATGTATCACCTACTGTCACAAAAGCACAGTGAATGTTGTATGGGATGGATTCAGGAAAGAAATGGTCGCATTCTTCACCAGAGCTACACGCATAAAATCTGAACAAAAGCTCATAATTAAGCCATAGATTTCTGATCTAAGATTGACGATATTTGTGGAGTCAGACTGAAACCACGTTAATTTCCTAAAATTGAAATCTAATAACTCCGAATAATCACAGGTTAGCTTGTTGTTTAAAGCATTGGCTATATTTTACCTGAGTTCGATTGCTAAACGACAACTCAAAAAAAGAAGTACAACTGCATCCAACTGCTCCAGCGATCGACGTACACAGCTTGCAAAGAAACTGCACGTTGCACATTGCGAAACGAACAGCAACTTGTTCAGTACTGTTATGGAGCAAGTTAACTTATGCTAAATTGACGATTCAAATGTTTAAACGTTCATTTTGCGTTAATGTCATCTGCTCAATTAATTCTCATTTGGGTAACTCAACTGTAGTTATTGACAATCTATTGTTTTTACATGATTTTTATAAAATTAAATTTGAAATGTAGATTTTACCCTAGATTTTGTATTATTTCCCTTTACCCTAGACTGTACCCTAGGAGGGGTCTGATTACCTTAAACTAGGGTAATTACCATAGGAGTGGAAGCACTGGGTGTTTTATCGTCCAAGATAAAACGCCGCTGGCGCTTGCTTCAGGCAGCGCTGCCCTGCCCTGTTCTGTGCTACTTGTCTGGCCACCCTAATAGGAATACCACTAACCTAAAACACCGCGCCGGGTCTGCTCTGCTCTGCTCTGCCCTGCTCCACTGCTGTTTGTCTGGCCGCGGCCTAAGGCTTCTCGTTGGAGTTTCAGACTAGTAACAGCATCTCTTTTGACTGTTCCATTCTTTTCATACGAGTGAACTAACTTGTACATCGAATAAATGCTATTTTTAATGGTAACTCTATCTCATAGATTCTTAATAAAGTTTGAAACTGCTGTGTTTGTTTATCCTTCTTCCTAATATATTCATGAACTCAAGATTACTCTCGCAATGCCCCAATAAATCGATCGTTTTGAGTTATTTTAAGGTGGCAAAAACTTTCCCTAAAATATGTTTGCTTTGCCAGGATTTTAACTTTTTCGACTGGCTCATCTCACAGCGTGACGGCTTTAATTATTAGCTGGCTATTATTGGAGCATCAACGCCCAAACAAATCGAAATCAGTAATAATTGTGAAAATCTTTATATTTATTCCCACGATTTCAATTAAATCTAAAGTACGTAGTTTCTTTTTACACATTTGACAAGAATTTCTTTTGCTTGCATAAGAACATGAGATACGAACAAAAAATAATGGAAACTTATTTCTTCTTTGACACTTTCCCCGCATGTTGTGCCACATGTGTACCAATACTTTAAGCACTCATTCACTTACCGGTATAAATGAATGAAATTTCATCTGTTTCGCCATCCTTCAAAAAAATAACTCTTATTATACGAGATGAAAAGTTAAAAAATAAAATGTTGAAAAAATACAATGTGCAATTGTATTTTTCGTATTGTTTAGGAAGAATAAGTATGTATTCAAGCAGTAAAGTCGATTTCCCAATTCTGCTGCTTGCAACGTAACCAAACCAACAGTTAACGAATGCGGAAACTCTGTCAACGTGTTAAATTACGCTCTTAATTAAATTTGTACTTATAATGATGTAAACAACGTAACGTACGCATCATAATGTACACAAAGTACACAACAGAATTGCGTACACGGAACAACGTACAGCAAACGCACGTGATCGACTACGCGACTTACGCGCACATAATTACGTACACAAAATTAAATACTCATAATTTTGCCCAGCATTAGGTAACAGAAAATATCTTAGCTTTATAACAACTGTATTGCGTAGGCGATATTTGAATACAAATCAAAATTCAAATTTAAATTCATTGCTTCCTTGAAAAAATTAGTACTGTTTCATAATTTTATATCAATGCTGCAACTACTTATTTAACATTGAATTGCGTAATAGTTTCTGTTTGGGAGATGAAATTGATTGTTAATAGTCATTTAATGCAAAAAAAACTGTCTGTTAACTATTGCCTGTTAATCGCCTTTTCACGCCTAAATAAACTTATTATAATTTATCAAGACGCTTCCCCTATCATCAAAATTTTCAATAAAAACTCAAGAATATTTTTACGCCGAGGCACAAAAGTTCAGTAGAAATTTCCGACTAGCACAACACGCAACAGCTGCCATTCACTCGTCTACTCAGAAATTCAACTTTTGCTTCGACAGAAAATTCTGGATGTGCTCATGCTGTCGTACTCCAGAATTTTGGACTCAAGATTTTCTTGGATTTCTCCAAAATTTTTTCTTGAAGAATTTCGCTCATCATTAACAGACATTTCTTAAAATCGATAATAGAATATAACGTTGAGTTTGGAATTGAAAATAAACTAATTTCCTTGTCGATTTTGGGTAGTACTTACAATCCCCTTACTTCCTGTAATTGGAACATTTCGTAGCGCTCATTTGCATCGCTAAATTGACGTGAGGTTTATATCTGTATCAGACAATATGATTACCTCAAATTATGTTCCCTGCACTTAGCTGACGATATTGGAAAATGAGCAAATGCCGATAAACGAAATACCGTAAAGAAATTAGTTGTTTGCGAACATTCCAGAAAATTCTGTGTCAGGTCACAAAATTTCAAGATTTTTTTGTCTTGGGCAGCATTGAAAATAATTGATGGTACAGTGACCCTCAGTTGCCCTCTAGACGTTGCGAAAAATCGATATATTATTCGTCTGTGAAACAGTAACAAGAGTTTTTCTGCAAAAAATAGCGAAATAGACCTACATTATCCTGTGAAAAATAAATCGAATATTCATACTAAATGCACTGTGAATATTTAATATATTTATACTAAATGCACATAGAAATTTATAAAAAAAGATTATTGGCTGCAAAGTCAAAATAGAAGCAAAAAACGAATCTGTGATTTATAAGGCATTATATATCGAATTCTAAACCTCGTAGCAGTGATACAATGCACGATTGGGCTTATTAATTTTACCCCAAACGGTTCATCAATTGCAGAAATTACCCTGAATGATCGCTGGTTGACGAATTGCCATGGTTTCCAATTAACACGAGATCACTGGTCAGACGTAATCGAGACAAGTCTTGTCGAGTCAGATTTTGACGAATCTTGCCATGACAGACTTGCCAAGTTTTATCAAGCCAATCCATGTTAAGTCTATATCAAGTCTTTTCAAGTCATTCTGTCAATTCAGATCATGACAAGTCAAGTTTTATTAACCCTTGTCACGTGAGGTATTATCAAACCTTGTCAAAGTATCTTGTCAAGTGAAGCCTCGTTAAATCGATCGCAATGCCATGGCTTCACAATCGAGTACTTTCAAATAGTCTTGTCAGGTTGAGTCGTATGACGGAAGATCAGCCTTGACAAGTCAAGTCTTGACGTGCCTTGCCCAATCAAGTGTCGTCAAATTTTGTCGTCCCAGACCAATTCTTGCCAGGCGAAAAGTCTGGTTGCGTTTTACCACGTCAAGTCAAGTCTATGCCGTCACAACTTGTATGGCCAAGCTTCATTGTGCCTCGTCAAGCCGAAGTTGTCTTGTCAAGTTTTGCCTCGTACGTCTCGTTCATTTTTGCGTTGTCAACACTTGACCTTTGAAGACGTGCCAAAAGTTTGTCTTTTCAAGCCTTGTCAAGTCTCTGCAATAATTCATACACGGCCCGTAAAAAATTTTTATTTCTGATAAAGGTGATTCAAAAACATCTCTGGATTCTAAAATGTCTTCATATATTTTGTACTCCATTTTTATGCTCGATCATTACGATAATATATCATGATATTGACAGAAAATAATTCTACAGGATACGCATGTTTTTTCAACTGGATCATTCGTTCCAACATTGTATAGCATAATATTCACCGTAACAAGCTATGGGGCAACACTTTCTCGCTTATAGCTCAATCTTTTGTTCCACAATTGGAACAGTTGTTAGAGTATGTTTACCGACGAAGGACTCTGAACGAAAATGTATTCTTAAAATCCAAAGTTGTTACACTAACACCATTGGTTACACTAACACTAACACCATTGCACTAACATCCATTGGATCATTGGACATCACTATCATCGTCACCATTTTGAGGCATCGCTATGAGTTTGAATTAATATTATATGTACACATCATATATTTTTTATTTAAATAGTTTTGGATTGTTCTTATTGATGTAAGTGTGAGTGGTATTTTTAAACGGTTCTATTCAGAATAAATACTTCGGTTGTAGAACAAGTGATTCAGGTTTAGAAAAAATGCGTTGGTTTCGTACAGAACAGGTGCCTTGGTTTTTATAAAGAACAAGTGCTTTGGTTTTATTAAGAACAGGTGCTTTTATTTTACAATTAACCAGGCTGAAAATGCTGCTCTCCAACTTGATTATAACATCCGAAATTAACGTTACGTTTGTTAACGCATTCTTTTCTGGTTAAAAGTCTCTGCAGCTTCGATTCCCTTAGAACAAGCAGTACAATATTTCGAATTCAACAAATTTTGTTAATCTAGGGTAAAAATATAGGTGAGAAATTTCTAGAGCCTTCCCTGCATAGTGCGTCGAATGCGACACTCGCCAAATTTTTCCTGTATATAGAAATACTTTATTGAGACAAGTGCATTTCTACGACTTGTACCGCTTATGAAACGTACTGTACATAGAATGAACGCGTAAGATACGTGCTCGATGCCCCCCTCATGCTTTAGAGTTCGGTTTGGGCGCTATTACTGGCGAATTACATTACTGACATGTTATTTCCAGAAAAATCATTCATGCGGGAAGCCTTTCTTATATTGAAATAAGTGAAGTTTTTTGTTTTGTTACAGTCCATCTTGTTTGGGTTCCCTGTTGTCTTCTAACAGTGTTTACTCTCTTTTTTTACAACTTCTATCTTGTTTCACGAACTTCTTATAATTTCCCTGTTTTGTTGCACAAGGAGTCGCGTGTTGAGAATGCAATGATTCCCCGTTTCTCCACATTCCCATAGAACGGTGTTTTCCGCCTTCCAACAAATAGAACAAATGTAAAACGGATAAAATAAATACAGAGTGGAAAAGTAATTATAAAACAAATGAAACAAATGCAAAACAGATAAAATAAACCTGAAATGGAAAAAATAAATTCGAAATATTTAAAATAAATGCAAAACGGAGAAAGTAAACACAACTTCAGTATTTCAGTAGTGTCCCAGAGGTTCACAGGGCACAAGTGATCATTAGCACACGACACGACCCATGGCAGTGCCCTCTACGTACAGCTCACGCAACGCAGCAGAAACATGACCGTCACTTAAAAGGGCCTTTCTCACGATCAGTTTTCTCGTCAGTGACACTCACACTCACGGTTCCGCAACACCATATTTGGGCATGCGTGCTCTCTTTAGCTCTTTTTCGGCACTCTTGACGGTGTTGGCTTGACTGTCGCTTTGCTCCTATTTGCGTGTCAGTGTTAGCCCTGGAGGGAGTATACTGTATATCCTAGCTCCATGGTGTTAGCCATGCGGGCGTCTAGTAAGGATGTCTGTTGCTGCTCCTGCAAATCAAATGGTCTCCGCTTGGCCTTGAGAAGCGACGGCTTCTTTTATTAGTTATTTTCAGGAGCAGCCCGCTTTGTGGAAAGTGCACAGCAACGAATACAAGAACAGAGATATTAGAAGCAAGTCGCTCAAATATGTTATTGAAGCAATGCATCAACACAGTATTAGTTTACATGAGAATGAGTTGAAGGAAAAAATTAATACGCTTCAAAAATAGGTTAAGAAAGAATTTAGAGCCTTTGCTTCCAAAAAATCTATTATTTAGCAGAGGATAGCACCTGGATTCAAAGGTGCAAGGAACAATAGTTTAGTTTTTACAAGCATATCATAATGCGTTCGTCCTCTAGAAGTGTCAGCGCCATTTACAAAGGATTTCCAATCTTATTTAATATTCACTCAGGAAATACTACAAATGTATATTATTTTTGTGTATTAGAATGAAAAAAATTAAATGTTTAACCGAAATGCGATTTCGACAATTTGTCCGGCATTTTCAAATAAAATAAAAAACTTTTTCCATAAATTCTCCTTAACATTTAATTTCAGCATGAAAATGTTTCCTGAAAAAATCTAAACATTTATTAGTTTATCCGTACGGCTGTCACATTCACATGCATTATTAGATATTATCACGCAGTAATTTGAGAGGTTTATTATATTATATAATATTTGCTTGCGCATGCCAGATTTACGCGTGCATTCTATCATACAGTTCTAATGAATGTGCGCCAGATTTCAATTGTTATTTCTATATCCTTGTCACTGTGTCGCTAGGAAATGACCGAATATAGTTCTTCAAGAAAAAAATTCAATTTATGAGCTGTACTATTACACGCTGTATATGCAAAATTGTATAGAACGAGCGGAAAATATTACATGCATTTGAATTTATTATGAAGTAAATTATTACACTTGTAGTAGTTGTAGTATTTGTTAGATTTGGTGTGACCAAATTTTACAAATGGTGAAAAAAGGAAGGAATGCGACAAATAATTAGTGAGCGAAATTTGGATATTTAGCCCTAACTTTACTACAAATCTGGTTAAAACTGTCATTTTCTGGATGTTTAGCCAGCCAACCTTATACCCACTATCTATTTACGGTTTTTTCTTTTCTCTATGACCACAAAGCCGATGAGTATGCTTGCTTTGACTACGACGAATCTTTCTCGACAACGTATAGTGAAGCACTGCCAAGCTTGCCAGTGACGCGCCACTTCAGTCACGCGAACGTACGTGTGAACGCGAGTGTTTTGACCACACTCAGCGAGTGTGAGTGTCACTGACCGAAAAACTGATCGTGTGAAAGTCATTTACACAGCTGATGTCGCTACCAGCAGCAGAGGGCTTGGCTGCTTCTGGAAGCTTTTGCTCAGGTGAGCTGGGGTATTTCTGGAAGCTTTTGTTCAGGTGAACAGGGGTATTTCTGGGAGTTTTTGTTCAGGTGGAGTAGAAGACTTGCCTCAGTAACATTTTTCTTAGCACCGTACCGTACGATTAACGCTGTAATAGCGCCTGAAATTCTTAGCCCAAGCATACGAGAATAGAATGTCGGCAAGTAAACAGCCTTGGTCTTCCGATGATTCGGTAAGAAGCATCTTTAGCGTTTAAGATTTAAACTGTATTAAAATATATGTGTTCAGTTTTCTGTTATGTAGAATATCGACCTTAATGTATCATGAACCTTCGTTTAGTTATGTAAAATTAATTGCATTTGTACTTTTCGCATCAAACTTGATTTGTTCAATATTTTTTCTCTGCAGAAACAACGTGTTAATAAACGGTAACCATCGTCTCGATTCATCTTAAATTCCCAAAAAAGCAGAAAACAAAAAATAGTTTTCTACAGTTTCGAATCAACTGCCTTGCTGAATGTTGGGATTTATTGGCGATAAAAGGGTAGTTCCAAAATACCTTCGGCATCTCAAGGTAAATCCCTCTGTCTGTGTAACCTTAGTTTGTAGCCGAGCGGCGTGTGACGGTCACTCTGTTCGTGCTTGTGACGTCCATGCTGCTGGTAAGCATTACCATATGTGATTTTTTCTTTATTTTGTGCTTCTATATAAATTTGTGTAAATTTGCGTGATCAGTTTATGAAGTGTTAACGTTTAATTTGTGTTGATAGTGTTCAGTGCGAGAGTCAGGGTTCCGTTTGTAAATGTATTTCCTTTTTGTTCTAGGTATCGTTACTCGCACGACTCCTCCTTACCCTTACTCTTACCTGTAACTCTATGCCCAAACGACCGAATTTCATGTTAATTGTTTCATTCATTAATCTTAAACGTTTCTGGAGTTTCAATCTGTTGACCTAATATGTCTGACTTGCGCATTCTATTGGGGAACTGTTTTGTAAACTCAACCTTCTGTAATATTTAATTCTTGTATCTTTTTCAATTTATTATCCTTGCTGAGGCTAGAATCCTCCTAACGAACATAAGACGGGGAAAGTCTTAACACTGAATAAATGTCTAAACGGGACGAAGACGCGAGTTCCTCTCGCCATCCACCTGGTAAAAAACCTTCATCCACGTCGAAAAAAGATGAAGACGCAGTTCCATCGAGCCAGGCACCTGCTGCAAAACTAGCATCCGTTAGCAGGAAGATGCATGTAATTGAACACTTACTACGTGGAAAAAGCAGGGACCAGCCGAAAATTAAAACAGAATATACTGAATACCTGATTAGGGTCGACCGATTGTTTGAAGCATGCACCGACGAGAACGACTTACTGTGGCTGGAACCGTATAAGAACAAAATTAATAACTTCCGCCAAGAAATGGAAAATCTATTCAGTCAACATCGAGACATTCCGTCTTAGAGCGGTCATCCTGAGAACACGATGAAAACAAGATCTAATCCTTCTTCCTGCTCCGGTGTTTCCTTCACGTCATCTGCTCGCGTTAAGCTCGCCGAAAGGAAGGCTAAACTGGCAGCCGAAGTGTTACACCTTACGAAACTGGAAGAACTAGAACATCGACAATTGCGATTAAAATTTAAAATTAAAAAGGCTGACCTAGAAAAAATCCGCACGAAACTAAACTGCTGGAAGCTGAATTGAACAAAATCGAAAAATTGGACGACACGTGTTGCGGTGACGAAATTCAGGACTCTCGTCGAGAACTGGACGTAGATGAAAAACCTGCTCCTCAAGTTTTACTCCGAAGTACCGACCAAATCGCCGATGTTCTATCTAGACAAAATGAAATTTCTCAAGCCCTCGTCAAACAACAAGAGCAATTATCTCTTCTCAAAAAGGACATAGAGGCATTCGACGGGTCAGTCATCACAAAATTCAAGGTATTTATGAACAAATTCGAGTCAATTATCGAATCCAAATGTCAATCCGAAATTGAAAAGTTGACCTATTTGGAGCAATTCACTAGAGGAAAAGCTCTTCAACTAGTACAAACCTGTTCTTCTTGTGATGAATCACTCGGATATTCAAAAGCAAAAGAACTCCTTCACAAAGAGTACGGAAACGAATACAAAATTGAAAATGCATATTTAGAATCTCTGTCAGCGTGGCCTGAAATAAAGTCTGAAGACAAGGACAACCTTCAGGAACTTGCAAACTTCCTGCTCCGCTGTAAATACTTTCTGGAAAACCGAACAATTTCCAATCAGTTAGACAACCCTAAGGAAATCATGAATGTCGTCATGAAGCTTCCACTCAGACTGAGGGAACGCTGGAGAGTTAAAACCTTCAACATTTCAAAGGACAACAGAACTGTTATTTTTGATGACCTGGTCAACTTTGTTCAAGACGAATCAAGCATACTAAACCAGCCTCTGTTTGGAAGAATTTCGGATACCATTTCTGCGAAAACGCAAAGTGAAACAGAACCTAAATTCAAAACCAAATTTTTACTACAATCATCGAGCAGTGGATTAAATCCGATCGAGAAATTTTGCGAATATTGCCAGAAGTCTAACCACGATATCTCGTACTGTTTCTTGTTTAAGAAACTTTCCATTGATGCCAAATCTTATTTCGTGAAATCAAAAGGCTTATGCTTCACCTGCTTATCTAAGGGGCATACTTCAAAGGACTGCCTCCAAAAACTATCATGTTCCATTTGTAAACAAAAACATCCATCGATTATGCACAACGCGAAAAGGTCTGTTGGTATTGAAAAACTACTTCCCAACTCCTGCGTCATCGACGATGCTGCAGCGTCCTCTAAAGACTTTAGCTCGCAAGTCGAGCCAAGCGTCAGAACCAATTGCGTCACCGAAATGAAGGAACATAGCCCAAAACCTATTTCGTGTCCAATAGTTCCTGCCTACATTTCTGCGACACACAATGAAAGTAAAATATTGGTCAATGTTGCTTTGGATCCACATTCATCAGATTGCTGGATTCGAGA
Organism: Morinoia aosen; assembly: GCA_030386875.1. Taxonomy (NCBI): domain Eukaryota; kingdom Metazoa; phylum Arthropoda; class Malacostraca; order Amphipoda; family Talitridae; genus Morinoia; species Morinoia aosen. The sequence goes on along the minus strand of CM059575.1, from coordinate 12,904,449 downwards.
GGATCTTGCCAAAGTTCTAAATCTGGATCTAGTGCCCACGCAAGTAACACTAGCTACCATGCAAGATAAGAAGAAAAATGTAAATGTAAACGTTGCTTACCATCTACAAATCGAAAACTTTGAACTGAACAAGAAAACAGAAATTCCAGTTCTGTACACTCGATCAACGGATTCATGGCCCTTTACTGACAAGGACATACCCTATCGTACGGATATTGAAAGTTTTAAACATCTGTCGGACGTTCCGTTTAACTTCGTGAACTCAGAAGTAACTCTCCTGGTCGGGATGAATATGCCTGCCCTCTTGAAACCTCAAAAAACTGTGGATGGAGGCTGGTCTCAACCCTTCGCTGCACTGTATTGGCTTGGATGGGCCATACTACTCGAAACGAACAAAGAAAAACTTGCCTTCGGTCTAAATTGGAGGAAATCGAAAAAAAAACTGGAGAAGTTTTATGCTCAAGATTTCATTGACGACTCAATCGGACGCTCTCAATCTGTTGACGATCTGAAGTGGCAACAAAGCGTTGAATCAAGTTTACAAAAATTACCAAATGGTCTTTAGGCAGAATTGAAAACCTTCTCCTCAGTGAGGAGTGGCGAAATCGCATTGCTAGAGTACGCGTTAGCAAATATAAAGACGGAACCGAATCTAAGTTGATTGTGCGCCCTATTTCTAAGTTAGTTCTGTTAAGTTCTCTGTAATTGAATTTTCCTGTGTGAATTTGAATGCATGTTGAATAAAACAATTGAAATCCCTCCATTCGAATTGAGGGCCGGTGTAGAAGACTTGCCTCAGTGACATTTTTCTTAGCACCGTACCGTACGATTAACGCTGTAATAGCGCCTGAAATTCTTAGCCCAAGCATACGAGAATAGAATGTCGACAAGTAAACAGCCTTGGTCTTCCGATGATTCGGTAAGAAGCATCTTTAGCGTTTAAGATTTAAACTGTATTAAAATAAATGTGTTTAGTTTTCTGTTATGTAGAATATCGACCTTAATGTATCATGAACCTTCGTTTAGTTATGTATAATTAATTGCATTTGTACTTTTCGAATCAAACTTAATTTGTTTAATATTTTTTCTCTGCAGAAACAACGTGTTGATAAACGGTAACCATCGTCTCGATTCATCTTAAATTCCCAAAAAAGCAGGAAACAAAAAATAGTTCTCTACCGGTGGGAAGATTTCTGGACGTTTTGTTCAGGTGAGCAGGGGTATTTCTGGACGTTTTGTTCAGGTGAGCAGGAGTATTTCTGGACGTTTTGTTCAGGTGAGCAGGGGTATTTCTGGACGTTTTGTTCAGGTGAGCAGGGGTATTTCTGGACGTTTTGTTCAGGTGAGCAGGGGTATTTCTGGACGTTTTGTTCAGGTGAGCAGGGGTATTTCTGGACGTTTTGTTCAGGTGAGCAGGGGTATTTCTGGACGTTTTGTTCAGGTGAGCAGGGGTATTTCTGGACGTTTTGTTCAGGTGAGCAGGGGTATTTCTGGACGTTTTGTTCAGGTGAGCAGGGGTATTTCTGGACGTTTTGTTCAGGTGAGCAGGGGTATTTCTGGACGTTTTGTTCAGGTGAGCAGGGGTATTTCTGGACGTTTTGTTCAGGTGAGCAGAGGTATTTCTGGACGTTTTGTTCAGGTGAGCAGGGGTATTTCTGGACGTTTTGTTCAGGTGAGCAGGGGTATTTCTGGACGTTTTGTTCAGTTGAGCTGGGGTATTTCTGGACGTTTTGTTCAGGTGAGCTGGGGTATTTCTGGACGTTTTGTTCAGGTGAGCAGGGGTATTTCTGGACGTTCTGTTCAGGTGAGCAGGGGTATTTCTGGACAATTTGTTCAGGTGAGCTGGGGTATTTCTGGGAGTTTTGTTCAGATGAGCAGGGGTAATTCTGGACGTTTTGTTCAGGTGAGCAAGAGTATTTCTGGACGTTTTGTTCAGGTCAGCAGGGGTATTTTTGGGAGTTTTGTTCAGATGAGCAGGGGTAATAATTCTGGTCGTTTTGTTCAGGTGAATAGGGGTATTTCTGGACGTTTTGTTCAGGTGAGCAGGGGTATTTCTGAATGCTTTTGTTCAGGTGTGCGATACAGAAAACATGGAGGTCCCGTGGTCCATTTCAGAACGTTTTGTACACACATGTAACATTCTGAGGGTCAGACACCCAACAGACGTCGTCTATTTGATACCATGTATAACGAGTGGCTCGTTAGAGAAGCCATGTACCATATATGAAAGTCGAAAAAATCGTAATCCACAAATAACTGGTCAAAGAAACCGTTCAAAAATAACCTGTCGCCGAAACTGACAAAAATACGCCAGTAATAGACATTACTGGCGTATTTACAACTCCTGGAATAAATTAGCAATAGCCTATCAAAATAGGCTATTGTATAAATTCGTCACAAAAGAATAGTTTTTGTGGACGTTACTGCGTATGATTTTTAACACAAATAACTTGTGAAAAAACCGTATTCCATAAATAACTTGTGAAAGAGACCATCCACCCAAAAATAACCTGTGAAAAAAACCGTGTATTACAAATAACTTGAGAAAGAGACCATCCACCAGAAATAACTTGTCAAAGAAATCATATAGCATAAATAACTGGTAGGAGAAGCAGTGCACGAAAGATAATTGTTGCAGAAGCTAATATTTTTTTTGGACCATCCCCTGCATGTTTGCAGCACACAAAGGGTTACTTTAAAGCTTTGTCACAAAATTATGGTGTGAATTTGTCTCAAAATTATTGTATAAATTCGTCGCAAAATGAATATACTGGCAAATAACAAGTTAATTTTTACCACGCAGAAAATTATCTAACCTAATAAAACCCGTTGTGTGTTTATTTATCTATTTGTTTGGTGTCCGCTTCGGAGTTTGCGGTCTCATGGATACCGAATTCCTCAGTATAACATGAAAAGATGGCCTGTACATGCATCGATAGGTTTGACATTTTATCAGGAGAAGTTCGTTTAGGATAGATTTGGTTAGCATTAGTTAGGTAATATTAACAGAATTTTTTTACGGGTCTACCTTTAACGATGACTTTGTCTGAGGGATTTCCACTGGTCCTACTACTTTCTTATAATATCCTTGGTTTACTTGCTTGGAGTCCGTTTCTTCCGTTTCTGTCATGCTCGTAAGGATAGTTATAATGACCGTATCTGTGATACAATATCACCATGCGCATGTACAAGAATATTTTTTATCACGGGTACTGTTAGGATGGATAAATTTGTTTGTCATCCACATCAGGAAAATTTGTTCATAAATGGTATTGAATCCCGTCATTTTTGGCGGGCCATGCACACTAGTATTTAATAACTCATTAAACATAAGTTTGTACATTAGGAATAGGAAATGACGACGAAGAAGGCAAAAAACTAATATGATTATTTTCGATATTCGTGGGAAAGCAAGTCAGATGGGACGAACATTTAGTATTTTGTTAGTTTTTTGACGGCATCAGAGTAAAATTGGAGGCATAAATCATTCATTCATCATTTTGCAGATCAAATATTCTGCCTTAAAATGTTTTTTTTCGAACACAAAATCTCTATTTTCCTTTTTCCAATCTTATTTTTTCCAATGCAGACGATTTGCCAAATTTTGGATTAGTGAAACGGTTTTCCTATGTATGACATATTTTATGCATCTGTCAATAACAAATGAATAAAATATTCCGTCTGTCAATAACACAATTCTGCAGGTAAAAAACACAATTCTATTAGTCGATAAATAAAATCTAACGATAAGTAGCACCGTTATACCAGCCGATAGCACGAAAATTATGTTTAAATTGTCCCACGCAGTTAAATTTTCATTGGAAGATACAATATAATATAATGTGAAATACGGTAGGCAAACGTGTGACAATTATTTTACACGGTGCCCGCTAAAATAGTAGCCGATTTAAAAATGCTGGAGTTCGTGAAATGTTAGTGCTACATTGCTGAAACAGGTTTCATGTGAAAGAACAGGATTTAAAGTTTGATTTTATTTTGAAAATTTTGTTCATTTGGGAAAGCAGAAGGACAGAAACAAAATGATGAGATATGATGAAGAGACACTGATAAAGAATTCACTTCTGCACATTTTATTTTCGAAAAAGAACTTCATTTAAACCATATAAAATGCATTGTCTTCAAGAAATTTCACTGCAAGGTAAAGATTGAAGGTGATTATTTTGCCGCGGAATAAATAACATGAGCAGTTCTGATAATATATTACTGGATAGGGTGATTTTAGTGATGAATGTAACATATATTTAAAAGGTATGCGAATTAAACAAAAATTTTAATATAAAATAAAACTTGAAATCCTACTGTTTCCATTGAAACATATTTCAACCTTCTACAATTAATGTTTTGCAAACCACAGCATTTTTAAATTATCTTTTCTATTTTTAGCGGACACCCTGTATGATCGGAATTGACATCTCTTACCACCTGCACACGTGTATATCTTTTATATGTACTTTGTGAACGTCATTTGCAGCATAGGGTGTCCCAATCATGTACTCATGCAATCATGCATGCATTCTACACATATATGAACTCGTTTATTTTTGTTTTTGTTGTTTGAAGGGTAATTAATTTTTATGACTTTCAATATTCTTTAATTCCATGTTATTTTATTTAGCTCTAACGTTATTCTTGTTTCTATATCAAGACACACATTAATACAAAATACATGAGTACAGGGCGGTCGAAGAGTGATTAGATTATTTTGGAACCCTGCAGATGGTGCTTTGATTGAAAAAGGGAGCTCATGGCCTTCAGCTTTCAAGAATTATAAAGGACAGAGTGATAGCGACATAAATAACTTTGCATGCATTCTACACATATATGAACCTTTATCATTTGTAGCAAAAATAGTGTTTTCTTCACTCTGGTAGTTGGCATGGAAGCTTAAACTAAATAAAGTTTTGATCTTGCCATTATCGTTTTTTGGGAAAACTCAAACTAACTCAAAATATAATCTTTGCCATAATGGTTGGTTAGAGAAAATAAAACTAACTTTTAATCTAATTGTTATTCTGGGGTTAGCAAAGGAGCCTTAAAATAATTAACTAAATTTTTACAGTGGAGGTGGGTCAGGGATGCTTATAATTAAGCTAACTCATAATGTAATCTTCAATATATTGCTTGATCACTTGACTACGAATTTTACCAACGATTTTACCACACTTGTATTTCTATCAGATCTCGTTTCTACTCCATGAAGGGGACATTTCAGTGACCAATTTTCTCCAATTTCCCCAGCTATGTGCCTGCAATTCTACAAGACCACATTTCCACTCCATAAAAGAGTTAGAGTAATAATCATGTTCAGAGAGTTTCTTTTCTAACTTCTCAACCTTACGTAATTTTTCCAATTCATCACGAGTTAGAAGACAAAGAAAATTGTTGATCATATTTACTAAGCACTCAATCATGAACACTCAATCTATGGACTCTCTATCCATAAACACTCGACCTATAAACACTCAATGTATAAAAACTCTCTTTACAAACGCTCAATCTATAAGCACTCTTCATGTAAATAATCAATATATATAAACACTCAATCTATAAATACTAAATGTTCTGAGAGATACACGGCGTTTCTGCACCGTGGCCGAGTGGTTAAGAACGTACCCTTCACGCGAAGGTGTCCGCAGTTCGAATCACAGCAGTGCCGCCCGGGGATTCTCCCTGTGGGGAAAAGGGAGAACTCAGCCACCATTCTCCACTCTACCCAGGTGTCGGAAATGGATACTGGTTTGACAGTGAGTAACCGTCATTGCATTCTGACGGGTAATTTGGAATTTGAGGCATTTGAAAAACCAAGGTACAAGATGATATGTATCAAAGTTGGTTGGAATAAAACATCCTTTCTTTCTTTCCGCAGGTGGAAGGGCAGCATATACAAGCTGGTGTGGCACGAGCTCATCATTTACTGCAGCTGCTACGCTCTCGTCTCCCTTGTCTACCGACTGGCCCTCTCCGAGACACAAAAAAGGAGACAAGTTAATCCCTTTATGCCGTATTCAAAAATAGCCCTTCAATTTTTGTCCAATTCTTTCAAGTTTACCGGAGCGTGGTAGTTCCTTCCTCTCTTTGATGCCGGTGACAACCTGATGTCAGTGCCAGACGGTGTTTGTGAGAACTGTAATATTAGTGCAAAAATGATGACCTTGATGGGTTAAAAATTGAAGCAATTGACGTCTTCGTAGAGGTTCAGCTACCAGCGTGAGTTTTTATCAAGTCAACTTGGTTATGCTGCGAGTTTTAGGCTTGGTGTAACCTAGCTCTGTTTGAGCTGCAGAATGCTCCTGCAGATTATTGTAGTTTCTAGTGTACACGGCCCGTCAAAATGACGGGATTCAATATTTTTCTTGAATAAATTTCCCTCATGCGGATGACAAACAAATATATCAATCTCAATAGTACCAGCGATTAAAAAATTATTGTGCTTGTGTACTGGTGAAACTCGTATCATAGACATGGTCATTAAACATCCTTATTAGCGTCACAGAAAGACGGAAGAAGCTAACGCCAAACTAATATAAATAAATATACCCACCAAGGGTGTTATTAGGTAAGATACTTTTCACATTGTTTCGAGCTCATATAAGCAAAGGTTCAAATTCCTCTAAATTTTAAGAAATAAAATCGTAAGACTTTAAGCCTCAGACTTCATATACCAGCCCTATTAATTCTTGTCTTAGACAAAGAACTCTGTAGCTAACTTTTTTCGGGTACAGAAAATATCCTATAAGGGAACCAAGCAATCGCAAAGAGTGATTGTTTAACTAGTTTCATTATAACTATTTAGGAACAATTTTAGGTTGGTTTTCTTTGTATTTTAGCTGTGCTAAGCAGTGCAAACATTCGTCACGAGCACCAAGAAGGTGACTTTGATGACGTCAGCGCTCGATGAGACTCAATGTGCCCCAGTTGGTCAAAGCCTGCCACCTGTAGATATGTGGTGCGGCAGAGAAGCTCCGATATCACAGAAAATGAATTCAAATCCAACCTAAAAACTAAAACTTTTGGCTTCGAACTAAGCCATACGGTGTTCAATTCGCTTTCCATCCTTTTCTAGAGTTCAATTCTCTTTTCATCCTTATGCCGGGTGTCCCACAAAAATGTCACAACTTTTTAATTGATTATATATCTGATTTAAATTAATATATTTGGTTTTGCTTCTTCTCACAATGTAGTAAATTTTGTTTCATTTTCGAATAATTTAAGTATTGGAAAATCGGACGAATAACCACTTTACAATGATTGATTTACGGAAAGGGGCGGAAAAGCTAATTGTTTAAAGGAAAAGTTTTTATACAATATTGATATTCTTCCTCATTTTGTACTTTCCAAAAAACCGAACAAACAAAAATTCAGAAGAGTAACAAATCATTACCATGAATAAATAACTTTAAATAAATAAAGTAATTTAGTATCCTTCGACATACCCTCCATTCCTCTCAAGGCAAGTATTACTTCTAGCCACCATTGAACGAAGAGTATTGCGAATTATTTCACTGTTTGCTTTCAGTTCCTGAAACACTTCTTCAATTCGTTGTCGAAAAAATATCAATGATGGAGGTGATGTTTTGAAAACAAACCAACTTTTGTTTGTTCTTTTTTTTGCAACTTACAAAATGAGGAAGAATATCACTGTTGTTTTAAAAAGTTTTCCCTTGCACAATTAGTTTTTCTACCCCTTTCAGTAAATCGATCATTGTTAAGTGGTTGTTCAACCGATTTTCAAAAACTTAAATTATTCGAAAAGGAAACAAAATTTACTAGGGTAATTCATCAAATATCGAACTGAACTGATTATCGAACAACTTTGAAAATATGCGCGTAATAAATTTCGTAAGCATCCAAACTTGCACAGTGCCGGTGATCATACATCTAAAACTCCTATTTTAGTGATAAGAACTCATTTCTGTGAGCTGCAAACTGCTACCAGCTGTTGCGAACACATTTTCTGTACGACCCTTACAAATTGGTCATATTTTTTCACTTGAAAAATCTTACGCACCTCGGGAAAATTGCGACGGTTTAACTGTTGTTGTGCCAACGTCAACCTCCCGTCATAACTAGAGAGTAGTGTTGTCAAAAGATGTTCTGTTGCTGCATTTTTTCTTTCCCGCTAAAAACTTGATAATTATTCCATGTTCGAAATTCAGTTCCTATTTCATGTCAGTATTAAATACTGAACAAAGGTGTTCGAATCAAAATTCCTTAAAAATCATGAATTTATGCCTCGAACAAGGCTTTTCGATTCTTAATTCTTTTAAATAACTGAATCGATCTATTGAACGCCTGTTTCATTTCCTTAAAATATTGTATTAACGCTTGATAATAACAATGAATAGTTGAAGATGGCGACCAATCAGCTGCTGGTGTTCCAAGGCCCTCAAGATCATCAATGGTTCGTCTGGCTACATTTACTGATGATCAATCCCTTGCCAAGAAAATTGATGCAACCATCAATAATAATTCATTGACGCGTGCTCTACACTCTACTCCAAAAAAGGTCACACAGGTTGATGATCACAATGATGGTTCAACAAGCACTGCAAATGAAACATCGACATCATATTCAAATTTTGATAACTCTCCATTCAAATGCTTCCTGAAAATAAGTAATGAGACTGTCATTTTAAACAAACAAACAAAACAAACATCGGCATCTTTGGGATGCTTTATTTCCAATCAAGCCTGATACAAATGATCTTAAGCATTGGTTTTTCAAATGTCTTATAACTAATACTATATATAGGACACCATGACGGTTCCCCCGTAAAGTCGGTACCCATTTCCGACACCTGGGTCGAGTGGGGTATTGTGCTTGAGCTTTCCCTTATACCCAACGGGGAAAATCACAGCGCCAGCGCCGGGATACGAACCCGCGACTCCAACATACAAGTCCGATCCCTTAACCGCTGTGCCACCGCGAGCACTTCCAAGAAAATCCAGTGCACCAAAGAAAAAAAGAATGAAAGAAAAACGTTTATTTTCCAAGTGGCCACATGAGGTGTACAAATAGATAGACCATACGAGGCATATTAATGGATAAAATATACGAGGCGTACTAATAGACAAACCATACGTGGCGTGCTAATAGTCTAACAAAAGTTCCATACGAAGAGAACTAATTGACAAACCATCCTGTTCGAATCAAAATTCTTGTTCGATTCATGTTCGATATTGATGAAATTATGTTACTAAAGAATTCGATTTTTAGAACAATAAATACATTTCAATAATCAACGTTGTCTTTCAAGCGACATCATGGAACAAGAAAGCAACTGTTCAAGAATAACCTTGAGGCCCGCAAGAGTTATTCAGAGCAAAACTTACCGATTTATGAAGGTTGTTTCTAGACACACGTGGTTTCTGTTCGATATTTGATGAATTACCCTACATTGTGACAAAAAGGCAATTCAAATACGTTAATTAAAAGCGGAGATATGATCAATAAAAAGTCGGGGACATTTTGTGGGACACCTGGTATAGGCAGGAAAGCGTGTAAAAAAGACCGATGGCTTTTGGCAGTTGAGACAGATGATCGCGAACATGATTTTGCCCGAAGGTCATCCACAAAGATTGTACCAATGATTATTTCCCCGGAAGATTACTTCAAACATTATACCTTACGACGGTAATTTTGAAGAATATAACCCTTGAAGATTATTATACTGATTATCATCCAGGAAGGTGATTTCATTCATGGCTCGTCCATGAAGGTTATTTTAAAAAGAAAAACTAGTGGGGTAAAATTTCTCGCTCTTCTTTCACACCTCCCATTGAATACACATTGAATATATTCATTGTTTTAATTTTAACACTTTGACTGCGACGTGAGCCACCGGTGGTCACTGAGGAGATTTCCATGATGCTACTGACTGACCTGTAGTCACAAACTCAATTTTTCAAATACATAATCAAAGCTAAATGAAGGCACCATCCAGCTAATGTTTGAAATATTCAACATTGCTTGATACTGACTTTAAATTTGACTTGATTATTAAACTTAAAATCAAAGTGTTAACTGAATAATGCACACAATTTGTGCACGGTACGAAAAGTTGGAACTGATGGGTTGCACCACAGCAGACCTGGCAGTGTTGTTAGTTCTTCATTAAGTATCATCGAACTTCATGTACAATGAATATCGTTTTTACCTCGTGAACTTTCAACGTTCTTGATGTCATGTTAACAATGAACGTTGTTGATACTTTTTCAACGAGGAATGGAGTTGAATCTCCAAATATATACAATTTGCGAGTACAAACACGCCAATATGGAGCGCACCCTCTGACAGTACCTTAATGCGGTCATCGCGTTTCCGCGGCTGTTAACGTTGGGTTCGGTTAGACTGTATCAGAACTTGGAAATCGAATTTACTACTCCAATACATTTTCATCCTTAATAAAAAAAATGAAAATGAAATAGCATGGCAACATTTCACCTACTGTGATAAGTTATTTTTTATAGAGGTCGCCGAACAGATGAAGTTATCATTCATCGATACCGATACCTGAATAAGCCTTCATCTGAATGGCACATATATGGGCCTGTAAGTGGGGAATATGTTAATTTGACTCGCTGTAATATCCAAAGAGTTTGCTGTAATTTCCAGAGAGTTTGTTGTAATTTCTAAAGAGTCTGTTATAATTTCCATAGAGTTTGCTATAATTTCCAGAGAGTTTGCTGTAACTTCCATAGAGTTTGCTGTAATTTCCAGAGAGTTTGATATAATTTCCATAGAGTTTGCTATAATTTCCAGAGAGTTTGCTGTAACTTTCGTAGAGTTTACTCTAATTTCCAAAGAGTCTGTTGTAATTTCCAGAACGTTTGAGAGGGTGGCGGTACACGTGGAGAAATACAGTAACCTCATCCCGATGGCGTTTGTGTTGGGCTTCTACGTGAGCCTCGTCATCGACCGCTGGTGGGAGCAGTACAACGCCATCCCCTGGCCCAACACCATCGCCGTCTACGTCTCCTTCAACATACGCGGACAGGTGCGTTTATGTATGAGTCTGGGTCTAAATATAAGTCTGGGTCTAAATATAAGTCTGGGTCTAAATATAAGTCTGGGTTAAATATAAGTCTGGGTCTAAATATAAGTCTGGGTTAAATATAAGTCTGGGTCTAAATATTAGTCTGGGTCTAAATATAAGTTTGGGTCTACATATGAGTCTGGGTCTAAATATAAGTTTGGGTCTAAATCTGAGTTTGGGTCAAAATTTGAGTCTGGATTAAAATCTGAGTGGACAAGAGGTTGAAAAACTAAGCGAACGTGTGGGGGGAAATTTGATGGGGTGTTCACCAAACGTTCAACTGCTCACGGGTTATTTTCAACTCCATAAAGTAGTTTCTAGGTCAAGTTCAAAGTGAGTTAGGTGGAACAGTCATTCTATGTCTAATGGCAACCATATACCGAATAATTGGGGCCGTAAGTTATAATTGTACAGATTGATTTCGTTGACTAACAACGCAGATGCGAACGAAAGAATAATAAAATTGAAAATATAATTCAGTGTCCGTATTGGACAAGGAAACGTTTTAAAAAGAATGAATCAAATCAAGTAGAGGAAAACATCAAAGGAAATCACACTGGATGTTATGGTCAAACATTATTCCTACTACTTTTTGGTCAGACATAATTTCCACCACGTTATGGTCAAACATAATTTCTACCACTTTATGGGCAGACATAATTTCTACCACGTTATGGGCAGACATAATTTCTACCACGTTATGGTCAGACATAATTTCTAACACGTTATGGTCAGATTAAATTTCTACCACGTTATGGCCAGACATAATTTCTACCACGTTATGGGCAGACTTAATTTCTACCACGTTATGGTCAGACATAATTTCTACCACGTTATGGTCAGACATAATGTCTACCACGTTATGGGCAGACATAAGTTCTACCAACTACAAAATTTGCATCTAAACGCACCGATAAAACGAACATTTCTCCAAAATTTAACCTCTGACATGAGGCAGTTCTTAAACTATCTGGAACATCTTCCTGTCATTTTCATGAGTCATCTGGTTCTGCTTGATTCCAAAATGAAAATACAGCATTTATAGCTCGATTTGAGGACTGGTGCACCTTAGGGGAACACTGTTAGGTCCCACCAGCTGTTAGGTGTACTGGAAATACTGTTAGGTCCCTTCGGGACTTTTACTTTTCGCTCACATTTTGCTTCTTTCAGTTTCGATGTCTTTAGGCTACCTTGTCTTTGTCTTTCCTTCCTTTTCCATGCTGTTTTTATACGCAGTGTATATTGTGTGGGAGCACACCTTGCGTACAAATTCCTCATTCTTATAGTTTTTTTTTTCTACACTAAAATTAGATTAGATGCTAGTTTAAGTCTCCCTAACCGCGATAAAACGCTTCGAAGACAGGAAGGAACAAGGCACCATTTAGTATGGAGATAAGGGAATGCGAAATCTATGTAGAAGGGGAATAGAAACAGTAATTTGTGAAAGAAGCTAATAAAACAAGATAAAAGTTGAAGAAGAAATCAGTAGATGCTGGAAAAGAGGACAGCAGTGAACTGACAAATGAGGTCCTTAAAATTACAAGAATTTTTTATTTCAACAAAAAAAAAACGCCTACCTAACTTTTTGCTCAGGCCTTCACATTTTCCCCTTGGAAGTGCTGATTCCCATAGAAACAATAGTTGTATCCCCTTGAGGGGTAGTCTATACTAAATGTTCCTTACTGCTTCCTCCGTTTAGATATCTATACAATAAAATAGAGCCTTTAATTAACTGCTGATATTAAATACACGCATTCTACACATTTCAAATACATTTACTTTAGCACCTGTGACCAAGAAGTAGAAAGGACAGCTAAAACCTTGATTGCTTTATAAGATGGACCAATATCCTGAATTGTATTAGTTTCCCGTACATCAAGTCACTGATGATATCAGGGTTCTAAATTAGAATCAAAATTGTCCTAAGATTTTGTGTTGGAAAATGTGATATCAGAGGAACGATGTCGAATTTAACACGCTGTTTGGCAGCTAAGGGCTAAGTTGTTAAGTTGCCTGTCGGTCGGCGAGAAAGTAGGAGTTTTCTGCTATTGATATGTTATCTTTTGGTTACTCTATAGGAGATTTGTTCAGAAGCGTACCCCATATGAAAAGAGAACGCGTTGATTGCGATGGATTAAAATGGCGTTCAATATCCAATTAAATTTTGAAGTTTATTGTCATTCGCAGTTTTGAAATTAAATAAATATCACTTTATTGTGCTTTCATTTAGTTTTGATTAAGTATTTATGTAAATTGAGTTAGTGACACGGGTGGGTCAGCAGCATCATGAAGATGCCCTCCGGGATCACCGGATCACATGTTTGACTACCCTTAACATTTTAACTGCTGCGGATTATACTGAAGTTCAATATTCAACTCAAATTAAAGATAATCTTATGCATGTAATTTTGGAAGTAACGAACATGGAATTGATGGCGCTTTCATTTAGTTTTGATTAAGTATTTATTAAAATTGAGCTAGTGACTGCAGGTCGATCTGTAGGTCGGTTCCGCGCTTGATGAATGAAACATTATCGACCCATTCAACATATTCAATCACAGCATTAAACATCCAATCTAATTCAATCTAAACCAATCTAACCTAATGTAGCCCAATCTAACCCAATCCTTTCTTCTTTGTAACACTAGCTCCTTTTGCAACAGAAGTTTAAGTTTTTTTTTTCGTTCCATTTCTAGGGTATCGCTATATATGACACTAGAATAGAATATTCCTGAGCTCCACGACTCTGTTTACTGGAGAACCACTAGCCGGCACTAAAACAGCTGCACATCGGCTTTGAAACTTATGTGCATCACAGGAGCGCAGTTTCAAAAATAAGGTTTAAGTTTTGAAGTTTCACAGTTTTGGGGTCCTCAGTTTTGCAGGTATCTCTGTATTGTACCAGCAGAGCAAGAAAAATGGTTATGTGGTGAGACAAAAATGGAACGTGTTTCCTTTAACCCCAACTTTTGAAGCTTCACAAGCAAATTTCCTCATTTCAAGAACAAATCATTTAGGATCGACAAAAGATTCTAATTTGCAAGCTTACATTAGACTGAAACTACGCAAAACGAATTTGAATGACCTGATTAAAGGACACTACTGCTACTCTACTGAAGTGTTTCCTGTGGAAAGACATTACTTTTAATGTAATGAAGCGTTTGCTATGGAAAGACATTACTTCTAATGTACTGAAGCGTTTGCTATGGAAAGACTTTACTTCTAATGTAATGAAGGGTTTGCTATGGGAAGACATTACCTCTAATGTACTGAAGCGTTTGCTATGGAAAGACTTTACTTCTAATGTAATGAAGGGTTTGTTATGGGAAGACATTACCTCTAATGTACTGAAGCGTTTGCTATGGAAAGACTTTACTTCTAATGTAATGAAGGGTTTGCTATGGGAAGACATTACCTCTAATGTACTGAAGCGTTTGCTATGGAAAGACTTTACTTCTAATGTAATGAAGGATTTGCCATGGAAAGACTTTACTTCTAATGCAATGGTTTGCTATGGAAAGACTTTACTTCTAATGTAATGAAGGGTTTGCTATGAAAAGACTTTACTTCTTATGTAATGAAGGGTTTGCTATGAAAAGACTTTACTTCTTATGTAATGAAGGGTTTGCTATGGAAGGGTTTGCTATGTAATGAAGGGTTTGCTAATTTTGATGTACTTCAATTGTTGAAAAGGAAAGACACTACTCGTGATGAAATGTTTACAAAGGAAGTGTAAAAGTACTCCTAATGTACTGAAAAACGCACAAGTACTCTTAAAGTACTTAGATGTTGCAAAGTAAAGACACTACTCCTAAAGTAAAGTAAAGTTGTTTGCTAAGGAAACAAAAAGTACTGCTAATGTACTGAAAAACGTTAACATTGAAGTACTGGAATGCAAAGCTAGGAAATATACTACCTCTAATGTACTAGAGTGTTTGCGAAGGAAACGTAATAATCCTTTTTATGTACTGAAAAATGTAAACGAACTCTTAATGTACTAAAATGTAAAGCAAGCAAACGTAAAAGCACTCCTAATATACTGAAAAACGTAAAATACCCCTAATGTTCTGAAAAACGTAAAATAACCCTAATGTTCTGAAGAACGTAAAATACCCCTAATGTTCTGAAAAACGTAAAATACCCCTAATGTTCTGAAGAACGTAAAATACCCCTTATGTTCTGAAAAACGTAAAATACCCCTAATGATCTGAAGAACGTAAAATACCCCCTGATGCACTGAAAACGTAAAATACCCCTAATGTACTGAAAAACGTAGAAGTACTCCTAATGTACTGAAAAACGTATACGTACTCCTAATGTAACGAAAAACGTAAAATTCCTCCTAATGTACTCTTTTCAGAGCGAGAAAGCGCGAGTGCTGCGGCGCATCCTCATGCGCTACATCAACTTGTCCCTGGCCCTCACCCTCACCCTCAGCGTGGTCAGCCCCACAGTCAAGAAGCGCTTCCCCACCATGGACCACCTGGTCAAGTCAGGTGCTTTTTGGTAACACGTTAACTCAAGTTCAATATTCAACACAAATTAGAATTAACTTTAGTGATCCATTTTGGGAAATAAGGACATTAAATAGATCCTGCTTTCGTTTAGGTTTCATTAAGTGTTTTTGGATAGAGTTTTTGGATAGAGTAAAATCGCAAATAGAGTTTGCGATTTTATTTCCATAACTATTTGAAGAATTTCTTTGCACAAACGTAAACGGGAACTTGACTTGGTTATTCAATCTCTAAATGGCTTGATTCTGTCACGTTAGCAAATGAAAGCATGGTTCCGAGTTAGTAAAACACAAAAAATATAGAAATAAAAAAACCATTTCATTTCCCACACAACCCGTATTATACATATGCAGTGTGTAATACTTTCACTCAAAGGGCAGATATTTGTCAATTGTAGCTAATTTGTACAATAGTACAAAGTAACTATCACTGAATTGTGCTTGTGCCTGCTACTCGTTCGGCTATAGTGTGAGGTCTACCACTCTGTAGCATGAGATCTACCTCTAGCTAGTACTATAGCGTGAGGTTAGGTTATGTTACTAATGGATATTACTTATTTCGATACATTTAATTTAGCGATAACACTTAATTTGTACATCTCAAATTGCATCTCAACCGCGGTGTATGGCGGTAGTTGCACCTACCGCAACTCAAAAAGTCTAATTTTTTAGTGTAGCTTCTCGTCATCCATTTCGTGAATACTCTTGAAGATATTCGGCTTAACGCGTTCTCCGCGTATTGGGCCCTATGTGTACCATTCGGTTATTTTCTCTTCACAACCCGGTTTGAATGAATGATAATTTCATCTCTTCTGCGACCTTTTTAAAAAATAACTGTTAAAATACGAGGCCAAATATCATAATACAACTGTATTTTTCATATTGTTTAGGAAGAGTAAAACTGTATGCGAGCAGTATAGTCGGTTTCCCCATTCTGTTTCAACCTAATCAAACCAATGGTTATCTACGACAGAAACACAATGAACGTGTTAAAATCAGGACATCTAATTTTAACTTCAATGAGATCACCAACCACTGACTTCGGTGCCAGTCTGTGACCCTGTCATGAGTTCCTGCGCATAACCCATCCTGTTGGTGCTAGGTCTACTCACCGAGCAAGAACAGATGATCTTTGAGATCGTCAACCTGAAAACAAAAGCTTCGAAGTACTGGTTGCCGCTGGTGTGGGCTGGGGCTGTGGTTACAAAAGCACGAAAGCAAGGGAGCATAAAGGATGATCTTGCTCTCAATACCATCATGAACGAGATCACCAACTTCAGGAGGAGTTGTCACACCCTCTTTCACTACGACACCATCTGTATTCCACTCGTCTACACCCAGGTATGTTTCTGGGAGAAGGGTACTATCTGCACAATGAAATCTCCTTGGAAGTATTTGACCGAAAGACTCTCATTAACACTTTGAATGCGGCAGGTAAAGGTAAAGTATAGTATGTGACTCAAATTTGAAGATAATTGTTGTAAGCATTTAAAAATAGCAAAAAAATAACTGGAATGCCTTCATTTAGTTGTGATTAAATATTTTTGAAAATTGAGTTAGTGGCTACTGGTCGGTCAATAGCATTATGAAAGCTTCCTAAAGGCCCTGATGAACTGGCGTTCATGACTCGAAAAATTGCGGCAGTGGATCGGGCCGCCAGTAGAAGTGAGAACTGGCGACATGATACACTCAGTGCGCGAGATGAAGCACTGCGGAATGCATAATGCATTGCAAGGCCTCAGTCTGCCACTGCGTGACGTACGGGTGGGTGTGCGATGGCGACCAGTCGTAGAGAGAGCAGGATAAAAATCAAGCGCCAATTGCACTGTGCTATAGGTTTTTGTAGGAGCTGTTTTTCACATTCCAAAAGTAATCGTATTTTTGGAATGCGTCAATAAAATTCAGCGTTTGAATTTTGTACACTCATCTGCAGAGCAAGACATAGCTGCACACATTCCTCGTCACGCACAAAATGGTACTGCTCATCGCTGTGACGCTCGTCTGTTCCAGACATGCACGGACCGCTGCAAAGCCCGTGGCCACTGTGCCAACTGGCTGGTGTGCAGGAATGGAAGGCATATTGAGAAGTGTGCTTGCGGTTATCACCGTGATATTTGCTGACTGTATCAGGGGCCTTAAGTGATCACTGGCGGCTCACATCGCAATCAAAGTCTTACAGAGCATCTTCCCGAATTTTTTGTTTCAGAATATTCTACCAAGGAATATTAATTAACCCTTTGGGTACTGACGGCTACTCCAGTGCCAAGATGGCTAGTGCTTCCAGTGTAGGGCATCTAAGCTAATTTTAAAGTAATTTAACTAGTGAGGGAACATATTGGAGTAAATGAGAAAATTAGGGAAATTATCAGGACTCATGAAACTAGTTTTTAAACATTCCACAAGCCTGCACGCGTAAATTACCATTGGTTACCTCTAAGTTGATGCAAGGGTCTGTGCAACATATTCAATAACCTTTCTATTTAACTTAAAGAAGTTTTTTCTGAACTTCTCTCATTTCTGACAAATTCGGGCAAAAATTATGAATAATTTCTTCGTAAATTCAAAAACTTTATTATCAACGCCGAAATTTTCTGTCGCCAAGCATAGAGCTTTATAGCTTCAAAATTTTTTTAAATAAAAATAAAGAAGTAGGCACTTGCTTAAGCTAAAAGCACCCACACTAGGACAATTTCACTGACAATTCAGGGTTATGACAAATTTTTTCCCTGGAAAGTTTTCCCTTAACCATTTGAATTGTCATACCCAAAGGGTTAACGACTTCCAGCAGGTACCGGAATTGAGATTTCTTGATTGGATGTTATGAGACAAACTTCCGCCAATTGACTAAAATCTTGGCCTAGAGATTAACGTTCTAGTATTGTTCCATGTGAGAAATTAGCAATTCCACATCGCCCTGCATTTTACGCTCGAATAATTATCCTCAAATTTTTTACAGGATGCGGCAAAAAAATCTCCTACATTCAGAAAAATCACTGTGGGCCCCCTCAGAGGAATACAACTATTGTATAAATGCACTCCCAGGGGGAAATGTGTGAGGACCCGAGCTGATAGTTAGACAGGCCATCTTTTTTTAAAGTTAAAATATTTCTTTGTCCACTCTTTTCGGTTCACTGTTATCTTGCTTTTCAGCACCTACTACTCTCTTCTTCAAATTTATCTTGTTTCATAAACTTCCTTCTCAACCTGTTTCTTTGCCCCTTCTGCATAGATTCCGAATTCAGTAATCTCCAAACTACCTGGTGCCTTCCTCCTTCCTTTCGTCGGAATGCATTTTTAACGGTTAAGGAAAAGAACAAGATGAGTATGGAAAAGAACAAGCTTCCATATCCTGAAAACTGAAGAGTATGGAGAACAAACTCTGGAGCTTTTCCCTGAAGGGTATCAAAGTTTCAACTCGTCTTCGGTGCTTCTACCTAGTTTAGGCAATTATTCTAAGAGAAATAGAGGGAATTTCACCCGACCTGTAAAGGAGGGTAGGAAGAACTTTCCAAAACTGCTTTCAACCATCAGGTAAACTATTGGAACGATATTTTCGGAACTCATGGGTAAAACTTTTTAAACAACATTCGGGAAGTATACAATTTTTGGTTATACCTAGTGTTATTTTTCAAGCTATTTCCCAATAGTAATGTTATTTGTGCCTCACTCTATAGCATATGGAGTAACCGGCTAGAAACACATTTATACAACTGAGTTTGAGAAGTCGATGGCGAGATACAAAGAAGAATTCTTGTTACATGCACTGAAATGCAATACATTTGTTTGAGCCAGGATATTTCTTGACCTTTTCAAATTTACAACATCGCTTTGAAATACCTTGATATCGCAGCGTGTTCATCCCGTTGCGTGTTGACATTGAGGTTCGTCCAGTGACCTAAGACTTAAAAAAAATCGCTTGTGCTTCCCAGATTGTTAACGATGTATCAAGTTTTTTTTGAAAAACATTCTTGGAAGTCGGCTTCAACCTGAATTTTTACTCACATGTTCTTCATCAAGTTCATGCATGTGCATTTTGAATTGGAAATGAGTCTCTCAGCATTTCTGCCAATAATTCTTAGCAAGAGTTATGGCATCAACCTAACACTGACCGCGACGTGAGCCACCGGTGGCCACGGCGGGGGATTTCACAAATCTGCTAATCGACTCATAGTCACAAACTCAATTTTCATAAATAATTGAAGCCAAGTGAAGCCTCGACCCAGATAATGTTTGCTTTTTTCAAAATTGCTAATTACAATTTCCTATGAATCAGAGTTAAATATTGAAGTATAGATTAACCCATAGCAGTCAACGTGTTGAACGTTGCCTTTATTCTTCCTCTCTTTGAACACTTATAATAAGAAGGCTTAAAGAAGCTCATAAAGTTTGAGTTGTCAGCGTTCACTATTCACTAGTTGAAGGCCCTGACATGAATAGAATGGACGTATGAAACTTTTTGCTTTGAAAATACAAATTTTAACTGTAGAACACGCGTACAATTCGAGGAGATCAAATTACAGAACATACTATTCTATTTCAGGTGCGTTTCTCAAATACCATCTGGAAAATAATGGCTGTGTGTGTATGACTCAAAAGAGAGTACATGTACCTTTTTACTCACAAAATTATTCTGTTATATCGCAAAAGTCTAAGCTGATTATTCCCACTTATCAGTGTAAGCGAGTACTAATGAGAGCAACTTTTCTCTCAAACATTTGTTCTACCATTGCCATGACTGAAATAACATTTATGCGTATGTCCCAACTAAGAATCTTTATGCTAAGGCATTTTAAAATCCGATGTGATGCATTTCATGTATGAATTTTATTGGAAATGAAATGTTTTACTTTTCTTTCATAGAAATAGAGATTGTAGTGGCACAATAGAGTACTGAGTACATTACGAAGTGTCAGCAATACAATATTAGAGGCAGAAGGGTACTATACACGGACAAAGCAACGGAGCACCAAATCCTCATTTCTTCTAATGCTGAAAAATTCATAACTAGCACTTGAGGAGGGAAATTCAAACTAAAGTCTATTTTGAAAATCTTACCCTGACTCGAATCCGGGTAAATTTTTAATTCGAATTAGGGTAAGTTTTTAGCTCGGGTCAGGACAAGTTTTAAAATCATGTCATGGTAATATAGCCTAATGGCACCCAGAGGATAAGTCACCGCTTACGCCAGAAAGGACTACTGGTTGCTTTCCGGAGACGGAATATTGAAACACTAGCTCTGCATCCCTCTCGTAAACATAGTTACTTGTAAATTACAGTTAAAAATGCAGGAGTAATGGTTTTATCGTTTTTAGAGCTAAAATATTATATCCAGACTCAAATGGAATTTGGTCTTAGTTTGATCATGCTCTCATTAGGAAGAATTTTCATATTTAAGTTCAAAATTAGATTTGGGCATTCAAATCAATTATTTAATTAATTTCAACTCTTCTGAATGCATCCAAAATATCGAAAAGTTTCCATGTCTACGGTTAAACAGAACGCTTAGACGTTTGACAATTTCATAAAGATTTTCTATTGATTTTAAAAAGAAAATAGTTTCAAAAATGAATGCGTGGAACGAGAAGTTGAAATTCATAAGGGAAACCAGATAAGATTATTTCCCTTACTGGAAGGCTATGCGGTTCAAATCCTGGCAATGCCACCCGACGATTCTCCTCGCTCTACTGGAAGTAATTGTTTTTGCGTGCTGATCTTTGTTAAAAAGGATTTGAAAAAACAATGTACAAGATGATAAGTATCAGGCTTGATTGACATAAGACATCGTTTATTACTAGTATTTGTGGTAGGTGGTGACCCTCGCCGTGTACGCCTTCTTCTTCAGTATCGTGATCGGGAGGCAGTTCTTGGACCCAAGTCAGGGTAAGTTTAGAACGCCGGTCAAGGTAAGTTTTTACATCGTCTAGCGTCAATTTCTGACCTGAGTCAAGGTAATTTATTAGCTCGAGTCAGGGTACGTTATGAAATTGTTGCAGGGTATGTTTTTAATTTGTGTCAGGGTAAGTTTTCACTCAAGTCTGTTCTGGGTAAGTTTAATTCGGGTCAGAGTGAGTCTTAACATGGATCAGAGTAAGCTCTTTACGTAAACCAGGGTAAGTTCTTAACTTGGAGCAGGGTAACTTTTTATTGTTAGTCAGGGTAAGCTTTTAACGAATGTTAATGTAAGTTTTCAACTCATGTTGAGCCAAATTTTTACAACGTAGGTTAGGGGATAAGTTTTCAACACGGATCATTTTAGGTTCTAAACGCAAGTCAGAGTAAATGCTCAACTTGCTCCGGGGACCGGCTTCACTAACCACGTCACTTAAGAGAAGCTGGTCCCAAAACTCGGATTCGCGATGGTAGTGCGATCACCAAACATTTGGACTGCGATTTTACGAAATTTGTTGAAGAAATTTTAGAACAACCGATGGGAGTCATAGCAAAAAATATATCCATCAGCTGAGAGGGAAAATCTAGTTTAAATGTGTTGAAATCTGTGAAGGGGGGAAATTTGTCCCAAGATTTAATTTGTAACATTTTCATTCAATAGGACATGCAAAACAGAATGAATTAACTATATTTTCTCATTAGACAGAAGCATCATAATCAGCTTTTTTAAAAAAGCGTTTGCTTTCAGCGTTCACATCTTGAACACATTGCGATATCTTGCAACACTCACCAGGCACAGTTGTCAGCTATAGCTTGCTTAAAGAACAATTTGGATTCAAAGGTTTGTGTTAATACCTTTATTCGAATATTCAAAAAAAATTCATTGTGTTTAAAGTAATAGTTTATACTAATCGAATTTTAGTCCTAGTAATCGCGAAAATAGTCTTGGAACCTTAAAAGTGAAACAAAATATTGTTGCGTTTTGATTGGTTGCCGTGTATAGACGATCCGAATACTTTCAAAGAACACGCAGCTAGAGGTTTTTTATGTAGGTTAGGGAAACGATTTTCATACGGAGAACGTAATTTTGTGAGAAAATGTGTAACAGTGTGAGAAAGTGTGATAGAGTTTAGCAGGTATATCCTCAGGGTAAATTCTGAACGCGGGTTGATGGAAATTTTAAAGTGAGGAACAAGTTTTTGCGTTTGCTTTAGTAAATTTCAATTCATCAGTGTACTTTGGCAATGAAAAAAAAAGAAAAAATCAAAGAAAAAGAGTTTATTTCCAATGAAGAGGATACAAAACCCACATAATTGATTTTTAAAATATCCTAAAGTTAGGATCCTTAGTTAATAAAAAAATATGAGTATCGTAATTTCTATGTCACGAGTCGAAACAAATGATTGAGGGAAATGTATTCCTATTGTTGCTTAATATACATTTCATTATATGACTATATGTAATTAGAATTAGAAAAGAAGACATAATTTCAGTGACGATGCAGTTTCAAAACACTCTTTTAATTGGACGCTTACATTGAAATATAAGTTCAGGAACTTGCAGTATAAAATTGATTTTTTAGAGTAAAGCTGTGGAATTACAATAATTTTGCGTCTAAGGCAGCGTGGTTGACATTCAGAACCATATTTTCACTCCTACGTATCATCCAATATGGCAATCAAGGTCTCGGAGACCATATTTTTTTATAACACCATGAATTTATGAAACTCCCATCTTAATAATAGTGACTCAAAAAAGTATACCTGAGTCAGGAACAAAAAAAGAATTGTTCTACAACGACTACCAAGACATGTACAACACAACTGGAGTAATGTGTAAAATGTACCACCTAGATATGGCTGTCATAATATACTCACGAGCGTAAGAAATGATATATTGCATCACACAAGGCTAACTAGAACATTTTAAAACGTGAATAAGAGAACAAAACAATGATGTCCTCTACTGTTAACACATTAGAAAAAAATACGTTTAATTTTCTTTAATCGATAACTATACATAAGTGCCATGGCGGTCCTGTTCGATGCTTGTAGAAAGAGTGAGGGAAGAAACATTAAAATGCATCCTATAGATCTTATATTGAAGTTGAATAGTGTTTGTTAATTCATAGAAGCAATGGAGATAAAGATAATGAATTTCCTGGGGTGAAAACACTAATGACAGTTTACACGAATGTACACATATAAGCTGTGGCTTTCTTGACATCAGGGAATAATAAGAATGGTTTGTGGTGGCACATGTTAAAAAATATCTTTTCGAGCGAACGTAAAAAACAAAAATAAAAGTTAGTTAACTGATTAAAAAAGCATGTTTTAACTCACACAATAAATTTATGAGATTTGTCATTTTAATGATTAACAATAACAGAGCGAGAACTATGCACTATATAGGAATACCGTGAACAGGGAATAGTACAAATGCAAGTCGTTTGACTTGAAATTTTGCACAAACTGCAGCGAGTAAATGCATGAACGTATACAAATATATATGTATCTATTAATATATATATACACATAGATACTAGGATACAAGAGCATAAATAAAAGTTTTTAATTGATCATTTTAAGTAAATAAGAATTTTATTAAATGTATCTGTGTACCACACAACAGATTCAAATTTTTAATAAATGCTACACAATAATAAAGAAAAATGACGTGTTAAGCAACGTTACAAGTTGAGAGTGAAGGGAAAAAGACCGGTATTTACTGTTCAAATGCTAGTTGCTAGTTCAGTACATATGTATATATATATACAGATGTATATGCCCACACATACACACACATAACACACATTCATACACACACACCCATATCTCCCCATACTAGGCTGCAATAGTCAATGCGCGATAAAACTGAAGATTCAATCGAGAATAATCTAGATTTTTCATCGAGCATACTTTTTATACAAAGAAAAAACATTAAAGTTTCGTAAATTTTGTTGCAAATTTTTTCAAAGTGAGATTTGAAGGATATATTTCTAACGAACCAGATACCTAGATTTTGAACTTTTTCTGATAGCTTAATTTCATCATTCACTAATGTAAAATTAGGATTTGGAATCTTTTTGATTGCATCTTAGAATTCAAAATAATTCATTGCGTTTTACTAGCAGCTTTAACTTGCGTCTGCGGTACTTCCGATGCAGAACTTGTTATTGCAATTTGAACATCATCTGATGTTCAATGTGGATTCGTGTGCTAGAAGGCATTGAAAGGAAATCGTTAATGAAAATAGAAAACAGCAGCGGACCAAGAATAAATCCTTGAGGAACACCAAAATTAATTACTTTGATTGATTAGTGATAATTTGCTATCTGAGTGGACTGCATGAGATCGATTTGATAAGTAGCTCTCAAACCATTGATTGTCTACTCTAAAGTTCAATAATTTTTGCCTAAAAGTTGCTCATGTTCGACGCAATCGAACGCTTTAGAGAGAGCGAGCAGCAGCCGGAGTGTCGACATTCTTTTGATCGATATCGTTGTATATTTTTTCAGTGATGTTGAGCACACCGTCTTGAGTGCAAATGTTCCTCCTATAGGCATATTAATTTCGATGAAGTATACTTGACAGTCCAAGTGAGATGACAGTTGATGTGTTACCACTTTCTCCATTATTTTGGACAGGACTTGTAAAAGATTATGGGCCTGTAGTGTGATGCTATACTGAGGTCACTAGTTTCATGCAACGGTCTAATTATGTAGTTTTTCGTTGGATTGGAAACTTATTTGTTACTATTTAAGTATTAATTATCAAATGAACCAATGGTGCTGTAACTAGGAAGCTGTCTTTGATATATTGAGGGCTGATACCATCATGTTTGACTGCCTTTGAGTTTTTCAACAAATATAAGATATTTCGTACCTCTAGTATATCGACAGGATGTGGTCTCCACCATACACCAGCCCCTCCCGGTGCATTAGGAGACGAATTTTTACCTGACGATTGATTTAGATTGGTTTTGCAAACATCATTGAAGACTTGAGCGCCCATTATAGAAAGAATGGGTATGTAGAAATCTGGGACTGTAGTTCAAGGAATCTGAAGCATAAAAAAGGGCAACGGAAAGTGAGTGTAAATAATGAATTCAATATAATTCAGAATCTAAATCTTAATTCTTTGGTTAATCTTACCTAAGGAATTTATCCTCAGTGCGGTATCTCCTCTTTAAAGGGTAAGATGACAAGGTCCAGCGAAGCAATAAAATACGGAAGGAAAAATTCCGTTGGCCTTAATATTAACTTAAAGTAATTAATTTTAGCTGAATTATGGGAAAGCCTATTTGAAGACTATTTAGAAGTACACTCCTCACTAGGAGGACAGCTAAGGAAAGTAAATGTTGCCTCTCTTGGAGGACAGCTAAAGTAAGTTAATAATTGCCTCTTTTTGAGGACTAATAATGTTAAGCAAGTTTTAAATTACTAGCTTTACATAATTATTAATAAAAACATAAATCCAAGCGAGAAAAAGTGTCATGAAAGAGAGAAATGCAAGTAGTGTAGGAAAGTGAAGAGAGCGCGTGAGGAACAGAAAAATTCGTCCTCAGGCTAAACAGCGGCCGTGTTGGGAGCCCCGACTTAACTTCACAACTCTCGTAAATTACTCGACTTCCAAGTAATAACTTCCACTGGCAGAGCTAACACTGGGTGGCTTCCAGAGATAAGGTAATGATGGCAATAATAATAATTTCACTAGAGGCAAGATTGACCATCTCACATCCGTTCGTGCTCCAAACCTCAAGAGGTCTAGAGGTGAAATGAGGTCTAGACGACTTTGTTCCGGAAGTGAGCACATTTAATTTCTTATGAATAATGGATTTATGTTTGTTTATTTGTGCTTCAGCCAAACCATTTCAATACCCACAACCTTAGGCAACTACCAGAAAAGCTAGAGGAAGTTTTTTATTCGAGTTCATTTATCGAACGTAAATTACATTGAATAAAGGCTCGAAATTTATCATGAAGGGAATGGGACGGCATTGTGCAATTAAACAAGAAGTAAATCTAAATCAAATAAAACGCGGATGTACTTATTGACTTTGAGCCCACATGGCCCGTAGAATCTCCCCAATACCTCTCAAATCACATCACTACTCCTTAAATCCTAACAACTAGTCTTCAAATCCCCACCACTGCTCACCTAATCACCACTACTGCCAAATGTTCACAACACTCGATCTTGCCCTCTACGAGTTGATAAAATTACTTCAAGAAGAATTAGTTTTTCTCCAAAAAAAAAGTTGATGCAAGAAGTGCGATGCAATCAAATAGATTTTTAATATCTTTTATCATAAAGGTCCTAAATTGATAGGCAAACCACGAGAAGACGACAAAAACTGGGCCAAGTGTTCAATATATAACTGTGAGAAACAAAATTGAAATTTATCCTTGGGACATTTTACTCTAGACACGAGGACTGAAAGTTTATAAATATTTTATAGAATACCCGAAAATGCCTCTGAGGAAAGTTCCTTTTTTCATTCACATACGTGGTAGGGCTCTGCTACAGTAGTTGGTTTTGTTGAAAATATAGCGGGGGAAATTTTTACTTTTCACTTTAAAAATAAGAAATATACTTTTCGTGAATTTACAACTAGTATTTCGTGTATACAAATCAACGAGGAAAGAACGAAAAATACAAATAAATAAACATCATGAACAATCCTGCAAAAGTATTTCACAGTCCCAGAAAAATTTAAGGTTTTATAACTACTATCTTGACAACATACTATGGAACAAATAAGGATTAAGCTGGACCTTTAATGTTAAGAAACTTTTAAAACCAATACGTTTCTGTACATTTCATGCATCATTTTGATTAAAACAAACCGTTTTCTTCTCCTTCTTTTTTCTTTAGAGCTAGTTGTACATGGTTCTTAAAACTGGATTTCATTCGAAACTAATGCATAACACCTCATTAGGAATCAAGGGCCGCACTGCAGATTTCTACATCCCCTGGTTCACGATCCTGCAGTTCTTCTTCTACATGAGCTGGCTGAAGGTTGCTGAGTCCCTCATTAACCCCTTTGGGGAAGACGACGATGACTTCGATGTTGACGCCATGGTGGACAAAAACCTGAAAGTAAGAGCCTTAAGTTGCATGCGTTTGGGGACAGTTTCGGTAATAAAAACCTGAAAGTGAATGCCTCCAGTTGCGTTCAATACGTTGCTTACGATATGACCCATCGGTGGGTCATTTGAAATATTTTAACAATCGCTTACAACTTATGGCATATAATGAACCCAATTAATGGCTGTTTTTTTTTAAATTGCAAACAGCTTATGACTTTAAGGAGAGCGTTCCCCATACAGAACTTTTTTTATTATTGAACCTAGAGCAATGAAGTTTGGTATGCTGATAGGAAATGCAATTTTTAATCATTTGTCTTTGATGAAAAAAAGCGATTTTCCTGATAGAAAACGAGATATTCGAAAAAATGCAGTTAT
The DNA here is from genome assembly GCA_030386875.1 of Morinoia aosen. Classification (NCBI taxonomy): domain Eukaryota; kingdom Metazoa; phylum Arthropoda; class Malacostraca; order Amphipoda; family Talitridae; genus Morinoia; species Morinoia aosen. The sequence goes on along the minus strand of CM059575.1, from coordinate 12,876,524 downwards.
GGGGGTTTCTAAATGCATCTCCTCCTACAGTTTGCAAGCTAGAGTAATGATTTTGGTATCATTAGATGCGGACTATCCTGGACATTACAGAAAGTAAACTGAAACTCTCTAAAGTCATAATACAAATTTAAAAAAAAATTTCGAGGTACCATTCATTTTGTGGGAGAAATTTTCATCTGTGACGTCAATACTTTTGATAGTGACAAATTTCGAAGAAACTCTTTACTTCCTATAGCCTATTTACCATTTCGTATCCAATGATAACAAAACCATCACTGTAGCTTAAAAATTGTAGGAGGAGATGTATTTTGAAACCCCACATTCCGATCCTCCAAAATAAGGCTACATAGGTAAACATAAACAATCTCAATTTTTATTCGTCATTATTTGTGGGGTCAGCTAGGAGTCTTGAAATCTTTTTACAGTAATAAATAGACATAGAAGATGACATAGCAACGTCGCGCCGTGAAGAAAGTGCCAAGGGGGAGGTGCAACATGATAAAATCCCACCACGTTCCCCTCCCCTCCTTCCATTCTTCAAACCCCCGTAGCGGGCGAACGAGTGAACGTACGAGTCTCATTTTTTCACAGGATGTACCTGACCCCTTACACTTCCTATAGCAGCAAAAATACCTGTCTCCAAACCATGGATCCCTATGGGGAACGATCCCCTTAATTTTAGTTGAATTTTGAACGTCACCTAAACCCATCGCAGTCAACGTGTTAAGGATAGTTTCTGTACCAAAACCTGAATGTGAGAGGTTTTAGGAGCGTTTAAGGATGGATTCTGTAATTAAAATGCTGAAAGTGAGAGCTTTCAGATGCTTTTGAGGATAGGTTTTTATATAAAAACCTGAAAATAAGAGCCTTTTGTTGCGTTTAGGAACGGTTTCTGTAATAGAAACTTTAAAATGAGAGCTTTCAGATTTATTTGGGGATAGTTTCTGTTATAAAGACCTGAAAGTAAGAGCCTGCGGTTGCGTTTGAGGATGCTTTGCGTTTGAGCTTGGTCACTTGGTGGAGTACTTAAATAAAAGGAATTTAAGAGATGATTACCAGTGGTAGGAACTGTCATGTTATTTGATTGTAAAATGAGAAGAAACTCCTAAACTTATAATTAAAGGCAAACGGGCGTATAGTTTGGTAGGCATTGTATTAGCACTCACATACGTTAATACTTGGAGAAATACTTACTTGAATAAACTCTAACTGTGCACCATTCACCGTTTTCTTGACTTTTTGTATTTTTCATACTTGAATATGAACCAATTTAAGCAATTTAGATACGTGCAAACGAACTAAGGAAGAGTTAAGCGTTGAAGTACGGAATCACTTGGGTATAGACAAGCAAGCACGAGGTTCCGAGCTGAGAGTTAAGTAGGCCTTCTTTTTGATGGTATTATGTGCTAATTTTGTTATGTTAAGAACTATCTTTTTTCTGATTCACTACTGTCTTGTTTTTCAGCACTTTCTATTGACTTCTTCAATTTTTATTTTGTATCATGAACTTCTTTCTCAACTGACTGTTTCTAAATCCCTTCTGCATAGATTCCGCGTTCCCTTATCTCCTTACTAAATGGTGCTTTCGTCCTTACTCTCTTCAGAACGCTTTTTTTTGCGGTTACGGAGGATTAAACTAACACTTAATCTAGGAATTATAACTAATTTAATTATAATGATTGAAATCATAACTAGTATAATTACATAATGCCAATCATACTAGTTTAAAATCGATGCACCGTTTCTGTGTGTTTGAAATAAATGAAAGTAGAAAAGTAGGCATATCAAAAAACTGAAGTCATTCCTACACCATCCAAAACATATCTCATCAGCATCTGAACATAATGGTTGTATAGATTAAAGCATATCAGTTGTAGCAACATCGTGCGCTGCGACCTAGCCGAGAACATTGACTGGAACAGTGGAATTTATTACATTTAAATGAAAATTTCAAGTTCTCAATTAACATACTCAGAAATAATCGACAGTTTCACCAACTCTCAGACGACAATGTACAAAAGTCTTTAGTTTGGAGTGTTTATTCATTTATGAATGTGAAAAGTATGTGTTACCACAAATGAACGCACGTGTGATATTACCATAAAGGGATCATATATAACCATACAGAACTCATGTATTACCATACAGCACTCATGTATTACCATACAGCACTCATATATTACCATGCAAAACTCATGTATTACCATATAGAACTCATTACCATACAGAATTGATGTATTACCATGCAGAACTCATGTTTTACCACACAGAACTCATTACCACACAGAACTCATTACCATACAGAAATAATGTATTACCATGCATAACTCATGTATTACCCCACAAAACTCATTACCATACAGAAATAATGTATTACCATGCAGAACTCTTGTATTACCACACAGAACTCATTACCATACAGAAATAATGTATTACCATGCAGAACTCATGTATTACCGCACAGAACTCATGTATTACCGCACAGAACTCATGTATTACCATACAGAACTCATGTATTACCGCACAGAACTCATGTATTACCGCACAGAACTCATGTATTACCATACAGAACTCATGTATTACCATACAGAAATAATGTATTACCATGCAGAACTCATATATTACCGCACAGAACTCATGTATTACCATACAGAACTCATGTATTACCATACAGAACTCATTACCATACAGAAATAATGTATTACCATGCAGAACTCATATATTACCGCACAGAACTCATGTATTACCATACAGAACTCATGTATTACCAAACAGGACTCATGTATTACCATACAGAACTCATTACCATACAGAAATAATGTATTACCATGCAGAACTCATATATTACCATACAGAACTCATGTATTACCACACAGAACTCATGTATTACCATACAGAACTCATGTATTACCACACAGGACTCATGTATTACCATATAGAACTCATATATTACCATACAGAACTCATGTATTACCATACAGAACTCATGTATTACCACACAGAACTCATGTATTACCATACAGAACTCATGTATTACCACACAGGACTCATGTATTACCACACAGAACTCATGTATTACCACACAGAACTCATGTATTACCACACAGAACTCATGTATTACCATACAGAAATAATGTATTACCATGCAGAACTCATATATTACCGCACAGAACTCATGTATTACCACACAGAACTCATGTATTACCACACAGAACTCATGTATTACCACACAGAACTCATGTATTACCATACAGAACTCATGTATTACCACACAGAACTCATGTATTACCACACAGAACTCATGTATTACCATACAGAAATAATGTATTACCATGCAGAACTCATGTATTACCACACAGAACTCATGTATTACCACACAGAACTCATGTATTACCATACAGAACTCATGTATTACCACACAGAACTCATGTATTACCATACAGAACTCATGTATTACCACACAGAACTCATGTATTACCACACAGAACTCATGTATTACCACACAGAACTCATGTATTACCACACAGAACTCATGTATTACCACACAGAACTCATGTATTACCACACAGAACTCATGTATTACCACACAGAACTCATGTATTACCATACAGAACTCATGTATTACCATACAGAACTCATGTATTACCATACAGAACTCATATATTACCATACAGAACTCATGTATTTCCACACAGAACTCATGTATTACCATACAGAACTCATGTATTACCATACAGAACTCATGTATTACCATACAGAACTCATGTATTACCATACAGAACTCATGTATTACCATACAGAACTCATGTATTACCATACAGAACTCATGTATTACCATACAGAACTCATGTATTACCACACAGAACTCATGTATTACCATACAGAACTCATGTATTACCATAAAGAACTCATGTATTACCATACAGAACTCATGTATTATCATACAGAACTCATGTATTACCATACAGAACTCATGTATTACCACACAGAACTCATGTAATACCACACAGAACTCATGTATTACCATACAGAACTCATGTATTACCATACAGAACTCATGTATTACCATACAGAACTCATGTATTACCATACAGAACTCATGTATTACCACACAGAACTCATGTATTACCATACAGAACTCATGTATTAACACACAGAACTCATGTATTACCATACAGAACTCATGTATTACCATACAGAACTCATGTATTACCATACAGAACTCATGTATTACCATACAGAACTCATGTATTACCATACAGAACTCATGTATTACCATACAGAACTCATGTATTACCATACAGAACTCATGTATTACCATACAGAACTTATGTATTACCACACAGAACTCATGTATTACCACACAGAACTCATGTATTAACATACAGAACTCATGTATTACCACACAGAACTCATGTATTACCATACAGAACTCATGTATTACCATACAGAACTCATGTATTACCATACAGAACTCATGTATTACCATACAGAACTCATGTATTACCACACAGAACTCATGTATTACCATACAGAACTCATGTATTACCACACAGAACTCATGTATTACCACACAGAACTCATGTATTACCACACAGAACTCATGTATTACCACACAGAACTCATGTATTACCATACAGAACTCATGTATTACCATACAGAACTCATGTATTACCACACAGAACTCATGTATTACCATACAGAACTCATGTATTACCATACAGAACTCATGTATTACCATACAGAACTCATGTATTACCACACAGAACTCATGTATTACCATACAGAACTCATGTATTACCAGACAGAACTCATGTATTACCATACAGAACTCATGTATTACCATACAGAACTCATGTATTACCATACAGAACTCATGTATTACCACACAGAACTCATGTATTACCATACAGAACTCATGTATTACCATACAGAACTCATGTATTACCATACAGAACTCATGTATTACCACACAGAACTCATGTATTACCACACAGAACTCATGTATTACCACACAGAACTCATGTATTACCACACAGAACTCATGTATTACCACACAGAACTCATGTATTACCATACAGAACTCATGTATTACCACACAGAACTCATGTATTACCATACAGAACTCATGTATTACCACACAGAACTCATGTATTACCACACAGAACTCACGTATTACCACACAGAACTCATGTATTACCATACAGAACTCATGTATTACCATACAGAACTCATGTATTACCATACAGAACTCATGTATTACCATACAGAACTCATGTATTACCATACAGAACTCATGTATTACCATACAGAACTCATGTATTACCATACAGAACTCATGTATTACCACACAGAACTCATGTATTACCATACAGAACTCATGTATTACCATACAGAACTCATGTATTACCATACAGAACTCATGTATTACCATACAGAACTCATGTATTACCATACAGAACTCATGTATTACCATACAGAACTCATGTATTACCACACAGAACTCATGTATTACCATACAGAACTCATGTATTACCATACAGAACTCATGTATTACCACACAGAACTCATGTATTACCACACAGAACTCATGTATTAACATACAGAACTCATGTATTACCACACAGAACTCATGTATTACCATACAGAACTCATGTATTACCATACAGAACTCATGTATTACCATACAGAACTCATGTATTACCATACAGAACTCATGTATTACCATACAGAACTCATGTATTACCACACAGAACTCATGTATTACCATACAGAACTCATGTATTACCACACAGAACTCATGTATTACCATACAGAACTCATGTATTACCATACAGAACTCATGTATTACCATACAGAACTCATGTATTACCATACAGAACTCATGTATTACCACACAGAACTCATGTATTACCACACAGAACTCATGTATTACCATACAGAACTCATGTATTACCACACAGAACTCATGTATTACCATACAGAACTCATGTATTACCATACAGAACTCATGTATTACCATACAGAACTCATGTATTACCACACAGAACTCATGTATTACCACACAGAACTCATGTATTACCATACAGAACTCATATATTACCACACAGAACTCATGTATTACCACACAGAACTCATGTATTACCACACAGAACTCATGTATTACCACACAGAACTCATGTATTACCACACAGAACTCATGTATTACCACACAGAACTCATGTATTACCACACAGAACTCATGTATTACCACACAGAACTCATGTATTACCACACAGAACTCATGTATTACCATACAGAACTCATGTATTACCACACAGAACTCATGTATTACCACACAGAACTCATGTATTACCACACAGAACTCATGTATTACCACACAGAACTCATGTATTACCACACAGAACTCATGTATTACCACACAGAACTCATGTATTACCACACAGAACTCATGTATTACCACACAGAACTCATGTATTACCACACAGAACTCATGTATTACCATACAGAACTCATGTATTACCACACAGAACTCATGTATTACCATACAGAACTCATGTATTACCACACAGAACTCATGTATTACCACACAGAACTCATGTATTATCACACAGAACTCATGTATTACCACACAGAACTCATGTATTACCACACAGAACTCATGTATTACCACACAGAACTCATGTATTACCACACAGAACTCATGTATTACCACACAGAACTCATGTATTACCACACAGAACTCATGTATTACCACACAGAACTCATGTATTACCACACAGAACTCATGTATTACCACACAGAACTCATGCATTACCACACAGAACTCATGTATTACCACACAGAACTCATGTATTACCACACAGAACTCATGTATTACCACACAGAACTCATGTATTACCACACAGAACTCATGTATTACCACACAGAACTCATGTATTACCACACAGAACTCATGTATTACCATACAGAACTCATGTATTACCACACAGAACTCATGTATTACCATACAGAACTCATGTATTACCACACAGAACTCATGTATTACCACACAGAACTCATGTATTACCATACAGAACTCATGTATTACCACACAGAACTCATGTATTACCACACAGAACTCATGTATTACCATACAGAACTCATGTATTACCACACAGAACTCATGTATTACCACACAGAACTCATGTATTACCACACAGAACTCATGTATTACCATACAGAACTCATGTATTACCACACAGAACTCATGTATTACCACACAGAACTCATGTATTACCACACAGAACTCATGTATTACCATACAGAACTCATGTATTACCACACAGAACTCATGTATTACCACACAGAACTCATGTATTACCACACAGAACTCATGTATTACCACACAGAACTCATGTATTACCACACAGAACTCATGTATTACCACACAGAACTTATGTATTACCATACAGAACTCATGTATTACCACACAGAACTCATGTATTACCACACAGAACTCAGGATGAGCTCGTCTGTTAAGACAGGAGCTCTGCTGCGTAGACCTTGCCTGTAAAATAAGGCTTCTCAGCAAAACGCACTAGTCCCTAACTGTGCACATCGTGTAACATTGTGACGTTTCAAGGAAATGAAGAAATAAACCTCACTTCTTGGACACTACTCGACTGAGTGAGTTTAATTTGCTCACTGTCTTGTGTCATAGAAATTGAAGTTGGTTGCTTGTGATGACGAACAGAAGAACCTTAACGTTTTTAATAAATTTCACAGTATTGAGTGAAATTGTCTTCGTAAATGTAAGGTCCTGAGCTCAGAGTTAGGTACGCCCTACCTTTGTGCTAAACCAGAATTATTTTAATTTCATTACGGACCTTTTTTTCGTTTCATTGCTGTCCAGTTGTTCAGTATCTACCACCATTTTCTTGAACCTTCATCTTATTTTAAAAACTTCCTCCCCAGCCAACGACTTGTGAGGGAACACGCCTTTTGTGCTGAGTCTCCATTCCCTAGACTTCACGCAAAATGGTGCATTCATTCATCCTCCTCTTTTTGGAACCCCTCTTCAGTGGTTAGGGTGGCTTAAAACTAACTCATGTTTTTACAGGTATCGGATCTGATCGCGGATGACATGTACGAAGACCACCCAGAGCCTATCAAAGACATGTAATACGATGAGGTGGTGCCGGCAGCGTTGCCTTATACGGTTGCCAGTGAACAGTTCATCAGTCAATCAAATCAAGGTGTGTCTTACTCCCTAACTTCACCAATACTATCTTTCTCTCTAAATTCACGATTGCTGTCCTGCTCCCTAAGTTCACCAGTACTGTCTAGCTCTCTAAATTCACGATTGCTGTCCTGCTCCCTAAGTTCACCAGTACTGTCTAGCTCTCTAAATTCACGATTGCTGTCCTGCTCCCTAAGTTCACCAGTACTGTCTAGCTCTCTAAATTCACGATTGCTGTCCTGCTCCCTAAGTTCACCAGTACTGTCTAGCTCTCTAAATTCACGATTGCTGTCCTGCTCCCTAAGTTCACCAGTACTGTCTAGCTCTCTAAATTCACGATTGCTGTCCTGCTCCCTAAGTTCACCAGTACTGTCTAGCTCTCTAAATTCACGATTGCTGTCCTGCTCCCTAAGTTCACCAGTACTGTCTAGCTCTCTAAATTCACGATTGCTGTCCTGCTCCCTAAGTTCACCAGTACTGTCTAGCTCTCTAAATTCACGATTGCTGTCCTGCTCCCTAAGTTCACCAGTACTGTCTAGCTCTCTAAATTCACGATTGCTGTCCTGCTCCCTAAGTTCACCAGTACTGTCTAGCTCTCTAAATTCACGATTGCTGTCCTGCTCCCTAAGTTCACCAGTACTGTCTAGCTCTCTAAATTCACGATTGCTGTCCTGCTCCCTAAGTTCACCAGTACTGTCTAGCTCTCTAAATTCACGATTGCTGTCCTGCTCCCTAAGTTCACCAGTACTGTCTAGCTCTCTAAATTCACGATTGCTGTCCTGCTCCCTAAGTTCACCAGTACTGTCTAGCTCTCTAAATTCACGATTGCTGTCCTGCTCCCTAAGTTCACCTGTACTGTCTAGCTCTCTAAATTCACGATTGCTGCCCTGCTCCCTAAGTTCACCAGTACTGTCTAGCTCTCTAAATTCACGATTGCTGTCCTGCTCCCTAAGTTCACCAGTACTGTCTAGCTCTCTAAATTCACGATTGCTGTCCTGCTCCCTAAGTTCACCAGTACTGTCTTGCTCTTAAGTTCAACATTGATATACTGCTCTCTAAATTCACCAATAATATTTTGCTGTCTAAATTCCCCGTCACTATCTTGATCTTTAAAATGATGCAATGATGCGTCAAAAGATACCCTTGGTGTAGTAGGCTGATTGAAAACTCGTTTGTAAATAGATACATAAGTTCATGTAATAGGTTACATATTGAGATTTATTATTCGAAATTATAAAGTTATTCATAAGCTCAAATGGTTACTTTTTAAGATTTATTATTCGAACTTATTAAAAGTTCAAATAATGTATTACTTATTGAGATCTACTATTCGAACTTATTTAAAGATACACATATTCAAATAATAGGTAACTTTACTCGTGTTCTTTGAAGATGGAATTGGTGCTTCATTTTCAAACAGGCAGTCAAAAGCACCGCATTTTCAGAAAGTCATTTTCCAACAGGAAGAATAAATCTCAAAATGTAGGAGGCTCGTAATCAAAAAGAAATTAGGAATCTTTCTTTAAATTCGAAATTAAGTGTATGACACGCGATGAGAAATAAGTTAAATCCAACTTTAAATTAGATGTCAAATTCGTGGGATATTCCCAACTTTGTTAATTCTAAACCTGCGTTGTATTAACACATTGGCCGCGATGGGTTTAACTTAAGTTCAACATTCAACTCAAATTTAAAGCCAAATGCAGTACGCAAATTTTGAAAACAGCAAACTTTAACTGGATCGTGCCTTGATTTATCTTTGATTAAATACTTATGAAAATTGTGTTTGTGTCTACTGGTCAGTCAGTAGCATGGTGGAAACTACCTCCGTCTACCACCCATGGCTCACGTGGCTGTCAAACAGTTAAAACCACCTCAAAAATGCTGTACATTTTATACATAAAATTCGATTCGCTTTTCTACATGTTGACTACGTATTGGTGCATATGTGGACCGCTATAGTTAAATCGCTCATTTACCCACTGTTGTAAACAATTGACATTTCAATTATTTCACTGGCATTAAGAAAATATTTTAGCATGCGACTTGAAACATTATCGTGCAGTTGCACTTTCAAAATTCTTAGAAGTGATGAAAATGTACCCGAGTTATAAAATCGTTTCCTTAATTCTTTTACTTGCAGCCTAATCTAACATAACCTAACATTACTTTCCAACCTAACCAACCGTAGCAACTGTGAAAATGCAGTCAATGTGTTAAACAATTCTATTACAAGCTTCAGTGCTGAAGCATTGACAAACATATTGTCTATGAGAAATCGACTCAATTTTGTGTTTCTTATGAGTTTCTATGGAAGAACAAGGAACATTTTCACTAACCTATAACGCCTGAGTCATCGTCAGTGACAGTTACAGTGTACAGACCAACGCGTGAGCCTTTTGAAAGTCAGACCTATATGTGGGCTTTTTTCTTCTCCTATATTAACGATAAAACGCCAAACTAATTTCAAGACGTTAGAATGAAATGTTTTAGAATTATCCTTCGTGCTATTAGTTTCACAAATTTACTTGCTCAGAAAATGTTCTTACTGCTAATAAAAAGTAAATGGCACACACAGTACACCTGTACAGCCACTTTGGCTCTAGCTCAAGTGGTTGCAAGTAATGCATGAAATCTTGTGTTCGAACATAGAAATTTATTTTACACAAAAATGACATGTGGTTCTCCCATCCCAATGGAATGTTATTTTTACCAAGACGTGCAGTTTCCTCCATCTCGATGGAAAGAAAGAGGATGCTGTGAAGTTAGTTGAAATGCACAATATGTACACACGCTGGATGAAGAAGTGGGATCGAAAGTTTACCTTCTTCCTGCAGATTTAAACAAAGGAAACAACGAACAAACTTTGAACGATTTATTTATACAAGCAATACATCAACGGAATCATAACTTAGAACTATCACAATGGACAATATAGAGGTATAACTACTTGTAGGCCTGTTACCTCCATATTTATCATACACAGCCACACAAACTATGTGCACACCCATACATACTACACAGCCTCACAAACTACCCACTCATACGAACTACACAGTCACATAAAACACCCATCCACACAAACTACACATCTCTTGCCTGCAGGGTCGACAGCCGGCGTGAAGGTACCGGAGGCTCAACAAGCGATCGTGCCACCGCCTGTACAGGTGGTGACCGTGGTGGGAGGGGTGAGGCGGAGAATGAGCTGTGACCAGGTGAACCAGGTGAGGGGGGCTTGACTACGGTAGAAGGAACAAGGTAGCGTCATACCAGTCATTTTTCGTCGACAGTGTAGCAATAGTGATGTCATGACATCGAATCAATAGCAGTGCATATGGCAGCACTGCTAGCCCCAAACCTGGGTCCATTGTTAGCCTAACGACATGTTACAGTGACATCACGGCATTGGACAATAGCAACGCATTTGGCAACACTGCTAGCCCCATCTCTGGCTTCACTATTGGCATAACGACATGTCGTTACAGTGACGTCATCCAGCCTGTTTGAAATAAAGCCATTCTATTGGCTGACCGAGCCAGCAGAGGTGCGCTGTTTTCCCGTAGAAATGAATTTACCCCTAAAAACGTACCTGTCCTCTGACGATAAAATCACTGAGGTTTTATCGCTCCATCTCCTTACGATTAAATCAAATTTGAGGTTTTATCGTTTTATAACCTCGCGATGAAATCACATTTGAGCTTATGTAAACTTTTTAGCACTTCTTCATCTTACGATGAAGTCACAATTTTCAGTCAGTCCCTGAATTATACATAATTTTGTTCGACCCTTCACGTGAATGGACCAAATTTCAGCCAATTTCAATGAAAAAAATAAAAATAAAAATGTAAAAAATTAATTGAGTATAATAATTAATCTTAATTGTTTAACTACTATGAGCAATTTTTAGGTGTACAAGGTGAGGTTAACAAAAGACGATGGGTTTTTATAACCTGAAACTAGAACGGCTTATGAAATTTAGCATTAGTTCCCTCTACCCAGTAAACCAAAACTAGAACAGCACATAAATTGACTAATAGTATGTACACTATTGTTTGTCATAAAAGAAAGTTGTCGGTTCCAGACCGCTGCCCCCACAAAGAAGAAGGAAGAGGAAGAATCCATCATGTACAAGCTAGCGTAGGACCGAGACGAAGATGAGGACAATGACTTGAAAAAACGCTCTTTTTTCGGTCGGATAGCCTGGGCAGTGGCGGCTCCTAGGAGAGGTGGGTTTACCTTTGTTCCAGTACACCCAGGTGGACTTGATTTACCATTGTTCCATTAAATGCAGTTGGCCTTGGCTTACCCTTGTTCCAAAGGTGTAGGGTTGATTTTGGTTTACCCTTGTTCCAATGTGTGCTGGTGGACTTTGGCTTACTCTTGTTTCAATAAACGCAAGCTGGTTTGGATTTTGACGTGTATGTAAAAATACTGATGTTGAAATACATTAATGCTAAAACCCGAGCGCTGAAGAAAGTTGCTATGATGTTACTCGAGTTCGGCAGTGCAGTTGAAAATATTTTTACGTATCACGTCTTACGGAACGTTAACGAACATACCAGCGGCAACGTAATGAGACTCCTCTTAAAAATACAGTTTTTGAAGTTTTAAGTTGCATTCATTATTCATTCGGGTTATTAATCTAGAAAAAAATAATTTTAAATTTCACGGCAGCAAATTAAATGTCAGCAAGTTATACTATGCTGAATTGCATGTTACATATACATATTTGGTCAATTATTTCAATGAAACTTCAAATAAAACCTATGACACCCACAACACCCACACTCACTCACATGCGCACACACCGACACACTGTGGTATTAAGCCATTTAATAAAGACAGTTGTCTTTGCTCTGGAGGTGGCAACGAACTCTATCAGGCTTTTTAAAAATGGTGAAACTTGTTAAGCTCAACATACATTTATCCCAATACGTACACAAGTGCATGATGGTGTCGTTTACATTCAAACATATATCTATAGACCTATGTACAGTATATCTAAAATCGATATTCGTACGTCATGTATATTAGAGTGGGGCTTACATAAGGGTAAAAAAATAAAAGTTGGAATTTCTAAGCTCTCTGTTCTGAAAAAAGTTAATTTGTCCTAGAAAGGTCACTGCCAAAATTATAGATTCGAAATATAATATTTAGAGGTAGTCCATGCAGAGGACTTGAAAATTTTAAATTTCAATAAAAAATTCGATTATTTAGTAATCTCTGGTGTACTGCTCCCGGTCCCCCTCCCCAGATCTGTAGTAAAGTAGTAAAATCTATGCTTAAGCGTACTTTTACTATGAAGCTGGGAATTATCTGCTAAAAGACAAAGGTTTCACAGGCCCCTCTCTGCTCAGTGTAGCTGGGTTTGAACATTGCCTGTCTGGTGTCGGGGATGGTACGCCGATGTTTTGCTACCACTTGATGGGGAAATTTTTGCTGCTCATCATCCTTTTTGAGCACTTTATTAAACTGTTGGATAAGAACTATCCCCCTTCTGCATGGTCGTTAAACCCTTGAAGAGCCAAAAATCGCTCTTCGGAAGCTCGGAAACTTTGGTTCGCTTCCGAAGAGGATAGATCAACGTCCAAAAAATCCGTGGGAAGGTAAAGTTGTTTTAAAGAGGCACATAAAAGGTCACAAATTTAGGTTATATTTGAACATAAATTGATCATCACTGTCCGTAGATCCTACTTGGCTGTCACTTGCGCTTCTGTTTGAGGATAGCACAGTTTTCGAAGTAGAGTCCTCGCACTCCATCAATGACAATAACTTCCTCCTCTTCTCTTCAAGTTGCTTCACCTCAGCTCTTTTCTTTTTTTTGCCAAAATTATATCTTGACGATCCAAGGTTCCAGGGTACCTACTCTTTTGTTGGGCAAGGAGAAAGTGCCTGTCCTCTTCAATCTTGATTTTCAGTAATATCGAAAAGGTTACCAATTCATCCATGAATGCATCCTGCTCGCAAGGTTTGAGTTTTAGTCTTCCTGTTCCGGTAACACATCAAGTTTTATTATGTTTGGAACAGAGTTTCTAATTTATTTGTAGAGTGCTGTTCTGATTTAGCAGGGATTCGGGTTTTTCTCTCGCAGATGGGTTTCATTTGACTAACAGTCTCAGTGGGTGCCGCAAAAATCTTTTTCTTGTCATGGAGGCGGAAAGATACACCTAAAACTTCAGGATTAGGTGGAGGCTTGGTACCGCCAAACTCCTCAAGCGTATGCTCAACGAGAAAGACTTCAGTCTGGGCTCTTGTGGCGATGGAGTGAGGCAACCAAGTATTGGCTAGTTATCTATTTCAAAGTTATTGCCTATATACCTGATAAGAGAAAAAAGTAAAAATCGGTAAAAATATGATTGTTACATCCTAATATATAACTAATATTGGAAAATTGAAATAATTAACATAATATGCATAAAAAATCAACATAACATTTTTAAGATAATAAATGCAAAAAGGTGTACCACAGTTTTGCAGAGCATTAAATTCTGCTTCTTTTAACACCCAACTCATCCATGTACTTCAAAAACTCTAGGATCCTTAGGGCGTTAGCATTTTGAAGTGCGAAAAACGGAGTCTTCAGGAGAGTAGCAGCAGCAGAGCTGCTGCAGTAGCTTGCTAGGAGCGTCACTTGCGAACTCCCAGTACACACCGTGCCTCATTATGACACTGAGTTGCTGTCTTCTGTAACACTGTCTGACACACAGGCCATGCAGGGCTGCTAGTACTGTCAGATAGCCACCACTAATACTTGTGTATTTGAAAATTTATTAAATTTTAAGGAAAACGTTTTTTTATGAAATAAAGATGTCTGGACTACCTTTAAGTCTTCGAATTGCCTCAAATTTTATGTTATGATTTTTAGGCCTAGTGAACTCTTTTTAGATGATGAGAGCATAACATTTTGATGGTTGAAAAATAAGCTTCACCCAAGTGTGTAAGCATATGTATTATTAAGTTTTTTAGTATATAGACATTTTTAGATGTTAAGATTCCAGGCTTTGGCATACGGGGGCCTTTTTAGTGTTCTTTATTTCTTTTTTCTTTCTTTTTCTCGAGAATTCTTTTTGAACTGTTGCCCAATGAGCTGACCTGATCTGACCTCACATGATCCAACCCCACCCAACGCTACGCCAACCGAGCCCAATCTAACCCAACCCAGCCTAATCTAACCGAACCTAAACAAACCTAAACTACACTTATCTAACCCAAACTTACCTAACCCAACTTGACCTATCCTAACTCAACCAATCCCAACCTAACCTAATGCATCTCAGTTCCAGACATCCATGTGCTCCATGTCGATACATGGAACCTCACGTCATCACTCCCTATTCCACCCACTCACTGTGTAGCCTACGTAACTTTGTCAGTTACTTATTGTAGTGCCTACGTGAGTACACCTATTACATACCATGGTAACTTTCTCCACATGAGAAAAAGGATAAAGGATGTTTTATTCCAATCAGGCCTGATACAGATCATCTTGTACGTTGGTTTTTCAAATGCCTTATAACTAACACCAATACGCAATGTCGGTTACGCTCAGTCAAGCCGGTACCCATTTCCAACACCTGGGGAGAGTGAGGAATTGTGCCTGAGTTCTCTCTCTTCCCAACGGGGAGAACCACTGGGCAGCACTGCTGGGATTTGAACTGCCAGCCTTTCCCGTGAAGGACGCGCGCTTTTAACCACTCGAACACACTGGCCACATAATTTGGAGAACACTTCAAGTCTAACCACTGCGTCCTAATGTTTGTTATAAAGCATTAGAGGAACCAATGTATGAGATGAAATTTATCAAACTTCACTGGAATAAAACATCCGTTCATCCTTTCTTTCTTTACTGTTATTACCGATCGCACTTACAGCCGATTAATACTAAGCCTATCACAAATCTAACCAATTACAGTAATAAACAATAACAGTTGTAGCCTATTAAGAGGTTCGACTAGTGAATCTGTTAGATTTAGCGTTCCTCCGGGGATATGTGAGGTCTCAAGCTGAGAGTTAGGTAGGCCTTCTTTTTTGCTGAAAGAAAACGTTTTTGTTTTGCTACGGTGAATCTTTTCACGGTTGATTGCTGTCCTGTTTTTCAGCACCTATTGCTTACTTCTGCAACTTTTATCATGTTTCATGAACTTCCTTCCTAACTTGCTGTTTCTATGCACATGGGACCCCACACCTTGTGCGTAGATTTCACAAAACTCCATATTAAATGGTGCTTACGTCCTTACTGTCCTTTGGAACGCCTTTTTTGCATCTAGATAGGCCAAAACTTCCTTATTAACTTACTATTTCCATGGGAACCTTGTGCGTAGACCTTACTTAACTAAATGCTAAATCCATACTAAATGGTGCCTTCATCATTCCTGCTTTTGAAACTCTGTCTAGGGTGGTATAAACTCCATGCTAAATCCATACCAAATGGTGCTTTCATCCTTCCTGTCTTTGGAACGTTGTCTAGGGTGGCCTAAACTCCATGCTAAATCGACACCAAATGGTGCCTTCATCCTTCTTGTCTTCGGAACGCTGTCTAGGGTGGCCTTAACTAACACGTAATCTAACCTTGCATAATCTAACCATCGTGCACCTGGCAGGCACCAGCTGCAGCGAGCGCAGGTGGTACAGCTGGCGGTGGGGAACACGCCGCAGCTCCCAGGAGGTGGGGACGGGTGTGGGGAGGACTGTGGTGTGTATATATAGCTGGGTTGGGGCAGAGATTGTGGAGCTCGTGCGGGGATCGCAAGGTTAATGGAAATACTGTAAAATTTATTGAAATATAAATGGAAAAATTGTAAGATAAATGGAAAGAGTACAGGACTCATGGAAAGATTGTGAGATTAATGGAAAGATTGCAGTATTCATAGAAAGGTGGAAACATTCATGGGATGATTACGAGATTATTGGAACGAGTGTAAGATTCATGGAAAGTACGCACGATTAGTGAAAAGATTACATAATTAGTGAAAAGATTGTAAGATTCAAGAAAAGATTTCAACATTAATGAGAGATCGTACGATTAATGAAAAGATGGTAAGATTATGAACCGGTTAACTACTGTTTCCCTAACTTTTTAAATACCCCTTCTATTCCACTCCTACTACGGTGCCTGTGCGTGAAGGTAGATTAAATGCGACCTTTATTCTTTTATTCTACTTTTACTCCTGCTATGGTACCTGTGGGTGAAGTTAGATTAAATTCAACTGTTCTTCTTCTACTGCTGCAATGGTGTCTGTGTGTGGTTTCGTACGCAAAACTTGTGAACAGCAAGCCGTAATTGGGGAACTCTTTTCGATTTTGTTGACGTATCATTTCATATATGTATTATTGATCCTTTACCTGTATGCATTTTTTCAAAAAATGCCGATAGATATAAATATAGGTTAGATATTAACAACAAATAAGCATTTATAAAGATATACGAACATATGGACAATTAAATGTAGATATAAATATAGACTAATAGATATAGAAATGTAGATAAACTGGACTTACAGGTATAGATATATAAATATAAATAAACATTCAGATATACGAATAGACACACATAGACGTGGCTATAAATATACTCAGATTGTAGACATAGAAATATAGACCTAAGTAAATATAAATAGACTTAGAATGTAGATACAAACACATGAATATAAATGTAGACACAAACACATATACAAAGGCTTATAGAAATAATTTATCCCTTCACAGAGCGCGTCAGCAGAACTTATGAAGTACAGCCTCTCTCCCAAGCCAAACAAACGTGAGTACTGTGTACTGTGTACAGGCTGTGTACAGTGTGTGTACAGGCTGTGTATAGGGTGTGTATAGGCTGTGTACAGGCTGTGTATAGGGTGCGTACAGGCTATGTACACGCTGTGTACGGGCTGTGTACACGCACACAAATACAGAGGCTGTGCACACGCCATGCGCACTGTAAGGCGTTAGATAAGCTGTTTACACAGATTCCTTATTGTTTACTCAGTATACAAATTGTACACTCTAAACACAAGCTAC